>OX376066.1:3247998-8247998 GCA_947361185.1 Charanyca ferruginea
TGTATGATTTTATTGTTGACGTAATTCCCGAATTTTTAATACGGTCTATTTCGATACCATTCATTTCGTATCTGATGTCTTGAAACAAAGACATAATAGGGTTATTAGTAAACGTAACAGTTTTCTTGATCGGGTTCCCATCTTTACCCAAGAGTTTTGCTTGACCTTCGACGTAAATTGAACTGGCTGATGGTAACACGTATATGTCTTGCTGATGTATGGGGATTCTGATTTCATCATTTTCTCTAAAGCTGTTATTGTAGGGATTGTATGAATGGATTTCATAACTTTCAATCGAACTGTCGAAATGCGGTAATTCAGTAATCTGTAGCATATTCATACTTTAAACCCAAGGGCTTTAAGAAAGTCTTTATTTGCTTTAGTCAATTTCTTAATTTTTTTATTACGTCTGTGCACCTTAGTGGTCACAGAAGAAATAAACCGATTAATTTTTACTGGACCGTTTTTATAATATACTATCATTTTGTTTTTCTTAAGTGCAGACGTAACTGAATATATTCTTCTTCGAAGTTAATACAGTGACCAAATTGATCAACAATCTTAACAGATATGGATGAAATAATATTTTTGTTCACTGGAAAGTAAATAACGTTTTGTGGAATCTCTATATAACCACAACTTAGAGCAGTATCTGATACAAATTCATGAATAAAATGTGTTGGTAATCCGTTGCAGTATGAACCGTACACAAGATCACATTCGATTTTGATCACAGACAGATTGCTAGTTTTAATTGCGATATCTGGTCTTGAATTAAATACTGAAAAGTATAGTAAACCGCACTCATATTGATCAGATAAATGAAGTGGTGGTTGAAAGTATGAAACTAATTCAGATTTATTTCCAGAGATGGTAACCGTAGTAGACATGCTTATATACTGGACTGTTATGAAAGATTCCATTTATTTTATGGCTTTTGTTGACCAAAAATTGTTTAAGAAGTTTAAACAAAGATGTCCACAATTAAAGGGATGCTCACGTTGTATATTTTCATAATTGTAGTTTACTTTAGAACCCACATATTTTATGAATTCCTTTGGCGGTTTAAGATTTCCGTAACTATCAAAATACTCAACATAATCGTCGTATTTTGCGTAGGCTACCCAGTGAGAACCAGAGTTTTTAGAACTATCTAAGTTAATAACCCCACATTCTTTTTTGAAGGGGTATTTAGGGAGCTCATCTCTCATAAAGACACCTCTAAAATATGGGATAGTATTCCCATACTTTAAAATGTCCAAGTTAGTTAAAGCTCTATTGGGTAGCCGATATCTTAGTTTTTTTCTTTTGATATGAATATTCCAAGTCCATCTTTATGTGGCTTAAGGTGTAGCCCTTTTCCTATGCAAAGAGCTTCCATTTTTTTATTATGTCTCTTTGACTCGGCTAACAGTTTTTTAGCCATCTTGAATTCATTTATGGTTTTAGCAATGCCAGCTGCACCACCCGCTAGAGCTCCAGCGGCAGATAATCCCGCAAAAATAGGGATTAAAGGTAACACTCCACCAGTTCGCGGTATAGGAATGACTCGTGGAAGTTTAATGGATGAATTATCGGCTAATTCTCTGGCGGCAGCCATAGCTAATTCTATTGCTACTTTTTTGCATTTTGGTTTTAATTTTTTCATTTGTTTTTTCGTTTTGGTAATGACACTCTTAAATTTATTTTTTAATCCTTTTCCAGGTGTAACTTTTTGAGAACACTTGTTGCTACGTTTTTTTAAACCAGAACCAGTTTTAATTTTCATTGACATAGTGTTGTGTACTAAACGTGCTGCGAGTTTTTCACCTGGACTTGCATCCGAGGCCACTGCTCGTTCTTTCGCCATATTTAACAAAATTAAATCTGCCTTGTGGCGATCCTCTAAGTTTGATGACTTGTTATAAGCAATGTCGTGCTCCTTGCAATATTCGTCTAATTTATTAATACCTTTGTCTCCACGTCTAAGCCTTTTAATTAAGTTTGTGCCAGGCCCACAATAATTGTAGCCAGGTAAGTGTAACTCAATCGGTAAATTATTTATTACCCAATTGAGAAGACTGCTCTCTCCAATACACATCATAAGACTAATAAGTTATAGATTGAACACTTAATAAATAGTATTGTAAAATTAAGTGAATGAATTCGTTATAATTTATTCGACTTTTCAATCCAGCTATTCTCAGAAGAAGGCAAACCTAACCATTTCACTAAAACTTTATTTCCTTTACTTCTTAGAATTTTTTCTACTAGATATACATTGGAATGTTTCGTTTTTTGAAGCTCTTGTGCATAAAATGCACCTAAAATGGGGCGACCTCTGATTGTATCTTCAATTAAATACGTAACAGGAGTTGTATTTTGTATTTTTTTGATTTTAAATATTTCTGTTGACCAGTTGGGTGTATATCCCTTCTCAAAAGTTCCCTTATATTTACTAATACGCACATAGTCGTCTACTTTAAACTTACTTTTTGTATTTACGTTTTTTACCAAACTTATATATCTTTCCAGTATACGTTTTTTATTTTTACTATCTACATTTGCGGGAATTTCATCAATTGTTCGATGATGAGTGTGATTATATTTATAAACAACATTATCAAGAGTGTTATCTATCCATTTATAGTTTCCTTTTAAACTAAATTCTTTATACAGTTTGGATTTTAGTGTTCGAATAAATCTCTCAACTATTGATGCTTTTTTTGTTGAAAATGTTGAATAATGATTAATGTGATAAGATTTCATAAGTGCTTTAAATGTATTATTATAAAACTCAGTCCCATTATCAGTTTGCAGATTTTTAGGCACACGTCCTTTGTTTAATAACGTCTTGAAAGTATTACTAACAACATCTTTGGTCTTACATTTCAAAGGAAAGGCCCATGCATATTTCGAAAATGTATCAATAACGGCGAGAATAAATCTAATTTTTTTATTTTCCTTAGAAATTGATTGCATATCTATCAAATCCGCTTGCCATAGATCATCTATATCTTTCATGATAACGTGTCTTCGTGAAAAGTTCACTCTTGCATTTTTATGAATTTCGTTGACTACGTCGGCTTTACTCATGTTTCTTTTTTGCTCAGTTTTATTATGTCTCTTAACAAGTTTTATGCGATACTAAATAAAAGGCACATTATTCTTACTATTTATTCTTTAATAATGTCAGCTTCTTTTAATTCTTCAATTATTGAAAAAATTTCATTATCATGGTTTGTGTTGCCAGCATCTCTTGATGCAACTAATAATTGCAATCTCTCAACCAGTTCGTTTGGGTCATCCCAATAAACTAAGTCAGTGTTATTTTTGTATGTCTTGAGCTTTGGCAAGTTCCCTCCAAGTTTAGGGAGGGTTTTATCATTTGATATTTCGGAAAGCAGTGGTTTGATGATTGCACAGTATTTCGTTCCTTTATCGCCTCTTATCTGACCATTAGGATTAAAATCTCTTTTATGCACATTTGTAAAATGTAACATATCCTTATAGACAAGTTTATCTCTGTCAGATATTAATTTTAGATCAGGTTTTCTTCGAAGTAAAAGTTCTTTTAGACCAGGGGTTAAATTATAGGCTCTGTCGCCGATTTTAACCATAATTACATTATCGTTATTTAAGTTTTCTATTTTAGAAAAGGATACTTCTGAATTGCCCATCAATAATTTTTTGTTTTCGCTTCTTATCCCGAAAGGTATATTTACCCCATCATAAATATCATGGATATCATACCCTTCTAATGAAATTTCTAGGTCATCTGGTGCCCCCATTTTTAGTGACTTTTCAACTAATTGTTCAGAATCTTGTTTAGGATCGTAACAGTCTTCAAACTTCGGAAATGAGCTAGTATTATTGTCATCAGATATAATTCGGTCATTATTACTGAAAGTTGTATTTTCCGCATTCCTATTTTTTACTATAGATATATTCGAATCAACTAGGGTTTTAAGAGGATCTGCAATAGGTTTCAGCATTTTATCGAGTGACAAATTCATGGCGTATTCCTGGGTCTTCATTTGTTTTATTTTATTCTTTATGGAGTCTACTGACTTCATTAACTCTTTTTTAATATTTTTTTCCATCTTACGTTAAACGACTGCATTCACTCAAATAAGAAGTAATACTAGTTATCATTTATATGGTATTCATAATTATATATTATATTAGTTTGCACCACCAACTTCCTTCAAATTTCAAAATATATAAAAATTCTTTCTGTACCTTCCATGAATATTCTTTGTTAACGAGTTCGAAACTGTAAGGATTACTCCAAAAACGTTTGTTGACCATATTTTTTCTACATGCACTTCACATGTAATTCTGAAGATATCATGTACATGACAGACAAAGATAAATTTATTTATTACTCGAAGTTAATGAAATTATCAAATGATTTTCTATATCTGCCATGTTTCAAGTCACAGTCTTTATTGATAGTCAAAAAATCGTATGGACTCAGCCATACTTTTGAACAGAGATTTTTGAATTTAGACCATTCCATATCTGAACTGACATGTTCATCATAAATATGTTTTAAGTTTATATCATCTTGTTTGAAGATTATCAGGAAGTTAACATTGTCGCGTAACAACTGCTTTGGTACTTTAGAATAAGTCTGAGATAAGTAAAAACAATCTATTGCTCTGTGTCTTCCCATCGTAAAATAATTACGTATGTTAATTTGTTTTTCACCAACCACATCATCAAATATTATTATAGAATTAGGTAATGCATCATTAGGATGAATCACATCTTCATCGAATTTAAAAGTAAATAGTTTCACACTTGGAACTCTATCCAGAATTTGTTTGAGAAAGCGATATTTTGGTTGTGAGCTTGTTTTAGAATACAAATATACGTTTTGAAATTTCAACCCATTTTCGTGAATTAACAAGCTTAACATAACGTTAGTTTTTCCACAATTCGAAGGACCACATATTATACTGCGGATGTTATTCGGAAGAAGTACGCTATGTTTCAGGTGCAGCGAATTCTCCCTCACATCAATATTTTTAACTGCTAAGGATACCGGGTGTTTAACCCACTTCATTTTTGTATCTGACATAAATAATATTTGCTCTGGTATTTATATACTTACAAGAGATCAGATTATTCTTTTTCTTTCATTAAGCTTAGACTTTATTTCATATAAGAATAAAATCAACTGATGGAAAATATTAGCTATTCAATCAAGATAGTATCGAAATTGACCACCCACGATGCGCCGAACGTACTTAACGTTACTCGAGGAGGCTATTTTCATGCATCGCATATACATTATAAAAATCGCTAAATATGTCATAAATTTCAAATTCTTAGTAGGTAATTTAATAAAACACATAGCATTATAATTCATATCATAATAATTTATTTCCTTATAATATATTTTATTACATATCCAAAATAATGAATTTTTATTATTAAAATTATGAAAGTCATTAGTGTATAACATTAGTTAGCATATATGATTACAATGACCCCAAGGTACAGTGTCAATTTGATTTCTTAAAATTTGCCTTTTATCGTCTATTCTGTTCAAGACTACTTTATTTACTACTTCTGAGAATAGCACATGTTTCATCGATCTGATCAAATTAATCTTACGCTTTAAAGTCAAATTCTTAAATAAAACGTGCTTATAGTTACGTGATTTTAAACTCCTGGTTATAGGTTTTGATACACCTTTAGCTTTATTAATTTGCATTTTTAGTGATTTTATGCAGTACAGTTTCGCTCTTAAGCCTATAAATTCAATAATTGGGTCACCTCCTAATTCATCCTTAAATAAACCAGGTATTTTTTCATTGACCTTTGGAATACAGTAATTATTGTTAGATTCAAAATTACTTGTGTCAAATTCTGTTAAATTCTCACGTATATCTCTATATATGTCGTTGGTATTAATTAAATACAACAAACTGTCTGTATCGGTGTAACACAATTTAGCTTTATCGCCATATTTATTCTTAATAAAATTATAATGAAAATTGTACAAATGTTGTTTAGAGTATTCTAATACCGTAAATCCAACATATATTGGTCTATCTAATACAAGTTTTTCTGGGCTGAGTTGTATAGCTAAAAAGTTTTCATTAAATACAGAAACACTTTTTAAATTAGGTTTAGCGATTAATTTCTCAGCACCTATTATTTTGTTCGTTTTGTTCGAATGATCACTCCATTTACTTATTAATTTAACCTCGACATGCTTTCGTTTATTTTCTATCGTTTTTCCAAAAATTGAATTATTAAACAGCTTAAAAAAATCTCTTTCAAATGAAGTTAAAGCTGCTTGCCGTAGTCTAGTATTCAATTCAATATATTTTTTTAAAAAACTTTCTTGTCTAAAACAAAGGACTCTATGAATTTTTTTCAAAACCAAGCCATTTTTGAGACATTCTTTTAAATGAACATAATGAATAATGTAATTATATTTATCGTACAAATTTGCTATTAATTTTTGCGTTTTCCCTCCAATAGGTGTGAATTTCTCTGGAGCAAAAGGCAAGTCACTATGTAAATTATGTAAATGATCTGGATACGTTATATCTACTTCTAAAATGTAACCGAACTCTGAATTATCAGGAATATTAAGCACATTAAAATATTTCATATCATTATCGGTCATGAACTTAAATTCTGAAACTGGTAATTTTTTCGTCATAGCATATCCATAAAGATTGTTACAGTCTAAGTAAATTAAATATGTTGATGGCTTTGAATTATCGAAATGAGGTAAATAAACATTATTAGCTTTGGCATATCGGTGAGAACATTGAGCTAACCCTCCTCGTATTCCTTTTTCCAACATTTCATAAATTTCTAAGTCATGAATCATTTCTAACTGAACACCTGTGTAAAGGAGCATAGCGTCCCAACTCAATCCAGGTGAACTTACATAATATGCGGGATCAAGTTTATAATGCTGCAGACAAATGTTTCTGAAATTTTCAAATATATCACATAATAATAGTACATCACACTTTAAATACAAGTCAGTATATTCACCAAGAGAAGTGATATTAAAAGAATTCCACACGATTTGAGCATGTTTATATTCATCATCAGTAATGTGTTTCATTTGTAAAGTGTTATAAAATTTATCCTTATCAGGGAGTTGTGTTTCATTGTATTTATCCCATGCACAAATATATTCGTATGGGTAAATACCTTTCCTTCGCATTAAATTAAATTGATTTATGTCCGGAAAATGTGTGAATAAATGAATAAAATCATTCTCTGTTAAACTTTTACTCAGGTTATCAAGACTTGAACTAAGAAATTTAAACGAGTCTATAAATTTAATTTGTACTGGTTTGCATCCTTTACCGGTATTTATAATTTTGGTTATGGTTAAATATTTTTCTTTAGTTTCTGCTATAATTCTTATCTCGCCTTCATATTTCGATAATTCAGTTATAAATATATGAGAATCGTAACCAACTAAATTGTGAAATATAACGGGTATAAAGGGACAAACTCTATAGTTTAAATTGCACTGCGAGTGTGCCGCACCTCTGTACTCGGATGTTATATGATCATGATCACACACTTTATCATCAAATAACAAATCATTACAAATATGACATGTAGTTGCATTATTATAATTATCAATCTGATCTCTTGTCATTGATCTCATAGGTTTCTGTGTTAATAAAATTTTATGAATTAATTTCACTTCTTCAATCAATCTCTTAATAAATATTTCCACACAGTCAGATCCTCTATATGATACAAATTTATTTAAGCTGCTATCATGAGAACAACACACATAAAATGCAAAACAGGACGGTTGATGTAGTTTATTCTTTATTGTATTTTTATCATTCTGTTCCATTTTACAGTTCAATAATATGCTTTCAAAGTCAGCGTATATTACAAAATTAATTTTTTGCTTTCGCTCATAATTTTTGAATTTTAATGTACTGTTTTTATCGGGAAGTACGGTTAAAATTTTAGAGCAATTATGAGAATTATACTTTATTTCAGAAGTAAAAAATTGTAAACATGTCTCACATAAATACATTCGTCCCTTATGGCATGTAACTTGTCGTCGTACTAAACGTAAAAGATTTTTTATCAAACAGTAATGACCTTTATTATGTTTTTCAAAGTACAGTAAATTGATATGTTTATCTTTCCTGCAATTTGTCACATAAATAGGGCCAGTTATAGTGCAATGTTTATCTAATCCATAAATATTAATACTCAAGTCACAATTATTTTTTTCAAACAATTTTATGTCTTTATGTGATGGTGGAAATGAAATTCCTTGTATATTCAGTATTGTACTAAAATGTGGATAGGAATTGACCCTGCAAACATTATTTTTAGCTGGATATAATGCTGCAACAATGCTCCACAAAAAACAGTATTCATCATTATTATGTATATTCAAACAGCTCTTTGTATGTTTAATAACTTCTGGTAGCTCTAAATAAGTACCACCCCGCATAGGGCAATACTTATTTATGTTTATTTCTAAATGATTTATAGAAACAAATGACCATCCAGATTGAGAATGTTCAAATTCGGTAAATTTTCTTTTAAATGTTTCTATCACATTCAAATACATCTCATCAAAATCAGTATTATTGTATATAATTTCATATTTAGTATTAAATGACTTAAGCTGTTGCTCACCTATCGTAGGCAGTAAAAAGTAAGCAAACAGCTCAAAATTAACTTTAATACAGGTATGTCTCATTAATAACATTTGAATTATATTAAAAATATCTTTTCGCTTTTCATCTAAGAACGCCTCTGGTGTGAGGTACTCATTTTCTATAGATGGATTTAAGCGATAAGTCAGAATCCTGTTTTTAAATGCAGTAGCTATAATATCAACATTTTCAAAATTTGACTTTATTAAACAATTCGATTTATGGATATTCGTTCTCTTATGGTATCTGTATTTATGTTCAGGGATCTCAATTTTACATTTCTCGCAATATCTCTTTAATAAACAATTAGTCTCATTAATATTCATTTCATATTCATGTTCTGGGATCTTAGCATCGTATAAATCATTATTATTATAAGTATCTGAACTTGCTGGTGTCGCATTACTGGTTTGTGTAACTGGAAACAAAATAAATATAACACATTTTTATCGTACTAAATACTTTAATTAAGAGATTAAGTGCTGGGTTACAAAAACATAAAAACTAATTAGTCCTATAAGATATTGTAATATTTAGGAGTACCTATGGAGTACCATTACGATTATTATAAAATAACTGATTACAATAATATATCATACCAATAATTGAGTATAATAGATAGGTACTTAATTATTGGTATGAATTTATAAACGTGGGGGTACAGCGCTTGAACTCCTGCCTAGTACTTTTAATGTATTCATTTAAGTGCCGCCAGGATTCCGAATCTTCATCAGTTTTATTCTTAATTGTGATTACTGAGTGACGCCATCTATTCACTGGTTGAATCCGCTCTATTTCATCACACTTATAAACTTTAAGTTCTATGTAGAACGCACCTTTCTTATTCTCGTCTATTTGACGGGAAAAACCATTGGCCAGTCTCCTTGTGATGTAGGAGTAAATCGGAGGCTTCCTCTCTACCGAGGGTACTTCTACGGCGTCGTCGTCGTCGCTGTCACTCCCAAACAGCTCGCGAGCCGTAGACTTGGTGACAGGAGGGATGGGACGAATAACTGGCTTGCTTTTCTTACTGGTAGACGGCTGGGCGCTGCACGTTGGCGTCGACTTACGTTTCTTATTTTCCTTAGGTTTGGCCTTCATCTGCACCTCGTCCGACGATTCGTCCTCCGATGGGAAAATATGGTCAGCAGTGTGTTTGGACCTAGAAAATAAAAAATTACAAATATTAGTTAGCATTCACATAAATTATGAATTGAGTGATTGAAGAAATGAATGAAAGTAACTTTAATGATTGAATAATAAGACAATGAAACATGAGGAACATGAATATTGAGTCAGTCAGTATCTATGTACAATCGATAAATTGGAATCATGATCCACGATAAGCTTATTTTCCTACAGACATCCAAATACACTTAGGTCGACAATCGCGTAAGCATGTAATAAAAACGTTACACATCTAGTCTTATTATTTTGACAGCTTCAAACGATTTGTCCTCGAAATGGGTCATGATTCAAATTTGTCGATTGTACCTACATGAATGGCCAGAATACAAAATAAAACAAATCAACAGTGTTTGGACCTATTACATAAAAATATTGGATAACATTTACATAAATTATGAATGGAGTGATTGAAGAAATGAATGAATGAAAGTTGCTTGAATGATTGAATACTAAGAAATGAAAACACTGAATAGCGTATAGCAGGTGATACTTACATTTTAGAAGATTGACGAATTTTAGGTAGGTAGGTACTTCCGTATTTGGATGTGACCGCTTCTAGCTGAAGAATTGTTGTGATCCCAGTCCCTGCAGATGATCTCTTAAATAGCACTAAATCCACGCCTTGGTATACCAAATAAGGAATAGGAGCACGGGTTGCTAAAATGCTTTGTCAGATCTACCACCCAAATACGAAATTGTTTACGTTGCAGAAAAATAACTTAGCAACATACCGAGATCATGCAATATCGACTTTATCTACTTCATCTAAGATATAATATAATAAAATTTAATAACACTGAAATATAGATATCAATATGATTAATTCATAATACATACTTATTACACCTGGGATTGTCTACTCCTTTACGATGGTAACAAATCTGTCACCATGTACCTCATGAAACTCGAAAGAATGCTATTTTTTTTTATTAGAGAATACATATATTTACTATTGAATACACGGGTGAAGTGGCGGTGTCGAGCTAGTTTTTTAATATGGATGAACAAACTGACACAAAAACTGATTTCGATGTATATATTTAATTGCAATCCGAAGCGGTGTAGCGCCGTGTTGTCTAGAGTGTAGAATTACATTTACACGTTTTGAAGTACTGATAATTTCGATGCAAATTTGAACTTTATGCCCCTTTAAAATGCATTTTTTAAAATTCTATATAAAGGATATAATCATGCGAAAAAATATAAAGAAATTAGTTTAATTCCATCAGCGAGGGCAAAAAGACGATATTCTAATATGTCGGTGAGTAATTTTTTTTAAATAAGTATACATATTTTTTTTTTATGAATGTAATAACTTAAATGCTTAGTAATTGATTGAATGCAACCTAATAATTATATTGTTACATGTTTATATTCAATAATTACACGCTTCTAATAACTATCATTTGAATTTATAAATGATGTGTACCTCCTATAATATTATAAGTGACAAAATTAATATTGATTGTGTTATTATTATTTTAAGGACTATGAAAACGACCTCTTCAACTTCATTCCCATGAACAGGGTAGTGGAACAAAACAACGATAAACAATTGAACTTAGAAGGCCCTAGCAGCAAGCAACTCAAGAAATCTCCAACGGCTGCATTTACCTCTGTAAAAAAACTTACACGAGGTGCTAAAATTATAAGGATCGAGATTTATGATACTGAAAATTTCCCTGATCATTTAAGTTCACTATGTAATTGTGATGCCGAGTTATGTGTGCAGCATGTGGTTAAAAACGTTTTTTTGGACGATATTTATAAATCTGTTAAAGAAATTGCTTCAAAAGTGTCAGATATTATGTCATAAATAAAGTTCAAATTATTACTGAAAAGTTTTGTAGATTGGTATCTATAGATTTAATAAAATACTTACCGTTCAAAGATAATAAATAAGTTGTCAAGCAACTAGGTATGTAATATAATTAAATTGATTTTGTTCAAAATAAAAGAATACATCCCAAAAAAAAGTTCATTTTATTTCTACTATGAATCCCTATTTTTAATATAAAGTACTTAATAGAACAGTTTAGCGTGAATAGCCACTGTGCTATATAAGGCAGTGGCGGCAACATGAGCGCATTCCATATTCAATGCTCTGCCGCGCTGTGTCGTATAGAGTAGGCACTGCGTATATATGCACACTTGAATAGTGGAGTGATCACTACTGAGCATGAGGTCTTGAGTTCGATCCTATTTTCCATTTGTACCTATCTAATTTTTAGTAATAGGGCTGACCCTATTAAATGAGACTTAAACATAACTGAGGCGAAACGTAGTCCACACTATTATTTTATTTTTGAATGTAATTAATGATTGTTGAAATTGGGTGATTCTGGATCTCATCTGATACAGATTCCCCAAAGTATCAATTTATTGATTGATTGATAACCCATTTTCAATTGTAGAATTGCGGGTTCCTGGATTCTCCTTGATCCAGGAACCCCAATTCTACACTACTAGGCGGGTTGGCGATCGAAGTATGGTTGTTACAAAGGCACAGAGAACGCTGCTGCCCATTCTCTGGTGAGTCCCTTAGTCGCCTCTTACAACACCCACGGGAAGATATGGGATGGTGCTATTCTTTACGTCCGTCACCATACGGACTGTATGTATGTCAAATACTGGTTAGCTGTATTAAGTTAGACTGGAACCCGAGCTCAACATAGTTGACAAAGGACCAGGCACATGATGATTTTGTAAACTGTAACTGACACACTCAGAGACATCTCTTAATAATAATAAATCATTAACTTTAATTGACCATCATAGCTTAGAACGCTGTCAGTCAGAAATATTGTTGTTGACTTGTGCCAAGTTATGTTTGTCAATTAATGATTCATTATTTTAAGTGACGTCTCTGAGTGTGGCAATTAGAGCAAAATTCATAGGAGTTTAAAATAACCAAACTTATAACAGAGCGGAAAACGATAATACATTTATTATAATACCTAGTTACTTTAGTAGTTAAAATTAAATTAAATCTAGATTATTTTGTGGATAACAAAAGCGGTCGGCAAAATATTGGAATTGAACATGAAAGTTGCTCAAACAATTTATTTTTAAGCAACAATTCTTTACACGTTCCATTCGTATTTTTCCCTCAAAAGGACACTCTTATTGCGAACGATTTTAATGACTCGATGAACACGGGAAAAAAATCTAAAACGCAGGGAGAAATTCTTTTATGTCGGAATTGAATCTCAATGCTTTTTGCGTAGAAATGCGACGTATCTGGGTTTTTATGTTAGCTGAAGAATATAAAGGAAATTATGGAATATCTTCTTTCTGCAGTTCAGAAAAACATCTGACAATGGATTGTTTTGACTTGGTTTAAAAATCGTGGTAGGAGTGCCAAGCACAACCGCGCGGTGTACGCAAGTAAGATATTTTTTATTGAATTGGTATTTATTTATTTATTTCTACTTGATGCATGAAGGTACAAAGGCGCAATATTGGTACAATATTCATGAATTTTAGAGCTTTTATGTGTTTATTATATTATAATAAATAATTATTATTTTCAAAAATATATTTTACTTACTTTAAAATATGACTAAACAAATTACATTTGTACTCTCGTATCTACTGAGGAACATCTGTGTGTGAACTAGATAAAATAAATCTGTATTTCAGATATCAGCGCTCTTCCCTGGATGCATGCACCACTCTTAACTATTTGGTAATTCTTGCTCTACACAAGAGAAATCGTACCGGTATCAAGATCTAACAATAAATGGAAAGGTTGAAAAATAAATTAAATTAAATCGTGACAAATGAAAATATTAAAATAATGCAATCCATGTTATAGTGCAGAAATTATTATTTAGGTATAGATATTATTATTTATAAAGTTTGTCATTGTATTACTATTTTATAATAATCTATTGCATAATGTGACGAGCATGTGTAAAAGATTAAGCCATAATTGAATTGTAAGAAAACTAATCGTATGAGCGTTTTGGATGTTAAATCTATTAAATCGTAAGATCAATATTCATCATCATCATCATTTCAGCCGAAAGACGTCCACTGCTGGACATAGGCCTCGCCCATAATGCACAGAGCACAGAGAATGCTGCTACCCATTCTCTGGTGAGTCCCTTAGTCGCCTCTTACGACACCCACGGGAAGATAGGATGGTGCTATTCTTTACGTCCGACACTACACGGAGATCAATACTGAATAAATTAAAAAAAAATTGTAGTTATGGTGTATGGAATGGGCATTTATTGCCAAATAAGTTACTGTCGAAATTACATAATTATTGTGTTGTTGTTATTATTAACAATCAGGTAAAAGATGTATTACAACCGGTTGGCATAACAGTAACGCAAGGTATTACATAATTATGCTGTAACCACAAGGTACAAGGCAAGGCAAGGGCATGAATTGTGTGAACTCCGTCTCTTAAGGGGCTATTAAACGACTTTTACAGATTTTAAACTGACAATCACGTCAAAATGTGCAGTGTAAATGATTTGAAAAAAATATATGTTAAACTAGAACATTCTCTTAATCATATAGAAAGTGAATATTTTTGATTAAGTTCATATTAAATAGTTTAATTAACTCGTGAAGTTGTGTCTGACGCGGACAAAACATTGACAATCACACAAAATCTACCAGGTATAATTATCCGAAACTTACACTATCTTACAGACAATTTTATTATCTATCTTTTAATATACGCCTTTTTTTTTAATTTTGAAAGAATACTACTTTTATTTAATTTTTTCGACAAAATTTTGAAAGTTTTGGACGCAGACTGCGTCCATTCTGCATCAGTTTTGCGTCCAAAACTCTCAAAGTGTAGTCGAAAAAATTAAATAAACGTAGTATTCTTTCAAAATTAAAAAAAAGGCGTATACTAAAAGATAGATAATAAAATTGTCTGTAAGATGGTGTAAGTTTCGTTTAATTATACCTGGTAGATTTTGTGTGATTGTCAATGTTTTGTCCGCGTCAGACACAACTTCACGTATTAATTAAACTATATAATATGAATATAATTAAAAATATTCACGTACTAAGTGATTAAGAGAATATTCTAGTTTAACATGTATTTTTTTCAACTCATTTACACTGCACATTTTGACGTGATTGTCAGTTTAAAATCTGTAAAAGTCGTTTAATAGCCCCTTAAACTAGGGTACGTTAGTATTATATCATCTGTGACTAGGGTGAGCTGTACCTTAAGAGGCAGTGACGAGTGTACTAGGTATGAACGGTGAAAACATACACTAGTATTGGACAAATGCTTGTTCATGCATCTTTACCTAATTTTTTTAGATCGTTTTTTTATATTAGTTGAGAATTCAGTAGGTACACGATTATCCGTCATGTCGTGTGCTTTCTTGTTCTTTGTTTTACTAAATCTTTGGTCTGGAAAGTATATTTGATTTGACTTTATAAGCAGCAGTATCATTCAGTCAACTTCCTAGCTTCGCCAAAGTGAAATTCGCCTCTAAATATAATTACTTTCCATTAGCAACACCACCAATATCCAACAAACAAGAAACTCAAATAGAACACGAACGAACACAAAAGACAATAAACTTCGTGTACAAGAAATCTCCAAAAGATTGGTTCAGCGTTTAATCGCCCTGTACTTAGTATTCCATACGACAATGGCAATATATTGTGACCGGTCTGCACCAATCACGCGTAAAACCAACTTATCCAATAACGGGAGCTAGCCTTATTCCGGAGAACGGTACCGAACAATAATTCATTAATTATTTAGCTCCTTGCTTACTTTTGTAAGGCATTGTAACCTTTGGGAGTTGTGCTTCAGTAACTTTGAAATAATTATTTGTATTTTGTTTGGGTTATATTTGTGCGTTGGCCTGGTTGGTCGTAATCTGAATGTTAAGGGCGCGTATTCGATTTAGCGCAACTCAAAATCTAAACGATTGCTAGAACGGCGTAGCAGCATTGACACACACTAGTACAACACAATGGTCTGTTTGTGTGCATCAGAAAAAAAAACATGCACGAAATAAGCACGAATCATTGAAATTGATCGGCAAACGACAGCGCGCGATGTTTTACAGTGCTTTTTAAAATAATTGTCTAAAATAAATGAGCTCGTAGCGTAGCGAATACGTGCTCTTAAGCGTGGAGTCCTAAATCAGGCAATGTTGTTGGGTTTATCTTGTAAGAATTTCTCAGTCACAGCCCGGAGTTTGGAAATTGGTGGTATTAATCCCCGTGCCTCGGAAAGCACGTAAAGTCGTTGGTCCTGCACCTGGGCCTCAAGTCTGCTATTACAATAGTGTCAGAATGGTCTATCATTGATTTCATAATTGTTGATTTTGACAAGTTTGGTAATCTACTATTATAATGGCGTCATTATGACTTTCCAATGGTCAACCAATGACACTCCATTGAAAGAAATGATATAGAATGGTAATCTCGTACATAATGACAAATTAATGACTGACTTAGCTTACGAACTTCTTACTACTTCAGAATGCTTATAACACTTATAAATAATATGTAAAAATATATATAAATGAAATCTGGCATGAATAAATGTTCAAATTTGTTGAAAATGTCATTATAACACAATTCTATTACGAGACCATTGACCGACCACTGAACGACCATTATGAATTTAGCAGATTACGAACTTTTAGCAAAATGACAATGGGATCGTATTGGAATGACGAAATTATAAAAATAGCAGACTTGGCCCCCTGATCTATCCCCGGTCATGTCAGTTGCCGTACCATCGGACTGTGAGAGTGAGAGAATAGAGAATGCACCTGTATTTGCGCACACACTTGAGCACTGTAATATACCTACGCATTTGACTAGTCTCCAATGAGATTGGTGACCTGGATGACTTTGATGTTGGTGAGATTAGCCGCTGTGACACTGACACGACGTGACTATTATTTGCGCGTGCTGCCTTTAATATTTAGTAACACTGATGTCAAAAAATCCTACAGAAGTCCAAAACAAGAGAAGAAAGAAGTATACTGCCTTGTATTGCCAGTTAAAATCACACATCAAAACTCCTGCATTATAAAACACCATCAATTAAAACATTTACTTTTAATTGTCACCGACTGGGAACCCTAAAAATTAATTTCAGAGCTGGCCAAGCGAGTCAAATCTTTGGATAATTCAATCCTCACTAATCCTACTATCACTGGTTACCTTGCTTTGATTGGGAACTAAGTTTACGGATTTAAAAATGTCAAGCTAAACAAAATACTAATAGAAAAATAATATTTTAATCTACTTAAAAACTAGGTAGATAATCTAAATACGGATCAGTATATATAATCATTTGCCCGTTCCGATCGCTGTATCTATTCACCGTATCATTCGGCGTTCTGTATCAAGCTCCGTATCTAGTTATGAACGTCTTTATTTAACTCCGAATTCGGCACGGTTTGCCGATACTTTTTCTTGAGGTACGTCAAGAAAAAGTATCCGCAACCCGTGCCGTATCCGACTCAAAATGGAACGGGTCGTATCGCACTGTGTATTAGAGCACTGTATTAAGACTGCGTATCATGATCGTGTATCGTCACCCGTCCAGACAGGCGATCATGCTACGCGTCGGCGATATGGACGCGGTGATCAGATCGGGCAAATGATCATAATGTGGATCCACCTTAAATAATTCTGCTCCAGGTTTCCATTCCAGAGATAGAACTGAAATATCTCATGTGCTTGTAAATACACCCTTCAAACTGGAACACAACAATGCTACTTTACGGAAAAAGGTATGTTGTTAGTACTTCCCCGGACGAGCCCCTTAACAAAGAGCTATACTACTACCCACTATAATCCTACTCCCTACTAATATTATAAACGAATGAGGATGGATGAATGTTTGTAACTCTATCACGGTTGAACGGAATTAGATGCTTTGGAATTGCACAACTTAATTTCCTCATCTCCATTTCATCATCGGACAGCAGGGATACGACGAAGTGTCACCGCTATACCGTTGAAATTCCACGGTCTCGAACCAAGCGCTTTGCTTCCACATTTATTGTGCAAACTGCCAGACTGTGAAGTTCACTGCCCGCCTCTCTATTCCCCGATACATATAATATGGGTATCTTCAAGGCACGAGTGAACCGATTTATCCTAGACAAGCGTCCTCCACCTTAGGTGCATCATCACTTAAGATCAGGTGAGTTGCGGCCAAACGCAGGTTTATAAGAATATTTAAAAAAGATAAAATTTGGTATCATCATCAGCTGAAAGAGGACCACTGTTGAACAAAGACCAGAACCATAGCCACGCCACCACGAGCGGCAACATACCGCTTGTATCCACCGGTTACCCGCAACCTTGACGATGTCGTCGGTCCATCTGGTGGGAGGCCTACCAACGCTGCGTCTTCCGGGTCGTGAACGCCACTTGAGAACCTTTCTTCACCATCGATTATCTGTTCTTATGTGACCTGCCCATTGCCACTTCAACTTGCATTAAATTTGGTATATGACATTATTGATGTAGCTCATGTGATATTTTGCCTGGTTATGTTCTATCTCTTTTTTTTTCTTATGGGACAAGCCCGGCACGCTATTACCTGTTCTGTCTCTTGCTTGATTTGGAAGGAAGTGGAAATTATATTTACGTATACGTCGTGCTCCTCCGCTGTTTTCTGATTAATTTCGTTGCGGAATCCAAGACAGTTGGAATGTTTCTTCGGGACTCGTCGAGCTTTATTAACTCGATACTTCTTTTGTGGTCGCCACTGTTAATTCTGGTTTTCAGAAGTTGCAGTTTTTTTAAATAGTGTGGCCCAATAAAAAAAGTATATTTTTTATCCTTCCTGTGTGATTTCGTGGGATAATTTAGGACATTGCTTAAATTTTTAAGTCTGCCCAGACGAAGAAGCAGACAGAAACTAGTTCACTATAGTTCCCCTAAAACTCTTCCAAGAGAAGCTTTAGTGCTAATAAAATTTAAATCTACTGGACTGGAAACTTTCCTCCTTAAAGCAAAAACCTTTAACTTTTAAAACTGCTTGGAAAAATCTCTTTGTTAGTCTCAAGCGATTGCTTCTAAAAGCGACATTAACGTAGCTTTTCAATTTCCTTAACGTAAAAAGAAACTGAACATCAAAATCAATTGATTTTCAGTATTAGGAACATTTTTGTTAAAATAAAATGATAAAATCCACACATTCACATACTAGCCAATGTATAGTCTCTCAATGATTCAAATTTACATAAATTATTATCCATTTCATACCGAGATAACTCCGTACTTCGGAAAGCACGTAAAACTGTAGGTCCCAGCTGTCATTTGTGGATCTTTAATAGTCTTTGTGGGTAGTCAAAAGCCAGAAAGTCTGACAACTAGTCTTACCAAGGGGTATCGTGTTGGGTTTTGGAGGTCAGACAGGCAGTCTTTCCACATAAAACACTAGCTTAGCTGCATTTTTTTTTAATGGCACTTGCCCGTTATACTGCTCCCGAACCACTGCGCCTCTTGTAAGCCAGAATCAACAGTGGCGACCACCAGAAAAGCGCCGAAGCAATGAAGCCCGACGAGTCCCAGAGAAACGATTCGACTGTCTCGGATCCCGCGAATCAGAAAGAAAACAGCGAGGAGTAGGATAGGATAGGACAGGGGGGTAAGATTTTCTACTTTTCTCCATATCAAGTAGGAGACAGAACAGAACTAGGTCAAGTTGGCACAAAGGGACGTTTACAACTGGGAGAAGCCAAGCTTCCAAACATCACGGATTACAATCAACATTACTTAATGGGTACAAAAAAATTTAGCTGCATCCGATTAGCCTAGACACTGACTTCAATATACTTGGAAAAAGGCTAGGTGTTCCTGACGTGGGCGCGGTGAATGCTCATGCGAATCTCGCACCCCCGGCCATAGGCAGAGGTGGAACACCGCGTTGGTTTTAACCGGTAAGAGTCCGGCATGCCCCTCTGTCACCCCCACGACGGAGGAAGTCGATGAGGATTTCCACGGCGCAAAAAAAAAAGTTGTTCCTGACGTCACATCGGGCCACCACGAATGACGTGGTCGGACCACATGGTCGTGGTCATGGGTTTTATTAATTTTATTGTTTATTCATTAATTTATAATCAGCATGTTTTGTCCAAAATAATATTTGTACGCCGATGACGGCTAGACATAGTGCTCAATAAAAATCATAACACCTGTACCTGACCTACCTATGTTGAACAAATAAATGTTTGTATTTGTATTAAAATTTGTATTTGGACCGCGGTAACCATTCACTCGCCGACACCTTTACCGTGCGCACACGGTCATCTCTTGTGTTAAATAATAATCAGTACCTACAAATACGGTTTTTACTAGAATTCACGCAGTTTTATTCACAAGTCAAGACTACCAGCCACACAGCTTGGCACTACAGCTATATACCTTAAGTACGGTCACCCATGCACAGATGAACCGCGTCCTGCAACTTATCTCCACTCAAACTCAAACTCAAATAATTTATTTCAAATAAACCATTTACAGGTCTCCACTCAAACTCAAACTCAAATAATTTATTTCAAATAAACCATTTACAGGTACTTTTGAATTGTCAAGGAGTCAATCGGTCAAAAAGTTGCAGCTAGTTGCTCGTTCCAAACAGTAGGTTTCTATGGAGAAGAACGAGCATGAAACTCCATGAACACTCTTTTAAAATCAATAGAATATTACAAATTTAGGTTACATCATTCATGTTGAATCTAGGGGTATAATGTGAGAACAATGTAACAAGTTGTGCACGTAAAAAGAGGTCTAGTGACAATGAAATTAGACAATTCAAAATAAATTTAAAATAACCGAGGTAGCTAAGAGATGACCAGTCTCAACTGACGGCGCCCGTTCACGAACATGACGCACGGACTCCTTGATCGATGTCGATACCACTCAGCTACAATTCCTCTCCATAATAGGTACGCGTTAGACAAACAATTCCCATTCACAACACGTACAGTTCTCGATGGAAACCATATCTTGCGTTATTAATATAAGAAGGTTTTATTTTTTCATTAAATCCGAACTCCCTTTTATTTATTCTTCTATATACGTTACAATGGGCAAGGTATGGTAAGTAATTGGTAATGAATAAAGGTAGAATTGGTACTTGGATAGCATAGTAATAATAACAATAGGTAGATACGTGATGCTGTAATTAGGTACCATTTTTTTGTTACGCGGTGGAAATCCTCATGGATTTCTTCCATCGTGGGGGTGATGAAGGGCCATGCCGGGACTCTTACCGGTTAAAACGGTTGTAGGTACTGATTATTATTTAACACAAGAGACCGTGTGCGCACGCTAAAGGTGTCGGCGAGTGAATGGTTACCGCCGCGGTCCAAATACAAATTTTAATACAAATACAAACATTTATTTGTTCAACATAGGTAGGTCAGGTACAGGTGTTATGATTTTTATTGAGCACTATGTCTAGCCGTCATCGGCGTACAAATATTATTTTGGACAAAACATGCTGATTATAAATTAATGAATAAACAATAAAATTAATAAAACCCACGACCACGACCATGTGGTCCGACCACGTCATTCGTGGTGGCCCGATGTGACGTCAGGAACAACTTTTTTTTTTGCGCCGTGGAAATCCTCATCGACTTCCTCTGTCGTGGGGGTGATGAAGGGCCATGCCGGGACTCTTACCGGTTAAAACCACCGCGGTGTTCCACCTCCACCTATGACCGTGGATGCAGGATTCGCATAAATTCGCATTCATGTAATTAGGTACCTTCGTGTTATGGTCGAAGATCCCAAAGTTGCCCAGACCTACGCCATTTTTAACCGACTTCACGAAAGAGGAGGTTCTCAATTCGATTGGTATTTTTTTTTACATCGATTACTCTGAGATGTATGATCCGATTTACGTGATTCTTCTTTAGTTTGATGCGGAATAGTTGCCATTTAGTCCCATAAAAATTTAACTTAGTTTGAACCAGTAGTTTTTATTGTATGAACAATTTTATTACTTTTTTTTTAATGTCTGACCACGCATAACTTTTTTCAGTGCAGTCCGATTTCGATGATTCTTTTTTTAATTGAAAGTGCATACCTCAAATTTGGTCATATACAAATTTCAAGAGAATATTCCACCCCTAAGGGTAGAAAATTAATTGATGACTGAATTTTTTTGGTGTCACCGTTTCGTAATTTCTATGATTAGAAGTTAACACTAAAAAGCGAAAAAACCGCCTTCAAAAAGTCAAAAATAACTTTCAATTCGCAAGTCAGTGGCAATACAAAACAACAAGCAAAACCAAAGCCGCCGACTTGCGAATTGAAAGTTTTTTTTAACTTTTTGAAGGCGGTTGTGTTTTTTGTTAGAATTTTTTTTTAGAATAGCTAACTTTTATCAAAATCATAAGAAAGTGTAGTTAAAAAGGTAAATAAATATGATTGATTATAATAATTTACTCGATCGGTCATTATTCAGCTACGCTTGTCGCGGTCGCTCCGTCGATGGATGACCATGTCTTTCATACCAAGACCTCTCCGTGCCTCGGAAAGTAGAACCGTTGATCCCGAGTATCATGCGTAGATCTTTGACAGTCGTTATGGGTAATCAGAAGCCAGAAAGTGTGACAACCAGTCTTACCAAGGCGTATCGTGTTACTTAGTAACTGAATTGTAGAGGTCAGATAGGCAGTCGCTCCATGTAAAACATTGGTATTCAGCTGCATCCGGATAGACTGAAAGTAGGCTTCAACATTTTGGAAAAAGGCTAGGCTGATGATATTTTGACTTAATTCAGCACGTGAAATTAAAATTGTATAATAGTACTTATGTTGTATGCATGTTTAAGACTTTCATGCTTTCATGCTTTTTCCGTTTACATCACTCTACAAAGACTGAGGACATCGTGGAGTATCTACGGGTGAAGACCAACTGGACCTTGAGGGTGGAGAAGTTGGAGGCGCGCCATAACACCAATTTCAAGTCGTTCGTAGTGCGCGTTCCGACTCAACATTTGGTGACCTTCCTCAAGGAAGAGTTTTGGCCGAAAGGTGTGCTGTATCGACGTTTCCGCGGTCGGCTACGTGACACCTCGCAGCGTAACACGACGCCGTCTCTTCGTGTGTAGTAGTTTTTAAGTTTATTGTTTTGAAATATGTATTAGTTTATAATTATTGTTTTTATGCTTATGTATGTATTGTGTTTTATGGGCCTTAGTTGCCTGAAATAAAGGAATAATAATAATTGTGCTAAGGTCTTAAAATCGCCAGACCAGAGTGGGCTATTTTTCAGGTAAGAGGTGTAAGAGGTACACAGCTAAAAAATAAAATCTGAAAGCAATTGATAAACTTTTTTTAAACGTTCCAAAGTATTTCGTTTAACTTTTCAAATGCGTTAGTAGCGAGCTCAACTGTCGATTAGGAAACACAATAGTTAAACAATGATATGCGACCAATATTTGGCTTCTGGACAGACGGAGGGTAGTAATTCTTTATAGTTACCAATAAATGGGTCTTGAGAAAGACCGGTTTGTGCCATTGCATCGTGGAGAAAGGATTTGTCACCTAGACTCTGAGTTACCGAGTGCTAGGTATCCAGGGTGCGCCGGACGTCTGGGGGGATGGTTACTGAATTTTAACGTCGCTCGGGGAGGCTTCTTTCTTGCACCCCAGGACGTCACCCTTGGAAGTCCCTGAACCGCCTAAGAATCCAAGTAGGAAGGTGTAACGCCAACCTCGCAAAATGTGGCTACCTCCACAGAGCAGGAACAGGGTGTGCATGTGGCGCCGAGTTGCAAACCATGCCCCACCTCATGTCATGTCCTCTGTGCCCCAAAGCATGCGATCGGGGTGAATGACGACCACCGATGACGCCGTGGAAGTGGCTAAATTTTGAGCGAAACAAATATAAAACACTGTCGTGCCAGCGATACAGAGAAGAATAAGACCAATAAATGTCTAATAATAGGTTAAAAAATCTATCACAAATGAACTATTATGAAACATTTCCTATGCGAGGTCTACAACTCGTCACAATTCCGTGCCTCCCCACCATACTGCATTTTTCAAATCAATAAGGCTGCCCGCCCACGTCTTGTTGTAGAACCGATTATCGGATCGGTCGATTATATCATAGTTTCGTGAGACCGACCATTTTTGTGGGACATCGGCGTTGGTATATTGGAGATCATGCTGCATTTCTCTCCGATAAAACATCGGTCACCGACTGTCTAACGTGGGCGAAGACCCTAAGGGACTCGGTGCAGAGCTTGCTGTAAAGTTCTGTACCAGTATTTCTCTCACACGGTTCAGTATTAGCAAAGCATAGAATTTCTCTTGAGCATTAATTTTGCTGTTATTACACCGACTAAAAGTATTTTTAAGAGCATAACGTAATAATGCTGTATTGTTCCTCTCTACAATAACAGCGGAAAACATGCTAATAACTTAGCTATTCCTGAAGTTCAAACTTTAATTACGCAGAGAGAGAGAATAAAAAAAACAAACTCGGAAAATAATCGAAAATTTTCAACTTTATTTCGCGTCTACAGTAAAATTCCCACAAGTTCAAAACTTTTCTTCAACAATTCCTTAACATAATAAGTCTGTTCAGGGATTTTAATCTAAATAGTTATACTTCACAATAAATATACTTCTGAAATTATTTCTGTTACCGAAATACTTATAAATGAGCTTAAAAACACGTCTCACGAAGAATTTCAATTAATTCAGAAAAGTTATTTTTATATTCTATATATTTCAGGTTTTATTTTGACAGAAACCTCGTGTTTTAATTTAAATAATGATAAAAGTTATTCTGCCTTTCTCCCACTGGAATACCTTTATCATCCAGAGGAAGGACAAGCATTGATCACCAGAGTTACTCAAAGCATTTTGGTGATTTCAGACTTATATTAATTAGTCCTGGGCCTCAAGTCTGCTATTACAATAGTGTCAGAATGGTCTATCATTGATTTCATAATTGTTGATTTTGACAAGTTTGGTAATCTACTAATATAATGGCGTCATTATGACTTTCCAATGGTCAACCAATGACATTCCATTGAAAGAAATGTTATAGAATGGTAATCTCGTACATAATGACAAATTAATGACTGACTTAGTTTACGAACTTCTTACTACTTCAGATTGCTTATAACACTTATAAACAATATGTAAAAATATATATAAATGAAATCTGGAATGAATAAATGTTCAAATTTGTTGACATTGTCATTATAACACAATTCTGTTATGAGACCATTGACCGACCATTATGGATTTAGCAGATTACGAAATTTTAGAAAAATGACAATGGGATTGTGTTGGAATGACGAAATTATAAAAATAGCAGACTTGGCCCCCAGATTTCCTCACTATGTTTTTTGTTGACCAATGTCAACGATAGTTGTAGTAAGAGTAGTATGACGGGCTGGTATCCGCAACCCCATGTTTCAGCGCGTATTCCAAAATAAAATTTTAAAAGTACATAATGAATTGTAAAAGTTCCCCCATCCCCATTCCATCATCGGACGAGCAGAGATACGGCGAAGCGTCACCTCTATATGGTTGTAGTTCCACGGTCTCGAACCAAGCGCTTTGACTCCACATTTATTATGCGAACTGCCAGACTGTGGAATTCCCTGCCCGCCTCTCTGTTCCCTGATAAGTATAATCTGGGTATCTTCAAGGCACGAGTGAACCGGTTCATCTTAGGCAAGCGTGTTCCAACTTAGGCCGCATTTTCACTTAAGATCAGATGAATTGCGGTCCGGAAAGGATCCCAAAGATTGAAGAAAACAGAACGTCGTCTATGTAAACTTTGTTGATTTTTCCAAAAACTGCCGTATCAATTTGGATAAAATATATACGGGACCACCCCTGAGGCATACCCTATCCATAAAATAGAAGAAATTTCAAAATCGATTTACATTTGCCAGAAAAACCACGTAATAAACATACAAAGTAAACATACAGTCAAATTGAGAACCTCCTTCTTTTCGAAGTCGGTTAAAAACGAACCACACTTTAGTACACAGTTCGTATAAATAAAACACACTTTCTTAGAAAAATAAAAACAAAATTTTCTCCATAGTATCACAAAGACTTGTATCAAAAAACTGAAACATTTAAATGCAAATCGAAGTTCCAAACACCAACACAAACTCATTTCACAGCTGTATCGAATCAAAAATAAAGGCAACGAAATAACATTCTCGATTCTTGCTTCAATAAAAATCAACTAGAAAACGTCCGAGTCGGCAGCGCGATCGGTCGCGTCTTGAATGGGACTCAAGTGAAAGCATTTAGCGATTATTATCTTTCATTTCATGCAGTGCCGTGTCGTGCGTGGGTACCTTGTTCCGTGTTTGTGCCAAATTAACTTTTTGCTATCATTCTCTCAGTGTCAGTCTCGGTGATATATAAAAATGGTTACCTTAATCGTTTAAAATGTGTTGATTTTTTTGTTTGTAAAACTTACGAATAAACTCTTTGACATTCGGCAAATTATGATGGCTATGACATGTGAGGAAAGAGCATTGTCTTACAAATATCTCACTGATGGTGGTGCGTGCGTTGAATCATTCAGCTCCCTTCAAAATGGTTAAGCTGAATGGCGCTGATCTACGCGTCATGTTCGTTAACGAGCGCTGTCAGCAGAGATTAGTCAACTGTTAACTGCCAAAGTCAAAGCATTTATTTCAATTAAACCATTTACAGGCACTTTTGAATTGTCAAAGAGTCAGTTAGTTATTCAGAAAGTTGAAGCTTATAGTTGCTCGTTCTAAAACGTAGGTATAGGTCTCTATGGAAAAGATCGAGCAAGAAATTTCACGGACACTCTTTCGAATAAAGTTTTTACAAAAGACTGGTTACATTATTTTTATAGATTGAAAAAGGCGGATTAACTCACTGTGTGGCCGTAAAGGTGGCCGTATGCCATCGAAACTAGACTAGACCCGACATCGTCCGACTAGTTCGATGGCATACGGCCACCTTTCTCAAGGAGTTCCACAGGATGACACACCGCCCGTCGCGTTCCAGCGGACACACGGTACTAGTTGGATAAACCCGGCAACACAGTGAGTCAATCCGTTTTTCTCAATCTATAATGCGTAACAATACTCACGTTTCATTTACATTATTTTTGTTGCTTCTGTTATTATAATAATAATAATAACTTTATTATCAGGCAACTGTGCCCCAAAATAATTTTAAGCAATAACAAACTAATACGTAATTATTAAAACCTTATCAACTATAATTAAACATATCCTATGTCACACGTAAAGTTGGCGTCGTGTGTCGCGCAGTGTCAGCAGGTAGCCGGCCTAGGAAGCCGGAAAAGAGAAGAACACAACACCTTTCGACCAAAATTCCTCCTTCGTGAAGGTCGACAGATGTTCAGTTGGTACTCTCACCACAAAAGAACCATGCAACGACTTTGTCATGGTAGTTAAGAGATGACTAATCTTAACTGACAGTGCCCATTCACGAACATGACGTGTAGATCAGCATCTATCTGTGCTGAGTGCCCGCGACTATTAGCACTCAGAGATAAAGTAGCTTATTATTACCGGAAGAATTTTATAAATCAGACTAGTTGTTCCAGAGGTAGCGTCAAAAAAACTCTTCAGCTTTATAATTCATACTAGTAAATGTTGTAAATGCGAAAGTGAGTTTTTTTTATTGTTATACTTTCACGGTTAAACTCATCATCTGCCTAGCCTTTTCCCAATTATATTGGGGTCGGTTTCCAGTCTAACCGAATGCAGCTGGATACCAGTGTTTAAGATGGAGCGACTGCCTATCGGACCTCCACAACCCAGTAACTGGGTAACACGATACCCCTTGGTAAGACCAGTTGTCAGACTTTCTGGCTTCTGACTACCCATAACGACTGCCAAAGATCAAATGACAGCCGGGTCCAACGGCTTTACGTGTTTTCCGAGGCACGGAGGGAACTTGGTATGAAAGGGATGGTTTGGCCCATTCACAGACCGACCGCGGTTAGCGTAGCTTAACCTTTGACCAATCGATCTATACGGCTTTAACTTAGCCACGAGCTCCTCAAATAGAGAAATATATAGTAACCAAATATTTTAAGTCATAAACCGCCAACAGTTCATAATTCGCGTCGCTCTTAGAGCTCACTTGAAGTAAATAAGATTTTCTATACAAAAAGTCCCTTAGGAATCTTTCTCGAATTAATCTCTTAATACCGGCCGTACCCTTTTCAATAAAGGGATGATCAGAGAAGTAATTAATCTAAGAATTTTTGTAATAAACCTTTTTAAGTGAATCTTTGGTGTTGGGGTCGCGCATTACGATCTCCAATGTGCAATAAATTCTGATTACCGCTTCGGTGTTTTTAAGCTTTAATTAGGAACGCCGAGAAACTTCCGTTGTTGGTCACGCGGGGTCTGGCGTGACCCCAAAATAACATTGGATAAAAGTATAAAAATATTATAATCAACTCACTTATTATTTAATCACTAACAGCCTTTTAATTTTTTTGGAAAAACTAAGAAAAGTAACAAATATTTCGACAGCACGAAAAAAAAAAAATGTTCTTTGTAGTTTAAAAATTTGATAACAATTATCACAAATTTTCTTCGTGTGGTCTAATAAACGAATAAGTTAGCAGTAAGTTCGGCTTGCTAGTGTAAAAAAAATATAATTCCAAACTGAACATCATAATAATTATTATGGGGTCGCGGAGACCCCGCGCGACTAATTAACGGTTTAGAAAAAACCAAGTGGAATTGAACAGATTTAGATTGTAGTCACTGACGGTAACAGAGAAAAGTTTTTTTTTGTATCGTATTAGTGTGTACGACTTAAAGATAGAACCTGAACTTGATCTATGTTTAACATCATACTTTGTACACCTACATTCTGGCAAATAAATGATTATTATTATTATTATTAAACCTTTTTTACAAAAAGACAACCGCCATAAAATCTCAAAAGTGATAAATAACTTTAGCACAGTACACACATGACTTTAGATTTGGAAGTCGGCGGCTTTGTTCTGTTACAGTTTGTTGTCTTTAATTGCCACCGGCTTCCAAATCTAAAGTCATTTGTGTACATACTGTGCTAAAGTTATTTATCACTTTGAAGGCGGTTGTCTTTTTCGTAAAAAGCTTTTTATTTATCACTTTTTAGTACCTTCTTATCAATCCATTAAGAACAGGCAACAAGTTAAAACAGAGGTACTCCAAAGATTGATGAAACTAAAACGTCGTCTATGTAGATTTTATTGGGAATTTGTTGATTTTTCAAAAAGTGTTGATTCAGTTTCGATAAAATTTATATCGAAATTAATTCAGCACTTTTTGAAAAATCAACATCCATAAGAAAAAGAATTTTCAAAATCGATTCACATTTGCCGGAGAAATCGAAACAAATATCCAAAAAAAAAACAACACACAGACGAATTGAGAACCTCCTTCTTTTTTGAAGTCGGTTGAAAATAGAAATTGTTTACTATACCCTGTTCACAATAAGATTAGACATTTACTCAAACCTTTATTACAGTCCGTTCAACCGATTTCGACTTCTATTGCGTTGTTGAAATGACAAATGGCAACTGCAGTAAACAGTAATTGTTATTGTAACCACTTTTTCGCCTCTAATGCCATCCTTAAGCCTACGGAATAGAAGTCAAAATCGGTTGAAGGGACTGTAAAAAAGGTTTGTGTTTATGTCTAATCTTATTGTGGGGTATACATATCTATGCTGAAACTTTAATCGAAACGTAATAACCAAAAATAATTAGTAAAATAAAAACAATCAACATCGCAATAAAATCAAAAAACATAAAGTAAAATTATTTATTTCAATTATACCATTAAAAGGTACTTTTGAACGTCAGTTGCAAGTAAAAAGAATTAAAAGGTGCCTCTAATAAAAGTTAGTTTCGGAGGGAGAACAGGGTAAGAAACTCCATACTTACTCTTAAAAGAAATAAAGTTTTACTGTAATTTGCGTAGGTAAATAATTATAAGAATGCAAAGTGATGTATCTAAAATATAAAAACAAAGGCCCCCCACCGCGTCCCTCTGTCCGTCTGTTCACGATAAACTCAAAAACTACGGAACGTATTTTCATGTGGTTTTCACCAGTAGACAGAGTGGTTCATGAGAAAGGTTTTGGTGTATAATTTGTTAAGTTTTGTGTAAATTGATTGCAATACGAGTATGAAGATAATAACAGTACAGAGCCGGGAAGGGTCACTAGTCTAAAATAAAAACCACTATAGGTATTAGAATAAGTACAAAGTAATACAAATTAGGATTAGTAACACTGTTATTTCACACGAAAGTGCATTCAAAAGATGATGACAATCATGACCTATTCCCGCTAATGCCAGCTACACACGTAACGATCTATCGTAGCGACACCTCACACAAACGAAACGATATAATTGCCTACACTACTACCAAAATTAATAGCAACTATTACAGATATGTGCGTGTATGTGCGTTAATATCGCTAGGGCTGGTGCTGCTACCGCGAGTGCGCGAGAGCGAGCGAGCGCGCGATACCGGCCTCAACACAAGTGTTTCTCTCTCTCATGTAGGTACTCGATTCTTTCAAGGTTTGAAATTCGAACTTCCAAATAGGTAACTCAGGCAGGTACATACCAAAAAGTTGGTAGCTTTAGTTAGAATTCGTCATTCCCTCACGATCATTTCCTCATTGCATTTAGGAGGGAATGGCGGTTGATGAGGGAATGATTTACACAGTATTCTACAATACTTTTAGATTTTTTATTTATTTCTTCCAATTTTTATTTCATGGTATTTAATTTAAAACAGGTACATACGTGTATGTATACGTCCTAGTTTAATATGATAAAAATTACATAATTTCATATATTATTATTTGTTTTTAAATATAAAATATTATATATGAAATATTTAATTTATAAAATATAAATTATTTCGATTTTCTTTTTCACAAATGAGCGAATACACGTTTCTACGCGCCACGAGTCAGCCCTTGAACAAGAAGACGTTGCCAGAGCCAATGCGGCGAGAGTAGACGTGAGGAACAGTGTTTCGGTGAGGGGCGGAGCGTGTCGCTACTGTACGATAGTACTAATACTTATACTGTAGTAGCAATTTCAAACTGTGCAGCTAAATCGAACGTCCCTAGTGTCTCCACATGCCATCGATATCGACGTCGATCGTCAGTTCTCCGTAGAAGCTAACGCAAGAAACCTGTCATCCACGATGAAAGATGTTGATGCACTTGCGATATTATTAGGCCTAGTTATGTGTTTAAAGAAAAAAAAAGGCGCGGAGTGTGTGTGATTGTAAAGACTGGCTCATGGAAAGAAAGCTATTTTCAACCGATTTCAAAAAGAAGGAAGTTCTGAATTCGTCTGTATGTTGTTTTTTTTTTTGTATATTTGTTACGTGATTTCTCCGGCAAATACTTTTTCTTAACACACACTATTATACTAATTCTATGTATTCTATGCGTGTAAGATGCAACCAAATCATTATTTTAACTGGGCCGCGCGTGAGCCAGGCCGAGTGCTGAGTCAATGTCCAAAGGTAACATTGAACATCCTGGCGACTCTCAGGAACGGGACTCCATTTGGTACAGCTCGATGATCTCGTATGGTCTGGCCTGGCCTTGTTCAGTTTGTTGTGACTGACGGGTGGGCACGCTGTGTGGTATGCCGTACCGCTGTTGTGTTTGTTGCGTTTGTGATGTGCAGGTCGTTGGTTGCTGCACAGGCGGCACCGTTTTCCTTCTTGCTGCAATGGTGGCTCGAAGTTTATTCAACACCTGTGGACCGAAATAAATTAGAACACATGCTAAACTTATAATAACAAGTGAAGTGGTGATGCTAGCGATGTATGTATGAGACTCTAATTGTTTCCAAATTGTGTTTTGTAGCTCAGTTTGTAAGTTTGTTTCGGATGTAACTAAGTGGTCGAAAACTCCTTTTGACTTGTCTAAAACTAATTCCTCCTTGGATATATCGTTTATATTTGTTGGTAAGATCTGCGTATTAATGGAGAAGTTCATTGTTTTAGCATAAGCAGCTAGTATTGTTACAGTCGTTGTTCTTTTTGCAGCAAGTATGTTGTTAAGTGTTTTAATGACGCAATTCTCGGAGATGTGTAGAACTCCGACATCATGAATAGTAATTTCTTTTCTTTGACCGTCACACACAATCGATATGGCTACGGATTTAGTTGTAATGAAAAGCCAGGTGTTTTGCATGTATAATTGCTTCCATACAACATCCGTCGATATTTTGTAGGTCTTTGACGTGCATTGGGTGTGGGTGTAATTCTCTGTTCTGAACGATTTTGAAAATTCATTATGAAAAAAATTCACATACATTTTTATGGATAGGGTATGCCTCAAGGGTGGTCCCAAATAAATTTTATCGAAATTGATTTAGCATTTTTTGAAAAAATCGACAGAAAGCAAAAAAATATAGGTACCTACATGGATGATGTTGTAATGTTCTCACCTTGTACTTTCAATCTCTGTTTTGACTGTATTGCCATTTCTTAATGGATTTGGATGATAATGAAGTACATGCGAAAAATAAAAAAGCTTTTTTACAAAAAAGAACCGCCTTCAAAAACCAAAAAGTGAAAAATAACTTTGAAACAATAATAACAAATCAACAAATAGAACTGCCAAGCCACCGACTTCCGAAACTAAAGTCATGTGTGTTCTGTTTTAAAGTTATTTTTTACTTTTTGGTTTTTGAAGACGGTCTTTTTTGTAAAAAAAGCTTTTTTCATACCAACTTATTAAATGTTGTTTTTTTTTGTTTGATTGAATTAAATGAAGTTTTATAATATTTTTCTTTTTTCTTATTGATCTCGGGTAAAGATTTTTTTAACAGACTTTCAAAGCTTATCTTAAAAACTCTTCGTGATAAATCAAATGACTGTAAACGATCAAGTCGCAAAGTTTCTGTCCAAGTTCGGGACACTTTAATTGCTCAAGAAACATTTCCGCGTCACGTTTCCTTAGAAATACAATTAAAATAAACGAAATGGTTTCCTTTCATGTCTGCTATTACATTTGTAGAACTAGAATTATTTCAAAAACAGCTCAAACTGAACCGTAATAATATGTCAGAACTGTTGGCCTGCTTATTTTGATAATGAACTGAAAAATAACACACATAGATTTGAAAATTGTATGCAGATTTTTTTATATTGCATACAATTATAACATTTTCAACTTAATTTTTTTATTAACTAACTGTCAAAAAAAGTCAAAAGTCAAATCATTTATTTCAATTAGACCATTAAAAGGCACTTTTGAACGTCATATTGTAAAATTTGAATCTAGTTTCGTATGGTGAAGAATGGGCAAGAAACTCCATACATACTCTTTTAAAAAAGGGTGTTTACAATATCTGATAATCGGTTATCAGTGAGGTATTTTTTAGTAGCCTTTTCCCAACCAAGTCGCGTAGAGTCGGCTTCCAGTTAGATATGAGCACCGATGGGTATAAGGCCGGCGGCGGCGCGCCGACTTTCTGGGGTCGGCAGCGGCGGCGAAGTCGGCAGCGTGACCTTACGCCAAGGCAGCCCGCGAAATTCAAATTTCCTTCTTTTTTTTTGCAATTTGCAGCTCCGTATCAGGTTATATTGTGCTAAAAAAAATATTCGCGTAAGTAAGAAATATTCATTTACAGAATTATAATAATCAATCAAATCAATAATCATCAACATCGGTATCATCATCGGCTGGGGTACTACTATACTTGCTTCGGTCGGTCCGTGGATGGGTGATCCACGGACCGACCGCAGCAAGCATAGTTTAACTATGGCCGATCGAACCGTGTGGCTATTACTTAGCCCCGAGCCCCTTTTATAAAAACATCAAAAATATAAATGTAAAACAATAATGCCCGGTTTCTGAGGTCTTTGATTAAACTTTCAATAGCTATTCATTCGACAAAGTAATCTATTTGAGTGATTTTCTTCCTTAACTGAATGCTCGGAAACGCAATATCGAACCAATAGCACTATCGAATAGATATAGTCCAGTTAAATCACCTCAGAAACTGGGCATAAAATAACTACATACCTAAGTAAAATATGTTTTTGTTATTAAATTTGTTCATTAGCACTTTGCCCGCAACATCATCCGCATGAAATTTCTCAAGGATCCAAATTTTTTTAATAATGGAATATAGCCTACAGCACTCAGGGATAATGTAGTTTCCTATTGGTGAAAGAATTTTTGAAATCAGATGAGCAGTTTCGGAGATTATCTCCTACATACAAACTTACAAATGAACAAACCAATTCTACCTCTTTATCATTTTAGTATAGAAAACTGTTCTAGCATATCGCAGCTCTGCTTACGATGACCTTAAGGCTAAAATGAATTGTAATAAATAAGTACACTAAGTGCTAATGTACTTAATGCCAAAAGAAAACCTCGCTCTTACCTCAACCTTGTCAATGATTAAACACAACTTTCAGACAGAAATACATTAAGATTTAAGAAGAAAACATTAACGTTTCGAACCCATGTTGACCTTCATGCTTGATGAATTTAGACTCCTTCGAGAGTGAGAGAGACGTCAAAAAAGAAAATACGCCACAAAAATCACTTTTCTCGAAAGAATTTAAGTTGCCATGTAAGAAAAAATAAAACACGATAGAAACCGGGCAAGGTAACGAAGCGAAAATTGAAATAGACCGTGGAGCACGTAAGAAAGTCTTGTTTAGTTTGACGCCAAAATGAACCGACAATTTCTCTTACATCCTTATTTTTACACAGATAAGGTTGAAGATTGAAAAGATAGAAATGGTGAAGCTTGTGGCTGCGTCAGGGTCTTATGTTAGTTTAGGATTGGCAACCGAGGTGCTTTATTAGGTTTTGAGGTGAAAAAATCAGTCACCTACTGCCGCGGTTTTGTATTTAAGACGGTGAGGTTGAGTTGTTTGAGATCATGTTGAAGGAAGGAATTAAGGAATTCATAACGAATTATAATACATTTTTAATTCATAATTACAGTTTTACAAAATTTTCCGAAATATCGAAAAAACTCTACCTTGAAACAGATTTTTAAGCATCTCGTAATGAAAAATTCCTTTTCTAGTATTTTTTTTGTGCATCTTATTCGTGAATAGTTACTTTACTCATTGATAAGTCTTTTTTTCTATCAAAAACAAAAATGTTTTCAAGAAATACAATTTTTTGTTCAAATTTTCACAGAACAATTTACTTATCGTTTTACTTTAACCTACAGTGGTGAACAAAAATCCGTAAGATTTTGCTGAACATATATTGTGTTGTTTTGGCAGGTATTGACCCAAGCTATCACCCCCTGCAGTATGTCGTGCTATTTACTGGACACCCTGTATAATAAAATCGTAGTGACGTTAAATATGCACATTTTTTTTTTAAAGATAATAAGTTTAGTAATAAAATGTTTTTAGCTTAATATTAGTTTAAATCGTCATACATTTAACAGTTAGAAATAATTTCATTTGTTTTTATTGCGTCTGTAACAGAGTTGTTGCGAACATCAGCATCAGCATCCGCTGAAATTCAGCATCATTTTCAACATCAGCATCAGCGTCAGCATTCGCATTGATCGATGCTGATTATTAATGCTGATGTTCGAGTCGTAACATGCACCAGGTAGTCTAGGTACTAAATTACTAGGTAATTATTACTACACTACTTAGTTTCATTAATATAATATATTAATATTATTGAAACATTTTTTTATTTAAGTACCAAGGAAAATTGTGCAACCTTTAGATATATTTTCAAAATGGACACTACATTTTTCCTGCTTTTTGAAGAAAATAATTAAGATCAGAATCAGCATCCGCTGATGTGAAAAAATATGCATCAGCAACAACCCTGGTCTGTGGTTTATATTTATTATATTAGCAAAAAAAAGCGGACAAGTGCAAGTCGGACTCGCTCACCGAAGGTTCCGCACATGTAGGTCCTACATTATCTATACTTCCATACAAATATTATAAATGAAAAAGTAGCTCTGCCTGTTACGCTTCCACGATGAAACGGCTGAACCAATTAAGATGAAATTTGGTATGAAAATAGCTTGAACCCTGGGAATGCACATAGGGTACTTTTTAATCCGGGGCTTCGTCTGCATCCGCGATAACTGACATTCACACGGACCAAATCGCGTACAAAATGCTCTTTATAAATAAAGAACATATTTTTTATGTTTTAATTACAAATGTATAGTTTTCTGACTTTTTCCTATATTTATCGTATACGAAATCCTTTAGTCGCTGATTACCTAAAATGCAGTCTGCCAATTTCGCGTTATTGATATTTAGACCCATAGCGTATTAGTTAATGAGCGAAGTAGGCTAATTAAGATTTTGGTTTAGTGCGTATTAGCTCAAGGGCGAGGTAGGTATATTGAGCGTTAGGTTATGAGCGAGGCAGGCAAATTAAGACTTAATTTCAGTGCGGAATGCGGGCCCGCCATAACACAGGCCATACCCCTGGTGGCATGGTGAGTCGTGTGGGTTAGGTTTGGTTAGAACTGTGACCATCATAGCGCGAAGGCGAGCGAGCGCAGCGGGCGGTGCCGCGGTAGCGGCCGCCGAGTGCCAGATTTTCTCTATTGTATTATAGTTTGAATTGAACATTCGACTCTCGCGAATGTCTTATCGCTAAATTCCCATAATGTGAAATAGGTATATTGCGACATAGTCATCTCGCAAAATTACCATAGTGAGAAATAGGTTTACTGCGACATAATCGTATCGCTAAATGGGCAATATGAGGAGTTGAACCTATTGCGACATAGACAAAAACATACTTAATCCCAACGCTTATTTTAAATGACATTTTGGCATAACGCGAAATTGGCAGACTGCGTTTTAGGTAATCAGCGAGTAAAGGGACGAAATCACTTGCCAAATTTCATAGTTCTCGGTCAACGGACAACAAAGTGATCCTATAAAGGTTACAAAGTGATCCTATAAAGGCGAAACCTTTATAGGATCACTTTGTTGTCCGGTGACCGAGAACTATGAAATTTGGCAAGTGATTTCGTCCCTTTACTCGCTGATTACCTAAAACGCAGTCTGCCAATTTTTTTCCTTTTGAGGTACGGACCCCTTAAAAAATGAGATTCGTAGTATCTGCCAGAGAAATTCACGCCGTCAAAGCAACAGTCAAAGTTCAAAAGCTAGTAATTGATATAATAAATAGTTGTTCGTATTTGTAAGTGACTTCTGAACGATACACAGCAAGTTAAAACTCAGCCTGTATAGTGCGGTGAAATTGTTACATTCTGACTAAAAATAAAAAATATTATCAATCATTCCATCAATCAAATTATTTATTTCAGATAAAAATCCGTCTAAACCAAATACGTCATAATAAAATTTTAAACTTGTAAAATTAAAATAAGTTACAGAATTCACAATTAATAAAATTAAATCAAAAAATAAAAATTCATGAAATTAAATATTTAAGCAATGAGTTTATACATCTATAAACCACGAACGTGTTGAGTTTTATTACTTTGTTTTCTTGGAACACATAGTTTTATTGTTGAACGAACAATTTTACATAAACATTGAATGTAAAAATGTGCATGGAATTATTTTTATAGCTGGTTTATTTCAATACTTCAGTGAGATGAGAAAAGGTGAATAGCCTGATTTAAATGTCAAAAGTAATCAAGATATTCGGTTTTAAAACGTACAGTCGCCAGACATACGATTAGACGACACGGTTGGCGCAGTGGGTGAGCGATCGACTGCTGCGCAGCGTGTTGCGGGTTCGATTCCCGCCCAGGGTAAACATTTGTGTGATGAGCACTTGTGTTTGCCTTGTGTCTGGGTGTTGTTTATCTATATATGTATGTATTTACAAAAAAAAAAATGTATTTGTGTATGTCATATCAGCTGTCTGACATCCATAGTACAGGGTCTCCCTAGTTTGGGGTCAGATGGCCGTGTGTGAAAATGTCCCCACATATTATTATACGGTATTGTAACAATACCTGTATTATAATGTATATTACTTTACTAGTAACCCACCCCGGCTTCGCACGGGTACGTGTACAAATCTTTAAAATTCTCGGCTTTTCTCTACAATGACATATTATACATGTGTCGTATCCAGTCAATAGTACGAACGTTGAACGAATCGGAAGCCCGAACACGTGATCAACCACCACCATATTGGCGCGCTTATACAGAGTCGTGATGTTTTCAGCCCACAGCGAGCAGGACATTCACAATTCAGTGTCTGATCGCAACGGAACTAGGACGTCCCGGAACTGTACTCTATTCGTTGTCTTTAAGTGTTACTATGTTTATTTTAATTTGAGTCTGAGTTTATTTAAAATTGAGTTTGTGCTAAATTGTGGTTTTCTAAATTGTTTGCATTGCACGAAACCCATATTCTGCCCACATGATGACCGAATCTAACGGACTAAATCCTGACGGTCCGACACATGTATGATACATATAAACCTTCCGAAAGAAAAACTCCAAATAATAGTGAAAACTGTGTCTAAATCTGTTGAATGGTTCAGAAGGAGTTAGCAAAGAAATAGACGGACGATCCAAAATAGCGGTTTTGCTTAACACAAATTAAAAAGGCTACAGAAGTACCGGTCACGCCATCCTCGTAAATAATTACCTTAACTTGCCAGACTCACGTAGGGTTGCTACTGTATTGATTTTATTGATACTGGTTAAAACTCTGCAAGTTGTTTAGAATAACATTTTCCTGTTTATCATGAAACGTTAATTACATCATTTTGATCCCCCAAATAAATTGCCAACACGTGTCGCTAGTCGAGACTGAACTCTCCTTGAAACTGCCTGAAAATGCCTGTAAACGTAATTTGTATGTGCGTGCGAAAAATTGCGGTTTGTTCTGAGTGGCCGCTGAATACTAGTGTTTTGCATGTTCCAGTACCAGTTCCATGTACCAGTGTTTTTTTTTGTTGTTTTTTTCTGTGTGTGTGTGTTTTGCGCGCGTGTGTGTTTTGCATGGAGCGTGTTTTTGTGCAAAAAAACACGCTCAAACCTTCGCCTTTATGGTACTGGTTCGATGTACGAATTTACTACATTAGTGAGGGTTTTTGGAAATTAATCACGGCTCAGCAACTTTAAAGAGCACATCGGCCAATGATAGCTCCAGACCAAACAACACCTTGTCATATAAAAAAATAAGAGTAAATGTTCAAAACACGAAAACCCTTCTAGAAATAATCCATAGTGTTTAGAGGAAACATTTAGTATTGCATTTGGTACTATAAAGGTTGCATGCCATAGTTATGCATGCAACCTTTACAGTACCTGTATTGTTATGGCGCTTCCCTGACTAAATAACCTTGACCATACATTTCCTCTTTGCCGCAGAATCGATATTCGCACAATTTTCTTTTTTTTTTGTTATAAAAAAGAGAAACGATCTTTTGAAATAAAATAAAACCTGTCTATTGTGTACCTAATCCTCAAATTAATAGCACGTAAATTTTTGCAAAAAATACATGTTTTCAATTATTTTTTACAGGGAGATATAGGCGTATGTAGGGTACATAAAAATAAAATAAGAACGTGCAATGTGATGATAGGATATTGAACATTAATAATGTGATTTTAGATGTAGTTTTTTCTCTTAATTAACGAGTTCATAGCCCCTCAATAACGAAGAAAAACGCACTTTTGGTCGAGGTAGCGCCTTAAGTATAATAAATATGTAGTTCCTTTGATTAAAATAAGTCAAAAAATTGTATGTTAAAAATTCACTGAAAGTAAAATATGCATTAAATATATCATGCGGTTTGCCACACATTCATTCATCATTTCAGCCGAAAGACGTCCACTGCTGGACATAGGCCTCCCCCAAAGGGGGGGTTTTGCCATAATCGCCACGCGTTGGTAGGCGGGTTGGCGATCGCAGTATGGTTGTTACAAAGGCACAGAAAACGCTGCTGCCCATTCTCTGATAAGTGCCTTAGTCGCCTTTTACGACACCCACGAGAAGATATGGGATATTATTATGCGGTTTGCCACGTAGATCTATAAAATCAAATATCAACAAATCCAGTATCACAAATACCAACAAAACAAGCTCACCTTATCCCGACATCTGTAAGTAACATTACATTGTTTTGTCGTCTCCGTAAAACGGTGCGACGTCCATAGAGACAGATTTGCCCATCAACCCGCCAGCCGAAACTGAAACGATAACGCGTGAAAGGCCTTCCCGCCCCGAAAGTAACATTAAAGCCCCTAATGTCAGTACGGGGACACATCTACCTATTCTTGCTGCTCTCCTAGTACACAAACCACCTCTGTTTAAATAACTTTGTTATTAGTAGGTACTATGTTTTTATTTTTTTGTTTTGTTTTAATGTACTTTTCTTGTTGAGATTTGGTCGTTTTAAAAATGTTGCGTTTGGGACTGTTTTGTGTTATGAACTCCGGGTCATTTGAATTTAGATTTGTTTTGATGATTGGCGTGGAGTTAGGATTTTTAGGGCTTTTGTTAATTAATTGTTTGGCATAAATATTGTTTGTTCACTTATTTAGGAGGAGTAAATGGCTGAGAAAAAGCCGTACGGATCGATCGATCAACGTTAAGGTACGCTTGCCGCGTTCTGTCTGTGGATGGGTGACCATCCATTTCAAAATGCACGTAAAGCCGCTTGTCATTCGTGTAGATCTTTCTTTGGCAGTCGTTATAGGTAATCAGAAGCCAGAAAGTCTGACAACCAGTCTTACCAAGGGGTATCGTGTTACCCAGTATCTGGGTTGTCGAGGTCAGATAGGCAGTCGCTCCATATTAAATACTGGTATTCAGTTGCATCCGGTTAGGTTAGGTTAGCTAGGCAGGCGATGATGACTTATTTACGAATACGAACTGAACTTTATTAGTCTGTTTCCTATTGAATTGCAATGATCAGTGATTTGTGAGACACTTAATAACGATGCCGAAGTTTACTAGGTTTCCCCGTTTATCATCATCATTATCATCATAATCAGTCGAAAGACGTCTGTCTACTGTTGAACATAGGTCTCCCCCATAGAACGCCACAATGAGCGGCAACCTGCCGCTTACATCCACCGGTTACCCGCGACCTTGACAATGTCGTCGGTCCATCTGGTGGGAGGCCTACCAACTCTGCGTCTTCCGGTTCGTGGTCGCCACTCGAAAACCTTTCTTCCCCATCGGTTTTCGGTTCTTCGAGCAATGTGGCCTGCCCATTGCCACTTCATCTTGCATATTCTGAGAGCTATGTCGGTGACCTTAGTTCTTTGGCGAATTTCCTTGTTCCGGATTCTATCACGCACAGAAACTCCGTGCATAGCTCTCTCCATGGCTCGCTGTGTGACTCTGAGCTTCTCTAGGAGGCCAGCAGTTAAGGACCACGTTTCTGTGCCATATATATCACTGGGAACACACACTGATTATAAACCCTTGTCTTTAGGCACTGTGGAACTTCGGACTAAAATATACCTAGTGGTATCCCGAGTTGAAAATTTCCCGTACAGACACCTGGAAACCTTTTGTTTAAGGAGATAATTATAAATAAAAAAATACACATCATCCAACGATATTCAAAAGAAATGAAATAGTAACGGTACATTTAACTCAAAAGTAGAAACGGAAAATGTTTGCAGTTATAAAAACACAACAACAAAAAGATATCTAAGCAGTCATGAGCAAGCTAAAAAAGGCAATTACTTAAACCACAAAAACGGAGAAAAGATTCGCTTTCACTGATCAGATAAAACAATGAGATGCGCAGATTAACCTTTTTCTCACAAAACAAGTTCTAATTTTAGTACGACCTTGAACGAGTAAGTGAGTCAATGAGTCATTACCTAGCCTTGCCATAAATATTGTTACGAAGAAAAAAATTTTTTTGTTATTGCAAATAATATTTATTACTTTTACAGTGTGTTAGTTTAATACATAAATAAAAAACAATTTAAAATTTAAAAAGCTTATTCGAAGTGGTCTCCATTCTCTGCAATACAGTCCTTTAAACGTTGAGGCTACTTATCAATAGAAGCACGCACTCTTTCCGTGGGAAAATTCTTAACTGCCAATCGTATGGATTGTTTTAGGGACTCCAAATTATCATGGCGTTTAGAGCAAGCCGTACTCTCTAAAACTGACCATAAATCATAATCCAGCGGATTAAGATCGGGACTAGACGACGGCCACTTGTGTGTTTCTTGATACACTTGTGCCGATGTTTTGATACCTTTTTCACAAAAATATGGCTCAGTCACTCCTTCATAGCTAACACCCCACCAAACCATCACTGAAGTCGGATAATGCCCACGTTGCACTATGTCGACTAATTGGGAAGCTTCCTTAAAGCTTTGAGCATAAATACGGTCATTTTGTTTGTTAAAATGTTGCTCAATTGTAAAGATTTTCTCATCCGTAAACAAATTTTTCTGTGACCTCCCTTTGCAAACCGCTTCAGTAGTTGTTTCGATTTTACCACCCTATTCTTTTTTAAATTATCAGTTAAACAATGACCAGTGCGTATCTTATAGGCTGCAAGTCCTAAGTCATCTTTTAAAAATATGCGACATGTTCTGGGTGCTATCTTCATCTCCCGAGATAAAATCTTTTGCTTTCGTACAGGATTTCTTCGAATTCTTTCCCTTACTGCTTTGACCACCATTTTCGTACGAACACTACGTGGACGGCCAGATCTTTTTCTGTCTCAAACAGAGGAGGTCTTATTGTACCTATTAATAGCCCGGTACACAAACATTTGACTAATACCAAGCGTATGGAGAGTATTAAAAATTGCATTTGGCTCCATACCAACTTTGTGTAATGCAATCACAGCGATTCGGTTCTCTTTCTCACCCCACTCCATTTTAATATCGCAAAATATTGTACAAAGTATTGGCGCCAAAATTAGAAAACTCAATGAACAATCGTATAAAAATAACGGATTCTAAATTCAAATGTAATATCTTTCTTATTTTTAATTGTAACAGTATTTATGGCCAGACTAAGTATAATAATAATTCCAATAGCTTCATTGTCAAAAGCTTCGACCAACATCTGAGGAGGCTCTCATTGGGCAGCTGGATCAAAAGCTTGATTGAGTAAGCGGTACTCCTGAGCCTTTTTTTTTGCGCGGTGGAAATCCTCATGGACTTCCTCCGTCGTGGGGGTGACGGAGGGGACACCGATCTCTTACCGGCTCTGCCTATGGCCGTGGGTGCGGGATTCGCATGGGCGTTCACCGCTCCCCCGACAGTTTACTCCTGAGCCCAGGGGCCCCGTCCACCGGTAGCTTGTACCCGATATCGGTGATTTTTTATGTTTTTATATTCTATTACACAAATATTTAAAAATGTAATATATTAAGAAGATAAAAAGAATTAATGAGAATAATTATAAAAATCTTTATTACGAGCCATAGTCTCATAGTGGATTAGTTACAGTATTTATGATATACTAGTTATGTTAGTAAATTGAAAAACTATTACACTCCTAACGGTACTCTTAGCCAGTGATTCTGGTAAGGACAATCGGTTCTTTTTACAATGTTTAATACACTATTACTTTCCTCAATGTGAGCTTAGGTAGACTTAGATGTAGATCTAAACTATTTATACTATATTATAAAGCTGAAGAGTTTGTTTGTTTGTTTGGTTGAACGCGCTAATCTCAGGATCTACTGGTTTGAATTGAACAATTCTTTTTGTGATGGATAGTCCATTTATCGAGGAAGGCTATAGGCCCATGCGAAGTCGGGCCGGGTCGCAAGTTTTCACATAAAGAAGCGTGAAGTGTGAGAGTGACTAGGTTACTTCTAAGCAAGAGCGTGCTCCATCTTAGACCGCATCATCGCTTGTGAGATAGTGGTCAAACGTATGCCTATCAATAATAAAAAAAGAAGCAACATGAATAATGTAACCAGTATTTTGTAAATTTTAAAAGAGTGTCCGTGGAGTTTCTTGCTCGTTCTTCTCCATAGACGCCATGCACGAACTTTCACTCAGATACACACTAAGTAACCGACCTACACTTATTTCATAGGATAACTTTAAATTATGCAACATCGACACAGTTTCACTTGCTACAGAATGTCAATTATATTATTTATTGTACCCATTTGGCTGAACCCTATCTCTTAAGATACAAGCTAGACCTAGTTTAAGGGATAGAGTCTATAGAATTGTGCTTACAGTGTGATAAAATTTATAACCAACAATGTATCACAGTGCAATATGTTTATTGTCTTATGAAATAAGTATTTTTATTATTATTATATAGACCTACCCTACGTTTTAGAACGAGCAACTAGCTTCAACTTTCTGACTAACTAACTGACTCTTTGACAATTCAAAAGTGCCTGTAAGTAAATTGAAATAAATGCTTTGAATTTGCCGTTTCGACGACGATACACGTTATAATCGCTCAAAGTCAATTACAGCTGACAGTACAAAACATCTTTTCATACATTGGAGCGCATCTTTATTTAAATGTAGGTTAATAATACATAACACTAATACGAATCTGAAGGTGAAAAGATCTGAATAAATAAAAGCTGAGAGAAGACACGGTAATGCATTTACTATTCAACGTGAAGGGTATGCCAACCCCGACTCACGCCTATATTGGCATGCATTACGTGCGTGTCGGGAATCAGAAGGAACGTGACGTACTCGAAGATATTGAAATGGAGACCAGGCAGATACGTAAGAGATGTAATAGTGCACAAGTGTGTGCGCAAAAATAAGTGCACGCCTTCTTTTACTCTCCTCATTAGGTATAATAACTTCTAACTGCAAGTTATCTAGAAAAATAAGAATGTTCATCTTTGGATTTGCTTATGTAAATGTTACTGATACCGCGGGTTGAGGTCTAGGACCTCAAGTCTGCTATTACAATAATGTCAGAATAGTCTATCATTGATTTCATAATTGTTGATTTTGACAAGTTTGGTAATCTTCTAATATAATGGCGTCATTATGACTTTCCATTGGTCAACCACTGACACGCCATTGAAAGAATTGATATAGAACGGTAATCTCGTACAAAAAGACAAATGAATGACTAACTTAGGCGGTAATCTGCTAAAATTTTGACAGTTCCTTTGATCAGTGACCTACCATTAGAACGTCATTGTGTAGTCATTGGTTATAATTCGACCGACCAATGATCGACCATTATGAATTTAGCAGATTACGAACTTTTAGCAAAATGACAATGGGATCGTGTTGGAATGACAAAATTATAAAAATAGCAGATTTGGCCCCCTGGTGATCTGTACTACAGGTGTTTTGCGCCTACCTGAGACACCAGCTCCTCACATAATCTAGAACTTGTTGTAACTGTAAATTGTAAACTGTAACTGTTATTCATGTATTGTCTAATCTTGTGAGAAGGAATAAATAAATTATTATTTCCATTTATTTATTTTATTATACAAACTGGACGTGGCAAAGTAAAAGCTGTAAGTACGCATTGATCGATTATGGTTAAGCTACGCTTGCCGCGGTCTGTCTGTGGATCGGTGACCCATCCACGAGCCGTTTAAGTTGATGGCACTATCTAAGGTAGGGTAGTAAGTTTAACCACGGGTTACGTTAGGTTAAAAAATGTGACCAACCACGTCCAAATTGAGCGTATTTAATAAAGATAATAACGCAACATTTAACGATCACTGAGTTTATTTAAGAGAACATTATCAACAGCAGGTTGCTATCCGCTCAATACAAATATGGCCTAGCTTTATTATGGTCAATTATTTAATTTGATTTCATTATTTATTTATTATTTCAAAAATGTGGTACAGTGTGTTGCTGTTTGGAGCAGCAGTTGCAGAGCCGTAGCAGTTAATTTTTGAATTTTTAAAACTAACCACTTTCAACAAATTCAAAAATGGCTCTGGCATCCTAGCTAGCTTACACAGTATTAAGATACAATATAAGATAAGTAATCAGTTTAGTTTTTGGTCATAGATAAACTGCACATCCTTACCTCCATCCTTTTTGGTTTTGTGACAACAGATGGGTGAAGATACCCACTCCTATTACACAGGTCTTTGAACCTAGCTCAGGAGTCAAGAGGTATTTTGTATGTGATTAAATTAGTATTTATTATTTAAGGCGCTAACAAGCGACTTTTGCAGATTTTAAACTGACAATCACGTCAAAATGTGTAGTATTTAAATGATTTGAAAAAAAAATATGATAAACTAGAACATTCTCTTAATCATTTAGTATGTGAATATTTTTGATTAATTTCGTATTAAATAGTTTAATTAAATCGTGAAGTTGAGTTTGACGCGGACAAAACATTGATAATCACACAAAATCTACCAGGAATATAAAAAAATCTCGTATTTAGTTGAGTTTTGATTGTAAACTGTATTTTTTTTTCACAAACTTGATTTCATATTAATCTTTAATATTCATACTACAATTTGTAGTTTTTACATTTGCGAAATGTCGCTTAGTTATTTTATTATTAATGTTTGTTTTAATTGACGCGCTGTTTTGAATCATACGCAACGTATGATAATAATAACTAGAGACGAGATTTTTCTAAAGATTTTTGTACAACTTTACGTATTTTTCAGTTGTTGTTTAACTGCAATAGCGAAAAGACGTACGATCGCGCGCGCGTGCTCTAGTTAAGAGTATTCTGCAGACGCAGCACAACACCGCCGTGCGTCGTCGCGGTGTTCCTACGTCGATCTATCGGTGTCATTGTCATGACCTAGTTACAAGTGCGGAAATCATGAAGTGTTTATAATAATTTATTGTTTAGGTGCTAAACTCACCTTACAACAAAATAATGGCTACACAGTCTATTAAGATAAAAACTGACCTGGAAAAGCGGTTGTATGACTGTTACATCCAGGAGAAAACAGACAGAGAAAACCTGCAACTTATGGTACGTAATTTGAATGATCACATTAATACCTTGCAGGAACAAGTACAAGCCCTTCAAGGGGAGTTAAATTGCTTGAAAGAAAAAAAGCATGATAAAGAACCCTTACAAAAACAGGAAAGCGAGAAAGCGATATTTACCCAGCGTACTAAAAGTGACGTTGAATATTGCACAGACGAGGATGAACTCGCTAAAGAGACTGAGTGGATTAGGGCCAAGAGCAGGAAGAAGAGGAAGCTTAACACTTCCCTCTCTCCAAAACAACAACCTGGAACAAGCGCCCAACCTGAAGAACAGCAAAAAAACGCGAAAGAGACTTCCGTCAAAAAAGTGCCCCCACCACCGCCAATTATAATAGATGGAGTTAAGAACTACCAAACGTTCTACGACTCGCTAATTGAAACAATACCAGCTGAATCATTTACCGCAAAAATGATGAATGGTGATTGTGTAAAGGTAAACGCGAAAAAAGAAGACTCTTATAGAGAAATTACCAGATTTTTAACAGAAAAAGACCACCATTGGCATTATTACGAGAATAAGCAGGCTAGACCAATTAGAGTTGTTGTGAAGAAGTTACATTCTTCTTGCCAACCTGATCGTATTAAAGACGATCTCACAGCACAAGGCCTAAAAATAGAAAAAGTAGACGGCAAATTGAGCTGGAGGAGTAAAGAACCACTCAACATGTTCGTTTTATCGTTTAGTAATGAGGAAGATGTCAACAAAATCTATGGCATAAAGTATATTTTAGGGTGTAAAATTGAAATACACCCACTTAAAAATCCTAAACTCATTCCCCAATGCAAGAGATGCCAGGCGTATGGGCATACACATAAATACTGCAGGAAAGAGCCAAGGTGCGTAAAATGCACTGGCAAGCATCTTACAGCCGACTGTACCAAATCTCCGCAAGAGAAACCAAAATGTGTTCACTGTGGTCTGCCGCACCCTGCCAACTATAGAGGGTGTGAAGTAGCTAAGCAGATCCAAATTATGAAAAATAAAAATATTAAAAAGAAAGTGGTGGTACCAACTGCCCAACAGTCTCTTCCCTCACTAAATCTTACCAAACAGACACAGAAACCAAGTGTCCTGAAACCCATGCAAGTAACCAACACTGGTTCCTACGCGGAAGCTGTAAAACAAAGGTCACAGCCTTTGAACCTAGAGGATAAAATTAATCAGATCTTAAAGTGTATAACCTCATTTGACAAAAGATTAGAGAAATTAGAAACCAGCACTAAAACAGCTGTTTTAAATAATCAAAATGAATAACACTCTTAAAATAATGGCGTGGAATTCTAATGGGCTCCTCAAACATCAAAATGAGTTGCAGGCGGTCCTAGACACAGAAAATATAGACGTGTGTTTGGTCTCCGAAACGCACTTCACTAAGCAATCTTTTGTCAAATTTAGAGGATACCTGGTATACAATTCGCTCCACCCTGACAACTCTGCTAGAGGAGGTAGCGCAGTTATAATCAAAGACAGCATTAGTCACTATGTGCAGTGTAAATATGAAGAACAAGATATTCAAGCCGTAGCAGTATCCGTTAAAACCAAATTTTGTCACGTGTCCATTGCATCCATATACTGTCCTCCACGGCATATGATAAGAAAAGAGCGATATTTACATCTCTTTGAACTATTAGGCCAGAGATTTATCCTAGGTGGCGATTTTAATGCTAAGCATATGCATTGGGGATCAAGACTTACTACATCTAAGGGAAGGCAGCTCTTGAGTGCAGTTAAGCATACACATTCCGAAGTTAGGAGCACAGGTAAACCAACGTACTGGCCCACTGACCACCAGAAAATACCGGATCTTATAGATTTCTTTATATGCAAAAATATATCCGCCAATTACATCAGTTTGGAGGAAGGTTTTCATATGAACTCGGACCATTCTTCGATAGTACTAATGCTTAGCCAAAAAGTCTTACTCAAAGAAAGCCATTCAACCCTGGTTAATAAGTTCACAGATTGGGAAAGTTTTGCCCTTGATCTAGATAATATTATCGACCTTAAAACTCCGATAAAAAAGCAAGATCAGCTTGACTCAGAAGTAAACAAATATATTGTTAACATCCAACAATGCGCGTGGAACAACACACCGCAATTAAAATGTAAATATAAGGGATTTGTCTATCCTAAGGAAATTGTGGATTTACTATCTGAGAAAAGGAAACAAAGGAAGCAATGGCAACAAACAAGGTGCCCGCGACATAAAACATCACTTAACAACCTAACGAAACGATTAAAGAGAAAAATTCTTCAATTTGAGGACGAGTCTCTGAATACCAACCTCCTGCAGCTAACCAATGACAAATCAACGGATTACTCACTTTGGAAAGCGACAAGAAATCTAAAAAGGCCGATTATACAAATACCGCCCATCAGAGATTGTGACGGAAAATGGGCCATAAGCAATGACCAAAAGGCGGTAAGGTTTGCTCAACACTTAGAAGAAACTTTTCAACCTAATGAAAGTTCGATTGAAATACTTGAGAGTACAAATTTGTCACAAAACCAAAGAATTAAGCTTGTGACTCCTAAAGAAGTAATGAGAGAAATTCAAAATAATATTAGCTCGAAAAAGTCTCCAGGTTACGACCTCATTACAGGTGAAATTCTAAAACACCTCTCGCGCAAAGCCATAGTAAAGCTTACCAAGCTTATTAATGCTGCATTTATGCTAAAATATGTGCCTGAGTCATGGAAGGTTGCTGAAGTCATTATGATTGCAAAGCCTGGGAAACCACCCCATGAAGCATAATCATATAGACCTATTTCTCTGTTGCCCGTGTTATCAAAACTATTCGAAAAACTGTTATTGAAACGGTTAAAACCAATTATAGAAGATAAAGGCCTCATTCCGAATCATCAATTTGGCTTTAGGGAAAAACACTCAACAATAGACCAGGTACATAGAATAACTAATATCATTGAAAAAACGCTTGAAAATAAGGAAGTTTGTGCCACCGTGTTTTTAGATGTCGCGCAAGCTTTTGACAAAGTATGGCATAAGGGTCTAATATTCAAGCTCAGACGCATGCTACCAGAATTTGCAGACATCCTAGAGTCGTATATAACTAATAGAATGTTTAGGATACGGCAGGACGACGCATATTCCGAGCTAAAAACTATAAAAGCGGGTGTACCTCAAGGAAGTGTGCTAGGCCCAATTTTGTACTTGTTATACACCTGTGACATCCCAGAACTGGAGAACAACACCATTGCGACTTTTGCAGATGATACTGCAATTATGGCCACCGGATCAAGCCACAGAGAAGCAGTAGAAAAAGTTCAACTAGCTGTGAACAAAGTTTATGACTGGACACAAAAATGGAAGATCAAACTGAATGAGTCAAAATCAATTCACATTGACTTCACGAACAAACTCTTGGACTATCACCCAATCTACATAAATGGCATGCAAGTGCCTTATGCTAATACAGCCAAATACCTTGGCATAACTCTCGACGCCAAATTGCGTTGGAAAGCTCATGTCAAAAAGAAAAGACAGGAACTCGACATACGTTATAAAAGTATGTATTGGTTACTCGGAAGGAAATCCTGTCTATCAATACAAAATAAAATAACTATATACAAGCATATTCTAATGCCAATTTGGACGTATGGTATCCAACTTTGGGGCTGTACTAAACAAAGCAATGTCAAAATAATCCAACAATTTCAGAATAAAGTACTCAGGGATGCTGTTAATGCACCCTGGTACATTAGAAATGACGACATTCACCGTGACCTTAAAATGGAATCCGTCACCAACATTATCCAAAAATTTGCTGAAGCCCATGAACACAGACTTCACCGACACGTGAATGTTGAGGCAATTCAGCTGCTAGACAACACAGACTTAGTGCGTAGGCTAAAAAGAACTAAACCTTTTGAATTAGTGTAGTGTACAAAGTGAATGAATAATAGTAACAATGTTGTGCTATACATATAACACATGAACATAGTGTTTCTATATATTATATCAGACTCTAAGAAAGTGCTACGGACTTGTAAAAAATTCCATATGGACACTATTTTTAGTTTTAGTTTGTCACGTAACATATTAAGTCAGAGATAAATTGCTTATTAGTCTTTTAGGCTAGATCGTAATTAATTATTAAGAATTTAGTTCTTACTAATACAGTACAAAAAAAAAAAAAAAAAAAATATCTTCGCCTTAAGTAGTAAAAATCGATGAAGGGCCCTAATATTTAGACTTGTGGTTAGTTAGTTTTTTTTGTCAAGTAACTGATGATGGGAAAGACTCAAAAATATGTTTTTCCGTTACCAGTTGTTGAGTTACCTATTATATAGAAATTAAGTTATTTGACGGAAAACTTGATTACGTATTGACGAAAATATCATTTGACTATACATTTTAGAGAGAGCGCTCTGTCGATACAATTCTCTTTAATCAAAATAGGAATTACTTAGAATTCGATTAGGCAGTTAATCGATTCCCAAGTAACTCTTATTTTAAATAAATACAATTACTACAAAACGAAATGCGAATACAATTTATGATACCTAGACATAGTACAAATTAAAGTATCACGTTGCGCTGACATTTTGGTCCTTCTTTGTGAAACTGCTACACGAATTTTCATAATTATGGTTTTTATCAATAAAAAGAGTGAATTATCTAAGAAGGTCAAAGGCTATAACTTATTATTAAAACAAAATAGGGACCTGTAACAAAAATCACGTGGACAAAGCAAAAGCTAGTTTAAAATAATGAACAAAAGGAAAGACATCTTGAGTCGACAATTTACCTCGTCAAGGAAAACAGAGAACTATCTAACTCATTACTGTCGTGAACCGTAACGAGCATAACACTAATTAAATAAAACAAGCTGTTGAGAACACGCGAATTCAAGACAAAAAAGCTTGTGAAAAAGTGAAGAAAATGTTCAGATTTCTTCGTTCCTTTGAAGAGACAAAAACCCTTGCCGTTGAAGCAGCGGAGTAACGAAGCGTGAGGGAGACCACTCTACCAATGCAGATCGTGGTATGCACTTGATGAATGTATGGCGGTACAATTGGGGAGGGAACGCTCAGTCATTTACGATTACGGCATGCAAATATTAGCAAATAAAGGCAGCTGGATCAAGGGTTTGATACAGAAAGCGGTACTCCTGGACACGGCGCGTATTGTTAGGAGATTCCTTTCTCAGGAGCCCTGACCACCGGTAGCTTGGACCCTATTCTCGATACCGGTAGGCTACTATTTTTTATATTTTTAATTTTTTTTTTAAGTGTTTTTATATATTTTTTTTACAAATATTTAAAAATATAAAACAATATGTACATAAAATGAATAAATGAGAATAATAATAATATGTGGGGACATTTCACATACGGCCATCTGACCCCAAACTAGAAAGACCCTGTACTATGGGTGTCAGACAGCTGATATACATACACATATACATTTTAAATACATACATAATATAGATAAACAACACCCAGACACAAGGCAAACACAAGTGCTCATCACACAAATATTTACCCTGGGCGGGAATTGAACCCGAAACACGCTGCGCAGCAGTCGATCGCTCAGCCACTGCGCCAACCGTGTCGACAATGTTTGTAATACAGTGGACCTTGTAAAAGCTAGAACTAATTTCCGTGCGTTTAAGCGGTTGCCATACCTATGATTGTAATTAAATGAAACAGCTCACATTTTAGGTCTCAATATATAATGCTAATATATATAGATTCAATATATACGTCGTGCTTGGCAATTGGACTTTCCCCAGTTGTCAACGTTCATAAAAGCCTATTGACCTAGTTCTTTCTATTTGCTATGGAGGGAAGTGGAAAATATGGTTTTTCTTACTCCACCGCTGTTCTTTTCTGATGCATTTCGTTGCTGGATCCAAGACAGTTGCAACCACAGATATAGATAGACCTAGATAACGCAAGTATCACGATCTGTATGAAAACCAAGCGTGCCATTTTTTGGACGTCACAATGTAATACGAATGTTTTGTTTTTCCTTATTACTCCTTATTTCCTTATTACCAGGTATTAGATTAAAGATAATTGTTGTTTAAATTAATTACGCATAATATTAATCACAAAATGACTTACCGATGGAAGGAAACGTTTACTTTATTTTTTTTTCTTACGAGTTTTTATCGTAAGTTAGGTACGAAAATAGGCACGCGAAGTAGGTAGTTGCTCTTGCGTTATCTGGGTCTATCTATATCTGTGGTTGTAACGTTTCTTTACGACTCGTCGATTTTCATTTCCTCGGCGCTTTCTGGTGGTCGCCACGATTGATTCTGGCTTTCAAGAGTATCTAGCCGTAGAATTTTTATTTATTTAAGTAACCAAAAGTCAACAAGTTTGTTTGTAAAACTTAGACAGTCTGTGCAGTGACACAGGGATAGTGTGACGGACTTGTCCTAAAATAAATGTAGCTACTCAAGTATGCAGTGAGTATTAATAAATAGAAACAATTTTGGACCCTTTCGGGCTTGTATACATGCCAATAACCTTGAGCATTTGGCCCGCACTGAATTTGTGGACGAGTGCGGGGGTGATGTAGATGCAGTCTTTAATCGGACGCATTTTTAATTTATTGTAATAAAACAATACATATTTGTAAAAAGTAACAAAACCAAATCATTTTCCTTTGTATTGCAAAGCAGTAGATATTTTTTTTATACTCTTTTTATAAGAAATTAAGAAATAAAATGGTTTCATCTCAATGATATGGAAGTGATTTGTTTTTTTTTTCTTATTATGTGACACCGATAGAAAAATTGTGGCTAAACCAAATTACGTATCATATCATGTAGATTACTAACAATTTTTTTCAGATGTAATTTCCCTGTAAATGCCGACGAAAAGTTGCTTCATCTGCATGCTTCTTTCAAGCGTTTTTTCGAGAGAGCAGCCTGAGCGCTTTAATATAATTTCCTTGTTACTAAATATTTAATAATTCCTTATATACTACGCAACTTCGTGTGCCTGAAAGTCAGGTTTACCATAGAACATAGCTTTTAACACTATCCCCATTCTAGGTAGGTACAATGATAAAATACAATTACAACAAAAGTCTACGATTGAGTCTCTGGTTACAAACTTTAGAAAAAATAAGATACTTAGTAGTTAGTACCTATTTCAAACTCATAGCTGTCTGATGATTACTTATAAGTGTTTCTTCCAATAGTAAAAAAACGTTCTACATTGTTATTTTGTAAATATCTCCCTCCCGTTTGTACATTTAGGTTAAGTGACCTGTCAATTATCGATAGGATGACAGCCTACATCAAGTTCACTTCGTTCAAATTTATCGAAGGAGATATTTACAGAATTTTGATCCTTATGGGAAAGGTCGCTCCTTCCCATAAGGATCAAAGTTAACCAACCTGCCATCTTATCTCTTCATCACCCTTGGTAGAAAATGCCTTAAGGCATTAAGTTCATCTTTGTGCTTTCGTGCATGAAATCTAAACAATCAAATAAACCGCTTAAGTCCCTCCCACATCTGCTCTCCGTATGTTTCCACTATAAAGTTTACCATATCTTACGACAGACTTTTCCCCCGGGATGACAGCGAGAGGTTGTTGACCTCACTGCCACTTACAGTAACACGTCCTGAAGGATCCACATTGCAACGTTATCCACTTGTCCCCCGTATTCTAGTGGCACAAAAATGCATGGAGCATAAGTATTCTTTCTTTAAATAGGTTATTAGCACATTGAAATTTGATAATACCACGGATATCGAGATAATACCAATTTAATTTTCCATTATTTACTTTTTGTTTTTAGAAGAAAACTTACACAACATGTTTTGTGTTGTAGTAAATATGTTACTGGAAACATGGAACACGTTTTTATGTTATGAATCGAGGCTTTTTGAATACAAAAAAAAAATCACAGCACATAGTAAAGTTACGAAGAACTGTCTTTTTCCTTTACTCTCTTTTCTATGGTGTTTTAGAATATATTTATTTAAAATCGTTACATGTAAGTTAGAGAAGACACTGGCTTCTGTAACACAGATACCTAGCGCTAGAGTCAGGGACTCACGACATAAAAAATATTGATAAATGTTTATTTTAATGTGGTTAGGAAATAGGTATGTTTTCATCGAATGTTTATATGAAAAAATCAAAACAAAAAAGATTAGAAATAGAAAATGGTGAATTAGCTTATAAAGGTTATTTGTAAGCATTACAAATGTAGTCCCATCTTTTTAGGGTTACTTGATTCAAAACGTTTATACTTACAGAGTTGGTTGCCAACACGAGAATAAATTACAAATAATTATAATGTAAGCAACTACCTCCTGATAAGACATCTTTGAGTGGCGCAAACAGTAGGTCGATTCTGATAAATTTAAACAACAACTCGCATCTCACGTCGCTATTCACTCTCACTTCGCATAAGGTTCAAATTGACCTTGATATATTTGACACTTTGAATCGGGTTTGAGTGCGTACTGAGCGTCGAAGTGACGGGGAAATTACCTTACAGAATGCCATTTCCTACGTCAGCTCATACTGTATCTGTCAAAATATCCCTGTCAATTTAGTTCAACTCGCTGACACGCTCGCAAGGGTGGCGCTAGTGTGAATTCGAATTATCAACCGAGTTTTTAGAATGCCAATCAAGGAACTCACAGCGGATTCAGATTCGAAGTTTAGAATGAGGTCTTACAGAATCACACCCCAGGCCTTAGACATAATATACCTTTTTCTATCAAAACAAAAGATTCATCTGATCTTCATGAAAACGTTCCATTTTAACACGCAGCGAAAAATTCTCCCTCGGGGCTTATTTGTATAAGATATTCAAAATGGAAGGGGAACCAGACAAAATAAATAAGAGCACGTGTTTCAACTCCGAACATAGAACTGTGAGGATACGCAATTAAGGTATCAAACACTTAAGCGTTTACCGGAAGGGGTGACCTTTCTTGCGGAAAATTGGCAACACCCGTATCCCTCGGCAGGGATTTTGAACCGTCAGCGATCCTGAGTTTCACAGCTTATGACGGAATCTACACAAAACCCCACCTTATACGGCAACTTTAGAGCTCAAAATTAACTGCTTCAAAAGCCTTTTCTAAATAGTTTTACGCAGTATATTGTACTAAGCGATTAACTTATTAGACGAATGGAAATTCCTTAAGGTTGACGATGGATAGCACGTTGATGGTTATTGCTTTATAAACCGCATTGCGACGCGTTTTCGGTTCGCTTACGTCATAGTTCGCGATTCGGTGCAGCTGCACTGACAATATACGATTACATTGTGAATTTTATGTTCTAAGGAATTCTATTTGAATGTTTGATATTCGACTTTTATCGCTACCTATTTGCCTACGTTCAAACGATAAAAGTCGAGTTTCTTAGTTTTATTGGTTATCAATCCAAATTCCCTTAATATATTAAGCGTTGCTTAAGATTAAGGCACTCTCTTCCTCCCCTAGCCCACGTTAACCCTGCCTTTTAATCATTGTAAACGTTAAACAATCAGAACATCTCGGGGTAGACGTTGTTTGTGCCATTTGAAAAATATTTTCATTCCTTTTTTTTTTGTTTGAAACGTGTTCGGCTTACCCCAAGTAACATGATGACGATGATGTAAATTATGTTTTTATAAAATAATCTGCTAAATAATGTAATCGAAACTTATTAAAGGGTGGTCAAATGGAATCTTAACTCCCAATCACAAAATTGAAGTTGGCTGGCATTCTTGTCTTCTCTACTTCTCAAATGAGAAGAAAAATCTTTTTAGTCAGACATAAATAAATTATAAAAGAACAAAATACCGCAAAAGAAATTGACTAGCGTTAATTTTGAAAAACCTGTCTTAATCTCAAGCCTATTAGAGATTATGTTAACGATTTTGTTTACTACAAAAATGGAGGCGTTTTATACGAGAACTCGTTTTTAATGCTCTACTCATATAGGAAGCTATTATTTATTCATCAGTTCTTCACGGATGAGGTGCGGTTTATGAGGCACGTGTTTACGAAGAGAGTATCATGGTTATGATACGTAATTGGAGCATTAAGATAAAGATGTTGTAGAGATTGAATCTTTTGAAGCTAAACCAGTCAAAACCAGCCCAGTCTATTTAGAAAGAAACTTCATCGGTGAATTTTAGAGGACTTAACTTAAGTAAAGTTTAACTTAAGTTAAGTTTGAAGTTTTAGAAGAATTCGTAGCATCAATTGGGGTAATAGCTCACTTCAAGCTCTCTGCTTCTGTCATTTTGCTCTTGGCAAAGCAATGGTCCATGTAGGCTCTCTGCACGATCTCTCGCTATCTTTCCCTGTTAGCAGACTGTCTGGCGCACTCAGATGCGCGGCTTGATCAGTCCACCGCGTAAGTGATTCTTTTCACCATCTAAATTTACTGAGGGAGATTCAGATACTATTTATTTTTTATTTTTTTCATAACAATAAACTTACAGTTTACACCAAAACGCTTATGTCGTGTCAGTTTTTGGTATTTAATAAAATCGGAAAAAACAAAATCTAGTATCATATCTGGGTTAAATGTATAACTATATCAAAATTAGAAATCAAATATTGAATGAGATTTCAAAAACTATGGCAATTAGTATAATATATTAGTAATAATAAAACCTAATGATAATAATACACAAACACATCACTCACAGGACATTTCACACAGTATTGTTTAAATATAACATAATCTTTTTGGATATACTATTTAATGTGTTAAAAAATATTTCAGCATATGGACCATATTGTAAAAAGTTATTTATTAAAACTAGCGCCAAGTTTATTATTGCAAAATGCGCAGAGTTGATATTACAATACTTTATTAATAATATTTTTACTTCTTCTTCTTCGTATCGCTGGCACGACAGTCTTTTAAATTTGTTTGGCCCAAAATTCAGCCACTTCCACGGCGTCGTCGGTGGCAGCGCATAATTCACCCCGATCGCATGCTTTGGGGCACAAAGGACATGACATGAGGTGCGGCATGGTCAACTATTTTTACTAATATCCTAGAGTCGCTAGAAATACCATTTAGTCATGGTTGAAATTTTAAGAATAGATAGATGTATTATGCTATTAGGAAGATATGCAAAGAGCTTGAGTTTTATGACTTTAAAGTCGGACAACAATGTATAATGATTCTTATAGATATCCTGTAGCACTACGTCTTAAAAGGGGTTACTTGAGAAACACAAACATTCTAACTAGCAAATAAATTATAGACCCTAACCATTTACGTTCTAATTTTGTTGACAAAGTACCTTCTACGTCTAAAATGCTCAAAAGTTTTCTATAACACCACTGGGTCGCAAGATCAAGTGTTATTTACTCTTCACAGAATCCTTTGGAGACATTACTTTAGTAAAATCACGCGCAAAGGTAAGATAGCTGTCCTCATTTCATATTCCTTTTACAACCGCTGCAGCACTGCACTGTGCTGCATCCAGCGGAACGCCGACGAACCAAATTCGTATCACAACTTCGGAGTCAGTTAAAAATTAAGCAGAAAGCGGTTTTTGCTTTAACTTCCTGGTTCCGATGAGAGCTGTTCACAAATTCAAGTTTCATGTTTTGATAGTTACGGAATCATTTGGAAAGGGATGTTAATTGTAACAAAAATGGAGATTATGCTTTTTGGTGATGTCGGAAGTCCACAGTAAAGTTAATTTAAATGCTTTTTGAATGCTTCCTTGGTCTAAAGGTTGTGTGCCCTAACTTCAATACGATAAGTGACTAGAAGTGGAAAATATATTTTTTTTCTTACTCCTCCGCTGTTCTTTTCTAATTAATTTCATTGCGGGATTCAAGACAGTTCAAACGTTTTTCCGGGATCGTTGAGCTTCATTGCTTCAGCGTTTTTCTGCTGGTCGCCGCTGTTGATTCTAGCTTACAGGACTTGCAATGATATGGAAATAGTGTGGCGGGCATGTCCATTAAAAAAATAAGGACTCCAATTCCCGAACGACACACACTTTACTTTTACATAAAGTACACTTTATTTTTTATGTTTCTGCCCAAAAAGAACTCCGAGACTCTCGCTATGGGTCTCGCCCAGATTACGTAGTTAGTTTGATGAATGGTGTAAAATGGAAGTAAGTCGTACCTATACGCGGCGTAAAAAGACACATTACAAAGCCGTTACCTACGCAAACTGCCCATCAAACTAAGTAACATTAACAGCAAAAATATTGCTGGGAAACGACTATTACCTTTGGTGTAAAAAAAAATACTCTTTATGGTAGTACACAAAGTAACGCAAAACATTATGCTTATCAGTGCATGCTACAGGGTTCTTGTAGGTATTTTTTTAAATGGGGCAAGCCCGCCACACTATTCCCTAACCACTGTAACTCCTGTAAGCCAGAATCAACAGTGGCGACCACCAGAAAAGCGCCAGAGCAATGAAGCTCGACGAGTCCCAGAGAAACGATTCAACTGTCTTGGATCCCGCAACGAAATTAATCAGAAAAGAACAGCGGAGGAGTAAGAAAAACATATTTTCCACTTCCCTCCAAATCAAGCAGGAGACAGAACAGAACTAGGCCAATAGGCACAAAGGGACGTTTACAACTGGGAGAAACCCAGTTGCTAAGCACCACGGATTATAATTGACATAATTAATGGGCCCTAAAAAGTGAGCTGTAGGTATTGTAAGGGTCCTTGTTAACGAGGCTGACGGCTAGGCTTTTTCACGAGCACGTTAGCGCCGGTGTAGTTACTAAATCTCCATAGCGTCCCATACATAGACACGGTTTAAAACCGTGTATAGACCTGGTGGAAAACCGTGTCGTTAACAATGGGCCTTGGTTGTACGCGTGATGGCGCCTAGGCCCCAAAAGAAAAAAAAACAGTCTTGATTCGTTCTAAAAGCTTTTGTGACCAGAGGGCTGGGCTTTTCTTGGGCCAAAGAATTAGCATTGCCATTCAACGTGGTAATACTGCTAACCTTTTGGGCACTTGTCAATTGAGAGCGATGTGGCCCTCCAGGCGCTGTACATAATATATTTTTTATTTATTTTTAAGTTTTGTATTTTTAATTCGGTCAATTGGTTTGAAAATAAATATCCTTAGACTTGTTTTTGTTTGTGCCTTTAATGACTCCGTAACCAAAAAATTTCCAGTTATGGTCCAATACAAAAAAATGATCGTCATTATAGTTTCGGCTTCAATAAGTATCTTTTTGTATCCGTTTTAGAACCCCAATTTTCTTCAAAATATTTCAAAAAGAAAGCCCATTAAGTTGGCCATATATTCTGTGTATGTGTGATCCTGTTTCATCTCGGCAGCCCATAAAATCTCTATCAGTTCATAGCAATATAATGGAGAATGGACTTATTTATAGCGGCATCTTATTTATGCTGACAATATTGTTTATTTGCGTTTTATTGTATGATATTGTTTCCTGCTTTCTGTTTTCCTGGTAGTTGGAAAGTTTGGCGAGTATTTGCTTTGGGTGATCAGTAATATCGTTGTTATTTTTGTGTTATTTGTGACCCAGTTTTTTTTGTAGAAACAGCGAACACAATTAAAATTCTCTAGTTATAATGGTTTTGCTAACTATTCAAAGTTAAGGCGAGTATAGCCATGCAACACTTTGCACTTTGCTTTGCTTTTTTTTATATCTATCTTTTTTTTATTATTTTTTCTATCTTTGTTTTCTTTCCTTTTTCTTTCACTTTTTTATCGTTAAGCTTTTCAGCGACTATTGGTACATTTATAATAATAATAATATGTGGGGACATTTTCACACACGGCCATCTGACCCCAAACTAGGGAGACCCTGTACTATGGGTGTACGACAGCTGATCTGCCCCTGATAATAAGAAAGACGTATCTAACAAAAAGTAAATATGGAGAAAAAAATATTTTAAGTTGAAAAACGGGAAAGTCCTTGCTGTGATTTAGTTATTGCATTTATCAAAATTCTGTGAATGTACTGTTAGAAATGTAAACAGAACGCAACCATTACGTGTCACTATGTTTGTGACCTGTGTCTTGAGCTGTCACCTGACAGACCACTTCTTGTCCGTTGCCTCTCTGTGTCGTACGGTTCTGATGTCACAGAACAATAAAATTCCTTTTATTGCAACCAATCTTCTATGATTTCCTCTGATCTATCAGGTTATGGGCATAGTTGGAGATGATGGATCTAGGACCAGCTCATCACATCCTTGGCATGAAACTATGCGGAAAGGATGGCAAGTTGACTTTGGATCAGTCTAGTTTTATTCGAACAGTATTAGAGCGTTTTCAGATGTCTATTTTGCTGCAGAGGTCTGGCATCGTCGCCTCGGTCATCTCAACCACCGGAGTATGAAGTTATTAAGAGCAGGTATGGTAACAGGCATTTCCTATGAAAATACCGATTTTAAGCAATGTGTTGCTTGCATAGAGGGGAAACAGACTAGGTTACCATTTCCAAAGAAATCTTTCACAAGAGCTACAGATGTTTTAGAGTTAGTTCATACAGATCTGAGTGGGCCTATGCCTTGTGCGTCATTTAGTAGGTGTAGGTACTTTCTTACATTTATAGATGATTATTCAAGAAAAACATTTATTTATTTCTTGAGAGGAAAGCATGAAGTCTTTGAAATGTTCAAAAAATGGAAGGCATTAGTGGAAAACCAAATTAATAAGAAATTAAAAGTAATCAGAAGTGACAATGGTGGTGAATATGTTAACAATGTGTTTCAGAAATTCCTGAAGGCCAATGGCATTCAGCACCAGACAACGGTGCCACACTCGCCGCAGCAAAATGGAGTTGCAGAGCGTGCCAACAGAAGCATCGTTGAGAAGGCACGCTGCATGCTTCAGGGAGTAGGCCTGGAAAAGAAATACTGGGCTGAGGCCATGAACACGGCCGTGTACCTGAAGAACCGTTCGCCAACCATTGCTGTAAAGGGCTGCACGCCAGAGGAGAAGTGGACAGCCAAGAAGGTATCCATTTCACACTTACGTACATTTGGTTGCGACGCCTATGCTCATATACACAAGCGCAGAAAGCTTAATCCAAAGGCACAGAGGTACATATTTGTGGGCTATTGTGAGGACACTAAGGGTTATAGATTATTAAACCCTGACCGCCCGGGGGATATCATTAAAGCTCGTGATGTCACATTTCTAGAAAATAGTTTTAGTAAGGAAAATGTGTCAAATGATGAAACTTTTGACCTTAAGTCATTTGAAGTGGCTGATGATAATCAGGTTCATTCTGATGACACAATTATAGATCAGGGTGAACAAAGGGATAGTAGGCCTTGTGTTATCTCAGTACATGATTCTGAAAGCGAGGATGAGAGCTTAATAAATGATGATCCGGTGGACAAAACTTATGTTCCAGACGAGGATGATGATTGTTCAACATCTTCAAATACACAGACTAACAGCGACTCTTATGAGGATGGAGAGTCTTTTCTGGCCGCAGCTCATCTTGTCAGCGGTATGCAGGTAGACACAGATGAACCCCGTACGGTGCAAGAGGCACTAAGCGGTTCAGAAGCTGAGCAGTAGAAACGAGCCATGCAAGATGAGTATGATTCGTTTATCACCAAAAATGCTAGACCCTTGCTGAACGTGATGTCGGGCAGAAACCCGTCAAGTGCAAGTGGATTTTCAAGAAGAAACGTGGCGTCAATGGTGAACTTGTAAAGTACAAAGCTAGGTTAGTAGCGAAAGGGTACACTCAAAAGTACGGTATCGACTATGATGAAACCTTTTCACCGGTCGTGAGGTACTCAACCCTTCGTACTCTACTGGCTGTTGCTGCTGAATGTGCCATGGAAATTGAACACCTCGATGTTAAGACAGCATTCCTAAACGGTGAGCTCCGTGAGACTGTGTACATGGAACAGCCTGAAGCCTTTGTGTTGAAAGATAATGAAAATAAATTTTATAAACTTAATAAGGCAGTGTATGGCCTTAAACAAGCCTCAAAAGCTTGGTATGAGAAGATAAATACAGTTTCTGTAGAGAAACTTAGCTTTAGAAAGTTTTCTTCAGAACCATGTGTTTTTATGAAGAAGCATGATGGAACTATGACCATTATAGCTCTTTATGTCGATGATATAATCTTATTTTCAAACAACAAACAGGAAAAGTTGAAGATTAAAAAGGAGCTCATGGCCCAGTTCGAGATGAAGGATCTAGGACCAGCTCATCACATCCTTGGCATGAAACTATGCGGAAAGGATGGCAAGTTGACTTTGGATCAGTCTAGTTATATTCGAACAGTATTAGAGCGTTTTCAGATGTCTGACTGTAAGCCAACATGCACTCCCATGGAATCTGGGTTGAAGCTTGTAAAAGCAGATAGTAAAGAAAATAATTTTCCGTATAGAGAATTGGTTGGATGTTTGATGTACATTGCTGTCTGCACAAGACCAGACATTGCTCACGCAGTCAGCATACTCAGTCAGTTCAATGATTGCTATGCTGAATTACACTGGAAGGCAGCAAAACAGGTGCTTCGATATCTGAAAGGTACGGTTAATCATTGTCTTACTTACGAAAAGAGTAGCATGGCTGTCAGCGCCTACGTTGATGCAGATTGAGCCGCCAATGAGATAGATCGGAGACCATTCACTGGATTTGTCTTTAAAATAGGGAAGTCCACAGTATCATGGGAAAGTAGAAAACAGAAGACAGTCGCTCTTTCCAGCACGGAGGCGGAGTATATGGCACTCTCTGATGCATGTAAAGAGGCTTTGTTTATCAGAACTTTCTTGTATGAATGCTTAGGTACCAGTTGTAAGATTGCTATGTATAACGATAGTCAATCGGCACAAAAACTTTGTGTTAATCCTATGTATCATGCTAGAACTAAGCATATTGATGTGCGACATCATTTTATTCGAGGAATTGTAAAGAAAGGTATAATTGATTTAAATTATTTACCTACTGATCAAATGACGGCTGATATTTTGACTAAACCTTTAACAAAAGAGAAAACTGAAAAATTTGTTAATCAGCTTGGTTTAACAGAGATAATTTGAATATTATTATAGCTAAGGTGCTGTGTATGTATAGGTACTATAATAAAGTGTAACTTGTTATAGCTGATGAATTTTATAATATGTTTATTTTGTACTTATTGAATACTTGTGCAAAGATCTTCTTATAAAGTGATATTTTGTATTATGAAATGTTGTCATTATTATTATAAAGTTATAAACCTTAGAAGTTATGTACTTGGGTTGCTATCCAATATATGTTATAACATTTGTATAACAATATATAATGATAGATATCATTTTTAAGGGCCAGCTTAATTAATGATTGCTTTGTTTAAGGGCCAGTGTTAGAAATGTAAACAGAACGCAACCATTACGTGTCACTATGTTTGTGACCTGTGTCTTGAGTTGTTAACTGACAGACCACTTCTTGTTCGTTGCCTCTCTGTGTCGTACGGTTCTGATGTCACAGAACAATAAAATTCCTTTTATTGCAACCAATCTTGTCTGATTTCCTCTGATCTATCATCTTCGGCCCATATCTCCTCCTAATTTAGTGTTATATCAATTTAGTATTAATAATATATTTTATTTTATTTAAAAAAAAGCGCTTCTTTTTAGCAAAAAAAATCCGGAAAATTACCTAGAACTAAGTAGGAAAGCCGTAAAACACCACATGCGCCCTTTCAATGTAGCACAAATACAACACTGCCAATTCACCTATTACTAGTCACGTAATAACCACGACCCTTCTTCATCTTTAGTTTTGACTAAAGAAATATTAATACATGTGATAATTCATTAATGTCTTACGATTCTACATTAGGTCCCTAATTTAGTTAAAAACGGCCCAGTGCGGGGGATGCGCTAAGGCAGCCCCCAAATTTTCTTACGCTTTTTGCAATTTGCAGCTCAGTGCCAGAGTGTCTTTAATGAACAAAATATTTGCGGGAATATGTATTGACAGAATTATAATAATTGGAATTATCAAAATAACTCGCCAAGTTAGAAAAGCTCATAAACATCATCTTATTTTCATTAAATAGGTTGGTATATTTACGAGCTTTTGTAACTTAGAGAGCTGCTATGTTGATGATTATAATTATTATATTTCTGTAAATACGTATTTGATAGGTACTCCTGCGAATATTTTTTTTATTACCATAGTAATAGATACCTACTGGGCTGAAAATTGCAAAAAAGTAAGAATATTTGAACTTTGCGGGCTGCCCTGGCGCTTAAATATTTGCCATAAATAAACATATCAATGAAATTTGATGAATTTATTCAAGTATCAATTATTTATTTAGGTAGAAGGACTAAATACATGCACCACTCAGACTGAAATAAGTATTAAATGGTGGTTTACATGTCGTTAAATACCTAAAGCAATACGGTATAACTTTGTTCTAAATTACCATTACCTGTGAAAAACCTCCGCACTCAAAAACGTTACTCACAAGCAATGGTACTCAGCAAGCCGGTACGAACAACGATACTAGACCTGACCTCGACAACCGCTCCGGCGCAGGCACAACTGAAGCGTTCTCGAACATTTCCCTTCCCCCCGCGTCCTTTTGTATATAGCACAACGAAGTAGAAAAGGCACGTCTACTCACTTGCGTCTTTTTTATTTAGTACTGATTGATATATAATTTCGTTCCACTGGAAAATAGAACGCATCTACCACATACGTCTATTGAAAGAAGTGGTGTACTAAATTGAAAAGCCGTAAGTGGTAAATAGGTCCTTTCCTCCTAGTATTAGCCCAAATTTTCAAATGTATTGAAAGACGCAGTAACCAGTTACGTTTCTTCATTGTCACAAGCGGAACTTCGTGAATAGATGCGACACGCAAATACGTCTTTTTATTTTAATTCCGTCAAAATGTGTCCTTTCATCTTAGTTAAAGTGTAAATGATAATGGAGATGAGCCCTTCTTCACTGTGGTAAATCCGAAACTAAATGAGACAAAAAAAAAAAAAATATCAACAGATCCGTCTTTTTTTCCTCATTCCGGCAATATTTATGTAACTCAATTTTGGAAAAAATTTTAGATACGTCCTTTTTACTAACGGGGGCAGTGATATACATACACAAATATTTTTTTTTAATACGATACATATATAGATAAACAACACTCAGATACAAGGCAAACACAAGTGTGCTCATCACACAAATGTTTTGCCCTGGGCGGGAACCCGCAACACGCTGCGCAGCAGTCGATCGCTCAGTCACTGTGCCAACCGTGTTGTCAGTCGAATTTAATTTATTTTGTCAGTTTAGTCATACTTCATGGTGCTTCTAGCGGGCTAAATTTCCATGCGATGTATGGCTTTAGCTACATTACATAGCCAGCAATATTCTAAGTACTGTCTGGCCATACTCGAAAGCTTTGTAGTTTTATTAAATGAACGATTATTATTTTTATTTGCGGCTTTAGGCGGTTTGATTATTTCTCAGATTTTGGTTGTAAATGCACACATTTACGGGCCGGAGCCAAATAAATGCAGCGTGTGGTGTGTTTTATATTTAGGGTGTGTTGTGTTGGGGCCTGCTACGTGTTTATCTATGTAAGTGCATCAAACTTCTTTATAGTAATATAGACAGTTTCTTTTAGATCAAGTAATTTTAGGCTATGAAGAAGATGATTCGGGATAACGCCTGTTGTCTAGAGGACTATAGGTATAAAATAAAGCTTTTCTTGTCGCCATAGTCTAGTTATTATTAGGTAATAGCTTTTGCCCGCATCTGTGCCTGTGTAAATGTATAATCGCGTGGTAATCGCGGACGTAAATAAAGTCGCGGATTAAAAAGTACCTACATCCTTCCTCAGGATTCAAGCTATCTTCACACCAAATACCATTAAAATCGGTGCCGCCGATTCATCGTGACAGTGTAACAGAGGAGTTACTTTCGCAGTGGATAATATTGTAGTAAAAATATTGTCCGCTTAGAGAGCACCTGTAGGTAATACGACAGACGAAGAATGACAGTAACTGTGACATGTTTTTTTTTTCTGAGAAATAGTACATTATGGTACTAGTGTGTAATGTTGGCGATTACCGCTGAGGCGCCATTGACACCCGAGCCGTTAGGTGAGGGTCTTAAGAGAGCCGAGGACAGTAATCATCAATACACACGTGTATCATACGACGTTTTTCAACACACTTGTGAAGAAAATAATACAAAATAATAATTTTCAACAGTGAAAACGAGTTGTGAAATTTTTTTCGCAATGGCGGGAAAAAGTAATCAGTTTTCCTATGCGCGCGCATAAAACAATGGCGATCGGCCATAGACTAACAGAATTAGGTTTCTTTTTTTTTGTCTTTTCGTGGATAGCAATCTAGCCACGAATAAAATGGGAAATTCAAAGTTTTGTATTGTACAGAGAAACAAAAGTTATATTTGAGTGAAATTTTTATTTATTAAAAACCTACCTACTTATGAAATTATCTATTTTAATACGAAGTTGCATGAATTGAGCAAGCAATAGGTACATTCATTTATTTGTACTACTGAATACGATCTTTTTTGTATCGAAACTTTTTCTAAGAACAAAGCAACTCAACCAATAAAATAAAAAACAACCCTATAACTCACTTGTGAATAATAGCAATGAAAAAGTCACAGTTTGATTACAGGTGTCATTATGTGCCTAATTACGGTGAAATTAGAGTCATTTTATGAGCAAGTGTGTTGAAAAAATATTTATTGTTTTTAAGTATGTACAATATTTACAAGAAGAATAAAATAGAAAACCTAAAGTCTTAAACTAAAAAAAAACCTAACACAATAAAGCATCATAAAATTCGTCCACATCGCCATCAACTAGAAATGTACCCAAGAGACTGGCGGCATTGCCACGTTGGATGGCAATGCTTAATCTCTGACCAAGGTAAAAACCAGCTCTTGAGTCACGGGAAGTGTCAACCAACCTTTTGGATATTTCCTTAAAAAGAAGATGTGCACTCGGACCCCACGACCCGAGGGTTTCAACCCCAAACGGCTCGAAAATAACGTTCGAACCAAGGTTACTATACTTTCGCCGTTTGAGGTCTTCTGCAGCCGCAGCAGAAGCTCCAGCACGGGATGCTGAACTAGGAAGATGGGATAGCGCAAGAGTATCGACGCACGCACACATAATTTATGAACAATTTAATTTGAAAATGAATTTGCATATCACTCAAATTCCATCACACGTTTAATAAATGATTCGTTGGTGTCCTGCGAAAAATCTGTAGATTGCTAGGAGAATAATTCTCCTTAATGTTTTCACATAGCCGTTCAAAACCAGGCATGAGCATTATCCTTTTGACTAAGGACAACATAATCTACATAGTTAACTGCGATCTCTAATTCATTTCAACACTAGGCAAGGCACCAAATATACTTAAGCCAAGTAAACTTAAACGCTCCGACACAAAAATTACAAAAAAACATTGTCCTCAAATTTATGACACAGTTTATCTATCAACCAGTTGACACACCAATCTCAACTCGGACAATAATATCAAGACTTTCTGGTTTAACCTTATCAAACAACAACTTATTACACTGTCCCCATAAAAGACAAGTTTTATCCACTAGCAAAGATGGCGGAACAACAAGCGAAAATACGCCAGTTTGCGAATTAAACAGATATAGAGGGGTAGGGGAGGGAATAGATACCAGGACACCAGTGACGCATGGCGATCAGATAACACGGCTTTATGACTTTATTATGAAGTTAACATTTGGCCCCAGATTGAATGTATGTTTACGACGTTTTTGTCTCGCTTTTTTTAGAGTTCCGTCAGCCATGGTTCGGATTTCCATTCTGAATAATTTTAGCTTGATAAGTACCACTATGACTTAGTCACGTTACGGGGTATGTGCGACTCCTGATTTTACAGACTTTACTGACTTTCGTATTTTATTAAATTGACATACTTACAGAAGCTGCACAGAAGCTCCGTCATTTTCCTGCCCTCGTCCAATGTTACTTGACGTCGCCGCCAGACTTAGTTTTGGCCATTGTATGCATACTGCATTTTTTTACAATACCGATTACACAACAATAATATATGGCCGAAACTTTAAAAGTTACCTAGTGGCCTAAAATAAAATTATGCTTCAATAGGTAATTCAAATTCAGTTTGTAAGATCTCAATTGAATGCTATCCTGCTCTGATTGCACCCAGATTTTTCCAAGAGAGCATCAATATTGTCCACTCAAAACCAATTGGCCATTTTATCAGAAGGCCAATTCTAATAATTATAATAAAATATTGCCGCTATCTCATCTCAGTGACAATAATGTCAAAATTTTGTAGTAAATGAAAGCATAATATTTCTGACAGATTGACACGGAGATTAGAAAACGAGCGGTCCTAAAAGTAAGTAAAACATCCCCCTAAATATATCAAATGACTTCTTTATATTTGTACAGTTACTTATAGTTGTCCTTTATAATATTAATAATCCATTCTTCCATACTTTTAATATCATAAATTCGAAAGTAACTTTGTCTGTTACGGCACTGTCACGGCGAAACGGCTTAACCGATTTTAATGATATTTGATATGAAGATTGCTTGAACCCTAGGGCAGGATATAGGGATTTTATTCACGACTTCTGAATCCGCTATAATCGACATTCACGCGAGCGAAGTCGCGGTCAATAGCTAGTAATAAAAAATATCTTTAATACTTAAAATAAAATAAAAATAAACAGCAAAATCATTAAGAATGCCTGATCGCCTGTAGGTACTAGAGACACAACCGGTCATCTAAACTTATAGCAATACTGTTCTTACACGATAAGATCGTACCGTACTCGTTTTTCACTTTTGGACTATTTAACCCTACCTACGGAACTCTAATTAAACTTCCAAACTACTTGACTGGACCCTAAAAACACTATAGCAGTACATTATAGTCATTTATTTTGCCTCGGACCTCATTCCTATGTAATACAAAAAAAAGATGAACGCTCACTGGAATTGTATAGGCTAGCCCATAAATGGAAATGAGTTTCTATTTTTTGACAAAAAATATTCGTCTTTTATCCTTGGATAAAGCGATTTTGAAAGCTAATCTAGAGTAGATTTAGGATAGAAATATAGCCAGATATTCTTTTGATTCTGGAAAAGAGAAAAATTACAAAAAAAAAAAATTGAAAATAGTACTGTCATCTGCAATAAAAAACTTTTAACTATTATAAAAGTTAAGAGATTTTTTTTTTTTTTGCTGAATAATCAATTCTATTTAAAAACTCATTCAAGTATCATACAATAATTATTATTTACTAGCGACCCCACTTCACACGGATGCAGTTTACTCACATTTTTTAAATTGAAAATATACCTACAATTACTACAACAACAAAAGAAATCGGTCAAGTCGTTCTCAAGTGATGATCTTTCATAAGATGCGGCAATTATTATTATTTATATATTATTTTCTATCAAATTCGATGCCTGTCTTTCACTGACAATTCGAGCTAGAGAAATATTATCTACTTGACTTTTATAGTTTTGCTTATCTCTCTTTTTCCGACTGCGGGCTTTATACGCCAGAGTTTAGTCAGTCAATAAGTTTAAGCTTGACGAAATTTTGTAGATAAGATAAGGACACTAATATTTAATCTAAAATAAAACGTCATTCTAAATCTCATACGAGATTCAAATCATTTTCATTTTGAAATTGTTTAAAACTATATAAGGGGAAGCTGAGTAACCTCAAACACAGATATTACTTCTTAAACAGCCAAATAATGATGACCGCTATTGTATTAAGTGCTGCCCATAAAGATTTAGTCAAAACCGCCAATTTTGTTACAAAAAAGAAGAAAATATAACAGTAAATTGTGCCAACACAGTAAATTGTACCAGTCTCAATTCAAGTACGATCACAATGGTCAACGAACAAGTTCCATTTAAAAACGCTGGCAAAGCACTATTGACTTGAGTGTCCGTAAAAATGATATAATAACATAGCCAGGTAGGGTCAAGTGTCTTCAAATAAATCATTATAAATCGAAACCAGAAAGGTAACATGTCAATCCGTCGCATTGGGGACCGTTACCAGGAAAACATAATTTGTTGGAGGTGATCGTTCTCAGAAATACGATAAGGAATGGTCACAGTTCAACTACTTCATGTATAGTCTTTCCATTTCAGCGATTTCTGATTCGTATTCAAAGTGGCTTGACTGATTTCAGGGACGGTTACAGGCTGACCTCATATTATTCTACACTATTGGATGGACGGTGAAGAAAAGATATTCTCCGAATTTGGCTTAACCAAAGAATAATAACTGTACAGAAGCGACACTCAGGGATGTCGGCTCGCAACTATTTTGGGATCAGCTGAATACCAGTACTTTACATGGAGCGTTTTTTTTTTGTTAAGACTGCCACACTATTCCCAATCCACTGTTACTCCTGTAAGCCAGAATCAACAATGGCGGCTACTAGAAAAGCGCTGCAGCAATGAAATTCGACGAGTCCCGGAGAAACGATTCAACTTCTTGAATCCTGCAACGAAATAAATCAAAAAGAACAGCGGAGGAGTAAGAAAAATGGATATTTTCCACTTCCCTCACTATCAAGCAGGAGATAGAACAGAACTAGGCCAATAGGCACAAAGGGATGTTTACAACTGGAAGAAGTCCAGTTGCTAAACACCACGGATTATAAGTGACATAGCAATTAATGGGCCTTAAAAAAAATTTTTTTCAGAAAAGAGAACCGCCTTCAAAGAAAAACTAAAAAGTGATAAATAACTTTAGCACAGAACAAACATGACTTTAGTTTCGTAAGTCGGTGGCAATACAAAACAACAAACAGAACAAAGCCAGAACTGAGAACCTCCTTTTTTTGTGAAGTCGGTTAAAAAGTGAGCTGTTACATTTTGATTCCAATTATAGGTAAAATCGCTTGAACGCACGGAAATTAGTTCAAGTTTTTACAAGGTCCGCATGATAAACAGCTTTAGTTGTAGCCTGTACACTATCTCCCATAATTGCGTTCTTTCTGCCAAAGAATACACTCCCATAAGATATGATGCGCAGATTGATATGGAGACATGGAGCGACTGCCTGTCTGACTTCCACAACCCAGTTACTAGGTAACACGATACCCCTTGGTAAGACTGGTTGTTGGATTTTTGGCTTCTGACTACCCATACCCGAAACGAGGTCACCGACATAGTTCTCAAAATTTGCAAGTTAAAGTGGCAATGGGCAGGCCACATCGCTCGAAGAACCGATAACCGATGGGGAAGAAAGGTTCTCGAGTGGCGACCACGAACCGGAAGACGCAGCGTTGGTAGGCCTCCCACCAGATGGACCGACGACATCCTTAAGGTCGCGGGTAACCGGTGGGTGCAAGTGGCCGGTTTCCGCTCGTTGTGGCGTTCTATGGGGGAGGCCTTTGTTCAGCAGTGGACGTCTTCCGGCTTATGATGATGATGATGATGACTATCCATAACGACTGTCTACGAATTACAGCCGGAACCAACGGCTTTACGTGCTTTCCTAGCCACTGAGAGGTTTCAGTAGCCAGCTCGTGGCTACCGATAGCGATACCCAGGGATACAAAAGTACTATTTAAATTAACAACCATTCTTCACTAAACAAACCTTTCTATTTATACCTACAATAAAAGCCTACAGTAACTCAGTAACCCGTTTCGAGCAAAATACTTATCGACTCAGTTAACTTCGAAGTTGTAAACGACTTGTTTAGGCTTTGTAAGTTAAATAGCGTCTTGGAAAATCAACACGGCAGTAGTACGAGTAATTTAAATGAATGTTCAACTTTGTCCGCTGGACAAAGCTCCTCGTGAAACAGTTTGCTAGGAAGTTGTGTTGACAACACATCTACTTCTTACAGTAGGCAGGTAATAACACAAAAAATATAAGAGGGTCTTGTTTAAGTATTTGGAGGAAATCTTCTATGAAATTGAAGTGTCTGTTTGTAATGGCAACATAACAGCATTTTACTAAATGCACATGAAAGTATGCAATATGGAACTCACATATATGCAATAAATAAAACCTCAAGTAGTACTAGTCCACAGAAGTGTAGCAAAATTAAATATTAAATTAAAAACCGAAAATTAAAAAAGTTAAATTTTCAAACAAAATAAATATCAAAATAAATTCAGTTAAAGTAAACACTCTGTTTAAAGACAACGTACCTTGACCCCGGAGCGAACTTTACATTTAGGCAAATAACTAGAATAGGTACATAACAGAGTCGTGATAGTTTGTAGTTTTGCACTCCGTAGCAACGTCGCTTTTCAGTGATAAGAGGATTTAAGTTCATTGAGTCATTGACCTAGTGATACAATTCTACAGAGTGTTTACATTTGTTCAGAATTAAAACTCTACTTTTTGACCTAATTACTGGACTGATTTCGTTAATTTTTTGTATATCGGCAGAAAAGGCGATAACAAGTATGTCGTATAATTTATTGCATATATGTGGTCCCCATTCTGTATACGGTACGTATGTCATCAAAAAACAAATTATTGAAATTTTTGTGTCTACATCTGTCTTTTTATTCCGGATCTCTGAAACGGCTGGATCGATTGTCACGAAACTTTCACAAGCAAATAGCTGACATTATAAGGAGTAACTTAGGCTGAATTTTATTATAGAAAAAAATTAAAACACTGCTGATAACCGACTATCACGCGGACGAAGTCGCGGGTATCAGCTAGTGTAATATAAATACGATCGATTATTTTAATTGGAAATACCCATTAAGGTCAATGATATTACAAGTAAAATGGTGTAGACAGGTTATAAGAGCAACGTGAGTGGTACGATGAAACTTTGCTAATTAGCTCACTTGAACTCAGTATTGCGACGGTGTCAACGGAAGTATGTTGTGTCCCGAGTGTCAGAATGCGCTCCTTAACAACCGAAAATATTACGTGTCACCTAAGTTAATATTTTGTGACATTACAATATTATACGTTATTGATGATGATGATAATGATGATGATGATGGTGCCATTTTTAAGTTTGAATCTTGTAGCTTATCTACACCTTTTTACTAGTCATATAATTTAATAAAAATAATATTTTTATTATTAATAATAATTTGTTTATCGTTTACAGATCGTCTTGTGTATGTAACTTATCTACACCTTTTTACTGGTCATATAATTTAATAAAAATAATAAAATTTTTATCATTAATAATATTTTTTTTATCGTTTACAAGTGTACATTTAGTCAGCAGAAGAAATATTTCCCATACAAATAAAGTAAATAAAAATAAAATATTTATAATACTGGTACAAATTATGATAGATCGCAATTACAATGCTAGGTAGCGACCCACCCGATCTAGGTTAATACAAACCTGTGTTTCAGGCCATCACTTTGTATTTAAATTAAATGTAAATACACAAAACAAAATAAATACACTCGGCGTCACAAAAATCGCACCTCTTTAAGAATTCCCTTCAAAGTCATTTTAACCCTATTAATCAATGGTATACATATGACTATAAGGTATAATTGGAAAGGCAATTTATTTAAATTTCAGAATAAATCAATGGATTTGGTTTTTTGTTTACCAGGGAATAAAAAAAAGCAAGCTAATGCAAATGATTAAAAAGTTAAATTTTATTTTATCAGCAAAAATTACAACAAACTCCTTAAAACTAACTTAAAACCTAGTGTTACCCCCCCTAGCCCTGATGACTGCTTCCATGCGTTCTCTCATGGACCTTATTAATGTGACAACAGTCTCTTGTGGAATGTTGTCCCATTCTGCAACGACGGCATCTTGAAGGTCTTGGAGAGTGGTAGGGGCAGGATTTCGTGCCCGTGCTCGCCGTTTCAGTTCATCCCAAAGGTGCTCAATAGGGTTCAGGTCTGGACTTCGCGCCGGCCAGCGCATAACAGGGATGCCAACTTCTTGCAGGTAGTCTCTTACAATTAAAGCGGTGTGACAACGGGCGTTATCGTGCATTAACGTGAACCCACTGCCAACAAAACCCGCATAAGGGACAACCTGCTCCTCTAAGATCTCTGTTATGTACCGAGCAGCAGTCAGCGACCCTTGCCCGCGAGCACTTCCAGTCCGAGAAACACACACAAGGTTTGTTTTACCGTCGATTGACATGCCGCCCCAGAACATGCACGAGCCACCCCCGTATTCCACTGTCTCTTGAATACAGGCTTGTGCGAATCGTTCCCCTTGCCTCCTATACACTCATCGACGCCTGTCGTTGCAGAAAAGACACACCCTCGTCTCATCCGAGAAGAGCACAGCCCTCCATTGGTCTATTGTCCAATCCACATGGTCACGGGCAAATTGCAACCGGTCTCTCCTATGCTGTGCAGTCAATTTGGGCCCTGTAGCAGCCCTATGAGCTGCAATTTTCTTCTCCCGCATTCTTCTTCTAATCGTGGAGACGCTTACAGAAGTTCTGCGAGCTGATCGCAGTTGTTGTTGCAGCTCAACAGCATTGGAGAACCGATTACGTAAAGACGTCGAAACAATGAAGCGATCGTCTCTTTCGGATGTGCACCGTTGTCTTCCAGATCCACGTCTTCGGATATAGCCACCAGTCTCTTGGAAACGTTGGAACACTCGTCGAACGGCAAAACGACTCAAGTTCAGTTGTCGAGCAACATCACATTGCCGCATCCCTGATTGCAGTAGTGCAATGACTTGAGCGGCTTCATCTGCAGTGGTATCCATCTTCTGGGGTATTTTTCTTGCTGTAGCTATTCACGTGTGTTCACTTCAAAGGTTGAATAGCGAATGACCCACATTTAACCCGGGTCGCCCGTTTTATACCCTTGTAGGGAGGTGCAATTAGTGGCCGTTGTAATGCGTATTTTGACAACATTTTTTTTAACGTTACGTGCTAATGAGATCTGTTGTGTTTAGGAATTCTAACTGTTGTTAATTTAAAGGTCATTAAGCATACTTTTAATTGATACCAATATTAATTGGGTTTAATGTATTCGTTACTGGCGGGACATGTTTTAAACTTATTTTCGAAAAGGTGCGATTTTTGTGACGCCGAGTGTAGTTTTGTCATCATTACGCTAAAACTTCTTGAAGTATTTCTATGTGTGTCAAAGTCAAAGTCAAAGTCAAATCATTTATTTCAATTAGACCATTAAAGGCACTTTTGAACGTCATAAAAAAAAAGTTGATTCTAGTTGCCCCTTCCAAAAGGTAGTTTCGTATGGAGAAGAATGGACAAGAAACTCCATACTTACTCTTTTAAAAAAAAATGTGTACAATATTTTGCATTTACAGTTTATAGTTATATAACTATACGTGAACACGATGGACCCTGCATAAAAAACACTATATTGTAGTGTGTAATTGAGAATCGCTAAATATTCTGATAATATTTTACAAAAAAATTTATTACTTACACCATAGTAGCATAGTATCTTGTTAAGCCAATTATACAGGAAAGGTCCTAAAAAAACATGAAATAGTTTCCAGAATAGTAGTACTTGAAATAGTGGTCCAGTTTGAGGCTTTATGCAGACCAAGTCCTTCCTTCTCTTGTCGGTAGGTACTGGGTTAAAAGGAAGTGCAGTGTGCTGGTGTAGTACTATGCTTAGAATAAAAAAATGCCATACTGTAAGTACATTACATCTTTGTAGAGCTGGTGCGTAGGAAATCTAAAAGTGCGAAAGGTGGCAACCTTTAGAATTGCTCTATGAGCGTGCTCTAGAAGAAATAAAATTGTTTTTGCAGCACCACCCCACGAAATTAAGCAATAGATAAGAATGGATCTATACAAAGCTAAACACACTTGTTTAATCAATTTATAGTCGCCTCACACATCGACACACACACACACACATCACACATCGGCGACATTTTATGTCGTAGCATTGTGCTGAGACAGGAGCCTTTTTGGTCTCGTACAGGTTTCATAAGGCTTTTTTTTATGTTTTATTGTTTTATATAACCCTTTTTTATGTTGTGTTTACCTGTACGAGGTTACAAATAAACAATTTTTCTTTCTTTCTTTCTTTAAATTCTTAAAAATATTATTTTTTAATCATAGCGTTAGGTTAGGTTAGTAAATAGTATATATTTATTTAGTTTGAAGGCTTTATCATCTAATTGTGCTTGTCGTTTAAAATAAACTAAAATAATAATAATAATAATATCTTTATTCACAAAGTAACGAAGACTCAACTGTGTTAGGAACAAAACTCCTTACCCCCTATGTTAGTACTCTTATTCTAAAAAACTTAACCTACCATGAGTATAATTATGCGAATCACTGCCATACGCGTAACACCGAAATTGTAAGGTTGAAATGCTTTTGGGTAGTCATATGTCCAATTCGAACATCAACTTGAATCAAATTAATACTTTTATGCTACGCACACATAGACACGCTTCACGTACAGCGAGAAAAGTCCAGATCCTAGTACGCGTCTGTGTGCATGTGCCTGTTTTAGCTCGTTGTATCGAGCTAGCCTTCTGTAACTATCTATTCTGTGGTAATAATATGCTTGGTGTGTCAAGTGGAAGGAGGGTATTGGTACTGGTATATTAACCAAGCACGTTACATAAGGTAAGTAAGATTTCTTGGTGGTTTTATATTTGGAGAGTTCTCAGCAAGTAGGTGAAATTTATTAAGAAACATAATTAATGTTATTGAACATTTTTATCCTGGAAGATTGGCCAGTAAAAGCTACACACAGGGAAGAATGCAGGGTTATGGAGGAGATCTTTGTCCAGCAGTGGGGTTCCTAAAGGTTTATTAAAAAAAAGCGTAGGTACTCGGCAAAAATTCAAGATACTTAAAATTGTGACATCAACAATCTTCATCTACAAACAATAGGAAGTCACACCAAAACCAAAAATAAAACGTCTCTTTTATACAAACCCAAAAATTATCCATATCGCGTTTCAAAAGAAACAAAATCAAGTGTACGGTAACAAGATCGATAAGATTACCCCAAATTCTATTTCCCACTGTTTCAAAAGCATATCACAAGCCCAAAACTATTTTGAGACGCGAAAAAAGGTGTCTCGTAAATCCCCGACGAAAACGTTGAAGGAAATTGTTTTCGCCGCGAAAACAATAAATAGAAAAGTGTAGGGCTCCGTCCGTCCAATATAATGAGACTTTGGTTTCTGAAAAGTTGATATTGATAGCATATTTTTAAAGTAAATTTTCCTTTTTTTTTACTCTCTCACAGGAATTTGACGCCTTAAGGCTTGTATACATGCCAATAACCTTGAGCATTTGGCCCGTACTGAATTTGTGGACGAGTGCGGGGGTGATGTAGACGCAGTTTTTAATCGGACGCATTTTTAATTTATTGTTATAAAACTAATACATATTTGTAAAAAGTAACAAAACCAAATCATTTTCCTTTGTATTGCAAAGCAGTCGAATTTTTTTTATACCCTGTTGATAAGAAATTAAGGAGTAAAATGATTTCATCTCAATGATTTGGAGGTGATTTTAATTTTTTTTTTCTTATTATGTGATACCGATAGAAAAATTATGGCTAAACCAAATTATATATCATATCATGTAGATTACTAACTATTTTTTTCAGATGTAATTTCTCTGTAAATGCCGACGAAAAGTTGCTTCATCTGCATGCTTCTTTCAAGCTTTTTTCGAGAGAGCAGCCTTAAGTTTTGTGAGTTATGGCGAATGTGGATTACTATTGTTACAAAAAATTAAACGTGTACAATGTACATTGACTTCTACCTGATCAGTTATGTTCTGTGTCGCTCTTTTGCTGTTCTTTTCTGATTAATTTCGTTGCGGGATCCAAGACAGTTGTAATGTTTCTCTGGGACTCGTCAAGCTTCATTGCCTCAGCTCCTGAAAGTCAGAATCAACAGTGGCGACCACTATGGTGCGCGGATCACGGCATTTATGCTGAGCGTCAGCCGTTTCGCGTGGCAGTGACGCATATTTTTGTCTCGGACGATAATATAGTTTTATTTATTTTATTTTAAGTATTTGTTTCCTACAACATGTATCCACTTGTTATAGTTTTAGGTCTTATTCACAGAGTAATGTAATATACCTATACAGCACAAACTATTTTGTAATGTGCGTCACTCTCTCGTGAATAAATGGTTTTTCTTTCTTTCTTTCTATATAACTAGTTTACGGTTTTCGAACTATTTCCTTTTCTTGTGTTAGATACATGACATTGCTTCTTGCCAAATTTCATGGCTCAATGAGAAGTAACCGTATAGGATTTGGTTCCCTTCCCAGTGTCAAAATATTCGACACAATTGGGGCATAGACAGCTGTATCTTACGATTGCGTTGAATTAAAAGTATACCTTAGTAGACCTTAGTATTTGACAATAATTTCAGTTTGATGGCTCCACTCGTTCCTGAGAAAAAGGGTTTTGACAGACGGACAACGAAGTCATCCTAAAAGGTTCCATTTTTTTTCTTTTGAGGTACGGAACGCTGAAAAAGAAAAGATCAGCTGTGATATTTAGTTGTCCTACCGGCTCCACTCGTTCCTGAGAAAAAGGGTTTTGACAGACGGACAACGAAGTCATCCTAAAAGGTTCCATTTTTTTTCTTTTGAGGTACGGAACGCTGAAAAAGAAAAGATCAGCTGTGATATTTAGTTGTCCTACCGGCTAGTGAATAACAACTCACCTCAAGTTCACTTCACTTACAGTCATTATCAACATCATCAACAAGTCAATCTTTAGACGCCCACTGCTGGGCATGGGTCTCCCCCAAGGGGGGGTTCAGCCGTAATCGCCATGCTTAGCCAATGCATCTTGTCGGTCGCAGTAGGTTTTGTATTACATACAGCTTTATCAACTGCTTACCCCCTATCCCTATCCGAAGAAATTTTAATGCGTGAGGGGTAAACTTTTGCTGTTGACTGTACAGACAGCGTCATCAACTGATGACGCTGTCTGACAGCAAAAGTAGATGATCAAAATCAGTGTGTGGCGTCGAAGTGATTCAAAAGTATGTGTGTGACAATCACATACTTTTGAATCACTTTGACGCCACACAGTTCTGATGCGAACTACGTTCATAAGTATTGAATTTCTGATTTTGATCATATACTTTTGCTGTTGTCTGTACTCAGTAGGACGCTGCTGCCCATTCTCTGGTCATTATCCCTCTGTTGCCTTCTACGACACCCACGGGTAGAAATGGGGTGTGGCAGCACGGCATACAGCACGAGGCATCGAGGCATATTTTTACAGAATATCAAGGCTTTTCATGTGAGGTCCACTAGGAGTCGTAAAATCCCAAAACGTACACACAATTAGTTATATTTCTAACAATAACAGAACTTTACACAAGTTGGTACACAGAGAACCGTTTTGAGAGTCCTTGAATATTTCAAAGAAGTTAGAAAGACTCCTTTTCTAAGTTATGAAACAAATTAATTGCTTGAATGAGTATTCGAAGGCGAGCCATTCCGTTAGCCAATTCTACTACAAATATACAAAACAGTTTAGTTTTGTATTAACCTTTTTGATCGCCATCTCAAAAAAGCAAAAATATGACCTCAGCGTCACGCTAACCCGTTGTCCTAAAGTAAACGACGAACGCGATAATGCGACGCGACGCGTAAATGTCAAATAGTCGTTGTCAGTACTTGTGGCCTACGTAGTCGCCATAATCAATGTGCAACCCAACGCGGCAAGTGTGTATTTGTTATTTGCGCGACGAGACGTGACGCAATAGTTTATTAGTAATTAAATATTTACTATTATAAGTAACAGTGTTTTTTCTTACAGTAAAGTAAAGTCAATAACAACCTCTCCTCAACAGAAATACACAGGTTTTTGATAATTGTATATTGATAGTTAAATAATATGTTTAACAGCTGCAATAATATAATCGAAAGTGCTTGGTAACAAGTCACAATATATCTCCATTGAGATTGACCGCCGCGCGCCGGGGCGAAAATTCGGTGGCAACTAAACCAAAATAGTATAATCCGTCGTATTTCTAAGTAAAAAATCGACTTAAATCCAATATTTTTCAGTGATCTCATGCTTGGGCTTGACACTTATGTAAAAGAAACCTCAATTCTGTAAAATAAAAATTTACAAAAAATATTCTGATATTTCTCCCACCATATCTACCAACGCGAGCCAAGCCAATCCCGAGCGATCATTCCTTAAAATCAAATCATACATTACCATTTCGTCCGTTGGAACTGGTAAATTATCATACAGAGCATCAGTAAAATCTGAACGCGATCCAGCATCGTCACGTCTCCGAGCGATCGAAGCCGTAACGGGTTTTATTTTCCGGAAAATTGGCAAGTCATAATAATACGCTGAGTCATAAATAAGGATCGACATTGGCCCTCTCAAGGATTTCTTTTTACGCTACATTTCACTGTTGCTCTGGGTGCTGGTGCGAGCTTTGTGCGACTGAAAGCGACTTTTGAAGTTACTAGCGAGCAGTCCCGGTTTTGCACGGGTAAGTAAGGTTGAAATTTCCACCTCGGAACAAAAAAAAAATAAAACAAAAAAAAAGAACTGACTCGAGGACGTCTGTCGCCGCCATCGCGGGTCCTAATGTATCATTTGGGGAACCACATACATTAGGACCCGAGGTGGCGGCGTGTAGGGTTCCACGCGCGCCCCTCTTAGATCGTCCGGGGGGGAGTCCAACGAAACCTCTCTCCCCCCCTGACTAGAGAAGTGGCCCAGTCGGGGGTTGCGGAAGTATCTCCAGTTCTCGCGACCCCCGACGTGAAATGGAACACCGGGGTGGTTTTTAGTCAGTAGAAGTCTGACAGACCCCTCCGCTCGCCCCAGGGCGGAGGACATTCATGAAGATATTCCACCCCGGATCAAAAAACAAAAAAAAAAGTTATTGATGAAGGGTTGCGGAAGTATCTCCAGTTCCCGCAACCTCTGACGTAGGTGTGAGATGTGAGATAGGGTGGGTTTTAGTCACTAAGAGTCTGACAGACCCTTCCGCCTACCCCAGGGCGGACTATATCCATGCGGATTTTCCACCCCGGAACAAAAAAAGAAAGGGTATTGATGAAAATCGCATTAAAATAATTTGCTGCATAGTTAAAAATATATAATAATATATATTACTCATTACTCTAGAGTTAGAGAACTTTTCGTTTTACCAAATCTTAAGCACGGAATATTTGTCTGGAAAAATTTTCGTAATAGGAACTACGTTTTACTTTTAGATAAATAGGTAGATAAAACATTTATTTAGTGAACACAAAAGACATATCACAACAAAAAGAAATCAAATCAAATAAGGATTAAACAAAGTGCGGTGTGCATCTCAAGGTTGCACCAAATGGGAGTCCAGCTCAGCATGTGTCAGGCAAATATACCTGACGCTGATATTCTGCTGAATCCCTGCAGTGACATGCGGACGTCGAGCAGATGAGATAGATAGTGTTGACTGGTGTTGTGGTAAAGTTTTATGCAAAGTTCTGTCAGTGTATCTCTAATTGTGTAAGTAAACAATAAGTTAGATGGCGATTTGCATCAAAGGTTGAACCCCTCCGTCCCATACGTTCCCATCGTATTATATTATCTATCCTAATATTATAAACCTGAAAGCTTTGTTTGTTTTATTGTTTGAACGCGTCAATCTCAGAAACGGCTGGTTCGATTCAGATTTATTTGTTGCTAATTGGACGTTATCCTGTATCGCTACATTATCCCTGAATAATAGATAGATAGTAGTGATAGTTTTTAATTTCTAAGAAAATTCACGTAGTCGCGAGGATACGTAATATTCCATTTCCATTCCATGTTGCGGGTTAAACCCCCACTTTGGGTGGAGAACTATTCCCAGCAATGGGCGTGTAAAGGGTTACATGATGATGAGGATGAGTACTAGTAATACAGCCTCTATCGTAAAGATAATTATTTACACCTATTCACATTTTAATAAAGAGCTTGTGGCTAAGTAAATGATGACACGATTGGCGCAGTGGCTGAGCAATTGACTGCTGCGCAGCGTGCTGCGGGATCGATTGCCGCCCAGGGTAAACATTTGTGTGATGAGCACTTGTGTTTGCCTTGCGTCTGGGTGTTGTTTATCTATATTTGTATGTATTTAAATGTAAGTGTGTATGTGTATCAGCTGTCTGACACACATAGTACAGAGTCTCCCTAGTTTGGGGTCAGGTGGCCATGTGGGAAATGTTCCCACATATTATTGTGGGAGTGTAGGCTTAGAGTAAAACAAGTAATTCAAGTTAACTCAATATAATTATTATTTAATAAAACCAAAACACGTCTTCGTTGTCTTACGTTATTCCTCTTCTGTCGTTCCTCTTATAAATCTGACGTGACACCTCACTCTCACTTCGTCCATCCTGCTCTCACATTCATGCTCGCTCATTCACACAGTGTTGTCACTCCATCATCTTACATTCCCACTTTATTATATTATTATTATTATTCCCCGCTCCGCTCACCCACGTGACCGCGCCCTCATCCGACATTTGGTCTTGCTTATTGGTGACATATTTTATATCCTGTTTATATGTGCCTCGTCGTGTTCAATGCCGCATTGTCAACCATTCAGCCGTTGGGGCCCGCGTTCTCGAGATAAATGACGGTGTGGAAGAAAGTTATCGAGTTTTGTGATTTTTAATGCTAAATCGTTGGTGTTATATCCTGAAGGCTATTTTCTGGCTAGCCTTTGCCCTTAACTGTGTTGAGGTCGAATTCCAGTCTAACCGGTTGCAGGTGAACACCAGTGTTTTAAATGGAGCGACTGGCTGCGTAACTTTCACAACCCAGTTACTGGGTAATACGATACCCCTTGATAAGACTGGATGTTAGACTTTCTGGCTTCTGACTACGCATACAGACTGTCAAAGGCATTAGAATGAAAGCCCAACGGAAATGAATGGCCACCCATCCACAGACTGACCGCGGCAAGCGTAGCTTATAAAAACCGCACAGATCGACCGGTTATAACTATAACCGGTATTAAATTTTGCAATCTGCATACTGTGACTGTACAATCAACAGCAAAAGTAGGTGATCAAAATCAGAAATTAATTACTAATGAAAGGAGTTCGCGTCAAAACTGTGTGATTTATTACCAGTGATAGGAATAGGTAGTGCTTATTAGCCTAAAGTTTGAAGAACAGAGACAAGAAACGGAGACTTGCTTAGTACTATATTTTTTCTCGGACATCTGCCCGGACAACACTTAAATACATTAAAAAATTATGTTATTTGGAATAAGTTCGTGTTGTTTACCTAAAGTTTGCGACTAGACATAACATAACACAGTCTTTACAACTATCAAATATTCTGTAAGTTTTCTTTTTGGAGAACATTTTGTAAATGACTTGTTGATCTTAAAACTATGAAACGCAGTCTTTGTTTAAAGAGCCGTACACGTTTCGAAGTAAATATTTGTTTTCTAGCTCGCTCTTGGCCATGTTTCTTGAGATTTCTAAAGTTCAAGTGTATAATTGAAAAAAAAAAGACAATTGTTTTTATTAAAATAATAAAACGGTCCTTTTTATCATATGAAAGTTTGTATGGATGTTAAATACGGTTAAAAATATGAACACGCGTAGCCACGTGATTGTTATTGAATTTGTTGTTACAAGAAATAAAATAAATAACTTTAGTCAAAACATTCAAAACTAATTAAAGGTTGACTTACCGTATTATTTGATGTAGACAGACAGGAACAATCTTATTGCAGAAAATCGCAATCCATAAATTCAAGCCAAGGTAGTCGTATTAGGAAGATCCAATAAATAAACCAAAAAACATGCGAGGGTCAAAAACAATATTCACAGAAACAATATACGTGATACAGGAGATGCGCACTCAACAGACCGAAGTACAGGAGTGAGAATAACCTGAGCGGCGCGTTCCCACGCCGCACGGGTATGCGACCACGCCGAGTTTAACAATAGATAACGAAATGCGCTGCCGTAAAAGTCCGCCCATTGTACTTTCGGTGCAATAAAGATTAAATGGTGTTTTTAAAGATTTTAAAGTTTAAGTGTGTTACTAAACAATGTGACCCAACATTATGCACATTTTGAAATATATTTTAGTAAGGTAAAAGACAAATACCTTTTGTTTTTGAAATGATAAATACTCTATCTCCATCCAAAATACGTATAGAGAATGCTAAAATGATAAAAATTACCGTTTTATTATTTTAAAAACAATTATCAGTTTTTTTTTTTCAATTACACACTTGAACTTTAGAAATCTCAACAAACGTGGCCAAGAGCGAGCTAGAAAGCAGATATTTACTTCGAAACGTGTACGGCTCTTTAAACAAAGACTGCGTTTCATAGTTTTAAGATCAACAAGTCATTTACAAAATGTTCTCCAAAAAGAAAACTTTCGGAAAATTTGATAGTTGTAACGACTGTGTTATGTTATGTCTAGTCGCAAACTTTAGGTAAACAACACGAACTTATTCCAAATAACATAATTTTTTAATGTATTTAAGTGTTGTCCGGGCAGATGTCCGGGAAAAAATATAGTAGTAAGGAAGTCTCCGTTTCTTGTCTCTGTTCTTCAAACTTTAGGCTAATAAGCACTACCTATTCCTATCACTGTTTATCACACACATACTTTTGAATCACTTCGACGCCACACAGTTCTGACGCGAACTCCGTTCATTAGTATTGAAGTTCTGATTTTGATCACCTACTTTTGCTGTTGATTGTACAGTCACAGTATGCAGATTGCAAAATTTAATAGCAATTTTCTCATGAAATAACTAGGTATTTTAACTTATAAATAAAATCTATTTTATATTAGTTTGGGATCAAAAATACCCTATTCGTAACCCCATAACATTACAGCAATACCAACTGCTTACATGTTTTTGCTCGTGACTGTACATATTGAGAACTAGATTAGAATGCAAAAATTCCTAACAGTTATTAAAATTGCTTTTGTTTTATTGTTACCCGACCTCGAAATCGCAGGAAAGACAGCTCTTATGCATAAGTAGCTAGCTATTGGTGAACGAATTTTTAAAATCGGTTAAGTATTTTTTGTTGTTATCCATTACAAATAAACATACAAAAAATCAATCAATTTTTAAATGACAAATCGCTATAATGTAATGTAACTGACTGAATTTATTAAATTGATTTTGAATTGCATGAATATATTATTTACCAATTAATTTTTGATATTTTTATTTAATGTTAATTGTTATTTTATATTATAGTTTTTTTTTTGGTTATGTAACCTTGTATAATTTTCCTTATTTTACAAAAAAAAAATTTTTTTAATCTTTTGGTTTTCGACCAAATTTGTACACCAGCCATGGTCAAACATGTTGTGCCAAAGAATCTGTAACACCTATAATAAACACCATGTATATTATCTACACATGTTTTTGCAAATAAATGAGTCTTTATCTTTATCTTATCTTTATCTTATCTTTATCTTATCTTTATCTAATATTTTATCTTTTTAATATTAGTTAAGATTTAAATCTACAATGAAAATGTTTTATAGAAAGAGTAGTAGTAGTAGTATGGAAGGGCTGGTGTCTGCAACTCCACGTCTCAACGCGTATTTTGATTACAGGGTGGAGACGACTATACGACAAAAAATAAAATACTGGTAAAACGATGACAATAAAGTCATTTCTATTTATTGTTTTTAAGTATGTACAATATTTACAAGAACAATAAAATAGAAAGCCTAAAAAACTAAAAACAAAAAACAAAAACCTAACACAATAAAGCATCATAGAATTCGTCCACATCGCCGTCAACTGGAAATGTACCCAAGAGACTGGCGGCATTGCCACGTTGGATGGCAATGCTAATCTCTGACCAAGGTAAAAACCAGCTCTTGAGTCACGGGAAGTGTCAACCAACCTTTTGGATATTTCCTTAAAAAGAAGATGTGCACTCGGACCCCACGACCCTGGTAAAACTAATTCATAATAATATTTTGAAACCATCAATTAAATCCTAAAAACAAAATTAAAAAAAAATCTGATATACTGAAGAGCATATAAATATAACCAAAATAAAACACCTTATGAAATATTGGTTTTCTAACTTATGAGAAGAGCGGCAACTTGTGGCGTCATAATTTAATAATGCTCAATAAAAACAATTACGCCAAATTATCAAATCCTACCATGATACTTTTTGTGCTAGCCGTCCCCACTCTGTAGAAAGAGTAAAAATATTTTTAGCATATTCAACTTTTTCCGGATAAATACAGCAAATAGATTGTGTAAAATAAAACCACGTTTATTACCGATCATTGAGAAATTATCCGTTGGGATCTAGCCGAAAATATTCATCCGACTACACCACGCCCGAATTTCGCGGAACAAACATACAGAAATATCAACATTATTGCAATATTTTTACACACTTTTGTGGAAAAATCTTTTGATGTGAAAAATATCAGTTACTCTTTTGTTTTTTTTTCCGAAACCTACTTTAATTGGTAGATTCCGTAGATTCAAACAAACTACGTATTCTGTAGACCTAGATCTGTATAAAGCTTTTTAATAAGTAGGTAAGGTGCGTTTGCTTATTTGTTTGTTTATGACTACGACTAAAGTACTGAACCAATTTTGATGAAATATGGCACAGACTGAGCTTGAACCCCAAGAAAGTACCTATAGATAGATATAATATAATTTCATTTATTCAGACAACAAAGATCCATTGGGTTAGTAATAATAGACTTAACCTATGTTAGTACTTAACTAATAACACAGACAGTGTACAGGAAACAAGTGACCTCACCAGCGGGCTGTCATGTCTCCCGGCTATAGCTCGCAGAATGCTACTGGGGCTGCCACGGAGCCTGTTTAGCAGCGAGGCCGCCCGAACAGACAATGCTCTTCGCTCCCTCTCCATATTTGCGTCGTCCTTCAAATAATACTTCAATAATACGTCGTACTTAAAAGAATACACCCTGTGCAACCCTACACCGTTCAGTAACAAAGGAGGGACGGTGGAGGGACACTTGGTACCACACTTGAAGACCATGTATTTCGGTTTGCCTTCGTTGTATACCAGGCCATGAGACGATACGACGTTGCATACGACTCGCAAATATCGAGAAGCCTACGGAGCGCACCAATCGAGGGGGCCAGCAGCACCATGTCGTCTGCGTAACTTAAATTATTGAAGCAGACTCCAGCAATAAAGCAACTGACACGTGTGCCGCTGAGCCGCTCGATCAGTGCATTTACGTACAGACCAAACAACAAAGGGTAACGTCAGGCCACCCTGCCTCACGCCACACTCTGACCTACTTGGCTCTGAGATCTCTCCTGCCCAGCGCACCCGCCTCTCCTGCTCCATGTACCAACACCGCAGAAGTGAGACGAGCTCTGGCGATATAAGTTTCCTTTTAATCAGCAACTTGATCTGCATCTCCTATAACTAATTTATACAACTTGTACGTTGGCAGTAACATCGGTTATGCGTAACTAGTGACCCATGCCCCGGTTTTGAACGGGTGCAATGTAAAATATTGAAATCTTGAATTTTTATAGTCATAACTTGACATATTAATTGGGTTGTGGAGGTTCATGTAAAACACTGGTATTCAGCTGCATTCGGTTAGAGTGTAAGCCGGCCCCAATGTAGTTGGGAAAAGGCTAGGCAGATGATGATGATGAATTCGACAAATCAACACAAAACAATATCAAAATATAATAAACCTTTTCCTGACTCTTTTTAATCACTTAATCAATTCTCAAATTTACCTAGACCCACTACAAAGAACACAAAACAAAATCATAAAGACACTATTTCACTATCATTATTTAACTCCGACAAGAATACTATACAAAAAGACCAAACTATTCAATATAAAGCATATATACACATACTGCACTTGCGTCCTTATTAAAAAAATCATCACCAAGTCTGTTCAATCAAACATACAACTACATAAGAAAAACATAACATACAACTTAAGGAATAAAAACAAAATCTAGTTGAAACCGGCGCAAGCGCGCACTAATTATGGCAAAAAAACGATTTTGGTTGAAGGAGTACGGCTGTTCAATATTTTGCCGGAAGATATAAAAAAAAGTGACAATGTAAACACATTTAAACATAGATTAAGGCAATACATCACAACACTTGAAATAACATAAAACAGAATAAGTACTTATGCTAATACAATGTTTCCAACACCCTAGAGGTAACTAATGTTAATAATTATAAGCACATATGTATCTCATTTTAAGCGAACTGTTATTTAAGTTCTTATGAGAAATAAAGTTCTTTAAACCCAATTGATGAAAACTGCATTAAAATCCGTTTCGTAGTTTTAAAGAACTAAGCGAACAGAGAGACAAACAGTGGGAAGCGATTGTGTTTCATACTATGTAGAGACTTCCCATCTACCATTTTCTGCATATCAGCGACCTTTACACTAATTTAATACGTATTAGATGGTTCTTCTTTACTAAAGTGAACGTATTATTATCATATGAAGACAAACCCTACTCAGTTTAGTAACTTAGCACCTCTATTAAACCCTCCGTGCATCTACACGCTGATATTACACATTACGCCCCATATGCAAACGCCCTAACCGTAGCATTACCAAACCATAGAATAAACTAAGTTACAGAAACGAAACTCCGATCGCATTAGGAACACAATTTCGGATTCAAGAAACATTCAAGATATTAAGGAGTGTACCTATTGTCGCTTGTGGCATACGTAGCTATCTGCGGTCAATCATTCACAATGTTGATAAACCAATCGGATGAGTACTGGGCATAACATTTCAAATGAGAAGCGATAGGTGATATTTAAGCGGAATCAGGCCACATACAAAATATTTACCCGTTACAAGTAAAAAGTTCTAGATAAGTTACCTTCACAAGATTCGAACATTAAAACTGGCACACTAACGCATAACATAAATTTAAAAAAATGTTTTATTGTCACACTAATTATTATTTTTAGGTGACACGGGAAACGTCATAGACTTCGAGATTGTCAGGAACGCATTTTGACACTCGGGACACAACATAGTTCTTCTGTTGACGCCGACACGGATCAAGCTCAAGTGAGCTAAATAGCATAGTTTTAACGTGTCACATAACCCATCTACCTTTTTACTTGTGACATCATTGTCCAAAGACGATCGATGTTGTCTTTGTCACTTATGTGTTACCTGTTTGACAGTGTCATTCTAAAGCATTACAGGTCATTTTAACGCCAGATCTACAGTCCGCGAAGTGTAAGGTGAGATTCCGTTTGTTTGAGTGTATATCGATAGTGTAGGTGTGATGTTGGCCTCAGCGTTACTCGTCCCTTGCTTGTAAGCCAAGCAAGGGACGCGTCGCGATTTAGGCCGTTTACACAGCTTTATTTCTTGTTTTTTGGTGATCACTCACACACAAGCAAAGCTCAGCTTACGCCTCGCGGACTATACAACACTATCGTATCTACATAGTTTTCTTATTCTACACCAGAACTTATCCGGCGGACCGATCAGCGAATATCTTATGGCGGAACACTAGGATCGTTATTGGGACCCTTTGTTTAGTGGAATTACTTCCTTAGTGGTCTTATGGGCAAGATAAAACTGTTTTTCGGCCATTCTCGCGTCGGGAAAATTAGCCTTCGGCCTGATTATCGGCGGACAGACAATGGCACTTTTATTTGTGGTAACTGTTTCTGGAGATATGTCCCAGACAGTTAGGAGAAGTTATTGGGAGGCCTGAGATCTAGGTTTGTGAGATAGCTTTATTGGTGAGCGGGCGATATGGCCTTGATTGGTAGATACGGCTGGCACAATTTTCTCAGGTCGAACTTCAATTTGAACTTTGGTTTGCTGTTCTTGTTTTTCGAGATAACATAGTACTATGGGCTTGGTACGGGCGTGCTGACATAAAAGCATTTCGAGACGATTTTCGAGAAATACAAATAAGATAATAAAGGTTACCTACCTGTGGTTTATTTTTTGTTTTTATTTAAAACAAATGTAATGGAATGCAAAATAATATGAATATAACTGATTAAACTGAATAATAATAGAGGTGGTGTTGACTCACCAGAGAATTGGCAGCAGCGTTCTCTGTGCCTTTGTAACAACATACTGCGATCGCTAATCCGCTTGATTATGGCAACCTCCCCCCCCCCCCCTTGGGGAGGCCTATGTCCAGCAGTGGACATCTTTCGGCTGAAATGATGAATAATAGAGGAGCTCATGACTAAGTAAATACCGTACAGTTCGATCCGTCAATGGTTAATATACGCTTGACGCGGTCGGTCTGTGGATGGGTGGCCATCCATGTCATCATACCCAGTTCCCTCCGTCCCTCGGAAAGCACGTAAAGCCGTTTGTCCCGGCTGTCGTTTGCAGATCTTTGGCAGTCGTTAAGGGTAGTCAGAAGCTAGAAAGTCAGACAACCAGTCTTGCCATCGTGGTATCGTATGTTACCCAGCAATTGGATTTTGGAGGTCCGATAAGCAGTAGCTCCATGTAAAACACTGGTATTCAGTTGCATCTGGTTAGACTGGCAGCCGAACTCAACAAAGTTGGGAAAAGGCTAGGCAGATTATGAATGTGTACCTGATACTTTTAACAAGTTCTGCTGCATATCGACATAACCTTACACAACATGACTGTAAAATTCATTATCGATCTTACGGGGGCTGAAATTAAAGTCAGCTTTAACACGATCCAAATCTATGAGACCGCTGAAAATGTTTTCATACTTTGGACTTTGAACTATTTGGTTCCATAGAAAAAGTTATTCATTTTCCTCAATTCTTAACACCCAGAAATATTGAAAGTGAATTAAAAGGCAGCTTGTATACTACATATTATGCTGAAATTTTGTTCCAGATCTCGTCGAATAAGGGTTGAAGTCCGGTCTGGCAAAATGGAGACCGAATAACTTATATTGTCATCCTTTACCAAATGATTGTTTATATTTTATTTTTTGTTGAATAGGAAGGCAAGTTTTTTGTTGGTGTCGGACATAAAGGATAGCACCATCTATCTTCCCGTGGGTGTCGTAAGAGGCGATTAGGGACTCACCAGAGAATGGGCAGCAGCGTTCTCTGTGCGTAATAACCATACTGCGATCGCCAATCCGCCTGCCAAGCGTGCCGATTATGGCAAACCCCCCTCCCTTAGGGGAGGCCTATGTCCATCAGTGGACTTCTTTCGGCTGAAATGATGATGATGACGATGATGAAGAAGGCAAGGCATAGGAATATGCACTACACACCTAATACGGTTCAAAAGCTACAGCCTGTGTGTGTCTGTCAGTAGACAGACGGACGGACGGTCGGTAGAGGACCCTATTACTAAGTAATAGGGTCGGTACCGTCGGGCACCATTCGTATACGAAACCCTAAAAATAAAACAAACTCTTCAGCGGTCACCTACATGAACTTCTCTTGTGTTATAACACACTAACTTATTAACAGTATATAATAATAATAATGCCCTTAGAAACTCAAAACTATAAATCCCACTTACCTTCTGTTTCATCCAAGCATGAACCCACTTACCCTGTTGACATACCATGTAAATAATAACGAAACTTCCCAACTCCATTCTTGTTTATGATAACAGTGCGGGACCATCAGAAGTGTAAATCCCGGCGAACTTGCCACTCTGGGATGAAGTTAAAATGGCCGCGATGGCAGTGTTGTGAGGTATCGTCGTCCCGGGAAATCTTTTATCGAGTTACCCCATTATCCCGGCCCCCCCAGGAGCGAGTACGTGGCGCAATGAACAGTTGGCCAACTATGGCCGAAATTGTGGTGTGTATTTAACAGGACCATCTGTATTTTGTTTCTGTGTTGCGAGTTTAGTGGAGTTTGGTTTGAAAAAATTAAAATTGAAATTGTTAAAAGCGAATGGTGTATTTGAAATTGATTTCGTTTGTATAGTTCTTTTTGGAAAATATTATTTAACTAGCTTTTGACCGCGACTTCGTCCATGTGAATGTCGGACGGCGCGGATGCAGACGAAGTCGCAGATTAAAATGTAGTCTATGTCCTTCCGAGCTAAAGTCGATCCAGCCGTTTCATCGTGAAAGTGTAACAGACAAAGTTAACTTCTGCATCTATACTATTTAATATTATAAAGCTGAAGAGTTTGTTTGTATGTTTGTTTGGTTGAACGCGCTAATCTCAGGATCTACTGGTTCGAATTGACAACATTTCATATGTGACGGGCCTGTTGGTCTAGTGGTCACTGACCCTGACTGCTAAGCCGGAGGTCGTGGGTTCGATTCCCACCCAGGACAAACTTTGTGTGATGAGCATGATTGTTTGTTCTGTGTCTGGGTGTTTATCTATAATATGTATGTATTTATAAATTATATAAGTATGTATATCAGTTGTCTGGTTACCATAACACAAGCTCTGCTTAGCTTGGGACCAGATGACCGTGTGTGAGTTGTCCCAAGATTTATTTATTTATTTATTTATATTTTTAACCTGCATGTATTATTACGTTCTACAAAAGTAAATACAAATCTAGGGCACACGTATTTTTCAGTTTTTCGTAAATATGTACTTTTCATTCATTATTTCAAGTTTGAAATTAGTGTATTCTAAAAAGATGTAAGCGCCAAATGACGTCATACTTACGGTAGAATAGCGTTTTATCCTTTATTTACTGTGACCCGTCAAAAAAACTATTATCATTATTATTACACTTCATACATGTGACATTGACATGTGTCTTATTTGACGTTAATGTTTTCATCTAAACCAGTGAAATGCTTATGCAAAGGTAACTACCTCATTCCACCGTTTATGTGACGTCATCACATGTTTTTTGATTTTACTTATTTTTCTCAGAAATAAAGAAAAAAAAAAGGATAAAAAATATATATTTGGACTCAGGATACGAAAATAAAGAAATGGTATTTTTGTTTTAAGGTCATGTCAGTTTTGAAATGTTGTCAATTGAAAAAATATTTTTGTGTTGGATAGTCCATTTATCGAGGAAGGCTACAGGCCCATGCGAAGCCGGGTCGGGTTGCTAGTTATTAATATTAGTAAGGAAGTAAGGATATGTAAGAATTAATTGTTTCTCTAATAGATAGTTATATAAAACGTGGCAATGTCGGGTCCCTTGGGCAGTTTTCCAGTTGACAGCGATGTGGAGGAATTTTTTAATGCAAAGTTGTTTTAGTTTTTAATAGTTTTGTCACAATTTTTATTAATTTAAATTTTGGTGTAAACCTTTGAACTTAATATATATTATGGTTACTCTTTCTTTTTCTTAGGAGCAGACAACCTATTAATTTATTCTGCAAAAAAATATTGTGGTGTTGGAGATTAAAGGGTGCTTAGGGGACTAATAAAATGACATTCGCGTGTGCTCGTACCCGATTTTTACTCTAAGAATACTTATTTATATACCCACAATCTTTATCAAATCTTCCACAACAAAATTCTTGCGAAAACTGAAGGCTAAATATAATATTTTATGATACACCTGAAGTTGCACGGGTCCATCAAATTTGCACCGGGGCGCATGCGCGGTCTATTCCACGGGATAAACGACCACCCCGGGAAATCTGTTATCGAGTGCATTAGACGGGAATCTGCAGGGACATCACTATTTCTCTGTGTTACTAGAGCTGTGCTGCGACTAGAGTACGGTTGATTGATTGAATTGAGGCAGGCTTCCTGGTTTGGTTTATGGAATTTGAAAGCAGTAGCAGACTGGCTTTCTGCGGACATTTTAGTAAGAGTGATCCTAAAATGATTTTAGCTTTGATATTTTCCTTTAGTTCCTGTATAGGTATTGAACGAGTTACCAACCTATTTGTCCTTTGTTAATTGAGCTTAATCCTATCAACTCAACCCACAATATCTCAATATTTAAATAAATTAGGTACTTATGTCAAACTCTTTGTAAACACTGGAATTCAGTCAATCAATCTTTATCAAGTCCAGCCAAGTACGCAGGAGATATTTTAGTGCGCAAGCACAGTTTAAATAGTAGTACTATCGTACAGTAGCGACACGCTCCGCCTCCCTCTGAAACCGTTCCTCACCTCTCCCCGCGTCGAACGACTCTGGGAACTGCGTTTTAGTTCTAGCGGCGCGTAGGCACGCACACACACGCATGTATCTGTACTGTCAGTTATTTTAGTAGTAGTGTAGGCAACTATATCGTTTCGTTTCTATGGAGTGTCGTGGGTGTGGCACAAGTGTGTGTGTCCCTTAATCTAGTCCGATGGGACGCCAATCCATAGTTCAAATTAAATGTTAACAATAAAATAATAACACAAATTATTATGTACGAGTAGGTACAAAAGGCGGAGGCAGAGCTTATAAGGGCATCAAAAAATTAATCCGAAATCGAGATCGAAATTATTTAAAACGAGGTACCCGAATGAATCCCACAAACTCCACATGACTGCCATAACTTATAGCCTAACAAAACTAAACACTAAACTCCAGTTAGTTCATAAAACTTGCTTGAACTTCGACATCAAAGGGTACACTGTAACATATGGTTCACACCCGTTCGCACATGGCGTTAAACAGCATAAAAAACTGCAGTTTATCAAAACTTTCTACAACTAAGTCGCAACAAGTTTGGCGGCCATTTTTCTACCGTCAAACAGGAATTGTGAATTGTGAAAATACGTATAGTTTTGTTAAAACAAAACTTTGTTTTCAATTCGGAAACATTTCAGCGAATGTGAGAGAAATGATTAATAATATTTGTTTGCCATTTCTTTTATAGCTATGTGATATCAAGACGTTCCTATAGGGCCTCTGACTAGTTTAAACATATTCAATCTAATTTAATTAGTTTACTAGTTTCGTTCGCGTGAATATCAGTTGTCGTGAATGCAGGCAAAGACGCAGCATAACATTCTATTCACGTTTTGTCTCTGCGTCACCCTAAGGTAGACTGGTAGAAAATGCCCAAGGCATTAAGTCCTTCTTTGTACAATGTTTATTTAAAGTTTTAATAAATAAATAAATAAACATTCAGCGTCGAACCCCTCATGAGATAAATAAATACTGTTCGAAAATTTAAGTGAAAGGGCTTGCCAGTCACTCCATAGGAATGAGTGAATGACAGGCGGGCCGTTTTCATAGAATAAAAATATTAATAATTTTATTATCTGGCAACTGTGACCTATAGATAAAATACACAAAAATAATAACAAACAAATACATAATAAAACTTAACTATATCCTATTTCACACGTACAAGGCATCTTGTGTCGCGCGGAGTCAGCAGTTAGCTGGCCTCGGAAGCGCCGGAACACAGCACCATTCGGCCAAAATTCCTCCTTCGTGAAGGTCGACAGATGTTCAGTTGGTACTCTCACCACAAAGGAGTTGAAGTCACATTGTGGCTGGTGGTCAACCGCTCGACCCTCAGAGTAAAATTCGACTTAATACGAATGTACTCTACAATCTCCTCAACCTTAATAGAATAGTTCCAGTAATTATATTTCGTAATCGATATTAGAGTTCATTTTCAAAATAATACCTGTCGAAATATTACCTAAACGATGAGTAAGAGCTCGAAGGTATTACCTACTTTCCAAACGTATTTGGCCACATTTCAGATATTAAAAATTCTTAGTCTATATGTTAAAATATGCTTCAGTCATAATGTAAAACTAACACAATAGGCACAAACGATCAATCGGAACAAATGGTTTTTATAAATTTCCTGAATACTACACAATCGGTATCGGCTATTTTCGTTCAAAATTGTTACCTATTGAAAAGCAATCCAATACGTTTGATCAAATTCGTTCAGAAACAGATTAAAAAAGATCTAAAAAAATTGTGCATTGGAACAGACGGACAGATCGGAATATTCCAATTTGTATGGTACCTAACAGTTATTTTCAAATGGGTTTCCTAACTTTGTTCTGGAGGCTGAAATTCTATGTTTTTACATCCTATTTTTATTTTACAATTAAAGCTTTGATAATAATGTTTTTCTTGTTGGATTTGGAATCAAGAAGAAACAAAAACTGTATATTTTTAGGGTATATCAATGATCTAACCGATTTATTTTTATTATTTAAACCATGAACGTCCCAGTTCTTCTAGGTCAATATTATTGGAATATATCGGTTTACATTTTCTTTTTTCCTTTTAAGAGGAAATACCACGGGCTAGAGAATTGAAAATTAGGTATTTGTAAAATCTATTGCTGTCGCGCGATGCCCGAACACGAACCGCAGAGCGCGATAGAGACAACTGCAGCTTTGACCGAAAATACCTATTAAAAGTACACAAAATCAATGATTCGTAGTCCCCTGATTTCTTCTCCAAAACTTAACCAATTTAACTGCTTTTTTCAATAAAAAATAAAGAAAGGCTTTTGCCGTGTTCCTATGTTTTCTATTTTTTATATAATCAAGTCAAATTTGTTTTCTGAATGTTTGAACACAACGGAAAATCATGCCAATTTTTTAGGTTTTTGAATATTCATATCTCTTTTAATAATAAATTTATGAGAAAAAGGAAAACATAGGGACATTCCAATAGTAGCAATGGATATTTAAAAAAAAATAATTGATCTACTGGCATTATCCAGGGAGGAAACAGGGGACTAAGTTTGTATGAAAAAACGGCCCTTGTGTTTCCTCTTAATAAATAAATTTTTCAAGTAAGCAATAATTCTCTCTCCATCCTACGAAACCAGTTATTTATTATAATAACCGTATCTATACTATTAATTACAAAACTACTAACGTCACAGTCGCGTATCATTTCTGCCACATAGCAACTACATTCCTCACATAACCTAGTAACATGAAACAACATAAGTTGAGCTATACTTATGGTACAAGAACCCAGTGTCTGTCAAACCTATGTCATTTGAGCATAGCTGAAATTTTGAAGATACATCGAATCATCATCATCTTTTCAGCCGAAAGACGTCCACTGCTGGACATAGGCCTCCCCAAGGGGGGGGGGGGATGGCCATAATCGCCACGCTTGGCAGGCGGGTTGGCGATCGCAGTATGGTTGTTACAAAGGCACAAAGAACGCTGCTGCCCATTCTCTGGTAAAAGTCCCTTAGTCACCTCTTACGACACGCACGGGAAGATATGGGATGGTGCTATTCTTTACGTCCGACACCACACGGATACATCGAATATTAAGTCATTAAGATAACATGCGACTTGCTAGAGAACTACCTATAGAGACTGGCGACTGGGAGATATTACGCTGGCACTTCACATGGCATACTTGTACAAATATTCGCCATATTTGGATAATACAAAATTTACCCTACCATTATTCAAATAAAGACGATTTTATATTATCCAAATAAGGCGATTATTTGCACAAATACGCCATGTGAAGTGCCATTACATTGTAGCTCACAAGTGTGCGCAAACATAGGTGCACTTTTTATTCCTTCACTCTCTTTCACATGCTCACTCAAATACCTCGCTAATAGTAGCTAAATAGTGCTGATTCACGCGTCGTATTCACGAACGGGCGCTGCCATTTGGGATTGCTCTTTTCTTAACTGCTTTGATTTGTATTTTTAAATTTAAAAATAGATATCATCCACATTTTCTCACAAACAAAAGCAACGAGAAAAAAAACCGATTTAAAAGAGTGTCCGTGAAGTTTCTTGCTTGTTCTTCTCCATAGAGACTATCCTACGTTTTAGAACGAGCAACTAGTTTCAACTTTCTGACTAAACGACTCCTTGACAATTCATGATATAAATACTTTGACTTTGACTATCTTCAATATTTCAGCCATGCTATAATGACGTAGGTCTAGCGTCTCTAGGTTCTCAGTCCACTCCCACAGGACCATAGACATTGAATCTTTTGTTCAACTTGCATACCAACAGAATAGTTCTCAACAGTCCTGACTCTCTCTACTCCGCAGTCACTTTGCAACGAGAATGGTTAAATACTTGTTTAACTGCGCGCTTCCCGTCACACGTTCTAACAAGTTTGTAGTTTTGAAATGTTAAATATTTAGATATAATATTCATGTTGGCAGTTGTTGCGTCCGGGGTCAGATGTGGATGACCTGACTTTATGGAGAGTTCCCTGGATTTAGAATTGAGATAATGTTTGTTGGATTATAGTTGTGAGTAATGTCGTAATAGCCTTGTGGTTAAGGTTGAGCCACACCTACGACACTCCATACAAACGATTTAATTACCTACACTACTTCCAAAATAACATACTGTACAAATACGTGCCTATGTGTGCGTGTCTAAGCGCCGCGAGAACTAAAAGCAGTTTCGAGAGCACGTTCGACGCGGGAAGAGGTGAGGAACAGTGTTTCGGATGGAGGCGGGGCGTGTCGCTAGGCAAACATTCGCGAGGAAACCTGTATTCATTCATACTTAATATTATTATTTTATAATGATAATTACTCATATTTTCAATTAAATATCAATTAAAAATTACAGTCTGTGAAACTTGAATAATAATATTTATTTGCTTAAAACAGTGTACAAAGTTATTCAAATCAAAATGTATTAAGCACTAATATTCTTGAATTTTATACAAATATTGTAATCTGAACAGCTTTGTAAATTTACTTTCCTATGTGCATGAAATGAAGGGGTTTTTATTTTTATTTTATTTATTTATTGAATATTATAAATGCAAAAGTATCTCTGTCTTTCTATCTGGTACGTTTTCACGACAAAACGGCTGAAGCGATTTTTATGAAATTTGGTATAAAGATACTTTAAAACTTGGGGAGGGATTAGGGTTTTTTATGCGCGTCTTTCGCAATTAATTACTACCTTTTGAATTTGCCCGCGGTGACGTCCGCGTGAATGTCGGTTATCGCGGATGCTAAGTCGCGTTAAAAAGCGAGTTTAAGGGGCTATTAAACGACTTTTACAGATTTTAAACTGACAATCACGTCAAAATGTGCAGTGTAAATGATTTGAAAAACATATATGTTAAACTAGAACATTCTCTTAATCATATAGTAAGTGAATATTTTTAATTATATTCATATTATATAGTTTAATTAATACGTGAAGTTGTGTCTGACGCGGACAAAACATTGACAATCACACAAAATCTACCAGGTATAATTAAACGAAACTTCCACCATCTTACAGACAATTTTAGTATCTATCTTTTAGTATACGCCTTTTTTTTAATTTTGAAAGAATACTACTTTTATTTCATTTTTTCGACTAAACTTTGAGAGTTTTGGACGCAAAACTGATGCAGAACGGACGCAGTCTGCGTCCAAAACTTTCAAAATTTATTCGAAAAAATTAAATAAAAGTAGTATTCTTTCTAACAGTAACAGTAGTAGTCTTTATAACAGTATGTTTCCTGATATTTCACCAAAAATAGAGGGGATATGGCGTTAATGGTCACTGTTCTAACCTAACCTAACCCATATTATTCAAAAACTAAATTATGCTAAACTTTACTTATAGATTTCGATTTTCGAACTGAATATTATAACTATATGAATATTAGTTCCAATTATAGAAAATGTTCATTATACCATATGAAATTAGGTAAAATGAAATTATATCAATAATTCATTATATAATTCATCGTTATATTAAAAAAAGTATGTTAAATGAAATAAGATCATATGATCTTTAGAACTTTTGTTATTATTTCAAACGTTACACACCCAAAAATAATTGTGTAGTTTTGAATAACTAAGCAACCAAACAGATAGAAACGAAAGGCTACTTTTTTGCATAGAGATACACCGAGATTGACACCGAATGTGAACCCTTATCTGGGGTTAACATTAATTTCACAACCTGAAAACCCGAAACAGTTGCCAAAACTTGTTAAAGTTTATTCCCATGAACTCAAACATCAAGGAACTTAGGCACCACACACAAATAGACCAACATTTACAAATAAATCCCTCTTGTATTCAGTTAATTGCCATTAACACCTTCCAATTATCTGTTTATCTTTACTCGTTACCCGTATCACCCCACTTTGGCAAGTGACTAAACATTCTGTGGAAACAAAGAGACTAATCCTGTCACCAAATAAAAAGTGTGTGACTATGAAAAATCGAGCGAACAATAAGGAGGAGACCGAATTTTAAATCGCTCGGGCTAATACTTTATACTCGTTATGAAAATAGTTATGAGAGGGGAGACTTGCGGGAGGAGCTCGTGACTGGTCATGATGGTTAAGATACGCTTGCCGCGGTCCGTCTGTGGATGGGTGACCATCGATTTCATACCGGTCCTCGTGGTCATTCGTATATCTTTGACAGTCGTTATAGGTAGTCAGAAGCTAGAAAATCTAACAACCAGCCCAAAGTTTACCGTTTTACTCAGCAACTGGGTTATAGAGGTCTGATAGGCAATAGCTTCATGTAACACACTGGTATTCCACTGCATCCGGTTAGATTGGAAGTGGACCCTAACATAGTTGAAAAAAGGCTAGGCAGATAAGAATGAGTGTTTTCTTATTCAATTTTATGGTAATGTGACAAGTGATAATTGATTGGGTTTATTTCTACTAACACTAACCATCCCATGTATTTTTGTTGCATTTGTCGATATGGTGATGGTCTTATTCATATTAATTTCAAGATTCACTTTAAATCTTACCTTTGAGGATAAGTTTTGGATGTCCTTTAAACTACCCCATTTATAGTTGGATAGTAATGTATCACATTTGACATATTTATAGCTATTTGGAGAATTGTGTAGCGGAGTATCTCAAGGAATAAGGTCTTAACTTTAAAGTGTCTGACTAAAGTTATGGCACACGAAAAGGGTCTGGTATTAATAATAATAAATAATAATAATAAAAATTTATTTCTCTCTCCACAAAGGTTAGGTTAAAGATACCTTAGGACAATACATTATGATAGTGCAAACAAAAGCACCTTTGCGAAAGACTGGAGTCCGTACTAGGGAAACCCTGTGTTACAGATCTCCAGGCTCCCACCCCAGTGATAAAGTGAAGTAAAATTTAAGTTTATAATTTATTAAGTTAATAAATAGATAATGGTCTTTAATAATCCTGTCAAACATATATGACCCCAAACTAGGGAGACCCTGTACTATGGGTGTCAGACAGCTGATATACATACACAAATAATATTTTTTTTAATACTATACATATATAGATAAACAACACCCAGACACAAGGCAAACACAAGTGCTCATCACACAAATGTTTACCCTGAGCGGGAATCGAACCCGTAACACGCTGCGCAGCAGTCGATCGCTCAACCACTGCGACAACCGTACCGATTTTTAGATCTTTGACAGTTATTACGGGTGACAACCCGTCTTTGTTACCTAAGAGCAAGGGCGTCGCCAAGGGGGGGCGGTAGGGGCAGCTGCCCCCCCCCCCCCTAGAGATTCCAAAAGGTTCATGTCCCTTTGACTGTATTTAAAATTCATACTTTTCCTATCCACCAAATATCAATTTGCCCCCCCCTAGGCCATCAGCTGGCGAGTCCTGGCGACGCCCTTGCCTAAGAGGTTGTGGAGGCAGTCGCTCCATGTAAAGCACTAATCACAGATTATGCACCCGGTTAGAATGGAACCCGAACCCAACATAGGCTAGGCAGATGCGTCTAGTTTTATTTTAGTTAGGTACTTAAAGGTATACTAACTTGAAGACTTGATTATAGCTATTTGAGTGAACGATATTGGAAAGGTTCGGGCGCTTTCGGGTGTGCGTGTAAATAAGTGACGTAACAGAACCCTGTAGCCTATTGTCATCTATGAGAGAATCGGGTTTGTCAGCTCATAAAAAGTATGTCGATTGATAGGCGGTGTCTATACCCCTATTTCCCTATTTGCTTAACCCGGCGCCATATCCAGAATCTCTTCCATTAGGCTGGGTCTCCACCAGATAATGTGCGGGATGCGTAGTGAGGAATGTGTCTGAAAGTTGATTATTTTCATAACCTGAGCTAATCTAGAACTTACTGTAGACTGTTATCCTCCCACGTCTGTTATGGAAATGCAGCCTTATGGCCAAATACTCAAACGCTACTCATTGTCAAGATGTCGTTTAGTCTCGTGCTGTCTATTTTTTATGGGACAAGCCCGTGTAAGGGTGTTACCAGACCAATCGTCGATCGACGGCATCGATCGATTGTAGAATGGATTAGTCGATGTCGATGGAGCTGCTTGATTATTATTAGTGACTAGCTTCTGCCCGCGGCTTCGCCCGCGTAAAAAGAACGATTATCCCAAGGGAACACATTACCGGGATAAAAAGTATCCTATGTGTTAATCCAGGAAATGGTCTACCTATGTGCCAATTTTCACGCAAATCTGTTGAACGGTTTACGCGTGATTGAGTAACAAACATCCAAACATCTTCACAAACTTTCGCATTTATTATATTAGTAGGATTAAGTAGGATGAATTATGCCCGGAGTTAATCGATCAACGTCGACCGATGCCATCGATCAGCAATCGATTGAATAGTTAGTCGAACGGTATCCGTTGATCAGCCAAAGCTACCACACCATCGATCAACGTCGATCGATGTCGACCGATGGCATCGATCGATGATCGATCGATTGGTGTAGTAACACCCTAACAGTCATAAATCTATTCTAAATAGATGTGTTTTGGATGTACCTACCTACATTAAACTGTTATTGTCCGTTAGTAACGAACCACATTTGGCATGTTGAATTAGTTTGACGTAATAAATTCATAATACTAAATTTATTTACTCAATTTAATTTGGGTAACTCATAAGCAGATTATGATTACTAAGCATGTAACATATCCCCCTATACAAGGTGTAACGTTAAACACGCAAAACCTCAGACACCCCAAATGGTTTTTAATTCAATTAACCTAATTCTGCAAGAAAAAAAATTATTAAAAAAAAATTTTAGGTTTTATGTGCTGTTTTAGTTTTACCAAAACTCGTATGTGCATTGAAATAAGAACTATTATTATCACGCGTATGAGAAAATTTCAATTGGACGACAGCCATTTGTGTTTGTTTACCTATTTTGGCAGGTTTGTGCTCGTGATGGCTTGACTTATTAATAAATAGACAGGCAACATGTATAATGAAGATTTTTTGAAAAATGTAGTATATTAAAAGTGGTTCAACTGATTGTGCTCGTTATTCTAATCAAACTATTTTCACGTTTTCCGAATTCGACGTTACACCTTGTATAATCGTCTAGCGACCCTGGAATCTTGGACCATTAATGTATAAACAAAAACATATCAATCTTCGTAGTCACGCGAGACTTACTTGCAATTACAAGTTGGAGCTGGAGCGATTCAAAAATCGAGCCCCAGTGTAAAATTCAAGGCGGGAAAGAAAACTTTTCAGATATTTCATTTTGTTAAACAGTAGCGCACAGCCACAGGAACGAAGGCACGTATAATAAATTGTCTTAAAGTTTTCCGAAACGTCGGCTTTATTCACTCACTCGCCGTCGTCATATTCGTCATGGGAATTTTATAAAGCGACGTGAAATATTGGGATTTGTGAGCCACTTTTTGGTTTATTTAACAAGTAAGTTCTGTGGCTTCTATCCAAGAGTAGCTTCAAACAAAAACAATCAATACACAAATAGAAATTATACAATATGATTAGGTTTTTGTTCCCAATTAATTTATTTTCAGTATTGGATAATTTATTGCTATATTATTTTGACTTTAAGAAAATGTTACTAACAAAATATGAACAATTATAGTCTGAATTAAATGAATTTTATTTAATTTTTTTTTTTTTTTTTTATATCTGGGTGAACTTGGCTCAGTATTTTTTTTTTAGGTAAATCGTGATTTTTTAAAATGAAACCTTGCTAGATCGATTTATCGCCCCCGAAATCCCCTGCATACTAAGTTTCTTGAAAATCGTTGAAGCCGTTTCTGAGATTCACATTATAGAAATACAAGAATTGCTCGTTTAAAGGTATTTGATTAGCAACACCTTTTTAACTGACTTCAAAAAAGAAAGAGGATCTTAATTCGGTTGTTACCACTCTCTAAGTGACTATTCTTCTATTTCTAGCTCGAAGATTACTAAGACGTGGAGTTGCCGGAACCAGCCCAATATACAACACAATACAAGACCTTGCTTTTAACAGTTCAGTCTCGTTTTAAAACCCGATCTCGTAATGTTTGGACTCGTAAAGTGTCGGTCATAAAGAGGGGAACATTTTGCATCGTTATTGTTTATACGGCTTTCATGTTCGTCTCGTAAACCTTCATCACAATTTGTGGACTTACCTCAGGGAGTGAGTTGCACATTTATCAGAAAACTTTGTGTTGGCAAAATGAACGTAATTCTGTGAGTCGTTTAGTCGCGTAATTTATATTCAACTGAGACTGACAACTCATTTTGCGTCGCCAGCATTTGGCACAAAGAGGATATTTGTATGAAAGGAATGCAGCGTAAATTACGCGAGATGTCGTGAGCGGAATTCGGTGTAGAGAAAATTATCTATGCCCAAATCATATCTACAGTCCTCCTAACATAATTGGAAAAAAAGGATAAGTTCTTTAGCTTCTTCTATAAAAGCTGGGAAACCATATCCATATTATGGCGTAAAAATGTATAATGAAAGATGAGAGATGATGTTGAGAAGGGGAGGGGGGAGGAGAGACAGAAACAAAGGACAGTCTAAATTAGAAGGAATACTAACTGAATTACCTACTTATGAACAACACTCACTTTCTAAGTTAAATAATTTTCTTAACTACGTGTTTTATTCACTACTTTGTATTCAAATCAACCGTAAAAAGTGTTTAACATTTTACTGTTCACTGTTAAAAGCCTCTAAAACACTTAAACGAGCCCCGCGCCTTGCCTAATTAGAACTTACCTAAGAATTTAATCACCAATTTGTCAATGTAAACACACCTATAACTAAAACAATAAAGACCAAATTACTTTACGTTAACTGCATTAAAATTTGGCAAATCTATATCAGCCAACAATTTTTTTTAATGCAGTTAAGTCGTCCTTAAGTGTTGGTAATAAGATTTAAATTCGCGTTGCTCAGTGTTGTCAGATGTAATGTATGGGGTTATAAATCGCGTGCGTCGCTGGACGCCAGTTTTCAGTTCATTTACCAAATAAACTTGGCTGAAGTAATAACAAAGTTTGGTGAAGTAATATTGGGTGTTCTGAGCCAATAAGTGTTGGATATGGCGATTAGATATTAAGTAATTAAGTAAGTTAAATAGTACTTTTACTAATAAACGCTTTAGAAGATAGATAAAAGGAAAAGATTCTTAATTGTACTGTATGTTTATCACGCGATATTTCCGGCAATTGTAAATCCATTACAATAAGACGCTCCCTACACACACTGCACGTCTATATAGCTCAAATTGTTTGTTTTTTTTTGTAGTGTTTTTGGATTTAAGTCTACTTACTAGACACACTTTTTAGTTTTTCTTCTTGTCTCAATTTTTTCATTTTCTCTGAAACTGAAATGCTGATTTTTAAATGCTATTTTTACTTGAATTGTAAGTGACAGTGCTGTTGGTGTGCTTATAATAAATAAATAAATAAATAAATAAATAAATAAATAAATAAATAAATAAATAAATAAATAAATAAATAAATAAATAAATAAATAAATAAATAAATAAATAAATAAATAAATAAATAAATAAATAAATAAATAAATAAATAAATAAATAAATAAATAAATAAATAAATAAATAAATAAATAAATAAATAAATAAATAAATAAATAAATAAATAAATAAATAAATAAATATCCAAAAAAAACGAAAAAAAAAAACGAATCAAATAAAATGTATTTATACACCCAATTACACACATCAAATAATTAATAACAAGTGTCCATAATGATCACTTTCTTCTTATACCACCAAGCCAGAATCAATAGTGGCGACCACCAGAAAAGCGCCAGAGCAATGAAGCTCGACGAGTCCCAGAGAAACGATTCAACTGTCTTGGAACTAGGGTTGCCAACTCTCCCGGAATTCCGGGATACTCCCGGAAAATGGACATTAGATTTTAAAATCTCCCGGCTCCAGGAACACAGCTAAAATCTCCCAGATTTTCGGTAGCGATGTTTGGCTTATTTGGTTAAGTGGTACGAATTTGATGACTCTATTTACAAGAAGTAAGTAGTAGACTTGCGTTGGTTTTTTTTTAATGTACTTAATGATGAGTCTGACCACGAAATAAAAAAACGTGTTATTCACTCTACCGATACCTATCTCAAACGCGATTAACGTGTTTTTCAGTGTAGTAAACGAACTGTGGTCGAAAAGTCGCATTGGCCTAATGAAACGCATGTAAAATCTGAAATACAGGTGTGCACGAATTTCAAATTCTATGATAAGTCATCATCATCATCATCATCATGTCAGTCTTTAGACGCCCACTGCTGGGCATAGGTCTCCCCAAGGGGGGGTTCAGCCATAATCACCATGCTTGGCCGATGCATGTTAGCGATCGCAGTAGATGTTATGGTCAATATCCTTCTGTCGCTTTCTACGACACCCACGGGTAGAAATGGGGTGGTGCTATTTGCGACCGGGACCACACGGCTTAGGCTTATGATAAGTAAAGAATTCGTATGATTTTATCGTTTCTAATAAAAAAAGGTTAGAGTTTCTCGTATAAAAAAATACAACTTTTACTATAAAAATATTGGATATTTATTTGTTTTTTTCCATCTTCCGGATTCCTGATCAACTGAGTTGGCAACCCTACTTGGAACCCGCAACGAAATTATTCAGAAAAGAACAGCGGAGGAGTAAGATAAACATATTTTCCACTTCCCTCCAAATCAAGCAGGAGACAGAACAGAACTAGGCCAATAGGCACAAAGGGACGTTTACAACTGGGAGAAATCCAGTTGCTAAGCACCACGGATTATAATTGACATAATTAATGGGCCCTAAAAAGTGAGCTGTTACACTAAATTTGATTCCAATAATAGGTATGGCAAAAACGCCTGAACGCACGGAAATTAGTTCTAGTTTCCACAAGGTCCGCATAATAAACTGCACCGGATGTAGCCTGTACACTGTTCAACATAATATTGCGTTCTTTCTGCCAAAGAGTACACTCTCATAAGATATGATGTGCAGATTGTTCGTATTCACAGTCAGATGTAGAACATTGACACAAAGGCGAAGCAACAAGCTTGAAAGAAAATAATTTACTTTTAAAGTTGCCATGTCCTGTTACAAATTGGGCAACACAGTGGTCCACCTCCAGCCATGTCCTGGCCAGCCGCCCACGAACGAATGGAAAGAACTGATGAAGGTGACGGCCCTTGCTAGAACCATCTCACCCAGACGTCAGTCTGTGGTTTAAATAATCTAGAGATCTTAGCGCGGTCACGTTGAGTTAAAAAGTTTGCGTCCATGGTCTCTCGCGCGGAATAGTACATACATCGACTGGAAGCACGCCTGCTAGAACCGGAAGGGCTTCAGTACTAACGGTCCTATATGCTTTACATAAGAATATAAAAGCCAAACGTTGACTTTGAAGCAATTTACGTCGTACCGCCCCTATGGTGGTCCTATCAGCCCAAACAGGTGCCCCGTAGCACATACATCCCAAATAGATAGCCCCATAAATAGTTTTTAAAGTTAAAAATGATAGACCCCAAGTGGCTTTAGATATATTCGTAAAGGCATAAAAGTTCTTTTTAGCTTTTTCACCAACTGTTTTTATGTGGTCAATAAATGAAAAGTTTTTTTTATTTATTTATTTATTTATTTCTTTGGGAAAACAAACAGTTACACAAAAGTCTCTTAAATAACAATTCTTAGTATATAAAGTTAATAGTGTATGTGTAACTCACAACGTTATCCACATGTTACCTATTCAAAATTTTATATGAGAACTAACTAAGCATGCGAGTGAATCTCCATTACATTACATAGCTTCGGCTACAGTTACAAAAAAATTTAGTTTATTAATTTTTGAATTACAGTATTTCGAAATTTGTTTGATGATAGTGTAAATAGATCTATGTCCGAAAAATGTGTGTTATAATTATTTGCTATACGACGTAGAGGTGCGCGGACTCCAGCATTGGTGCGGCAAGATGAAATGGCGAATAGTGGTCGTGCACGCACCTCGCGTCTCTTAACAGTTCTAGGTACAACATAACTTAATTTATTTACCAAATCAGAGCAGTCATATCTGCCACCACATATATCATACAGAAACATCATCTCTAGGAAAAGGCGTCTAGACTTCAAGTCCATCAACGTAACATCTTTACAGGAGCCATTAGGGCTCAAACCATATCGGCAACGGTAACGCACTGCTTTGAGAAATTTGCGCTGTACATTTTCTATGCTGTCTACGTATCTTTTATATAAAGGATTCCATATCAATACGGCGTATTCAAGTTGTGACCTAATAAGTGACTTATAAAGATGCATGTAGGTATCAGGACGCTTAAAGTCTGAGGTGGTTCTCATCACAAAACCATACATGCGGTATGAGTTGTTAATAATTTTGTTAATATGTTGATCAAGATGGAGCCTACTATCCAATATTACCCCCAGATCTTTCACCGACGTAACTTCGCTCAAAGGAGCATTGCTGAGAATATAAGTACGTTTTATTATATTTTTGTTTTTTGTGAATGTGATTGATACACATTTAGAAGTGCTTAATTGAATTTTGTTCATAATACAGTACGCAGAAAATCTATTCAAGTCGTCTTGAAGTAAATCACAATCTGTAAGTGTGCGTATTGTTCTGTATATTTTGAGATCGTCTGCGTAAAGTAAGAATTTTGAATGCAGAAAACAATTCCAGACGTCATTAATAAATATTATAAAAAGTAGAGGGCCTAAAATTGAGCCCTGGGGTACGCCAGAGGTCACGGTGACTGATTTGGATTGATATCCCCTAATCACGACTCGTTGAGTTCTGTTCGTTACGTACGACATAAACCAGCGAAGTAAATCTCCGCGAATTCCGTTATATGCGAGTTTTTTAAGAAGTAACTCATGGTCCACCTTATCAAAGGCTTTCCGGTAGTCTGTGTATACGGCGTCAATTTGTATCTGTTGATCCATATTATTAAATAAATAATTTGTGAAAGTTAATAGATTTGTAACAGTAGATCGTCTTTGAACAAATCCGTGTTGTTGAGTTATGATAATGTTGTGTAGTGTGGGGTAAATTGCGCCATGTACAAGTCTCTCAAAAATCTTCGATAAGGCAGACAAGATGGAGATAGGTCGATAATTTTCTACATCCTGTTTAGAGCCGGTTTTATGTACTGGTGTTATATTAGCCATTTTCCAAATTTCTGGGAATGTTCCATCAATAATACAATTATTGTATATGAAATGTAACGGTGTGGAAATATTGACGGCGACTTTCTTGAGAAAGTAAGGCGGTAACCCATCAGGACCGGGTCCTTTTGTTGTGTCTAATGAGTTAAGCTCTTTTAAAACTTGTTCATGACTAAACGAAATGCGATCAATAACAACACAATTATCTGTGCAACTTTCAGGAGGCATCCATTGGCTGTCGTTTAATGTTGATGTCTCATAGACTGATTGAAAATAATCTGAGAATAAGTCACAAGTTACGGTTGGGTCAGTTGAAATTTGACTTTTATAGAACACGGAAACAGGTACACCATTATTTGATTGACGGTTAGAAACATAGCTCCACAAATTCTTAACATTTTTCTTTATGTTATGCTCAACACTATACATATACTTACAGTAATTATTGTAACATTCAGATTGAAATCTACGCCTTAAAAAGGAGAATTGTTCGTAATCTGATAAGTTCTTATACGTCTTCCATTTAATCCAGGCTTTATTTTTTGATTTAAAAATGCGAATCAGCGACTTAGAAAACCAAACTGGGAATTTCGTCGATTTGGTACGAGTCTTGGGAGTGTGCTTTTTAACAAAGTCATATAAAATATTATAAAAGGTACTGACACATTCATTTACAGACAAACTACCAAAACTAGCCATCCAATCAATTTCAGATAGATCGAGATTAATTAGTTCATAATTTGCTTTGAAATAATTATATTTGTATGATTTAGCTTGCGCGAGGGTTTTAAATGTAGATTTATATGTAATAGTAGCACAAAAAGGAGGGTGATGGCCATCAATCGGCAGCAATGTACAGGATGGGGAGTATACAGTACAATCAGTATTACTGATTAATAAATCTAGAATACGACCATTGTTGTTCTTCGTGTTATTGAATTGTGACGCATTGAGTAAAGAAATAAAGTTGCTCATATGTTCGTTAGATGTTGAAGAATTACTGTAAACACATTGCAGAGCCGATACACTACCGTGTTTATTAGGTAACCAACTAATATCTGGTAAGTTATAGTCTCCAAATAGATAAAATATTTGAGTGTTGAGGTTGTATAGAGTTCTCTGTAGAAGATTAAAGTGGTCTTGGTAAATGTCCTCAGAAGATTTAGGCGGAATATAGACTCCGCTAATAAGGTAGTTTCCATCAGTTTTATTCCCTGGTAATTGTATGAGAATGTGCTCAATATAAGGGCTGACTGGTTGTGTCAGGGATACGAGAGTGGACGCTAAACTTTTAAGCACTGCCACCAATACCCCTCCACCTTCTTTTTTGTTGGTGGCAGTGCGGTCACGGTCGCATCGATAGACATTGTAGCGGTCATCTATGAACTCGCCGTCAGAAATATGCGGAGTCAGCCATGTTTCCGTCAGGATTATAACATCGTAACAATTCGATAAAATATTCATAAACAATATGTTAAGTTTGGTGCGTATACCTCTACAATTCTGATAATAAATATTTAAATTATCCACAGTTGAAGGGTTGACACTTTAAAAAGCTGAATTTAATAAGTTTATAGAGCGGCATTGTCCACATAATTGATATATAGATGAAGTCTGGGCTATATAACGGGCACATAAATAATATGACAATATGTGGAGGCAGATCGGACTGAGTAATATTGAGATGATAATTAGTAACGAAATTACCTATAATAGTATACCTGCTAATAGCAAAAGTTGAAAAATAAAATATGAATACTATGATATAATATATAACAGCACCTAACATTTTAAAAAAACAAACCGTATGATAAGTATATAGAAAACAAAAATAAATCCTTAAACGATTAATCTTAATTACTAGCTGTGGTACCTGTAACATTTGTAAGAGGGGCGCCAGGTTTAATTTTAGAAATATCCTGAGTAGACCGAATTGCAATAGCAGGCGCCCCATCAACCTCTCGCACGAGAATGGTGGCATGCTTGACCCAGACGAACTTGTACTTGTTTTTATTTGCGGCTTCTTTGCAGGCGCGAAACAACTGCTTGTTTTTTAGCGTGAGATGTTCATTCATATAGATGGATTGTACTGTTCCAGAAATTCCTAGTTGATCAGTTTTTACCCCCTTTGCCAATCGGAATGCACTGAGTAGATTATCCCGTAATATTCGGGAGCTAAGCCTCACAACAATGTTCTTAGGTTTATTGGTATCTTTCCGTGCATGCGGGACGCGATGAATAGCAATTATGTCTCTTTGATTCAGTGAACAGTTTATTTTAGCGCTAATATTTTCCATAATTGTTATCAAGTTTTCAGATCGCCTTTCCGGGAGATTGCATATTTCCACGTTACATTGCCTGGCCTGTTGCTCAAGTGTGTCAATTTTCGCTTCCAACCCGAATATCGTTTCATTCAAAAACTCAGTACTCTTGTTTTGCATGGATATGGTATCGACCTGTTTCCTTAAGTCAGCTTGCAGGTCGGAGGTATGTTCTAACGACACTTGTAAGCCAGTAAGTTCTTTGACCAAATCATTGTGCTTGTCATTTACGTGTTTTTCAAGTAATAAGTGATCAAAACGCAGCGAATTAAGTTCATTTTTAATTTCCGCAGTGGCTGCAGACAATGAGGACAGTTCAGTTTTTATAGAACTTACATTTTCTGTTAATTTTGACATAGCACAGTCAAAGTAAGATCTCAACTCGTTAAATTTCAAATTTATATCTTGGTTAAGAGAGTTGATAGCATTTGTTATTTCTGATTCAGGTTGTTTTCTCTTTCTTTGTGTTACGTTTTCAGGCGTTCCAGTAATGTTTGTTAGATTTGGCGAGGAAGCAGACGTGGTGGGCGAGCGGATCATTATTAAATAAAATAAAAGGCGCCACCAGTAACTCGAAAAAGAAAGTGTAATTATAGATGACGTGAAAAGCTTCAACCAATCAAACGTGCCGATACTGGTCAAGTATTTCGCGCGGCGCCTTCCACTAATTCGTGGCTCAGTGGTCCCAGGCGGCGCCTTGGTCGTAATGCACGTCGTGTCGTGAGTTTAAACCCCGGTATCACAGAACACTTTTTCAAAGTTTATTCTGTGTTTTAATGTGTTTAGTGTCTTGACTCACCGCCAGAGTAGAACAGGATGGAGCTATACAGATTTGAAAATGGCGTCGACTGCTTATGGGCACCTCCACAAGATAGTAAGAGAGGTACCGAACTTTGTAGTTTAAGAAACCAAGTAAATAAAATAAATTTAGAAAATAAAAGTAGCAGAAATCCGACAGAGATCCACTCGCGATGCAGTTCAACGGACGAATGCTTTTCTCTAAGACTAGACCAAGGTAGCGCACTGATTGTTTTCTTTTAACGGGAACGTTATTAAATTTAATACTAGGCCATGATTTAATAATATAATAATATATAATAATACTTTATTACAGACAATTGGAGTCCACTATGTTAGTAACAATGTTCTTATAAACTAGAGTCAGTAAATACCTAAAACTACCCAGAGTAACATATAAAACACAACAATCACTGCCGTGCCATTCCATGACTAATGGCGCAGCATTGATTGACGTAACTGCAGTCCAGCCGACTAGCTATCATGCTAAGGCAATTTAAGATTACCTTTTAAAATAAGTTGATAGGTTTTGTGAGGTGCAAAGGTTAGACGGTTTCGGTCGCCCCACTGAGATATTAAGCGAAAGCAAGTGTCAGCCAAATCCTCAAGCTCAGCCCGGGTACTTGCCTAAATAAGCAGAAGGTCATCGTCCGCGTAACCGGTTAATGAACAACCGCAAGGAAGTGGAATCGCAAGCAAATCATCAAAACCTACATTCCATAAATATGGACTGATAACTGAACCTTGAGGACATCCCATGGTTAGAGCCTTAGAATGATGTCCAAGTTTGAGCTTCGCGGAGCCGTTTAAAAAGTACGAGTAAACAAGAGTATAGATGTTTCTGTAACAAGCACGGGTTTTCATCTTTAGTAGTAGCATAGGCCACTATGCGTTATCGAAAGCCTTATACCACCTATGTAATACATTATGAGATCCAATTAAGAATGGAATTGAAAAGGTGATTCTGACTTTCAAAAGTTGCAGTGGATAGAGAATAACTGTTAACACTATTCTCTCACATTCATCTCATTCGTCTTATTGTGTGACAAACCCGTCACACGACGGGCTTGTTTAAAAGTTTTTTCAAGAAAAAAAGGAAACCGCCTTCGAAAACTAAAAAGTGATAAATAACTTTAGCACAGAACACACATTACTTTACTTTCGGAAGTCGGTGGCGGTGGCTTTGTGTTTGTTGTTTTGTATTGCCACCGACTTCCGAAAGTAAAGTAATGTGTGTTCTGTGCTAAAGTTATTTATGACTCTTTAGTATTGCTTTAACATCCAAATCCATTAAGAAACGGCGACACACTTAAAAGAGATTGTAAGTCCTCCAAAGATTGAAGAAACTAAACCGTCCAAGTAATTTTTTTGGGATTTTGTTGATTTTCTCAAAAAGGGCTGGATCAATTTTGGTAAAATTTATATGGGACCATTTCGGAATAAATCCCTTTCGAACAAAATAATTTTGTAAATCCGTCTATACCTTATATAGGTATATACCATATACCTAAGTATACCATATACCTAAATATATCATATACCTAAGTATATGATAGAGTTATGCCTGAACATACTTAAAAAAAACATCCGAATTTATAACCTCCTCCTTTTTGAAGTCGGATAAAACGACTTTGGCCGTCATGGTGGACCGTGCCTTTTTTGCCATCACATGACATTAAAAAATACTTCTTTGCCACATCAAAACTTAACTTCCCACATAAATGTAGGTTCTTCAAACAAAACTGAAAAGAGATACACATCGCACCGCATTCGCACGATGTATTTCAAGTTTGTCTACCCCCGTACAAACAGACCGTAAATCATAACACTTTACATGTTAGTTTGGAGTGTATTTGAGAATAAATGGGTGCCTAACATGTCTCTATATTATAAAGAAAAAGTCTAATAAATCGTCTTCTGAGATTTTAGGGAAACTTTCAAGGAACTGTATATTTATTGGAGAAGAGTTATGACGATTTTTTTGGAATGGATGGATTAGAATGGATCTTTAAGCCTTCGATTGAAGTCACATCGACCTAATTGCTAATTATAGGACCGCTATAGATTCAGCAATGAATGGACATACCAAGCCAGTCAAAGTGTGATTGTGGACTGGGTTGATAACTAAACTGGGCTTGTAAACACATAGAAAGAAGAAAGATAAAAAAATAGTAGATTGTTATACAAGGAGCTAAAATGACCCATTATATACGAGGTAGTTTTACTCCCGAGCTTTAGCGAGGGAGTAAATAGAAACCGAGTTTTAATGGGTTTTAACGCCGTGTGTTACACTATACTTTTCACTACGATTGCGAGAAATTAATTACGGTCACTACCAATTCAATTTGCAATAATTGCAAATTGAATTGGTAGTGACCGTAATTAATTTCTCGAATTATAAAGATTTCGCGCCAATGTCTTTTTTTCTTTCTTCTATAATAGTACGTAGCCGCAACACATTGCATGCATTCTACCAGAGATCGCCAATTTTAGTTCCATTTTCAAAATTAAAATGAGGTTCTTTTTTTAAGGAACAGTAATAAGTCGAGTCTTTACTCATGATTATTCTACTTATGACTAAATACTTTTTCGTTTTTGTAGGCTCATTGTCATATTTGATACACAAAAATTAAAAAAAAAAACTTTTTCCCCTAGAGGATGAAATGCTATTTTATCCCCAATGACGGCCTTTTTGAGCAAGCGAAGTGAAAAAATATTTTACGATACCGGTTCGGGTCCAAAACTACACAATAGAAATCCTTGAGTGATTTTATGTTATTTTGAGATAATTCAATTGATTGCAATATATTTTTAGACATAATTCTTCTTTGCGTGTGTATGTGAGTTCAATTATAATATGACTGACATAACACTATTAGTGTCGCTATACACATAGAAAGAAGAAAAAAGTTTTTTCACAATACCGGTTGGGGTTCAAAAGTACAGAATAGGAATAGTGACTTTATTATGTTATTTTGAGATAATTCAATTAATTGCAATATCTTTTTATACTTAGGTACATAATTCTTCTGTGCGTGTGTATGTGACTGAACTCCTCCTTAACGGCTGGACCGATTTTGATGATTTTTTGTGTGTGTTTCAGTGGAATTGAGAAGTAAATAGTTATAAAAAAAAAAAAAAAATTTCAACAACTCAAATAAATTACGCTAATACATTGACGAGTATCCTTTTAAGCAAGTAGTTTGCTTGTGGTAGGACGCCCTGCCCTTCCCGAGTTATATGAGTAACTAGTTATTTGGCTTAACTATTTAAGTATGCTTACAAGCTTACAGGAAACAAAAAAACAAAAATAAAATAATATTAGGTCCTTACATATGAAATTGCCGATACTTAATACTGGCAACTTTGAAATCAAATATTTTGTGTTTGATTAGGAATTCCAAATTCAAAATTATTTCAAAATAAAGACTAAAGAATATTGTTTTAAAATTCGTGTTTCATTTGTTTTATCGTCATTTGTTTGGGCTTGAAAATTGCTATTGCAACAACAATGGAGAAATTAAAAATTCGCGATATTTACGAATATGAGTTCTACCGTGGCACCAGTGCAGCAGAAACGGCTCGAAGGATTAACGACGTGTACGGGCCAAGCACCGCTAACGAACGAACGGTGCGTTTTTGGTTTCAACGTTTCCGTTCTGGAAATTTTGATTTACAAAATGAGCCTCGTGGACGACCGGATACTCAAGTGAATAATGAAGAATTAAAAGCGATAGTTGAAGCGGATCCATCTCAAACCACTTCTGAATTAGCAGCAGCCTTTGGAGTAAGTGACAAAACAATCACTATCCATTTGCGTCAAATTGGAAAAGTAAAAAAGCTCGAAAAGTGGGTACCGTACGAATTGACTGAAACACACCAACAAACACGCGTCGGTTGCTGCGCTTCCTTGCTCAATCGTCACAATAATCAGGGAATTTTAAATCGTATTGTCACTTGTGATGAGAAGTGGATCGTGTACGATAATCGCAAGCGATCATCACAATGGCTTAACCCTGGAAAACCGGCAAAACCTTGCCCCAAGCGAAAACTGACCAAAAAGAAGATTCTAGTTAGTGTTTGGTGGTCCTGTGCTGGTGTCATCCACTACAGCTTCATGAGATCAGGCCAAACGATTACTGCAGACATGTATTGTCAACAGTTGCAAACAAGGATGGAAAAGCTCACCATTAAACAACCGAGATTGGTCAATTGCTCTAGCCCATTGCTCCTTCAGGATAACGCTTGACCACATACTGCACATCAGACGGTCGCCAAGTTAGAGGAGCTGCGACTGGAAACTCTGCGTCACCCACCATACTCTCCAGATCTTGCCCCAAACGATTACCGTTTATTCCGAAATTTGGACAACTTTTTACAAGGAAAAAAAAAACAATTCTGATGAGGCTGTTTAAACAGCTTTCAAGCAGTTCATCGATTCTCGCTCCCAGGATTTTTTTACCAAAGGGATCAATGAGCTCCCGATAAAATGGCGAAAGTGTATCGATAACAATGGTACATACTTCGATTGACTAAATATATAATTTCTTTTAAAAATGTTATTTTTAATTTTTTGATACCGAGCGGCAATTTCATATGTAAAGACCTAATATAAAATGCTACATGTGAGAGGATGTCATATGCGCGCTGCTGTGTGCGTGTGTATGTGTGTGGATGTTATAGTGTGCTTGTGTGGTGGTGTGTATGCGATGGTGTGTATGTGTGAGTGTGTCTGTCCGAATTATGGTGACAGTGAGAGGGAGTATTGTGTATTTAGTTTTATATATATAAGCAATTGCCAAACTGATATCGATCATGATAAAACCAGTAAGAGCCTCGCTAGTATCTACAACAAGACCATATATCTATTATTGTCCCACTGCAAGACATAAGCCTCTTTTTTTGCAGAGAAGGAAAGCTCGTGCATTGATCTCCACCCTTACTCCAGTTCAGATTTCCCCACCATGTCAGTGATGGCCAAGATAAACCTCAGAAAGTACATATTATTATGCAACTAGCACTTTGCCCGCGACTTCGCCTGCGTGAATTTCTCAAGGATCCCTAATTTTTTTATAATGAAATATAGCCTAATAGCATTGAAGGATAACGTAGCTATCTATTGGTGAAAGAATTTTTGCAATCGAATGAGTAGTTTCGGAGTTTACCTCCTACATACAAACTTACAAACAATTTTTTTTAACTTAGTAATATTACACAACTTTATAATATTAGTATATATTGAAAAAGTCACATCCGTACTTGCATGAACCCGTTAGCGAACCTACGACTTCTTGCATGAGAAGCGGGCGCCTTAACTACTGGATCATCACGGATCCACGGCATTAAATCATCAAGATCACAGTGTTAATAAAAGTTAAAAAAAGGCCACCAAAGAGCATCATCCCAATTCTTTTAAATCTTGCATGAACGTAATAAATTGTAAGCAATTATCATAATTCAACTTATACCCAGACTTTTACAAAATAAACACGGACAGTAAGCCCGGAGTTACTCTAAAAGCTTCCAGAAGAAATATTCTTTCCGGTCATAAAACGAAATCGCTTTAGCAATTTTCGCGAATATCTTCGGAAAGATAAAATTGTAAGTTTTCAGGAATATCGGGATGGCGTAAACTGGATTTATTTCTTAATCGATGATGGTAGATGGGAATAGGGAAATGATGACGATGATGACGAACAGCACTTTTTTTGTGTCTCGTTGTTTTGAGCTTCGTGTACAATATTATTGTTCTGTGTCTCTGAATTATAAGTAAATGATGATTAACTTACTGTTCCGAGACAGCGTGCTCCGGGTTACGCTGGCCGTTTCAAGCGGTGGCGGTAGTTCAAATTCAAATTCTTTACTTCAGACATAAGTCCATAGTGTTAGTATAACAAAATTACTTAAAGACTAGTGTTAGTAATTTAAATAGGGTATACATCCTCAGCTGGTGTAGATCTTTACCCAGTGGCGCAGCAAGGGGGAGTCCCACCGATCTCGATACACGCTCAAGAGACTATTAGTGGCGGCTCGCAGCCGGCCGGCTGTGGATGCGGTCCTTTTTTTTATTTTGGCGTAGAAATCATCCGTGCGCGCCTCCACAAACATACCGGACGCACTACAGCGCCACGACAGCCCCAACAGTATCCTGAACACGTTATTGTATTGGACACGCAGATCGCTGTATGTCCTCTGCGTAAAACTGGTTCAAAAACTGCACGTGTAAAAAGTAGTGATGCATGTTTCCGACTCGGACATTTTATTTTTTATTTTTATTTTTTAGAATCCACTTGTTTGAGTTTTAGGCTTTGTAACAATCTTATATATAAAAATCTTCTGTGCGTGTGTATGAAAGTGAACTCCTCCTAAACGGCTGGATCGATTTTGATGAAATTATTTGTGTGTGTTCCAGTAGATTTGACAATGGTTTAGATTTACAATTAGACCCGGTAGATGGCGCTGCAATCGAGATGTAGGATTTTTTTAATTTAAGGGCAGGCCAACGTCTGCCACGCCTGCTAGTGTTTATATAATATGTGCGCCGCTTTCACGTGAGTAAAAGGTTTTTCTTTCCTTCTTTTTTTATGATGATCCAAGATCCTAAAGTAACCTACGTCACATGAGCATTGCTAAAATTATAAGAATATAGAGGAATATCTACGTAGTTAAAAAGACATGTGTACTTTCCAGCTTCAATGTACTAAACATAATATAAAAATGAACTTTATATGCGAGTAAGGTATCTTAACTAAATATACCTCTCATCGCCATCATTATCATCAGCCGGAAGATGTCCACTGTTGAACAAAGGCCTCCCCCATAGAACGCCACAACGAGCGGCAACCTGCCGCTTGCATCCACCGGTTACCCGTGACCTTGACGATGTCTTCGCGAATATTCCTCTAAACAGGGTTAAAAAGAAAAATTACTAGTGTTTTATAAATAACCCTGCAAATCTGGTACGAAGTTGGTGTGTACTGGAAGACTTCAGACTGGCCTTACGGTACGATCGTAATAATTATTATGTTCTGGTGTTATGTAGTGTATTGGAAGTCGGAGGTTCGAAAGATGGGAACCGAGTGAAAATAACTGTATTGTAAAGAGCACGTCTGCACTCCGTGAGTGCAGACGTGCCCTTGATATAAAAAAAAGCATAAAACTGCTAATTTGAAAATATTTTCTAGAACGGATCCAGAGTGTTTAGACGAAATATTTAAAAAGTGTGTTCGGTGTAATGTCACCGAACCCTACGGCTCACCTCACTATTAGCGCCTATAAAGCGATGAGCTACCTAAAATCAATCAGTGCATTACACGGGTAACTACATCACGACCGGGTGCATTCAGAACATTCCAAACATTTAAACATAACTTTCGAATTAGTAGTTTTACTTTGTAACATTTTAACAGATTTTGGTGTATTAGTAACATTGACTTTTATTTATAACAAACTTTCTAACACTCGAAGACCTCGCACCGCACAAAGTGCTTTCGACCAGCTTGCTTTATGCATGCAACCTTTGCAGTATTGACTTGGAAGTTGGTACCACCTCGTGCCTTGGAAAGCACGTTAAAGATTGGCGTTCCAATGGACAATGAGAATGAGGGAAGAGGGAGTACACCTGTGTTTACATACACACTAGTGCACTCTTCTATCTCCTGCATCCTTGGTAAGTCTCCATTGAGATTGGCAGCTTAAATTCAGTCGAGAGAATATTATTACATAACCTAAACATGTCTAACAAGTCCCCGACGCAAAGAAACTCCTTAGTCATCATATCAGCCTGGTACGTGATTTTTCGAAGACCGTCGTCAATAATAAAGAAATTTTATGTTCCAAACCAAATGCGACAAGAAAATTCACTTTAAAATGACGTCACCTGCTTTTAGGGCACAATAACTTGACGTGTAAGAAAAATTGGCAAACGGTGAAGTGTGAGTAGCGTTTTGTTACTACAGTTCTGTATTTTGTCAACGAAAATTTGACCTCGGAAGGTATTAATGATGGAAACGGTGCTGGTCGGCTGGTCGGAATGTTAAGGCGACTGGTTTTTCTACATCACTTCAAGCACTGTTTCTATCAATAACACCTTCCGAGGTCAAAGTAGCTTCGGAGTGGTGCTATGGCCCACGGAAAGTGTCTCATGTCAACCTTTAGACGCCCACTGCTGGGCATAGGTCTCCCCCAAGGAGGGTTTAGCCGTAATCGCCATGCTTGGCCGATGCATGTTGGCGATCGCAGTAGGTGTTATGGTACTCATAAGGACGCTGCTGCCCATCCTTTAGTCAATATCCCCTCCAATATACGGAAAGTGTCTGGCAACAACGAATAATGGTTTTTAACAATAAAACATAATTATACAAAAACCAGATGCCTCACTTGGGCGCAAGTAAATTTTATTCCTGGTATCTGAAAAAGGGCTCAACATTAAAACTAGGAAATTATCTCAATCCATAACATTAACAAAACAAATTCATTTTTAGGGTTCCGTACCCAAAGGGTAAAAACGGGACCCTATTACTAAGACTTTGCTGTCTGTCCGTCCGTCAGTCACCAGGCTGTATCTCAAAAACCGCGATAGCTAGACAGTTGAGTTGAAATTTTCACAAATTATATATTTCTGTTGCCGCTATAACAACAAATACTAAAAACAAAATAAAATAAATATTTAAGGGGGGCCCCCCCTTAAATATTTATTTTATTATACAACAAACCATACAACAAACGTGATTTTTGTCGGAACCCTTCGTGCGCGAGTCCGACTCGGACTTGGTCAGTTTTTATAACCCGTCTTCGCACGGGTATTATCGTCATATTTTAATAAATTTACATAACAATTAATACATACATACAAATACATCTAAAGTTTTCTCGTGAATCACTTTGAGAAAACCGCATGAAAATTCGTTCAGTACTTTTTGAGTTTAAAGCGAACAGACAGACAGATGCGGCGGGGGACTTTGTTTTATACTGATTTAGTTTAGTCAAATCCACAGAATAGTACTTTTGCAATACGACCTGCAATCTTTTATTTAATTATAAATAATCTACAGGACCGTATTGATAAAATAAATATGTCACGTCACCCATTTTCACTGGGAATCCTAAAACCTTGTTGAATGGCGGACGTAACAGAATTTCATTAACCCAACGAGATGTCGCCCGCTTCATTCACAAGTGCAGCAAAAGGTCAGTGCTGCAGTGGTTGCTTACATTCGATAACCGCATCTCCTTTATTAAATGAGAAATATTTCAATGGCTGCTTTTAGTGTTATTGAAAACTTATTCAATTTATTTTCTTTTTGAGATACAACATTGAAAACCTGTTTTCGTAAACAAACGCGAGAAAAAAATTGTATATTTGACTTTGTAGGAGGGCACAGTAAACCCTAATACCACGTTTACATTCAGCCCAATGCCGCGGCAACGAGCAGGGGTATGGCGAATAAACTGGGAAACGCGAAAATGTAAACAGGTCATTTCCATTGCCTTTGACGTTGCCGTTCGCATTGCCCGGCTATCCCTCATTTGGCGGTTTTTCTTGTGGACATCAAAGCGCGGCAATGTGTGTTTACATGTAGCTCTCTCGTTCAGTCGGAAACGAACGCGTGAAAATGAGCAGCCGCAACAGAAATGGCTGAATGTAAACGCGGTATTATACCGCGTTTACCCTGCCCTGCTGTACATATTTCCCCAAATATTGCTGTGACAACGTCTACAGAAATGAGTGTTTACATTGCCGCTTCATATGTATTTTCAATTCGACTCCGGGCAATGGATAACGTGGAAATTGTCACAGCGTCGGCGCTCTGCCGTAGAAGTTTAATTAATTATTTAAATATAAAAAAAAATTGAATTCAAAAGAGACGTCGTCGTCAGAGGAGGTGGTAGATGACAGCAACTCATCATAATTTGATGAAAATAAGACTATAAAATAAGACTTATAAAATCACATATAAATTATGTAATAAATCAAAAACTATTAAATAATTATGATTTTAGCTCATCTATGTTAGCGTTCTCAAAATTCACACTAATCCGCTTCCAAGTATCGTGAATTTTGTGTTCAAGTTTGTGCTCTTTATGCGATGGGTTTCGAATATGTTCATTTGAAAAAAGTTCCAAAAACTTCGGCATGATGATGGTGGCTCGTAACTAAATGAATTGCAACACGTCAGTCTCGTTCACACGTTCGCTTCCGACTGAACGAGAGAGCCACATGTAAACACCATGTTGCCGCTCGCATTGCCGCGCTTTGATGTCCGTAAGAAAAACCGCCAAATGGGGGATAGGAGGGTAATGCGAACGGCAACGTCAAAAGCAATGGAAATGACCTATTTACATTCTCGCGTTTCCCAGTTTATTCCCCATGGCAGAGAGGGTGAGGGAAGCAACTGCCTCGCTTCCCTCCAGGAGAAGACGCACTGGGCGCCGGAGGACGCTTAATGACCTCCGGCCTCCATGATTTGCCGGCCTGCGGGTGGTCGACTTAGGGGCAGTCCACCACCCAACCAGATGCAGGCCCGTGTAGGCGGCGCGCCGTGTTCCGTGCGCGCCACACTAGAGGATTCGGCGGCGTTCAGACCGCCGAGGTCGACGGGATCCGCCATGTAAGCGGATCATAGCCTGGCGGGGGCGCGGTGCATGCGCGAGCGAATCCCGTACCCCCGCCCATAGGTCAGTCGAGGAACACCGTGGTGGTTTTAGCCGGTAGGAGTCCGGCACACCCTCCCGTCTTCCCCAGACGGGGGACAGTCCATGAGGATTTCCCCACGTTAAAAAAAAAAAAAAAAAGTTTATTCCCCATGCCCCTGCTCGTTGCCGCGGCAATGGGCTGAATGTAAACGCGGTATTAGGGGAAATATGTACGGCAGGGCAATCGGCAACGGAAATGGCTGAATGTAAACGCGGTAAAATTGTTTTGTCTGTGTATTTAGGCGGTCGCACAGTCATGGCGGGAGAATACTGACCACGCCCCGCCACGCGCCTCAGTCCGGCTTAAATCACCTATGCTAACGGCCACGTTTTTATTTTGTGTCACTACAACAGTAACTACATACCTGTTTATACTTGTTGTTTTGTGTAATTTTATAAGTGTCGTGTGAACATTATACGATTAACTCTGCAACCAGCATCTAATTCAATAAACCGTTACCCAGTTTCCATAACAACTTTTAATATTTGAGTTGCAACATCGTAAACTAGTTTTGGAAAAAAAAAAAAAAACAAATACGTTGTAATTTTGACCATCAATATCTTCGTATCCAGGAGGTCACAGGTATGATCTAAAACAAAACAATGATGGAATGAACATGTAAAGAATCATGGCAATATCTATACATTCATTTGTACGAAAAAAAGAGTTCATTTAGAGCTCAGATTATGAAACTAAAGGCAGATAGACCGTGCGGAACACTGAGATTGAAGCCACAAAAGCAAATACAAATTAAAAAACGAATACCTATAATTCGAAGCAAAACAAAGCAATCGAAGCATTGTCAACAAAAACGAATACTAATACAAATAAAAAATCAAAAGCGAATACAATCATGAAATTGTAGGTATTCGTTATTGAATTTGTATTTGCTTTTGTGGCTTCACTCGCAGTGTTCCGAACGGTCTATCTGCCTTTTGTTTAATATTCTGAGATTTAGAGGGTTACAATGTTTTCCAATATGGAGAATAACATTATCAGGAGGAGATTGATGAACTCACCATATTTTTAAATCCCCGCATAAATAAAATATTTCGTAGTAAAAATTACAGTTTTTCGTTTCATCTCGTCGCCCATTTTGTATTTATAAAAAAAAATTAAGTTACAAGTGACTTTAACGGATCTATCAAAACTGACAGACAAGTGATGTGAATCGTTGTTTGCTATGGCGGAGTTGAAAAAGTACATTGATTAATCATTATTTGTGACATAATTTCCCATATAACAATGTAATGTCAGTGTAAGGCCTGCTCGTTCTGAAATAATGAACTTTTCGTTAAACTATTTACATATCATATTTATTTATTTATTTATTTATACTTCATGCACAAAGGTACCTTTTTACTTAATGCCTTAGGCATTCTCTACCAGTCCCAACCAAGGGTGGTGAAGAGATAACATGGCAGGTGCATATGAAAAAAAAATATATTAAAAAAGTTAAATAGAGATAAACTTACGAATATTATAAACTACACATACATAATTTAATATTTGGTATATACTCATATCACATCATACCATGTTGATTATAAAAATATTGTAAAAGTCTAAAGATACTCTTTAGTTGCCCAATAGTATGAGAATTGGAATTTCAACTTCTCTAACCATTTTTTTTTTCGGCGGTGAAAGTTTATCAGTTTTGACAATAAAGTAAATATCCCTCTTAAATATTTATTTATTTATAGTTAATTAAAACGATACAATACCAATTACATTAATATGTCTGTACCTAAACTAAATAATACCTAATAATCTTTATTGTCGCCAAAATTATACAGTTCAGTAAAGTATCCAATCTATCTCATCTGCTCGACTGCTACGACATCTGTTCTTATGCAGGGATTCAGCAGAACATCAGCGTCAGGTATATTTGCCTGACATATACAGGGCGTCCCACGGATATGCCACATGGAGGGAAAGTACCTTGAATATTGTAGATGGAACATTTTACTGAAAGAAGACTTTATTTCCATTTAAAAAAACAATTTAAACTGCATTCATAGATATTTAAATAATTACATGGTTGAAACGGGAATCGAATCTCGCTACACGAGAAAAATAATCAGCCTGTAGCTAAATCATACCGATCGAAAGGCTTCATCATAAGGATTATTTTTTTTCCAAATAACATAGTGTCAGAAATAAAAGGAAGACCATGAATTTTAACATTTTTCTGAAATGTGATGTGATCATGATAATGTCAATTAATTTTTCTGAACAAAATTTCACATCAAATGTTAAAATTCATGGTCTTCCTTTTATTTCTGACACTGTGTTATTTAGCAAAAAATAAGCCCTATACCTTTATCGTATCGATCGAAAGGCTTCATTATAAGGCTTCATGATCGAAAGGCTTCATGATTATTTTTCTCGTGTAACGGGTTCGATTCAACCATGTACCTAATTATTTAAATATCTATGAATGCAGTTTAAATTGTTTTTTAAATTCAAATAAAGTCTTCTTTCAGTAAAATGTTCCATCTACTAATATTCAAGGTACTTTCTCTCTATGTGGCATATTCGTGGGACGCCCTGTATATGCTGAGCTGGACTCTCATTTGGTGCAACCTTGAGACGCACACCGCATTTTGTGTAATCCATATTTGATTTCCAAATAAATGTTTTATCTATTCATCTATCTATCTTATCTATCTTCTATCCCGCTTAAATATGTCTTCCTTCGCGCTTAATATACCTTACATGCTACTTAAACATGTTTTACATCCAGTTTAAACATATCTTCTATCCCGCTTAAATATGTATTCCTTCCCGCTTAATATGCCTTAAGTACAGTCGAACAAGCTAATTGGTTTATAGGCAAAAATATTCATGTTTCTACTACACTCACAATATTTTATTTTATTCCATTTTCTTATTTCTAGCACGTAGGTATCCCTGATACCTACGTACTAAAGATAAAAAAATAAAATAAGAAAATAAAATGTTAGTGTATTAGAAAAATGAATATTTTTGCCTGTAAACCAATTAGCTTGTTCGACTGTACATCCTACTTAAATATGCCTAAAATCTAGTATAAATATGTCTTCCACCCTGCTTAAATATGCCTTACATCCTGCCTAAAAATAACTTACATCCCGCTTAAATATGATCAAACTAACGACCTTAAGTTCTGCAGGTCATATTTGCGACAACTACACAAATAAAGCAATAAAAAAGTAATTAATTCAAAAGAGAATAAAAATCTCAACAATTTATTGGACCCGAATAAAACCGCTCGTAAAACCTCGTCGTTATTGTTCTTCGGAACATGATTGTAAATAAAATGTTGTACGCAATAACCAAGGATGTAATGATTGGATATGTAATTTTTTCTTTACTCATATTCCAGTTACGTCATTATTACAGCTAGCATCATTTTCGACATACAGTAAAACACAAAGGAACGAAAATGCTGATTGTAGCTTATATTTCCCAATAATCAGTACATTCAATTGATATGCAAAATCATTCTACGCCGTCTTATTTTTAACCCCCGACGTAAAAACGACGGGGTGTTATAAGTTTGACGTGTCTGTGTGTGTGTGTGTGTGTGTGTGTGTGTGTGTGTGTGTCTGTCTGTGGCATCGTAGCTCCCGAACGGATGAACTGATTTTGTTTTTGTTTTTTTTATTTGAAAGGTGAATTAGTCGGGAGTGTTCTTAGCTATGTTTGATGAAAATCGGTCCAAGATGGCCGCCGCTACAAAATAGCTAATCACATATTTTTTCACAACTCCATCAATATGGGTATCAAATGAAAGGGCTTCACCAGTAGAATACTTTACACTATGATAAATTTCAAGGCCAAGATGACCGGCACCACAAAATGGCGAATTATATATACCAAACGCATTCTCAGGGTGATATCTTTAATATAAAAAAAGATCCATGTGACGAAATACAACTTTAGACGTATCTACAACTTCTCAAAACCCAGACTAAATTACATTTAAAAACTTTCAAATAAAAATTAAATTAAAAATTTAAAAAACCCCCAACGCAAAACATAAATGCAATTATTTAAAAAGTAAAAAATAATATCTTTTGTTGAGCCATCAATTGTTTGTTTGTTGAAATGGCGCTATAATGTCGCGGCGGGGGTACCCCGCTAAGTCGGCAATAGCTAAATAGGTAAAATAGCGAACTCATGGATTTGCAATGAGATTTGACTTACGGGGTACCCCGCCGCGACTTTATAGCGCCATTTCAACGAACAAACATTTGATGGCTCAACAAAAGATATTATTTTTTACTTTTTAAATAATTGCATTTATGTTTTGCGTTGGGGGTTTTTTAAATTTTTAATTTAATTTTTTGCCTAAAGGATTCGTCGAATTAAGCCGAGTATATACTTGCGTAGAATAGGGGGCCCAAATCAGCGTCATAAACAAAATCTCGATACAGAATTACGGAAGTGACATTATTGGAGCAGAAATAAGTCAACAATCCTTGTTTGTTTGAGTTCACGGGAGGTCGAAGAGGATTCAAAGGGAAAAAATCAGCCGCGTAGAAAATTGGGACCTCTGTACACTTGAATGTGGGAAAATAATATACTTTTAACGTACAAATAATGTATTGATTGGCTAAATTGGTTTAGATATATTAAGTATTGAATTTATCTTTGGGTTACCGACATAATCATATTGAGTAATTAAGAGACTACGGGGGTTTGTGTTCTATTTGCGAACGAAATTTTTTTTTTATTTTTGCCTTATAATTATACTAGCTTTAGTAAGCGACTTCACCCGCGTGAATTTACTGATGTATTCCTATTTTGTATGAGTATGTACGAGTATCTTAGCGCTCGGTATACGGCAGGGTCTAGCTAAGACTTGGAGCGTCATACACGAAAGCGTCAGATGACGTCACCGTAAGACTACTTGTTGTTCATGCGTGCGTGGTACTGATACGAGCTCCTATGTTCATACATAAATTCTCGTGAATACCTTAGCACTCATTTGTTTTTTTTTATAATAAAATATTTCACTCTGTGATAACGTAGCTATTCTGTCCGTATTAGCGAAAGAATTTTTAGAATCGGACCAGTAATTCCGACTTTAACGCATGCAAGTAATAGGTATACAAACAAACAAACTCTTTGACGTCATAGATTAGGTATAGATACTACTTAGGTACAGAGAGTAATTTACTTTGACAACATCTTAGTTGTTTTTGGAAATCAATTCTGAAACTATAAACAAATTGCGGCTATTTTTTGTGGTAACCTGATTTTCAAGTTGAAAGCTTTAAAAGCATACAAAGTGCAGTACTATACGTTTTCCTCACCCTCTAAAGTTTAATTCCCGTCTGTATACAGCTCGCCTTACATTAGCAGTGGCATCACGTACTTGCCCGCGGTCTTCGTCTTTTGAAATATTAACTCTCGACGATTTATGCTATCCTGGTACCAGTCGGTGTAACTGATATAGTTATTTCTACGGTTTAAATTCTTAACTTTATTTGTCAGGTTGTCAACCCTTGAGGTTATTTCTTTTCTTTCTTTTTCATCTGGGGTAACATTTTTCATAGTAGTTTTTTTTCGAATTCTCTCGAATTTATGGTTTTGGAGACATCTAACGTTTATATTGATAGGAGCAGTAAAGTTACATTGAGTTTTATAAATTACTAGCTTTTACCCGCGGCTTCGCTCGCGTAGAATTTGGTCGGCCACATTAAGTTACGCGACATTTTTTTTGAATACCTACTTTTTTTTTTACTGTACCTTCACATCGTACAACCCAGATTTCTAATTTCAAAATTAGTTTCCATACAATCTTTGAACTCCTATACCTAATATTTAGAAGGAATCCCTTGAGGGTAGAATTATCTGAATTCCTTTCTAAGTGCTCATTACTTTAAGGGGGTGCCGAGCAAAATAAGTCAAAACAGTCGTCACTGTTAAAGTAATATAATCAATACCTTTACCATAATTACCATGGTGAATAGGGATGCAGGGGTGAATCGGGACGAAACTTTAAAGAGGATTTTAACGTTGAAATAATATATTTTGTTGACAAAAATTACTTTAATGAATGACTTAATAATCAATACTTTTTTCTAGTGTTCTTGTTGGCAACAAGCTATATTATTTCAATGTCAAAAACCTCTTTAAAGTTTTGTCCCGATTCACCCCTGCATCCCTATTCACTCCATTTGACTGTAGCATATATACCTCACTGACACGACTGTGGGTTTGATATTCACAAACGCAAATGCATGTGTCTTGAACATTAGTCTTACAGGGGTTTTTAAAATACACACACACCGTTGTTATCCATTTAGGAAATTATAAAAGATAAACGAATAAATTGTTATGAAAAATTGGTTTAACTTTTAACAAACTTTTTTTTCAAGCAAATGGAGTCATGCCTACTTTGGCTAAATTTATAGAAGACATTTATACTAAAAAAAAAACACAATGTCACTTACATGAGAACAAAGAACATTATGCTAATATTACTGATAAGTTCGTCATTGCATTAGACATTGTTCATGATATACCCATCCAGTGCATTCAGTTTTGGGAAGGGTATTATCTGCTGTTAAATATTTAGCTAACTGAGTCTTGAATGCATTGAATGAGTGTAATCTTTTTATACAAGCAGGTATTTTGTTGTACAACTGTGCTCCTTCAAATGTCAATTGTTTTTTGTCAAACTTAGTTCTCATTCTTGGTGAAATTATAAAGGCTTATGTTTAACGAACCTCCAGATCTACTAAATGATCACCAATAATAGTAAATAAAATAAAACCAAAAATAGTAAATGGTCACTAAAATGGTGTTTCCTAAAGTATTGTAGAAATGTATGAGTTTGACTGTAAAAAGCGATTTGATTCTGGCGTAGGGGGTCACAGTTTCTAACCTAACCTAACCATGTTGGATCCGCCCCAGGGGGGTCAAAAAGATTTTGGTTATTTTGCACACTAAGATTTGGTGACCATTAAGTACATTTGGTATAATTTAGTATATTTTTTTGGTATGGGAGCTTGAGATCCTAATGTATTTTTTGGTGATCATTATATTTATACCCAATTATAAAACTGGCTCGGCGAGTATACGTTCAGTAACTTGTTTTACTTTATTAAATGATAAATGGGTCTGTATACTTTTTCTGAGATCTATACGGATAAAAATACAGGTATGGTAAATATATAATGCTAAAATTAACTTTGTTTATAAGTACGCCCTCACCCATTCTCCTTTCATTTATACACAATAATATTTCCATAAAACAGAACCATGTTTTTGGAATTTCTGGAATGTCTGTCACAATATGCACGTAATGATTTTATATTGGAAATGCTGTCACAATGACAAATGGAACATGAAAGAACTTTATTAAAATACGTTATATAATTTCAACGTTGCAATATCAAAAAATCCTCTTCCATTTGATTGCTTACGTAACATTATTTCCAATAACTAAAAATATAAAAACAGAATTGATGTGCTGAAGTTTCAGAAAATAAGCTACTCAACTTAAATTTAAAATGATTTGTTTTATATTTTATTTCAAACACATATTAATAGATATGGACTGAGATCCCAAAGTTGCCAGAATTAAGTAATTTTAGCATGGCTGAAAATTTAATAATAGATAAAGGAATTTGGCGCTAGGAAGGTATGCGTACTTGCTCGCTTAAGGGGGATGTGTCAGGGCAGCTCGCGAAATTCAATTTTTCTTACGTATTTGCAATTTACACCATCTCTAGTCAGAACCAGCGTCAGACGGAAACTGAGTGCGCCATGCTGTGCATTATATACCTCATCATCATCATCATTTCAGCCGAAAGACGTCCACTGCTGGACATACGCCTCCCCCAAGGGGGGGTTTTGCTATAATCGCCACGCTTGGCAGGCGGGTTGGCGATCGCAGTATGGTTGTTACAAATGCACAAAGAACCTTGCTGCCCATTCTCTGGTACGTTTCTTAGTCACCTCTTACGACACCTACGGGAAGATATTATATACCTATAGCTTTGAAACTACATTATCAGTTTCAATCTATACAGTAACATCCCAGCCACTACAAAAACCATTACGGCATGAAATTGAATTTATTTTCCATACACTTTTCAACCTAACTCATCAACCAAGCGCCGGTAGTACAGGATATTAAAACAAGGACATAATACCAGAAATAAAAGACGACATTATTGATTCCATCAGCATGTATCATATATGATCTGTCGTAAAAACACGTTGAATATAAAATATCTCGTTGGCATAGAATCGTAACTTCTGTTTTACTGCAGATATATGTAAGCAACCTTTTACCTTATGAGTATGACATGCCAACATTAAGATAACTCTCTTTTTTAATAGATTATGGGCCATGTTTATTGCGAAGAGGCCAATGTTCGGTCGACCAATAAAAGTGAGAGAGCAAATTCGAAAATGATGTAAAATAATTTTATTTTTATAAGGGTAGCGAATATTTTCTTTTACAATATTTTGCTATAACGTATTTTATTGGTATAGAATAGGCACTTGATAATACCAATTAAGTTAAACATGATTCTATTACTACAATAGCTACAGAGTCAAATTTTAATCGTTCGAAATCAAAGGAATTTATGCAGACCTAATTTGTAGAAATCTAAATGTTTGAACAAATTCTCGACCATTTCGGACGTGTACTTACATAATGAAGCTTGAATAAAGAATCAGTACTAACCTACCTACGTTTTACAAAATAATTCAGACCTCACTAATTAGTTTGAATTAATTATATTAATTAACATGAATGTTCATTAAGCGACAGCAAATGACTCGACAGTAATTTGTTAAAAGCCTTACACCAAAACTTGCGACGCGATTACATAAATCATAGTAAGCATTATTCGAAATCTTTGAAAAGTTCGCGACCGGCCAACAAAATAATGTTTCGTGTTAAATTATTAAAATGAGGAACAAAATTAATAAAAAAACGGTCCTTTTGGTAATCTATAGGAGAGATTTATAATGATGATGGTGATGATAGCATAATAAGTAGAAATAGACCAACTAAGGGTGTTACCAGACCAATCGATCGATCGTAGATCGACGGCATCGCTCGATGGTCGAATGAATTAGTCGACGTCAATCAATAGTTTCTACCTGACCAATCGATCGTTCGTCGATCGACGGATTCGATCGATGGTAGAATTTATTAGTCGACGTCGATCGAGCTGCTTGATTATTATTACTGATGGATTATAGCTGGGGTCAATCGATCAACATCGACCGATGACATCGACCGACGGGCAATCGATCGATTGGTTAGTGGAAAGGTATCCGTCGATCAGCCAAAGCTACCACACGATCAATGTCGATTGATGGCATCGATCGACGATCGATCGATTGGTGTAGTAACACCCTAAGAGTTTGGACGACTAGCCGATTGGCCGACTAGTTGGTTATGAAAGGGCCGACCAGTCGGCAAAACTGATCATTGCTTCCGAAGATGTTCAGGTTCCGGAATAGGTATTCGTCGTGCTTTGCTTGTTTGGCACCAAAACCGCTCGCGCGTCCCTTTAGTAACAGGTTTTGGTTTATTAGGTCACGGTACATTTTGTAAATTACATTAAGGCAGTTCATAATTATTATTATAGTATAACCTACTTAATTGAAACTAAGCGTTAACTGAAAGAGAAACTTTATTTGATTGGTTGTAAGGAAAATTACCCTATTTTATCAACTTTCAAATGCCAACTACTGAAAAATTACTAACAGCTAAACACAATAACATTTTTACCGATATAAAAACTGAACCCAGGAGCGTTTGCGAGCACAAGACCAATGGGCCGTCACGATAGGTATCTTCATCATCAATCATCATCATCATCCTAGTGTTCAACTATGTTGGGGTCGATTTCCAGCTCACTCATACAACAGTTCAACAGAGCTCAACTGTTTAATTAGCAGAAACAATAGTTAAACAATGGCCAACGCCACCAGGAGGCGGCGTCACGTTGGGTTGCTGAATACCAGTATTTTAAATAGACCGATTGGCTTTCTGACCTCCACAACCCAGATTTTTTTGGCGTCTAACTACCTACCGACTACACACAGACACGTTAGTAGAGGTTTTATGCACCTTAAAGTTTATGGTTTCGATAGATCAGTCTGGATTCTTCTAGAATCTACTAGCGTATGCCATTCACATCTGGAGTGAGGCCATCGAGAAGCACGGGGAGGCTCTAGCGGTCTCCCTTGACATCTCGAAGGCCTTCGACAGGGTCTGGCACGATAGCCTTATTAATAAGCTTCCTTCCTTCGGTCTGCCCGCCGGTTTGTGTAATTGGATTGCAGATTTCCTGAGGGATCGGTCTATTCGAGTGGTCATAGATGGCTGCTCGTCCGGACTGCTGGATATTAATGCCGGTGTTCCTCAGGGGTCGGTGCTCTCAGCAACATTGTTCCTGCTGCATATTAATGATCTGCTAAAACCCGGTACCTTTGTGTATGCAGACGACAGCACTGTTGCTGAGAGATACGTATCCGATGCACTAGCTGGTGGGTCGTAGATCCGGTCTCTCCGGGAGGCAATGGTTGAACGCTTGAACTTGTCCTTACAGGCTGTCTCTGAATGGGGCGATGCCAATCTGGTCAAGTTCAATGCAGCTAAGACCCAAGCGTGTCTCTTTTCCGCTAAAAAGAGCCAATTCCACCCAGCTCCATCTTTCCGAGGTGTAACCGTGCCGATAACCGACCGAATTGAACTTCTTGGTGTTACGTTGACATCTACCCTCAATTTTGGCCCTTTCATAGAGGCAAAGGCTCAAGTGGCTGCCAAAAAGTTGGGGATCCTAGCAAAGGTGAGACGGTACTTCACGCCAGAACAGCTACTTAAACTTTATCAAGCGCAAGTTCGATCGTGTATGGAGTACTGTTCTCACCTTTGGGACGGATCTGCTAGATACCAGCTTGATGCCCTTGAGTCAATTGAGAAACGAGCCAAGAGGGTCATTGGCAATGATAGGCTCGTCGAGTCAAAGCTCCAAAGTCTTGAGCATCGACGCCGAGTTGCTGGCCTGTCGGTTTTCTATCGGTTGCATTTTGGGGAGTGTGCGACGGAATTGCATAATTTAATTCCGCCGAGCCCGTTCCATCATCGGACCACAAGACGTACGGCGATGCGCCACCGGTACATGGTGGACATCCCACCCACACGCACAAAACGTTTTGGGAACACATTCATTGTGCGTACTGCTAAGGAGTGGAATTCCCTGCCTGAGTCTGTGTTTCCTGATAGCTACAACCCGGGAGTCTTTAAGTCAAGAGTGAATAGGTTACTTCTAGGCAAGCGTACTCCATCTTAGACCGCATCATCGCTTCCCATCAGGTGAGATAGTGGTCAAACGCATGCTTATCAAATGATAAAAAAAAAAAAAAAAAACATAGAAAATAGGTGTTATGTGATTAAATTTGAACGATTTAGAATATAGTTTTATATTATGATACATGGACTGACATACAAACGGCTGACACAGTCAGTCGTATTATTGTTAGCTTAATCGATTATAATACTAAATAATCTTAATACGTCTTTGATTCGTAGTTCGTATCCCGTACACAAAAACCTCTATGGTACATAGTGTAAGAATCTATTAAATGCATAATTATTCAACTAGCTGACCACACTATGTTTATACATAGTAATCTGTTTTAACATAGTGTTGCTGTAAGTCTTATGAAATTATTAAAATATGTAATTAAAATAGTATCTAACTATGAAAATTATGCTATGAACATTTAGATCGGGTCATATTATTTGATGAAATCGAAAATGTTAAATTAGAACATCGTTTGTCTATTGTTACACCAGGCTATGAAGTTTTGATCATAATAATTACGTATACATCAATATTAAATGAACTAAGTTTGTAAGTTTGGATGGATGGATAAATTTTACTAACATAGTTTAATAACAAGTATCTACCTAGTAAAATAATATGGACTTGTATCGTGTGAAATAAATATTTCGATTTCAATTTATAAATGTTTGTTGTGTGGAGGTGCCGGCCACAAATAGAACCACCCCATTTCTACCCGTGGGTGTCGCAGAAGGCGACAGCCGAATATTGACCAGAGGATGGGCAGCAGCGTCCTTATGAGTACCATAACACCTAATGCGATTACCAACATGCATCGACCAAGCATGGCGATTACGGCTGAACCCCTCTTGGGGAAGACCTGTACCCAGCAGTGGACGTCTAAAAGTTGACATGATGAAATGTTTATCACTCTTTGACGCTTGAACAGATTTAGCTGAAAGGCACACATTATAGATATTGATCTAAATATACTATTTTTCAACCACTACAACTCTTGAAAGCTAGAATCAACAGTGGCGACCACCAAAAAAGCGCCGAGGCAATGAACCACGATGAATCCCTAGGGAAAAATTATCCCACAACGAAATTAATCAGAAAAGAATAAGAGAGGAGTATGATAATGGTCTGGTATGGTGTAACGCTGGTGTCCGCGTCTCAAAACATATTTTCCGTATAGGTGGGAAGTAAATTATTCGATCCACCCCAGCTTCTCAAGAAAGGCCAACAGCGCCTTGACGTAACTGTGTGCTATTCTCTAAGTCACTCCAGCTGAAAGACGTCCACTGCTGGACATAGGCGTCCCCCAAAAGGAGGGGGGGGGGGGTTGCCATAATCGCCACGCTTGGCAGGCGGGTTGACGATCGCAGTATGGTTGTTACAAAGGCACTGAGAACGCTGCTGTGCTGTTGCATTCTCTGGCGAGTGATTCCCTTAGTCGCCTCTTACGATACCCACGGGAAGATATGGGATGGTGCCATTCTTTATGTCCGACACCATACAGTTTTATGCCGTATTGCATTCTCTAAGTAACACAACCTAAAGCTCGACGCTGCGGTAGCAGTGAGTTACATTTTCGTATTCATCAACCTTTGCTTAAGCAGCACTAGCGCCACGTGAATTAACGTTTAGAAGTATGAGGATTAGAGTGTAAAGTTTCTCATCCTCCGTAGAAAAGGAAGAATTCTCCGACCGGTGTTGTATCTATATATGTATGTATACCTATACAAAAAAAAAATGTATTTGTGTATGTATATCAGCTGTCTGACACCCATAGTACAGGGTCTCCCTAGTTTGGGTCAGATGGCCGTGTGTGGAAATGTCCCCACATATTTATTAATTTTATTTAAACTCACCAAGGTAGATTTTTATTTTGAAAACCTGTAGGTGAAAATTAATACCAGCCTTTAATTGTCTAACTGCAGTTTCTTCTCATATAGAGAAGGCAAGGGCATTGATCACCGTTTGCTCAAGACGGGTTGGTGATTTCAGACATTAATTATGTTTAAGTTCAGGTTTTCATAAGATGTTTGTACTTTGTAACCTGCACCAATGTCAATGATGTCCAAAATCTATATCCATATCCATCCTAATATTATAATGCGATCGTAACTCTGTCTGTTACGCTTTCACGATGAAACGGCAGAAACGATTTTGATGAAATTTGGTATAGGCATAATTTGCAAACAGCGCGATAAAAAAAACAGCTGTTCCATACATTTTGGCCGAGTACCTATTGCACTTCTGTATGGAACAGCTGTTTTTTTTTCGCGCTGTTTGAGTTGGCTCCATAATGAAAGTGGTTCAGGTTCGTGGTCTGAGTCACTCCTTAAAATTTTGCTAATGAATACAATTTCATCCTGTAGTGTTACCTATAGCTAAAGAGTTTTCAGAGCCGGACCGGCTTGGAGGTAAGCGAGTACAAACAAAACAACAAACAAACAGTCTCTTTGGTGTATATATTAGTATAGAAAAGTTATACCTACTGAGAATTTGAGAACACTAAGTGTAATGAAAACTTGAGTCAGCTTCATTTTTCGGCCACTTCCAATTTTTGATAATTATATTTCTCTCGCAAAATATCTTGAAATTACGAGTATTCAACAGGACATTTCTAGACATTTTCCTAAGTAGGATTACTGTCAACATTAGGTATTATAATACCAAGTCTAATGGGTATTTTCACGTCTACTGATTTTTTCATAAAGCTCTCACAGAAATAAATGTAACGCTATAATATTTACCTATACCTACCTCAAAATTCGTGGTGACCTTTAAGTTTTGGGGTACCTAAACAATGACTGACATAAAATTGCTTTTTGTCAAACACACAAAAGTTAATAATTAATTCTGAAGTAAATCTGAGAGGTTTCGCTTATTTTTCTTTTGTTTTGTTCGAGATTTGAGAAACTGATTATTATGGACTAAGATCTTAGGGCCCTTTTCCTGTCATGCGTATTTACGCCCGCGTGCGGATCAGATCCGCATGCGGGTGATAGCACGCTCCTGGCCACACGCAGGACAAAGATTTCGTTTGACGCTGCAGCGTCGTGTGTGTCGCCAGTGACAGGGTGTCCCCTTGTTTCGCAGACAGAAATTTCATAGAATTTTGTTTCCTTGAAAATGTTTAACATAATATTTGGTTCTCGCATTTTTAATTCGACTATTATTGTTTCAAAGACTATTTACTTTAATGAAAAATATTTTACAGAAACACAATACAATGAATTTTAAATTAATTTTTTATGTTTAACAAACTTTTCAAAAACTAGAATTCTTTTTTAACGAATATTGTTTGTTTGTTGTATTTTTCCATGGAATTTATTTCAACGAAAATGTATAGATATAAATAGACAAAAACAAAAATGTCGTCTTAAAAAGTCAATATGTTGTGCTACCAAAGTTAATGACAGAAACGAATCGCTGCGAAACCGACTCCACGTAGTCTTGTCTGCCCTTCCCCTAGAGTGTAATTTAAATCTGCGTAGGCGTGGAGGGGCGAGGCGGCCCGCGAGCTGAGGAGCAGGTGGTTTTAACGCCTGCCGCCGCGGCTGAGGTAAGCCGAAGCTGCGGTGTGAGCGTGAATACCATCTGCGACGATAAGCTCGCGTGGGACCGCCGGAGCCCCGCAACGTCGGAGCCGTGACAGAAACTATGCCTGCTGCATGTTGCATGCTCGCTTGCATGATGCATGCTTGCTTGCATGATGCATGTTTGCTTACATGCTGCATGTTTGCTTGCACGCTGCATGCTTGCTTGCACGCTGCATGTTTGCTTGCATGCTGCATAACTACTTGTACGCACGCGCAGTAAGTTTGGTTAGAACTGAGAGTCCCATTCTTGGGAATAAATTTTATATTAAATTAAAAATATAAGGATAAAGAATATTTCATTTGTTATTCTATAATATGATTGTTCTAACAATAAACTTTATGTGAAACAAAAATCAATGATTTGAAAATCTTGAAAGTAAGTATTCTGCGTATTGATCATTCTATGAAACGATATTATTAGAAAAATTTTATGTGAAACGAAATTCTATAAAACTATTAGCTATGAAACAACGTACAACCCCAGTGACAGTGACTAAACTCGTGCGTACTGTAACCATGCGAGCGACCCGCGTCACAGTAAAAACAACAACTGAAGGCAGAAGAACATCGCCCGCATCCGGATCACACGCTGGCGGCCGCCCGCAGCCAATCCGCGTTCCGCGCGTGTTGCCCGTATGATAGGAAAAACATGTATGAAATGATAGGATGCGGGCACCTGCATGCGGACCAGATCCGCGTGCGGGCGAAAACACGCATGTCAGGAAAGGAGCCCTTAGAGTTGCCACGCGTACGTCATGTTGGTGTGGTTGTTATTTTGAATGAGATACAGGAATATGATCAAAATTTCAACAATGTTTCAATGACGTAGGTATAGTAGACTCTGGGATCCTGGAGTCTTTTGCCAACATTTAAAATACCAGTAAAAAATAAATATACCTTTTCTTTGACCGCTAAGTGTTGAGTACCAGTTGTATTAAGGAAAAACCATGGTTTAAAACAATCTGTTAGTGAATGTCTTTTTGTTATGTTATTGAATATCAATGCGAAATAGTACTTGCCAAAAATGTTGGTAAAATAGAGGCATTTTTTGACCGATTAAGACAGATTAGAATAGGAAAATGCTTTAGGTTAGTAAAATTGAACCCCACCATACACCTCTCTGTCATTTTAACGAGTTCCTCATTCATCGCAAACCGATTATCCCAATACCAATTGTCGGTCATGCTCTCCTGGTACTCCCATGTAATAATATTATTATCTGGGTATTTTCAAGGCACGAGCAAGCGTACTCCACTCCATCTTAGGTCGCATCATTACTTAAGATCAGCAGTACTATTCTGTTACAATCTCCCTCGGTGAACACCTAGGTGAAGTGAGCTGTAATCCGATTGTAGTGTTTTGTAAATCCCTAGCATCGGGACAGATGACAGCTCACTTCATCTAGGTGTATATCAGAATAGGTAGACATACGCTGCATGCTATTCTTCAATTAAAAAGCTCAAAATCTGTCGCAATTTTATTTCAGTGAAAAGCAATGAATGTCAAAAATGTCTGTAAAATAATTAATAATTGCAGAATCGGCTACTTTAGTTTCAATATGCCTCGACCGTAATAATCAAAATTTACGAACGAAAAAAAAAAATAGTAAGTAATTGCATACTTTTGGCGTCGTATTTAATAAACTCGGCTAGGCCCTTTCATTGAACACCGCCATTCAACCTCACGTCTAAATGTCGATTAAAATGCGTACGATCCAAAAAGTTACAAGAATTGCTCTCCAGAACAATGTAAAAAATCTATTGCAGTGTCAATCTCAACGCACTGACATCCATATTATTATTATCAACCATTTTGACATAAAACTTGTCAAAAATTTAGTTAGAGAGATATTAAGCCGCTTGTGTGTAAGAACACACGAGCGGCATGTTGCCAACGGCAGAGGTAACTGCAGCCGTCGACATGTCAACTTCAAACGACGACGGCTTCAAACATGCCGCTCGTGTGTAGGAGCCCGTAGATAGCAATGCGAACGAATTGCCTGCAATACCCACAGGTCTCGCATTGTTGTGTTATGTATATTGTATTTACGCAATGACACAGGCACAGGACCTATCTGTCATTATAACGAGTCCCTCGTTCATCACAAACCAATTAGATTTTCAACGACACACACGATTAGAAACGACAATCGAGGGAATGTTTTGCGCGTTCGAGTACAAACACAGTTCCAACAACGCAATTGAGTGACCAATTGTCTGTCATACTCTCCTGGTATTCCGATGTAATGACATCGGTTAATGTGTTTATTTAATCACCGCTTTAATCATTCCCTGATGGTGTGAAATTAAATTAGCATAACGTACCTACTTAATTTAATTATTGAGAGACTGTGAGTCCCTTTACCTTTTTACCGAATTAATCTCAATGAGTGTTAGTTTTGCCCGCGATAGGTACACTACATAAATACGAAAAACTTTATTCCGAAAGTTAGAAATACTATTTTCAAAATACCGATTTAAATTATAATTCCAAATGGTTCAAAATTCCTAATATAACAACTCCGATATATCATTCATCCTATGTTTATAATTTATTGTAAAATTTCAAAATTCCGAACGTTTATAATTACTATTCTCAAAATACCGAGATTCAAAAGATCGAATAACAAAAAGTCCGTTATAATGAAAATTCGAAACATCAAAAATACGAATTCCGATTATTAAAATACCGATTATCTTTTTTGCACTGTATTAGTTCTCATTTTAAACTATGATTGATTACTTTTGAATAGAAATATTTTCTCTCGAATAAAAATAATTTCTTTTGCTGGTCATAGTTCTTACCTAACCTAATATGCAGCATAAAAGCAAGCGTGCAGCGCGCAAGCAAGCAGCATGCAAACAAGCCTGCAGCGTGCAAGCAAGCATGCAGCATGCAAGCAAACATGCATCATGCAAGTGAGCATGCAACATGCAGCAGGCATTGTTTCTGTCACGGCTCTGGCGTTGCGGGGCGCCGGCGGTCCCACGCGAGCTTATCGTCGCAGATGGTATTCACGCTCACCACCGCAGCTTCGGCTTACTGGCCGGTGGAAGCCTCAGCCGCGGCGGCGGGCGTTAAAACCACCTGCTCCTCAGCTTACGGGCCGCCTCGCCCCTCCACGCCTACGCGGATTTAAATTACACTCTAGGCGTAGGGCAGATAAGACTACGTGGAGTCGGTTTCGCAGCGATTGGTTTCTGTCATTAACTTTTGTAGCACAACATTTGACTTTTTGAGACAATATTTTTGTTATTGTCTATTTATATACATTTTCGTAGAAATACATTCTATGGAAAAAAACAAACAATATTCGTCACAAAATTATTGTACTGTTTGATAAGTTAGTTAAACAAAAAAAAAATATTAAAAATTCATTGAAATGTTTTTCTGTGAAATATGTTTAATTCAAGTACAAGTCTTTGAAACCATAATAGTCGAATTAAAAATAAAAACACCAAATATTGTGATAAGAAACATTTTCTGGGAAACGAAATTCTATGAAATTTCTGTCTGCGAAACCAGGGGACACCATCCGACGCGTAGGACACCATCCGACAGGTATACGTAAGTAAAGAGAAGAAGAACACACAAAAAACTAATAGGTATTAACACACAAATATTATTTGTTTGTGCTTTATATGAAGACGTTTTTAAATTACATTAAACGTTACTTATGGATTTTGAATTTTATATATATGAATTCAATCAGAATCCCAATTTTAGCAGTTTATTCGAAGTATTAAAATTCGGATTGTTGTTTTTCGGACCGAGACGAGCATTTGATTCTTCGAACAAATGAAAATCGGAAAACAAGCAAATCGGATTTACGACACTCGGTAAAATAAATTTCGTAATTTTACCTATACTTGTAGTATATGACGATATTACTTGCCAAATTTCGTAGTTCTAGGTCCACAGGAAATACACTTTTTTTTATAAATATGTTTTCATGTTTTCTATTCCATCATCATCATCTTCCTGCCTTATCCCATGGTTGTACTTGGAGTCGACGCACGTCTTCTTCTTCCATTTCGTCATAATATCACGAACTCCTTCTCTTTCATAATAATATATATATCTTTCTTCACACACTTTTAATCGATCTTCTTTTTGGCCGATATTTTCTTCTTTTTTATGGTTCCGTACCTTAAAAAGAAAAAACGGAACCCTTATAGGACCACTTTGTTGTCCGTCTGTCTATCTGTCTGTCCATCTGTCTGTTAAGACCCTTTATCTCAGGAACGCGTGAAGATATCGAGTTTAAATTAAAACCATATACTCATGTTTACAGTCCCTTGAAGCTGTAAAAAATTAAACTTCTAAGATAACGTGAAAAAAAAGTGTACTTCCTGTGGACCTAGAACTACGAAAGGCAAGTAATATCGTCATATACTACAAGTATAGGTAAAAGTCTGAAAACCATACATTTGTAATTAAATCATAAAAAATATAGTCTTGTACGTAATCGATCATAGAAGTATGCGTGGTCATAATTGTATGGGTGACCAAACCACGGAATTTGAACGGAACCTTCACAGCCTTATGCAGAACGACTCACCAAAGTGTCATCACAATCGGAACGAAAATTATATTTATTTTTTAATTAGTCTGTTTTTATTATATTGTTTTGCGAAAAATCTCACAGATTAGGCAAGAAACAAAATCCGTCTCAGCCATGATATAAAAAAATAACAACTCCTCGGGATTTTATCACTCAAGCAAATATTTATAAACACAGTACATTCACATCCTCATTAAATTTTCATTAAAGCAACCTCACGTACCTCTTTACACCACAGAGTAACTACTAAACAGCGGTTACTTATGTGGTTTGTGTTTAAAATATAATATACTACACTGGCTGCCCATTTCCCCAGCTCAAGTCCCAAAGGTGCCATTCCCACTAAATTCTGTAAAAGCTTCGCTACTCTTGCTCACATGCTTGCCATTCCAACATACCAGAATGTGTACTTACTTGTGGCCTCAAGTGTAATATTAACCTCACTCAATTTTGAAGTCTGTTCATAAGCGATAGGGTTTAATTTCCTTTGCAAGTGGAGTTCAGAATACTTTTGGAGTTTCGATATAATATTATGCGTGGTTATGAAGTCATTAACAGTTTGAGTTTGGAAAATCAATTTTCTTTAATTAATATTATTAGACGGCTTATAATGCGATCAATGGGATCTAAGGAGCCTTCGTTCTTATGTACATTATTATCTTAAGCCTTTACCATTAATTATTTTAATTAATTGGGAGTAGTTCTTCAAAATCCAACCAACCCACGTCAAAGTTACTCCCTTGTTTCAAAGTCATTGTAATCATTTTGGTTATTTTAACACTAATTAATTTCAAATTCTATTCTGAGCATAAGTATAAGATCTATAATAAACTTTTAGTACTGGATGGTAATCCTATCTATACATATAATAAAACAGTAAAAAAACTGTGTCTGTACATTGAATATATTAAAAAAGTAATAATTGAGGGGGGTTTAGAAAGAGTAATAGAGCACGAATCAAAAAAAAAATTCTGTCTGTTCATCTGTTTGTCTGTTTGTTTGTACACGCTAATCTTCGGAACTGCTGGACGGATTTGAATGATTTTTCTTTTGTTGTATAGGTATTAAGTCTGGGCAACATATAGGCTATAATTTATCTTGGAAACTTGAACTCCTGATGCAGAACCGCAACAGACCAGCTAAACTATAAGAGATACAAAAATGGTACCATAGCAAAAATTGTTCCACGTGATGAGCATTTTCTGCTAAGAAAATAAATTTTAAGATCTGGAACACCTGATGTGGAACTCCAAGAGCCCAGCTACACCATAACACATATAGGAATGACGTCTTAGCAAAAGTTGTTCGGTCTGATGAGCATTTCCTGTTGACTTATAAAAATCGAAGATCAGAAACATCTGATGTGGAAATCAAAGCTATCACTAATTTTACTGTAAAGCTGTCACTAATTTCACTGTATATTAAAAAATAAAATAAGCTGGGAGTACCTCCACGCGGTGAAGGCGGTAACAGTTTAGGACTGATTTTTGATGACGCTGGTATATCATTGAAAATTTGACTCTACTGGTCAAAACTCCCTTTTTTTATTGGTTAAATATGACTTCCTGCTTATGTAATTTGAGTGTTTAATTTCCTTTACACGGTAGCCTACCCGGTAACGCAGGGGAGCAGTCACTTAGTTTTTAATTGATCAGGTATCTCTTCACAATAAAACTATAACCATGCCTAGAAAGAGGTCAAATCTTTCTCAATGTTCCAAAGGAGCTAAAAGATTGAGGATCATAAGATCCCAAGAATCTACCGAAGAGCGTCAGGAGAGACTTGATGCTGTTCGAGAACATCAGGCTGCAAATCGCTCCGTGGAAACCTCTTCAGATCGCGAAGCACGTCTGCGTTCCCAGCGTATTTGCGCATCTACATTCAGGTCTCTAGAGACAAGTGGGGAACGTGATGCGCGACTGAGTTGGAGACGTTCACGGATAGAAAATTGCGCTTAAGTTCCAAGCGTATCTACGCATCGACTTCTAGGTCTCTAGAGACAAGTGGGGAACGTGATGCGCGACTGACCGCTGATCATGAACGTCACGCATTGTCTCGCGAGTCGGAGACGTTCACGGATAGAGAAGTGATTCTCTATCCGTGAACGGCTGTTAGTAGATGTGCGAATACGCTGAGAACTTAAGCGTGAGCTTAAGTTCTCAGCGTATTCGCACATCTACTAACAGGTCTTTTGAAACGAGTGATAAACGTGATGCACGACTAACTGCTGATCGAGATTATCATACATTGTCCCGAACACGCACACAACAAAATATTCATAATCAGTTAGAAAGTGAGAGCGAAAGAATAGCTGAAGTACGGCATGAAGAGACAGAAGAAGAGCGCAACGAACGTTTGAATTCTGATCGACTTCAAAATTCTCTGAACAGAATGTCGATATCATCTGAAGAATCGGATGTGTCTCAGATATAGCCGTAGGGCATAGCGACCTTCCTTGGGTTGATATGGAACGGAGTGCATTTACGTATACTCTTAAGATTGACTACGCCACATATTCCGCCATCGGAGGTATGATTCAAAATTGTACTTTTTGATCGTCTCGAATCGTCTCGCGCATCCCGTTGGTTTCCCGTCCCCGGGCTCTTAGAATTCGACATCAGACGTTTCAGATCTTCGATTTTGCCGACCCCGTTGTCGCTGGCATAAGCAACAGGATCCGCGTACGAAGTCGCGGGCAGAAGCTAGTTACTAATATTAAGAAGGAACATATAAATGCAAAAGTTTGTGAGTATAGATAAATGGACGAATGGATGTTAAACGGCTAAACAGATTAAAATGTCAACTCAGATTACCAGATTTAATACTTATAATCTATTTTACATCCCAGGCTCCAAAACAAACCTGGGTCATTACGCCGCTGTACCAAGAGTTTGTAGGCAATACTATATGCTGGCTTCAACAACACATTTAGATATCGACCAATCTTTTGAAAATTTATTTGTAAAAAATGTCTTTAAAAGTATTGTAGGTAAGTAACTTTAATTTTTGTTGTGTCAATGTTAGGTATTTTATTATTATACGTTCTAGATTGAGAACAACGGATTAACTCACTGTGTTGTCGGGTTCGTCAGACTAGTTTCGATGTCATACGGCTACTGTTAATGACCTAACTAAAGGTTGTAAAATGAAAGTAAAGAGTGTACAGCCACCTTTTTCAAGGAGTTCCACAGGATGACACACCGCCCGTCGCGTTCCTGCGGACACTACGGCGGATTCATACGTTCTAATGTTTTTTAGAACATGTTGTGTTTTTATAATTCACTATCAAAATTCAATTTATCATTGGGTGTTTATTTTATTTTTATAATCCACTATCAAAATTCAATTTAACATTGGGTATTTATTTTATTTTTATAATCCACTATCAAAATTCATTTTATTATTGGGTATTTATTTTATTTTGTTAGCTTAGTTATTAATTGTATTATGCATGTGGTGGTTCATTTTATCATTGGGTATCGGGTGAATGCTGTGGTCTCCTGTAACTGAAAGAGTACACCTACCTACGTGTGACTTTGTGAAACCCAGAAACTGAGTAACACGTCAGTGGTACCCACTTACTGGGTTGTGTCAGTCGCTCCTTGAAAAATATTATAGTACTACTAGCAGGCCTAGCAGACGTTGTCCTGCCCTTAAAATAAAAAGTCCTACAACTCGACTGCAGCGCCACCTACCGGGTCCAATTGTGAATCTAAATCACTCTGGAATTCACTGGGACACACGGAAAAAAATCACGAATATCGGTACAGCCGTTTAGGAGGAGTTCACTTTCATACACACGCACAGTAGATTTTTATATATAAGATTAGCTGACCTGTTTAAGCTGTTTTGCCATTAAATTAAAAAACATATACATACAACATACTACAAAAATCATAGAAATCGGTCAAGCCGTTTTGGACGACTTCGTACAACAAACATTATGACACGACATTTTTATATATTCGATTCTGTAAAAATATCCCTTGAATTTAGGTCAAGTGAGCTCGAGGTGAGTTATCATGCCACTAATGCTAGGAATTGACAACTCATCTGAAACTCACTTTACCTAAATTCAGCGATGGAAAATTTTACAGAATACCGATGCCGTTTCTGTACTCAGAATTCATCTCATAATCGTATTATTTGTAGCGCTTTGAAGTAAATTAGAAAATTAACATTTTCAAACTCAATTATCATTCCAAATTAATATGTTAACCTTTATATGATCTCATTAAACTTGACACATAATGAATATAATACCTAATTTATTACCGAGTCAATGTAATAACTTCTAATTACAATATAAATAAGTAATTTGACGATTGTTTCTGTCATACATTTTTAATGATGAGGGGTAGGCCTTCGACATGTCTGTTTCTCATCAATTCAAATATAATAAAGTCACTCAGCCCCTTTCACACACGCAAACGCATCACACACACATATACACACAAACACACCACACCACACAACACATCACTCACACACATACTTTCATACACACATGCACACTCACACACGATAGTAATTAAGCAATTCATAACATAATATTGTATTAGGTACCTACTTTTGCACCGCACTACACTTGGAATGGCAGCTCGATCATGGTGGTAACGAAAGTAACTGGTGCTTATAGCACAGGAATCCTCCTAGTTTAAGCCCAGTTGCACTTGTTCTGTATCTTGCCACTAACGCATACTTAAAGTCTAACTTAAGGTACATTGTAAATAGGCTTAGGTCTTAAACAAATAAATATTATTATTATTATTAATTAGTATGAATGGTTTCTATGGTATTAATGTTAAATTAATCCATATACATCACAATCATCTGCCTAGCCTTTTCCCAACTATATTGGAGTCGGCTTCCAGTCTAACCGTAAGTTCTTAAACCCCAGTGTTTTACATGGGGCGACTGTCTGTATGACCTCCACAGCCCAGTTACTGGGTAACACGATACCCAAAGGTATGACTTATAACAACTGTCACCTTAAGTTTTACGTGCTTTCTGAGGCACAGAGGAGTCGCGGTATGACATGGATGGTCACCCATCCATATACCGACCGCGGTAAGCGTAGCTTAACCATCATGAATAGTCGATCCGTATTCTTTTTATTGAGCCATTAGCTCTTCCAGATAATGAAGTGAAAAATAAACATAGAAGTTTTGAAAAAATATAAGCAACGAATTGTTCGTTTTAATCGTCGAACAAGTCGAACAACGGTCTATGTTCGGATATCTATGGTATATGTAGTCAATTTGCGATTGAAAGCTCTATAAGTCGTTGTAGTAAAGTCAGTTTTCGTTGTAGTTTAATTGCTACTGTACGTAGGTACCTATTGACAAAAAACAAACTCAAAAATTCAGTCCACACAAACCATTAAAACTAAACCTACTCAATAATAAAAGCAAACAAAACTAATTACACACAGTAATGCGTGCGGACCCTTAGAGTCCGGGACCCCGGGACCCCGGACTCCGGGATTCGTCAGGGGTTAGCCACACGTCCCAACAGGGTCGTGGACAGGTCGCGACCAGAGTGTCACATTTACATTGTCGCATGCATTATCTTTATTAAGGGTGATGTGTTATAATGATATTCTGCCGAGTTTTGTGGAACAAAATTATGAGAGGGACAGATTTGTTTGTTTTTTGTTTTTAAATGGAGGCCGTACAACATAACATCTGCATTTTGCCGGTTAATTAAAACGGCTTATGTTTAACAAACCTCCAGATCTAGTAAATGATCACCAAAAATTGTAAATAAAATAAAACCAAAAATAGTAAATGATCACCAAAAAAATAGTAAATGATCACCAACATTGTGTTTCCTAAGGTATTGTAGAAATGTATGAGTTTGACTGTAAAAAGCGATTTAGTTCTGGCGTAGGGGGTCACAGTTCTAACCTAACCTAACCATGTCGGATCCGCTCCAGTGGGGACTTGAGGGTCAAAAAGATTTTGGTTATTTTGAACACTAAGATTTAGTGATCATTCACTTTTGGTAAGTATTTTAAAGTATTTTTTGATGGTCATTATATTTATACCCAATTAAAACTGTCGTGATGACGAAAGTTGAAGGTTTCGAAAACTGGCAAGCGACAAAGGGATTTTTTTATTTATGACTATACTCCGTTCACAATAAGATTAGACATATACACAAACCTTTTTTACAATCCGTTCAACCGATTTTGACTTATATTGTGTTGGTGGCATGACAAATGGCAGCTGCAAAAAACAGTTGTTATTGTAGCCACTTTTTTGCCTCTAATGTCATCCTTAAGCCTACGGAATAGAAGTCAAAATCGATTGAAAGGACTGTAAAAAAGGTTTGTGTAAATGTCTAATCTTATTGTGAACGTAGTATAGCTATTTTTATGTGGATTATTCGAGGCAAGCGTGCTCCACTTTAGGCCTTAAGATCAAGTGAGATCGAACGCAAGACTATTAGAATATCAGATAAAAAATGTGATACACCTGCAATAGTTTTTAAAGCTTAATAAGAACATATACCTACCGAAAATTACCTCTAATAAGTTTCTTTGAAATCATTTTCAACGCGTAATTTTCGGGTGTGTTGCTACACTAAGGTATAAGTTTATTTGACAACCGCAAAATCGTATTTCTGCCAACATGGCCACAAAACACAACACCATACGCGGAACATAACCACAACACCCTTCTGTCACATTATACCCTGGTCTTTATGCCCACAAAAAAGCAAAACACCTCAATAAGCCCATCTGTTCCAATCCCTTTACGTTAGGGATGTACCAGGCTTACATGACAATACACATTGCTTCATAAAGATAACATGGGGAGTGATAATTAGCGGGGGTCGGCACAACCTGTTGACGACCCTATGGGGATCTGCCCTGCCGTGATACGCGCGTAAGTCCCCAGATTGTCCTAACTATAAATAAATAGACGGGCCGTTGGAAGGATTATGAAGCTTCGTTCTGTCGTGTGAGTTTTGCATTTGATATTAAAGCAATATTAATTAGGTAGGTATGCCTATCTTTATCATACTCCTACTACTTTTATACAAGCGATGTTTGTTACTCCATCACGATCGAAATTATCAGAAAGAATCATGGCGAGATTCATACATTCATTTGTTTGAAAAAAAAAAGTAATTTAGAGGGTTTAAAATATTTTCCAATGTGAAGAATACATTACCAGTAGTAGATTGATATACTTAGCATATTTTTAAACCCCCGCATAATTAAAATATTACGAAATGAAAATAACACTTTTTCGTTTCATCTCGATGCCCATTTTGTGTTTATAAAAAAAAAAGTGACAAGCGATGTTAACGGATCTATAAAATTGGCAGACAAGTGATATGACAAGTGTGTGGAAAAAAAGCATCATTATTTTGTGATATTCTTGCCCATAAAACGATGCAATTTCAATGTAAGAACTGCGAAACGGCGGCTGTCAGTGTCACTGTTACTGTCAGTTTCGTACTGAAATAGTGAGCTTTCCGTTAAACTATTAACTTTTTTTTGCGGGTTTTTAAAAATATTCTAAATGCCTGAAGATACTCTTTAGGTACCCAAGAATATAAAAATTTGAATTTCAACTTCTCTAAACATCTTTATTTTTTTTGTACAAAACCTGCCATGATTCTTTTTAATTTTTTGGGATTTTTACTATTGCAAACTATGCCATGATATTCTGAAATGTAGCAGAAATCAAAGAACCTTGATTCACCAACGTACTATAAACATCTTTTTTTTTTGTACAAATCTCGCCATGATTCCTTGGCACGCATAGATGGTGACCTAACATAATTTTTTTCCCGCTTTTTGTTTCTGTTGGATAATTTAGGACATTGGCTTAATTCTTAAGTATGCACAGACTATGCCGTGGACAGAACCTAGTACACCTACTGCATAAAAGTGAAAGATGATTAATTTTGCAACCTTGAGAATCAGTAGGGTCAGTGTATGCACATTGCGTCATCATGGGCGATTTCAACACAGACCTTGCGCAGCCAACCTGTCGTTCCCGTAAACTCTTACATAATATCATCGAGTCTGTTAGTCTCTTATGTTCTTCCTCTGCAACCTACTCGTTTTAATATCTCAGGGTATGACACGTGGTTCGACTTAGCCCTAACGACCTGTCCCTCTCTTGTTTTGGAAATAGGTACTCAGGGTAGGCACTGTACAGTGAAGAAGAAGAGGCAATGTTTTTTAAAGGTAAATCTCTAAGACGATAATTAAATAGCAACACAACCTCCTTCTTTCCAATTTTAGCGTTACGGATAAAACTGTACGGATTAAAAGTTCAGTCAGTTCATGGTTTAGGTTAGTTTAAGGTTTGGGGTCGAGGGGCCCGCTAAGCTTGGGGACCTGCACGCGTAGCATGACCACGGTATGTCTACGAAAGAATAGACATCCTGACAACAAGAATAGACAAGTCAGTTCAGTTTGTCTATTCTTCCTGTCAGTATGTCTATTCTTACGTAGACATATAGCGTGGTCATGCTACGCATGCTAGTGCACTGCACCGCCTAGCCCTCCGATAGCTACGCCACGGAAAAGCAGGGTACAGAAACTCGACGTTAAGGAAGTAAAAACGGGACAGAAATCGTAGACTCGACGTAGGGATAATAGAAGCGAGGCAAGGTTCTCAGCTCGACGTAAAGGGACTCGACGTAAAGTTTTCTAAATTGATTCACTGCGAAAACTAAAAAGATTAAAATAAAATAAAAAATTAGAAAGACAAAAAACCCGACTGCGTGAAAATTTGTTAATATATTAAATTAGGTACATAACTCAAAAGATAGAAATAAGTCAATATTTAAATATTTTTTTGGTTTTGAATCATCGTGGTTGACAGTGTTCACAAAGGCAGTCGGAGGCATCAAAAATGTACAATATGTATTTTGTTATCAAATCCGTTGAAAGTGTCTAAATTTTAACTTGATGCCTCCGACTGCCTTTGTGAAGAAATTATTTGCACGCCTCAGATATCCTAATCACAAAAAAAAAATTTTTTTTTCATTCAATACTAAAATCGTTTAGCTTGTTTTTAATTTTTTAAATTCCCTTTAGGCAAGGCAAGGCAGGTCGTGTTTTTGATTATTTTTAATTATTTATTTTTTTGTTACGCACTATTTTCTAGTGGAATTATTAAAATTGGCTATTTTGTTTGTAGATAAGGTACATATTTAAATAGTGATTAGGTGACATGGTAGTTCTACCAAATTCAAACGCTTGTTTTCTCCTTATTCATCTACGGTGCAGAGACATGGACTCTAAAGAACTCATATTTGCGTAGTATCCTAGAATATTTCAATCACAAAGCTAGAAAAGAGGTCAACAATCTTGAAAAACTGATGGTGACTGGAATCTGTTTCTGAAAAACTGACTACGACCCTCAGTAATGATGAGACCGACGCAGGGAGGGGGATAATAATTCGTCTACTTGACTTGACTAACTTGACTTCTTAGAATGATGACGTCACTATCCAAAACGTAAAGCCTATGCTTACTGATTAAATCGAAAAAAAGGGTGGAATGTTAATTCCTACATGAGTATGACACACGGGTCTAAAACGTAGTAGTGTCGTACGAAAGATTCACATTCACATTTCCTGGTTAGGTTAATACTAGTTTACTGTTTTTTAAGAAGTAAGTAGGTTGGAAAATCATTTTTATCTTCACAAATTAACAACTGCCTTAAATTACTACAAAGTGAAAAATAACTTTAGTTTTGGAAGTCAGTGGGACGGTGTCAAAACAAAACAACAAACAAAACGAAGGCCACCGATTGTTGTCTTTTTGTCTTAAAGTTTTTGTTCTGCAGTGTACCTGAAACTTGTTTAGCGGAGATATTGAAAATCAAATAAATAAATAAACCTTCATTTCAGACTAAAGTTCATAGTTGTGTCAGTATTTTGGTGTTAGTAACAGTATTACTTAAGTAATAGTATTATTAGTTTCCGTAATTACTCAATTAATTGTGATTTCAACCAATGACTGTAAAAAGGGCAACCCGGCCTGGCAGCAATCATTTTCAAAATGCTGTTGTCACTACCATGCAGGCGCTGCAGTAAGGAGGCCGCTTTCTTTCAAATGATGGCGTGAAAACCATCTGTGTAAACCTTCACGAACATCCTTGGAGCGATAAAGCGCCATGGCAGGCCCAACAGCATTCTGAATACATTATTAAATTGAACACGCAGGGCATTGTATGCTCGGCGCGTATAATAATATGACACCCACAGGCCTAGAGCCAATATTATTTTACGTCATTTTACAATGAGTTTTGAATAATACAATTAAACTTTAAATACCCCTATACTGTTGCGTGCATCCGTAACCACAATGTTTTGCGTGCGTTACTTTACAGTTACTTTTCATGTAAAAATAAATCGTTTTCCAGAAATATTTTTGCGTAATGTTACTTAGTTTTATGACCAGTATAACCAGCCTTTTACTCCCCGTACATATAATCTGTTGGAAAATTTTCACGTAATAAAATGTAAAAAACCTTTTTAAATCCGCAAAGTCGTAATTTGCCTCTCTACGTTACTTTAGAAGGTTGACAAATAATAACAATGTAAAGTAACAGGGAATAGGTACAGAAAGCTTCTCTCACAAAGCTATGTCGCACACAGATGACATGGCATGAAACAAGCTGCAACATGTCGGCCGAAGAGCATAGCAAGGAAATTCAGAATGCTAACTCAGAACATCAAGTTCGGTAATCGGTAAAAAAACCGATTAAACTATTGATGATCTCTGTTATAGTTACTGAAAATGCTGCAAATATGGCATACATATAAAGACATACATTTAAATTTGTACAAAAAATAACCTTTTTCGTGCTTACCTTATAATTAAATTAACGTTCATTACCTATTAGCAGTACTCCCGTACACAGAGGAATTCATTCGCAAACAATCGATAAATAGATAGATCAAATTAAAGATGATAGCTAGAAACTACTCGCTAATGACTACTGAGATGAACAAAAGAAAGACAGAGTAACATTTATTTGGCAACTACTTTCATGAAACGTAAAAAACTGTAATTAAAATGTCATGTTTAAAATCGTAATTCGTAATGTGTGGTTTTGATTTAGCAGTAAAGACGGGAAAGTGCTGTCTGTGTCTAATTTTCTAATGAGTTCTTGAGCAAACATTCAATATAAAAGGTTGATAGTTAGATAACGTTTAATAAAGAAATATGGCAGATGTCTTAATGCGCCCATCCTAAATACATCAAAATTAGAACAGGAACAAAGCGATAGTTAGAACTCCATTTTGTAACTACTCCACAATTTTTATTGCATATCGGACCTCGAGTATCGTGTCCTTTTTTGTTTTGTGCCCCGAGTCCACGACATGTAGCTCGTAATGTGGGTAAACATATCCATGTTATCGTTCCATTCGCGGCCACTTGCGCTGGGGACTGTAATAATATACAATACTGAGTTTTATTAAAAGAAAACTGGATAAAATGGACGATAGAGGTATACTTGTGTGACCTGAATATGGCAGTTTACTGTACGATGTTGATATGATTCTCGTGTAGACAAGTGTTTGTAAAATGGAGATGTATATTTTTGAAATGTTTGTTTGCTATTCTACCTATAGTAGTTTTTTGTTCCAGTTCTACATGCTGATACAGTCAACAGCAAAAGTAGATGATCAAAATCAGAAATTCAATACTAATGAACGGAGTTCGCGTCAGAACCGTGTGACGTCGAAGTGATTCAAAAGTATGTGTGTGACAATCACATACTTTTAATAAATAAACTAGTAATAAATTATATAAATTAGTGTTAGTAAATTTGTATTGAATTTCTGAATTTGATCATCTACTTTTGCTGTTGACTGTACTAGGTATCTACCTATTACAGTCATGTAGAACAGGAACCAAAAAAACAAAAACTAAAAAGTGATAAATAACTTTAGCACACACATGACTTTAGTTTTGAAAGTTGGTGGCTTTGTTCTGTTTGTTATTTTGTATTGCCACCGACATTTGAAACTAAAGTCAAGTGTGTTCTGCCCTTCTAGATCGGATACTACTATTCTTTAAAAACACATTTATACTATGATAACCTTAAACTATTATGGTGTACAAGGTCCACAAACAAAACACGTTCACACTTCAGATCAAACAGTCCACTGAACTTAAGTAAATCAAGTTGTGACGCTACTAACAAGTCGCAACTAACTAACTAACCAAAGAACAATAATGAGATGTACAAACACTAGTTAGACTTTGTGTCCTCTGCATCACAAAATACCTAGATGCGTTGGCAGAAAACTTTACAGAAGGCTGACTTTATACAAAACTATCACTTTGCCCGCGACTTCGTCAATGTTAATTTTCTCAAGGATCAATATTTTTTTACAATCGAAAAATATAGCCTATGTTACTCAAGGATAATGTAGCATTCTAGTGGTCAAATAATTTTTGAAATTGGACCAGTAGTTTTTGAGTTAAATCGTAACAAGCAAACAAACAAATCTTTCCTCTATATAATAGTTTAAACGAGCAAAAACAGCTACTCGCAAATGCAACTTTGTGTCTTCGTTAAAGAATACCCGAATTACTTGAAAACTAGCAGCAATACAATATCAAAACAGCTACATTCTACACATGTGAATCCTACTACAGTACGATTCAAACTTTATGGCGGCTCTGAACATGAGTCGAGTGGCTGCGCAGTAACAATTTCACGTGTCAGCGGGGGTGAGGGGCGGGGTAACCGGTTTGAATCAAACTGTACTATTATAAATGTGAAAGATTGTGGGGATGGATAAATGTTTGCTATTCTTTCACGCTTCAACAGCTGAACAGAATTAGCTGAAACTTTAGCACACATGTAGATACTGATCTAATTTAAGCGGGTCGCGCCAGCAAAATCCGCAAAATTCTAATTTTCTTACCTCTGCCTCCTTTCCTCCTCACAGAAATAAGCTTTTTTTTTCTTGCTAAAATGTACCCTTCGCTACTTGTGCTCGTATTTTTATTTATTGTATGGAGTAGTCCTTCTGTAACTGTCTGTTCTGTGTCTGCATGCTGATGAACATTGTCCAAAATGATTTGATTTAGACGTGCAGATTTGATTAGAGGCTGATGGTTCTTGGTGCTGGGAAACTTTGGTGTGAGGTTTAAGTTGATTTGGATGCTGAAGTGAACTTAGGGATTGACTTGTTAGAAGTTTAAAAAAATAAGATAAGATAATATTATCTTATTTTTAAAAACTTAGTTTAGTTTCTGTAGCGATTGAGACACTATCATTATAATTTTATTTTAGATTATAAAACAACCTGTAGGGTTGTTGTGCGTGTGTAGGTAGTGATAGGACACGAAGAAATAAGTCCCAAGTACACAATAAGAAGTATGAAAGTTTATTGCACAAAACACATTGTAAATATTATTATAATATAATATAATAATAATAATATGTGGGGGACATTTTCACACACGGCCATCTGACCCCAAACTAGGGAGACCCTGTACTATGGGTGTCAGACAGCTGATATACATACACAAATACATTTTTTTTTCTTTTAAATACATACTTATTATAGATAAACAACACCCAGACACAAGGCAAACACAAGTGCTCATCACACAAATGTTTACCCTGGGTGGGAATCGAACCCACAACACGCTGCAATTCTAATTGTAGTTATTAGGTTATATATATGCTAATAATTTTAATTTTAATGTAATCGTTTGATTATTGTAAACAGAGTAAAACATGAATAATATAATAAATAAAGGTAGGCCTCTACAAAGCCATAATATTAGTATAACAACTGAAAACTATATTAGTAAAATAACATACAAAAAAGAAAACTAATACAGACGTGGTCCTAGCACATGTAATTATAACCGCACCCTAATGAGAGGGCTATCCATTTTGTCCAGTAATGAGCTGTAGATGCCGTTGGTTGCCGCGCAACCTGCCCATTCATACCCATCCATGCCATCCTATCATCCTGTCCATTCATGCCCGCGTCATGGTGGAGGACTTTTGGCCGAAGGGTGTGGTGTTCCGTCTCTTCCGCGGACAAGAGCCACACGATCGCTTAGTGAAGTGAAGTAACTAACATAGGCATAAGATACTATACCAACTAACAAGTAATGTAATTTAGTTATGTATGTTAGTCTATAAGGTATATATTGTATGGGTCTTGTTACCTGAATAAAATGATTATTATTATTATTATTATAGACACTGTCTTCTTCCTCACAACAGCGTAAAATTCATCTATATGGGCTTCCGCAAACATCTGCGGGACACTACAGAAGCGCGGAAGCCCTTTCGGGTCTTGAGATATTAAATACGATAAGTTCCAAATGAAATGTTTTCTAATATACTCAGTAACCGCATCTGCAAATTCCAGTGGCTTTAAAATACAATTTACTGGAGCAGCTACAGTATTAGTATAAACCTGCTTTTTTAAAGTTCTACTACAGAAAAATTCTACTGAAATCTTGTCATTTTAACTGAAATCCGTGTACAATTTCTGTTTACATACACCATGACGAAAATCTACAAGAATAACGTCACTTTGTAGCTGATGTTTTTAGTAGGTATTTTTTCGCAAATTCTTCAGGTCTTGCAATTTTATACAGGTCTTAAATTACTATGTGTTTTTAGTCTCCTATGCCAACATTATTAATTTCTCACACGAGTTCTTACACGCTAACTAAGACAACACATTAATTTAGTTAGTTAAACTATTACTTAGTTTTTGCCAAGACAACCCAACACATAAAGATAAAGATAAAGATGCATTTATTTGTTTAAACATGTGTGATATGTATACATAGAAATGCACATATGGATGTAATATAGTTCAATATCGCAGGTTCAACATGTTTTGCCATATTCGGCGTACAAAATTGTTTATTAAATTAGGAAATCATTAAATTATAGTCAACATTATATCAATTCAAATTCATAAATACTGTCAATACAAAAATTTAGTCAAACAATAAAATAATAAAACTTATTCAAATCATAATCATAATAAAATAAAATCATACATATTAAAAATCATAATCATATTAAATTACTTATTCAAAATTTGTCATTCAAAAACTCTGTAACATTATAGTATCCCTTACTAATTAGCAATTTTTTAAATTCTTTTTTGAATGAATTAATATTCATTTCCTTAAGGGAATTGGGAATTTTATTATATATTAAAGGAGCCATGCATACTACACTTTTTCTTAAAAATGCTGTTTTGGCAGGGAGTGGCATCATAACTCAAAACTCAATTACGAGAAACTAATTCAACATACCAATAAATGTACTTCATTATCAAGAACAGTTCAATGTGCAATTAGCAAACTAATGCTTAGATTTATAATTAATCAGCCTTATATACCCAAGTACTACGAATAATGGATGAAACGACGTAGATGGGTGCGTATGGCTAAAACTAAAACTAAATTAAGACTAAGAAATTCAAGTCCGCATCCTAGACCACAAAATCGAGGCAAGCTGTCTGTTCATTTTGAAGCAGTCGTGAATAAATAAGGAGACAGTATCCGTGAGACTACTGTAAACAGTTGTAGATCTATCTAGTTATTTTGGCTGTGCTTGCATACGGCTAGTTGAATTGTTCTTTATAAAGTTTTCGTAACACCAATGCTGTCAAAGGTAACTACACTATGGACTCCTAAATTGAACCATTTCGATTTAAAACACCAAAAAATAGATACTTCTTCTTCTTCATACGTCGTATTAAAAACCAGTGATACGTATAATAACAGATTCGATTTCTATTAAGAAAGCGGTACATACTTAAAGAACATCCATACTTATCATAAGACCAGGGTACATATTTTCCTTGTCCACTACACTATTAACGCGAAAGACATCGTAAAGTACGTGCACCAAAGGCTGAAGTACGTGCCGAGAGTGCAGTTGCTGGAGTCGCATCGCAACTTCAACTTTAAGGCGTTTGTGGTGCGCATACTAACATGCTACTTGCGTTAGGTGATGGAAGAAAACTTTTGGCCACATGATGTGGTATTCCGCCGCTTTCGCGGACAAGTGCCACCTGAACGCACGAAGACTTAGTGCTACTAAGTGATACTAACATAGTTTGAAGTTGGAACGAAGTTCCTTATCGCGCGTTGTGAAAGGGGGCTAGACGGAAAAAATTCTTACGAAAAGTTGTCACGACATTTGACATTTCGTCATTCATTTGATTTAAGAGCCATCTATTAACGTTATTGGCGCAACTGTGCTCTTCGAGATCGAATTACGAACGGCCAATAGATGGCGCAGAAATAATTTATTGGTCTTTCTATCTAAATAACTACGCATTGTACTAACATGTTAGAAAATGTTAATCTTTAAAATTACTTACTTACAATGTAAGCAGCCATAATAACTTTTCATTCCTCGCTTTTTTTTTGCCCTGGCTTAAAGCCACTTAAATTCACTTTAACGCATCACATTAATTAGTGAAGGAATTGTAATAAAATTGTAATATAATTCCTTCACTAATTAATCGAAAGGAACTTCGTTCCATCCGGGTGTCCCTTGACACCTCTCAAGTTTTTTTATTTACTAAACACAATTGTTATTCGTATATGTTACAGTCAAATTATTAGTCCGTGTGGTGTCGGACGTAAAGAATAGCACCATCCCATATCTTTCCATGGGTGTCGTAAGAGGCGACTAAGGGACTCACCAGAGAATGGGCAGCAGCGTTCTCTGTGCCTTTGTAACAACCATACTGCGATCGCCAACCCGCCTGCCAAGCGTGGCGATTATGGCAAAACATCCCCTTGGGGAGGCCTATGTCCAGCAGTGGACGTGTTGCGGCTGAAATGATGAATCTCTGAAACGGCTGGTCTGTTTTTGACGAAATATTAAATTTACAGATAGCTGATGTCATCAGGAGAAACATAGGCTACTTTAATTTTAGAAACCGAATTATGGTCTCGTGCAAAAAAACGAAAATCCCACAGGTAACCAAAATTCATGCGGACGAAGTCGCGGGCATCAGCTAGTTATGAATAATATAAAAGAAGAATATAAACAGCGATTTATGCCGAAAGAGGTGCCTAAAAGTAAAACAAAACGAGTCTAAAACGAAGACATTTTTATAAAACAGACAGTTTTCTCCAAGGATTGAAAGATATTCATTCCACGCCTATTTAATTCAATTTTCATTACAGACCAGTTCGTTCACGGTCGCGTTAATAAATTATTTATAGAACATTCGCGAAGATGTCATCAAGTTACCAAGTTCGGTCGCACTATTAATAATGAAGTGACTGCCATGATTTTCACTTTATTCGACCCGAAGGACCAGATTGTAAATTTCGGTCCTTTTCCCCTCAATTACTGATACTTTTGTTCGGTTTAATTATTTTTATAGCCTTACTGTTATAGTTACGGCATTTGCCCTGGCATAACGTTGATTGTCTTTTCCCTAATAGCTTTTTGTAGAGATCTGGACATAAATTATTTATTGTTTTTCGTTAGTGAAACTATTTAATGTTGACAGAACATTAACGACCTATAGGTAGTTCCGATTTTTTTTTAAAAAGAATACGGTCTAAAATGCAGGTCAGTATGCTAACGGTCTCAAACTATGTTTAATAGGAATTCTATTGACGGCAGCATTGCTGTTTAGTGCCTACTTTTATTGCATTATTTTTAAGATCCTCACTCGCAGACGTTTGAGGGCTACTTGGTACTGTCTATTTAAAAATGCTTTTAACAACTACGCTACGTAGCTATGGGCAACTAGAATCAACTTTATATTTTTTTATTATGACATTCAAAAGTGCTTTTTAATGGTCTAATTGAAATAAATGATTTGACTTTGACTTTTTTCTGACTAACACTTATTTTCAGTAGGCAACCAATATTTTCATACGAAGACAAATATTTTAATAGCTTAGATTAGATTCATAATAAAATTCTTAAAATTTACTCCACAAATCTATTTACTAACTTCATCATCATCATCATGTCCAGCACAAGATGCTCACTGCTGGGCATAGGTCTTTCCCAAGATTTTCTAAATAAAAATAATAAAAATAAAACCATTTATTTTCAGGTAACAAAGAACCATAGAAAAATACCTTAACTTAAGAATACATATAACCATATATCAATTGTGTTAGTAAATAAAACTTAAAACTATGTTAGTATCACTTAGGTGCACTAAGTCTTTGCACGTTCCGGTGGCACTAGTCCGCGAAAGCGGCGGAATACCACATCCTGTGGCCAAAAGCTTTCATCCATCACCTGATGCAGGTAGCATGTTGGTATGCGCACCACAAACGCCTGAAAGTTGACGTTGCGATGCGACTCCAGCAACTGCACTCTCGGCGCGTACTTCAGCCTTTGGCGTACGTACTTCACGATGCCTTCCGCGTCAGTGGTGTAGTGGAGACGGGAAATATACACCGGGGTATTCGGTTTCGCAGCACGTAGCTTTTCGTTGGGCTCCGTAGGAGCCTTGCCGCAGCGGTTCTTACAGCTCTGCCGGCGCTTCCTCCTTTGCACCGTCACGAAGCCGTCATCATCAGCCAGTCAGGTGAACTGGTCTTGCGCTTTTCGCATACAAGGTCATTCCGTGTCTCATAGGTCATCAGACCACCTTGTAGAGGTCCATTCAATCTTGCATCTTCCGTTGCAAGGCCGCCACTATAGGAAACCTGCACCCTATCGTCCGTCATTTTAAATTAAAAATGTACACTGAAAAACCTCATTATAGAAATGAACATGTTTTCGATGTCTGAAGGATTACCTATATGTTAATTTTTATATGCACACTCGTTTATATCTGTACGTAGTTTAACGTCAGTAAAAGGGAACAAAAAGGTTCGCTACGGGGTCGTCCACAAACTAGCTTAGGACATTTCTTTCATAAGTCATGAAAGTCGTTTATTTAATACAAAAAACATAAACTCAATACTCAATATCTTTATTGTATTTCAAAATGTATTACAGTGGTCGGTGGGTTTATAATGCTCACAATTCTGAACCCTGTCGGGCACATCATAGATTAAATAGGAGAGAGGAGGAAGCGTTGAGTGGTTATTTATTTCAAAGATTTATTTATTTAAATATCCTTTTAACAGTTTACAACAACTAATGGTCAAATACTCAAAGCCTACTCAATTTTAAGATACTGTTAAGTCTCGTACTGTCACAGTCACTTTGATATAAAGTGATAGAGACAACATGAGACAAGACAATTGAGTAGCGTTTGAGTCTTTGGCCATAGGTACAATTCGCAAAACAAATCTCACTTGTCAATGTCAAAAGAGCATTTGATTTACCTATTGCATATCAAAATCCGTTCATTATTAAATATCCATTATTAAATACTATCTTACAATTAAACGTCATTTTCAGACACTGGCATTTATAATTGCTATTATCATTAATTAATTACTTAGTTTCAAAATATTTTCTCTCAAAAAATTTTTCATTTAGTATTTTAATTAGGTACTAATATTACATTTAAAACCTAACGTAAAGTAATCTAATTCTGAGTTGTGAAATATTGTATTGCATTAAAATAAGCAATGATATTTCAGGATTATTTTATGACAGGCAGACAGTTTATAAATGGATCGTTGTATTATTAAAATATTATTGTGTCAGAAGTATTTTTACTGATATTACTCATTTCATTATTCAATGCAATGTTAAAATTGTAATATACCCCTACTTTAAAAGAAATTAAAACTCTATTTTCCAACATTTACCAATATTGATTACACAATTATAATATTGTTGAAATGTTTTTGGGGTATTAAAACCTTTTTGTTTGAAAATTACAAAAGGTTGTGTAATCTTCAAACGCGATTGTTTTAGTGTGACTCTTTATTCTTGAAAATTTGTAAAATATTGGGATTTTTACTATTGCACTGCATGCACTGATATTCTGGAAAGTAGCAGAAATCACAGAACCCTGATTCACAAACGTAGTTTCTGGTCTTACCCTCAAAACTGCGTCCCTCTAAACGAGGTGCCGCGATCGAGTGGTAACAATATGTGACCTCTGGGACCTGCCATGTTTAGAACTTTAGGGGACTTACTTTCCAAAAAAATATTTCACGAAATATGCGTGTTCGGGGAAAGTTCTTTTTTGTTTTGAAGGGAAAAAAAACACAGAAATATGTTATGATTATGTATAAATAAACGGAGGATCGGTCTGAGGTTCCCTTAAGAGTTGCTTGGATATGGATCTATAAGGCGTATATTTTGTCTACTTAGTTTGAAAGCGGGAAAAATTTCTTTATTACAGTACAATGGCGGTGAGATTCCAGCCAGAGTGTTTTTGCGGAAGCAGATTGTAAAATATTGTAATATTTTGACAAGTTAATGGGCTTGTGGCGTTGGTTAGCGCCCTCTTTATGTACTCAGGGTGTTGGGTTCGGTTACGTACTGGGACAAATATTTGTGAAGGTGGACCTTACAGATATTTGTTCTGACTCTGTATGTTTGTGCATGTAATGAGGGACATTTTTGCGGTGACAAAATTTTGTTTCGTTTATTTATTTAAGGTCGACGCTGTCTCAAGATAAGAAGAATAGGAAAGGAGAAACCGGGCTTTACCCTTGCAGTGGGATAACACAAGCCTTACATAAATAAGTACATAATAATGGTACGATTGTAGTTAGGTTCCGTCTATCTATTTTTAATTTCATTTTTTATAAATAACGTTGCCCTACCTTAATTTCTGCTGTATTTTGGGTGAATTTACATAGGTACATCCAACTTACACACACAAATAACCAGACCTGGAACTACTATTCCTGTAAGCCACATAAATATTGGTTCGTTGCAGGAGTCGAACCCGAGAACACAGCATAGCAGAAATCGCTTAGCTACCGCGCCAACCATGCTTTTACTTATTAACTTGTGTCTTTAAAAAGGACATGCCAAACATGTGTTAAGTTTCTTTTAGTCGAAAAACGTGAAGTGTGTGTTAGGGCCTTCAAATTAGTCGCGCGCTAGTAGCGCGACAGCAGCGCGACGGCAGCGCTGCTTTGTAAATCCGTACGTATCAAGTTATTTTTTACCTTTAAGTTTTTGAATGCGGTTGTCTTTATTTGTAAGAAAGCTTTTTTTTATTTTCCGCTTTTCAGTACCTCCTTTTTATCCAAATCCATTAAGATACGGCAACACAGTTATAACAGAGATTGAAAATACTCCAAAGATTGAAGAAATCAGAACATCGTCAATGTAATTTTTGGGGTGTAGGTTGATTTTTTCAAAAACCGCCGTATCAATTTCGATAAAATTTATATGGAACTACCCCTGATGGATACCCTATCTATAAAAGAAAAGAATTTCCAAAAACGATTTAAATTTGCCAGAGAAATCGCGTACAAACATACAAAAAAGGCATACAATCGAATTGAGAACAAAAGTCATCACACGTTCACACGTTTCATTAACGAGGCAGTCAAAACAAGTACTGGTACTGTAAGAGTTCAAACCTGCTGTGCCTTTACGGTACTGGATCGATGTAGGTATTTCTCGTGGTGTGTTCTAATATTCGCCGGAGGATCTTGGAATTAAACACGGCAAAGCAATTTAGCACTTCTATATTACCAACGCAAACGCACTTCGGCCACTGACTTCACTAGGCTCAACAATACCTTGTTATAAAAACAGGACTAACGCTTCTAAATACGAATAATTTCTCGAACGAAGCCAGAGTGTTTAGACGAAACATTTAGTCAATGGTTGGCCATAAGCATGCAACCTTTACAGTACCTATTTAGGTAATAGGTACAATAGATAACCACAAGGAAAGTAGGAAACGTAAAATACAGTCTAAGTAATAATAATGCAGCTTTGAATGCAGCTAAGAACGGAAAGTTCTAAATTCAAATTGCAATTTTCAAACTACAGTTTGTGCCATAACAAAACCGTAGCGAACACTGAGAAAGACCAATAAATTCTCATAGTTACTAAATTCAGTTCCGAACTTAGCCGCTAGGGGTCGCGCGAGGCGATAACACGAGAACATCGCTTAGTACACACAAGCTACATCTAGGATATTTTGTTTGCTACTTACGGACGAGTATGATAATATTGGATGTTTTATAAAATTGCCACTACGCTACTTCCGAAGTAGTTTATTTTTCTTTGCTTTATCGTAAGTATAAGTAGGTACTATAGTTGGGGTACTATAGCTTAGCAGTAGCGGTCAATGCTCTAAAAATTATACGTTTCAATGTTTTGTATAACACGTCTTGCTATGGAAGAGCGGACTCTCCTACACAGACACTATCTGCCTAAAATCAGGACCCAATCCAAAAAATTTTTTGTTTAAACCAGGACTTGCTTTACTAATTAACTTTTTTTTTAGTTTTCCCAAGGTCACTAACTAACGGTCAAAAACTTGTTTTGTAAATAGGTTTTTTTTTTCAATATACAAATAAATAAATGAGGAAGGTGTTTCGTCGTTCATCACATTCATTGGGGCAAGCAATTGTCATTTACAATTCGTAGAATCAGTCTGCATTATATTCACATTCACCATCATCTTTAACCTATTTTCTTGTCTTTTTTGTATGATGTAAAGAACTGGCTAGCTTTAAAAAAGTTTTTTCAAAAAAAAGAAAACCGCCTTTATTTTTCACTCTTTAGTGTTGCCTTAACATCCAAATGCATTACGAAACGGCGACACAGTTAAAAGAGATTGAAAGTCCTCCAAAGATTGAAGAAACTAAAACGTCGTCTAAGTATTTTTTTTGGGTATTTGTTGATTTTCTCAAAAAGGGCTGTATCAACTTTGGTAAATTGATTTATATGGGACCATTTCGGAATAAACCCCTTTCGAACAAAAAAAGAATTTTGCGAATCCGTCTATATATGACAGAGTTATGCCCGAACATACACAAAAAAAATATATATAAACATTCGAATTGATAACCTCCTCCTTTTTGAAGTCGGTTAAAAATGTGTATACTCTTAGGGCCGCCTGAGTTACAGATATTAATTTATCTAGTTCGGGCACAGACTGATGGCTTGTTGATTTGTACTAGGCTAAGCCTAATTTGATTATGTAATTGTGTTTTCTGGTATGCAATTTATGGAAATAAATTAGGTCCGGCTTCCAGTCTAACCAGATGTACCTGGATCCAATCAATCATATAAAATCAATCAAAATCTTTTATTGTGGATCATAATATTATGATGTTGTACAATACAACACCTTTTTTTACATGAAGTGACTGCCTATAGTTATAGGCATAATTATGTATTTTTATGACACCCACACTACATCAACATTATAAAATAAAATTTCTAAGCAAGTTTTTATTTTATTCACTTACTATAATTTTTTTATACTGAAAAATAAATATTTACAATATAACATAGGTTCTATTCTTATGTACTATAATTTAATCTTTGACAGACTCTATGGGTCTACGACTGTCAAAGATCTACGAATGACGAGGTACGAGGTACGGAAGGGTTTCGATATGAAATGGATGGTCACCGATCCGCGGACCGACCTCGGTAAGCGTAGCTTAACCATGATAGATCGTTCCGTACGACTTGTACTTAGTCACAGCAAAAGTTTGATAAAGGCAAACATAAAAATAAACATGTGTATTTTTTAATTGATCTTCACAGTCCTGGAGTATCAACAAAGCTTTATTTTAAAGCAGAGAATACATTGAGTAAATATTTTTACAGTGATTTGCGATTCAAGTTACGAGGCAAATATTCTTTCATAACTGTATTTTAGCAAACATAGACGGTACGCAAATAAGATAAAATAAAACGTTATTGTTAATTCAAATATAAAAGAACTTTATTGAACTAGCTAAGTTAAGCTAAAGGCAAAACGTAGTCCTTCGGTACAAAAAAGGACTAATAATTTAAAACTGCTAAAAAAATCCTGTCTACTCTTGATCACAAACCTACCTACCTTACTCTATAATGTAAACTGCACGAAACTACTACTGTTATATTATTCCTCCATAAATTATAACTTCACCATGACATAAATTAACAATGAACTGAGGTCCAAGTTGTCGTATACCAAAGCTATAAAAAGGACACACAGGTACTCCAACCATACCAAACAAAAATAAAGGAAATGGGAAATGTCGAGCTCGTATATCTTGATATCAAGAAAACAGGCCACTGTGACAAGAGTAGATACTTCTACAGAGGCCGAAGCACTAAATCCTACAACTATTAAAAACGCAAAAGATTGTGTGTGATGTTTACTCTAGTACTTTCATGCTCATCGGATGACTGAAATTTAGCACACATATAGATATTAATCTAGCTTAACACATACGATATTTTTGAATGCCCGTGGAACAATTTCGCAGTCTAGCTCGATTCTAAAGACTACGAAGAAGATGCAGACAGAAAAGTAAATTATATGTTTACACATAGCCTTAGACGGGCTTGTCATAGAACCAAAAATCAAAGATAGCGTAGTGAATCAATCCTTTCCTCTTAGGAGGGAGAAGCCGAAGCCGTGGGACATTATACAAGCTGACTTTTTATTCACTACCGATCTTTTAGAGGGTGAAAGTATTAATGAATATGACTAACTTATGTATTTGGACCAACCCCGAAATAAAAAAAAAATAAAGCCAAAGGTAAAGCATTTATTTCAATTAAACCAGGCACTTTTGAATTGTCAAGGAGTTGGTTAGTTAGTCAAAAAGTTAAAGCTAGTTGCTTGTTCAAACATAGGTAGGACTCTATGAAAATGAACGAACAAGAAACTCCACGAATACTCTTTTAAATCAAGTTTTTACAATATTATATTATACTTGTTTCAATAATCTTTTGCTTCTATAATTGTGAAAACCATGTAGGCGAAGAGTGACACAAAAATAAGCAAATACATATTATTTTGATCATGTTGTGGTGCAGTTTTGTAGGACACAGCTGTTTTTTTTGCCAGCCTGTAGTCTGATTGTGTGTGTGTGATGTTTGGTCTCTGTAACTTATCTCCTCTTGTACTACCGGGCCATGTCGTAACGACTAACATATGCAGAAAACATGCAACATATCGTAAAACACATGACGGTAGAAATAAAATATTTTAGTACTTGTTATAAAAATTATTATGACTTTTATTGTACTTCAATATTTGTCTTGAAAACTAAGAGATTTTGGCTTTTAAATGAATGATACCATTATAATTTATTGATATATGCTTTGTCGAGTTCATTTGTATTGTTATCTATACTAATACGTATCTACACAAATATTATGAATAGGTAAAGTTTGTAAGTTTGGATGTAGGTGGTAATATCCGAAACTACTCATCCAATTTGAAAAGATTTTTACTAATATAAAGTTATTCTTTTGTCAAATGTCATCATCATCATTTGCCTAGCCTTTTCCCAAGTATATTGGGGTCGGCTTCCAGTCTAGCTGGATGCAGCTGAATACCAGTATTTTACATGGAGCGACTGCCTATCGAACCTCCACAACCCAGTTAGGTACGGGGTAACACGATACCCCTTGCTAAGACTGGTTGTCAGACTATCTGGCTTCTGACTATAACTACCAAAAATCTACAAATGATAGCCGGGACCAACGGCTTTACTTGCTTTCCCAGGCACGGAAGGAACTCGGTACGAAAGGGATGGTCACCCATCCACAGATCGACCGCGGTTAGCGTAGCATATCCTTTGACCGATCGATCTGCGGCTTTAACTTACGAGCCACGAGCTCGACTCTCGAATGTATAGGATATATTTCATGGTGTAAGTACTTGGCTTCTACGAAGTTGTGGGCAGAATCTAGTATATTATAAAGTTTATTTGTTTGCTCTAATCTTCGGAACGACTGGTCTCATTCTCAAAATTCTATCCCTAACGTTATCCCTCAGTTTATTATTAAAAAATACGGATTCGATCCTCATGAATGTCCTCCGCTCTGGGGCGAGCGGAGGAGTCTGTTAGACTCTTACTGACTAATAACCACCCTGGTGTTCCGTCTCACACCTACGTCGGGGGTCGCGGGAACTGTCGAGTCTGTTAAAAAAATACATAATCTATGTTTGTTTCAAACAATTAACGTTCGGCGTCCCGCTGTCAAAGAAAGGAATTACAGACCGACGGTCGAACTGTAACAAACATTGTGTATATATTGTACTGTATGAATGGGCAACCGTTCGTAAGTGGTGACACTTGAGATACAAAAACAGCTCTTATCACAACAACATACAGGTGCTGTCAATGACATATTGTGTCTCTTATAACAGAGCGAATTAATGCGGCAGTTTAATGGATTTTTTTAATATAAAAACTTGCTTTCGGTCGGAAAAATATTTATTATGTTATTATAATATTAAGTTAGTCACTGGTAATAATATATAATGTTATGATTAACTGTAAACTGTTTGATAGTTTCCAGTTATAGGAGCAAGTTGGCAAAGGGTTTCGGAATAAACTATTCTAGGTTCTAAAGGTCAGGTCTCGTGGGTGACATGAATGACCAAAGATAATTTATGTTCGGATAAGTAATAGTACTGGGTTGAGTACCATGTATAAATAGATTCTTTATTTACAACATTTGTAATATGTAAACACTATGCATCTTTGTACATAACTTAGCTATCATTCCTTAATCTGTGATACATTGTACACACTTCAAAATAGTGTTTTATGCAAGGTACATCGTATTCATGTTTAGTTATATAATTCCTGTAAATGCAAATATTGTTAACATCGGTTATAAAAGAGTAAGTATGGAGTTTCTTGCCCATTCTTCTCCATAAAAACAACCTTTGGAATGGGCAACTAGAATCAATTTTTTTCTCATTTGACGTTCAAAATTGCCTTATAATGATCTAATTGATATAAATATTTTTATTTTGAATGTTGACTTCAACCAACTGTAAAACCAAGCTACAATTTTATGTTGATTTTGGATATTAAAAATTATGACAGCCACGACAAAAAAGCAAAAACGTGCCCTCGGCGCCAAGTTAAGTTATATACTCTATGGACTTACGTGTCTGTCATGTAGTCGTGACCGTGACGTGCTGGGTAAATTTTACTTTGTCATCTATATATGACTGTGGCGTTTAGAAGCATTGATTCTGAAAATTCTTTCGCCAATAAGAAGCTACTTTTTTCCAAGTTTTATGATATAAAAATAATCAAAAACCATAAGAATATTGACGCAGACACGGTCTCGAACCGAGCGCTCTGCTTCCACATTTATTGTGCGAACTGTCAGACTGTGGAATTCACTGCCCGTCTCTCTATTCCCCAATACAAATCTGGGTATCTTCAAGGCACGAGTGAACCGGTTTATCCAAGGCAAGCGTGCTCCACCTTAGGTTGCATCATCACTTAATATCAGGTGAGTTGCGGCCAAACGCAAGCCTATAACAATATAAAAAAAGACAAAAGTCAGTTCTTAAATTAAATTTATCTGTGTTTAGGACTAAAATGAGAGCGGATTCGGCGCCATCTTGTTATTTTAGATGGATCAAACAACAATCCTTTCTGGCCATCTAACAAACTGAGTCTATGTCCATTATCCAGAAAACGAATAAACAATTCCACCAATGACACCAAATTGAGGCAGTACAAGCACCATTGCACACCGTATGCAACTTGACCTTACTCACAAAAGAAATTGTCCGATGTTCGAGTCTCCACCTAAAACTCAACCTTATAACTTGCGCAATATGACATGTTTTTGTGTGTCAGATGTTGTTCAATACGCAAGCTATTGTGGCTGTTTGTAGGTTTGTCTACAGGGGAATGTATATACGGTAGAATTTGAGGGTAAATCGTCAAATCAATGAACGGTCGGAATTGATTGCTAACGGAATACGGACTAAGGAGTTATGCCAGACTTAAGACGAGCTAGTTGAGTTAGGTAAACTATTTGGAGTAAATACGAGTAAATGCGGAAATACGATCGTTTTATACCAGCTAGCCTCTTCTCATTCAGAGAAGACATGAGCATTGATCACCGAGTTGGCTTTTGCAAGGAGGATTGGCGATTTCAGACTTAAATGAATAATAATACATTTATTTTCTCATCACAAATGTTGCAGGTAGGTACAGAAATTGCTTAAATTAATATAAAAAAAATATGTCGCAGCAAGCGATAATTTAACGATATAGAGGATTCATTTCACTATTGTAGTACAGAGGAAGTGGTAAACGCCGTGACGTCAGCTATCAGCCGTGGCGGAACGTGGACAGAGTCGTGTTGGAGAGTGGGGACCGTGCCAAGCTCACTTTTGCTCGAGACACCAAGCAGGACACTCGCCTCATACGAAACTGTCGGTTTACCTATTTTAATTGTATTGTACGGTCACATTTTATAAAGTTACTGCATTGAATTTTGTTATTCTACAATGAACCCGATACCACCGAACTCAAACAATGTCGACGCCACCGCTCAGCCATCGCGGTCGCCGACAAATAAAACATTTGTGAGAGACTGGAGCCCGAAGTAGGCATTGAATACCTGTGTTACGGGTCACCAGGCTCTCAATTCTAACAGATAGACTTATTTATGTAATTAGCTCAAGTAAACTAAATGTGTGATGGAGTTTACAATGCTTATTTTTAACCGACTTCATAAAGGAGGAGGTTATCAATTCGAATGTTTATATATATTTTTTTTTTTATGTATGTTCGGGCATAACTCTGTCATATGTAGACGGATTTGCAAAATTCTTTTTTGTTCGAAAGGGGGTTATCCCATATAAATTTTATCAAAATTGAGAAAATCAACAAATTCCCAAAAAAACTTACTTAGACGACGTTTTAATTTCTTCAATCACTGGAGGACTTACAATCTTTTTTAAGTGTGTTGCCGTTTCTTAATGTATTTGGATGATAAGTAAGTACTAAAAAGCGAAAAATAAAAAAGTTTCTTCAAAAAAAAGAAAACCGCCTTCAAAAACTAAAAAGTGATAAATAAAGAGGCGACTAAGGGACTTACCAGAGAATGGGCAGCAGCGTTCTCTGTGCCTTTGTAATAACCATACTGCGATCGCCAACCCGCCTGCCAAGCGTGGCGATTATGGCAAAACTTCCCTTGGGGAGGCCTATGTCCAGCAGTGGACGTCTTTCGGCTGAAATGATGATGAATGATGAATAACAGTCAACAACATACAGTCGAATTGAGAACCACCTCCATTTTTTGAAGTCGGTTAAAAACTTACCTACATATAAGTACGATGACGTCACTCGTAATCAAGCATCGTCAAAGCGTTGCCGAGCCTCGGTCGTCAAATTTCAAATCGAATAGAATCGTCCAATCAATCGTTATGGGGTGATAGCTCAGTTTCCGCATCGAGCGGACGAATGTACCCAATTCACATTCGATCTCACACTGAATCGATTATATCGGACTGATTGAAAATTTCAAATCGATTATACGAGTAAGACGATTCGTTTGGAATTAGGTTGAAAGATTACGTGGATTGGTGGAATTGAGCTAATTTTGGTTTTATCGATTCTGCGATATGGCAATTTTGAGGCTTCCTAAGTGGAACACGTGGGAGGAGATTGAGATGATATTGTATTCATAGAATTTAAATTCTATAACACTGTGCTCTATTTAAAGGCTAGTTGACTTATTTTTAGAATTATAATTCATATTGAGAAATATAACGCTAAAAATAAGTCACCATATTTATATTTCGACAGATATAGTACAATCTTTAAGTTTCCCAAAAAATGTATGGTATCAAGTCTTTTTAACCGACTTCAAAAAGGAGGCGGTTATCAATTCGGATGTTTGTATTTTTTTATGTATGTTCGGGGATAACTCCGTCATATACAGACGGTTTTGCAAAATTCTTGTTTTATTCGAAAGGGGTTTATTCCGAAATGGTCCCATATAAATTTTATCGAAATTGATTCAGCACTTTTTGAAAAAATCAACAAAATCCCAAAAATTACATAGATCCTTACAGTAGACATTGTTTCTTCAATCTTTGGAGGACTTTCGGTCTCTGATTGAACTGTGCCGCCGTTTATTAATGGATTTGGATGTTAAGGCGATACTAAAAAGAGGAAAATAAAAACTTTCTTCAAAAAAAAAAACAACCACCTTCAATACCTAAAAAGTGATAAATAACTTTAGCACAGAACACACATTACTTTAGTTTCGGAAGTCGGTGGCAGTGGCTTTGTTCTGTATGTTGTTTTGTATTGCCACCGACTTCCGAAACTAAAATAATGTGTGTTCTGTGCTAAAGTTATTTATCACTTTTTAGTTTTTGAAGGCGGTTGTTTTATTTTGTTGAAAATACTTTTTTGTAACTTTCAGCTAGTTTAAGTCACAACTGTAGTTGTTCGTTTTAATGATTCCTGTTATATCGTTTAGAAGATCAAGCTTTGCTATATCATCACTACATACTCGTATTATAAATTACAAGTTAAGTTTGTGTTCGTTCGGAATAATCTTCAAAACTACTTGTCCGATTATGTAAAGTCTTTGACTAGTAGGAAACTACATAATTCTTGAGTAGTATCTCATTTATAAAAAAAATTGGGTTCCGAAAAAAAAAATCACACGAACAAAGCCGCGAGCAATAGATAATTTACTATACTTTGTCCATCATAGTATATTATAAAATTCGCGTAAATTTATAAATGTTATCGATAATAAATTATACTGTCACCTACTAATTTTACAAACTAGTTTACTGCGAACATTCACTGCATACAAAAATAATTCTCCGCGCTGAACTTACTACGACGGCATAGCTACGCGTCGTAGCACCATGGTATCTGCTACGCCGTAGCAATATGACGTGAGCTACGCCGTAGCAACAAATCAATCGTGGGATCAACGCTCCTACACCAAATTTCAACAACGTTTAATTAGTTCATCATCTGCCTAGCCTATGCCCTACTATGTTGTTATCGGCAATATATAACTAGACTCTTTTCTGAGAAGTGCGCTGTCGGTAAAGACCTCTCAAATGTACTTAGCGTATTCTTCACAACCAATTAGCAAAATTATCTTTTTTTAAACAAAATTCAATAGCCGCATGTATTAAAGATTATCACTTGAAGACGGCTCGGTCACTGTGGTTGATGTTTTGTTTATTGTGTTCGTAACTTTCAGGACAAGGTTTGTAGGAAAAAAATAATTGGAGAATCAATCGAAATTGTAAAAAAATTTAATTTACATTTTTGAGAGAAAATATCGATATTAAAAATGAAACTTTCGGTTGTTATTTATTAAAATGTGTTTATACACCGACTAATCAAGCATGCATAATATTACGTACATGTTCTGCCAACTTTGGCGTACATTATAAAATACAATGTCTGAGTAAAATGGCAAACAATAGCAAATTTATAAACTTTCAGTTATCAAAATTAAGTTATAATAAAATTACATTTAGTCTGTAGTTATATTTAGTTATCAACTTAATCAAAATTTAAAATATTATACAAAACTTATCTATACTAATATTATAAAGAGGTAAAATTTTGTTTGTAAGTTTGTATGTAGGGGGGTAATCTCCGAAACTACTCATCCGATTTCAAAAATTCTTTCACCATTAGGAAGCTACGGTATCCCTGAATGCTATAGGCTATTTTGCATTGTAAAAAAAAATAGGGATCCAGGAAGAAGTCACGGGAAATCTGGTCTCCTGGTACATAGGGCCACCTATGTACCAGGAGACCAGAAAACTCACGCGGACGTTGTCGCGGGCAAAGTGCTAGTAAATAATATTTATAAAATTATCTACAAAGTCAAATAAAAGGCGTAAGGGCAGCTCACCGCACGTTCGGTTTAAATTGCACCCACGCAAACACGGGTGGATCGCTAGCAGTCAAAATTTCTCTAACAACACAAACTTTCTTATAAATTAGAAGATAACGAAGTAGCCACCCGCCAAGTTTAGCTCAAAGATAAGGATCGAATAAGTAAAGCAATGCTTCCTATTACTTTTCTAAACTTGAACTATCGCAACAATGTGCTTAATAAAAGTCGGCCAAACCCGCCAAGTTTCAACTCTCTTACGTGATCAGAATGTAAGAGTGGGGTTCTGAAATCAGCGATTTTTATTACGACTCATTATAATAATAACAATAATTACTTACCTCATAGACATTGCAGTTCCCAACACACATAACTTACATAAAACAATAGTAGAAAAAATTAATAAATACACAGAACTCAAAGAGGAAGTAACTAGAATATGGCGACAAGAAAGAGTGTATTTAATCCCAATAGTCCTCTCCACAACAGCCGTTATCCCGAACCATCTCCTTCATACTCTAAAACTACTTTCTCTAAAAGAAACTCTTTATATCACTCTACAGAAAGCTGCCATATTAAAAAAAATATTATTATTATTATTTATTTATTAATTGTAAGAAAGTTCATGCAAACAGATGAAAACGAAACAGGCCAACAACTCACCACACCCTCAACATAAAACACACTACACGTTGCTTTTACTTGGCTCTGGCCCGTAAATGCAACTGAAGCCAGCCAAAGAGCTGAGAAAAATTAACACATCCGCAAATAATAATAATAATATAATTTATTTCGGGTAACAAAAGACCCATAACATATATACCTTACAGACTATCATACATATTTATAAAAACCACAAAAATATTACTAAACTATTATTGTACACGAAGAGACGGCGTCGTGTTGCGCTGCGTGGTGTCGCGTAGCCTTCCGCGGGATCGCCGATACACGACACCCTTCGGCCATAACTCTTAAGATTATAGCCCCCGGAACTGTCCTAGACCCCTGCTATAATACCTTAATGCCATGGTGGTGCAATTAGGTATTTACAAATGAAATAAAAGGGCCAACAATCAAACATTTTTTTTTGAGATGTATTTTTTTGTTGGAAGATTTTTACATTTTTTATTTATTTTTTATTATTTTATTGTCAAAGTAATACACGCTCTGTATAAATTTACAAATGCCTATTTAATGGGGTTCTCCTACCGATGCTAGGGACTGACTGTGCACCATATTCACTGAGGGAGATTTGTACCAAAGTACAGTTGGTCGCACTGTCATCAAAATGTATGCGCAATCATGACATTTGTGTTACCCCTTCCTAAAGCTGTGTACATTTCGTTGGCAGAACGACCTAGTCGCCATACAAAATCGGTGTTATTAGAGCCTTATTGTGGGTAAGTTACCACTATTTTCTCTTTGATTGTATCATGCAAGATTGATAATAATTTAGCATATTTCTGTCAAAATCAACGAACCTCATCCTCAAAAATGAGTATGTCAAACTGACAGTAATTCAGTATGCTAAACGTGTTGTGTTGGGTATGTGTGACATCCAGAAATATAAAATTAAATGTCTTAAAATTAAACAGAATAAGATATCCAAAATCATAGCAATTACTTCCATAAATATGAGAAACTTTTTAACCTGGGTTGGTTCGTTTTAGCCAGAAATAAATCTCATGATGTTGTATGTGCAGATTGTAAATCTACTTATACTTCTTTGACTTTTTATTACAGTCCCTAGCGAAAAACACCTTGTCATCTTCAATAAAAAAAAACAAACAGAATTATAAAAAAAATAAACATACGAATTTCCTCAATTTAAAGTTGGCAAGATAATTTGGACGTCGACTGTAATGACGAAAACTTTTTAAATACACTATAACAGAGGGTTTCAGGGTGTTAAAACTCGGCTTTATGTCAAGAGTAATAAAGTGTACTTTTATATATTATCACGCTTTTTTATTCATCTCTCCCGTCCGGTGATTCGGTGATCATACCTAATTAACATGAAATTAATTTACATTTTTGTTTGTCCTGAGTAATTCGGGGCCTTACAAGAACGCACGCATTAAACCTTTTTTACAAAAAAGACAACTGCCTTCTAAAAGTAAAAAATACATTTAAATTCGAAAGTTGGCGGCTTTGGTTTTGTTTATTGTTTTGTTTTGCCACTTGCCACCGACTTGCAAAATAGTTATTTTTTACTTTTTGAAGGTGGTTTCAGGGTGTTAAAACTCGGCTTTATGTCAAGAGTAATAAAGTGTACTTTTATATATTATCACGCTTTTTTATTCATCTCTCTCGTCTGGTGATTCGGTGATCATACCTAATTAACATGAAATTAATTTACTTTTTTGTTTGTCCTGAGTAATTCGGGGCCTTACAAGAACGCACGCATTAAACCTTTTTTACAAAAAAGACAACTGCCTTATAAAAGTAAAAAATACCTTTAAATTCGAAAGTTGGCGGCTTTGGTTTTGTTTGTAGTTTTGTTTTGCCACTTGCCACCGACTTGCAAATTTATAGTAATTTTTAACTTTTTGAAGGCGGTTGTCTTTTTTGTAAAAATTTTTTTTTTTGCGAGTTTTTGTTGTACTTCTTTACATACAAATAAATTACGAAACGGTGACACCAAAAAATTCAGTCAACCCTTAATTTTCCACCCTTAGGGTCGAATATTTTCATGAAATTTATATGAGACCAACTTTAAGGTATACACTATCAGTTAAAAAAAAGAATCATTGAAATAGGATTACAGTGAAAAGAAATATGCGTAGTCAAATATAAACAAAAAAATCGTGTCGAATTGAGAACCTTCCGCTTTTTTTGAAGACGGTTGAAAAGTAACGTAAATTCGATGGAGTAACAGTGGTTTAGAATTAGTGTGGCGGACTGTACCAAGTTATTGACGCTTTTAGCCCTGTCTTATTACACCTGTAGTGCTAATCTGTTACAAACTCCTTTGATGAACACCTTTGTGAAGTGAGCTGTCATCTGTCCCAATGCTAGGGATTGACAAAGCAGACGGACGGATGACAGATCACTTCACCTAGGTGCTCACCGAGGGAGATTGTTACAGAATAGATATACTGTAGCTCCATTTCTTTTTTTTTTTGTTCCGGTGTGGATAATCCTCATGGATGTCCTCCGCCCTGGGGCGGCCGGTGGGGTCTGTCAGACTCTTGCTGACTAAAAACCACCCCGGTGTTCCATCTCACACATACGTTGGGGGTCGCGGGAACTGGAGATACTTCCGCAACAACACCTGTAGCTCCCTAGGCTGAGTTGATGGTTGGCTTGTCCAAAAAAAAGGGTCATCATCATTTCAGCCGAAAGACGTCCACAGCTGGACATAGGCCTCCCCCAAGTGGCGCCACATTAACCGGTCCCGAGCGACTCGCATCCAGCGGATCCCCGCAACCTTTACCAGGTCATCGGTCCACCTAGTGGGAGGCCTTCCAACGCAACGACTTCCGGTTCGCGGTCGCCACTCTAGAACATTTCGGCCCCATCGGCCATCTGTTCTGCGAGCAATGTGCCCTGCCCACTGCCACTGCTAAAAAAGGGTATTTTTAGTCAATATTAAGTGTTTTTACATAGTCATTTAACCACGAAACCAACCAATAATTTTATATATTTAACCATTTTTAATCATGTCTGAATAGATTAAGATAAACGTGGGTTTATCAAATGCTTGATTATTCGTCCACACGATCCGGTTAAATCATTATTCTGTATTTACAGCCTGTTCTAACAAATGAGTGGTGAGGATTACCTACAATCACGTGAAAGATAATACAAACCTTATGTAAACATAACATTACGTTTAATTTGCCCGGAGGGGCTCCGACCTCTAAGGGGATTTCGTGGGAGGATAATAGTATAAAATCAAATCATTTATCGTGTTTGTCTGACCGCCTAGTTCTTCGTAACTACAAAATGGATATTTGTTGTTTTTTTTTTGGATTTTAGATCCTCGAACTCGAACTGATGTCATTAGGAAAGCTGTCACGCTGAAGTGGAATTGGGCTGGACACATCTGCCGCATGTCGGACGATCATTTGGCCAAACGCGTGACCCAATGGGTCCCTTTACATGGCAAGCGACATCGCGGCAGGCCCAGGCGGAGGTGGCGGGATGATCTAGACTCTTTTGACAAAGACTGGTCTGAAATAGCCCTTGACAGAGAGAAGTGGAAGGAGAGTAGAGAGGCCTTTGCCCTGCAGTGGGAAAACACAAGCTGAATAATAATAATAATAATAATAGATCCTCGATCACCAATTCTCAGTGTGAGTGCGGTGCTCCTGACCAGACGACGGCCCACTTACTACAGTGACCAAAGTGTTCCTACACTTGCTCTTTAAGGGCATTAAAAATGCCATTGATGCCGGGTTAAACTTGACTACCTTCCGGGCCCAAGTTCTCTAATAAAATAATAATAAGGATTCACTTATACCATCAACTCCCTTCAGTGTTCCACAGTCTCAAACCAAGCGCTTTGCTTCCACATTTACGGTGGGAACTGCCAGACAGAATCCACTGCCTGCTTCCCTATTCTCCGATAAGACTATACCTGTATACTATATCTTCAAGGCACGAGAGAACCGGTTCATCCTAGGCAAGCGTGCTCCACCTTAGGCCGTATCATCACTTCAGATCGGATGAAATGGATTTTTATTGCGGTTTTCGACATAATTTAAAGAATTCATTCATATAGATTTTAACTTAAATATATAGCACTGAAATATGAATACTTAAACATGCTAGCCACATCAGAAGTGACAAGTCACAATATCTTTTACGAGCGCGTTAGCGTAAACATAAATATTTGAGTGGAACCTAGCTTCTTATTGGTGAAATAATTTTTGAAAACGAATCAGTAGTTCCGGAGTTTATCCCCTACATACAAACAAATTCTACCTGTTTATAATATTAGTATAGATAACTAGCTGACCCGACAGACATTGTCCTGTCAATTGATTTCTCAATTTTCTCTCCGTATAAACCTTCCCTAGACTTCCACAAATATTTCAAGACCAAAATTAACCAAATCGGTCCAGCCGTTCTCGAGTTTTAGCGAGACTAACGAACAACGAATTATTTTAATTATATAGAATAGAAGATTACTACAAAAAAAAATGAAAAATGCCTTAAAAAATAATTACTTTTGATTTTTGCGAAATGGGTATTTCAAATTTAGAAATCGCTTAGTCCGCTAGTCGTTTTATTGGACGACCATTATTTCATTAATCGCTAACGTGAAGGCCCTAACCAAAAAGCTTTTGTGATTTTTAACGTCAAGATAGATTTTTAATTAACCAGCGAACTTCAGTGGGGGGTCAGTTTCAGCTGACTCGCTGACTTGGCACTCCATCTATGTGGACTTAGTCGAAATGTTTGCACCCGCCATCAACTTCTTTATTTATACACCGCGAAATTAATCAGCCATCTTCGTGGAATTTCAACGGCGGGCCGATAAAAAGTATTAACTATTTTAAATTCTAAAATTTTTGGACAGATATAAACACAAAATAACATTGCGATTCATTAAATTTACATAATAAACACCTCATAAAAAAAAAGAAAGATTAGAATTGATAGAAAATTATAAAATCGGTAAATATAATGTCAGAGTAGTATCTACTATATATATTTCATACATAATTCAAATCGATAATAAATGAAAATAAAATGGCAATTATTTAATTATTTTTTGCAATTAATTAATTTATTAATTAATAAATTAATAATTAAAAAAAAAATAATAATAGATAAATAATTATAGTAATAGATTTTACTAAAGGACCAAAAAAATTCGCGAAAAATTTTTGCTAATCTATTAGATAAACAAGTAATCAGGGTTGTCGGATACAGTTGAAGTTTGCTTAGAATCCCATGGATGTTTTTGGATAAAATAAAATTAATAGAGATAACTGAAAACCCCTGATCCTGAAACTGTAGTTGAGAGCTTCGGCTCTTCAATTATACAGCATTTTGTGCGGAGGTTGATTGTTACTAACACTAGGTAAAAAGATTTTATATGTTACTAACCCTCTATGGATGTTTGTGTTCGAAATAAAGCTATTATCATTATTATAAACACTTTATTAATTAATACGAAAACAGAGTGTGTTACTGTCTTTAAATCAGCTGTTTTTATTTTATGGGTTTTCAGTATTTCCTCATGTAGCATTTATAGCCTGGCTGTTCTAGTTACAATCTTTAAAATTAAAACATGAATACCGACCTAAATATTAGGGTCTCATTTAAGAATGAGTCTAACTCTTGATTTAATAACTTAGACTAACAGAAAATGCCCTTATCACGTTTATGACATGAATGAAACAGTGATTTTTTACAATAATAACCCTTCCTTTTCCCTTTCCTTCCTTTCTTAATGCACGCGCAGTTACCTAAGGAACGGTTTCAATTAAGCGGTCGGTCTGTAATTGCGTTTATCGTCTAAAATTTAATCATAAAGCTATTCATAAAGTCATTTTATTTATTTATACTTCATGCACAAATGTACAAAGGCGGACTTAATGCCTTAGGCATTTTCTACCAGTCAACGAAGGGTTTGTCAAAGTCAAAGCATTTATTTCAATTAAATCATTTACACTGCACTATGGAATCGTCAAGGAGTCAGTTAGTCAGAGAGTTGAAGCTAGCAAAACGTAGGTAGGTCTCTATAGAGAAAATGGAATAGTGAATAGATAACATGGCAGGTGTTTTACAAAAAGTAATATTTAAAAAGTAAAAAAAAAATATACAGAAAGAAAGAAAGAAAAAGAAAGAAAAAGAATTTATTCGCCCCCCAGGACAAAAACACACACAAAAATAACATAAAAAAATTAAAAAACAAGAAAACGAAAGTTGGTCCTGTATGAGGCCAAAAGGCTCCTATCTCAGTATGGTGCTGTAACATTAAAAAAACGTCACAGCGCTAGTGTATATACAAACTACACATACATAATTATATTCTGGAGTATATAAACCGAAATAAATATATACGGTGTTAAAAACATAACTTTACAAAGAACATCGGCCAGATGTGACCTGACTAAAATATGAAACGACCACCAATGATTGATACGTCAAAAAATAGTGACTTAAGTGTACATTAAATTACGGGGTCCAGCTTATTTTATTGAGGCCGGAAAAATAATTTCGCTTTGTAATAAAAACCTCATTTCCTTACTACTTTCTATAGGTTTTGAACGCATCTAAACCCGTCCCGTTTTTATCTGTGGTACACGTTTCATCATAACGCGAAAGCAACACTACCATTATGCATTTACTTTTTAAATACTTGATTGTATTGTAGATTTTTTACTTGTTTTGTAGTGTAATGATCAAAAACATCATTTTTAGATAGGGATATGGCTTAAGTATTTCGAAACGAGTTGCAAATGATAGGTTGACTTTTGTACTAATACGTAGAACGGAACGTAGTATGACATGAGAGCTGTCAGCTCATCAGCTGTCAAAGCGACATTCCACGCAGTCCTTCGAGGTTTCGTTCGATCTTTGCTCTTGCGTCGTTGTGTACTGGGCGATTTCTTGTGGTTTTAGTGTGGTATTTGTGACTTGGCTACTATTACTGAGTCCGACTGATCTCTCAACTCCTCGCGACCCTCTGATACTGATACCTGGACACCGATAACGCTTACACCTGGCGACCCTCTGCTATTGACCCTAGGACACCGATTGCGCTTATGAGTTGGTTCAGAGTGCCGAGTAACGTCTCGGAATACTACAATGAACCCGAATAATCGAGCAAATCGTCGACATTTACAGTGCATTAATTGCAATATATACACCAGTCATATCGTTAATCATTGGATAGCCCCAATACTAGTAAGTACGTACTTTTCTCATTATGATATAGTTTACTATGTTATGGCAGTAATACAATATTAATCAAATGTATTTATTTATTTAGTAGAGTTTTTTTATGCTCAATGATGTTTTAGTATAACGTGGATACCGAGTAGATTGATAGAAACCAACCCAAACATAGAAAAAGAAAGGCAGATATCCTTTTAAGTTTCATAATAGTAATATTTATGTCTTCTTTTACAGATAACTGAAGATGATTACACACACACAGAGCAAATAGAAGTAGATGTGTCACAATTTGTTGATGGGTGGTGGAGGTGGTTAATGGATGAGGGGAAAATCAAGTCTAGGCATATATCAAGAAAACAATACTATGTTTATATTTTAATAGAACATGGAATATCAGGGAGAGAGGGTATAGCAGAGTATTGTTGCAACTCTTTGGTAGGGCGATGCACAGTTGGATGTTGTGCTCATGTCATGATGATTGTGCGTTACCTTGGATGGGCTTGATACCAGTCAAATATTTTTGCACTTACTGAATATTTAGATTCAGTAATTGTTGTAGGGGAAGACATACAATAAAGTAATACTTAAAACTATGTTGATGTTTTATTTAACATGCGCCTTTATTACCTTTATTTTACCGACCTTATCCGAAGTTATATTTTTAGTATAAGATAAGGCAAGGAATCATTTTATATATTTTTCTAATTTAAAACAGTTACTAAAAACAGTCTAGCTTGGCTGTTGTATAATCATCATTATTAAGTCCATGATAATCATACCCTGATTCATGCACATAGCGCTGTCTTTGTCTTAGATACATAACAGTGAAAAGATTAGAAAGGTTATTGATTCATTTGTAGTTTTATCCATTGACTTAAGTATATAGTTATAATAATTATATAGTATTTAGTACTGCATAGTTTTTATATATTAATGGTTTTTTTCGCCCTGCGGCACGATGGACCGACGATTTAAAAAAGGTGGCTGGCAGCGGATGGATGCGGGTTGCCCAAGACCGGGTTGGTTGGCGATCTCTGGGGGAGGCCTACGTTCAGCAGTGGATGGCAATAGGCTGATATATATAATGGTTTTAGCTGAGGTTGTAGTCATGGCTGCAGACTTATTACATCATAACCTCAAAAGTGACGAAATACATAAGTGTATCGTTCTATGATCCTCGGCCTTTAAAAAATATATTTTCAATTTAGGATTGATGCTGGTGCCTAGAGGAACGGATTAATCTATACACTAGTCATGTTCGCGATATTTTATAGTCAGGTCACAGCATGTATGAGCCATGGCCGATGTTCTTTCGTGTACTTGCTCAGTATCGAAAAACGAAAACATAACAAACAAATTTTATTTTTTGAGCCATGTTTTTTTTCACTTGTAGAAGCAATTTAGTTAAATATTTAACACCATACATCATACTAGTAATTTTTTCCATTTTATTATTTTTATTTAAAGTACTTTACATTTATTCATAAAGTTAGTCGTATTTCCTATTCGAAAATCGACTCCAATCGAATACTTTTACGTCATCGCGATCGTGGTATGTCTACGAAACTCAAGTTGCAAACTTGAGAACAATGTTCACGTCAAGTAAGTTGCAAGTTAGATTTGTTAGCACTGTCAGAAGTTGCCTTGTGCAAGTGGTGTTGTATTTACGTTTACAAAAGTATCGCAAGGAAAATCCTTTTCAAGGATGGCTGTGTAACAAGTCGTCTTGTGGCAAACTCTAATCCAATTTTAACTTGCTGGTAACTCGATGTTGGCGTGTTATTTTTGGGTCTGTGAGTTTAAATGGAGTGACACCAAGCTTATCGTAATTAAGTTGACTGGTAGGAGGTATTATTCGGTTCAACGTTCTTTGAGCCACCGTTCATTCAGGCAAACGTTCTTCGGTCAAACGATCACTCGAACGAACGTTCTTCAAGAAAGTGAACGTCTGTAACTGAAGTAAGTACGGAGGTACTAGAAGGACCGACTACTAGAGTTAAAACGAGTATATTTTGATTATTTACTAAAATCAGACAAAAGGGAGACCGGTCCGTTAGTCCTCATGTCATACCATAAATCATTTTAATCTATGATATTCAAACTACTTTTAATAATCTAGAAGTTTCCAGAGTGTTCCGACATAAACCATATAGTTACTGGTTTCTGCATGCTAAATGCATGCAATCTTTATAGTGCATATGCAATGAGATCGCAATGGATAGTAAACGTTGCGTTGTTTAAGGGCCTATGCACACCACGTTAAATAAATTAAAATAACCAAAATAAAATAAAGATATACCTACGTAATAATAATAATAACAGCAGGCTGTTATTATTATTATTAAGTAGGAATATCTTTATTTTATTTTGGTAAATAACGAAGCACATTCCACAAACGCGCGTCGACGGCGCGTTTAAAAGACGTGGTGTGCATAGGTCCTAAATGTCAAAAATGTTCGGTTATCCTTAGTCATTACTTAGCATTTTGATGTTTATTTCTTATCTGCACATGCTACATAATACATTTTTAATTAAATAATAACAATTATTAAAATAATGTTACTAATAAACATTATACGTAACAATAATTAATAAAATAATAATTAATAACAAAATAACAATTAATAATAAAATAATAACTAATAAAACAATAATAATGAATAATACATTACTATCTAATAATAATATACCTAATTGCCTAATCAATTAAAAATACCTTAATAATCAATAATAAAACAAATGTCTAATTAATTATTAATATAATAATTGGATAATTAATAATAAAATAATTTCATAGTGACATATTTAATAAGCAGATACAATCAACATAATAGCCAAACAAAAGCCATCTTCCTCTCTCCTACTTTTATTTTTGCTGTGCCCGACAGGGTCCACAATGTTCAATTTTATACCTACCGGTATAAAATTGAACATTGTGGACCCTGTCAAGTACCCTGTAAGCCTGACCCTGTAAGTTCACTTGTGGATGCAATAAATGTATTGAATATTGAGTATTTAGTATTGCTAGGAAAGAAAAGGGAGGCAGTGATAGCATGACGGATGAAAAAAACATGAATGGAAGAAGAAAACATGTTGCGCTGCACCAAGTAACAAAAAGACAAGGGCAAGAAGATTATGACGATTTCTTATCTGCACATGCAAACATAACGTCTCGTTCACCACCTTGCGGTTATGAGCGGCAGCTTAAAGTGGCGCGGCGAGCGGTAAGATCAAATGTGTGTTTCGCTCAGCGAAAACGCACTGGTTTTCTCGTCGCTAGTTTTAGTTAGCATTTGTTCCCGCCGCCCGCCGCGCCGCTCACCGCTAAGACCGAAGTCGTGGCCAGGCCGTAAAACTGTAAAAAATTATATTTGACAAGGTCTGTTAATAAAATTAATTCATGTACCTTAACATCGGTACTATGCTGTGTGATAATACCTTCCGACTCGCTACATGCCTGCGTCTGGGCGCTCCATGCGGGGCTCCACATCGTTGTCAGTGCGGTGAAGCTGTTGACTGCCTCGGACATCGTGGCCTATCCTGCAGTCGGAGCGCAGGCCGAATGGCATGGCACGCCAGCATCAATGACATCTTGCGTCGTGCTCTTGCCACCGCCGATATGCCTGCTATTTTAGAACCCAATGGCTTGGCACGCGACGATGGGAAGAGACCAGATGGAATAACCATAATGCCTTGGAAGTTGGGTAGACCTTTGGTGTGGGACGCAACATATGTCGACACCCTTGCGCGTACAACGTGTTGTGCTGGGGCAGCTGCTGCAGGTGCCGAATACCTCAAACGGCGCAAATATAATAGCCTTCTTGGAAGCTATATATTTGAACCGTAGGGGGTGGAAACTCTAGGGCCATGGGGTCCGAATGCCCATATTGCTTTTTGTGATATCGCCAAGCGGCTGGTCGACTCTTCAAGTGACCCGTAGGCTGGTCTATTCTTAGGTCAAAGAATCAGCATTGCCATACAACGTGGCAATGCTGCCAGCCTGTTGGGCACGTGTCCCGTTGACAGCGATGTGGACGAGTTTTTGATGCCCTTTGAGCTCCCCTGCCTTTTTCTTGGAATTGTACATAATATTATTAAATTAAGATTTGTACGTAACTAAAATTGTAATTTAATATGAATAAATATATGATTATCCGTTTATTGTGCCTATAGTAGAGTAATGCTGATTCATATTAACGATATCAGCGGAAGCTAATACTTATTTGGATGTTAATAAGTGGTTGAAGGTTAATAAAATAGTTATATCTTACAAAAAATAATGCGAGCATAAGTAAAATAGTTTTTTCGAATAATGATAAAAAAAAAGAATATCTTAACACAGTATACTTTTGTCAACTATTTTATTAATAATCAAAATTTTATAGTTTGTTTTTGTTTTCCACTTATCTGTAACGAAATCTCCAGGAGATTCGCGTCAATTGATGTGGCAACTTGAATGTCAGCATTAAAAATTAGCACCGCTGTTGACGCAGTTGCTGATAAATCGTGAATGCTGAAGCATATACACAAGAGCAATGCAATGATCAAGATCACAATTCTATTTCACTAATTACGTTCAAAGCCCAACAGTTGACAATGGTGCCACAGTGCACTAGTCTTTGCGTATGAAATGCGGGTGTACTCTCTGTGTTTGGTTTAGTTCCACTGTTGGTACACTGTGGTATTGTGTGGTAAAGGCCTCTTTGTACAAGCACCTTCTGGTTCTACTCGAGCTAGATTCGAATTGCGCCGTAATAATAATAATATGTGGGGACATTTCACACATGGCCATGGCCATGGTCAAATTAGGTAGATCCTGTACTATGGGTGTCAGACAGCTTATAAATACACACAAACATATACATAGATACGTAAGTATTGTAGAGAGTTTGAGGCTTTATGTAATGAAGCCATAACTATTTAGTCTATGGTTAGAACCTTCTGGATACCTTAGAATATATTTGAATGATGTAGAAGATAGTTTTTATACTATGACATGTGGCGTCAGTGAGACCCAGCTAGGCTCAGAGCTGCGGTCTTGTAAATCTTACCTCTCGCTAATCTTATTAATATAGTCTTCTGAAAGTCACTAATACCCTTCCATTTAACGTAGCCTACACTCCGATCCCCGCAGTATACAGATAAAAAACAACCAGACACAAGGCAAACACAAGTGCTCATCACACAAATGTTTAGCCTGGACGGGATTCGAACCCGCAACACACTGCCCAGCAGACAATCGCTGGGCCACTGCACTAAAAGTATCGTTAATGCGGGTGTACTCTCTGTGTTTGGTTTAGTTTCACTATTGGTGCCTCTTTGAACAGGTACAGACTGCTAACCCCCCGCGCGTTGAAATTTCTTCGCATAGGGGGTAAGCAGTTGATGACGCTGTCTGTAGGTACCTTCTGATTCTACTGGATCTAGATTCGAATTGCGTTGTAATTTTTAAGTATTTTTTAATGTTTTGTTGCGCAGATTATGTACTATTGTGGCGACCACTACTGCATTACATCTTAGCTGGCTATGGCTTTTATCCTGATAATTTTTTTATGTTATGTATTGATTTTTAACCGACTTCAAAAAGGAGGAGGTTATCAATTCGAATGTTTGTATTTTTTTTTTTCATGTACCTATGTTCGGGCATAAATCTGTCATATATAGACGTATTTGCAAAATTGTTTTTTTTTCGAAAGAGGTTTATTCCGAAATGGTCCCATATAAATTTTACTAAAATTGATCTAGCCCTTTTTGAGAAAATCAACAAATTCCGAAAAAAATACTTAGACGACGTTTTAGTTTCTTCAATCTTTGGGGACTTACAATCTCTTTTAAGTGTGCCGCTGTTTCTTAATGGATTTGGATGTTAGGGCAACACTAAAAAGCGAAAAATAAAAAGTTTTTTCAAAAAAAAAGAAAACCGCCTTCAAAAACTAAAAAGTGATAAATAACTTTAGCACAGAACACACATTACTTTACTTTCGGAAGTCGGTGGCAATACAAAACAACAAACTCAAACAACAACTCTCAACTCTTTTTTCACTTTTTAAATATTACTATTTGTAATGCACATGCCTTGTTATCTCTTCACCACCCTTGGTTGTCTGGTAGAGAATGCCTAAGGCATTAAGTCCGCCTTTGTACGTTTGTGCATGAAGTATAAATAAATAAAGCCGCCGCCGCCGACTTCCGAAAGTAAAGTAATGTGTGTTTTGTGCTAAAGTTATTTATCACTTTTTAGTTTTTGAAGGTGGTTTTTTTTTTTAAACTTTTTTTTCCAACATTGTTTTCAAATATAGAAGCAACAAGAATAATGTAAACAGTATGTAACAGACGAAACGCGTTTTGTATACGCAGTGCAATATTATTTAACAACCTGCCTTTGTATTTAGACATCGATCTATTTTGCACGAGTGCGTAACGAATCAGAAAAAAATTGAGCAAAGAATACTTTGAAGGGAGAAAAAAAAAATTCAATCTATTTATTTTAAAATAACATGCATGGAATATACATCAATTAGAATAACGCTCAATCTTTATAAGTAAGATTATGTGCGCTATCGATCACGACTTAGTATTTGGTTGCTCACACACATGGCAGGTCTTTGTCTGATAGTGGACCCACACGTACGCCGGCTTCCGAGTTTTTAACTGTAAAATAGGTTTTTAAGATGTTTTTATTTGTCGAAGTTTTTTATTTTAAAAGGACAATGCCAGAAACTCTATAGAACTTTGCCCCACTCAATAAAAGGCATGTCCAATATGTAGCATCTTACTGTTTATTTATTGCTGATAACTACACATTAGTCTTAGTGACTGAGGGAACTTGCGGTTTCCGTTTAAATCTAAAAACAATAATGACATTGATTATAGGTTTAATTGTATTTTAGGTAAAATGTGTTTGTATTTTGTGGATAAGTATTTCGTAATCCGCAAGTTCTAAAGAAAAACAATTTAGTATAGAAAGGTTCTATATTCATTACAATTATTTTTATTAATTTACTTTTTCTGTACATGGGTGGGGCAGGATCTGGCATTGTCATTTTTTGGTTATTTCCTTAGGCAATTTATTCAAAATGCTTGGCATACCTACCTATTTTCCATACCTGTTTCTTATTACAGACTTTGATCTTATTTTTGCATTGTAATCTATATCTGGAAACTTGTACTAATTAGCCATTATCAATTGTCACTTTTTGTTACCATTTACGTGTCTTAGTCTGTAAGCTTTCCTACCATTATAACGAAAAAAAAAATTTTATTGTAAAAATTTTATTTAAAAAAGTGTCCGTCGAGTTTCTTGCTCATTTTCCTCCATAGAGACCTACCTACGTTTTGGAACGGGCAACTAGCTTCAACTTTCACGATTTGACGACACGGTTGGCGCAGTGGCTGAGCGATCGACTGCTGCGCAGCGTGTTGCGGGTTCGATTCCCGCCCAGGGTAAATATTTGTGTGATGAGCACTTGTGTTTGTCTTGTGTCTGGGTGTTGTTTATCTATATATGTATGTATTTAAAAATGTATTTGTGTATGTATATCAGCTGTCTGACACCCATAGTACAGGGGGACCCTAGTTTGGGGTCAGATGGCCATGTGTGAAAATGTCCCCACATATTATTAACTTTCTGTCTAACTGACCGACTCCATAGCAATTCAAAAGTGCCTGTAAATGGTTTTTTAAATTGTAATAAATGCTTTGGCAAGCAAAATACAACTGATTTATTGTACATTACGATACAAAAGTTCTTCACAACATCAGCCTACTCCGTGGTGTTGTGGTCGTCTTACAAAGGCGGACCACTCGATGTATCTGACATGAAATACCTCTAGACGGGATTAAAAAATTGTCAACATTAATTAGAAAAATGTTTGTGACGTTTCTAAACCCGTAAAAGTATGAAGGAAGAATTGCAATTAAGTGGCTTTTAAATAATGAAGAAACACATTTTTGCGCTACGGTAAATTAACTCTGGTAAAGATGTCGCCGCTCTATTCCGCGCCGCCCTTGGAACGCAAGGCTCGTACCGCTCGCGTAATAAGATATATATATATATAATTATGTTAATGAGACAGTTTTGGCATAAAGCAGTCGGAAAATGTAAGTTTTAGTTCATAAAATAACGAAATAAATTTTTAAATTAAATTCAAAGTTTTCAGTATTTTTAATCTGTTATAAAACACCATGAAATAGTAGCGGCCATGTTATTACGCCGTACGGCTGTGTAAACAAAAAATTGTCAATTGTCATTCAACCGATTGGCGTATATAGGCTTTTGTACTTTCATTATTTTCGTAACCAACGTAATTTTTTAATTATTACACCTATCACAAAATATGCTTTTAATTATTTTTAAATTATATACAATTATCATATTTATTATGAGCGCATTTGATACAAAACGAACTGACGTCATTTTCGCTGGGCAATATGGCGCCCAGTAAGAGGCGTTTTCGTCAAACTACGCGCAAAATTTTGTAATTTTTTGGTGGCATATTAGCACTAAAGAATTTCATTGAGACACTTTTCAAAAATGGGTGTAATACCCTATTATTGAAATGTTTATAAACATCCCGACAGCAACCGTCGGTCCACCCACCTACAACTGCACCCGTCTAGTCAAAGAATCGTCCCTTTTCAATGGAGGATGAGAAACTTTCTGTCCTGTTCCTCATACCTCTAAAGTATGTTAGTGATCCGCCCTGGTTTTGCTTGGAACATTAAATATATAATAAATAAATAAATAAATAAAAAATAGAGAGAAAAGAAGGAAAGATAGCGTTTTTACGTTATGATCGCCTTATAGTCAAAGAATCAGATACCCGTACGAATCAGAATAACAAGAAGGACGATTCGTTTGAAATTCAGAAACAAACTCTGAAAAAAAGAGAACTAGAAATTACTCCACAAAACCAAGTACCAAATTCATACGAAAGTAAAGCTCGGTCACCTAAAGGACAAGTCAGCAAACGAACCAAAGTGAACAAGAACAAATTTCCTACAGGCCAAAGTTCCATGACAAGCTACTTATATAGTAAGCATAATGAGGATACACCGAGATACACCACAGCTCTTTCTTCAGATGAATCAGAATAGCAACAAGAAAGCCCCCCCAAACGTACTACATACAAAAAAATATCGCTAAAATCAACAAACATAACTACTACTACGCTGATAAAACCTCCCCCAGAACGGCCGGTCACCGCGGGGGAAGTAGACCAAAACCCTCCAAAGCAAACTGAGGCAACAAACTATCAACCTGCAGAGAATTCAAAGTACTACATAGCTACATACAACGTCAGATCATTAGCAAGTGAAACAAAAATATTAGAGCTAGAGTATGCAATCTCGGCTATTAAGTGGGATATTATAGGGATTTCTGAAGTACGTCGAGAAGGTCTCGCAATAGAAGACAGAGGCAGCTATCTACTTTACTACTTTGGACAAACGAAAGGAGCAAGAGGTGTGGGCTTCCTGGAAAAAAAACAAAGAAACATCGAAGTGTTAGATTTTATTCCAACATCGGAAAGAGTCGTTACTTTACAAATTAAAATCCAAGACAAGGTTTACTCACTAGTGCAAGCCTACGCACCCACAGAAATAGCAAATGAATCGGAAATACAAAAATTCTACTCTGACCTGGAATCTGCTATGATCAGATGCACAAAATCTATTATTTTTATGGGTGATATGAACGCTAAAATAGGTAATCAAGAACCTGGCGAGCATCTGACAATGGGCAGCTATGGTTTCGGAAACAGAAACAAAAGAGGTCAAATGTTCATAAACTTTTGCCATCAACACCGACTTAAAGTAACAAACACTTTATTCAAAATGTCAGAAAAATTAAGATGGACGTGGATGTCGCCTGATGGAAAATATAAAAATGAAATTGATTTCATAGCAACAAACCAAGCCAAAAACATAGAGAATGTCGAAGTGTTACAAAGGTTTTTGCATTCGAGCGATCACAGACTTGTTAGGATGACGTTCACCTTAAAAAACTTAAAGAAATCACGATCACATTACAGGAAACACGCACAAAATTCCATAGATTACAGCAGATTTGAAGAAGAATTTTCGATTCCTTCTGAACCTACTAATGAAACAGTACAAACATTTTATGATAGATTAGAAACAACACTGAAAAAATGTTCTACATGCTCTAGTACGCCAAAAAGTAACAAGAAATTAGAGTCAGTAATAACACAGGAAGTAAAAGAGTTACAAAACCAAAAACTTGAACTGAAAAACAAAGAAAATAAAACAAAACATGATAAATTAAGACTCAGTAAAATGTATAGAGAAGTTAACAAACTAATAAAAACTAATTTAAAAAAATATAGGAGCGATTTTCTCTATAGTTTTCTGAAAAAGTCAGGAGGCATCAAGAAAGCATACAAAAAAATAAACAGTACTAAAAATATACTAATGCACTTATGCAATGCTGAAGGGACAACTGTAACAAATAGAAAGGACGTTATGACAGTGGCTACACAATTTTATAGAGAACTTTACAGCGAAACTTGCGAAGATAAACAGGTCCATACAGACAACTGGGCAGGAAACAACGACTCGGTCCCATCTTTCTTAGAGAGCGAGGTGGAATTATCTATTAGAAAGCTAAAGGCGGAGAAAAGCCCCGGCCCAGACGGTGTGACTAATGAAATGATCTTATCAGGAATTGAAAAACTAACCACCCCACTCAGCACACTATTTAATTTAATTTTACAGCAGAAAAAAATACCAGTTCAGTGGTCATGTTCAGAAATAGTTCTTCTATATAAGAAAGGAAACCCAAAACTGATATCAAACTATAGACCTATTAGCCTAATGTCTTGTTTTTACAAGGTTTTCACATCGACCCTGCTTCGAAGAATAAGTAACAAAAGTCATAGAAGAGAACCAACCAGTTGAGCAGGCCGGATTTCGTGCAAATTACTCGACAGTCGACCACATTCACACTGTAAAGCAAATTTTAGAAAAATACATCGAGTATGACAAACGTCTATATCTCGCATTCATAGACTATTCCAAGGCATTCGACTCTATATGCCACCGCTCTATATGGCAATCACTAATAGAGCAGGGGATTAACATCGAATACATAGAGCTCATAAAAGAAATATATAAGCACAGTTCAGCACGAGTGAAAATCGAAGTGGCAGGGCCGCCGTTCAAGATTGGACGAGGGGTCAAACAGGGGGACCCCCTCTCCCCTAAACTTTTCATAGCAGTCTTAGAAAATGTGTTCAGGAAATTAGATTGGGAGATATAAGGGAATTAGGATAGATGGAAAATATTTATCGCACCTCAGATTCGCGGATGACATTGTCATACTGTCGGAAGATCCGGTAGAGCTACAAATGATGTTAGAGAACCTTAATACACAAAGTAAACTGATTGGGCTTGAGGTCAACCAAGATAAAACTAAACTAATGACTAACAAAGAACACGTTCCTATAAGTGTCAACTCAGTACCTCTACAATATGTGGAAGACTACACATACCTCGGTCACGTCATATCGTTTAAAGATTGTAGCGAAAAAGAAATAAATACAAGAATAAAAAACACATGGAATAAGTACTGGGCCATGAAAGAAATTTTTAAAAGTTCGTTTTCACCTAGCCTGAAATCAAAAGCTTTGGGTACCTGCTTGATACCATGCCTCACATATGCGTGCCAAACTTGGTCCTTAACTAAAACTCAACAAAATAGAATTAGAACATGTCAAAGAGGTATGGAGCGTAGTTTCATGAATATTAAACTTAGAGACCGAGTGAAAACTACGTTGATCAAAAAAGCAACAAAATCTAAGGATGTGACTAGGCAGGCATTTAAGCTTAAATGGCGATGGGCAGGCCATGTTCAGAGGCTAGATCCACAACGATGGGCCCAGATTATAACAAACTGGATCCCCAGAAAAGAAAAAAGAAAAAGAGGCAGACCATTTAAAAGATGGAAAGACGATATAGTTAGAGTAGCTGGCAACCTCTGGGCCAGAACAGCCAAACTAAGGGATAAATGGACGCATTTGGAGGAGGCTTTTACCGCCTTAGGCGGTCCTTACATTGAGAACGACAGTGAAGATACTAACACATAGCACTAACATATAATGATAAGTTATTAGACTAACATACTAACATTTTATTCTATTTTTTATTTTCTTATTATGATAAAGTCCTAACGTGTTGTTAAAGTTATTGTAAGGAATTAATAAAAGCTTTTTATTTATTATTATTTATTATTTTATAAACATCCCGACAACAACCGTCGGTCCACCCACCAGATACCTACAACTGCACCCGTATAGTCAAAGAATCATCGCTTTTCAATGGAGGATGAGAAACTTTCTGTCCTGTTCCTCATACCTCTAAAGTATGTTAGTGATCCGCCCTGGTTTTGCTTGGAACATTAAATATATACTAATATTAAAAAAATGTTCATAAAATGAAAACTACTGGGCCAACCTATGTTAAAATTTTATGGGACCAAACGGCAACTATTCCGCATCTAATTAAGAAGATCGGATCATAAATCTCAGCGTAATCGTAGCACATACATAAGAAAAAATACCAATCGAATTGAGAACGTCTTCCTTTTTGAAGTCGGTTAAAAGAGGTATAATTGTTTTGTTTGTTAGAGACACGAAAACGAAAACGAAAATCGAACGACGAAAATTTTTTCAGTGATATAAATCTGCACTATTGCCGAGTGTAGTAGTGTGAATTATACTTATAAGTATAATTGAATATCACGCGAACGGTACTGTTTAGTATATGATATTTTGATATTTCTAAACCTGCTTTAAGCTTGGTCATGGAATTGGATGAAATGAAAAATTCACCACTTGATCATCACTGGGTGGTAATAAACGGTACGGTAATGGTGGTGATGGTGGCTATACTGTACTTATGTTTACAAATAAATAATTTGAATTTGAATTTGAATCATAACAACTTAAAGAACAATCGCGAGGAAATTGTTTCTGGAATTATAAATTAAGCGACTACATAATTTTGTGACTACTGAATTGACTTACTGAAACGAAATCGTTTACCAAATCAAGCATACGGCCCATCAAAAGTCTGGCAAAAAATTGTCATAATTGAAAACTCATAAAAGAAAGTTGTTTGAGTGAAATTCAGTAATGATGAATCTGTAGTTATTTTATTTAGAACACCGATAGCGACAACCATTGTCCAAGGCATTAAGAACACCTTTGTGCAGTGTTTTTTCTCATTATGCACAAAAAGCTTAATAAATAAATAATCATAAACCACCATTACCATTTGCCATGATTATTTATTATCATCTAGTAATTGTCTAAAAGTAATTGTCTTGTCCGTATAGTGCCGGACGTAAAGAATAGCACTATCCCATATCTTCCCGTGGGTGTCGTAAGAGGCGACTAAGGGACGTACCAGAGAATGGGCAGCAGCGTTCTCTGTGCATTTGTAACAACCATACTGCGATCGCCAACCTGCCTGCCAAGCGTGGCGATTATGGCAACCCCCCCCCCCCCCCTTGGGGGAGGCCTATGTCCAGCAGTGGACGTCTTTCGGCTGAAATGATGGTGATGAGTAATTGTCTAGGTTATTGTTGATAATAAAATTATCATGACCGTCGCTGTCGCTGCTTAAAACAATAAATAAATCCAGTTTCCCTATTACTCAGTTCCACTCAAAAAACATCACAGTTCAAACTAACAGTCATACTCGGTCTTCAAACTCAATTCGGGCAAGCATCGTGTAACATAACCGACTGTCATGAATGACTGCCATCTGGCGCTGTCCAAACAAAAACATACCGGCGCCATTTAGAATGCAAATAAGGACGGAGTGTGACATTCGACCTAGTTTTTCGGCTGGCATGATTTTAAGTTTGTGTTGTGTGGATATTCAGTGAGGTTTTGTTTTTCAATTATAACTTTGGGTTACGCTCAATGTTCATTGTATTTTATAGGTCACTCAAATGAATAAATATGCGATAGGTTGATCTAACCGTATTACACAATATGAACCGATTAGACTATTCTATTTGACGACACGGTTGGCGCAGTGGCTGAGCGATCGACTGCGGCGCAGCGTGTTGCGGGTTCGATTCCCGCCCAGGGTAAACATTTGTGTGATGAGCACTTGTGTTCGCCTTGTGTCTGGGTGTTGTTTATCTATATATGTATGTATTTTAAAAAAATGTATTTGTGTATGTATATCAGCTGTCTGACACCCATAGTACAGGGTCTCCCTAGTTTGGGGTCAGATGGCCGTGTGTGAAAATGTCCCCACATATTATTATAATAAATAATAATAATATCTTTATTTCGGAATAAAATTCCATAAAAGTACAGATTTGTTAGCACATGACCACTTAAAAACTATGTTAGTATACAAATACAATACAATACAAAGATGTTAGTAACATAAAACTTAAAAACTATGTTAGTACACATTACCATTATATACAGGAGCATGTAGCTGACATAGGCTCCAGATCAAAGGACAATCCAGTTTGTTGGCAATGACACTCAGGAGACTGTTGGTACTGGCACGCACCCTGTGCAACAAGGATGCTGCTCGCTTGCGCCTGATTGCAGCGAAGCTGTCAGTCCGGGCGTCCACGAACATCCCTGAGGCACTACAGAAGCGTGGCAACCCCAACAGCATCCTGAATGCATTATTGTACTGGACTCGAAGAGCATTAACGGCTTTTTGAGTGAAGCTAGTCCAAAGGCTACACGTGTAAAATACTTGACAGTATGCTTTAAAAAGTGTTATTTTAACTGAACCCGTGCAGCGTGAGAACCACGTAAAGCCAGTGGTTATGGGTGGTCAGAAGCCAGTTAGTCTGAGAGCCAGCCTTACCAAGGGGTATTATGATAAATAGTAACTGGTTTGTGGAAGTTAGATAGGCAGTCGTTCTATGTCCACTACCACCACCACGTCAACCTTTAGACGCCCGCTGCTGGGCATAGGTCTCCCCAAAAAGGGGGTTTAGCCGTAATTTCCATGCTTGGCCGATACATGTTGGCGATCGCAGTAGGTGTTACGATACTTAGACGGACGCTGCTGCCCACCCTCTGGTCAATATCCTTCTGTCGCCTTCTACGACACCCACGGTTAGAAATGGGGTGGTACTATTCATGGCCAGCATAACACGGTTAAGGCTAGGCACATAATGAGGTTGGCCTTTATTTTTCGTCGTCGATAGAGCCAATCTGTCAATCTACATAATTGCATCTTAAATAGGTATAGTTAATATGAAACTCTATGAAACATTGTGTACTACGTATAAAAATCTATGTTAGGAGATAACCAATATTTATCGGCTAGTTCACTGCAGTAGTAAAATATAATGTCTATCCATGACTACGTTTGATGACCAAACGTGAATGCAATACTGTATCGTATACATCCAATATCCATACTAATATCTACACTAATATTGGAAAGAGGAAAGATTTGTATTTTTGTATGTTTGTAACGAATAAACACAAAAATTAATGGGCCGATTTTAAAAATTCTTTCACCACTAGAATATATCGACGGTGAAGTGCCAATACCTACTAACTGACATTTTTCGAGAAATTCACTTTTTGATCGTTTTGATTTTAAAGGTGATTTTTAAAGATAATGCAAATGTAATGCTCATGTTTTAGTGAAATCTCCTAAGCGTATTTTAGTTGCAACACCATATTAAATGTGGAAATACCTCCCAAGGGCCAACTAAACCAGTTATTGGCACTTCGCCGTCGATATAATATCTTTATTATTCAATATTCTTGAGTAACATAGGATACATATAAATAACATATAACACACATATATTTATCAATTGACAAAATTAGGGATCCTTCAGAAAATCTCGCGGGCGAAGTGCAAGTTATAAAAACGATAGTGAGTTTGTATGTAAGTATTGGTGAGCAAGTGGACTGTAGATATTTGATTTACTTAGAGGATGATGGAGACACTGTAATCTGGGTAATTGCTGTATATTTTACTATTAAACCGGCAAACTATGTACAAGGCAAATCACATACGTTTGACAACTAACATCGAACTAAAACATTTCTTCTCTTTTTTAAAGGTGTAAAAGTCATTATAAAAATAAATATAATTCTTAAAAAAGGTGGCATACCAGCCAGTCGCCAACATACCGGACCCCCAGTGGAACGCTAACAACCGGTGGCTACTGGCTGGGAAGCAGCTTCCATTAAAACCAGCTTACGGGCCGGTCGGCGCAGTATGCCGCCTCTAGTACGGACGTCTGCCACGCGGACCGCTCCGTCTGGCCCTGGGTAGATTGACGCTACTCGTCCTAACGGCCATAAGCCACGAGGAAGGGTAGGGTCGGCGATCAGCACCACGTCTCCCTCACTAAAACTGAATGTGTTGGTGGAGGGTCCCCTTGCTCGGAGCGTGGGCAGGTACTCGCGCAGCCATCGTGCCCAAAACTGATCTGCCAGACGTAAGCTTCGACGCCAGTCACACCTTCTGTCTAAGTCTGCGTCTGTGAGCGTGCTGGTCCAAGGTGCGACTGAAGAGGAGCCCAGAATTAAATGGAACGGAGTGATCGCTTCTGGTGAGTCGGTTGAAGATGGCACATACGTGAAAGGTCTCGAATTTATTATGGCCTCTGCCTCAAGGAGTAGTGTGGATAGTACGTCTTCTTTTAATACTTTTTCAGCGAGGCAGGCTCTCAGGGCTGTTTTCACAGTTCTTACCAATCTTTCCCATGCTCCGCCCATGAACGGTGATGCCGGTGGGATAAAACGCCATTCGATTTTGTGGTTTGTGGCGTATTCTTGCACTGCGTCGTCCTGTAACGAGCGTAGCTCTCGACAGGCTCCGGTAAAGTTGGTGCCATTATCTGTAAATATTGTTGTAGGCGACCCTCGGCGAGCAATGAAACGTCTTAGGCTCATAATGGCAGCATCGGATGAAAGTGAGGTGACAAGTTCTAAGTGGATGGCTCTCGTTACTAGGCATGTGTATAGTGCAACGTAGCGTTTTTCGTGGCGTCGGAATATTGTGACAGTGATCGCACCGAAATAATCTAGGCCCACTTGCGTGAACGGCCTCTTGTGATGGTCGAGTCGCTCTTCCGGTAGATTGCCGATTCGAGGTCGAGCAGGTTGGCCCTTCCACCTTCTGAATTGGAGACAGGCTTTGGCTATGCTACGGATGCTGTCTCTTGCTTTGAGTATACAAAACTGCTTGGGACTGTTGCGCAACTCGGCGACCTCGCGGGCGACGAGAAGTTCAGGGCGCGCGTACGTCTGCTCTAGGGCGCTCACGATGTCGTCCGGTTCCCCAGAAGTCCACAGGAGAGACGCCACGGTCTGGTACGCCGCACCGCGTACAGCGTTGTTTAAACGATCTAAATTATCTGACGGAGAAAAATTTGATTTAGTTCGTTCGTAACTACTCTTGAACGCCATCCACTGACTAACTTCGCCCGAGAACGTGACGAGTTCGGGTCTCTTTGGTCTGTTGGAAAGGGAGTTTATAGCTTGGGTAAGCTGAGTTACGGGGTCTGAGATAGGGCGTTCAGACGTATTTAATTGTTGTGATGCATCGTTGTGGTAGTTAGTGTAACTGATGACGGGGCTGCATGATTGACATTCGGTACGTAGAACGATACCATGTTGGTAGGAGCGGCCGGCTGTGAATGTTGTCTTTGGGGGTTGCCCAAGGTGACAGTCGGTGCCTCACCAGGCATGTTCGCGTTAGTTACCGTGGTCATGTTCTGCTCGAGAACCCACGTCGCGGTGCGTTTTGCGGAATGACAATTAGACAAACGTGAACAATGGGATTTAGATGACTTATCTGATGCTTCCAGGGCTGCTAGTCTGGCTTGTAATTCCGTCTCTTCCGCCTCAGCCTCGAGGCGGGCAAGCTCGCGCTCACGCTCCGCTTGTTGTCGCGCAAGCTCGCGCTCATGCTCCACTTGTTGGCGTTCGCGCTCCACTCGGCGCCGCATTGCGTCAGCTTCGATGGCCAGTTTCTGAGCGCGGACGGTCGCCGAAGACCTCGAGGAGTGAGTGCGTTCACTGCACGACTGTATACTGTGAACACTAGTATGTGCGCTGCGTGAAGGTGCTTTTACATTTGCATCTAAAACCGAATTAGATCGAACGCTTGGGCGATTTGCGAGGCTAGGTTGTGCCTGGTCGCAAGGTTCAGTGTCCGCGGGCTGTGTGGTCGAGCTAATTGGCAATGCCAAAGCACCCTCCGTTGCTGTAGCCAAAGCCGGCCGGTCGCCGCCCCGTGAACGTTCGCGACGTTCGGGCTGCGTCCGATCGACTTCCGTGGCCGTAGTGTCCGTGTTTGCCTTGCTTTGACTATGTGTTTCCACCATGGTTAATGAATAAGAATGACGAAATGAATGTTTAATAAGCGAAATGAAAAACTTACGTCAAAATGAAAATGTCGAAAATGGTTTTACGGCGAGAATGGACCAAAATGTTGGTGAGCAAGTGGACTGTAGATATTTGATTTAATTAGAGAATGATGGAAACACTGTAATCTGGATAATTGCTGTATATTTTACTATTATACAGGCAAACTATGTACAAGGCAAATCACATACATTATAAAAATAAATATAATTCTTAAAAAAGGTGGCATACCAGCCAGTCCCCAACAGTAAGGAAGAAAAAAAAAACATTTATTAGCACGCACAGGACGAAACACACAAAAATAACATTGTTAAATTATAAAATAAAAATAAAATACCTACCCAATAAGGTACCTATTATAATAACTATTTTATAACACAACATTTCTAGCTCATGTAATTCTTTGGTTTGAAAAGGAAGAAATATAACTTTTTAATATCAATTTTTATTAGTCTGTCTCAAAACTTATGCAAGGTAGGACTTTGAATTTTGTCACAATTTACACATGTGTCTGATCTTAAACTGGGCTGAGACCAGACATTTTTCTTTTACTTATTTGGCAATACAGCCAAATAAAAAAAATAAGAATAATTATCGTGTTACATAATTATAATTTGAAAGAACTTCTTCTATGGATTCTTAAATATTTTCTTTGCTCATTTGCAAAAATAACCATTGCCATTAGAGTTTAATTACTTCATCATCATCATTATTTCAGCTGAAAGACGCCCACTGTTGGACACAGGCCTCCCCCAAGAAATGAGGGGTTTTCCCATAATCGCCACGCTTGGCAAGCGGGTTCGCGATCGCAGTATGGTTGTTACAAAGGCACAGAGAACGCTGCTGCCCCTTCTCTGGTGAGTCCCTTAGTCGCCTCTCACAACACCCACGGGAAGAAATGGGTATGGTAGTTAATTACTTACTGACCAAAATAAGACCAGGCTTCTTTTATATAAAATCTCAAACTAAAAAATGAACAACCTCACATCATCATATACCTACATCAACATAACATTCCACTGATTACGACTCAAATACATAATAAAATAAATACATTTCTGCCAAAATTATTACTTTTACTCGTTAAATTATATTTTATACGACTATATTACGTGACTTTATGATGACAGTTACGCCTCATTTGCCGCCTTTTATAGTCTGTGGTAATTAAGAAAATGGGAATTTTATATTAGATCGTAAAAGCTCATTTGTAGTAAAGTTTTATTCAAAAGGGAATTATGTATAATTAATAATAGTAACTATGTTTCGTATTATTTTATTTGTATCTAAATACACTGTAATTCTATTGCGTTACTCAGCCCTATAGAATTAGCCAGTCGAGGGTGCGAAGTTAAATTAGTGAACTTCAGTTTGCAATTGTCAGGTCTTTTTTCAGGTATAAAAGGTCATCTGCCAAGCCTTTTCCCAACTATATTAGGATCGTTTTCCTGTCTAACCAGATATAGCTGATTACCAAAGTTTTACATAGAGCGACTGCCTAGCCTATCTGACCTCCACAAACCAGTTGCTGGATAACACGATACCCCCAGGTAAGACTGGTTGTCAGAATTTCTACCTTCTGACTTTCTATATCGACTGTCAAAGATTTACGAACGACAGCCTGGACCAACGCTGCGCAGCGCTTTACGTGCTTTCCGAGGTATGGACGGTCACCCATCTACGGAGCAACCGCGGCAAGCGTAGCTTAATCATCTTCTCTGGTCTATCTGATCGACTTTTACTTTGCCACGATCTTCTCAAAAGCGAGCTCCTATCATTATCAGGTATAAAAGGTACACAAATAAATCTTGCGCATACTCGTACTAAGCATACAAGTAGCATCTACATAATAAAAATGAATCGTTGTTCGTTAGTCTCGCTAAAACTCGAGAACGGCTGAACCGATTTGGCTAATTTGGTTGTTGAAATATTTGTAGAAGTCCAGGGAAGGTATATGCGCGGAGAAAATTGAAAAATCAATTGGCAAAGATCAATGCTATTAAGTTATAAAAAGGTTGGATAGTAACATAAATTATGATTTATGATACCAGTTTCCGCCCTAGGCTTCGCTCGCGAAGAAGTCAGAATAGGACATCATTTAAAAAAGTAATAATAATAATAATAATAATAAAACTTCAATTCGGACAACAAAGATCCATAGAGTGTTAGTAACATAGAAAAACTTATCATCTAGTGTTAGTATAAATCAACCTCCGCACAAACTGCTGTACAATTGGAGAGCCGAAGCTCTCTGCAACCGTTTTCAGGATGCTTGATGTTTTGACTGTCTCTCACTCTCCTCAGTAGCGACGCGGTTTTCTTGCGTATAATCGCATAGAAACAGTCTGTACGGGTTTGCGCGAACATTTCCGACGCGCTACAGTAACGAGGCAGCCTCAACAACATCCTGAAAGCATTGTTATATTGGACGCGCAGGGCATCCAGCGATCTCTTAGTATAATTAACCCATAGATTGCTCGTGTACAGACTTTGGCAATAAGCCTTGAAAAGTGTTACTTTAACTAGGTCTGTACACCGCGCAATCCCATGAAAGCGTAAGTACTATCGGGATAAAAAAAAAAACTTATGTCCTTATCCAGGTCATAGTTTACCCGTATGTCCAGCTTTACTAGATCTGTTTGGCCTTTAAGACTTGATTAATGAACATACAGACTTTAACATATTTAACCGACTTACGTAAAAGGAGGTTTTCAATTCGTCACGTATGCATGTACATACTATCATTAGAACTGCTACATAGATAACCTATTAGGGTTGCCAAAAAAAATATTTTTTTCTTCAAATTAATATGCGTATGTATATATGTTAGTTATTTTTTTTTATTATTAATTAATAGGCTTGCGTTTGACCGCAATTCACCTGATCTTAAGTGATGATGCGGCCTAAGTTGGAACACGCTTGCCTATGATGAACCGGTTCACTCGTGCCTTGAAGATACCCAGATTATACTTATCAGGGAACAGAGAGGCGGGCAGCGAATTCCACAGTCTGGCAGTTCGCACAATAAATGTGGAAACAAAGCGCTTGGTTCGAGACCGTGGAACTTCAACCATATAGCGGTGACGCTTCGCCGTATCTCTGCTCGTCCGATGATGGAATGGGGATGGGGGAATTAAATTGTGCAATTCCAAAGCACACTCTCCGAAATGTACCCGATAAAAGACCGATAGGCTGGCAACGATGCGGCGATGTTCCAGGCTCTGGAGCTTAGCCCTAACCAGGGAGTAATTGTTAATGAGCCTCTTGGCACGTCTATCAATAACTTCCAACGCCTCCAGTTGGTATTTTGCTGATCCATCCGAAAGGTGCGAACAGTACTCCATGCACGATCGAACTTGTGCTTGGTATAAGTTGAGCAGCTGTTCCGACGTGAAGTACTTTCGCACCTTTGCGAGGACTCCCAGCTTTTTGGCAGCCAGTTCAGTAGTATATTCGTTCACGAATTTTCCAAAACTATTCATCGACTTTAACACAAAACACATTATGACTTCAGTTTCGGAAGTCGCTTGCAACTTGGCAATACAAAACAATAATCAAAACAAAAGCCGCTGACTTCCGAAACTAAAATCACACCTACATAATATGATGTATTGCTAAAGTTATTTATCACTTTTTAGTTATTGAAGATGGTTATCTTTTTTGTATTAAAGTTATTTAATATTAACAGCATTACACTTTATTTACCAACAAGCTAGGTTTGCAGTCCTTCTTTATTGAAAGAAAGAAGAAAGAAAAAATAATTATTTCCCCATTCCATCACCGGACGAGCAAGGATACGGCGAAGCGTCACCGCTATACGGTTGAAGTTCCACGGTCTAAAGACCGTGGAACTTCAACCGTAGCCGTAGCAACCAAGCGCTTTACTTCCACATTTATTGTGCGAACTGCCAGACTGTGGAATTCACTGCCCGCCTCTCTATTCCCCGATACATATAATCTGGGTATCTTCAAGGCACGAGTGAACCGGTTTATTCTAGGCAAGCGTGCTCCACCTTAGGCCGCATCATCACTTAAGATCAGGTGAGTTGCGGTCAAACGCAAGCCTATAACAATATTAAAAAAAAAAACACAGACCATGTGCACACAAAAATAATAATAAAAAAGGTTATTTAATTTAAAAAAAAAATAATTGTGTGCTCCACGGCTGCGCCAAACAGCACAGCAGTTACATTTTGATTGTATACTACCTTCACCCAACTCGCAAATAACTACAGTACAGTGTGTCCTGTGTAGTGTTTACGCTAACAGCACTGAATCGAGAGGTTACTGCGGTCAGGGCTGTGTGCTTAGACCGACCGGTAGCTAAAGCCAATACCGCCAATTTAGATGCTGACAAGACGAGTGACTGATTGTAGATTTCGGTAAAGGTAAGCTGGTACTGATGTGACCAAGATCGAGCTGTCAGCATACAGCATAGAACTTTGTTCATATGCTGGTCCTATTCTACAGCTAGTGTAAAGAATTTCCTAATTGGAAGTAGATGATGTTTCCTAACCCTTTTTTATTGACAGGGATAACGTTCTTACTATATTTTATAAAAATATTTTCTTATCTTATCACACTTCATCTGACAAAAATATAATTATTAGAACCCTTAGTTTTGAATAAATAACTGTATCTTCATTTCTCTTCTTCTTCTTTAATTTTCACAGAACGTACGTATCATAATATGGCCGCTATAATAACATATAAATAAAATGTAATAGTCATAAATTAAAGGGGTTCCTATACAAGAAACGCGTTTTTTTTTCTTTTAGATAGTGAAAATAATAAATGTAGTGTTAAATATAAAGACTGATTAAAACAGTTGCATAAAACTTTCGTTCACTTTATGAAAAACTGCATCTTCCAACTAAAATAAACATTCCCATTCGTACGAAGCTTAAAATAAAACGAACAAACTTAAAATGAAAAATGAATATATTTCACTCAGTTCTCCTTACCACAAGCTTCACTAACAAGCGACACTAGGTCAGCATAAAGAATTCCGCAAAACACACAACACGGAAAAAAACCGGAACACATACTAACATTCAAAAATAGAATGCGGAAAGCGAGCGCGCGAAATTACACAGCTCAGGACGAGCCGCGAGCCACATCCGTTTCCGGCGGTAGGAGTAGGCGATGGTAAAGTGCGGGACACACTAGAGAGAAGGCAAACTTTACTAGGTGTGAATAGGTTTGGGTATTGTGGTTTTGAAGTTTATTGATGTCGGCCATATTGGGTTTGGATGTCAAGTTCATGCTCATTTCACTGATAACTTAGTTGAACTGTAAATGACGGTACAGAGTAGGTCCTGTATTCTCCATAGTCCATACTAGCTGATGTAAAAAAACACTATTGTTTACGCAATTTATTTCCTTACAGACGTTATAATTAATGAAGGAATATTAGCGTGATGGTGGTAAATAAACAGTTTGCTTTCAGAACAACTAAGTTTTAGTTTACACTAAAACATTACAATAGAAAAGGCAGCAAGTAAGTCTAGTGAGTGATCATCCATACTATTAACATTATAAATGCGAAGGTAACTCTGTCTGTTACGCTTTCACGATGAAACGGCTGAACTGATTTTGATGAAATTTGGCATGAAGATAACTTGAACCCCGGGGAAGGACATAGGCTACTTTATATTGGCGACTTCGGCTGAATTCACTATAACCGACATTCACGCGGGCGAAGTCGCGGGCAAAAGCTAGTAGATTATATATAGAACCATGGATAGACGAGATGCGCCACAGATTAAGGCTAAAATGGTTGCGTACCAATATTCTAACAATTAAAATATATCTTTTTTACTAAATATCTCACGCAATTTCATTAAATATTAATAATTTGGAGTTAATTCCACCAAACACAAATCAAAACTTCTCCCGTTTTCGATGTTTGACGCTGAATATTTCTGAATTTATTTAAAGCCTTGAGAGATGTAATAATTTAACTGTTATTGCTGGATAGTAATCTGACACATTTGGCATAATAATTAAGTTTCACGTAAATTCAACTATTGAGAGATTGTTATCGAGACAAAGCTAAACTTAATTATCGTGAAGTTTTTAATAATAATAATAATAGTTCCCTCAACCAAAAATTAGGGCAACTCAGACTTCAGTCGCGTGAAAGTCGGTTATCATGGATGTAGATGAAATCGCAAAAATATCATTCCCCAGAGTGCAAGCTATCTTCACACCAAATTTCATCAAAATCGATTCAGCCGTTACATCGTGAAAGCGTATATAAACAGAGTTACTTTCGCATTTATAATATTAGTATGAAATAATATGGATGTGGATTAGTAAGTATTAAAGTACCTATAGATTGTAAAATCATTATTTAGGTATTTTAAAAGATTATAGTTTATACATTTTAGATTGAGAACAACGGATTAACTCACTGTGTTGTCGGGTTCGTCCGACTAGTTTGTGGAACTCCTTGAAAAGGGTGGCCGTATGCCATCGAAACAAGTCGGACGAACCCGACAACACAGTGAGTAAATCCGTTGTTCTCAATCTATAATGTGTAACAATACTCACGTTTCGTTTAATGAATCATAGTTTATTGCTGGTTCTTCTACATAAGAAACTACCTTTAGGAAAGATCCACTAGATTCAATGTTGCATGTAAATCACGTTCCAAAGATTTTAATGGTCTTTTGAAAATCAATAATTTGACTTTGACTTACAAGTCCCACTCGTGTATTCCAAGCCTAACACCGCGACAGTTTCAACCGATCCTATTTTTCGAACGGCATTCACCGACGTATCGCGGTATTTGGATGCCAGTACCCACCGCTTTGCTCTTATTACAATGTTCACTGAATTTCTGGCTATTGTACAGAATGTGGAGTAGGCGTGGCCATTGTGCGTTCAAGTATAAATGTAGAATGTATTTTAAAGCGTGTAAATGGTAAATATTTTGCATTTGGAACGTTGCGTTGGATATTTCTGACCTATTTCGTGGGTTGGTTCTGCGATTTTGTCAGTAGCTATTATTTCATAGTTTCTTTGATAAAAACCTTGTTCCACATTATGAATTTCTCCTATATTGAGGGTGCGTTTAGAAACATATAAATCACGCAGGGCAACAGCCAATCTTTCAACTACTGCGCCAATTACTGTGTCTATTGCGGGTTACTAAAATGTTGCTCATTTTATTCTATGGTAAGTTTTTAATATTTATTACTTTAAAGTATAACCACAAATATCATGCCGGTCCACTTCCATCTTGAGACCGAAAAGCCAGCTCTCTTGTTTCTGACGGAGACGCAAATCAGATGTCCGACTGACACGGCGTACCTATCGTACCCAGGGTACTCCCTGGAACACAACTTTAAGGCTCGAGCCGGAGTGTGCCTGTACGCCCGGGACGACATCTGTTTTTGCCGCCTCCGTAACCTTGAAGACCGTAGGTTTTCTGTACTTTGGGTTCTGGTGGACACTGGTATGGAGAAAATTATCTATGCCTATGTCTACCGTTCGCACAGCGGAGACCAGGAGACGACCAGACTCACAGATTATCTCAGTGAGACGGCCGATGCGGCTCAGCAAAAGTACCCTACTGTCCAATTAGTGTTACTGGGGGATTTCAATGCCCACCACAAGGAGTGGTTGTTCCCAAACCGGGACACTGACCATGCTGGGAGAGAGATGCGAAAGCTTGCTTTAGCGTTAAATCTCACCCAACTGGTCCAAGGGGCTACTAGGGTTCCTGATGTTGAGACGCACACAGCCTATTGCTTGGACCTTCTGCTCACTACTGATCCAGACCTCTACTCAGTGTCGGTTACTTCACCTCTGGGTAGCTCCGACCACTGTCTGGTGAAATCTGTATCCGTCTACTTTCCGTCCATTCCTAGCCCAAGTGGCTACCGGCGGATGTGGCGGTGCAAGTCAGCAGACTGGGATGAGATGCGCTGTTTTTTCGCGTCGTACCCTTGGCAGCCTATCTGCTTTTCTTCTGGCGACCCCTCTACCTGCGCGGATCCCGTGACGGAAGTGTTGCCTCGAGGTATGGAGTTTTTTATACCTTATTCCGACGTACCTCTGTCTTGCAAAGCTCGCCCATGATTTAGTTCCCAATGCAGACGCGCAGAAGCGCAGAAGCATGAGGCTTACCTAGCCTGGGTTGACGCTCGTCACCGCAAAGCAAGGGACTTACGCCAGAAGAAGACAGCCTTTAATAGAGCTGCCAAGTCTTCCAAGAAGGTTCTACAGAGGGCTCGACACGACCACATTAGTCGAATAGGAAACAAACTTGCCTCGTACCCTGCGGGTTGCAAAGCGTTTTGGTCCCTAGCTAAATCGGTCGAGTCGAACTTCTGTCGCCCCTCACTACCTCCATTGCTGAAGCCTGATGGTACTCTGGCTCACACTGCAGAAGAGAAAGCAAACCTATTTGCCTCTCTTTTTGCAGAATCTTCGCATCTTGATGCAGGAGACGCGACTCCTCCAACTTTGCCTGGTAGCACGACATCGATGTCTGATACTCGCATTCGCCAAAAGGAGGTTCGAAAAGCGTTACGCAATCTTGATGTGAATAAGGCCAGTGGACCAGATGGTATTCCTGCTATAGTTCTGAGGACCTGTGCACCTGAATTGTCTCCTGTGCTGACGCGCCTCTTTCGGCTCTCTCTCGAGACTGGATTGGTGCCGAAGTCATGGAAGTCATGGAAGTCGTGCCCAAAAAAGGTAGTCATGCCAATCCTACAAACTACAGGCCTATCTCAGTCACGTCCATTCTGTGCAGGACAATGGAGCGTGTTCTCAACAATAGGCTCCTGGCGTACCTTGAAGCTAATGACCTCCTCAGTGATCGTCAGTACGGCTTCCGCCGAAATCGGTCCACTGGGGATCTTCTAGCGTACGCCACTTACATCTGGAGTGAAGCCGTCGAGAAATATGGGGAGGCACTTGCCGTCTCCCTGGACATCTCGAAGGCCTTTGATAGGGTATGGCCTAATTAGCAAGCTCCCATCTTTTGGCTTGCCCGCTGGTTTCTGTGTATGGATATCGGATTTCCTGAGAGATCGTTCAATACGAGTAGTCATTGATGGCTGCTCGTCTGTTCAAATGACTGTAAATGCCGGGGTCCCTCAGGGCTCAGTACTCTCTGCAACCCTTTTTCTGCTGCATATCAACGATCTGCTGAAACCCGGTATCATTGGGTACGCAGATGACAGCACGGTTGTAGAGACTTACATATCCAGCGCACGTGCCAGTGCGGCTGAAATTCAGACTCACCGGGAGTCCATGGTCGAGCGCTTAAACTTGTCCCATAAGGCAGTCTCCGATTGGGGCGATGCCAAACTGGTCAAGTTTAATGCAGCCAAGACCCAGGCGTGTCTTTTCTCTGCCAAGCAAAAGTTCGATCGTGCATGGAGTACTGTTCGCACCTCTGGGATGGATCTGCCAAGTACCAGCTGGAGGCGTTGGAAGTTATTGAAAGACGTGCCAAGAAGCTCATAGACAACGACTTCCTGGTTAGGGCTAAGCTCCAAAGCCTTGAACATCGCCGCACCGTTGCCAGTCTATCGGTCTTTTATCGAATATATTTCGGAGAGTGTGCTTTGGAATTGCACAACTTAATTCCCCCATCCCCATTCCATCATCGGACGAGCAGGGACACGGCGAAACGTCACCACTATACGGTTGAAGTTCCACGGTCTCGAACCAAGCGCTTTGCTTCAACATTTATTGTGCGAACTGCCAGACTGTGGAATTCACTGCCCGCCTCTCTATTCCCCGAAACATATAATCTGGGTATCTTCAAGGCACGAGTGAACCGGTTTATCCTAAGCAAGCGTGCTCCATCTTAGGCCGCATCATCACTTAAGATCAGGTGAGTTGCGGCCAAACGCAAGCCTATTACAACATAAAAAAAAACTCAATTGGGTTAATTTCTGCCAAATAAATCCAATTGACGTATTTTATTTTCTTATTTTTCTAAACTCTAAACTATAATGATTTCGGATATTTACCGCAGATTGCTTTATTTACCCAGCACTTTTTTTCGTGTTATCCAGTAACTGGATGCCGGTCGCGAATAGCACCACCCTATTTCTACTCGTGGGTGTCGTAGAAGGCGACAGAGGTATTTTGAATAGAGGATGAGCAACAGCGCCGTTCTGAGTACCATAACGCCTACTGCGATCGCCAACATGCATCGGCCAAGCATGGTGATTACGGCTGAACCCCCCCCCCCCCACCCTTGGGGGAGACCTATGCCCAGCAGTGGGTGTCTAAAGGTTGAGATTATGGATGATGATGGTAGCCAGGCAGGCAGTCGCCGTAAAACAAAGGTATTCAGCTGCATCCAGGCATCCAGTTAGACTGGAAGGCGAACCTAACATAGTTGAGCAAAAGCTTGGCAGATGACGAGGAACGCAGAATAATTATTTTTTATCTATTCTTAGCTTACATTTTGAATTTTGGCTTATTAAATAAGTTTGTATCAAAATTATTGAGAGACTGTAGGTTGGTTTGCTTTAGCAGAACAGACTAATCTCAATGAAGTATTTCAATTCAAATCCCATTCATACACGTGTTATTCCTAATATCTAGCCTTAAACTTATCTAATAAGAAGCCATATTAATGTACTCGTATATGTGACTGTATAAACTGGAACTACGGTAAATCCTAAGGTTTTCTAGTTATACTTATAAATCCGAATGGTTTTGAGATAATCCTTTCCTTTGTGGGTTTACCTCCGAGATATCTATACTAATATTATAAAGCTGAACAGTTGGTTTGCATGTTTGTTTGGTTGAACGCGTTAATCTCAGGATGTACTGGTTCGAATTGGAAAATTATTTTTGTGTTGGATAGTCCATTTATCGAGGAAGGCTATAGGCCCATGCGAAGCCGGGTCGGGTCGCTAGTAAAATAAAAAAGAGGAACGATTGAATTGTTTGTTACGATTTAACTCAAAAACTACTCGACCGATTTAAACAATTCTTTCACCATTAGAATGCTACACTGTCCCTGAGTAACATAGGCTATATTTATCAATTGAAAAAATTAGGGATCCTTGAGAAAATTCACGCGGACGAAGTCGCGGGTTAAGTGATAGTGGTCAATAAAATAAAATAATCATGTTTAGGAATTGCTGCGCTCATTACAGTTACAGTTTCAATAATATTCCCAAAACCAATATTTTACTAATGGTCATTTGACATCCAAGCATGTATAGTATATGTTGTAACACATACTATATTTACTTTTTATATGCATGCAATCATTTTTCATAATATGAATTTCGGAAGAACAGGAAAGAAACCTGTCAAATGGGTCAGTCTAGATCTCGCTGTCGCTTAAGTAACACGCTGATTTACTTAAAGTCTACCCGTCCACAACCAAAAGTCGGTAACGGTCCTGAGTCGTGCCGTCGTGCTGTCGCGTGCCTGCTGCTCCCAGGGCGGGTCTTACTGTTAAGATCCCCGGGGACTTCCGTTCCAAAGCTAGGAGCCGACCGCGGTAGTCTTATCTTCGGTCGAACCTGTTTGCCGGCCAGGCTGTGGAGCCTGGAAATCTCTGCCTAACTTAGTGCGTCTAGGTTAGTGTTTTTTTATCTCTGTTTTTGATACTCATCGCATTCTTGTGAGAGCTATTAAAATTAACGTACAATTCTACATAGCTTTTTATTTCATAAAGTAGTAGAATTGTTACACATGTCATATCATCATCATCATCGTATCGGTCTGTTATATTTCACTGCTGAACATAGGTCTCCCCCAGAGATCGCCAACCAACGCCAACGTCTTGGGCAGCCCACGACCATCCGCTGCCAGCCACCTTCTTCAAATTGTCGGCCCATCGTGCCGTAGGGCGTCCCAAACTGCGCTCTGGTCGATCTTCGCTACGGTCTCCACTCTAATGCGAGTTGCAGAACAAGAGCTAAGCTAAGTTAGTTTAGCTTAGCCCGCATAGCTGATACAATTTTTGTAAATTTGAGTAAAAACTTGATTTAAAAGAGTGTCCGTGGAGTTTCTTGCTCGTTCTCCTCCATAGAGACCTACGCTACGTTTTGGAACGAGCGTTTAGCTTCATTTTTCTGACTAACTGACTCTTTGACAATTCAAAAGTGGCTGTAAATGGTTTAATTGAAATAAATGCTTTAACTTTACACAAAATAAACTTCTACTATTTATATTGTGTTATAATTAAGATAAGGGTAGGTTAGGTATTTGATTGTGTTACGATTGTTATTGTGTTTAGTGTTATGTAATTTAGGATTGTCAATATTGTTCTTGTTAGTTTTTAGTTTAGTTTTTAATTAATAGTTAGACCCTGCTATCGCATTGGGTGCACACCTGTAAAGATAGTAAGGGAAATGTTAATAATAAATAAATAAAATAAATAAATAAAACTTTGACATACTTGTGTGCAGACTGCAAACTATGTAAACAGTATGAAAAACTCCGTCAGCTATGCGACCTAAGCTGAACTAACTTAGCTCTTGGTCTGCAACCGGCATGAGACTTTGTCTTCTCCATTTACCATCTGTCCGTCTGCAGACATGGCCGACCCACTTCCACATCAGCGTGCGCAAACCTTTAAATCGTTTGAATCCCTAGCATATGCCGAACTATGTATAAAGTGAATACCCGAGAATTCGTCTTATTTAAACCAAATCGGAGGTACATTTTTTACCAACTCATGTTGGTAAACCCTATTTATTTACAAGTAAAGGCTAAGATTTACTAAAATTTAGGATTGTTCAGTAACGTATATAGGAACCTCTTATAAAGTACTCAAGTAAAGCCTTAGTCAATTGCGCCATTCCGATGACTCTTATATACCTACATCTATTTATACAACTACATCCATCTAAGAGTAAGCCAGGATTAAGCATCTGCTTAAACTTAGTTAGAATAGTCACGTAAGTACCTATATTTGATTGAATTTAAAGCGTTAACAGTTCTCTAAAATGGTGTTTGAAAATTAGGAAGAAGAAATAATTCGAAAGTTATTTTTTATTATTATTGATAGGCAAATGTCCAAATAGACAAATATTAATAAAGTCTATTTAGACATTTACAAGTAAAGTTTTTATATTTTCACCCCGACTGCAAGGAAAGGGCTATTTTACAGTTTCAAGACTAAACGGGAAGTGCCGTATTTAAATGAAAACTTCGCAAAACTATCGCTTAGTCGTTTATATGGTTGTTAATACGTTTGGCCACTATCACACCTGATGGGAAGCGATGATGCGGTCTGAGATGTAGCACGCTTGATTAACGTTAAAAACTTGTCTTTGATAGATTGAGACAGATAAGAATGCAAACGTTATTTAACGCTAATTATTTTTCAATAGTTATAAAAATCAAGGTTGATTAATAATTATTACTTCAGTCCCACAGTATTGTAAATTAAGTAATAACATCAATTTATTGAAAGCAAACAGACAGAAGATTCAAGACGAATCTAAATCACCATGATCCCGAACATAATATAGATCCAATCAAAACACTGAAAATCAAGGGCTCAACTAAAGCCAACAAGGCTTTCATCACAGCCGATAATTGCCAATAAATTCTAATTCATCTTAAGGTGAAGTGATATTTCACGAACGAGAGGTTTATTTGGCCAGGCCAAAAAATCATTGCATATTCGCATTCAGATTTGGAGATAGTGCACAGAGCGTTGTCAGTTCGGGAGAGCATATTGGTTTACAGGTTCTCTCGATATACAGTCGCAATTAAGGCGCGTCCCTGTGCAAAACGCAGCGCTAGCCGTTTTTTGTTCAGTTTTTCGGACCTAATACTCTATATCCAAAATAAATATCAACAAATAAAAAATAGATTTAATTTCTACATAATCTTGACTCCGAAATGGTAGATCTGATTTTTGATTACGAAGTACTATTTAGCTAATCTTCTCACAACGAAACCACAGAAAAGTGAAATAATTATTGAAAACATGCATCTCTTCGGCAAGTAACCATTAATTCGATTTTTTACTAACACTAATGGATAGGCAATTTATTAATGAACATTTTGTTAGATTTTTTTTTTCACGAAATGTGATTTTATATAGATTTAATTCTATAATCTGAGCATATTCGCTACTGTATCTCTTGCGCGGCGAAGAGGGAACGAATAATCAAGGTTATTTGCTCAGGGTACGGCCTTAAAAAAGTCAAAGTCAAAGTCAAAGTCAAATCATTTATTTCAATTAGACCATTATAAGGCACTTTTGAACGTCAAATGAGAAAAAAAAAAAAATTGATTCTAGGTGCCCATTCCAAAAGGTAGTTTTGTATGGAGAAGAATGGGCAAGGAACTCCATACTTACTACTTACTTTATTAAGCCCTTATAAGGCATAATATTAGTTCCTTTTTTTCTTTTTTCTTTTACAATAATAGTAATTCAACCATGTTATATTTTGTGTGTTTTGTCCTGTCCTTTTTCTTTCTTTCTTTATATTGCGCAACATTGTACTCGGGGGCCCTGTGGTTCAGTTATACCCAAAGGGCTTACAATGCTCTGCGTATTCAATATGACAATGCATTCAGGGCGCTGTCACGACTGGTACTAATACTTATACTGTGCTTCTGCACTGCACTACTAGCGTTGACGCAGTATGGCACAAGTGCTACTAGTTACCTAGCATATTTAATAAAAATATATTTTTTTCATCATCATCATCATCATTTCAGCCGAAAGACGTCCACTGCTGACATAGGCCTCCCCCAAGTGTCGCTACATTGACCGGTCCCGAGCGACTCGCATCCAGCGGATCCCCGCAACCTTTACCAGGTCATCGGTCCACCTAGTGGGAGGCCTTCCAACGCAACGTCTTCCGGTATTTTTATTTGCCAAGCAGAATATGTATCAATTGCTTGCAAAAATATGTTTGACTGAGAATAGATTTAAAGGAAACTATTGTTTCTTAACTGAGCAAATGTTTCTGAATAATTTTATATTTTTTCTAAATAGCAGAGGACGTTGTTGCTATAGTTCGTGTGGTGTCGGACGTAAAGAATAGCACCATCCCATATCTTCCCGTGGGTGTCGTAAGAGGCGACTAAGGGACTTACTAGAGAATGGGCAGCAGTTCTCTGTGCCTTTGTAACATCCATACTGCGATCGCCAATCCGCCTGCCAAGCGTGGCGATTATGGCAAAAACCCCTCCTTAGGGAGGCCTATGTCCAGCAGTGGACGTCTTTGGGCTGCAATGATGATGATAATGTTGTTGCCATCATGAGTAGAACCTGATTATTCAGGTTCTACTCAAGATGCCGTCACAAATGCACAGAAACGTGATGATCAACACAAACAAAGAAAGGCCCAACAGTGAGTGACGTCGGGCGGGTGGATGCTGGATGATGCTGGACACTCATTATCTTGATCACTGATAAAATTGTTTAAATTACGAATTCATAGTTTTTTTTTAATTGTGGGGAAAGCTTCGATTAAACAACTGACCAAGTGCGAGTCGGACTCGCGCACGATGGGTTCCGTACCATTATTTATACAACATTAGACATCGAGCAAAAAAACGTCAAAACATCACGTTTGTTGTATGGGAGCCCCCCTTAAATATTTATTTTATTATTTGTTGTTAAAGCGGCAACAGAAATACATCATCTGAAAATTTCAAATGTCTAGCTATCACGGTTCATGAGATAAAGCCTGGTGACAGACAGACAAACAGATGGACAGTGGAGTCTTAGTAATACGGTCCCGTTTTTACCCTTTGGGTACGGAAACCTAAAAAACTATGAATTTGTAATTTAATCGTCGTAGACCAGACTTGTCAACAGTCAAATACGTCACAACCTCTTCTGTGACTAACTTCACCTTAAACCTAAATCCATGCGATTCAAATATCCGTGCGGGCTTTTCCAAAAGGTTCCGCATAAATCATTTGAGGGCCATCGACGTCCTCCAAGGCTGCTTCTCCTCCAGTTAATGCATTTCGATTACCCCCTTGAAATTCATGAACTGATCCTTCAGAAGAACTTCTTAATATTCTTCGATAGTGCTTTAGAGCGTTCTCAGTTTTTTTGTGATGCAAATGGTTACTAGGAAATTATGTGAGATGAAATGCAAGCAGTTTTTGTTCAATATTTGAGTAATAATTTGACTTGCAAACGGTGTAACATTGATCAAATTGGATTTCTTAAGATTACTTGTATAAATTACTAAAAAGTATATAATACTTAGTTAAGAGTTTGGTCCGACGACATCGTCAAGGTCGCGTGTAACCGGTGGATGCAAGCAGCTATGAGGCCTATGTTAAACAGTGACGTATTCCGGCTGAGGATAAGTTCATTGATGAGTTACCTTTTTCTTCATAATTACATTAAACTCAATACCATGCATTTCTGAGAACCAAACTAATTACAAAATATTTTTTTTTATTTCAATTCTTCTGAATTGTATTCCACAGAGCGTATTTATAGTTATAACTAACTTGCACCCGCGATTTCATCCGTGTACATTTTATCAAGGATCCCTAAATTTTTCATTTGATAAATATAGCTTAAGCTCATTTCAGACTACGCTATAATATTATAGCTTATAGCACAACAACAATATCGCTCACCAAACATTTATTTAGAACACGCATAATATATAGTACAGCAAAGTGTTAATGTGTTCTAAATAAATGTATGGTAAGCGATATTGTTGTGCTATGAACAATAAACTATTATTAATTATAGCGTAGTCTGAAATGAGCTTTATGTTACTCAGGGATAATGTGGCATACTAATAGTAAAATAATTTTTGAAATCGGCCCCGTAGGTTTTGAGTTTATTCGAATTCTTAGAATATTAGAGAAGATATAACACAACAAAGAATTACTTTAAATTACAAAAAAATCCTTGTTAGATCCAACTACCCAGTTTATTATCACCTCAATATTCCCCCCCCCCCCCATTTAAGGTAGGAGGAGAAGGGGATGGTCACGTCCGCATCAAGCAAGATTACGAGAAGATATTGGCAGAGACTTCTGACGTTACGCCCCGAGCATACTTGCGTGCCGATATCTTTAATAATAGAACTAAATATTTACTTGAAACTTATTGCTTTAATTTTGTAAGATGATTTGAATAAAAGTATTGAACAAATACCTAACTAATATGTAACTAATTTACTGAATGAGACCTCTCTTAAAGATAAAGATATTTTTTTTTGTTTAAATTTTTTTTTTCTATCGACGAAATCCAGTGGAGATCTGAAGTCGCCAACATTGATCACAGAATCGCAAGCTGAAGTGGCAGTGAGCTGGTCACGTCTATCGCAGGACCGACGGCCGATGGAGCAGACTTGTCCTAGAATGGAGACCGCGAATCGGTAGACGCAGCGTGGGACGTCCTCCAGCCCGATGAACCGATAACTTGAAGTAGCCGGTAGTGGCTGGATGAAGAAGGCAGAGGACCAGAAAAAATGACGCGCCATGGAGGAGGCTTATTTCCAACAGTGGACTACTAGTAAGCTGAAGTGATGATTTTTTTTACCTTTCTTAATTTTTTTCGTAGATACGTAAGAAAAATAAAAGAAAAACGAGTGGAGTTTAAAGGCACGTCAACATCGCAAGAAAAAAAAAAAAAACTCTCTTGTCTCTCAAAATACAGTGCTATGTGGTGAATCCTGGGTGGTATACCTGAATATTTATAAAAGCGAAAGGTCACTATTTTACTCACTAACTAAACACGAAATCTCGACAACTACACTTCACTTTTTTTTATTTAGCCTATTTTTGTGTCTCACTGCTGAGCAAAGGCGTCCCGTTCGTTTCAGTCGACCTTGGCGGTGATGTCCTCCTCCAGGTGACCAGTGAGTGACCATCTTTGCCCATCTCTCCGGATGTATTCGCGCAACGTGGCCAGCCCACTCCCACTTCAGCCTGGCGGTTTTTTCCCCAACTCTTCACTTATAATGCTGAAATAAGTTTATGATTAAAAGACATTCAGGTAAGAGAGAATTCTGCGATAGGGGCCAATTAAGGGGACTTTATTTATTTATTTACTAACTGATTCCCGCGACTTCGTCCTCGTGTATGTCGGTTATCTGCTGAGTTTTAATTATTTTTGCGCGGAACCCTAAATCATTTTCTATAATAAAAGTAGCATATGTTAATCCATAAGACAACAGCTTTCTGTTAATGAAATTTTCATCAAAATCGTAGGTACCGTCGAACAAGCTAATTGTTTTACAGGCAAAAATATTCATGTTTCTACTACACTCTGTAGCAATTCTGATAATTTAGGAAATAAAAGGCTATGCAGAATTGTACGAATTGAATTTAATAGCTCTCACAGAAAGATTAAAATGTGATGAGTATCAAAAACAGCAGTAGTAAATTTAAAACACTAACCTAGACGCACTAGGATTAGGCAGAGATTTCCAGGTTAGTAGGATCCACAGCCTGGCCGGCAACAGGATCTGACCAAAGATAGACTGGCGCGGTCGGCTCCTAGCTCTGGGACGGAGGTCCCCAGGCGGTCAGTAGTAGGAACCGCCCTGGGAGCAGCAGGCACGCGACAGCTCGACGGCTCGACTTAACCGACTCTCGGTTGTGGACCGGTAGTCTTGCAGTAAGTAGACTGGTAGACTTCAGTAACGTAAGCGTATGAGTAATCAGCGTGTTACCCAAGCGACAGCGAGATCTAGAGTCCTTCACAGGTTTTGTTTTCTGACCGCTCTTCCGAAATTCATAAAAAATCCAAATATGAATCCTCTTTCTAGAACGGTCGTATCCGTTTTAGCCGTGGTTGCATGCCATTATAATTCATGTTCATCGCACCCATATGGGACACAGGCATGCAACCACGGCTTTACCTTGACCATTTTGTACCTATGTCTTGATTTCTGTGTGAAATATTTTCTTGTTTCGTACTTTTTAGATCACTTTTTGTTGTGGTCGGGTTTTAGTTTTTAATTTTTTTTTTTTTTTTTTTAGATTTAGTAAAAAAAAACATTTGGAAATTACAAACAGACAGTTTAATTTTATTTAAGTATTTGTATAGATATAGACACAAACAAACATGCGAACCCTGCAATAGATTAGCATTAATTGTCGTATTTCAGGGTTTGACAATTAGGTAGAAACATTTCGCAGTTGAACGACGACGGCCTATAAGCTATTTAGAGCGATATTATATTCGAAAATCTAGGACAGATTTACTGGGACATTAATGGGATTTATCTGAATTATACCGCTTTTAGAATCCTCTTTGATAAACATAACATGGCGTCTGAATTGCTTGAAGGGTAAAGGATATACCTAGCTATACTACCTACACCCATGTTTCCTCACAATTATATTTAGGTACGTTCTATGTAGGTAGGTTCACCCCCTATGAACCTAGTGTCAATAACTGGGCTCGAACGCAGGCTTTTGCCTACTTCTAAGTTTTTGATGAAAAACCTATTAAAGAACAGCCAAGTTTGATACTTAGACCGAGCCTCCCCATAAGCGCCCCGAACGTGTTTGTTCCAGCCTGCCACTTTTCTTCCCTTATGGGGTTCCAGACGTTTTAAAGGGGAACGCCCAGTCGTTTCTACCTGCTTTTTGATAATTATTATAATTGTTATTGGTATTACGATTACGATTTGCAGTACAATTTGGCGTATATTTCATTGTTGTTCATTTCAGGCATTTTTTTTTGTATAGCCGATGGGCATTTACCTCTCCAAACAGTAATTAAGCACCGGATAGGTGTGGGTGTCGTGCGACACACGGACGATTATTAAGCTATTGCATAGCTTTTATCGCGGGCTTTGAGCGCGGCGACCGAATCAAGAAATTCCGTAATGAAAATAAACCCCCCTGACACCCCCCACTCCGGCAACCATGTAGCTCGGCCGAACGTTCGCTTAACGTGTATGTATATGGTATATATAATCATAATATATATATAAGGTACGGGGGGGGGGGGGGGTAGGGGGCTAAGGGGGGGAAGCAGGGGGATGTAGGTGTATTTGGGTAGAGGGGCGTTGTGGAAGGGGGGGTGGGGGGTAGGTGTACCTATGTATATATACATTTTTTTATATATATAAAATGCTATGCAATAGCTTTACCACGGCAGTCCCCGAGTGCCACAGTGCTTTTTTTTTATTCTCACAGTCGACGCGTCGTGCGACTTCGGTAACGCCCACATACGACAAACGTCGCGCCTACTTCTGTATGAACTGTGTGTCGTGTTCAGGACAATCTGGCACTAAACGCTTAAATTGAAAAAGCTCTAACACTTTGCCAGACTCAAATTACACAAAAACAAAAAACAAATATAATAATTGAGACACGCTATATTACGAATAAATTAATTTTACTAAGTATTCGTTCTAAAAACTGCTACTTCACAGATAAATTGGTATCTCTGTAGATACATTAAAGTTGATTGGTAATTCGATGCATTCCTTAATTAGGGGATACACTAGGGTTGACTCTGAAAATTTTGAAAAATCTTTACGTCGATACCGCAATCCGGTTTCGTCCCAAAGTTTTTAGAAACGAAGTTGATGCAAATCAGTTCTAGTTTAGACCCTTTTAAATAAAACATCGAATTATCTATTTGTATCTACAGGATACCTACTTTTCTGTAAAATGGCAGTTTTTTGGAACGAAATAAGGTCTTCTGTTGTTTGAAATTTAAGTTTGTTGAAGAACAGCGCCACCGTTCTTTTCACAGATAACTTTGTTGGATTGTACAGACACCAGCATATCAAACTATCCCAAACTGTAAAATTTTCCCAAGTGAGCATGATCCTTACTATTTCGTAATAAAGTTGAAAAACTATCAAATAATTGACAGGTTGGGGTAGCTTGATGTGCTCTTCTGTACATTAGAATCTTGTCGTCGTGTCCAAAGACAAAAAAATAATTATTATTACTATTAATTTTTAATGTAAACATTGTAGCCCACCGGTATCGGGAACAGGGTCCAAGTTGTCGGCGGTCAGGCCTCCAGAGATATAAACCTTCTGACAATGAGGGCTGTGCCCAGAAGTACTGTCTTCTGAATCAAGCCACCTAACGACAGCCTCCTTAGATGTTGTTATTATTATTATTAAACACAAAATTCAAACGTCACTCAGGAGAGCACAAAGTAGTCGTTCACTTCTCATTCATCCAAAAGCTGTGGCGGATGTCTATAAACGAAATTGAATTTTCTATCAGATTTCCGCATATCAAGTCGTAACGACGGCAACAAGATTGCATTACACCGACGCTCACGTAATCGATGCACTGCCTTTATTGGTCCCCAGAGTCTTCATGTTCTTATTGGCATCTCGGTAAATACGTGTCCTGAACATTTAAACGCGAATGACGTCACTCATAATCTGGGACTTTGTCAAGAGTGGAACGTGGAGAAGATTTTGACAGTAATATGACGCGGTTTGTAATGTTACTGTTGAGTATGGCGGTTGACTGATGTTCGCTGATGGTGACGCGTGTCTTGGATCATTCAACTCCCTTTAAAATGGTTGAGCTGAATGGTGCTGATCCACGCGTTCAAGCTATTTTCATACCAAATTTCATCAAACTTGGTTTAGCCGTTTAATCGTGAAAGCGTAACAGACAGAGTTACTTTCGCATTTATAATATTAGTAAGTATGGTTTTTTTTAATGTTTTGTATTGTTAGATTACCTTCATTGCTTTCACATAAAGAAGGAACAAGAATAATGTGACCAGTATTTTGTAAAAACTTGATTTAAAAGAGTATCCGTGGAGATTCTTGCTCGTTCTTCTCCGACGTTTTTGGAACAAGCAACTAGCTTCTACTCTCTGACTAACTGTTCAAGTCCTTGACAATTCAAAAGTGCCTGTAAATAGTTTAATTGAAATAAATGCTTTGACTTTGACCTATATTTAGTGGAATATTCACATTGACGCCATATTCCATATATATCATCAAAGTCAAATTTAGATTCATATTTATCAGAATTGCCAACCAAAAAACTTATTAATTTTAAGCAACTCGTGGACTGACCAAATCACACTCATTTTCACTTTTACCATCTCTAATTCAAACAATGAAGCTAACCCATCAAAAGAACTTTAAACCCTTCACTTAAAATTTTTAAATTCTAAAAACGTGTGAAAACCATTAGGAGGCAACTGGCCCAATAATTACTTTAAAAAATTCTCGCCCTCTATTTGGCTAAAAGCGTTTTCAAATAACAGTCGAGCTACTGGCGCGAGTGCGCTCGTGTCTATACTGGAAGAGCGATAAGAACGGAGCCTCGTCTTGGAAAATAAAGGCAGTATTGGAAACTCAATGAGGTAAGTATGTTTGGATTCCTCAGAGTGCCATTTTGAGAAAGGTACTTATTTGCAGTTTTAAAGTTTAGATTAGGAGAGGATACGGAGGAACTCGTGACTAAGTAAAAGCCGGTCATGATGGTTAAGCTACGCTTGTCGCAGTCGGTCGTTGGATGGGTGTTCATCTATTTCATACCGAGACCCCTCCGTGCCTTGGAAAGCACCTAAAGCCGTTGATTCTGTCATTCATAGATCTTTGATATTAACTATTTTTAAATTGAGTTTGAGTCTGGTTGTAACAGTAGGTAACAGCCGTTATACGAGTAGGTAGTCAAAAGCCAGAAAGACTGACAACAAGTTGGGACAAGGCTAGGCAGATGTTTAAAAGAGATAGCTACGTACAGTAGAAAGAGTCAATGGCTGGATGGGTTAGGTTTTGAGATTACCGTTATTTGACTATCTCATTGATCATGTTGTCGCCTACGCAGCTATTGACCCAGGGTCGGCAAAATGTTCTTGCGTTTTACCATATGGAATATCTCAGAAACAGCCTGGAGTGGAAATTGGTGGTATAACACCCTTTGGCCTTGGATCTCTCCCCAATCGTGTTGGATTTCTGTTCCATAGTGCTATGAGAATTAAGGAAGAGGGGATGCATCTACTTTCTATAATATCTGCTTCGTAATTTGCTGGTGTCCATTGGCCGCTGTGATCGGAATTCGGTCACAAGATTATTATCATCATAGACAGAACCTGGCTCTTTCTTTTTAATATCAAAACGTTTCCCCACTTTAGGAATTTCTTCTGCATTATGGGTGTTCAACTACCTGTTGGCTATAAAAATATTTGTATCGTGGGGGATTCGAACTCACAACCGCCACTGCTCCAACCATTCCAATAATCGTTGGATAGCTGTATCGCTTATTTTGATTTCAACGATCTATTTACTAGGTATGTCATGGAAATATTTCGTTATCCACCTTTGAACATTGATATTAGGACCAGATTCAATAGAGGATATTATCTCGCTCGATCTTAAACGAACACCTCATTTCCTCCGCCTCTGTTATTATTTCCTCGACTGAACATCGTCTGTGAAATGAACATAAGAACATAATCTATTAAAGGGTATGCTTTGAGCCGGTAATAGCCGTGAGAGAGCGGACATAGGGGCGGATGTTTTAAGACTCGGCCAAACATACGTATACATGGGGGGGTCTTACCTTTGTCTTCTTTGTAGGTGAGAAGGTAACGGAGGAACTTTATGTTATAACTTTTATCAAGTTTTTTTTATGTCCTTGGATGGCGAAGTTTCTACCGCGTTCCTTCCGTGCCATGGAAAGCACGTAAAACCGTTGATCCCGGCTGTCATTCGTAGATTTTTCCAGTCGTTAAGAGTAGTCTGAAGCCAGAATCTCATATCTTCCCATGGGTGTCGTAAGAGGCGACTAAGGGGCTTACCAGAGAATGGGCAGCAGCGATCTCTGTGCCTATGTAACAACCATACGGCGATCGCCAATCCGCCTGCCAAGCGTTGCGATTATGGCAAAATCCCCCCTTGGGGAGGCTTATGTCCAGCAGTGGACGTCTTTCGGCTGAAATGATGACGATGATGAAGCCAGAAAGTCTGACAACTAGATTTACCAAGGCGTATCGTGTTACCTGGTAACTGGGTTGTGGACGTCCGAGAGGCAGTCGCTTCATGTAAAACACTGGTATTTATCTGCAAGCGGTTAGACTGGAAGCCGACCCCAACAGAGTTGGGATAAGGCTAGGCAGATGTTGAAAGGAAACCCGTAACTTAGTCATGTCAAGTATTAGCACTGTTTTTTTACCACTGTCAAACCTTAATAGGTTCGGTACGTCCATTCGTTGCTGAATCTAATGAGGTCCAGAAAATTAGCAATTAGGTCCATGTGACTTCGGCTTGGGCTTAAAGATCCATTCCGGGGGGGTAATACCTGTATTTTAAAAAAAGCTTTTTTACAAAAAAGACAACCGCCTTCAAAAACCAAAAAGTTTTTTATTTTTTGGTTTTTGGTACTTCCTGATCATCCAAATCCATTAAGAAATGGCAACACAGTCAAAACAGAGGTTTAAAGTACAAGGTGAGAACATTGCAACATCATCCATGTATATTTTTTTGCTTTCTGTCGATGTTTTCATAAAGTGCTGAATCAATTTCGATAATTATATGGGACCACCCTTGATGCATACCCAATCCATCAAAAAAAGAATTTTCAAGATCGCTTTACATTTGCTGGAGAAATCGCGTACCAAATAAACAAAAAAAAAAAACCATACAGACGAATTGAGAACCTCCTTCGTTTTGAAGTCGGTTGAAAAGAAGACAATAATGCTTTCAATTTACACACCTACAATTTTAACAAGTTTTTGACATTGATTGTTGCTGAGGTGAGATTCTCAGTTTAGCTTACTAAAGGTCCACTGTTGGACATAAACCTCCTCCATAACGCGCCATTTTTCCCGGTTCTCTGCCGTCTTTGAGATGAGATTGCGACTAGATTTCGATCGTCTCTAATAGTATAGTAGACACCACCGATCAATTGACATCATTTTCATGAGCTGTCAAATTGCGGTTACCCCGTAGATCGTGTATGGCAATAGCGAACTGTGACGTCACTTATTTTTCGACTCAAATGACTGATCACTCGGTCAAATGATTTTACATTTAATTGAGAATTAATCGGAAAGTATTTCTAACCTTTTGACCGCCACGATGAAAAAGCAAAAAAGTGCCCCCTTTTTTTTTTTTTTTTGGTACGGGGTGGAAAATCCTCATGGATGTCCTCCGCCCTGGGGCGGGCGGAGGGGTCTGTCAGACTCTTACTGACTAAAAAAGTGCCCCCTGCGCCAAGCTACGTATAGAGTCATGGAGTCATGACCGTCGCGTGCTGGACATCACTAACTATTTTGGTTTGTCATTTAAACATGACTGTGCTGGTCAAAAGGTAATAGGAATAATGTCTTAAAATCATAAGTTAATGGTGTCAACAGCCCAATTAAAGAAATTGGCTATCAGAACTTAAGACGCGTCCCTGTGCAAAACGCAGCGGTAGCCGTTTTTTGTGCAGTTTTTCGGACCTATAAACTCTATATTCAAAAGAAATATCAACAAATAAAAAAATATACGTTTATAGTATTATCTTTTGGTATCATAGGAATCCACACTTGAAGTATAGTCACCTTCGTGATAACTTTATTTTCGAGCCGTTTGGGGTTGAAACCCTCGGGTCGTGGGGTCCGAGTGCTCATCTCCTTTTTAAGGAAATTTCCAAAAAAGAAAGAAAGAAAGAAAAATTGTTTATTTGAAACCTCGTACAGGTAAACCGAAACATAAACAAATGATACCACATAAAAAAAAGACTTATATAACCTGTACGAGACCAAAAAGGCTCCTGTCTCAGCACAATGCTACGACATGAAATGTCGCAGCGCTGGTATTCTGACAGGGCCTTGCAGAGATGCCACGGGCGGCCACAGTCACGACTAAAAGGTAAATAAATAAAAAACAAAATTATAATAATAAAAATCTAACAAAAATAAGCAGGATAACCTTCTGTAAAGAATATGTAAACCCGATGTTCAGTGTGGACTGTATATATTTTGAAAATAAAACAATTCTTCAGGCTTGATTATTTTCCCATTTATTCTTCTTAGCTCAGTATTAGTCAGTTGCTATTTTCGATCTGAATTCAAGCGGGCCTAGTGCCCTTTTATATAGACGGCTACCTGGGTGCAAGTAGTGGCGGGGGTAAACAATGAAAATCTCGACCGACCACTCGATCGCTTACTTTGCGCCCAAATGGCCTTGAAACTATGTACAATTCGTAATTATTATTATTACCTATTTATCTATCCTACTTAAATTTAACGATAACTAAACCTATCAAACTTAACGCTACATCTTGTTCTTATTCAAACATGTTTATAATATGATTTTATTATTTACAGTTAGCGTCTATTACAGTTTAGGTCGGCGTCCGTAACAGTTCTCCCCCCGGCGAAGCCTGCGCAGCCTCTTCTTTCTTCGTCAGGACGACGAGCTTGCTCACTGGGCGTCGGAAGATGCCGGTTCTGGTCCGCACCTCGACGACTCGAATGCTGCCGTCGGTTCCCGGATGCGTGCGCTCGACGACCCCCATAGGCCAGGTGTTCCAGGGCAGTGTGCTGTCGACCACGACAACCACGTCGCCTACTTGCAGCGGCCGCGCGTCGTTCTTCGGCTCGCCGCGGGGTGCCAGTGTGGGCAGGTATTCTCGTAGCCAGAGCTGCCAGAAGCAGTCGGCAAGCGCTTGGCTAGCTCGCCATGTTCGTCGGTCGGCTTCATCGCATGGTCCCGTTGCTGGTAGGCCGTTCGAAGACCCCAATAAGAAGTGGTTGGGAGTTAGGGCTTCAGGATCATTGGGGTCCACGCTGACGTGGGTCAAGGGTCGTGCATTGATGCAGAACTCAGCTTCGGCGAGGAGCGTGCTGAGTACTTCTTCTGAAGGCGCCTTCTCTTGTAGGGTTACTTTAAGGGCGGCTTTTACGGAGCGCACCATTCTCTCCCACGCGCCGCCTTGATTGGGCGCGCCAGGAGGTATAAAGCGCCATTCCACTCTGTGTTGTAGCCCCACATCCTTCAGGGCAGGCAGCCATTCAGTGTAGGCGGTGCGGAGCTCTTGATCAGCCCCGCGGAAGTTGGTCGCATTATCAGAATAAATTAATCGCGGCCATCCCCTTCGTGCAGCCATTCTTCTTAGTGCCATGATCGCAGAGTCTGTCGATAGGGATGCGACGAGCTCTATGTGCACAGCGCGGGAGGTGAGGCACGTAAATAGCGCTCCCCACCTTTTCTCTCGGCGACGGCCCACCTTAACGGTCATGGGGCCGAAATAATCCACCCCACAGTTGGTGAACGGGCGGTGGAAAGGGTCGAGGCGGGCGTGCGGCAGGTCCCCCGTGGCTGGCGTCCGTGGTGTCCCCTTCAACTTCTTGCAGAAGGCGCAGTCTCTCTCGATCGTGCGCACAGTGGGTCGTAGATGTATGATCCAATAGCGCTGCCGTAGATCATTTGTCACGCGCTCCCTGTTGGCGTGGCCCGCAGCGCAGTGTTCACGTAGCACTATCAGTCTAGTTAGCGCATGTCGACCGTCCATGATGATGGGTCGCTTTGTCTCTGTCGGTGCCGAGGAAGCCTCGATCCGTCCTCGTACTTTGAGGAGCCCGTTTTCTATTACAGGGTCCAGTCTGTATAGCCTGCTCGTCTTAGTTAGGGGGCGAGCTGACTTGATCTTCTCTATTTCTTCTTTGAAACTTTCTTCTTGCGCGCGTCGGATAAGTTCTGTCTCGGCGCGCTGGATGTGTCGATGCTCCATGCTCACGGCCTTACGTCGGCAGATGTCTATGAAGGCGAGCGCTCGTGCAGTGGCCCTCACCAGGACTTCATATTTCGAGAAGCGGGCCGGGTCTGGTAGCCAGCTATCTCGTCCTGGTTCTTGCGTCACGTGTAGGACCTCCTCCTCGTCTTCTTCTTCCGTTGTCGACATCATGGGCCATTGTTCTTCTGGCAGATGTAAGAAGCTAGGCCCCTGGAACCATCGGTCCGCTGTGCTCAGTGGAGTGTCGGTGAGCCTCGTCGCGTCGTCGGCCACATTCACTTCCGTGGGCAGCCATCGCCATTCTTCCTTCTGGGTTAGCTCGGCGATCTCACCCAGCCTGTGTGCGACGAACGGTGTGAAGCGTCGCATGTCGTGACGTATCCAATGTATTACAGTGGATGAGTCGGTCCAGTAGGTCGTTTGGTTGATCTTGACTTGATGTTCCCTTTTTATAGTGTCGGCGAGTCTTGCTCCGATGACGGCCGCCTGGAGTTCTAGTCGCGGTATTGTCTGTGCTCGTCTCGGTGCTACCTTGGCCTTGGCGGCCACCAACACTACGCCGATACTTCCGTCGTTGTTTATGATTCGCCAGTAGGCCACGGTCGCGTAGGCTTGTTCGCTGGCGTCGCATAATATGTGTAGATCGACACGTTCATACTTCTGTGTTAGGTAACATCGCGGCAATCGTAGCTGAGCCAGTCCGGTCAGGTGCGCGAGCCAGGACGCAAAGAGCTCGTTTTCTTCTGCTGGAATCTGTTCGTCCCATGCGGTCTGGAGGCGCCATAAACTTTGTAGTATTATCTTGGATCGTATCGTGTAGTGGCTCAGCAGTCCTAACGGGTCGTAGATGGACATGACTGCACTAAGGGCTTCTCGTTTGGTCGGTGCGCGGGCTCTGGTTCGTACTTCAGTTGGCACTCTGTTCATGGACGTGTTGAACCCCAACTCATCTCGTTCTGCGTTCCAATATAGCCCGAGTATTTTACTCTCGGGCTGTTCTCCCCCCAGTTGCGTGGGAGAGGTGGCATGTAGTTCGGTGGGTACGTCTCGTAGCACTGTTCGTTCGTTCGAGCTCCATCCTCGTAGCGTGAACCCCGCGTGCGCGTGCACCGCTCTTGTTTCTTCTATCACCTTTCGTGCTTCTTCTGGGTTATCGTAGCTGGCTACTAGGTCATCCATGTAATGGTTTTCCTTGATCGCTTCTAGGGCTCGCGGGAACTCTTGCCCATGTACGTCCGCGTTGAGGTTCCGGACGTAGTGGGCCATAAACGGAGAGCTTGCTGCGCCGAAAATCATGCTCGTCATTTTATATTTTGCAGGAGGCGATTCTCTTTCGTTGCCTCGCCATAGAAACTGCTGGGCTGGTTGATCTTCTGGTCTTATTTTTATGCGGAGAAACATCTCTTGTATGTCGGCCGTTATCGCGATCGCTCTTTCCCGGAATCTGAAGAGTATTCCAGGTAGCGCCAGCAGCATGTCCGGGCCTTCCAGCAGCGCGTCGTTGAGGCACACCCCGTTGCTTCGTGCGGCTGCGTCGAATACTAGCCTACACTTGCCGGGTTTGTTAGGATTCTTCACGGCAAAGTGTGGCAAGTACCAGCAGACCGGACTTGTTTGTTCCGAGCCGCCGCACAGTGTCGCGTACCCTTTCTCAAGCAGGTTGTTGATCTGCCTGGAGTATTCCTCAGCGAACTCTGGATCGGCGTCCATCTTCTGTTCTATCTTCTTGAGACGGCGGAGTGCTTGGCTGTAGCTTGGTGGCATGATAATGTTATCTTGTCGCCACGGTAGGCCCACCTCGTAGCCTTCATTGATTCTCTTCGCTGTTGTCTCGACGATCTTGATGGCGCGTTGGTCCGCTTCGTTCACTCGCGGCTTGCCGTGGATGCTGAGTGCTTCTATTTTGAAGTGAGCCTCGACCAAGTTGTGGAGCTCCTGGTTGCTCACGTTCGATGATCGGTCGGGCTCGTAGAGATGTAGCACCTTGCCTTCTTGCATGATGGTGCTGCGCGGTGCGGTTCCATGCACCACCCATCCTAATTGAGTTCTTGAAGCGGCCGGCTCGTTCGGGCCGCCGATTCGTAGTTCACGGGAGACGATGCACTCCCAATGATCGGTTCCTACTAGGAGCCCGGGGCGCGCGCGTTCGTAGCACACCTCGTTCCTAGGTAGGTCTTTCAGGTGCTCATATTCTAGCAGGTTTTCAGGGATGGCTTGCTGGTAAAGTTGAAGGTTCTTCATGGTCCTCGCTCTGACCTTGTAAGCTTCCTTTTCTTTGGCCCCCCTGACCTTGATTGTCACAAGCTGGCTCTCTGTTTCATCTTGCGACATGTTGACACCGTTTAAGCGCAGTGTCTGTGATGGTCCCTCCGCCCCGATGCTGGATGCTAACTCCTGGTCCACGAGTGTAATGGTTGCACCCTCGTCTAGGAGTGCGTAGGTCGACACCTCCCCCCGTGGTCCGGACACGATGACAGGACACATCTTCAATATGACTGTTCGCGGGCCGGCGGCTGGACGGGCAGCCACGGACAGGACTGCTTCCTCTTTAGGTTGTTCGGCTTCTTTCGCGACTTCAGTCTTCTCGTCGTGTTCTTGATGTAAAGTCTCGTGATGCGGGCGGCGGCATTGATTCACGCCGCACGGCTTTGCTTTACAGTTCATGCGCCTATGTTGTTTATGAGCGCATTTGAAGCAAATCTTCTTTTCTTTCAGGAAACTCCATCGTTCATTCACGGCGAGTGCCTTGTATTTTGGGCACTGTGTTAGTGCGTGAGCTTGTCCACACTTGGGGCATTTTTCAATTTCTTCCTCCGCTCCCCCGGTCGTAGTGAAAACGCTCGCCTTTTTCTTTAGTATCACGGCGGGTCGGGTTTCTTTCTTCGTAGTTGCAGCGCCTGTGGCCGGGGCGTATGTGTATCTCAGCGCCCGGTCAGCTTCTCTCATCAGGAACCGTGACATCACGACGATCTCTGGGTCTGCCGTCCCTTCGTGTTCATATGCGTAGTCACACCAGCGAGATCGTAGATGCGGGCTGAGCTTGTCTAGTACTTCTCGTGTCATCAATGGATTGAATAGGTATCCCCTTCGATCGATGGTTTTCAGGACACAGATGATGTTCTGTAGTTTGATAGCGAAGCTATTAAGCTCTGTTGCTGACGTGCCCGGCTTCGGCAGCTTCTTCAGATCTTCCAGCGCCCGATCAATGATGACTTCTGGTCTTCCAAAACATTGCTCCAGAGTCTTCATAATCACATCAGGTTCGGTGGCTGTGTGCAGAAGAGCGGCCACGGCGTCCCTTGCTTCCCCTTTGAGGCAGCTTCTCAGTCTTTGTATGTTCTCGGCCGCTGAGATCTGGTACATGCTTGTTGTGTCTCGTACCGCTGCCTTGAATGGCAGCCACTCGTTGGCTGCGCCGGAAAACGTAGGTAAGTCGATATGCCTGGGTCTGGGTCTGGCCATCTTCTCGAGGGTTGCCGCCAAATGTTCGATGCTGTTTCTTGCTCGTGTCGGGGTTGGTGATCTCGCCCCCGATGCTTCGAATCGTATTTGCTTCGGTTCTTCCCTGGGCCCCTCCTCCCCCCGTGGGTTGAGGGGGTTGGTTCTCAACCACTCGTCCACCTTTCGATGGGGTTCTTCACGGGGAGGGCCAGGTTCTTGATCATCGTGTACGCTTTCTTCGTCGTTAATCACTGACACTTCAACTGCCAGCCTCTTCTTGATCAACTCTTGTTCCAGTTCCAACTCTTTTCTTTGAATGGCTGCCAACTTCTCGGCTGCTTCCAGTTCCGCCATCCGTAGTCTAGTTGTGACGCTCGTTGTCGATCGCATTGACCTGGCCGGTGATCCCATTCTTCGTCGGGTCACATTGGTCGTCGTTGCTTGGAGTCCAGAAGGCCCCGCCGCCGTACTGGTGTCCGCTATCTTTGAAAATGGCGACGCCGGTGGGTCGAGTGAGAATCTTCGTGTTCTTTCGCGTTCGATTTGTTCAGTTTCCCTGCGGCGCATCTCTTGTTCCTGGGCACGCCGCGCCTCTTGTTCTTGGATGCGTCGCTGTTCCTCAATCTCCGCTACGTCCCCTTGGCTTCGAGTGACAACCATCTTCTTATGCGTGTTCGTGTCGTCGCGTACCAGGCCGCACGTTCAGTTTGTAGCGTTCAACGCGCACCGGACAGCACGTTCAGTTTGCTGTGTTCGACGGCGCGTTCAGGTTGGTACCTCTTCTGATCGGTATTTCTTCGGCACGGTGAATAATCCCCTTGGCTTGATATCCCTGTTGAAACCCGTCGGCTCGGTTCGGTGAGTCGTTCAGGTCGAAACAAGTCTTGCTTGATGGCCGTGTTCGTTCTTCAGAGCTTCGTACTTCGTCTGGAGTTCGGTAGGCCAGGTTGCCGCAGGATCTTCGTTCTTCTATCCGGCTTCGGAAGGACCAAACTGTTCAGTGTGGACTGTATATATTTTGAAAATAAAACAATTCTTCAGGCTTGATTATTTTCCCATTTATTCTTCTTAGCTCAGTATTAGTCAGTTGCTATTTTCGATCTGAATTCAAGCGTTTTTTTTTTTTTTTTTTTTTTTTTTTTTTCGGATTGGCATCTCGCAGGTCAACTTAGGAGGTTGTCGGCTGCTTAACCGGACTTTCCTGTGGTGCCTTAAAAATTATTATTTTTAGGGCCTCCAGCCAGGGCATAAAAGCTTACAAACTAAGCGACTACACGCTAAGGGCACCCCCTGTGGGGTACGAGCCTCGGCTTAGGGCGTCGCTGGGAGAGGACAGCAAAGGGACAGGCTGGATCGGATTTCAGGTGAATTCAAGCGGGCCTAGTGCCCTTTTATATAGACGGCTACCTGGGTGCAAGTAGTGGCGGGGGTAAACAATGAAAATCTCGACCGACCACTCGATCGCTTACTTTGCGCCCAAATGGCCTTGAAACTATGTACAATTCGTAATTATTATTATTACCTATTTATCTATCCTACTTAATTATATAATACAACATGGTTTGTACCTATAATGCTTACACTAAACCTATCAAACTTAACGCTACATCTTGTTCTTATTCAAACATGTTTATAATATGATTTTATTATTTACAGTTAGCGTCTATTACAGTTTAGGTCGGCGTCCGTAACACCCGACTTATCTAATAATTATATGTATAAAGTTATTAAATACAATAAATAAATAAAAGTACGCAATAAATAAATAAAAGGTTAGTTGACACTTCTCGTGATCCAAGAGCTGGTTTTTACTTTAGGCAGAGGTTAAGCATTGCCATCCAACGGGGCAATGCAGTCAGTCTCTTGGCCACATTCCCAGATGACGGCGATGTGGAGGAGTTTTTTGATGCCTTATTATATTAGTTTATTTTTGGTTTAATAGTTATAGGCTTTCTTTTTTTTATTGTACGTGTAAATAGTGACAATTAGAATCTCTGAAGATTATTCAATAAAAAATACATAAAATTTCTACATAATCTTGGCTCTAAAATGGCAGATCTTGTTTTTTATTTACGAAGTAGAATGTTTAATTAATGTCCTCACAACGATACCACAGAAATGAGAAATAATTATTGAAAACATGCGTCTCCTCAACAAGTAATCATTATTTCAATTTTCTACTAACACTAATGGATAGGCAACTTATTAATGACCATTATGGTACAAATTTTTTTTCAAAATCCCAGAATTTAATTTTATAAAGATTTTATACAAAAATTTTAGTGTATTCGCTACTGTACCTCATGCTTTGGTCAGGGTAGGGCCTTAAATGGAGGAGTTTGTCTTATTCCTTCCCAAATGGTTCTCCCAACACATGATAATCAACATAATCTATAAGGTCGTCCGGTAATGGACCGGGTGCCGGAAATGAGCTCCACGGGCCATCGTCGGCCTTGTAATGAAACCGAGACACCACAGCGGGACTATTAACGTGGTACTTTTAATGTTTTATGTCTCTTTTGATGTTAGTTTAATTGGTGAGGTGGAAATATCAATTAGATTATATGGTTTTGATGACATTAGGGACAAGAATGTTATGCTAGTTTTGTGTAAAGCCGCGTATCTACTTGCGCAGCCTCGTGCCGAGCTGCCTCATCGTGAGCGTGCCGCGGGCTGCGGAAAGTTCATGCGGCTCGACTTGAGACACAAAATAGAGCAACGAGGTATCAGACCTCAGTAAAGTCGCTGCAGCATTAGCATCTTCTTTAAAATGTTTATTATAATGATGCGGTAAAGTTGGATCCCACAAATGTCTATTGTTTTTCGTATAACTTAAATAACTCTTTTCAACTATTTCCGGCCGCCGCGTTGTTTCATGTCGCAGCAAGCCGACTCACATGGTCTCCACTAGATCTGCCTCGGGCCGAGACAGTCGCACGACCCGAGATTGCCTCAAGTGGATACGCAGCTTATAAAGCTGGGACTTCGTTTTAGCAGCCTCGTGATGAGCTGCCTCACCTCGAGCACACACTTGGTTTGTCGAGTGTCTCCACTTCTCATGCTGCGGGTCCAGCCAGCAGCTTTCACGCGCAGTTTTCGCTATTGCACTAACCTTAAAAAGACCAGCAGGGCTATCACGCACATACACAAACAGCCAACGACAAAAACATCTACTGCAAAAGTTCTACGACATTTGAGTCTGTGTTTCCTGATAGCTACAACCCGGGAGTCTTTAAGACAAGAGTGAATAGGTTACTTCTAGGCAAGCGTGCTCCATCTTAGACCACATCATCGCTTCCCATCAGGTGAGATAGTGGTCAAACGTATGCCTATCAAATGGTAAAAAAAAAATAAAAAATAAAATAAATAATAACATTTCATAGCGATACAAAAAACACGATAAAATATCGCTCGTCGTAATCGTTGAGCCGTCAGAAATGATGGATCGCGGCAACTGTAGCTTAACCAAAAACGATCGATCTGTACGGATCGATCGCGTGATTCGCTCGTGGCTAAGTTAAAGTCGTACGTACGACTTTAACCACGAGCCACGAGTCACTACAGAATATAAATAAAGAGCAAATGTGGCTAACATTACTTTTCGTTTAATTAACTGCCGCAAAAACATAATAGTAGTCAAAATAACGACGACGACGCGGTGGGCGCAGTGGTTAAGCTATTAACTGCTGCGCTACGTGTCGCGGGTTCGATTCCCGTCCGGAACAAATATTTGTATGGCCTACAGATAGTTGTTCCGGGTCTAGCTGGTTGGCAATCTCTGGGGGAGGCCTACGTTCAGCAGAAATAATAATATAATAATTATAATTGTTTATTTATCACGGAATAATAAAAACAAGTGGAAGTGCCACGCAGCCATCGAACGTGTGGCACAATTATGTGGAAATGATCAACATTGGTTCGTCGTCATTGGCAGTCGCGATCAACTACTTGCTGCGACGTGACATATCGCAAAATATCGCACGTAAGGAAAAAAAATACAACCATGCCTTATTGTGCAATTTTTACATGCAAAAATGATAGCAGGTCAAAGAATGTTTCTTGAAGAGGTATATCGTATCACCAAAAAGTATAAAACTTTCATATATTTCAATATAATCGATTTTTATTGACAATACCATATTTTTACTTTGATGCGAACTAAAAACTACCTTATGACTATTCATTAAAGTCTAAATTAGCTTGCTCGCTGTCTTGACTGTAATCGTTTTACGTGGCATACATTCTAGAAACTTCGACGCTACTCGTTTAGGGATGGGACACATTAATGCAAATAGTTCGTGTCGACAAAACAATAACATGTATGTTTTTAAAGTACCTAACTTTTTTTTAATAAATAAAAGTACGAGTTTGAAAGAATGAGTTTTTAAAACCTTATACCTATATTCTGGCGAATAGTCATTCATTCGCGGTTAGACGTAGGCCTATAAATATTCTATATACATGTATATAGTTTATCTTCATATACAAAAATTCAGATGTCAATTATGTTTTTAAAAGACTATCACATATTTAAAAAAAAGATATTGTCATGTCTAAAATAATGCGTCATTTCATTGAGATGTCAATCAATTTCCTACATACAATCATATTACGGACTCAATGAAAGGTATCGCAGAAAAATATGTCAATACATCATTAATTAATCATCATGTTTGATCCATTACGTAAGTACATTAAAAACATTAATTTAAACACTGTAATTATATTTCTTACATTGTACAAATTATCGATAACTTGACCACATCTCTTATTGAATAGCAAAATAGATAACAGTTGCATGCGAAAATGACATCTATTTATAGTAACAATAGATGTCATGTTAAGTAATTTGGTAACAGCGCTATCTAGCGTCGAATAGCTGAACTCGTTGGACATTGCTCGAATTGGATTGTTAGATGGAAAAAATCTCTTTAGTGATTTTGTCATGTAAAATAATAGCAACGTTCGTCACTTGTAATACGATTTAATTTCGAACAACAATAAATAAGCTTTTCGCCAAAGTTGCGTTTATAATTTATAGCCAATTATATCATTGTTTTCTGTGTATTACAAGTACATTTTAATTTGCAAATGTGTGAGTTTGGCGACACTGGATCCAGTATTAAGTAAGACTAAGGGCACTTCCTCTTGTTTTTATTATTCCGTGTTATTTATCCAAAAGTAATACATAGACACATACTAAACACTAGCGACCCGACCCGGCTTCGCCTGAGCCTATAGCCTTCCTCGATAAATGGACTATCCAACACAAAAAGATTTTTTCAATTCAAACCAGTAGATCCTGAGAATAGCGCGTTCAACCAAACAAACATTTCTTCAGCTTTATAATATTAAAAGCATAGATAATAGAGGTAGAAATAACTAATATACTTTTATCAGTTTATACACACATCAAAAATTTTTAGGTGACAAGAAAAACTACATAACCAAAATTTTTAACCCTGTCTCTTAAACTAGGAGACCAGTATCTTACGAGACAGAGTGGACGGCTGATATGATGATAACGATGATGAATATTAGTTTAACACGGTGAACGCAATGGCCGAGCAATTGGCTACACAGACTGGCACAGAATAACTAATAGTCCCTTTGGCTGCGTGTCGGGGCTCAAAACCCGGACGTAAAAAAAATTGCCTACAAGTTGTTGCTCTGGGTCTGGCTGTTTATGTATGTGAGTTTATATGTTTGTAAACGCGCCCACGGCACAGGAAAAAATCCTAGTGACGTTTAAAAAAAAATATAATAATGTACGTTTGTGCATGAAGTATAAATAAATAAATAATACCTAGAGTTTCTTAGGCAATTACTTTAACTTAAGACATTTTGTGGTTGACTTGGCAAGTGCTTAAATCAAATAACGAAAGAGAAATCTTACTCATCTCAGCCACCAACATATTTTTAATTACTAACTTGGCAAATACACCTTTTTTTTCTACAACCCACTACAAGTCAACATTTCTAGTTCCCGTGCACGCTTTAAACAAGCATTTTTGCTCAGTACACTTAGTTTGATGGGAAAGGGTAATAATTCAGTCGCTTGTCAGCGCATGCGCGGTGCCATCAGTGTTTCATTTCCCATCTGCTCGCTTGCCTGATGTGTCTGCCTGTGAAGTTGTTATCTTTAAAGTAATGGTTATTTTGTATGGTGTTTTACGTAGGGCATTTACATGGTCCTCTTCGCCCGTTACCCTACTCGAGAGTGAACGTGTGCTCGGTTTACGCGCAAATCCTCATAAGGTGTTCAAGAGGTTTTACCCCTTATTCGCAAAGTTAAAGTGACCAAATTTGCATAAACGTAATTAAAAATATTTATTATATTTGACCGGCCGTCGCACTGCTTATGCGCTGCTCATCCAAAGTCCCGCCCACCCGTGGAAGCAAGACAGCCGCCATAATTGCCATCTCACGTGTGCTTGAGTGCGGTGAATGGTAATAGTAATCTCAAGCCTATCGCTGTGTACTACGGCCTACATTGCATTGACTTTCTCCATACTACGAGACTACGATGCTTCGTGTACAGCGATCGCCTCCGGCTTCGCCATCGCTAAACTCCAGTGGAATGCACGTAAAATCAGATTCGGATAAACCTAAATCGGTATCGAATAGCCCAGTTGAAAGTGTCAACATTGCATCGCGGCATAAACGTCCACGCCAGGAACTCTCGCCGGGTAATGATGTACAGGACCCGAAACGCGAAATTTTGCAAATGCTGACGACTTGGAAAAAAGAACTTGAAGAGCGTCTTAACAAACATTCTGACGATCAGAGCTCGTGTCTCACTAAGCTAGTTTCCGATATTGCCGAACTAAAACTCCAGAACCTGGAGATACAAAGAACAAACAGTGAGATAGTAAAATCCGCTTCGTTTATCAGTAAACAATATGATGATATGGTTAAGCTCGTTGCCGTCTTGAAGAAGGAAAATCAAGTATACAGAAATGACATAAATAATTTGGAAATGAAGATACTAGACCTTCAGCAGCTTTCCCGTACATCATGCGTCGAGATTCGCAATGTACCCGCGTCGGGCAACGAAACACCGCTAGATCTCACGTCGATAATCACGAAAGTTGGTGCGGCCGTTAATGTGACCCTCAATAACACCCAACTACGTGACGCATATCGGCTTCCCGGAAAACCAGGAACCATCAGGCCAATAATTGCTGAATTTTCAAATGTTCACATTAAAAACCAGTTCATAACAAGTGCGCGCGACTTCAATAAAATCCACTCGAATGAGGGCCGACTTAACACACAACGCATTGGATTACCCGGTGATCGCCGACCGGTGTATGTTGCGGAATACCTCCCGGCTGGCTCCAGAAAACTCTTCTATGCAGCAAGAGAATTCGCTAAACAAAAGCAGTATAAGTTTTGTTGGTCGGCGAATGGAAATATATTTTTGAGAAAAATAGAGGGAGTGAAACCGATTCTCGTTAGATCAGAACAAACCCTACGCGATCTTGAAGTCAGTTCAGAACAAATCCCCTGTGATCAACCATTAAACACGGACGCCAGATCGGAACAAACTTTTCGCAATCTGCCATTGAATACGGATATGGACCAATGACTGATTGTTACTACGATGTTTACGCGTAGCATCATACCTTGTAACTATAAGTACATTTTAGTAAGGTACTACTTTAATTTGTTATTTTTTTTTTTTTTTTTTTTTCTGTGCTTAAGATCTATGTCAGTTATACCCACACGCACAAATTTCACAATTACAGATTACACTACACAATATCATATTATATTCATTTACGTAATATACTTTTTTAAAACAAATACAAATCCATCATTACATACTTCACACAAATCTGACACAATACGAACTCATATAAAATGTGGTAATAATTATACCTATAGCTTTCTAATCCCACTTACACTCAACACAAAAACATATTATTCCTATACCATCACTACAACTTATACCCTAATAACTCAGTTAAACATATTTGTTCATATAAAATCATTAATATATTATTATCATCAACTATGGAGCAAGCAGAATATAAAAATACCACCTTTACGATATTACATTAACAGCGACACTGACGAACATCAGACAGTGACATTTATTGAAATAAACAACCTCTAATGGATGACTCACTTCAGACAGTTAATGAGATAGATAACATTGAAATTGCTTCCTCTATTGAATGTGATTGTTTGAACCTTTCGAAGCATATTCTTGTTAAACAAAATGACTTGACTATTGTCTCGCAAAACATCAGGAGCATATATTGCAATTTTGATAACTTTATGATAATGTTATCTAATCTTAAATTTGACTTAGATTTAATAATACTTACAGAATGTAGATTGAGTACTAACAAACCTTTACCACAAATACCTAACTACAATTGCCATAGTACAACACGACAGATGAACCAAAATGACGGAGTGGTTATTTATGTTAAAAATACACTAAAACCTAAAATTATAGAATTACATCTATCTGAGGCAACTTGTTTCCAGGTGGAAATACTGAATAATACAGTTTTGTGCATTTATCGATCCCCGTCACATACAAATATTGATACATTTTTAGATTCACTTAGTTTACACTTGGACACATTATCTTCACTGAAAAATATAGTATTAGCAGGTGACATAAACATAAATATCAGGTCCCAAGAAAATGAAACGTCTCATGAAAGAACGAACCGAAACAACTACCTCAATATGTTATCTGGTTATGGCATATTGCCTGGTCATACACTACCTACCAGAGAACGGAACTGCCTGGACCATTTCATGATACGACTTCATAAAAAAAAGACTTCTGCCTCAATTGCTATTTTGCAGACTACAATTACCGACCACTATACTACTTTTCTAAAACTTTCAAAAATAAAAAATAAATGTACCCCAAAAAAAACTACTACTAAATTAAACTATGAACAAGCCCTAATATATCTACAAGAAAAAAATCTTGCTGAATTAATGTTTTGTAACGACCCCGATCTTCTAACCGAATTACTCATAGAAAAACTGACTGACTGTATCATTAACAATACAATAACAACAAATATCCCAAGTAGTAAACGCATAATCAAGCCGTGGATCACTCAGGGAATATTACGTTGTATTAAGAATAGAAACAAATTGCAAAAATCCTTACGGTCTGACCCATATAACACAGTCTTAAAAATAACGTACCGTCGATACAGAAACTACTGTAATCAGCTCATTAAAAAATTAAAAAGAAAATACGAACGGGAACCTATCTCTAAATCTATCAAAAATACAAAGCTACTCTGGAAAAATATAAAATCAATTACCTACACAAATAAATACAAAAATCAAAGCACTGAACTACTTAATACTAAACCGTCTCCAAATGAATCTGTAAACTTTGTTAACGACTATTTTGTAAATATTGGAAAGAAATTAGCGCAACAAATCCAAAATAGTAACACCCCCTCGATACAACCCTGCAATTCAAGTATGCGAAATAATTCTTTTGTGCTTTTAGACACTGACATCAAGGAAGTAGAAAATACTCTGATGGGATTGAAATCTGGCAGTGCCCCTGGTTGGGATAATATCTCAACTAGCTTTTTAAAGTACTGTCATAGGGAAGTCGTCCCCATCATTACCCATCTGACTAACCTTTGCTTCAACTCTGGTATTTTTCCAACCCTACTGAAAAAATCTATTATCACTCCGGTACATAAGGGTGGGAACAGAGACGATGTCAATAATTACAGACCTATCTCAGTTTTACCAGCTATATCTAAAATTATAGAAAAAATCACAAATACGAGATTAGTTAACTACTTGAACAGATTCAAAATTATATCATCTTCGCAATTTGGATTCAGGCATGGAGTATCTACTGAGGATGCAGTTGACGCTCTTAGCTCGTTAGTAACTGAACATCTTGATGCAGGAATGAAATGTCTAACGGTATTCCTGGACCTAAAAAAAGCCTTTGACACCGTCTCTGTTCCAGCCCTTGTAGCAAAGCTGGAGGGTATTGGAATAAGAGGAATTCCCCTAAATTTCTTCAAAGATTATTTATCAAACAGGAAACAGAGAGTTAAAATAGGAGCTTTTACTAGTGAGGATGCTGATGTACTATTTGGCGTTCCACAGGGGAGTGTGCTAGGCCCTACATTATTTCTTACATATATAAATGACCTCTGTAACCTAAAGGTAAAAAACGCAAATATTATTTCGTATGCTGATGATACTGCCGTGGTTTTTTTCGGAAATAATTGGTCAGATGTAAAACTCAAAGCTGAAATCGGTATGATCCAAATTGCCGATTGGCTCAGAGATAATTTACTATCACTAAACACAACAAAAACGAATTATATTTGTTTCTCAATCACTAATCGTTCTCAAGATGTAGCCTTTAATGTTAAAATACACTCATGCAACGCAACGTCAGACAAAAATTGTGAATGCCCTATAATTGACAAAGTTTCGCAGACAAAATACTTAGGTGTCATAATTGATCAGAGGTTATCTTGGTATTCCCATCTTGAACACGTCACTGCGAGAGTTAGAAAACTGAGTTGGATTTTCAAGTCTCTAAGACACATACTTCCAAAAAATGCAAAGGGAAACCGCGGATCACCTAGAAATCTCCTAAATGAAATCTACTCATCTCTTGCACAATCTGTCATGGTTTACTGCATACCTATATGGGGAGGCGCAGCTAAAACAAAATTTATCAATCTAGAACGGGGACAGCGATCCTTGATAAAAACAATGTATTTTAAGAAGATGAGATATTCTACTGAAAAGCTATACCAAATTAGTAATCTACTTTCAATTAGAAAATTGTATATCATATCCGCTGTCCTAAAAAAACATAAAACTCTGACATATAATCCAAAAGTAAGGTCGAAAAGGCGAAATGACTTGATTGCACAAGTACCACCAACTAAAACAAAATTCGCGGCTTTGCAATATCAACACCGATCTGCTCAACTGTATAATAGAGTAAACAAACAAATACTCATATATCCCCACACACTACATGAATGTAAAAAGAAACTAACAGATTGGATAAAGCCCCTCACGTACACAGATACTGAGTCACTCCTTCAACATATGAACTAACACACACACTCATCCCCCCCCCTCACCCTCACGCACACACACCATACACTACTCACGAATGTCAGTCACTTTCACATCACAACATCTCATTCACTTCACATCACATCACTCAGATTACATTACCCCCATCACATGACATAACTCACATCACTCACATCACATCACTCACATCACATTCACTCACATCACATCACTCACATCACATCACATCACTCACATCACATCACTCACATCATATCACTCACATCATATCACATATTTTTTTTTTTTGTAAAATGTCTTTAGTACTTAAATAAGTAGTCCTTTTGTCACCGATTAGTCTACCTAAGAAAGAGCGGCGTCTCTTAACACAGGCATTATCTGCTTAAAAAGAGGCGCCATTCAACAACAAAATGTATACAACTGTGTTACGCAAGAATAGTCAAGGGAAACCGCTAGTATGCAGCGCCCTGGTTACTCAAGACAACTGCGCGCTACCACGACGCTGACGCTGCAAGAAGTGAGGTGAACGAACGCGGACCGCTTACGCGATCCATGCGTTTTACATGACATTCTTTGGTCAATCGCCGACTAAATAATACAATATTAATTATAGTTAGAAATAGAACATAATTGTAATACTTTTTTATCTCTTAATATTAAACTTCTTTAAATCAAATTGGTTTTTATGCATCCTCTGCTGCCACCAAACCTAATTGGCGCAGTCGGTAGGATATTCGAGGTAGATAGGTACGTGACGCGTCAAGATTTCTCCTAATATCGGACCGAAGTCCCGCGTGACTTACCGATTTTCGAGTATCCTGAATCTACATCGTGAGGCGCCAGCAGAGGTGAATCCAGACATCGATTCGGCAAGAAAATCATGTTGTAAGTACTTTGAATCTTTCAAGTCCTTTTTGTCCTAATTTTATAGCTTTCTCTCTTTTAATTATACCTAATCTTATACTTGTCATATACATTAACATTAAATTTTAACTTTATATTTTACTGTGTGTGCATGATTTATTTTTAGTGTTTCGTAGTATAACTTTCAAGATTTTCCACCCAAAGGTATTACGCGGACGTAGTTCGGATAGTAGTAGGTCTAGTAGGTTTAGTGCTATAGACGAATTTAGGCAGTTAGACGTAATTGAGCAGTCAGAAATAAATATGTCTCAAGATAGGATTGGTGAAATCTACAAGTCACTCAGGGTTTTGCCCGAATTTGACGGGAACCCTCATGTATTAACACGTTTCATAAACCTTTGTGACCAATTGGTACTTGCATATTTTAAAACCGAACCGGGTAATGAGTTATCTAATTTAGCTCTCATAAATGGTATCTTAAATAAGGTTATAGGCTCAGCGGCTCGATTGATAAATTCTAACGGTATTCCAGATAATTGGGTAGGTATTCGAAACGCACTTATTAACAATTTTGCTGACCATCGCGACGAGACCGCTTTGTATAATGATTTATCTTTACAGACTCAAGGGTCTTCTACCCCACAAGAGTTCTACGAACGTTGCCAAAATTTATTTAGCACCATAATGACGTACGTCACGTTACACGAGTCCGTGTCCACCACCGTTGAGGCGAAGCGTGCCCTTTATAAGAAATTAACATTACAATGTTATTTGCGTGGTCTTAAAGATCCGTTAGGGTCCAGAATACGTTGCATGCGTCCTGAGTCTATGGAAAAGGCTCTTGAGTTCGTTCAGGAGGAGCTTAACACGCTTTACATGCAGCAGCGCACGGAAGGCGGGCCTAGTAGAAAGGATAATTCTCAGCAGTCATTTAAGTCTAATGTTAACTTACCTTTAAATAATTTTGTGCAACAATTACCCTCACTGCCCGGTCCCTCGAGGCAACAGACTCATAATATTCCCGGTCCAGCGCGACCCCAGCAATTCTTTCCGCATGCTAACCAGGGTTGGAGGCATATTACACCCCAGGTGCAACAACCTCGCGGTCCCACGTGGACCCAACAGATGTTCCGTGCACCACCTCCGAATTATAACGCCCAGAGCAATGTCTTTAGATTACCAAACAGACCACCCATACAGCCAACTAATAATTCTAATAATGTACCGCGTCCTATGAGTGGCGTCAGCCACTTTGTACCTAGACCTCTACCTTTAACTGGACATGATTGGAGTAGGTCTGGCAACCCGCCGCCAACCAACTATTTTAAACCGCGTCAAGTTAACAACTATGAATGTAACTATGAGCCGTACTATGATTACGGTTATTTAGACTACAACCCGGAATATGGCATCTATGAAGCCTATCCAGATAATTTCACTAATTATGAGCAATATGAAGTCCCAGTAGTAGAAGAGCTTAACTCGAACATTGATGACACGCAACCTGAAAATTTTCCCAAGGATTCGAAATCAGAAAAGCCAAAATAGAAGTGAATTTTAATATACAGAGACAACTTGGTTATATACAAATCCAAAACCCACCTATAAAACTTCTCATAGATACTGGAGCCAATCAGTCGTTTATATCACCTCAAGCCGTCCAAAGATATTTTTCTAATGTACCTCTTAACTATGACCCGTTTGAGGTCACCAACGCGCATACCGTTTATAAAAATAACTACTCCATAACTTTACCAAGTTTTCCTGAATTCAAAGAAAAGGGTGATATTACCTTATTCGTTTTAGATTTCCATAACTATTTTGATGGCCTTATAGGCTTTGATTTGTTAGATGCGTGGGATACTAATATAGATCTTAGAAATAAAAAGTTAATTACCAGAAATACGGAAATTCCTATAATCATGTACGACTCTCGAAATACTAATCTCTACGAAGAAATTGTACCAGCTCAGTCATCTAAGTTAATTAAATTACCTATAAATTCACGAGATGGAGATGTATTTGTCCCTGATCAAATAATTTGCAATTGTTTAATTTCTGATTGTCTTACTACAGTAAAAAATAGTAGAGGTTGGGTTGAGATTTCAAATAAATCATCCAATGACATAATTTTCTCTATGGATCGTCCTGTTACTGCCGAGTTATTTAACGTTGAGAGCAAACAGCCGGAACAATTATCAAATCGTACACAAGAAGTTTTATCTCGTCTCAGGACTGATCATTTAAACCCAGAAGAGTTAGTGAATTTAAAAACCTTATGCGCACGTTAATCTGATGTTTTCTATCTTGAAGGAGAACCCCTGACTTTCACGAATAAAATTAAACATAAAATTAGAACAACCGACGAGATCCCAATACACGCTAAGAACTACAGATATCCCTACGTCCATAAACAGGAAGTTAGGAACCAAATTAATAAAATGCTCGAACAGAACATTATTAGGCCTTCAGATTCTGCGTGGAGCTCTCCCATTTGGGTAGTCCCCAAAAAGGCAGACGCATCCGGTAAAACCAAATGGCGTCTCGTGATAGATTTTCGTAAAGTCAACGAAAAAACTATAGACGATAAATACCCCATACCCAATATTTCAGACATATTAGATAAATTAGGCAAATGCCAATATTTTAGCACCCTCGATCTCGCTAGTGGATTCTACCAGGTAGAACTTGACCCTGACGATATACACAAGACCGCTTTCAACGTAGAAAATGGCCACTACGAATTCCTGAGAATGCCGATGGGTTTGAAAAATTCCCCAGCAACTTTTCAGCGTGTAATGGACAACATACTAAGAGACCTTCAGGACGTTTGTTTAGTATATTTAGATGACGTCATCATATTTAGCACCTCCTTACAGGAACACATCATTAACTTGGAAAAGGTTTTAAAAAGGTTACGGGAATCTAACTTCAAGATACAGATGGACAAATCTGAATTCTTGAAGCTAGAAACAGAATTTTTAGGCCATGTTGTTTGCAAAGACGGAGTTAAACCGAACCCAAATAAGATTAGCGCTCTAAAAACTTATCCATTACCTAAATCTACAACTGAAATCAAAAGATTCCTTGGTCTACTTGGATACTACAGGAAATTTATACCAGACTTCGCACGTATTACAAAACCTTTAACTCAATGCCTAAAAAAGGGATCTAAAATAAATTTCGATCAAAGTTACATTAACTGTTTCGAGCATTGCAAAACCCTATTAACAAATGACCCAATTCTACAGTACCCAGATTTTACCAAAGAATTCTTACTAACTACAGACGCCTCCAATGTTGCAATAGGTGCCGTTTTATCCCAAGGTACCATAGGTTCCGATAAACCTATTGCCTATGCCTCCAGAACTTTAAATTCAAGCGAGCTGAACTATAGTACAATAGAGAAAGAACTGTTAGCTATTGTGTGGGCTTGTAAGTATTTTAGACCTTACCTTTTTGGCCGGAAGTTCAAAATCATTACTGACCACAAGCCCTTACAATGGGTAATGAGCCTCAAAGAACCCAACCAACGACTCACAAGATGGCGCTTAAAGTTATCGGAATACGATTTCTCAGTAATTTACAAGCAAGGCAAGTTTAACACTAACGCCGACGCTTTATCGCGTATCCAAATTCATAATGAAGAGGTAAGCTCAATAGCCGTAAACCCATCCATAAAAGATCCATCAGCTGATGACTCCAGGACGATGACAGCCTCAGAGGCTGCGGACGACTCCAAAACTTTAACAGTCCATACCGAAAATGAGAACCCCATCTTAGAAGTTCCAATTACGGAAGAACCGTTAAACAGATTCACTAAGCAGTTAGTCTTAACTATTGTAGGCGATATTAAAGGAAAACCAACTGTCACAAAACCTTTCGAGACCCATACGCGTACCGCCGTTCAAATATCAGAGTCTAATCTCGAAAAAGATGTCATTAACACAATAAAAGAATATGTTCACCCCAATATTAAAACAGGTTTACTCATAAATCCGCCATTAGCCATGTACACGGTTATCCCCATAATACAAAAAACCTTCAAAAGCTCATCAATGAATCTTATACTAACAAAAAGAGAACTGGAAAATGTAAGAGAATATTTAAGACAGCAGGAAATAATTAATAAATATCATGACGGTAAAACAAATCATAGGGGTATAAATGAATGCCACCTAGCCCTATCCCATAAATACTATTGGCCGAAAATGCGAGAGCATATCACAAAATTCATTAACGAGTGTACGGTCTGCGGTCAAGCTAAATATGACCGTAACCCTGTGAAGCAACAATTTTGTCTAGTTCCTCCACCTATTAAACCCTTTGAACTCGTTCATCTAGATTTATTAACCATTCAGAGTGAAAAGTTCTTAACTATCGTTGACGCTTTCTCAAAGTATGCCCAAGTCTATTATTTGAGAGATGGAACAGCAGTAAGCGTAGTGCAGGCATTACTTAAGTACTGTACACATCATGGGGTGCCTTACACTATAGTGACAGATAACGGACCGGAGTTCACTAACCAGCTATTTGCTGAATTCACAAGGTTACATAAAACTCAACACCATAGAATAGCACCTCATAGCCCAAATGAAAATGGAATCGTAGAAAGATTCCACTCAACAATTCTAGAACACTTACGCATTCTAAAGGTAGAGCAGAAGAATGAATCCGTCTTAAATCTGATAAATTATGCCCTTTTAGCCTATAACAGTTCTATACATAGTTTAACGAGATGTAGACCGATTGACGTAATTACAGGACACTTTGACCCACGCGATCCATTAGATTTAGACTTAACCACCCATCTATTACAACAATACACCACCGAACACAAGAATAAAATGATTGAAGCTTACAATCTAATCCATGAATCCAGTTTGACACACCGCAAGAACTTAATAGACAATCATAATAAATCCCGGGCTACAGAAAACCAATACTCTCCCGATCAACAAATATTCGTAAAAAACCCTCTTGCCTCTCGACAGAAAGTAGCGCCCCGCTACACGCACGACATCGTCATGACAGATCTCCCAATACATATATATACTCGTAAAAAACGCGGACCCATAGCTAAGTCCCGACTGAAGAGAGTGCCTAAAAGTGCTCAATTGTTGCAGGACCCTCCTGATACTCCACCTGCTACTGCATGCAGTCCAAACGCAAGAGATAAAACTTGAAAATCTCGACGATGGTCCCGGTGTATTACCTTTCAAATTAGGCCCCTGCAGTATAGTATCCCATTATCATTCATTTTTACAGCATATAAACCTCCAAGAACTACAGGATAAAGTAGCTACTGTTCATGGCCAACTAAATGAGGTGAGCCCTGACCTCAACAACAAAACGCTCTCTATTTTCGAACCTCATATCGATTACTTAAAGAGTAAGCTCCAAACTGTTCTCGAGCAGCTGCAGTCATTTGAAATTAACCGTACTAAAAGAGGTCTCGTAGATGGTCTCGGTTCCGTTGTAAAAAGTATAACTGGTAATCTCGATTACACAGATGCGGTGCTTTACAACAACGCTATAAAATCGCTTCAAGGTAACGAAATAGTTATAGTCTACAAATTCCCTATCATCTTACCCCAGGTATATGATTTGTATAAGATATCTATTGTTCCTAACAAACATCATGAAATCCTTACCCCTCATCTCCAATTCCTAGCTATCCATTCGAAAGATTTCAAGTACATAGAGGCTGAATGCCCGAAGACCACTAAAGGGTATCTATGTGAAGAGATACACAACGTACAAAGCCGAACGGCGCCGGACTGTATCGCAACCCTCATCACTACGCAGCAGAGAATTCCATCATGCGAGCCGGTCACCATATCTCTACAAAAACCAGCTTATGAGAAACTCGACGACCGCCACTACACTATCAGTTTCCCAGCTCCAACAAAAATACGCCTATCCTGTGAACAAGATCTCTACAAAATACTACAAGGAAGTTATCTCGCAGTAATTCCTCATAACTGCTTCATCAGGACAGCCGAGTTCACTATATCAAACTTCAACGACCGACTAAAGGGTAAAGCCCTGAAAATAATAGACGTCCCTAAGGAAGACATACTTAGCCCAGCAACACACCCACAGTTCAAACTCAACTCTATTAACTTGGATAATCTCCACGCTACCAATAAGGAGATTTCGCTGCAGTCGCCATTACATCTTGAGACAAACTCGAATATGATTTTATATTACACAACCATACCGCTGTACGTGTTCCTATTCAGTGCATGCGTACTCATTGGTGGCATAGCGTACCGAAGATACCATCTCAAGAGAAGACGGACCAAGGAGATGCACCCACAGAGCATCTATGCTGTTCCAGACAACCATAGGGCCGGACCCGATCATCTCCCAGCGCAATTTACGACCAAGGTCTTCAATAGTCGCTGTTCTACGGGGGGAGGTGTTACGCAAGAATAGTCAAGGGAAACCGCTAGTATGCAGCGCCCTGGTTACTCAAGACAACTGCGCGCTACCACGACGCTGACGCTGCAAGAAGTGAGGTGAACGAACGCGGACCGCTTACGCGATCCATGCGTTTTACATGACATTCTTTGGTCAATCGCCGACTAAATAATACAATATTAATTATAGTTAGAAATAGAACATAATTGTAATACTTTTTTATCTCTTAATATTAAACTTCTTTAAATCAAATTGGTTTTTATGCATCCTCTGCTGCCACCAAACCTAATTACTGGTCATGCAATAAAAAAACATTTATTTATTTATTTATTATTTATTATGGTCGGTTTTTTTATCGATGTAGTTACGATGACTCTAGTGGTTAGGCCATAGATATATTTCATGAGTAAGACTGTAGGTCGATTCTGTATAATTCAAACAACAACTCGCATCTCACATCGCTATTCACTTCTCACTTCGCATAAGGTTCAAAATGACCTTGATATTATTTGATACTTTGCATCGGCTTCGAGTGCGAAGTGAGCGTCAACGTTATCACATACTTTATCTGTCAAAATCTCCCTGTCAATTTAGTTTAACTCGCTGACACGCTCGCAAGGGTGGCGCTAGTGTAAATTCGAATTATCAACCGAGTTTTTAGAATGCCAATCAAGAAACTCACAGCGGATTTAGATTCGAAGTTTGGAATGAGGTCTTACAAAATCACACCCCTGACCTGGAAGGAGAAATTATTATAAAAATAAATAAAGATATAACAGTTTATTTGTAAGAATCTATTAAAACTCACTAAAATAGCCTACGTCAATTTCACCCCCAGTTTCTCGAAATTAAAATAAGCGCGTAATGTGATTTTGTTGTTGAAAATTCATTCAACCAATCACAGCCGCTTGACAATTAGCCACATTAATTTTTCGTTCGGAAAACCGGGAGTAAATGCCTGTGAGTTTAAATATCAACGTTAACATCCCTTTACTCATAAAAAAATCCCATTACCTCAACGGCTCACAAAGTGAACTCATTATCCATTTCAGAACTGTGTTAATCAACATAATTTTGAGTTAATACGCCGTGAGTGAGTTTAAAATAAAAACGTAAAGTGAGTAGAAATAGCGATGTCACAGTACCCGTGTGTGCTCGTGAAAACATGACATAATATTATGTGACGTTAAAGCAACGTCCCTGGGCGACGGGTTAGAAATATACGGATAGATATTGTGACGTGAAACTGCTGGCAACGTTTAAAAAAAGAACTAAATGAATTTTGGATCTGTAAACTTTTTAGCGGGTAGCTACACGGTAGGGGGCTAGCTGACACTTAGAGCAGAGCGTCAGATGCGTAAGCGTCAGATGACGTCAGACGTGTTACAAGTTTTACGCTTGTGAGACTTGTTTTTCTTGTGTGCGTGAGGCTAGCACTGATATGAGTTCACATGTCGTGAGCATATTGGTATTCACATCCGTTTGTTGTATTTTTCAAACCCCAGAGACATATTGTTTGCTTTTGTTTAAAACGTTGTTGCGTTTTTAAACGTTGCCCCACAGTAGGAATTTCTCCTGTATTGAGGGTGCGTTTAAAAACATAAAAAAACAACCAGACTCTGAAGAACTATTTGTAGATGACCAATATTTGTTCCGTGCGGGAATCGAACCCACGCACGCAGTGCAGCAGCCAATCGCTCAGCCACTGCGCCAACTATATATATAAGAGAGAGAAGAGATAAGTTGAGTTTTGCTAGTCGTATGGTCAATCAGGTTCCTGTCAAGGTTTTCCAGGGAAGTACAGAATGGGGTTCTTCAAGAGAGGGCAGTTTGTTTTATTAGGTTCCTAACGTTAGTGTGTTGCTCTACTGGTGTTGCAGGCGTTTATATCAGCGATGACTGCTTACCATCAGGAAGGAACGCGATGTTCGATAGGTTACCTGTAGACCTTGTAGAAACTAGAAATAATTTCCGTGCGTTCAAGCGTTTTTGCTATACTTACTGTTGGAATCAAATCATTTTGGGACCCATCAAATAATGTTAGGTAATTGTAATCCGTGGTGCTTCGCAACTGGGCTTTCCTCAGTTGTGAACGTCCCTTTGTGCCTATTGGCCTAGTTCCGTTTTGCCGATTTGGATGAAAGTGGAAAAATATTGTTTTCTTTCACCTCCACTATTCTTTTCATTGCGGGATCCAAGACAGTTGTAATGTTTCTCCGGGACTCGTCGAGCTTCATTACTTCGACGTTGTTCCAGTGTTCCCCACTGTTAATTCTGTATTTCAGGAGCTGCAGAGCTTTGAGAATAGTTTGACGGGGTTTCCCAAAAATACCATCAAGCAGACCACATGCCTGTTTGCCACCGTCGTAGGGGGAAAAACACCAACATGTAAAAATCCAGTCTGCGGTAAAACAAAACTCCACGTTATAAAATAGCTCGTACAAACAACAGTTTATCTGGACAAAATCTTAATTAAAATTGCTGCGTTTCCACCCAGAACTGTTACCCGTATAAACATCTTGAGCTCAGCGTCGACTCAAATTTGTTACCAACTTAAAAGCCATTTCTTTTTCACTGAATGCGATAAACACGGCACATGATAACGGCGCTTAATAAATGCATGCGATATCCATACAGAGAGTTTGTTTGGTTAAACCATTGAACCAATTTTCAGTTTTGGTACAGTAGACTGAGCTTGAACCCCAAGAAAAGACATTCTTCTCAAAGTCAAAGCATTTATTTCAATTAAACCATTTACAGGTACTTTTGAATTGTCAAGGAGTCGGTCAGTTAGTCAGAGAGTTGAAGCTAGTTGCTGGTTCCAAAACGTAGGTAGGTCTATATGGAGAAGAACGAGCAAGAAACTCCACAGACACTCTTTTAAATCAAGTTTTTTACAAAGTCTGGTTACATGATTCTTGTTGCTTCTATATGTGAAAACTATGAAGGCAATCTAACAATACAAAACACAAAAAAGAAGCAAGATAAAGCCCATGGCAGATAAGAGCTGACCAATCTCTACTGACAGCGCCCGTTCACGATGACGCGTGAATCAGCACCATTCAGCTCAACCATTTTGAAAGGAGCCGAATGATCCAACACACGCGCCACCATCAGCGAGACATTTGAGCGAGCATGACAATACTCCCAACCGCCATGTTAATTTTTGTCAAACATATAGGTATTAATATAGGTACTTAGTAAATGGCTCCATGGTATTCACATTTACAAAATTTAAATAATGCTGCTAAATTATACAAAACGAAGGTTTCTTTCCAATGTATATTGGAAAAATATCTATGTATAAGTAATTAAAGTAATCTCAGTTATACACTCCTGGTAGAGTGGTTTTGGTCATAGATCGTATGGTATGCTGTATGCGGTTTTTGCGAGACTTCTCTCTCTCTCTCTCTATTTGCGGCACTGTGTGTACCTACACTCAACCAGGGAACACTTCGTAGTCAATAAAATGAGGTCTGTCCATCTTGTGTCGACCGCGACAAAGTTGACCATCTAGTCTCCCTTGTACCACTAATCGTTTCAAAGAGCTTTCGTTGCAGACACTCGATATATCTATATATCCGTGTTTGACGACACGGTTGGCGCAGTGGCTGAGCGATCGACGGCTGCGCAGCGTGTTGCGGGTTCGATTCCCGCCCAGGGTAAACATTTGTGTGATGAGCACTTGTGTTCGCCTTGTTTCTGGGTGTTGTTTATCTATATATGTATGTATTTACAAAAAAAAATGTATTTGTGTATGTATATCAGCTGTCTGACACTCATAGTACAGGGTCTCCCTAGTTTGGGGTCAGATGGCCGTGTGTGAAAATGTCCCCACATATTATTATTATATTATTATTATTAATCCAATATAGATAAGTACAAAGAAGCCGTGTGGTGCCGGCCGCGAATAGCACCACCCTATTTCTGCCCGTGGGTGTCGTAAAAGGCGACAGAGGGACCAGAGGATGGGCAGCTTTATACTTATTATATAGATAAGTACAAAGAAGCCGTGTGGTGCCGGCCGCGAATAGCACCACCCTATTTCTGCCCGTGGGTGTCGTAAAAGGCGACAGAGGGACCAGAGGATGGGCAGCTTTATACTTATTTATTATTAAATATCTACAGAGCTTATAAAAATATTATGTATCCCGCAGTTAGTGTAATGGTATTCAGAAATACCATTATACCTGCTGCGATCGCCAACATGCATCAGCCAAGCGTTGGCAAAGACCTATGCCCAGCAGTGGGCGTCCAAAGGTTGACATGATGATGAAGTAATATGCTTAGGTAGGTGGTAGGTAGGTGTTTAGAATGATATGTCGTAGCGTATGTTATAGATTACAATTTTATTTTATCTCGCAATTATAATCTATTAAAGACCTTTATATTAATAATATATAACATAATATAAAGACATAGGCTATATTTTGATCTGCACCCAGGATATTCTGCAGACGAACTCGTGGGCTAAACTAGTTGTAAATAAAACCTTGTAGGTTAAATGATAATTTCAACTTAAAGTTTGTAAATGTGGTTTAAATGTCTAGACTGAGAATTATAAAGCAAAACGATACTGTAAAAGTAGGTAATGAAATATTACGTATTAAGTCGCCATAGTTATGTCAGTTCTATTGTCAACTGCCGTCCACCACCTCTGTTTAAGCGACACATTAAAAGTAAAGTAAGTACAACATGATGCTGAATTTTACATCAGAGTATTACTGCATTCGTCCACATCGAAGCCATCAGGGAATGTTCCCAAGAGACTGGCGGCATTGCCACTTTGTATGGCAATGCTTATCCTCTGGCCAAGGATGACCAGTTCTTGGATCACGGGAACTGTCAACTAACCTGGACAAGTCTTTAAAAAGCAGATGAGCACTCGGACCCCACGACCCGAGAGTTTCAACCCAAAATGGCTCGAAAATAAAGTTATCACCAAGGTGACTATACTTTTCTAATTAATTGAATCATCTAACATCATTATGTAAGTAAATTATTATTGATTAATGTTTTAATTTTTAAAACATTTTCAGAATGCATGGTGGCAGCACCATTAGTTTTGCGAACGACAAAATCCTAGAACGTTCAGATAAAAAATATCAGATCCCAGTTTCTGAAATGAAATGTAAAACGTGTACTATTTCAAAATGACAACCTTGGTAACACCTGCTACGGATGAAAGTAGTACCTACCTACTTGTATACCTACAAAGGTTTGTAGGGATTGAGGCAGTGGCGTGCCTTCCATAGAAGCCCTCAAGCCGGGCTTGTAATCGATAATGCGACACGACGGGCCCTTCATACAAGCCAAAAAGCCGGGCTTGCACTAGTCAGCATAACATGAGCTAATCAATAATTGAGTAACTTGTAGATTTTATCTTAATCGTATAATGTCCATCGGGCTTGCCCTAGCCTGGGCCCCCAGGCACGCCACTGGATTAAGGATGTCTGTCTATTTAAAAAAACCAGCCAAATGAAGAAGCTTATCCTGTCAACTGGCGAAATCAAGGTGATGTTAATGATACATAAGCAAGATATTAAGAGTACACATGTTTGATATTCTGTTACGTTTTCTATTTGAAAAAGTTGTTACCTCTACACTATGAACTTGGTAAGCTTGTTGATATGTTTTGTATTTTAAGACAGGAAATTATTAAGAAAATACTAATACTATTTAGGTTTGATTTTCAATACTCTAATGTCTGAAAAATAATTTATGACAGTTTGACATAATAATTTTTATCTAAACCGCTAGGTTCTGTTGCAGGATTTTGATGACGTATATTCAATAATTATTTCCATTACACATAGGTGTGAGAAACCGCGGGCATAGCTAGTTTTCTATTCAAATGCTGCCAAAATACCATCCAATTTATTTATATATCCGAATATTTTTATATAATCTTATATAAGGTGACTGGTAATTAGTGTACGATACTTAACCCTAGATTACTAACCTTCGTCGAAACGACGACGCGCATTAAAAAAAAAGCGCATTTTTTTAACGTGGTTTATCTCAAGCGGTTTAGCTTTTGGCTAATCTAAGTCGACCCTAAGTCCAAGCGATTGAGGGTGGTGTTTTTCGCGTGTGTAGCCCGTACACCCTGGTCTAGCTACCATAACTCGTCGTATCGACGAAGGTTAGTAATAACGTTCGTAATAACGTCCTTTTTGTTAATGATTTTTATGTTATATTTTATTTTTTTATATTTTATAGTGAATATTATTATTGGCTATGTTAAATGCAAATAATATCAGTTCTTATTTCAAGGTGATAGCGGTGAGGAGAACTCATCTGAAAGTAAGAGAAGACCAGCTGGTGAATTGATTCTGCATGATAATTAGCCACACATTGTAGTGTGTCACAAATGTCTTGATTCCCAAAATATTTAATTCTTTTTTAGATTAATAGTTGTTCTGTATTATCTACTTTAATATACTAAGTTTGTTTTCAATGTTTCCTTTTCAGATTTTATGTGAAATCGTCTCAGAAAATGTTGTAATTGTTGAATTTGCATGTTATTAGTGATCTTATTCAAGAGGCAGTTTTAGGGATTATTATGATGTATTAATTAACTTAAGTATAAATAATTAACTGTTCAGTAGTTGTACTTTACAAATTAATGCATAAAGAAATATTTTATTTTAATTCAACCTGAGAAATCTCTCATTTATGTAGGCGTAGTCGAAACGACGAAGGTTATTAATATGCGTTGAAAAATAAGGTTAGTGATCTAGGGTTAAACACGTGAATGTGTTCATGATAACAAAAAACTTTCCCGAAGAAAAAATGTTTTTTGTACTGGTTTACTTTTATCACAATAACACAATAGCCGTATGAAATTCACGCGCGCACGCCTATGACCTAAAGTGAACCTGTACAAAAAACATTTTTTCTTCGGGAAAGTGGTTTGTTATCATGAACACATCACGTGTTTAAGTATCGTACACTAATTACCAGTCACCCTATATATAAAATCTTCTGTGCGTGTGTATGAAAGTGAACTCCTCCTAAACGGCTGGACCGGTATTGATGAATTTTTTTGTGTGTGTTCCAGTGTATTCGAGAATGGTTTAGATTTACAATTGGACCCAGTAGGTGGCGCTGCAGTCGTGTTGTAGGCAGGACAACGTCTGCCAGGCCCCTAGTTCTAGGGCAGGGGCTAGTTTTATATGTATCACGGAGTTAGTCAGCTAGTACTCTCGCTTCGTGTACACAGGACTAGCTTCATTTCTAAGCAAGTCAGCTTGCTAAGTCAAGATAGTAAAGCAAAGTCAGGGGGCAAGCTAGTCGTTTACTACCCTGATACCGTAGAACTAGCCTCGTGTACAATATTATTTTATAGTGACATAAATGTATCAAAAGCTTGGCAAGGCAAAAAGCTTTGACCTATCTTGCACGTGGGCGTCTGACAAGGAATGAGCAGAAATAACTAAAATAACATTTTGTAGCTCGAAAATATAGTGACATTTAATTTCCACAGAAACAGAGTCACAATATTGCCTCGAGCAATAATCCCTTACCAAGGTAAAGTAGCCGATCTTTGACATAACCTTCTCGAAAATGTTGAATCTGTATGGAAATATAGATCTTACTTTAACAATATCTAGGTATTACCGTTTTCAATATCTCCTTCTATTAATATTATATCTTTCATTATTCGTTACTGAACTCTCTAAAGAGGGAGACACGTTTAGCATTCATTGCGAATTGAATATTCATAGAGCTACAATTTTTATTTATATATAAATCGTAAGAATGAGACCACCTGGCTGGACGATTGAAATTAATAATAAATATTAACTCTCGTGGTGGGGTACAGTAACAGGTGTTCAGTTAAAATATAAAATGATTACGTAATCTATGTAATGAAAACTCTTGGCCAGTCAAAACTAGGTACTTTTGACTACAAAGATCAGTCAATAGTCCTTTAGACCAGTTTAAATTTATCTTTACAATTCAGAAAGCCATTAGGTTTTTTTTTTCATGACCCTTTTAAAAACTAATTTTATAGTGATTCATATAACTAGGGTATCCGTATTATTATTTTTCTGTAGAGAAATCACGTTTTTTACACGCTTTTTATTAGCTTCACCTGTATAATTGTATGTTTGTTTGTAACCGACTTCTTTGGGCGCGATTTTGACCCACTTTAAACGGCCAGATTTCGTTCAAACTTTGTAGATTTATCGAGGACCGATGACAATACACTAATTTGATAAAATTATTCCATTTTTCAAACTAAAAAGTAAAAAATAAATAATAGTTAAAAAAACTAAAAACACGCTTTTTATAGAAAACCAAACTAAAAATTGAAAATAAATTTTAATAAACTTAAATTAAGAAAAGTGTTAAAAATTTCAATAAATATAAATTAATAATAGTGTGAATATAAAAAAAAAAAATATTTTAAAAAAGCGTGGGGTGCTATATAAGATATTATCAAAATGATAATCACTCTACTCATATTATCTGTCAATAAAATATTTATAACTATTGACACCATGCACCCCACGCTTTTTTTAAATATTTTTTTTTTTATTCACACTATTATTAATTTATATTTAACACTATATGTTTTCTTTTTTTTTTTCTTCACTTTATGTTTTCTATAAAAAGCGTGTTTTTACTTTTTTTTAACTATTTTTTTTCTAAGCAAGGGTTTTGAATAAAAGCAGTCAAAAGTAGTTTTGACCGGTTTAGAGTTTTGACTGTAGCATATAAAAAAAGTAAGTCGTATTAGTTACACCATTTAAAATTCGAGAACGTCTGGACCGATTTTTCGTTTTTTTTTGCATAGATTAATGAATCGGAAAAAATCATAAAGATTAAAAAGGTTGGTAAGTAGGTAGGTAGGGTAGGTAGTACCCTACTTAGTAGGGATGTTATGTGAATGCTCTCCAAAATACCCAAAAATGTCGTTTCGCGACAACCGCGAAACACAAAGTACGTAAGTGCAGAGAGACCACTCAGAACAAACCGCCATTTTACTCACGCACACATTGACATAACGTATATAGGCAATCTCAAGCAGTTTCAAGCAGACATCAGTCTCGATTGTCACGTTTTGTCTAATGAATAAAAATGATAGATATTGACATTTCATGACGAACAGAAAAAAATTGAATTAAAAAAATGTAAAGAGTTCCAACCAGTGTCAATAAAATTTAATATTGTCACAAATAAAACCTACAGAGTCAATACAGTAGCAGCAGCCCTAGTGAGTCTGGCAAGTTTAGGTAATTCTTTTTGAAGAGGGCGTGAGCGGTCCTTCTGTGCCCTTTATATTTTGTGCTCGAAATCTAGACAATACAATATACACACATAAAAACAAAAAATTAAATTAAAAATTTAAAAAAACCCCCAACGCAAAACATAAAAGCGATTATGTAAAAAGTCAAAAATAATACCTTTTGTTGAGCCATCAAATGTTTGTTCGTTGAAATGGCGCTATAATGTCGCGGCGGGGTACCGCTTAAGTAAGTCAGTCCCTTAATTTCATTCACTGTCTATTAATTTACCAGCATTTCCGACCAATTTGCTTCGATATTATCAAATTTTTGTTGCTAACCTAGTTGTTAATCTTGTTGCAAATCTAGTTACCATCAGTTCGCTATTATAGCTATTTAGTTATTGCTTTAAACTTAGCGGTACCCCGCCGCGACATTATAGCGCCATTTCAACGAACAAACATTTGATGGCTCAACAAAAGGTATTATTTTTGACTTTTTACATAATCGCTTTTATGTTTTGCGTTGGGGGTTTTTTTAAATTTTTAATTTAATTTTTATTTTAAATTTTTTAAACGTAATTTAGTTTGGTTTTGTATAAGAGTTTACAAAAATAATTTACAAATTTTTAGTTTTCATTTCGTTACTCATTCCTCATTCCCTTGCAATATAGTATACATTATTCTACTAGTCAAGGCCTTTCATTTGATACCCTTATATTGAGAGAGTTGTGAAAATAGAATGTAATTCCCTAAGATCTATACCGCAGCTAACAAAAGAGCTGATAACTTTAAAACTGCTGAACCGATTTTGATGAAACATGTCTAAGAACCATCGCTAGAGAATCTGCTTTCAAATAAAAAAAACCGCATTCAAATCGGTTCACCCGTTAAAGAGCTACAGTGCCACAGACAGACACACAGACACACAGATACACAGACACACAGACACACAGACACGTCAAACTTATAACACCCCTCTTTTTCGTCGGGGGTTAAAAATAACAACAAAAACATTTAATCAACCCTCGTTGGACTGTGTTATCAATCACCAATGACAGCAACTTTCGTGCGCATATCATTTTTTCACATCAATTTTTCGTTCGGGAAACACGGATTAGTAATTATTTAAATATTTAAACCAATCAGCAAACTATTAGCCCTCACTCAAACAAGCACTGAAGCGTGTAAAACCACAATAACGCCGCACTAAACCTAAACACATAGACCCAAATTCATAACAATTTTCTATTCCATTACGCGTCCACAAACCGGATCACTATAACCACTTAAACAGAAGCCGCAATAGGAAGGCTATTACCCGAAAGTTCCTATCTATATGAGCAGTGGAACGAACACTTTGTGGCGCTGAAAGCTAACTAAGGGAAGCCGGTTCTAGCGCTTTTTCCGCTTTGTTTAATAGTTTTGTAGGTTCGTTCCGGATGGAGCATATTGGGAGAGAAATGCCTATTCGAAAAACATTTTCGGTTGGCGTGTAGTGAGTGTGGCTTGAAAATTGGTGCTGATACGTTTTTGTTGAGTCGAAGTTCGGTTTTTGTATGAAGTTTAGTTTGGAGTTTATTGATTGGGTCGGATGCAACATGGAACGTGCAGAATGATATTTTAGCTCATGTGAACTGAATTTGGAACGGTAGTAAACTAAATGTTTTCTGGAGTTTTAGAGGATATTGCTGACAGTGTGCTCTGGATAAACGTAGTCATAACATATTTTGATCAAGAGAAAAAGGATATGAAACGGTTGTCTTAACCACGGCATATATAGTTATTCCTCACTCTGGATCCCTTACCACTATCAGCTTGGGTCTTATCAACTTATCATGGGGACGGAGCACTATATTTTTTAAAAGTGTTAAAATAAAGATAACTGAGATTAACCTAAACTAAGACTGATAATACATCAACTGCTGAGCCTTTCTCCTAAATATGTTGATGTCTAACCGATTGCAGCTAAATACCACATTAAGCGACTGCCTATCTGAATTTCACAACCCAGGTACTGAGTAACACTGGTAAGACTGGTTGTTAGACTTTCAAGCTTCTGACTTCTACTTTCTACCCGTAACGACTGTCAAAGATCTACAAATTACAACCGAGCCAACGGCTTGACTTGTCTCCCAAGCCACGGGAAATTATCAGTTTTGACGTGACAACGTCTTATAATTCGATAGCGCGGGCTGCACGCACGAAAAAACATGACTCATGCGACATTACGGCGTTACCTCGCTCTGAGGTAACGCCGTAACGACGACGACGACGTAAAATTTTCTTTTGAAAAATGCTACCATTCCATCAGTATTTTCTTAAGACGTTGTCACGTTCAACTATCGTCAGTAAACCGACTTTACAGACAACAAATTTTTTCGTTTAAAATAAAGTTGATAGGTATGTTTGCGGAGTCGTATACTGACAGCCTTCAAGCAATTAAGTCAAAAAATACTGTTACCCCACACTGCAGCGCTTGCGTATCAGTGACAACAGCATCCTTAAAGTGATTGCTGTGTGAGTCGGCTGCTCTAACCAGAATCACTGGATAAGAGTATCTTAAGGATTAGTGTCATCATCATCAGCCGGAAGACGCCCACTGTTGGACTGGACAAAGACCTCACCCAGGAGTGGGGTCTTTGTCCAATAGTGATACGGTAACGGCAATTATGGTACCCCCCCCCCCCAGGGGGAGGTACCATAATTCCCACACTTGGCAGGAGTCTTGGGGATCGCATTGTAAACTACACGGAAGTCGCTGTTATCCAACTTCCGAATTTTCCCTTAATCGCCTTCTACAACATCCTCGGGATGAAATGGGTGCTATTCTGGTCCGGACACCGGACGGGTAGTGCATTACTGTACCAGTTTTTAATTTGATTAACACAGTTTTTAGTAAACGCTGTAACTAACCCTAGTATATGGCTCAAAATAAAAATGTATATTATTGTAATCAACAAATACTCTCTTTTGCGAACTACTACAAAAACCAAAGATAACCTTAAACTGCAGCCGTATCCTCGCTCTTAAAGTAATTCTTACGTAAATAAACCAGTAGAGTGCCCACAGGGTGATGTATGGCGCCATTTACACGCCACTCCACCACGTTATTATCTGAGAACAGGTACTGTCGCAGGAAAAATACAAGCACTTACTGGGCCGTGACGTGGAAGGAATATTGTTAATATAATAGGTAGGTAGCTGGGTATCTACTTGTTGAATAAGGCCTTGTATTACACAATTTGTAGGTCTTATAAGAGGTATTTGTGTACTTCAGATCTAACTACTATGAGTTAAAGAAGGCATATTTAGATTATTTACTATATTGCAGTTAAACTAGCAATAATACACCCATATTATATCTAGGGCTGTCAGTCAGTTGAATAATGTTATAACATAAACAACTATGTTTTACTACATTCAAAACTATCTGAATACTCGTAACACTTATATATCTTGAAGCATCTAGAGTTTTCCGTGGTCGTCATAAACTTAAAAGTGCCTGATATGGCAAATGCATGCAACCTTTACATTATCTACTTGCATTAAACGATCGTGCTCTCCCAAGAAGAGTTGGAGGTCAAGAATACCACAATAATCGACAACACTACGCAATAGTGTAGCTTTACATCAATAAAAATGTGAAAATCTCCACTGGTCGGGGATCACAGATTACTCTGATTTTCATGCCTTGTTACCTGCACACCTGAGGACTGAATGTCTACGTCTGCGGATGGCGTTGCTGTAGTTGAATACTGGGCTCAACATAAAATCTTAAAAACATATCCGACTCGAAGGACCAAAAAGAATTTAAGATCCTTTGTTGGACCATACATTAGTTTCAGATGAAGGGTGATTGGAACTAAAGAACGTAAAGTACTGAAACACTACTGTATTGTCCCAAAGGTGCTTAAAGTAAAATTAATTTAATGAACTGGTGGTGTGGACACGAAGTGAGTGACGTAACCCATGTTGGCTGTAACGAGAACGCCCAGCTGTATTGATAGCCCAACGCGAACTGAACTAATTGAATGTTGAAATGAATGTAGCGTAAGTTGCTGGATTGTAGATTATGCGGTTGCATCGTACACATATATTTACTATTGACAGAAGAAGCAGAAGTGAAGGAACTTTTGCAATCGGATCAATACTATTCGATACTTTCAGTGATTTAGTTAAAGGTACTTTATGCATAAAGGTACAAATGAGGACTTAGGGTATAGAGAGAGGAACAGAGGGAGATCTGTTACTAATTATCTACTTAGCTTCTTTATAACTCGTTGAACGTCATGGGGAACAACATGTACCCGACGACGTTAGTGGAGGGTTGACTTTAAAAATTATTGGCCCGGCAGTCAATTAGTATAAATATAACACAAAATATTTTCTTGCGTTTGCTCGTTTGAGGTGCACCTGAGAAATTGCTAATGAAATAATGACCTACGCAACCAACAGTTGCGTTTGTCAAGGTCAATACACGGACAATATTACAGAAATGTGAGATTGTAAACGAAAGTGAATGGATGGACGTAACACATGAGGGATAAGGGTATGTTAGAAGTATCGTATGACAACAGTGTGAACGAGAGTATGATGAAGAAAGAGATAGGACGAGATAAAAGAAGATGAACGATATTGGAAGACGTGCATTGTAAAAATAAAAAAGTAACGTATGCGGTCTGAAAACCCTCGTCAGAAACGAAGTTCCTCACGTAATTTTTAACTCCGAATATAACTCTAAATAAAAACTATATAGTTCTTCTTGAGTTTCGATACTTGCACGCATATATACACTACAAAGAAAAAGAAAGAGAGAGCGCATAAGAAAAGCGTATGGAGGAGTATAACGCAAAAATCTTACGTGTCATTACATTTTCTCTTGAAATACAACTACCGCAAGCCCTGTTAAGAAATTTCGTACCATATTTTATTCGCATTGAGGTATCCCAGACCCTAATTGGTAATTAGCCACAATTCTTGCATCCCAATTCAAAGCCATACCTACTAATAACGCAAAATTTACACTCCAGTGCAAAATAAAATATAAACCAGGGGGCATTAATCAACTCGTCCGTAGCAAAGTGCGGACGCACTTACCGCCACTAATGCACGCCGCACCTGCAGTACTGCTAATGCTGTTCCCGTTTTACTGGCCGCTTTTCTTTGCACTTACATTTTTAGTGGGTAATTTTTTTGCAAGCATTTGTATATGGAGTTGATTTTTATGTTGACTGTATTTATGTGTGCCTAGTAGCATTTGCGTGTTTCAGCAGTAAAAAATACTAAGCAACCGGAATTTATACAGCAGTGTTATTATTCTGTTAAAATCTTCCCCACATTGAGGCGATGTGAGCTACAGATGAGGTGTCATCACCATGTCAACTTTTACACGTCCAATGCTGGGAATAGGTCTCCCCCAAGGAGAGGTTCAGCCGTAATCGCCGTGCTTGAGCGATGCATACTGGCGATCGCAGTAGGTGTTATGGTACTCAAATGGACGCAGCTGCCCATCCTCTGGTCAATATTTCTCTGTGGCCTTCTACGACACCCACGGGTAGAAATGTGGTTGTGCTATTCGCGGCATCACCCGGCAGGTGGGGTGTGATCTCACCTAATGCTAAGAATTGACAACTCACCTCAAATAATAGCACTGCTGATTGGCACTACCACTTAGCTTCTTTTGTTTCACACTGAAGAGTTTTCACGTTAATAGCAATTGAATAGTGTTTGGTGGTTGAGTAAAAGCCGTACGTATCGATAAGTTATATAAGTTAAGCTACGCTTGCCGCGGCCGGTCCGTGGATGGGTGACCATCCATTTCATACTGAAATCCCTCCCGTGCTTAAGAAAGCACGAAAAGCTTTTGGTCCCGGCTGTCATTCGTAGATCTTTGACAGTCGTTATGTGAAGTCAGAACATCGAGATCTGATAGTCTTACCACGGGGTATTTTGTTACCCAGCAACTGGGTTGTAGAGGTCAGGTAGGCAGTCGCTCTATGTAAAATATTGATATATATATCGCTAGTGTCCCTTCTAAATAACACATTTGTCAAGTCACAGAGAGAGTATTAGTTCTGTCTGTAACTTATTGAACTTGATTAAAAAGAGTGTCCTTGGAGTTTCTTCCTTGTTCAAAGTCAAAGCATTTATTTCAATTAAATCATTTGCAGGCACTTTTGAATAGACAAAGAGTCAGTCAGTTAGTCAGAAAGTTGAAGCTAGTTGCTCGTTCCAAAACGTAGGGTAGGTCTCTATGGAGAAGAACGAGCAAGAAACTCCACGGACACTCTTTTCAATGAAGCTTTTACAAAATCGTGGTTACATTATTCTTGTTGCTTCTATAATGTGAAAACAATGTCAGTGATGAGAAATGCAAAACAATCTAATGAAAAATAAATTAATATAAAAGTCATGATGTTTGATCTTCATAGAGACCTTACTACGTTTTGAAACGTGCTTCTACTTTTTATTTATTAACCGAATGTTTGACTATTCAGAAGTGCCTGTAAACGGTGTAATTGATGAAAAACCTTTAACTGTGACAATATATTGGTAGATACTATGACTATGATAAAATCAAACTCTGGACTGCTTCGATTTCCAGGTCAGCCTGGAGTTTAAAAGGTGGTAGTATTACACCGCCGTACCACAAAAAGTACGTTAAGTCGTTGGTCCTGCACCTGATCTTTCCCCAGTCATGTCGAATTGCTGTTCCATCGGACTATTATCCTACTGGCGAGTCTCCATTGAAATTGGACGTCGTGATCGAAAACAGGTCAGGAATATTAAGGTCTAATCAAAATTACCATTAAGTTCATATCACAAAAGCGCTTTTGCGAAACATTTGACGCCTATTTCTTGTCAAACTCTCATACATAAATCGCAAATAGACAGAACAAAACACCATAGTAACAAGATAGCGATATAATCGACATAATCGAACATTTTAGATCTCCAAATGCCTTCGACTAACAATACTAAGATGAAGTTCTTGAAACCGCATCCCAAATTCCCTGAAGTGGGACCTCGAACTCAATAGAGCAATCTTATAAAGCGACAATGTTATTTGTGCAGATAAAAAAATTAACTCCTTCCTTTATTTGGATGGTGTAAGGGTTAATTTCGCGTGTGTGGACGGTAGATTGGTCGGTGTTCGGAATTTGGGACATACGGGTTTGTGATTACACAAACGGGCGGCATACGTATAGAATTTATTATGATGTGTGCTCTTCAAATTATTTGTGTGGTTTTTTAGTGTGTGGCCTGGTATTTTATGTACAGTATCTTTCTAATAGCCTGAGATATAAGAGATCTGCGTCATTTTAGCATGGTTTTTTAGAGGATAGATATGGGAATATGTAGGTAAAGTAGAAGGTCAACGTTCTCGCGACTGATCTCCCACAAGATCGACAGACGACATTAAATCGACTATAAAGTGTCGCGAATAGGGAGAGTAGGCTCGGGACCATCAAAAACATTATTCTAATTAATGGTAACAATTATTTAATCGCGTCTAGAGGTTTTTATGTCAGATACATTGAGTAGTGCTAAGTAAGACCAATTGTCACGGGTGTATAAGTTAACAAACAGTGCTTCGCAAATACAGGGGCGGTACTTATCAACTGAATACAAGAAATCTAGTTCTAATTTATGTTTTGTAAAAAGTCATAGAACAAAAAAGTTTTTTCAAAAAAAAAAGAAAACCGCCTTCTTTATTTTTCGCTTTTTAGTGTTGCCTTAACATCCAAATCCATTAAGAAACGGCGACACACTTAAAAAAGATTGTAAATTCTCCAAAGATTAAAGAAACTAAAACGTCGTCTAAGTAATTTGTTTGGGAATTTGTTGATTTTCTCAAAAAGGGCTGTATCAATTTTGGTAATAATTTTTTTTTTTTGTCTGTTTTTGTTATTTTGTTATGATTTATAACAAAAACAGACACACAAAAAAAAAAGAATTTTGCAAATCCGTATTTATATGACAGAGAAATGCCCGAAAATACATAAAAAAAAAAAAAAAAAATTTAAACATTCGAATTGATTCCTCCTTTTTGAAGTCGGTTAAAAATAGTCGTTTTTCTTCTTCTTAGTGTGTGGATGAAAAGTACCTGTTTGTTAGATTTGATGTCTAGATCAGTCCTCAAGTGTGCAGGTAACAGGGCATGCGGCGCAAGATGAAAAGTTGGTCATGATGACGGTCTGCTGAAATACGCCACATAGACACTGAAGATCGGTTTCATCTCAGGACCTGTGAAGATTCTATTTCTGCGACTGACTTGGGTGTGCAGTCTGTTTAACATGGTTGATTATGATGTTAGTAATTGATATCTGAGTTTATAACCTAATCTTTAGCCGTGTGGTGCCGGCCGCCCATTTCTACCTGTGGATGTCGTAGAAGGCGACAGAGGGATATTGACAAGAGGATCGGCAGTAGCGTTCTTGTGAGTACCATAACACCAACTGCGATCGCCAACATGCATCGACCAAGCATGGCGATTACGGCTGAACCCCCCTTGGGGGAGACCTGTGTAAAGTCAAAGTCAAATCATTTATTTTAATTAGACCATTAAGGCACTTTTCAACGTCATATAAAAGTTGTTTCTATTGCCCCTTCCAAAAGGTAGTTTCGTATGGAGAAGAATGGGCAAGAAACTCAGTACTTACTCTTTTAAAAAAATATGTACAATATTTTGCATGACAGTTTGTAGTTATATAACTATACGTGAATACGATATCTTGCATAAAAAACTCTATATTGAAGTATGTACAAAGTATTACAAGACACAGAATGACATGTAAGTTGTATACAATAGATTCATAGTGTTCACATATTATTATTATTTTACAATTACTGAAAAAGTAGACAACTACTCCTTACATTTCAACAAACTATGAACTAGTGTGTGAACCAGAGCAAGAATTAAATATAATGTATATATTAAGTATCTATAGTAAGTATCTAGCTGCCAGAGGGTGGAGACCTGGTGACCTGAACCACAGGCCTTTAAAGCCTAGCTTAGGCACCAGTCTCCCACAGTAAACCAAACTATTACATATGAATGTATGAACCGAAATTGTAACAATGTCTGCAATGTTTATTGTGGTGAGAAATAAATAGGGTAAACTACTAGTGATTGGACACTTAAGTGACTTTAAATAGTAATAATTATTTTGTGGGTTTGTTTTTGAAGCTAAACTTGTTAGGTACTAAAATTTTATTAGTAGATGTTTTATTCTATCATAGTTACCTTTGTGTGAAATGTAGTTTAATGATATATAGGAAATAAAAAATAAAATGAAAAAGATACTAAAACGTACAGTTATTGGACAGAAATTCTAATATTGGACACACAATACTAGTCAATAGACAGATATTCTGACACTGCTTTAAGAATAAAAAACATGTTTAAATAGCCGCCAATGCTTGAGCTATGTTAGTAAAAGGCTAAATGAGTAATTTTCAATCATATTTATTGCAACATTATTAAAAATATCTCAGATATACTATCATCTTTGAGTAACAAAATTACTTACTTTAACTTGGCACAACACAGTTTAGTCTTAATAGGAATTATTTTATAAGTAAAACATAAACAAAACATATTTACTTTTATAAAAACATAAACATCTTATAACACTTAATTACCTAGTTATTATTTTGGTACAACTTCGAATCAGTCTTAATGTGGAGATCTTTCAATGTAAACTAAAAATCTAAAGAAAGTTACTCTTACAAACAACAAAAGAACATAAAAAGAATTCTTGATAGGACATTCATATTTCAAAATTACTTTATCCTCTACTTCACAATTTATTATCCTTTTTCTGTTGCATGACCATATCATATAAAATCCCAACTTCTGAGTCTTCTGTATCGTTAGTATTCTGCATCAAATTTGTTAAATCATCTTCACTGTCCTTTTCGGAACTTATATCTTCAATTGTGTCATTATCATCTTCTTTGTAGCAATGATGACATACAAACATGTCTATTGCAATATCCTCTGGTACGTGTTTTTGATGCTTTGCTGGCACACATCTAATATGAAATATTGACGAACACATGTCTCATACTACTCGATTAGTCGTCTTTGTTGACATTGTGCACACTTTAGATGCATTTGTGGTTTGTGGTGTTTCTTTATTTACAGATTTTTTTTCTTTTTTCGCCTTTGCCTTTTTTATTTTATTCTCTTCTCTTGTTTTCTTTCTTTCTTCCTTTGTTTTTATTTCTATTTCCTTCTTTTGTTTCTGTTCTTGGAACATCGCTCTATACTTAGCTGAGGTAATCGCAAATGGCATTTTAACTGTATTTTTTTTACCTTTCCTTTCTGGGGTTTTGGGTAGTGTCAAAAATCTTCCAAAAAGACTATTTGATATAACTTTAAAAGCAGGACTTTTCTCGACATTCTCTGTGTTAGCATTTGCTTGTGATGCATTAAGTGAAGTAAACTGTAATTCATCTGTTCTAGGTTCATAAGATGTCAGTTCATGGTCAATATGTTCAAATGTATTTGAATGTGGTTCATTTCCTTGTGATGCATTAAGTGCAGTCTTGAATACTTGTTTTGCTGGAGTTACGTGTTGTGTCGTACCAAAACCAATATCCTCATTAAGAAACTGTAAATCATCTAGTCTAGGATCGTACGATGGCGGTTCATGGTCCATTTGTTCAGTAGTATTTGAATGTGGTTCTAGAGAAACAATATTTTGTATATTATTGTCTGATGTGTTAATAAGATATGAATCTAAATCAGAAGAATTGTTAACATTAAATACAGAGTAAAGTTGGTATAAAATTTGGGAGTTTTGATCTGTGTCTAATCTGGATTCGTTCATTGACTTTAATTCTGACATTTTCGATGGTCCAACTATTTCCGAAAACTTTGACAGTGTTATTACATTTTGAGAGTTTGTTTCAATTTGTCGAGACAAATTAGGTGGGACATTTTCATCCTGATTATTAGTGGTACCACCCAAGCATTTAGTGTAATCAATAGCATCTGGATCAAAAGGTACAAATCCATTAATGAGAGTTTCGGGTTTTAATGATTTTTCTAGAGCAATTTCTAGTACTTTTGCAAAATTAACTTTCGTAATAGGCTCTCCTTGCTTTTCTAGGTACCACAAACGTGTTGCGTCTTTCCAGGCCTAAAAACAGCTACATCAGCTGGCTGCAAGATACGCGTGGCATTAGGGTACAATGCAATAACTTCGATGCCCAACTCCTTACAAAGCTTGCTTACGTTGTAAGTAAGATGACTTTTGTGACCATCTAAAAAATATATGACAGGCAAATTAATACCTTTTTGAATTAGGTAGGGATGATATACATTCGCAATATATTCGAAAAATAATTCCGATGTCATCCATCCGTTATCGCTTCGACCGATTCCCCATTCTTTTGGAACTCCATCCACAATTTTTTGTGGAATACGTTGATAATTGTATACAACCATAGGTGGACAGGCATATCCAGCAGCGGAGAACGTAAACATGACTGTGATCGATTCTTTCGCATTACTTGTCTCTACGTGGTAAACATTTTTTGTCCCCTTGGCTGCTAACACTTTCCCTGTTTTAGGACAAAGCTGGAATCCAGTTTCATCACCATTAAACACCCTTCTCGGATCATTTAAAATGTTCAGTAAATTGTTATCCGATAAATAGCTGTGGATCTCGGCAAACCATTTGCGAATGTTCGGTTCTGATACACAAGCACTTGATTGTGTCACACCCTCACTAGTACGTTGGACAATTGCCGGGTGTCTTTTCAAAAATCCTCTAACCCATCCGTCTGCGGGATAATTATTTTTAAATTTATTAGGACGGGGGTTTTCTGTCAAGAACTTATAGACACTTTGTTTTAAGTCTTCTATGTTTAATGGAAAACCCTTTCGCATCATTTCTTTGATCCAAAACACTAACAATTGTTCTTCTTCTCGGTTAAAATAGGTGCTGGACCAAAGGTTGTTTTATGGGTAGGATTTTTCAGTTTAAAATGTAACGTTGACTTGGGAATGCCATATTTTCGAGCGATTTCTCGAATTTTGCCACCTTCATTAATTTCTTTTAATGCTAAATTTAAAACAGAGACATCATAATCTCTTTTCTTTCCTTTAGGCATTTTTATTTCTCCTTAAAATAACTCGAAACTGCAACAATGAATTATTGGACACTTCATTACAAGTCATTGGACACCTTGTCCAAATACTAGTAAGAATCGTCTAAACTGCCTAAAACTCAAAAAATGGTGCAATATGTTTTATCTGCATAATTTTAGAGTACAATTTTGCTAAAATAATAAAGGAACAAAAACTCAGTTATTGGACACGTGTCCAATAACTCAATTTTGAGAGATTAATAACGATAGTCATTGGACAAGCACAAATAACCTAAACATAACATCCAAATTGTTTAAAACTTATGAATTACTAAAAAGAATACTGTACCTTACCTATCTTCAATGAGGTAAACACCAATGATTTGTTCTCCCAACACTGTGACTTACGAACGACGTCGGTTACTTTACAAATTTCTTAATTTTCTGCCAAATGTCACCGTATCGCGCCAATGTCAAATGCAACTAAATATTTTCGAATTATTACTGCCATCTATCCAAAATATCGTGAATCACTAAGGATTGTCATTGATTAAAGTACAGAAAAATCATCATAGATTGCGTTGAAGTTCAACAATATCCTTATTATTGACATATAATCACTGAACTGTCCAATAACTCGTAACGTCCAATCACTAGTAGTTTACCCTACTTATTAAGTATAAAAAAAGCTTTTTAAAAAAATGGTTGTCTTTTTTGTAAAAAGCTTTTTATTTTCCGCTTTTTAGCACCTCTTTCTCATCCAAATCTATTACTACAAAGATTGATGAAACTAAAACGTCGTCTACGTAAATTTATTGGGTATTTGTTGATTTTTCAAAAAGTGCTGAATCAATTTCGATAAAATTTATAAAGGACCACCCCTGAAGCATACCCTATCCATAAAAAAAAGAATTTTCAAAATCGGTTTACGTTTGCCGGAGAAATCGCGTAACAAATCGCGCACATACTAAATGCAAATTTAAGACTTATACGGTTTTCTCATGGATGCCATTGTCAGAACTGGACTAAATTAAAATGGGACCACACCGAAAGCACTAGCTTTCAAATAATAATAGAATCATCAAAATCGGTTCACCCAGTCCAAAGAAATCAGGTAACAACCATTAAAAAAAAAAAAAAATACACACGTATTCATAACCTCCTCCTTTTTTGAAGTCGGTTGATTAAGTAGTTATAATTAGCAATCAGTTTGATTTTGTCTAGTGCCTAGCAGTAAGCGTCTATAGATTGATGATTGATGATAATGAATTTAATCTTGCGAGGTTATAGGTGTTTTCAAATATAAAACCCTGCTGATCTAGCTTACTGTGTGTCCCACTGAACTAGTTGTGAACTAGTGACGACTCAAAGTTGTAGCCTGTGCCTGTCGGTTATGCCACATATAATTTACACCGTTTTCACTTCCTTGCTCCCGTTTTAGAGGAACGGACGTGTGCGATCCTGCTTCAAGTTTCCAAGCTTTAAAAGCTACATTTAAAAAAAAAATCTAAGTTCATTTATTTACGTAGTGTTTTAAATAAAGTAAATACATTTAGTGGTTTCACATGTCATATTATTTGGTCTTATAATTTACTAGTTTCTGCCCGCGACTTCGTCTCGTGAATGTCGGTTAAGCGGAATCGCGGAATAAGTACCTAACTAGTCTATGTCTATGGGTACAAGCTATCTTTAGACCAAATTTCATCTAAATCGGTTCAACTGTTTCGTCGTGAAAACGCAGAGAACGCAGAGTTATTTTGCATTTATTATATTAGTAAGAACTATTTTAGTAAGGATTTAGTATGTGAAGATTTTAGAAATAGCTATTGCCTGTGATATTGTCCGCGTGTTTTTTATATACTGATCCCTATTTTTTATATACAACTAGCGGGCCTGGCAGACTTTGTCCTGCCCTTAAAATAAAAAAAGTTCTACAACTCGACTGCAGCGCCACCTACCGGGTCCAATTGTGAATCTAAACCATTTTCGAATCCACTGGAACACAGCCAAAAAAAATTATCAAAATCGGTCCAGCCATTTAGGAGAAGTTCACTTTCACATACACACGCACAGAAGATTTTTATAAATAAGATATAACCTATAGCACTCAAGGATAACGTATCTACTTATTAATTAAAGAATGGGAATAAATATATTGACCACCAAAAACAGTAAATTAAATCTTAGGACCCTTAAGTCCCCCCTGGGGCGAATCCGACATGGTTAGGTTAGGTTAGAACTGTGACCCCCTACGCACGAGGCGAGCGAGCGAAGCGAGCGTGTCAAAACCAAAAACCCGCCCTAAATGAACTCTTTTTTTCGTTCTAATAAATGTATAGATCTTGCCATGATTCTTTCCGATAGAAAAACTTAACAGCAATACGCCTAACTTAGAAATTGTACACAGTAGGTACCTCAGCAGTCCCGCTTGCGGCTATGAGACCCACAGGGGGCCAAGTCTGCTATTTGTATAATTTCGTCATTCCAACACGATCCCATTGTCATTTTGCTAAAAGTTCGTAATCTGCTAAATTCATAATGGTCGATCATTGGTCGCACAATGACGTTGTAATGGTAGGTCACTGATCAAAGTAACTGTCAAATTTTTTGCAGATTACCGCCTAAGTCTGTCATTCAGTTGTCATTTTGTACGAGATTACCATTCCATATCTTTTCTTTCAATGGCGTGTCAGTGGTTGACCATTGGAAAGTCATAGTGAAACTTGTCAAAGTCAACAATTATGAAATGAATGATAGACCATTCTGACACTATTGTAATAGCAGACTTGAGGCCCAGAGCAGTTACTACAGTAACTTCTCTGCGTATTATACTGCAAAATGGAAGCCAGTCGGTAAACAATAGCCTATCCTCTCCCAGGTCATGTTTGACGTCGACTGCCAGTCGGACCAAATAAATGTGGTTCAATATCAAATTTCAACAAAGAGCGACTTCACAATTCAATTCACTAGACTGAATTCCGAATTTCCAGTCGAATTTACACCTGTATAGTGACTTTTAAAGTTAGGACAGTTAGGCAACTAGGCCAACAATTTAACAGACTCTAAATAAGAAGGCCGTTGCCACAAACTCTAAGACATGGAAGTTGACCACAGTACAAACTAACGATACGATCCGGAACGAGAGAATTCACCAAAGTTATTCGCCCACAAATTCTTACAAAAATTATAATTAAGACATTTAGGACACGGTAGGTGACCATGATAAAATCGCAGTTCTTCCAAAACAAACCATCCTTACAATAACTAAATTTATTTCGTCAAAGTACATCGAAAAGTTGTTCTCAGAATAGACTTATAATTATATTTAATCCGCTTTAAATATTCAAAATCATTACCTACTATACCTACCTATACTATGTTATATTATTTTATGATTATTTTTGTTATTGCTAATTATTTTAATTTAATTTATTATGTTAATTTAATTTGTGAATGGAAAATATGTCGACCATTTCATTGTTATTACCCTGTCCTAATGACAGCTACGTATTGAAATAGCAAAGGATGGACATCTGACATACATGTTTAAATTAGTATTTTCGTTTTAAGCACTGTGCTTATGTTGTTTATTATTGTGACACTGTAGCACTTAAAACTACTTAAATTGCTGTGCCCTAGCAGGGTTCATGTATGAAACCTATATACTGTAACAACTTGTAAACTACATGTATGCAATTAATGATGACTATGACTACTACATAAAATTTTGGTTCGTATTGGCAGTACAAAACCCATTTATTCCTTCACACACAATGACTGACAGCGATCTTCCATAAAAAGCCTCTCAAAACTGTTAAAGATCAAAAGTCAATCACCAACAAAGACGTCAAACCACAGAATCATCAAAAAAGGGGATATCTCAGAATTCAGCCGTTTTATTGCGAAGGCCGAGAAATAAATCAAGTGAGCCGAGATCGCTTGTCGAAGCCCTTCAGCGGGCGAACCCTCCGGATTGGATTGAGCTTACAATACACGTATACGAGGAACGACACTTGTGTGATAAAGGAAATATCTGAATAAGCGATGTCATCGGCCTTGCGGTTCTGCATACGAATAATAATAGTAGATTGTTATACAAGGAGCTAAAATGACCCATTATATACGAGGTAGTTTTACTCCCGAGCTTTAGCGAGGGAATAAACAGAAACCGAGTTTTAAAAATAATTACGGTCACTACCAATTCAATTTGCAATTAGAGAAAAATTAGAAAGATTTCGCGCCAATGGTGCCAATTCTGTTGTACACGTACTAAAAAAATGAGGTTCTTTTTTTATGAAACAGTAATAAGTCGACTCTTTATTCATGATTATTCTACTTATGACTAAAGACTTTTTTGTTTTGTAGGCTCAGTCATATTATTATTATTAGAGGCTCTGGTATGCTACAATGACGGCCTTTTTGAGCAAGAGAAGTGAAAAAGTAATTATCTGTATTTATACAGATACTTGTAAAGTAAGAAGGTAAAGGTTTTTTTTTGTATTTATGTATTTAATTTTATTAATTGCTTTATAACATCAATTTAAATTATGAAACGATTATTAGTATTTTTATTTTATTGCTAATAACTATTACTGCAGGCTTTAAGTAATCAATAAGTCAAATCTAAATATTTGTATGGCTGAAATGCCGAATATCTACAGTTAAATGGATGAGCTGAATGGTGCTGATTCACGCGTCATGTTCGTGACCGGCCCTGTCAGTAGAGATTGGTCAACTCTTAACTGCCATGGTTTTTATCTTGATTATTTTTTATATTTTGTATTGCTAGATTACCTTCATTGTTTTCACATATAGAAGCAACAAAAATAATGTAAGCGGTATTTTGTAAAAACTTGATTTTAAAAGAGTGTCCGTGGAGTTTCTTGCTCGTTCTTCTCCATAGAGACCTACCCTACGTTTTGGAACGAGCAACTAGCTTCAACTTTCTGACTAACTGACCGACACCTTGACAATTCAAAAGTGCCTGTAAATGGTTTTATTGAAATAAATGCTTTGACTTTGACTTTAAATGTTAATAAGTAATGTCAGCTACTTATATTCTTGCAAAATAAATAAAATAAAATTATCATTCCTTTGTTTGCAAAAGTTACTTTTGGAATTCCTGGTCCGATTACAATAAAAAGTCGCTGATAGAATGCTACCAAAAAAAATCAAATCATTTGTTATGACATAGGTAAGTACAAAAATAATAATATACAGTTCTTAAGCTGAAACTATAGGACTCCATGCTATGCCAGAAGGCGTATTCGCATAAAAAATATTCCCTGAAATCAACCAGAATCGCCAGCCACCAAGCAATAACACGAATTGGTAAACTAGGTACAATGCGTACCTGACGTAACAAACGCATTCGACCACAAAGCCCGTCCCCACTCTACCGATGACATTGATAACAACCGTCACATACAGACAGCGGAGCGTCGCGTACCGTCGCAACGAATAACAGTAGTATCTAAATGGCATATCGCGAGGCCGAGCGACTCCGCTCACAAAGCGGAGTTTCAAGTTCGTAATGACATTACAAACTTCGCGACGAACGCTGGTAGCAAGTGTTAGGACGACGAAGCATATAAAGAAATGCATTTTTGTCCTTTTATCGTAGTACAGATGTAGATTCATCTTTGTTCAGTAAATATTATACTAGCTAAAGTTATCTAGTTAGTTATCTTAATACTATCAGTTGTACAGAATTATTTACTTTCAGCATTATTATAACTATAGACGATAAGTTTCTGCCCAAGAGCCAACCTCACAATATTTTAATTGAATTACATTAACCTACTTCTATGTGTGGCATTACTTTCCAACAAAGAGCTTCAATGTACTCTTCTTCGAATAGATTTAGTAGAACAGAATTAATATTTAAAAGCATTACGAAAGATGATAGATTTTTTTACGGCACATTACATCCAATAAGTAATCACTTAGCTATTGACAATTGAGTAACAACCCGAAAACTGTTGCCCCTAAAACTGTTGGTCCTCGAATTACTTGTATACAATTGCTGATGAAGAAATTTTTGGAGCTCCTTCGTAGTTAAAACATTAAATAATGGTAGTAGCCGCTTTAACTTACTACTTGTACCAATCCATAAAGTGACACCCGGGGCGGTACCTACTTCTCAGAAAACTATTTAACTAAAAGGTACACCGTTTGAAAACATTTCCTTAAAGGAATTATTAAGTACTTAACTCCGGAGTATGAGCGAAATTCTTAGCGGACATTATACTCTGGTAATAGGCAATTTTACGTTGAAGTTTCATTAGCTTTTCTTGCTCTGGGCAATTTTTATTTCACGCTAACTTTGAGTAAGTTTTTGTCGTTGCTGGTCAACGTTTTGAGTATAAGAATTCCTAATGGGGCTGTATTGAGGCAAGCTTTTGTTCAAGGTAGTCGATTGATTTTAAGCGATAGGTAATATAATAATTTACTAGTCGTAGATATTTCGATGCCGTGTGGTGCCGGTCGCGAATAATACCATCCTATTTCTACCCGTGGGGGTGTCATAGAAGGCGACACATGGATATTAACCAGAGGATGGGCAGCAGCGTAGTTCTGAGTTCACACTTACTGCGTTCGCCAACATGCATCGGCCAAGCATGGCGATTATGGCTGGTCCCCCGCTGGGGGAGACGTATGCCCAGCACGTGGCGTCTACTGGTTGATGATAATGATGAATCGTAGATATGTATTGAATAATTCTCACATCACAAGCGTGTCTAATCCAATGGCCTGTAATCGTGATGTCAGTCAAAATAGTTTGTGGTAAGTTTTACATAAGGTAACATTGATTTCTTCTTTAATTACGGTAACGGCGATTTGATGTGAGATGGTAATAATTGTGGTTGTAGACAAAGAGGAGGAGATTTTGGCTGTGTTTGACGATTGTAATATGTAGGTATTTATTAATCAAAATATATTTTTTACTCTGAGGGCTTTCTTCGTAACAATAGAGTAAAATAGGTAAAAAGTTTATTTTAAAGTTTTATTGAAAAGAAAGAAAATATTGATGTAGAATTTAGATCCATATTTAATAACATACATGCGAAAGTAACTCTGTCTGTTACGCTTTCACGATTAAACGGTTTAACCGATTTAGATGCCATTTGGTAAGAAGATAGCTTGAATCCTAGGGAAAGGACAAAAGCTACTTACTAATCCGCAACTTCGTCTGCATCCGTAATAACTGACATTCACGCAGACGAAGTCGCGGCAGAAGCTAGTAATAAATAATTACGTTATCATAACCCCTCGTCTTCTGTCAAGCGACCGTGTTACGGTCGCGTATTTTGGTTGTCAGTGTCAGTCCAGTTTTCCGTATATCTTTGATTTTAGGGTATCGGTACTGCTCTAACTTGCACAAAATGTAGAATGAAATGACAAGGATGGCATACTTAACGCTGGGACGTCACTACAATACGTCAAATATTTTAAATCAAGTTTCAAAAAATTACGTATTTCCAGTCAAAAATAAATCGCCCCACGATTTAATTTTTAAACCTGGCTGATGACTTGTGCTTAGGACCTACGTAGTTATTTTTGCCAACATCAAAACCTCAAGTGAATACCCTTACAGTAGGCTATCAAGTGGCTTGTTTCTGATATCGACCAGTTCGCGGTGAATGCGGCATTGACATCAATATTCTGTCAACAGCAACAAAGAGTTGAACGCTTTGATGAATACCACATATATACGTCAATGTACGACATTGACGTACCTATAAAATTAAATGACAGAAACATGATTTTACCACTAGCTTTTGCTTAAGACTTTGTCGAGGTTTTTGAATTTTCTGACAAATATAAATATAAATAAATAAATAATTAGGTATATTTCAATCAATTTACACAAAGTCATAACAATTTATACACCTAAATGTTCCTCATGAATCTCTATGTATATAATATTAGTGGAAAACCTCCTGAAAATTCGTTCAGTAGTTTTAGAGTTTATCGCGAACTTTATTTGTTTTTTTTTTATTTAATTTTATTTTACAATATTGTATCTTGCCAAACTTGGCAGTTTGATGGCGAGAAGCACTCGTATGTTTTTCACATAGAAATAAATTAAACTATAACTAATTAACTACTCTTAACATTAATATTTTTGATGTAAACTTTCAACGTCACTCAATCAATGCTCACTCATTAGTAAACAATGAATTCCGAACCAAGGCCCCCGATGACGTATCCTAGTTGTCGAGAAAACAAATTTTTAATTATTAACCGACTTCAAAAAGGCGGATGTTCTCAATTCCATTGGTATTTTTTCTTTATGTATGTACACTAATTACGCTGAGATTTATGATCCGATATACGTAATTCTTATTTAGCTTGATGCGGAATAGTTGCCATTTGGACCCATAAAATTTTAACATAGTTTGGCCCAGTGGTTTTCATTTTATGAACATTTTTTTTTGTTTTTAATAAAAAAAAATCATGTTTTCCCACGCATAACTTTGTTTAGTGTAATCCGATTTCGATGATTTTTTTTTTAATTGATAGCGTATACCTCAAATTTGGTCCCAATATTTCAAAATATTCCACCCCTAAGGGTAGAAAAATAAGGGATGACTGAATTTTTTTGGTGTCACCGTGTCTTAATTAATTTGTATGATAAGAAGCAGGCACTAAAAATCGAAAAAAATAATTGTTTTCAACTTTGGTTGACTTTTTGTCAACCACCTCCAAAAAGTAAGACTGTCAATTCGCAAGTCGGTGGCTTGAAACAACAAGCAAAACCAAAGCGGCCGACTTGCGAATTGAAAGTTATTTTTTAGCTTTTGAAGGTGGTTGTCTTTTTTGTTAAAAACTTTTGTTTTACATTTTAAAATACCTTTACTAAGAGTACAATTGTTTCTTAAAATATCTATTTTATTAAATACCAGCAACCCAACCCGGCTTCGCATGGGACAAATGGGAAAAATGGACTATCCAACACAAAAAGATTTTTTCAATTCGAACCAGTAGATCCTGAGATTAGCGCGTTCAACCAAACAAACAAACAAACTCTTCAGCTTTATAATATTAAATATAGATTTTTGGCACTAAATATTTGCCGTTGCCATTGCCATTTTTCCGTTGTAGTTGGTTACTTTAGGTTGGACTAGTCTTTTGCTCTCTCACACTTCTTGTATTCTACTTGTTCTTAACAACTACTATCTGCTCATCACTATAGTAATGTTCTAAACCTATCAAATGGTCAACTTTTGTTTAATTGTGGTATAACCTATAGCACTCAAAGATAAATTAACTTCCGACTAACAAAAGAATTTTCAGAATTGGAGAAATATCGAAAGACTAGTCTCTAGGCACGGACTAGAAAAAAAAGAAGGACTCCACGCCATGCGTATCTAAAGTGAAGCGCCTAAAGTACGCCGGACCGAGACGACACATAGACGCACACATAGATCGTTACGGTCGGTAGTCGGTACTTTCGGCGCGGAATCCTTTTTTTTTCTAGTCCGTGACTATGATGTAAATGTGTGCGTGAGGCATGTTTGTACAATCGGTCTGGCTTACTTAGGGTGCTTCACTTTGATATGCGTGGCGCGGAGTCCTTCTTTTTTTTCTAGTCCGTGACTATGATGTAAATGTGTGCGTGAGACATGTTTATATAGGGTGACTGGTAATTAGTGTACGATACGTGATTGTGTTCATGATAACAAACAACTTTCCCGAAGAAAAAATGTTTTTTGTACTGGTTCACTTTAGGTCACAGGCGTGCGCGCGCGTGAATTTCATACGGCTGTTGTGTTATTGTGATAAAAGTGAACCAGTACAAAAAACTTTTTTCTTCATGAAAGTTGTTTGTTATCATGAACACAATCACGTGTTTAAGTATCGTACACTAATTACCAGTTACCCTATATAATCGGTCTGGCTTACTTAGGGTGCTTCACTTTGATATGCGTGGCGCGGAGTCCTTCTTTTTTTTCTAGTCCGTGTCTCTAGGTATCTGACATTCTGGCTTCTGGCCTATAACGACTGTCAATGATCTAGGAATGATAACCGAGACCAACGGCTTTATGACACACAGAAGGGTCTGGGTATGAATTAATTATATAATTCCTGTAAATGCAAATATTGTTAACATCGTTTTTAAAAGAGTAAGTATGGAGTTTCTTGCCCATTCTTCTCCATACAAAACTACCTTTTGGAATGGGCACCTAGAATCAATTTTTTTGTCTCATTTGACGTTCAAAAGTGCCTTATAATGGTCTAATTGAAATAAATGATTTGACTTTGACTTTGACTTTGAAGTGGATGGTCACCCATCCAGGAAATGACCGCGACAAGCATAGCTTAACCATGGTGAATCAATAAGTACGGTTTTTACTTTACTTACCCACGAGCCTTCTCCAAACAGTCACGATACAATCTAAATCTTTGGCTCTTTTGTGTAATTATTCTAAAAATAAACAAACCTTGATGAGTTTCTTATGCTCATAGAATTTTAAGTCTCATCCTCGTAATCCCACACATAGATACATCTAATCCTGATCTTTCACAGTAATCATGGGTACCATTAAACGGTTGTAAAAGAGTAAGCCGCCCTTGATAATGGCTATGGTTTGTGGTTACTGTATAAAGGTGCGTATACACTAAAGCATTTACTTGTATAATTCTCTCAACCGAATTTCGGTAACGGTGGCCTACCTCAAAAGATAATAGACAAGTACGTTGTAGATATTATACAGGCTGACTTTTAATTCATTGACAATTTATTTCAGGCAGCGAAAGAACTCATGAAATTGAGCAACTTTCACTATGGGACCAATTCTGAAATACGAAAAAAAAACAGTTGTTCTTGTAATGATTTCATTGATTTTACAAACCAACAAGCGAATTTGTGTAACATTTCATCGTGCATAAAAGAAAAGCGCAGGTGAAACGTGCGACGCCGACAATTGAACGAAGAATAATCATCAGCATCGATCATTCGCAAGAACGTTACATCGAAATGCTCGAAAACGCTGTCGGCCGACTTTTTATGCGATTTATTCTACCGTTAATCGCACACAAAAAGTCTGATAATCGAGGACGCATTGGCGCATCACACGATTTTTATTTAACGTACATATACACGGTTGTTTGTATACAGTAAAATCAATTTAAAACAACATGCGTTTTTAAATTTAAGCGCTATTTAAAATGGAATAATAATAGTACATTATGGTACAAGTGTGTAATGTTGGTGATTACCGCTGAGGCGCCATTGAGACCCGAGCCGTTAGGTGAGGGTCTTAAGAGAGCCGAGGACGGTAATCATCAATACACACGTGTATCATACGACGTTTTTCAACACACTTGTGAAGAAAATAATACAAAAAAATCATTTTCAACAGTGAAAACGAGTTGTGAATTTTTTTTCGCAATGGCGGGAAAAAATGATCAGTTTTCCTATGCGCGCGCATCAAACAATGGCGATCGGCCATAGACTAAAAGAATGAGGTTTTTTGTCTTTTCGCGGATATTGTTCTATCCACGTATAAAATGGGGAATTCAAAGTTTTCTTTATTACTGAGAAAACAAAAGTGAAAGTTTTATTTATTAAAAACGTATAAGTGAAATTATCTATTTAAATACGAAGTTGCATGAAATGAGCAAGCAATAGGTACAGTCAACAGCAAAAGCAGATGATCAAAATCAGAAATTCAATACTCGTTTACTAACACTAATTTATATAATTTATTACTAATTAATTTATTAAAAGTATGTGATTGTCACACACATACTTTTGAATCACTTCGACGCCACACAGTTCTGACGCGAACTCCGTTCATTAGTATTGAATTTCTGATTTTGATCATCTACTTTTGCTGTTGACTGTACATTAATTTATTTGTACTATTGAACACGATCTTTTTTGTATCGAAACTTTTTTAAGAACAAAGCAACTCAACCAATAAAATAAAAAAAACCCTATAACTCACTTGTGAATAATAAAAAGAATGAAAAAGTCACAGTTTGATTACAGGTGTCATTATGTGCCTAATTGCCGTGAAATTAGAGCCATTTTATGAGCAAGTGTGTTGAAAATAATGTTACACACAGAGTCATGGCAATTGATGTGAAATAGTTAATTTACTTGTTTGTAGAAAGTATTAACACCCATAAAATGTTTTATTTTATTAAAATAACCAACATTAAATTAAAAGTTCATAAAATTATAATATAACAGTAATCTTTCCCTCAGGTTTAGACTAAAAGAGCCTTAACAAGTAACCTATAGCCTTTCTTAGTGTTCTAGCTTTGACCAAATTTCATGAAAATCGGTTAAGTAGGTAGTTTAAACGTGACACCGCAACAAAGAAATTCACTTTCGCATGAATCACAAGTACGAGTATAATATGGCTGTAACCTCCAGATATAGCAAATAACCTCAATAAATAGCAAATGATCACCAACATTTAACAAAAGTATTGTAGAAATGTATGAGTTTGACTGTAAAAAGCGATTTCGTTCTCAGTCACAGACCTAACCTAACCTAATCATGTCGGATCCGTCCCAGGGGGGACTTAAGGGTCCTAAGATTTGGTGATCATTTACTATTTTTGGTGGTCATTTGGTAACTAAGATTTTGTGATCATTTATTATTTTTGGTGGTCATTTGGTAACTAAGATTTGGTGATCATTTATTATTTTTGGTGGTCATTTGGTAACTAAGATTTGGTGATCATTTATTATTTTTGGTGGTCATTTGGTAACTAAGATTTGGTGATCATTTACTATTTTTGGTGGTCATTTGGTAACTAAGATTTTGTGATCATTTATTATTTTTGGTGGTCATTTGGTAACTAAGATTTGGTGATCATTTACTATTCTTGGTGGTCATTTGGTAACTAAGATTTGGTGATCATTTACTATTTTTGGTGGTCATTTGATAACTAAGATTTTGTGATCATTTATTATTTTTGGTGGTCATTTGGTAACTAAGATTTGGTGATCATTTATTATTTTTGGTGGTCATTTGGTAACTAAGATTTGGTGATCATTTATTATTTTTGGTGGTCATTTGGTGGTCATTTGGCAACTAAGATTTGGTAATCATTTACTATTTTTGGTGGTCATTATTTATTTATTCCCGTATAGTATCAAATATGGACGAGCAGGGGGCCAAGTCTGCTATTTTTATAATTTCGTCATTCCAACACGATCCCATTGTCATTTTTCTAAAAGTTCATAATCTGCTAAGTCCATAATGGTCGGTCAATGGTCTCGTAATAGAATTGTGTTATACTGACATTGTCAACAAATTTGAACATTTATTCATGCTAGATTTCATTTATATATATTTTTACATATTATTTATAAGTGTTATAAGCAATCTTAAGTAGTAAGAAGTTCGTAAACTAAGTCAGTCATTAATTTGTCATTATGTACGAGATTACCATTCTATAACATTTCTTTCAATGGAATGTCATTGGTTGACCGTTGGAAAGTCATAATGACGCCATTATATTAGTAGATTACCAAACTTGTCAAAATCAACAATTATGAAATCAATGATAGACCATTCTGACACTATTGTAATAGCAGACTTGAGGCCCAGATTGAATTGAATTTAAAGTTCCCCGCATCATAATAAAATCGAGACAAAAAACACTCTAGATTACGCTAATAAAATTATGAGAATGATTTTACCTTAACGTGTCCAACGCATCGCAGACTATATTTTACAATATGTCGCAGCCAAGAACACGCTGGTCTGACCAAAGTAGTCTGGTCTGTATTTTACATTTACTTTACCTCGGCATTCATTATTACGTTCTTATGTTTATGCTTAAGCTCATTAAGGAATGAAGCGAGTGTCAATATTTTGTAACGATATCCCTGACTCAGCTTCAGAAGCGTAACATGTGCATAAAAGATCATAATATTATATTACCAAGTTTATGTTTAAAGGTTTTTGAGAAGCAATGTCAGTAAGTAAATACCTTTTTCAACACACTTGCTCATAAAATGGCTCTAATTTCACCGCAATTAGGCACATAATGACACCTGTAATCAAACTATGACTTTTTCATTGCTATTATTCACATGTGAGTTATAAGGTTTTTTTTTATTTTATTTGTTGAGTTGCTTTGTTCTTAAAAAAGTTTCGATACAAAAAAGATCGAATAGTACAAATAAATTAATGTACCTATTGTTTGCTCATTTCATGCAACTTCGTATTTAAATTGATAATTTCAACCTGTACGTTTTTAATAAATAAAACTTTCACTCAAATATAACTTTTGTTTTCTCTGTAATAAAGAAAACGTTGAATTCCCCATTTTGTACGTGGCTAGAAAGCTATCCGCTAAAAGAAAAAAAAAACGTAACCTCTTTCTTTTAGTCTATGGCCGATCGCCATTATTTGATGCGCGCGCATAGGAAAACTGATTAATTTTTCCCGCCTTGGCGAAAAAATTTTCACGACTCGTTTTCACAGTTGAAAATATTTTTTTAGTAGGTATTATTTTCTTCACAAGTGTGTTGAAAAACGTCGTATGATACACGTGTGTATTGATGATTACCGTCCTCGGCTGTCTTAAGACCCTCACCTAACGGCTCGGGTCTCAATAGCGCCTCAGCGGTAATCACCAACATTTCACACTTGCACCATAATGTACTATTAAAAATTACATGTGAAAATGCCCTGGATTACTTATGAATTTTCGTTATTAGACTAATAGAAAGAAAGAACATTATTATGAAACAAATTAAAGCTTAGGCAATTTCTTTCCTGTTGAGACTACTTAATAAATGTAGGTAATTTTAATTAATTTTGTAAAACATATTTTTTTATAGAATAAATAATAGTCTCTTGCCAATTCTTCTCCAAACGAAACTACTTTTTGGAAGGAGCAGCTAGATAAATTCTTCTTACATGACGTTCAAAAGTAGCTTTTATTGGTCTAATTATAATAAATTATTTTGATTTTGAATTTGACTTTAATCAATGATTAATATGCACTAAAATACCTACTAACTATTTATTTATTTCCTGTAAAAACAACCATTTCCATTCCCTGCTTTTCATCAAAGGTGAAATTGGTACTAACAGCGGCGCAACCAATTGACCACCTCATAATAGAAGTCAGACGGCGGCGGTCTGGTTATGTCTCCAAGCTTATGTTTCCCTGGTACTCTTCTTTAAATTGTAAATATCATTCGAATTTGCCTTTGGTCTACTGAAAGTTAATGATTTGACTTTAAACAATCAACAATGTGTTAGTACTACATTATAACAATTTATTAATTCCCTGTAAAAACAAGCACTAAGAACCATTTTCATTTTCCTGGCGTCTATCAAAGGTGCGATGGTAATGACAGGGACGCAGGCAGTTGATCACCTCATGAGACAAGTCAGACGAAAGTCTGGTTTATGTCTTCCTGGCTTATGTTCCCCTGGTACTCTTTGTTGGCAGCTCATTAGTTTATCGCGGGAGTGTCGACGACACGATATCGCGTTGCGCCTGTTTTGTCACGATTTAGAGGCTGGTTTTACTGCTGGAAATAATGCGGTTTTCTTTAATAAGGGCTGTTTTATCAATTTACTGGTAAGTTTTATCTGAAGAGTACAATGTGATTTGAAATTATTAATCAACAAAATCTGCCAAACTGTCATATTTAATCTTCAGATAAAAAATTTCTACCTATCACGATTAAAAACAAGAAGAGTTTCTTCAGTTTCACTTTTAACTCTACATAAGTAAAGTTTTATAATTACTTATTATATTACCCCGTACAATGACTTGAAACATGAAAATAAAATCCTTCCTTGAATCTTAAAAAAAAAACATTACAATCATTTTTCTAGCATATCACTAAAGAATTTAAAACATTAAAGACTGTAGTTCAAATACTCAGAACCTGTAAGAAAAATAAACAAGAAAATCCAAGTTGAAGATTCAACTCCGAAACGCGAACGAAACACGCGAACTCATTATTAAAACCGCAAAAGCTCGCACGGTGAAACCGCACATTATTTACTCAATAAATCATTACGCTTTGTGGCCCTTTCATGTGTTCACAGCTCTAAGCCGCACTTCTAATTCACATACCGCCTTCTATAAATTAATACAGATGCTAAAACCATTTATATACGTCAGCACCTTCAATCACATAATGAAGGGAAATTACATTTTTAATTACATCTTGAAAAGCTTTGATTTTGTGTGACTTAATTACTTTTACATTAATTTTGTATTAATTTGCTTTTGGTAAGGAATTTTGAACAATTTTAATTGGTTTGGTATTAGGAGGTGTATCTGTCTCCTCTCCCCCAAGAGGTAAGATGTGTGACTTTATGTATATTATAATGTGTATAATTCAATGTGTTATTGAATTAAAATTCGCTGGATGCGAGTCGCACGGGACCGGTCAATGTGGCGCCACTTGGGGGAGGCCTATGTCCAGCAGTGGACGTCTTTCGGCTGAAATGATGATGATGATGATTGAATTAACTGAAAATCTGTAAAGGGGTGTTTGAACTCATCATTAGGAACATATTTTAATAAGAAACCGACCAAAAAAATTACAAATAAAAAAACTTGAAGACACTCTAAGCACAACGTATATACTTAGCTAGAATGACGACTTTTTTTTTTATCATTTTATAAATGCCCATAAAATGATAAAAAAAAATAAAAAAAAATAACAAAAGTCGTCATTCTAGCTAAGTATATACGTTGTGCGTAGAGTGTCTTCAAGTTTTTTATTTTTCTTTTTTAGATATATAGAGAGAGAGAGAGAGTGAGATAGTGGTCAAACGTATGCACGTTTGACCACTATCTCACCTGATGGGAAGCGATGATGCGGTCTAAGATGGAGCACGCTTGCCTAGAAGTAACCTATTCACTCTTGACTTAAAGACTCCCGGGTTGTAGCTATCAGGAAACACAGACTCAGGCAGGGAATTCCACTCCTTAGCAGTACGCACAATGAATGTGTTCCCAAAACGTTTTGTGCGTGTGGGTGGGATGTCCACCGTGTTAATGGAAAAATGCTGATATCTTTAGATTGGCTATTTCGATCTTCATCTTACATACTAAGAATTTATTGAATAAAACGGTGTCCCTATAAGTCTACCATTCTAAAGCTACGATGCCACAGACAAACACACAAATACACACGTTATACTTATAAAACCCCCCTGCTTTCGACGGAAGTTAAAAATGGTGTGGATAAAGATTCTAACTTGAAAAATGGCACACTAATGTACACGATATTGTAATGTCACACCTGATATGACAACCGTCATAGATTTCGAGATTTTCGGGAAACGATGAACATGGAGTAAGCATAGTTTTAACGTGCCACTCGCGGCGCGGTGATAATCTATTAATACCTATTTACTTGTAACAACATTACAACCAACCCTCAAGTTCGTCGACGTCGTCGTGTCAACCTTTAGACGCCGTCTGCTGGGTATAGGTCTCCTCCAAAAGGGGGTTAAGCCGTTATCACTATGCTTGATCGATGCATGTTGCAGATCGTAGTAGGGTTTTGCCTGTACACCCGTTGGTCTCGAGTGTCATTCGTAGATCTTTGACAGTCGTTATGGGTAGTCAAAAAGAAGAAGCCAGAAAGTCTGACAATCAGTATTACCAGGTGGTATATAGTGTTATTCAGTAACTGGGTTATGGAGGTCAGACGGGCAGTCACTCCATATGAAGTACTGGTATTCAGCTGCCTCTGGTTAGGCTGGAAATCGACCCCATTATAGTTGGGAAAAGACTATTTATACCTTCTTAAGTTAACATATAAATAAATGACTTATGACTGAAATAAAACAAAATGATTGACGAAAAAACGCATAACTTATAAAGTAGAGCAAGTTAACATTTTTCCGTTTCATATTTTATCTATTCATACGCTTCAAGAACCATTAGCAAGAAGAAGTTATTTTTTAAGAAAAACTCAAAGATCAACAAACGGAGACAAAGCTTTACAAAAACGTAAAAAAAATACCCAACAAGGCATGAAACGTTTAAACACAATTAAAGGCCGCTTTATATAGAGACCAAAACACGGGTCTGACAAATTGGTATGTTTTAAAAGAAAGAAAAAGACATTGAGGGGTTGGGAGGGTGAGGGGGGCGCTAATTAATCTGGCCAAGTATCCCGAGGCAGTTACAGGTGGCCCTATTATGACTCAATTTAGTGTAGCGACACACCTGCCCGAAATTACATCGCGTAGCTTATTCATACTTCGACGTAATATTCATTTGCTGCTATTCAAAATTACGATTTGTAATTTTCACAAACAGAATTCCTTATAGACCCACTGGTGAAGGCTGCTCACTCGAAAAAAGCTTGAAAGAAGCATGCAGATGAAGCAACTTTTCGTCGGCATTTACAGAGAAAATACATATGAAAAAAAAAAAATTGTTAGTAATCTACATGATATGATACGTAATTTGGTGTAGCCACAATTTTTCTATCGGTATCACATAATAAGAAAAAAAAATTCAAATTACCTCCAAATCATTGATATGAAACAATTTTTCTCCTTAATTTCTTATCAAAAGAGTGTAAAAAAAATATCTACTACTTTGCAATACAAAGGAAAATGATTTGGTTTTGTTACTTTTTACAAATATGTATTATTTTTATTACAATAAATTAAAAATGCATCCGATTAAAGACTGCGTCTACATCACCCCCATACTCGTCCACAAATTCAGTGCGGGCCAAATGCTCAAGGTTATTGGCATGTATACAAGCCTTAAGGCGACGATATACGACTTTTACAGATTTTAAACTGACAATCACGTCAAAATGTGCATTGTAAATGATTTGATAAAAATATATGTTAAACTACAATATTCTCTTAATCACTTAGTAAGTGAATATTTTTAATTATATTCTTATTATATAGTTTAATTAATACGTGAAGTTGTGTCTGACGCGGACAAAACATTGATAATCACACAAAATCTACCAGGTATAATTAAACGAAACTTACACCATCGTACAGACAATTTTATTATCTATCTTTTAGTATACGCCTTTTTTTTTAATTTTGAAAGAATACTACTTTTATTTAATTTTTTCGACTAAACTTTGAGAGTTGAAAAAAAAGGTGTATACTAAAAGATAGATAATAAAATTGTCTGTAAGATAGTGTAAGTTTCGGATAATTATACCTGGTAGATTTTGTGTGATTGTCAATGTTTTGTCCGCGTCAGACACAACTTCACGAGTTAATTAAACTATTTAATATGAAATTAATCAAAAATATTCACTTTCTATATGATTAAGAGAATGTTCTAGTTTAACATATATTTTTTTCAAATCATTTACACTGCACATTTTGACGTGATTGTCAGTTTAAAATCTGTAAAAGTCGTATATCGTCGCCTTAAGACGCCCGCCCGCCTCTCATATTGTGGATTCAAATCCGGGCTAAGGATCGCGGTGACTCTTTTAATTCATAGATACTTTCCAAGTTTATCTTGCACATCATGAAGGAAAAGAAACCCGGACTTATAATTTACTAGCTTTTGCCCATGACATTGTCCGTGTGAATGTGGAAAGGTGCGAATCAAAAAGTAGATAATATCCTTTCTTGGGGAGAAAGTCTGTATCTTTCTTCAAAATCGGTCTAACAGTTTAGCCGTTAAAGCGTAACGAAGAAAAAGACGAACTCAGTTTCGCATTTATAAAATTAGTATGGATATAAGTCTGCTTAATTACGGCTTACATCATAACACGACGTAATTTCGGCATGATGTGTTTTAATAATTTTCAAAACTTTCCAGACGTAAGCTCGACGATCTCCCGTCGCGTATTTTAGGCAAGTGTGTCTCTACACTTACATCCGATGTACCTCAAGCTGTTAATTAAAATTCAACGTTCAAACAACTTGTGTTTTGAAAAGCACCTGCTAAACGCCCACTGCTGGGCATAGGTCTCCCCCAAAGGGGGGGTTCAGCCGTAATCACTATGCTTGGCCGATGTATGTTGGCGATTGCAGTAGGTGTTGGGGTACTCAGAAGGACGCTGCTGCCCATCTTCTGGTCAATATCCCTTGGTCGTCTTCTACGACGATTACACAGTTGTACTCCCTCTTCCCTCACTCTCATAGTCTGATAAGACGGCAATCCGACACGACCGGAGAGAGATCAAGCGCAGGACCAACGGCTTTACGTACTTTCCGAAGCACAGGGGTGTCGCACCACCAACTTCCAAACTAAGGAATTCTTAAGCTTTTGACCAAAACGATAAAAAAAACAACCGCCTTCAAAAACTAAAAAGTGATAAATAACTCTTTACACATTAAGACACACACCCATTAAGAGTTATCTCACATTACTTTAGTTTCAGAAGTCGGTGGCAATACAAAACAACAAACAGAACAAAGCCACCGTCACCAGACGTCACCGACTTCCGAAACTAAAGTAATGTGTACTGTCTATGCATGGCATGCCTACGGCCGGCTGGAGGCGCGCGGTCGCTGAGGGAGCGCGCGGGCTGCGGCAGCAGCATCGGGCGTCGGCGGCGGCTGCGGGGTGTACGGGCGGCGCGGGCGGCGCGAGCGCCGTCACCCGCTCCGAGCCGAACGTCACTTCATTTTTTACCACGACGACGACACTGCGTTCTATTAATCTTGTATTCCTGGATTACACCAATTTGTTAATTAGTCCACGCTTTTTATTATTCGCTCCCACAACTGAGCAATCGACGTATTATCGTCAACATATGGTCCTTCGAGCCGGATGAAGCCTACGCGGCGAGAGGCCAGTTTGAGCAGCAGTACTACGTGCTGGTTGCGCTGGCGCGGAGTTTGCTATCCGGACCGGACGGCAAGCGTCGCCGTAGTGACTCCGCAGGTTCCGTGGCAGGTTCAGAGGCAACAATGTCAGGTGGGACTAAACATAATTTTGTTAGATTACCCAAAATTGATTTACCACGCTTTGATGGCAGTTATCAGTGCTGGCTAGAGTTTAGGGACACTTTTATTTCTTTGATTCACGATAGTCCTTGTATCGATAGCATAAATAAGTTCCATTATTTACGCGCTTCTTTAAAAGGCCAAGCAGCCGAAGTTATAAAAAATATTGATTTTAAGGCGAATCATTATCAATTAGCATGGGACTTATTGTGTGAAAGGTACAATAACAGCCGTCTTCTTATAGATAAACATATGCAAGCTTTATTCGATGTCGAACCGGTCACAACTGAATCTAGTGTTGCTTTGCGTCGACTTATAGATGTAACCAATAAGAATATAAGAGCGCTCAAGTCATTGGATGAGCCTACTCAGTATTGGAATACTATCATTATATATATGATGTCAATTAAATTAGATTCTAATACTAGTAGATATTGGGAAGAGTATCGAAATACATTATCTGGTGCTCCTACACTTGCTCAATTCACTACATTTATAAACAACAAGGCGGACTTACTGGAAACGTTGGAAGATAATAATAAGCATAGTAATAAAACAAACAATAATAATAATAAATCCAAAAGTTTTGCTATAATTTCACAGAATGTAACAAATAAAGGTAACAATAACACAAATTCTATTTCAGATAAAAAGAAGTTCAAATGTCCTATGTGTTCTGGCGATCATTTTCTATATGTCTGTGAGTCTTTTAGAAAGTTAACACTAGAAGAACGACATAAAAAGGCCAAAGACCTCAAAGTTTGCTTAAACTGCCTAAGATTGGGTCATAATGAAAGAAGGTGCAGAATAACCCACTGCAAGTACTGTGCAGCTAGGCACAACACCTTATTGCACATGGAAAAAACAGATAGCCCTCCCTCATTAAACCCAATGCCTAGTACTTCCGAAAGTATTGCTCTTTCTGCTAACGCTTCAGCCAATATGCAACCATGTACTCGCTCGTATGTTTTGCTTTCCACAGCGCTGGTGAAGGCGGTGAGTGCCAATGGTGACCGGTGCGATGCAAGAATCCTACTGGATAGCGGTAGTACAGCCAATTTTATTACCGAGAACTTATGTGATAAGCTGCGTTTGTCCCGAAACGGCACGGGCTCTACGATAACAGGTATTGGCAACCAAACTAGTACTAGTGCACAATCATGCAGTCTAACCATCGAGTCTAATTGCGGTGACTATTCGGTTAACATTGACTGTTTAATTTTACCAGAAATTACACATCTTTTACCGTCAACTCCAATTAGTTTAAAACAAATAACTATACCTGTGGGTCTTCAGCTGGCGGATCCGACATTCAATACTCCATCAGCTGTAGATATATTGGTTGGTGTAGATGTTTTTTGGAGCATTATATCAGCCAACCACATAAAGCTTGGCAAGAACCAACCGAGGTTATGTGAGAGCAGACTAGGATGGTTAGTTTCAGGCACAGTAAGCTGTCACTCACGTACGTCCCATTCACATTTTTGTAATCTTGCTAAAACTAAGCCAAGTACAGATTTATCGAAGTTTTGGGAACTCGACACAGTATCCGAAAAGCACTCCCTTTCTTCGGAAGAAAGGGCTTGCGAAGACAGTTTTTATAAGCATACAAAATGTAAGGATGACGGTCGTTTTGTGGTCACTATACCTTTTAAGTCTGATCCTTCTGTACTAGGGGATTCATACGGCATCGCAAAACGCCGTTTTTTATCGTTAGAAAAACGATTTGAACGTGAGCCTAAGTTCAAGTCAATGTATTTAGACTTTATGTCAGAGTACGAGGGTTTAGGTCATATGACTGAAAATGATTCTAGTTTAGAGCCAGCAGGTACAGTCAAATATTTTTTGCCTCACCGCGGGGTCATGCGCGAGTCTAGTACCACTACTAAGCTACGTACCGTATTTGATGCATCTGCAAAAACCACTACAGGTATATCTCTAAATGACTTGCAGTCTGTAGGTCCGACCGTTCAGGACGATTTACTTTCTATCTTATTAAGGTTTCGACAGCATAAATTTGTGATCTCGGCAGATATCGACAAAATGTATCGGGCTATTGAAGTAAATCCTATCCAGAGGTCACTACAACAGATCATTTTTCGTAAAAATCCTACGGAACCGTTAAAAACTTATACATTAAACACGGTGACGTACGGTACAGCGTCTGCTCCATATTTGGCTACAAAGTGTTTAGTGAGCTTAGCTGATAAAGCATCTAATCCTTTAGTCAAGCGTTCTATTCAGCATGACTTTTATGTAGACGATTACCTTAGTGGTTCAGACACAATTTCAGGTGCACTAGACTTGTGTCAGGAAACGCGGGCTATTTTGGCATCTGCTAAATTTAATTTAAGAAAGTGGCAATCAAATAGCCCAGAAATTTTAAAGGAGCTGGGTAGCTCAAATGACTCAAGTCATGTAACATTAGATCTGTCGGACAACAATACTCCTTCTAAAACGTTAGGTGTTCATTGGTTATGCGATTCCGACAATTTAGGATTCTCTATTAATATCGAAGCCAATAGCAAGATAACAAAACGACACATTTTGTCTGTAATCAGTCAGATATTCGACCCACTAGGCTTGGTTAGTCCCTGTATTGTCGAAGCAAAAATATTAATGCAGAGACTCTGGATGGACAAATGTGAGTGGGATGACGAAGTGTCGCAGGAGGTTATCGACTCATGGCTAGTATTTGCAAGTACTTTGCCATGTTTAAATTACATAAAAATTCCGCGATGGATTTCATGTAATAACTCTATAACCCATGAAGTTCACGTATTTACAGATGCGTCTGAAAGGGCTTATGGCGCATGTGTATACGTTCGTTCTGTAACCAGTTCAGGTACAGTCACTGTTCACCTGTTAACTTCCAAAAGCCGTGTGGCACCAATCAGGCCTACTACTACTCCACGGTTAGAACTGTGTGGGGCTCTGTTGGGTTCCAGATTGTGCACAAAGGTAAGAGAATCTCTCACGTTACCGATCCACCGAATTCACTATTGGTGTGACTCCACAATAGTGCTGGGATGGTTGTCTACGCCGACCCAGCAACTAAAGCCATTCGTTAGAAATCGTGTTAACGAGATTCAAGAAAGTAGCTCGGGTACTAAGTGGAGATACGTGCCGTCTAGGGACAATCCGGCGGATCTTGTCTCTCGTGGGCTGAAGGCTGATCTCATCAGCGATTCTACACTTTGGTGGTCAGGCCCTCGGTTCTTATTAAATAATGAAAATGCTTGGCCACAGCAGCCCAATAAACACGTGAAGCAGGATCTACCTGAAGTAGTTTCTAATTTAGTAGTAGATAGTCATAATAATATTAATTCTAGTTCTAACCCAACATGTAGTTCAATCATACAACAGTTAATACACAAATATTCAAACTTTAATTATTTACAACGCGTCGTAGCTTACATTCTAAGATTTATACACAATTTAAATAATAATAATTCTAAAATAACGGGTTCCCTTGCAGCTGATGAACTTAAAAAGGCCTTGTCTCTTATATTACGTGTAGCTCAACCTGAAATGTTCACAGATGAGTACGCTGTCCTTAAATCCGGGAAGTCACTGCCACTTAAAAACAGGTTAACTTCTTTGACTCCTTTTTTAGACTGTGACAATATTATTCGTGTAGGGGGCAGGCTAGATAACTCCCCGTATGAATACGACGTAAAACACCCAATCTTACTCTGTAGTAAGCATCATTTGACGAAGTTGCTATTTCAAATGCAACATCAAAAACTACTACATGCAGGTCCACAATTGCTTTTATCGACTGTTCGCCAAACTTATTGGCCTTTGGGGGGTAGAAATCTCGCTAAGTTAACAGTAAACAAATGTCTGAAATGTTTCAGGTTTAAAGCTCAGAATGCGCAGCCAATAATGGGACAATTACCCAACACTAGAAGCACTTTAGAGTTTCCTTTTCTTAACAGTAGTGTCGACTATGCTGGGCCTATACTGATATCTGACCGGAAAGGTCGGGGATCTAGATTAATAAAGTCCTACTTGTGCATTTTTGTATGCATGGCTACTAAAGCTGCGCATCTCGAGCTTGTCACGGACCTCTCTAAAGAGGCCTACAGGGCTGCCTTAAATCGTTTTGTCGCACGTCGCGGCAGGCCACGCACTATCTTGTCCGATAATGGTACAAACTTTGTCGGAGCATGTAATGAACTATATAAATTTTTGCAGGGTTCTGATGTTGCACATGAAATAGCTCAGGAAGGAATAGAATTCAGGTTTGCACCGGCGTACTCACCACACTTTAACGGCCTCGCTGAGGCCGCGGTTCGTTCAACCAAACACCATTTAAAAAGACTCTTGCAGCTTACTCATTTTACCTATGAGGAAATGGCTACGTGCCTAACTCAAATAGAGGCAATTTTAAATTCAAGGCCCCTTACTCCTCTTTCCACTAATCCTCTCGATTTCTCTGCCCTCACTCCTTCTCACTTCCTTATTGGACGCTCACTAATGTCTGTTCCAAATCCACAGATCACCGACGCCAACATCAACCGTTTGGAGCGCTATCAACGTGTAGAATGCATCAAGCAACACTTCTGGAAGAGGTTTAATCTCGAATATATTTCCAACCTACAGCAGAAAACGAGATGGCCTGCTTCTACCAACGGCGATATAGCGTTGGGATCGCTTGTTCTTGTGAAGGACAAGGCGCTTCCGCCGCTCTGCTGGCTGCTGGGGCGCGTCGTGCAGGTGTACCCCGGCAGCGATGGCGTCACGAGGGTCGCTGACCTGAAGACGAAGAGAGGGACAATTCGGCGCGGCTTCAACAACATCTGTCCTCTTCCTCTTTGAAGTCCACTTCAACCCGGGGAGCATGTCTATGCATGGCATGCCTACGGCCGGCTGGAGGCGCGCGGTCGCTGAGGGAGCGCGCGGGCTGCGGCAGCAGCATCGGGCGTCGGCGGCGGCTGCGGGGTGTACGGGCGGCGCGGGCGGCGCGAGCGCCGTCACCCGCTCCGAGCCGAACGTCACTTCATTTTTTACCACGACGACGACACTGCGTTCTATTAATCTTGTATTCCTGGATTACACCAATTTGTTAATTAGTCCACGCTTTTTATTATTCGCTCCCACAACTGAGCAATCGACGTATTATCGTCAACATGTACCCTGTGCAAGAGTTATTTAACACTTTTTGGTTTTTGATGGCGGTTGTTTTTTTTAAACGTGTTTATTTTTCGCTTTTTTGTATCGTCCCAACATCCAAATCCATTAAGATACGATTACGAAAACGGTAGAGAATACAAAAAACGTTGTTTTAATCGAAACTTAACTGCAACTGCACTGCAACAGCACTTCTTTAGTTCCGTGAATTAGCCCACTGGTAAGCAAACCGAGGACAACACGCTCAGCAATCACGCTTCTGACTACGAGACTATCAGGTCAATCGATAATATACTTAATTACCTAACCAAAGAATTTCCCGACTTCGGGAAACTTCGGGCGGATTATTTGTTTATTAATTTGCGCTGTTTAACAAATTTAAATTTTGAGGGAAGAAAATTGGGATGTAGATTATAATTAGCTGCTTGGGGTTGAAAATCATGGATATTGGTTTCCTAACTCCTGACTCATCAAAAACTTTGTTCGAAAAGAACCTTCAGGGTAGACAAGCAATTATTTTAATTGATACGGACGTCCATTTTACTTAAGATAATTTGATCTGACATTATTTTACTTTGTTTATATTATTATTTTTTAAACAAAACCCACGAAATTACGTATTTTGTGAACTTGTTTAGTGCTAAACAACACACTGCTTTGTCATTAAGCTGCACTATAACAGTAGGTTTTGACAACGCCCACATTCCCTCCCGTATGGTGATATATGTCGGCGTATCATTACCATCGTTAGGAGTCAGACATATTGATTTGCATCAATATACGCAGGGTGTTTATTCTACTAGTAGCGAACTGTGAATGTCCTTCCATTCGCATTGGAAGTTTTTATACACGAAATTACCGCCAAAATAAAATTCATATAAATCAAGTGAATACGTCACAACAATTACTTAATACCAACAAAGAAACTTAAAATAATAAAAGAAGTATAAAAATATCAGGCGGAACTTTAAGTATTAATTCAATAAATAACACGGAAATACGATTGTGTACAATCTTAAAATTAAACTCAAAAAATGATACTCGTATAACTTTCCAGGCTTTATAAAATCTTCTTTTTAGCTTTACGCAAGATATTAGTTACTATTCGATAGTGGTCAAACGTATGCCTAACAATAGAAAAAATAGGTACAACGTGCTCCAGGATTCACATTTTTGGTCAATCGTTAATGACGTGTCGTGCCATGTTCCATACATTTTGATCAAATAGGTTGCGCTTTTGTATAGAACATCAGATTTTCTGAATTTTAAATAAGGTTCTAGAATCATTAATTGAATCTATGGTAAAAGTATGTGTCACGCTGTTCTTTTCACCATGTTTGAAGAATAAACCAACAAATTTTCACAACAATATTAGTAGGAAGGGATTTTGCACCATCCTATCCAAATATCAAGTTACGAAGGACTCCGTGCAAGTTTCTAGAATGCCACTAGTTCCGTATCAACGCACACGATGTGAACCTAGCCTAATAGACCGTATCTCACACCTAATTGGGGTCCAATCACCCGCTCTTAATTGAACTTCGATGTCCTACACTTGCTTTACACATATTGGTAAAGCAAGACCGTCGCCTGACCGTTGTCAATTTAGTATGGCCGACATTTTGAGGAGAGATATAGAAATATACATATTTACCAGTACGAATATCTTCCTAACTACAGTTAGGAAGGTATTCGTACTGGGTAGTTTCAATGCTCGGCCATTTTTGAGTATTATGTACAAAAGGTAACCTTACTGATGTTTAAGTGTGATAGTGGGTTTTTATAATATGTTAAAGTTATAACCAAAATAATTAACATCCGTTTCAGCCTATCCCTTTGGTGTCCTTCCCCAGCGACGTTCTAAACCGAATTCCATAGCAAGGGATGCCCTTAGCGTATAGTCGCTTAGTTCATTAGTTGTTTGCCTTGCCTGAAGGCCTTTCATTCTCTTTAAGGCAATACAAGAAAGTTTGATTAAGCAGCTGACAACTACCTGGGCTGACCTCCGAGACATCAGCAGAAATTATAGTATTCCAGATGCTTTAAAGTTTTGACTTTTAAAATGTTTGCGAGGCTTTGGAATCCCAATCCACATATTAATAGAAGTATAGTGAAGAACGTTCCTAAATTTCAAACGAAAATTATGGGCTTAGTATTTTGTGCGTAGCTAGATATTAATTTAATACTTTCTGTCCAAAATACCTCTTTGCAGAGTAACGTTTATTTAGAACCATACGCTTTTTTACCAAAATAGGTTGGAAACTGGGGACAGAAACATGACATTAATGTTACTTTTAGAGCAAAGGGTCTTGTAATTTATATGTGGTAGCAAATATATATGACTCCTCCGGCAATGGACAAAAGGTATCCAACTAAGTTAAGCTGAAAATAATTATATCCATTGTCCTTAAAATAGGGCTTTTGCCCGCGATAAACGATTAAAAAGTAAACCTTAAAAAAGCTTTTTACAAAAAAGACAACCGCCTTCAAAAAGTGAAAAATAACTTTAGCACAGAACACACATTGACTTTAGTTTCGAAATTCAGTGGCTTTGTTCTGTTTGTTGTTTTGTATTGCCACCGACTTCCGAAACTAAAGTCAATGTGTGTTCTGTGCTAAAGTTATTTTTCACTTTTTGAAGGCGGTTGTCTTTTTTGTAAAAAGCTTTTTATTTTCCGCTTTTTAGTACCTCCTTCTCATCCAAATCTATTAAGAAGAGATTGAAAGTTAACTACTACAAAGATTGATGAAACTAAAACGTCGTCTATGTAAATTTTTTGGGTATTCGTTGATTTTTCAAAAAGTGTTAAATCAATGTCCATAAAATTTATATGGGACCACCCCTGAAGCATACCCTATCCATAAAAAAAAGAATTTTCAAAATCGGTTTACGTTTGCCGGAGAAATAGCGTAACAAATCGCGCACATACTTAATGCAAATTTAAGACTTATACGGTTTTCTCATGGATGCCATTGTCAGAACCGGACCAAATAAAAATGGGACCACACGGGAAGCACTAGCTTTCAAATAAAGAAAGAATCATCAAAATCGGTTCACCCAGCCTCAAGAAATCAGGTAACAAACATAAAAAAAATATACAGACGAATTGATAACCTCCTCCTTTTTTGAAGTCGGTTGAAAAGTAGTCCCTATTCAATATCGGGCCTGTTGGTCTAGTGGTCACTGACCCTGACTGCTAAGCCGGAGGTCGTGGGTTCGATTCCCACCCAGGACAAACTTTGTGTGATGAGCATGATTGTTTGTTCTGTGTCTGGGTGTTTATCTATAATATGTATGTATTTATAAATTATATAAGTATGTATATCAGTTGTCTGGTTACCATAACACAAGCTCTGCTTAGCTTGGGACCAGATGACCGTGTGTGAGCTGTCCCAAGATATTTTTTATTTTTTATTTTTAATATCCTTCACTACAGTTACTTCTTTATCAATATCGATCGTCACCTATGTATTAAGGTTGATTCAGTAATTTTTGCCAAAAGGAAGTAACAAGAGGTAACAAACATTACAAACAGAATCACACTTGCATTTAAAATTTCGTAAAACTATATTGTTACCTTCTCTTGTCAGATGTAAACTATTCCTAAGTTGTCATCCTACTTTATGCCAGACTGTGCCCTATGCAGTTTCTTTTTAATATTTAAGCGTGAAAGATATGAGTCCCCCCAAAAAAAAATTAGGATACTAAGCATTACATCAACCGCTTCAGCCGCTTTTTAGGCCTCAATCGAGCCTATTCGTAGGGACAAGACTTACCCTTATCCATGTAATTGATATCTAAACGCTGAAACATGTAAATGTCACCGTAAGTGTAACCGTCAGATGACGTCACCGTAAGACTTTTTGTTCATGGTGTGCATGAGACGAGCTCAATAATAATAATAAAATCATTTATTCTCTCTTCACAAAAGTGGTCTTACAGTAAAGGCTTACAACTATATAACTATGTCCACCTTTGTGAGAGACTGGTGCCTGAAGTAGGTTTTGAGAGTAAAACCTGTGTTTCAGGTCACCAGGACGCTCACCTCGGCAAGATTGTTTACATAGAAATAGAAATGCCCAGTAGGTACAAGAGATAAACAGTAAAGGTACAATATACAAAATAAATGGTACTGAAATTAAAATATTTGAAAAATGTATTAATAATATTGCAGAACTAGCCAAGAGTAGTATGGTATGGGTACGTATGGTGAGTGTGTGTGTATGTGTAAGAGGTGGAAGCGTGTGCAAATTGAGTGAGTGAGTGAGCGTGAGTGATTGAGTGTCAGTAAGGGTTGATATGTGACTGGTGAGTTTTCAGTTTTGTGTGCGTGTGTTGCGAGTCATGGATGGGGAACAGCTATGAAGGGGGATTAGGGGTTAGGTGTTATTTGGGAACTGACAATAAGTCCTCGGTTTCTTGGTAGTCAAGGGATTTTAGGTATTTTTTTAGGATTTTATTGCAACTAGATTCGGTTTTAAGATAGAGATTTAGAGTTTTATTAAGTTTGTTGTACAGGTATTGTTCGAGAAAACAGAAGAATTTGTGGGATAGAGATGATCGTAACCGATGGGTAGGACAAATTCTATCTCTGCGGCGTCTACCAATGAGTAGATTTAGATCATACTGTAGCTGGGAGTGTTTTTTAAGAACCGTGCGCAATATAAATGTTTGTCTGACCGTTGGAACGACCCAATCTTTAAAAAGCTCAACGGTTGGGTAATGGTAGGGCAGGCCGGCACTTACCTTAAGAATAGCACGCTGAGCTCGTTCAAGTGGCAGAAGATGCGTTTTCGCTGCGCCACCCCATGTTGTAATACAGTATTCAAATTGCGAGTGGCACAATGCATCTTAATGGTCCTTCGGTCAGCAACATGCTTGAGGTTTTTGAAGACATAAATTAATTTTCGTAACCTGGTTACTAGGAGATCTATGTGTCTTTTGAAGGTGAGATATGTTGATCAATGATTATACCAAGATATTTGATGTGGTCCGTTCTTTCGAGGGAGGGGCATGAGCAATCTGAAGCTTGGAGAAACACATGAGTGGGATGTGATGGTGAAAGAGGGTGGTGGCAAGAGATTACTTCTGTGTGCGAAAGTTATGTATTTCGTTTTAGAAACATTAAGCGTCACGACGTTATCTTGAAGCCAGTTACAAATAATGTTTAAACCCAATTGTGCAGCACCAAAAGCCTCTTCCCAGCTATCTCCAGTAAAAAACAAAGCGGTGTCGTCTGCAAATGTAATTATCTTACCGTTATGCAGTAAGAGTTGGCAGAGGTCCAATGACAATATGAATATGTGGACAAGAAAGAGGGTAGGACCAATAATGCTCACATGTTTACACATCAATTCTCGTGGCTATATAAAAGTCGTATGGTTCGATTGATCAAGGTTAAGCTACGCTTGCCGCGGTCGGTCTATGGACGGGTGATCATCCATTTCATATCGTGTTCCCTCCATGCCTCGGAAAGCACGTAAAACCGTTAGTCCCAGCTATCATTCGTATATCATTGGCAGTCGTTATGGGTAGTCAGAAGACAGAAAGTCTGACAACCAGTCTTACCAAGGGGTATCGTGTTACCCAGTTACTGGGTTGTGGAGGTCCGATAGGCAGTCACACCTTGTAAAACACTGATAATCAGCTGCATCTGGTTAGACTGTAGACTGGAAGGCGACCACCAAATATTTTTTAATAGGCTAGGCAGATGATGACTTTAATACTGACACATTTTACCATTGAATAAAGAAACCAAGTATATTTATTAAGTGCCTACTTATCTGCTCACAATCCAACAAAAACGTATCTCGTTCAACTAATCCAGTGGCCGAGCGTCTAAGTGCAGAACAATTAGGACTACAAACTCATCTAATAGGAGCAATTGGCCCTTATCATTGGCGGGAGCGGGCGAAAGTTAAAATCACATTACCAGCGCTAACGAGACGGTGAAGGCGTTAACTGTCATGTTTCTCTGAGTGACGTAAGTGGGAAGATGTAGAGGACATGAAAACCAGTGGTTGATTTGAAGAGTCGGTAAAGTCTCCGGTATCTCGAACGCAAAATATGGCTTTTACCCGACTTCAAAAGTAAGAGGAGGTCCTCAATTCGACACAAATATATATTTTAATATTATTTTGACCTCGCGTAACATTTTACAGTGAAGTCTGATTTCGATGATTCTTTTTTAATTGATAGGGTAGGGGTCTCAGGGTTGGTCCCATACAAAATTCATGAAAATATTCCATCTCAAGGGTGAAAAATTATGGGATGACTCAATTTCTTTGATGTTAATTTTTCTTAATTAATTTGGATGATGACAAGAAGTAGACACTAAAAAGCGAAAATTTTTTTTTGGCTTTGATTATGTTTGTTGTTTTGTATTGCCACCGACTTGCGAAACTAAAGTTTTTTTTACTTCTTAGTTTTTGAAGGCGGTCTTTTTGTAAAAAAGTTTTTTTTTATCTAGCTTATGTTGTCCCACTACTGGGCAAAGGCTTCTGTGTGTAAGGTCGATGAATTGTAAAGTGTGCTTGAGATGAGATGTCAATTAGTCTCTAGCACCAGTGTAACAAGTCAATTAACCTAAATTGACAGAGGATGATTTATATAATAACTCGCATTCTTACACTTCTTCTGCCACTTATCAGTCCCGCATTTTTGCTAAACTGGGCCTATTAGGTGTGGGAAACACAATAATAAATTTTTGGAACGAAATTCCTTCGCATGGCTTGGGTAGGCATGGAGAAAATGTAACGTCTCGTAAGATTTTTGCATTACACCCCATCCACACGCCTTTCTCTTCCCACGCTCCCTTTTTTCCTTTTTGTAGTGTGTCTGTGTGCGTGTGAGTATCAAGACTTTTGACGACACGTTAACGCAGTGGTTGAGTAATTGATTTCTGCGCTGCGTGTCGCGGATTCCATTCCCGCACGGATCAAATATTTGTATGGCCTACACATAGTTGCTATTTGTGTATGTGAGTATATTTGTTTGTAAACGTACCCCCACGATACAGGTGAAATTCCTAGGGTGGGGCAACGTAATATAAAAAAAAAGACTCAAGATGAACTATACATACCTTTTTGTACCACATAAACTGTAAAAGCATACATATAATATTCTTTATTTTTTTCTTACTTTCTTAAATAATGCCATAAGAAATCTCACAAGTAATTTCACTCATATTTTATACCACACATCAAGCGAGAGCGGCGCGGTCGGCCGTAGCGATTGTTATTGGGTGGTAATTCGAGGGAATAAACGTGTAAGTGGAGGGAAAGTCTTTGTTTTTATTACAACCAGACTGCGATGATAGAGGGAGCCAGTGTGTCCAATGATAATCCTAACGCTAATGACGACTAATACAGCCTTATCACTATTGAACTTAGTTCTAAAGAATAATCTTCCAATAATTAAATTAATTAATACTTACCAGCCTTTCACTGTTCCACTACAGAGCCGGTTCTCATACAGAGAAATGCAATATACGTTTGACGATTTCAAACGTCCAGGTTCCCTCAGGATGTTTTCACTAGTATAAATGGCTAACTTAACCTTCACCTTAAAATTAATTTAAAAAAATGTTGTGATGGCCATCACAATATATTTAATTGGGTATTTTATTACTAAAAAAATCGAATTAGTCCGTCAGATAGATTTCAAAAAAATATTGGACACGTGTTTTTTTCTTTTTTCACGTAAACAAAAAATGAAGACGATATTGTGCGTCGAAAACTCGTATGACATCACTATGTCAGTCCACTTTTATTGACGAAGTGACGTCACAAACCCAATCTTTGATACGTTTTGCGTCAGTTTTTATTGATTTGATAAAACAAAAAATACGTATCCAATATTTTTCGATTATCTAACCGACGGACTAATTAGATTGCTTTGGGAAAATACCCTATTAAATTATTTACGTCAAAATGATTAAATAAGCCAACTGTGTTACTATAAAAAATAATGTTATTGCAGCCTATAGCCTTATTTGTCAGCCTATTATTATCCCACTGGTCTCTTCTCATGCAGAGAAGGCACTTTCAGACTTATATTAATTACTAGCTGTCCCAACAGACGTTGTCCTGTCTGTCGATTTTTCAATTTTCTGACTGTATAAACCTTCCCTGGACTTAATGAAATATTTCAAGATCACAATTAGCCAAATCGGTCCAGCTGTTCTCGAGTTTCAGCGAGACTAATGAACAACGATTCATTTTTATTATATAGATAGATAAGTCAGGTTTCCTCACGATATTTCTCTTCACCGATATCGGATCGGTGATATCCAAAATAAACTGATAAAGTCAATGTGTTACTATTTATAAAATTCAACAATAATAGTTTAATGTAACCGCTTTCCACCGATTTAGAATTAATCAGTATTTAATATTCAAAATCCTTACTATTGCTTCGAAGTAGGTAATTGTTAGGATTTAACTAGACGTGGACCAATTCTGACGTGGAATTGGCAGAATTAATCCCAATTGCACAGTATTAAGCTAAGTTCTCGTTCATCCATTGTACACCAGATGAAATCATTTGAATCAAACTGATTTATTCTCAGCCTTTGAACTGAATTTAAATTGAACTTCGACAATATATAAATGGGACAATGGATGGTTATAAAAAAGTAATGTATTACTCACACACTTTGTTCTCTTTTCCTACACACGCGCCGTTACAATTTTACTGAAGAAGATTTCATGGATAAAATATTTGACGGCATCAGCGACGGCTGTGTGGTAGCGCAGTCATCGTTTGGGTTCGGTGGTATCGGGTACTGTAGAATAACAATATTCAATGTAGTGCTAACTAACCTTACTTTATTAAATCTGATCGTATTTAATTCAAAGGGTACACTACATAAATACGAAAAACTTTATTCCGAAAGTCAGAAATACGAATTTCAAAATACCGATTTTCATAATTCCGAATAGTTCAAAATTCCTAATATGGCAACTCCGATTTATCATTCTTCCTATTTTTATAATACTAAAATTTCAAAATTCCGAACGTTTATAATGACTATTCTCAAAATACCGAGTTTCAAAAGATCGAATAACAAAAAGTCCGACATAATGAAAATTCCGAACATCAAAAATACGAATTCCGATTATTAAAATTCCGATTATTAAAATTCCGATTATCTTTATCGTTATCGTGCAATCGTTTATCGTGCAAGCAAGCATGCAGCATGCAAGCAAGCATGCAGCGTGCAAGCAAGCATGCAGCATGCAAGCAAGCAAGCATGCATCATGCAAGCGAGCATGCAAGCGAACATGCAACATGCAGCAGGCATGGTTTCTGTCACGGCTACGGCGTTGCGGGGCTCCGGCGGTACCACGCGAGCTTATCGTCGCAGATGGTATTCACGCTCACCACCGCAGCTTCGGCTTACTGGCCGGCTTCGCCGGCCAGCCTCAGCCGCGGCGGCGGGCGTTAAAACCACCTGCTCCTCAGCTCGCTGGCCGCCTCGCCCCTCCGCGCCTACGCGAATTTAAATTACACTCTAGGGGTAGGGCAGACAAGACTACGTGGAGTCGGTTTCACAGCAATTCATTTCTGTCATTAACTTTTGTAGCACAACATATTGACTTTTTAAGATTATTTTTGTTATTGTCTTTCTTTTTATACCTATATATTTTTGTTGGAATAAATTCCATAGAAAAATACACCGAATATACAATATTTGTTAAAAAGTAATTCTACTGTTTGATAAGTTTGTTAAACAAAAAAATTTGATTAAAAATTCTTTGAATTGTGTTTCTGTGAAATATGTTTCATTCAAGTAAATAGTCTTTAAACAATAATAGTCGAAATAAAAATACAAGAACCAATTATTATATGAAACATTTTCTGGGAAACGAAATTCTATGAAATTTCTGTCTGCGAAACAAGGGGACACCATTTTGAATATATATGCGTAGCTGAATTGAATCAGAATCCTAATTTTAACAGTTTATTCGGAATATTGAAATTCGGAATTTCGTTTTTCGGACCGAGAACTCATCGAGCATTTGATTCTTCGAACATATGAAAATCGGAAAACAAACAAATCGGAATATTTCGGAATATTTGGGTGTTCCCAGGTAAACTGACAGTTTCGTACTAGAAGAGTGTCCTGGTTGGTGTCTCGAGCAAAAGTGAGCTCGGCACGGCCTCCACTCTCCAACACGACTCTGTTTACGTGCCGCCATTTGACAGCAACTGACAATAAATAACATTTTAAACTTTATGTTAACGGTTAAAAGTTACGCTTGACACATAAATACGATATCAATAGGTGACGTAAGACCAAATAAAGATATTGGTATACAATTGATTGATTGTTTCGGAATTAGTTCTCAAAATTTCTTATTTGACCGTCAATATGGATTTAGACAGAAATCTAATACACTTTCAGCTGCAACTGACCTAATTACTAAAATTAAGACTAACATAGATCAAAAACAAATAGTCCTCGGTGTGTTCATCGACTTAAAAAAGGCGTTTGATACCGTCAGTCACAATCTACTATTAGATAAATTGGCAGCAATTGGCATAACTGGAAGTGCATATAAAATGTTCGAATCTTACTTGGAAAACCGATATCAGGTGGTCAGGATAGAAGAATGCACTAGTGAACCTAAAATAATCAAATGTGGTGTACCACAAGGATCTATTATGGGGCCACTCCTATTTCTTATCTACATTAATAGCTTGCATGAAATAGGACTTAAAGGACATATCTCACTATATGCGGATGATACATGCCTTTTTTACTTTGGTCATTCAACAGAATCCATAATACGGGAAGCACAGGATGATCTAAATATTCTAGAAAAATGGTTTTTTAGTAACTTACTAACTGTAAACGCGACAAAAACTAATTACATAATATTTTCAGCAAAAAACAAAAAAATTCACGATCACCAACCTTTACTTATCAATGGTACTGTATTGACCAAGGTGAACAAGGAGAAGTATCTAGGGCTTACATTAGATAATCGACTACAATGGAGACCACACATTGAAAAATTACGGTCAAAAATAAGCAGTCTTACGGGTGCCCTTCGGGGTATTGTAAGATGCCTTCCCCTAAAAGTACGTTACTCCATCTACAATTCATTGGTGAAACCTCACATTGATTACTTGATAGAAGTGTGGGGATCAGCTGCCAAAACACATCTTGATAAATTACAAAGATCGCAAAATAGAATAATAAAAGTCCTCTTTCACTACAATTATGTAGCTCCAACCACCAAAATTTATAAAGAGACAAAATTATTTAATATTGCACAAATTTACCAAAATAACACATGTATTTTAATACGAAAAATCTTAAACAAAAACATACACACACAAATAAAATTCACAAAATACAATCAAATATATACCCGCAGCTCTAGGCGAGCACATGATATACAATTGTATAAATCGCGAACTAATTACGGTAAAAAGTGTATTTTGTATCAAGGAGCACAGATCTACAATTCTTTACCTAAGCATATAAAAGACTCTAAGTCATTATATTTATTCAAAAAGTTATTAAAACAATATATTTTCAAAGGCATCACAAAAAAGTAAATCTGTCCGATTCCAATATTATTATTGTATCCACTCCAAGTAAACCGTCCCTTTTATCTGCTCAAAAACTGTCGCCCGTATTAGTTGAAACGAATGACAAAGTTAATCGAACTTACCTACCAATCCAGAAATGTATTTTTTAAGAATACCGTCTACTCGCATCTGTACCATAAATTACTTAAGTTTTGTTTTATACTTTATTTCTCCTCGTAAGTGATTTGTAATCTTTGAGAAATGAATAATTTTTAAACAGTATTATTAGTTAATCTACCTAATTACACCTTGCCTCACCTCTTTTTTGAAATTCCTATCAAGTTCCAAGCCACAATATAGGCAGCGACTAAAAATTAAACACCAAACATTCACAATCGGATCCGAGTTCGTTTTATTCTCGGATCCGTTCAATAGAATCCAGAGCCACTGCATCTCTCATCTTTGAAACCACTGATTAGCCCTGTCGCAGCCACGCTGAAGTTAAGGCGATGTAGAAGCTGGATTTATCGGGAATTTATTTCAGCGACAGACGTTTTGTTTGGTATTTTCCAAATCGGAGCTGATTTATTCGGTTCTAGTTTTTATGTTAAGTTTTGTTTGATGGTAGATCGCTGGTTAGTTAGTAGTAATCAAATTGTCCAGTGGTCCGACCTCTCATGAATGAGCCTCATGCTTCGATATCGGGCAACCAATGTGACTTTTTTAATTTGTGTATAATTTGTACGTCTATCATGAACATCATCGACATTGTTGAAGGGAATTATTTTTGGGAAAACTGGACTCTTCTATCCGGAGGTACTGGTCTGGTTCTGACAATTATTTCGCCAATAGGAAGCTACGTTTATCACTGAGAATGCTATAGGCTATATTATTATCATCATCATCATTCATCATTTCAGCCGAAAGACGTCCACTGCTAGACATAGGACATTGACGCGGTCTCGTGCGACTCGCATCCAGCGAATCCCCGCAACCTTTACCAGGTCATCGGTCCACCTAGTGGGAGGCCTTCCAAAGCAACGTCTTCCGGTTCGCGGACGCCACTCCAGAACTCTTCGGCCCCATCGACCCTCCGTTCAGCGAGCATCCGTATTTAATTATGAGAAATTATAAATGATCTGTTACAAAACTCATGCAAACGAAATCATGGGGGAAGTCATCATCATCATCATGTAAACCTATTGGCGTCCACTGCTGAACGTAGGTCTTCCCCAGAGATCGCCAACCAACCCGGTCTTGGGCAACCCGCATCCATCCACTGCCAGCCACCTTTTTTAAATCGTCGGTACATCGTGCTGCAGGGCGCACACTACACTTGCCCAAACGTGGTCTAAATCGTGTCTGCTCCACTGCAGGGCGTGGGTTATCAAACTTTTTGGTTTTTATTGAGTTATTTGTTGGCGTGTCATATATCAGTATTTCTCTTTTACTGTCGATTCTAAGGCCTAGTTTTTTAAGTTGTCCTTTATAACCAATATTATGTGTATCACATAATGACATGGCAAACAGTATTGAGGTGTACTGTAATCTGTTGATAACCCGAAAATTGTATGTTATGTGTAAACCTACATAGATTTAGTATTTGAGAAAGGGTATCTCTTAGAAATTAAGGGATATCGTGTTACCCAGTAACTGGGTTGTGTACGGTCACCAAAGGAGATAAGTATCCATGTCGCCGGAAACAGTTGAAGTTTACTTAGAAACCGATAGGCTTTTATGAATAAAATAAAATACAATTTATAGAGAATAAACAGTTCAATGATTTAATAAAATTTCATTTGAAAGCCCCCATTGGTTTCTAAGAAATCTTCAACTATTCCCGACGACATGGATACTTATCTCTTTTGCGTACTGTACATCAGATAAGCAGTCGCTCCATTATTCTGCTGCATTCGGCTAAATTGGAAAGGCCCAAGGCTCAAGGTTGAATAATCCCTTAAAATTTTCAAATATTTCCAAATCGTAAGTAAACCTAAAAAATATATCATAACCAAACGTATACAGATAACAAAACAAACTATAACTCGGCACTTTATAAAACACTCACCAAAAGTCGATCTTGAGAAAAATCAAAAGGGACATTCGACGAAAAAAGGAAAGAGAAACACAAAAAGTTTTTCCACACAAACATCCGTAGTTTACCGCATCGTCCCCTTAACACGTCGCTTCTGATTGGCCGATAACACTCACAGGGACGTTATCTCAAACTTACCCGACGTGGCACGGTCGTTCTCGCCAAGAAATCAAAATACTCCACCACGTCTCACAAACGAAAACCACCCTTAGTTCTAAAACTTTAGAGTCGTACAAACTGTTTTCGAACAGCCAAACTATGTTGGCAGTCACCGATCTTCCACTTACGTTCTTTTTACAAGCCAATTACAGCGACCGATGTCCACACCTTTTTGGTGCTCGCCAGATTAAAGGGAATAGTTAAGACGCAATTGCCTTAACAAAGACGGAGACGATTAAATGGTTGCTTCATTAATTTAATTATCGATGTAATTGTTTTAAACCATTTCTAAAAAGTATTTGGACACATCTTAGAGGCAGTTATCTTGCAAGATTCACGTACCTATTGCACTTAGGTAAATCCAAATAGTTCACGAAAGTCTTACAAATCTTAATAATATACAGAAAAATCACGTTCTAACCATTACTTCGGAATTTTTGTATCGTTCTCACTACTCGAATACGTTGCCAACCAGCAATTTTAAAAGTATTCGTAAAAAGAGCAAAAAAATACATTTGAATTTTCAGTCAGCATTCTACAAACGTCTAAGAGTGTCCTTCAAGATTTTACGACAAGATTCCAGTAGGCTTAAGATGTGAATACTTTTTTCTAGACTGGCAACTCTAACATGATATAAAAATAATGAATTACGCTGTTGGCTTAGATTAACATTACATGGAGGCAAAACGTAATGGATTAAGACAGATATTGTCAGAAAGAAAATTGTGGAAAAATGATGTTTGACAAAAATATGATTTGGCAAGACAATTAAACGTCTTGACAAGATTGTAATTGGATCATTACTGAACAAATATTTTTTTGAGATGTCAAGAAAATTTAAACTTTCATAATTTGGAAAAATACCCTAAAATCATGAGCTAAAAATGTTAAATAATTATTCCAACTGCCGATATTCAACGTCTACTAATAGCGCGAGGTACCAACTTGTACCAGGAGCACATAATAAACGAAACTCAATCAACAAAGCTTCCACTTCAACCGAAAACCGAAAAAAAGTCCCATAAAAAGTTTCACACTGTAAGTTAACCCCGCAGGAGTACACACGGAACTAAGGCATTCTCTCATCTATGCTCTCCTGGTATTTCCTTTGACAGCATGTCAAAGGAACGGGTCAAAGGCTCACATTGAGATCGACAGGACTCGAACAACTTTCTACACGAATGGACCAGTTTTTGATGCTCCGTTAGAATTGCATTACATTGCTTTCATGGAATATTTTAAATATATTTTTATATGATCTCGAGCGTTTCTTTGAATTTCGATGTGGTCGCCCATATTTTTCTGTTGAATCTTTATAGGCTAAGTTGTGCGTTACAATAAAATCTGTAGGTCGTATGCTAGGCCGTGAGCGCGTATCTAAACTTGACTACTGCTGAGTATTAAAAAAAGGGGGAAGAAATAACCCCTCCAAGCCAGGTCCCACAGAAGTGACCTACAAAGTCGGAACTGCAGTCTTATTGTGGAAAAATCTCCCCAAGGTCATCTTACTGTATGTCTATTCTGTTACAATCTCCCTCGGTGAACACCTAGGTGAAGTGAGCTGTCATTCGTCCGTCTGCTTGGTCAATCTCTGGTATCGGGACGTACGACAGCTCACTCAGCTCACTTTTTTATTTTGTAATAATTTTAAACCTTGTTGTTATTTGTGTGTTTCGTCCTGTGCGGGCTAATAAATGCTTTTTCTTTCTTTCTTTCTTTCACTTCACCTAGGTGTTCATTGAGAGAGATTGTAACAGAATAGACATACTGTTGCTAGGGATTAACAGCTCACCTTAAGTTCACCTCACCTAAATTCACTGCGGAACATTTTTACAGAATTACGCTCACAAAAGTGTATCGAAAAAATAATTTAGAACCACAACAACACATTGTGTGATAGAGACATATCAGTCATTTCATTTCAAATAGGAAAGCGTATTTAAATGACAAGTTTAAAAATCGAACTTGCACTAAAAAAACAGCAAAAATATTTACAGAATTAAGGTATCTATAGTAATCACAAACGATTCAATAAATCAAAGTCATTATCATCTCTCTCTCAACTATGTTGGGGTCGGTGTCCAGTCTAACCATACAGCTAAATACCACCGTTTTACATGAAGGGACTGCCTGTCTGACCGTCCAAATCATGCAGTCAAAGTCAAAGTCAACGCTAGTGTTGGGTACTCAACGCACCACTAGCTACTCACTTCGTCAAAAAGAGTCACTCTCTCTTTTTATTTTGACATGCTAGCACCTAGCACAGTTGCACACACCACAGACTCAAATTACTCCACGAGCTACTGAGTAAGTGAGTAGTCGTACTCAGTAGCTCGTAGCTCGCACACACGCATTGTGAGTTTTGAACATGAGTTGAGCTAATTTGATTCTTAAGTCTTCGATCTTTGGTACTTAGTTACTCTGTCCACGTCTATAGTTTATAAATAATATTTAGTAGGAAAAATATTTGAAACTCACAAACAAACCTAAAAATTTTCAAAAGTAAAGCCCGTCACAGACGTAGCTATAATATATATTAATATAATTTATAGCAAGGCATATTACGATATATTTTCTATAGTAATCTTTGAGTGACCATAGACGCAGCTATAATATATATCTTTATTACGTCACCAAAATATGTTGACAGATATAGCAAGGCATATTGTTTATCTATATATGTATGTATTTACAAAAAAAAATGTATTTGTGTATGTATATCAGCTGTCTGACACCCATAGTACAGGGTCTCCCTAGTTTGGGGTCATATGGCCGTGTGTGAAAAAAGTCCCCACATATATTATATTATTATTAATATATTAATTTATATTACAAAAATGTGAAACAAACAACTATCGCAGACGTAATAAGGTCGAAAATATATTATTATATTATAGCTACCGTGTCTGGTAGCTAGCTATAATATATATTAGAGCTACGTATGTGACGGGCTTGAAACTAATAGTATAACGATCGTGCAATTTGATTACAAACTCCCTCGTCATCACTCGTGAGAGTCAAGCTATACGACGTTACCGAGTGAGTCCGAGAGTGTGTCTATGAGTGCCGCGTGTCGCACGGCACACATAGGCACGATGTCCTCACGTCTCCGCGACAGCACATCTGTGTACTCGCACACTCGTAGCCTCGCCTCATTCGTGCTAGCACAGTTTGCTGCCTCACTTTGTAAAAAGAGTGCCTCGCACGATACTCGTTTGAAAAGAGTGAGCTACCCAACACTAGTCAACGCATTTATTTCAATTATATCATTTACAGGCACTTTTGAATTGTCGAAGAATCAGTTAGTTAGTCAGAAAAATTAAGCTAGTTGCTCGTTCCAGAACGTAGGGTAGGTCTCTATGGAGAAGAACGTGCAAGAAACTCCACGGACACTCTTTTAAATCAAGTTTTTACAAAATACTGATTACATTATTTACGTTGCTTCTATATGTGAAAACAATGCAGACAAAGACCAATATAACGCATTAAAAATAAAGAATAAAAAGAAGATAAAAAGATAAAAGCCATGGCAGTTAAGAGTTGACCAATCTCTACTGACAGTGTTCGTGCACGAACATGATGCGTGGACCAGCACCATTCAGCTCAACCATTTTGAAGGGAGCACGCGCACCATCAGCGAGATATTTGAGTGAGCATGACAATGCTCTCAACCGCCATGTTCATTTATGTCGAACACATACATGTTGCACAGTTGCTAGGTAACACGATACTCCTTGGTAAGACTGGTAATCAGATTTTCTAGCTTCAGTTCTGACTACGTTTAACGACTGCCAAATATCTACGAATGACAGCTGGGGCCACCGGATTAACGTGCTTTCCGAGGCACAGAGGAAGTCTCGGTATGAAATTGATGGTCACCCATCTACGGGCCAACGGTCAAGCGTAGCTTAACCACAAGTAGTTACTTAATTTCCCACTCTGTTGTCTATAACTTCGGCTTATGTTTAACGAACCTCCAGATATAGTAAATGACCTCCAAAAATAGTAAATTATCACCAAAATTTAACCAAAGTATTGTAGAAATGTATGAGTTTGACTGTAAAAAGGGATTTGGTTCTGGCACTCGGCGGCCGCTGCCGCGGCACTCTCGCTCCAATCGCTCGTCTCGTGCGAAGGGGGTCACGGTTCTAACCTAACCTAACCACGTCGGATCCGTCCCAGGGGAGACTTAAGGGTCCTAAGATTTGGTGATCATTTACTATTTTTGGTGGTCATTATATTTATTCCCTATAACTTCATGACTGAAGATCGTAATCATGAGAATGTCTTCGTGATGGAGTACTGTCTGCCTCCAGCGACTTCTGTTGACCATCGCGTCATGTTCGTGAACGGGCGCTGTCAGTTAAGATTGGTCATCTCTTAACTGCCATGGCTTTTATATTAATTTATTTTTAATTAGAATGTTTTGGATTTCTCTTCACTTACATTGTTTTCACATATAGAAGCAACAAGAATAATGTAGCCTTGCTCGTTCTTCTCCATAGAGACCTATCCTACGTTTTGGAACGAGCAACTAGCTTCAATTTTATTTTGACTATTCAAAAGTGCCTGCAAATGGTTTAATTGAAATAAATGCTTTGACTTGACTTTGACTTTGACATCTGCAATTCCTCTTACTACTTCACTCTTCCCTTTCCCTTTTTCCCTTCCCTTCTTCCTTCCCTTCCTCTTTTGAAGCTAGTCAGTCCATCTTTTTGGGTATCTAACCCACGCTTTCCTTTCCTCATGTTGCCAATGGTGACCAACTTCTCGAAGCTTTCAGGTAGTTAATTTAGTCCTACAACAAAAATAGTAACCTTTTTTAGGTTTTTGTACCCAAAGTGTAAGAACGGGACCCTATTGACTCGACTGTCCGTCTGGTGGTCTGTCACCAGGCTGTATCTTATGAACCGGGCTAGTTAGACAGTTGAAATTTTCACAGATTATGTATTTCTGTTACCGGTATAACAACAAATTGCGCGGGTGGTCAGTGCAAGGGCGTCCGTATGGAGTGCAAGGCGGCGTTCACTTGCAAGCCGTACCTGGAGATACACATGCGAACGCACACGGGGGAAAGGCCGTTCGAGTGCGACGTCTGTCACAAACGCTTCACGCAGAAATCGACGCTCAACATTCACAAGCGAATCCATACCGGTACGACTAACTCGCGAACCTTCTATAAGCGTGCTTTGTACACACAACTGGCCTCTCACCAATTTTTGATGCAGTTCTCACATAGGCATCGGTCGCATGTTGATACTAGAATAAGGTTTCGATTCAGAATAGGTTCACGCGTAGACTGGTGTTATGAGCTAATAATACTGTATTAACACAGATACTAAAAACAATATTATAATAAAAAATTTAGCGGGGCTCCCATACAACAAACGTCATTAGTTGCCGTTGTTTTGCTCGGTATTTAAAAAAGGTTGTAATATAGAGTCTAATATTGTATAAATAATGGTACGGAACCCTTCGTGCGCGAGTCCGACTCGCACTTAGCCATTTTTTTTCGTTATTATGTAAAAACAGTGTACTTTCTACATAAAGGGTACTAGATTGTAGATTATATCGACAAGCGTCAACATGTCAAGCCTTGTATTTGTAGGCACACCCCTCGTCCTGTTGACATATCAATTTGTATCGCACATAGAGAACAGACGGGAGGATATTGTGAAGTTTATACGATGATTTTGCGATCACATGTGTTGAGATTGCTTCATGAAATTCATCAATTTCGTAAGTTTGATTTTAACTATTCTACTCAGAGAGTTAACACTTCAACTGTCACGAAAAATATTTGTTTAAATTGATTCGATCGGTTATGGTTCAGCTACGCTTGTTGCGGTCGGTCGTTGGATGGGTGACTATCCATTTCATACCAAGACTCCACCGTACCTCGGAAAGCACGAAAAGCCGTTGGTCCCGGCTGTCACTATAGATCTTTGCCAGTCTTTAGGGGTTTTTAGAAGCCAGAAATTTGACAACCTATTTATATATTATTCACAAAATCTCTTTGACAATTCATCTTAAAGTATAAACCGGTTTTACAGCCAATTACGGATTTACAATTTAATAGCTATAAATACATGCAACAGAAACAGACATACTTAATGCAGAATTTAACTGCTAGCGCCAACTAAGCATTGCTAAGTGTACAGTGTCGGTGAGTGTGTGAGGAGTTGCAGGTGGGTGTGTGTATACACACACACCCACCTGCAACTCCTCCTATGGTGTGTATACACGTGTAAATCTACTATGCAATTAAAATTGTTTTATGTTGCTTACTAAGAGGAATCACGTTACCCAGTATCTGAGTTGTGGAGGTCAGAGAAACAGTCGCTCCAAGTAAAACACTGGTAGTCAACTGCATCCGATTATACTGGAACCTAACCCGAACATAGTTTGGCAAAGCCTCGTTTGCTCAAGGCGGATAGGCTCGTGCCTTCTTTGTGTGAAAAGAAGCCTTAGCCCAGCAGTGGGACAATTATAGGCTGGTATTATTATGTACAACTTATATAAGAGAGGGGTGGAAGTCATGAGGCATGATAAAATTAGTCCACAACGCTGTCAATCGGATAAGTGCCCAAAAGACTGCAAGCATTGCCACGTTGAATAGCAATACTGACTCTTTGGCTTATGAAAAACGACGCCGATAGTATATGTTATAGTCAAAACTCTTAACCAGTCAAAACTACTTTTAACTGGCTTCAGTCAAAACAATAAAATAAAATGCGTTTGAGTTACAAAAACAAAAATACGGAACGTCCTAATTCTAAAAATTACTACAAAACAAAAGATTTAAAAGGGCCGAAAAAAAAACCTACCAGCCTAATAGGTTTCTAAGTAACAAGGATAAATTTAAACCGGTCAAAAGTAATTGACTGATTTCTGCAGTCAAATGTAGATTTGAGTTTTTGTGACATACACAACAGTTGAAAAACCTGAATCATTATGCCTAGCCTGAAGCATTATGCATGGCCTAGTTTATAATATTAAGAAAAGCGAGTTCTTGGTCTTTAAGGCTGACGGTGCTAAATGTCCTGAGAATGTACCTCCGATTAAACTAAATGGGGTTAACTTATTGCGAGTGTACCAATTCAAATACTTGGGACATTATGTAACTGACGACCTTAACGACCAAGTGGATATTGAAAGGGAACGTAGGGCGCTGGCAGTCCGATGTAACATGTTGGCTCGCAGGTTTGCACGTTGTAGCAAAGCAGTAAAAATAACGCTTTTTAAGGCTTACTGCCAAGTGTTTTACACGTGCAGCCTGTGGACCAACTACACTCAGCGGGCTATCAGCGCCTTACGGGTCCAGTATAATAACGGTTTCAGGATGTTGATGGGGCTGCCCCGTTTCTGCAGCGCATCAGGTATGTTTGCACAAGCACGCGTCGATGGCTTCCACGCCATCGTCAGACAGAAATCTGCCTCTTTGCTCTGCAGAGTGCGGCGCAGCTCCAACTCCATCCTGAAGACTATAGCGGGCAGATACGAGTCTCCTTTATTAGGTGATGTTGTTCGAAGATGCTTTTCGAACAACAGCCTAGTCACTAAATAGATTAGTTTACTAACATAGTTATAAGTTATCCTTTTGTGTACTAACCCATATGGATGTTGCTAATCCGAAATAAAGATTATTTTTTTTTTTTTTTTTTTTTTTTTTTTTTTTTTTTTTATTATTAAATTCTTAAAACAACGAAAGATTTGGCGAGAATTTTAAAATATCGTCGGTATGAAAAACGAAAAGTAAAATTCGTAATTATGAAAAACATTAAAACACTAAACAAAATGGACGGACCTTTAAAATTATCGCTCAAACAAGTCTCTAAAATCATAAATATTTTAAACATCAACAACGGTCGCTCGCCCCCGTCCCCTCCTTACAATATAAACTGGAAGAGCCGTTGAAAGTGTTGATATAAGTTAGAACCCAATTTATTTCGTACCACAGACTCAAATATTAACACCTAGGTACAGGAGCTATAAATTGCCCGACAAGAGTTCCGACACACAGTTTTCGAATAGAGGTCGGAGTGAATGTTGTTTTTATGGTGTGAATATAGCCCCAGTGCATGCCCGGGATGTAAGAGCAAACGTGTCAATATTTGTTTTAGAAAGAAATGATGATATTGGTACAAAATGGTACCAATAGCATTAGGAAACGTGGTTTGGAGGTTGAATAAGTAACAATCAAAAATCATTTGGCGACACGGTTGGGACAGTGGCTGAGCGATCGACTGCTGAGCAGCGTGTCGCGGGTTCGATTCCCGCCCAGGGTAAATATTTGTGTGATGAGCACTTGTGTTTGCCTTGTGTCTGAGTGTTGTTTATCTATATATGTATGTATTTAAAAATGTATTTGTGTATGTATATCAGCTGTCTGACACCCATAGTACAGGGTCTCCCTAGTTTGGGGTCAGATGGCCGTGTGTGAAATGTCCCCACATATTATATTATATATATTATTATATATTTAGGGATGATTTCATTAGTGTATCTATATACCTACAGGCTAAGATTATGAAACAAAAGGCAGATAGACCACGCGGAATACAGAACGTGAAGCCAAAAAAGCAAATACGAATTCAAAAGCGAATACCTACAAAGCGCTTCGTGCTGTACTGACACGAGTATTGCACAAAATGCTGCATCGTTAAAAAAAATACAAATAAAAATACAAATTCAAAAGCAAACACAATCATGATATTGTAGGTATTCGTTTTTCAATTTGTATTTGCTTTTTTGGCTTCACTCTCAGTGTTCCGCACGGTCTATCTGCCTTATGTTTCATAATCTGAGCCTACAGGGTTATTTTGTAAAACATTTATGACGACACGGTTGGGGCAGTGGTTGAGCGATTGACTGCTGCGCAGCCTGTTGCGGGTTCGAATCCCGCCCAGGGTAAACATTTGTGTGATGAGCACTAGTGTTTGCCTTGTCTGGTTGTTGTCTATAAGCTGTCTGACACCCATAGTACAGGATCTCCCTAGTTTGGGGTCAGATGACCGTGTGTGAATTGTCCCCATATATTATTATTATTATAACCTCTGGAATTCACTGCCCGCCTCTCTATTCTTCGATAAGTATAATTAAATATGGGTATTACTACCCATTACGACTATTCACGATCTACAAATGACCGCTGGGACCAACGGCTATGCGTACTTTTCGAGGCAAGGAGGGGGTCTCGTTTGAAGTGGATGGTCACCCATCTACGGACTGCGATGCGTATGGCTTTTATTTAGCAACGAGCCTCGAGCAAAAAATACTAAACAAAACATTTAAAAAATATAAAAACAAACAATGTTATCTTTTAATTTCAAAGTCTCATAAAATTGTTCGTAAAACACTATACTCGTAACCCAATATTAAATTAAAACACACTTTAACATAGAAACACAAATTACAAAAACAAGGATCTCATTCCGAGGCTTGCTGTTATTAAATCTAATGGCACAGTACAAATATTAGTACCACTTAGCGTCCAGTAGCGACACGCCGCGCCTCCCTCCGAAACACTGTTCCTCACCTCTTCCCGTGTCGTACGTGCTCTCGAAACTGCTTTTAGTAGCTGCGGCGCGTAGACACGCACACACACGCATGTATTTGTACAATCTGTTATTTTGCTAGTAGTGTAGGTAATTAAATCGATTATATGGAGTGTCGTAGGTATGCTAATGGACTGGAACCCAAAATCTCCAAACAAACGTCATTTCAACATGACTGAAATTCAAAAGATAAATAGGAAATTTTGTAGTTAAGAAGGCATGCTTTGCTAGTTTTAATGCTTTTTTTCAGGTATTAGATTTAAAAGGTAAGACAAGTATGAATATCTTCCTAACGACTAAAAGGCGCCCACCTCCGATGCACGAGGTTGTGGATTCGTAACTGGGCACGGGCAAGTTAAAAAGTTTCTGTTTTATATTTGTAGTTCTATATTTATCTAGGACATCACGGGCACGGAAAATATCGTAAGGAAACATGGACTTGTAATAAATGAAACGATTTCGCCAATCTACCTTAAGCAGGCGTGCTGATCAATGTTCGTACCTTTACCTGCCTCATCTGACTGAATGCCGACCCAGGTAGGGTCGGCTTCCAGTCTAACCAGATGTAATTGATTACCAGTGTTTTATATGGAGCGACTGCCAATCTGACCTTCACAACCCAGTTACTGCGTAACACGATACCCCTTGATAAGACAAGCTGTCAGACTTTCTGGCTTCTGACCTATAACTACTGTCAAAGATCTACGAATTACAGCCGGGATCAACTTTATGTGCTTTCCTAGGCATGGAGTGCACTCGGTTTGAAAATGTATGGTCATTTACCCACGAACCAACGACGGTAAGCGTAGTTTAACCATGAGAAGCGGCCTCAGTCTGTGTTGGGACAGTAAAAGGTTGTTATTATAAAATGGCGTAGTTATCTCTTGAGACTCTCTCACAAAGAAATACAAAAAGAACAAATGAATATCTTAAAAGCACCACCCTTTACCTCAAAGGCACTTTGCAGTGCCTTAAATCGTGACACGAAGGATTAGTGACGTAATTAAGCTTCAGCGATCCTACTCCTACCAATTATACAGATTCCCAACATTCCAGCAAGGGAAATTTATTTTACCTATTATTATTTGAACCCGCTTTCATCTCGGGGTTAAAAGGAGTGGAGTGTACGTAATATTATGTTGTACAATTTGTTCTTTTGACTGTAGATATTATGTGACTTTTTTGTACCGTTTTTGCTAAAAATAGGATAAATCGTTTTTTTGCTATCATAGTTACCGAGTTTAGCAACATTTAATTTTTTTTTAATTTGTGCTTTATTTAGAACATGATTAAATTATGTTTGATAACAATGTTAATATTGTTTTTAGTTTATTAACATTATGTCGATATTCCTACTCTTTATGAATTCGTTATGTGGATGTTACGGCTTAAAGTTTACGGCTTAAAGATGTTGCTACAGTCTCATCACCGATGACCGTGAGTGATTCATCCGATATGCTGTTAACAATGTACGGACTTTCCTATCCAGGGCATCGAGTTCCGTTTAAGTCCATTTGAGTAAGCCGAAAGAGTACATCAGGACTGGCATGACCCACCAGTTGAAGGCGCGCACCTTATTTCCGCCTGCCAAAACACTATTGAATACTTTCCTTAGGCGGCCAAAGATGCGCTCCTTCAACGATTGTTTCATGTCAGCAGCATTGATGCCCAACGCTTCCGCCATACCCAAATATTTATAGGTCTCAATTGAAGAGAGGGATCTAAGGTTTATGGAATCCGAGAGCTGGACTCCCTCAGATTCCACAATCTCCCTCGCTTGACAAGCATGACCGCACATTTGTCCACACCAAATTCCATCCTGATGGCGCTACTGAAAGTTTCTGTTACTTTCAGTAGCTCGATGGAGCTACTGAAAGCCAACAGTTCACAGCTGATGAGCTGTGAACTGTTGGGGGCAAAGAGTTTTAGGTCATCCATGTAAAGAAGGTGAGATATTACCTGACCGCCTCTCTTCAACCGATAGCCTAGACTTGAATTCTCTAGCAGTGTGCTTAGAGGATTCAAGGCTAAGCAGAACCAAAGCGGACTCAAACTGTCGCCCTGAAATATACCCCGCTCAATCTTTATCGGTTCACTATTCCTCTGGATATGTCGACATCCTGGATAGGGAAGGACCGTCCTCCACTGCCCCATACACGACATCAGGAAGGTGCGCAGAGCGGCGTCTATCTTATATAACTCTAGCACCCTCATGAGCCATGTATGCACAGAGTCATAGGCCTTCTTGTAATCTATCCAACATGTCGACAGATCCTTTCGGGATCGGCGAACCTGTTGACTGATGGCCATGTCAATCAGGAGCAGCTCCTTAGTACCGCGGGACCTATTCCTACATCCATTCTGAGAGGGAGACATGATACCGTTACTGTCTACGTTAATTTTAGCTCTCAAAATGGATGTTAAAACTTTAAACCGTCGGCAAACATGTAATCGGTCTATAATTTTTGGGCTTCGCAGTACCAACTGATTTATGGAGCAGGTGGGTTATTCCTGTCGACAAGAACTGGGGTAACGATCCTGATTCCAAGGCTGACTGAAACCGAGACGACAAACAAACGTGCGACCTTCTGAACCATTTGATCCAGAAGTTGTGCAGCCCGTCCGGCCTTGGAGACTTCCAATTAGGCAATGGACGGACTGCACGAGCTACATCTTGGGGGCTGATAGTAATTGCCCCCATTTCTGGCATCGGGTCGCACGCTCGTTCGACTTCCAGAGTCCAATCATTGTATATCCCGCGGAAGTGTGGAGGTCGTGGCTTCTTAAATGCTAAGACCCTGCACAACCGTGAGATATGCAGTCTCAGGGAATATTTCCTAGAAGCCGACGTGGGGATGCATCGAGATGTAGTTGCAGTGGACAAGGGCCTCACTCCGCTCTCCTTGGCTAAAGAGAACTGGTGCAAGCCTGTAGTGCTTGAGACTAACGATCGCGAGGAGGTTTGGAAGAGTAAGGAGCTTCACGGACGCTTTTTCCGGGCCTTACACGGGCCCGATGTGGATTTCTTAGCGTCCGTATCCTGGCTACGATTCGGTGATCTATTTGGAGAAACCGAAAGTTTTGTCTGTGCAATTATGGACGAAGTTATTTTGACGAATAACTACCGGAGATTTATTATGAAGAATGCCACGGTTGACATTTGTCGGGCATGTCACCGACCGGGAGAATCAATCCGTCATATTATCTCTGGATGTTCTCGTCTTGCTAACGAAGAGTACTTGCATAGGCACAACCTTGTGCCCAGGATTATCCATCAGCAACTTGCTCTGAAATACAACCTCGTGGAATCTGAAGTACCATACTACGGGTATGTGCCCGATCCAGTTCTTAAAAATGGCAATGTCACATTGTACTGGGATCGATCCATCATCACTGACAGGACTATTGTAGCCAATAAGCCTGATGTAGTGGTGGTGGATCGATTGGAGAGGCGCGCAATGATTATTGACATAGCAGTTCCGCATGACGTGAACCTCGTGAAGGTCGAGAAAGACAAGCAGATAAAGTATCTTGACTTGGCCCGCGAGGTTGTCGACATGTGGGATGTGGACTCAGCGATCATTGTGCCGATAGTTGTCACAGCCAATGGCTTAATTGCCAAGAGCCTCGACCAACATCTAAGGAGGCTCTCGTTAGGCGGCTGGATCAAGGGCTTGATTCAGAAGGCAGTACTTCTTGACACGGCCCGCATTGTCAGGAGGTTCCTCTCTCTGGAACCCTGACCGCCGGTAGCTTGGACCCTGTTCCCGATACCGGTGGGCTACTTTTTATTTTTATTTTTAAATGTTTTTTTTTATTAATATTTTAAAATGTAAACTATGTGTATTTAAAATAAATAAATGAGAATAATAATAACAATAATAATTCATTTATTTTCAGGCTGCATAGGCCCACAGATCTAAATATACATATTTTATATTTTTTTACATTTTCGTATTTATGTCTGCAGGGTTTAAAGAAACCTAACCAAACCGAACTTCGAGGTGCTCCTGATGTCGGTGTCCAGCTGCACCTAGTTCTAGCCGCTATGATTCAGGCTAAACCTAGTTCTAACCGAAGATAAGTAGGATACATCTAAGTTTAACCGCATGTGGCCGGCTGCACCTTTGAACAGAACAGAGAGAGACAGACCGTTGAATGTGGAAACATGAATATATTTAAGACATCCTACTACTACGCACACATACATTGTGCACTATAATATATTTTTCACACGAGACTAATTTCCGTAGAAGTGACCCAAATTCGCCCAGGAAGATCATTATTACCCACCTATTTCTCATCTCATTTATTACTCATCTCAATTTATTAGCTATCCATTAGACAAAATAACACGAAAGGTAAAGAAATTAATTCTGTAAATAACTTAAACGGGCTTGAACAACCCGCCTACATCATTCTTGGATGTCAAAGTAAACATTTTGACATTTAAATTGCTAGCCGAGAGCGTGGCGCCTAAAACTCATAGAACTTCATTATTTTTCGCTTTTTTTTTTACACTTGTGTAATTTAAGAGGTCCATATCTAAAAGTAGTGTTGTAAAAAAATTAGATAAGCTCTTCGAGAACTTGTACATTACTTAAAAAATTCTGACATCGGTGACAAAATTATTAGGACTGTATAGTTTTTACTACGGCTATACCTATTTCTGCCGTAAAGCAGCGTTGCTATGTTTCGGTTTGATGAGTTCTCCTTTTCCTGTCATGCGTATTTTCGCTTGCGCGCAGATCTGGTCCGCATTCGAGTGATAGCACGCTCCTGGCGAAGATTTCGTTTGCTGCTGCAGTGTCGTGCGTGTCGCCAGTGACAGTCGCGTCAGATAGGATTTAGGTAGGAGTTAGGTTATTTAGTCAATTATTTTTGTTGAGTAGTATAAGTCTGCAGAGTGTCCAGTGCATGAATAAAAGTTACTAGTTCCTTTTATTCATGAAGGGGGCGTAGCTCATGTGGAGATCTGATGTGTTTCTGAGATAATAGCCATTAGATATTATACTCTATGACGGAACACTCAGCAAACTTCTAGAATAAGTTTTAATAGTACTTAGACTTGTATTGTTTTACATTTGACATTAGGACTTCCTAGCTTGATCTTGTCACGGGCACACTACAAGTATCTGATAATATAAAACCAGTACCGAGTTTCAGTGCTTTTATTTGTAGAATAGACCTATTACGATCACGCATATCCCGGTGCCAGTAAGAATCCTCCATAAGGATCTCTTACATAGTGGTGCTAAACTCGTGCGTACTATGACCATGTGTGTGACCCGCGTCACAGTAAAAACAACACTGAAGGCAGAAAAACGCCGCCCGGTTAATTTGCCATCTAAATCTTAGCTTTCAAATCAATGTAATAAATTGCTTAGATCGACATTCTGTGATCAACGCAGGAAACGTATTTCGTCATTTCCTATCAGTAATATATAATATCTACCCTTCCCCTTATTATATATCTATCAATCTACAGTTTGAATATTTGTAAATAATATATGAACATAATTCAGCTCATTTACGTGTAATCATGCGACCACCTGTATATAAAATATTATAAAGCTTTTATTTTAATGAGTAGGTATGGAGTTCCTTGCCTATTTTTCCATTTTCCATTTCCATTCTATTCGAAACTATCTTTTGAAAAGGGCAACTAGATTCAAATCTTTTTTTTTTTTTTTTTGTAAATGGCGAGTAAAAATGCCTTTCAATAAACATAAAAAAGAGGGAAATAAATAATACGACTTTTCTTTCTTTGATCTAGTTTAGTAATATTGACTAATCGCTTCAATTGCATATAGCAAACGATCTTTTGGTATTAATGAGTGTAATATCCGTAACATTGATCAATGAACGGTGACAATCGCGCATGACCGTTTCAGAGATACATAATAGGTACGACAGTAAAAATTCGACATTTGACCATTTTCGCAATAAAATTCCGTGTCACCCGCCATATTCGCAAACGGGGAACATTATCATAATTCTTACCAGACAAGAGTCGGTAACAAATCGTGTGACAATAGACTCCTTATAAAATAAGATCTTTTTCTGCAACCAACGATCGTCGCCATCTATAAGCCTGTCTTTATTGATATTCATCGGAGATTAATATGAAATCACAAACGCTTGAAATTCGACTAAATTTCACAATTGATGGCAATTTTCGTTGAATAATTTGCCTTTGCCTACGTCGTCATTGACGTTTATCGGCGTGGTAGTCAAGTATATCATAAAACAAGCCTAAGGCACTTGCCGATTCAGTGGCTTTCTATCAGTTAAATATGTTTTGTACTCAAACCAATATTTCCCGAGAACCACTTCATCATCATCATCAACAAGAGCCTGAAGACGTCCACTGTTAAATAAAGGCCTCCCCCATTAGGGGGGGGGGGGTGCCATAATCTCCACACTTGGCAGGCGTCTTGGGGATCGCAGTGAAGTTTTTAAGTACACGGAAGCCGCTGCTGCCCGACTTCCGGATTGTCCCTAAGTCGCCTTTGACGACACCCTCGGGATGAAATGGCCGGTGCTATTCTAGCCCGGACACCACACGGGCAACCCCACAGAACCACTTAAAAACAAAAAACAAACAAACCTATGGGTTATAATAAACACCTAGCCTTTTCACAACAATGTTCAGATCTGCAAGTCCTGAAAGGGAGAATCAACAGTGACTATCACCAGAAAAGCGTAGAGGCAATGAAGTACGACGAGTCCTAGGGATACAACTGTCTTGGATCCCGCAACGAAATTCATCAGAAAAGAACAGCGAAGGAGTAAGAAATACATATTTTCCACTTCCCTCCAAATCAAGCAGGATACATGATAGAACTAGGCCAATAGCAAAAACGGCCCGTTTACAACTTACGGGGAAGCCCAATTGCCAAGCACCACAATTAACATTATTTAATGGGTCCTAAAAAATTTGCAGTTACATTTGATTCCAATAATAGGTACTGCAAATACGCTTCAACGCACTGAAATTCGTTCTAGTTAGTAGAATTGACCCCCAGGACATTTCTACATTTGCAATTCCGATCGAAAACAACGTGTGTGACACCGACACAACGTCACATCGGGGCCGAAAACAACGTCACATCGAGGCCGAATTAGAGTAGTGTGCGACTGGTGAAAAACCAAAAAGCGATAAGCCGAAGCTGCTGGAGTAAAAGTGTCCTCTGAATTTTCCACAGAGCTGTCGTGTCGAATTTACAGGAGACTTTGTGTATTGACTAAATGGCGAGAATGGATTTATGATGTCAGACTTTCTTGGATTGTGGGCAGATAAGTAGGTACTTAATAAGTATACTTGGATTCTTTATTTAATGGAAAAATGTGTCAGTACCAAAGTCATCACCTGCCTTGCCTTTTACCAACTCCAAACTCGGCTTCCAATCTAATCGAATGTAGCTGAATATCAATGTTTTACAAGACTCGACTGCCTATCGGACCTCCACAACCCAGTAACTGGGTAACACGATACCCCTTGGTAGTGCTGGTATTCAGACTTTCTGTCTTCTGACTACCCATAATGACTGTCAAACATCAACGAATGACAGGATCAACGGTTTTACGAGTTACGGAAGAGTCACGGTTTGAAATTCATGATCACTCATTCACGGACAACCGCGGCAGGAGTAGTTTAAGCATTATTGATTAATCTGCATGGCTTTTACATAGCCACGAGCCAAGGGCGTCGCCAGGACTCGCCAGCTGATGGCCTAGGGGGGGGGGGCAAGTTGATATATGGTGGATAGGAAAAGTATGAATTTTAAATACAGTCAAAGGCACTTGAAGCTTTTGGAATCTCTAGGGGGGGGCAGCTGCCCCCCCCTACCCCCCCTTGGCGACGCCTTTGCCACGAGCCCCGAGGTAAATAAATAAACAATACATTAAATTGCAGGCAGTAAAGGCATCTTCCATCAGAACCACACACCATAAATACTTGACTTGAAACAAGCGGAGTCGGATACCATTTAAAGAACAATGTAATATAATTTACAACCGTTCCTGGCAGCTCAAGCTCTTTTAGACTTGGACTCCAGCCAGAATTTTACATAATAAAGCTTTTAATAGCATTCTGGTTAGATTTTAAACATCACATACTGGTGTGATGTTTTATGGTGGTGTGTGGAGGGAGTCGACTGCCAGAATGGGCTTAACTTGGTTCCAAGGTGAAATATTGTGCATTCAGTATAATGTCGCACTGTGTAGAGACGATTACGGGTTGATAGTGTCAGTTTTTTGTGATCGTGGGTTCTTCATTTCGGTTCTATATGTAAAGAGTATAATTGCAGCCCTATTGCTCTTACTCATCCGTCCGTCCGTCTGTGTTTCTTTCACAAGTCACTGAACATACTCAAATATAGTGGATTTTTTGTAGGGTACATCGTATTTAGGTATAATTTTATAATCACGGTCTCGGTTGTGCCGCAGCCTTACGTACTTTGTGTTACTGTAATTACACAAAATATTGTAATCAATTATTTTAAAAGAGTAAGTACCTATAGAGTTTTTGCCCATTCTTCTCCATACGAACCTACCTTTTGGAAAGGGCAACTACATTACATTTGTCTTTTATGACGGTCAAAAGTGCCTTTTAATGGTCTTATAAAAATAAAAGATTTGACTTTGACTGACAAGGCGGTCTTGAACCTTTTAATAAAACTAATATTCTCCCGAACAAGTTTCGGTCACGACGGACAATCTTGGGGATTAGCAAATTACACAGGAAATATTGCACAAGTATGTGTGTACAAACCATAAATACAATAAATACTAGCACACGCCAACACGCAGTTTTGTCCACGTGGAATTCTAACTTGAACTCCATCCCATAAAGCATAGTCAATGGCACTCGCCAACAAATGTCAGTAGCTTACTATCTTTTTTTTTTGTTAACTATTTGATTGCTATCCTACTCTAGGCAAATGCCTCCCCCATTCCTTCCATTTCTTCCTCTCAATGTTGTGCCTCATCTCGCCAATTCCTGAGGAAGCTATCCAAAGCGTCCCGTCATCTTCTCCTCGGTCTGCCGCGACCCCACCTTAATGTGTTAGGGCTGCAGTCTTGCGATATAACCCACAGCTTAACATTGCATCCGGCAGATATGGCTTGCTATCAGTAAAATATGTTTTGTATTCGGTTCAATGCATATCAAATAATGAATATAGCAAAAAAGACGTCGGTAAATAGTTTTCGGTAAAATGAAATTGAAACAAAAATATTTCGGAATAGTGATCGGTTCCCGATCAACGCTCTTGCCTTTTCTGTACGATACCACAGTACGTGCACCCTAAGCTCAACAGTTGTCCAAGGGACAACACGGTAAGCCAAACACGCCAAAATGGGTTAGCCAAACATCAGTAATTTCAAAACAGCCATTCCCTCGCGCCACTGTATGTTAGCTGCCACTCCGCTGTCCTATCTCACCCATAGCCTCTCCTAATCGTCTACCTAGCCTTTTCCTAACCATGTCAAGATTGGCTTCCAGTCTAACCGGATGCAGCTGAATACCAGTGTTTTACATGGAGCGACTGCCTATTTGACCTCCACAACCCAGTTACTGGGTACACGATGCAGTGTGCATAAATAGGTCTGTATTTTTTTATTGGAAATTCAACTTAACGTATTCAACTCGTTTCCTTATTTCCATAGGCGTATAAACTAAAAGATTTATTCAAACGGTTCTGTTTTCCCCTAAGATACTTGTTTACATACATAAGAGGCTCATTCCTCATTTGTCTGGGCATCCACATTGATCCCTACATTACATGCCCACTGAACAAGCCTGTTCGTACTTCTTTACGTTGTCTATTTTTATTTACGACTTATAGAATTTCCTGCGAGTATATTGTCTTTCCCTTCTATGCGTACATATATCTTCCTTTATTTTTATTTTTCTGTTGGACTATTTGAATTATTTCAATTTGCTTTTGTGTAGTTGGATGTTTTCTACAATATTCTTTTTAACTAAGGGGTTCCCAACCTTTTTTATACTACGACTCCCTTTAAAGGTTGTTATTTTCTTTGCTCTCTAACAGACGTGGAGATGACGAGATGATCTAGACTACTTTGGCAAAGACTGGTCCCAAATAGCTCTTGATATAGAGAAATGGAAGGAGAGTAGAGATACTTTTGCTCTGCAGTGGCGCAAAATTCAGGCTGAAAAATAAAAGAAAATCGACATTAAAATTACTTTTTTATTTTTATATAACTAAATAAAGAATCAGGGGTGTGATTCTGTAAGACCTCATTCTAAACTTTGAATCTGAATCCGCTGTGAGTTTCTTGATTGGCATTCTTAAAACTCGGTTGATAATTCGAATTTACACTAGCGCCACACTTGCGAGCGTGTCAGCGAGTTGAACTAAATTGACAGGGAGATTTTGACAGATAAAGTATGAGATGACGTAAGAAGTGACAGTCTGCAAGGTAATTTCCCCGTCACTTCAACGCTCACTTCGCACTCGAACCCGATTCAAAATGTCCAATATACCAAGGTCATTTTGAACCTTATGCGAAGTTAGAGTGAATGGCGATGTGACATGCGAGTTGTAGTTGGAATTTTACAGAATCGTCCTACTGAAGTGAGCACTGAAGTGAGTTCGTACTGAATAACATTGCTGTGTGTGTACCCTATGTGTACCCTACCGCGGCACAACAGGGCACCGCAACGCACATTTTGGAAACCCCTAATTTAACGAACGCTATGTAACATAATTTTTGGGACGTTACTTTAAAGTAATCGATAATTATCTTTATTATTTGTTCTTAATCTGTCAATGTATTTGTTTGACTGCGTTCCTTATTAAACTGATCGATTTAAATCATCATTTAAACATTGATTTTTTAAATGACGTTTCTGGGTAATTTCCAAGGAAAACAAATTGTACTATTATTTAGTTAGTAAATAGAATAGTAAGAGAACGTAAATATAAATAATATTTAACTTCCTGTGACTTGGTAAATACAATGTTTTCCTTGATAGTGATATTTATCTTAATACAAATATCTTCCAAGAAGCCAAAACTGGGAAATCAAGAGCAATTACACACTATTATCTATGAACATCACTTAGATGTCGCTTCTTAACTTGTAATACTTTGTACATACTCTAATCTTTGATTATATATAATGTCTAGATGGAGCGTCAAGTGCACGCAAACGTGTCAAAAAGTGTTGGCTGACAAGTGCTCATATAATCAAAGCCCAAATGCGTAATAATAATAAAAAATTATTAATATATGTATAATAATATTAATTTATGTATAATTATATACATAATTGCTTATATAATCATTATTTACGCACACAGAGACGTAGATGCACAGTGTAAAACGACGCCTGCACGCACACATACTTGAAATTGTTGACTCGTTTTCTTTGTTATGATTGTAGGGCGACGCTCCATCTAGACATTATATAATCAAAGACTCTAATATAGTGAATTTTATGCAAGGTACATAGTATTCACGTATAATTAATAATATGTGGGGACATTTCACACACGGCCAACTGACCCCAAACTAGGGCGACCCTGTACTATGGGTTGTCAGACAGCTGATATACATACACAAATACATTGAAATACATACATCGGTATCGGTAAACAACAATCAGACACAAGGCAAACACAAGTGCTCATCACATAAATGTTTACCCTGGGCGGGATTCAAACCCGCAAGACGCTGCACAGCAGTCAAACCCTTAACCACTGTGCAAACCGTGTCGTCAATTATATAATTTCTGTAATTATATATAATACTGACATCAATTATTTGAAAAGAATAAGTTTGTAATTGGATTTGTAATCCAACACTAACTACTTATAACATACAATATATCGCACAGAGACGTGCCCACTACGTACAAATCAATACAAATAGGAACACTCACCCAATCCGAAAATCCGTGATTGACACGGTGCATCCCTAGCCCATCCTAGCTGATCGTCTGTCGGACCCAGTATTAGGAGCGTACACTGATCACATTTTAGTTTTAATCCCCTACTCTCCGGCATAGAATAAGAATACTATACAGAAGCGAGAATCATAGACAAAACGATCTGACGGCAAATATTCCATAGTTAAAAAGTCCTGTCGTCGAAAAAAACAAATGCAAACCATTCTGTCGGCGAAACATCCATAGGTGAAACGTTCTATCGACGAATCTCTCCATAACGAAACGTCGTGTCGTTGATCCGTCCAAAGGAGAAACGATATCGATAACGATAACGATATATTTTTATTGGCTGCGTGTGTGTTAGAATACCTATGCCAAAACGTCTAATAGACCCTCTTTGCAGTAGGTATATGAAATGACAACACATTTGGGTTTTCTGACCATATACTCACACAGTAGAACTTGAGTCCAGAAGTAGGTCTGATATACTTCCTTGGCCGAGGTCAACCAGTATTCTACTAGGTACTAGGAATTTTCACTTTTTCACGACTGATAACTAGGTATGACTCGCACTGACCAAAGCTAACCCAACTTTATATTATATTAACGAATTTTACAGATTTTAAACGGACAATCACGTCAAAATGTGTAGTATAAATGATTTGAAAAAAAAATATGTTAAACTAGAACATTCTGTTAATCATTTAATATGTGAATATTTTTCATTATATTCATATTAAATAGTTTAATTAACTTGTCAAGTCGTGTCGGACGCGGACAAAACATTGACAATCACACAAAATCTACCAAGTATAATTAAAAGAAACTTACACTATCTTACAGACAATTTTATTTTCTATCTTTAAGTATACACCTTTTTTTTAAGTTAAAAAATACTATCTTTTATTTTATTTTTTCGACTAAACTTTGAGAGTTTTGGATGCAGCGCATACGATTCTCTGGTCGCTCAAGATCGCCGGCGTATATCGTCGCCTTAACCTTGCAACCCTGACCGCACCGAACGTTTCTTACCCATTTCAAATGCGGCAGACTCCCTTCTGTATATTCTTATTCTATGTCACCGGGAACAGGGTTGGATGGTTAGATTCGACCGACGAATTCAGTTGGATAGTCGGATTTATTAATCCATCAACGCTGTTGATTCGACAAGCGATTGTCAATTAAATGGGTTATACCTATGCATTTATGTAGGAGCCTTTTTTTGTTTCCTGTAGGTAGTTTTTAATTAATTTTGATGGTTTACGCTTGCGCAGTAGAATGGACCTGCCATGTTATTTTTTCACTACCTTTGGTTGACTGGTAAATAATACATAGCGCATTAAGTTCGCCTTTCGATTTTTGTTGCATAAAGATTGGAGCTTTAATATAATAATAATATAATGATCTTTTTATTTCAAGTGTCACAGACTCATTAACATAAAATCTAAATGCTCAGCAACATTAAATAATAGATACAAAATTTTAATTACATAAATTATTCACAATAAAAAAAAACAAATTATTTACACTATAAATTATTTTAACAAACAACAACAAATACGTCTTTAATACCGCTAAGTCAGCAATAGCTAAATAGGTAAAATAGCGAACTCATGGATTTGCAATGAGATTTGACTTACGCGGTACCCCGCCGCGACATTATAGCGCCATTTCAACGAACAAACATTTGATGGCTCAACAAAAGATATTATATTTAACTTTTTAAATAATTGCTTTTATGTTTTGCGTAAAAAATTCAATTAAAAATTTAAAAAACCCCCAGTTTTTTTAATTTTTAATTTATTTTTTTAATATAAATTCTCTTTGTTGTTCACCCAAAAAAGTAGAAACATTATTGCATAGCCTCCATTAACATAGGCTTATGTTTAACGAACCTCCAGATATAGTAAATGGCCTCCACTTTCGGAAGTCGGTGGCGGTGGCTTTGTGTTTGTTGTTTTGTATTGCCACCGACTTCCGAAAGTAAAGTAAGTGTGTTCTGTGTTAAAGTTATTTATCCCTTTTTAACCCCCGACGAAAAAAAGGGGTGTTATAAGTTTGACGTGTCTGTGTGTCTGTGTGTCTGTCTGTGGCACTGTAGCTCTTTAACGGGTGAACCGATATGAATGCGGTTTTGATTTGAAAGCAGATTCTCTAGCGATGGTTCTTAGACATGTTTCATCAAAATCGGTTCAGCAGTTTTAAAGTTATCAGCTCTTTTGTTAGCTGCGGTAGGGATCTTAGACGCATACCGGATGTTTACTTTGCTTTCAAACATATTATTATAGGTGACCACACTGACCACCCATTGAAACACCCATGTTTGCTATAAAACTATGCAAGATTATAGAATTCTTGGTCTTATGCTGCAGCCAGATTATACAGCACAGTACCTAGTAGCAGATATATCGTATTTGGATTCGTTTTAATCAGTATTTTATTAACCCCCGACGCAAAAACGACGGAGAGTTATAAGTTTGACGTATCTGTGTGTGTGTGTGTCTGTGGCATCGTAGCTCCCGAACGGATAAACCGATTATGATTTTGTTTTTTTTTTGAAAGGTGAATTAGTCGGAATTAGCTTAGCTATGTTTCATGAAAATTGGTTCAAGATGGCCGCCGCCAAAAAATGGCGGATCACATATTTTTACAACTCCCTCAATATGGGTATCAAATGAAAGGGCTTGACTAGTAGAATACTATACACTATGACAAATTTTAAATCCAAGATGGCTGCAACTACAAAATGGTGAATTACATTCTATTTTCACAACTCCCTCAATATATGGGAATCAAATGAAAGGCCTTGACTAGTAGAATAATGTATACTATATTGCAAGGGAATGAGTAACGAAATGAAAACTAAAAACTTGTAAATTATTTTTGTAAACTCTTATACAAAACCAAATTAAATTACATTAAAAAAATTTAAAATAAAAATTAAATTAAAAATTTTAAAAAACCCCCAACGCAAAACATAAAAGCGATTATGTAAAAAGTCATAAATAATACCTTTTGTTGAGCCATCAAATGTTTGTTCGTTGAAATGGCGCTATAATGTCGCGGCGGGGTACCGCTAAGTTTAAAGCAATAACTAAATAGCTAAAATAGCGAACTGATGGTAACTAGATTTGCAACAAGATTAACAACTAGATTAGCAACAAAACGTTTTCACGGCATAACGGCTAAACCGATTTTGCTGAAATTTGGTATGAAGATAGCTTGTACCCCAAGAAATGATATAGGTTAGGTTTTAATCCGCGACTTCATCTGCATCCGCGATAACCGACATTCTCGCGGACGAAGTCGCGGGCAAAAGATAGTAGTATATATTTCCTTACCTTCAAGAGACATCAGACATTCAGAATTTTGACGAAATTAATCGATATTGTTCCAACACAAATGGCGCTTGCTCATTTGAAATTAATGCACAGGTCCTTTCATAATTTTTTAATAAACTTATTTATCCCGGCTAATAACGACTTTTACAGATTTTAAACTGACAATCACGTCAAAATGTGTAGTGTAAATGATTTGAAAAAAGAAAGTTAAACTAGAACATCCTCTTAATCGTTTAGTATACCGACTTTTCGATATTTTTGATTATATTCATATTAAATAGTTTAATTAACTCGTGAAGTTGTGTCTGACGCGGACAAAACATCGACAATCACACAAAATCAACCAGGTATAATTAAACGAAACTTACACTATCTTACAGATAATTTTATTATCTATCTTTTAGTGTACGCCTTTTTTTAAGTTAAAGAATACTATCTTTTATTTAATTTTTTCGACTAAACTCTGAGAGTTTTGGTCGCAGCGCATACGATTCTCTGGTCGCTCAAGGATAGCCGGCGTATATCGTCGGCTTAAGCACATAAACACATCAAAGATAAACATGATATCAACCGAAACCCTACTTTGATCGATTAAAACCTTTTTAAACATCTCCATACAATATTTGAGCCACGGCTATTAATATTATATCGATTCATGAGATCATAAATCAATTTTAAAGGCCCGTGGTCGGGCTTCTGACGTTTAATTAAATATTCGATTTACTTTGTCTACAAGCTGGTAACCATTATCCTTTTAAAAGCTTTAGGAGCAATATTTTGTGGTAGGTACATCAAAAGAAAGTTTGTAATTTTAACGAAATTCCATCGTAATTACTATCTAGGATCGCGTCTGGTATCTAACCATAGTATCTGAATATTTAATATCTTTATTGCTTTTCCATAAGTATAAATATGCTTAGATGGTAGGTGTGTAATATTAGGATTATTATGGATCCTGTGGGGCACAGCTATAAGGTAGAAAGAAAAAAAAGAAAGAACAGCTTGCTTGTAAGAATATTTCCCTGGGGAGACTAAGTCTCCCCATGATGGGCAGGCCTCTCCTGGGGTCTCCTTTAAGCCTTGCTTGCACACGTAACTACTACTATGCTACCGCCTTCTCTAAGATCATATTGGTGGACCGCCCGTGACCCCAAAGGTCCACCTGTCATAAAAGAGGCCGAAAGATACAACCATTTAAATTAATATCATCACGTTATAGGTTTACCTACAAGGAGTTAAACAGTCAGTTCATGCCATTCCAGAAGAACTATTTGACTCAATTGTCAGTGGATTACAAAGCCGATGAGCCTCTGTAGGTCGATTCTGTAAAATTCAAACAACAACTCGCATCTCACATCGCTATTCACTCTCACTTCGCATAAGGTTCAAAATGACCTTGATATATTTGACACTTTGAAATGGGTTCGAGTGCGAAGTAAGCGTCGAAGTGACGGGGAAATTACCTTACAGAATCATCTCATACTTTATCTGTCAAAATCTACCTGTCAATTTAGTTCAACTCGCTGACACGCTCGCAAGGGTGGCGCTAGTATAAATTCGAATTATACACCGAGTTTTTACAATGCCAACCAAAAAACTGACATCAGATTCAGATTCGAAGTTTGGAATGAGGTCTTACAGAATCACACCCCTGGTCGTAAGGTCAATCCACAACAAAATAATCCTACTAATATTATAAATGTAAAACTTTGTGAGGATGAATTGATGCTTGTTACTGATGCTATCACACTTAAACGGCTGAACTGGAAATAGCTTTCTTTTCTTTCTTCCTTTTTTTTTTGTTTAAGTTCCCTCCGTGCCTCGGAAAGCACGTAAAGCCAGTAGTCATTCCCTGATCTTTGGCCCTCGTTATGCGTTTGGCTGTAGTCAGACGCCAGAGTTTAATATGAGTGTATAACATCGTCTTGGAGTAACCTGTAAGTTTAACTTACTGTAAGTTAAACTTAATGTTAAACTTACTGCTATGAATAAATAAACAAACAAAAAAATAATCTTAAATATTTAATAATAATAATAATATTTTTATTGAATGCAGAAATAACAATGTTAACATAAACAATGTACATTTGTGTTTACACTAGACTTTAGCTAGTTAACAAACAGGTAGGTGTTGCAACCAGAACCCTTGCTAAGTTATAAAATAACTTGTATTAAGGGCGCTGGTTCAAGCCCTCGACATACATTGGATTGTAGAAATTTGGTAGACAGAGCTAGTGTGAGCGACTAACTTTAACATCATCAACATTATTTCAAAGATATAAATTTAAAAGATTATTTATTTTAATGAAAGGTTAGTGTGATTTGATTGTATACGTGTGCAGTGAGTAGGGGAATTGTATGTAGGTATGTCTGTGCGTGTAAGTGTAATGTTGTATGAGGGTGTGTGGTATGTGGTATGTGAATATGTGTGTGCGTTCGAGTTATGGTTTTGGCGCATGGGTATTTTGTTATTATACAATTGTGGCAGGTTATTTTCGGATAAGAATAGGCATTCTGTATCATGGTAATTCACAGTAAGTAGAAAATCAGCCAGATATTTCTTGAGGGAGGACCTAGGTAGAGAGTAAAATTTTAATTTCCTGTTGAGTTTATTATAAAGCTGCGGGCCTTGAAAGCAGAGAAATCGTTTGGTAAATGAGTATTTACATTTGTAGTGCTGACACATTAGATCTTTTCGTCTCTTTGTGATATTTAGGTTAGGTAAATATGAGTCTGATGGTAGGTATGGCGGGAGACCTATGCCTAGGAGTGGGATAGAATAGGTAAACAAAAAAATGTGTCTGACGTTGTTTTGTAGGTTACCTCAGAACTCTGTCATTTATAAATTAAGATAACATTGATGAACCATCAGCCAACCGATCAACCCATTTATCATACATACATATTTTGAAATCGGTTAAAAACACAAATCTCTATTAGATAGTTTTGACCGTGTAGAGTACAAAGTCAAAGTCAAAGTCAAATCATTTATTTCAATTAGACCATTATAAGGAACTTTTGAACGTCAAATGAGAAATAAAAATTGATTCTAGGTGCCCATTCCAAAAGGCAGTTTTGTATGGAGAAGAATGGGCAAGAAACTCCATACTTACTCTTTTAAAAACGATGTTAACAATATTTGCATTTACAGGAATTATATAATTATACGTGAATACGATGTACCTTGCATAAAAACACTAGGTATTTGAAAGTGTGTACAAAGTATGACAGATTAAGGAATGACAGACTAAGTTATATGTACATAGTTCACACACACTGTTCACATATTATTACAAATGTTGAAACAGTAGACGACCACTCCTTATATTAACAAACAATGAATCAGTATGTGAGCCTGAGCAGTGTATAAAAAAAGAGTCAAATCTATAAATGTACATATTTATTTATTATTATATATACATTAAAAACTATTCAACAGCAGGGCTATACTGTAAAGGAGATGCCTTTGATAAATTTAGGTGAAATAAGTTTGAATCTGTGGGGGAGTCCTACGATAAGCAGTGGACGTCAATAGCACACCTACGACATTCCATACAAACGAATACACTACTACCAAATTACCAGACTGGGGTATGTGCGTGTCTACGCACCGTTTGAACTAAAAGCAGTTTCGAAAGCACGTTCGATGCGGGAAGAGGTGAGGAACAGTGTTTTTGAGGGAAGCGGCGCGTGTCGCTACTGTACGGTAGTATTAATATTTATACTGTGGCAATAGGCTGATGTGATGATGATTAGCATGCTAGGAATTGTTACCTCACTTCGTCACTTCAGCCACCTGAATTCGAAGAGGGTTTTTTTTACGTAGCAGCATTCATTGCTGAGACTATCATTCTTTAAATAAATAACAACTAACACAAATGCTTCGAGGCAGCTATGTTATTCTGTAAGAACTCACTCCAGTTCTCAATCCTGATTCCGCGGTGAAAACTGTTTTAGGTACTCTGTAACTCGATGAAAACTACACTAGCGTCACTTAGTGAGAACATAGGTGAAACGAACCATTATTCCGTTACTATTTTAGCGAATACCAAATACTTTTCACTTCAGGTAAGTGAAATCGGAAATGAGCTATTGTGGCGAGTAAGACAGTACAGAAACACGTCTAAACGCTCCTCCGGAATCAGGCCACCCTACGTCATATCGGATGATCTTGTTTACAAGTAATTAGTAAACCGGTCAGAACCGGTCTAGCGGCGAGTAGGGTGACGCCCATAAAAAGGACCTGGCTACCTGCTATTGTTCGTGCGGCGCGCGCGCAACATGGCCGCCGTGAATCCTTTGTTCTAAGGACCGCCCACTAATTAGAAAAGTGTCAAGACCGAACCGTTTTGCAAAAAGTGCCAGGCGTGATCGTTAATTATTATTAATTGTTTTTATGTATAAATACTTGTGTTGTTTTGTACTAAATTCATTACGATTTCTGCTTTCTGCCAACGCTATTGTAATATCATATAATTATACCATTTTGCTTAAGCTTCGGTCACTACTTTCATTGCTCTCCGCCCATCATCTAACATCTGCTTACACGCATATTGTAAGTGTCATAATAAACACTTCACTATGATTCGAATTCACGGGTGAATTCTTACAGAATTGAACTGCAGGTCTTGATATCTATTTCTTGTTTAAACTTGACTGAACTAAAATGAACTATCTAACATTCTGTTAAAGTTACAAGTAACTCGGCAACTACGTGCGTTTGAACCAATATCCGATATAGTTTCGAATTTTGACATATTGATTGTAGTTTTAATTGTCATGGGAAACTAGCTTCTGCTGCAACTTTACCCGCGCAGATTTTAGAAATAAACCCATTTCTAAATTCTTAAATAAATATTGCTGTAGTAAATATTAGTTAGGAGAAATGAAAACACCAACAGTTTGATGAAGCATAAGTGTGTCTACAGAGTGGGGATGGCAATAGCACAAAAAAAGACCATGGTAGGATTTGACAAATTAGTGTAATTGTTTTTATTGAGCATTAATAAAATTAAATTATGACGCCACAAATGGCCGCTCTTCTCACAAGTTAGAAAACCAATATATCATATGGTGTTTTATTTTGGTTACATTTATATGCTCTTTAGTATATCTGATTTTATTTTTAAATTTCGTTTTTAGGATTATTTGTTAGTTTTAAAATATTCCTATGAACTAGTATTATCAGTATTTTAATTTTTTTGTCGTATCGTCGTCCCTACCCTGTATATTTGCGCTATTTAAGTGGTCGTTTTAGGAATCAGAAGTTGTGGCTAAGTTGAACAGTTAGGACTGATTTAATTGACCAATCACATAGCTTAATACTAAGTTTAAAATATTGTTATGAGTGGCGCAGCCGAAACATATGCCTCAAGCTATATGTGTGACCAATTTTAGCTTATTCCGTTCAGCTGTGATCCATCCTCAGAAACATTCGCGTTTAACTGAAGGTCGATTATCGCGAATGCCGGCGAAGTCGCAGATAAAAAAGTAGCTTTTGTCCTTCCCCGCATTTCAACAAAATCGGTTCAGTTGTTTCGTCGTGCAAACGTGGAATTTATTTCAACGAAAATGTGTAGATATAAATAGACAAAAACAAAAATGTTGTCTTTAAAAAGTCAATATGTTGTGCTACCAAAGTTAATGACAGAAACGAATCGCTGCGAAACCGACTCCAAGTAGTCTTGTCTGCCCTACTCCTAGAGTGTAATTTAAATCTGCGTAGGCGTGGAGGGGTGAGGCGGCCCGCGAGCTGAGGAGCAGGTGGTTTTAACGCCCGTTGCCGCGGCTGAGGCTGGCCGGCCTAGCCGGCCAGTAAGCCAAAGCTGCGGTGTGAGCGTGAATACCATCTGCGACGATAAGCTCGCATGGGACCGCCGGAGCCCCGCAACGCCGGAGCCGTGACAGAAACTATGCCTGCTGCATGTTGCATGCTCGCTTGCATGATGCATGCTTGCTTGCACGCTGCATGCTTGCTTGCACGCTACATGCTTGCTTGCACACTACATGCTTGCTTGCACGCTGCATGCTTGCTTGCACGCTGCATGCTTGCTTGCATGCTGCATACTTGCTTGTACGCTGCGTGCTTGCTTGCATGCTGCATGGTTGCTTGCACGCACGCGCAGTAAGTTTGGTTAGAACTGAGAGTCCCATTCTTGGGAATAAATTTTATATTAAATAAAAAATATAAGGATAAAGAATATTTGATCCGTTATTCTATGATATGATAATTCTAACAATAAACTTTATGTGAAACAAAAGTCAATGATTTGAAAATCTTGAAAGTAAGTATTCTGCGTATTGATTATTCTATGAAACGATATTATTAGAAAAAAAATATTTGAAACGAAATTCTATAAAACTATTAGCTATGAAACAACCAGAATTAATAGTACAATTATGTATTCCTTCACGACCTATCGTCGCAATCAATTACCTAATAAGAAAATAAGAATACCATATTTTCTTCAACAAAACAAAAGACCAACGAAACAAAAAAAAAAGACCATAACTAAACAGATGCAGAAACATCTAGAAAATCCTTACACGTCTATAATTACAAAAACGCTACGACACAAATATGAAGTCCCGTCCCATCTTACATACAGAAAAAGATTTTGAAAGGTCAGCAAGTCTTAGGCAACGCTACTCCAGGTCTTATGATGAAATAGGGATGCGAGTATTTCAATGATTCAATCGCAGAAATGTTATCTCGGTATTTCGATTTCTAGTAGGTACCTGTAATAAAGCTCCGGAAAAAATTTATGTCTATACTAATATTACAAAGAGTTTGTTTATTTGTCCGGACCACATACTTACTTCGTGGTCCGGACCTACTGCACCAATTCTGAAAAATGTTTTACTTAATGGGAAGCTACGTTATCCCTGAGTGATAAATATAATATGATAAAAATAAGGATTTTCGCTGCCACGAACTAAACAATTGATCAAGATTGATTATTTCTGCATTTTTTTTATTGAGTTTTTCATTCAGTAATTATCGTCCTCACTAAAATCATTATTTCTTTGCCTCTTTGAATAAAGAAATAATGCAGGTACTTCAAAACAGGCTATACCTTTAACTACTATCTGACTTGATGGTAAGCGATGATGCGGTCTAAGATGAAGCACGCTTGCCTAGAAGTAACCTAGAGCTATTCACTCTTGACTTAAAGACTCCCAGGTTGTATCTCAACACCTCAGATCAAGTAAAAAAGGTAGATAACGCACGGCCTTTGTTATTAGTGAAGGCACGAAACTCTGCTACTTCAAGTAAACACACGCGCTCACGCACACACATGCATCCAACTATGACGATTTTCATTAGTATCTCACGGGCGTCGGGGGTCGGAAATGGTGCATAATCAACTCCAAAGTGAACAATAAGTCTGAAGGAATATCGTTTCATACGTAAGTATACACAAAACAACATATTTTTTTGGTTTTTCAAAATATGGAATGTCATTGTCACGATGTGACGTACCGGGAAAGTGTTGTCAGTAGCTTTTTTTTAGTTGCCTAAATTGTGGGTAAATAGATTGTAGTCGTACAAAAATAATTAAGTCTATTGGACCTATGTGATTTTATGTTACGTATACATTCAAACCTTAAATTGGTAAATAATTATTTTTGAATTCGCTTATGTTTTTGTTTTTCAAATTCTTGAGTTCATAATTATTCTTCTATTTTACTATCAAATATTATGTTTTCAGGTTTCCAACAAATATTTTAATAAGAAACGAATGGGTAACTGCTATAAGACTGAGCCGAAACGAACCACAATGGCAGCCATCCTCATCTAGTGTGGTTTGTTCAGAGCATTTTGATAAGACTGACATTTACGATACAAAACGTGAACTTCGCCGAATCCATAGAACAGGATATCAAAAAAGATATTTTAACCGACTTCAAATAAAAGGAGATCTCTTTTAAATTGATATTCTGTTGTTTACCTATGTTTGCGATTTCCTCGGTACCTATACAGTATACCTATCTGTTGCTACTATACCTACCTAAATGTTAAAAGTTATTTAGTTTTGTGTATATTTCAGAAATTACTTCCACCTTCGAATTCGAAATTATCGCATGTAATTATAAAGATGTTTTTAATTTCATGAAAATAAACGTGCTTCACATAACCTCTGTTGTATTTTTTCTCTCTGCTCACACACCAACTGGGCCTCAAGTCTGCTATTACAATAGTGTCAGAATGGTCTATCATTGATTTCATAATTGTTGATTTTGACAAGTTTGGTAATCTACTAATATAATGGCGTGATTATGACTTTCCAATGGTCAACCACTGACACGCCACTGAAAGAAATGATATAGAATGGTAATCTCGTACAAAATGACAACTGAACGACTGACTTAGGCGGTAATCTGCAAAAATTTTGACAGTTCCTTTGAACAGTGACCTACCATTAGAACGTCATTGTGCAGTCATTGCTTTTAATTCGACCGACCAATGATCGACCATTATGAATTTTGCAGATTACAAACTTTTAGAAAAATGACAATGGAATCGTGTTGGAATGACGAAATTATAAAAATAGCAGACTTGGCCCCCTGGGCTACTACTACTGGACTTTCTATTTTTCTGTTTATTTTTTTTTAAATCGAATCGAAATCGTAATCAACAAAGTTATCCTACAAGGCTCCTAAAATCATCATCTCTTCGAATTGTTGACGCTGAAGAATATTGTTTCCAGTAATTAAAATAACCAAACAAACAAACAGGATTAATTTCGCATTCGCATACTACCTATTTTTATTATTACGTATTATCGTACTTATCAGGGACTTTTTTTTTTAAAGTGGCAACACTTCCGGGACTCACACATAGACAAAAAAGGTAGATAACGCATTTAGAATAGACAACTGTTGTCTATTCTAAATGCGTTATCTACCTTTTTTTACTTGATCTGAGCTCAACACGGGCAAAGTCGCGGTAAAAGCTAGTGAAATAAAAAACATTAAAAACCACAAACACATACCAAAACACCTCGAATAATTTGACTGACGCTAAGTAATATGACTGTTTATTCTTGTTAGAATTCGCTCCGATTATTTCGATACATTTTGAAATGGTGTCTCTCTACGACAAAGTCAATGAAGCGACATTCCAGTCACGTTTGTACTAAATCCTAACCGCATAATGCCATTACTAAGCGTCTGCCTACAACTTACATTTTATAGATAGATAGAGAAGTGTCTGCGGACGTTTTCTCAACAGTAACATCTAATGAAATGAAGAAATTAGGCTCATTGTCTACTGGAGCGATGAGGAAAGGACTGGAGCGGAGCTGTACCAATATCGACCAATGGAATTGCATAAAACCTCCACTCCGCTTTAGAGGACAGGGAATTGCGAACTATTTTAAAATTTCATAATAAAAGCAGGGAAGTGACGCGAGGAAGCGGAGCGTGGAATCGGAGCGGGGAAGCGGAGCGGGGAAGCGGAGCGGGGAAGCGGAGCGGGGAAGCGGAGCGGGGAAGCGGAGCGGGGAAGCGGAGCGGGGAAGCGGAGCGGGGAAGCGGAGCGGGGAAGCGGAGCGGGGAACCGGAGCGGGGAAGCGGAGCGGGGAAGCGGAGCGGGGAAGCGGAGCGGGGAAGCGGAGCGGGGAAGCGGAGCGGGGAAGCGGAGCGGGGAAGCGGAGCGGGAAAGCGGAGCGGAGAAGCGGAAAAAACAAATTACTCGTCGCGTGAACTCTGCACAGTCCACATCTCCGCTCCACACTACCTCGCTTCGCACCAATCTACAGACATAGGCTGAAACTCTGCTCCGCATTCCTCCCTTGCTCCGCTCCGGTCCAAGTCAATGGGCAGGCATCCTTATGCTCCAATACAACCAATAATTATTTGCCATTCAAGTTATAACCTAAAATAAAATAAAATGTAACGCACACGTTAATATATTTTTTGCAATGACAAGATCAAAAAGGTAGCGACTCGCAGGCGGCGTGCTAGCTTACGGTTTAATTTTTCAAGGCAATTCCGGCCGGGCCGTTCCCGGTTCGGAGCGGTGCTGTAAATGTGAGTGATGACCATTAGTCCATCTAAGGTCACAGACTATAATAATAATAATAATAATAATATGTGGGGACATTTTCACACACGGCCATCTGACCCCAAACTAGGGAGACCCTGTACTATGGGTGTCAGACAGCTGATATACATACACAAATACATTTTTTTTTTTTTGTAAATACATACATATATAGATGATAAAGAACAAGATGTCAGATACCAAACTGTCAAACTTTCTGAATTCAATATGAACCTTATAATTTTGTGATAAAGTTGAAAATCTATCAAAGAAATTTGACAAATTGTTGTAGCTTGACTGGCCTCTGTACTAGCGTGGCCGAGTGGTAAAGGCGCCCGCTTCTCATGCATGGCAAGGGCACGAACAAGGGCACGATCAATTTCAGTTTGAGAAGAGACTTTCGTCACAAAGTACGTAAGGCTGCGGCGCGCCCGAGCAAAGAGACCACTCAGAACAAACCGCCATTTTTCGCACGCACACATTGACATTACATTTATGGCATTCTCGTTTCAAGCAGACTTCAGTCTCTATTATCACGTGTTGTCTAACGGCCAAACCCAATTACCTATTCTATCTCCAATTTTGACACACTGGTAATAGAAAAACCTATCTGTCTGTGGTTCAGTGTCCCAATTATTTGTTAGAGAGTAAGAAATCTTACCGGCACACGTTAACTATTTGTATGAAAAAGCCAAAGTATGTGTCCCAAAGACGTGTTGACAATTATTTGTTTGATGGGGTGGTAACTAATGGTAACAGACTTGTTGATCCGAGGAATTCTAGGAATAAATGGTTTGCTTTTAAAATAAACTTTATTTATAATCTCATGAAACCTGTCCAACTCAAGTTAAGTACTGATTTTAAAATAGTACCAGAGTTATCCCACAAGGAGATTGCTTTTGATGTCCTATAACATAGAACCAATAACAAACAATATAAACCGTATCGATCTTATGAGCAAATTAACTTGTAATGAATTTACATATAGATTCCATTTAAATAAGCAAGTTATTTACTCAACGAAATAATTAAAAAAATCAATATTTTTTGAGTTTTAAATTGTCAATTAGGTAACTACGTTTAACTCCTACTCTCTAGCCTTGTATAATGTTCGAGTTACTCGCAGAGTTTTATAATTTATGTAAACTATAACTAAATCCAGTAATTTAATACTTTAAACATTCAAAAGTTTTTTATAAAAATCAGGTTGTTTATGATGATGTTGGTTGTAATGAAACGCATGGGAGGGCCACCCCTATCTATTGTTTCCGTCACATAGATAACCGTTATTGATGAATGTGAGATACCGATCAAACATAGATAGAAACATATGGTCTTCCAGCGGTAGTAGTGATCTACATTTCAGTGAGGGTAGGTAATTGGTTTCAGCCGTAAATGAATAAATGAGAGACATTGACATTTCATGACGAACAGGTTTTTTTTTATAAAAATTGCAAAGAGTTCCAATCAGAGTCAATAAAATTTCATATTGTCACAAATAAAACTTACAGAGTCAATACAGTAGCAGCCCTAGTCAAAAAGCTTTCGAGATTTCGTGTTCAGTCAGTGAGTGACCTTTGCCTTTTATTTAAATATGAGCTTAAGAAAATAATATGCAGGGAAATAAATGATGTGAAAGACATGTATCCTTGTGGTTGCTTTAACAGACAAAACTGTCGCATACATTTATCAAAAATAATGTTCTTCTACAAAGGATTCACGACTTAGTAGGTGAGTACTACATAAAGCTCGTCACATACGTAGCTATAATATATATTATAGCTAGCTACCACACCACACACGGTAGTTATATTATAATAATATATTTTCGCCCTTATTACGTCTGCGATCGTTGTTTGTTTCACATTTTTGAAATTTATATTAATATGCCTTGCTATATCTGTCCACATATTTTGGTGACGTAATAAAAATATATATTATAGCTGATCGTAATATGCCTTGATTTTAGGTACGTCTGACTTATATTAATATATATTATAGCTACGTCTGTGACGGGCTTAATGTTTAATTTTCCTTTAAAATATATTTGGTACAAGATCCCAGAGTGGCAAAACCTATGTCATTTTAACACGGCAAAATTTTTGAAAATAGATAAAGGAACTATAGTTAATAAGGTACTTGCTTATTTCAATGCTGCGCCATCTTAAAAGTATCACGTATTGTTGACCGGGTTGGTTGGCGATCTCAGTGGGAGGCCTACTTCCAACAGTGGACGGCAATAGGCTGATATGATGAAGATATAATGGAATTGTTTAAAACCAACAAACTTTATAGACGGACACTTTCCGTGAACCATATTTTCAGTCAGACGCTTTAACGTTTTAATCCATAAAACACAAAAATGCATCACACTTGACAAAAGTGAGTGACTGTTAGTGTGTCTGACATCTTTTTCTTTATAGTCTGTGACCTTAGATGGACCTTAGATGGAGAAGCCCGTCACAGACGTAGCTATAATAATATATAAATATAATTCATAGCAAGGCATATTACGATATATTTTCTATAGTAATCTTCAAGTGAACACAGACCCAGCTATAATATACAGGGTAATTGAAAAAATACCTACTCAATCCTGACTTCGTATAATCACCCCGAACAACATTTGTGTTTCGACTTTTCAAAATTCGAAACATATTTTTTCCATACAAAAAATCACTAGCTTTTAATACCTGAATAGGGAGCCAGTATCTGGTATGTTAACTACATTACCTTTATCTTTTTACTTAACTAAATTTACCTTTATCTCTAGTGACTATTCGCCTAAATTAAAATGTCGTAGGTCTGGCCACTCCGGGATCCCAGTCAAAACTCACGAATAATGCTAAAATTTACAAAAGTGTACTCAGATATTTAAAACATTATTTTCATAGTAGCTTTTATAATCTATTTAAGAGAAAAATAACTCAGTCACGACTACTCAATAACAAAAAAATCTAAATAATTTTATTTTCACTTTCGGAATTTCTGAAATTCGTCTGAGTTCGGAATTATGTGGAATTTCGTAATACCTGTTTTAAATATTTGAAAGAAAGTGGCAATATAGAATTTAAATTCTCTCTTTCACTTACTTAACTTACGGCCGGTTTGTTTATTATGATCTGTAGATTTTAGATTAGATTAGAGATTGCAAACTACCTCAAACTTTAAATATTCAAGGTTTAGTTAAAATATTAACCAACTTGTTTTCGTAAAAAAAGTAAAAATAACTTTTAGTATCTCTGTTACCAGATTGTTTTTCAGTTATGACTTGAAACAATAAAACAAATCACAATGAAGGGAAGAATTTATTTTAACACCTTTTATTCCCCAACACTTTAAAATCCTCCATCATCTGCAAAGAAATAAAATCACTTAAAGTCACTTTCTTTCTTAAAGTAGGTTCCATCTCTAATCCCAATTCCTTTTCTTAAAGAAAAATTCATTAAGAGCTATCGCATTTCTCAAAGGGAGTCTCGGCGATGTCTCAATCCTTCCTTGATAGAACGTCGAGGAGCCGCCGGACTAAAGTGTAAGCAGCAAACAGACTGCATAGGGTCACCATTAAATATAGGATTGGTAGGACTTTTTTAAAATGAATTAATTATTATTACTTAATTCTCCAAAACGTTCAAATCTAGTCACCTTTAAATATAGGATTGGTAGGACTTTTTAAAATTAAATGAATTGAGAGTCAATTCTCCAAAACGTTCAAATTTAGTAATCAATGTCAAAACATTGACTAAAATGAAGATAAAATGAAGGCATTTTTGAGACTAAAATTAGACTGCAAACGTTTCTAAAAGTTACTAGAATTTCTCCCTTGATTACGAGCGTCATCAATAAGCATATTTTGGTCTTCCGTTTGATTCCTTGGGCGACCAACTAACTACTACTTACTATCGATAGTTAAGCGTAATAGTTCTTTTATTACATTTTTCATGAGGATTTTTTTCAGTGGCAGCACTGGTGCTAGATATATGTACCTACTGTTAATGTCTATATTTATTTTCTTCTTAGACTATCTTCTATGCCAAAGTGGGTATCTTCTGATCTACATATTTTTGTTTTTTTTTGTTTTATTGTTTTGTTTGTTTTTTGTTGGTACCGTATTACCCAGTCATTGGGTTGTGGAGGTCCGATAGGCAGTCGCTCCATATAAAACACGGGTATTCAGCTGCATCCGGATAGACTGAAAGCTGACCCCAATTTAGTTGGGAAAAGGCTAGGCAGATGATGTTTCTCCCCGATCGTGTCAGATGGCCGTACCACCGACCTATGAGTATCAGGGAAGGTAGCTTACACACGTGTTTTCCCACACACTTGTAATAATACCTCCTGCTTACTAGGACAGGCTGCTGTGACCGATATTTGGTCCGGAAAATTATTATTACTGAGAACACGCATTTTTTTAACCCAAAACCAGAGCAACATCAATATAATCCATACCTTAACATAAAGTTTTATGCGACGGTCGAACGGACTAACATATCCGTGTAGCAAAAACGTTTTATGTTGAACGATAACAGTAACGCATTAGCAGTGAGTGGTTAGCCACAGAGTAGTCTATTCACTTTAATTTTACGAGTTACATCAACGTTTTAGGTTTAACTAATAAGGACTAACGAAGATGCTGTTTTCTTTAGGTACTGGCGTTTGTTTGTGGATAGCGCTTCAAACCTCCTGGGGGCCAAGTCTGCTATTTTTATAATTTCGTCATTCCAACACGATTCCTTTGTCATTTTGCTAAAAGTTCGTAATCTGCTAAATCCATAATGGTCGATCATTGGTCGGTCAATGGTCTCATAATAGAGTTGTGTTATAATGACATTGTCAACAAATTTGAACATTTATTCATGCCAGATTTCATTTATATATATTTTTACATATTATTTTTAAGTGTTAGAAGCAATCTGAAGTAGTAAGAAGATCGTAAACTAAGTCAGTCATTAATTTGTCATTATGTACGAGATTACCATTCTATATCATTTCTTTCAATGGACTGTCATTGGTTAACCATTGGAAAGTCACAATGACGCCATTATATTAGTAGATTACCAAACTTGTGAAAATCAACAATTATGAAATCAATGACAGACCATTCTGACACTATTGTAATAGCAGACTTGAGGCCCAGCTTTGAGTTGAATGTTAACGAGCGTTTGTTTACGACTGCAACGAGCCAAAAGGAAGGGTTATGTTTTGAGCATGTATGTATATTTGTATGTCACCGTCAAAAATACTCATCCGATTTTGATGAATAAGGTATCAATTGATTTGTAATTATGGCCCAAGTTACATACATTTTATTAGAGTAAAGCATTTCAAACGTTCCGTTAGCCAACATCAACTAAAAAAATATTTCAAATTAATATTTTTATAATCCAATAATTTTCAGCATGGGTTTGATTTTAATAAAATATCTTGTCTCTGCAATTCGATTCTCAAATAGATTTTATCAACATTCTTTTTGAATCGACACTCGTCCGATTGTTCTCAAAATTATTGTCACTCTACTAGGGGATAATAACGTTATTGAGCCCAATAGGTGGTGACCGGAGGATCGACCCAATCATAGGCTTCCTATAAACCAGAATTAAAAATATTTTGTTATACTAAATATGTTTTTCTTTAATATTATTTTTTGTTTGTTTTATTTTGAGGAGCTCGTGGCTAAGTTAAAGCCGTACAGATCGATCGTTCAGAGGTTAAGCTACGTTAGCCGCGGTCGGTCTGTGGATGGGTGACCATCCCTTTCATACCTAGTTCCCTAAGTGTCTCAGAAAGCACGTAAAGCCGTTGGTCCCGGCTGTCATTTGTAGATATTTGGCAGTCGTTACGGGTAGACAGAAGCCAGAAAGTCTGACAACCAGTCTTACAAAGGGGTATCGTGCTACCCAGTAACTGGGTTGTGGAGGTCCGATAGACAGTTGCTCCATATAAAACACTGGTATTCAGCTGCATCCGGTTAGACTGGAAGCCAACCTAAATATAGTTGGGAAAAGGCTAGGCAGATGGTGATGATTATTTTATTTTATTTTATTTTTCTTTTTCTTTATTCAGAAAACCAACAGCGATACTTATAAACTATTACAGAGATATAAAACAGATTTGTAAGGCTAATAATAGGTTTCCCTGTTTAACATAATACATGTAAACCATGCGAACGGACTTCAGACAGTATGTTGATGATAATTAAAATTTAGAGAATTTAAGTTGGTGAGATATACATGTAAAAATAAACTAATTAATGAATTGAGCGTAGTGATGACATGAATAATGAATGATAATGATTGATGATGATGAACAGAGCGCAGTTGCTTGCTATTTGTCTTTCAAAATTATATTTTTAAGCTGAGCTTTATTTTCTGTTTATCTACCAGACTTTTAAAATCATTATTATAGGAGAACACAGAGCTGTGATAGTAAGATAGAGGAAAAAGGCTAGGTAGGTGATGAGTCTGTGCTCATCATCTCCCTTGCCTTTTTACTACAAGTAGGTACAGTTACTCTAGTTAAAAAATTATAAGTCAGAATCACCTATTTATCATACACTAGCGGGCGCCCGCGGCTCCGCCCGCGTGAATGTCATGTGAATGTTACCGCTGCAAAAAGCCTACTCAGGAAAGACACGGTCAGCAACATGATTCCCAGGTCTATTCACAGACACCGTCACTAACATCGACGACGCAGTCATCATCCGCAGGCTGCACAGATTGTCTTTCTGTGGATGTTAAAGTTGTTAATGATGAAAATATTTAAATGTAATTAAAACTAAGTTTTCACTTCTGCCGGCAGTCCCGGAGTGCAACCCGTTGTTTTAGGATAGATAACTAAAGCGATTATTGTAGAGCTTCTCTATAAACAACTATCGTAATTTAGTAACTTGAATTTTCCTGACATCTTATAACTTTTGACGTTGTATAATTTTTGAGGTTTTATATTTTTATAATTTTTGACATTGTATAATTTTTGACATTGTTTAATTTCGAACATTTTCTAAATCGTCTTTATTTTTTTTATTTTACTGCGTTTCAGAAAATTACTGCTTATTTTTATTTGTAATATTGTGATTGGTAGATATTACATAAATTTGCACGCCTCATTAGGTTATAATGCAGTGTACTTTCTATGCTTTTATAACAACTTACAAACATGTATTATGCAAATAAATGATTTGATTTGATTTGATTTAAAGCTGGTTTATGTACGTACTACGTCACACACAAAGGTACAGTTGAAAATCAGCGTCAGGCACAAGTGGTCTGACATTATTTTATGCTGAACTGGGCCTGTTTGGCGCAGCCGTGGGGCACACAAAATTAAATAATGTTTTTGGAACGAAGTTTCCTAACGCGGCTTACGGGTAGTCAAAAGTCAAAAGTCAAAGCATTTATTTCAATTAAACCATTTACAGGCACTTTTGAATTGTCAAGGAGTCGGTCAGTTAGACAGAAAGTTGAAGCTAGTTGCTCGTTCCAAAACGTAGGTAGGTCTCTATGGAGAAGAACGAGCAAGAAACTCCACGGACACTCTTTTAAACTCAGGTTTTTACAAAATACTGCTTACATTATTCTTGTTGCTTCTATATGTGAAAACAATGAAGGTAATCTAGAAATACAAAATATAAAAAATAATCAAGATAAAAACCATGGCAGTTAAGAGTTGACCAATCTCTACTGACAGCGCCCGTTCACGAACATGACGCGTGAATCAGCACCATTCAGCTCAACCATTTTAGAGGGAGCCGAATGACCCAACACACGCGCCACCACCAGCGAGACATTTGAGTGAGCATGACAATTCTCTCAACCGCCATGCTCATTTAAGTCAAACACATAATAATTTACTTAAAATATGGCTCCATGGTACTCACATTTACAAAATTGAAATAATGCTGCTAAATTATACAAATCTAAGGTTTCCAATGTTTCTAAAATGTCGAAAAAGTAATTAAAATATATATTTGTGTATAATAATAACGATACTCGTTACTCATGTCAATAAAAAAAAAGGGGTAGGAAACAACATTCCTCCAATTAGGAAATTCCCTAAACTGCCTGTGGAGCAGGACCAGCATTTAGCCAAGCATTTTTATCATTGATGTAGTCATCTAATTTATAATATGCTTGTCTACACAGTGTGCGTTTAATACATGTTTTAAATTGTCTTTTATTTAGTTGTAGAATATCAAGAGGTATTTTATTATAAAATTTTACACAGTACCCCATAAAAGAAGTATGAACTTTTGACAATCTGAATCTTGGCTGATCTAATTTGTTCCTATTTCTAGTATAAACACTATGTCTGTCACTTATTTTATTAAAAAGATGAAGGTTTTTTCGAACATGCATAATGTTTTCATATATGTATTGACAAGGTACCGTCAAGATGTTAATCTGTTTAAACAATTCTCTTAGAGACTCGCGACTGCTGAGATTATAGATGGCTCTGACAGCCCGCTTTTGCAGAATAAAAATAGAATCAATATCTGCAGCCCGCCCCCAAAGCAAGATACCGTAGGACATGATGCTATGAAAATAACTAAAATATACAAGCCTAGCGGTATCCACGTCTGTCAAATGCCGGATTTTTCTGACAGCGTAAGCGGCCGAACTCAACCGCCCTGCAAGAGATGTTAAGTGAGGACCCCATTGCAGCTTTGAGTCAAGCGTAATCCCTAGGAAAACAGTATTTTCGACGAATTCAAGTACATCTTTATTCAATACAACGTTACATTCACTACTTTTAACATTCGGTAAAGCGAATCTTATGCATTTAGTTTTCTTCTCATTTAATACTAAATTATTTACAGTAAACCAATTATGAACCTTAAGCATAGCGTCATTTACGTCGTCATGGTGCTGTGCCCGTCTATTAACTCTAAATATCAAGGAAGTATCATCAGCAAATAACACCATTTGTGGTTGATTTTTCAGCAAATAGAGCAAATTAGTAGAGCGAATTAGTAGAAATCGTCACGTAACGAAATGCGTGTGTGTATGTGTGAGTGCCGAGCCGCTGCGGCGCACTCGCCTGCTCGTGATATATTATTATTTTTATATAGTTTTTTTTTACAGTACAGACACGTACTGTTACAAGGCCGACCCCGTTAGTCTTTTAAAAAAAAAACAATTATTCTACCGGAACCACTTTAATTCATGAAACCACAGTAACACTTTAGATTTACGAATAACTAAGAAATAACTGCACAATTAAACGTTACACCAACTTAAATTTGACTGTCTATAATCTCATTTATCTCTCGAGATAATTTTGGTATACGCGAGGGCGTGACGGCGTCCAGAATCTAACTAACTGAAATTATATTATAATTCCACTACTATGCGATAACTGCAATTCAGCGTTTACTTTACAATGAAAAAATGAGTAAAACTGTAGAGTACAGATGTCGGCTTTATTGCCTTGTAATAAGGGTTATAACAGTACGTAGGGAACTTTGTTCCTTACGGGGGTCCCCCGACCGCACAATTTTTTTATTTATTTCTGTTTTTATATTGAAAAACCTTTTTATTATTATTTTTGTGTGCACATAGTCAGTGTCAAATAAACATTATTTCTTTCTTTTTCTTTTCATATCTGCCTAGCCTTATCCCAGCTATGTTGGGGTCAGCTTCTTGTCTTACCGGATGCAGCTGAATATCAATGTTTTTCCACCTGTCTGACCTCAAAAACCCAGTTACTGGGTAACACGATACCCTTTGATAAGACTGACTTTTATCTGCCCATAACGGCTGTCAAATATTGACGAGACCAACGGGTTTACGTGCTTTAAAATCTTTAGGTACTGCAACAAAAAACTCCTTTCCAAAATACAGCCAGAAATCCAATACGTTTATAATATAAAATGTATGCAGTGCACAATGCGATAGTAAGCTCGTCCCGTCACACTGGGCTTGATTTACTGGCGCACGGTAACTACCAGGGTAGCAGTGTCTTTGTGACTATTTCCAAATGTGAATAACTGGTAGTTGATTGTAGCTGTTACCCTAGTATAATATTTATTGATGTGAAGTTTAACTTCTTTTGACGTATTATGTGATTGGCTCTTTCGCTGCGTATCGCGGGTTTGATACTCGGAACAAATATTTGTATGGCCTGCATAACGTACCAAGGATCTACACCAAAGACTGTGGACCGAATATGGCGAGTGCAGGCAGGCCGACTGTCCAAACAACAGCTACGTGCGGTCACAGCCGCCATAACCGGCCATGGGTCTTTCAATAAACATCTTTTTGTCATAGGAGTCACAGACAGCCCACTGTGCAGAGCCTGCATGGGGGCGGACGAGACAGTAGCCCATGTGCTTCTGAACTGCCCTAAGATCGCTCCATACAGGGCAAAGTACTTCCGTGACCCAGGTAACCTACGCGAGATCGCCAGCCGTCAAGGCGCTGCTGGCCTTTCTTGAGGAGCTCGGGTGGATAGAATGATTTACTTACCACCAGAACGCAAAATACGCACTGAGACGTGGAGTTGTGGACACCAGCCCGTGATACTACTACTACTAGATAGATAGATAGATAGATAGATAGATAAATCATTTATTTAGTGCATCCAAAAGACATATCACGACATAAAAAAAAAAACAAATCAAATAAGGGTTAAACAAAGTGCGGTGTGCGTCTCAAGGTTGCACCAAATGGGAGTCCAGCTCAGCATGTGTCAGGCAAATGTACCTGACGCTGATATTCTGCTGAATCCCTGTAGTGACATACGGACGTCGAGCAGATAAGATAAATTGATCTTGTCGGGTGTTGTGGCAAAGTTTTATGCAAAGTTCTGTCGATGTACCCACGATCACAATTATGTTATATTCTACAATATAGTTTTGTATTGGAGAACGTTCCTGCTCGTTGAAGTATTAATTGTGTATTTTGATTAGGTACTTGATTTATTTATAAGTATACATGTGTGTAATATATAAATGAGTAAACTTATTACCTACAATAAAAAATTATATTGTCGTAAGTGCGAATAAAATAAACGGTTTGGCCAGACTAAGGGTAATTAACATTATAGCTATTGTCTAACAAAAAGATCCACAAATCTACTACTACTACATGGCCTGCATAATGCATAGCTGACACAGTTTTTCATACTTGTGCACATAGTTTGCAGTCTGCACACAAGTATGTAAACCTGTCTCAGCTATGTATGTGAGCTAAGCTAAACTAGCTTAGCTTAGCTCTTGGTCTGCAACCGGCATAATAGTTGTTCTGGGTCTGGCTGTTTGTGTAAGTGAGTTAATGTTTGGAAATGCACCCACAATTCAGGACAAATTACTAGTGTGGGGGGGGCAACGTTTATTATGAAAAAAAAAAATATTTTATGAGAAAACAACGTCAATTCATGTGTTAAAATGGTCTATTTTTTTTTTTTTTATTGTAAAGAGCAATTGCCATTCAACGTGGCAATGCAGCCAGTCTCTTGGGCACATTCCCAGATGAAGGCGATGTGGAGGAATTTTTTGATGCCTTATTATATTAGTTTTTTTTTTGTGTAATAGTTATAGGTTTTTGTTTCTTTATTGTACGTGTAAATATATTTGGGAATAAAATAAATAATTCATGTTGAACTAACTTTTGTCCGCGACTTCGTTCGCGTTATTTCTTGTGGATTTCGTTTTTTTATTTATTTATTATTTATTTATTTATTGAAACTCCTTAAAACTATCCTTACAGGTCTTAACCTAAGGCGATAGCCAAGTCACACACTCAAAATTAAAATTAAAACACAAAATAAGTACATACATTCAAGATCCTAAAAAACATTGTTTGTAGCAAATTGTAAACAATAGTCCTTTTGCGAGCTCACTCATATTTCGTTCGTTCATATACTAAAATATAGTCTATTGTTCTCAGGGTTAACGTAGCTTCCTATAGAGCAAGAATATTCAAAATCAGAGCAGTAAGTAGTTCCAAAGATTAGCACGTACAAACAAAATAAATAATAGTTTAAAAAAACTAAAAACACGCTTTTTATAGAAAACCAAACTAAAAAATAGAAAATAAATTTTAATAAAAAATATTTTATTTAAAAAAAAAGCGTGGGGTGCTTTTTAAGATATTATCAAAATGATAATCACTCTACTCATATCTGTCAATAAAATATTTATAACTATTGACACCATGCACCCCACGCTTTTTTAAAATAAAATATTTTTTTTTATTCACACTATTATTAATTTATATTTATTAAAATTTTTAACACTTTTCTTAATTTAAATTTATTAAAATTTCTTTTCTATTTTTTAGTTTGGTTTTCTATAAAAAGCGTGTTTTTAGTTTTTTTAAACTATTATTTATTTTTTACTTTTGAGTTTGAAAAATGGAATAATTTTATCAAATTAGTGTATTGTCATCGGTCCTCGATAAATCTACAAAGTTTGAACGAAATCTGGCCGTTTAAAGTGGGTCAAAATCGCGCCCAAAGAAGTCGGTTACAGACAAACATACAAACATACAGGTGAAGCAAATAAAAAGCGTGTAAAAAACCAACTTCTTCATCTTTCTTCTTCAGCTTTATTATGATTGTATATTCGTAAAGAAGTATAGATTATGAAATAGATTAGAATTGAGTTATATTAGGGCCAGCAAAAACTAGCAGTCGGAATGACAAAGGATTTGTATTGTATTTATATTTATCCAAACAATAAACATTGTCCAGAACATTATGTAGGTACATGATATCATTACAATAAAATTGTCACATGCAAAACCATTAAAATTTGTACAATTGAGAGCTAAAACCAAATATAACGTAAATCAATTAAAAACACTAATTTTGAATTTATTTGAAATTTATGAATTCATATTTTGTTCTCACGCAATTGAAATCCGTACTAATATTATAAATGTGTAATGTGATGTAACTCTGTCTGTTACACTATCACGATGAAACGGCTAGACGATTTTGATGAAAATTGATTAGCTTGACTTAGGAAAGGACATAGGCTGCTTTTAAATCCTCGACTTCGTCTGCTTCCGTGACAACCGACATTCACGCGGACGAAGTCGCGGGCAAAAGCTAGTAAAATATATTATAGCAATGTTCAGAGACAAACCTTCTAAAATCCGCTGCAATTGAAATATAAAACTTATTTCGATGGAATTAATATAAAATATGGATAGATAAAATTTAATATTCTCTTGCCGTCCCGTCCGCCGATTTGCGCTAGCCCTTACGAGCCGGACTTAAGGTTTCCGTACCAATATAACCATTATATTTCACATTCTATCCGTAAAGGCATGAGTGAACCGTTTTCTCCTAGGCAAACGTACTTCACCTTAGGCCATATCATCAATTAAGATCAGGTGAGTTTCGGCCAAACGCAAACCTATTGGCATAAAAAAGTTAATACAAGGCACTCATTTGTGAAACCAGTGGCTAACTTTTACGGTTTAAAAACCTCAGCCCTGTGACAAACAGACGGACGGACAAAGGTTTAGTATCTGGTTTTTACGATTTGGCATCCGTTTGTCAATATTTTTTGAACACTGATTACTCTTCTATTTCCAGACCGATTTACGTGATGGTCATGAAAAAATCTCAAGGCTCCTACATGCTAGACACAGACGCAGACACAGTAGTTACATAAAAATTGTATATGGGAGCTAAATCTGCCGACAAACTGCTTTACATTTTGGTAGAAGTAACATTTTTTGTAACTCTAATGATACCACCACAAATAAAAGCATTTTTTTACTATGATACCGGCTGTGCTGTTGGATTTAACCACGCGTATTACAGGCCCCGGGCACATTATGGTTCTATGTAGTGTACCTTGTAGGAAAATCCGTCAGAATCGCCGCCGGCTTGTGTTGTGGTGTAAAAGCCCTTTGAATGCTTAAACTAATTGTTTTTTGAAGTCCGTTAATCAAAGCAAAGTTCATAGTGTCCTGATGGCCCAGTGGTTCAGATGCCTCTAATGCATGAAGTTGTGGGTTCGACACCAGGAAGAAGAGGCGATTGCACTGTAGTGGGGCAAAAATAGACTGGTGTTGTTATTAATCATGGCTAATATCCATTATCACCATCATCAAACCAGCCTATTGCCGACCACTGCTGATCGTAGGCCTCTTCCAAAGATCGCCAACCAACCCGGTCTTGCCCACATACATCAGCTGCCAGCCACCTTTTTCAGATCGTCGGTTTATCGTGCCGCAGGTTCATGGGGCCGCAGGTCCATCAGTCACAGTGTGGCGGGGGTTCTAAGAAGGTGTTAATGGCGACGGCATGGTTTCAACACCAAAAAAAAACCGTAATAGATATAGGTAATTATCAAAAAATACATTAAACTCAAACAACAGCTGCCTTACTACGTACGAACACCATATTGAAAATCCAATTAATATTTCTCAGCCTCACAGGTCTCGTGGATGCGGGTCCTAAGTCTGGGTATTACGTCACAGCCCTACCCGGCTTTTATAGAGCTTATCCGGCCCCATTCAGTTCGCATTAAGGCTGTTGATTCTACCGGCAACTGTGGCTGTTCTTTTGCATTGAGACCAATGCACGGATTATGAACCGTTTGTGTGCATATTTAGTAACGTTTTCTCGAGAATTAAATGTTACAGGATAACGTAGCCATGCGGGTAGGTATATGTATATTGAGTTCTATTTGTTCAGGTTTTTTTCTTTTATTTTTAATCAATGATAGGCATACGTTTGACCACTATCTCACCTGATGGGAAGCGATGATGCGGTCTAAGATGGAGCACGCTTGCCTAGAAAAAACCAATTCACTCTTGACTTAAAGACTCCCAGGTTGGAGCTATCGGGAAACACAGACTCGGGAAGGGAATTCCATTCTTTAGCAGTACGCACAATGAATGTGTTCCCAAAACATTTCGTGCGTGTGGGATGTCCAAAATGTACCGGTGGCGCATCGCCGTACGTCTTGTGGTCCGATGATGGAACGGGCTCGGCGGAATTAAATTATGCAGTTCCGTCGCACACTCCCCAAAATGCAACCGATAGAAAACCGACAGGCCAGCAACTCGGCGTCGATGCTCGAGACTTTGGAGGTATATATAGGTCATCATCTGCCTAGCCTTTTATCAACTATATTGGGGTCGGCTTCCAGTCTAACCGGATGCAGCTGAATACCAGAGTTTTACATAGAAGGACTGCCCATAGGACCTCCACAACCCAGCTACTGGGTAACACGATATTCCTAGATAAGATTGGTTGTCAGACTTTCTGGTATCTGATTCCTCATAACGACTATCAAAGATGATCATAATGACAGTCAGGACCAGTTTTACGTGATTTCCACGGAGGCACGGAGGGAACTCGGTATGAAATGAATGGTTACCCATCCATAGACCGACCGCGACAAGCGTAGCTTAACCTTTGATCGATCGACCTGTACGTTTTTTACTTAGTCATGAACTCCTCTTGTTAAGATGAGCAGTGAATTAAGAGGGCCTGAATTATACCTGAACAAAGTATGGTTTAGGTTAATATCATCTTTCTTCCTTTTTTCTTTTAAGAACCCATCCAACGGCTTGGCACGCGACGATGGCAAGAGACCGGACGGAATGTCTCTATTCCCTTGGAAGTTGGGTAGGCCTTTAGTGTGGGACGCTACGTGCGTCGATACTCTTGCGCCATCCTATCTTCCTAGCTCAGCGTGCTGTGCTGGTGCTGCGGCAGCGGCTGCAGAAGACCTCAAACGGCGAAAGTATAGTAACCTTGGTGTGAACATTATTTTCGAGCCGTTTGGGGTTGAAACCCTCGTGTCGTGGGGTCCGAGTGCTCATCTTCTTTTTAAGGAAATGTCCAAAAGGTTGGTTGACACTTCCCGTGATCCAAGAGCTGATTTTTACCTTGGTCAGAGATTAAGAATTGCCATCCAACGTGGTAATGCCGCCAGTCTCTTGGGTACATTTCCAGATGACGACGATGTGGACGAATTCTATGATGCCTTATTGTGTTAGATTTTTAGTTTAATATTTTAAGTTTTCTTTTTTATTATTCTTGTAAATATTATTGATATGTTTTTGGTATAAGTAAATATAAACTAAGAACCCATTAAATAATGTCAAAGTCATTTGAATTTGAGCAAGAAACTCCTCGGACCACTCATTTTAAACAAGTTTTTACAAAATCCTCGCTACATTATTCTGGTTGCTTCACAATGGAATTGAAACGTATTTCAAATTCAAATTTCTAATTCGTTGGCGCGCTATTGCTAGGCCTACTAACGCAGAGATCGCTTGCTTACTTCAATTAATCTCTTTATGTAGCCTTAAATTTCTTTCACAAAAAATCTTCTGCTATTCAAAAGAGTACAGATTCACAACATCCATCAAGTGTCGGAAAAGTGCGTCAATCACGGGCAATTGGTCTCATGAACCATTAAACATAGACACTACATAATATTATAAACTAGGTGATTCCCGCAACTTTCCCCGCGTGAATTTCGGATATCTGTGGGGTAATATATTATTTTGTCCAGAACTAATGTCCAAAAATAAAAACCTAAGTTACTCCTGATAGAATCATATATCTGCTAGTGAGAGTCTTGTCAAAATTGGATCAGCCGTTTCGGAGATTAACCGGAACAAACAGACAAAAATGTTAAAACTAGTTTTTTGTTACTAGTACGGCCAGCAATAAAAGTCGATTATCGCTGCTAAATTTTCATATCATCTAAATGGACATACATTTCAGTGTTTTTCAGTATTTCAGATTAAGAGTTTATTTTATTTTGATCCTTTCAGTATTTAGTTTAAATTGTAATTGTAAAATTTTAATTTATTAATAATGATTTCAAAATCCGAAGTGTTAATCGACTTATGTTGCTAACCCTACCGTGTATACATTCAAATGCATTTAGTAAAACGCTGTTCCTTTAACATTACAAACAGACACTTCAATTTTATTTGGATGTTTGGTACTCTTTTACGTAATAAACTGAAATTTGGCACGCATATAGATTTCTATCTAGCTTAACTCATAGGATAATTAACATCCCGCTTTTGTTTTCATCTGGGATTATTTTGCATTTTTGCTTAATTTTGAAGCTTACGCAAACGAAATCGCGGGCAGAAGCTAGTAAACTATAGCCTACAAAACAAGATAGATGTAGCTCCTAGACTATACAGTGCGATGGATAGACTCGATTTATTTCTTACTTAAACTCAATTTGGCGTATAGACAATTTGGCAGAAAACGATCATTTTATTACTGTATCTTAAAGTTATGCTCTCAAGGAGTTTTAGTTATTTTTACTTGACTAGGGAAAAGATAGCTTATGACTTTATAGCTGTCTATATGTATGTGTATGTATGTATGTGTCTTCGTGGCTAAGTGAACGCCGGCTCTAAGGATCACGGTTTAACTATGCTTGCTGCGGTCCGTGATTGGGTGACCATCCATTTAATAACGAGACCCTTCCGTGCCTCAAAAAGTACGTAAAACCGTTGGTCATTCGTCATCTTTGACAGTCGTTCGTCAGAAACCAAAAATCCTGGTTAGTACCAATCTGACCAAGAGGTATTTTAATACCCAGTAACTGGGTTTTGGAAGTCAAAGAGGCAGTTACTCCATGTAAAACACTGGTATTCAGCTGCATTCGGTTAGACTGGAAGCCAACCCCGAGATAGTTGAGAAAAGGCTAGGCAGATGAATGTTCTCATATTATAAATTGCTCATGGAATCATCATCATCACTCATAGAATCGTATTTAATTTTATTAATTGAATTGTAAAATAAATTTAAAATATAACATTAATATAATATTTTTTTGTTAAGTTCCTATTGCTAATTACTAAATGTTACATAAATCATGCATGCTATAAACCAAGATGTAAAATCTAAACATTTGCACGACTTAAATGCCGAATATAATGAAACTATCCTAACTTAAGAACCTATGTTACCTACCTATATTCTTGCAAATAAATATATCATTCATTCATTCATTCATTCATTCATGATGAATACTATTCAGGATTTCTAGAAAAGAGAAGATGTGCAACATCTCTTAGTGGAATGCGTCAGGAACGAATCTGAAAGAAATATAATAATTAGAGAATTAAATATGGTTTAAGACATTTATTTCTCAAAACAGAATACAATTATCCACTTGAATGAGAAACACTGGTTACATATACATAAGTATGGTGTATGATTTGCTGGTGAATAAGTAGGTACTTAAGCATGTTGCTAGTGACTAAGTAGCCTTAATAGGTGTATTTTATTTAGATTAAGGTATGATGGAACTGGCGTGAACGTGTGTTCAAAAGTTGCTTTTCTTAGCTTAAATAAAGATTGAATAAAAAATATATATACATAAGCAAGCGTTCCTTGGAACGAGTATCGGAACGGTACGTTTAAAGCTAGGAGTAAGTACAATATTGTTAGTCGATAACTTATTATTGTAAGCCACAGCTCAGAAATAAAGGGGATAGAAACAGAAACCCAAATTGATAGTTAAAACACAAACATATTTAATTCCTTTTCCACAATAATTATAAGAATACTGAAATCAACTAAACAATAAGTCTAGTACTTACATTGCTAAGATTTATATAAAAGTTCCACCAGTTTGCCACGCTAGTTTTCTAGAGATGTTGACTACTCGGCGTCTCGAACAAGAAGGCCGGTTGATAGTTGTCTCGTATAGAGAATGACTTACGAAAGAATGAACGAATGTAAGATTGAGTGACGTACGATTATTAGTCGAATAATAGTAGGTGTTGCCAGGTACAAGCTAACAGCTCGGCCATCCTGTTCAAAGTGCGTCCTCGCGCTTACAATCTTACTTAATATTTAAATTATCATAAACAAGAGACAACAACAAAAAAAAATAGAAAAACAAAATTACAATAATTATACATTATTATAATACCAACAAACAAAAATATACCAGTGTGAGTTCATTATCCATAACAATAATCAGTAATTAGCTGTAATATACCAGTGTGAGTTAATTATCCATAACAATAATTAGTAGTTTATTATGATTGAAATTACATCTGAAATAAATACTCAATTTTACTAACATAACCGAAAGTTTTACTAAATTCATATTCTCAAAAAAAATAATAACTTTAATGCAATATAATCCACATTTTAACAGTTAACTTAATATCATCATTCATAATTATTATCATCATTCATAATTATTAAAACAATTCATAAATTCAATATAATATCATAATTCATAATTATCAAAACAGTTCATAAATTTAATTCTCTACGTCATTCAATTCATTACTAACATTATCAAAATCATTATCACTACTTTCTAGGTTTCTATCAAATGTTAGTCGAGGCATCATTCAAATTTTTATCTACAGCTACGACTGCTACGTATCGACGGTCGTGTTTGCGTGTCGTAGGGGGTCCTCGATCAAATACCTTTCATAACACGATATGATCCTTAGAATTTAGCTACTAATTTTTGGGATCGGCCATCATGAGGAACTTGCCTCTCAATGCGGACACCTTATACTTTTTGGTCAATTTTTGTGTGACTGTTATACCTCTCTGCGTCCTTTAACTCTTGTGCCTTAATGTTACAACTTGCCTTATTTCTTATACCATCTAAATATTTAGGGTCAATTAAATTTATTGTACCGGAAATAGTGGGGCTTAGATTACTTTCTGACCTACTAGTTATATTGAATCCGAATAATAATTGGGAAGGACTTTTTTGGGTAGTCTTATGTACTGTAGTATTGATACCTACTTGAATGTCACATATATAGTCATCCCAGGATTTGTCATTTTTGTTGTGGGTACAAGTCGAAAGGGCATCTAGAATAGTCCCATTAAATCGCTCAACTTGCCCGTTTGTCCTGGGTAATAATATGTTTTATTCCGAATAGTCTATCTAGCAAATTCATTGAACATTTTGCTAGTAAAACTAGTACCGTTGTCGGTTATTAGACGTGTAGGAACCCCGAAATAACTTACATGTTCTTTTATTACTCTTATATTAGTGAGAGATTTAGTATTTTTGACAGGTTTTATATTAACAAAATTCTTAAAGCTATGAACTAGTACCAGTAAACAACAGTTACCCCTTTTGCTTTTGATAAATGTACCTAAATGGTCTGCGTGTACTGTATGCAAAGGAACACAATTTTTTTTCGATTTTGCGCTGTTCACTTTCTCGATTGCCGCCATGGGCACATTAATAATAATAATAACATTCTAAATAATATGATTTTAGTATATTTTTATTGATGGTTATTTCGCTTTCAGATGCATTGAGGAAATACTGAACCGTTTCCTACCTTGATAACATAGTCAGCCGATAAGTGGTAACAGTGTTTTTCATCCAGCTCTATAAGGGACGCACGTACGTAAACGTGGCTACTGAAAGGTGGTTCAGATTTTACTGGCACTACATGCAAAGACGACTTTAGAATGCACGAACTGTCAGCACACACTTGTAAATGAAAATATTGTAAACACCCTTTTTTTAAAAAGAGTATGTATGGAGTTTCTTGCCCATTCTTCTCCATACAAAACTACCAATTGGAATGGGCAACTAGATTCAAATTTTACAATATGACGTTCAAAAGTGCCTTTTAATGGTCTAATTGAAATAAATGATATGATTTGACTTTGACTTTGACATAACAGGTGTATCTATTTTTGTAGAGTTAATTTGTTAAATTTTTAATTATAAGGTCTGACATTTCAGTGAACGAGTGCACTAGAATGACTGGATGACTTCGTACGTAATTTTCTACATTAATCTCTATAACTTGCCTAATGTCCTTGAACTCCAAAGTCGGTGGTTATAACACCCAATGGCAGAATTAGGTTTGCACCTCTTATCACGGGGAGATAATTAGTGTATATATACTAGCTCCCTAAATTCATGTGGCACTTTATTGCTTTATTGTGCGTAATCCTAAAACCTATTTTTCGGTTTACTAATGTTTGCCATACATAATTTCAAATGTAATAAGTTTGTATACCTACCATACTTTTATAAAAAAAAATTGGCTATAATCGATCAAGTGTCATAATATTTTTAATCCATACATTTATTTGCTATATTTGTAATTTTTCAATAATGTAATTTTCCATAACATGTATTCACCATAATATTCATTTGCCCATACTAGCATAGTTCAGTATAAGTGCCTGCAATTTTGATGTTATGATCAAATAAATAATAGAAATAAACCTAACCTACCATGCAAGCTTGCTTTGCAAAAGAAGAAATCTGGCGCGTTGTGTCACTGTTCTAACCTAACCGAACCTAGTCGTTTCGATTTTGACTAACTGTTTATTGTCTAAAGGTATAATAAATCATTTGATTATAAACCAAATGCCGTAATGACATTATTTTTGTACAAAACAAAAGTTTCAAAATTATATTAAATCGTGCTTATGTCAAGTATCGATTATGTTACCTATAGAAACAATGATTGTAACGCATGTTGTTATGGGAGCTTATTCTATGACAAATAAAAGTTATGACTAATAAGTTGATATGACAACCGTTATTAGTATAAATTATAATAGTGCAAGTAAGGTAAGCGCAGGTAAGTGCAGGTAAGCAATATTATGACGGGGGACGATTATGGAAAACAATAATAAGTACAAATTATTTTATGGAAAACAAGACAATACCCTATTTTTCATTAACTTTTGACTGGGAATCAGTAGAATCAGTTTTAGATTTATTCTTCTTATAACAACTAGAAGCTTGATGACCTAATCTATCACACATCGAACATTTAATAAGGGGTTTATCGCACTTGAAACTGGGGTGTCCAAATTCGTTACAATTAAAAACATCGCATGCTAGAATTCACCGCACTAGACTTCAAATTTTGGGTCCGAGACGTCTCATTTGTAAAAGCTTTGCAATCGTTCCTATTTCTTGCATTGGCTTCATACGCTTCCCTATTTTGCCCTACTTTTACAGTGCGAAAATATTTTAAAATTTGTTCTGGTTCACTAAATTGAGCTGCTTGAGCACCTACCCTAATCGCACGATCATCTAATCCGTATAAGACACAGTCTACTGCTTGTTTACCATATATTTTGCATCTATTTAACAAATTCAATTTCACGTAATAATAGTGCTCCAATGATTCACCGTATTTAACGCGCTTGGCCAACATTTCTGTCAAGAGTTCGGCGTAGTCCTCGCGACAAGGGAATGACTCAAGTAGTTTTTTCTTCCATTCACCCCAAGTATAGAGAAGGGAAGGTAAGCCTTGGTACCATGTTTTTGCCACTCCCGTAAGTTTCGGAAGAGCATAGTGAACAGTCTCTTTTTCAGACCAGCCGTATATTTCGGCACATTCTTCTACCTTAGTGATCCATACTAACATAGTCTGTTCTTTACTCAGAGGGTCAAAATCCGGTAAAACATTATTATTAAATGGCAGCTTAGACTTCTCCGAATTCTTGACATTATTTATAATTGACAAAAATTTATCTAATATAATATAACATATTCATGTTTGCAGTGCAATGTGAAGTTTGTTATGCAATAAAATTTATTATTATTATTATTATTATTATTTGTTTCAGATTCCCTATTCCTGTTTAGACTAGATTTATGAACTCGTGTTGACTCACGATTATCTGAAGTCTCGCTGCTACGCTCCGTCCACCTGGAGCTGCTTTTCCTCGGCCGTGACCTCCTCCTGTATTTTCTGCTCCTCTCGCGGCTTGCACTGCCACGCGACGAATTGTCCGAATCCTTGATTATATTTCGCCTTTTCCGGTTCCTAGACGAACGCCGTGTCCGGTTTCCAATCCTTGACGTTACCTTAGTAATAACACGTTCCTCTTCCTGACTGTTCACGCTCCTTCCTCTGCCCTCTAACGTGGGCAGTCCATGATCTTCCATCCTAGTTGTTGCTATGCCCTCTAACCTGGGCTCCCCTCCGCCCTCAAACCTGGGCTCACCTCCGCCCTCAAACCTGGGCTCACCTCCGCCCTCAAACCTGGACTCACCTCCGCCCTCAAACCTGGGCACACCTCCGCCCTCAAACCTGGGCACACCTACGCCCTCAAACCTGGGCACACTCCCGCCCTCAAACCTGGGCACACCTCCGCCCTCAAACCTGGGCACACCTCCGCCCTCAAACCTGGGCACACCTCCGCCCTCAAACCTGGGCACACCTCCATCCTTATCCAAATCCATATTGAATAACAACCCTTCCCCTCGGTTGTATCCAATAGGATTGTGAATCTGAAACTTGTCATTTGAAAGCTTAGTACATGTACATGTGAATACTACAAACACAGTACCTACAAATAATTCTCTTCGATCTCAATATTGTAATCATCATCATCATCATCTGCCTAGCCTTTTCTCATCTATATTGGGGTCAGCTTACTTTCTATCTGGATGCAGCTGTATACCAATGTTAAATACATTGGTATTATGGAAATCGTAATATGGAAAAGTAAAAAAAACAAGAAAATAAAAGTCGGTCAATGTCGGTAGTAAGGTAAACCAAAAAAATAAAAAAGCGGGTTTAAGTATCAGGTAATTATAGCCACGTAATGATCACCCATGATTTTTTTTTTAAATACTAAATAGATTTACAAAACTATGCGTCTTTCAAGCTAATCACTGCACATCAGTAATTTAATTTATTACATAGTGGATGAATAAGTAGAAACTAGTCATTAACACAGTGGTCGTTTATTTAAAACGAAAAGAAAAAGAAATAAATGCTATTTATTCACGAGAAAGTGAATTAATAGTTCCCCTTATTATTTTCACTTCAGAAATAAGTTCAGTACTAACATCTATATTCTTACATTAACATGTTTGCACAATCATTGGAGTCTAAATCAAATTGTAAGACGTCATCATATTCATGCTGTTTTTGGAAATAATTTTCTCATAATATATGTTAACGACGGTAGTTTGGAAAAATAAAATAATTCGTAGTTAGTCAGGAAAAGAAAGTAAAGTACGTATTGTATTCCGTAAAAGCCTTTTAAATATCAGTAGGAATTCAAATTAAATCCACACTTCCCTAAAACTTTATTGTGAACGTGAAGAAAAAGAAAATTATGAGAATTCTCTTACGATCCCACTTCTGAATTGTAAGCCACAGCTCAGAAATAAAGGGGATAGAAACAGAAACCCAAATTGATAGTTAAAACACAAACATATTTAATTCCTTTTCCACAATAATTATAAGAATACTGAAATCAACTAAACAATAAGTCTAGTACTTACATTGCTAAGATTTATATAAAAGTTCCACCAGTTTGCCACGCTAGTTTTCTAGAGATGTTGACTAATCGGCGTCTCGAACAAGAAGGCCGGTTGATAGTTGTCTCGTATAGAGAATGACTTACGAAAGAATGAACGAATGTAAGATTGAGTGACGTACGATTATTAGTCGAATAATAGTAGGTGTTGCCAGGTAAGCTAACATTATATTGTTAGTAAAATAAAATATTTACAATAAATCTAGATACAATTTTCTAAAGATACAATTTTATAATATTATTCGTGATGTAGGTAATCTGCAAAAAGTGTTGAGACTGAGTCCATATTACGTATCGAAACTCAGTCCCTATCACAGTTGCTATTGAAAGCATTTACTTTGTTGTGTTGTTGTTGTTGTGTTTTTTTGTGTTTTAGTGTAGTTGTTTTTTTTTTTAATTTTTTAATATTTTTTTTTTTTGCTCGTATTTATTTTTCTTAAATAAATATAAATAGGTTAGACTTAGGCAATTTTCATAATTTTCTGGCGGGGTCTATGTCCCATGAAGCTAAAAAGATATTTACATTAGTTAATACCTATATAAAGCACTGTGTATGTTTACTTTTAGTTATTTGTTTGTAAGTTAACTTAAGATTTGGTTCTGACTTTGACTTTGACTTTGACTTTGACTGGCATGAACTGTGTTCAAAAGTTCCTTAAAATAATAAAGATTAAAAATAAAGGTCTTCTAGCAAACATACAATTTTTTTAAATAATAATAATATTTATTTGTTTAAGACTTAAGCCTATTTACAATCAAATGTACCATAACGCATACTTAAAGTCTAACTTTAAGTATGCGTTAGTAGCAAGATACTGAACAAGTGCAACTGGGCTTAAACTAGGAAGATTCCTGCACGCGTAGCATGACCACGCTATGCCTACGGAAGAATAGACATACTGACAGGAAGAATAGACAAACTTTGTCTATTCTTCCTGTCAGTATGTATTTGTCTATTCTTCCTGTCAGTATGTCTATTCTTCCGTAGACATAATGGTCATGCTACGCGTGCAGTGCTGTAAGCACCAGTTACTTTCGTTACCACCATGATCGAGCTGCCATTTCAAGTGTAGTGCGGTGCAAAAGTAAGTAATACAATAATTATGTTATGAATTTCTTAATTACTATCGTGTGTGAGTGTGCATGTGTGTATGAAAGTAAGTGTGTGAGTGATGTCGTGTGTAGTGTGGTGTGTTTGTGTGTGTGTTTATGTGTGTGTAAAAAAAGTTTTGTTCCACACTAGGAATTTCTCCTGAGTTGTGGGTGCGTTCACAAACATATAGGCTTACATACACAAACAGCCAGACCAGGAACAGTTTCCTGCAGGACGTACAAATATTTGTTCCGTGCGGGAATCTAACCTGCGACACGCAGCACAGCAGCCAATCGTTCAGCCATTTGCGCCAACTGTGTCCTTTATAATAAGGTTGTACATAGATTTCTGTCATCAAGCAGCCGAACCGACCAAATCAATTCCGTCAAGCATCCTAGATGTAATAGGTAAATGTAATAGGTAATGGCGGCTTGTGGGTATCGACCCACAAGCCGCCATTACCAATTTACCCAATAATTGTAATCCAGAAGTCAGTCACACGAGGAGGATGACTCCAAAACATCACAAAACAAAAAGTAATCTTCCTCTCAAGTATTTGCGGAGCTCCTAAGGTTGTAATCAAGTTTAGGCACAGCGAATTTTCGTTTTAACTCGTACACCAACGCGACTCCTCCACTCCATTGTTTGTGGATTTAGTTATTATTCGAAATCGAGTTATGGGAGCCTTCTAAAGGATTAACTGAATTGTTTTAATGTAGGAAGGTCGCTTGTTTTTAATATATGTATTTGTGTCGAGATTTTCGTGGCTGGGAGTTTGTGCAGCGAAGTTTTAATGAGTTGGCTTTATGTATTTTGTTATTTACTGCTTGTGTGAGTATAAATTAAAAGAACTTGTTTAAATAACGTCGTGTTGGCTCTGTGGTTAAGGCGCTCGCTTCTCGTGTATGAGGGTGAGGGATCAATTATCAATGTGAGTCTTTTAATACATGTGTATTTTTTTTAGTTTAGGTATCTTTTACATCACTGTCGTAAAGGAAGAATAAAAAAGTTTACTAAAAAGAGAACGGAACAAAGCCACCGACTTCCGAAATTAAACTTAAGTCATGTGTGTTCTGTGCTAATGTAATTTATCACTTTTTAATTTTTGAAGGCGGTTCTCTTTTTAGTAAAAAGTTTTTATTTTCCACTTTTTACTGCCTCCTTATCACTTAAATCCATTTAGAAACGGCAACACAGTTAAAACAGGGTATTGTCTTGTTTTCCTTAAAATCATTTGTACTATTATTGTTTTCCATAATCGTCCCCCGTCATAATATTTACTTGCACTATTATCATTTATACTAATAACGTTTGTCATAACAACTTATTAGTCATAACTTTCATTAACCATAAAATTAGTTGCCATAATAACATATGTTATAATCGTTACTTGACATAAGCAACATTTAATATAATTTAGAAACGTTTATTGTTTTGTACAAAAATTAATGTCATTAAGGCCACCCACTAACCAAATGATTTATTACAGTAATCTGCAATCTTTAGACAATAAAAAGTTAGTAAAAATCGAAACGGGTAGATTAGGTTAGGTTGTGACCACACAACGCGCCTGATGTCCTCATTTGCGTAGCAAATAATATTTAGACATTTGTTTTGGCATAAATTAAATTCGCATAATGTTACTAGGCTGTGCAAATCTATTGCGTCACGCTAAAGTATTGTCTTAAAAAAAACAATAAGTTGTGCTACAAAAGTTAGTGACAGAAACGAATCGCTGCAAAACCGACTCCACGTAGTCTTATCTGCCCTACCCTAGAGTGTAATCTAAGCCCGCGAAGGCGCGGAGGGGCGAGGCGGCCCGCGAGCTGAGGAGCAGGTGGTTTTAACGCTCGCCGCCGTGGCTGAGGCTGGCCGGCGTAGCCGGCCAGCAAGCCGAAGCCGCGGTGGTGAGCGTAAAACACATCTGCGACGATAAGCTCGCGTGGGACCGCCGGAGCCCCGCAGCGCCGGAGCCGTGACAGAAATCATGCCTGCTGCATGTTGCATGCTGCATGCTTGCTTGCATGCTGCATGCTTGCTTGCATATTACATGCTTGCTTGCATGCTGCGTGCTTGCTTGTATTCTGCATGCTTGCTTGCTGCTTGCATGGTGTATGCTTGTTTACATGTTTGTGTGGTTACTGCATGCATGGTAAAAATATGTTTTAATATCATTATGCGTAAATAAATTTATGCTTTAGAATGTGCTTAATCATTATTTGTATACGTTATACGTAAATAATGTTATTGCAAAAATATAATTAGAAGAAACAAATGTACGTTAAGTTATATTAGGTCTTAAAATTTTATGCAAATGGATGGAGATGGTTTATTTTTAGGTTTCCTTGTGATTAAAAATCTGTATCTGTTATCATAACGTCAACATTGCAGGCGGTTATACTCGTACTGAACTAGTATTGTTGTACTAGTATGGGCAATGGTGAATAAATGTTATGGAAAAGGAAATTATTGAAAATAAAAATTATAGCAAATAAATTTATGGATTAACATTATTATAATACTTGATCGATTATGACCAATGAAATTAGTGAAAATGATTTTATGTAATTTAATGATTATAGCAACTGAAGCATTATTTCTAATGAAATTATGGCAAATAAAAGTATGGCATATAAAATTATGGCATTTTAAATTATGGTAAACATTAGTAAACCTTAAAACAGAGATTGAAAGAAACGAAAGCGTCTTCTACGTATAATTATACTTACTATTTGGTTTGTGTTGATTTTTTCAAGTGGATTGGATAGTCCATTTATCGAGGAAGGCTATAGGCCCATGCGAAGCCGGGTCGGGTCGCTAGTATATTATAAATGCCAATGTGACTTTGTTTATTTGATTACTTTTACGGCTAAAAGGCAATAAAAAACCATTCCGCCTTGAGCAAGCGTTTAAAGAATGCTCGTGCCTTCTCTATATGAGAAGGGAGCTTTGCCCAGCAGTGAGACAATAATAGATTGTCAATATTATTATTTCACTTCAGCCGAAAGACGTCCACTGCTGGACATAGGCCTCCTCCAAAACGGGGGGGTTTGCCATAATCGCCACCTTGGCAGGCGAGTTGGCGATCGCAGTATGGTTGTTACAAAGGCATAGAGAACGCTGTTGCCCATTCTCTGGTGAGTCCCTTAGTCGCCTCTTACGACACCCACGGGGAGACTTCATATCATAACTACATAAATCCCAGTCGCCATGATTTTTTCCGCCACCTTCAACAATAATCGTCACATTTCAGCCACTTTACACAAAACCCTTAAAAAAATATAAAATACACTTTTCTCATACATACGTTCAGTACATTTTGAGTTTATCGCGACTGAATTTCAGCCGAAAGACGTCCACTGCTAGACATATGCCTCCCCCAAAGGGGGGGCTTTGCCGTAATCGCCACGCTTGGCAGGCGGGTTGGCGATCGCAGTATGGTTGTTACAAAGGCACAGAGAACGCTGCTGCCCATTCTCTGGCGAGTCATTCTTGACCTACGTCAGCTACGATTCTTCTGGCGTAGCTGCTACGTCAGCTACGGCGTAACATGTTCGCAAGAGAAACTCAGAATTAGGCCGAGCAATAAATATACTTAAAATATTTTTGTCTAAGTCTGCAGACGAAAATAATTATTTTGAAAGTTTTCGCAATTTTATTGAAAACATCTTAATTTATTATTTATCGCCGCGAGATAAAAGTAACACTCAAATCTTAGTCTCATTTTTTATTTAGTAGAATGGGCCTTCTGGTATCAACCGTACTTTAACCACATCAAACACTACTTTTATAATAGTTCCACAGTGGTATCAGAATTTCATTATAAGTTATCAAACGAACAACGTGCACTGCAATACCGAACTTAATTAAATTAATTAGAATCAATAATTTCACAAACATTTACAAATTAAATTTTAATCCAATGAATTTCCCGTTGAGGTTCCCGTTCCGAATGAGGTTCCCGTGTTGGCATGGCTGCGAAAGTAGGAACTTTCTGACCCTTGTCAATCGAATAACTTTCAGAATCCAAATGTTCTGATGTCGCGAAGGTGTGAGGTTATCAGGTAATTGAACAAAAGGTACTCTTTCGGAGTTCTGCATGAAATATGGAACACAGGAAGTTTGCTAACTGAGGGCCAGTCACGGGCGCGTGAAGTTTTAATAATATCAACCTATTATAGTACCACTACAGAGCAAAGAAAAAGCGGCCAAGTGCGAGTCGGACTCGCCCATGAAGGGTTCCGTAGCAGCAAGTAACATAATATAAAAGTTAGTTGATTGAATGAAACAAAGAGAATCTTTGGAATGAAAGGTAAATTCCGGTTTACGATTTATGAATTATGACGTATTAATAAAAAAACTACTTACTACATCTCTTTCAAACCAATTTCGGTGGAAGTTTACATGGTAATGTACTTCATATTTTTTTTTTTTAGTTTTATCACTGTCTTATTTTAGAAGTAACAAGGACACATTTTACCACTATAGAAGTGTCTCTCGCGCAAACTATTCAATTTAGAAAAAAAATATATTAGAAACCTCAAAATCATTTTTAAAGACCTATCCATAGATACGCCACACGAATGAGTTTGATGAAAAAAAAATTTCGAGTTTCAGTTCTAAGTAGTGAAGAAGTGGGGATCCCCCAAAATTTATTGTTTTATTTCTATTTTTGTGTGAAAATCTTAATGCGGTTCACAGAATACATCTACACACGACATACGGACGGACAGACAGACATGACGAATCCATAAGAACCCTTTTTTGCCATTTGGCTACGGAACCTTAATAAGGTTTATAACCAATATGCGTTGCCAAGGATGACATTAGGCACAGAAACGTGGTCCTTAACTGCTGGCCTCCTAGAGCAGCGAGCCATGGAGAGAGCTCTCGTATTTTCTTTGCGCGATAAAATCCGGAACTAAAGTCACCGACATGGCTCTCAGAATATGCAAGTTGAAGTTACATTGAGCAGGCCACATGCCGCGAAGAACCGATAATCGATGGGGAAGGCGACCAAGAACCGTAAGGCGCAGCGTTGGTAAGATTCCCACTAGATGGACTGACGGCATCGTGAAGGTCACAGGAAACTAGTGGATGCAATCGGCAGGTTGTCGTTCCTTGTAGCGTTCTATGGGCGAGACCTTTATACAACCACGTTTTCCAGCTTATGATGATGATGATGACAGGGCAAGACTATTGCTCATACGGAGAATACACTTTCACCATATTTGCTCGATTCAAATTTCAACCATACTTAATATCATAGATTTTGGACCATAAATATCATCATTTTTCAGTCGTAAACTCCTGGTAGAGTGGTCTTGATCATGGATCGTCTGAAAGGTTGGTTTTGGCTTTTACGAGACTTCTCCATCACTCTTTATTCGCGACACTGCGTGAACCATAAATATGAATGAACTTAGCTCCCAAGACGGTACCTGTTCCTTTATCTCCAGAAAAAAATCCGGTTAAGTTATACACATTGCAATTTTGAATTTACCTAGTAAAAAGAAAGAAAAGAAAAAGCATTTATTGGCCCGCACAGGACAAAACACACAAATAACAACAAGGTTTACATATTATTATAAAAGAAAATAAAAAAAATAAGAAACGAAATCGGTCCTGTACGATGCCAAAAGGCCCCTATCTCAGCATTGTGCTGTAACATTTAAAAACGTCACAGCGCTGGGTAGATAGATCTGAACAACAAACAACACCGACAGATCGCGTAAGAAAGCGAAATAGGTCAATGAACGATAAGACTCCACCTTGTTACTTATGCACCGCTGCTAATTTGGTAAGCACGTACCGCCATTACCAATAGTCGTTACTCTATTACGTGACCAAAATGTTAGCAAACATGTATGAGGCTTAGCAGTTAGCTCCGAAGGAGGGGAGAACTTTATGCTCTTGCTTAAAAGATTCATTGGGTGATTCGTAGTGAATCTTTTAAGTGAAACCGCAAGAAATAAACTCCACGACATCTAGGCTTAGATACATCTGAAGGGTACAAAGTCCTAAAGTCGATGTTCGAGTAAATACAGGTATAGTACAAATTATTCATGAGGAGGAGGAGCTCGCTGTACGGATCGACCGGTCATGATGCTTACCGCGGTTGGAACGTGGATGGGTGGTCATTCATTTCATACCCAGATTCCGCCGTGGCCAAAAAGCACATGCAACCGTTAATCCTGGCTGTTATTCGTAGATCTTTGACAGTCGTTTTAGGTGTCAGAAACTGGAAAGTCTGACAACCAGTCTTACCAAGGGATATCGTGTTACCTAGCAACTGTCCTAGTAAATGTCTCACTGATGGTGGCGTGTGGGTTAGATCATTCGGTTCCCTTCAAAATGGTTGAGCTAAGTGGTGCTGATCCGCGCGTCATGTTCGTGAACGGGCGCTGTCAGTTGAGATTGGTCATCTCTTAACTGCCATGGCTTTTATATTAATTTATTTTTAATTAGAATGTTTTGGATTTCTCTTCCCTTACATTGTTTTCACATATAGAAGCAACAAGAATAATGTAGCCTGGATTTTGTAAAAACTTGATTGAAAAGAGTGTCCGTGGAGTTTCTTGCTCGTTCTTCTCCATAGAGACCTACCCTACGTTTTGGAACGAGCAACTAGCTTCAACTTTCTGACTAACTGACTCTTTGACTATTCAAAAGTGCCTGCAAATAGTTTAATTGATATAAATGCTTTGACTTTGACTTTGACTGGGTTGTGGCGGTCGCGGTCAGACGGGCAGTCGCTTCATGTAAAACACTTATATTTTGCTGCATCTAGTTAGACTGGGAGCCAACCCCAAAATATTTGAAAAAGGCTTGTGCCCGTCAGGGTCCTTAATGATCTAATGTAAAAGTTATCACCTCAGGGGTGTGATTCTGTAAGAACTCATTCTAAACTTCGAATCTGAATCCGCTGTGAGTTTCTTGATTGGCATTCTAAAACTCGGTTGATAATTCGAATTTACACTAGCGCCACCCTTACAAGCGTGTCAGCGAGTTGAACTAAATTGACAGGGAGATTATGACAGATAAAGTATGAGATGACGTAAGAAGTGGCATTCTGTAAGGTAATTTCCCCGTCACTTCGACGCTCACTTCGCACTCGAACCCGATTCAAAGTGTCAAATATTTCAAGGTCATTTTGAACCTTATGCGAAGTGAGAGTGAATAGCGATGTGAGATGCGAGTTGTTGTTTGAATTTTACAGAATCGACCTGCAGCTCGCAATATGAAATGTAATAAAGTATTGACTGTCTAGCCTCAATACTTTATTACATTTCATATTGCGAGCTGCAGGTCGATTCTGTAAAATTCAAACAACAACTCGCATCAACAACAACATCATCATGTTGGTTGGAAAACAAGATGGCCCACCTAATGTTATGTTGCCACCGCTTCCTATATCGGCGATATTTGCCGACGAGCGCACTGACAGATTTTATACGGTACAGCGTAAGAAATCTGCCTCGTTACTTTACAGTCCCAACATAATTCTGTACTCGATAGCCGCGCCCAAGCAGATAGCCCGCTTGTGTGGACGTCAGCTGATCGAACCAGATCCCATTTAGTTATTAACTACTAACATAAGCTTAAGTATTATTGTTACTGAACAAATAAATAAATTATTTCTAATATTAAAAATATATATATATACAGGGTAATTGAAAAAATACCCAAAAACCACTTAATCCTCACTTCGTATCATCACCCTGAACAACATTTGTTCTACGACTTTTAGAAAATTCGGTAATTTTGTTTTTCCATACAAAAAATATAAACACACTTAAAATTTTGCATAATATTTTTATCTGACACGGCCGACGATAGGCCTGCAATCAGCTGTGCCCTGTACATTAGCCTACCGACTATCTACATCATATTCGCTATCATATGGGTGCGTGCGCGCGTAGTATACGTATATTTTACAGACTTCAAATAAATTGTTTTTGGCTACGTTATTTAGTTGAGGTCAAAGTCGTAGAACAAATGTTATTCAGGGTGATGATACGAATTCCAGTTTAAGAGGTTTTGGGTATTTTTCAAAAATATTATGCGACCAATATTTGCCTTCTGGACAGATGAAGGGAGGACATCTGCAATACCACAGGCCCCGTAGATGAGTTGCCATCTCCCTATGCAAGAAACAATGTTGAAATGTCTCATCATCATCAGCCAGAAGACGTCCACTATTGAACAAAGGCCTTCCCTATAGAACGTCACAACGAGCGGAAACCTGCCGCTTGCATCCATCGGTTACCCGCGACCTTAACGATGCCGTCTGTCGCGGTCGGAGGCCTGCCAACGCTGCGTCTTTCGACTTGCAAATTTTGAGAGCTTTGTCGGTAACCGCAAATTCTTCGGCGGGTTTCCTCGTTCTGGATATTATCGCGGAAAGAAACTCCGAGCATAGCTCTTTCCATTGCTCGCTGACTTTGAGCTTCTGCATTAAGTGGCCTGCAGTTAAGGACCACGTTTCTATACCATATTAAGTCAACACTGGCAACACACACTGATTTTAAACCTTCATCTTAAGGCAGTGTGGAATTTTGGACGAAATGATGTCTCGTAGCTTCCCGAATTGGTTACTCGAATAAAGAAAATTCAATTATATTCTATTACACTTTCACCCGTACCCTTCTAACCGGAACACAGTAAAGCTGCTTTGCGGTAGAAATAGGCACGGTGGTAGTCCACAAAGAGTTCTACTACAAACATGGGCAGTTGTTAGACGGAACCCTAACAATCTAAAACCCCCAAAACAGGAGAAAGCATTGGAAAATTGGCGCGAGTGGAATACGATCCATTTTATTAACCCCGGCCGGTTTGTAATTGAATTCCGGTTTTTTTCCCGTTGTCCAGTCGCGGAGCCCACTGATTGGGTTTTGAGTGATTCTGGGCTTGTTTTCTCGTGTTCTGATTGGTGCAATGATTGTCTTTGACCGAAATTGGGCTTGAAATAACTAGGATTATGATTTCGAATCGGCAATTTACTCGAAGAATTAAAAAGCACAAAGGTGCTGTGTATCAGACGAAGATGTGTATTTTAAAATAGCCTTATAGCCTTTCTTGGGATTCAAGCTAAGTCTGTACCAAATTTCATCAACATTGGTGCAGTAGTTTAGCCATGAAAGTGTAACAAACTGATATACTCAGCTTCGGATATATATAATACAAGCCTTTAATTGTCCCACGCGAGGCAAAAGGCCTCTTCTCATACAGAGAAGACATGAGCATTGATCACGTGCGCTCAAGGTGGAATGGCGATTTCAGACATATATTAATTATTAGTCCAGGTTTCCTCACGATGTTTTCCTTCACCGATGTCAATGATGTCCAAAATGAACTTAGAAAGTACATGTTTCATTAAAAAAGTCACATTGGTACTTGCTCGTGCCCGGGTGCGAACCTACAACCTCGAGCATGAGGGGCAGGCGCCTTAACCGCTGAGCCATCACGACATTAAGATAATGATGTAAAGATTTCATTCCAGATTGAGATTTATCCATTCATCATCTGCCTAGCCTTTTAGTGCTGAATAATTTTCTGCTACTAAAACCTTCTCCAGAATGTAACAAACACTTTTCTGAAAACCGCATCAAAGTCGGTTCAGCCAAACGGGAGATAATCGCGGACAAACATATATACATACATACTAATATACGGGTCGAACTGAGAACCTCCCTTTTTTTCGAAGTCGGTTAAAAATATACATAATATTTATTACTATAGCTAATCTTGGAAACCATCATCTCCCTAGCCTTTTCCCCACTATATTGGGGTCGGCTTCCAGTCTAACCGGATGCAGCTGAATACCAGTGTTTCACACGGAGCAACTGCCAATCGGACTTCCACAACCCAGTTACTGGGTAACACGATACCCCTTGGTAAAACTGGCTGTCAGACTTTCTGGCTTCTGACTATACCCATAATGCCAAAGATCTACAAATGACAGCCGGGACCAACGGCTTTACGTGCTTTCCGAGGCACGGAGGGAACTCGGTATGAAAGGGATGGTCACCCATCCACAGACCGACCGCGGTTAGCGTAGCTTAACCTTTGACCAATCGATCCGTACGGCTTTAACTTAGCCACGAGCTGCAAAGATTGCACTTCCTTTATTATAACTAAATAAGTTTTTAACAGTTAGTTTTGTAACAGCCTTCATTCAGCACACCTAAGCAATTTTCAGTAGGAATCTATATCGTAAAAATGGATCGTTGTTCGTTAGTCTCGCTAAAACTCGAGAATGGTTAGACCGATTTAGCTAATTTTGGTCTTGAAATATTTGTGGAAGTCCAGGGAAGGTTTACACGTTAAGAAAACTTAAACATCGATTGACAGGACAACGTCTGTCGGGTCAACTAGTAATTTTTATAAAACTTTCAATATTAACAACATTACACTAATCATAAAGAGGTAAATTAAATTTGATTTTTCCTTTTATTTGTTTGTAAGGACTTTGTAAGGACCACAGGCTGGAAGCCTTGGTCTGATTAGAAAAAAAAAATGACTGAAAGAAAGTTACTCTGTGCCTTAGGCAGTTTCATGATAATACATGACTTTAGGCAGAAGTTAGTCATAAATAAAAAGTTTAAACATTCTTCAAATTGACAAATATGAGACAGCACATTCAGCTTTCACATTGATTACACAAAGAAGCGAGTCACCATTAACTTATATATTGGATAATATATGAAAAGAAAGCAACAAATCATATCACAGAGAAATATATGCGTACCCAACGGTCCAGAAAAGGTCTTCAACAAGAATAAAACAAAATGTTTTCGTCTATTTGCAAGAAAACTAAGCGAATCCTTCATTCACCGTGCCTCGTTTGCATAAACTGTTACTAGCCAATAGTACAAATAAAGTTGTGTACCTTCTCTATATAATAACTATTTATTGACTAAATTTTTAATAATGATTTGTCACGTTTAATTTTGTAAATATTTTTAAATATTTGTTTTTACCGTTTTAACTTTTACGTTTTAACTTTTGTCTTTTAACATTTAACTTTTAACTTTATTATTTAAAAAAAGTTAAATATAATTTATAATTTTTATTATTATATTCATTTTACTTTTTTCACCATTTTGATTCCAAAGAGTTGTTTGAAAACTCCGACTGACTTATTACTGTAGAATAATATTAACTTTTATTGAATTAATAAGTACAATACGTAACACGTAACATATACAAAGCTTAAAAATAAATATAAACATAATTATGTACAATGGAGGGCTCACAGGGCATCAAAAAACTCGTCCGCATCGCTCTCAATGAGACAAGTGCCCAAAAGGCTAGCAGCATTACCACGTTGAATGGCAATGCTAATTCTTTGACCCAAGAATAGATCAGCCCTCTGGTCACGTGAAGAGTCGACCAGAGAAAAGGCCAGCCCTCTAATCACGTGAAGGGTCGACCATGAATATTAAAAAAATATATATATAATTTTTAACATTCAAATACAAATACAAACTTTTTATTTGTTGAACATAGGTCGGTTAGGTACAGGGGTCATTATTAATAATGAGCACTATGTCTAGCCATCATCGGCATACAAACAATTTAACTTCAACTCTCAAAATTCTATTTTGAACATTCAACTTTCAACATTCAAATTTCAACATGCAACTTTAAACATTCAACATTCAACTTTCAGCATTCAACTTTCAACATTTAACTTTCAACTTTCAACATTCAACTTTCAACATTCAAATTTTAACACATTCAACTTCAACTTATTACTTTTTATAACACTTCCACCTTATCTTTAAGCAGAATTGCATTAACCTAACTCCTATCTTAAAGGAACCTCAAACACTCTAACATGAAACTTTAAAACCACACAACTTACAAACTGCAAACATCGTTGGCGCCAGTAACTAAACAAGCGATCTAAACACAGCACAGCCATTCCCGCGTACAGTGAAAGTAAATACCGCGTGAAATTGAAGGAGCATCGATCGTAAGTTCTCGGATCAGCTGTTCAGTAGTGCCGTAACACGCGGCATTTGTTCCGATGTACTCACTCAATCTGACTGCCTGAGGAACGCCCTTTGCTTTTTATGAGCGCCTGGTAGAAAGGGTAAGTAATTAGAGTAGTTTCAACGGTATCGTCTGTGAAGAAATAAAGGTGTAGGTACGTTTGTTTGTTTATTTCTTAAGTTTTTGGGTGTAGGTACAGACAGCGTCATCAACTGCTTACCCCCCATCCGGAGTAATTATGCATGTGTAGGGGGTTAGCAGTTGATGACGCTGTCTGTACCTACTATGGTGTCACTATATATTTTTCAACACACTTGCTCATAAAATGGCTCTAATTTCACCGCAATTAGTCACATAATGACACCTGTAATCAAACTGTGACTTTTTCATTGCTATTATTCACAAGTGAGTTATAGGGTTTTTTATTTTTATTTTATTGGTTGAGTTGCTCTGTTCTTAAAAAAGTTTCGATACAAACAAGATCGTGTTCAATAGTACCTACAAATAAATTAATGTACCTATTGCTTGCTCATTTCATGCAACTTCGTATTTAAATAGATAATTTTAACTTGTACGTTTTTAATAAATAAAACTTTCACTCAAATATAACTTTTGTTTTCTCTGTAATAAAGAAAACTTTGAATTCCTTATTTTGTACGTGGCTAGAACACTATCCGCGAAAAGACAAAAAAAAAGAAACCTCATTCTTTTAGTCTATGGCCGATCGCCATTATTTGATGCGCGCGCATAGATAAACTGATTAATTTTTCCCGCCATTGCGAAAAACTTTTCACAACTCGTTTTCACTGTTGAAAATATTTTTTTAGTATTATTTTCTTCACAAGTGTGTTGAAAAACGTGTATGATACACGTGTGTATTGATGATTACCGTCCTCGGCTCTCTTAAGACCCTCACCTAACGGCTCGGGCCTCAATGGCGCCTCAGCGGTAATCACCAATATTACACACTTGTACCATAATGTACTATTTCAACACACTTGCTCATAAAATGGCTCTAATTTCACCGCAATTAGGCACATAATGACACCTGTATTCAAACTGTGACTTTTTCATTGCTATTATTCACAAGTGAGTTATAGGGTTTTTTTTATTTTATTGGGTGAGTTGCTTTGATCTTAAAAAAGTTTCGATACAAAAAAGATCGTGTTCAATAGTACAAATAAATGAATGCACCTATTGCTTGCTCATTTCATGCAACTTCGTATTAAAATAAATAATTTCAACTTGTACGTTTTTAATAAATAAAACTTTCAAATATAACTTTTGTTTTCTCTGTAATACAGAAAACTTTGAGTTTCCCATTTTGTACGTGGCTAGAACGCTATCCGCGAAAAGACAAAAAAAAACCTCATTCTTTTAGTCTATGGCCGATCGCCATTATTTGATGCGCGCGCATAGGAAAACTGTTTAATTTTTCCCGCCATTGCGAAAATTTTTTCACAAATTGGTTTTCACTGTTGAAAATATTTTTTTAGCAATATTTTCTTCACAAGTGTGTTGAAAAACGTCGTATGATACACGTGTGTATTGATGATTACCGTCCTCGGCTCTCTTAAGACCCTCACCTAACGGCTCGGGTCTCAATGGCGCCTCAGCGGTAATCACCAACATCACACACTAGTACCATAATGTACTATTACGAGGTATAATTTTGGATTGCCCGACACTTTCCGTGTGAACTTTGGGAAGACGGTTGAAACATAAAACAAAAGTGATAAATAATGCAATATTTAAAATCTCGTGGCATAATGTGTCGAACTCTTCCGAAACGGCTTGACTGATTTGTATGAATTTTTTGTTTCGGTTTTTTTTTTGTTTTGTTTTGTACCAAATATGGTAGGTCTGAATAATATAATAATATAAAACATTTATTTTTCTCTACACAAGTTATGTACTTAATGCTAACAATAGTACACGAACCAGGAGCTAACTTTGTGAGAGACTGGTGCCTGAAGTAGGTTTATATACAAACCTGTATTACAGGTCACCAGGGCCCTCCCGCGGCTAGATGCCTTCTGTGAATTTGGACCATCATAACAATGTAGTAAACATAACTAAGGTATAATTCAAAAATAAAATAGATAAAAATACAAACATTCGAATTAATAACCTCCTCCTTTTTGAAGTCGGTTAAAAAGAAAATACAGTAAGTTAGTGGAATACAGGAGTATGTATGAGTAACCGGAGAAAGTCTATAAAGAGATGTGCGAGTGTGTGAGTGTGTGTGTGTGTGTCTGTGTGTGTGTGAGTGAGGATGCTTGAGTGAGTGTGGTGTGGGTATGGTTGATGGCATGGGGAAGTAGCAGAGGGGATCGAAGTAAACAGATATAGTTTACCTGAGAGGGATTAACAACTTCTCAGTTTCCTGATAGTCTAGAGTTTTCAAATAAGTGGTGACTGAAATTTTACATTTGTGTTTAGTTTGAGGATATATATTAAGGATTTTATTTAGGTTGTTATAGAGGTATGAAAATAGGTCGTAGGCTATTTTTTTTTATTTATTTAGCAAAACAGCGTTTGCCCCTGTTGAGACCGCGTCTCTCACCATCGCCGCGCGCCAGCGGCAGTGAACGAGGAGTGCGGGGGCAGCGGGGAGTCAGCCGGCGCACAGCCGAGCGCGGGCCCCGCACCACACCACTAGTCAGCTGTTGCACGCACTTACGCACGGCTGCGCTCGCGCATCTTATTTTCTTGTTAGCATATTTACTTGTTTTCTTAGTTCGAATCATTATACATGTTATACAGTCCACTGCATTTAATTTATATATAGTTCCTTATTCGTATTCATCTCCACCACGAGCTATCGTCGCGAGCAGCCCCATATATATAAGAAAGAAGGTTTGCCCGGTCAGCTAGACATATAATATTGAATTCTTTAATATAATATTTTATTCTTTTCAACTATACACCTGCCATTTTATCTCTTCACCACCCTTGACTAAGGCATTAAGCCCGCCTTTGTACGTTTGTGCATGAACTTTAAATAAATAAAGAACTAGCGATCGTTTCAACTTAATATTCTCACTCCATTTGTTCCCTCGATTTTGCGATTCTATAGTAGAGTAGGTAATTCTAAAATGACTTGACGAAATTTTATAGTAATTGAATTTTGAACTTTACAAATACCGACGTCAAAGTGGTAAGAATGGCAAGCGAACAGGAAATAAAAATAACAAAAATAATAATAAAATCCGCAAACACAATTACAAAGTTTTTGCTTTAGGTTAAAAAAAAAACAAAACCTAAAAACTGTTGGGCAAAGCCCACGTCAAATATGCACCCTGAATATTTTTGACACAAAAACTTTTACCAAAACACGAAGCAAATAATAAACTAAAAAAAAATAGCTGGGCACTCCCCAATCATTTTTTGCTACACACACGCGATCGAGTGACGGCTAAAAAAACAAGCGAAAACCAGATAAAACCGGTACTAACAACGTTTTATTTTTTGCTAAACAATGCAATTTTATTCTATACAGAAAATTATGCAACTTTCATGCAAATCGGTAAATGGATAAAAAGGTCGTTATGACACATTTTTTGCTTAAAAAATCAAACAGTTTCTACATTCATTCACGTCATTTCTAAAGAAATCACGTTTTAGATTTTTTTTGTTAACTAATTAATAATATTCACCTTAAATTCATATATTCTATTATTTTCTAAACTGTAGCAATCAACCATGAAAGCGGTAGAAACATTAAAAAATTAATATTTATTTTCTCAACTTCGCAGATTCGCTATTACGAAAATTGCTACTGTGATTTTTCTAGCTTCGACAAACTAAGATTCTAAACAAAGCATCAATGCAATTTTCTTTTCTTAACGCGATTTATATTACGTCCTGTAACTCTCGCGCTTTTGAAGTCGTTACTTGAGAGTACAGTAAAATGTAAGCTGTTCTCAAAATCCACAGGAAAGCAAAAAGGAAGCAAGCTGTTCTCAATTTCCACGCGGAATAAATTCCACAGGAATGTTCGTGTGGGTTGTGTCCTAATTATGGTGCGATAGAAGTAAAAAGGTAAAAAATGCAAGCAGCGTTTGCTTAAATGCCTCTTCACAATAGCAGGATGTCGGTTTTGATTTTTTAACGGGTATCGGATCTGACACCAGGCTCGTGGAATCCGGTTATAAGGAATATTTTGTTGCTTTTCCCAGAAGAAAGCGTCCTTTTGTGGCTATTGGTCAAGTTTTGTTCTGTGTCCTGCTTGTTATAAAGGAAAGTAAAGTTCTTTCTCCTTTCTACTTTTTAGTTTTTTCTCTCGTTTTCTCTTTTCTGATTATCTTCGTTGCGGGATCCAAAACAGTTTTATCGATTCTCCGGCACTCGTCGAGCTTGATTACTTTGGAGCTTTTCTGGTACTCGCGACTGTTGTTGGTTCTTACTTTAAGGATTTGCAGTGGTTTGAAAAATGTGATAGACTAGACCGACAAAACAGCTATACATAAAACAAAGCTCTTATTCCGAGATCATATCGACACCTCACGTATTTATTCATATTTTTTTATCAATAAAATATTTGCACTGCTTTCAAAAAACCTTTTTTCCTCCTCGCGTGTAAAATTGCTTTATTTTGTCCCAAGCTCATAATGAGGATGGGAACAAAATCATGGCAAATGAACGCTTCCGTTCCTAAAAATACCAGGTTACATTTATCCCTCTTAAGCTTCGTGTTACTCTATTTTGAACTGAATATCAGACAAGATAAAGTCTAAGCTTTATTTCCGAAGAAGGTAGTGTTATGATTGGAAGTCATATGTTCGAATTTGGGCTGATTTTTCTTTGTTACTTTCGGAAATACGTCTTATACCAGTAATTTCTCGTTATAATAAGCCGTATAGGTAGGTACTTTTTCTTTAAGCCTCAATCTGTATATTTTTTTGGAAATATGCGCAAGTTTTATCTGAACGTTGTGACGGATTCCATTTAAATTATTTTTTTTCTTAAGATCGTACCTTTAGTCATTTGTTTCTTTCTTTTTCATTAACTTTTAAGTGGCTTACATCTACAGCCAGCCTCATCATAACTTAAACTATTTTAAAGCTAAACGCACAATTTTATTATTTACGACTAATCTCCTTACTTGGCTCAAAATGAGTTTTTTTTAACTTTGCTATAAACGCCTTCTGCAAACTGTATAATCACCATAATTATCATTATTTCCTCTCTTAACAACCCCAAAACTAAAACAGTAATCAGGAATCAGGTTGTAATTAGATAGTTAAAAAAAAACTTAAAAATGAACTTAAAATGATTTTTTTTTAATGTAGGGTTTTTGGGTTTATCCATTTCAAACAAACATCTAAAAAGCAATACATCTTTTCACTTTATAATAATTCAAGTATTCATAATTTTTAATATTTCAATTTTTTAAATTTGATTCAAAAGACCCTTCTCAAAAGAATATAGAGTACATAACTTTAGTGAAATAATCATAAATATTGATTCAGCAGTTTTAGATAAAATCGTAAAAATGCATAATGTCAAATACAGAACTGCTTTTTTTTTATCGGTTTGTAAATACAATCAATATTGTTCTTCGAGCTGTATTGAAACCTAATCAATTGTGAAATTCAATAAAAGAGTAATGCAAGCTTTAAGAACGATTTCATTTATATAAACATTCCAAGAAATTCATGCACCAATGAATTCAATATTATAAAGAGCAATTTAAGCAGAAATCAAGTACCATTTTGTATGGTTTGTGGCATTCAATTTAAAAGAAAACCTTCGAAATTAAACGCCTAGAGGTATTTGTAAATAACTCCCCGATTGCAAATTTCATTCAAATTGGTCGATACGTTCAGGTGATTGAACGAATGGACAAATGCAAACATTATTATAATGAAAAATATACATATTATATTTATTACTGTAGCTAATCTTGGAAATCACCATCTCCTTAGCCCTTTGTGTGTGGGTCGGCTTGCAGTCCAACCGGATACAGATTAATACCAATGTTTTAGGCTAAGAACTCACGATGCGGTTTTCGCCCGGCTCCCGCCCGCAGCGGGAGCCAAATACACCGCGCACACCGCGGGCGTAAACCGCGTCGTGAAATGTGCTTTTGTTTTTTACATTTAAATCTGCATTCTACAGAAGCTGCGGCCCCGCAACCGCAGCCAGACGCGGGTGAAAACCGCATCGTGAGTTCTTAGCCTTATATGGAGCGACCGCCTATCTGATCTTCGCCACCTAGTTACTGAGTAACACGATACTCCATGGTAAGACTGGTTGTCAGGCTCAATTGGAAATAAAGGGTAATTAATTACTTTTTATGTAAAGGGTGACAATTTGTATATCTTACTCAAGGTATAACAAGTATAACCTAAAATTCTGACTGAGTATACCTGTAGATAATAATTGGTTCGACTTTGAAATTAACCCACTGACAAAAAGTTTTTTTCTGTTCCTTTAGTGGCTCTAATTTTATTCAAAAAGTACCAAGATTATAATAGACCGGAGATATTTATTGTATTGTTCTTATATTGTTAGTGTCCGTGACGAATCACGTCTCCACTGACAAAGTCTACTAATGGCAGAACATCGATATTTACTGTTAAGTACCAGGGCGACAGAAACATATAGGAAGATATTATAGAACCACCATTCCATTCCGTATCCAGCACAGGTCGCCGCAAAGCTAATAACATACTTCCCTCACTGTCATTCGTGAGGTGAAAACCAACTTGGCTCACTAATGCTCAACCAACTAAGTTACGCTCATCAAACAAGAAATTCCACGATCCTCATATGAACTTCACTTCCTTTGCTGAGCAAATCTAAGGAAATTGAGTTATGAATAAGACATTTTCTGTTCCGTGTATAAGAATGTAGATTGACGACACGTAATTTGGATTGGTAGGTACTTGGTTTTGGTCTGGGAATAAGCTGGGTTTTATGTAGCAGACAGTGAGATACATAACTGATACTTGTACCTATACAGAATGATTGGTAATTCAATACATTCCCTGAAAGGGGATAAGCTTTAGCTAATTTGTAACAAATATTTCTAGAACTTAGGATAAGATACTAGGAGGTTGATTATTAAGTTATGGCACTTTTTAATTTATTACGCCTTTTAGCCACACACTGAATGACTCTAAATGAATTTGTTTTCGGAGGAATCATTCGTTCATGAGCTATCAGAGAAGTATAAAGTTTGCGTCCAGAGTTGCAATTTGCTGTCAACTTAAAAAGTGCCATAAATGATCACGCTCAAAATGTGAGGAAAGCTATATGATGAGTTTTGACGTATTGACCCTTAACTCAAAATCCACACAGTTTTAACCCCAAGTTTTCGGGATGGCAAATTAGCTCTAGTTTATCCAAAGGTATTGAATTTAGAAAAGAAACAAATGAAGGAGTGTAATTCAATGTAAAACCCTACAAAAAGCGTGTAAACAACTGCTAGATCAATGATACAGAACTCCATGTAGTATTCAGGAAACAATCGGTGCACACAATACTAGAAACTAATGGGCAATTAATTGTGGCGACAATGCAGCTTGATTACCCAGTCATTGTGGCGCTTGTAGGTGCCACGAACTAATCTAGCCTCTAATTAATGCTCAACGCCATAGACAAAAAAATGTGCAAAAGGTCAGCTCCTGCGCTCGGTCACACACCATCACACACATCTTTTTGTCATAGAAGTTACAGACAGCCCAATATGCAGAGGCAGCATAAAAGAAGACGAGACAGCAATCTATGTGCTTCTAAACTACCCTGAGGTCAATAGATACTGCACAAAGTACTTTGGTAACTCTGGTACCCTTCAAGAGATTGTCAGTAACCTCAAAGTGCTACTGGTCTTTCTTGTGGAGCTTGGGTGAATCGAATGATCTACTTCTCACCGGTACGCAAAATATGTTCGTGGAGTTGCGGACACCAGTTCAAAAGTTAACTAGTTATTCACACACGCGTCACACGTCGTGATGCGTGAAGTTAATCTTGGACGTCACTGACGATGATCGATGAAGGAAAACTCCGACTCAAGGGAGCATATGTGCAGCAATCACCCTGACTCACTGGGGTACCACCGCTGTCAGTTCCGACTCACCGTGAACTATGCGGCATCCGGTTCCGACTCACTGGGACCTGCACTGGCCCGGCAAGCATCACAAGATGTACGGACGACTCATCGTGCTACGACTACGAGTATCGACCTTATGTCTCGGAGGGGAGTGATGTAGCGACATCTATCGCACATAATACGAACTACAACCGACGACGTTGCCTAGGTCGCGCAAGCAGAGTTATCCGCGAAATTAGGATATATACAAAATTTCGACAACAACCGTCGGGCAGTTGCCCACCAGACAACACCCGTCTGGTCGGAGGATCCTCCCTTTTCTATGGAGGATGAGTACCTTTACACTCTGTTCCTCATACCTCTAAAAAGCCTAAGCCCTGCAGTGAGACAGTTTGTAGGTTAGCATTATTAACGTTTCCACTCCTGAGGCACAAGCTTCCTCGCTGCAAAAGAGAGAGTGAACTTTAATCCACCACGCAGGATCGTTTGGATCGGTGAATATCACAGTATCTTCAATGTTCCACTTCTAGGACCCGACAGTTTCCTCACGATGTTTTCCTACACCATATTTCGTGGCAATAGTGATGAAAGTTGTACCAAATAAACCATACCCATCTAGGGACGGGTCGAACTTACAACTTACTTTTTGGAACGGGTAACTAGATCTAATTATTTATTTTTTCTTGTAAATGGCATTTAAAAATAAATTACTTTGACAACTTGCAACTCGTAAGTATATCGGGGCCGTGAATACTGGGCCACCATTGCCTTCAATATTCAAAGTTCCTTCAATGCACGCACGCAGGGATGGCTCAAGTACCTTTTTTTTTGTACGGGGTGGAAAATCCTCATGGATGTCCTCCGCCCTGGGATGGGCGGAGGGGTCTGTCAGACTCTTACTGACTAAAAACTACCCCGGTGTTCCATCTCACACCTACGTCGGGGGTCGCGGGAACTGGAGATACTTCCGCAACCCCCGGCTGGTGCCGGCCCACTACAGCGGGCCACTTCTCGGGTCAGGGGGGGGTGGAACACTATATACGCGCCGCCACCTCGGGTCCTGATGTATGTGGGGAGCGACAGACGTCCCCGAGGCTGCCGCCCCTGGACCCATTTAGGGGGGCCGGAAGAGGGCGTTGTCCGCCCTCTGCCGACGCCCGGTGTGAGGTGGGAGGTTGTGATCTCCCTCTCCCTTTCCGCAGCCTCCTTCTGCGACATGACACTTTCGCAGAAGGAAACCACCGCGTCCCAGGACTCTGCGCTGTCGACCATCGACTCGACCACGGCCGACAGACCTACACCAAGCTCAAGCGTACGTGGATGCCATTCGTATTCATGGACATCTATGTGTGCGTGTGCCACTTGGCTGTGTGAATAGAATCGACCTACTGTCCTTATCTGTTTAGTGACTGCTTTGTTTATTGCAGATAGTGTTGCTTTACCAGTCATTTTGTTGTAAGGTTATTGGATTACATAATTACAATGTGCGTGACTGTGACTAACGGTATTTAGAATAATATCAGCTTTTATCGTAAGAGTATAGTCAGACATGAAGTTCAAAAAACATTCTAGATTTTTTAATCATTATTGAAACACAATATTTGAGATTCTCGTGGCTAAGTAAAAGCCGTACAAATTGATTGCTCATGGTTAAGCAATGCTTGCTGCGGTATGTCTGTGGATGGGTGACCATCGATTTAATACCATGACCACTCGTACTTCAGAAACACGCTGAGACGTTGGTCCCGGCTGGCATTCGCAGGTCACAGACAGTCGTAATGGGTAGTCAGAAGCCAAAAAGTCTGATAAGCAATCTTCCTGCTTGTCTTTCATCTTGGTTGTGAAGGTCGGATAGGCAGTCACTGTACGTAAAAAACTGGTAACACGATACATATTTAGTAACTGTAGATCTTACGTTCGATGTTGTATAGTTACAGATAATTCTGGCAATCGAGGCATAGAAAACCGTAGTTTTTTACATACAGTGACTGCTTATCCGACCTCCACAACCAAGAAGAAAGACAAGCAGAAAGACTGCTTGTCAGTTAAGTAGGCGCTCCATGTAAAACACTGGCAGATATTCAGCAGCATCCGGTTAGACTGGGAGCCTTTTCTTTTTTGTTCCGGGGTGGAAAATCCTTATGGATATCCTCCTCCCTGGAGCGAGCGATAAGATCTGTTAGACTCCTACTCACTAAAAATCACCCCGGTGTTCCATCTCACACTTGATTCGGGGGTCGCGGGAACTGGGAGATACTTCTGCAAACCCAGACTGAGACGGGAACTGGAAGCCTACCCCTACTACGTTGGGAAAAGGCTAGGCAGATGATGATCAAAACATTATCAGTCATCTACCCTCCTGCGAGAATCCGCGACAGCGCGGCAGCCAATCGCTTCGCCACTGCGCAGACCGTGTCTTCTATTCCGAGAATTACTTCAATTTTCTCGCTCCAAAACGTATTCGAGCAAAAGGCAACCTTATTAACCGCCTCTACTTACAGTACTCAGTGAGGATTCAATTTTAATCCGAAAATCTTCGATCTCCGGGGTTTTGAATAATTAAGTGGTGCTGACCCGGAGTCCCTTGATAGTGGAGGTAGCTTTAAATTATTATTGTAATAAAGTAGCGTTTTCATCATACTGTACGTACCTACTCGTATTTAGGGAGTTATTAGAGAAATATATTGGTTATTAGTAGCGCTTTTGTCGCTGATTACCTAAAACGCAGTCTGCCAATTTCGCGTTATGCCTAGACCTAACGAGAGATCGGCGTATTGATATTTAGACCCACTGCGTATTAGTTAATGAGCGAATTGAGATTTTTTAGCTCAAGGGCGAGGTAGGTATATTGAGCGTTAGGTTATGAGCGAGGCAGGCAAGTTAAGACTTGTTTCAGTGCGGTGTGCGGGCCCATCATACCACAGGGCATACCCCTGGCGGTACAGTGGGTCGTTTGGGTTAGGTTAGGTTAGAACTGTGACCATCAAAGCGCTAAAGCGAGCGAGCGTATCGAGCGGTGCCGCGGCAGCTGCCGCCGAGAGCCAGATCCCCTCTATTGTATTGAAGTTTGTATTAAACATTCGACTTTGGTGAATGTCTTATCGCTAAATTCCCATGATGAGAAATAGGTTTATTGGGACATTATCATATCGCTAAATGACCATAGTGAGAAATAGGTTTACTGCGACATAGTCGTATCGCTAAATGGGCAATATGAGGAGTAGACCTATTATTGCGACATAGACAAAAACATACTTAGTGCCAACGCTTATTTTAAATGACATTTTGGCATAACGCGAAATTGGCAGACTGCGTTTTAGGTAATCAGCGAGTAAAGGCTGCCGTGTACTTAACAACCTCATTGCGATCCTCAAGACGCCTGCCAAGCGTGCGGATTACGGGAACTCCCCCCATCCGTATGGGGGAGGCCTTTATTCAACGACGGACCTCGTCTGGCTGATGATGATGATGAGAATCCATCGTGAAACTTGTTCATTTCCGATAAAAATATAAATCTTGTTAGGTACTTAGACAGAAGTATAGTAGGTACCGTTAGAAGTTACGCCCAGAAATGTCTGTGCAGGTACGTAAGACTTAGGAATCTGATTTACATTTAAGCATGTATTAATTAACCGATTAAAAAAAAAAGCTTATCAATTCGACACACATAATAATAATATTATTTGGGGACATTTCAAACGCGGCCATCTGACCCCCAACAAGGCAGACCCTGTACTATGGCTCGGGTGTCAGAGAACTGATATATGATATACATACACAAATACATAAATAGAAACATATATAGATAAACAACAATCAGACGCAAGTCAAACACAAGTGCTCATCACACAAATGTCTGCCCTGGGCGGGATTCGAACCCGCATCGGTCTGCGCAGCAGTCAATTACTCAACCACTGCGTCAACCGTGTCGTCATATATATGTAATATCATTGGAACTGCTATACTCACATAATTTAATAGGACTTCCCAATAAATTTTCAATTTTTTTTTGTGGTTACATTTTGGTATCAATTGTTGTAGCGCAGTTTTGTAGGGAACAGTATATTTTTTTCATATTTTGGCGAAGATCCCGAAGAGACCCGTAACAAAAGAATATTCACATTCACGACAAAAACTAGTCCCAAATAACCCTAGAAACACAAGTGGAAGGCAAGTGGAGAGGCCTTTGATCTGCAGTGGAAAAAAACCGGCTGAAAAAGCAAATCATGACTTCTTTGGCCCTTGAAAAGATGGGCACTGAATTAAAAGTCAGCCTGTATACATTCACTCTGCTAGAGATCAGCGAGCCTAATCCATCTCATCTTAAAGTCCGGAACCGCGGCAATAAACCGAGCGCACGTCTGAAAGACTAGCGTGATATACAGCGCCGGCCGGGTACATTACAAGAGATTTATCGCTCTCTTCCGACGCGCAACTGATTGCTCATGCTGTAAATTTCCCACTCCTGATTAGCGTAATAGTTTCGTGGTTGGTGTTAAAGATTGTGAGGCTGTTAAGTACTGGAATTGTTTAAATGGATAGATATTAATATTTTCTCGACAGAATCTTCTCAAAAAAACTAAGGTAAATATCTACATTGATGACAGTATAGGGCTATTTGACCAATTTATAAAGGATTCTCTACCTCCGCACCCCGCCCCAATTCTTCAACCAGCACTGCACAAATAATTTAAAAAACTACGACATGACATCAAGAAAAGCTCCACAAAGAGTCCCTTACAATTTACCGTCCCCGGTATTGAAAATATCGATGATATGTACGGAGACGAACCAAGTACACGAAAGTTATCTTTGCGTATACAGATGCACTGCCTTTTCCCTTATTTGCATAGTTAAATGAGACGGTATACTGACACGACCGAAGAGAGATCAGGCGCAAGACCAACTGTGTGCTTACCGTGGCAAGGGGTGTCACACCGCCAAGTTTCAAATTCCAGACAGCTACCGAGGAATTCCTGATCGAAATGTCCTGGAAACAACCTGGGACTCCACCTTTCTTGCGACCACAAGTACAACGGGGCAGTCAAATAAGAACTACAGGACAGCATCATTTTCTTCTAGTCAGTAAACGTGTAAAAGGAATTAATTGTTTATAGAAAGAAAATATTATGATTAAAAATATAATTGGAATAATATTCTGATTGAAATATTATTGGAAATAAGATTAAAATCTTATTTCTAATACCTACACGCAAATGATCCTTTACTTTGAAAATACAAAATCTAAGCCTAATGACATGAAACGTACGGTTTTGCGGTAATTTGTATAGTATAATACCTAGGCTGGTGTCAGCAACTCCAAGTCTCGGCGCGTTTTTTGCGTACAGGTGGGAAGTTCAATCCACCATTCAATCCACCCCAGTTCTTGTCGTTGCTGGCAAACTCTCGTAGATTACCTGGGTTTTCAAAGTATTTACTAACGTGTTAAGTTTTCATCACAACTGCAGTGCTATCTTGTGAAAAATTTCCCTTGTTAAATTTGAGTAAAGTGAGCTAACAATCTCATGCATTGGTGGGATGACAATTCACCTCAAACTCACCTCACCGGAAGGAGTTAAATTTTTGACTAAATAATCCGGTTGAAATTTAAAGTTTTCAGGTCAACTGGACGCGGAGGGCTCTAAATGATCTGCGTGTGCAATATTATAATGGATTCAGGGTGCTGTTGAGTTTGCCCCGGTTCTGCAGCACGATTTATATGCCATGTTGAAGAAAAAGACCAGCAGAATGAGGGCCAGCAGCATCATAAAACTCCAGGCCAGCAACATGATGCACCAATATTAGAACACTCTGTCCGGTTGCTAAATGTTGCCTAATGCCTAATCCTTACTTCATCAGTTTTCACTTGCCAGCGGGCCAGTGTTGTCAAATTAAATAAAATAAATTATAATTATTATTAAAAATAGTATTATGTTCTATGTTAGGGGGGTTTGGTTTCCGGACTTAGTTCTTCAAATATGGAAAATTGTACGTGAGCCATGGCGGCTGTTACTCCAAACAGCCCACCTCCCTCCAGAAGCAGATCATTCTTCCAAGTCTCCTCAGGGCGTCCGCAAGGGATCTTGGTGTTCCAAGGGTTTCCCTGCGGATCTGGGTGACGCCACTCAAGAAGTGCACTGGCGTCACCCAGTAAAGTAAAAATAAAAAAAACTGGACAAGTGCGAGTCGGACTCGCCCACCGAGGGTTCCGTACATAGCCATACTTCTATACTATTCCATACCTACTATCCATACTTAAATCTACTTAATATTATAAATGCGTTTTTGCGACATAAACGGCCGTATCTTTTTTTCACGTTAACATAGAGGGTTGATTTTTTTACAGCATTAAGGGACTGTAGATTTGAGTATATGGTTTTAATTTCAACTCGATACCTCCAAGCGTTCCCAAGATAAAAATTCTTGACAGACAGACAGACAGACGGACAACAAAGTGATCCTATAAGGGTTCCGTTTTTTCCTTTTGAGGTACGGAACCCTAAAAATTACTTAAAGTACAAACTAAGTAAAGTAAAAATAGAACTTCAAAATACCCCGCTATTGTGTCCCCAAATATTCACTAACTTGACTACACAAAATACACACTAAATGCAATTTTCAACCTTCCAATTCTATTAACAAAGTTACTGTCTCCAAAAATCTAATATCACTGCTCTTTTGGAAACCGCCTCTCTCTTGGGGTATCCGGCGACGGCTCTGTGTCCACTAATCTAGTAAGCCAAAGGAAGTAATTAAAGCGTTCTGAAGAAGCCCACTCATTTAGCTTAGAGAAACTTAACTTTCTGCTAAGATGTGCTACAGTGATTTCCAATTGGTTTTTGTTGAGGATGTTTTTATGTTTGGTTTTTTTTTAAGATGCATACTATTTTGCAATAGACAAAGATAAGAAAAGTGAAAAATACACCCCGTGGGGTCGTCCGGGCTAGAAAAGCACCTACCCACGTCACCCCGAGGGTGTCGTGGAAGGCGACTTAGGGAATATGAGGAAGTCGGGCAGCAGCGGCTTTACTACTTTCATCTTAATAAGCACCATTTAAGTGAATACCTTCACTCTTCTCTTTATCAGCCGGAAAACGTCCACTGTTGAAAAAAGGCCTCCCCAGGGGGTGGGGTTGCCATAATCCCCACGCTTGGCAGGCGTCTTGGGGATCGCAGTGAAGTTGTTAAGTACACGGAAGCCGCTGCTGCCCGACTTCCGGATTTTCCATTATTATTATAATACCTGCGTAATTGCAAGTAATACTATCTATTTTCCTTCCTACCTTCAAGCACAATAAAAATATATAGGATCGTTTTAGCTTTTGTTTCCTACTTTTTATTTTTTTCTCCTGCTCAAGCTTGTTCACGATGTAAACTCCGTTTCCGTTCTGGTAGGTGCCACCGCGACAGTACTACTACGAGTAGATGGGTACTTTCTTGTTGTCGTCGGTGGTACCCCCCAGCAAGGAAGCTAAGCTAGGCCATCTTCTAACAAGCTGGAACGGTGATAGCCAGGTACTACGACGGGAATTCCAAGGCAGGAATTCCTCCGCGAGTTCGATCTACTTTGGAAGCTGCGGTCCCTGACGTTCCGCACCTGCTGTGCTGAGCGAGATGACGATCACCGTCCGTTCGTCGATTGTTATCGCCGTACACCGCTTTCTCGAGCATCAGCCAACTTCCGGCTCCGACCAAAAGGGGTGGACGGGATTTCGTCTGGAAAATACGGGAAGTACTTGTCCCTGCAGAGGTGACAATAGACGACAGTGACCCACGACCCTACAATTTTTTTGTGTGCCTACGAATTTGCTAGCACATTAAATGTTTTTGCCTATAATGGTACACACTCATTTTTATTCATTTACCGTCTATTAGGGGAGGAATAAAGAGGGGAGGCTACACTGGTACGGGCCGGCTGCGGCAAGCGTAGCTTAACCACGAGCCCCTGCTAATAATAATTAATACTTTCTTTCTCCTCCTCCCCTCCCCCTCCCCTCTTCCCCCCACCCCCTCCTCCTTCTTTCCTTTTTTTTTTCTTTTACTTTCTATGCTTTTATAACGCCTTACAAACCATGTATTATGCAAATAAATGATTTGATTTGGTTTGATTTGAATGCTAATAATTTTTAGTCTAACCAAAAACCACATGAAACGGTCATTTCTCCCTTTTCTCCGTGTGGAGCAGCCCTAACAATGAAATATTGAATTGTGTGTCGCACTAATAAAGGGCAGAGCTACTTAATTGAAGGATCTCTGTCAGTCCGTGGGCGACTCAATCTTTCGCCAACTATTATTTATATGGTCTATCTTGGAAGCCTTCCAATTTAATTCTAGCCATCCATCACACTCTTCGTTTATGCAGCAAAAATTTGTTAGCTGTACCGAAGATAAATGAGCTATTATTTATACACTTGCAAGCTGTCAGAGTTTATGTTTGTTAATGAACTGACAAACGGTTTCAAAAACAGATTGGATTTTAGCATTTTTGTTAACTTGATAGTGTATGTTAATTTATAAATAAAAGAAGAGGGTAAGAATTATCTTAGGCGCCATCTTTATACAAATAAATAAAAGTGAAGAAAATTATATTGTTTGTAATGTCAAAACAACAACTTCTTACTAAATGCGCACGAACTTGAAAAAAAAAGAAGAACTCCGTGCCATGCATATCGAAAGTGAAGCACCCTAAGTAAGCCAGACCGTTTGTACAAACATGCCTCACGCACACTTTTACGTCATAGTCACGGACTAGAAATCAGAGACTAGAGCAATACAAAACAACAAACACAAAGCCACCGCCACCGACTTCCGAAAGTAAAGTAAGTGTGTTCTGTGCTAAAGTTATTTATCAGTTTTTAGTTTTTGAAGGCGGTTTTTTTTTTTGAAAAAACTTTTTATATTTCGCTTTTTAGTATTGCCTTAACATCCAAGTCCATTAAGTAACGGCGACACACTTAAAAGAGATTGTAAGTCCTCCAAAGATTAAAGATACTAAAACGTCACTTCCGTCTGAATAAATGGTTTTTCTTTCTTTCTTTCTTTTTCATTCTCGTCGTCGTCGTTTTCGTCAATTCTTTTTGGGATTTTGATGATTTTCTCAAAAAGGACTGGACCAATTTTGGTAAAATTTATATGGGACCATTTTGGAAGAAACCCATTTCGAACAAATAAAGAATTTTGCAAATCCGTCTATTTATTACAGAGTTATGCCCGAACATACATAAAAAAAATATATATAAACATCCGAATTGATAACCTCCTCCTTTTTGAAGTCGGTTAAAAAAATTGGATTCCACGCCACGGTTAACGAAAGTACCGTCTTCAGGCTGATGATAACGATGATGATAATAAAATTGAAATCCGCAGAATACCAACAATCGAACGATGATGTTTGGATCAGCTAGACCAGACATGCAGTGTGGAAAAAATCCTTGACCTTGGCCCTGAACGACCCATACTTTAAATCCAATAGATTATTTCACTCAAAACTCATTCTTGCCATGGAGTATCGTGCTACCCAGAGTCACTGGGTTGTGGACATCAGACAGGCAGTCGCTGCATGTAAAGCACTGGTATTCAGCTGCATCTGGTTAGCCTGGAATCCAACGCCAACATAGTTGGAAAAGAGTTAAGCAGATGATGAGAGTCATCATAATTATCAGCCGGAAGACGTCCACTGCTGAACAAAGGCCTCGCCATAAGGCTTGGGTTCCATAATCTCCACGCTTGGCAGGCGTCTTGGGGATCGCAGTGAAGTTGTTGAGTACACGGAAGCCGCTACTGCCTGAATTCCGGGTTTTCCCTTATTCGCCTTCTACGACACCCTCGGGATGAAATGGGATGATGAGAGTAAAGGACAGTTATTTCCATTTTATTTTATATCCCAACTATGGGCAACCCCACAATTTCATTATTTCATATCCTATTAGGGTATTTCACCAAAAAAATCTAATTAGTCCGTCAGTTAGATTTTCGTAAAATATCGGAGACGTATTTTTTGTTTTAACTAAACAATAAAAACTGACGAAAATAAAACGCATTAAGGATCATGAGTGGGGGTTTGTGACGTCACACGCCCGTAAAAGTGTTCTGATATAGTGATGTCACACAAATTTTCGACGCACTGTATTGTCTTAATTTTTTATTTACGTGTAAAATGAAAAACACGTGACAATTATTTTTTGGAAATCTATCTGACGGACTAATTAGATTTTTTTGGTAAAATACCCTATTCTACAGTACATTGGCATACAAAAGTCGTACAGTAAACAGAAGTCTAAACACATAGCGTAAGGAATATCAACTCCCAGTTTGCATGTTAGTGCGACGGCAGACTGAACGTGTTCATGCATTTTTAATAAGAATTTATTATCGTTGCCTCGCTACTCTCAGATCGATTTGATTCTTCAATATCTTAGAGAGTAATAAAGTTTTATATAGGTGCTATAAAATTCTTTAAAGGGCAAATAGCCTGCTTGTTATTCACGTATAAAATGAATAATATAAATTAAATGTCACGTTGTACATACGTACAACGTGACTTTTAATTCAGGACCGATCCTTCATGGCATGAAAGTACTATTATTATGTAATTCAGAGTTAAAAAAAAAACAATTTGATTATTTTTTTCTTCTTCGACACTTAATATCATTTTAGAAGCGTTAACACTTAAACGTTATGAATAACATAAATCCATTTTCACAGTCATAATACTAATTTGACCAATTCCCGAAGGTTTTGGAATCCCGGGATATTTTGAGGTACAAAAGTCCGTTCTATACTAAACCAACCTGAAGTTCAGATATCATCATTACTAGGTACATTTTATAAATTAAAGTTGAGACAGTGTGTATTCCTATCTCCGGAACTATTGCTATGCTATTCTCTAACGTTACCATTTGTGGTTGTGCTCGACGGCGAACTCGACATCGTGTCAGCCGTGAAATCGACGTCGAGCTCAGCGACTGTTTTTGCTTAGCGACTTTCTTTTTTCATATTATGAACTGTCAAAAGTGTTAAATTCTTCAACTTTGAGAAGTTCTACTATAACCCGTTAATTATCGTGGCGTTAGCGCTGCGTAAGCAAAGGATAATGAATACGAAAATGTAACTCGCCGCTGCCGCAGCGTCGAGCTTTAGGTGTTTAACTTAGAGAAAAGTACCACTGGTCTAATTCTGTAGATTATTTCGCTAACAAGAAACTACCTACCTTATCTCCAAGTGCTACAGGATATTTATTACTTATCAAACGATCAACGAAGTAGGAAACATTTTCTAGTATTACATTTTTTATGTATCGGATTATCCGATCTCTAATTATCACTGACGGGATAATTCGCGATATTGTAAAATTCATTTACCGATAAAAAGCTAAACGTAATTTATACCTAGCACCTAAGGTCGCCTCCACACTGCGTTTCAATTTAGTGGTCAATGAAAACAAAGTGCAGTGTCTTGCTACACCATTATACGGAATGGTAAACAATTACGATATATATATATATAGTCGACACCGATCCCGAGACGTCTCTAGCGGGACTAAATCAATCTCTTTGAGAACCTGATTCGCTACGACACTTGAAGAAAACACAATTATGGTGAATGGCATTTGTCTAGATTCTTTGACTTACGCTGAAGATTCGAGATTATCAGAGTGAGGTTATAGGAAGACACACACACACACACACACATATTGCCAGCTATGTTTGTTCCAAGCTATTATTTATACCAGCATTTCTACCCGTGGGTGTCTTAGAAGGTGACAGTAGGATATTGACTAGAGAATGGGCAGCAGCGTCCTTCTTACCATAACACCTACTGCGATCGCCAACTTGCATCGGCCAATCATGGCGATTACGGCTATCCCCCCCTTGGGGAAGACCTATGCAATGCAGTAAGTGTCTAAAGGTTGCCATGATGATGATATTTGTATGGTCTTTAGATATTTGTTCCGAATCTGGTTGTTTGTGTATGTAAGTTTATATGTTTGGTGCTCATTACATAGGACAAATTCCTATTGTGGGACGACGTTTTAAAAGAAAGAAAAGAGAGTGTGGTAAGTTCTAGAATTCCATTATTGACTCTAATGTAGATCGAATTTTACAAAAAAATATACTATACTAGTGGAAAATTCGAGGTACTTTTCGTCTGTCACTATTCAACGATAATCTTTGTAAACTCAGGCTGGACCAGCGAGACAGGCAAGCACTAGTTAAAATTTTCATGACATATCATGCAAATGTCTTTATAAGATTTATTCAGTACCTAAGTTAATCAGCATTACCATACAACGTGGCAATGCTGTTAGCCTTTTAGCGCTTGTTTCTTTGACAGCGATGCGGGCGAGTTTTTTGATACCTTATGATGAACCCCCAATTTATACATGTCGTTTCCGGTCAATAGTATGAACGTGAAACGAATCGCAAGTGTGCCATTAGCGACAACACGTGATTTACCACCACCATTTTGGCGCGCTTCTACAGAGTCGTGATGTTTACAGCCCACAGCGAGCAGGACATTCACAATTCAGTCTCTGATCGCATCGGAGCTAAGACGTCCCGGAACTGTACTCGATTCGTTGTGTTTAAGTGTTGCTATGTCTATTTTGGTTTGACTCTGAGTTAATTTTAAATGGAGATTGTGCTAAATAGTGGTTTTAATAAACGCAGTGTATTGTACCCTATACCCAGTGTGTTTGCATTACACCAAACCCATAATTCTGCCCACATGATGACTGAATCTAACGGACTAAATCCTGACGTTCCGACATACATAATAATTTTATTATTTTTTTAAATATCTGTTTATATTTCATTATGGACTTAGATGTAAAAAAGAATTGTCCGTAAAATTGTACATCAAAGTAATCGGCGAGATATTAACATGGTAATTTTCATACATTCATTTGTATGTAAAAAAAAATCATTTAGAGGGTTTAAAATTCCAACGTGAAAAATACATTACCAGGAGTAAATTGATATACTTACCATATTTTTAAACCCCCGCATAATTAACATATTTCGAAATTACAAATTACAGCTTTTCGTTTCATCTTGTTGCCCTTTTTGTAATAATAAAAAAAAAATTGTGACGTTAACGAATCTATCAAACAGACAGACAAGTGACTTGAATCGTTGTTTACAATGGCGGAGTGGAAAAAGTACATTGATTAATCATTATTCGTGACATTATTTCCCTTAAAAAAATGCAATTTCAGTGTAAGTGTACCTGTGAAACGGCGTTTCGTTCTGTAATAATGAGTTTTTCGTAAAACTATTCACTTTTAACATTCATTTTTAATGCGGGGTTTTAAAAATATTGTAAATGCCTGAAGACCCTTGTTGGGTACTGTGGCACTTGTGATGCAATAGCCATTAATTAATATGTCTATGGTTGAACATTCTAGATACTTCAAGAATAGCTTCAAATCGTAGATGATTTTTATACTTTGACATGTCTGGCAGACCGACGGCTCATCTCTAAGCTCCGGTCATGTAAATCACCTCTCGCTGATAATTATTACAATATACTCTTCTGAAAGTTATTCCTACGTTTGATTTGTAGTACGTAGCCACTCCCGATCATTATAGTACCTACCCAAGAGTATAAGAATAAGAATCTCAATTTTTCTAAACATCTTTATTTGTCGTGTACAAATCCTGCCATGATCCTTTATGTCTCAATAAGAAATTAACCAACCAATTTAACCAAAAGTTTGCACTTACATTATTTGGAATAGTAGTACACACTAGAGGTATAATTATACGCCAGTGACGACTAAATTAGACTTAACTTATTTCCTGGAAGGTAAGTAAACCCCAGCGGCAATTTGGCTGGAAACTCTCCAGAAAGTCGAAAAAAACAATTCTGATATTAACAAAAACGATCAGCCTGGAATAATCTCCAGCTAATATAAAACAACAATGTCTAAGCTCCGACAAAATTACAAGAAAATCTCTTTTACAAACATTGTTTGTGTTTTTACGAAGACATTTATCTTATCCGCGATATCGGAGCATAATGGACTCCATTTTAAGTCATTTATTACAATAACATTCAACCTGTAGGTAAATAAAGCCCATCTACCCAATTTTATAAAAATAGGAGCAATAACTACCAAGGACACACCTTTGTAGAATGAAACAGAAATGAAAAGATCTTAAAAAATGCCGGTCCTATTACAAAAGACGTCTTTCGTGAAAATTCTTACGTTTTCTTAATTCAAAAATGTGTCCAAAGTTCCTTAATATTTTAGACCTCTTTAGTATAATTTTCATTACCAGCGTTTTGCGTTTGGTTGAGGATGTATAAAAGTTAAATCTATAAGGTTTTTGGGGTAAAAATAGAATAACGGTTTTGGGCACCTACAATTTTGCTCATTGGAAATTAAGATATACAGAAAAAAACATCACGGTTTTATCGACTAATTACTTGTGACGATCTCTTAAAATATTCACGTCACAGGAGGAACAACTTAATCATAATCATGTATTTCATTATTCGTTAGCATTGGTATAAACAGTGTTATCAAATGGATACCTTTTTTATGGAAGAATTTTAATTCCGTGAAAGGTACCCAGTTGAGTATACAGTTGTTGTTGTTTAGGTTTGTACCGATGTTCTTTCTAAAATAAAGTACAAAGAAATATAGATCTTAGATTATTTGTACAGGGTTCTATGTTATGCCAGGAGTCGTGCAAAAATGTAATTCTAAATTAAGTAACATCATCAAAGTTCATGCATAATTCTACTTAATTCCCTGTCTTTTTTGTGGTGAGGGACATCACGGGCGTACGCAGATAAAACTAAGTAAGTACCAGTGTTTCATCAAAATTGGATCAATGGTTCAGGAACGCAGACATACTAACATTCATGTGTATATATGTATATTATAGAGATACGCGGCGTCATACCCAAACTCAACATTGACCTTCTTAGCGCAGTAAAGAGGTCGCAAAAGAAATGCAATTAGGAATATTACTGCCAAACTTTTCTGCTAGAGGCGCCACCGAAAGGAGAAACCCAAACTCCATAGAAACTTGGGCCTGGCGTTACAGGGCTGAAATTTGGCTAGAAATTAAGGCATTTAAGAAGGATTCACCAGCTCAATTTTCACGTCTGTCAACAATGGCCAAATTGGTAAAATCAGAAAATTTTTACCTACATTTTAGGTTATTTTTATCATTTAGTTTAATAGTTTTAGTTTAGTTTAGTTGCTGTTGTTTTATTTTTATTTTGTGTAGGTACTAATTAGATATGTTGCTGTGCTCTACAGGGTCCACGATTGTGCCTAGCTCATAACGATAAAATGTAAACAACTTAAAACATTGTGGAATGCAATAAATGATGAGAAAATAATATTTTTTGAGGTTTGAAACCTCAAAAATATTATTTTCTCATAGGTACCTAAGTACTCAGCGCCTGCAGTTTATCACAATGAGGCTTTAGGTACTTACCAAAAGGCTCAGGGGTGACTTCAGATTGATCTGATATTAATCTTAGTGAAAACTATATTTATTAGACAAGGCCCATTTACATCAAAACTGGCTTGTATTTGTTAATATTGCATCTACAAGCGGACTTGATAGAATCTCAGATTACAGTAACATGAGATTGTAATAATAATTATAGTAAAATAAAATAAAAAAACACTTTATTCTGATAAGTGGTTTTATTAATCATCCTTCCACAAAACATCCACTTTCAGTTTCATCAGCTCTATAATAATCGGACAAAACAGAGTTCCAACAGTAGGTGTCCTTGTCGCAAAATATGTTTCTTGCTTAGTTGGCGATTCTTCTAAATGAGGAATGTCTTGGTGATTATGTCCTATTTGCTCGCATCCAACAAGAGTGACAGACAACATTTGAAGCATCCACCTGAAAATAATTTCTCTAGATTAAAGGGTGCCTGTACACCATAGGTAAATAATTGTGTGATGAGCACTTGTGTTTGCTTTGTGTCTGGGTGTTGTTTATCTATATATGTATGTATTTAAAAAATGTATTTGTATATGTATATCAGCTGTCTGACACTCATAGTACAGGGTCTCTCTAGTTTCGGGTCAGATGGCCGTGTGTGAAATGTCCCCACATATTATTATATTATTAATTATGAATATAGATGTGATCTAAATAAATCCTACAATTGAGAAATCGTGATGCAAAAGCTTGACTATTGTCACAATGTCATTCTAATTCTCATAAATGTTTTAACATACCAAATAACATTTTTAATGCCCTTGTTATTAAAACAAAACTAAATAATGTTACTAATAAACTGGGAATAAAACTAAGATACTAACCGTGCATGGTAGGATCCATTCTCTTATAACTTCATGTATTCTGCGTTCTTGCACTTTACCAGTTCTAAGTTGATGGCAAAAAACTCTTCTCTGAAGAGAACATTCACAGTGAATACACACTTGTTAATGTCCTATAGGTGTTTGCTCACTCTCTTCTATTCTATTTCCATCAAGAGATACAGCATTGGCATGATTCCATGAAGCTTGGCCGATATAGTCTTTATCCTGAAACAATCATGTATCATTAAAGACTATTAAACAACGGAGTAGCACATTTGAGTAAACATAAGAGGCTTTATTACATTCCCACTGCAGGGAGAGATAATAAGCCTTAATTAACCAAGCAGGTTCAGTCTGGATTGGTGATGTCACATGTCTTAGAAAATGAATTTGTTGCACATACTGATATCTTTTATAAAATAAAACTATCAACAGACAACAAGCGATCAAACTATTCCGTTTGACTGTATTAAATAATTACATAGTACAAAATGTTATGATCAAGAATATTGGATATGTACCTACTTACCGTTTGAGGCGCCACCCATTCCTGAACAATTGAAAAAAGAATTTTATCTTCCCATCTTCGCCTTCCCATTGTATTGCAACGGTCCGTTGCTATTCTGCAATTAATTCACAGGCAAGGCACAGGCTCATGATGTTCACAAAAGAGCAAAATTTCCAGAAAAGGTCAGCAGGAGTTGCAGGGTACAGTGCCAATGTTCAAGCGAGGGTCAGTCCGAAAGCAATCAATTTCGGATTCGACCAGAAGTCGAATTAAAAATCCCGAGAAATATTGAAAAAACATTAACTTCCTCAAAAATACGAAAAGCGAATGACAAGGACAACAAAGTACTCTGCTGCGACAATATTGATTGTTGACAGATATGACATATGACATTGACATTTGCAGTTTACTAGTGCAATCCGTGGTGCAATCGATTTTATCGATTATTCATTTTTTTTATGATTTAGATGGTTATGTTATGACATTAAAAATCATTTATTGATTGTTTTATACTAGTTTTATTAATATTGAAATGGTTTTATACCTAAAAAAAAATATAGTAATACAATAGACTACTATTTTATTATTTGAAATAGTATCGATTTCCTTTAAATCGATCATATTCTTAGGGTACACTCTATTGATTTAATGACAGCGTTTGTGAAGTTAGTGATATATAATGAAATAAGAGTTTTAACTGTTTACAAAAGTTGTTTGAAACAAAAAAATAGAAATCAACTTATTTTCTACAGTTGGCCATTGCTATTGAGGCTAAGATTTAAATAGGTTATTAAAGAAAAAAAGAAGAGTTTTTTGGTACAAATCTGATTCATGGAACGGTTAGGCCCAGAAACGGGTTTCTCCTTTAACGTAAACAAACAAAGTGACATGATAGTTAATAATTTTTTCATCCCCCCATCTCGGAAAGAGTATTTTTGCTCTTCGATATCTCAGTGCAAAAGCCGTTTTTATCCGCTAGAGGATAAAGTAAATTGAATTTAGAACATCGTGTGCACTAAGTTTGTGAATTTAAAATATCATTAAACCTATTTTCAACACACTTGCTCATAAAATGGCTCTTATTTCACTGCAATTAGGCACATAATGACACCTGTAATCAAACTGTGACTTTTTCATTGCTATTATTCACAAGTGAGTTATAAGGTTTTTTTTATTTTATTTGTTGAGTTGCTTTGTTCTTAAAAAAGTTTCGATACAAAAAAGATCGAATAGTACAAATAAATTAATGTACCTATTGCTTGCTCATTTCATGCAACTTCGTATTTAAATTGATAATTTCAACTTGTACGTTTTTAACAAATAAAACTTTCACTCAAATATAACTTTTGATTTCTCTGTAATAAAGAAAACTTTGAATTCCCCATTTTGTACGTGGCTAGAACGCTATCCGCGAAAAGAAAAAAAAACGATACCTCATTCTTTTAATCTATGGCCGATCGCCATTATTTGATGCGCGCGCATAGGAAAACTGATTAATTTTTCCCGCCATTGCGAAAAATTTTTCACAACTCGTTTTCACAGTTGAAAATATTTTTTTTGTATTATTTTCTTCACAAGTGTGTTGAAAAACGTCGTATGATACACGTGTGTATTGATGATTACCGTCCTCGGCTCTCTTAAGACCCTCACCTAACGGCTCGGGTCTCAATAGCGCCTCAGCGGTAATCACCAACATTACACACTTGTACCATAATGTACTATTACCGAATACATCATACAACCTTTTTAACCGACTTAAAAAAGGAGGAGGTTATCAATTCGAATGTTTATATATTTTTTTTAAAGCATGTTCGGGCATAATTCAAAAAAAAAAAGATTACCGAAAAAAAAATATCAAAATTATTTTTTTGTTCGAAAGGGGTTTATTCCAAAATTGATCCAGCCCTTTTTCAGAAAATCAACAAAAACCCAAAAAATATACTTAGATGACGTTTTAGTTTCTACAGTCTTTGCAGGACTTACATTCTCTTGTAAGTGTGTCGCCGTCACACAAGTCACTAAGACCAACATTACAGTACCTACCTAACAAAAATATTACAGTAACTGTAGCAACGTTACTTTAAATTTTTCTTAATTATACCTAAGTATTATTTGTTATAATTTAAAGATTATTCTGTAATACTACTATATCATAATATAGTAGTTAATACCTAATCCTATCCTACTAATATTATAAATGCGAAAGTTTGTGATGATGTTTGGATGTTTGTTACTCAATCACGCGCAAACCGTTGAACAGATTTGCATGAAAATTGGCACATAGATAGAGCATTTCCTGGTTAACATATAGGATACTATTTGTCCCGATAATATGTTCCCTTTGGATAATCGTTCTTTTCACGCGGGCGAAGCCGCGGGCAGAAGCTAGTGTGAAATAAAAATATCTTGTGATTGTAAATGTTTTTTTATTGCATTTAGTAATTTCCTCGCTGAGGTGGAATGAAAAATTACGTGTTACACTCGAGTGCAAAGATTTTTCACCTCGTGCTCTTTTGATTCCCCCGTTAACGCTCAGGATTCTAATATTTTTGAATCAAATTTTAATAAAAATTTTAGAATCCTTCGCTTGCTCGGTCATGAAAATTGAGCACGCGGTTAAAGAGCAACTTTGCACTCTTGTATAACAAATAACTATTGTCTCTGCATCAAAATTCTATTCTTTTCAAGCGACTTCAAAAAGAAGGAGGTTCTCAATTCGTCTGTATGTTTATTGTTTTTATATTTTTTTGTATATTTGTTACGCGATTTCTCCGGCAAATGTAAAGTGATTTTAAAAATTCTTTTAATTTAATTTTAATGGATAGGGTATGCCTCAAGGGTGGTCGCATATAAATTTTATCGAACTTGATTCAGAACTTTTTGGAAAAATCGGCAGAAAGCAAACCTTCTTACCTTGTACTTTCAATCTCTGTTTTGACTGTGTTGCCATTTCTTAATGGATTTGGATGATACGGAAGTACTAAAAAGCGAAAAATAAAAAAGCTTTTTTACAAAAAAGACAACCGCCTTCAAAAACCAAAAAGTGAATAATAACTTTAAAATAGAACACACATGACTTTAGTTTTGGAAGTCGGTGGCTTGGCTGTTCTATTTATTGTTTTGTATCGCCACCGACTTCCGAAACTAAAGTATGTGTGTTCTGTTTTAAAGTTATTTTTCACTTTTTGGTTTTTGAAGGCGGTTGTCTTTTTTGTAAAAAAACCTTTTTTAACAGACTACAAAAAGGAGGTTATCAATTCGGATGTTTGTATTCTTTTTTTTATGTGTGTTCGGGCATAACTCCGTCATATTGTTCGAAAGGGGTTTATTCCGAAATGGTCCCAAATAAATTTCATCGAAATTGAACCACCACTTTTCAAAAAAATCAACAGCATCCCAAAATTACATAGATGATGTTTTAGTTTCTTCAATCTTTGGAGGACCTTCAATCTCTGATTTAACTGTGTCGCCGGTTCTTAATGGATTTGGATGTTAAGGCGATACTAAAAAGCGGAAAATAAAAACCTTTTTCAAAAAAAAGACAACCGTCTTCAAAAACTAAAAACTGATAAATAACTTCAGAAAAGAACACACATTACTTTACTTTCGCAAGTCGGTGGCTTTGTTCTGTTTGTGGTTTTGTATTGCCACCGACTTCCGAAACAAAAGTAATGTGTGTTCTGTTCTGAAGTTATTTATCAGTTTTTTGTTTTTGAAGGCGGGTGTTTTTTTTAAATAAAAATAGAAAATGGTAATCATTATTTATTATGCATAAATGTTGTGCATTTTTGATAATAATATTAATAATATATTGTTACAAAACACTCATATCGCCACTTCTGAATTTTACCGCGCTTATAGTGTTTACCATATAGTATGAGTGGTTTACTTTATAGGTCGGTAGCGCCCTCTGAGATTACCTTTGCTAACTCTATTCACACAGCACCTCATTTATGTGTTCCCATCAAGATCCGAAACCGAAGAGGATGTTCTGCATCGAGAGCAAAGGCCGTATTACAAAGCATATACAGTAGTACTGGAACAGGGTTGCCTACAACGCTATCTGTACCTCGTGTAAAACCACTGTTATGCATGTACGGGTTAGGGTTGTCACGCACCAAATGTTTATTCATTTATTTAATTTACAACGACACAAGTACCATTACAGGTTACCTTTAATTAGTAGCGTGGCCTTAAACAATATTTTACAATATTCAAAACCTATCACTTGTTGTTAGTTAAAGAGAATACATTTGATTGTTTGTTTTCTGAAATGGATTAAAACAAAAAATACTAAACCGTTTAAAAAAAATATTCAACGTTTAGAAAGCTACATTATCACCGAGTAACATACTAACATAGGCTATAACTTATTATTAATTCGGCGGGAGGCGCTACCGGGTAAAATTTACCACATAGTGCATAAGTTCGGAAATAATTTTTTTTCTGCGTATTTTTGTGCAGCGCCGTTTTTGGTACCTTTTTACAGATGTACGACGGTCCGCAATTTTGAATAAACGGTCAGTAGGCGCACGGCATTCAGGCACGGCAGACTTTTAAAGTGCGTACGGGCACTTTTTACCCAGTAGCGACTGTTTGTGTTTTATTACTTTTCTTTATTGTGCATTGGATTTCGTTGTTTTAGAATTTCAAAATGCCTCATTTTCCCCTTCGTGAAAGAGAAAAAGAAGAGTGCCTTGTGAAGTATGTGCTCAAAAACTTAAGACATTGTTATGTTGGATGTTTCTGGGTTTATTTTTTTGTGATTCTTACACTTTTTTTTTTTTCAAAAAAGTGACATATTTTTTTTTGCTATTATGCTTATAAGATATGTTATGTTCTTTCAATATCGATCTCATTTTTTTTGTTTTTTAATAAGATTAGAGTACATTTTTTGTTTTATAATGTGCCATGTGCAAAATGGTAGAAGTTTTAGGCTGTGTTTTAATTAAAAATATATATACACTATACTAAGAGTTAAATACTATGTTCCTTTCTTGTTCCATTTAAAATATAACAAAATATAATAAATAAAATGTTTTATTTAAATACCCCTAAAATAACCCCCGTTTTTTTTTCATAAATTTCAATGTGGTATTTTTTACCCGGTAGCGAGTATTCTTGCATGTAAACAGTTTCAATTTATTGTTATTTAGGTTTTGTTCTCAATTAATTTATTTTCAATATTCGAAAATTTATTGCGATATTATTTTGACTAACATAATTTTAAGACAATGTTACTAACAAAATATGGACAATAATAGTCTGAATTAAATGAATTTTTTTTTTTTTTTTAAACACCTAGCGAGTACCGCCGGGTTAAGAAAAATGTGAAAATGTTAGAAAAAACACAAGTTGACAAAGTCCCGGGAAAAGTAGGTTATATGGTATTTGTTTATATTATGGTAGTTTATATGGTATATTTTCTCCATATTTTTTTTTTTTTTTTTTTTTCTAACTTTCCTCATCATTTTCTTAGCCTTTTCCCAACTATGTTGGGGTTACAGCTTCTAGTATAACCGGGTACAGTAGACATGTAAAGTGTATGGAGTCTTGGTAAGACTGGTTGTCAGACTTTCTGACCCATGACTACCAATTACGACTGACAAAGACCTACGAATGCCAGCCGGAATCCACGACCTTACGTGCTTTCCGAGACAGGGAGGGTTCTAATTTAATTCGTTATATTAGGTGAAAATAATATTCCCTTTCTTTCTTGAAACAAATTAAACCTACTTAAGCAATAATTACAGCCTTCCACCTTAACTAAGTAGCAGATTATACTCCATTTCTCTTGCCCCTTAAAACAATATGGAATCAAAGAAAATTAATAGAAATCGAGAAAGGGAATGACCCAAACGGCGGTAACAAAATTAAAATCACCATTTAGTGAGGCCGACGTTTTACGCCAAGGAATTAAAACAAATCTGAATTTCTCATGATGAGAAGATTTCGGTTTCTGATTGTTCAATGATTTAAGTGACGGATATTATTCGTACTTTGTGGTTGTATTTTACCATTTCAAAGAAAACTAATTTAGTGGTGTGTACATTTATAATTTGATATTTTAGGCATCATCATCATCACGTCAACCTTTAGATGCCCAATATTGGGCATAGGTCTCCGCTAAGAGGGGGTGCAGCCGTAATCGCCATGCTTGACTGATGCATGTTAGGCAGGTGTTATGGTACTCAGCAGGACGCTGCTGCCCATCCTCTGGCGATCTTCTTAGTAATAGTAAAGTCCTTTGTGAATGATCTCATCCGAAGAAGAAATTACTACCATCATACCCGTTTCACCCACAAAGCAGCATTGATGTGCTCTGGTTTGAAGGCTATGGGTAACTGGTGTAACGTAGTAGCAATTAAACTTTGTCAACACATCTACAAGGCCTCTATAATCAACGATGACTACTTAACGGCAGGTGGGCCGTGAGAATTGTAGTCAGCAACTTTCAAACATAACATTTCACACATAACTTAATCGATTCTCGGATCACTTGAGAAGAAACACAAAAGCAATGATTATTTAACTAACTTATCAGTTGGTGCTATGATTGCTCATGCAACAAATATCTCATCACAGTAGCGTTTTTTCAGCTGAAATATGAATTCAGCTGAAAATCTCCTACTACTGCTTTTCATTCGCGTGAATATCGGCTAAAGCGTATAAAGTTGCGATATAAAAAGTAGCTTATATCCTTTCTTGGGGTTCAAGCTTAGTCTGTACTGAATTTCATCATAATCGGTTCAGTAGTTTAGTCGCGATAGCGCAATAAACAAACTCACTTAGGTACGCATTTCTGATAATATGGATTGATTTTAACGCGGCCGAATTCACGGGCAAAAGCTAGTTTTTAACCGACTTCAACAAAATAAGGAGGTTCTCAGTTCGACTCGTATGTTTGTATGTATGTATCTATGTTTGTCCGCGAATATCTCCTGTAGGCGAAGCACAGTAATGACACAATGACAGAAACGAGCTTTATTAGTTTAATCGACAATAGCTATATTCGTGTAATTTGTAATTGTAGGCGAAGCATAGTAACGTGAGCTTATTATAGTTGATTTTACACATAAATATTAGTATTATATAAAGTAAATAGCTATGTTAGCTCAATAAGGCGAGCCATAATTAATGTTAGTTGGGAATAGCTATATTATTTAGACTTTGTAGTAGCTATATTTACTCAGAGTTGTAATAGGTATATTAGTTAGATTTATAATAGCTATATTCGTGTGATTTGTAAAGTTTATAGCTATGTAGGTTGAAGGAATAACTATGTAGACAGTAAAATAGCCTGACTAATGATAATAGTATTAGTTATATTAATATAAGGATTAGTATAGCTATAAGATTGATTTTGGTTGTATAATTTAGGTAATTTAGATACTAGTTATTAAACATAAATGTCAAAACATGTCATTTCTATGTAAAATTACCTTAATATAAGTGGTCACCTAATTTGTTAGTACACGAGGTGCATCCACTACTTGTACCAAGGTAGAAAAATGTGCGTCGCCCCCTCGCATGTGTATGGTGGGAGCTTGTGGGAATGTTTGTTACTCCCAACACTACTTGCGCCAACGTAGTTAGATGTAGTCCGAGCACACGCTCGTGATTGGCGGAGACCTTAGGAGAGTGTCTATTACTCGCAACGCTATCTCTACTATAGAATCAAGGAATAAATAAGGCGTCGTATGGCGCATAGAATCAGTTCAGGTTGAGCATTCACTTTGAGCAGTCCATTCTGTCAAGTCATCCGTTATTCTCTGTTAAAGCCAAGTTGTTAAGTTTTGTTATTGTTGTATAGTGCGTAAGACTCTTTCTTGTTGTTACTCTGACTATCTTTGTACTGTGTATCTCGTGTGCTGTTGTGAATACAAGTGATTTTTACCATCTACACGAGTGTTATTATTTCTCTCTTCGTCACGGGAACACCGTCACCCCCGCCTACACCTGATCTCGCTGTCGTCCTCGACATTTGGTCCTTCGAGCCGGATCTGGTTCAATCAGAAGAGAGAAATCACCATGAGTCAGAAGAGTACTATAACAACGCGCAGCAAACTTAGAAGACTGGCTGAAGAAATGAGTGCAAGACGTAAGGATGACGTCATATCGGACTCAGGCTTGCCATCAGAAAAGGCACCTGGTTCACCGTCTGTCGCACCAACGATGGCATCGGCGTCTGTGACGAACATCCCAGTGACGGGTGGTCGTGTAGTAGACCACAGTAGAAGTACGTTGGAGGGACTGAGAGGTCAGACTGCCGCTAGAAGGCGCCATGGATCGACGCATAGCAAAGGCTCATCTAAGAATAGCCGCAAGAGCGTGGAATTCTTAAGAAAAAGGATTGAGTACGAAGCTGAGCGCGAGTTGGTACAAATGAAAGAGAACCTTGTGAGGAAAAGGATGGAAGCAGACATCGCAGAAATAGAAGCTGCCACTGAAAGTGATGACTCGAACTCAGATGTGGATACGACACGGCGGGTTGAAGAATGGGTGAAAACAACGCCCCAAGTGTGTGAAACAGTGTTGTGTACGCCGTCTGTGTCCCGCGCGCCTGTTGAAGTTGCTGCGCCAGTTGAAGCATCTGCGATCCACGATCAAACTGTAAGTAGAATGAATCGTGAACCCATTACATACCGTGAACCGGCCATGCCCCGTGAGATAGAGGTGTCGCATAACATAGAGACACCCGTGTCAGTCTCGGCGCCTATCATAACGGCACAGACGACGCAAATATACACGCCAGTGTCGACAGAAGGTGTGAGGTTCCGTCTGCCCGATAATTATCCCGTCTTTACCACTCCGGCCGCAAGTGTACCTCGCGTATCAACACTCGAGTCGGATACACAGCGGCAGAGAGATGACAGAGTGGGTGAAAGAGAAAGACGGCGAGAATCGTCAGGGGAAAGAGACAGAAAAATAGACAAACTGGCAGAAGCGATCTCTAACATGGCACGCCCGCGACCGGTACCAAGACAGGCTTACGAATTGCCGCATTTTAATGGAGACCCATCAGATTGGATTTCGTATCGAAATATGTATTGGGACACAACGGAATTGTACAGTTTCAAGGCACACGAGAACTTAGCACGACTAAAGACTTCACTACATGGCGAAGCAAGGAGCTCAGTGGAAGATTTGTTACGAACATCTACTGACCCTTCGGCGATAATGCGCGCCTTAGAGGAAGAGTTCGGTCATCCGACCTTAGTGCTACAGTGTGCACTGAAGAAAGTGAGAGATTTACCCAGAGTGACGGAATCTGGCCGGGAGCTGAGGAAATTCTCATCAACAGTAAGAAACTGTGTGTCTCTTCTGAAGAATATTCGTGCGGATGGGTACATTAATAACCCACAGTTAGTGAGTGAGCTACTAAATAAGCTGACACCTATTCAACGTGCGCAGTATGGTGACTTTGCGATGGGCTTGGAAAACTCACAGGGGGTGGATTTAAGAGTGTCGCCAAACTTAGAAATATTGTCACACTTTTTATCGCATTTGGCACGATCGGCATCGTATTACGTGCAGGCAAATATGTATGAGCCTGGCCCAACGAAACCCCCTGCGAAGTCACAGAAGTTTGTCACCGGTCAAACACGACCAGCGAGTACCGCACGTCCTGTTAACAACAGGCCACCGTTGTCACAACGAGTAAATACGCAGAGCGACGAATCCCTCGCTTCTAAGGCATGCATAATATGCCAACAGGAACACGCCATTGAAGAGTGTGAACAATTTAAGAAATTAAGTGTGAAACAGCGTTGGGACACTATAAAAGAGAAGAATACATGTTTTAAGTGTCTCATCAGGAAGCATCCCAAGAGGTTCTGCCGTGCGAATAGATGTGAGAAGTGCGGCTATGGACATCACAATTTGTTACACGCGGACAAACCGCAGAAAGAAGAGAAAACTGAAAGTGTAACAAACATTGGGGAATGGCGAGCTACAGCGCTACTGAAGATAATGCCAGTGTCATTAAACTCTGAAAACGGTGAAGAAACTCAGTGCTACGCGTTACTGGACGATGGTGCAACTGCATCACTCATAGACAGTTCGCTCGCAACCAACCTAGCGGGACCGTGTGTGCCTCTCTCGCTAATGACAGCAGGTGGCTACGGAGTGACAGACCCAACATCGCGAGTGGTACAAGTGATTGTGAAAGGGCCTAACGGACAGTGCCACAAAGTGAAGTGCCGTACAATGGCAAATGTGAACTTGCCAACGCAAACAGTGTCCGCCTCAGTGATTAGTGATAACGCGCACCTCCGTGACTTGGGTTGCGTGGAAATGAGGGGAGCCAAGCCGCTGCTGCTTCTCGGCCAGGATAACTGGGAGCTGCTCGTCGGTCAGGACATCCGCTGAGGACGATCTGGTAAGCCGGTTGCCTCTCTTACCAAGCTAGGTTGGGTCATTCATGGACCATTCGATAAAGCTAGCACTGAAACGGTAAATTGCATGACAGTCTCCCTTCCCGATTTGCATAATCTAGTAAAAGCGCAATTTGAGTTAGAAGCAACAGGTATTTCTCAAGACGTTCGTAAACATAAAGACGTAGAGAGAGCTTTAGATGTTTTAAAAAGTACGAGTCGCCGCACTCCTGACGGGTCTCAGTGGGAAGTAGGCTTACTGTGGAAACATATAAACACACAGTTGCCTAACAATTATAATCAGGCCCGAAAGAGATTGTACGGAATAGAGAGACGTATGCGCAAAGACGCTATGTTTGCAGATGCATATTCCAAACAGATTAATAGGTTGGTAGACGAAGGCTATGCGCGCAAAGTAGAGAGTGATGTAGATGGTTCTCCGGTTTGGTATCTGCCACACTTCGGAGTAGTTAACCCAAACAAACCAGGGAAGCTTCGTTTGGTTTTTGACGCGGCTGCTATGTTTAACGGAACATGTCTTAATGATAATTTACTGTCTGGGCCTGACATGTTAAATTCTTTGCTCGGAATATTATTAAAATTCAGAATAGGTCCCATAGCATTTTCAGGGGATATCGCTGATATGTTTTTAAGAATTAAAATTAGGGCAGAGGATCAAAGCGCTCAACTATTTCTATGGAGAGGTACTGATCAAAGTAGGGAACCGGATACATACACTATGAACTCGATGATTTTTGGTGCAGTATCATCACCAACTACAGCGATATATATTTTAAATAAGAACGCTAGTGAGTTTGTGGAGAATCATCCCGAAGCTGTGGAAGCCATAAGATCCAAGCACTATATGGATGATTATTTAGACAGTGTATGGACAGAAGAACAGGCTAGCAGTCTGATTGAGCAAGTGGCCAGAATACACGCCTCCGGGGGTTTTATAATACAGGGGTGGGTCACGAACTCATCAGAGCTGAGGGACAAGTTAAAAATAGATATGCCGGAAAAAGTAGCTCTCGAAAAAGGAATAGGCGCAGTAGAAAGAACGCTAGGGCTAATTTGGTCATCTAAAGACGATGATTTAGGGTTTGATTTGTCGTTTAAAAGATTGCCTAAAGAATTAGTAGACGGTAGTGTAGTGCCCACTAAACGTCAATTTTTAAGATTAATTATGTCAATTTATGACCCACTGGGTTTTTTGTATCCCTGTGTCATTCAATCGCGAATCTTAATGCAAAAGATATGGAAATCAGGAATCCAGTGGGATGAACCATTGCAAGCAATCGATGCCAAGGTATGGTTCGACTGGCTAAGGAACTTGCATAGATTAAATGAAGTTAGGATACCGCGGTGGTATGGGTTAAGCCCAGAGAATTTAGAATTACATGTTTTTGGGGACGCAAGTGAGTTAGCTTACGCCGCGGTCGCTTACCTAGTAGGTTATAACCCTGAAGGAACCAGGGAGGTTGTCATGCTGCTAGGGAAAGCGCGAGTAGCACCACAAAAAGTAATATCCATCCCAAGATTAGAATTGCAAGCAGCTGTATTAGCCTGCCGACTGGCAGAGACTGCTGAGAGGGAATTGGGATTACCTATTAGGAAGAAATTCTATTGGACAGACAGCAAGACTGTTTTACATTGGATTAACTCTGATGCACAAGAATTTCAACGATTCGTATCGCATAGACTAGCAGAAATAGATAGGCTGTCAGACAGAGGCAACTGGCACTGGGTCCCCTCGGAGGTCAACCCGGCTGACAAAGCGACCAGACTATGCTGGCCCGATAATTGTGCAGAATGGCTCTCGGGCCCCTTGTTTTTACGCAGTTCACAGGAGCGGTGGCCAGCATGTCACGATTTTGAGGCGGCAGAGGCGGACCTCGAGCGCATCCAGAGGGTCCACACTGTGGCGACACCCGCAGTGCCACTCGACTAGAGCGATACTCATCATGGACGCGCCTACAGCGCGTTATGGCGCGCACACTCATATTAATTGGTCGATGTCGCAAACGTAGTGCATCGACGGAGCTACATGCAGCCGACTTGGAAGAAGCACACAACTGCTTGGTAAAGTTGTGTCAAGAAGATAGTTTCCCTAACGAACGGGCCGCCATTTTGAAGGGGTTACCCGTACCTAACAGCAGTAATATCAAGAATCTAGATCCAATGATTACCGACGATGGGTTACTGCGAGTGAGAGGACGTCTGAGTGCATGTGAAGTGCTTTCATTTGAAGAAAAGCACCCTATAATTCTAGACGGGCGTCACCCTCTATCGAAAAAGTTAGTCGCACACTATCATGCGATGGCTTTACACGCGAACCACGAGACCGTCATCAACAATTTGCGTGAGAAATATTGGCTTACGAAGATAAGAGCGGCAGTGAAAAATGTAGTCGCAAATTGTCAGCCTTGCCGCATCTCTAGAGCCAAGCCCGCCCCACCTAAAATGGGCGATCTACCTCTAGCAAGGTTAGAAAACACAAGAAGAGCCTTTGTACATGTAGGAGTAGACTACTTCGGTCCAATGGAAGTGGCCATAGGAAGGCGCCGCGAGAAAAGGTGGGGAGTCTTGTTCACCTGTTTCACTACGCGCGCTGTTCATCTGGAGTTAGCCGCGACATTAAGTGCTGACTCAGCCATATTAGCCTTACGGCGCCTCATAGCGCGCCGTGGGCAACCAGATCATTTGTACTCCGACCAAGGTACAAACTTCATCGGAGCCAACACCGAACTGCGAGCAGCCCTAAGAGAGTTCAACGGGCAGCTAAGGGACGATGCCACTAACCGAGGCATATCATGGCATTTCAACCCTCCGGCAGCACCACACATGGGTGGCTGCTGGGAACGCCTGGTCAAATCCGTAAAGAGCGCGCTGAGGAGCACGCTCAGGGAACGAGCGCCTCGTGAGGAGGTCCTTTACACCCTCCTCACAGAGGCCGAGCTGATCATCAACAGCAGACCGCTGAGCTACGTCTACGATGACCACAACCAGCCTGTGGTCCTGACGCCGAACCATCTACTCCTGGGCACTGCGTCCGGGAGTACGCCGTTTGCACCGAGCGACATCGAGGACATCGACTCCCGCCGGCAGTGGCGGCGTGTGAATGCGCTCGCCGACATGTTCTGGCGGCGCTGGCTGCGGGAGTACCTTCCGACGCTGCAACGACTGGGCAAACAATATGCCAAATGTGCGTGTCAATGATGTGGTAGTGATAGTGGACAACAATAAAGATCGAAGTGCGTGGACAAAGGGTATAATAAAAGCGGTGTACCACGGAAATGATGGAATCATCCGTGTAGTTGATGTGAAAACTGTAAATGGGGTCTTGCGTCGGCCCGTAGCGAAGATTATTGTGCTTCCCACAGACCAGGATGTAAAGCGGTTGAACCCTATTACAGGGGGTGGAATGTAGGCGAAGCACAGTAATGCGAGCTTTATTAGTTTAATCGACAATAGCTATATTCGTGTAATTTGTAATTGTAGGCGAAGCATAGTAACGTGAGCTTATTATAGTTGATTTTACACATAAATATTAGTATTATATAAAGTAAATAGCTATGTTAGCTCAATAAGGCGAGCCATAATTAATGTTAGTTGGGAATAGCTATATTATTTAGACTTTGTAGTAGCTATATTTACTCAGAGTTGTAATAGGTATATTAGTTAGATTTATAATAGCTATATTCGTGTGATTTGTAAAGTTTATAGCTATGTAGGTTGAAGGAATAACTATGTAGACAGTAAAATAGCCTGACTAATGATAATAGTATTAGTTATATTAATATAAGGATTAGTATAGCTATAAGATTGATTTTGGTTGTATAATTTAGGTAATTTAGATACTAGTTATTAAACATAAATGTCAAAACATGTCATTTCTATGTAAAATTACCTTAATATAAGTGGTCACCTAATTTGTTAGTACACGAGGTGCATCCACTACTTGTACCAAGGTAGAAAAATGTGCGTCGCCCCCTCGCATGTGTATGGTGGGAGCTTGTGGGAATGTTTGTTACTCCCAACACTACTTGCGCCAACGTAGTTAGATGTAGTCCGAGCACACGCTCGTGATTGGCGGAGACCTTAGGAGAGTGTCTATTACTCGCAACGCTATCTCTACTATAGAATCAAGGAATAAATAAGGCGTCGTATGGCGCATAGAATCAGTTCAGTTTGAGCATTCACTTTGAGCAGTCCATTCTGTCAAGTCATCCGTTATTCTCTGTTAAAGCCAAGTTGTTAAGTTTTGTTATTGTTGTATAGTGCGTAAGACTCTTTCTTGTTGTTACTCTGACTATCTTTGTACTGTGTATCTCGTGTGCTGTTGTGAATACAAGTGATTTTTACCATCTACACGAGTGTTATTATTTCTCTCTTCGTCACGGGAACACCGTCACCCCCGCCTACACCTGATCTCGCTGTCGTCCTCGACATCTCCCGTTTGGCTGAACCGATTTTGATGCGGTTTCCAGAAAAGTGTTTGTTACATTCTGGAGAAGGTTTCAGTATACAAAAACAGAAAATTCAGCGCTTTTTTAAAAAAACAACGAATACCTCGAAGGCGTTTTCGTTTCTTCCATCTTTTGGTTTTGAAGGCGGTTCTCTTTTTTATAAAGTTTTTATTGTAATGGTAAAAAACAGAATGCGAATATACGAACGCGAATGGTGAATATACTAATGGTATTCCAATCAAGCGACAACCCTAAACTAGGGTCAGTGCTTGTTTCACGTGGCCGGGGCAGCCTATTAATTCAGTTTACGTTGCAACTCGCTGCTGGGGTGAACTGCCCTTAAATTATTTATAAGATGTGTATGCCACCTGATGTATAGACTGCTAGCTCCCACACGCGTCATCGCTCGTGTGAAATTAGTACTTCCCAAGAGCCCACACGACGGACTGTCTTCCTTTTTCAAACAGAGGCTTTGGCTAATATAGCTAAAGTTGAATAAGAAGTACTACTAATTTATGCACTCCTAGTACTTGGATGCAAAAGAGCTCGCAAAAACTAAGGATACTTGGACCGAATTCAACTGAGTTAAGTTAGTATAATATTTGTGTTATTTAGCGGTGCTCCGACTACCCAATTAAAATGCTGCTAAAGTATCTTCAACCGAGTCATGACACCCTGGTACTGGTTTTACTATAATACGCATAAAAAAAAAAAAAAACAAAAGAAAACATTTGTGGTCTACAAATGTTTTTTTTTTTGTTTTTTTTTTATCAATTTGATTCCTTAAAAATATTCTTAATGATAGTGAAAATCGTATCAAAATCCGTCGCGTGGTTTAGAAGAAGTTAGCAGAGAAACAGACTTTATACCACAAGAAAACAGTGCTTAAACCACAAAATATAAAGGTTCGCGCCGCAGCCTTATGTACTTTGTGTTTATACTATTCAGAGGTGCCTTGTCTATGTCATGTCCACATTTTATGGTAATCCAGCAAAAAATAGCTCTAGGAATATTTATGAGGTGATTTTTCTAAGCAGTCAGAAAAATGTGGACAGATTTAGATTCTGCACTTAATTTTTGTGACTAAAAACTGAGTTTAGGTCTTATTTATACGAGGTGGAAGGAATATCGTAGCACAAAGAATCATGGCAAGATCCCATACATTCATTTGTATGAAAAACAAAACATTTAGACGGTTTAAAATATTTTCAAAGTGGGGAATACATTACCAGGAGTAGATTCATATACTTACCATATTTTTAAACCCCCGCATAATTAAAATATTTCGAAATGAAAATAACACTTTTTCGTTTCATTTCATTGCCCATTTTGAGTTTATACAAAAAGAAAATGACAAGTGGCATTTACGGATCTATCAAATTGGCAGACAAGTGATGTGACAAGTGTGTGGAAAAGAATAATCATTACTTGTGACATTATTTCCCATAAAACGATGCAATTTCAGTGTAAGACGGCGCCTGTCAGTGTCACTGTTACTGTCAGCCGCCGATTCGTTCTGAAATAATGAGCTTTTCGTTAAACTATTCACTTTTAACATCCATTTTTATTGCGGGGGTTTAAAAGTATTCTAAATTCCTGAAGATACTCTTTAGATGCCCAAGAGTATATGAATTAGCGACTACTCTAAAAGTCTTTATTTTTTTTTTGTACAAATGGTGCCATAATCATTTTCATGATGGATTTTCTTTTTTTGTTCTTAGGTAATAAAAACTGAAACGCCACCACGGACTAAACGTTAAGAGCGTGTATTCGATTCGTGACGAAAACTTCTTGTTTTCGCGTTTTGCCCAGAGCAATATCGTGATGATGTGAGCAGATTATTTAAAGACAATTACAGTTTTCTAAAATATTAAGTCTTGATTCAGGCAGCTACAGAGTAAAAGTATAATTTTTAATTATGGGTTTTTGAAGCGAAGACAATTCTTTCATATCGTTTTACGAAAATAGACGTCAGTGTTAACTTTCAGGACGAATACAACCATTACCAAAATATTTTGTTTTATGCGTTTTTCCAACAGTATATACAGTCATAAAGACAGCTACAGAGCCAAAATTACGAAAATATTGCTATTATGTATTAAAAAACAATGTTGAAAAAGTAGAAAATCGGTTCACTTTGTCAATATTTTTTCACCAGTATTTGAATAAAAACATAACTGATATATTAATTATATGAAAGTAAATGTTATGCTTAATATACAGAATATTTTTCAGTCCATTATACGAGCTCATTTATTTTAGACAATTATTTTAAAAAGCACTGTAAAACATCGCGCGCTGTCGTTTGCCGATCAATTTCAATGATTCGCGCTTCAGTCGCGTGCGGCGTACCGATCTGAGCGCACGTTTACTATTATTACATTCCAATGTTTAGAGTATTTTTTTACCTCTACCCACCGTAATTTTATTTAGTTATTATGATGAATAAAAGTGACGAAGAAGTTTGTTTGAGTGTAAATAGTGATGAAGATGTTGAGGATAGGGATCAGCAGACTAGTGAGAGACGATCACCTAGTCCGATATTATTACGTAATGGACCCGAAAAACGATTGAGACCAGATAGTGATGAAAATGGAAATGAAGATGAAGAGGACGAATTTATAACTGTTAAAAGAAATGCAAAACGCTTAAATAGAAGTTTATCTAAAAATAAAGAGAACGAAAATAGTTTAGAAAAGGAGAAACAATTTTTCACAGAAGAGAATTACGAAATATGTATGACATCAAAAGAAATCTTGCCAAAACAAATGGGACTGGCAAAGTTATTAAGAAAAGAAAATATTGGAGGTATCACCGCAATCAAATATAAAAACCCGTATAGAGTGATTTTACAATTTAATAATGAAGAAGAAGCGAAGAAACTATGTACAAGAATGAATGAGCTAGGCTATAGATGCCAATCAACACAACAGATCAGCATGTCTCATGGTGTTGTCAAAAATATTGATTTGGATGTGGAAGAAGAAGAATTAGTGAAGGAATTTAGTAGTGAATATGAAATACTATCGGTAAAGAGAATGAAACGGTTCACAGAAGAGAAATGGATAAACAGCGAAACTGTCCGTGTGTGTTTCAAAGGCCCAACTTTGCCCCCGTACGTTTACAGTTACGGGTGTCGGTTTAAGGTGGAGCCCTACGTATTTCTAGTATCCCAGTGCTCTGGCTGCTGGAAGTATGGTCATCTTATCAGACAGTGTCCTACAAAGAAAATTATATGTCCAAAATGTGGAGGTCAGCACATCAACTGCGAAGCATCTGAATATTATTGTATCAATTGCAAAGGGGACCATATGTCACTCAGCAAAAATTGCCCTTTATTCCTTAAGGAAAAACAAATTCGTTTACTCATGTCCCAAGAAAACTGTACATATAAAAAAGCATTAAATATATACTTACAAACATATGACATTAACGACAGGACAGTAGAAATAAATTCAAACTCAATTAATAACACACCAAATTCTATTGTGGAGACAATAATTAATGAGCAATTAAACAACGAACCAGCAAGAAATGAGCCGACATATAAGGAAATATTATTAACAAATAATAAAGGAAAAGAAGACTGGTTAAAAAGAAAGAAACATGAGGTAAATAACACATCTCAGAGTTTGAAAGCAATAGGAAGAAACAACAACATAAAACATAACGAAAAGCCGAGTGAACCACAGATGCAAGTTGATGAGGAATCTAACAGAGTCGTGGAAGAAAATAATAATTGAAAACGAGGAAAAAAAAAAAAAAAAGAGAAATATTTAAAAATAAAAGTATAATTGGAAAAATAAAAGATATTGTATTGTCGAGGACCAATAGGAAAGAAAAAATAATTATAATTTTAGAAAGTATAGTAGAAGAGTGTAAAAAGTATTTCATGAAGATGTTTAAAGAATTAGAGTGGTTTAAGATAATATGTGATATGTTTAACAATGGCCAGTAACACTAAAGTAAATAAGTTAAATATACTTCAATGGAACTCACAGAGTATTAGGCCTAAGTGTTTAGAGTTTGAGAGCTTATTAATTCAAGAGAAAATTCACTTGGCTATTCTTAGTGAAACGTGGCTAGATAGAGAAAAAGAATTTAACATTAATGGCTACCATGTATACAGAAGGGACAGAGAGGACTCATACGGTGGTGTTGCCATGGTAATCCACAAGTCGCTTAAGGTACAGTCATCAGTAATTAGATTGGTTAATGTGGGAATTGAAATATTACATATGAAATTGTTAAATTGCTCTAATTTGGAGAATGTCATATCGATATATTGCCCATCAAGTATACACACTACCTCATCCGACTGGGATAGTCTATTTAGTTTAAACCTAAATAAAACACTGATAGCCGGCGACTTTAATGCTCACCACACAAATTGGTCCTCTAAAAATGATACAAGAGGGATACAAGTCTTGGATTCAGCGATTGAGAATGGCTTTATCTCCCTGAATGATGGCAGCCCTACAAGAATGAAATTGGTGAGTGGTATACTACAAGAATCATCCCCTGATGTATCATTTGCGTCATCAGACATCGCTGTTAACTTTAAGTGGAATGTAACAAATGAAACATTAGGAAGCGATCACTTAATAATAAAATTAAGTTTAAATTTTTACAGTAATTGCAGGCCATTTAGTGGGCGTAATTATAAGTTAGCAAATTGGAAGCTGTATAAAGAGTGTCTTGCCGTAGCCTTTAGATCCATAGTAGAAACAAATAATATTCAAGAAAGATATAATTTTTTAATTGATCAAATTAATACCGCTGCTAATAAGAGTATTCCACTGATTAAAATATGTACCGATCCTACTAGCAAATTTAGACCAAAACCATATTGGAATCCTAACCTATCTAAATCTGTTGCTCAGAGAAGATTAATGCTCAAACAATTTAGACGCAATCCCACTCCTTTAAACCTCTCAGTTCTTGAAAAATGTATTGCTGATTCAAAGAAAGCCCTACAGCAGGCTAGGCAACAGAGTTGGAGTGGTTATTGCAATAGTATTGACGAGACAACTACATCTACAGAGATGTGGAATAAAATGCGTTGGATTAAAGGCTATAAAAAAGAACCATTTCAACCTACAGACCAACAGAACTAAAAGAGGAACTATTGTGTAATTTGGCTCCTGACTCTGTACTTCCCCCGATGCCAAACATCAATTCAATGAATATATCCCTTGAGGCAGATTTCAGTTATGAAGAAGTGCAGAGATGTTTTAAGAAAAAAGACACGGCCCCTGGTGATGACCTTATAACTTACTCAATGTTGTATAACTTACCAACAATTGTTAAGCTTTACTTATTAGATACTTATAACTTAATTTTCTTATATGGTTACATCCCCTTACAATGGAGGCAGATTAAAATTATTCCTATTCCTAAGATTAGTCATGAAAATGCTGTGACTAAAATAAGACCAATCGCTCTCATGTCCTGTGTTTGCAAAATCCTCCACACAATGATTAATAAGCGTTTAGAGTGGTACGTTGAGAAAGAAAAAGTGTTATCCTCCTATACTACAGGTTTTAGACGGGCTCAATCAAGTTTAGATGCGTTGGTAAGATTAATTTGTCATATACAAATAAGTTTCTCTAAAAACATCTCTAGTTTAGCATGTTTCCTAGACTTGGATAATGCTTATAATAATGTCATGGTTAGTCAAATTATTAGAACTTTGGTAGATATTAAAGCCGGCTCTAAACTATCTAAATATGTATGGATGTTTCTTAGTGATAGGCGACTTGTAATAAAAAGGGACAGTACCAACGACACAGACTACGTATGTCGATGGACGCATACAGGTATAGCTCAAGGGGACCCGTTGTCCCCTCTACTGTTTAATATTGTGACCTCTAAGATTACCCACAACATAAACAACGTATTAATATCTCAGTACGCAGATGATTTTGTTCTTTTTACTAGTCAACCTCAAGTAAATGATAGCATTAGCAACATGCAAAGGGCGCTAAACACTATGGTAGTGTTGTTACAGGAAATCGGCCTGCACTTATCTACTTCTAAGTCCACGTGCTGTTTATTTAGTAGGGGATTCAGAACACATCCAATTAATTTAATGATTAATAGTCTTCCTCTAACTACTACTGAAAACACCAAATATTTATGCATGTGGTTTGATAAGCAATTACGATGGGGAAGACATATAAATGAAACTTGTCAAAAAACACAAAAGTATCTAAATTTATTAAAAGTATTGTCTGGACCTTCATGGGGAATTCATCCAAAACATATTAGAAGATTGTATATTGCGTTGATTAGGAGTAGGATGGATTACGGTAGTTTTCTATATGACAATAGTGCCAATTCACACACATACAGGTTAGATAAAGTCCAGAACCAGAGTCTAAGAATTGTTGGTGGGTTTATTAGAAGCACACCCATTCACACAATGGAGTGTGAGTTATGTGTCCCTCCTTTATTTATTAGGCGACATTTTTTAGCTATTAAGTATACCTTAAAAATACAATCGTGGTCAAATAATACTACTACTACTCTATTAAAAGAACTTAGTGCTCTTTGTACTAAAAGGTATTGGCAGAAAAACTCAAGAAGAAGCCATATCATCCAGTTTCCCACTAGAAATGTTTACATTAAATACGTGGGTTACTAACATCCAAATAAATAATATTATAAAGTATGACTTAGATTCGTTTAAAGATAGTAAACATAATCACAATTTTAATATTCTTAAAAATGAAATTTTACATGAATTACGTAATAAATATGATAGTTGGCATAGAATATATACTGACGGTTCAAAGAGCGCTGGGGGGCTAGGGGCTGCCTTCTATCACCCCGGAGATAAAGTTAGAGGTTGTTTTAAGATTAATAATAGTAATATATCTATAATGACAGTGGAACTTACTGCGATTTCAGAAGCTCTGATGTACGCTAAGACCAAAATGTTTCATAAGGTAGTTATACTCACAGACAGCAAGAGTGCCTTGCAGCATATTGCTCGATGCGCCTCTGGTGGCAGAGGTGTTTCGAAAGCGTATGCCATTCTTAGTCAAATTTATGAGTTTAAGTGCAGTAATAGGGATCTGAGATTGCAGTGGATTCCATCTCATGTTGGTTTACCGGGAAACGAGGAGGTTGATCAACTGGCGAAAAAATCAGCTTTATAAGGAATACTTATTGATGTTAAATGTCACTACTCTGAATTATTAAGTAAATATAAAATATGTAGATTGTCATAACATGTGGAAAAAATATTTTGATAAAAAATCTCTCGAAAAAGGTGTTTGGTACAAAACAGTACAATGCGAACCTCCTCGTATTCCCTGGATAACCGATATGAGAATATGCCGCAAATACATTGTAATAGCACACAGATTAAGGACTGGACACATGCCACTCAACAGGTTTGGCTTCCTAATGAAAAAAGTGAGTAGTCCAAATTGTCAATACTGCGAGTCTGTGGAGGATGTGCATCACTTGTTGGTAGAATGTGTCCGCAATCGCAGGGAAAGAGATACCTTATTGGCAGAATTAAAAATTAGTAAGTTTGATTTAGGTGCTGTTCAATGTTTTTTGTCTAAACCCTGTAGTGCGGAAGCTAAGAAAATTTATAATTTTGCATGCAGCTATTTAGCTAATAGAGTGTCTCTGATCCCTTAGTTATATTTTATTTTTATTTTTTAGTTGTTTTTTTTTTGTTATGAGTTATAATGGGGCTGACATGGTTATGTGTGATAACCAAAAGCCTCTAAATAAATAAAGATTAAAAAAAAAAAAAAAAAATGATTCGCGCTTATTTCGTGCATATTTTTTTTTTCTGATGCACACGAACAGGCTATTGTATTTTACTAGTGTGTGTCAATGCTGCTACGCCGTTCTAGCAATCGTTTAGATTTTGAGTTGCGCTAAATCGAATACGCGCCCTTAAACGTAAAACGTCAATCACAAAACCGCAAAGACGTTATCCTTACGTGAGACCTTCCCTACATTACCCTCCACAAAGGTCCCCAAGGCACATCCTTAAGCTTTCATTACAACAATAATCCCTCATTAATCACCGGCTCTATGGTATATACATAAAAAATATTTTATGTGTAATGGAATGGTTACGGAGATAAAGTGGAAATTTGATGAGCAGCGTAATGGGGGGGCGGAGAGGGGAGGTGGGAGGGGGTAACGAACCATGACGTAAGACCGTTGACTTCATTCTTTATGACCAGGAGACAAGAAGATGTAGATGCGATATCGTAAAGTACATTGGATGGACCAGCTAATTGGATAGAGTTGGCCTGGATTTTGGCAGCCAAAAAATGTTTTCTTTTTATGTGAGTTAGTATATTTTTTGTGTTAAGTACGTAAAGTAGATTGCTCTGTGATTTTTCCCATTTCGAGCATAAATTGAAATACGATGTTAATTGAGCTTATGCCAAAATGCACCAACCCGCAAACTGTCCATAATTAAATTAATTAGGTACTTCTAATTAATCCAATATGCCAAAAATGTAACACTATTACCTCGGACGCGCCGCAGTCTTACGTACTTTGTGCTACTACCCTGCAATTTCAGTTCACTGTACAGACGCCAGTAGGTCAAGCTACCCAAAACTGTCAGATTTTCTCATACAACCTTCAACTTAATGCTTCAGACATAAAGTTGAAAATGTAATAAATAAAGAATCATGGCGAGATTTGTACAAAAAAAATAAGATGTTTAGAGAAGTTGAAATTCAAATTTTTATATTCTTGGGTACCTAAAGAGTATCTTCAGGCATTTCGAATATTTTTAAAACCCCGCAAAAAAAAGTTAATAGTTTAACGAAAAGCTCATTATTTCAGTACGAAACTGCGACTGACAGTAACAGTGGCACTGTCAGCCGCCGTTTCGCAGTTCTTACATTGAAATTGCATCGTTTTATGGGAAATAATATCACAATATAATGATTATTTTTTCCCACACACTTGTCATATCACTTGTCTGCCAATTTAATAGATCCGTTAACATAGACAGACTGTAATAGCTTGATTTGCTGGTGTCTGTCACAAAATATAAAGGGTACAGAAGGACCGCTCCCGCCATCTTCAAAAATAATTACCTAAACTTGCCAGACTCACAAGGGCTGCTACTGTATTGACTCTGTAGGTTTTGTTTGTGATAATATGAAATTTTATTGACACTGGTTGGAACTCTTTGCATTTTTATTATAAAAAAATTATCCGTTCGTCATGAAATGTCAATGTCTCTCATTTATTCATTTAGACAAAACGTGACAGTCGAGACTAATGTCTGCTTGAAACTGCTTGAGATTGCCTATAAACGTAATGTCAATGTGTGCGTGAGTAAAATGGCGGTTTGTTCTGAGTGGTCTCTCTGCTCGGGCGCACCGCAGCCTTACGTACTTTTTGCGTCTGTACATCATAAATTCATATTTAGAATACATTTAAAATGAATAACTACAACAACTTAGAAGCAAAAATTTGGACGACAGTGGGCTCTTGAGATATACACCTAATGAAAAGATTGACTTAAAAATATATGTTACAAAACGTACAATCTGTGTACCAGAGATAAGTAAAGCCACCTTACCCAGCAGTTTACATTAAGGGATAGTTCTACTATAGTCCGACCACTTATCTGAGACCGTTCCTGAGGTAGCTGAGCGGTGCGGGAGAGGTGACAATTGTCACAAGTTGACGTATCAGTGAGCTCTCGCATCACTTCACCACACCCGTCCCACAGCGCGCATCTACCTCAGGCGTTCCTGAGGTAGATGCGCAGGACTGCTTAACTGAGACAACGGCCTCGGACTATAATTTTTAGATAGATAGATAGATAGATAGATGGATAGATAGACTACAATACTACAACACGCACACACACACTGCACACGTTCTCATTCTAATCTCAGTCTGCTACTAAAAGATGCCGTTGAGACTTAACTGAATATTGAGTAGCGTTTAAGTATTTGACCATCAATATGTCAAAAATGCCTCTATGTACCTACATTTTTGACAAGAATATCGATGAGATGATATTGCCACCAGATTTGGAAACGTTTTCATTTAATACAATTAGCCTTCTGTTCCAAGCACGTCTAAGCATAAATGACAATGCCAGATCCTGCCCCACCCATGTACAGAAAAGTAAATTAATGAAAATAATTGTAATGCATAGAACCTTTCTATAGTAAATTATTTTTCTTTAGAACTTGCGGATTACGAAATTAAATCTTCGATATTAAAAAATTAATCATTATTGTTTTTAGATTTAAACGGAAACCGCAAGTTCTACAGTCACTAAGACTAATGTTTAGTTATCAGCAATAAATAAACAGTAAGATGCTACATATTGCACATGACTTTTATTGAGAGGGGCAAAGTTCTATAAAGTTTCTGGCATTGTCCTTTTGTATGTACTTTTTTACACACAGCAGAACTTCACGTAATTTGTCTATAATCAATACACAGTATAAAACAAAGTCGCTTTTCGTCGTCTGTACGTTTTATCATCATCATATCAGCCTATTACCATCCACTGCTAAACGTATGCCTCCCCCAGAGATCGCCAACCAACCCGGTCTTGGGCAGCCCGCATCCATCCGTCTGTAAGTTTATATCTTAAAAATTACGCAACGGATTTGAATGTGGTTTTCATCAATAGATAGAGTGATACAAGAGGAAGGTTTATACTTATTATTTGATAATCTGGTAGATATAATATTTTATTAGCTGATTTTTTTTTTAGTACAAAATTTTGTTTGGTTCCGGATCTACTGGTCCAACTTTAAAAATTCTGAGTCTATTTTTAATATCACAAAATTAGGGTTCCGTAATAAAAATCACGTGAATGAAGACGCGGGGAAAGTACTTGTTTAATTTTATAAGGATCGTATATGAATGAACTAAGCTTATTTTGAACAGAATTCTTTTCTTGGATCACAGACAGTACTGTAAGTGTTCAAAATTTGAAGTAAAGTCAAATCTTTTACTTCAATTTTATTAGACCATTAAAAGGAAATTTAGAATTTAAAGAAAAAAGAATTGAATCCAGTTGCCCCTTCCAAAAGACATCCATAAATTTCCAACATCCCACAACAACTTACCAAGATGACTTTTTCTTAAAGGGATGCAAACGTCCCTTACTTTGCCTAAGTGACCATGTAATGTCACTCTAGCATCTTCCTACACCGACTAACATTTTCCTCATAAAATTCATTAACACCGCGTAACATTTTAAGTCCTTTTGAATGAATACTTCTGTTTTCTCCTCATCCGCATTTGAATAAAGATAAAACATTGTCCTTTAGTAATTATTTTGGTAGATTTTTGTTGTTTTTGTTATTTCATTTTTTTAATGCTGCTAGACTTTTGGGCACTTATCCCATTGAGAGCGATGCGGACAAGTTTTTTTGATGCCCTGTGAACCCCCCATTGTACACGTTTCTCGTGGTAGTGGTGTCGATCGATTCCCTTCTAACTAAACTAAAATTTGGTATTTGGCATCTCTTACTACCAGGCAGCTGAAAAAAAAGACGGCGACAGACAAGAACTAAGTTAGAGATGCCAAATTAGTTTTTCCTTTGAACTGCGCAGTGTTTTTAATCAATACGTACTGAAATGACAACTATAATTGTATGAATATTTTAGATCAACTTACATTGTCAGCTCTTATTAATATATGTCCATTTCTTGTTTTGTTGGAGAGAAAGAGATGTAAATAGCAGTCTGCCGGCAGAGACATAAGGAGTGAAACCAACAGTTTTAAAAATAAATTCAAAACATATTTTTTGAAAATTTGTTAAAGTGCTACCTATACATGTAACAAGAATATAGGATGCCTATACATAGATACATAGGCGTAAACAGCATTTTCGTAATCTAAACATTCTGAGGAAATATATCTTCATTTTCTCTTTTCAGTAGACTCGTGTTATCTCAAAAGCCCATTCTGCATTTGATTTGGGTTTAAAAATGTCCAAAACACATTTAATAGCTTCTCATATACCTTATTATGTAGCATAAGGATAAATTACATCTTATCAATGACTTGATTTTTTTTAAAGCATACGGTAACAAAAGCCGGTTATGTCTTTGAAGTTCTTATGCTGTAGTTACTTCTGCTGTAGGTACTGTAAGAGGTCCAACTGTAGGGCCTCTTACACCTGTAAGAGGCCCTACAGTTGGACCTACAGTTGGACCGGTACCTACCGGGCTATAGCGTGGTTTATAAACCGACTTCATTTATAACTACTTTGTAACCAAGATTTTAATCAAACGTATGCCCGTGATGGGGTCAAGCTAAGAACTATGCTTCTGTCATATACAAAACTATACAAATCTACGATTTGAACTTATTCTAATTATTCCAGAAGGATGCCGAGTGTTTAGCCATAGACCATATATAGTTAATGGCGTCCACATACTAAATACATGCAATCTTTACGATGGGAACACCCAAATATTCCGAAATATTTTATTCCGAATTTCGATATTCCGATTTTCAAAAGTTCGAATTTCATAATACCTAAAAATTATAATCTCTATTATTTAAAATCACGAAAGTTATTTTACCGAATGTCGTAAATCCGATTTGTTTGTTTTCCGATTTTCATATGTTCGAAGAATCAAATGCTCGATGAGTTCTCGGTCCGAAAAACGAAATTCCGAATTTCAATATTTCGAATAAACTGTTAAAATTAGGATTCTGATTCAATTCAGCTACGCATATATATTCAAAATGGTGTCCCCTTGTTTCGCAGACAGAAATTTCATAGAATTTCGTTTCCCAGAAAATGTTTCATATAATATTTGGTTCTTGTATTTTTATTTCGACTATTATTGTTTCAAAGACTATTTACTTGAATGAAACATATTTCACAGAAACACAATTCAAAGAATTTTTATTTTTTTTGTTTAACTAACTTATCAAACAGTAGAATTACTTTTTAACAAATATTGTTTATTTGGTGTATTTTTCTGTGGAATTTATTTCAACAAAAACATATAGGTATAAAAAGAAAGACAATAACAAAAATAATCTTAAAAAGTCAATATGTTGTGCTACAAAAGTTAATGACAGAAACAAATTGCTGTGAAACCGACTCCACGTAGTCTTGTCTGCCCTACACCTAGAGTGTAATTTAAATTCGCGCAGGCGCGGAGGGGCGAGGCGGCCAGCGAGCTGAGGAGCAGGTGGTTTTAACGCTCGCCGCCGCGGCTGAGGCTGGCCGGCGAAGCCGGCCAGTAAGCCGAAGCTGCGGTGGTGAGCGTGAATACCATCTGCGACGATAAGCTCGCGTGGTACCGCCGGAGCCCCGCAACCCCTTAGCCGTGACAGAAACCATGCCTGCTGCATGTTGCATGTTCGCTTGCTTGCTCGCTTGCATGATGCATGCTTGCTTGCTTGCATGCTGCATGCTTGCTTGCACGCTGCATGCTTGCTTGCATGCTGCATGCTTGCTTGCACGATAAACGATTGCACGATAACGATAAAGATAATCGGAATTTTAATAATCGGAAATCGTATTTTTGATGTTCGGAATTTTCATTATGTCGGACTTTTTGTTATTCGATCTTTTGAAATTCGGTATTTTGAGAATAGTAATTATAAACGTTCGGAATTTTGAAATTTTAGTATTATAAAAATACGATGAATGACAAATCGGAGTTGCCATATTAGGAATTTTGAACTATTCGGAATTATGAAAATCGGTATTTTGAAATTCGTATTTCTGACTTTCGGAATAAAGTTTTTCGTATTTATGTAGTGTACCCCTTTACGGTACTGTATTAGCAAAAATAAAAGAAACATAATTTCGAAAGGGACTATAACGATTGTTTCGCGAAATTAGACGCCGAATCGATGGGTCATGGGTGGAGGAACTCTCCATACCTCAGAAAGTACGTAAAACCATTGATCCTGGCTGTTATTCGTAAACCTGTGACAGTTGTTATAGGTAGTTAGAAGCCAGAAAGTCTGAAAACCAGTCTTCCCAAGGGGTACCTATTGTGTTACATAATAACTGGGTTGTGGAGGTCAAAGAGCCAGTCGCTCCATGTATAATACTGCTGCAGCTACATCCGCTTAAACTGGAAGCTGAGCCCAACTTAGTTGGGAAGTGCTAGGTAGTCTGTTTTTTGTTTTACAGAATACCGTATTTTTTAACCGACTTCAAAAAGGAGGAGGTTCTCAATTCGGTTGTTTTTTTTATGTATGTACATCGATTACTCCGAGATTTATGATCCGATTTAGGTGATTTTTCTTTAGTTTGATGCGGAATTGTTGCTATTTGGTCCCATAAAATTTTAACATTATTTAGCCCAGTAGTTTTCATTTTATGATCATTTTTTTATTTTTATGTTTGACCATGCATAACTTTTTTCAGTGTAGTCCGATTTCAATTATTCTTTTTTTTTATTGATAGTGTATACTTCAGATTTGGTCCCATAAAAATTTCAAGAAAATATTCTACCCCTAAGGGTTGAAAATTAAGGGATGACTGTTTTTTTTTAGTGTCGCCGTTTCGTAATTAATTTCTATGATGAGAAATAGGCACTAAAAAGCGAAAAAAACATTCAATTCGCAAGTCGGTGGCAATACAAAACAACAAGCAAAACCAAAGCCGCCGACTTGCGAATTGAAAGTTATTTTATACTTTTTGAAGGCGGTTGTCTTTTTTGTAATTTTTTTTTTTCTATAACAGGAGTGTGATTCTGTAAGACGTCATTCCAAACTTCGAATCTGAATCCGCTGTGAGTTTCTAGATTGGCATTCTAAAAACTCGGTTACCTAATAATTCGAGTTTACACTAGCGCCACCCTTGCGAGCGTGTCAGCGAGTTGAACTAAACTGACAGGGAGATTTTGACAGATAAAGTATGAGATGACGTAAGTGGCATTCTGTAAGGTAATTTCCCCGTCACTTCGACGCTCACTTCGCACTCGAACCCGATTCAAAGTGTCAAATATATCAAGGTCAATTTAAACCTTATGCGAAGTGAGAGTGAATACCGATGTGAGATGCGAGATGTAGTTTGAATTTTACAGAATCGACCTACAGAATCTGAACTATTTATCAACGTAAGGCCGCCACGTATACCCCTTGGGTATCGTGTTACCCAGTAACTGGGTTGTGGAGGTCAGACAAGCAGTCGCTCCATGTAAAACACTGGTATTGAGCTGCATCCGGTTAAACTGGAATCCGAAGCCAACGGAAAAGGCTGTGCAGGTTGTATTTGGTTTCGCGGAATTTTAAAGCAGCATTTCATTAATCTCATAAATTCATAACAGACTCTAAACTATTTGTTAAGGTAAGGCCACCACGTATGCCACGAAAATACGCTTTAAATATACTATGAAAAACATAAAGGGGAGCTTTGTAACGGTACCTATGCAAAATATAAACATTAAGCCTGAAACTTCGGGTTGTAGGGTCGACTGAAATGTACCCTTTCTCTGGCATACAAGAAGATTGTCCATCCCTTTTTTTATTATTTCTGACACAAAGGAAAGAGCCAAATCCCCACTTTGGGTTGCAACCAAAATACAATTTTGATTTGATATTATAATCATTGTAAGATATTCATAACACAGTATGTAGCAACATTCATATTTATTTCTATAAACATCTAATACATCTTCTTGCAGAACAACCCTCATCCACATACAGTTCAACACACACTCATACACTCCCTCACACACCCCATCCTCTCCTACATCCACACACACACAGTTTTTAATGTTTTTGTACTTCTTCTTAGTTTAATGGTTTAGATCTTGCTGCAATCATCTGGTAGATCGACAGAGTCCATAACTTATCATGAATATTGTTTTTTGAATATAGCTTGATAGCTGAACACTGGCTCTCAAAATACAGGGAATCCTAGTTTGAGAGGCAGGGCTCAACAATATTGTGTACAGATTTACTCAGGATATAAATAAGCACCTGTTTTAAACCAATTCATTAATACCAGTAAATTTCAATCGCATAGCTCACTTAAACCTAAGTAAATTAGTTAATTAGTTAAAAGTCTGTAAACTGTTTATGAATAAATAAATTTATTATTATTATAATACTAGCTGTAGACGTAACGCACCGGATCAACGCAGGATGGATGAAATGGCGACAGGTCACTGGAACAACTTGTGACCCACGGATACCCCTCAAGTTAAAGGGGAAAATCTACAAGTCCGTGATAAGACCTGTCGTACTGTATGGATCGGAATGTTGGGCCGTGAAGAAGATGGATGAAAAAAGATTACACGTAGCGGAGATGAGAATGTTGAGATGGATGTGTGGAGTTACCAGAATGGTTAAGGTGAGAAATGAATATATTAGAGGAAATTTGAAAGTGGCGCCAGTGACATAAAAGTTGAAAGGGAATCGTTTGTCTTGATAAGGGCATGTGAAGAGAAGAGACGAAACTCATGTGACCAGAAGAGCTATGAATATTAATTTGAATGGATGGAGAAGGAGAGGAAAGCCAAAGAAAAGATGGATGGATTGTGTGAAGAATGATATGTATGAAAAGGGAGTCAGTGAAAGCATGACGTTGGACAGGACGGAATGGAAGAAGAAAACATGTTGCGCCGGCCCCAAATAACATGGAATAAGGGCAGGGAAAAGAAGAAGAAGATTATAATACTAGCTGTGCCCGCGGCTTGGCTCACGCGGACCAAGTGTGACATAAGGAAATATGTATTAAATTCTATGTCATCATAATTCTCCAAGTGACCTAGGTTGCAAGCTTGGCTGCAAAAAGTTGTGATAGTGCGTTTTTCAATAGTTTATCTAATATAGTGGTTTTTTTATAGAAGCTAGGTACATAGTATACAAAATATTTCAAAACAGTTCTCTATTCGAATTTAGGTACATTTTAGAAGGGTTTTAAAGTTAAAAAGTTACGTTAAAAAGTTTCTATTGATGGTCTAATTTAAATAATTAATTAAATGTTTTATGTGACCAAATCATACTGGAATTAATTCTACTCATAAATCTATACTTCTATACTAATATTATAAAGTTGAAGAGTTTGTTCGTTTGGTTGAACACGCTAATCTCAGGATCTACTGGTTCGAATTGATAAATTCTTTTTGTGTTGGATAGTCCATTTACCGAGAAAGGCTATAGGCCCATGCGAAGCCGGGTCGGGTCGCTAGTAGTGAAATAATTTTCCAGTACTAAAAATATAATTATTGTAAACGTATAGGAGCGACTGCGTCTCCGACCTCAACAACCCAGTTACTGGGTAACATGATACTCCTTGGTAAGGCTGGTTGTCAGACATTCTGACTTCTTCTGAATATGTATATGACTTAATGTGCATTATTGTATAATGTTATTACTGTAAATTGAACATCATAACTAATTCTAGACATGTATTATTATTATTTAAATTCTGTTATTTCTGAAATGTTTTGTAATAATATATGTTAGGCAAACCTTATAAAATTAAGACGCAGCATGTACGCTCATAAACTCAACAGCAAACCAGTTTTGTTATTCGCAGTGCCCTAACAGGGTTCATGTGCAAAAACCGACAATTTAATATTATATTGTAAAATGTGTGTAACCTAACCTAACCTTCTTTTTTTTTTTAACCTAACCTAAACATACATTTATTTATTTATTTGCCCTCATGCCATCATGAGGGCAAATAAATAAATAAATGTATGTTTAGGTTAGCCTGTAATAAATGGGTTATGGGCCCGCAATAAATGAAGTATTATTATTACTATATAGCTTTTGCCCGCGACTTAGTTCGCGTGAATGTCGGTTATCGTGGATGAAGAAAAATTTACGAATTAAAAAAAGCCTATGTCCTTCCCCTCGGTTCCAGCTATATTCATACCAAATTTCATCAAAATCGGTTCAGCCGTTTCATCGTGAAAGCGTAACAGACAGTTACTTTCGCATTTATAATATTAAATAGTATGGAAGTATGGATTATTATAACGACCGTCAAAGATCAACAGAGTCGGGACCAACGCTTTTTACTATTCTCCTAAGTCAAACAACACAATCACTATAAACAGTCAGGAAATTGCTCTAAATAAAAAAGAACGATATTTAAATTACACCATAAAAACCAAGCAAAATAATCACCGGATTAAGGAGGTTCCCTTTTGTTTCTACTTCCCCTGAAAAAATCGATACCAATTGAAAACGTGACTACTGAACGCGAATCCGATTCGAGTGCCCTTAGTTGAACCGGGATCAATGAAAAACGTCGCCTGGGGAAATCTGTAATCGAGTTTGTCGATTATGCCCGACCCTGGCCGGATACTGGTGTTCCCAGGATTTTAATCTTGAGATTGTGGTCACCGATGACAACACCGCTTAATTTTGAAGTTGGAACTAATAAAGTTTTGAATTTTAGATTTATTGTCGAATTTTGATTGGTTGGTTGATGTATGAAGCCTTGCTTATACAATGTGCACATTTTTATCACCACTCTGTTAAAGGAATTTTCGAATCAAGAAATGCTTGACACATGAAAGAAAGAAAAAAAAACCATTGACGACACTGTTGGCGCAGTGGCTGAGCGATCGACTGCTGCGCAGCGTGTTGCGGGTTCGATTCGCGCCCAGGGTAAACATTTGTGCGATGAGCACTTGTGTTTGCCTTGTGTCTGGGTGTTGTTTATCTATATATGTATGTATTTAAAAAAAATATGTACCTATGTATTTAAAAAATGTATTTGTGTATGTATATCAGCTGTCTGACACCCATAGTACAGGGTCTCCCTAGTTTGGGGTCAGATGGCCGTGTGTGAAAATGTCCCCACATGTTATTATTATTATTGATTCTCGAGAAAGTGACGCACATTACAAAACATTTTGTACATCAAAACTAGGATTGGATTTTATTCTCCTAAAACAAACTAATCCACGTCTGAATTTGTCCCATTTATAGAAGTAATTTTAATCATTTTGGATAATTATTGATTAGTACGAAGTATATTCTAAACATAAGTTTTAGATGCTGGATACTAATGTCACATATTAAATTAGCCTATTGAAATAATTTGACAGTACTAAACTTAATCGTGCCAACGAGGATGATTGATGTAGGTAGGTATCCTCAGGTTAATTCAGCATTGTTAGCCTAATTGTTAGCCTATCCTTATCCTAAAGAAATGGGTAAAAAAAGTGGATAGTCGATGTTTAAATTTCATGTTAACTATATATTTCCCATTTATTATTAAAAATATCGTCCTACACTAAACTCAAATCTAACAACACAAATAGTTTCTAAAACTAGAGCGTAAACTATAAGTTAGTTTGGCTCGGAATTGCTGTTTATCGTGTCGTAAATAACTAAAAACCTATCCTGCGACTAAAACTTTTTCCTAACCTCTCAACTTAGTTTTAAAACTGTGATTAAACCAAAGCCACGTCGACTTGTTTAAAAACCTTGACTTGGCTATTACCTAGGCAAACTTTTAAAGGTTAAATGATTGTAAATGCAAGGAAATCTTTGAGTGTGTTTTAAACTTCCAACAGAAAACAAAATACTTATTTAAATTCTTGATTTGTGATTGGTCTAATCTCAGATTATGAAACAAAAGGCAGATCTAAGACTGTGTGGTACACTGAGAATGAAGCCACCAAAGCAAATATAAATTCAAAAACGAATACCTACAAAACACAAAGCATTGAACGAAGCATTGTCAAAAAAAGCAAATACTAATACAAATAAAAATTCAAAAGCGAATACAATCACGAGATTGTAGGTATTCGTTATTGAATTTGTATTTGCTTTTATGGCTTCACTAGCAGTGTACCGCACGGTATATCTGCCTTTTGTTTGATAATCTGAGGTTCTAATATTATAAAGAGGTAAAATATGTTTGTTTGTTAGTGTTTATGTAGGGGATAATCTCTAAAACGACTCATGCCATTTCAAATATTCTTTAACCGACTTCAAAAAAAAGGAGGTTATCAGTTCGACCCGTATGTTTGTATGTATGTATGTTTGTCCGCGATTATCTCCCGTTTGGCTAAACCAATTTTGATGCGGTTTTCAGAAAAGTGTTTGATACATTCTAGAGAAGGTTTTAGTATACAACAGACAGAAATTTATTCAGCGCATTCTGAAAAAAAAACAACAAAAACCGAGTAGACGTTTTCGTTTCTTTCTTTGGAGGACTTACAATCTCTGTTTTAACTGTGTTGCCGTTCTTTAATGGATTTGGGTGATAAGGAGGCACTAAAAAGTGGGGATTAAAAACTTTTTTGAAAAAGAGAACCGCCTTCCAAAAAAAAACTAAAAAGTGGTAAATAACTTTACTACTAACTTGGCAATACAAAACAACAAACATAACAAAGCCACCGACTTCCGAAACTAAAGTCATGTGTGTTCTGTGCTAAAGTTATTTATCACTTTTTAGTTTTTTTATGAAGGCGGTTCTCTTTTTTCTAAAAAGATTTTTTCTTTGACCAATATGAAGCTACGTTATCCCTGAGTAACGCGTTTGCGTTACAAAATCAAAAATACGGAACGCCTTAGTTATAAGAATCATTACAAAACCAAAGTTTTAAAACGGTCACTAAAAAAACCTACCAACCTAATGGGTTTACAAATATTAAGGATAAATTTAAACAGTTCAAAAGTAGTTTTGACTGATTTTTGTTGTCAAAATTTGTTTTGACTGTGACATATATATCTATCTAATACCCTTAAACGAGCAATTCTTGTATATGTCACGACCAGTAGGTAACGTCTTTGTCGTGATTTTTCATTGATGGTAGGTAGGTAGGGTAGGCAGTTGAATTTCAGCGAAATTCTAAAGTCTAGCAGACGAAACTAGTAAAGTTTCAACAACACACACAGACAGTTTGCTTCAAGAGTTATATATCAATGACCTTGAGATAACCAATCTGAAACCAGTAATTCAATAAGAAACACGAACATCGGTCAAACACAAACAGACCCAGTCCGAAATCTAACGCCCGGACACTGAAATCAAATTATTTAACTACCCAACTTACTTTACCAATAGTTGGCTATATAGTTGGCGTATGCTATCCAATATTGACACGTAACCACGAATCTTTAACGCTTAATATTTACTACTTGGCGTGATTTTACAAATAATTGTGGTAGGTACTTAGTCAACCAAAAAAGCTTTTTTACAAAGAAAACAACCGCCTTCAAAATCTAAAAAGTGATAAATAACTTTAGCACAAAACATGACTTCCGTTTTGGAAGTCGGTGGCTTTGTTCTGTTTGATGTTTTGTATTGCCACCTACTTCCGATACTAAAGTCATGTGTGTTACGTGCTAAAGTTGTTTATCACTTTTTAGGTTTTGACGGCAGTTGTCTTTTTTGTAAAAAAGCTTTTTATTTTTCACTTTTTAGTACCTCCTTTTCATCCAAATCCATTAAGAAACGGCAACACAGTCAAAACAGAGATAGAAAGTACAAGGTTGGAGAAAATTATTAAAACATCATCCATGTATATTTTTTTGCTTTCTGTCGATTTTTTCAAAAAGTACTGAATCAATTCAATGTAGAATGAGCACATTGTCCTACGCACGCACGTACAATCGATATCGACTGCCCCATCACTACTTCCTCCGTGACGTATCATGACGACAGCTCGCTTACCTGCCGACGCCGCTCGCACGGCCGGTGTGTATATTATCTTTGCGTGCAACTACCCGCTACTTACCTTATATTATTATAAACCATTATAATATAATGTACATTTATTGTATTTAACACTATAAATATTATGTGGGTCCCTACTAAGACTTGCACATACCTCGTACCTAATTTACTCAATACTCAATACTCAATACTCAATACTTTATTACATTCCACAATGTGAGCTTAGGTGGTAACTTAGATATATAGATTTAAAGAATTAACTCATCATTGTAAAGCAACGTAAGAATAAAAACATGTTTAAATGTTTGTAAAGGCGTTAGTTAGCCTGTGTAACATAATAAATTGTGATTTGTGTACAAATAGAATAAGATCGTTTGTAAACAGTTTTATAAAACTTATGTATTAATAAAGACCTTGAAAAATCAAAATCAATCCAATGACTGAATCAATTTCAATATAATTTATATGTGACCACCTCTGAGGTACACCCTATCCATTAAAAAAAGAATTTTCAAAATCGCTTTACATTTGCAGGAGAAATCGCGTAACAAATATACAAAAACATACAGACGACCTACTTCTTTTTGAAGTCGGTTGAAAATATACCCTATATACTACTACTATATAGCTTTTGTATTATCAAAATAAGACCAATATTGACACAAATACGCCAAGTGAAGTGCCAGCATAACGGTAAACACAGACAGAGCAGGAATAGACTTGAACAGTTTTTTGTACACAATTTTACTAGCGTTACCTATAAACTCATCATCTGCCTACTGCCTAGCCTATCCCCAACTATGTTGGGTTCGGTTTCCAGTGTAACCGACTACAGCTGAATACGATTTGTTCTCACTAGTTCGATTCATTAGTTCGATCGTCGAACTAGTGAGATTTTTTTGTCTCATTAGTTCGACTGTCGAACTTATTTTATTTGAGAAACAAGAAACAATAAAATAAAATAAAAATAAAAAACTCTTTTGTCGTTAAAAAAGGTATTTTCGGAATTACATCTAATTAAAAGTGGTCGTGGAAAGATTCTGCAATTAGAAGGACAACAATATTATAGAATCCATGATGAAGTTTAAAGACTATTTTGATAATTACTGGATAAAGAATGATTTTCATAGAATTTGGTCGGTTTATAGCGATCGCCACCGAACAAATAATGCAGTAGAAGAATGGCACCATATAATAAATAACCTTGTAACGAAAGCCCATGTAACCGTATTGCAAATGACGACACGATTGGCGCAGTGGTTGCGCGATTGACTGCCGTGCAGCGTGTCGCGGGTTCGATTCCCGCCCAGGGTAAATATTTGTGTGATGAGCACTTGCGTTTGCCTTGTGTCTGGGTGTTGTTTATTATATGTATGTATTTAAAAATGTATTTGTGTATGTATATCAGCTGCCTGACACCCATAGTACAGGGTCTCCCTAGTTTGGGGTCAGGTGGCCATGTGTGAAATGTCGCCACATATTAAAAAAAAAAAATATTGCTTAATTTACGGGACGATTATGTATTGCCTTCATCATCATCTGCCTAGCCTTTTCCCAAGTATGTTGGGGTCGGCTTCCAGTCTAACCGGCTGCAGCTGAATACCAGTGTTGGAACGTAGTTCCTTATCGCGCGTTTCGAAAGGGGGCTAAACGGAAAAAATGTAACAACACTTTTTAAAGTTGTAACGACACTTTTTGCTATAGTTGTAAGCCGTGCGGCGTGCGCGTGTTTCTCTGCCCAAGCCAGTTATTAATTGTAAATAATAATAAATAATAATAAACAACAACAACAACATATTGTTGTTGTTTGTCGTGTTGTTGTTGTTGTGTTTGTTGTTGTTTGTTGTTGTTTGTTGTTGTGTTATTGTTGTTGTTGTATTGTTATCGAAAGGAACGGGTGTCCCTTGACGCCTCTCAAGTTTTTTTCACATGTAGCGACTGCCTATCTGACGTCCACAACCCAGTTACTGGATAACACGACACCTCTTGGCAAGACTGATTGTCGGAATATCTGGCATCTGACTACCCATAACGACTGCCGAAGATTTACACAGCCGGGAATAACGGCTTTAGGTACGTATTTTTCGAGGCACGAAGGGATAGATGGTCACCCATTCACAGACCGACCGCGGCAAGCGTAGCCTAACCATAATAATTCTTACTCCTCCGCTGTTCTTTTCTGATTAATTTCGTTGCGGGATCCAAGACAGTTGAATCGTTTCTGTGGGACTCGTCGAGCTTCATTGCTCTGGCGCTTTTCTGGTGGTCGCCACTGTTGATTCTGGCTTACAGGAGTTACAGTTGTTAGGGAATATTGTGGCGGGCTTGTCCCATAAGATAACCATAATTACCGGTCGATTCGTACGTCTGTTACTAAGTCACAAGTTCCTCCAGTGAGTGGAGGAGCATCACCATTTTTCTGGTATCACATACAAAAGGTATCATACACTGTACTGCTGCTGTACTGCTGTGTGTGTATATGGTATTCAGATATATAATTATGTATGTGAGTTTACATATTTTTAACTTTTTTATTATTACTTTTTGTTATGCACCCGCCATATTATCTCTTCTTCACCCTTGGTTGAATGGTAGAGAATGCCTAAGGCATTAAGTCTGGCTTTGTACCTTTGTGCCTGAGGTATAAATAAATAAATAATGTTTAGGGGAGACGGCTGGTTTTTATATTTTGCCAACTGACCCGACAGACGTTGTCCTGTCCCTATCTATCTAGCCTACCTACCTACCCTACCTACCCAACCTACCCTACCTACCTAAAATTTTATTTTATACAAACCTTGTCCTGACAATAACAAACACAAAAAATAAAGAATTATTCAATTTGGTGCAGTCGTTCGGGAGTTAAGCGCTTACATACATTTCGGCGATTCATTTTTAAAGACGTTTTAGAAGATGAGATGATAAAACCATTATTCGTTGTAACCAGACACTCCATAGCCCATACCTTCAGCCAGACGGTTCAAAGTTCGGAACTTTAAAGCGTCGAGCTGATGTAATTAAAACGTTTACGAAATCCTGTTAGTACATGCGAGACTCCAATGAGTCAAAGGAATTCTCGCAAAATTAGGTCCTAAATCAAAATGAAATGATAACTTTGTAACGCAAGGATGATGAATACAAAGAGGACATGATAACGTGCTTTCGAAACATAGAGGAGACTGGGGTTAACACGGCTCCGATACGTCTGGTACACTTCAGCAATGCTTTATTATAAACTGGTGACTCTCCCCTACTTTGCACGGGTGCAATGTAGATAAGGCTTCCTCTTAAATCACTCTATCTATTGATGAAAACCGCCTTCAAAAACTAAAAAGTGATAAATAACTTTAGCACAGTACACACATTACTTTACTTTCGGAAGTCGGTTTCGGTGGCTTCGAGTTTGTTGTTTTGTATTGCCACCGACTTACGAAAGTAAAGTAATGTGTGTTCTGTGCTAAAGTAATTTATCACTTTTTAGTAGTTGAATTCGGTTTTCTTTTTTTTTTTAAATCTTTTTATTTTTCACTTTATAGTGTTGCCTTAACATCCAAATCCATTAAAAAACGGCGACACACTTAAAAAAGATTGTACATCCTCCAAAGATTGAAGAAACTGAAACGTCATCTAAGTAATTTTTTTGGGAATATGCTGATTTCCTCAAAAAGGGCTAGATCAATTTTGGTAAAATTTATATGGGACCATTTCGGAATAAACCCCTTTCGAACAAAAAATGAATTTTGCAAATCCGACTATATATGACAGAGTTATGCCCGAACATACATAAAAAAAAATATATAAGGTGCTATAAAAATATCTGCCACGGCTTTAATGGGAGGTAGTATTGTGTTTAAAGATTACAATAGTGAAGAACTTTCGTACCCCAGAATAGTTAATTTAATTTGAGAAAATAAAGTAGTTTAATCAACATTGACTCTACTCTGCATAACGCGTTTCACAAATTACGCGCGATGTGTCGCTTCGTCAATGAAAACAACTGCTATCTCTTTCTATCTGTTCTGTGAATGAAAACTGAAATCAGCTGATTAGTTCGTCACTATCTAACCTACTAGTTACACAATAATACGCAGGGAAAAAAGTGTTTTAAAAGTGCAATTACTTACCAGCTACCGCATTCTTCCAAAAAACTGACGTAGGTAAATAAGATGATAAACTTCCAATCACACTTAAAACAGGCTTTGGACTGACAAGTTACTGTAAGAATCGCAATTTTTTTCTTATTATTTTTAAACAGTAGGTGCTTAGATTAATACTTAGGTATCAAATAACGATAAATTACAGTAACTTGGCGTTGTCTTCGCCTTCGCGTTGCACACAAATGTAGGCACGCTTACGTACCTACATGTCTCTTCACTTTATTTAATGTGTCCGTTTCACTTTTTACTTGCCTAAATGCGCGTTTGATGCGCCTTTTTAGTTCTTCCACACTTCTAATAATGTATGATGACTCACTCGCACACCAAACCTCTGCTGGTATAAGTTTACTGCATGCGCAGTTATGGAGTTACACTCGCGGTAGCACAACACCATTTCAAGATATGCTTGATTGGAATACCGTCGTCTGGGAGGCATTTTTAAAGGAAGCGCGAGCGATTATCCCGTCGCTAACCGCTAATTAAAACTAACTTCCGAGCGGGCGAGGGGCGACCGGGCGACTGGCGAGCGCGCGGTCGGCTGGCGCGTGCGACGAACGGGGTAGTGCGGGTCAGGGTGGGGGCGTAATGATAAGAATGGCAACAGTGTATGAACGGCGCCGGCGTTTTGCGAAACGATTGAATTGTACCTATTCGGTGCGGTCTGGCAACAGCAAGTCTACGTGATGGTTTTATGCGAATAAATCAATTCAAATTTATACGTACAATTTTTTGTATGAAAAAAAAATATGACAAATGATCAATAATTTATCTTTACTATTGTAATCTATAAACACAATACTGTCTCCCATTGCAGCCGTGGCAGATATTTTTATAGCACCTTATATAAACATTCGAATTGATAACCTCCTCCTTTTTGAAGTCGTTTAAAAACAGCATAATCCGTTACGTAGTTTAAAGACCTAAGCATACAGAGGGACAGACAGAGTGACAGTGAGTTTGTTTTGTTTGGGTACGCTTTTACGGTTAAATTACTGAACAGATTTTAAAGAAAGGACATGTTACATAATAGGCCCAGTCTATGTACACCACTTCCAAAAAATGAGAAAAATCCGTAGAATTCGGGAAAAATACAGATAATTAATTAAAATTAATATTGTTGTGGTAGTAAATTGATATTTAACTATTATTTTTATGGATTTTCAACATGGCGTCACTCAGATTTAGCTACTCTATAAACCATAGATCGACCATTGATCATAGAAAGAGAACTGTCAGCTGTCAGTGTCACAACAGTGTCACTTCTGCTTGTATGTTCTGTGCTTTCGTCTTGTTTTTTTTCTAGTTTCTGGAGTTACTTTTAATAACCTTCCTTTCTTTTTTGAATTTAACACCGTTTCTTTCCCATCTGTTTACCTGGCTATCCACAAATCGATGCAGAAAATCAGAATTATAAATGTCAAACGTCATTAATCAATCAAAATGACAGCTAACCGCCATGACTGTTTTATTGTTGTGTTGCTATTTCAAGTGGAATTTCATGTGTTTTACCTGCTCACAAAGCCATTTTAAAGTAATTGGACAGTTGAGAACTATTTAAAATATATCTTCCTTTTTTAAGTATGGTGTACAAGCACTGGGCCCAGGCTTCATTTTGAAACAACTCCTTTGGTACGAACTAAGCTTGGACTCCAAGAAAGGATATAGGCTACTTTTTAATCTGCGATTTTTCTGCATCAGCGATTACCGACATTCACGCGGACGGAGTCGCAGAAAAAGGCTAGTTCTGTATGTCTATTCTGAAGTGAGCTGTCATCGATGACAGCTCACTTCACCTAGGTGTTCACCAAGGGAGATTGTAACAGAATAGACATACTGGATAAATCTCTTTCGATGAACTTAAGTGAAGTGAACTTGAGGTGAGCTATAGTGTTTCTGGATCCAACCAATCATGTGAGCTCCACCATAGTGCAGGTAGTGAGTGGACAGTCACGGTAGAGCCACGGGCGAAGGCAGACGTCCACCTGAAGGAAGGCTAACTTTCAAAATTGAAAACATTCAAAACAAACTCGTAATCTCATCTCAACTAGGTACAATCAATGTGAAAATCTTGTCAAAAATGTAGATAAATGCAGATTCAAGCGTGAGTTTATTTTTTTAAACGTTTTCTTACAAATGATGGGGATGGATAGGATTGACGGGAAATAAAAAAAATTACACCTGTATCGTGGGTTCATTTACAAACATACAAACTCACATACAGAAACAGCCAGACCCGGAACAACTACCTGTAGGCCATACAACTATTTGTTCTGTGCGGGAATCGAACCCACGACACGCAACCTGCGCAGCAGCCAATCGCTCAGCTAATTGTGAAGCTGCGATTAAAATGAAATGATGATGCTAAAATTTTATCATCATCATTTCAGCCGAAAGACGTCCACTGCTGGACATAGGCCTCCCCCAATATTGGGGGGGGGTTTTGCCATAATCGCCACGCTTGGCAGGCAGGCGGGTTGGCGATCGTAGTATGGTTGTTACAACAGGCACAGATAACGCTGCTGCCCATTCTCTGGTGAGTCCCTTAGTCACCTATTACGACACCCACGGAAAGATACGGCCCGCGCCATATCTTTCCGTGGCCTTTTAGCCTTCGTATGGTGTTGGACGTAAAGAATAGTACCGTTGCTATTCTTTACGTCCAACTCCATACGAAGGCTAAAATTTAACAGGAAAATAAAACAAAAAAAACCGAAGGACTAGTTACAAACAATACTACTAATGAATGAAATCCGTATTTTGTAAACGCCGACGATATTTTAGGCTAATACTAACACCCCAGGCACAGGCCCGCACAAAGATAGATAAACAATGTGTTTTCATAGTAACGAAGTTGTATGTTGACTCATCACCTAAAAGCCTAGCGAGCTTCCTTTATGCTGACGACACGGTTACGATTCCATATAGGAAAATATTATTTTGAAAATGGATGTCATAGTATGGAATTGGTCGCTTATTTCAGTCGTGTAGTGCTGGTCGCGAATAGCACCACCCCATTTCTACCCGTGGGTATCCTAGAAAGCGACAGAGGGATATTGACCAGAGGATGGGCAGCAGCGTCCTTCTGAGTACCATAACACCTACTGCGATCGCCAACATGCAACGACCAAGCATGGCGATTACGGCTGAACTCCTCTTGGGGGAGTGGGCGTTTAAAGGTTGACATCATGATGATGAAGCACTTTTTTTACTGTAAGGATCGTACTATGTATTTTAGTCGTTGGTCCCGATTGTCATTCGTATAGACGCCACAAAGTGAGACAACCAGTCTTACAAAGGGTCATCGTGTTACTCAGTAATTGGATTGTGCAACTAAAACCAGTAAGACTGAAAACCGACCCCATCATAGTTTGGGAAGGGCTAAGACATGATGACATTCTCCTGTCCGAATTTTCGGTCACAGTGGCCAACCTCAATGGGAGTACGTAGCCAAATACGCAGGAAATGTTAAAGTGCACAAGTATTTGCGCAAATGTAGATGCACTCCATCTACCCTCAACTCTCTCTTAGTCCGATAGGACGGCAATTCGCAGGACCAGGGCGAGTACAGTGCAGGACCAAGAGTACGTGTTGTCCGAAGAACAGGAACGTCACATCATAAACTACCAAAATCCGGGATGCTACTAATAAATTCCTAAAGGAAAAATCCCGTTGGCACATTGGCCGGAACAGTTTCTTATAATAATACCAGCCTATAATTGTCCCACTGCAGGGCACAGGCCTCTTCTCATACAGAGAAGGCACGAGCATTGATTACCACGTGCGCTCAAGGCGGATTGGTGATTTCAGACTTATATTAATTATTAGTCCAGGGCCTCAAGTCTGCTATTACAATAGTGTCAGAATGGTCTGTCATTGATTTCATAATTGTTGATTTTGACAAGTTTTATAATCTACTAATATAATGGCGTCATTATGACTTTCCAATGGTCAACCATATTTATATAGATATATATTTTATTAGTTATATAGTTTTGTTTATGTACTTTACCTATTTTGTTATATTTTTTATATGCACCTGCCGTGTTATCTCTTCACCACCCTGGGTTGACTGGTAGAGAATGCCTAAGGCATTAAGTCCACCTTTGTGCATGAAGTGTAAATAAATAAATAAATAAACCAATGACAGTCCATTGAAAGAAATTATATATAATGGTAATCTCGTACATAATGACAAATTAATGATTGACTTAGTTTACGAACTTCTTACTACTTCAGAGTGCTTATAACACTTATAAATAATATGTAAAAATATATATAATTGAAATCTGGCATGAATAAATGTTCAAATTTGTTGACAATGTCATTATAACACAATTCTATTATGAAACCATTGACCGACCAATGATCGACCATTATGGATGTAGCAGATTACGAACTTTTAGCAAAATGACAATGGAATCGTGTTGGAATGACGAAATTATAAAAATAGCAGACTTGGCCCCCAGGTTTCCTCACGATGTTTTCCTTCAGCAATGTCAATGATGTCCAAGATATATTTAGAAAGTACATTATGAGTTGAAAATGTCAAATTAGTACTTGCTCGGTTTCGAACCCACAACCTCATGCACGATTTAGCGCAACTCAAAATCTAAACGATTGCTAGAATGGCGTAGCAGCATTGACACACACTAGTACAACACAATGGTCTGTTTGTGTGCATCAGAAAAAAAATTACGCACGAAATAAGCACGAATCATTGAAATTGATCGGCGAACGATAGCGCGCGATGTTTTACAGTGCTTCTTAAAATAATTGTCTAAAATAAATGTGTTTGTATAACGGACTGAAAAATATTCTGTAAATTAAGCATAACCGTTATTTTCATAAAATAAATATATCAGTTATGTTTTTATTTAAATACTGGTGAAAAAAAATTTACAAATTGAACCGATTTTGTACTTTTTCAACATTGTTTTTTAATACATAATAGTAATCTTTCCGTAATTTTGCTCTGTGACTGGCTTTAGGACTGTATGTCCTGTTGGAAAAACGCATAAAACATATATTTTGGCATACTGTAATGGTTGTATTCATCCTGGAAGTTAACTCTGACGTCTATTTTCGTAAAACGCTATGAAAGGATTGTCTTCGCTTTAAAAAACCATAATTAAAAATTATACTTTTACTCTGTAGCTGTCTAAATCAAGACTTAATCTTTCTAAAACTGTAAATTGTCTTTAAATAATCTGCTCACATAATTACGATATTGCTCTGGGCAAAACGCAAAAACATGAAGTTTTCGTCACGAATCGAACACGCGCTCGGACAATAAATAACATTGTCTAAATACATCGGCATCATAAATGCTATAAATGGTTTAGATATAGAGAAGAAAGCTCTCGATATATTAATACCAAAGACAAGTATACCTGAATAGACCATACCATTATATCGATGAAGAGTTGTTGTGTTTAACTCAGACACAAAATATCGTCCATAAAAATAAAATAGGTAGAAAGACAGAAATAGAAGGTTCACTCCATACAATCAGCAAAAACGCGCACGCAGATAGATCAAGATCTCTTTACGTATGTGTATACATGTGCATATGCGTATGTCTATTTTCGCTAGTTATATTTAGCATAGTTTTTCAACCTTTTTAGGAATGTAGGATTCTTATCTCACTAAAACCACCCTGGTAGCACCATCAGCACATGGAAAGAGTTACCGTTTCCTCATAAAAGCCGCACCAGAAGCCTCCGTGTGCATTGCCTGTTAGGACACGTCCCTAAGGAGACTGTAAAGGGGTCTCTCCTAAGCATCACTGTGCTCGGTAGCTTTTATACTCATCTTATTATATGACTCAGGGCAGACATGTAAAGCTTTTCTCTTTATGTTACTATATAACAAGCGTATGCATAACATCGTTAGTATTGAAGTTCTGGGGGCCAAGTCTACTATTTTTATAATTCCGCCATTCCGACACGATGCCATTGTCATTTTGCTAATAGTTCGTAATCTACTAAATTCATATTGGTCGATCATTGGTCGGTCGAATTAAAAGCAATGACTGCACAATGATGTTCTAATGGTAGGTCACTGATCAAAGGAACTGTCAACTGATAAGTCAGTCATTAATTTGTCATTTTGTACGAGATTACCGTTCTATATCATTTCTTTCAATGGCGTGTCAGTGGTTGACCATTGGAAAGTCATAATGACGCCATTATATTAGTAGATTACCAAACTTGTCAAAATCAACAATTATGAAATCAATGATAGACCATTCTGACACTATTGTAATAGCAGACTTGAGGTCCAGTTCTCTTACTTGTACACGATATCAAAGAAACTGAACAATCCCAGTTGAACTTCGCATCTATTGTTTCTTTGATAAAAATGTTTCACCGTTCATATAAGCTTGTTATGCTACACGGAACGAACATTTTTAATATCCTTAAATCCATTCAAAAGAGATATGATTAAACATTCTACTGATATACCCCATATTACAAATGTTTTGTTAAGAATTTACGCAAAGATATTATTAAATTCTACAAACACGAAAATCTTAATTTTTTTCCGCTCCAAAAAGAGAAGCAGAAAAATATTTGTATTCCAGGAAAATACGAGAAAATTTTTCAATAACTCCTTAGATGTGTTCGAGCAAAGAAAGAATGGCAATTAAATACCGTAAGGCCGGGAATGTACGTCAGATTTTTGCATACGATATTCGGAATCTTCTATTCGAAGGCGTTTACGACAGATATTTTGCTCAAACACAGGTAGTACAAGACCTAGGTATCCAATAGTCAAATCGTAGATCCGAGACAGACACTGTGTCAAAGCATTTACAATTTTATTTGATTTTATGCGTTTTTCTTATTTCTCGTCAATGATAGCAAATATGCAATAATCGTCGGTACTTGGTCATACATCTTTTCTGTCTACTCCGTGTGAAATCGAACGTTCACGCTGCTATCACCAAAGGAATAAGTCGACGACGAGTCGGACAGAAAATCGGACGTGTTACGAATGAGTACGATCCGACAGTCTGATCAGACAATCGAAAAATAATCTAATGTATATTCCCCGCCCACAATCATGGAGATAAACATGTCTGGAGAATTTTATAACATTAAAAGAAATTCAGGAAAATGCCACGGTAAATGCTGGTTTGAACGAATTAAGAAGAACTGGGGTTAGTGTAAGTTTTAAGACATTTCTACACTAACTTGTTCCTTGACTTTGAGTTTCGCCCGGAGGCGTGAAAAAGCCAGAATTATCCGATCAAAAAATTTTAGAGAAACGCCTGTCACACTGAAGTTCGTCCTCGACTTTTATTATGGTTACGAAAATTGCTTTAAAAATCCTCATTTTTGATGCCGAACAGTTCAAGATACTGCGTTGAAAAAAAGATGGTACCGGTATTGTTGTTATTTTGTATGCACTAATGAAGGAGATCGACGAAAAAATAGGGTATTTTACTCTATACGAGAAAAAATCTATAAATATGTTATTGAGACAGTTTAGGCATAAAGCAGTCGGAAAATGTAAGTTTTAGTTCATAAAATAACAAAACAAATTTTTAAATTCAATTCAAAGTTTTCAGTATTTTTAATCTGTTATAAAACACCGTGAAACAGTAGCGGCCATTATATTACGTCGTACGGCTGTGTAAACAAAAAATTGACAACTGTCAGTCAATCGATTGGCGTAATATAGGCTTTGTACTTTTATTATTTTCGTAACCAACGTAATTTTTTCATTATTACACCTTTTACAAAATATACTTTTAATTATTTTTAAATGATATACAATTATCATATATAATATGAGCTCATTTGATACAAAACGAACTGACGTCATTTACGCTGAGCAATATGGCGTCCAGTAAGAGGCGTTTTCGTCAAACTACGCGCGAAATTTGAAAATTTAAAATTAAGATGCATTTTTACGGCACTTATGGATTGAATAAAAATTTTGTGTTTTTTTTGGTGGCATATTAGCACTACAGAATTTCATTGAGACACTTTTCAAAAATGGGTGTAATACCCTATTATAAGAACGCAAATAGCATCTTATGAGCGTAATTTACGCTGCAAATTGTCTCATACAAACTTTTGTCTTAAATCTTTAGAAATGAATGAATTGATTTTTCCAACATGAACTCTTACGTATAATAGTATTAAATGAATCGTAAACAATATTTTAAAAAAAGTTGTCGTTTAAAAATCGTGTCCTATAAATGGCTAAATACATTTGTTTGGACCAAGGGTTACCAAAGGGTAAAACGTCAGGCGTAAAACGGTGCGAATGTGTGTGACATAACATTATTTATTTATTCAAAATAACCACAATAAGGCCCGCTTGCCAGCTTTATATTTTAACTAACATCATCATAACGAGTTAGATGCCAACATGGGCCCATTATGTATGGCATTTTATCATTTATAGCTATCTAAACAACTAACTAACTAATCAATTATGAAGTTTTTGGTGCAAGAACGCCTTAGGACTATAATTACATGATGACAACCCTACTTATTTCGTTACGAGTAGGTATAGAACCCAAAAAGTCTGGCAACCAGTCTTACCAGGGGCAGTTACACAGTCACAGGTTGTGGAGGTCAAAGCATAGGGTTAGGCTGGAAGATGATGACATAGTTGACTATTACGAGACTCCCGAAAGTTTACGTTTCTTCATTCGTCTGTGGGTCAGGTATACGCTGAGGGCATACAACGCCCTGCGTGTCCAGTACAACAATGTATTTAGGATGCTGTTGGGTTTACCACGCTTTTGTAGCGCTTCCGGGATGTTCACCGAAGTCAGGGTGGATAGTTTTCATGCCATCATACGGAAACGGCTCGCATCTGTTCTCGGTATCTACCGAGAACAGATGCGAGCCGAGCCCACAGCATTCTGAGTACATTGTGTGATAGGTGGGACAGCCTCATGCTGGCGCACTGGATATGACTGCACACGTAAGTGTTAGTCGTTTCTATTTTGTATAATGTCAGTGCATAAAGTGTCGTTTTACTAACAGTAGGTATACAGAGGATTTGGGTATGTTTTCAATTTCCTTGTATTTTAATAAAATAAAGATCCGTACAAATATTTCGAGGACGATATCGCAAACATAAGCTAGAGTAAGTACTGTGTAACTAAATGGGTTTAGTTCATCATCATCATCATGTCAACCTTTAGACGTCCGGGGGGTTCAACCGTAATCGCCATGCTTGGCCGATGCATGTTGGCGATCGCAGTAGGTGTGATGGTACTCAGAAGGACGCTGCAGCCCATCTTCTGGTCAATATCCCTCTGTCGACTTCTATGACCACTTGTGGAAATGGGGAAATGATGATAATGATAATTAAATGGGTTTAGGTATTCACTTCAAAATTTCTCCCATTCTTCTAGGATTTTATTATCTCACGAAAGTTATTTAGCAAAGGTATGCAGTTTACAAAGTTAATAAAAGAATATTGTAAGGTTGCTGTTATATTAAAGATTTCTTAGACATTCTTAAGTATTTAGGCACTTAAGGAATCTGTTTTTTTGGTGTAAATTTCTTGAAAATAAAGGGAAAGGTTCAATGAAAAGCAATGAAAATTGTCGTCGTGTCTTTCCTCGTTTATAACAAACGAGCGACGCGTCCCAATTTCACACGGGTGCAATATTTCTATCGAATTTCCTAAATTTTATTTCGTACAAACCTTGTCCTGGCATACCGATCACAACAAAAAAATAATTATCCAATTTGGTGCAGTCAACCAGAACATGCGCGTATAGACATTTGTTTTAGCTACGTAAGAATTAATCATTTTTTTTTTATGCCTATGTCTATTTAGAACAAGAATCGAAGGCCTTATGTTTTCAATACTAATAATACAATGAGGTGAAGTTTGCTTGTTTCTCTTGGTGTTTTGTTTTTTTGGGTGTTTAAAGTGGTTTAAAAGGTAATCTCTGGAAACACAGACATCAAAACGGTGTATCCGTGAAAAGACAGTTTTTGGAACTAAAACTTTTTATAGACAATATCGTCTTTCGTTTGAACTTTTAATTTTTTTTCGAACAGTGTCACCTTCATTTGACACATAACAGGATTAGAAGAAATTCTTTTACAGCTACAAGCTGTACGAGCATCGCCACATGATTTAAATGTTTTACTTTTTTTGCTTAATAAACTGTACTAAACTTTAGCTGAATAGGCAATGACACACTTCACGTACAACCTTACTGAGTTTACTTAGGACAATGGACTCTTAACTTTATTCGGACACAAAATAGTGATTTTATTTCTGTGAACATCCCGTCGTCAGTGACACCAACACCTACTGCACTCAACACTAAAGTGTACGGGCTACCTGCTCTAGCTCTAGCTGCTCTAGCTCTAGCCTATGGTACTAGGTGTACCCTAGTACCAAAGGCTATGTATGTGTTATGGTATACTGCACTTGGACCAAGTAATGGACAGAATCTAGAGTACAACATTATTATTTCAGCCTGGATTTTCCCACTGCTGGGCAAAGGTCTCTCCACTCTCCTTCCATCTCTCTCTATCTATTAAGGGCTATTTGGGGCCAGTAATTAAGTGTATTTTTTTTTCAATATTTTAAAAGGTTTCATTTGGCCCCAACTCACCTGATCTTAAGTGATGATGCGGCCTAAGATGGAGCACGCTTGCCTAGGATAAACCGGTTCACTCGTGCTTTAAAAATACCCAGATTAATTTTATTGGGAAACAAAGAGGCGGGCAGTAAATCTCCGATTCATCTCTCTATACGATCGACACACAAAATGAACAACGAAAATCCTTTCAAACCCGAAGTTTTTTTGTCCACAATCAATGAGCAGGAACCCTGTTAATACATACGAAACAAGTTCATAACAAGTTTATAACCCTAACGTCAGCAGGGTTGTCACCACAAGTCCGGACCCGGCCCTTCCCACGTCCGATTACATTTCGAACCCTAATGAGATTATTTTATGATGGTATTATGGCAGATGTATCACCCCTAAATGGATTTCCTTCGTCATGGGCGGAATATGTTGTTACAGCTTTACGAATAATTATATTATCATTTTGGCGATAAGCCAATTTGCGGGTTTATATGTAATTACTGTTATTTAATATTTGGTGAGTTTTGTGGAAAAAGTTTGTTAACGTCTTTTCAAGAGCCATTACTTATCGTAAAGGTTTGTTTAAGTATGCTAATAACTGGCATCGATACCCTTTCTTACCAAGTGGTATCATGTTACCCAGCAACTGGGTTGTGGAGGTCAGATAGGCAGTCTCTCCATGTAAAACACTGGTATTCAGCTGCATCCGATTAGACTGGAAGCAGACCCCATCATAGTTGGGAAAAGGCTAGGTAGATAATGGGGTACTTGACACCACCAATCAATTGACATACTTTTTATGAGCTGTCAAAACGAGATTCCTCCATAGATTTTGTATGACAATAGCGGCCTGTGACGTCACTAATTTACCAACTTAATTGACTAACTATTAATTGATTTCAAAGCAACTTAAAATTGAATTTTACAGTGAATTGAAAACTGATCAGGTTTTCCGGGCTAAAATAAAGTGTATTATAAGATAAGTTGTATTTTGGAATTATTGGTTAATGGTGTCAACAACCCAATTATGTACAGCTGACAGGGCGGCGCAAGATAGAAGGTGGACCATGGATTACGGAGAGACGCCACATAGGCACTGAAGATTGGTGTCATCTAAGATCCTCTTTACTGTGGGAAAGAATTATGGCCGGATTTGAAAAAAAAAATTAAGATGTGTAGAGAAGTCGAAATTCTAATTCTTATATTCTTGGGTACCTAAAGAGTATCTTCAAGCATTTACAATATTTTTAAAACCCCGCAAAAAAAGTTAATAGTTTAACGAAAAGCTCATTATTTCAAAACGAAACGGCCACTAGCAGTAACATTGACACTGACAGCCGCCGTTTCACAGTTCTTACATTGAAATTGCATCGTTTTATGGAAAATAATATCACAATGATTTATTTTTTTCAATAATTGTAATATTTTAATTATGCGAGGGTTTAAAAATATGTTAAGTGTATCAATCTACTCCTAGTTATGTATTCTTTACATTGGAAAATATTTTAAACCCTCTAAATTACTTTTTTTTTATACAAATGAATGTATGAATCTCACCATGATTCTTTAAGCTAGGCACTAGCTTAAAGAATCATGGCGAGATTCATGAATACTGCCACCGTCTAAAATCTCAGTAATTAATTAAAAATCATAATGTATAAACCAAGTCTGCAGCGTCAATACCAAGTTTATACCGGACCCACTTAAATATCACTTGACCTTAATCTCAAGATTTGAGAAGTCTAAATATAAAATTGTCAATGGAATGACGAGATATTGCGACAAGACGTGAATTGAGTATGAGAATGCTTGAGTAGGCAGGAGTTTTTACTTTGATAGGGACAATCTCTGGAGGGTTTTTCAGCTGGTTTAAAATGTATGGGGGCCGTTGATGCACGGTTGATGAGGTAAATATTAAGATTTGGTGAAGATTTTTACCTACGCCTACGCTTTTTCACTGCTAGGCAAAGGCCCCAAGGCCTCCAAGAAACATTTTTTCTGCACCACCTCGAACCAACACTTGTGGTACAGATTCAGCTCATCTCGCCACCTTTTTCCGGGCCGTCCTCGGCAACACCGTGCATCTTCAGGCACCCATTACGTGGAGATAGTGATTATATTTATTAAATCCAAACAATTATGATAAACAGAATTTTATTAAACCCTTGTTATCAGTGAGTCTTAAAAGGTTTATAACTTTTGAGTAGTGGTATAATAAGTGGCTGTGCTCTCTTGTACGGACGCCAGCCCTTCAAGCCATACCAAAGCTGCAAAGTAACAAATTTTTCTAATTGAATATGAACCTTATTTTGTAAACTTTGAAAATCTATCAAAGAAATTTGACAGATTGTTGTAGCTTGATGCGCTGTTATCTGTACCTAAATCAACAGGTACCAACAGTGGGATATCAAATAATGAAGATTTCTAAAATGTCGTGTAGAACCCATAAACTGTTTTTCAACTATTAAATAATACCCTTTCATTTATTTATTTATACATCATGCACAAAGGTACAAATGCGGTCTTAAATATGATAATAGACTATTACCTATACCTGATTTATTGTTGTGTAACACTAAATTAAAGGTTGTTCATCATCATCATCATCATTTCAGCCGAAAGACGTCCACTGCTGGACATAGACCTCCCCAAGGGGGGGGAGGGTTTGCCATAATCGCCACGCTTGGCAGGCGGGTTGGCAATCGCAGTACGGTTGTTACAAAGGCACAGAGAATGCTGCTGCCCATACTCTGGTACGTCCCTTAGTCGCCTTTTACGACACCCACGGGAAGATATGGGAAAGGTTGTTAAAAGCTTTAAATTTTTGGGTCATATCCTAATAGAGAAGTTGAAAGATAATGAGGATCTGGAAAGACAAAGGAGAATGATAGCTGCGAAAAGCAATATGCTTGCACGGAGATTTGCTAAATGTACCAATCAAGTAAAAATTACTTTGTTTAACGCATACTGTCGGTTGCTATACACATGCCAACTTTGGTACAACCACGCAGCGCGCATACAACGCGTTGCATGTACAATACAACAACGCATTTCGATGCATGCTCCGACTTCCATGGATTTGTAGTGAGTCAGGCATGTTCGCGGAGAACAGAGCAGACGATTTTTATGCAGTTTTAAGAAAAGCGAGGGCCTCCTTCATAACCCGTGTGCATGAATCTGACAATGGAATATTGAGAGCCATAAATGGAGCTAATCTTTTCTTTGTATATAGCTGTCAATATTCCAGCTAGCCAATATAAAATAATAATTATAATTATATAACTTGTCTCGAATATTGTATAAACTATGGTATGCCTGCAAATAAATAAAATAAATACCACATCTCATGCACTTTCATCAACTTTGTGTCTATTTTGGAAGGACCCCTTAGAAGATATATTCTCCAATCGTGTATTCAAGACAACCACACTAGTTCTAGCTACAGCAACCGAGAACACCCGACGACTCTCCGAACCACATCAGACATTCCACTTACGTCTCCCCCAGTAATAAGGATCGTCTCAGACAACAAATCTACATATTTTTCAAAGCTCACAGGAATTGCAAAACACGTTACGTTTAGAACAAGTACTAGAACACCAAGGTATGAATATGAAAATCCAAGACGTGAGAGTAGGTAATACAACAGAGTCCATGCTTAAAGGTGCAACTAAATGCCGGTTGTTTGACGATACCGTTCAGATCGATTGCGGGTGGTGAGTGGCGTTCAAATTGCGTTAATCGATCTATAATAATAATAATTTATTGATAATTATCAATAAATTAATTATTAATTTATTGGTTATTTGTATTGGAGTTTCGGCAATATTTTAATAAAAGTCACGATAGATTTCTGATAAACACGATATTTATAATTGAGCACAAACGACAAAACATTTTCAATTTTGCAAAACCAAAGAGAATGAATCAGCGCTATACAAGTGACAGAAAAGAAACATTTATAAAGGCACTATTCAACAAAATGTTTACAAAGACATCCATGATATCTTACAAATTTATATTTATTTAACAATTTGTAGTACATGAAGTGTTTAAAAAGTATCGACAAAATAAAACTAAGAACATTGTGTACACACAAACTGTTGGGTTGTAACAATTCAACTACTTTATGAAATAAAAAGCTATGTAGAATTGTACGTTAGAATTTAATAGGTCACACAAGAATGAGATGAGTATCAAAAACAGAGATATAAAAAACACTAACCTAGACGCACTAAGTTAGGCAGAGATTTCCAGGCTCCACAGCCTGGCCGGCAAACAGGATCGGCCGAAGATAAGACTGCCGCGGTCGGCTCCTAGCTTTGGGACGGAAGTCCCCGGGGATCTTAACAGTAAGACCCGCCCTGGGAGCAGCAGGCACGCGACAGCACGACGGCACGACTTAGGACCGTTACCGACTTTTGGTTGTGGACCGGTAGACTTGTAGTAAGTAAAGTAGAAGTAAATCAGCGTGTTACTTAAGCGACAGCGAGATCTAGACTGACCCATTTGACAGGTTTCTTTCCTTTCCGCTGTTCCGAAATTCATAATACTTTCCAAGTATGAATTCTAATTCCAGAACGCCAGTATGGTCATATAGCGGGGTATTATAGTACCGGCCAGACTCAATTATTGTAGACTGCCAGGTATTTTTATTCGATTAGTGCGTAAAGGATTTTTAAGAACACCAGATACATTAGCGGGTGTCCAGCTGTTTAGTATAAAATACAGCAATACACACATATATTCGACATCAGTTTGAAGGTTTTAAGTTACATAAGCCGTAATCTAATTAAAAGAATTACTGACAATTGTCAAGATTGACAACTGTCATTGACAAACATGTCATAACAAAACATTATTTATTTTCCAGATTTATAAAAAGGGAACTAAAATACATTTAATCAGCTTTATGCTCGATGGAATATAATGTAAGTAAAACTAAAGGGAACTATGATCTGAGACACACAGTCTTTAAGCTCGATGGAATATAATGTGAGTACCTTTAAAGGCAAATTTAAAATATAAAAGATTCCATGAATCTATAAAAACAAGTATTATAACATGTAGACAGCAATTATGAAGAATGAATGTAAATATAGTATGTGTTACAACATATATAGGGTGAAGCCCTGTTTTCCTAGCTAGATCACAAAGTAATCTGTGTTAAGGAGAAACAGATTCAACTCCCTAGTGGGGTAGCAAAAACACTGTTGTGTTCATGTTTATGAGTCTACAATAAAGGTACATAGGCAGTACAGTCAGCCATGTGTATTACATAGAGAGAGAGAAAAAAAGAGTAAGTAAGCAAATAACTTAAAATTACAATAATTCTATCGACGATTTAATATTTTAAAGCGATCAGTATAGGTAACCGCATTCTAAATAATCAAACTAGGATACTAACATATAAGAGGTGTAAAAATACACTTAAAGAAGTCGAAAGTTAGAAGTTTTTACTGAACCTTCGACTTCGAACCCAATTTCGCAGATACTGAAAGTCAAAGTTTCAACATTGGTTTATTTTTTTCTTTGCGACAACATGTTGTAAAGTTAAACAAACAAAAACACTTTAAAAAGGTACCCCTCTGAAAATCCCTGTACTGTTGCATGCACCCGTGATAAACACAATGTTTTGCATGGGTTACATTGCGAGCTAACGTGAACAGTGATTTTTCAAACCAACAAAAAATAATAAAGGTCGTTTTCCAGCAACAATTTTGATAGCCTTTACCCACACTGCTTATGGGAGTCTATTATTTGGCTGAAAGGACGCAATATTATTTAAGACTGTGAACAGGTTACATCCGGAGCTGTTTATTATGCAGACCTTGTAGAAACTAGGACTAATTTCCGTGCGTTCAAGCGATTTTGCCATACCTGTTATAATAATAATAATAATAATAAAGGCCTCACCCCGCTCTCCTTGGCTAAAGAGAACTGGTGCAAGCCTGTAGTGCTTGAGACTAATGATCGCGAGGAGGTTTGGAAGAGTAAGGAGCTTCACGGACGCTTTTTCCGGGCCCTACACGGGCCCGATGTGGATTTCTTAGCGTCCGTATCTTGGCTACGATTCGGTGATCTATTTGGAGAAACCGAAGGTTTTGTGTGTGCAATTATGGACGAAGTTATTTTGACGAATAATTACCGGAGATTTATTATGAAGGATGGCACGGTTGACATTTGTCGGGCATGTCACCGGCCGGGTGAATCAATCCGTCATATTATTTCTGGATGTTCTCGTCTTGCTAACGAAGAGTACTTGCACAGGCACAACCTTGTGGCCAGGATAATCCATCAGCAACTTGCTTTGAATTACAACCTCGTGGAATCAGAAGTTCCATACTACAGGTATGTGCCCGATCCAGTTCTTGAAAATGGCAATGTCACATTGTACTGGGATCGATCCATCATCACTGACAGGACTATTGTAGCCAATAAGCCTGATATAGTGGTGGTGGATCGATTGGAGAGGCGCGCAATGATTATTGACATAGCTGTTCCTCATGAAGGCCGAGAAAGACAAGCAGATAAAGTATCTTGACTTGGCCCATGAGGTTGTCGACATGTGGAATGTGGACTCAGCGATCATTGTGCCGATAATTGTTACAGCCAATGGCTTAATTGCCAAGAGCCTCGACCAACATCTAAGAAGGCTCTCGTTAGACGGCTGGATCAAGGGCTTGATTCAGAAGGCAGTACTTCTGGACACGGCCCGCATTGTCAGGAGGTTTCTCTCTCTGGAGCCCTGACCGCCGGTAGCTTGGACCCTGTTCCCGATACCGGTGAGGTACTATTTTTTTATATTTTTAAATGTTTTTGTTTTTATGTGAATATTTAAAAATGTAATTTAATATGTATATACAATAAATGAATGTGAATAATAATAATAATAATGAGAGAAGTGGAAAATATATTTTTTCTTACTCTGCTGTTCTTTTCTGAATAATTTCGTTGCGGGATCCTAGATAGTTGAATCGTTTCTCCGAGGATCGTCGAGCTTCATTGCTGTGGCGCTTTTTTGATGGTCACCACTGTAGATCCTGACTTACAGGAATTGCAGTGGTTTGGGAGTAGAGTGGCGCGCTTGGCCCATAAAAAGAAAGTATACGTAGTTAACGACTATGTGGTATGTATTTTTACTCCCTGTATGACAATACTGTTACGTAGGTCGCCATGCTAGCGCCACCTATTATCGAATAGCAGAACTACGTGACACGCTGGTGCCATCTATTGTCGAATAGCAGATCTACAGTTCTGGAATTTTCGAGATGTTTAAGTGTCGTATTGTAAACTTCTCGAACAATCTCGTGTTTGTTAGAATATTCGAGAGTATGACCTAAGTCACATATAAATAGCGGACTACGATGCGGTGGAGATGATGATTATTGAAAATGATTATTATTATTATATTAGGTGAAAATGATTGATTATTGAGTTTGTGACTTTTTAAATAAAGTTGTTGTGTTTGTTTGGTGTAAATTGGTGTTAATTATTTATCCTGAACCCCAGCTCTTAACAATACTTTAACACTGTAGTTATCTAACGTTTAGAAGGTCGCCCCCTCGCGACACGTTGCAGCTACAGTTAGTAGAGAGACGATGACGTCTCAATAGACGTATTACATAAAACAGTATCCAATTGCAGCGTGATCTCTGACCGATATTTACTCTGTGACACACCATGCTTACCCCAACATTTACACACTTACCATGATTAACGTGTTATTTAGGACAATGTCCTGCTAAATTATGACGGCTATTTATTTTAGAGATTGCGCAGCCGTACGGAATTTCCGACGCTCTGAAGCTGTGTGCGAGTCAAAAGTGGAATTATATCATTGCCAACTAACGGGTTTATGGTGTTAATATGTGAAATTTAACACGTTTTCTTTTTTAATTTAATTAATCCATGTCGAGCTGTGGGTGGATTTTAGAGTTGTCGAGTAAATTACTGAGTGTTTAAAATCATTTTTGAATTTATAACGTGTGAATGAATACTAGCAAAATTAAAGTAACTAATTGCTCGTGAAAGGATAATTAATGTGGGTAACGCAATTTCTGAACGCTAGACTGCGCTACGCTAGGCTACGCTTCTGAAGTACAAGAAGTTTTTTAAATAAATGATTGAAAAACTTATCCCGTCGACAGCGTTGTGGACGACTTTTTTATTTATTAATCATACTTTATGCACAAAGATACCAGTAGATAGATAGATAGAAGAACTTAACGAACTTAAAACCTTAGGCGTTTTCCACTATATGACCCCCCCCCCCCCCCCCTTACCGTTTTGCATAATATTTTAATTATTATTTTTGAAAGTAATAGAGATATCGAAAGAGTTAAATTAAAATGTACAGCGCTGTTATATTAGACGATGCTGCTTCATATAATATCTTACATCATCCAAGAATAATTACATAACATAAAAAGAAATAATGTGGTGCCCCGGAAAAATTAACATAATACCTACTAGAAAATTAGGTGTAATGGTATGTCATAATCATCCTAACTAGAACGACATAGTGGAACAAGCATCATCCAACAATGATTGGGGTTTGTTCAGCCAAAATGAACCAACCCACATCAAAATTTTAAATCGGAGCATAAGATAGGGACGTACCTTTAACTGTTATGGCTGGATACTGATCAGCATAGCGCTTAAAATAATGTAATAATTGGAAGATTGCGGGTGATTCGTTTTGGTAAACTATGCTTATTTTACCAGTACTCACTGCAACAATCTATATATATTTTATAAATGCAAAAGTAACTCTGTCTGTCACGTTTTTACGAAATAACGGCTGAACCATTTTTGATGAAATTTGGTAGCTTGTACCCTGAGAAAGTACATAGGCTACTTTTAATCCGCAACTTCGACTGCATTTGCGATAACCGATATTGTGTCGGACGTAAAGAATAGCACCATCCCATATCTTCTCGTGGGTGTCGTAAGAGGCGACTAAGGGACGTACCAGAGAATGGGCAGCAGCGTTCTCTGTGCAGTTGTAACAACCATACTGCGATCGTCAACCCGCCTGCCAAGCGTGGCGACTATGGCAAAATCCCCCCTTGGGGGAGGCCTATGTCCAGCAGTGGACGTCTTTCGGCTAAAATGATGGTGATGATGATGATATTCACGCGGACGAAATCGCGGGTAAAGGCTAGTTTAAAACAAAATAAACAGCGAATATCTCAAGAAACATTTCCAATTTTCTCAATAAATCCAGTTACGTTGGAAAAACTTTAAACTTCAATAAGTCTTTCTTTCCCTACCTACCTAATCTCCAACGTTTTAAAAACAGCGATTCTGTAATGATTTACAACCCCACTTGGCACCGTTTGTAAAAATAAACGTGATCGGTTTTTTTTTATCGATGCTGTACAACTGCATCGTTACTTTATTGTACTCAGTTGAGAGACGACAAATGTTTTAGTAGTAATAGGGGAATGTACAGAGGCCAGCACATCAAGCTACAACAATCTGTCAAATTTCTTTGATATATTTTCAACTTTATTACGAAACTATAAGGTTCATATTCAATTGGGATTTGACAGTTCGGTATGGCTTAAGAGGCCGTATACGATATTGACTCGCTGGAGTTTAGACATATTCATTGTGATACTATGTTTGTGTGCACCGTTCACGCCAGTTTACGCACACACCCCTAAAGATCGAGCGTAGTGTCACGTATAAACAGTTTTGATCCTGTAGGTAGATGATACTTTTTATGTAGGTAAGTACGGTTAAAATAATAAGTCTGGATGTTTGTGTATATTCGTTTAGTATACTTATCACAATCAACATAAAGATGATACAATTTGGTGTTGCATCCATTTAGGTAACATTTACACATTCAATAACATTGAGGTAATACGAGTAGTATGCATATTTAGGTAGGTAATTAAATGTTTTCCTTCACCGATGCCAATGATGGCTAAGACAAACTTAATAAAAGTACAAACCATAACGCCACCCGGGATAACTTAATTAAAAACCATCTAAATGATCAAAACGTGTGCGGTCGGGGCCCACGTCAGGAACGTAGTTCCACGTAGTTCCTTTAGCTAATCTTATAAGAATATATATCCGCTTGTTTTCGTTTTAGGCTTTTATAAACAACAATGTTTATGAAATATATGCGTCACTTTCTCGTGAATAAAAAGTTTTTCTTTCTTTCCTTCGCATGTGTGAATTGAATAAATTTCTTTTTGCTTGATTTCGATTCTATAGTCAATGTTAGTGCTTTCGAAAACCATGAAAATGACACCCATGACGAAAATTTTCAAATTTTTGGTGGCGCCAACTTGAATTTTGATTTTGACCCTATATTCGTTGTCAGCATCCTCAAAAACCATGAAAACGACACCCATGACGAAAAATTCGAAAACTGTCGTTTTGAATTCTTATTAAGACCAATTTCGCACTTTAAATAAAAAGACAAGGCATGCCAAATTTTAATGTTCTTCATAAACAAGCAAAGTACTTTAAATATTTTTATTATTTGTTGGATCTAAATGTGGTAGTCTGCGTACAATTTTCACAATTTCTAAATTCAAATTATTTTTTTTTAATTCAAATATTTATTGCTAAAACGGTACATAAATATACATTTTTAGGTGTTCATTGAATGCGCAGTCCACTGTTTTGCACCAATTTAGGCATGCAAAATAGACTGTCTGGAATATATTTACGTAAAAAAACGAAATACATCGAGTATTATAGTCGAGATTATGATTGTTTTAAAAGAGTTTTTATTGCCAATTTTTTGTGATATTTTGCAAATTTTTTTAAGAAAATGGATTGATATTGAACTGGAGTTTATTTAAGTTATTTTTAAATTTATGAACAAGAGTTTTAAATAGCCAAAATCATAAGCATTTTATGGCCGATTTTCTCTAAAATTTGACTAAGTTAAATATTTTTTTACTCAAAAGTTTTATATAAAAGTGGTAAAAAGTGATACGACCATTGTATAGATGATCTTTACAGCAAAACATTTCAATTTTTTTGTACAGTTTAGACGTCAAAATTATCCGTAAATATGTGATATTCTAAACCTCTTACAGCAAAATTTCACAAAATAGTCGTCGGTTTATGGTCGATTAATCGACATTACGTAATAAAAAAAAAAAAAAATAGATCATACTTGAAATGATCTTTCATATTGTGCATTAAAACTTATAGAAAAGTATCATTTTAACTGTTTAAATCACGTCTGTAAAACAGCGAAACCAGCAAAATTTCGTGTACGGCCCCTTAATGTGCTGGCGTCTGTACTTTCACCATACCTTTTTCTAGTTCAGCGTTGCTGAGTTGTGGTTTGAAGTTTTTTTTTCATCATAACTTTGGAACATACATTGAACTGTTATTGCTGGAGAGTAAAAAGGAAAACCATCGATTCGAAAAGAAGAAGAAGAAGCTGGATAGTATTGTATTACAATTAGCTCAGTTTGACGTAGTAAACTTAATTATTCAAAAATTGTGTGTTGACTCGTTTTTGCAGAACCTTAGTTCTAATTTATTTTTGACACCCGATCCACAAAGTAAACCAGCCTATCCACTGTAACTTCAAGTCTAGGTTCTTGTGACTGTATAGGTACTACTACTAACTCTATTACCCTTTAGTAACACGACTATAAAGGACATTGCGGTATAATTAAGATCTCTAGTATCACATAATTCTTGCACTTAATGTCCTGTCATAATTATTATGGACTTGGTCACCCTATTACCCGACATCGTCCTGTACAGTAGTTTAGAATTATAAATGCTAACTAATCTATGAATATTATTCCCATCGGTTTCAAATATTAATATGTTACTCAGAGTTTGGGTTTCAACAATGTTGTGTTTAAGTATACAAAATTGTTATTGTTACTTCTAACTGACTGAAATTAATGAAGATGGAAACTTGTCTAGAGAATAATGGGATAATTAAATATTTATTGTACTTGTAACTTTGATGACTGTTTTAGCAGGAACTTCAAAGTTTTCTGTTTCAATAATGTTACTTGTTTTTAAGTTTCAGTGCCAAATGTAATTTTCACAGGGTTTTATTACTATAGCTCCAATAACAACGCAGAAGAAAAAAGTTAAAACTAAAGGGGTTCCCCGTACTTAGGTCAGCACATTAAGCTACTTTCGGTCAAATTTATTTGATAGTGTTCTTTTTTGTATGTATTTTGTTACTTGTAAATTAGGTGTACCTATGATAATACTTTCTAAGGTGTTAGATAATTAAATTATATGGAAGAAGTCATTATTTGCCGGGATAACAGCAGAACGATAAATGATTGTGGCCTATAGATGTCATGCCCGAACAAGTTTCATCTGGGGGATCTACACATATGATGAGGCACTATGGATTAGACAGGTTTTCATGAACTCAAGAACCTGATGGTTAGACATTATCCATACTTTTATACTTGTAATATTAGAAATGTGAAAGTAACTCCGTCTGTTACGTTTTCACGATGAAACGGCAGATCCGATTATGAAATGAAATTTGGTTGGGTTTGGTTTGGATGAAATTTGGTATTAAAATAGCTTGAACCCTGATGAAGGACAAAGGCTATTTTTTAAACCGCGACTTTGTCTGCATCCGCGATAACCGACATTTACGAGGACGAAGTCGCGGGCAAAAGCTAGTTATCTATAAAACAAAGCCCCTCGCCGCGTCTGTCTGTTCGCGATAAATTCAAAAACTACTGTACGTTTTTACTTGCGGTTTTTCCCAAAAGAGTGATTCATAAGGAAGGTTTTGCTGTATAATTTGTTAAGGTTTTTTGTATAAATTGGCTGAAATATAACGATGATTGTTGAAGGTGGCCGAAAAAAAAGTAACTGGGAGCTATGTACGGGCGGGTTATTCGGTACTAGGATAGCTGACATGCGAGGCGATGTCTAAAACAGCAGGAGGATAAATTATTGCGGCATATGTGATGGGAATATTCAACTTGGCGACCAAAAATAATGAGGACGTTTGAATTAGACAGTTTTTCGTAAACAAAGGGACCTTAAACGACATTTTGCAATTTGAATAATCCGTCCATTCGGTACCAGGATAGCAGATGTGCGAGGCGATGTGTAAACACGCGTGAAAGTGCCCAGTCAGCGGCACGCCTGCGGTTTTCGTGGCACTTCAAGATGGCGGCCCGATTTCACAGCTGACGTCGAACGAAATGTCAACGCGGTGTTCAAAATGTAATTAAACGTAAATCGATTGATATAGTTCGGGTTTGTTTTGATTTAGACAAACTGTTTCGCGTTTAGTTTGTTTATAGGTGCTTGTGGACTATTGTAGAGGCGTAGCCGTTAATTAATTGTGTGTTTACGTTTCGAATTGCTGATTTTATCTCTAGAATATATTTACGAAATGAATTGTTATCTTGTTCAACGTAGATACTTTATTACTGTTTAGAAAAGTCATTGTCATAATTATTATCAAAATTGTGTCTTATCATATCTTTTTTTAGAACAAATAATTAATAGAGAATTAATTATTAGGTAAGTATCTACATACATAAAATCAAAGAACAGTTAACATTGGCTTCTAGCAATACTTAGATAGGTTTCGGGAAATGAGTCCAAATGCTTTCCATACTACTTAATCTGAAAAATGAACTAAGTACATTTAGAATCGAATTACTTAAAAAAACAAAGTCAAAGCATTTATTTCAATTAAACCATTTGCAGACACTTTTGAATAGTCAAAGAGTCAGTTAGTTAGTCAGAAAGTTGAAGCTAGTTGCTCGTTCCAAAACGTAGGGTAGGTCTCTATGGAGAAGAACGAGCAAGATATCCACGGACACTCTTTTCAATCAAGCTTTTACAAAATCATGGTTACATTATTCTTGTTTCTTCTATATGTGAAAACAATGTAAGTGAAGAGAAATCCAAATCAATCCAATTAAAAATAAATTAATATAAAAGCCATGGCAGTTAAGAGATGATCTCAACTGACAGCGCCTGTTCACGAACATGACGCGCGGATGAGCACCACTTAGCTCAACCATTTTGAAGGGAACCAAATGATCTAACCCACACGCCACCATCAGCGAGACATTTGAGCGAGCATAACAATGCTCTCAACTGCCATGCTCATTTATGTCAAACACATTGAATAAATAAATGGCTCCATAGTTCTCACATTTACATAATAATTGAAATAGTACTATTAATTTATACAAAGCTAAAATTACCAATGTATGTATGTCATTCGACAGATAAAATGTAATAAGTAAGTAATAATAACGGTACACGGTAAACAGTTTGTAAACATACTCGTACATACAAATAAATATTCCCAGTACGCAACTTTTAGAAGGAAAAACAAAATAGAATAACTAATGTAAACTCTGTCCATAATTCAGTCAAATAAGGCACTAGACTGAAGAACTGAAGATGTCTAGACAGCCAGGCAAATACAACGAAGTGATATCAGTATAAAAAAACTTGCAAAACTTTTTATCGACGCAACCTTACAAGGCTGTTCGCCTAACATTTAATATTTAAAAAGCCACCACAGAGAAACAACTCTAATTTAAACGCGATTTTTCAAACGTGGAACAGAAAAAAGGTGGCGGTTCGCAACCCAACACTTTTGCAAAGGATTGAGTTGCACACAGAACTCGGTAATTTTTATACTTTCGGGAAATTCGAGAAAGGTTGCACGAAGTGATTCCTTAACTGATTTTGAAACCTTAAAAATATTAGATTTTTCTTTTCAACCGACTTCAAAAAGAAGGAGGTTCTCCATTCGTCTGTATGTTTTTTTTTTTTTTTTGTTTATTTGTTACGCGATTTCTCCGGCAAATGTAAAGCGATTTTGAAAATATTTTTTTTTTATGTATAGGGTATGCCTTAAGGTTGGTCCCATATAAATTTTATCGAAATTGATTCAGCACTTTTTGGAAAAATCGACAGAAAGCAAAAAAAAAAAAAAACATGGATGATGTTGTAATGTTCTCACCTTGTACTTTCGATCTCTGTTTTGACTGTGTTGCCATTTCTTAATGGATTTGGATGGTAAGGAAGTAGGTACTAAAAAGTGAAAAATAATATATTAAATTAATAATATAAATTAAATTAAAATAAAATTTAATATTAATAATATAATTTGAAGGCGGTTGTCTTTTTTTGTAAAAAAGCTTTTTTCCTGTTTGGAAATCGAAGTCGACTTTGTTGAAATATTTACAAGTGGTAGGTACAAGTACACATGCTTGCATTTGAAATACAATTTGCGTTACTACTTTGTATATTGAGCTAATTAACTAGAACAGAGTTCATTTCATGCAAATATAAACAAATAAAACAGGTAGGATATGGTCATATGGAATCCACCAACTTAACCATTCTCTCGAGTAACCATTCCATACGAGACTGTTTGCTAACTGGGCCAGTCAGACGGTACCTAGTCTAAAGACAACGGCACTTAAGATATAAAACTTACAACGGTCAGTGACATATATACAGACAAAAAGATAAAAAAGAAGAAACATAGTGTTTATTTGTTTTGTTTGGTTCTGTATTTTTACTATTAACGTCTCTGATTGACATTTTAAGCCATAAGAACTTAGGAACAAACTCTAATAGATAATTTTGAATAGAAACTGTATGCTAAAGAAAGTTTCACACAACAGACATATAAAGAATAGGGTATTACACCCATTTTTGAAACGTGTCAATGAAATTCTGTAGTGCTAATATGCCACCAAATAAAAAACACAAAGTTTTATTCAATCCATAAGTGCCATAAAAATGCATCTAAATTTTAAATTTATAAATTACGCGCGTAGTTTGACGAAAACGCCTCTTACTGGACGCCATATTGCTCAGCGTAAATGACGTCAGTTCGTTTTGTATCAAATGAGCTCATATTAAGTATGATAATTGTATATCATTTAATAATAATTAAAAGCATATTTTGTAATAGGTGTAATAGTGAAAAAATTACGTTGGTTACGAAAGTAATAAAAGTACAAAGCCTATATTACGCCAATCGGTTGACTGACAGTTGACTTTGTTTTGTTTACACAGCCGTACGGCGTAATAACATGGCCGCTACTATTTCACGGTGTTTTATAACAGATTAAAAATACTGAAAACTTTGAATTGAATTTAAAAATTTGTTTTGTTATTTTATGAACTGAAACTTACATTTTTCGACTTCTTTGTGCCTAAACTATCTCAATAACATATTTATAGATTTTTTCTCGTACAGACTAAAATACCCTATTAGGGCTCTTCAATTTAAACGCTTAGTACCGGACTGCTGCATGCTTCCCTGCCTCTGAAGGCACGTAAAACCTTTGGTGCCAGCTGTCATTCGTAGATCTATGACAGTCGTTATGGGTAGTCAGAAGCCAGAAAATCTGGCAACCAGTCCAGGTATTGTGTTACCCAGTAACTGAGATGTAGAACATAATCTTTAATTTTTTACCTAATGAACCTACCTAATTTTACCTAATGTAAAAATTGTATACACATAATCCTTGATTCTGCGACACGGGCATCATGACAACTCACACGTCCTCGTGTGTGGTATCTGAAACAAGAGTAACTTTCGCTCGGCCTTTCTGACCGAGGTGTCAGAAGTCAAAAGGATAAGACCTCATACTACTTAAACCAACATAGTCTCTAATTCTCTCATTTAACTTTGATTACAATCATCACTAAAAATTAAACGAATCGTTTCAAAGATTACCTCCTACATTCAAACTTACAAACAAATTTTACCGCTTTATGATATTATTGGTATAGATACAGTCAATGAAACCAATAATCTTATTTAACAAAACCCGTCCAAGTCAAAATCTACAAGTCCATTGATACAGTGTGTAGTATCGAGGATGCAGTACGCCAGAATCTGTGAACTCCCTTAAATTCATCTGGTGTGCCACCTTACGAATTGCTATTGAAAATCGGAATGCCTAACATGCTTTAAAAAAAATTCAATCCACCTAACCTGTGCAACAGCACAAGGCTACTATATATATACTATATAAATAACTTAACTGTAGCGACCATTCTCATTGGACCAGGAGCTGGCCAGTTGTAGCAGATTCCGAGAATTTCAATGATTCCCACAGATATATCGTTCAAGGGACTCCAGTTTCCCGTTAAAAAAATTGCCCTGACTAAATTAACAAGTCCCAGGGACAAACTTCTCTTTGGTTGGGTTTGACCAAAGAAAATAATGTTTTACCAATTCTCATTGGACCAGGAGCTGGCCAGTTGAAGCAGATCCCGAGAATTGCCCTGACTAAATTAAATTATAATATTAAATTCTTTCTCCTATAGAAAGGTACAGTATCAGTACCAGTATCTTATGGGCTGTATTTTCGAAATTCACGCGGACGAAGTCGCGGGTGAAGTGCTAGTTAATAATAAAATATCGATATAAAACAGACAGTAAAAATAAATATATGTAATATATATATATATATAAGAATTTTGAACTCACCGCAAGAGTCTGACCAGGAATGCGCCAACCCTACGTACAGCGCTACCAACACCAGCCCACACTGTGCTCGACACATTTTGTACCTCATGAAGACAAATTGTTGAAACAAACTGGATGTAGATAGAGCGTCACCCGGTTATCGCTCAGAGAATATTATATATAATAAAACACTATTGGGTTTGCCTAATTTTAATTTCTTAATAATAAAAAGGCTGACGAATAACAAGAACACATTACCGTGCATTTAAACATATTTGACATACCATTAATTTGAATCAAATGTTCATATTTTAGAACTCATTATAGAGTGGTAATTGTATTCCTTAGTTCCTTCAGTTCTGTTGCTAGCTTTTCATCCCTCTGTGCCTGTTGACGTAGTTAAATAACCTGGTCTGTTTCTTCTGTTTTTATTTCCCTTTTTTTCCCATCGCTTATCTCAGAAATGGTGACTCAGGGAAAAAAGTGTGAGATCAATTTTAGTAGGTGATTGCATAATAAACAATTTGGTGTCACTTAGTTTTATGATAAAAACCTATATCAGTTATAACAGCGGTACATGAAATACACTTCTGGACACATCTATTGGCCCACCTTAGAGTTTAGGTTTCGATGACCCCTACCGAAATATGATTGCTAGATTGAACAAAAACTGTTGATGCAGTTTTAAACCTGATACATTTTACCATCTTTTTCGATCGTATTGTTTTAAATTTGAATTCAGAATACCATACGACATGGAGCTACGCCTAACAAGTCGGATATGCGCCTTGTTAAAGGCAATTGATTTTTGAATAAAAAACATGTTTTATCAAATAAAGGTTTAATTTAATAACGCGTGTTGCCTCCATGGTCATCTACCACAGCTCTCATACGATTAGGCATAGAGTTTATCAACCGCTCTATGAAATTTTGAGGGATCATCTCCCATTCCTCTTCTATGGCAGTTTTCAACTCCTGCATCGTCTGGGCAACTGGCTGACGAGCCCTAACACGTCTTTTTAGCTCGTCCCACATGTGCTCAATGGGGTTCATGTCTGGGCTTCTGGCTGGCCAGTCCATAACTGTGATGTTCACATCCCGAAGATATTCCCTGACGATGCCGGCCGCATGGGCTCTTGCATTATCATGCATAAAAAGGAAATTTGGGCCCACATAGTCCGCGTATGGTATCACGTGAGGTTCTAAGCACTCACGAATGTACCTTTCAGCATTTAATGTTGGCAGCCGTGGTCCTGTAACAACCTCAAGTTGAGTTTTGCCGCTCGCGGATATACCGCCCCAGACAGTCCATGAGCCACCGCCATAAGCAACCCTCTCTTCAAAGCAGCATTGTGCGAAACGCTCTCCCTTACGTCGGTAGACCTTCTTCCTTCCATCATTGCCATGTAACACAATTTTAGACTCATCAGAAAAGAGTACATGGCTCCAATCTTGCTGTGTCCAATTTAAATGACTGCGTGCGAAATGAAGGCGCGCTGTTCGGTGGGCTCGCGTTAGTTTGGGCCCATTAGCTGGCTTATGTGGTACCATATCGCGTTCTTTTAACCTTCTCCGAACAGTTCGAGCGCTCACAGATACTCCGTGGAAGTCGCGAAGTTGGTTTTGTATCTCAATGGAGGTAAGGTGACGATTTTTCAAGCTGGTCGTCACGATGAATCAATCCTGCCTTTCAGTTGTGACCCGAGATCGTGGCCTTCCTTGGCGACGAACAAAGCCGCCAGTCTCTAGGTACCTCCGATAAACATTTCGGACTGCAGACCGACTTAAATTAAGTTGAGCACTCACGTTTCTTTGGCTGTGTCCGGCCTGAATAAGTGCCACAGCTTGGGCGGCGACTTCAGGTGAAGTATCCATAGATTATTGATAGAACCTCACCTTAATGTTAAGAATAAGTAATGTTTGTTGCAAAACCAAAGATATCAATCACTTTTTCAAGAATTAAATCCAAGTAAACCAATAAAACCAAGTTTTCTTAGTATTCGATTGTTTGATATCAACAAACAGGCTCCAAATTGTCTTTTGTTTCTTTAAATTCTGTGTTCGAAATTCAAAAAAAGACTATTGAATGAAATTGTGAATGTGCCAGGTTCAAAACTGCATAAAAACTTTTTGCTCGACTTAATATAAAATTTTAGCTAGGACCAAACGAAACTGAAAATACAAGGTGGGCCAATAGATGTGTCCAGAAGTGTATGACGTCCCACAGGGTTACATACTGGGACCACTATTTTTCAAATATTGACGTTCCGAAAATAACATTAACAAGACAATGGTTCTATTTGCTACAAACAGTACTAATAAAAATATCATGACATCATAAATTGGTTTCATTCACAAACTGCAAGAAAGCATAGATCTGTGTTAAAAACTAAATAATTCTACCCAAGCTGTCTTTGACCTTTCATAGAAAGTCAACAGTCAGGCTCTTTTAACAGCTTACCATGGACTGGTTGCCCGTATTTATTATCTCGCCAGCCAGTTTAAATTGACTAATAATAGTCTAAAGTATTAAACTCAGTGAATTCGTATCCCCATATTGGGTAAGTGTTGAACAGCTAACTATATTTTACATTTCGTGTTCCTACCTTATAGGTTATGTTAGGGCGTGCACCTATGTAATCGTTTAGTTTCTTCTTATTGCAGCTTAATACGCCTTACGCGTTATTTTTAATGCAGATGCAACCTATTTGCTCCTAGCTCAGGGCATTTTGTTACACGTAGGTACCTATTTACCACACGGTTTGAATCTGCAAAGAAACGAGGCATCGTTTCTTTGTAAAAGTCAAGTCATCCATTGCTCATTGTAAACTCCGTACTGATTGTGACAACCACACACACCTTCATTAGCGCACTAGTACATCTCGCTTTGCTTACGCTTTGGTGTCACAATCAGCGGAGATGACCTTCGGCCATCTTGTGACACGCTAGACGTTGCATTCCAGGGTCCAAAGTTTCGGCTGAACACCTGGATTTTAATTAATCCGCCGACATCAAGTGCATCCCAACGTTGGGTGCCGCACCACCGCTCGTCCACATCGCCGGACAGCAAGCTCCGCGCCCCCGGGTCCCTATTTATCCCGCGTGGCCGCGTCGAGCTCACTTCGGGTCTGGCTTCACCACCTGCCGACCGTCACCACACCTGGCGTCTCCAGCGTGGCACACCGCTGTGATCGTCGTGCCCAAGGCTGAACCAGGAGAGTACAGTGCAACCCCAAGGGGAGGTTGAAAGGGAATTAGTGACCGTAGACTTACCCACTCCTTTTATTAATATATTTATTTTATGTTGACCGGTTACGTTGGCTTTCATTCATCTCCACGTAACCCCTACTTCACAGTACTACAGATTCGATTTTCATCGTTGCTATATCACAGCTAAAGGTAAGGCCGTTCGTGTTACGATCGGTAAAGAAAAGCAAAAGCCAAGCCAAAGCCAAAGCCAAGAAAAGCCACATTGTTTTATAGGAATTCACAGTTACAAATATATGGCAATATTATGGAAGACCGGAGTCTACCTGTACTGGCATTGTGTGATTAAAAGGAAGGCTTAAAACAAGTCTATGTCATCATCTGCCTAGCCTTTTCCAGACTATATTGGGGTCTGCTTCTTGTCTAACCGGATGCAGCTGAATACCAGTTTTTTACATGGAGTGACTGCCTATATCGGACCTCCACAACTTAGTTACTAGGTAACACGATACCCCTTGGTAAGACTGGTTGTCAGACTTTCGGGATTCTGACTACCCATTACGACTGCCAAAGATCTACAAATGACAGCCGGGTGGACCAACGGCTTTACGTACTTTCCGAGGCACGGAGGGAACTCGGTATGAAAGGGGTGGTCACCCATCCACAGACCGAGCGCGGTTAGCGTAGCTTAACCTTTGACCGATCGATCTGTACGGCTTTAACTTAGCCACGAGCTTAGCAAAACAAGTCTATGTATCTAATTGTGAGAATAAAGTACATGTCACAAAAGATCCTGAAAGGACTTGGGGAGGCCTTTGCCCAGCAGTGGGACAGCATAGGCAAATTGATAAAAATATGTTTAGAAGACAAAAGTTCGAAAGAGGAAATCCGAACCAAAAATTTTATTAGGTCTAGCTATACTTACAGTTTTACTTCTATGAATTTAACACCATAATATCGTATCGTTTTAGAAAGGAACTCTTAAAAACATAAAACATACATTAACAGATGAGAAATCTAACAAAAGGATGGCTTATTGTTCTCATAACAGATTGCCATAAAGCAGAATTCAAAAAAAAAAAAAAATAATAATAATAATATCGTTAAACAGTCTTAAATTAATAGTGTTTAAATCCATACTAATATTATAAATGAAAAAGTAACTCTGTCTCTCTCCCGTTTTCACGACGAAACGGCTGAACCGATTTTGATGAAATTTAGAATGAAAATAGCTTGAATCCCAGGGAAGGACATAGGCTACTTTTTAATCAGCCACTTTGCCTGCATCCACTATAAACGACATTCACACGGACGAAGTCGCGGGCATAAGCTAGTGGTCTATAAAAGCAGACTGCCTAAGCCTTTTCCCAACTATACTGGAGTCGGCTTCCATGTAGCTGAATACCAGTGTTTTACATGTGGCGTCTGCCTATCTGACCGCCACAACTTTGTTACTGGGTAAGACTGGGCTTCATGTTTCTTTTGTGAGCGCACCTTACATTTGTGTTATACAGGGTGTGGCGGAAATAATGGATAACCCTGTAACTGCCAGTAGGTCATATAATGGTCTATCATATATCCCAATTTCAAATTCAGGTGGTCAGGCATTGCAAAGTTATTTTTATTTGTTTATTTTTTTTGAAAATATTGTACCTATTTTTACAAAATCAGCTGCCGTTTCAACATTTAACGGAGTTTTTTTATTCTGTTTTTTGCGTTCTACTTCTGAATGTTTGTGTAATCACACGTGTATGAAGATTTTTTGTTACACTCTAAAATGATTTCAGAAAAAAACACATAATACTTTTTTTTTTCTCTTTTACTTTTTATTTTTTTTTTGATTGAAATCTGTAACTTTGACTCCATACCCTGAAAAAAAAAATGTATGGCACAGTTATGGCCCATTATTTTAAAAAGTTGTCCATATCATGCGAATTCTAAAATGGTATCATAGTGGCCAGTATCGTACAAGTGTGCAAAACTATTTCAGTTTGAATTCAAAAGGTCCATCATTTCAAAAAAATATTAAATTCAAAAAAATGTGATTCTGTATTTTACTAATCTTCTGTGTCATGTAAATTGTTGTAAAAACATGTTTAATTCACTATGACCTTGCTAGAACACCACCCAGGTAATAAAAAACCCAGTCTCACTTTCTTTGGGATGACAGAGCTATTGTGCTTCCAGGCTGTGGCTTTTTATTGATTTACTTTAAAGAGGTAGATAATAACGAGTTTAAGACTCCTTACTTAATTAGGTAATTATTTTACAGGTCAATTGATACAATAAAAAGCAATGTTCATGACACAAATGTATTTAAAAATCATACAAGATGTTCGAAATGAGCCCCATCGGCTGCGATGCAAGCTCTGCACCTTCTAATAAATGAACGTTTGATGCGACGTGCAAAGCCTGCCAAACTTATTTCCTGAGCAGCAGACTGCACACGTTGCCGCAATTGCTCCACAGACGTAATCTCTTCTTTGTAAACTTTTTCTTTTAAACAGCCTCAGTAAAAGAAGTCTAATGGGTTCAGGTCCGGCGAACGGGGTGGCCACAATATTGGCCCTAAGCGCCCTATCCAACGTTCTGGATATGTCTCATTCAGGTGCTCTCGCACTCTTTCCGCATAATGTGCAGGGCAGCCGTCGTTTTGCAGCCACATGTTCTCACGTGTTTCATTAGGAACGTCTTCTAACAGCTCGGGTAAATTATTTTGCAGGAAGTTCAAATAGCTTTCAGCATTAAGAGTCGGTGGCAGCTTAAACGGACCGATAATTTGGCCGTTAATTATTCCTGTCCATAAATTGATTTTCACTTGGTACTGCGATCGGTCTTGTCTAATTAAATGTGGATTTTCAAGCTGCCAACTGTGTAAATTGTGTAAATTCAAAAACCCGTCCTTCCTGCATGTAGACTCGTCACTCCAGAGGATATTTTCAAAGAAATGTGGTTGTTCTCTAATTCTTCTCAACATTATACGGCAAAATTCTTTTCGTGCTTGGTAGTCCCTTGGAAGTAATGTTTGCACCCTTTGATAGTGGTAAGGGTACAATTCGTGACGTTTTAATATGCGATGTACTGTTCTGGTTGACATTCCAGTAAACCGAGATAAAACTCGAATGGATATGGTAGGATCTGCTTCTACTAACTCCATAACTTCTTCTTCGTTATTGTAGGCTCGTGGTCGTCCTTCACTCGCGCCGCCCACACCTGTACCAGGTATTCTTCCCTCACAGTAGGCATTGTGTACGCGAATAAAAATTCGGTAATCAGGGTGTCGACTATTCGGGTACCTTTCTCGGTAAAGTCTTGCCGCTTCATTGGCGTTGCCTCTACATTCACCATAAATGTAGTGCATGTTGGCATATTCTACCGATGTGTAACGTTGAGGCATTGTCAACAGCGCACTTGCCACAACAGTCCGGGTACAGTAAGCAATGTCGTCGGGATCACTAAACAACGCAAGTCCAAATTACAGGCAAATCAGAGTCCGAAAAGAAATGCAGTAAGTCACGAGTTAGATTTAACGAACGAAAAACAGGGAGCAAAGGCGCGTGCGACTACGTACGACAACGAACGGGATCACACTGAATGATGTTATGAGGAACTATTGATGTGGTGATTCTAAAAAAATACAGCTTGCCTTTTTCTATTTTGCACAATAGCTCTATTGTTTCCATCGAGCCAGAATTCCAGGTAGCCCCAAACAAAGAAAGGACCGGTTTTTTTTTACCTGAGTGGTGTTTTAGCAATGTCAAAGTGAGTTAGAAACGTTTTTACAACAATTTACATGACACAGAAGATTAGTAAAATACAGAATCACATTTTTTTGAATTTAATATTTTTTTGAAATTATGGACCTTTTGAATTCAAACTGAAATAGTTTTGCACATTCGTACGATACTGGCCACTATGATACCATTTTAGAATCCGCATGATATGGACAACTTTTTAAAGTAATGGGCCATAACTGTGCCATACATTTTTTTTTCAGGGTATGGAGTCAAAGTTACAGGATTCAATTAAAAAAAACAAAAAAATTAAGTATTATGTGTTTTTTTCTGAAATCATTTTAGAGTGTAACAAAAAATCTTCATACACGTGTGATTACACAAACATTCAGAAGTAGAACGCAAAAAACAGAATAAAAAAACTCCGTTAAATGTTGAAACGGCAGCTGATTTTGTAAAAATAGGTACAATATTTTCAAAAAAAATAAACAAATAAAAATAACTTTGCAATGCCTGACCACCTGAATTTGAAATTGGGATATATGATAGACCATTATATGACCTACTGGCAGTTACAGGGTTATCCATTATTTCCGCCACACCCTGTATTAGTTATAGCAATACACACTCAGTAAAAATGTCAAGTGTCTACCTATTTGGCTTTAAAAGATACAGCGCGCTGACAGCCAGACGGATGCCCAGCAGAGGCTTAGTAATAGGGTCCTGTTGGGCACTCTCCGGGTACAGAACCCTAAAGAACTAAATCCCGCCATTTTGGCACAAAATCGTACCTTGGAATTGGCGCGTAATTAATAAGCGAGCAACAATTCTCCCTCAGTGTGCGGAGTATTTCAGTAATGTGAGCGACGTCATTTTGTTCGTACTAATTTTACCCCGCAATTCCGTGATTCACACAGGGAACGTGTGTACTTTTATTAGGTCGTTATTAACCTGCCTTTAATTAACATTGGTAGCCCACTAGTTTCAATTGTATTTATGCAATTCTAGCTAATGCTAGCGAGTTCATTTGTTTAGATTGCAGAATTAAGTTCTAAAATTCCCAAATTATAAAAATCTTATGTTTTGAGGTGAAAGCGCTATGGTAGCCTGCGGAATTCATATTACATTCTTTGATTTTTTGCAATTTTCAGTCCAGTATCTATGTAGTTGTATGGTAGTGATTAAAAAAATATTCGCGGGACTAAGAAATATGCATTTAAAGAATTATAATAATTGAAATCATCAATATCATTGTCCGTGTGGTGTAGGACGTAAAGAATAGCACCATCCTATATCTTCCCGTGGGTGTCGTAAGAGGCGACTAAGAGACTTACCAGAGAATGGGCAGCAGCGTTCTTTGTGCCTTTGTAACAACTATACTGCGATCGCCAATCCGCCTGCCAAGCGTGGCGATTATGGCAAAACCGGGGAGGTTTTACCATAATCGGGGCAAAACCCCCGGGCTATGTCCAGCAGTGGATGTCTTTAGGCTGAGATGATGATGATGATGATGAACTCTCCAAGTAAGAAAAAATCATACCTAAATATTAATAAAATATGACGTCAATTTCCCATCATCATCTGCCTAGCATTTTTCCAACTATGTGACCTAACATAGTTGGAAAAATGCTAGGCTAAAGCGGTTTCTAGTCAAACCGAATTCAGCTGAATACCATTGTTTTACATAGAGCGACTGTCTGACCTCCGCCAGTCAGTTGTAACAACTCAACTACTTTATGGAATAAAAAGCTATGTAGAATTGTACGTTAGAATTTAATAGCTCTCGAAATAATGCGATGAGTATCAAAAACTGAGATATAAGAACACTAACCTAGACACACTAAGTTAGGCTGAGATTTCCACGCTCCACAGCCTGGCCGGCAAACACGATCGGCCGAAGATAAGACTGCCGCGGTCAGCTCCTAGCTTTGGGACGGAAGTCCCCGGGGATCTTAACAGTAAGACCCGCCCTGGGAGCAGCAGGCACGCGACAGCACGACGGCACGACTCAGAACCGTAACCGAATTTTGGTTGTGGACCGGTAGACTTGTAGTAAGTAAAGTATAAGTAAATCAGCGTGTTACTTAAGCGACAGCGAGATCTAGACTCACTCATTTGACAGGTTTCTTTCCTGCCCACTCTTCCGAAATTCATATTATTTTCCAAGTATGAATTTTATTTCTAGAACGCCCGTATGGTCATATAGCGGGGTATTATAGTACCGGCCAGACTCAATTATTGTAGACTGCCAGTTATTTTTATTCGATTAGTGCGTATAGAATTTTTAAGAACACCGGATACATTAGCGGGTGCCCAGCTGTTTAGTATGAAATACAGCAATACACACATATATTCGACATCAGTTTGAAGGTTTTAAGTTATATAAGCCGTAAACTAATTAAAAGAATTACTGACAATTGTCAAGATTGACAACTGTCATTGACAAACATGTCATAACAAAACATTATTTATTTTCCAGATTTATAAAAAGGGAACTAAAATACATTTAATTAGCTTTATGCTCGATGGAATATAATGTAAGTACAACTAAAGAGAACTATGATCTGAGACACACATTACAAAGAGAGAGACGAGAGACGAGACGAGCATAAAGACTGTAAGTACCTTTAAAGGCCCATTTAAAATACAAAAGATTCCATGAATCTATAAAAACAAGTATTATAATAATGTAGACAGCAATTATGAAGAATGATTGCATGCTTATAAAAAGTAATAGTATGTGTTACCACATATACTATACAGTAAGTAACTGGGTAACACGATACCTCGTGGTATAAGGCTACTTGTCAGACTCTGACTACCTATAACGACCGATATAGGAATGACAGCCGGGACCAACGGCTCTGCGCGCTTTCCGAGGCACGGACGGGTCTCGTTATAAAATGGATGGTCACCCATCAACGGAGCGACCGCAGCAAGCGTTGAAGTTCCACAGTCTCAAATCACGCGGTTTGCTTCCACATTTATCGTACGAACTGCCAGATTGTGGAACTCACTGTCCTCCTCTCTGTTCCTTGATACATATAATCTGGGTATCGTCAAGGCACAAGTGAACCGGTTCATCCTAGGCAAGCATGGTAATCCTTAGGCCGACTCATCACTTTAGATCAGGAGGCCAAGTCTGCTATTTTTATAATTTCGTCATTCCAACACGATACCACTGTCATTTTGCTAAAAGTTCGTAATCTGCTAAATTCATAATGGTCGATCATAGGTCGGTCGATTTAAAAGCAATGACTTCACAATGACGTTCTAATAGTAGGTTTTCATCAAAGGTACTGACAAAATTTTAGCAGATTACCGCCTAAGTCAGTCATTCAGTTGTCATTTTGTACGAGATTACCATTCTATATCATTTCTTTCAATGGCGTGTCAGTGGTTGGCCATTGGAAAGTCATAATGACGCCATTATATTAGTAGATTACCAAACATGTCAAAATCAACAATTATGAAATCAATGATAGACCATTCTGACACTATTGTAATACCAGACTTGAGGCCCAGGGGGCCAAGTCTGCTATTTTAATAATTTCGTCTTTCCAACACGATCCCATTGTCATTTTGCAAAAAGTTCGTAATCTGCTAAATTCATAATGGTCGATCATTGGCCGGGCAATGGTCTCGTAATAGAATTGTGTTATAATGACATTGTCGTACTGCCATTATTATGAAACCCGTTTATTGAACATTTATTCATACCAGATTTCGTTTATATATACTTTTACATAATATTTATAAGTGTTATAAGCAATCTGAAGTAGTAAGAAGTTAGTAAACTAAGTCAGTCATTCATTTGTCATTATGTACGAGATTACCATTCTATATCATTTCTTTCAATGGAGTCTGACACTCCATTGAAAGATTGGAAAGTCATAATGACGCCATTATATTAGTAGATTACCAAACTTGTCAAAATCAACAATTATGAAATCAATGATAGACCATTCTGAAACTATTGTAATAGCAGACTTGAGGCCCAGGTGAGTTGCAGTCAAGCGCAGGTAACAATATAAAAAAAGACTTGACTAATCAATCCGTAATTTTAAAATGATACGTAACTCAAAATCTTGTACTAGAAAATTTACTAGCCACAAACCTAAATATTAATGCCCCAATCCTATAGATAAGAAGAACAAAGATAAAAGTTTTTTTCAAAAAATAGAAAACCGCCTTCAAAAACTAAAAAGTAATAAATAACTTTAGCACAGAACACACATTACTTTACTTTCGGAAGTCGGTGGCGGTGGCTTTGAGTTTGTTGTTTTGTATTGCCACCGACTTCCGAAAGTAAAGTAATGTGTGTTCTGTGCTAAAGTTATTTATCACTTTTTAGTTTTTGAAGGCGGTTTTCTGTTTTTTGAAAAAACTTTTTAGTTTTCGCTTTTTAGTGTTGCCTTAACATCCAAATCCATTAAGAAACGGCGACACACTTAAAAGAGATTGTAAATCCTCTAAAGATTAAAGAAACTAAAACGTCGTCTAAGTAATTTTTTTGGGAATTTGTTGATTTTCTCAAAAAGGGCTAGATCAATTTTGGTAAAATTTATAGGACCATTTCGGAATAAACCCCTTTCGAACAAAAAAAGAATTTTGCAAATCCGTCTATACAAGATGTAACAAAAATAACGCAATTCCTGAAAGTAGTTGGTTCAGAATCGGCTTCTGAATCCATTTCCGTCATTAAAAATAGGTGTTAAATTTTGACGGAAAAATCTTTTAATTAACTTAAATTGGAAGCACAGTATCATGACAAGTTAGTACAATTCTTAATTCAAGGAAATTGAAACCTTAACGCAGCGCAATAAAGCATACTTAAACGCACGACATAATTTGTAGTTCACAGATAGCTCGTAATACACACATGACAAGTTAATACAATTCTTAATTCAAGGAAATTTAAACTTTAACGCAGCGCAATAAAGCCTACTTAAACGCACGACATAATTTGTAGTTCACACATAGCTCGTAATACACACACAAATAATATCAACGCATTTTACTTCAAAGGTAGCGAGCATCAAAATAGGTAAATTAAAGAAATTCCAACCTTGGCTCCAATGAGCAAGGATTATTGAAATGCACGACCCAACATAGTTCGGTCATCAGAGTTACACATAAATAATTTTTAGGGATTTTAAAATACATACAATTAATTTAAAGAAATTTAGAACTTATTTCAAAGAGATAAAGCATTTGTCGGCTACCCCTTTGAGTTTTATGCGAAATGCCGACAAACGCACCGCCGCTGCCGCCCGACTAACATGAGTACCTAACATCAAAAGCTAGTCATCCGCCGGTAGCGATCTAATGTAGTTGTTGCTTGGCTAACTTCTCCGTCATAATCTTGTTTCCGCGCGCGATGGCTTTCCGCTATACCAACATCCAGTACACGGAGATGGTGAGGACCCCAGCTCGTTGTCTGAATAATGTCGCGTTAGCTTGTCGGGAGTTTAATGCCCGTTATGGCTGCAGTGTGAGTGCCAGGACGATGCTTGCTGGCACTCAGCGACTGAGGGACTCCGGGACTTTCTTTCCAAATACGGCTTTGGACACGGGGACGAATGTGCGGACTACTCGACTGCAAGAGCGAGATACCTACCTGCGGTTCCTGCAGGAGACTTTGCCGGACTTACTAGATGACGTCCCTGCCGGTCTTTTACGTGACATGTTTTACCACCAAGACGGTGCTCCCGCGCATTTCACGTGGACCGTTCGACGGCATCTGGATGCGGAGTATGGCAGTCGTTGAATAGGTCGCGGAGGACCTGTACCGTGGCCTCCCAGATGGCCTGACTTAACGCCACTAGACTTTTATTTGTGGGGTCGCATAAAATCGCTCGTGTACGTCAGTCAATGTACAAGTGTCGATGAACTTAAATCGAAAATTGAAGAAGCATTTGTGACAGTGAAACGTGACACTGAAGTGCTTACAAAATTAAAACACAATTTAAGAAAGCGTGCAAATAAGTGCATAGGCCAAGGCGGTGGTCATTTTGAAAGTATAATGAAAGTGGATCGCCGAAATAGTGTAAATTAATTAAGTGTAAAGTGTAAATAGTTCAGTCACGTAAGTACCTACTTCTTCCTATCAATACGATTGTATTCTAATCACTGTAAATGAAAAATGATGCAAATCTTTTAAACACGCCGTCTTTGAATATTTTTGTAGAAGGTACAAACAATAAACTGTACCTAAACACAACTTTTCGCGTTCGCGCCGCGCGGGTGTGACATCTCTAAAGATAGATACCTAGGTAGATACTCGTAAAAACGACACGCGACAACGAAACGGCGGCCGCGCGTAGAGCGTAGAGACAATTCAAAGCCGGTCTAAAGCCTGTGAAAGTGTGATAGAAAGATTGAATTTTACACGGTGATATCGCATAGGTATCACTACCATATCTAGCTAAAGTAATGTTTGGTCGTTGAATTCGTACGGTCATTACGGTCAATAGTCATAGGTACCTAACGCAGTAATGCCTACACCTACCTACAGTTCAAGCTGGTGATGCGGCCTTGCCGTGTGTGCACGCGCCGCTAGCATTGAACAAACATATTTAAGTACCTACTTCAATGCTAAACCTAATTTTAAGGTCCGTAAAGCACACGTGCACATAAATAATATCAAAGCATTTTACATTTGAAGTAGAGCGCGTTTAATAAAACAGTTGATGTAAGAGAATTTAATCCATTCGTCCCAACAACAAGGCTTATAATGCACGACCGATTTGTATTCCGCATGTCTCATTAATTTGTCGAGAAATTAATGTCGAAAATAGTAGACCTAGTACCTAGTACCTCCGTCCTTTGCAAATGTAAGAATAATGTGATAAGCGAGAGGCACAAAACCGGCTTTCCCTTTACATGCCGACGGGCGCGCTACACCCGGTCCCCGGCCGGCCATCATCAAAGTAGGTATTTTTCCGTGCGCGGGCACCGGGCACTCGGCAGCGAAGTTTGCTGTTTGTGGTTTAAATCTTTTTATGTTTCAATTATGAATTAGGTATGACCCAAATCTTTAACACAATTTGTTTTTTTTTTCACGTAGGTAGAAGGTAATAAGCAGTACTCATTTTTTATTTATTATGAATGATTTCAGACACTACACGACAGATTTGTTATTGAATAAATTAAATTTAAATTAAATTGAAATTGAAGTAAACACGACCTATTTATCAGGTAGCTGATATTGCGATAGTTACGCATCTGAGATTATTTTCAACCAACTTCAAAAAGTTCTCAATCGACTGTATGTTTGTTACGCGATTTATCCGGAAAATTTAAATCGATTTTGAAAAATCTGTTTTTAATGGACAGGGTATGCCTCAATCTTTGGAGTACTTTCAATCTCTGTTTTAAGGTGTCTTAACTTAAAGGATTTCGATAAGAAGGAGGTACTAAAAAGCGGAAAATAAAAAGCTTTTTCACAAATAAGACAACCGCCTTCAAAAACTTAAAAGTGAAAAATAACTTTAGCACAGAACACACATGACTTAAGTATCGGAAGTCGGTGGCTTTGTTTCGTTTGTTGTTTTGTATTGCTTCTCTTTTTTATGAAAAAGCTTTGTTTTACCGTTCAAGCCGGCACCCGCCCGTTTTGTACTTCACATCGTTAACGGGTAAAAAGTAGCTGTATTAAATGCGTCCCCTTCACTAAGCTTAAAATTTTAGATTCGTGTTGAACTTGAATCAATCGTAAAAGTAAACAAAATTATTTGAAGCCGCTTAGTCCCAAGCCTGTGCACGTGTGATAGAAAGATGGAATCATAATGTTACTTGCTAGAAAACTATCAATAATTACATGGTAAACTCAATTTATTATCAAAAGTTATTCTTATCGGTCTGTGACATGTTAGGTACGTAAAATTCGTTCATTGAACTAACGCCTAACTTATGCCTACTGCACTGGTCAGCTGGCGGGCGCTCGAGTGTGTGCACGTCGGTCGCTAGCATTGCATGAGTGTGTGCGTAGGGATGTTGTAGGACGCACATACGTTTTGCGTTTAGTAAGGATAACTATTTTATAAAAAAAGACTGGGTTTGGTTTACATTTATTAAATTACGGATGTTGTTTTAGACTTATAATTTAATATTCTAATTGGGGTGTCTGAGGTATAGCGTTAAATAAGATACACGTTGTATATGACAGAGTTATGCCTGAATATACATAAAAAAAAAACAAAAAAAATACAAACATTCGAATTGATAACCTCCTCCTTTTTGAAGTCGGTTAAAAGACGGATAAATAATACTATACAACAAACAAGCAGTCAATTATTATAGGTTTTCTTCATCACTGGCATCACTACATAATCTAAATGAGTTTGTGTTCCTTCAAAAAAATCATACCCACGTATTCATGGGCAAAAGCTAATAGGTAGGTATCTACTAATTTCCTTCTCTGAAAGAGCCTTGCATCGACAAATGAACGCCAAAAATCATATATGTTCTCATTAACGCGGCAACAGGCTGGTAACATCTGCTTCCCTAGTACATTAAATAAATCAATTCCCGTACTAAAAGCAGTAGGGCTCCCAACACAATTACCATATTAATATACCTACATTATGAAAACGGGAATATATGAGGATAGAACAGAAGTTCCACTTCACAGAACTTTTATTTATTTACTTTATTTTATTTGGAATACTTAGAGCTAGGTACAAAAATAAGATAAAAATAGTGAAAACGATAAGGCCAATTAAAAGTTATCACAGTATTCATAAGTAATACTTAGTTTTTATTTAATATTTCTGTGATTATTACCTTCACATAATTATTATATGTGGCTGGCAGCGGAAGAATGCAAGCTTCCCAAGATATGGTTGGTTGGCGATCTCTGAAGGGGGCCTACGTTCAGCAGTGGACGGCAATAGGCTGATATAATGATGATGATGATGATGATGATATGTGCAGATGATCTTTTTTGTCTATCTGCCCAATTGTCAGATGATGATGTTATGAATCCTGAACAGCGATATATTAAAAAGTTTAACGTAATTATTGAAACAAAGGCACTTGTATTTTTTAAGTTGAAACTTCTGCGAAAGCTATCTGCAGTGTTTTCAAAGAACACACTGCTGCTGTTAGGTAATTTTGACGAATATGTTTCATAAACACTGGTTATCTATGGCTAATGTTCGTACCAAGGATGTGAGTAAGTGGCGATGAGTAAATTCAGTCAGATGCTTTCAAATTCCGACGTTTAAAGCGTCTGGTCTGGTAATGGTCCACGGAAAATATCTGACAATAATCGATGTGTTTAACAATATCATGTAAAACATAATAACCCGCCATTGACATACTTTAGCGAAAGTGCTGAACTTGTCCTAGAGTGGAGACCGCGAATCGCAAGACGCATCGTGGGATGCCCTCCAGGCCGATGGACCGATGACCTGAAGAAGGTAGCCGGTGGTGGCTGGATGTGGAAGGCAGAAGACCGGGAGAAATGACGCGCCATGGAGGAGGCTTATGTCCAACAGTGGACCAATAGTAAGCTGAAGTGATGACCGAAAGTAAGTAAGTTTACATCTGAAGGTCAATATTATGATCCTACTAATCAAAAACGTTCAAAATTTAGCCGCAATCTTAAAAATGTAGGTAAAACGAGGCGTTTCTGACAGATTGGCAGTGAGTTTCAAAAAAGGACCAGACAGAATTCAAGTACACCCACGACACTCCATAGAAACGAAACGATGTAATTGCCTACACTAGTGCTAAAATAATAGACTATACTGATACGTGCGTGAGTGTGCGTGTCTACACGCCGCGCGAACAAAAACGCAATTTCCAGAGCTAGTCGTTCGACGCGAGGACTTTCAGATCTCAGTTTATTGCCTACAGCCCGAGTAGGTTCTAAGCACGAAGTAATTACAACTATTATACTAACTTCGTGGTTCTAAGTTACTTGTCAAAATTAAACTGTTCCAATATTTAACATCATTCAAAGACACTCAATTTAATATCTACTTAAGTCCACTTCTGTTAACTTGATTCAGTATGGATACTCGTATCAGGCTAGCACGAGTACGCCCACGTATAAGTTTTCGATTGGGGTCGATTTTTGAAATGGAAATACGACTATCTTGTGGTATTTTGGTTTTATCTTATACAACAAGCACATTAATAATAATAATAATTATTGCTGGCAACTCTACACGTCACACTTAAATTTTTTACAATTTTCGTTTTAAATTAATAAAATTATACAAATTACATGAAAATCATTGGCCCCTAAGACTACCCACTGACCTAGCGACGAGTATTTCTCTCCGCCTACGACGCCACCACCTGCTGGTCGACGGGGAGGACGCCGGCCGCCGGATGGTTTAGGACCGCGAGGCCCACCGGCCTCTGATAGGGTCCCAGCTCCCGGCGAAAGTGTGTAGCGCATGAGATGGACACAAGCCATCAACGAAAATGTCATGCGCGCAAACTATGGGGCTACAGAGGGGGGAAGTAATCTGACCGCGTACCGTGTTCGGATGCTCTCTCTATTTCAGGTGCTTGAGCCAGCTGTCAACGTTTCGGCACAACGATTATCGGATCAGGTGCGGGTCATCCAGCGCAATCGTATGTTGGATGACATGGTACTTGATCGCCTCCGAATTGAAATGCAGAGAAACATTGTCACTGCTCCCCTGCCGCAGATTGTGGAAGTGGCACAACCACAGCCGAGCGCAACACGTAGCCATGTTACTGATAGGAGTGATGATATGGTTACACAAGTAAGTACCCAGTGCAATGATGAATTGAGGAGCGCCTTGGAGGGTGCGATTCAAGAATATCGATTCATTCCGCCTGAGCTTAAACGACGTTTACCTCGTTTGCCCATGCATAAATAAATAGGGTGCTGGTGTGTGCTCTGGATTCGCAGTTATCAAATTATTTTGATGGTTGCGAAGACCTCACTGATGCGCATTCGATTCTGTACTACGCAGCTGTTGCGGCATGTCGTGTGGCTTACGTCAAATTTTCAAATGATGATAGAGCTACACGACCAAAACCTGCCGTACCAGCGTGGCAGTGCAGAATTGAGCGGCGTATTAGTGAGGCCAGAGTGCTCATCGGCAAACTTATCTGCTTTAGGGAGGGCAATACTCGCCCTAGAGTGATGCGCTTTGTGAGGCGGGCATTCTCGGGGACTGATATCAGTCCTCGAGACTATATGCCCTGGGTCACTAAGCGCATCGACTTCCTGAAACAGAAGGAGTATGCATGTGCAAACCGTATTCGAAGGTATAAGCGGCGGGTGGAACGATACACTCAGAATCGCACATTCCAGAGCGATGAAAGGTGAGTTTATAGGACTTGGGAGCGTCCGATTCAAAGTGTGACGCACCTGCCGGATGATGACGCCATGTGTTTGTTCTGGCGCAACATCTGGTCGGTGCCTGTCAGTCACACTGAGGGTGATTGGACTCTGGAAGTCGAACGAGCGTGCGACCCGATACCAGAAATAAGGGGCAATCATTATCAGCCCCCATGATGTAGCTCGTGCAGTCCGTCCATTGCCTAATTGGAAGTTTCCAGGACCGGACGGGCTGCACAACTTCTGAATAAATTGGTTTAGAAGGTCGCACGTTTGTTAAGCGTCTCGGTTCGAGTCAGCTTTTGAATCAGGATCGTTGCCCCAGTTCTTGACGACAGGAATAACCCACCTGCTCCATAAATCAGGTAGTACTGCGGGGCCTAAAAATTATAGACCGATCACATATTTGCCGACGGTCGATAAAGTTTTAACATCTATTTTGAGAGCGAAAATTAACCAACACATATACAGTAACGGTATCATGTCTCCCGCTCAAAATGGATGTAGGAATGGGTCCCGCGGTACTAAGGAGCTGCTCCTGATTGACATGGCCATCAGTCAACAGGTTCGCCGATCCCGAAGAAATCTGTCGACATGTTGGATAGATTACAAGAAGGCCAATGACTCTGTGCCGCATACATGGCTCATGAGAGTGCTAGAGTTGTATAAGATAGATACCACTCTGCGCACCTTCCTAATGTCGTGTATGGGGCAGTGGAGGACGGTCCTTCGCCATCCAGGATGTCGACATATCCAGAGGAATAGTGAACCGATAAGGATTGAGCGGGGTATATTTCAGGGCGGCAGTTTGAGTTCACTTTGGTTCTGCTTAGCCTTGAATCCTCTAAGCACACTGCTGGAGAATTCAAGTCTAGGCTATAGGTTGAAGAGAGGAGGTCAGGTAATATCTCACCTTCTTTACATGGATGACCTAAAACTCTTTGCCCCCAACAGTGCACAGCTGATGGAGCTACTGAAAGTAACAGAAACAGAAAATATTTAGCGCCATCAGGATGGAATTTGGCGTGGACAAATTTGCGGTCATGCATGTCAAGCGAGGGGATATTGTGTAATCTGAGGGAGTTCAGCTCTCGGATTCCATAAACCTTAGATCCCTCTCTTCAATTGAGACCTACAAATATTTGGGTATGGCGGAAGCGTTGGGCATCAATGCTGCTGACATGAAGCAATCGTTGAAGGTGCGCTTCTTTGGCCGCCTGAAGAAAGTATTAAATAGTCTTTTGTCAGGCGGAAATAAAGTGCGCGACTTCAACGGGTGGGTCATGCCGGTCCTGATGTACTCTTTCGGCATACTCAAATGGACTCAAACGGAATTCGATGCCCTGGATAGGAGAGTCCGTACATTGTTGACAGCGTATCGGATGCATAACCCATCGGTAATGAGACTGTATATCCCGCGGAAGTGCGGACGTCGGGATGCACCGAGATGTAGTTGCAGTGGACAAAGGCCTCACCCCGCTCTCATTGGCTAAAGAGAACTGGTGCAAGCCTGAAGTGCTTGAGACTAATGACTATTGAAATAATATCAATTGAGACTAATAAACATCAATCGTCATTCCCTCCTAAATGCAATGAGGAAATGGCCGTGAGGGAATGACGAATTTTAACTAAAGCTACAAACTTCTTGGTAAGTACCTACTTACCTGTTTGAAAGTTCGAATTTCAAGAATCGAGTACCTACATGAGAGAGAGAAATATTTGTGTTGAGGCCGGTATCGCGCGCTCGCGGTGGCAGTGACAGCCCCAGCGATAGTAACGCACACACACGCACGTATCTGTACAGTCTGCTATTTTGGTAGTTGTGTAGGCAATTATATCGTTTCGTTTGTATGAAGTGTCGCGGGTGTGTCCAGGGTATGAGGATCCGATTATATTAAGCACATGTTTGATAATTGTGTTTGTGCTTATTTCTTGGGGAAGAGCCTGTCAGCATGATAGCTTGTATTTGTAACTAGTCAGCGGGTATTCGAATCGGCGAATGTTTTCCTCATTTCAAGCAGGTAAAATATCGAATTACCCCGAGTAATCGTCATCAACAGAAATGGGTACAATTATATTATTTTGTTATCCTCAACCGCCGGAAAGTACCGCTACGTCAATAGGTCGTCAGCTGGTATAAACTTGTTAGGAAATACCTAGGTAGGTACTCTATAACTGACATAGGTTATGTATTATGTATCAGTTTGTTTCATGAGAGGTATCATCCTACTAACGAGTAAACTACAATAGTAGGTACACATACATTACCTCCATCCACCACCACCCAACTTCGTTCAACCTTGGAACACCTGCCACTCGGAAGTGATTTGCAGTGGCCTGTATGGAAAGCGCTCAATAGACTGCGCACCCAGGTAGGCCGCTGCAAACACAATCTAGCAAAATGGGGCATAATAGATCCCACCGACACCCAGTGTGAGTGCGGTGATACTGACCAGAAAATGGCCCACTTATTACAGTGCCCAAAGTGCCCCTACACCTGCACCTTAGAGGACATTAAAAACGCCACTGATGCTGCGATAAATGTGGCTACCTACTGGGCCCAAGTAGTCTAGCATAAAGGAAAACCATCGATTCGAAAAGAAGAAGGTACACATACTATTGTAGTTTACTCGTTAGTACTACGGGTTAGTACCTACTACATTCTATTATGTAAACTGTAATGTCATAGTAACATTTAATGTCACTAAACTCGAGGCTGGTTTGCAGCCCGAGCTAAATGCGAGGGCGGAATGGAGTCGACAGCATACCAAATGATATAATACTCACACGACTTTTTACAACAAACGAACAAACACAACAAATAACAAGCAACAACAAACACACCGAGCTAACAAATCACTCACACCATTTTATTTTATTTCATGTGTGTACTACTAACAACCACTAACGCTATCTTTGTAAAAATGAAAATGTGTGGACGTATGTCTGACATAAAGATAAATTATGATTATTATTATTTTACAACACACTTATGAAGATAAACATTGATTTATATAACTACAAAAATATAATTAGGTGCATTTGTGTAGAATTTCATTATCATGAGTGACGTTCATGCAATTTCTTTTCGGTCAACCGTATGGTGGAACCATAGAATAATAATATGCTGAGGGATCAACCCTGAGGTTGGTGAAGAAATTGCGTTAAATTAGGTATGTGCCTAATGTCACTATATCAGCAAAACCAAAGAGAGAAAAGTAATAAGTAGGTAGCAACATGGTGGTACAAGACACAAGATATATAATTTGCTAAAACATAGTAACACACAGAAAAAGTGTTTTTATTTAACGAATACAAGTTACATAAATCATCACCTGCCCCGCCTATTCCCAACTATTTTGTGATCGGCTCCCAGTTGTCCGGATACAACAGATGTTTTACATGGAGCGACCTCCACAACCCGGTTCCTGGGTAACACGGCTAACACGATACCCTTTTTACGACTGATTGTCAAACTTTCAACTTCAGTGGCGTAGCTACGTGACTAGAGGCCCCGGTACAAAAAAAGAGTTGGAGCCCCATCACTGGTTAGGTTTTATTTTATCAAGTTAAAAACATCATAATTACCTACATATTATATATATATATAAAAGGTATATAATGACTGCTCGTTTGTGCTGAAAATAAATACGGAATTATCCATACCCACTGGAGGCCGTCCTGATAACGAGAGGAAGCGCATTGCAGAGAAGAATGGACTGAATATGAAAGTAAAAAGCGGCCAAGTGCGAGTCGGACTCGCCCATGAAGGGTTCCGTAGCAGCAAGTAACATAATATAATAGTTTTCTTTTATTTTTATATTTGAGTTGATTGAATAAAAGGTAAATCGCGGTTTGCGATTTATGACGTATTAAAAAAAAACTACTTACTAGATCTCGTTCAAACTAATTTTCGGTGGAAGTTTACATTATGGTAATGTACATCATATATTTTTTTATAGTTTGATCATTCTCTTATTTTAGAAGTTACAGGAGGGGGGGGAACACATTTTACCACTTTGGAAGTGTCTCACGCGCAAACTATTCAGTTTAGAAAAACATGATATTAGAAACCTCAATATCATTTTTGAAGACCTATCCATAGATACCCCATGTATGGGTTTGATGAAAAAATAATTTTGAGTTTCAGTTCTAAATACGGGGGACCCTCAATTTTTTTTTTTTTTTTCTATTTTTGTGTGTAAATCTTAATGCGGTTCACAGAATACGTCTACTTACCAAGTTTCAACAGTATAGTTTTTATAGTTTCGGAAAAAAGTGACTGTGACATACGGACGGACAGACAGACAGACATGACGAATCCATAAGGGTTCCGTTTTTTGACATTTGGCTACGGAACCCTAAAAAGGGAAAAGAAGTAAGTAGTTTTTTCAAATCGGGTTTAGGTTTTTCATTTCAACCGAAATATTTTAAGCTAATATTAGTGTCCTTCGATAACTAGGAAGAGACAGAACAAAACTAGGTCAATAGGCACAATGCACACTGGCACATTTATAACTAATACATTTTATTCCGTAGTACAAGACAACAAGTTATAATAATAATAATAAAATTTTATTTTCAGACCAGGGTCCATAGTAGTGTTTTCATAACATGCTTAGTACCTACTTAATTAAAACTTTAAAAACAACATTGCATACAATGAAATCAGAATTATAATAAAAATAATTATTGTAGTTAAATAATAGAGTCATCAAAAACAATTACAATTTAAATGAATATTAGAATTAAAATCAGAATTAAAATCATAATTAAAATAAGTTACCTTATACTTAAAGTTTAAAGCTAATTTTATTTTTATCGAAAACATTAAATTAAAATCAAAACACAAAATTGCAATTAAATTAAAACATCAAAATAAATTAAATTAAAAATTCAAAGTATAAACATAGCTGCACACATCTTCTCAATCTACGTAACTGGATAACGCTCGATGTGTCGTCATCCAGTGACACCAACATGTGACCATCTGATTTCAATTATGGGTTTGTCAAAAATGATTGAATGCACTAAAAAGTGTTCTTGTTATTCGTAAGCCTTTTAATTATTAACCACTGTATTATATAGTAATCTTAATATATATAAATCTCCTGTCACGATGTTCGTCCGCGATGGACTCCTAAACTACTGAACCGATTTTAATGAATTTTTTACACCGTGTGCAGTTTGATCCAACTCGAAAGATAGGGTAGGTGTAGGGTAGGTGTAGGGTAGCTGTAGGGTAGGTGTAGGGTAGGTGTAGGGTAGGTGTAGGGTAGGTATAGGGTAGGTGAAGGGTAGGTGTAGGGTAGGTGTAGGGTAGGTGTAGGGTAGGTGTAGGGTAGGTGTAGGGTAGGTGTAGGGTAGGTGTAGGGTAGGTATAGGTAAATAGGCAGGTAAGTAGGTAGATAGGGACAGGACAACGTCTGTCGGGTCAGCTAGTATGTATATAAAAATCTTAACGAATGAGGAAAACTAATATTGTTTAACTTTAATATTCTCTAAGTGATCACCGGGTGTGGACGCTCCATTCACTTCTAGTTTGTTTCAACAATTTTTCTTCATGGGGTACAAAATGTGGCGAACGCAATGTGTGCTGGCGTTGGTAGCGCTGTGCGTAGGGTTGGCGCATTCCTGGTCCGGCTCTTGGGGTGAGTTCCAGATTCTATTTTTATCGATATTTTATTATTAATGAATAATCACCTAGCCGCAAAGTGAATAGTCATACTCGAACGGGCTCCGCAAATTAATTTCGTATTTAATGTAAATACTACGCTATGACCTGTTAATTTAGTGACATTTTAACAACTAGTGCCCAAGTAAATGGTTACAGTTGACAAGATTTATATACAGTGAGTGAAACGTCTAAATTCTGAATATACAATTTATTTATTTATTTATTTGCTCTCATGCACATCACACATTTTACAATATAATTATTAAAGGACAATGCCAGAAACTCTATAGAACTTTGCCCCACTCAATAAAAGTCATGTGCAATATGTAGCATCTTACTGTTTATTTATTTCTGATAACTATTAACTGCTAACTAACACATTAGTCTTAGTGACTAGAACTTGCGGTTTCCATTTAAATCTAAAAACAATAATAACATTGAATATAAGCATATTATTATTTTTTAATCACTCCTTTATTTGATGAAGTAAAAAGTAATAGGCCAATATTTTTTTTAAAGATGGCTCATTAATTAATAGGTTAAATTTGTAGGTAAATTGAGTTTGTATTTTGTGGGTATTTCGTAATACGCAAGTTCCAAAGAAAAACAATTTAGTATAGAAGTGTTCTATATTCATTACAATTATTTTCATTAATTTACTTTTTCTGTTCATGGGTGGGGCAGGATCTGGTTGTCATTTTTGCACATGAACCCTGTTAGGGCACTGCGAATAATCAAGTTGGTTTGCTGTTGAGCGTATATCAAGCTATACATTTCCAGTATAAGTGGATCTCCCATTAAATAGAATTTCCATACAATGAGAGGCCAGCTTAAACTGGAAATGTATAGCTTATGTGTAGCCGTATGTACATGCTGCGTCATAATCTGCGTCATATGCGTCATGTCTAGAATTCGTTATGATGTCCAATTTACAGTAATAAACCTTATACACCATTAAGTCATATTTAGTCAAATTGCAAGAATAAAAGGTAATAATTACAATCATGTCATATCAAGTTATAAAGTTATTGATTAAATCGAATTTTGGTATGTCATATTATACAATACAAAATAAAATATAAAATAATTCAAAATCCAAAAGTGTTAAAGAACGTTCTTAGCGTCTGTGACCTTGTGCGAGTCATTGCGGTCAACGAACTTTTGTGCGCACTCGAAGTACTGGCATACCAGCGAGTATTTCGCAGTGATAAACAACAACATCAACATTACAGGATCAACTTCGGTGTGGCAATCCCATCGATCACTACTAAAGAACTAGATACACAATTCCATACAAAAGTTCACTTCAAACTGTCTCCGATTGTGTTTAGGTAATTCTAATAGAAGTAAATCTCCATTAACTCAACGACTGTCGGGCGAAAGTGTTAAAGGTCAAACCTCCGCTGCTTATGTCGGACTGTGTGACATAAGACATTCGAAAGGTTAATGTAAATTAAACCTTAACTGCCATGCTTAAAGTTGTATTCACAAAGCTATTTACCAATAGCAACATTTTTTGCGACGGTCAACATACATCAAAACAAATTCAACCTTACACGCATGTTTTAAAGTCAGAATTACAAAGTGTCAAAAAAAAGCAATTAAATTTTATGACCGAGCGTCGCCGCTAGAACAAGTAATGAGTGTGGAGTCGAACTGTCCAATGTTTTATTTTACACTGTACTATTAATGATCTGTTTTATAAACTTAATACAATACACAGATGACAGAATAGTGCATAATAGCATTTTTATTCTGTTTTATTCTATGAGGTATATTATGTGTAATGATTATAGTTAATATGTTTTCGGATAGGGCACGACATTTATTTATTAAATGAAATTGATATAAGCAGTCATAATTATTTACTCTTCTTATGATAATAAATGTTAACATATTGTTTGACGAAGAACGTTTCCAAGAAGGAAACGATCTTTTTTTCCTTTTTCTAATTTTTCGGATCTTTGACGTGCAAGAACTCATATCCATTCATTCTCCACAACAATGGAACAGAGTCAACGCACATGAACCAAACAATTTAAGTAGGCATGATTGCGCGTATGATTAATATGTTTACGGAGTCTACAATTGAGACGACGGTTATTACGATTTAAATGTTTTTACGATTATTTCTTGACTAAATATCAGTTATTACAATACAATGACAACAACAATATATTGATAATATTAATACCTACCGAAAATATGAAACTTCATCCTTTTTAGCGTCCTAGATGTGTGATTTTTAAAATTTTTCAACGAGCACTGAGACATGTAAACAGTCTGGGCGTTCGAATGCGACTAGATGAAAAGCGCACCCAAATGTTCAATTGGGTGCTCATTTGGTGAGGCCACTTTTTGTCGCTGATTGTGTATCTAGTTCTTTTATTAGTGATCGATGGACAATCCGAATTATTCTTTTATTATCGTACCTACATATTTTGTTATCAATATTTGTTTACTGGAAACAGGGCTTTAAATTATTTTATATGAGAAGTATTAACGCCTGGCCTTTTGCAAATAGCAACGGGTCACCGAAAGTGGTTTAAACTGATTATATAATAATACTATAAGGCGAATACATTTACTAGACATTAATAGGATGTCGGTCCGTCGCTCTCCTCCACGACCAAAGCCTTCAACTCATGAAGCCTCATGAAGCAGATTAGGAGCGTAGCAGAGATGGACAGAATAGGTCTCTGGATTATTGTACTACAACAGGAAGTAAGCAAAAAACTTCGCCTATAGTTCTATGTCAGTCTGACTCGGCTATAAACAAATTGACGGATAAGAAAATGTCTAACGTCACCATACGCTATAAACGCACTTCCAGCGAATTAAGTGCAATCCCCGACGGGTTTAGGTCCGAAATTAAAACGATATTCGCTGAGCTAAAAGAACAGCAGGAACATAAGTTTGAGTCACTTAACAGCTCCATAAATGCCCTTATGGAGCAAAACCATGAGATCGAAAAATCGGTAAAGTCCTTTTCCACCCAATATGATGACCTACTTAACAAAGTGAACTTTCTGGAACTTGAAATCTACAACAATAGAAAACACGTTAAAACGTTAGAAGACAAGCTAGAAGTGCTTGAAAGGAGTGCTCGCAATTCGTCCATCGAAATACGTAACATCCCCCTACAAAGCAATGAAAATAAAAAAAACAATGATAAACATCATCAAGTATGTTGGGGAAGCCTTGGGCCTCGAGACTCCCATACATGACCTGGAAGTAAAGGATATTTACCGAATCAAGTCCAAGGTCATTGTGACTGATTTCACTAACACCATTAGAAAGGATGCCATCGTGGCTGCATTTAAAGACTTCAACAAGTCTAGCCGGTCAAAAAAAGAGCCGCAGCAATACCAATCACATTAAATTAACAGGCACCCCGCAGACTGCATTTATCTCGGATTCTTTGACAATTAGTAAAGCCAGATACCTCCATTACATTGCTAGAGGCCTCGTAAAAAACAAAAAACTGGCAGCTACGTGGACATCTTTTGGGAAAGTTTACGTCAAGATAGATGAGGGTCAGTCATATTTTACTTTTGTTTTCTTTGTTTTAAGTACTCATTATTTTTATTGTTTGCTTAAATTAACATTTAATTTTGTTTGCCCACAATTTATGAGTAATATTTATTGGAAATCAGACAGTATTCGATACATGTCTCTTACCATGCTTACTGTATGGCTGCCAGAATTGGGTTTATACTAATAAAGTCAAACAAAAAATTAAATGTACTCAAACGGCTATGCTTTCCATAGCCGTTGAAGCTCAGGAAAATAGACAACGTCAAGAATAAACACATTACATAAAAAACAAAAATAACTGACGCTCTCACACATGCACTCAGACTAAAATGGAGGTAGGCTAGACACATCACACGTTACACGGACAAAAGATAGACCATAGAAACTACTAGATGGAAAGATCCACAGGGAAGGAGGAATGCGGGTAGACCTAAAAGACGGTGGGCTGATGACATTATCCAGGTGTCAGGAAACGACTGGACAAATACATTGCCTGTATTTGTTGGACATAGATTTATGGAAAAAGATGGAGGAGGCCTTTACCCAAAAAGGGGTCCATATTTCAATAAAAGAAAACTAATCATACTAACAATATTCAATAAGTAAATTTACTAATACTACTAACAACTTTAGAAATGGAACCTAGAAATATGGAATAAATGGCTTTTTTATTTTTTTATTTATTATTATTTTTATTTTTTTATTGGAAATCCAGCCCCTCACACTCACGTACGTAAGTACACTCCTAAACAAACACACAACAATCATCACTTATTCAGCACATATCACAGCGAATTTTATTTTGGTATGATATGCATGGTGTTAGTAAACTTGCCCCATCCTATTTCACTTATACATCTCGTCGCGTGTTTAACATCATTGCTAGTTTCGATCAAGATCTGAGTTCTTTAACTATTCCCGTAAATATAGGTCACGCACGCTGCGTGACATTCAAATTGTACTTTCGTTTTGAACAATGCAAAGTATTGAAAATCTTCACTCAGATCTTGATTCACTTCAAGTATCTAAATCATTCTCATGCGACATAGACGATGTAAAAAACTATATATTAAAAAGTAATTACACCCTTAATCTCTTGGCTCCGTAGCGTTAATTGTAACTTGTCTAATCTTCCCTACCACTACCACCCTTCTACAAATATCTGAAATATGCTGGGACATAATTATAAGTCCTCTCAGAGTGTTGGCTTTATTCAGCTCGTAGTCTGTTCTAGATAATTATAATTATGCATCAACGACTGTTCATAGAACCCAAAATGAAGGAGTTATTATTTACTATTTTAAGAACCTTTCAGTAACTGTTGAAGAACCAGAGATTTGTGACGCCAACTCTCTTCTGCTTAAAATAAACTCTGAAACTTGTATTGTCGGAATCTACCGCCCCCCGAATCAACCCAACACTAACAACTTCATTAGATCATTAGACTCTCTTCTCGCAAAATTAAGTAGTTTTAAAAATATTGTTCTGTGCGGTGATATAAATATCGATATAGCACCTAACAGTCCGGACAAGCGTTCGCTGGAATATCTAAACGTCTTAGCAAGTCACTGTTTACTCCCAGGTCATACAGCACTTACGCACGGTCGTACGTGCTTGGACCATATTTTGCTTAAGACAAAATTTGATGCTTATTGCTTCGTATTCGAGTCATCAATAACAGATCACGAAACAGTAGCCATTAGTATGGACCTGTATGATCGTCCGGATTTCGGCAATAAAACGGCCTATTTGATTGACTTTAAAGCTCTCGATGACATTATGCAGAATACTTCATTTCAGCCCATTCTTGAAAGTACTGATGCTAACACCGCAACAGACCTATTTTTGTCGTACCTTTCCACTGCAATAAATAATAACTCTAGTCTGATAAAAATTCCCAAAAGACAACGGGTCAGTAAACCGTGGATCACCAAAGGGTTACTTCGTTCCATGAGGAACAGGGATAACCTACATAAAAAACTTGAACGAAATCCTGAAAATGAGATTCTTAAAGTAACCTATAAACGTTATCGAAATTTTTGTAACTCTATAATCAAAAAAGCCAAACAAACAAACAATCTTCCTTCTACTAATCAATATGGTTTCCGACGTAAAAAGCCAACCGATGATGCGGTTCATGAACTCGTAGACTCCATCATTAAAAACCTAGACCAAGGGAAAAAATGTGTGGCCGTGTTCCTTGATCTGGCAAAAGCCTTCGACACAGTCTCTGTCCCACACCTACTCAAAGAGTTGGAAAGGTTTGGTGTAAGAGGTATTCCTTTAAAATTGATGAAGGACTACCTCTCAGGAAGAAAACAAAGAGCTAGAATTGACAATAGGTTAAGCGATGAGGCATGTATCGAGTTCGGGGTGCCTCAGGGCAGCATACTCGGTCCAACGTTGTTCTTGGTATATATAAACGGCGTTTGCCAACTCCAGCTTCTCAAGGGCAAAATTTTGACCCATGCTGATGATACTGTCCTCTTTTTTAGTGGACAGTGCTGGGAGGAGGTCTATGTTACGGCCCAAAAGGGTTTTAACCGAATCTGCGAGTGGCTCCGATTGAATATTCTAAACTTAATGTTAATGAAACCAAGTATGTCGCTTTTGCCCATAGGTCGAATCATCTCCCACAACCACACCTGAAAATTTACTTTCATGCTTATGTTCCTAACGTCACCTCCTAGTTCTCTTGTCCTGTTCTCCAAAGAGTTGATGATATAAAGTACCTTGGTATCATTATAGACCAATTTCTGGCCTTTAAACCGCACATAAAAGTCCTTGTAACTCAACTTCGCAAACTAATCTATATCTTTAAAACCCTTAGACACATAGCGGATCGACGGATTATTAAGATGGTTTATAATGCCTTATGCCAATCCTTAACAGAGTACTGCATTACATCTTGGAGTGGTGCTGCCAAGAGCCATCTTATTGAAGTTGAGAGAGAACAGCGTGCTATCCTCAAAGTTGGTGCCGTTCTTCCCTTCCTATACCCAACCGTAGACCTTTATAAAGATTGGGATGTACTTACTATTAGACACACCTTTATATTGCGTACGTTGCTTAAAGAACACTCATTGTTGCCATATGATCCGAATATGTATACGGATAAGCGCCGAAAAGGCAGAGTATGCCAAACACAACCTTGCAGTTCTGCACACTTACGTAGTTTCTTCTTCTTTCTCGGACCATACCTCTATAACAACCTAAATAAAATCCTTAATATATATCCTTAAACTAAACACAAATGTAAAATTTCAGTCCCCACTTATTTGAAAACTCTAGACTATCAGGAAACTGAGAAGTTATTGATCCCTCTCAGGTAAACTATCTCTATTTACTTCCATCCCCTCTGCTACTTCCCCATGCCATTAACCATACTCACACCACACTCACTCAAGCATCCTCACACACACACACACACTCACACACTCGCACATCTCTTTTATAGACTTTCTCCGGTTACTCATACATACTCCTGTATTCCACTAACTTACTGTATTTTCTTTTCTATTTTGTTTTTGAATTCTACCATAGTTATGTTTACTACATTGTTATGATGTAGACTTGGGTAGCTCGTGAGCTAGTGATAGAAAAGAGCTAGCTCTTTTTGTTTAACGTCGCTCTGGCTCACTCACTCGCTCGCTGAAAAGCTCAGTCGCTCAGTAGCTCTCGGCCGCCGGCCGGCAGGCGTACGAAGTCACCGACCGAACGGCTCTTCGGGTCGCTTCGGAATACTTCGAATGAGTTCGGATCGCATTATTTGCTCTTCCAACAATTATTAGCTCTCCAGGCGCAATACGTCATTGAAAACGTATCATACGCCATAGGTCATAATAAATCTCTTTATTATCATTGACTTAAAGTTGAAAATACTTTGGCACGTTTTCAAAAGGAACTGCATTGTTTAATTTTGTCTGTTACGTACTATTATATTAATTTTGCTTGATTCGTAATATTATTAAGGTACCTATTCTGTGGTAAGTAGTAATAAAAACAAAAGGTTAAACCTACTGAGTTAGTATTTTTATGTTGTTTCGTCAAATTAACCAAAATATTTAAGTACCTATCACATAATTTAAATATCACAAAAATCAATCATGTAAACATGCAAACACAATAATTTATTTCTAACACAGCCACAGCAAAGAAACAAGATAATCTGTAACGATAATTCCATAGTAATTCGCGTGTATAAGAGCTAAAAAACCGTAACAGAGTTCAAACTTCCAAAGAGCTATTGGCTCTTGAGCGGGCCGAACCGTCGCATTCGACGCGTGTGTGGCGTGAGTCAAATGAGCTAACAGTCGGCGATGAGCGCTGAGCTATAGAAGAGCCAGTGAGCTGAGAGTGATATAGCTCTTTTGAGTGAAAGAGCTACTCGCTCTTTTTCTTTTTAGTGACCTATTTCGCCCATGTCTATTATGATGGTCCAAATCACAGAAGGCATCAGCCACGGGAGGGCCCTGGTGACCTGTAATACAGATTTATATATAAACCCACTTCAGGCACCAGTCACTCACAAAGTTAGCTCCTTGTTCGTGCACTATTGTTAATGTTAGCATTAAGTACATAATTTGTGTAGAGAAAATAAATGTTTTATATTATTATTATTATATTACCCAGTGGTAAAGGTCTCTCAGATTGCGGGCTCGATTCTAGGCAAGTAGTAATGTCACTTTTACAATTAATAATTATGTTCTTGCTAAGTTTACATCAATGAAGGAAAAAAGAAACGAGAAATTATAAATACTAGCTTAAAACATTGTAATTCAGAGCATCATATCTTGCACCGGTAATAAAAATATTAAAATCTTAGTAGGTATATTTTTAGGCAAATAAAAAATGTTTATATGTATGGAAAATTTGACTACTGTTGACTAAATGTACAGTTTCTTTGTAAACGTCGTTCAGTAAAAACTATGAAAATAGATTAAACAAAATACACAAACAAAGTACATGCTAGAAGTTGTATTAAAATAAACAAAAACTTTAATCAAATTGGCATCAAAATATTCCTCTGCATCGCTGCCTACTGGTAATGTTTGTCCAAGAGACAGAAATTGCAACGTTGGATGGATATATAAACGCTCTGCCCTTATCGAGCTCGCTATTAAATCAAAATTAGATTTAATATTTGTCATTTTTACATTTTCAGCTTGTTATTTCCATAGCATTAATTAATTTAATTGAAATATTAGATCAAAATAGTATAACATAATATAATACAGTATAGTATAATAATATATTGAAACAGTATTGGATTGGAGGTGTGGTGGCAAAAGACTTTAGAGTGTTGGCCTGAAATTGAGAAGAACCAAGACGGAAAGCTTGTCGGAGTCTCACACCCATACCAACCTGCTCCGACTTTCGAAACCTCGGGTCGCTTGCCCAAGGGGATGGCGAAGTATACCGAGACGTAACGAACTGGATTAACGCAGGATGGATGCAATGGCGACAGGTCACTGGAGCAACTTGTACCCAGGGATGCCCCACAAGTTAAATGGGATAATCAACAAGTCCATGACAAGACATGTCATGTTGTATGAATCGGAAAATGAGCAATGAAGAAGATGGGAGAAAAAAGATTGCATGTAGCGTAGATGAGAATATTGAGATGGATGTGTGGAGCCAACAGAATGGATAAGGTGAGAAATGAATACATTAGAAGAAGTTTGAAAGTGGCGCCAGTGACAGAAAAGTTGAAAGGGAATCGATTATCTTGGTATGGGCGTATGAAGAGAAGGGATGAAACGCATGTGGCCAAAAGCGTTATGAATATTATTTGGAATGGATAGAGAGGGAGAGGAAGGCCAAGTCAAAGATGGATGGATTGTGTGAAGAATGATATGAATGAAAAGGGATTGAGTGACAGCATAACGGTTGACAGGACGGAATGGAAGAAGAAAATATGTTGCGCTGACCCCAAGTAACATGGGATAACGCCTTTAGTACACCGACGCGTTCGTATGCGGCAGCGAAACAACGATAAAGCTGTCAGTAGTATGGCAGAATTTCGCATACCCTATGTCTCACTCTAGCACTAGCTACATGAAATAGTTGCGTCTTTGTCGGTATTGTTTCGCAAGGAACTGCGGAAATCGTCGTAACACCGACGCAGACGTTTCGCTAATGGTGTTTCGCATCGAAAGGCGTCACGGACGTGTTCTGTCGGTGAGGATAGAATTTCGCACCATGGAAGTCGAAAATATTGAAATATTGTTGAATACAATTAGAAATGATGCCGAATTATATTATATTATGTAAAAATTACAATGACCTTTCTTTGGGAAAAAACTGCAGTGTACTAACATTCCGCAGATATTTCGTTACGCAGTAGTCCCGCAGTTACTCGCTGCCGCATGCAAATGCGTCGGTGTACTAAAGGCGTAAGGGTAGGAAGATGGGTATATCGCATGGTTTATAATTATGTGGCAGCTTATAATTTGTTTCGCAATAACTTGTCAAAAACAATATTTTGACAAGTTATTGCGAAACAAATTCATGAATAACAAGGGTACCTACTTGGTGACCTTATCTACAAATAACATTAATTGCATGCTCATTCAAAACAGGAAATTAGATAACGGAAATAAAAACAACCTGTTTACGTATTTCAGATAATAAGTTCTTAGTTATGTTTATTTGAACACCATGCGAGCATCTGAACTGTAGGAACTTTACTACAATATTCATCTTCCAAGGATCGTCACGAAACCTAGGACCCGTCGCTCCCTGAGGCACTGGAAATATACTCCGCACATGGTGCCCAGACGTGGAATTACTTAAATTCATTACATTAAAAAAAAAATAACTATCGTGTTTTAGTTTTGTTAGGCTGTTCAAGACTAGTGTTGTTGAACACCTTTGGGAGAGGCCTACATTCAGCAGTGGACGGCTATAGTCTGATAGAAACGTTTCCGATTTACAGTCCCCTCTAAAAAAAAAATCATTATCAATAAAATTATCTGATATGGTTTGTTGTGTCCTCGAAGTGCCGGGAAATTGTTAAAAAAATATTTATTTCATATTTCAGACTTCGCTACGGCCTCTAGTCGACAACTAGACTTCTATACTGGCGGAAGAAAAACGCACACAGAAAATGTGACGTTTGGCGATATGGATGTGCTTAGCATAAGTAAAATCGCTTACGATACAGTAAATAACAGATTGTTCTTTACCGCTCGTGTTAACAAGAAAGACCATATCTTCAGTTGTGATATAGCAACCATGGAAATAAAATCTGTAGTACCCTGGACTAAAGACGGAGAAAGAGTCGAGGGCATAGCCTTTGATCCAGTCCAAGAATTACTCTTCTTTATAATATCCTTTAAACCATTCATATACTCGTTATCATTAAAACCAGGATCTGAGAACAGTGAGTACGAAAGGGTTATAACCTTGGAGAAAGGTGAGATTCCCTTCCATATTGCCGTGGATAGCTGTAAAGGGTACGTGACTACTTAATTTTCTAGTAAAATAACTGGGTAAATACATTGCGAACTTAATTTAATTTGTAACTTTTATATAACAGGTATATTTACTGGGCGGGGTTAAACGGATACAGAAGTAAATTCCCATCTACAATCAAGAGGGCTCGATTTGATGGCTCCGAGAGAGAAATTGTGATAGGTGATACCGACGTTCATTCACCATACTCCTTGTTTATTGACCAACAGACACAGAAACTGTTCTGGTCTTATGATAAAAATCTCATATTTCAAATATCTATTGAAAGTGCAAATATGAATGGACAGAACCGAACGATATTATATAATGAAACAGGATATCATTTCCCAATAGCAATGGCTGTTACAAAAGATTCTATCTACTTTGTGCACATCTTTGACAGAACGGTTACGCAAATCCCAAAGAATCCATCGATGCATGCAACACCTAAAGTATTTTCAATACAAGAATGGGGTGAAATATTCTCCAACTATAAAATTGAAGATCAAATTCAGGGCATTGAAGACTGCGAACCACTAAAGAGTCTGCTGACAAAATTAAATGACTCAATGACCAAAGATAACGTTTCTTCAAATATTTCTACACTTGGTACGAAAGTTGATGGGGTTGATTAGTGTTGATCAATCCTAATCCTTGTGTGTAACTTGTAGTATTTAAGGTGTGTACTGAGAAAAATTTGTTCCTATGTTGTCCCGAATAAAAACAATTTATTATTATTATTACTAGCTGACCCGACAGACGTTGTCCTGTCCCTATCTACCTACTTACCTGCCTATTTACCTACCCTACACCTACTCTACACCTACCCTACACCTATCCTACACCTATCCTACACCTACCCTACACCTACCCTACACCTACCCTACACCTACCCTACACCTACCCTACACCTACCCTACACCTACCCTACACCTACCCTACACCTACCCTACACCTACCCTACACCTACCCTACACCTACCCTACACCTACCCTACACCTACCCTACACCTACCCTACACCTACCCTACACCTACCCTACACCTACCCTACACCTACCCTACACCTACCCTACACCTACCCTACACCTACCCTACACCTACCCTACACCTACCCTACACCTACCCTACACCTACCCTACACCTACCCTACACCTACCCTACACCTACCCTACACCTACCCTACACCTACCCTACACCTACCCTACACCTACCCTACACCTACCCTACACCTACCCTACACCTACCCTACACCTACCCTACACCTACCCTACACCTACCCTACACCTACCCTACACCTACCCTACACCTACCCTACACCTACCCTACACCTACCCTACACCTACCCTACACCTACCCTACACCTACCCTACACCTACCCTACACCTACCCTACACCTACCCTACACCTACCCTACACCTACCCTACACCTACCCTACACCTACCCTACACCTACCCTACACCTACCCTACACCTACCCTACACCTACCCTACACCTACCCTACACCTACCCTACACCTACCCTACACCTACCCTACACCTACCCTACACCTACCCTACACCTACCCTACACCTACCCTACACCTACCCTACACCTACCCTACACCTACCCTACACCTACCCTACACCTACCCTACACCTACCCTACACCTACCCTACACCTACCCTACACCTACCCTACACCTACCCTACACCTACCCTACACCTACCCTACACCTACCCTACACCTACCCTACACCTACCCTACACCTACCCTACACCTACCCTACACCTACCCTACACCTACCCTACACCTACCCTACACCTACCCTACACCTACCCTACACCTACCCTACACCTAGCCTACACCTACCCTACACCTACCCTACACCTACCCTACGCCTACCCTACACCTACCCTACACCTACCCTACACCTACCCTACACCTACCCTACACCTACCCTACACCTACCCTACACCTACCCTACACCTACCCTACACCTACCCTACACCTTCCCTACACCTACCCTACACCTACCCTACACCTACCCTACACCTACCCTACACCTACCCTACACCTACCCTAGACCTACCCTACACCTACCCTACACCTAACCTACACCTACCCTACACCTACCCTACACCTAGCCTGCACCTACCCTACACCTACCCTACACCTACCCTACACCTACCCTACACCTACCCTACACCTACCCTACACCTACCACCACCAATCAACTCTCTGTTCCTACAATATGCAATACGACTGTTATCTGCTTAATTTTATTTTAAGTCAAAAATATTTAATTTCAGCCTTTCTTTTATTTTTTATTAGAATCCTCGGCTTTGTATAGTTGTAACAAGCTTTTACTAAATAAATATTATTATCATATTTTTGAAATTTGTTCAGTTTTATTTGATTCGTTTGACCATTCTAGACAACTTATATGATTAAAAAAAAATAAAGTTTAAAAACTAAAACCCGACCACAACAAAAAGTTATCTAAAAAGTACGAAACAAGAAAATATTTCACACAGATATCAAGACATAGGTACAAAATGGCCAAGGTAAGCCGTGGTTGCATGCCTGTATCCCATATGAGTGCGATGAACATGAATATAATGGCATGCAACCACGGCTTACCTTGACCATTTTGTACCTATGTCTTGATTTCTGTGTGAAATATTTTCTTGTTTCGTACTTTTTAGATCACTTTTTGTTGTAGTCTGGTTTTAGTTTTTAAACTTTATTTTTTTATTTAAACCGTTTTGGAGTCACAGCTAAGTATTATATATTTAATAGGTACTAGTGAACCCCTTTCCAATGATACTAAACACGGTATGCGTATCTTAATTTATTTGGTAATCTTTCCTTTTTTTTACAATACTTTGTCACAAGTCACCACTAAATATTATATATTTGAAAGGTACTAGTGAACCCCTTTCCAATGATACCAAACACGGTATGCTTGTCTTCATATTTTTTTTTATCTTGGGTTTTTTGTCCGCCAGAGGGCGCCACATTGGATTCGGTGACACGTCATATACCCTATAACCAGCGGACGATCAAGACGCTTCTAACGATACCTCATTTGTTCAGTTCTGATAAGTAGTATGAGCGAACAAATGAACATACATACATACATACATACATACATACATACATACATAGCCTGTCAAAATCATAACCCTCCTTTGGCTTTGCCGTAGTCGGGTAAAAATAGCGGCACATCTATGTTTAACTCATTTCGAAAAAGAACAAGATTCAGATTATAATTATGTTGGTATGATTGTATATTTTTTATGTATGTTCGACAACATTTTTTTTTATAACGTACGTGATCTTTATTTAATTTCGTGAAGATTTAATGCAAACCTTTGGAGTTATACAATGAAATTCTTCCAATAACGAATGGTACACATATTGTGATTTGGTTATTGTACAGATCAAAGATTTTTAATTCGCATTTAGCTACCAATTCGTGATCAATTATTCTAGGATTTCCGCAAGAATCGTGCGGACGATAAAACACATATTATGCTAGTTAGTTTTTTTTAGTGTTCGCGTTACCTAATGGATTTGTATGGAAATAAGAAGTAGATAAGTACTGAAAAGAGAAAAATAAAAACTATTTTACAAAAAAGCCTATAAAGTGAAATATAATGAAAATGTGGAAGTCACTGGTAATGTAAAACTACACATAGAATCAAAGCCGCAGACTTCCGAAACTAAAAAAAAAACAGGGACAAATGATAACTTAGATTTTAATATAATGTTATGGAATGTTTGTAATTCTTTACACAGTAGTTGAAACACCTTTTGGCTTTATATATCTTTGACCACAGTAAACGATGATAACGGAACCGTTTCCAGTATGAATAAAGAACAAAACGTTGAGTGATTTTCAATCGCTTCTGCCTTCTAAATACAAGCCGCTTGTCGGCAGACTGCCCTAGATCACATTGCCAATATTGCCATTCATCAAAATATGAGCAACCAGTCCATGGTAAGATTTTAAAAGAGGCCGACTGTTGACTTTCTTTGAAAGTTCAAATGCAGCCTAGGCAGATTTATTTAGTTTTTAACATAGTTTTATGTTTTCGTATGTTGTCAATTCTGGCTTCTTTAATTACATATCCTTGGTTGACAATACTACTGGCGTTGGAAGTGCATAATTTTTGTCATGCTTAGATTTATTAGTAAATTATTTCAATGAAACCAATTTATGACGTCACGTTAACGAGTATTTATGTCATGTTCATTAATGTTTTTATTTGCACAGTATGTTTCAAATATAACCATTGTCCAATGTTACTTTCGGAACGTCGTTTATTATATTTGAAAAATAGTGGTCCCAGTACATAACCCTATGGGACGCCATATTTTATGTGCCGCTGTTATAACTGATATGTGATTTCTAATTTACTTACTATTTGAACATATTCTAGAAATTTTTGTTTATTGAGGCTTATGGCTTATATAAGATTCCAAAATATGAAGCATGTTTCCTCTTACGCCACTATATAATTTGTGTGACAGAATTATATGATCAACGTTATCAAAAGTTTTATATGAATTGCACGGACTGGATTTCGCTTATGATTTACTCGTACAGATGACATGATATTAATTATTCAATTCTTACGAAACCTGTTTTGTTATTACAAAACGAATTATAATTTTCAAAAATCGCATTATGCGTTAAAAAAGTGAGCGAACGTATTTTGACTGTTTTTGGTTGTCAAAAAATCCGTCAGTCAAAGTTATTGAAAAAGAGAGTCCATAATATTTTGATGTTTGACGTAGCTGTTTGACAACACAAAATTACGTTGACTGGTGGATGAAACATCGGTAAGCTATGGTAATAGTAACTTTTTAATAAGGCCACCATTTTGTGAAACAACCTATTTTTAGGGTAGGTACCTCAAAAGGAAAAAATGTAACCCTTATAGGATCACTTTGTTGTCCGTCTGTCTGTCTGTCTGACTGTCCGTCTGTCTGTCAAGACCCTTTATCTCGGGAATGCGTAGAGGTATCGAGTTGAAGTCCATGGTCCCTTGAAGCTGTGAAAAAATTTCTAAGTTAACGTGAAAAAAAGATTTGGCCGTTTATGTCGCAAAAAACGTACATTTCGACACTCTCAAGGAAATCAAAATTTATAGGGTACTTTCCGTTGACCTAGAACTATGAAATTTGGAAAGCAATTTTGTCTTATACTATAAATACAGGGAAAAGTCTGAAAATTGTAATTAAATAATAAAAAAAAATATTCTTCATGTATAACGAGCTTTTTTCCGCGATTTGGTCCGTCTGAATGTCGGTTATCGCCGATGCAGACGAAGTTTTAAAATGTACCATTTGTGATTTCCTAGGGTTCAAGCTATTTTCATACCAAATTTCATCAAAATCGGTTTAGCCGTTTCATCGTGGAAGCGTAACAGACAGCATTACTTTCTCATTTATATTATTAATATGAATATTTACCTACAAATTTGTACGGAACCCTCGGTGAGTGAGTCCGACTCGCACTTGTCCAGTTTTTTTTTATTTGACGACAGTTAACGTCATTTTTTACTATTTCCCGCCAGTAAAGTACATTTTAATGAATGAATGAATGTTTTTATTTGCCAGAAACACGGTTACATAAGGTGATATCATTTAAAATATTTAGTTCAGCAAGTTTCGCCGACACAGCGCCGACACATGCAACTATAATATAATAATAATTAACATAACAAATCAATTACAGAAGGACATACTACAATAAAAATCTCTCTCTCTCTCTCTCAATAATAATCTAAAAGCTCTGGCCAAAGTAGAAGCCAGCCCTTATCGAACTCAGCTACTCAATAGGCAAATATTACTAAATTAAAAATTAAATTATTTTTTTATTAATTTTCAGTTTGTTATTTCCATAGTATTAATTAATTTTAATTGCAATAGTTTATCGTATAGCTTATCTCTGGCAGCAGGTATTTTTGACAAGTTAACAAGGATACAATTAGTATAATAACAACTAACAACGCAACCTACTTGGTTACCTTATCAACAACATTAATTGTATGCCCATAGATAAAGTACCAAAAAGCAACTTGTTTATGTATTTCAGACGATAAGACATAATTTTATTTAATTAATCACCATGCGTGCACCAGAACTGCAAGAACTATGCTACAACAGTCACTGTCTAAGGGTCGCGGTTAAACACAGGACCCGTGGCTCTCTGTCCACCTGGGGACACAATCTGCGCATGGTGCCTGAACCTGAAATCACATAATATTATTTGTATTTTTTTTTATCTGGCTGCCCAAGACCGGTATGGTTGGAGACCTCCTGGAGAGGCCTACGTTCGGCAGTGGACGGCAGTTTACTGTTAACACCGATTTCTACAGTTTTATCATAAAAAATAAAAATATCATGATCAAGAAAAACGAATATAAAAAAAAAGATACGGTTCTGTTTGTAATGTGAAAATTATTTATTTCATCTTTCAGACTTCGCTATGACCTCTAGCTAGTCGTCAACTAGAGTTTTATACCTACATACCTACTGGCGGAAAAAAATCGCACACAGAAAACATAACGTTTGGTGTTAAGACTGTATTCACAGACAGCTTAAGTACCTAAGTACTGTGTCATAAAGGGTCGCCGTTATCGAAATCGATAAGGAGTACTATACATACATACATACTGTGTCATGGAGGTACCTTTTTTTTGTAAACAAAACGGCCATTGTAATGAAAATAGGTAGGTACATTTTATTCTTCATTTTATCAAAATAACAAACAACATTCGCAGACATTAATGTTAAATGAAACCGTGTGTCCAAATAGTTTAAAACATTGCTGTGCAACCATTGTGAGCTGGTGTATCAATATGTACTTACCTATCTATTACTAATTATATATATGCATATACAGTCCACACATTAGAAGTAGCTGATTTTTAGTGCTAATATATGGAGCGTAAAGTAAGGACGTTGTTTCTGTTCTGTGAGAGATATGTTCAACAGTGCGAAGTCGGCCCTTCCAAAGGAAGTAGCGGAGTTGCTGACTTTAGAGCGAACAACGTGGCACTTTATACCTCCCCACGCACCAAATTTAGAGCGAACAACGTGGCACTTTAGAGCGAACACCGTGGCACTTTAGAGCGAACAACGTGGCACTTTATACCTCCCCACGCACCAAATTTAGAGCGAACAACGTGGCACTTTAGAGCGAACAACGTGGCACTTTATACCTCCCCACGCACCAAATTTAGAGCGAACAACGTGGCACTTTAGAGCGAACAACGTGGCACTTTATACCTCCCCACGCACCAAATTTAGAGCGAACAACGTGGCACTTTAGAGCGAACAACGTGGCACTTTATACCTCCCCACGCACCAAATTTAGAGCGAACAACGTGGCACTTTAGAGCGAACAACGTGGCACTTTATACCTCCCCACGCACCAAATTTAGAGCGAACAACGTGGCACTTTAGAGCGAACAACGTGGCACTTTATACCTCCCCCCGCACCAAATTTAGAGCGAACAACGTGGCACTTTATACCTCCCCACGCACCAAAAGAGCGAACAACGTGGCACTTTAGAGCGAACAACGTGGCACTTTATACCTCCCCACGCACCAAATTTCGGTGGGTTGTGGGAGGCTGGCGTTCGAAGTACTAAAACACATTTACATAAGGTTGTTAGTAATGTTACACTTACCTATGAGGAGATGGCAACAGTTTTAGCACAAGTAGAGGCGTGTTTGAATTCTCGACCAATAACTGTACTTAGTGACGATCCCAATGACCCGCTACCCCTGACACCAGGCCATTTTTTAGTACGTGAGCCGTTTTTAAATATAACGGATGAGGATTATTCAAATTGTGATGTAGTAGGTTTAGACAGATGGCGGCTTACACAAAAAATTGTAAACGATTTTTGGAGATCTGTCAAAAGAATATTTAGTAAGTCTTAGCCAGAGGTTTAAATGGAATGAAAAATGTACTGAACCAGAAATTGGTGATATTGTTATTTTAAAAGAGGATAACATTCCTCCGGCAAAATGGATTCTTGGGAAAATTATACAGAAACATACCGGTCTTGACAATATAACCCGTGTCGTGACAGTCCAATGTAAGACTGGTGAATATAAGCGTCCAGTTAATAAGATCAGTGTTCTAACTAAATAACATTTTTCACTTAAGTGTTTTATATTTTATTTACACATTTTTGAGTAGAGGTATTCGCCTATTATACAAATGATGTCTTAAGTTGACTTCCTTTTACTTGTGTTTTTAAAGCATGGTGGGCGGTTCGCAGTCCAAAGTCCAACCACACTATACATTAGTATATATTTTACTACCTGCTTAGTATCGAAAAGAGACGTTATTGTGTGTTACAAGAATTTACTTGTTTTTTATTGTAGGTACTTTCCTCGGAGATTGTTTATTTTTTATTATGTACTAATTTTACTTACCACATTGTTGAGTTTTAGATATGTAGGTATTATCCTGTGTGAAGTTACTTACTAGTTTTGTTGAGAAATTTAGTTTGTTTTTATTTGTAATTTTGGAGGTTTTGTTATCTAGATTTTAGAATAACTAGTAAATAAAGAACTACCTATGTTCTTTGGTGGGCGGAATGTCCAAATAGTTTAAAACATTGCTATGCAACAATGGTGAGATGGTGTATCAATATGTACTTACCTATCTATTACTAATTATATATATACATATACAGTCCACACATTAGAAGTAGCTGATTTTTTAGTGCTAATTGGAGCGTAAAGTAAGGACGTTGTTTCTGTTCAAAAATGGGGTTATTTTTGAACATATCATTCAATAATCAACCTAATCACCTAAACACCGTGGGTGCTTACAAAGCTACGTACCTACGTTCTCATTACTCTGCCAAATCCCAAGTATTCAATTAGTACGACACGATCAAAATAATTCACTAAAAAGGTTTGCTTTTAAACTGAACATAAACAAGAAAAGTTCGCGAGTCATTTTTAGGGTTCCGTAGCCAAATGACAAAAACGGAACCCTTATGGATTCGTCACGTCTGTCTGTCTGTCTGTCCGTCCGTATGTCACAGCCACTTTTTTTCCGAAACTATAAGAACTATACCTAAAATCCGACTGCAATTGAACTGCAATCGGACTGCACGTTTGGTTTGCAGTTCTAATGCAGTCGTGTCAACTGCATTAAAACTGCATCCGAACTGCAATTTGCGGTTGGATTGCAGTTGAAATGCGGTCCGTCTGTCTAGAGCCTAAGACATGCTTCTAAGTTCTCATTTTTTAGGGTTCCGTACCTCAAAAGAAAAAAACGGAACCCTTATAGGATCACTTTGTTGTCCGTCTGTCTGTCTGTCTGTCTGTCTGTCAAGACCCTTTATCTCGGGAACGCATGGAGGTATCGAGTTGAAATTAAAACCATATACTCAAGTCTATGGTCCCTTGATGCTGTAAAAAAATCATCAATAATTAACTTTAGCACAGAACACACATGACTTTAGTTTCGGAAGTCGGTGTCAATACAAAACAACAAACAGAACAAAGCCACCGACTTTCGAAACTAAAGCCATGTGTGTTCTGTGCTAAAGTTATTTTTTATTTTACACTTTTTAGTGCCTCCTTATCACCCAAATCCAATAAGGTACGGCAACACAGTTAAAACAGAGATTGAAAGTCCCCCAAAGATGGAAAGATGGAAGAAACGAAAACGTCTTCTCGGTTTTTGTTGAGTTTTTCAAAAAAGCGCTAAATAAATTTATATTGTTGTATACTAAAACCTTCTCCAGAATGTAACAAACACTTTTCTGAAAACCGCATCAAAATCGGTTCAACCAAACGGGAGATAATCGCGGACAAACATACATACAAACATACGGGTCGAACTGAGAACCTCCTTTTTTTTAAGTGGGTTAAAAACTAGGTCAATAGGCACAAACGCACATTTACAACTTATATATTTTATTCTGTAGTACTAGACAACAAGGTATAACATGTGACCATCTGATTTCAAATATGGGTTTGTCAAAAAAGTGTTCTTGTTATTCGTAAGCCTTTTAATTATTAACCACCATATATACTTATATACTACTCGTTAAGATAAAAAAAATTAACGAATGAGGAAAACTAATATTGTTTAGCTTTAATATTCTCTGAGCGATCACCGGGTGTGGACGCTCCATTTACTTCTAGTTTGTTTCAACAACTTGTCTTCATGGGGTACAAAATGTGGCGAACGCAGTGTGTGCTGGCGTTGGTAGCGCTGTACTTAGGGTTGGTACATTCCTGGTCCGGTTCTTGGGGTGAGTTCCAGATTCTATTTTTTATCGATATTTTATTATTAATGAATAATGACCCAGTGGTAAAGGTCTCTCATTTATGAGATTGCGGGCTCGATTCTAGGCAAGTAGTAATGTCACTTTTACAATTAATAATTATGTACTTGCTAAGTTTACATCAATGAAGGAAAAAAGAAACGAGAAATTATAAATACTAGCTTAAAACATTGTAATTCAGAGCATCATAACTTGCACCGGTAATAAAAATATTAAAATCTTAGTAGGTACCTATATTTTTAGGCAAATAAAAAATGGTTATATGTATGGAAAATTTGACTACTGTTGACTAAATGTACAGTTTCTTTGTAAACGTTGTTCAGTAAAATCTATGAAAATAAATTAAACAAAATACACAAACAAAGTACATGCTAGAAGTTGTAATATTAATAAACAAAAACTTTAATCAAATTGGCATCAAAATATTCCTCTGCATCGCTGCCTATTGGTAATGTGTGTCCAAGAGACAGAAATTTCAACGTTGGATGGACATATAAAAGCTCTGGACAAGGTAGAAACCTGCCCTTATCGAACTCGCTATTAAATCAAAATTATTTATCATTTTTAAATTTTCAGCTTGTTATTTCCGTAGCATTAATTAATTTAATTAAAATAGTACATCGAAATAGTATAATGTAATATAATACAGTATAGTATAATAGTACATTGAAACAGTACTGGATTGGAGGTGTGGTGGCATAGACTTTAGAGTGTTGGCCTGAAATTGAGAAGAACCAAGACGGAGTGCTTGCTTTGCGATTTCGGCGGGCTTTTGCCAAGGTCTCACGCCCATACCAACCTGCTCCGACTTTCGATACCTCGGGTCGTTTGTCCAAGGGGATGGCGAAGTATACCGAGACGTAACGAACTGGATTAACGCAGGATGGATGCAATGGCGACAGGTCACTGGAACAACTTGTACCCAGGGATGCCCCTCAAGTTAAAGAGGTTGAGAGAGTTAAAATGTTGAGCAATGAAGAAGATTGGAGATAAAAGATTGCATGTAGCGTAGATACACAAATTGAGATGGATGTGTGGAGCGAACAGAATGGATAAGGTGAGAAATGAATATATTAGAGGAAGTTTGAAAGTGGCGCAAGTGACAGAAAAGTTGAAAGGGAATCGTTTGTCTTGGTATGGGCATGTGAAGAGAAGGGATGAAACGCATGTGGCCAAAAGCATTATAATTATTATTTTGAATGGATAGAGAGGGAGAGGAAGGCCAAGTCAAAGATGGATGGATTGTGTGAAGAATGATATGAATGAAAAACAGCATAACGGTTGACAGGACGGAATGGAAGAAGAAAACATGTTGCGCCGACCCCAAGTAACATGGGATAACGCCTTTAGTACACCGACGCGTTCGTATGCGGCAGCGAAACAACAAAAAAAACTGTCAGTAGTAAGGCGAATTTCGCATACGCTATGTCATGGCTATGTCTCACTCTTGCACTAGCTACATGAAATAGTTGCTTCCTTGTCGGTATTGTTTCGCAAAGAACTGCGAAAATTGTCGTTACACAGACACAGACGTTTCGCTAGTGGTGTTTTGCATCGTAAGGCATCCGCACGTGTTCTGTCGGTGAGGACAAAATTTCGCACCATGGAAGCCGAAAATATTGAAATATTTTTGAATACAATTAGAAATTATACCGAATTATATGCAGTTGGTCACGCAGATTATAAAAATGCGTACAAAAAAGAGGTGGTATGGAGGAAAGTTCAAGAAAAGACAGGAAAATTACAATGACATTTAATTGTAGAAAAGCTGCAGTGTATTAACATTCTGCAGATATTTTGTTATGCAGAAGTCCCGCAGTGACTCGCTGCCGCATGCGAATGCGTCGGTGTACTAAAGGCGTATGGGTAGGAAGATGGGTATATCGCATAGTTTATAATTAATCGTAATCGTCGCTCCCTGAGGCACTGGAGACATACTCCGCGCATGGTACCCAGACCTGGAATTACTTAAATTCATTACATTAAAAACAAATTAATTATCGTGTTTTAGTTTCGTTAGGCTGTTCAAGAAGACAAGTGTTGTTGGCAACCTTTGGGAGAGGCCTACATTCAGCAGTGGACGGTTATAGTCTGATAGAACCGTTTTCGTTTTACAGTCCCCTCTAAAAAAAATATCATTATCAAGAAAATTATACGATTTGGTTTGTTGTTTCCTCGAAGTGCCGAGAATTTGTTTAGCTAACAGCTAGAAAAAATATTTTTTTCATATTTCAGACTTCGCTACGGCCTCTAGTCGACAACTAGACTTCTATACCGGTGGAACAAAAACGCACTCAGAAGATGTAACGTTTAGTGATATGGGTGTGCTTAGCATAAGTACAATCGCTTACGACACAGTATATAACAGGTTATTCTTTACCGATCTTGTTAACAAGAACGCCCTTATCTTAAGTTGTGATATAGCAACCATGGAAATAAAATCTGTAGTACCCAGGACTGATGACAGAGAAAGGGTCCAGGGCATAGCCTTTGATCCAGTCCAAGAATTACTCTTCTTAATAATACTCTCTAAACCATTCATATACTCGTTATCATTAAAACCAGGATCTGAGAACAATGAGTACGAAAGGGTTATAACCTTGGAGAAAGGTGAGACTCCCTTCCATATTGCCGTGGATAGCTGTAAAGGGTACGTGACTACTTGATATTTTCTAATAAAATAACTGGGTAAATACATTGTGAACTTAATTTAATTTGTACTTTTACATAACAGGTATATTTACTGGGCGGGGTTAGACGGAAACAGAAGTGATTACCTATCTACAATCGAGAGGGCTCGATTTGATGGCTCCGAGAGAGAAATTATAATAGGTGATGCCGACATTCATTCACCATACTCCTTGTTTATTGACCAACAGACACAGAAACTGTTCTGGTCTTATAAGAAACTAGCTCAAATAACTATTGAAAGTGCAAATATGAATGGACAGAACAGAACGATATTATATAATGAAACAGCAAATGATTTCCCAATAACAGTGGCTGTTACAAAAGATTCTATCTACTTTGCGCACATCTTTGAAAGAATCGTTAAGCAAATCCCAAAGAATTCCGAGATGCATGCAACACCTAAAGTATTTTCAATGCAAGAATGGGGTGACATATTCTCCAACTATAAAATTGAAGATCAAATTCAGGGCATTGAAGACTGCGAACCACTAAAGAGTCTGCTGACAAAATTAAATGTCTCAGTGACCAAAGATAACGTTTCTTCAAATATTTCTACACTTGGTACGAAAGTTAATGGGTCTGATAATTGTAAATGCGCACCTGGTTACACCGGTAAGAGATATGATATTTCAGTCTGCCAAAACTACTGTTTTCAAGGGGATTGTACTGCCAATGCTGAGGGACAACCTATATGCAGGTAAACGTTCTCTTTCTCATAATGATAATTTCTTGTTGAAATCAAGTTACTAGCTTAGATTTTCACATGTTCGTTATTTTAGATGTTATGGCGGTTATTCTGGAAAAAGGTGTGAAGTCAACCAGTGCCAGGGGTATTGTTTGAACAACGGTGTTTGTTCCTTGAATGAGAAGAGTGAGCCGATCTGTCAATGCAAAGGAGATTATGAAGGTGACAGATGCGATGTGTCAGTCTGTCAGAACCGTCTGAACAAATGCATTCAAACAGTTTCCATGTTGAGGAACATTCTAAATGCGGGTAAAATATCTTTGTTATTATTATGTATATCACCGCGTTCACACTAGCGTGAATTTAAGCGTCCCGCTAGCCCCACTCTCTCGTCAGACATTCAAGAATTTGATAGTCTCAAGAATTCATGTATTCAATTGGCGGTGTTTTTTCGTAATTATTAATAGACATACTTTTTTAATGATTAAGCACATTGCATTATATGCTCCACGCTTTAATGGCAACCGTATCATGACCGCCCAAGACCCATGGCTCCTGTGCTTGATTACTCAGAATTACATAACTGTGCATTATGACTAGCAGCAGTAAGTATAAACTCTAAAGTCCCTAAGAAGAGAGCTAAGCGAGCGCACTATATGAGCGGTGTTGCGGCTGCAACATTTGCGCTTATGTTAGCCCTATAGGCTACCATAAATTACTCACACAACTTTACCTTTACATCTGACATGTCAAAATCATTTTTTAATGGTGGTATTGCTGTTACCGCCTTGATCTGACAATGGCCAGAATGGGTTACCTATCACAAGGTCGAAAAATATTTGACCGAATTTCATTTCACCTAAAACTTTTCAACTTTTCTCGTTTCGTATTTTTTTACTTCATCGAAGTCACGTCTGCCACTGTATCAGTTGACCTATAATCAATTCGCTTTTTTTCGTTTCTCCGACGTTTAATTTGGTCGAAATAGTTTTTACCGAAGTTACACTTAGCCGAAATAACATTTGTTCGAACATTCGTTATACCACTGTTTTAATTACCATATTTCACCAAACGCCTAGAAGTAAATATGTCTGATATTGAGTCAATGATAACCGGTACTCCACCAGAAAAAAAAATACGTCGTTAAAGAAACGAAAAATCAAAAAATTTTGAAAATAAAGACAATTTGAGTGAAATTCAATATTTGAAAGAGCTTTCAAAACTAATGTATTTATTACAGTGGCGTTATAGAGAGCTTACTTCAGATTAGTTTCCTACTATTTTGTTTCATTAATTATTTAACGTAATGGCACTTAATAAAACCCCAGTCATCCCAGTAAGAAGCTTGCAAACAAAGATTCTTGCTTCGAACATGCAGCATGCAAGCAGGCATGCAGCATGCAAGCAGGTATGCAGCATGCAAGCAGGTATGCAGCATGCAAGCAGGCATACAGCATGCAAGCAGGCATGCAGCATTCAAGCAAGCATGCAGCGTGCAAAGAAGCATGAAACATGCAAGCAGGCATGCAACATGCACAAACATTGTTTCTGTCACAGCTCCGGCGCTTCGGGGTCTGGGCGGCCCCACGCGAGCTTATCGTCGCAGATGGTTTTAACGCTCACCACCGCAGCTTCGGCTTGCTGGCCGGCTCCGCCGGCCAGCCTCAGTCTCGGCGGCGAGCCTTCAAACCGCCTGCTCCTCAGCTCGCGGGCCGCCCCACCCCTCCGCGCCTACGCGTTCTTAAATTACACTCTTGGAGTAGGGCAGACAAAACTGCGTGAAGTCAGTTTTGCAGCGATTCGTTTCTGTCACTAAATTTTGTAACGTATTGACTTTTTATGACACTATTTTTATTTAATGTTGAAAAGGCTACCAAGTAACCGGCTATATATTTGAGATCAAATAATATTGCGAAATGTTGTTTTGACGGGGTGAAAATAAATCATTTGGCAAATGAAAATAGTTCAAAAGAGACTTCGGCCAATAGGAAAAAGTTATTTTGTAAATCGGAGAAACATATTTCGGTAAAATAATACGTATGACACATGATACTTCGATGATCTAAAAATATGTCAAATAATGCATATAGCAAAAAAGACGTCGGTCAATAGTTTTCGGTAAAATGAAATTCGGACAAAAATAATTCGGAAAAGTAATCGGTTCCCCTTAAACTTAGGTAATAGTAACACTTTCAAGCTGTCATTGCTGTTATGTGTCTCTTTGTTATGTTAATTGAGCACTTTTCACATTTTCTTCCTAGATGTAGCACCGGTTGGATCGGACAATGCAGCGAAGTCAACGTGTGCTTCCACTATTTTCTGAACAAAAGCACTTGATAACTAAATGAGCGATGAGAAGCTGTTAATATTACGTCAACACAACCACTACGTACTACTCAGTAGAAAAAGATCTAATCCTAGCTGATAAGTATCAAGCTAACTTACTAAAAAAAAAATCATAATCAACTCTCTGTTCCTACAATATGCAATACGACTGTTATCTGCTTAATTTTATTTTAAGTCTTATATTTAATTTCAGCCTTTCTTTTATTTTTTATTAGAATCCTCGGCTTTGTATAGTTGTAACAAGCTTTTACTAAATAAATATTATTATCATATCTTCGAAATTTGTTCAGTTTTATTTGATTCGTTTGACCATTCTAGACAACCAAGATGATTAAAAATAGCGGTACATCTACATATGTTTAACTCATTTCGAAAAAGAACAAGGTTCAGGTTATAATTATGTTGGTATAATTGTATATTTTTTATGTATGTTCGACAGCAATTTTTTTTATAACGTACGTGATCTTTATTTAATTTCGTGAAGATTTGATGTAAACCTTTGGAGTTATACAATGAAATTCTTCCAATAACGAATGGTACACATATTGTGATTTGGTTATTGTACAGATCAAATATTTTTAATTCTCATTTAGCTACCAATTCGTGATCAATAATTATTCTAGGATTTCCCCAAGAATCGTGCGGACGATAAAACACATATTATGCTAGTTAGTTTTTTTTAGTGTTAGCGTTACCAAACAGATTTGTATGAAAATAAGAAGTAGATAAGTACTGAAAAGAGAAAAATAAAAACTATTTTACAAAAAAGCCTATAAAGTGAAATATAATGAAAATGTGGAAGTCACTGGTAATGTAAAACTACACATAGAATCAAAGCCGCAGACTTCCGAAACTAAAAAAAAACAGGGACAAATGATAACTTAGATTTTAATATAATGTTATGGAATGTTTGTAATTCTTTACACAGTAGTTGAAACACCTTTTGGCTTTATATATCTTTGACCACAGTAAACGATGATAACGGAACCGTTTCCAGTATGAATAAAGAACAAAACGTTGAGAGATTTTCAATCGCTTCTGCCTTCTAACTACAAAATACAAGCCGCTTGTCGGCAGACTGCCCCAGATCACATTGCCAATATTGCCATACCTACATCAAAATATGAGCAACCAGTCCATGGTAAGATTTTAAAAGAGCCTGACTGTTGACTTTCTTTGAAAGTTCAAATGCAGCCTAGGCAGATTTATTTAGTGTTTAACATAGTTTTATGCTTTCGTATGTTGTCAATTCTGGCTTCTTTAATTACATAACCTTGGTTGACATACTACTGGCGTTGGAAGTGCATAATTTTTGTCATGCTTAGATTTATTAGTAAATTATTTCAATGAAACCAATCTATGACGTCACGTTTACGAGTATTTATATCATGTTCATTATTTTTTTTTATTTGTACAGTATGTTTCAAATAGAACCATTGTCCAATGTTACTGTCGGAACGTCGTTTATTATATTTGAAAAATACTGGTCCCAGTACGTAACCCTATGGGACGCCATATTTTATGTGCCGCTGTTATAACTGATATGTGATTTCTAATTTACTTACTATTTGAACATATTCTAGAAATTTTTGTTTATTGAGGCTTATGGCTTATATAAGATTCCAAAATATGAAGCATGTTTCCTCTTACGCCACTATATAATTTGTGTGACAGAATTATATGATCAACGTTTTCAAAAGTTTTATATGAATTGCACGGACTGGATTTCGCTTATGATTTACTCGTACAGATGTATTCTTACGAAACCTGTTTTGTTTTTTACAAAACCAATTATAATTTTCAAAAATCGCAATAAGCGTTAAAAAAATTAAACAAACGGATTTTGACTGTTTTTGTTTGTCAAAAAATCCATCAGCCAGAGTTATTGAAAAAGAGAGTCCATAATATTTTGATGTTTGACGTAGCTGTTTGACAACACAAAATTACGTTGACTGGTGGATGAAGCATCGGTTATGGTAATAGTAACTTTTTGACGTACGTTAAGGCCACCATTTTGTGAAACAACCCATTTTTAGGGTTCCGTACCTCAAAAGGAAAAAGCAGAACCCTTATAGGATCACTTTGTTTTCCGTCTGTCTGTCTGTCTGACTGTCCGTCTGTCTGTCAAGACCCTTTACCTCCGGAACGCGTAGAGGTATCGAGTTGAAATTAAAACCATACTTAAGTCCATGATCCCTTGAAGCTGTGAAAAAACTTCTAAGTTTACGTGAAAAAAAGATACGGCCGTTTATGTCGCAAAAAACGTACATTTCGACACTCTCAAGGGAATCAAAATTTATAGGGTACTTTCCGTTGACCTAGAACTATGAAATTTGGCAAATAATTTTGTCTTATACCTACTATAAATACAGGGAAAAGTCTGAAAATTGTAACTAAATAATAAAAAAATATATTCTTCATTTATATAACGAGCTTTTTTCTGCAATTTGGTCCGTCTTAATGTCGGTTATCGCGGATGCAGACGAAGTTTTAAAGAGTACACACGGCTATACATTTCCAGTTAATGCTGATCTCGCATTGTATAGGGTTTCCGTACAATGCGAGGTCAGCTTATACTGGAAATGTATAGCTTGATGTGTAGCCGTGTGTACCTTTTGTGCTTTCCCAAGGTTCAAGCTATTTTCATACCAAATTTCATCAAAATCGGTTCAGCCGTTTCATCGTAGAAGCGTAACAGACAGAGTTATTTTCTCATTTATAATTTTAGTATGGATATGTACCTACAAATTTGTACGGAACCCTCGGTGAGCGAGTCGGACTCGCACTTGTCCGGTTTTTTTTTATTTGACGACAGTTAGCGCCATTTTTTACTCTTTCCCGCCAGTAAAGTACAGTTGAAGCAACCCACCCTAAGTTTAAACGATGTTCTATAAAAATACTATGACAAAATACAGTACAGGCTAGATAACAGTGATGAAATACTAATAAATAAAAACTTTAATCAATATTCCTCTGCGTCGCTGTCTACTGCAATGTGTACAAGAGACAGGCATTGTAACGTTGGATGGTAATCTTTAAACCTCTGGCTAAAGTAGAAGCCAGCCCTTATCGAACTCAGTAACTCAGTAGGCACCTGTTACAAAATTAAAAACGAAATTATTTTTTTATTATTTTTCAGTTTGTTATTTCCGTAGTATTAATTAATTTTAATTGCAATAATTTATCGCATAGCTTATCTCTGGCAGCAGGTATTTTTAACAAGAATACAATTACTAGAATAAATACGGTACCTAAGTACTTGACCTTATCTACAATATTAATTGTATCCCCATAGATAAAGTACCAAAAAACAACTTGTTTATGTATTTTAGAGGATAAGACTTAGTTTTATTTAATTAAACACCCATGCGTGCACTGGAACTGCGAGAGCTTTATTACTTAAACAATCATGGTTAAGCCTAGGGCCCGTCGATCCCTGTCTACCAGGGGACACACTCCGCGCATGGTCCTAGACCTTTTACTTATTTCGTAAACAAAATTGTAACAATTATTTTTTAGTTTTATCAGGCTGCCCAAGGTCAGTGTCTTTGGAGACGCCTACGCTCAGCAGTGAACGGCAGTTAACTGATATGACCGATTTCTACAGTTTTACCTATCATAGAGCAGCTCTGTCGTGGAGAGTCTGGTGGACGGGAGCATCACGACGCTCAGCAGTGAGCTTACGACTCGAAGGAGGACCTATCATAAAAATAAAAATATCATGATCAAGAAAAACAAATATCAACGAAAATGATACGGTGTTTGTAATGTCCCTCCTGTTTGTTTAGCAGTGAACATTATTTATTTCGTCTTTCAGACTTCGCTACGGCCTCTAGCTAATCGTCAACTAGAGTTTTATACCTACTGGCGGAAGGAAACCGCACACAGAAAACAATGCTTGGTGATGACTGTTTCCACAGACAGCATAAGTACCCTACTGTGTCATGGAGGTACCAAGTCCAACATATGTAGGCTCCTAAATAAAATCCGTAAACAAAACGTCCCATGTTAATGAAAATAGGTAGGAACATTTTATTCTTCATTTCATCAAAATTACAAACAACATTCGCAGAAATTAATGTTAAATGAAACCGTGTGTGCTTACAGAGCTACGTAGGTACGTTCTCATTAGTCTGCCAAATCCCAATTATTCAATTAGTACGACACGATGGAAATAAATAACAATGAATTAACATAATTCACTAAAAAGGTTTGCTTTTAAACTGAACATAAACAAGAAAAGATCGCGAGTGCTTTTTTTTGTAAAAGTTAATCACTCGTGCCTTTGCCCGAAGAAATAAACGTTCGAACTTCGAAACGACGACATTAAATTGGTTTCGGAACGAAAAATATGGCGTCGCGTGCTGAGGAGAAATTCAGAAAATAGAGCAAAATAGGTAATGTTTATACACTGAACGGACCAAAAAAAAATAAGTAATATATGTGACTAAATTACAATACAGTTTTAACACCTGCAGTGCTATTCTGTAAGATTGCTTTAGTGAATTTGAGTAAGCTGTCATCCCACATAAGGAATTACAACTGTCAATGTGAGCAAATTAAACAAAAAAAATATTTTAATCGTCGTCTTCACCCCGTAACACAAATCGCAGATAGACCGCGCGGAACACTAAGAGTGAAGCCAAAAAAGCAAATACAAATTCAAAAACGAATACCTGCAATTCGTCACAAAAAACCGTTACAAAAAACAAATACTAATACAAATAAAAAATCAAATTTGTATTTACTTTTTGGCTTCACTCTCAGCATTCCGTGCGGTCTATCTGCCTTTTGTTTTATAATCTGAATTCGTAATAATATATATTATAATTACTAGCGGCCCGGCAGACGTTGTCCTGCCCCGAAAACAAAAAAAAACGACTACAACGCCACCTACCGGGTCCAATTGTGAATCTAAACCATTCTCGAATCCACTGAAACACACACAAACAAATTCAGCAAAATCGATCCAGTGGTTTAGGAGGAGTTCACTTTCATACACACGCACAGAAGATTTTTATACAGTGTGTCCGGTAATTAATGGATAACCTTGAAATGGCTTATAGTAGAACTTATGGCCATACAGAAAATAAAAGGAAAAAAAATCACGAAAAAAAAAGTCATTTCTAGTCGTAGTGCAATAAAGTAAAATAAGGCAATTTTTTTTTTACACGCTTTTTATTAGCTTCACCTGTATGTTTGTATGTTTGTTTGTAACCGACTTCTTTGGGCGCGATTTTGACCCACTTTAAACGGCCAGATTTCGTTCAAACTTTGTAGATTTATCGAGGACCGATGAGAATACACTAATTTGATAAAATTATTAAAAAAAAAACATAAGTCGTTCAAATTTTGTTGCCGAAAAAACAGCTATTATATATTAGGAAGGCACTGCACAAGCGCCCCTGGTAGAATAAATGTACATAATATTTATAGATATAGATATAACCAAACTAAAAAGTAAAAAATAAATAATAGTTTAAAAAAACTAAAAACACGCTTTTTATAGAAAACCAAACTAAAAAATAGAAAATAAATTTTAATAAATTATTTTATTTAAAAAAAAAATTAATTAAAAAAAAATCTTTTAAAAAAAAGCTTTTATTTACGCCCTAAAAAGTTAAAAATAAGATTTAAATTACATTAAACCTATTCATTTTCCAATTACTTTACAAAATTTAATTGTATATATTAAGATTTAAAATTAATTAAATAATAAGATTTAGCCTCAGTGCTGCACGATGTAAATTTGAGTAATATTTTCCTTTAAAATTTTTACTATCAACTTTTAACGTCATTACACAATTTATATGATATAAAAGCTTGTCGCGAGATTTAAGCAATCGTATTACTTAGTTTGAACTTAGTTTTCTTTTAAATTAAAATCAATCAGATCAAGTTACTTATTTTACTACTTGATCTACACAGGTAAATCTCGCGACAAGCTTTTAATAATGAATAGGTTTAATGTAATTTAAATCTTATTTTTAACTTTTTAGGGCGTAAATAAAAGCTTTTTTTTTAAAAGATTTTTTTTAATTAATTTTTTATTTTATATTTTTTAGTTTTCGCTAGATATATTTCTTAGTCTATTCATTTCATTAAGTGCGTCATTGTTACATTGGCGGGTGCCAGTTAATTTTGAGCAGTCTAATTCTTCTATGAGGAGGCCTTCTATCGATGTGACCCTACTTAAGGCCACGTACGCTTGACCAGCAGCGAACAACTTTGGGCCCAAATACACAACGGCGTGGTCAACCGTACTACCCTGCATTTTATGCACTGTGCAAGCCCAGCATAGTACTATTGGTAACATTCTGCGTTCAGCGGTGCCATGGCTGTATTTCGCTGGAAATTGCACAGATTTCGGTTGAATCAGGTGAATCCCGTCTTTGCCAAAGTCGATACGGACGGATGGAATGTCCGTATCGTACATTTGTGCTCTCCGGAAACAGGGCCATATAATTTCTGAAATATGACCGATGGCACCATTCACTAGACCCTTAGACACATCGACATTGTATCGCAACATCACCTTGGCCCCCACAAATATTTCTAGCTCTTTTGGCAACCCCCCAGTCTTGTTGATATCAGATGGTATAATATTATTTAAATCTATATTGTCATTTTTTCGAGTACAATCTATTAGACTATCTTGTGCAATTATTTTATTGATTGTTATACCACGGGCACGAAAATGTTCTAGCACGGTTTTGTTATGATTGAAAACTTGTTGATTAGTGGGATAGATTCGTAAGGCTTTTTCAATCGCAAATTCGCCAGTTGGTTCTATGTTTAGTCGACTCATTAAAATACTGAAATGTTCCGACTGAAGTTCACCGATGCGTAATGCGTTCAAGAGGTCTTTAAATGTGGCATTGACAATATTATCCGATGTTTTCCTGGTAATTTTGTTGACATCACTGGCGATATCTAACACTTGCTCTTCTGTAGGTTGCGTACTGTCGATAGGAGCCATCATTGAAGTGTTTACCGGAATAATTGTGTTTTGAGATAGAGTAAATGTAGGAGATATTGGTATGTTTTGATGTTGCTCTTGAGTTTGTTCAAGATTAGTTTCGTGCGATATTGCATTCCTCGTCTGGAGCCAATCCTGGCAGCAGCATCATGTTATGCTTATCATAAACATGCACTGGCATTGGGACTGGACCAGTATGTAGAATTTCATGTCCCAACTGTTAGCCGTTGAGGAGTTCCCTCGTCTGGAGCCAATCCTGGCAGCAGCATCACGTCATGCTAATCATAAACATGCATTGTCATTGGACTGGACCAGTATGTAGAATTTCATGTCCCTACTGTTAACCGTTGAGGAGATCCCTCGTCTGGAGCCAATCCTGGCAGCAGCATTACGTCATGCTTATCATAAACATGCAATGTCATTAGGACTGGACCAGTATGTAAAATTTCATGTCCCTACTCTTAATCGTTGAGGAGTTCCCTCGTCTGGAGCCAATCCTGGCAGCAGCATCATGTCATGCTTATCATGAACATGCATTGTAATTGGGACTGGACCAGTATGTAAAATCTAAAATTTCATGTCCCTACTGTTAACCGTTAAGGAGTTCCGTCGTCTGGAGCCAATCCTGGCAGCGGCATCATGCCATGATTATCATGAACATGCAATGTCATTGGGACTGGACCAGTATGTAAAATTTCATGTCACTACTGTTAACCGTTGAGGAGTTCCCTCGTCTGGAGCCAATCCTAACAGCAGCATCACGTCATGATTATCATAAACATGCAATGTCATTGGGACTGGACCAGTATGTAAAATTTCATGTTACTACTGTTATCCGTTGAGGAGTTCCCTCGTCTGGAACCAATCCTAACAGCAGCATCACGTCATGATTATCATAAACATGCAATGTCATTAGGACTGGACCAGTATGTAGAATTTCATGTCCCTACTGTCAACCATTGAGGAGATCCCTCGTCTGGAGCCAATCCTGGCAGCAGCATCACGTCATGCTCATCATAAACATGCATTGTCATTGGAATTGGACCAGTATGTAGAATTTCATGTCCCTACTGTTAACCGTTAAGGAGTTCCGTCGTCTGGAGCCAATCCTGGCAGCGGCATCAAGTCATGCTTATCATAAACATGCATTGTCATGGGGACTGGACCAGTATGTAAAATTTCAGCTCAATCGGACATCGGGAACTGGGTCAAATTTAACTTGCAAAAGTCCATCTTCACATACATACAAGTCAAGTTGAATAAAAGCTTTTAAAAAGCGTGGGGTGCATGGTGTCAATAGTTATAAATATTTTATTGACAGATATGAGTAGAGTGATTATCATTTTGATAATATCTTAAAAAGCACCCCACGCTTTTTTTAAAATAAAATAATTTATTAAAATTTATTTTCTATTTTTTAGTTTGGTTTTCTATAAAAAGCGTGTTTTTAGTTTTTTTTAACTATTATTTTTATACTTAATCTTAGGTACTACTAATGATAGATTTTTTTTTTCGTATTTTTTTCTGAATGGCCATAAGTTCTACTATAAGCCATTTCAAGGTTATCCATTAATTACCGGACATCCTGTATATAAGACTATGTAAGACTTTTTGTTAGTTTTCTTATATCTTATATATAAAAATCTTCTGTGCGTGTGTATGAAAATGAACTCCTCCTAAGCAGCTGGACCGATGTTGATGATTTTTTTTGTGTGTGTTCCAGTGGATTCGAGATTGGTTTAGATTCACAATTGGACCCGTTAGGTGGCGCTCCAGTCGAGTTGTAGAACTTTTTTTATTTTATGGGCAGGACAACGTATGCCAGGTCCACTAGTACTACAATAAAATTTAATAATCATAATACCTGCCTGTAATTATCCCACTGCAGGGCAAATAGGCCTCTTCTCATACACAGAAGGTACGAACATTGATCACAAAGTGCGCTCAAGGCGGATTGGCTACATCAAACAAAGTTTAATTGTAAGTCCAGATTTCCTCATGATGTTTTCCTTCACCGATGTCAGTGACGTCCATGATAAACTAAAAAGAAAAAAATGGAAATAAAAAAATAAAAAAGGGAAAGTAAAAAGAAAGAAAGAGAGGAAAAGAAAAAGAGAAAAAAAAGTGAAAAAGTCACATTGGTGGTAGCTATATACTTGCTCGTACCCGGTTGCAAACTAACAAATAAATTTTATTGAGGTAAAAAGTTACAGAATTAACATTTTTTTTCTGTGGACATTGCATTGATAGGTGGTTTATGAAACATTTTTAACACAAAGTTCTAGTTCCTATTTCCGTCCTCTTATGTTTTTCCGTTCGATAGGATAGCCATATTATTGTACCTACATTTTTGTTTCTAGTCCACCAATATTTTGCAAGTCATGCGTAAATTACAATTAACGTGACAAATCTATACTAATTATAAATCTGCAGTGCTATTCCGTTACAATCTCCCTCGGTGAACACCTAGGTGAAGTGAGCTGTCATCCGATTGTACCTACTTATACTCCATTTACAAAAGCATTAGAAAAAAAGACTCATAGAAGCAGGAATACAAAACATTTTATTTCAAAGATAAGTTAAAACAATTTTAATTAAACTTGTTTTAGCATAATTTTGATAAATAGATCTAAGATAGTACTAAATATGGACGCATAATAATATAAACAGAATAAAAGTACTATAAAGATTAGGTAACATTTTAAATTTGGTAGAATTACAGTGAAACGAATAACGTTCCGGGTATTGTTCATCCCTGCTTCTGTTAGGTTTTTAGCATTGACACTGTAATTTTAAATTGGAATTAATTATACCATTACCACATATTATTAGAAGACAAATTATTAAAATGGTTACAAATACACGCTACAGCTGTAAAAATAGATTATAATAAATTCGGTGTCTATCGTAACTTCAACATGTTTATTTATTACTTTTGTTACAAAGTGTGCATTATAAATAACCTTTTATAACTTCTGTCTAATGCTATTGTAAATGGAGTATAGTACTTTGTAAATCCCTAGCATCGGGAGACTTGACAGCTCACTTCACCTAGGTGTTCACCGAGGGAGATTGTAACAGAATAGACCTTCTGAAGAGTTTGTTTGGTTGAACGCGCTAATCACAGGATCTACTGGTTCGAATTGAAAAATTCTTTTTATGTTCGATTTATCGAGGAAGGCTACAGGCCCATGCGAAGCCGGGTCGGATCGCTAGTTAAAACATAAAAAGCAACGACACAGACATTTCCCAACTTTCAATTTAATGCATGTCCTTTGAGAACCGACAGTGAAAAGGAAAATTATATAGCTTTTTTTTTGTAACGAAAAAAATGGGTACCAAATTCTGTGCCAGACTTTAAAATACGAGGCTGCTAAAAGCAAATTTACCTAAAAGCTTACACGGTCTCTCATTAGTACTCGAAACGGGCCTCCTGGCTATAGTTTAAAACAGAACATATATTTTTAAACACATAAATCAATTCTCTGTAAGAACACATTAGCATACATAACCCACGTGAGCCTTTAACCACCCAACTTGATGCAGAAGGGATGAACAGATTTAATAATGTGACCGTTTCACTGGGCTAATGGAAACGAGTGACACTTTCGCCCTTTCGGGCCCTCACATTTACGTACCAAACAAAACAAAAAGTTCAAACGGGCACATAATTAATGCGGATGTGTATATTAAGTGACAAGAAATTAATTCTTCCGCTTAAACGCTTTTCCCGGTTTTTTATGCTATATTGTAACTCACCCTAGAGGGTGGCAGTAATGGGATTTAAAAAGTTTAAGGTGTGTTGTTTAACAGTTTATTTACACAAAACGGCGTGCAAACTTTGAAGACCAAAACATCGAAAGTCTCTGTGCGTCATCTTTGCTGGAGACATTATGCTTGTCGCCAACCGGCGCTACTTGGGAATTACTAGCAAATCTTCGTCCATCAGGTTGTGATGCAAGGGTAGTAGAATGCACGGCAGCATTCACCATAGCTACCGCACCGTTGTTTTGTAACGATGACCCCTAGTTTCTCGAAGAGAAAATAATACGACAAATTGTGAAAGCGGTTGCAATCTGCTGTTTTTGATAATTGGTTGTTGATAATTCAACAGCCAATCAGAGCAGTTTGTGCGCGCTTGTCTTTTATGAAACCAGGGTTTAAGCTTTTATCAAACTCATGAAAATCAAGCGAAAAGCAGTGAATTTATGAGAGAACAATGGAAAAATAATACGCATATACACCTTATTCCTAATAAAAATCTCAATTACAAAAACCTTCTTTACCCACTTTGGCAAGTTTGTACATCGCAAGTGTTTGAATCAGCCTAATATCTGTAGTAGGATACTTCCCTCGTGCATAACGTATATTTATTAAAATGTTCATATACTTACAGAATCAGTGGCAGTAAGAAAATTATACCGGAACCACTTTGCCCGCGACTTTGTCCGCATGAATTTTTGCAAGGATCTCTAATTTTTTCAATTGATAAATATAGCCTATGTTACACAGGGACAATGAAGCTTTCTAATGGTGAAAGAATTTTGAAAATCGGACAATTCGTTTTTGAGTTAAATCGTAACAAACAAATCTTTCCTCTTTATAATATAACTTATTCAACAACGTGACAAACATGGCTGTACCTACTTCATATTCTTTCTGCCATCTTGCATGCATCTTAATTCCTAGTACACGCGTGTTTTAATAAATAAAATATTATCTTATCTTAACCCAGGGCTCAGGAAAACAGGTGCCCTGAAACAGTAAGACAGGGTTGCGTCAGGCCAAAAAGGAAATGGCGCGACGAAATGGACGGAACACTCCAAAACTGCAGAGATAAAGCACAGAGTCACCAAAGATAGAAGGAATGAAGGGAAGCCATTACCATAGAACAAAAACGCTAACAAAAAAAGTCATACTACCAAGGATCAGATCTATATTGATCTCAAGAATTTCTAATAATAATAATAATAAGCCAATAAGCCTGACATAGTGGTGATAGATCTATTAAAGCGTCGCGCAATGATTGTTTTTAAAGCGGATCCGCATGACGAGAACCTCGTGAAAACTGAGAAAGATAAACAAATTAAGTATCTTGACTTGGCTCGCGAGGTTGTCGACATGTGGGACATGTGGGTTATTGTGCCGATTGTCGTTACAGCCAATGGAATCATTTCCAAGAGCCTCGAGCAACACCTAAGGAGGCTCTCGTTAGGCAGCTGAATACAGAAAGCGGTACTCCTGGACACGGCCCTGACCACCGGTAGCTTGGACCCTGTTTCCGATACCGGCGGGCTACTATTTTTTTACATTTTTAAATGTTTTTATTTTATTTTTTTACTAATATTGAAAAGTATAATACAATATGTAAATAAAATGAATAAATGAGAATAATAATATGTGGGGACATTTTCACACATGGCCCCAAACTAGGGAGACCCTGTACTATGGGTGTCAGACAGCTGATATACATACACAAATACATTTTAAATACTTACTATATACTAATTAATATTACTTTACTTACATATGAAATATCCTTCTGCAGGTAGGCCTCCTCCAGAGATCGCCAACAAACCCGGTTTTAGGCAGCTCACATCCATTCGCTGCCAGCCACCTTCTTTAAATCGTTGGTTCATCGTGCCATAGGCTGATATGATGATGATATTAATAATAATAAAATTCTTTTATTCAGATGACTAAGATCCAAAGTGTTAGTACCTACAATTATGACTTACAAGTATTGTTAGTAAAATGACATGATATTGGTGATTTATAAAGATATAACTAATTTATCACCGTCCTCACCATCTTTTTCAAAATTGGAGACGTAACATCCTCCCTTATTATTTTGAGGATGCTGTGGCTAGTTTCTCGTACTCTGCTTAGTAGAGATGCGTTTTTTTTGCGAATCACCTCATGAAAACCATCGGTTCGATTCTGCACAAACATCTCTGAAGCACTACAAAAACGAGGCCTTCGCAACAGCATCCCTTTATTAAATGTATAATCTACTTTAATGACACGAAAACAATTTATCTTAAATTTGCAAATACCTGAGTTTATTTTTATCATTTCTATACTCCGCCATATTTTCTGAAAGTACCTTGTTTGAATGTAGTTTAATATATTCATGGAGCACCTGCTGAATATGTAAATAACTTAATTGTGTATTGGCTGGCTCTCGTGTTTTTTATTTCGTTTTGGGGACCTGTCATCCGACAATCTAGTCTAGTCGAGTCACGATTAGATATACAATATTCATAACATACACACGATTTTATTTCAATGGGTGATAATAATAAAAAAATAAAAACGTGTGTGGTGAGAGTAGGGTTGCCAACCCTACTATATAATATAGTATCCTACTATATTAGAAGCCCGGCTACTATATTTTAGAAAAAAAGATATAGTAGGCGAAACTACTATATTTTAAAGGCATCAAACTCTTAGCAATAATATTCGATTCAAATTGTGTAACAAAACGTCAATACCAATATTTTAACGATTCTGGAATGTCAAATTGACAGATGCGATTAATAATTCACAAAATATTCTTCAAAAAATTAAAAACCTACCTAATTTTTAGAACCAACTATTTTTTTTTTATTTTTTCGTTGTATACTATATTTTTATGGGTAAAAATTATAGAACTACTATTTTTGACCGACAAAGAGTTGGCAACCCTAGGTGAGAGTATCGTAAGTTAGAAACGCCAGAGTTGACGTAATAACGCGCCACGACACACGACACCATAAAAGTGTAAACTTAATACACGAATCCGTAAAAGCGACTTCAAAAGAAGAAATCAGAGAAGACAATATAAAACTAAATAAGTGCCAAGCCAAACGATATAATAAAATCGTGGAGAGCTAGACAATTCCCAAACCAATCCTGGGACACGGACACCACTGTCTCACTAGTTTATTACTCGTATACGTTACGAGGAACTGTTATTCGTTTCTTTGCTCGTCTCGCGTTATTGTGTCTATAAACTATCTCTGGATGTGCCCTCAGAAACCGTCAGGAAGCGATTGCATGTTGTTTGTGATAAAAGTTGGGTTATTCATACTGTTTTATGTGCTGCTTGCACTTTAGTGGTTTTTTGATGGAGATTTTGATTTGGTATTTGTTTTATACCAGGAGAGTTATTTATTTTATTTCATTGTATTATTTAAAAAAAACTTACAGTTTATACATCTAACTGCCACACTCAGAGACGTCACTCAATAATAATGAATCATTAACTTTAATTGACCAACATAACTCGGAACGCTGTCAGTCAAAAATATTGTTGTTGACATGTGCCAAGTTATGTTGGTAATTTAAGGTTAATGATTCATTATTATTAAGTGACGTCTCTGAGTGTGGCAGTAAGTAAGCAACAAAATAATATATCTATCTACCTAAATCTTATATGTAAAAATCTTCTATGCGTGTGTATGAAAATGAACTCCTCCTAAACAGCTAGACCGATTTTGATGAATTTTTTTGTGTGTGTTCCAGTAGATTCAAGAATGGATTAGATTTAAAATTGGACCCGGTAGGTGGCGCTGCTGTTGTGTTGTAGGACTTTTTTATTTTAAGGGCAGGACAACGTCGGTCAGGCCCTCTAGTACCTATTATAAGCATGTACAAGCTAATAAATCATCCGTGTTAACAGAATGAGGAATATAAAAAAAAGAAGCTCAGGAAATTATCATCATCATCATCATGTCAACCTTTAGACACCGAGGGGTCCTGATGACGTTCAGCCGTAATCGCTATGCTTGGCCAATGCAAGTTGGCGATCACAGAGGTGTTGTGGTAGGTACTCAGAAGAACGCTGCTGCCCATCCTCTGGTCAACCTCCCTCTGTTGCTTTTTACGACACCCACGGGTAAAACAGGGGTGGTGCCTTTCCCGGCCGGCACCACACAGCTGAGTAAAGTAAGTAAAGTAGGATGAATATAAAGGTGTTCACGATACAATTAACTTATACAACAGTTGCGTCAAAGAAATAGTTAGACATATTTATTTTTAATATGTTTAAGCTAGTAAACAAGTCCAGTAAAAAAAACATCTCGACACACCACATTGAAGGTACAGATGCCAACACTTTAAGCCATACCAAACTGTAAAATTTTCCCAATTGAATATGAACCATATTCTTTTGAAAGTAGGTACTAGTTGAAAATCTATCAAATAAAATTTACAGATGGTTGTAACTTGATGTGCTGGCCTCTGTACAACCAGCTCTTATAATAAATGAGTTTAGTCTGTAGGTAGTTAAGAATATAAATGTGGATTGTGTGAAGAATTATATGAACAACAAAGCAGTCAGTGCATAGAATGACGCTTAACAGAACGGAATGGAAGAAGAGAAATCCATGGAGTTTCTTGCTCGTTCTTCTTCATAGAGACTTACCCTACGTTTTGGAACGAGCAACAGCTTCAACTTTCTGACTAACTAACTGACTCTTTGATATTTCAAAAGTACCTGTAATGCTTTGACTTTGAAGTTGCACCAATCCCAAGTAACATGGGATCAGGGCAGGAAGACAATGATTTGTTTATTATGGTGGTAGTCTAAATATACCACTTATTATAATAATCTCTCTCTTCTTCGTCGTATTCTTCATTACTGAAGGTCGTGTCCCTGAAAGGCTTTAAATATTACGCTTTTCCACTTCGTTCGGTTCTCTGCTTCTCTTAGGGCGGTCGTAACAGAGAGTCCAGTGAGGGCGGTTACTTGGTCAGACCAGCGGTTAGGTGACCGTCCGCGAGGTCTTTTCCCATCTACCTTGCCGGTATAATAATAGTAACCATTTATTTCAGATTCATAACATCCATATTTGTTAGTACTATTGCGAGCTTACAAACTACACTCTCTCCACTGTTTTAATCGTTTTTTGACAGCTGCAACTAGTGAACAATATTCATGTTTTTTATAAAAACTGATACGCATATCTGTATTATAATGTCTGTAAAAGGTTATAAATAAGATAATCCAACAAGATTAGGCAGTTTATATATTTATTTTATAACACATTTTAAAGTTAACTTAAGGTAATCGGGAATAATTACATTATAAGGCAACTGTCAAAAAACCAATAACCCAATGGACAAGGTATAGTGTTAGTAATAATAAATTGACTGACAAACATAAAACAGTAAGGCAGGTCCGGGTGACTTCCCGATGATGGTGGGAAATCATCAGTCCGCCAGCGCGCGCAGGATGAATAGTTATTTTTTTGCACTATCTATAATCAAATAAATCAAATAAATAAGAAGACGTAAGCTCAGATTATAAAACAATAGGTTTTATAATCTGAGGACGTAAGTATCTGTTTGTAATGTCTAAAAGTAACAGCGTTTTACTAAATGTATATTAATATTTACACGGTCTTTATACCAAAAAGACAAGGTTTAAACTGAAAAACAAACAACTTGTCAACAAGTTTCTGTTGAAATGTGGTCTGTCTGTTTGTTCCGATTAATCTCCAAAGCGATTGGTCCGATTTTAACGGGACTTTCACGGGCAGACAGCTGATGTTACAAGGCTACTTTAATTTTATAAAAATAAGCGGGGTTCCGCGTAATAATCCTCAGAAAACCGATAGTCACGTGGATGAAGTTGTATAAGCTAATTTTTACATAGTATGGGTGTTACTACACCAATCGATCGATCGTCGATCGATGCCATCAATCGACATCGATCGACGTTGATCGATTAGTGTGGTAGCTTTGGCTGATCGACGGATACCGTTCCACTAACTAATCGATCGATGGCATCGGTCGACGTCGATCGATTAACTCCAGCTATAATCCATCAGTAATAATAATCAAGCAGCTCGGACGACGTCGACTAATAAATTCTACCATCGATCGATGCTGTCGATCGATGATCGTTCGATTGGTGTGGTAGAAACTATCGATCGACGTCGACTAATCCATTCTACCATCGATCGATGCCGTCGATCGACGATCGATCGATTGATCTGGTAACACCATTAAGTATAACAAAATTGCTCCCGCCGTCTGTACGCTTAAACTACGCAACGGATTTAAATGCGGTTTTCATCAATAGATTGTTCAAGTGAGTGATTCAAGAGCAAGGTTTGTATGTATAGTTTGATCTAGACAGCACCCGTGTGAATCCTGCGCGGGTCACTATACTCCATTTACAATAGCATTAGACAGAAGTTGAAAAAGGTTATTTTTAATGCACACTTTGTAACAAAAGTACAATAAACATTTTACAGTTACGATATACGCCGAATTTATTATAAACTATTTTGCAACTATTTTTAACTAACTAAGCTTTCGCACTAAATTGTAACCATTTTAATAATTTATCTTATGAAATTATGCGCTTTCATTTAGTTGTATTATTTCGTTCCAATTTAAAATCAAAGTGTTAATGCTAAAAACCTAAAAGAAGCAGGAGTGAACAATACCAGGAACGTTGTTCGTTTCACAATAATTTTATCAATTTTAAAATGTTACCTAATCTTTATAGGACTTTTATTTTGTTTATATTATTATACGTCCATATTTAGTACTATCTTAGATCTATTTATCAAAGTTATGTTAAAATAATTTAAATGAAAAATTGTTTAATCTTTGAAATACAGTGTTTTGCATTCCTGCTTCTATTAACCTCTTTTTTCTAATGGTGTTATAAATGGAGTATAGTTACAAATAAAAATACTCGCGATATTTCTTACGGCGTCGATGTACGCCGGCGACCTTGAGCGACCTGAAAATCGTATGCGCTGCGTCCAAAACTCTCAAAGTTTAGTCGAAAAAATTAAATAAAAGATAGTATTCTTAAATTTAAAAAAGGCGTATAATAAAATATAGATAATAAAATTGTCTGTAAGTTTGCAAAAATTTCGTTTAAATATACCTGGTAGATTTTGTGTGATTATCAATGTTATGTCCAAGTCAGACACAACTTCACGAGCTATTTAATATGAACTTAATCAAAAATATTCACATACTAAATGATTAAGAAAATATTCTAGTTTAACATATATTCAACGTGATTGTCAGTTTAAAATCTGTAAAAGCCGCTTGTTAGCGCCTTAAAGACGAACTTCATTGCGGTTTGCCCAACCAACCGATAACTTTAGTCGTCATGCTTGACAGCTTCTACCGCTTCTACAGTATCACGCTTGCTACCACTAACCTACAGTATTACTACGTATTACGATAATCCGCCAAAGAGGGTCACACGGCATACAAAAACCAGTTACGACTTACAAATGAATGACGTAAGTCCAAGTTTCTATTATATAACCATTTATTCGCTGTGTGAGCGTGCAGCCATTACCGTCCTAACTTTCTCTCAGTTCAGCCGGACAGTTTCTGATACTTACACATTCCACAACTAAAAGCGTGCAAATACGTTTGTGTGGTTTTTTAAATATTTGCAGAATAAATCTGTTTACTTAATAAGTACACGACGCGACGATCCGTTTTAAATATTCGAACGTCAATTGTTCTTTTTTTAATTCTTTAAAGTTACCTACTGAGTTTTTTGTATCGCAGATCAGTGATTGCAGCGACAAAAGAAACAGACAAAATTAAATGTCTAATTTTTCTTGTGTTAAAATTAAAATCTCGTGATGTGGTGGTTGATTGTGCTACTAGTGACGTGCGTCTTCCTTTATTCCCGGAACCGTTTGAGATACTTCTCATCTTGGGGTGTGTGTACGCTGCCTCCGGTTCCGTTGTTAGGGAACTTGACAGCTGTCACACTTGGGCGTGAAAATTTTGTGGAAGCAATCGCGGCTGGATACGATGCATTCAAAGATCAAAGGTAAATGAATCGAATGATAAATTAGAGTTTGAGAGCGTGCCTGCGTCTTCTCACGAATATTATGTCGTTTCTTACGATGTTTAACGAAGGTAATCGTGTTTAAATAATACGTTTGGGAAATTCTTTTTTGGAATTATGTCATAGTGGTTAATATAGAAATATTATAGGGCAGGGGTTCCAAATATTTTATACTCTACGACTCCCTGAAAGGTTGTTATTTTGTTACGATGCTCTTCTAAAAGAAGATCTTTGTGTAGCTCTAGTAGACATTACGATTACTTCATTTATTTATTATTTTTACTAACTTTTGACCGCGACTTCGTCCGCGTGAATGTCGGTTATCGAGGATGCAGACGAAGTCACTTATTCAAAAGCCTATGTCCTTCCCACAGATATAGATAGACCCTAGATAAAACAAGTATAACGATCTGTATGAAAACCAAGCGTGCCACTTTTTGACTACCTATTATAATGTCACAATGTTTTGTTTTTCTTAAATTTGGTATTACCAGGTATTACTGAGGGTATTAGATTAAAAATAATTGTTTTTTAAATTAATTACGCATAATATTAATCACAAAATGGCTTACAGATGGAAGGAAACGTTTACTAAATTTTTTTACTTACGATTTTTGTACGTACCTAAGCTAGGCACGAAACTAGGCACGCGAAGTAGTTGCTCTTGCGTTATCTAGGTCTATCTATATCTGTGGTCCTTCCCCATATCTTCAAGCTATCTTCATCAAAATCGGCTCAACCGTTCATCGTGAATGAGTAACTTTCGCATTTATAATAATATTAGTAAGTATAGTATGGAAGTATGGATTTTAAAATATAGCGATTATTATTGAAAAACTTTTGCGGTCGGGGTACGTAAGTGTCTGTACAAGAAAAATATATTAAAAAAATAGCATACACGACCTGTAGGTCGATTCTGTAAAATTCAAACAACAACTCGCATCTCACATCGCTATTCACTCTCACTTCGCATAAGGTTCAAAATGACCTTGATATATTTGACACTTTGAATCGGGTTCGAGTGCGAAATGAGCGTCAAGTGACTGGTTACCTTACAGAATGCACTTCTTACGTCATCTCATACTTTATCTATCAAAATCTCCCTGTCAATTTAGTTCAACTCACTGACACGCTCGCAAGGGTGGCGCTAGTGTAAATTCGAATTATCAACCGAGTTTTTAGAATGCCAATCAAGAAACTCACAGTGGATTCAGATTCGAAGTTTAGAATGAGGTCTTACAGAATCACACCCCAGGCTCGTGTGCTTATTTGTTTGTAGTAGGCTCGATACAGCAGTCTGAAAATTGGAAGTTGGCAATGTAATACTCCCGTGTCTCGGAAAGCACGTTTATTTTATTTTTTTAAAAAAACGTTGCCCCACACTAGGAATTACTCCTGTGTCGTGGATGCGTTTACAGACATATAAACTCACATACACAAACAGCCAGACCCGGAACAACTATCTGTAGGCCATACAAATATTTTTTCCGAGCGGGAATCGAACCCGCGACACGCAGCGTAGCAGTCGATCGCTCAACCACTGCGCCAACCGTGTCGTCACGTTAAATTGTTGGTCCTGTGCCTGATCTTCCTCCAAAGTCAAAGCCAAATTCAACTCATTTATTTTAATTAGACCATTAAAATACACTTTTGAACGTCATATAGTGCCTAGTTTCTGAGGTGATTTAACTGGAATATATCTATTCGATAGTGCTATTGATTCGATATTGCGTTTTCGAGCACTCAGTTAAGAGCGCCCATCCCGTCATATTTCCCATACAAACGCTCGTACGCGATTACGGCGTTATAACAAATTATTTCCTAAATATTTTTAACACCCAGGTTTCTTGTGGTTAAAATCTAGCTTTGTACTCGTATGAACCCAAAAATAAACTTTTTTGAGAAACTAATTCAGTAAACACGTTCGAAAATCAGCTTTTTTGCACAATTTTAACTGAACTTTGGCCGTTCATAATGCACTCATACATTGAAAAAGTAAAAAAACAGCTTCTTACAAACCTTGCACATGTAATTGTTATTCTAAATTACAAACATTATTACCAAAAACCTGTAAGGCTTTTTCAAAAACACGTATGTCCTGGAACAAGTTTTGTGAAATTTCCGCGCGCCAATTTTCCTGTGATGTTATCGCGTTCTCACTCACTCGCTTGTTATCGAGCTTTGCGTTGGTTGAAACAAAAAAAAATTCAATCACGCTCGCGTTGAAGTTCCTTCGATGGGGGGGGGCGCTCTTAAGAAAGAAAATCACTCAAATAAATAACTTTGTCAAATGAATAGCTATCGAAAGTTCATCCGAAGACCTCAGAAACCGGGCGTAAGAGAATGTCATTCAAGTTGCACCTTCCAAAAGGTAGTATCGTATGGAGAAGAATGGGCAAGAAACTCCATTTTACTCTTTCGGTCGTGTTGGATTGCCGTCCATCGGACTATGAGAGTGAGGAAAGTGGGAGTGCACCTTAGTTAAGAGCGCCCATCCCCATCGAACGAACTTCAACGCGAGCATGATTGAATTTTGTTTTGTTTCAACCAACGCAAAGCTCGAAAACAAACGAGTGAGTGAGAACGCGATAACATCACAGGAACTTTGGCGCGCGGAGATTTAACAAAACCTGTTCCAGGACATACGTGTTTTTAAAAAAGCCTTACAAGTTTTTGGTAAAAATGTTTGTAATTTTGAATCACCATGTGCAAGGTTTGTATGAAGCTGTTTTTTTTACTTTTTCAATGTATGAGTGCATTATGAACGGCCAAAGTTCAGATAAAATTGTGCAAAAAAACTGATTTTCGGACGTGTTTACTGAATTTGTTTCTCAAAATGTTTATTTTTGGCTTCATACAAACCTAGATTTAAACCACAACATACCTGTGTGTTAAAAATATTTGGGAAATAATTTGTTATAACGCCGTAATCGCGTACGAGCGTTTGTATGGGAAATATGACGGGATGGGCGCTCTTAATGTGCTTTCGCACACATTTGTGCCCTACAATATCTTCTGCGGCATGGTTAGTGAGAATTGAGATTGGCCACTCTGACCGAAATTCGGTCAGTTATCCCAAAATTAAAATGGGAAAGTAGGTAGTAGGACTTTTTGTCAATCTAAATAAGTTTTAAGCTATCAAATTGCGTAAAGAATGACTCGATTGATATTCCCAAACAAATGCGTAGACAAGTGGCTCTCTCGACAATCGAAATCGCTGATATATAGAATCGTTCGATCGACAACTTAGCGAACGCTTGGAACCTGTAGAAAACAAGCGTTATCGATTCAACACGGAGCGATTGGCTTTTATAGTTAATTGTTTAGGCCCTCCTGCTCGGTTCGAGCTGTACTAAAAGTCAGCCTTGGTACAGTCAGCAAAAGAGGGTATGCAGGACATCGGAATTGGTTGAAGTTTACTTAGAAACCAATAGATGTTTTCAAGTGAAATTTTATGAAATCATTGAAATGTTTATTCTCTGTTAAATTTATTTTATTTTATTCAAAAACATCCATCGGCTTTTAAGTAAACTTTAACTATATCTGACGACCCTGCATACCTATCTCCTTTGCTGACTGTACCTTCTTTTGGAATCACCGTAGTATAACCATAAGTTTTAAGACACAAGACAGTAAACTATGCAATAAGTATAGGTATCAAAATAATTCTAAATAAAAATAAAGTGATTTTTTACTCACGTTAGGTTTTGTAAGCATACATTATGTTGCTCTGAAAAATCCAGATATTTTTGTCAAAAACTTAATCCTAAAGATTTTAAGTACATTATGAACTTACTGATCAATAATAATACGAATAAATGAATCATCATCTGCCTCGCCTTTTCCCAACTATGTTGGAGTCGGCTTCCAGTCTAAACGGATGCAGCTGTGTTAGTGTTTTACATGGAGCAACTGCCTGCCTGACCCCACAACCTAATTACTGGGTGACACGATACCCCTTGGTAAGACTGGTTGTCAGGCTTTCTGGCTTCTGACTACTCATAACTACTCAATACTCAATACATTTATTGCATCCACAAGTGAACTTAGATGGTAGGTATAAAATTGAACATTGTGAACCCTGTCGGGCACAGCAAAAATAAAAGTAGGAGAGAGGAAGAGGGCTTTTGTTTGGCTATTATGTTGATTGTATCTGCTTATTAAATATGTAACTATGAAATTATTTTATTATTAATTATCCAATTATTATATTAATAATTAATTAGGCAATTGTTATATTATTGATTATTATGGTATTTTTAATTGATTAGGCAATTAGTTTATTATTATTAGAAATGTATTATTAATTATTATTTTATTTATTATTATTATGTATAATGTTAATAATAACATTATTTTAATAATTATTATTATTTAATTATAAATTATTATGTCATTATTAATTATTATTTTATTATCAAGTACTTATTATTTTATTATTAATTATGTAATTGTTTTATTATTTAAATACATGTAAGTACCTAATTTAAAATTTATCATTTAAATATTCATTGATATTATAATAACACTACTACTGTCAAAGATCTACGAATGACAACCGAGGCAAACGGTTTTACGTGCTTTCCGTGGCACGGAGGAAACTCAGCATGAAATGGATGGTCACCCAACGGAATTACCGCGCCAAGCATACCTTAAGGGGCTATTAACCGACTTTTACAGATTTTAAACTGACAATCACGTCAAAATGTGCAGTGTAAATGATTTGAAAAAAAATATGTTAAACTAGAACATTCTCTTAATCACTTAGTAAGTGAATATTTTTAATTATATTCATATTATATAGTTTAATAATACGTGAAGTTGTGTCTGACGCGGACAAAACATTGACAATCACACAAAATCTACCAGGTATAATTATCCGAAACGTACACTATCTTACAGACAATTTTATTATCTATCTTTTAGTATACGCCTTTTTTTTAATTTGGAAAGAATACTACTTTTATTTAATTTTTTCGACTAAATTTTGAAAGTTTTGGACGCAGACTGCGTCCGTTCTGCATCAGTTTTGCGTCCAAAACTCTCAAAGTTTAGTCGAAAAAATTAAATAAAAGTAGTATTCTTTCAAAATTAAAAAAAAAGGCGTATACTAAAAGATAGATAATAAAATTGTCTGTAAGATGGTGTAAGTTTCGTTTAGTTATACCTGGTAGATTTTGTGTGATTGTCAATGTTTTGTCCTCGTCAGACACAACTTCACGTATTAATTAAACTATATAATATGAATATAATTAAAAATATTCACTTACTAAGTGATTAAGAGAATATTCTAGTTTAATATATATTTTTTTCAAATCATTTACACTGCACATTTTGACGTGATTGTCAGTTTAAAATCTGTAAAAGTCGGTTAATAGCCCCTTAAGCAAGACCAAATTGATCCATACGGATTTTACATAGTCACATCATCATCATTATGTCAACCTTTAGACGCCCACTGCTAGGTATAGGTCTTCCCCAAGGGTGCAGCCGTAATCCCCATGCTTGGCCGATGCATGTTGGCGATTGCAGTTGGTGTTATGGTACTCAGAAGGACGCTGCTGCACGCCCTCATAGTCATGTGCCCCTCCAAAATACGAATACTTATAAATGTTAACTTAATATTTCCAGATATTTCGGCCTCTACCAATACCTAGTGCCGACCCTGATACCGCGAGACCCAGAGCTAATTCGCCAGATCATGGTACGGGACTTCAATTACTTCGCGGATAGAGGAGTGCACATCGACGCTGACTGCGACCCACTGTTTGGACGAAACCTCATCATGTTGACAGGTATCAGGTTTCAGGTTTACAAATACCCACAGTTTCCCAAAGTTGTTAACATTGGCCCAACATGTTACATTATTCTCATATTGTACCCATAGATTCAACATGAATCATGTAAGATGCGCGACACGGTTGGCGCAGTGGCTGAGCGATCGACTGCTGCGCAGCGTGTTGCGGGTTCGATTCCCGCCCAGGGTAAATATTTGTGTGAGCACTTGTGTTTGCCTTGTGTCTGGGTGTTGTTTATCTATATATGTATGTATTTAAAATGTATTTGTGTATGTATATCAGCTGTCTGACACCCATAGTACAGGGTCTCCCTAGTTTGGGGTCAGATGGCCGTGTGTGAAACGTCCCCACATATCAAAAAAAAAAATATCCAAAGTAAAATTTTGTGAATCTTAAAAGAGTGTCCATGGAGTTTTTTGCTCGATCTTCTCCATAGAAACCTACTGTTAATCTCCAAATGTCAGACTGCCTGACTCCTTGACAACTCAAAAGTGCCTGTAAATCGTTTATTTGACATAATATATAGTTAAATGAGTTTGAGTTGAGTTTGAATTCGAAAATCGAATACTATCGTTAGCATGCTCGTACTACTACGTACGGAATACTGCAAAAGTTTTCGACGTAGTACGAAAGGTTCCTTAATTTATTTAATAAGAATAGTTTCAGTGTAATTCCGATCGGATTTTGATTTCGTATTCTATTTACTTCCTGATCAGTATCACATACGCACGCGTCAGCTTAGCGTCACGCGAATGCGATTTACAGTACCTACAGCAATTCTGTAAGAACCCACTTCAGCGGTCACTTCTAATTCCGCGGTGAAAACTGTATTAGGCATTAAAACTCGATGAAAACTACGCTAGCATCACTAAGTGAGAATATAAGTAAAACGAACTATTTCTACGTACTTAATACATTTCACTTCGGGTAAGTAAAATCGGAAATGAGTTAAGGGATTCGAATTCGCGGGTGAATTCTTACAGAGTTGCACTGCACTACAAAGCTATCAAGAATAACATTTAGTACCGAGTCGAATGTGAACTAAACCTAAGCGTAATCGAAGTTTGATTTGTGTGTCGTGAAATTGCCCTCTTATCTCTCTTGTTGACTGTACACACACGTCTATCATGATTGCCAAAGAAGTTTTTCAAAGCTCTTGTATACGTGGCTGTTTTCTAGCTAGTTGACATAAAACTAGTACAAACACCCGTGATAAGGGGTGAGGGTCGACCTAGTTAGAAAATTAACTGTTGTTCACATGCACGGAGTTGACTTTCTAAGAGTAAACGAGAGGTTTGTTGACTGAATCCAATAGTGGCACATTACGAAATTGTTGCTGTTAGGGTGTTACTACACCAATCGATCGATCATCGATCGATGCCATCGATCGACGTTGATCGATTGGTGTGGTAGCTTTGGCTGATCGACGGATACCGTTCGACTAACTAATAGATCGATTGCTGGTCGATGGCATCGGTCGACGTTGATCGATTAACTCTGGCTAAAATCGATCACTAATAATAATCAAGCAGCTCGATCGACGTCGACTAATCCATTCTACCATCCATCGATGCCGTGGATCGACCATCGATCGATTGGTCTAGTAACACCCTTAGATTTTAAAAAAGAATTGTTGAATCAAAGCCGTGTGATGCCGGCCACGAAAAGCAGCCTACTCGTGGCTGTTGTAGAAGGCGACACGACAGAGGAATATTGACCAGAGGATGAGCAGAAGCCTCCTTCCGAATACCGTAACACCTACTGCGATCGCCAAGCATGGCGATTATGGCTGAAGTCCCCCATGGGGATCGCCTATGCCCAGCAGTGAGCATCTAAAGATTGACATGATGACAATGACGATGACATTACAAAATTCAACAATTAGAGATCGTCTGCACTTTATGGAACATGTTATGTTCGATAAAGTGCAGTCAGTAATGGGCGCGAACTTTAGGTCGATTCTGTAAAATTCAAACAACAACTCGCATCTCACATCGCTATTCACTCTCACTTCGCATAAGGTTCAGAATGACCTTGATATATTTGACACTTTGAATCGGGTTCGAGTGCGAAGTGAGCGTCGAAGTGACGGCGAAATTACCTCACAGAATGCCACTTCTTATGTCATCTCATACTTTATCCGTCAAAATCTCCCTGTCAATTTAGTTCAATTCGCTGACATGCTCGCAAGGGTGGCGCTAGTGTAAATTCGAATTATCAACCGAGTTTTCAGAATGCCAATCAAGAAACTCACAGCGGATTCAGATTCGATGTTTAGAATGAGGTCTTACAGAATCACACCCCTGGTCTTGCTTGACAGCTTGTCTACCATAGTTTGTTTGTGCGATTTCTCAAATTGTTGAATATTGTATTGAGCCACTGCTGAATTCAGTAAACGGCTTGTCTCACATCTTTTTGCATTTTAAACCTACGATGTCCCACTGCTGGGCCCGGCCTCCCCCAAGTCCTTCCGTCTTACATCTTAACAGGAAAAAGCAATCGAAGCCGTTTAAACTTCTTAATGTTTAAACGTAAAAAACAATAATGTTTAAAATTACACGTGACAACCAAAAATTGAAGACACCGCTTCTATAAAAAAAAACGAGTGAGCTTTACACTATACGACTGAAGTAAAACTTCTTTAGCTCCAACTATACGCATAGCTGGAGCTAAAGAAGTTTCACATTTCCTTCTCTTTCTCTCATGGCCAGTTGCAAACGAATACATACATATGTAAGTATGTATAGTATGTCTGTTGGTTTGCCATGAGAGAAAGAGAGGAAGGAAATGTGTGCTCGCACCTCTCTCTCTTACAGTAATATATGAAACGTAACTCTCTCTTTCTATCTTCACTAACTTATATCTTCCTCTCAACTTCCGTTCACCCTGCCCAATCACACTTTTCCTAACGCTCTCGTCACGCATTTACCAGCTTACTCCCCAAGTCAAGCGTGCGTAAAGAAGTTTTACTTCAAAACACATTATTTTAGCACTAAAACCCAATTTACTTTCAATTAACTGTAAGCTTAGATTTTGAGTTACTTTGATTCCTATTGTCATTCAAAATCTTTGGGAAAATTGCATTTTGACAGCTCATAAAAAGTATATTAATTGATTGGTAGTAGTACTTAGTGTATAATTGGGGGTTACCCAATCATACCCTACTGTCGTGATCTGCGATATAGATTGAGTATTGTATTTCATTCACAGTGAATCGCTTGATACAGGATCTCTAATTGTTTTATCGGCCCGAGCGGGATGTCGTGTATAGATATCATATTCGTTCGCCGCGCTGCGTTGCATCGAAACAATGTAGCGCATATTATCTTGTACTGATGAATCAGATGAATGAATATCAACTAGCTAATTGCTAAACTGAAAAGTAGGATCCATTCCGAGTGAGCACAATTACGGTGCTCATTACAAAATCGTGATCACAAACTTTTGAAACATCCCAGGTACAAGATGGCGGTCAATGCGAATGTCACTATCTCCCGCGTTTTCCGGCGCGCGCTGTCGCAGCATGGCGCCTCTCATGTCGGAGAGCGCATGCGCCGTCCTCTCCTACCTGCGCGAGAAGGTTTCTGGCGAACAATTCATGGATATTAACACTGTGAGTTCAAATTTGTATTGTGAATCTTACCTTGCTAACAAAAAGGTACAAAATTACATAACAATTTAAAATTAATTTAAATTATCAGCTATACGTTTCCACTGTAACCGAACTATTTTGACTATTTGTTGGTTATAACGAGTTCGTCCCATTCTAAGTGGTCTTCCGAGCCTTCTAGCCATATCACGTAGTGGGTACTTTAGTCCACCATTTTAAGTCCACACTTAAAATTCCAAAAATGACACAACCTACTTTATTTGCTACGCAGTACGAACTATATTTTTTTGCTTAACAGATAACCATGTCATACGTGAATGACGTCATAGCATCCTGCGCATTTGGTTTCGCAGTAGACTCCCTCAAAGATCCTGACAACTGCATCTTCAGGTTGGGGAAGAAAGCAGTCGTACAGGACACCTCGCAGGTCATGAAGTTCTTCGGCTATGAGAATATGAAGAGTATTATGAAGGTATTTGTTTGTATAGTATTTTTTATTCAATGGTCTATTCGTGTACATATAAATAATACATAGGTAAACAACTTATACTTTGTACACTAAAATCTATGGCAAAATTTCTGAGCCAAGCTATTCTTAACCCAATACCTGATATTAAGTATAAAGTTAAATATTTTACAGATAAAATATCTTTTATCTATAGCTTAGAAGTTGGACTCAGTCATGGTCATTATTCAACCGTAAAAGGCCCATAACCGAACTTAGGACCCCCCCCCCCCCCCCAAGCTTTACTTGTCATTGTCAGACTTTCTAGCTTCTTTACTGCTCAGAACGACTGTCAAAGGACTACGAAAGATAGCGGAACTAACACTTACATGCTTTCCCAGACCCGAAGGGGTCTGGGTATGAAATGGATGGTCACCCGTTCACTGACCGACCGCGGCAAGAGTAGCTTAACCATGACCGATAGACTGGTACGGCTTTCACTTAAAAAAAATATGCATGCTATAATTTGTTTTGTAGCTCCTGAAAGTTAAAATAATCCCCACACAAGACGCGGAGCAGTTCTCTCAGCTGTTCAAATCAGCTTTAAAGGCTCGTCGAGAGAATCTGGTGAAGCCTAGACCTGACTTCATTCAGATCCTAGTCGACGCTGCCCATGGTATGTACCTCCTTTATTATAATAACCGCCTGGTACGTTTTCCAAGGAATGATCCGATAATGCGGCCTGTATGAACCTCAAAAATCAAACCACAGTTACTGTAGGTACTCCTTCCATCCTATGAGCTCCTAGTACTTGACTGTAGAAAACGATCGTAGTAAATTTTCATCGCACAGTATTTAGTTGACAATTATCCGCAAGAAATTACCAAATTAACTCACAGGTTCAATATTAGCATAATTGTCGAGAATGGCTTTGAATCGGATATCTATTTCATAACTAGAAGTCTAGAACCAATTCAATAGAGAGATGTAGTACCTACCAGAACCCGCAAGAATTCTTTCATTGAACGCAATATTAAGCTTCACATTTTAAACAAGTATTACAAGTGCCTACATTGAGTTTTGGTGAAGTTTCATCCAAACTCTTCTTATTTAGTACATATTGTAAAGGTCATTGCAGTGTTCTATTATTAATTACTAATAAACTAAAATGCATCTTAAATATCTAATTCTCTTGCACACAAATACGCAATTCTCAATTTTCTATTTGCGGTGTATTATTAGTTCATTACCAGTTTTAATGAAAACTGCACGAATAAAATAGCTTTATACCAATCACCCTGCTATCGATGAGACCAATCATTACCCCTTATCTTACGTATACACGCGATACACGAAAATTTGTAAAAGAGTTTCAATTAGACCATTACGAGGCACTTTCAACGTCCTACAACGTCATCAACAAGAAATAAGAATTCATTCTAGTTGCACCTTCCAAAAGGTCGTTTCTTAAGGGGAAAAGTGGGCGAAAAACTCCACCCTTACCTGTTCATAATAAATGCTTTATATACCTAATATAAAACGTTTCGTACAGGCAAACCCAGGGCGGACAGCGATGGCGACGCGAACAACAACGAGGACGTAAAGATTGCTGAGAGTAAGATTAACTTTAATTTGTTTATTTCTCACAATTATATTGTTTGGGACTTAACAGTAGATCAAGTTTTTTACTAGGTACTCTATTTTTTAAGTTAGTTTGGCGCTAGGTTTTGTGGTCTCGACAATCTCTAAGTCCCGGGACGTGAGACATCGCACGATCAAAGTCCAGGGACGTTCCGAGACTTCGAGACTTTTTAGAATAAAATTAGAATTAAATTCGTTTTTAGCGATATACTAACTTAAAAAAAATAGTAATAAAATAGAATTTTAATAACAATCAAAAATATTTTGAACATACAATTAAATTATTCGCAGGTTTGCACACTTTTTATTCTGATAAGTCTTGTTGTTCAGAACGTCCCGAGACTTTGTGATGTCTCGGGATACGCAAATTCAGCTTTTAACAGAATATATCAGCTAAAGACGCTTTGAGACCACTAGACCAAGAAGTCAGTTAAAATCACCCATGACCACCACAAACATTTCATTACTCTCATTGGCCTCACCAACTTGTACCACTGTTAACCCTGATCTCTCCCACAACACACCCACTGACTTGATTGACGAGAAGCGCGCCTTTAATTATGACCTGTTCTGCGCGCGACGTCTCAATTGTGCTAGGATTGCGCCATTCCTTAGAACCGGAACATATTTGTTTTGCAGATCAAGATTGCTCGCTGTACTGCATATACATATATTTATGGCGGGTCTTATAAACAAAATAATTATATACCTACACTTACATACGCAGGTCTTATGTAAATGCTTGTTAGTATGGGCGTGCCGGCGTTTCGATTGGCGATGATTTTGGAATTGAAAATTTAATTGATTGATTGTTTAAGAAAGTCCTCTGTATCCTCAGAGTCTCCTATGATAAACCCGGCCGGGTCCACGGTTGTTTCATTTCTTAATGTTTACTTACCACCTAAGCATGTATAACTTCAGATGCTTTAAAAGTCGGAACTTTAAAGCTTTTTAGTGACCGATTGATATGTGTTAAGGCTTTAACTAAATACACAACATTTTAAACGTGAAACGGGTAGTTCCAATTTCAAAATCGGTGAGTAGGTATAGTTTAGTATAACGAACTGGTGTCCGCAACTTCACGTCTCGTCACGTATTTTGCGTACAGGTGGGGAAATACATCATTCGATCCACCCGCTGCTGGAAGTTCTCAAGGAGTCGTCCTTGAGAACTTCCAGCAGCGCCTTGACGTTGCTGGGTAATTAAAGTACTTTGCCCTGTATGAAGCTACCTCAGGGCAATTAAAAAGCACATTGCTGTCGAAAAAAATCGGTCACTAATAAAGTATATAACATCATGTGCCCACAGAATTCACAGACGATGACTTAGTTGCCCAGGCAGTTCTATTCTACGTCGCCGGATACGACACTACTGCCAACCTCATCTACTACTTCCTTTACGAGATGGCCATAAACCCCAGTGTGCAGGAGAAACTCCATGAAGAACTAGACGGATTGCCTCCTGATGATGAGATTGAGGACCTCTATGAAGCTGTTCAAGGATTGGAGTATTTGGAGATGTGTGTCAATGGTGAGTACTTTATTTCCAGGGGTTCCGAAAGGAAAAAAAATAAACCCTTTCAAGAAGCTTATAGATAAAAGTGGAGGCAACACTCTAAATACCTAAGTGAAGCCAACTGTGGGCAGATGCTCTCTTTCTGAATGCATACATAAGATAAAGAAAACACATATCACTGTCTCATTCTTATGTATGCATTCAGAAAGAGAGCATCAGCCCACAGTTGGTTTCAAGATTTTGTTCTAAGTGTTGGCTCTATTTATACCTATATCTTCATGATCACTTTATAGCGGTCTGTCACAGAGGGTTTTTTTTTTAATAAATACAGACCTTCAGCTCGTCTGGGCAAGGAGGTATGAACTGGTAGTACATATCTACTTGCCCATAGGTATTTCTTCCGCCAACTATTGTTGCTATGATTCGATTGGAAGGGTATTTTGGGAGGTGGTGTAATTATAGATACGTAAGATCACTAGGATGGCAATACTGTATTATAGCAGGAATACGCATATACCCTCTTAGGCACGACTACATCAACGTAATTATAAGCATTCGAAATGAGTCAATTTTCGAAATAGAAATACTAAAGGGTAGAAAATGCTATAGGGTAGTAGATTGGATAATTATCTATGGTAGTACACCATAGATATCCAAACTATGTTTTGTTGTTATGTGTTTATTCAAAGAATGCTACAGTCATTTTGGAAGCGCTGGTCTCAAGAATATTTGTCCAACCTAATGAATCGATACAAATGGTCTTCAAAAATTCCTGAGCCTAAAATAGGAGACCTTGTACTGATTAAAGAAGACGACTTGCCGCCAAGTCGTTGGCTGTTAGGTCGCGTAGTCCAAAAACATCCCGGTGATGATAATATCACTCGTGCGGTCACATTACGTACCAAATCTTCTATTATTAAGAGGCCAACCTCCAAACTTTGTATTTTACCAGTGTACTCAGATCAATGAATTGTTTAAGTTTTTATCTACACTATACCATTTTCTGGTTAATGTTATACAAAAAGCTCAATTAGTATCATTCATTTATATGAAATAAGCCTACAAGGTAAATAAAGATGAACTCCGAAAATGGCGTTTCTAATTTCAAAATTGATCGAATTTATGTTAAGGGCGCGTATTCGATTTAGCGCAACTCAAAATCTAAACGATTGCTAGAACGGCGTAGCAGCATTGACACACACTAGAACAATACAATGGTCTGTTTGTGTGCATCAGAAAAAAAATATGCACGAAATAAGCACGAATCATTGAAATTGATCGGCAAACGAAAGCGCGCCATGATTTACAGTGCTTTTTAAAATAATTGTCTAAAATAAATGAGCTCGTATAACGGACTGAAAAATATTCTGTATATTAAGCATAACATTTACTTTTATATAATAAATACATCAGTTATGTTTTTATTCAAATACTGGTGAAAAAAACTGGTCAAAGTGAACCAATTTTCGACTTTTTCAACATTGTTTTTTAATACATAATAGTAATATTTTCGTAAGTTTGGGTCTGTAGCTGTCTTTATGACTGTATATACTGTTGGAAAAACGCATGAAACAAAATATTTTGGCATATTGTAATGGTTGTATTCGTCCTGAAAGTTAACTCTGACGTCTATTTTCGTAAAACGATATGAAAGAATAATTGTCTTCGCTTTAAAAAACCATAATTAAAAATTATACTTTTACTCTGTAGCTGTCTAAATCAAGACTTAATCTTTCTAAAACTGTAAATTGTCTTTAAATAATCTGATCACATAATTACGATATTGCTCTGGGCAAAACGCAAAAACATGAAGTTTTCGTCACGAATCGAACACGCGCTCTTAAGTACGTTTCTCGGATCGGAAAGCACGTAAAGCCGTTCCTCCCTTCTGTCATTCGTAGATCTTTGACAGTCGTTAATGAGTAGTGGGTCAGAAGTCAGAAAGTCTGACAACCAGTCTAACCAAGGGGTATCGTGTTACCCAGGGACTAGATTGTGGAGACAGGCAGTCACTTAATGTAAAGCACCAGTATTCAGCTGCATCCGGTTAGACTGGAAGCCGACCCCAAAATCGTTCGGAAAATGCTAGGCAGTTTGTTGAATGCTCCGTGTGCTTGTGCATTAAATAACTTAACAAAATCAGTTTGAAAAATTTAAAACAAATATTGTTATTTGGTAATTTTACAGAGGTGTTAAGATTATGGCCGCTTGTCGGCTCAGCAGATCGTCGGTCAGTTGCGGTATACGACTTTGGTCCCACATACCCGGGCAGCAAAGATAGGCTCATCGTAAGTAGCTTTTTACCTGTCATTAGACATTTTTTCTTTTTATTTAAACTAGCTGACCCGACAGACGTTGTTCTGTCCCTATCAAAGAGAGTCTTTGGTATCTACTTACTTAACCTACTTACTTAACCTACCCACCTACCTACCCTATCTATCCGACGTAGGTGTGAGATGGAACACCGGGGTGGTTTTTAGTCAGTAAGAGTCTGACAGACCCCTCCGCCCGCCCCAGGGCGGAGGACATCCATGAGGATTTTCCACACCGTACCAAAAAAAAAAAAAAAATCTTAGGTGCAACCTACCTATCTATATAGCAACCTTATCTACATAACTACCCTACCTACCCTTTTTTTACGAGAATTTACCAATTTTCTCACCATTTAAAACATTCTCTGGACTTCCACTAATATTTCAAGACCAAAATTTGATGATGAAACTGACTGACTGTGTGAAACAGCCATTATTCTAAGTGTAAGTGAGAGAGATGACGACGCAAGCCTGGGATTTCATTTATTTATTGACTTCATATACAAAGGTACAAAGGCGAACTTAATGCCTTAGGCATTCTCTATTATTAAACCAAGGATGATGAAGAGCAACATAGGAGGTGCATATGAAAAAAAAATTAAAAAAGTTAAAAAGAGATAAACTTACGAACATGTGATCTACATTACATAATTATATATCTGGTATATAACATACCTATATAAAATATATACGTGTATGTATATAAATATATAAATAAAAGAAAGGAGTACCCACTATGAGATGACTGCTTATTTGTGCTGAAAATGAATTCGCAATTTCCGCTTAAATGTATACTGGCTGGTAGCCGTTCTGATACCGAGAGTAAGCACATTCCAGAGAAGAATGGCTTGGATATGAAAGGAAGAATGAACAAAATCAGAAGAATAATAAGAGAAGGTTGTTAGAAAATTACAGATTCTTAGCGTGTGAAGAACATAGATATTGAAAGTGGGACATTAGATAAGCAGGGAGGGAGAGAGAGTTGAGTAGGGAGAAAAGCGTTGTCAGCGCACGCAAACTTCTTCTTTGGCGAATAAACGGTAACCATTTCAACTCAGACCTGGGCCTCAAGTCTGCTATTACAATAGTGTCAGAATGGTCTATCATTGATTTCATAATAAATTGTTGATTTTGACAAGTTTGGTAATCTACTAATATAATGGCGCCATTATGACTTTCCAATGGTCAACCAATGACAGTCCATTGAAAGAAATGATATAGAATGGTAATCTCGTACATAATGACAAATAATTACTGACTTAGTTAACGAACTTCTTACTACTTCAGATTGCTTATAACACTTATAAATAATATGTAAAAATATATATAAATGAAATCTGGCATGAATAAATGTTCAAATTTGTTGACAATGTCATTATAACACAATTCTATTACGAGATCATTGACCGACCAATGATCAACCATTATGGATTTAGCAGATTACGAACTTTTAGCAAAATGACAATGGAGTTGTGTTGGAATGACGAAATTATAAAAATAGCAGACTTGGCCCCCTGGAGCTTGGCCCATGGTCATATTTTGTCAAGTTAAAGATACCTAAACCTGAAGCTGAAGTTAGGGTTTATTTAAGAAAAAGACTAGGTTCTGGGCGTGGCTTATTTTCCATTCATACTTAAAAACTTATGCATTTATAATATTGGCAGGATTAGTAGGATTAGAATTGTCAGATGACAAACGGAGAAAATAAAAGTAAGGCGTGAAGACGCAAAATTAAAAACGACATTTTTAAAGAAGAATAAACTACCTAAGGCCTTTAACAGTGCTTCACCGTGACCGTGACCGCCAGTGCGTACGTTCGGTCCTCAGTTTGTATCATTCAGTGCTCTCCTGACCAACAAACTGATTGGAGTCATACACTCACACACGTATACTTGTATATGTTCAGACATCCGTACGGTCGGTACATCGATCGGTGCAGCACTGAACGCATTCGTTTGTTGCCATACAAATCCATAGCGCGTCAGCACAGAATGTGCGACTGACGTACGCACAGACGACTGTCGGTTGAGCACTTTCTTTGATCTGAGCCTTCAATCCCTCATACACATAGGCAGATATGCTGCACTGCGCAGATCCCGAAAAATAAGTATAACACTTTTTACCATCAACTGAAATTATCGACAATGACAATAAACCTACAAACATTTTCAGCCGTCATCCCGCAAATCTTTGACACTTAATTTTAGTGCCTATCTCCGCAAATGACTTAGAAGGTATACCAGCGATATTTTCCAAGTAATAACTTCATTGGCGCGTGGTAATAGGTAATTTAGCATCGTAATAGCACCATTGCCCCGGAGGATTCCTTTATTCTGTGTTAATAGATCGTTTACGACATAATAGGGGGCGGAACCTTAATGAATTCTGTTTACATTTTTCGGTTGCCCGGTTTTGTTGATTTAAATTTTAAGATGGACCTCTTTCTTGGGCGACTTGTTTTAGATGTTACGTGTTTCCCCGCAGTCTCCACACTTATACAGGGAAATTGAAAAAATACCCATAACCTCTTAACCTATACTTCGTATCATCACCCTGAACAACATTTATTCTACGACTTTGAGCTCAAGTAAATAACGTAGCCAAAAACAATTCGTTTTCGTTTAATTGAAGTCAGTGAAATATACGTATACTTACTACGCGCGCGCGCACCTGATAGCGAATATGATGTAAGTAGAAGGTAGGCTAATGTACAGGCACAGCAGCTGATTTGCCCAACTTTGTCGGTTATCAAGTGCAAGCAAACAAAATTTAGAGCGCGTTTATAGTTTGTTTAATACTAAAAAAACCAAATAAAAATTTTGAAAAGTCGTAGAACAAATGATACAAACTCAGGATTAAGAAGTTTTGGGTATTTTTCAATTTCCCTGTATAATTTCACCTTGGTTGACATTTAAATAATAGATAGAGGAATAATGATGTAGTCATGTAGTTAAGAAGGTATGCCGTGTGCATAGTTACTAACCATATAACGGGGTAAAAAGGGATGCAGGGCTGAATCGGGACGAAACTTTAAACGGGATATTAACGTTGAAATAACATAGTTGGTTGCCAACAAAGACACAAAAAAAATACATATTATTCAATCATTCATTAGTCTTTGTTGTCAACAAACTATTTTCAACGTTAAAATTCCCTTTAAAGTTTGGTCCCAATTTTCCCCTGCATATTCACTCCGATTTACCGTAAATGGTTTAAAACAAAAAAGAATCCTTTATTTCAATTACAATGTGGATTTGGAAATTACCTTTCAAGCAAGTAATGATGGTGTGGTGCCGTATGGTGTCGGACGTAAAGAGTAGCACCATCCCATATCTTCCCGTGGGTGTCGTAAGAGGCGACCAAGGGACTTACCAGAGACTGGGCAGCAGCGTTCTCTGTGCCTTTGTAACAACCATACTGCGATCGCCAACCCGCCTGCCAAGCGTGGCGATTATAACAAAACCCAATCCCCCTTTGGGGGAGGCCTATGTCCAGCAGTGGACGTATTTCGGCTGAAATGATGAAGTAATTGCTTATGTTAGGAGGAAAAGAAAAGGAACCTTACTCACTTACAGGAGTTACAGTGGTTAGGGAGTAGTGTGGCGGGCTTGTTACCCTCAAGTATGAAGGTTAGAGTTTATAAACGTTTTACAGGATATTTCAAAAAACCAAAATACATTATGACTCACGGAAAAATGTCTGTCAATGACAAATAAAGGTCAAAGTCATAGCTTTTATTGCGAACTAAATAAATCTCTCTGTCTATCAACCACCAATATTAATTACACTGTCTCCCACAGGCCCCTGCAGGTATCCACGTATGGCTCCCAATATACTCGATCCACCGCGACGAGAAATACTGGCCGGAACCCAATCAGTGTAAACCGGAGCGTTTCTCAAAGGAGAGAAAGGCTGACATAGTTCCTTATACATACATGCCTTTCGGAAATGGACCCCGACATTGCATAGGTAAGGAATGCTGTTTGTAGCCTTGGAGCTTAGAAATCTTGCTTTAGATTATGTAGGTACCTCAGATTATAAAACAAAAGGCAGATAGGCCGTGCGGAACACTGACAGTGAAGCCAAAAAAGCAAATACTAATTCAAAATCGAATACCCACAACGCGCTTCGTGCTGTACTGACACGAAACACCGCATCGTTAAATAAAACAAATAAGAAAACAAAAACAAATTCAAAAGCAAATACAATCACGAGATTGTAGGTATTCGCTTTTGAATTTGTATTTGCTTTTTTGGCTTCACTCTCAGTATTTCGCACGGTATATATCTGCCTTTTGTTTCATAATCTGAGGTAGGTACAGTCAAAAGTAAATGACGTTATATCTATGTAAATAGACACATCACAGTTAGCTACTCATACACTACACGCTTATCAATTTGTTACAGTCATAATTAGGTACAGAGACGGCACGTCAAGCTACAACAATCTGTAATATTTTTTTTGTAGATTTTCAACTGTACAACAAAACAATAAGGTTCATATTCGATTGGGAAAACTTGACAGTTTGGTATGGCTTGATGCGCTGACTTCTGTAGTAATCAATTGACGACCTATTTACTTATTAAGAGCTGTCAAAACGCGTTTTCCCCAATAGGTTTTGTATGGTAATAGTATGGAAACTATGGAAAGCAATAATATGGGTTTGAGATGTTGTATGGTTAGTTTTGTGTGACGTCACTTTTTTCCCAACTCCATTGAATATTTGAGCAGCACTTTGCTGTCGACAGAGCCAACTTCAGCTGTCGACAGAGGCAACTGCAGTTGTCGACAGAAGCAACGGCTGCAGTATTCAACACGCCGACTGCTGCCCACCATGTCGACAGCCGTCGACATGATGTCGACGCTCATACTAAGCTGTCGCCATTGGTCGGCGTTTGCTGTCCACGTGTCGACGGCAAACGCCGACCAATGGCGGCAGCTGCAGTTGCCTCTGTCGACAGCCGAAGTTGTCTCTGTCGACAGCTGAAGTTGTCTCTGTCGACAGCTGAAGTTGGCTCTGTTGACAGCAAAGTGCTGCTCGTCTGTTTGACGCCTAAGTATTGTTTTCAAAGCAACTAAAAATCGGCTGTTAAAGTTAATTAAAATTGAATAGGGTTTTCAAGGGTTATTCAAAGTATTTTTTTAGAGAAGTAAAATCTTTGCATTTGAAACTGTTTTCCTCCGATTCAGGATCCCGCTTCGCAGTGTTAGCAGCCAAGGTGTTCCTGGTGAAATTCCTCAGGATGTACAAGACAAAAGCCAAACGAGCCTCCCCTCGTTTGTCTCCTAGGGCCTTCATACTCAGGCCTAAAGATGGATACCAACTTATTGTTGCATCTAGAAACTAATACTTATTATTAATGATTAATTAGGAACTTAGTGCCGTTGTAAATAAATAGTTTACAGTTTTATTGGATATTGTTGCATGTAGAAACTAATAATTAAGATTAATTCGGTACTTTTTGCCGTTGTAAATAAATAGTTTTTTTTTTAATTATAATTGTCTAAGTTTCGAGGTATAAGTATAAATATTCAGAGTTCCATCTAATCAGCTTGAAGATTTGAAGTCATTGTAGGTACAGTACGATTCAAACTACAGATATAGATAGACCTATACCCTGTTCACAATAAGATTAGACATAAACACAAACCTTTTTTTTTGCAGTCCCTTCAACCGATTTTGACTTCTATTCCGTAGGCTTAAGGCGATTAGACTCGTCAATGGCCTTGGAGTTCTAGCGCGGTTTACACACACTCCAGCGCTTGCTACGTACGCAGTAGTACGCATCCCTGTCCCGCTTTCTCCGATCACAGAATAATATGCGGACAACAGACACGCACGCCCGACCTTACGTACGTTGCTGCCTACGTTTGGACAATATTTAATTCATTTATTTAGAAATGGATAGTTTCACTGTAGGTAATAATGAAACAATACGGAAGTAGATACTTGTATATTTCAAAATAAATAGGAATTGAGTAATTAAATGGCCAATAAATATTCAGATTAAATGTTGCTATTTTGAGTACCAAAACTACGAAATTAAAGTAAAAAAAAAACAAAAATCTTGCTATAGTTGGACTTTTGTTATGCATATTTTTGCAAATATTCGCCTTATTCGGATAATACAAAATGAACCCTAGGCTTATTGAAATAAAGTCGATTTTGTATTATCCAAATATGCTGAATATTTGCACAAATACGCCATGTGAAGTGCCAGCATTATATGAGTTAATTATTGATTATTCCACTAGGTCATCACAAATTCTTACGACAAATAAACTTTTTTTGCAAAAAAATACAACCGCTTTAAAAAAACTAAAAAGTGATAAATAACTTCAGAAAACATAGGTAAGTATGACTTCAGTCTTGGAAGTCGACGGCTTTGGTTCTGTTTGTTGTTTTGTATTGCCACCGACTTATGAAACTAAAGTCATGCGTTCTGTGCTAAAGGTATATTACCTATCACTTTTTAGACTTTGAAGGCGGTTATCTTTTTAGCACCTACTTCCTTTCATCCAAATCCGCTAAGAAATGGTGAAAGTAAATAACCTAACCAGCAAATGTATTTCTATGAGGAGTCCATATGGTTAGTTGACCATGGATAGGTATTTAACTATCCAGTAATTATGTTTGGTTTTCAGACAGTACTTACAAGTTTTCTATTTGGTTACAGTTAACCAAACGACACCCTTGACGCCCATTTCATAAAATGTATAGTCGCCATCTTGGATTTTGAATTCGACTTCATTTTCGGTATCAGCACCCCCAAAAACCATGGAAACGACACCCATCATGCCCATTTCATACAATGTATAGCCGCCATCTTGGATTTTGAATTCGACCTCATTTTCGGCATCAGCGCCCCCGAAAACCATGGAAACGACCCCCATAAAGTATATTTCGTAAACTATTATAGCCGCCATCTTGGATTTTATTTCGAACTCACTTTCGGCATCAGTGCTTTCGTAAAATTTACAAGATCGTATGATCTTGTTGTGATGATTAGTACTGATCAAAGGCAGTATCCCATATCATGCATGTGCTGCATGAACACCCCAAGGGTCAAAACACACCGGAATGGCAGCGCAGCGGCTGGCAGTTTTGTTGCCAAACCATTTTCAACTTTATCTCTAAACCTCAAAGCATAGTATCGCTTCGGCGACGAGCTGCCGCTCGACGCACCCAAATCTTTAAGCGATACTATGTCTTGACGTTTAAAGATAAAGTTGAAAATGGTTTGCCATCAAAACTGCCGGCCGCTGCGCTGCCATTCTGGTGTGTCTTGACCCTAAGAAGCTTGCTTCGCGATGAACCTCATTCTCTGGCCGAAGATCAAAAATCCCATCGTGTTGATTTTTTTTTTCCATAAAATACGTTACACTAGTTATTTGTCTGATACCGTGGGTGCAAACATATAAACTCACATACACAAACAGCCAGACCGCTGCACAAAGATCTGTAGGTTATACAAATATTTGTTCCGTGCGGGAATCGAACCCGTGTCACGGAGCGCAGCAGCTAATCGCTCAACCACTGCGCCAGCAGTGTCGCCAAAAAATTATTAATCATTATTCATTTATTTTGTAACGTTGCACTTTACAAGTATAGAAGTTTAGTATAATAATCACTAGTAAAAATAACCTAAGTACACTTAAAACCATATTAACCTAACCTAACTAGCCTATTATAATCCTTTTGAATATTACTTAACACTAAAATAAATCATTAAAACTAAATAAATAATAATACGGAACCTACGAGTACGCAATAACTTAAAAGGTCCTCGCTTCTATGCGCCCGCGCATCGCTAAAACGATCCTTGCCGATCGTCGCCACGGACTGTGGATTCGGTTGGTTTCATCTTTACTGTGGTTTCGGAAAGTATGATGAAAAGCACTGGCGGTGACAGCTGTGTCGCTCGCTCCGGCCATATATCTAAATCATTTTAATAAATACTTCGTGAAATCCCTCTAGGGATTTATAATCTACCTATCACGCTTCTGCCACATCGTGGTTCCGGCGTTGAAGAATACATTTAGCGGAGATTCCCTGCTGCAAGAAGGTTCACACCTACCCTTCGCTAATAATATACCGCCGAAGATTCTGGAACCAGAAGGCTGGTAGGGGCTGATGACGGAACCAGCATCACCTTCAGAGACGGTTCAGGCCAGTGTTCCAACCCTTTACCTACCCTCAGTAGTCAAGACATGTGATGGCCACGGAATTTAGCCAATAAATAATAGTGTACTAAACTATCAACGCTTTTATTTACGGACCCTGGCTATCTACCTACCTGCTGGCAACCCCCCTCAGGGATAAGTTGTCACAATTTATTATGCTAGAAATAATTTTCACTTAGGTACTTATTAACTAAAGAAAAAAAAATAGTTTTTTAAAATTAATTAAGTAACCATAAAAACAATTTAGGTGTATACTATTTTCTGATGTCATGATAAACAACAATCAATTATAAAATAATTCTATGAAGCACCAACAATAGTGTTCCCGCGCACAAAGCAAACAAATTGTTCCTAATCAGGTAGCTACTCTTTGAACGCCTATTTACGCACACGTATTATAGTGTTTCGGTTCAACTCGTGTTTCGGTTCAACTCGAAAAACTATATTTACTTTTCATAGGCATGAAATCATTCATCGCACGATATGTCTACATTTTATAATATTTGTTGTATGGATTCTTGGAATCTTATAAGTAATATATAATGTACCCACAGTTATATGTGCTGGTTTTGTCTGTGTTATAATTGTATTCCTCTATCATCTTCATTTCATAATTATCATTCATTGTTTAATATTTACAAACCCTTACGCTTTTTTATGCTGTTCCTGTCGTCATCCTTTGTAATTTATTCCGGTATAATTGGATCAAATTAATATTTTCAAACCTGAAATATAAATAATGTTTTGCTTTGACATGTCTGTCAGTGACAGTCGTCAAATTGACGACCGCAAACATTTCTTCTAAAATAAGTTTTCGGCTACTAACGTAAAACCTCTATGTTGTATATCTTGTAAGCTTGTTTGTCTGTGTTAGATAGTAAACGGCTGAACACCCGCTGTATTATCGTGTGTTCCTTTAGATCTGATTCGCACTAATATTATAATAAAAATTACTAAAATAAATGGCATTCGACAATTATTGAGCCTGGCCGTTGCTATATAAAAAACGATTTGACCGTTCTAGAAAGAAGATTCATAATTGGATTTTTTATGAATTTTGGAAGAGCGGTCAGAAAAGGAACCTGTCAAATGAGTCAGTCTGGATTTCGGAGCCGTTTGGTAAACACGCGGATTGCTGATACGCTTACGTTGCTGAGTCTAGTTCTTGGAGCCGTTTGTTGGACACGCTGATTGTTCCTACGCTTACGTTGCTGCAGTCTAGATCTCGGAGTCGCTGGGGTAACACTCTGATTACCCATATGCGTACGTTACTGAAGACTACCAGTCTACTTACTGAAGTCTACCAGTCTGCAACCGAGAGTCGGTTTAGAGGCTAAGTCGAGCTGTCACGAGCCTCTTGCTGCCCAGGGCTGGTCCTACTGACCGCCTGGGTGGGCCACCGTCCCCGAGCTGATCGCGTCAGACTTCTCTTCGGCTGATCCTGTGCGCCGGCCAGGCTGGGGATCATAATCCTCCTGGGTACTGCCTAACCTTAGTGCGTTTAGGTCAGTGCTAACTTTTATACTTACAATTGTTTTTGATACTCATCACATTTTAACTTTCGTGTGAGAGCTATTAAATTCAATACGTACAATTCTGCATAGCCTTTTATTTCTCGTAAATTATCAGAATTGTTACATTTGGCGCCCAATCGTGAAATCAAAGCTAGCTCTCTCATTCTCTTCAAAATTCTAATCTTACTAGTCTATTAGTACTCTTTATTTCGACATCTTAATTTGGCTTAGATTCTTATGTGTGTAAAATACTCTTCAAAATTCTAATCTTACTAGTTTATTAGTACTCTCTATTTCGACATCTTAATTTGGCTTAGATTCTTATGTGTGTAAAATCCTCTTCAAAATTCTAATCTTACTAGTCTATTAGTACTCTTTATTTCGACATCTTTATTTGGCTTAGATTCTTTTGTGTGTGTGTGTAAAATACTAATATTTTCTCCTCAGCCCGCTTCGTCGTACTGAACATACTTACATACTGTACAAAAACTTACACTACATCCCCACACACAATCCTCTTGCCTCTGGCAATTGGCACCCATTCTGCGCTTGTGAGTTTTAAATCACTCGTTGGTTACTTACAAGTTGGGGCCTGGTTTACTGTACACGGCTATTAGGAGAATACCCTATAGTCGTTCTCACCTATACTTTTACTCTAATACTTTACCACATTACGCTGCACCCCACACACGTGCACACCACAGCGCTTACCCTATGGTAACCGCACTCAGTCTTCGCTTGGGTGTGTTTTTAAAACCACGTAGTGGTCACTACTGAGTTGGGGACTGAGACACTTTCACGATAGCTGCAGGACAATATTCTGTAGTTGTTTGTACATACCTATACGATGATAAACTATACAGATGCTAACAACAATAAATAAAATAACAAATACTGTCTTTCATTTACTTTACTTTATAAATGTTTTCTTTTATTGAATAGGCTCAATGTCGTGGGCTCGATTTTAAAACATTTTATTTCACTCTCGGCTTAAACCTCTCGGTGAGGTGTATTTCGTTTAATCCCCCCGGAGGTCGGTCACTTTTAATTACTCGTTTTACTCTTACGCGCGTATCACTATTTGAACCTCTCGGAGAGGTGTATTACTTGCTTGACTCTCTTTTGAAGAGGCTTAGTCACTCATGTTACCTCCCAGAGGGTTGTCGCTCTCTTATCCTCTTGAATCTTATTTACCTTCATTTACCTCTCAGAGGGTTGTCACTCTCTCACCCTCTTGAATCTTATTTACTTTCATTTACCTCCCAGAGGGTTGTCGCTCTCTTATTCTCTGAATCTTATTTACCCTCGCCTGACCTCTTAAGGCTAGTTACTCTGACCCTCTTAAGGCTAGTCACCTTGACCCTCCTGAGGCCACTCTGACCCTTTAGAGGCTAGTCACTCTAATCTTTATGAGGCTAGTCGCCTTTGAACTTTTGGAGGCTAGTTACTCTGACCCTCCCGGAGTCTTTTCACTCTTTATAACTTCGTCCCTCTCTCAGCTATTGCTTCTTACTTCTTAAATCTTATTTTTCTTTAACTTAGTTACTTTCTCAGTTTTTGCTTCTTGCTTCTTAAATATTATTTTTCCTCACTTATATTTTTCAAATGTCACTTCATGACACTCTCTGGAATTCTATGACTATTTTTATTTTCTTTTCTTTTGACTTTTATATTGTCATATATTACCTTTTCTTATAAATGGTTTTATTCATTACTCATGTCTATCGCTTCCTTCTTCTTACTATAGAGTTTTTAATCTTGACCTAATAAAACCTCTATAGATATTTATTTTCTTCATTCATCGGTTCTGAAACCAATAAGATTATTTTAATCTCCTTTTTTTAAAGAGCTTAAGAAGTAATGTTAGGTACAACGTTACCTAGCCTTCTTATTTACTAACTCTTTGTTAGTTTTTGACTAATTAGCACCATCAACGTCTGCATGTTGATGGATTTCTGACTAATTAGCCACCGTCAACTATTGAGGTTGATGGATCTTCTATTATATCTATGGCTGTACTCTTAAAGCCATAGGTGTATCTTTACGAGCGGCTAATAACTCGCCTTAAATAAGCCTGTATTAATATTATTTAAGGGCTATCCCCTTGATCTTTTTCGCCATATCTATGGCTTTACTCTGAAAGCCATAGGTATCTTCACGAGCGGTTAATAACTCGTCTTCAATTAAGCCCTTATTATAATCGATCAAGGCCTAGCCCTTGATATAAATCTTTATCTTAATAATGGGTTTTAAACGCGAGCGGATTACAACTCCAAAAATAAGCCCTATTGTTAATGAATCTTTAGGTTTGCGTGATGATCATTGAATGTGAATCTCATTTGACCTTAATTTCGTAAAATGTCGGTGTGTTTGAATGAAGTATGAAAGTTTGTGAATGCTGAAATATCTAACCTTCTCAAAATTTTTGTTCTAGGCCAAAAATTTTTCTCGGGTCGTTGGGGATAATATAGTGTTTCGGTTCAACTCGTGTTTCGGTTCAACTCGAAAAACTATATTTACTTTTCATAGGCATGAAATCATTCATCGCACGATATGTCTACATTTTATAATATTTGTTGTATGGATTCTTGGAATCTTATAAGTAATATATAATGTACCCACAGTTATATGTGCTGGTTTTGTCTGTGTTATAATTGTATTCCTCTATCATCTTCATTTCATAATTATCATTCATTGTTTAATATTTACAAACCCTTACATTCTTTGTAATTTATTCCGGTATAATTGGATCAAATTAATATTTTCAAACCTGAAATATAAATAATGTTTTGCTTTGACATGTCTGTCAGTGACAGTCGTCAAATTGACGACCGCAAACATTTCTTCTAAAATAAGTTTTCGGCTACTAACGTAAAACCTCTATGTTGTATATCTTGTAAGCTTGTTTGTCTGTGTTAGATAGTAAACGGCTGAACACCCGCTGTATTATCGTGTGTTCCTTTAGATCTGATTCGCACTAATATTATAATAAAAATTACTAAAATAAATGGCATTCGACAATTATTGAGCCTGGCCGTTGCTATATAAAAAACGATTTGACCGTTCTAGAAAGAAGATTCATAATTGGATTTTTTATGAATTTTGGAAGAGCGGTCAGAAAAGGAACCTGTCAAATGAGTCAGTCTGGATTTCGGAGCCGTTTGGTAAACACGCGGATTGCTGATACGCTTACGTTGCTGAGTCTAGTTCTTGGAGCCGTTTGTTCGACACGCTGATTGTTCCTACGCTTACGTTGCTGCAGTCTAGATCTCGGAGTCGCTGGGGTAACACTCTGATTACCCATATGCGTACGTTACTGAAGACTACCAGTCTACTTACTGAAGTCTACCAGTCTGCAACCGAGAGTCGGTTTAGAGGCTAAGTCGAGCTGTCACGAGCCTCTTGCTGCCCAGGGCTGGTCCTACTGACCGCCTGGGTGGGCCTCCGTCCCCGAGCTGATCGCGTCAGACTTCTCTTCGGCTGATCCTGTGCGCCGGCCAGGCTGGGGATCATAATCCTCCTGGGTACTGCCTAACCTTAGTGCGTTTAGGTCAGTGCTAACTTTTATACTTACAATTGTTTTTGATACTCATCACATTTTAACTTTCGTGTGAGAGCTATTAAATTCAATACGTACCATTCTGCATAGCCTTTTATTTCTCGTAAATTATCAGAATTGTTACAGTATACAAAAAGCTCATGTGTGTATTTGCACTCACACATTTACACGGGGGAGCAGCGAGTGATACAGCCTTCCCGTCTCAGTGCTGTCGCACGACTAATTAATATATGCCCGCGCTGAGCGGCTCTAACGTACGGAATCTGAATATTTGTGATTTTCTTTGCAAAATGTTGACAGATTTACATTTATTTTATATTGAATCTGTAGTCTCTTTAATAGTCAAAATTTCAGTGTAAAAATATTTCCAAATATCACGGAGCTGAAAAGAATTTTAGTCAAAAAATATCGTGTTGTTCAGTATTTTTTTAAGGCAAAAGTATTAGTCATACGAAAACGTCATAAATTGGACGTGATATGCATATATCGATATTTAACATATATTTTTTTCAAATCTTTTTGGTAAGCCGTTTTTGAGGTATAGGCTTTAGAAAGTAACCGTTTCACAGTACTGAACGAGACTAAGGGCCTTAAGGATGACATTAGAGGCAATAAAGTGGTTACAATAACAACTGTTTACTGCAGTTGCCATTTGTCATGCTACCAACGCAATATGAGTCAAAATCGGTTGAACGGACTGTAAAAAAGGTTTTTGTAAATGTCTAATCTTATTGTGAACAGGGTATAGATAACGCAAGAGCAACTACTTCGCGTGCCTATTTTCGTGCCTAACTTACGATAAAGAATCGTAAGTAAAAAAATAAAGTAAACGTTTCCTTCCATCGGTAAGTCATTTTGTGATTAATATTATGCGTAATTAATTTAAAAAACAATTATTTTTAATCTAACAAACTAATACCCTCAGTAATACCTGGTAATACCAAATTTAGGAAAAACAAAACATTCGTATTACCTTGTGACGTCCAAAAAATGGCACGCTTGGTTTTCATACCGATCGTGATACTTGCGTTACCTAGGTCTATCTATATCTGTGATTCAAACTTTATGGCGGCTCTGAACACGAGTCGAGTGGCTGCGCCGTAACAATTTCACGTCTCAGCAGGGGTGAGGGGCGGGTTATTGCGCAGTCAGTAGCGCACTTCACAGCCGCCATTAGGTTTGTATCGAACTGTAAACGTGTACGCCTAACCCTGACAAACCCAACAAATACCACTGTCAATTATTATTTATTCCATCTCCAATTCCAATTTTGATAATCTACAATTTAAATAATGACAAACAATTACATTTATAAAATTTTAAACCGTTAATCTTTTTTCTTTTTTTTACTTTTTTTTTGTTGTGTTATTTATTTTTAGTTTTTGTTAATTTATTTATTCTGTACTAGCTTCTGCCCGCAACTTCGTACGCGGATCCTGTTGCTTTTGCCAGCGACAACGGGGTCGGCAAAATCGAAGATCTGAAACTGTTACCGCCCTCACCGCGTGGAGGTACTCCCAGCTTATGTTATTTTATAAGATACAGTGAAATTAGTGATAGCTTTGATTTTGACATCAGATGTTTCTGATCTTCGATTTTTATAAGTCAACAGGAAATGCCCATCAGACCGAACACCTTTTGCTAAGACGTCATTCCTATATGTGTCATGGTGTAGCTGGGCTCTTGGAGTTCCACATCAGGTGTTCCAGATCTTCAAATTTATTCTCTCAGCGGAAAATGCTCATCACGTGGAACAATTTTTGCCATAGTATCATTTTTGAATCTCTTATAGTTTAGCTGGTCTGTTGCGGTTCTGCATCTGGTGTTCAAGTTTCCAAGATAAATTATAGCCTATATGTTGCCCAGACTTAATACCTATACAACAAAAGAAAAATCATTCAAATCCGCCCAGTAGTTCCGAAGATTAGCGTGTACAAACAAACAGACAAACAGACAAACAGACAAACAGACAAACAGACAAACAGACAAACAGACAAACAGACAAACAGACAAACAGATAAACAGACAAACAGACAGATTTTTTTTTTTTGGATTCGTGCTCTATAACTGTTCCTAAACCCCCCGCAATTTTTTTTTTTTTAATATATTCAATGTACAGACACAGTTTTGTTACTGTTTTATTATATGTATAGATATAGACTACCATAGTTAGATCGTTATGTAAGTAGTATAGCTTTAAATATAATAGAGAAAATTATAATTATGTACTAACTAGGAAGAATCTGGTCGCCACGATATAGGGAATCCGAGTGTATATTTTTGTAAGCATATTTTTTTTGTAAAAATAAATAGGTATATTTTTTTCATTTATAATAAAAATCAGTCAACTTTTCAATTATAAACATTTAGAAGCTAACTAAATTTTTCCCGTGACTTTGTCCGCAAGGAAGTCAGACTAATCCAAAAGTAAACAATCTATTACGCTTTATGATTTGGATTACTTACGTCTGCAGTGTTTCTATAAATAACATGCCGTTTAAACACGACATGACAAAAAAAAACTGCGTAAGTCATCGATATTTAAGTACTACAAGTAGGTAATTTACGTATTGGTGTAAAATTTTTTTTGAAATGCGAACTCTATTTTTGAAGACAGTTATCATTTTTGAATAGCCGTTGTGCATTTTACAATGAATTGTCGCCAACTATTCAGTCAAAATTAAGGACCTCATAATTAGCGCTTGAAAAAAAAAACATGACTTACCCAGATATTAGTGAAGTGTAAGCTATCAAATTCAATGATGGGCCTGCAGAAATTTTGTAAAAAAATTGGGTACCTAATTTAAACAAAAAATAACCAGAGGTGTCAAGGGACACCTGGATGGAACGAAGTTCCTTTCGATTAATTAGTGAAGGAATTGTAATAAAATTTTATTACAATTCCTTCACTAATTAATGTGATGCGTTAAAGTAAATTTAAGTGGCTTTAAGCCAGGGCAAAAAAAAAGCGAGGAATGAAAAGTTATTATGGCTGCTTACATTGTAAGTAAGTAATTTTAAAGATTAACATTTTCTAACATGTTAGTACAATGCTTAGTTATTTAGATAGAAAGACCAATAAATTATTTCTGCGCCATCTATTGGCCGTTCGTAATTCGATCTCGAAGAGCACAGTTGCGCTAATAACGTTAATAGATGGCTCTTAAATCAAATATACAAAAGTGTCGTGACAACTTTTCGTAAGAATTTTTTCCGTCTAGCCCCCTTTCACAAAGCGCGATAAGGAACTTCGTTCCAAAAACGATGTGAAAAATGGATTAGGATCAGTATAAAATTCTTCCGACCGAATTTCGGTCACAGCTGTCAATCTCAATGGAGACTAACCAAGGTCGCAGAAGATATTATAGTGCACTCCCTCTTCCCTCACTCTCATAGTCCGGTGGGAAGGCAATCCGACACGACCGGAGAGATATCAGGCGCAGGACCAACGGCTTTAGGTGCTTTCCGAAACACGGGGGTGTCACACCACCAACTTCCTAACTCCAGCTGCTACTGAGAAATTCCTAATGGAAAAAGTCAACATCACTTTCTGCCGGACCTGGAATTCGTACCCAGGATCCCACGTTTCGTTCCACTTGCGACTTCGAGAAGAATGGGACAGTCTTCTTCTTAGCGTATTGATAGCAAACGGGTCCATATTGGCTCACCTAAAGTTCTTTACCCGAAATTGTACTTCCTAAGGATTTGTAATCCGAATGATCACTCTTCCTAAAAATTTTCATTCTAAAGTTTTTATTCATACTATTTGTAGTGCTACCGGCGATGTTCATAACACTCATGTTTCCGAACATTGTTATTAATAATATCATTAATGTAAATATATTTAAACTCCTACTGTTTTTATCATAACGCTTCTGTCCCTAAACATAATTACCATAATATTTTCACTCTTTATACTCGGAAAGAAACATTTACCAAGTGTAATAAAAAATATATGTGGGTAGATATTTATAGTTTTAATTTGAGGGTATGATTATTATTTGGGGGTATGCTTTACATAACGTACTGAGTTGTGTCTATTGCTAAGTGTAAACCTACTGCGCGTGCGTGCAAGCAAGCATGCAGCAGGCAAGCAAGCATGCAGCATACAAGCAAGCACGCAGCATACAAGCAAGCATGCAGCGTGCAAGCAAGCATGCAGCATGCAAGCAAGCATGCAACAAGCAGCAGGCATGATTTCTGTCACGGCTCCGGCGTTGCGGGGCTCTGGCGGTCCCACGCGAGCTTATCGTCGCAGATGGTATTCACGCACACCACCGCAGCTTCGGCTTGCTGGCCGGCTTTGCCGGCCAGCCTCAGCCGCGGCGGTGGGCGTTAAAACCACCTGCTCCTCAGCTCGCGGGCCGCCTCGCCCCTCCGCGCCTACGCGGATTTAAATTACACTCTAGGTGTAGGGCAGACAAGACTACGTGGAGTCAGTTTCGCAGCGATTCGTTTCTGTCATTAACTTTTGTAGCACAACATATTCTCTTTTTAAGACAATATTTTAGTTATTGTCTATTTATATATATTTTCGTTGAAATAAATTCCATAGAAAAATACACTGAACAAACAATATTCGTTAAAAAATAATTCTACTGTTTGATAAATTTGTTAAACAAAAAAATGTGAATAAAAAATCATTGAATTGTGTTTCTGTGAAATATGTTTCATTGAAGTAAATAGTCTTTGAAACAATAATAGTCGAAATAAAATTACAAGAACCAAATATGATATGAAACATTTTCTGGAAAACGAAATTATATGAAATTTCTGTCTGCGAAACAAGGGGACACCGTTATACATGTTATGTGAAAATAACGTTACGCAAAATTAATGTATAAAGTACTGATTATTATTATGAATAAAAAGAAATCTATACAAAAAAGATATGACTTTGAATAATAGTGTAAAAGATGGTTATGTTGAGAAAATATAGGAAAACAAATAAAAGTATAATAGATGTTTATTGCTACTGGCATTATGAAGTTGAATGCTTCGGATTATGAACATTAGAGACAGAGTAGTTAGGAATTGTGATTGTTAGGATGAAAAATGTTAGGAAGAACATTTTCGGATTTCCAATTATCGGAGTTAAAAATTTAGGTGAACTTTGGCGCACCCATAGCAAACACGGAAGTGTTACATGTGTGTGTATGTGTGCGTGTAAATGTGCGAGTGTGTATGTGTGAGTAGTGTTTGTTCTGGTCAGATTCCTTGTTTGGCCTAGAATTCAGCCACGGCAACACCATCCGGTGACGCAGTCATTAGGTCCTCACATGAGCAGGTGACAGTGCATGCGGCGCAGGATAGAAGGTAGGCCATGGTCTGCGGGGAGACGCCACACAGGCACTGAAGATTGGCATCATCTAAGAATCCCCACCTTTGAAAATTCTCTTTGCTGCGGCCAACCTGGGTGCGCAGGCGGTTCAGAGTTTTCCATATTCCACGGCAACGCATGCCCAGAAGAAATGGTCTCCGATGGCTCCATGAAATTTTCTGGGGATTGCACTATCGGGTTTGGATTGGGAACGGGACAGTTAAGGGTTAGTATACAATTAAGTACGAATGAGTTATGGAACCGAAACGTGGACACTCACCGTGGGCCTGGTCCAGAAATTCAAGATTGTTCAGAGTGCTACGGAGCGATGCTCAGGGTTTCTCTGGTGAATAGAATTTGCATTGAAGTCATTCGCCAGAAAACTTAAGTCACATTGCGCGTCGAATTAGCACGCAGATGGAGCAAACACGCTTTAGAGTGGAGACCGCGTTTGGGCAAGCGTAGTGTGGGATGCCCTGCGGCACGATGGACCGACCATTTGAAGAAGGTAGCTGGCAGCGGATGGATTCGAGCTGCCCAAGACCGGGTTGGTTGGCGATCTGTGGTAGAGGCCTACGTTCAGCAGTGGACGGCAATAGGCTACACTTACCTAAGTGCGCCTGCACACTCGATACGACATTCGCAATACAACCTCGAATAACTCTATAATTCTAAACCAAATGTGCCGACTCGTGTTTCTATTGTAACCCTTAGATAGGATCATAACTATTCGTTGAAACTATTTATAGTTCGGAAACACAGACTATCTTTACATACATCAGCTAATATGTCACCACTAACAATACGGAGAAATCAATTAGCTACCATAGAAATAGGTGCGTAGTACATAGTTATCGATGTTAGCAACTTGATTTGATTTCTGCGTGTTCTGGGTCGGCACAACCAACCCGTCTTCTTTTTCTTCCATTTCGTCCTGTCAACAGTCATGACATAAACAAATAAGAAAAAAAATGGGTGCGTGTACTTATGTACGAGCGTGAGAAGTTATACTTCTTTGGCATTATTAAAAAAGTATATAAGCACAATTTGAATTGTAAACAACGCCATCTCTGACGTACATGCTGAACTACTTACTGCCTTCGGCAGTAAGTAGTTCAGCATGTACGTCAGAGATTCGGCAGTAAGTAGTTCAGCATGTACGTCAGAGATGGCGTTGTTTACAATTACTCCCGTGAGAATTTTGTGTGACGCTGTACGCGCGCATGCGCGAATCGTAAAATTTCACTCTCATCATTTTTTCATAACGCGCCTAAAGAAGTATAACTTCAAAAATACAATTTAAACAATAAAGCTCCCACAAGCAGTTTACGGATCCCCACACTCATTCGCGGTGCAACGAGGTATGATGAAACAGAGACAATAGACTCGCGTCAAGCCCAGAGGCAGGGAATTTGCCTGTTACTGTATACAGTAATGGCACAGACAATGCGTTCATTATTCCATTTATATAATGAGCCTAGTGCCATTATAAATGACTTTTGATAGTAGGTACAAATTCGTTGGGAGATACAGTTCCGTCCCTGGCCTAAGCAATATTATAGGTACCTAGGTAAATGCATTTTGTTAAACTATAGGTAGGTACTCTATAGGTTGCATGCATAGGTATGGCATGCTGGTCGAAAGCTTTGACTAAATGTTTCGTCTAAGTACTCTGGATGTTTTCTAGAACCTTTTCGTATTTAGACGCGTTAATCTTATTTTTCTATCAAGGTTAATTTTTGACCTAACGTCAGTGGCCGACGACATGCTCTTTATTAATTAATATACTTCTTAGTCTGGCCATAAATACTGTTACAATTATAAATAAGAAAATTATTAGATTTGAATTTGGAATCTGTCATTTTTATACGATTGTTCATTGAGTTTTCTAATTTTGGAGCCAATACATTGTACAATATTTTGCGATATTAAAATGGAGTGGGGTGAGAAAGAGAACCGAATCGCTGTGATTGCGTTACACAAAGTTGATATGGAGCCATATGCAATTTTTAAAACTCTCCATACGCTTAGTATTAGTCAAATGTTTGTGTACCGGGCTATTAATAGGTACAATGAGACCTCCTCTGTTTGTGACAGAAAAAGATCTGGCTGTCCACGTAGTGTTCGTACGAAAAAGGTGGTCAAAGCAGCAAGGGAAATAATTCGAAGAAATCCTGTCCGAAAGCAAAAGATTTTATCTCGGGAGATGAAGATAGCACCCAGAACCATGTCGCGTATTTTAAAAGATGACTTAGGACTTGCAGCCTATAAGAGACGCACTGGTCATTTTTTTACTGATAATTTAAAAAAAGAATAGTGTGATAAAATCGAATCAACTACTGAAGCGGTACGCAAAGGGAGGTCACAGAAAAATTTTGTTTACGGATGAGGAAATCTTTACAATTGAGCAACATTTTAACAAACAAAATGACCGTAATTATGCTCAAAGCTCTAAGGAAGCTTCCCAATTAGTCGACAGAGTGCAACGTGGGCATTATCCGACTTCAGTGATGGTTTGGTGGGGTGTTATCTATGAAGGAGTGACTGAGCCATATTTTTGTGAAAAAGGTATTAAAACATAGGCACAAGTGTATCAAGATACCATTCTTGAGAAGGTAGTTAAGCCCCTAACAACATCATATTCAATAACCAAGTATACGGTCCTTCCAACAAGACTCGGCGCCGGATCATAAAGCTCGGTCCACGCAGTCTTGGTTGGAAGTGAACGTTTCGGACTTCATCAGAGCTGAAGACTGGCCATCGTCTAGTCCCGATCTTAATCCGCTGGATTATGATTTATAGTCGGAGATTATGTTTAGAGAGTACGGCTTGCTCTAAACGCCATGATAATTTGGAGTCCCTAAAACAATCCATGTGTAAAATTTGTTTTCACTGTTTATTCTGTGTAAAATGTGTAAATCTCCTCGGTGAGCTTCAGCCTGAGGTGAGCTATTATCGAGTTAGCCCACCTCAAGTCACCGAGAGGATTTTTACAGAATAGTACCTACTGTAGGAGTAGCTTAAAATTTATTGATCCTTGGCCACAACGGGATACCCTACACGATCGACTATACGAACACCATTCTCCTAATTACCTAAATCCTACCCACATATTCATGAAAGAAAACATTTTGATCGCATCGCATCGTATTTGTTTTTTAAAAAGCGTCGAAACTTCGTCGTAGAAACTACGTCAATTAATTTTACCAATCTACTTCATGTTTGATTCAGGTGTGGCATCGAATTCAGTCTGAAATTCAGTCAAAAGCCGTCATGCAAGCCTATATCACGCAACGCATTCACGATTCACTTTTTAATTAACTGTCAATCTTAATATTTCGTTTTCGCGATAATTGAGTGTCACATACACAGCTTTTGATTTTTCAAAACTATCTTTTGGTGCTAGGTAGGTATTATTTCTGGCACGATTATAATATGCAACGTGTAACTGGAAAACTAGAAGGGATATTTGAAAAAATCATTATCATCAGCCGGAAGAAGTCCACTGTTGGACAAAGGCCTCCCCCTAGGAGGGAAGGGGGGTTACATTCTTTGTCCATATACGGTGCGGCGCCAGCCAGCGCTGGTCGGGTGGTGTCAAATACGCGACGCTCGGATAGCAGATTCTTTGCGCAGGCACAGAATACTAAATAGTACTACGCGCAGGGTCGCCATGTACGGTAGGCAAATACAGTAAATGAAACCAATGACTGCTGAGAATATACCGAGTTTATTACAATAATAATATGGTATAAAAGGGTGTCTTTAATGACATAGATTATAATAATGTAGAGGGTACCTTACAGCAGGCGTCTTGGGGATCGCAGTGAGGTCGTTAAATACAAGGAAGCCGCTACTGCCCGATTTCCAGATTTAAGGTGTTGTCCTAGGTGAGCGATTAGTCGCCTTCTACGACACCCTCGGGATGAAATGGGGGGGTGCTATTCTAACTCGGACACCCCACGGGGCATTTGAAAAGGTAGCTGATGACATTTAAGTCCACATAACTGAACTTAATGTACGGATCGATTTCAGGGTTGACCCCATGGTAAAAGTTGAGAGTAATTAAAGTAGTACCATTTTTCTCGGGTTTTGCCTCGGGCCGGTGCCAGATCGCTGGTTGGCTGGAACGCTTACGAACCGGAGAGTTATTAATCGTGGTAAAACTAAAAGAGCACACCCCATAAACGTGTAAATGGGTTATGAGCAGAATGCAGAAGCAGTGAAAACCCTGTGCCACTGTTATTGCAACATGTATAATTCTGTCTACGCCCTTGGGGCTGCGCAGAGAGTTCTGCCAAAGTGGCCCATTAAAATAGCCTCCACGTGGAAAGCGATGGTGATACATAAATGTACGCTCGGCATTATTCTGGGCAGTAAGTTGCTCCTACCAAACATTTTGTGAACTGTCTAATATTTTAACCACGCAATGATACTTTCTATTTATAGACTGCTAGCTACATAACAATGTGTACCAAAAGACCGTAACCTGTCATCGAAAATAAAAACAAAGAGACGACACTGACAGTGACAGCAAACTGACATTCACAAATTCACAAACAAACATTGACATTGACTTGACAGACAGACAACAAAAATATTAAAAGACATTAAATTTATATTTTGTGGCGCCAAAATATTCGCTGGAGGAGTGTGAGTGTAGCTTTACCTGATTTATTCGAGAAAAAAAATACTTTTGTTTGCTATCCTGACTTTTCGCAAATCAAAAAAAGAAATAATGAAGTCCACTGATTCATTCTGTGCCTGATTATAACCTGTCTTCGCAGGTTGGTTTCGTCGACTAAACCCTTTCCCTACGGAGATTCAACTAATATTTATTTCCTACCTACTTTACCTAATTACTTAGAATTAAAAATCAGTGATAAAGCGACCTTATTACCTCAAATTATGGCGAATGTTCAGAAGATAATTTCTAACACGGCTCGCACCGTACAAAAGAGACCATTTAGGGTTTCTATTGAAGGTAACATCGGCTCTGGAAAGTCGACTTGCATCCAGTTCTTTGACAAGTATCCTAATGTTGAGAAACACGGGGTAAGTGTATTTTGTTGAATCATTCTTTCTAAAGTATCAATTGCCTATTTTCCACTAGTCTCTGTGCTAAGTCTTAGGCGTTTTCACTAACACTAGGCTGAAGACACCGAAATGTGTTGAAAATCCAACAGTAAGTTTTTAGGTTTCATCTAGTGTCCATAAAAATAGGTATTATTGTTTTGTTCTTTTAAACTTGAATTTTTACTATTCCATTTTAGTGGGTACTTCCTCAATTTGTCGTTTTAATTTATTGAAACACATGAATAGATTAATTAGGTTTTCCAAATTACCTCTGTTCCAGGAACCCTTACACGAATGGCGCAACGTTTGTGGTCATAACCTACTTGGTCTACTCTATGGAGATATGAACAAGTGGACCTTCCCATTCCAACACTACGTACATCTCAGCAGACTCAAGATACAGACCAGCCAACCTTGCAACTCTGATATCACTGTAAAGATGTTTGAAAGGTAACATATTTTGTGTTTTTCATCCAATCAAAACATTCTTCCAGATTTTAAAATACACCAGTCTTTTTCAACAAAATCACAGCAAAGTTAAATAAATACAATGTAGGTAAGTAATCAGAAATACTATATTTGTAATTTTTTTATTAGACTTAAAACATCTTTTGTCAGGTTAGTATTCTACACTATGCATACTACATATTTTATTATTTTCTCAGGTCTGTACAGAACAGTAGGCACTGTTTTGTAGAGAATGCCAGAAAACAGAATTTCCTCGAAGACCCTGAGTACCAGACACTGTTAGCTTGGTTTGATTACTCCGAAAAGTGCCTGGATATCAGTTTAGATCTCATAGGTGAGCATTTATGCTTTTTGACTTCTATGGTCCCAAAAACACAGCAGACAATTGTGATACAAACTTAGTGATAAGCACCAAGCATTGCATTACTTATTATTACTTTTTAATATTATTATTTTCTCTGATTTTATGACGTCGTAATTTAAATAATGAAATGATTTACTTTGTGTTTGTGATTTAATTTTTATTGTGTAATTTAGCCCATCAAATTCTTTTTTTTTATATTATTATTTTAGCTGATTTTATGACTTCGTAATTTAAATAAGGAAATTGTTTATTTTGTGTTTTAGATTTAATTTTATTATGTAATTTAGCCCAATGTTGTAATGAAATATTATTATTATTAATTGACTATGGAACCAGTTTACTGAAATAAATGAATTATTATTATTGTTGAAATGGTCCATACATAAGCCTGTCCTACACGATGAAAATGTATGAAGTTTATTTTTTTAAACAAGCTGAATTGCATGTCAGTGTCATGAATGCATGACTAAAATAATATGATACCTGTTTAATTTACAGTTTATCTAAAAACAACACCTGAGACAGTTTGGGAGAGGATGATGAGACGTGGTAGGGCTGAGGAGTCAGAAGTGCCTTTAGACTATTTAAAACAGGTCAGTTCTTTTTATAAAGTCTTTCCCTTTTTTATATGGAGTATATCCAAAGAAATGTAAAAACTGCAGTGATAATGGAACAAATCACATTAAATATTTCAATACAGAATTGTATTTTTCAGTAGCACCCTGGAGTCTGATCTGTTCTTGATGAACTCCCAAAAGGTTCGGCCCTTATTATATGGGCCTTAAAATAAATGGTACTAAGGCAAAGGTGAACCTCTGCTGACCCCTTCCTTCCTTACCTGTGTTTAAATGTTTTTGTTATGTTGGAAAGCTCATAAAGCCACTGCCCCTACACCTTATCTCTCCCTAGCCATGGGGGTTACTGTTTTATCAGACTGAGAGTGAAGGAAGTGAACTCACTGCCCGCCTCTCTGTTCCCCGATAAGTATAATCTGGGTATCTTCAAGGCATGAGTGAACCGGTTCAACTTAGGCAAGAGTGCTCCATAGACCGCATTATCACTTAAGATCAGGAGACATGCGGACAAATGCAAGCCTATTAAAAAAGTAAAGTAAGAGAATCTATTGCATACACCCTGACCTCTAACAGTCCACTTGTATGTATTCATACACTTGTGCACTCAATATAACAGCATAACAATATTTTTTCAGGTCCATGAATCATATGAAAACTGGTTGAGTTCGCCAGATGTAGGCTGTGAGGTGCTGACGATTGATGCCGACAGAGGCCTCGATTGTGTCAGAGAAGATTTAGAAAGATATTCCTACAAAATACTTGGTGGTAATCACACAAATTAAACAAATTTTAGCATACTTGCACCCGGCCTCTGATAAGGCATTGTCTGTACTTCCTTTAAATTATTAATTTTAAATATTTGCTAAGAGAGTGCCCTACTCGTATTAAGTGCTCTGTTATGTTACAGTTTGATTCAATTTTAATGGCCGCTGTGAAGTGCGTTACTGGCTGCGCTGTACCCCGCCCCTCACACGTGAAATAGGGTTGCTTACGAAAGCTAATCTCAGAGGGCGCCACTGAACTATAACATAAACACTCATAGTCTATGGTAAACACTATAAGTACGGTAAAATTTAGAAGTTGCGGTATGTGTGTTTTGTTGTAAAATATTATCAATAATATTATCAAAAATGCACAATACCCATACATAATAAATAATATGTTCTCAATATAAAAAAAAAATTGATGCAAAGATAAAAAAAAATATGATGTCAATGTCTCTTTGTTTACGTTATATCTCGGTGACGCCTCTAGCGGAAAAGTTTGGCAGTCATATTTTTAATAGGGTATTTTACTCTATACGAGAAAAAATCTATAAATATGTTATTGAGACAGTTTAGGCACAAAGCAGTCGGAAAATGTAAGTTTTAGTTCATAAAATAACAAAACAAATTTTTAAATTCAATTCAAAGTTTTCAGTATTTTTAATCTGTTAAAAAACACCGTGAAATAGTAGCGGCCATGATATTACACAGTACGGCTGTGTAAACAAAAAATTGTCAACTGTCAGTCAACCGATTGGCTTAGCTTATACTACCTATAGGCTTTGTACTTTTATTATTTTCGTAACCAACGTAATTTTTTAATTGTTACCCTATTACAAAATATGCTTTCAATTATTTTTAAATGATATACAATTTTCATATTTAATATGAGCTCATTTGATACAAAACGAACTGACGTCATTTACGCTGAGCAATATGGCGTCCAGTAAGAAGAGTTTTCGTCAAACTACGCGCGAAATTTGAAAATTTAAAATTCGGTTGCATTTTTATGGCACTTAACGATTGAATAAAAATTTTGTGTTTTTTTTTTGGTGGCATATTAGCACTACAGAATTTCATTGAGACACTTTTCAAAAATGGGTGTAATACCCTATTGTTACCTGTTATTTTTGTTGTTTGATTGTTATTGTACTTAAAAATATGACTCACCTCGTGAGCCACTGAGCCACTCACCTCGTGTTCAGAACAGTCATTAAGTTTGAACCGTACTGTACCCAAGAAGCTTATAGGTAAAAGTGGAGGCAACACTATACACCTAAGTGAAACCAACTGTGGGCAGACATTCTCTTTCTGAATGCATACATAAGATAAAGAAAACACATATCACTGTCTCGTTCTTATGTATGTATTTAGAAAGAGAGCGTCTGCCCACAGTTGGTTTCACTTAGGTGTTTAGTGTTGCCTCCACTTTTACCTATAAGCTTCGCCATCCCCTTCCTGGTTATTTTTTTTAACCCTTTAGCCCCGCTTCACGGTAAGCAAACCTTAGGTCGACTACAGAATCAGGGCATAGTTGTCACCGGCGGCGGTGGTTTGACAGAAATGTTGTCAAAAAACAAAAAAGTAGCATTTCGCCTCTAATGGGTGTGTACTCGATGCGTTCCTTCCTCCTTTCCACACAATCAAAGGCCAGGTTTTGAACCCCGCATATGAGGATAGGATAGGATCAAGAGCGTCGCCAGGACTCGCCAGCTGATGGCCTAGGGAGGGGGAGGGGGCAAGTTGAAATATGGTGGAAAAGTATGCCCCGCCTTGGCGACGCCCTTGGATAGGATGCGAGTTTATAAAATGATTGATTAATAGCTATGTCCAAATTGTGTATATCGTGACTATTATAAATTATATTATTTCGCGTCTGGTAACACTATTGACTTATGTATACCTACTAACGGCATGGTTAACGCAGTGGCAGAGCGATTTATCAATGGTTGAAATGTGTTAACAGCCTTACAATATGGTGCAGAAGGTAGAGTGACCTGAAGGCTAATTCACGTAATTTATGACGCGCCGATGAAGTTGTAGTGCAGTTAAGTTCAAGTTTGAGTGATAAACGGTATTCTTGTAATCTTTGAACTGCGCGTAAGCTACGCGTGAACTGCACGTCAACTGTACGACAACCAAACTCTACCAAACTTACATATGATGTAGCCACATGAGAGAAAAAAATATTACTCACTAAATAATCGAATAGAATCGATTACATTTCAGTGAATATGACGTTATTATAATATTAAAATAATACCCCAGTACAGATTTTAGTGCTTTTTCTTAACGTCAAACGAATAGTAGAATGCTGATCATGTTGCGTTCCGAAGCAAAGTCGCGCAACAGTAGAATGCCGTTATTGCGCTCGCGTGACGCGAACTTGACGCGAGCGTGTCTGACAGCGGTAGAGAATACGAAAAGCGTTGTTTTGATTGAAACCAGCACTTCTTTAGTTACGTGAATTAGGCCTCAGAGGGCCTGTGTGAGTTTTTATTCGAGGTATTAGAACTCGAACGCGTTATGGTAAACAATCTCTTAAGTATATCAATTTGTATAGAATAATTGAGTTTCGTATTGTTGCCACCAATAGAAATTGGAGTTTACGTCAACTCGATCAAGTTCGAATAAATCATACTAGGTTCTGTTTTGTGAAATTTTTAGCACAGCATCTGGTTGGTATGGTAATAAAAAACTTATACATCGTATACCGACCAGATGTAAAGCTAACTTAAGCTACTTAGTAACAAATAGGTATATTATTTAGACAAGAATGATTAAAATGATCAACATAACCCTCCAAGTTAAAGGACAAGATCAAATAAACGAAAACAATATATTTTTACATAAAAACACGTTTCTATATGCGCGATAATCTCCGTAAGCGAACTAACCACTGAAGGCCCTTTTCCTGTCATGCGACTAAACTCGTGCGTACTATGACCATGCGTGCAACCCTCGTCACAGTAAAAACAACAGTGAAGGCAGAAGAACGCCGCCCGCATGCGGTTAGCACGCACACGGGCAGCCGCCCGCATGATAGGAAAAACATGTATGGAATGATAGGATGCGGACCAGATCCGCGTGCGAACGAAACTCCGCATGACAGGAAAAGGGCCTTAACGACGGATAATTCAGCGTTCGGATAAACGAGGTTCTACTGTAGGTAATGATTTTATGTCCAATGCATTATTTATTTTGTAAAATTAGTAGTAGGTAGGAGTGACTGTTAACATTAAGTATTGTTAATTTAATAAATTGATTACGTATTTTCATGAATTAAAAACACAATTATTTAACTGAGAATATGTTTTAATTATCATAAAAACAATATAATTTAATATTCCTAATTCTAAGGCCTATTTTATGCAAGTATTATAATTGTTCAATGATATTCCATTTTATGATTAACAATCATATGTTAGGGTCGCTACACACAAGCGAGTCACATTCGGTTCGGCATTTTTAATACGTATCATCATCTGTCCAGCCATTTCCCAACTATGTTAAGGTCGGCGTCCAGTCTGAATTACAGTGTTTTACATGGAGCAACTACCTACCCAACCTCCAAATCCACCTGGATAACACAATAATCCTTGGTAAGACTAGTTTCCAGACTTTCTAGCTTCTGAATTCCCATAACGACAGTGAAAGATCTACGAATGACAGCCGGGACCAACGGGTTAACGTGCTTTCCCGGGGGCACGGGGGTGCTACGATGTCACAGAAAGTTTAGGCAATACACACGTCAAACTTGTAACTCCCCTGCTTACGTTGGTGGGATTAAGCACATCAAGCCATACCAATCTGTCAAATTTTCTCAATTGAAGATTAACCTTATTCTTTGTATGAAATGGATGGTCACCGATCCACGGACCGGCCGCGGCAAGCTTATCTTAACCATGACCGACCCGTACGGCTTTTACTTAGTCAGGAGCTCCTCAATTTAATACGTTATCAAACTGTGTATTCAAAATGCCGACCCGCTGATGTGTATACACCCTTACTTAGCATCAAAATAGGTCTCAGATGTGCTATTTACACTAACGGAAAAAGTTTTTTCTTGTTCAGCGGTAGAGATGGTCGGCTCTGATATTTGTTGCGATCTCGCTCTCCCATTTGTCGCCGTTCGACAAAAGTTTTTCCTTGTTGTACAGCAGCTCCTCGTGAGTTTCTGTTGAGAACTCGAAGTTGGGACCTTCTACTATAGCGTCGACGGGGCACGCCTCCTGTGAACGAAACGAAGGACTACGTCTATACTACTGTTCTAAAGTTTGAGGTGTTTATTGTTTGAACGCGCAAATCTCCGGAACGACTGATTCGATTACGAAAAGATGTGGCAGCGAAGCTGATGCTAGCGCAAAAAAAACCGGCTTTGCCCTATTATACCGTGGTCAAAGCAAGAAGCTTATAGATAAAAGTGGAGGCAACACTCTAAATACCTAAGTGAAGCCAACTGTGGGCAGACGCTCTCTTTCTGAATGCATACATAAGATAAAGAAAACACATATCACTGTCTCGTTCTTATGTATGCATTCAGAAAGAGAGCATCAGCCCACAGTTGGTTTCAAGCTTTTGTTCTAAGTGTTGGCTCCATTTATACCTATATCTTCATGGGTCAAAGCTACTGCCTCGACGGCGCGGTCCATAGAGCCTTTGGTACTAGTGGATTTATTACGGACAGATACTCCCACCCCTATTTTGCCGCGGAATAACTGAACGATGGTAGAGAAAGGCAAGACTCTCTTCGATGTTCTATGTTAGGGGGTTTGGTTTCCGCACTTAGTCCCTAAAATATGGACGTGAGCCATGGCGGCCGATTACTCCAACCAGCCCACCTCCCTCCAGAAGCAGATCAATCTTCCCAGTCTTCTCAGGGCGTCCGCAAGGGAGTTTGGTGTTCCAAGGGATTCCCTGCGGATCTGGGTGACGCCAGTGCACCTAAGGAGTACATGTGCCACCGTTTCTTTCGCCTCCATGCAGGCTCTGCACAGAGGACTATCAGTCATCAAGGCTCTCTTAAGGCTGCCTGTCCTTTGAAGCGGGAAGGCGGTGGAGCGGAGACACCGGTAAATATTAACCAATAGGATTGCATAAAACCTCCTGTCCGCCCCAGAGCGGAGATTTTATGCTATTCTATTGGTCTAATATTGGTACAGCTCCGCTACGCTCCTCTCCGCTGTAGTGGACTGTCAGCCTAAGAAGGCCCTTCCCTTCCCATATAGTCAAAGCGAAAATGATTGAAACATTTTTTGTTTCATCCATCGCAATGTTCAAAAACAAACCGAGTGAGTGAGAACGCGATAACGTTGCACGACAAATTTCAGAAAACTTGCTCCAGGAAATACTTACCTACGTGTTTTTGAAAAAACTTTACAAGTATTTGTAAAACTGTTTGTATTTTAGAGTCCATTGCATGTGCAAGGTTTTTATGACAATGTTTTCTTAACTTCAATGTTTGAGTACATTATGAACAACCAAAATTCAGATAAAATAGACCCAAAAAAACTTATTTTCAGACTTCTTTACTCAATAAATGTTTTCAAAAAGTTTATTATTTATAACATAGAAAAAGCCAGAAGATACTCGTGTATCTTCTGGCTTTTTCTATGTGTTCGAAATATCTGGAGGAACATTTGTTGACGCCATATTCAGCGTACAGTATGGGAATTATGACGGTTTGGCTACTCTTAACACTTCAAAATACGTTTTGCGTAACCCTGACCATCTGTTATTTCTGTAATTGAGTAAACAACAAACATACCTGACAGAAACCGCAATAGATGCACTTGGTCATATCAATATCGTAGCGGGTGGTTCGTCGTGAGCCATCTTTACGCTCCTCAGCTTCGATTGTGATGGCCTGAAATATAATAATAATATGATGACATCACACACACGGCCATCTGACCCCAAACTAGGCAGACCCTGTATTATGGGTGTCAGACAGCTGATATTATGTCAGTGTACACGAACATAGAAATTTGCCCTGGGCGGCATTCGAACCCGCGACCCTGTGCGTCGGAGGCAGATACACTACCACCTCGGCTACGTAGCCGTCAGCTATGAATGGGTTGTGCGTACAGTTCTAATATCTGTTATCAATTCTCTAAGATATTATAATGTTCACCTAAATTGGGGGTAACCCCTCTAAAATGGTTGAGCTGAATGGTGCTGATTCACGCGTCATGTTCGTGAACGGGCGCTGTCAGTAGAGATTGGTCAACTCTTAACTGCCATGGTTTTTATCTTGATTATTTTTTATATTTTGTATTTCTAGATTACCTTCATTGTTTTCACATATAGAAGCAACAAGAATAATGTAAGCAGTATTTTGTAAAAATCTGATTTTAAACGAGTGTCCGTGGAGTTTCTTGCTCGTTCTTCTCCATAGAGACCTAAGTACCTACGTTTTGGAACGAGCAACTAGCTTCAACTTTCTGACTAACTGACCGATTCCTTAACAATTCAAAAGTGCCTATAAATGGTTTAATTGAAATAAATGCTTTGACTTTGACTTTGAACCATTTCACACTATTTCATGGAAATAGGACAAAAATTTGAAATTGGGATAGTTTATATTTTTTTGGACATAGCAAAAAGCAAAGACATTTTTTTATTTCTTCACTCTTAACATACACCCTTGTCATCATCACCCTATCCATTGGTACCACGTCTACCATATAATTATGTCTGCTGATGCCCGCGGCTTCGCCTGCTTGACTAATTATATACTAAAACCTTCCTCTTGAATCACTCTATCTATTAAAAAAACCCGCATCAAAATCTATTGTGTAGTTTTAAAGATCTATACATACATAGGGACAGACAGACGCTGCGGGGGACTTTGTTTTATAATATAGTGATAGTGACGTACGTGAAACTTATATACTGTAATAAGAAACTTACAGTCACACACTTGAATGTGTTAAAGAGATGGTTAGGAGATTATATTGGATCCAAGTTACCATTCTGTCTAAATCACTCTGCAGTCTTTCACAGCCATCCATGTTTGTTATGGGGAGAGTTTGTAGTTTTATTTCAATTAGACCACTAAAAGGCACTTTTGAATGTCAAATGAGAAAAAAAATATTCTAGTTGTCGGCTAATAGTAAGCACTTAGCATCTTGTACAACACTTGATAGGTCTATTGTCATGAGAAACCCTAGGGGCCCTAGATTACTTCCCTGGCTTATGACAGATCTAGTACAGTATGGTTTCAACTGATATCCTGCCTAGTCAAAATACTGTTACAAAAACAAACTAAATTATGGAACAAACCTCTGCTAACTTATAACATGTAACCAAATCACGCAATTTGTATAATATATGGTCATCTGCATGTTGGTAGTGACACTTTCATCTTGAGCTGACTTAGTATGCTTTCAATAGAATACAAGGTCAGCTTTTAAAGACTAATTTTGTAATACATGCAGTTGTACAGTTGTTGCAACAGACTGTATGTATAATGAAAACCTTATCCAATCTGCAATCAAATGATGCAAACAATTTTTTTTTAATTAAAATTTATTTCAATAGGTATTTCATTATTTAAAAAAATTGGAAACCTTAAAAAATCCAAGCAAATGAAGTCTTGGCCACTTAAATATACTTAAAAGACTTCAAGTAAGATAAGTAATAACTTACTTGGGCAGGACAGATGGCTTCGCAGAGCTTGCAAGCAATACACCTTTCCTCACCGGAAGGATACCGCCTGAGGGCATGCTCGCCTCTGAAGCGAGGTGAAAGAGGCCCTTTCTCAAAAGGATAGTTGATTGTAGCTGGTTCCTGGAAAATATAAACGAGGGTTATTGTTACATGCTAGTAGTAAAGTTTCACTTTTTTGGGCTTCATGGTTCCAGCAATAACAGAAAATAGCAAAATTAAAAAAAAAAATACTGCACAATACAGGTCTCCCTAGTTTGGGGTCAGATTGCTGTGTGTGGAATGTCCCCACAAATTATTATTATTACTGCCAAAATTCACCAGGAAAAAAATTCAACTTGCACCTGTACATAAATATTATGTGTATGTTCCATAGACCTTATGTTGGTCAGTGGGTCGTCTTAGGGATTCAAAAAGTCGAAAGCTCATGACTGTGAAAATGCTAATTAAAATAGCTGAATAATGAACCAAGGAACAAGCCATTACTGTGAACTTGGATGCACTAATATGAATTTACTTAAATAATTAGAAATATGTGAACTTTAACACTACCTTAAAAATATGAGCCAGGGTAACAGCAAAACCTCTGGCCAGCTCTGTCCAGAACAGTGTTTGAGCTGCCCTGTTCGACATTTCCTTCATGCTCATGTTGGGATCCTCAGCATTCACATACTTGTAGCCTGGTAGGTTTGGCGGGTAAGTCTTCTCTGTCTTTCCTTCTGTACTGTACTGGGCATGCCTTACTAGCAGGCTACTAGCCCCTGTCGCTCGTACTAAAAACGAAAATAAAATATGCTGATTTTGTCACAAACACGGGCTTGTCTGCAGTTGGTTTCTATAGGCATGAATTAAAAGCATGCATTTTAATGAATGATATGTATTTTACTACGATTATTCCAAAAATAGCTCGAGTTTTGGTAAATATCTAAGTGATTAAGGTTATAAACAACAATTGCGTAACACTATTTTTCTAAAAGTAGTTAACTTATGAATGGTAAACAGAAAGAAGCTTTACCTCGAGAGGATACGGAAAATATTTTAGCTAACGACATTTTCTACTGACTAAATATCTAAACAATCGCTTTTCGAAGAAATATTGATTGCGTTTTGCAACTTACAAAGACGCAAGAGCTAAAAAATAACAGCTAGCAAAACGTCAGATTTGAAACGTCAATCAATGTCAAAACATCAAATTGACAAAGTCAAAATGGACTTGGTATTGCCATACTGTATAAGCGCGTTCTACACAAGGGCAGCGATGTACTGGTTTAATAATAGTATGTAGAGGGAGGGACATGACATTTCACACACGGCCATCTGACTAGCTAGGGAGATCCCGTACTACGGGTGTCAGACAGCGGTTACACATGCACAAATAATAATAATAACCACCCAGCCCCATCGTGAGGGCTGTGACACCGGCCTCGGCAGTTGCGTCGAGCTCGAGCGACGAGTATTTCTCTCCGCCGACGACGCCACCACCTGTGCGTCGGCGGGGACCACGCCGGCCGCCGGACAGCTTGGGACTTCGAGACCCACCGGTCTCTGATAGGGTCCCCGCTACCGGTGGAAGTGTGCAGCGCATGAGATGGACGCAGTCTATTAATGAAAGTGTCATGCGCTCATACTATGGGGCTACAGAGGGGGGAAGTAACTTGACTGCGTACCGTGGTCGGATGCTCTCTCTGTTTCAGGTGCTTGAGCCAGCTGTCAACGTGTCGGCACAGCGACTGTCGGATCAGGTGCGAGTCATCCAGCGTAACCATATGCTGGATAACGTTGTACTTGATCGACTACGCCTAGAATCACGGAGTAGCCATGACACGTCTGCTTTGCCACTGGTTGCGGTCGCGGTACAATCGCAAGATTTACCCAGTGCTTCACCGCGACCTGACGACGGTGGTGAAGAGGATGATGGCGAGGCTATCCGTGAGTACCCAGTGCAATATTCAATTGAGGAGTGCTTTGGAGGATGCGTTCCGGGAGTATCGCTCCATACCGCCTGAATTAAAACCGCGACTACCTCGTTTGCCTATGCACAAGAAAAATAGGGCGCTGGTGTGTGCTTTAGATTCGCAGCTGTCAAATTATTTTGACAGCAGCAAAGACCTCGCTGATACCCACTCGATCTTGTACTGCGCGGCTGTAGCAGCATGTCGTGTAGCTCATGTCAAATTTCCCAACAGTGACGGAGCTGCACGACCAAAACCAGCTGTACCAGCATGGCAGTACAGGATTGAGCGTCGTATTAGTGAGGCTAGAGCACTCATCGGCAAGCTTATCTGCTTCAGGGAGGGCAACACGCGCCCTAGAGTGATGCGCTTTGTGAGGCGGGTATTCTCGGGGAGTGATATCAATCCTCGAGATTATTTGTCCTGCATCACAGAGCGTATCGACTTCCTGAAGCAGAAGATCTATGCATGGGCAAACCGTATTTGACGATACAAGCGACGAGTGGAGCGGTACACTCAGAATCGCATATTCCAGAGTGATGAGAGGTGGGTGTATAGGACTTGGGAGCGACCGGACCAAGGCGTGGCTGATGCGCACCAGCCGGATGATGCTGCCATGTGTTCGTTTTGGCGCAGCATCTGGTCGGTGCCTGTTAGTCACACTGAGGGCGACTGGACTCGGGAGGTTGAGCGAAAGTGTGATCTAATACCAGAAATGGGGGCAATAACCATCAGCCCCCAAGACGTAGCCCGTGCAGTTCGTCCGTTACCTAATTGGAAATCTCCAGGACCGGACGGGCTGCACAATTTCTGGATAAAATGGTTACAGAGATCACACGTTCGCTTGGCGTCCCAGTTCCAGTCAGCCTTAGAGTCAGGATCGTTGCCCCAATTCCTAACAACTGGAATCACCCACCTGCTCCATAAATCAGGTAGCACTACGGAACCCAAAAATTATAGGCCGATCACTTGTTTACCAACGGTCTATAAAGTTCTTACATCCATTTTGAGAGCTAAAATTAACGAACATATTGACAAAAATTCTATCATGTCTGCCTCTCAAAATGGATGTAGCAACGGGTCTCGTGGTACTAAGGAGCTCCTCCTCATTGATATGGCCATTAACCAGCAGGTTCGTCGTTCCCGGAAGGATCTGTCGACATGTTGGATAGACTATAAGAAGGCCTATGATTCTGTGCCACATACATGGCTCATGAGGGTGTTAGAGTTGTATAAAGTTGATACAACTCTGCGCACCTTCCTGATGTCATGTATGGGGCAATGGAAGACAGTCCTTCGCTATCCAGGATATCGGCAGATCCGGGAGAATAGCGAACCGATAAGGATCGAGCGAGGTATATTTCAGGGCGATAGTCTGAGTCCACTGTGGTTTTGTTTAGCTTTGAACCCTCTAAGCACGTTGCTGGAGGGTTCAGTCTGGGCTATCGGTTGAGAAGAGGAGGTCAGGTTATATCTCACCTCCTTTACATGGATGATCTGAAACTCTTTGCCCCCAACAATTTGCGACTGATGGAGCTACTGAAAGTAACAGAAACGTTCAGTAGCGCCATCAGGATGGAATTTGGTGTGGACAAATGTGCAGTCATGCATGTGAAACGAGGGGAGATTGTGGAATCCGTGGGAACCCAACTCTCGGATTCCATACACCTTAGACCCCTCTCCTCAGCCGAAACCTACAAATACTTGGGTATGTCGGAAGCGTTAGGCATCAATGCTACCGACATGAAACAATCGTTGAGGGAGCGCTTCTTTGGCCGGCTGAATAAAGTTTTGAATAGTCTTTTATCAGGCGGAAACAAGGTGCGCGCCTTCAACGGATGGGTCATGCCGGTTTTGATGTACTCTTTCGGCATACTCAAGTGGACTCAGACGGAACTTGACGCCCTGGATAGGAGGGTCCGTACATTGCTGACCGCAAATCGGATGCATCACCCACGGTCATCGGTAATGAGACTGTATATCCCACGGAAGTGCGGAGGACGAGGCTTTCTTAATGCTAAGTCCCTGCACAACCGTGAGGTATGCAGTCTCAGGGAGTACTTCCTTAAAGCCGACGTGGGGATGCACCGAGATGTGGTCTCAGTGGACAAGGGTCTCACCCCGCTCTCCTTAGCGAACGAGAACTGGCGCAAACCTGTAGTACTAGATACTAATGACCACAAGAAGGTATGGCAGAGCAAGGAGCTTCACGGGCGCTTCTACCGGGCCCTACATGGACCTGATGTAGACTTCTTGGCGTCCGTATCCTGGCTGCGATTCGGTGACCCCTTTGGGGAAACCGAAGGTTTTGTCTGTGCGATTATGGACGAAGTTATGATGACGAACAACTACCGGAGGTATATTGTGAAGGACGGCACGGTTGACATTTGTCGGGCATGCCACCGACCGGGAGAATCAATCCGACACATTATCTCTGGGTGCTCTCGTCTGGCTAACGGAGACTACTTGCATAGACACAACCTTGTAGCTAGGATTATCCACCAGCAACTTGCTCTAAAATACAGGCTTGTGGAATCGGAAGTACCGTACTACAGGTATGTGCCCGACCCAGTTCTCGAAAATGGCAACATCAAATTGTATTGGGATCGATCTATCATCACTGACAGGACTATTGTTGCCAATAAGCCTGACATAGTGGTGATAGATCGATTAGAGCGTCGCGCAATGATTGTTGATATAGCGGTTCCGCATGACGAGAACCTCGTGAAAACCGAGAAAGATAAACAAATTAAGTATCTTGACTTGGCTCGCGAGGTTGTCGACATGTGGGATGTGAATACAGCAGTCATTGTGCCGATAGTCGTTACGGCCAATGGACTCATTTCCAAGAGCCTCGACCAACACCTAAGGAGGCTCTCGTTGGGCAGCTGGATCAAGGGCTTGATACAGAAAGCGGTACTCCTGGACACGGCGCGTATAGTCAGGAGATTCCTCTCTCAGGAGCCCTGACCACCGGTAGCTTGGACCCTGTTCCCGATACCGGTGGGCTACTATTTTTTATATTTTTAAATGTTTTTATTTATTTTTTACTAATATTTAAAAATGTTATTTAATATGTTAAGAAAATGAATAAACGAGAATAATAATAATATGTGGGGACATTTTCACACATGGCCATCTGATCCCAAACTAGGGAGACCCTGTACTATGGGTGTCAGACAGCTGATATACATACACAAATACATTTATAAATACAAATACAATTGCTAGGTATACTTTATGCCCTTCAAATTCACATACAGGGTGTCCGGTAATTAATATATAACCTTGAAATGGCTTATAGTAGAACTTATTCCATGCCATTCAGAAAAAAAAACGAAAAAAAACAACCGATAGAAAACCGACAGGCCAGCAAGTCGGCGTCGATACCTACAAAATAAAAATAATTATTATACAGGGTGTCCGGTAATTAATATATAACCTTGAAATGGCTTATAGTAGAACTTATTCCATGCCATTCAGAAAAAAAAACGAAAAAAAACATCTATCAAGTAGTACCCAAGAAGCTTATCAGCTTCATGGTAGTACCTAAGATTAAGATAAAAATTTGCCTTATTTTACTTTATTGCACTATGTACCTACGACTAGAAATGTTTTTTTGTTTTTGTAATATTTTTTTTCCTATTTTTTTCTGAATGGCCATAAGTTTGTAGCCACCATGCATCACAGCACATAACGTTTGAGCGACATTTCTGCATAAAGAAACATTGAAGCAACCAGCTCTGAGAAGAACTATAACGTTTGACATTTCTCGTAAAAGAAACAGAGAATAGTTCTGAAAAGAACTGTTGTTATGTTTTTTGACAAACTGCGAAGAAACGAGAAGAAAGCTTCGAGTCGCGGCGTCTTCCTATCGCCGCGCCCAAACAATCACACGCAGATATTCACGCAACGGCGGCTGCGTCGAAATGGAAGCGCGCGACGACCGCGCACTTATATTTATGCATTCAGCAGCGCGGCGCGCGAGCGCGGGAAACACACACGCGCCCCCTCGCGGAATTCACGTGACAACAGTGCAGTGTGATGTGATTGGTTGTAATTACTTTGTTCCTATTGGTTATACTTTTGTAAATTTGTTGTTTAAAATTAATGTACAGTTTTTGATTGGTTAAGAGAACATAATGTAAATACTATATAAGACGCACTATTTTGTAAATAAATATATTGCTTTATTATTACTTCTACACTATCAACGAGTATTTTCTTCAACCTTCTGATATCTCCAAGAGTCAATCAAGATCCTCCTAACTACCGCCTAGAATCTCCAAAGTGGTCACCATCGCTAAAGTGGTGACCCCGACGTGATCCAGCTAAAGTGGTTACCCCGTGCAGAACACAGTGAAGAAATTGAAGATCGCCTCAAAAAAAAAAAAAAAAAAAAAAAAAAAAAAAAAAAAAAAAAAAAAAAAAAATCCATCAAGATGTCGAATCCCTGCTCAACAGAACAATCAAGCTCAACATCGCACTCAAGCCCGAAGGCGGAAGCGGCCGGCATATCACTCACCATGCGCATCCCACCTTTCTGGCGCGATCGACCACGACTCTGGTTCATCAGCTTCGAAGCAGCAACTCACGACCTCAAGAAAGGAGAAGGCCAGCTCGCTCAGATGGTCATTGCACAGCTCGAGCGACAAGATATCGAGCAGATCATGGACCTACTTTACAACCCACCAGAGACGGATCAATACAAGGCCATCAAGGAAAGACTCATAACAGCCTACGAAGAGTCCGACAGCCGCCAGTTTCAGAAACTGCTGTCCGAGATGGAACTCGGAGACCAGAGGCCGACACAACTACTCCGGCGCATGCGAAACCTTGCTACAGACAAGATACCGGAATCCACTCTGCGACTCATGTGGACCAACCATCTTCCATCACACGTCCGTTCAGTCCTCGCCGTCAGCGAAACATTCAGCACCAAGACAGCACTCGATGAACTCGCTCTACTCGCTGACAAGATAATGGAGCAGACAGCAGCAACAGAAGTCGCAGTCGTGCAGACAACACCACCACCACCACCATCCGCACCACACGCCGATACGCACTACCTTATTAGCGAAATAAGAAAATTATCACTAGAAATAGCTGAGTTAAAATCAAGTCGATATAACAACAACTATCGCCACAGACGTCACTCATCTCGTCACCGCAGCACGTCACGACCGAGAGCATCGAGCAGTCGAGAAGCATCGCCATCACCATTCTGTTACTATCACCGACGTTTCAAAGAAGAAGCTAGGCGCTGTACATCGCCTTGCTCATTCAAGAAACAGAACTCGGAAAACTAGACGGAACGTTGGCAATGGCGGACACCGGCGTTCAAGAAAAGTCCCACCGCCTATACGTCACTGACAGGAACTCGAAGTTATCATTCCTAGTCGACACTGGAGCAAACATATCCGTGCTACCGAGAACAAAGGGACAGATACATAAACCGCTACCTTTCCAGCTATACGCAGCGAACAACACAACTATAGCTACGTATGGCGAGAAAACATTAACACTCGATTTAAATCTTCGTCGACCGTACTTGTGGAAATTCATCGTAGCTGACGTCACCAAACCCATACTGGGAGCCGATTTCCTCAATCATCACCAACTTATCGTCGATCTGAAAAACCGAAGATTAATCGACGGTGTGACTAGCCTAAAGGTCAACGCCCCGCTACGACTATCGGACGTACCTACTGTACGCAGCATAGACATCACGCAGTCATACCACGACATATTAGCACAATATCCCGGCATAACAAGACTAACATCGATGCAACTAAGCTCCGATATCAACGTGCAACATTACATCGAAACAACAGGACCACCGATACACAGCCGAGCTCGACCGATCCCACCACACCGTTTCGAAATAGTGAAGAAAGAATTCGAAAATATGATCGAACAAGGATTGTGCAGACCTAGCAAGAGCCCATGGTCATCACCTCTACACATCGTTCCCAAGAAGAATGGCGATATTAGAGTTTGTGGTGACTATCGCCGACTCAATTCCATCACTATACCAGATCGCTATCCTGTTCCACGCATCAAAGATTTCACTCATCACCTATCAGGAAAAACTATCTTCTCAACAATTGATCTCAACCGCGCCTACCAACAACTGAGCGTAAGAGAAGAAGACATCCAGAAGACAGCCATTATAACTCCAATGGGATTATTTGAATTCCCACGTATGTGCCCAGGTTTGAAAAACGCGGGACAAACGTTTCAACGTTATATCCATGAAGTTCTACGAGAATTAGATTTCGTTTTCCCTTTCATCGACGATTTGTTATTCTCATCAGAAAACGAAGACCAACACAGAAAACATCTCCATATAGTACTGAAGCGATTAGAAGAAAACGGTATCACCATCAACCCCACCAAATGTAACCTAGGCAAACCAGAAGTCCAGTTCCTTGGTTACACCGTATCGGAAGAAGGAATAAAACCACCGCAACATAAAATCCAAGCAATCACCGATTTCCCTCAGCCGACTACAATCGAAGAACTACGAAGATTTCTCGGAATGATCAATTTCTACCGTGATCATATACCTAACGCCGCAGTACTACAAGCCCCACTTAATTCATACCTACACAACGTAAAGAAGCGAGACAAAACTCCGATCACCTGGACCGATGAGGCAACGCAAGCATTCCAGCATTGTAAAGCCAGCATCATAAAAGCAGCTTTACTCGCTCACCCATCACATCATGCAACACTTGCCTTATTCTGTGACGCATCCGACAACTCAGCTGGTGCCGTTCTACAACAATACCTAAACGACACATGGCAACCGCTCGGATATTATTCCAAGAAATTCACCGACGCGCAAAAGAAGTATTCTACATACGATCGTGAATTACTCGCTATCTACATGGCAGTGAAACACTTTCGTAAAACATTTGAAGGACGCCACCTTATTATATTTACGGATCACAAACCATTAACGTTCGTAATGTCAAAAGCCCAATCAAACACAGAAATACCAAGACGAACGAGACAACTTTTGTTTATTAGCGAATTTACCACGGACATACGTCACGTCAGCGGTAAACAAAACATCGTCGCCGACACACTCAGCCGCATCGAAACAATATCTTGCCCATCTTCAATAAACTTCAAGGACATAGCTACCGCGCAAGAAAAGGATAGCAACATTGAAAAATTATTGCAAGAAAACAACATCAATCTCAAGAAAATAATAATACCTAACACTGACATCGAGTTATTCTGCGAAACATCTACACCTTATATACGCCCGTATATACCAGAAGAACATAGACAAGAAGTTTTCAACAGTGTGCACAATATCAGTCACCCTGGTACGCGCACGACTCGTAAACTCGTCACACAAAAATTCTTTTGGCCATCAATGAACGCAGACATCAGCCGTTGGACTCGAACCTGTATACAATGTCAGAAAAGCAAGATACAACGTCACACATTCTCAAACATCTCATCTTTCCCACCATGTGATCGTTTTCAAAATCTCCATGTCGATGTGGTCGGGCCATTATCTACAACAGCTCAAGGTTATCGCTACCTAGTAACAATGATCGACCGACTAACGAAGTGGCCCGAAGCAATACCTACAGATGAAATAACAGCTGATCGAATCGCCGATATCGTCTATCAACACTGGATATCAAGATTTGGTTGCCCGACTACACTAACAAGCGACCAAGGTCGTCAGTTCGAGAGTCAGCTGTTCCAAAACTTAATGAAACAAATGGGTATCAAGAAAAATCGCACCACACCTTATCATCCTCAGAGCAACGGAATGGTCGAACGATGGCATCGTTCGCTCAAAACATCTTTACGCGCGAAACTCTCCGACACAAGTTCATGGGTCAACGAACTCCCTACAGTGCTACTCGGATTACGAGCCGCTCTGCGCACCGACACCGGTGTGAGCGCCGCCGAACTTACGTACGGTTACAACCTACGTTTGCCTGGTGATTTCTTTACGAGTACACACACACCTACAATGGACTATACTTACGTCGATAAACTGCGTAGCATCATTCAAGCAAACAAACCGCAATCAGTCACCGAGCATCATAGCAACAATAAACGCGTATTCGTGCATCAAGAGTTACTCAAGTGCAGTCACGTGTTTATCAGAACTGATGCAGTCAAGAAACCACTCCAAGCTCCGTATGAAGGCCCATATCGTGTTATTAACCGAACAGAAAAGGTATATACCATACAGTTACCTAATCGGCAAGCCAACATATCAATCGATCGACTGAAGCCTGCATACGTCATAGCTGAGCATACCGATACCTTACCTCCAACCAAGATTACCATCACCAAAACCTTACCTCAAAACCAGATTACCATCACCAATACCTTACCTCAAAACCATATTACCAATACCAAGCAAACCCAAGCCAGTACCACACCAGTCAAGCAACAAGTACCTACGGACAACGTGACGTCACAGCCCGCTGTCAAGAACACAACACGTTCAGGCCGCGTCGTCAAGCTTCCGGTACGCTTCGCTTGAAGGGGAGTACTGTAGCCACCATGCATCACAGCACATAACGTTTGAGCGACATTTCTGCATAAAGAAACATTGAAGCAACCAGCTCTGAGAAGAACTATAACGTTTGACATTTCTCGTAAAAGAAACAGAGAATAGTTCTGAAAAGAACTGTTGTTATGTTTTTTGACAAACTGCGAAGAAACGAGAAGAAAGCTTCGAGTCGCGGCGTCTTCCTATCGCCGCGCCCAAACAATCACACGCAGATATTCACGCAACGGCGGCTGCGTCGAAATGGAAGCGCGCGACGACCGCGCACTTATATTTATGCATTCAGCAGCGCGGCGCGCGAGCGCGGGAAACACACACGCGCCCCCTCGCGGAATTCACGTGACAACAGTGCAGTGTGATGTGATTGGTTGTAATTACTTTGTTCCTATTGGTTATACTTTTGTAAATTTGTTGTTTAAAATTAATGTACAGTTTTTGATTGGTTAAGAGAACATAATGTAAATACTATATAAGACGCACTATTTTGTAAATAAATATATTGCTTTATTATTACTTCTACACTATCAACGAGTATTTTCTTCAACCTTCTGATATCTCCAAGAGTTAATCAAGATCCTCCTAACTACCGCCTAGAATCTCCAAAGTGGTCACCATCGCTAAAGTGGTGACCCCGACGTGATCCAGCTAAAAGTTCTACTATAAGCCATTTCAAGGTTGTCCATTAATTACCGGACACCCTGTATAATAATTATTTTTATTTTGTAGGTATCGACGCCGACTTGCTGGCCTGTCGGTTTTCTATCGGTTGTTTTTTGGGGAGTGTGCGACGGAATTGCATAATTTAATTCCGCTGAGCCCGTTCCATCATCGGACCACAAGACGTACGGCGATGCGCCACCGGTACATGGTGGACATCCCACCCACACGCACGAAACGTTTTGGGAATACATTCATTGTGCGTACTGCTAAGGAGTGGAATTCCCTGCCTGAGTCTGTGTTTCCTGATAGCTACAACCTGGGAGTCTTTAAGTCAAGAGTGAATAGGTTACTTCTAGGCAAGCGTGCTCCATCTTAGAACGCATCATCGCTTTCCATCAGGTGAGATAGGGGTCAAACGTATGCCTATCAATAAATAAAAAAATTTCGTTCGTTAAACGAAACAGAAAAAAGACATGTGTAACCTATGCTTAAAGTTTCTATTTTCGTTTGTGAATTTACAGTGTACACCCCCCGTCACTCGCGTCACCCACCACCCACGTCAAAACATTGGAATTGAAGTGACGTTTACACATTTTTATGTCGGTGCTGTAATTTTGCGAATAAATCGCCACGCAGCATGGGAGATGCATCGGTTTCTGATCCGGAATCTAATAAACCTAGCCCTGGAAGCGAGGTTCCGCCTGAGCAGGTAAAACACCCTTTTGGTTCCTGACGATAGGTACATTAGTTTTGTTGTTAGACTAGATCCTAACTTTGACGCTTGTGTTCAGGACCGGCGTCCTTTCGGCGGTTTGGAGTTCCAAGTTTCTGAAGTAGTAGGCCGTTTGGAGGCCGGTGTTAACGCTCAGGATGTCCAAGATGAAGAAAAAAAGCCGGAACCGCGAAAGATCAGTGCTGGTTTCTTTGAGCCCGAAGAAACGTCAATGGATGAAATTCTGAAGGTTTTAGAGGAGCTGGTGCTGAAGACAGACCCAAGTTGTGAGAGTGTGGAGCCCCCGCTGTTGCCGACGGACCCTGTGACGCGGGCGGCCATACTGTCTCATAGTATAGCAGCTTTGTTTGGAAGGTTGGAGAGGAGTCATGCGGCTAGACTTGGTGCTCATATTGCCAGTGAGACTACGAGATGGATGGCGCATATGTTCAGGTAAGAAACTTACTCTTTATTGCTTAGAATTTGTAAATTATTGTTAGAAATGTTGTCATGTTGAAAACACGAAAACAAACAGACAGTTGTGTTTTCAGTGAAAGGAATCTAATTGGATGCAACTGACCAAATATTTATTTCTGTGCAATGTTTATTGAATGTGTGTTTACTTTGTAATTTAAACAATATAAACAACTCTCACATACAGTGCAAAAGTATGTTAAATACTAAAGCTCTTTGTTATCGTTGAATGCTTGTTAGGTGGCATTGAAACATTGCAGGTTTAATTGATAATGAAACTTGAAACTCATTATACTTAAATGAATGTTTATGTATGAGCTAAAAAATAATGTATGCTTGAGTAAGGTAATTTGTAATTGTTTGTAATGAATATTGGACTCATTTTCGCAACTCCATGTTGTAGCCCGTATTTTGAGAATGAGATTAAAGTAACACAGCAGCAGCAGCAGCAGCAGCATTATTACACAGCAGCAGCAGCAGTATTTACATAGAGTAACATTAATATACTATGATAAGAGTTTGGAGTCAGACAATCTTACATATGTTTAATGTGTTTCTTGGGTCTCAAACTCAGGTATACAAATAAACTATGGTATGGTATAATGAGCTGGTGTTTGCACTCCACGTCTCACAACAAATAAACTAAATATACTAATTAGGTACATTATTTACATACACTTGATCCCTGTCACCTCTAGATAGGTAAATTAGCCTCGTTGCCAGTAGATGGTCCTGTGGTCATCAACAGCTTTCCTGACTTTTTATCTTGTAGATTTTACTTGACGCTGAAATTGGATGATTTTATATGGGAGATGAGAATGATAAGAAAAATCTGATTAATTATGAAATGTGTAAGTAGTTCGGCCCAGATATCTACTTTTAGGGTTCCGTACCTCAAAAGGAAAAAATGGAACCCTTATAGGATCACTTTGTTGTCCATCTGTCTGTCTGTCTGTCAAGAGTTTTTATCTCGGTAACGCGTGGAGGTATCGAGTTGAAATTGAAACCATATACTCAAGTCTACGGTCCCTTGATGCTGTAAAACAATTAACCCTCTATGTTAACGTGAAAAAAAGATATGGTCGTTTATGTCGCAAAAAGCGCATTTATAATATTAAGTAGGTATTAAGTATGGATAGTAGGTATGGATTAATATAGAAGTATGGATAAGTACCTACTAATATGTACGGAACCCTCGGTGGGCGAGTCCGACTCGCACTTGTCCGGTTTTTTTTTATTTATAACCCACCAATCTCTACAGCTGTCTGGTCAGAGGTTCCTCCCTTTTCTATGGAGGGTGAGAGCAAACATTTGCTATTAAACTTTTGACTGCCACAGTAATGTATAGATGACAAATCAAAATGTGTCCAGCATGCCAGGGTCACAAGTACATGACAGACTTCTATACGTAATTCGTAGCTTGGTGCCGAGGGCACGTTTTTGCTTTTTTGATGTGGTAGTCAAAAAGTTAATGTTTAATTTTGAATCTAGACCTTTGGCACAATATATTCAATGGGTAAATTATGTTTGTGACGGAACATAAAATAAAGTATTAGAGAAATTTATATAAATTTACTTAATTAAACGATATGGTTTTACAATTTTTTATATATTTTTGCCATTTGGTGTTTTGGATCAAAGTCACATTATTTCTTTTCTTCGCTTTGACCAACAAACGAAAATTAAAATATTACAAATAAAAATTAAATTTAAAATGTGGTAATAAATCTGTTTGGATATAAACAAATTATGTCATAAAAAACAAAAATAAGTAACATAAAATAAATCTGTACATTTAAAAATGAATCTCTAAAATGTATGTAAGCACAAAACCTCCGAACGTCTGCACCAAATTGGATAATTCTTTCTTTTTTTCTGTTCGTAATTGTCAGGAGGTTTGTATAAATTAAAATTTTAGGTAGGTAGGTAGTGTAGGTAGGTTGGTTGGGTAGGTAGGGTAGATAGGTAGTATAGGGTGGTTAGTTAGGTAGTGTTGAGTAGGTAGGTTGGTAGGGTAGAGATCAATGGGGACAGAACAACGTCTGTCGGGAGGTAAAGTAATAAAGGTAAATAAAGTACCATTATTAACTCAAAATATAGGTACTAAACAAATATTTATAACTTCCTTATAAATCCGGGAACACAATCATTTGTTTATTTTTTATCTTAATGATTATCTACACATCTTTCCAATTTACAGCATAGATCTAAAACTGATAAATTAGTGGCGTAATGTAATCATTTTATGTTATGGCCTTATCTGCTGCCTTGAAAACTAATTGAAAGTGGATAACAGTTAATGGGTGTGGTTTTTAAGGGGTGCTAAAAATTATTGTGAATGAATAATTATTGCTTTATTCTTAACTTCTTACTTTAGTATTTTGTGATTTTATTTAACTTCATAGATATTATAGCAATGTAAACTAATATTATAAGTACTAGTAAAAAGATGGTGGAATGAGAGAACTGGCAAGACAGCTAAAAGTCGAAATTGATGGAAGGAATGGAGCGTGGCCTTTGCGCTGCAGTTGGACAGTATGGGCTAAATATAATAATAATAACTAGTAAAATATGGTTGTTTTTCTGTTCATAATAGTTTCTTTTTTCTTTTGTTTAAAACACTATGAAGAACATTCATTTTATAGATTAAGAACAACGGATTAACTCACTGTGTTGTCGGGTTCGTCCAACTAGTTTCGATGGCATACGGCCACCTTTTTCGTTTAATGAAAAAACATTCATTTTGCTTTTGGAAAGTAGGAGCTTACCATTCCAGATAAAACTTTAGGTAAGAATACCGGAAAGGTACTGCAATTACCTTTTAATTAAGAGTACAGAAGAGTGTCAGCCCTAGTGAACTCTACTATTTACATACTGATGTACAGGGAATTGAAGCCTGTACCAGTTAACATCATTAGGTATTTTCCCTGGTTGAATCATTTGAATCTTATGCCAATGGTATAAAGTTCAAATTGAATGCAACTCCAACTTGACTTATCTTACTAATATTATAAATGCGAAAGTTTGTGAGTATGAATGGAAGTTTGTTACTCTTTCATGCTCAAATGCTCTGCCAATGCTCTTTTATGCGAAACGCAATTGGCCGAAATTTAACACACACATAGAAATTAATCTTAACACATCGAATTTATTATCCCGTTTGTTTTCCCCTGGGCTTAAGAGGGATTTTTAATTCTAAAATCAACGCAGACGAGGTTGTGGGCTGAAGCTAGTAACTATATACTAAAAGAACGTTTATTAGTGGGGATTAGAGCTTATATTTGCCTCATTTTCACACACATGACATATCCGTGTTTGCCATTGACACCCTAAGACAAAAAAGTAGGGATTTTCTCAACGGTTCACAGAATAATACACATTAAAGCCATGTCATTATAGTGAAATTTCAATGATAATCGTAGTAGCTACAAAATCAAATGCTATACGATACGATGTCGTATCAGCAGGTGTTTGCAATTTCGACTACAATGTCATGAGGTTAAGGTATATTATGTTTCGTTACATAAAAGTCCCTTGCAGGGCCGTGCCGTAATGTGATGGACTAGATTTAATTTATTAATCGATAATGAACTTAAAAATATCACTATAAAGATGAAAATTGTATGCAAGATATAATTCGGCGCGGCATTACTATCTTACACGCAATCAAGCCATTTGCAACTCTATTTCTCTTGGGTTTTAGTTTATTAATCATTAACAACTGCTCAAGCATATGGTTCTGTTTGGCCTGACCGTAAGACTACCACTACGCATTTCTAGTGATCCTCTAAGCCTGCTATAAATTATTACTTATATTATCATGCAAAGCAATGTCTACCAATTTAGATTAAATCGATTTGTAGTTTCGGAAATTACCTCCTACATCCAAACTTATAAACTACCTCTTTATATTATTAGTGTATGTAGATATTATAATGAACCAAAAGTTTACATAACTATACGATACCCATTAGCACTTCACGGATAAAATAATCATAATAGTGATTTTCCAGCATTTTTACGCAGGCTGATAAGGATTCGTTTTGGTTGATATTTACTTTAGTTCAACAATAAAACGGAAATATTTATCGTATGTAGGTCACTGTGTATCGTGGGACCATAAAAACAAACCTAAATTGTTTATGGGAAATATTTCATCATACATGATTTAACATGGACAATCTAGCTTTCTACATATTTAGCACAATTATCATAGTCTTATCAGTTCTCGACTGTCGTGGTGGCGCGATTACTCGCCTGCTTTGTTCGCCAGGTTGAGCAGTGTTCATTAGGATGTTTTCAATAGCAGCCTGGAGGTCCGAATTGTGATCCCCCATGGCTCAGAAAGTACGTAAAGCCGTTGGTGCTGCGCCTGATCTCTTCCCGGTCGTGTCAGATTGCCGTCTTATCGAAATAGAGAATATAGAATTCCTTCACTCTCATAGAATGTGAAATTAACTCTGAAATATGAAGAAGAATCAGGTGTTATTTATTTATTATTTACAATATCCACAGCTCTTTGACAATTTATCTTAAAATATTAACTGGTCTTACAGCCACTTAGGGGTTCACAATTTAAAAGCTATAATAATACATAAGTACAGCAGAAGTAAACATACAGAACAGAGAACCGCACGATCAAAAGAGTGTTCGATCGTGCTGTAGCTAAATTTTTAAAGGGAACAGTTTTACAGTGTTCATCCTATAAATTCGTTAGATAAAAGCGGTAGACAGTGACTTAAAAGTCAAATTATATGTAGACGAAAACCCTCCAACATTGTTAATTATTGGTAGCGGATTCAGAAAGACCGCGACCACACGAAAGCACACATTGCGTGTTCTGCTGAACCGAACTTAATGCATAAATGATGAAGGCTATCGCTAATAGTTGGCCTTTAGAAGCTATTGTCAGAAACCTGGCCCTGAATGCAGGTGAACAACTAACCTATTTGTGCACGAAGAATTGTAAGACTCTTTGGCGTGGTACACAGCTGCAGTGACATACTGGAATGGTTCCAAGGGCAATCCTCGTATTTTTTAAGGACGTTCGCATTCTAATTTCCGTTTTTATATGCTAAATATACCAGTAATTTTTCTTTTTTTTTACTCTTATTAATTAATAATTATGGTCAATTTTTGATATGGGAATGTTATTGTTCCTCCTGTCTTCATATTAATCATGTTCTCAGATTAAAAATGGCTCATAATGATAACTAGGCCAGTGCCCCTTTTAAAAACGAAATAAGGAAGCACCCCTTTGTGACAGTCGGAAGTGTTAATAAATAATAATAATAAAAACCTTTATTTATACCATAACCTTTAACATTGCTTAAATACTAGGTCACATGAGCTTCAGTGAATTAAAGGTCTTACTAATAGAGTTAACCCTGACTCCCAAACTAGGAGATCCTGTGACTTAGGAGTCAGTGTTCTGCTGTCACTATGTTACCAAAAAACTTTTACTAAAAAGTGTGTTATATTGGCACTTAAAATCTTAGTGAAACAGTATTCTTATAAGGGTTCCAGTTTTTCCTTTTGAGGTACAGAAAACTAAAAAAAAACCATAGATTTATAATACGCATGATGCAAACAAAGTTTGACCTAGAAGTAGGTGCATAACCTTTTCGTACCCCGACAAACGCACATAACATTTTAAATTCATAGTAGATACACGGGGGGTGGAGTTGCTCGCGTCCGTAGGATTTACCATCTTTCCTGACCCACCCTACACGTGTCCCCCGGGTGGTGCTAAACGAGCAACAACGCCGAGTATCGAGCGGTGGTCAACTAACTCGAATACTCGACCAATCAAAGGCAGGAAATGGCCTCTGAATTTCGGAACACCTACGAGGCTTGGCTTAATTGTCTGGCCTCCGAGGAAGAAAACCTCTACCAAAGAAAAATAAAAAAAATAACCCCAATCCTAAGGTGGGCAACGTGCCGAGAGGATGTATGACTGATGGGAAATCAGTCTCTAACGCCAACCTCAGTGGAACGGGCAACCACTGTTGTATTTGCCTTCTCCTGGGAATAGGCGTCACCCCAGGTAGCGACTTTTAAATCGTCCTCACTCGTGGGAACAAAATGAACAATTTAAATACCTCTGAAAATATGCTAAAATTAGATAAGAATAACTCAAAAACGATGACTCAACAACTCTTCCACAAAGGAATGTTTATGAATCGGCCAAGATCAAGTTCCTTTAGCGGAACAACTAATCAAGACAAAGTGACCATTGATCTATCAGATGAAACAGATAGAGAACCCGAAGAACAACAGTACATAGAAGTACACTATGGCAAAAGGCAAAGATCCAGTCCAGACGCAATAATGCGTAGCCAAAAACAAACAAAATTGAGTTACTGGCTAGCAGCACCAGCAGTACCAACATCCAACAGCTTCACAGGGCTCGACGATATAGAGCAAGCAGATAAACCGGAAATACAAGCACCAAAATCTATAAGACCCCCACCACTGTTTATTGACGGCGTTAAAAATATCCAACCTTTACAAACATTATTAGAAGAAGTTGCAAAAGGAGAGTATGAAATTAAAGTACTAAGAAGCGACAGAGTTAAAATACAATCGGAAACAGCAGAATCATACTCCACTATTTACAAAGAACTGAAAGCTAAAGACACCGAATTCTTCAGTTACCAGCCTAAACAAGATCGCAGCTTTAGAGTGGTGCTCAAAAATTTACACGCATCGACAGATAAAGAAGAAATAAAAATAGCTATTGAGGAGCTTGGCCATAAAGTAACAAATGTCTGGAACATCCAAAACTCAAGAACAAAACAGGCGTTACCAATGTGGAACATCGAACTAGAAACCCGTGAAAATAATAAAGACATATATAGCGTAAAATCTCTATTACACTGTCGCATATTGTTTGAAGCACCCAGACCTAAGCGAGTAATTCCTCAATGCACTAATTGCCAAGATTATAATTACACACAAAAGTTCTGCCATAGAAAGCCCAGATGTGTCAAATGTGCAGGTTCGCATCACACTTCACATTGCCCACGGAAAGAAAGATCAAACCAGGTTAAATGCGTCCTCTGCGAGGGAAACCACCCAGCTAACTACAAAGGCTGTACAGTCTACAAGGAGCTGTTGAAAGTCCGGTATCCTCCCCCAATCACCCAACACAAAAGGAGACTTACGAGTGTTGAACAAGCACCTACAAATAAAACAACGAATAACGGAAAATCGTATGCATCAGTCACAAAAGAACTCCCCAAACAACCTACGACGCAAACCGTTAACGCCGAAGATGACAACCAAAAAACCAATTAATTCAAAGCCATTACAGAGACACTTGTTGCCCTGATGAACCAAATGCTAACTATGACCCAAACGTTAACCGATCTAATCTCAAAAATGTCATCACATTCACATCACTAAAATTAGGTGTATGGAATGCTAATGGCTTGTCAAATCACTCGGAAGAGTTAAAAATATTCCTTAAAATTCACCACATAGATGTTTTACTAATCTCAGAAACTCACTTCACAACCAAAAGCTACTTCAGGATACCTGGATACAATATGTACCACACTAACCACCCTGACAACAAAGCACATGGAGGATCTGCTGTACTCATCAGGTCTAACATCAAGCATCATGTTCTACAAGACTACTGTAAAAACTACATTCAAGCAACAAACGTCGTAATAACGGACTGGATCAGTGACATTACAGTATCGGCTCTCTACTGTCCGCCGAGATTTACTATCAAGGAAACGGAGTTTAATGACTTTTTTCAATCCCTTGGACACAGATTTATTGCGGGGGGTGACTATAATGCCAAGCACACGTTTTGGGGTTCTAGGCTTGTTCTACCCAGAGGACGAGAACTCTTTAAATGCATCCAAACAAGAAATATGAACGTGATATCGTCTGGTCAACCCACTTACTGGCCAGCAGACAAAAGAAAAATCCCGGATGTTATCGATTTTTGTGTCAGCAAAGGAATCGTGAATAACAATATATCGTGTCGGAGTTGCTGGGATCTGTCCTCAGACCACTCTCCAATCATAGTAGAACTACACACTACCGCCCAAGAATGCGCCAAAAAATGCGTTCTGCATAACAAAAAAACTAACTGGCCCTTATTTCGAGAGCTCATCGACAAAGCATTCCAGGAACCAGTTAGTCTAAAAACTGAAGACGAAATAACAGAAGCTGTTCTGTACTTCAACAACAGTGTGCAGGATGCAGCCTGGTCGTCAACCCCACCACTACCACATAGAAGCACGGACAACTACGTAGCGAGACATATATTAGATAAAATAATCCAAAAAAGGAGAATGAGAAAGCATTGGCAGCAAAGCAGAGACCCTGGTGTGAAAAAGCAACTAAATCACATCAACAGACAGCTGAAACACATTTTAGACCAGGATCGTAATGACGGATTTCATAATTATCTCACTGGCCTGGATGCTACTGCTTCCTCAGATTATTCATTATGGAAAGCCACCAGAAGACTGAAACGGCCTGTTAGTGTTTCTCCTCCAATAAGAAAATCTGATGGTTCCTGGGCACGGACGGACCAAGAGAAAGCCGAAACCTTCTCAGAACATCTCTCAAAAGTCTTTATTCCTCACTCATATGAAGGCTCTCCAGTAGATGCCGCAGAAATTACTGACTATTTGAATACTCCTAAAAATACGGAGGAAATGCCCTTAAAATTTACAAAGACAGAAGTTGCCCGAATCATAAAAAAATCGGACCCAAAAAAGTCACCAGGATACGACCTTATTACAAACCGTATATTACAAGAACTACCAGAATCTGGCATAACTTTTCTGACGTCATTATTTAACGCCATGACAAGACTGCAGTTCTTTCCCCTGGAGTGGAAGGTTGCGCAAATTATAATGCTCCTGAAACCAGACAAACAACCAGAAGAAGCAAAATCATATAGACCCATAAGCCTGCTACCCATCCCATCCAAAATATTTGAATCTCTACTGCTGCAACGAATTCTACCTATACTTAAAGAAAAAGGACTAATTCCTGACCATCAGTTTGGGTTCCGCAATAAACATGCCACTGTCGACCAAGTGCACAGACTAGCAAATAAGATCATGGAATCACTGGAGGCAAGGTCTTACTGTACCAGTGTATTTTTGGACATATCTCAAGCGTTTGACCGCGTTTGGCATCCAGGTCTGCTGTTTAAATTAAAAAACGCCCTACCAGATCACCTGTATGGAATACTGAAATCATTTCTACAACAGCGCCACTTCATAGTACAAAGTGGGGAAGCACTGTCTGATCTTTGTCCCATACAGGCAGGAGTGCCACAGGGTAGCGTACTGGGTCCCATACTCTACTTACTGTTCACTGCAGACTTGCCGACATCTGAAACACTAACTACTGGGACCTTTGCTGACGATACCGCCATACTAGCTGCACATAGCGACCCAATAATCGCCTCACAAATACTCCAAGAAGGACTAAATGGCATATCAGACTGGCTTAAAAAGTGGCGGATAAAAGCCAACGAAACCAAATCAGTCAATGTTACGTTTACTTTAAGAAGAGGATCCTGTCCTCCAGTCACACTAAACAACATTGAAGTCCCACAATCTTGGATTGCATTTAGACAAAAGACTTACCTGGCAGAAACATATTTTCACTAAGAGGAAGCAACTTGGTATCCAAACAAGAAAACTTTACTGGCTCATAGGGCGAAAGTCTCAGCTATCTCTCGAAAACAAATTACTCTTGTACAAGGCAATACTGAAGCCAATCTGGACGTACGGGATCCAATTATGGGGCACCGCATCGCACTCAAACATAGAAATCATACAGAGGTTTCAAAATAAAGCTCTGCGTATGATAACCAACGCGCCCTGGTTTGTACCCAACGAACTGCTACACCGTGACCTACGAATGCCCACTGTGAAGCAGGAAATCGTACGCCATACCAAGTCCTATAAAGAACGAATCCAACAACACCCAAATACCCTGGCTCGGTCACTAATGGAGAATCACAACAAAGCGCGACGATTAAAGCGCAAAATACCGCAAGACCTAATCCAATCACAGTAAATATAAGTACTGTTTAAACAATGAGGATGTGACATAGGTCACATACTGAGTGAGCCAGCGATAGCACCAACCAACATACTTCTGAATGTCCCACGAAGGAGACAGAATGCAGTAAATATAGAACACAAAAAAAAAAAAAAAAAAAAAAAAAAAAAAAAAAAAAAAAAAAATAGTAGATACACGTAGACACATACTTTTCACTCATAAACAATGCAAACGTACCTAGAAAACGTCATTGAAACATGTTGAATGTGTGTAAAATTGTAAACAACATGGATTACATGCTTCATGGATTAAAATTTGCATAGAAGTGGTACTAATGGTATAATTTTATTTATAAAACACCGAACTAACTGTCTAGCCTTTTCCCAACTATCTCGGGGTCGGGTTCTAGTCTGCCGGATGCAGCTGAATACCAGTGTTTTACAAGGAGCGACAGCCTGACCTACTTAACTCAGTTACTGGGTAACATGATACACCTGTCAAAACTGGTTGTCGCTTACTGGCTTCTACTAATAACGACTATCGAAAATCTACGAATGACAACCAGGACCAACGGCTTTACGTGCTTTCCGAGGCACGGAGGGGTCTCAGCATGAGATGGGTGGTCAATGGCAAGCGTAGCTAATTAACCATGACGGATCGATTCGTACGGCTTTTACTCGAACGTTTATTTGAAAAGAATGAATACTGATTGGCCGTTTGTATTAAAATGCTTACTACGAATATGTTTACGATACGGTAGAACGTTGTTATGGTACCTACGGTTTATTTATTTATTTAAACATTATGGTACATTGGTGTAAAGGTGGATTTTAAAATAGAAAAACATGTATGAAATGATAGGATGCGGGCAGCCTGCATGCGGACCAGATCCGCGGCGATCTGGAAAAGGCCCTTAACCGTATAAAATCCACCTTTACACCAATGTACCATAATGTTTAAATAAATAAATAAGCCGTAGGTACCATAACAACTTTCTACCGTATCGTAAACATATTTGTAGTAAGCATTTTAATACAAACGGCCAATCAGTATTCATTCTTTTCAAATAAACGTTCGAGTAAAAGCCGTACATATCGATCCGGTCGCACTCATGGTCATAGTACGCATGAGTTTAGTCACTGGCGACACGCACGACACTGCAGCGGTTAACGAAATCTTTGTCCTGGATGTGGCCAGGAGCGTGCTATCACCCGCATGCGAACCAGATCCGCGCGCGGGTGAAAATACGCATGGCAGGTAAAGGGGCCTATTAATTGGCTCGATTTGTACTGGCGTTAAGGTCGCGGGTAACTATAGTGGATGCAAGCGGCAGGTTGCCGCTTGTTGTGGCGTTCTATGGGGGAGGCCTATGTTTAACAGTGGACGTCTTTCGGCTGATAATGATGTACTGGCGACTATGTCAAAGGTTTACCTGGTCTTCGGGTCGTTAGATGTATTGCTAGGCGATTATCGATTTTCAATTCGGGCAAAGTATTATTGAATTTTTCCAACAGCAGCACCTCTGAGTTTGAAAGTTGGTGGTTGTGACCCTCGTGCCTCGAAAAGCACGTAGAGCCGTTGGTCCTGCGCCTGATCTTCCCGGTCTTTCCGGATTTTCGTCCCATCGGACTATGATAGTGAGGGAATAGAGTGCACCTGTTTGTGCACATACTTTGCTTCGTATTTGGCTAGCCTCCATTAAGATCCACCGTGAGCGAAATTGGGTCAGGATTAACGCATATGACCAAATGTAATAATATATACCTTATATACTACCCACACCATATATACCTTATATAACTATATTACCTGCATTATGAGTTAGTAAAGTAACTTATGCCTACTTTAGTAACTTCAATTCTGAGTTGTGTCACTGTCCGATCGTGTACCGATTAACCGCGGAAGCGACGGAACACCACGCCCTGCGCCCTAAAGTCCTCCACCATGACGATCTGCAGATAACACGTTGGTAACCTCACCACGAACGCCCTGAAGTTTCCGTTGCGATTCGAGTCTAACAGCTGCACTTTCGGCGAGTATTTGGTCTTTCGGCGCACGTACTTCAGGATCTCCTCCTCCGTATTGGTGTAGTGATAGAAAAGTAGATGGATGGAAAGTGTATGAAAGAGAAGGGAGTCGTGACGGTTGACAGGACGGAATGGAAGAAGAACACGTGGTCTACTGACCTCAAGTAACATGGGACAAGGGCAGGAATCAGGAAGATGGTGATGAGTTGATGACGTATGTCGAAAGTATGAAAACAACGTGCCAAGTCTTAAAGGTGATGCTTTCATCGATCTTTCTACCAAGCGAGGTATTAACAATATCCTAAACATAACAGCTACAACCTGGGAGTCTTTAAGTCAAGAGTGAATAGGTTACTTCTAGGCAAGCGTGCTCCATCTTAGACCGCATCATCGCTTCCCATCAGGTGAGATAGTGGTCAAACGTATGCCTATCAATAGATAAAAAAAAAAAAATGATGAAAAAAATAGATTTAGTACGTAATCCTTTAACAAATTGACAAATTATTATACCCTTACCTACTAACGGTGGTACCTATTGCCGTGTGGTGCCAGCCGCGAATAGCACCACACCATTTGTACCCGTGGGTGTCGTAGAAGGCGACAGAGGGATATTGACCAGAGGATGGCAGCAACGTCCTTCTGAGTAAATAGTCCCTACTGCGATCGCCAACATGCATCGGCCAAACATGGTGATTACGGCTAACCCCCTTCCCCTCGTGGGAGACTTATGCCCAGCTGTGGGCGGCCAAAGGTTGATGATGATGACTAGCTAGGTGGAACGGCTAAGCTTATTAATATTCGTAACTGGTGTTTGTTGCAGACTAGCAGACTACAATGCCTACTACCATCAGGAGCAACTGGAAGGTCTCGTGAGGGTCACCCGGATGTTGCTGCACCACAGATACCCTCGGTACCTGGAAGATGGAGGTGAATTTCATTTTTTTTTTTTTGTAATTCTGAACTAAAACTGCTTTAACCACGCAGGCTCGGACCTACATTTCGGCAAACCGTCGACACTTTGCATATTTGAGAATTAATTCAACACAGTGGTATTTTTTAAAGTATTTTTTTTGGGAGGATTCACACGGCTACACATCAAGCTATATATTTCCAGTATAAGGTGATCTTTCATTTTACAGAATTTCCATATAATGAGAGGTCAGCTTATACTGGAAATGTATAACTTGATGTGTAGCCGTGTACCTGGGGCGATCGCCCGCGCCTCTTTCTCGGGTAGTATTAACGCCCGGACGGGAAAGTGGTTAAAGAAACGAATTAAAAATGGCGGCGCTTATCATATCCTCTCACTCGCGCGCTATAATGTGCGAGTGAAATGGCATGATAAGCTGGTTTGTTTGGCCCGCCGTTTTAAATTCGTTTCTTAAATGGCGCGACTTTTCATGTAGTTTATATTAATATTATTCTCATGCTTCGACTTATAACACTCTAGCCTATACCACTCAACAAAAGTGTAGCTTTCCATCAATCAGAAAGAGATTACCCCCCCTCCCCCTACCCATTCTATTCCCTCCCACTCCCTTATCCCGTAAAATTATTTACACTATTATTGTCAGACGCTACGTAAGAATTTGGTCCAAGAGCAACTTGCACACATGGGAGTTTTTTGTGTGTATTAATGAATGTGTGCATGTTAGCTTGCGCGTGCTCTTATTTATTTGTAAAAGGGCGTGTGCGCATCCATCATGTATTTAGCGCTCGTTCCCAAATTCCTAGAACGTCGGGTTATTTTCGTTTACTAAAAACAAAGCTTCCGATGACGTCATTCTGACAATTAGCCGGCGTTAACGTACGGCATGTTCTCGGAAATTATTTGGCAGTACGCGATTGTTTCAACTTTTTGACTGACTGGCTGTCAAGGAGCCAGTCAGTCAAAAAGTAGAGCCTGTAAATGGATTAAATCCATACTTCCATAGTTATATTAATATTATAAATGCGAAAGTAACTCTGTCTGTTACGTTTTGACGATGAAATGGCTAAACCGATTTTGATGAAATTTGGTATGAAAATGGCTTAAACCCTGGGGAAGGACATAGGCTATTTTATAATCCACATCTTCGTCTGCTGCATCCGCGATAACCGGTTATCGCGGATGCAGCAAAAGCTAGTAAATTATAATGCGCTAATCTTCGGAAAGGCGCAAATCTTCGGCAAAAGAATTGTCGAAATCGGACCAATGGGGCCCGATTCCGAAAATTCTTTCGCTAATAAGATACTTGCCCCGTGGGGTGTCCGGGCTAGAATAGCACTCCCGCATTTCATCCCCCGAGGGTGTCGTCGAAGGCGACTAAGGTAAAATCCGGAGGTCGGGCAGCAGGGGCTTCCGTATACTTACCAACTTCACTGCGATCCTCAAGACGCCTGCCAAGCGTGGGTATTATGGCGACTCCCCCCCCCCCCCCTGGGGAGGCCTTGTTTCTACAGTGGACGTCTTCCGGATGATGATGAATAAAACACTATGTTATATTTGAGTGCTCTAGGCTATATATTTCTTGCAGTAATTTAAATCCAGGGACAAACTTTCTTTCCAACTTGTTTATCTACGGTCTATACAATATGAAATCTCGAAGACATGCATCATCGTGTCAAACTTTACACGCCCACTGCGGGACATAGGTCTCCCCTAAGGGGGGATCAGCCGTATTCGCCATGCTTATCCCATGCATGTTGATGATCGCAGTAGGTGTCATGGTATTCAAAAGGACGCTGCTGCTCATCCTCTGCTCAATATCCCTCTATCGCCTTCTACGACACCAACGGGTAGAAACGGGGTGGTGCTATTCGCGGTCGGCACCTCACAGCGACGACATGTACGAACTTTAATGATAAGATATATTGTTTACTAGCTGACCCGACACGTTGTCCTGTCCCTATCTACCCACTTACCTGCCTATCAATCAACCTACACTACCTACGTAGGTAGGTAGGTAATGCAAATATATCCATGAAATATAAAAAGTTTCATACAAACTTTTATCCCCTATTTCACCCCTTTGGGGGTTGAATTTTGAAAAGTCCTTCCTTAGTGGATGCCTTTGTCATAGAGGAATACGTGGGAACACCCAAATATTCCGAAATATTTTATTCCGAATTTCGATATTCCGATTTTCAAAAGTCCGAATTTCATAATACCTAAAAATTATAATCTCTATTATTTAAAATCACGAAAGTTATTTTACCGAATGTCGTAAATCCGATTTGTTTGTTTTCCGATTTTCATATGTTCGAAGAATTTCTTTTTGTTATTCGATCTTTTGAAACTCTGTATTTTGAGAATAGTAATTATAAACGTTCGGAATTTTGAAATTTTAGTATTATAAAAATAGGATGAATGATAAATCGGAGTTGCCATATTAGGAATTTTGAACTATTCGGAATTATGAAAATCGGTATTTTGAAATTCGTATTTCTGACTTTCGGAATAAAGTTTTTCGTATTTATGTAGTGTACCCGGAATACGTGTACGAAATTTTAATTTTCTAGCCTTAAGAGTTTGGCCTGTACGTTGATACATTAGTCAATCACTTTTGCCTTTTATATATATAGATGAAAACTAGCGACCCGCCCCGGTTTCGCACGGGTGCAATGTAGATCAAACTATACGTAGAAACCTTCCTTTTGAATCACTGTCTATTGATGAAAACGCATTTAAATCCATTGCGTAGTTTAAAAGATCTAAACGTACAGACTTGTTTCATGACGACACGGCACACGGCGACACGGTTGGCGCAGTGGCTGAGCGATCGACTGCTGCGCAGCGTGTTGCGGGTTCGATTCCCGCCCAGGGTAAACATTGGTGTGATGAGCACTTGTGTTTGCTTTGTGTCTGGGTGTTGTTTATCTATATATGTATGTATTTACAAAAAAAAATGTATTTGTGTATGTATATCAGCTGTCTGACACCCATAGTACAGGGTCTCCCTAGTTTGGGGTCAGATGGCCGTGTGTGAAAATGTCCCCACATATTATTATTATTATTATTATACTATGTAAAGATTAAAGAAAACCTAGATGGAAATACATGAATTGAGTTTGAGTTTGACTTGTCTGACTAAAATAATAATGTTGTTTCAGCAATTGCATTCACAAACCGACTGCCATGTATATACAGCTGTGTGGCCAGTCCACTCGGCGTGGTACAACATCTATGCCGACAATTGGGCCTGCCTCTAGCGTGCGTCAGGCCGGTGCCCGTTCACCCATCAGGTAAATAATACACTAGTTTACTTAATACAGTACTTTATTTGCAAGAATATAAGATGTACTGTACAGTCAGTGATAGCAATAAGCTGACCCACCTTTGGTATAAATGGTTGAGACTTTTTAGAATACGAATCCAATACCATTCGAGCGAATAAAATAAAATATAAAATAATTTTAAAATTCTATGCGGACTTGAGCGTCAGTCGAGCGCCGTCGCTTTAGTTGAATGGTCTTGGAAAGGATGATCGGCCCTGGATGGGTGTCACACTTCCTAGCGGTGATATGACTATACGAACTTCAGTGTAATGTAAAAAATATGTACGTAATTGTACGCCAAATAAAAAAAGTGGATTATAAAGACTTTGCAGAAAACAATAATCACCGTGTCACCGCGAGGAAGTATTCTTTCTAGCGGGCGCCATATGTTTCACTAAGTCGTATTCCACTTTTAGACTTTGATAAGGGCCAAGAAAAATGTACGGAAAGTGTATGTATGTTCAATTTCTATAACAGTTTGGGTATATTAATGTAGGTATTTTAATTTGGTAATAAAACATTCGATTATAAATTCAACACTTCTTTTTATTTTGCGTACAATTACGTACAATTACGTACATTTCTCGTACATACTTTTGACATTACACTGAAGTTCGTATAAAGTCATGTCACCGCTAGAAAGTGTGACACCTGGATGGCCTGTGTGCTACGAAGAAATCTTACTACTCTTAAGTCTACCCAGAGCTGTTGTATATTTGTCGAGGAAAAGGAAGGGGGGGGGGGAGTTGTATTATATATAGGTACTAACATCATATAAGCCAAGGTCTGAAACAAAATATTTTATTTATTTATCCTATAATACAATTCAGGACGAGACATGGACATAGAAGCACTAGAAAAGCTTTGCGAAGAAGATTTAAATGCCAACCGAACCCCCCTGCTGGTGTTAGGGGAGGTAGGGGCCCCGCCACTGGGCTGGGGGACCCCGCTAGCGAGGCTGGGGGAGATATGCTCCCAGAGGAACATGCACCTTCATGTTCGAGGGCATGCCCTCGCTTTGCCTGGTGCTACGGGGAAGGACGAAGTAAGTTTCCACATTTTTCCACATTTACCTAATCTTCACTACATTATTATAAATTAAAGTCCCCCGCCGCACTGAGTTTGTGGTCATTCGAGCTAATCTCAAATACTGCTGTACGGATTTTCATATCGTTTTACCACTGAGTGGAAAAAATAAGTGGAAGTGCCCACGCAGCTCCCATGTGTATCCCATTAGGGTATTTTACCAAGAAAATCTAATTAGTCCGTCAGTTAGATTATAGAAAAATATCGGATACGTATTTTTTGTTTTATCAAATCAATAAAACCTGACGAAGATAAAACGCATCAAAGATAATAAGTGGGACTTTGTGACGTCACTTCGCCAGTAAAAGAGTACTGACATAGTGATGTCACACGAGTTTTCGACGCACTGTATCGTCTTTTTTTTGTTTACGTGAAAAAAGAAAAAACACGTGTCCAATATTTTTTGGAAATCTATCTGACAGACTAATTAGATGTTTTTGGTAAAATACCATACTATGCGGTAAATATGTAAATTAATAACAACTTTCGTCAGTTGTAATAAGTCTGAATCTTGTTTGAACTACAAATGAGCTTTCCGTCAAAATTTAATTCGTTGTTCATACAAAATATGCTGCTTGGGCACTTCCGCTCGTTTTTTTCTTTTCGTGGTTTTCACCAAGAAAAGTGGAATATTGTAGGAAGGTTTTAGCATTTTATGCCGCGTCAAAAATAAAAATCCTTATATGTATCTTATTACCTATGTTACTGACTCATATTTTTTTAAACGTTACCTATACCCTGTTCACAATAAGATTAGACATAAACACAAACCTTTTTTACAGTCCCTTCAACCGATTTTGACTTCTATTCCGTAGCCTTAAGGATGACATTAGAGGCAAAAAAGTGGTTACAATAACAACTGTTTACTGCAGTTGCCATTTGTCATGCTACCAACGCAATAGAAGTCAAAATCGGTTGAACGGACTGTAAAAAAGTTTCAGTAAATGTCTAATCTTATTGTGAACAGGGTATAGATGTCACATCAATTTTATCGACACCGTGAATAATTAAAATGTGTCCAGCCATCTGGCTGCTACGTCGGAATAAATAATAAATATACATACATAGATGATACTCGCAAGAAACAGAACATTTCTTATTATTAATTTATTCATCACATAACGGAGTACTTAGGGTGGGTTGCTTCAATTAACCATTACTGACCGGTAATAGTCAAAAATGGCGCTAACTATCGTCAAATCAAAAAAATGGGTGGTTTCACAAAATCATACGTCAAAAAGTTACTATTACCATAACCGACCAGTCATCGTAATTTTGTGTTGTCAAACAGCTACTTCAAATATCAAAATATTATGGAATCTCTTTTTGAATAACTTTAACTGACGGATTTTTATGTCATGAAACAATCCGTTACATTTAACGTACGTTAAACATCGCACGTAATAGTAACTTTTTAACCGTCCGTATGTAACGTTAACCGACTGTTTGAAACAACCCGCCCTTAATTACTTACAACGAGACGAGCGCCCCTACAAATTATAATGGGCTGTTAAGAGGAAATACCACGGGCTAGAGAATTGAAAATTAGGTATTTGTAAAATCTATTGCTGTCGCGCGATGCCCGAACACGAACCGCAGAGCGCGATAGAGACAACTGCAGCTTTGACCGAAAATACCTATTAAAAGTACACAAAATCAATGATTCGTAGTCCCCTGATTTCTTCTCCAAAACCTAACCGATTTAACTGCTTTTTTCATTAAAAAATAAAGAAAGGTTTTTGCCGTGTTCCTATGTTTTCTATTTTTTATATAATCAAGTCGAATTTGTTTTCTGAATGTTTGAACACAGCGGAAAATCATGCCAATTTTTTAGGTTTTTGAATATTCATATCTCTTTTAATATTAAATTTATGAGAATAAGGAAAACATAGGGACATGCCAATAGTAGCCATGGATATTTAAAAAAAAAATTGATCTACTAGCATTATCCAGGGGGGAAACAGGGGACTAAGTTTGTATGGAAAAACGGCCCTTGTGTTTCCTCTTAATCTCTCGTCTATTGCAACACTGATATTATAAATGCGTAAGTAACAATGTCTGTTTGTTTGTTACATCATAACTGCAAAACTACTGAACTGATGGTAATGAAATTTGACAGAGATCAAAGTAATCTGGATCAAAATACTACTTTTTAATCCGCATTCGTAAGACTACTTTTTAATCCGCATACGTCTGCGATAATTGACGCGGGCGAAATTCCAGGCATAAGCTAATCTTTAACAGTGAGACTACTTTCTTTCGCCAAATAAACGAAAAATGAGAAGGCATCAAGTATGAGAACTACTTATCTACTAATTATATTTAAATTCATCTTTCTTTTTTTCAGTCATTTAGCATACCGGATTCAGTGACACTCACACCAGGACCATGGTTCGGTGTCCCAGGGTTGCCAACTGTTGTATCCTTTATAAATACATTGATTTACTTATGTACTTGTAACATAAAGGGTATTATCATCATCATATCAGCCTATTGCCGTCCACTGCTGAACGTAGGCCTCCCCCAGATATCACCAACCAACCCGGTCTTGGGTGTATCTATTTAAACTTGGTGAATTGGGGGTATCTTTCTGGTGTTGTAGGATCTCTAAGTAACTCTTTATACCCATGCGGGCTAACATAAGGTCAATAATATTGTTAGCTTAAGGCAAGTGGTCAGTATTAGTTTACGCGCATTGTCTTGTCCACGAGTTCCGCTTTCAAAGCCTTGATCCAACTGCCCAACGAGACCCTTCCTAGGTGTTGTTATACTTACTTATAATTATTATGATCGTGACAATGTTCTCATCAAACTTTCCTTAATGGCGTGTCAGACGTTTTACAAAATACCAGAACCAGTTACAGCTAACGACCAATCAAAAGTAGTCAGCGCGGTAAGTGTGTTTTTATTTTTTTGGATTGAGGGTTTTTATTTATCTTCCTTTGTCGCTCTCTAAGGCTCAATTCACACGGATGGCAGTTTTGCTGACAAATCATTTTGAACTTTATCTCCAGATTTAAAGGCATAGTATTACTTAAAGACTTACATGAGTCGAGCGGTGAGATGACCGACACATCCAGACGACGACGCGCGATTAATGGCCGACCACTGCCGATCGCTGCCATTCCGAAGTGAAATGAGCCTTAGAGCCGATTAGATTAATAACATGAAATTTGTGTTGAAGAAAAAGTGTTCCGTTTTGTTTTTCGTTCCAAATACACACATCAACATTGTCTAGGGATATTTGAAAATGTATAAAAAAATATTCAAGACTTGTTTATGACGCAAAGTTTGAAGGCTGGCAAGCATTGTCTTAACTCTTTCTATTCACAAAGACGACTTTAGCAAATGTGTTAATTTGTGAAATCGCGATGAAAACAAAAATGGTGTACCAAACGTTATTTTTGAAAATGGTACAGATAGCGACAATGATGGTAGCTTTAGGTTGAGTATGTTTCGCAAAAAAGTTTCGAACTACAGATCCGATGAAGCCCAACTGTAATTTTTCAAAAATAAATAATCATTTTCACTATCTGTTCTATTTTCAAAAATATCGTTCGGTTTTTAGGAATAGAAAGAGAATAGGAACTTTGGAATTAGGAATAAAAACTTTGCATCATAAACAAGTCTTGAATATTTTGTATAAACTTTAAAATGTTCATGTTTTCTACGAAAAGACTTTAAATATCCCTAGACAATGTTGATGTGTGTAATGTGTATATCAAAAAAATTAACCAATTTGTTGATGTAGGATTTAAAATTCACTGGCCACAATATAAAAGGTGAAAGTACGTTGGTCACCTATCAGCAGTGCTATTCTGTTACAATCTCCCTCGGTGAACACCTAGGTGAAGTGAGCTGTCATCCGTCCCGAAGCTTGGGACTGACAAAGCAGACGGACGGATGACAGCTCACATGACAGCTCACCTTGGTATTCATCGAGGGAGATTGTAACAGAATAGACATACTGTTCTTATTTTTAATTATTTTAGTACTAGCCACCCGACCCGGCTTCGCATGGGCCTATAGCCTTCCTCGGTAAATGGACTATCCAACATAAAAATATTTTTTCAATTCGAACCAGTAAATCCTGAGATTACCGCGTTCAACCAAACAAACAAACTCTTCAGCTTTATAATATTAAGTATAGATTATAAATGCCTCGGTATGTCTTCAACTGTGCTATTCCTTGGACTTTGTCCGTAATTTTGTGCATGTATTAAATACAGGTAGGTAGCAGGGAGGGCGCGCTGGCCGCTCTAGCGGGCCTGACGGGCGGCGGGGCCCGCCTGCCCGCGCTACCGCTGTGGACCTGCGTACGCGCCGCTGGGGCCCGCGTTCTGCAGGCTCGCCTCACCAACGCCTTTAGGTCCGCGAGGGCCGTACACGCTGTCGTCGCTAACGCTGGCTTGAGACTACTGGTTTGTATTCCAAATATACAGGGTGAAATTGAATACATGAGCAAATTTTTAAGGAGTGACTCAGAACACGTACCTGAACAACTTTTATTATGGAGCTAACTCAAATAGCGCGAAAAAAAAACAGCTATTCCATACATTTTGGCCGAGTACCTATGGCACTTCTGTATGGAACAGCTGATTTTCTTTTCGTGCTGTGTGTTGGCCCCATAATAAAAGTTGTTCAAGTACGTGGTATAAGTCACTTCTTAAAAATTTACTAATGAATTCAATTTCAGCCTGTATAGATTCCAACTGGAATTTATTTCAGAAGGCCAATTTCTACTAAATCGTTTAAAAGCCATCGATAATCATTGTCAAAATCTTCTCTAAAATGTAGGTAAACAGAAGCGTTTTTGTCAGATTCACGGTGAGTTGCACGAAACCAACATTTAAACTGACACTTTAAATTGATGCCGTCACTTTTCTTTTGATACAAAATATAAAGGTTGGCGTGAATTTGAAGTATCCATTAAACTAATGTTGGTTTCGTACAACTCAACATGAGACACCAGCCTTGGTCACAAAAAAAGTTATTAGGGGTGGAAAAAACCCATCACTAAAATAAGAATCTCATATTTTTTCAGTTTTCTTTGTACTGGACCAAACATGGGAGCCAATTATAATCAGATTTTTTTACGAGAAACACTTTGAAATCCCTCCCTCGTCGCTTTTTAAACACAGTATTTTGCATACGGTTACATCGTGTGCTATAGTTAGATGTACAGAAGAAGACAAATGTGTATCAGTCTAGCTACTAACTTGTTTTGCTGATGGGTTTTCTTTACATCCAACAACGCGTGAACCACGCGTCGTACACTTTCAACTTATGTGTTGAAAAATTAGCTCGTATGCAACACGAAAAGAATAGCACCATCCCATAACTTCCCGTGGGTGCCGTAAGAGGCGACTAAGGGACTCACCAGAGAATGGGCAGCAGCGTTCTCTGTGCCTTTGTAATACCCATACTGCGATCGCCAACCCGCCTGCCAAGCGTTTCGATTAAGGCAAAGCCCCCCATTGGGGAGGCCTATGTCCAGCAGTGGACGTCTTTCGGCTAAAATGATGATGCAACACGAAATAAAGCTTACATTTCAATGCTATACTGTGAGTTCAGTTGGAGTGGAGTCGACGTTGAGTTGGTGTAATGTGCTTATGACCTTTAACATACTTACATAGTTATATGCAACATAATATGTTCAAAAATAAATTTATGTTAAATTTACTTTTCAGAGCGACCGACCCGGTGGCGACGAACCACCAAATGTAGGAGTTGTGGTAAGTGATTTCATTAGTTTTATAAAATACTAGCTGCTTCCCGCGACTTCGTTTCCGGTTTTCCTTCGCGGGCACAGCAGAACAACCCATCAAAGTTTCATTACAATAGGGTATTTTACTCTATACGAGAAAAAATCTATAAATATGTTATTGAGACAGTTTAGGCATAAAGCAATCGGAAAATGTAAGTTTTAGTTCATAAAATAACAAAACAAATTTAAAATTCAATTTAAAGTTTTCAGTATTTTTAATCTGTTATAAAACAGCGTGAAATAGTAGCGGCCATGTCATTACGCCATACGGCTGTGTAAACAAAAAATTTACAACTGTCAGTCAACCGATTGGCGTAATATAGGCTTTGTACTTTTATTATTTTCGTAACCAACGTATTTTTTTCATTATTACACCTATTACAAAATATGCTTTTAATTATTTTTAAATGATATACAATTATCATATTTAATATGAGCTCATTTGATACAAAACGAACTGACGTCATTTACGCTGAGCAATATGGCGTCCAGTTAGAGGCGTTTTCGTCGAACTACGCGCGAAATTTGAAAATTTAAAATTTTGATGCATTTTTATGGCATTTATCGATTGAATAAAAATGTTATGTTTTTTTTGGTGGCATATTAGCACTACAGAATTTCATTGAGACACTTTTCAAAAATGGGTGTAATACCCTATTGATCACTGATGGCTTAGGAACGCATAGAGAACATAAACATTTACTTTTTTATTTATATAAAGACTACTTATTTCGTAACTAAACTTGGCATTTAATACACAGGCTCATTAACTAGTTTATAAGTCAGTCATTTGACTTTATACACCCTATAGTGGACCACTGTTGTACAATGTAATCATTAGACACTACTATTTAGTGTTTCGTACAAAATAAAAAGTATACTGTCTTTGCTTCTCATTCATGTCTGAAATGATGAGAAAAAAAAAGTCTATATAAACAAAAATCAAACCCTGCCTCTTAAGAGCGCCCATCCCGTCATTTTTCCCGTACAAACGCTCGTACGCGATTACGGCGTTATAACAAATTATTTTCCAAATATATTTAACACTCGGGTATCTTGTTGTTTAAATATAGGTTTGTATGAAGCCAAAAGTAAACTTTTTTGAGAAACAAATTCAATTTGTTCAATTTCAATTCAATTTCAATTTTTTTTTCAATTCAATTTTGCACAATTTTGTCTGAACTTTGGCCGTTTATAATGCACTCATACATTGAAAAAGTAAAAAAACAGTTTTTTAGAAACCTTGCACATGTAATTGAGATTTTAATTTATAAACATTTTAACTTGTAGAGCTTTTTTAAAAACACGTATATCCTGTAACAAGTTTTGTGAAATTTCCGTGCGCCAATTTTCCTGTGATGTTATCGCGTTCTCACTCACTCGTTTGTTTTAGAGCATTGCGTTGGTTGAAACAAAAAAAAAATCAATCACGCTCGCGTTGGAGTTCGGTCGATGGGGAAGGGCGCTCTTAAAGTTGAAGACCTGTATCCTAAAATACAGTTTTCAGCAACACGTGATTTTTAAAATAAATATATGATTTACAGACAGCAGTAAGCCAGGCGTCGGCTTGCGTAGCGTTTCAGTTCGCGCCGCCCGGCAATGAAAAGCCACCTCCATATTATGATAAGCTCAACTCCTGGCTCGGACAAGTGTTGCAGAGAGAGGCTGAAATGGTAAGAAGAGATATCGGTACTAGTGTATCATACGGATGTGCTATCATTCGCAGCCTGTTGCAAGGGTTGACTTCGAATGCAACTGGTTTTCAGCTGCATTCGGTCACACAGTGTTTTACATGAAGCGACCTCCACAACCCAGTGTGTGAATAATTGGAACACAAGAAATACATTTCCGTTTTCAGTTGCATTTTTTTCAGTTTGATTATTTAAATTAATTTACCTACTTTTTTGTCACCAACATTTGAGACGGATGGAAAGGGCTGGTCACCCATCCACAGGCCAACCGCGGCCAGCGTAACTTAACCATGACCGACAGAACCGTCACATTTGTTGTATTGTAAGCTCCACCAATCTTCTATATAATAAACATGAATCGTTGTTCGTTAGTCTCGCTAGAACTCGAGAACGGCTGGACCGATCTGGCTGATTTTGGTCTTGAAATATTCGTAGAAGTCCAGGGAAGGAGAAAATTGAAATCAATTGACAGGACGACGTCTGTCGGGTCAGCTAGTCACATAATAAATATCATGTATGTGTGTCTTTCTGGATGTTTATGAAAAGTACTCTACGTTACGTCTTTCTCCACAGATAAGCATAGAAGTATGCGAAACCGAAGCGCAGGGTGTTGTTCTCCGCTACTGCCCGCTAGAGGGCTCGGGCGGAGTTGGTATCGGGGCCGGTGGGGCCGACGGGGCGGAGGGCTGGGCGGCGCTGCTAGATGCTCAGCTGCACGTGCTGCACGCGACTGTGGCGCTGCGGGAACCCTTCCAGGCGCGAGTGGCGCAGCACCCCAGCCTCGAGCTGGTGCTAGTGCCCGGGTGGGCCGGTACGTATCTAGTGTGGTTGTTATAATAAAGGAGACGTGGAAGATCGACCTTCAACCATCAGATAACTTGATGAGACATATTTTTTATCAAATATAATTTACTAGCGACCCGACCCAGCTTCGCATGGGCCTATAGCCTTCCTCGATAAATTGACTATCCAACACAAAAATATTTTTTTAATTCGAATCAGTAGATCCTGAGATTAGCGCGTTCAACAAAACAAACAAACAAACTCTTCAGCTTTATAATATTAAGTATAGATTAACAAACATGCCTATGATAACTTGCCTATCGAAAAGTGTTCATAGCTATTTTTAAAGGAATTAATTTATATAATAACTACACCGATCTGTTAACCAATCGAAATTGATATCATGCGCACTCGGATACATTCAACGGTCAGGTAGCGTGCATGTTGTGTCCTGTTCTACCACACGGACCTCGGAAGCTGTAATTTTTTTTTTCTTTTACGTTTCATACACGGCCGTTTTAAGTAGGCATATTCTGTGTGTTTAAAACTATCAGTTGAGATGAAATGCATTCGGTTATAAAAAGAGTGAAGGTAATGAAAGAACATTGATTAAAATTAATTCAATTAAAAATAGCTATTGTACACTTTTCGATAGGCAAGTTATCGTAGGTTCGTAGGTATGTTTGTTAATAAACTATATTTGATAAAAAATATGTCTCATCAAGTTATCTGATGGGTGAAGGTCGATCTTCCACGGTTCTTAGACTATTAGGATTTTTCTTCTTCGTATCGCTGACGCGACAGTCTTTTATATTTGTTTGGCCCAAAATGTAGCTATTTCCACGGCGTCGTCGGTGGCAGCGAATAATTCACCCCGGTCACATGCACAAGGACATGACATGAGGTGTAAAAAACTGCCAACTTTGCCTGCGACTTGTCCCCGTAAATTTACTCAAGGATCCCTAATTTTTTCAATTGATAAATATAGCCAGTTACTCATGGATAATATAGAATTCGAATGGTGTAAGAATTTTTAAAATCGGACCAGTAGTTTTTAAGATAAATCGTAATAAGCAAACAAATTTTTCCTCTTAATAATATTAAGTATAGATTTAGAAAACAAGAAAGGGGCATTGTTAAATATAAATGAATACATTTTGTCTAGAAAGTACCGGGAATGAATCTCAAACTCAAACTCAAACTCAAAATCATTTATTTCAAATAAACCATTTACAGGTACTTTTGAATTGTCAGAGTCAGTCAGTCAGAAAGTTGAAGCTAGTTGCTCGTTCCAAACAGTAGGTTTCTATGGAGAAGAACGAGCAAGAAACTCCATGAACAACACTCTTTTAAAATCAATAATATGTTACAAATTTCGGTTACATCATTCATATTGAATCTAGGGTACAATGTGAGAACAATGTAACAAGTCGTGTACGTTAAAAGAGGTTTAGATAAAAATATAATCATAATAAACAATTCAAAATAAAATTAGAATAACCGAGGCAGCTAAGAGATGACCAGTCCCAACTAACGGCGCCCGTTCACGAACATGACGCACGGATCGGCATCATTCGACTCAACCATTTTGAAGGGAACCGAATGATCCAACACGCGCGCCACCGTCAGCGAGACATTCCAGTGAGCATGACATACTCCCAACCGCCAGGGCACATTCAAGTCAATGAAAGACATACCTCGTAAATGGTAGCTTTAAATAACATAGTGCTCACATGTATGTGCTATGAAAAATTTATATAATACTAACACATTGAGTTTATACAATGCAAAGATAATGTAGATCTATATCTTCAGCAGCTCCAAAAATAATTAAAAATGCTAATCAATGAATCTATGAACCCTTATGGCTGTGGAGCTAGACTAGCATCCAGCCAAGCATTTTTATCAGTGATGTATTCACCCAATGAATAATATGCTTGGCTGCATAGTGTGCGTTTTATATAAGACTTAAATTTTGTCTCATTTAGTTGAACGATGTGGGGAGGTATTTTATTGTAACATTTTAAACAGTACCCCATGAAAGAAGTATCTACTTTAGCCAGTCTGAAACTCGGTTGAACTAGTTGGTCCCTATTTCTAGTGTTATAATTATGTCTTTCACCCCTTTTACTAAAAAGATGCAGATTTTTTCTAGCGTACATTATGTTTTCATAGATGTATTGACAAGGTACCGTCATTATGTTAATTTCCTTAAACAGTTCCCTTAGAGAATCGCGCATACGGAGATTGTAAATGGCTCTGATGGCTCTTTTCTGCAGAATAAAAATAGACTCGATGTCTGCAGCTCGTCCCCACAGTAAAATACCGTAAGACATTATACTATGAAAATAACTAAAGTAGACCAGTCTCGCGGTATCCACATCAGTAAATTGCCGGATTTTTCTGACAGCATATGCTGCCGAGCTTAGCCGTCCAGCGAGAGATGTTAAATGAGGACCCCATTGTAGCCTTGAGTCGAGCGTGATCCCCAGGAAAACAGTTTTATCAACGAATTCCAGCTTCTCATTATTCAATACTATGTCACAGTCATTACTTTTGACATTTGGTAAAGAAAATCTGATGCACTTCGTTTTTTTTTCATTCAATACTAAATTATTCGCCGTGAACCAATTTTGGACTTGCAGTAAGGCGCTATTTACGTGGTCTAGGTTCTGGGCTCGTCTGTCTATCTTAAATATTAAAGAAGTGTCATCAGCAAATAACACCATTTGTGGTTGATTTTTCAACAGATGAAGAAGATCATTAATATACACTAAAAAGAGGAAAGGACCCAAAATTGAACCTTGTGGAACCCCCATTTCTACCTTTAAACCATGTGAATTCACCCCATTTATTTGGACTTGCTGCTGCCTATTAATCAAATAAGATTTTACTAAACTAAGCGCAAGTCTACCTAGTCCGTAATGCTCAAGTTTCAAAAGTAGTGTGTCATGATTTACGCAATCAAATGCCTTGGAGAGGTCACAAAAAATTCCTATGGCATCTTGCGCCTCTTCCCACGCAGTAAATATGTGTTTTAATAAAGTGACACCAGCGTCAGTCGTACAACGTCCTTTGGTGAAACCATACTGTTGATCGTGTAAAATGCCATTAGTGTTAAAATGATTAAGCATCTGATTAAGCATAATCCTTTCAAAAACCTTGCTGAAAGCCGGCAGCACGGACACGGGTCTATAATTATTAGTGTCTTTACTGTCACCGGATTTGAAAAGAGGTATAACCTTACTAAACTTCATTAGATCCGGGAAAACTCCTTGGTCTACGCACATATTAAATATTAAAGCCAAATAAGGCGCTATTGTCTCAATTATAGACGTACAAACTTTAATAGACATACCCCACAGATCCTCAGTAAATTTTATCTTAATTTGCCGAAAAGCTTTTAAAACTGTCACGGGGTTAATATGTTTAAATTGAAATTCTACCGGGCAGCCTGGTACGTTCGCTTTTAAAAAGGCAATTGAAATGCCAGGTGAAGAATTTAAAGCTTCCGTGGTTTTAATTGGTATGTTGGTAAAGAAATTCACAAATTCATGCGCTACTTCTATGTTAGAGCTTAGGGGACCACGTGGTGTCTCTAATGTATACTCAGTGTTACGAACTTTTTTCCTGCCCGTCTCGTTATTAATAACTTTCCAAACTGTCTTTATTTTATCGTCTGCAGATTTGATTTTGTTGCTAATGTATAGGGCCTTCGCTACCCTGCAAATATTTCTAAAAGTTTTAGAATAAGTAGCAACATACTTGTTGAAAGTATCCGTGTTAACATAAGGCTTAAGGCCATAAAGCTCAAACAGTCTTTCCCTACTTTTTCTAATACCTCTAGTTGCCCAGTCACTAAATACAAACTTAGGGCTAATATGTTTTGTCTTTTTTTCAAAATTATTATCGAATTCAGACTGCACTACAAAAAAGAAATTATCATACAATTTATTTGCATCGTTATTATTATGGTCTAGAGTACTTAACTTATCATTTAGGGTAACATTGAATCTATTTAATTTACCAGTTGTTATTGGTCTAAATTTTATTTGCACTTTTGTTAAAGGCATTTCAAACATATAAGTTACCGTTTGACCGCTATGATCCGATGGCAGATAATTAACAATGTCTTTATCTAAATAATCACAATCACAAAAAATATTATCGATACAGGTAGCAGTCGTTGGAGTTACTCTAGTAGGTTCCATAAAAACGTTCGACAAATTAAATGATTTAAATAGGTTTAATAATCGACAACTATTCAAATTATCTTCTAAGATATTAATATTAAAATCACCACAAATAATTGCAGATTTGCTACAAGTTGCAAGTTTCGCTAGGACATCTTCCATTACCGACTCAAATAAAGAATAGTTTAGGAAAATTGGGGGTCTGTACACGCACACTATAATATGCTTATCCAGCTCGACACAGGATAGTTCAATGCAATGTTCAACCGATAGGCTAACAATGTCATTCCGTTGTTTAAATTTCAAACAATTTTTTACTAAGATTAATGACCCTCCACGGGACATAGCGTTACGATTAAAACAACTGCCTACACTATAGTTTTCATAATTAATTAGCATGTGGTAATCTTTTAACCAATGTTCAGTAAAACAAACAATGTCAAACATGGTTTTTTCTAAAAACAGTTCAATTTCTAATAATTTGGAAGAAATACCTTGAATATTTTGATGAAATAATTTTAAGGTATTCTGCTGTTTTTGCAACTTAACTTTTTGAGAGCAAGAAGGTACTTTATTGTTTGTAGAAATAGCTATATTGTTACTGGTACCTTCTATTGTCTTACAGACTAGTTTAAATGAGTATCCGGAGTTTGACCACGGACTTCAATAACAGGTAGTGTGTTCCTACCACTTGTGAAACTCCCATCAATAGATGGCTGGTCCATAGTGACACATGGATCCTCCTTCGTACACTTTGTAAAATTATTTATAGCAGAGCTACAATTATTCACCTTGTTATTAGTACTATTACTAATTGTTGAAGAGTTAATAACACCTGACTTCGACATACTACTTATGTCTGAGTTAAAACTATGAGCTAATAGCCGCGCTATTTGACGTCTAAACCTAATGGGCAGATACACGGTATCCCTAGTCGATTTTAATTTCTCAACAAAACTGTTGGTGTCAAAAAACAAAAGCTTATCACTATAGTGACTTACTAAAAAATGCACATGATTATTTAACATGTGTATATAATTGTTCTGTCTAAATGTTAAATGTTTAAAATATGGGAAAGCACACAAAATTATTTTATTACAATTAATATTTAGAATCTCGGTAACACTGTCAGTAATATCCTCCTTTTTGACCGTTAAACTATTACCTATAAATACACAAATATTGGTGGAAGGATTATATTCGAACTTTGGTATTGTGGACATTATATGTTTGTAGGACAACCCAGGTGTACAATGGTTTAGGGTGTTATATCTAAGGTTATTATTAATTAATTTCCCTATACCTCTTCCTATACTATCTGAAAACATTACTGAAAGACTTGCTTGACTGCTACCAGAGGAACAAGTACTAGAGATTGTATGTGGCACTTCTTCAACAATATCAATGTTATGGTTGAGGATAGAGCCTTGAGCACCTACAGCCTGGGACGGGTCCTCCGTTGCCTCAGGCTGAAGGGCCACAAGGTTGGACTCCTTCTGACAGGTACACTGAGTGTTGCTGAGAGTCAGCGAGTCTACCCTGTCTGCATTGTAGTTACATAAATCCACTAACTCATTTGCAGCTAATATATGTTCCTTTATTTGGTTTTCAGATATCACATATTTATTATAAAGAGATTTTAGTGAGTCATCCAGAGCCTGTATTTCTGATTGCAAGCGCTGAGTGTCTACTTCATAAATATTCTTACTATCTTCTAATTTTATTTGACAGTTTTTCAATTTATTGATTAGAGCAACACGTTCTTTCCTATATTGAATATTTGTGGATTTGTGTTTCTGTTGATTTTTAAACTTATGACATTTTCTTATAATTTTATTTAATCTAGCATATTTTTTAAATTTATTTTGGCTAACCTCATAACTGGACTTATGATTCAGTAAGGAATCCTCTGTAAGGTCTATTGTTATTAATGAATGTGGGTTACAGTTTTTTTCCAATAATTCATTATATAAGAGGTCTGTTTCTTTGACCTGAGTACGTTCCTTTTCCTTATGTAATTTTAAAATTTGTACATTTGCCTGGATCAATTCATCCTCTAAGTCCCTAATTTTGCCTAAGGCTTCCTCATACAAATTACTACAATTGTTAAAACCATCTGTCACCATCCTTAATTTGTCCCGTTCATCAACAACATCCAGGTATTGCTGATGTAAGTCTACCAGCTTTCGCTTTAAGCTAGAGTTCCTGTCAACTATCTTCTTGACTTCCTCCTCACTTTCATCTCTCTCTTCCAACAGCTGTTTACATTGAAGATTGGATGCTTTAAGTTCTTGGAGGGCCGTTCTTAATTTAAGCTCCATATCCTGAGCAGTAGCCTTACGGGTCATCACAGGCATGGTTACAGATATGGTTACTGAAAGTAGAATTAAAGAAACGGTGTGAGAAACAAAAGGATAGACAAACTTAAGAGTAAAATGGGAAATGAAAAGAAAATATGGGAGAAGTTAGTGTAGTTATATGGAGAAATGGGGCAGGTAGGCTACTGAAATTACTTTAAAGGCTTTAAATTAATCAAACAGAAAAAACTACTTCTATTGTCTACAATATATATTTTTTCTTTTTGTATGTGGGTAGGAAGCCTAAATGACAGTTACTTATTTATTAATATTACAATATTATATTATATTATAAAATGCAAAATCACGATCATGAACCTTATTGGTAAATATAAGCATAAAGCTTGGAAATAAACTATACTATAGGTACCTACTGAGTGTAAAAACTTACTAAGTTAATGAAAACTAAGTGACTTGAAACTAATTGCAGAGTACAAGATTATTCAAAATCTTAACAAGTACGTGTCTAGGATTTTATGAGACGTTTGTGTGCTAATAATAAAATAAAAGTGAACAATACTTCCCGTATTAATTACGCTGTTTAAACAACAGCTGTTCCTTGTTGTAGGTTACCGGTATTGGTGTGTCACCAAACACTGCGTTATCCTTAATATATTTACAGGAAAACAGTAATCCTGAGTTTTTGTGCCGTTATATTACAAATAAACAAATAATTACACACTTATTTTACTTATTTCCTAATTAAAATTAATTATAAAATACGGAACAAAAATTTGACATGTTACTCGGGCAGTGTTGCCACTTTTTTAGTTTTTGAATCATTTAAATAGCTCGTTTAAAGGAATTCTCTATATTCTTTTTGGCGCTAAGTTGGCACAACTGTCCTCTTTACTCACGCAGAGTTTGATCGTCTCATCAAATCTAAAGATATCGAACAAATAATGCGTCTTAAATGTTGCATTGCAAACAGAATTTCGTATGACATGTTACATAAAGCTTTCACTGAATCGACTTTATCAAAGACATGTGCATATGAGTGGTATAATACATTTAAATGTGGTCGAGATGTGCTGTAGGATTTGCCTCGTTCTGGTCGGCCATCAACGTCTTTCACTGAACTAACATCGATATAATAAAGGAAACGGTCGTTCTAGTCTGGGAGAGATAGCTGCTGAAATTTCTGTCTCAAGAATCAATTCGTACCGTTTCAAACGTTTGTTTTGGCATGAAATGCGTAGCCGCTCGACTAGTACCGAAATATTTGAATCGACTACAAAATCTGAATCACGTAAAGGTTGCTGAAGACGTGTTAGAAAGAGTCAATTCCGACCCCACATTCATAAAACGCATTATTAAAGGTGATGAGACATGAGTTTACGAGTTTGACTTGCAAACCAGTCAACAACATTCGGGATAGCGCCTTTTAACTGAAAAAAAGATGACATAAAAAAAAGGAAAAAAAAAAAAGAAAACCGCCTTCAAAAACTAAAAAGTGATAAATAACTTTAGCACAGAACACACATTAGTTTACTTTCGGAAGTCGGTGGCGGTGGCTTTGAGTTTGTTGTTTTGTATTGCCACCGAGTTCCGAAAGTAATTAATGTGTGTTCTGAGCTAAAGTTATTTATCACTTTTTAGTTTTTGAAGGCGGTTTTCTCTTTTTTTGAAAAAACTTTTTATTTTTTGCTTTTTAGTGTTGCCTTAACATTCAAATCCATTAAACTACACACTAAAAAGAGATTGTAAATCCTCCAAAAATTAAAGAAACTAAAACGTCCGTCTAAGTAATTTTTTTGGGAATTTGTTGATTTTCTCAAAAATGGCTTAATCAATTTTGGTAAAAATTATATGGGACCATTTCGGAATAAATCCAACAAAAAAAGAATTTTGCAAATCCGTCTATATATGACAGAGTTATGCCCGAACATACATAAAAAAAATACCAACATTCGAATTGATAACCTCCTCCATTTTGAAGTCGGTTAAAAAGAAAATTAGCGGCAAGTACTGAAGTCGATTCCAAAAAATGCGTCTAAAAATGTTTTGATTATTGGGTTATTCGTTGGCGTTAGTGTATTATTACGGAAAGGACCTACTCTGAAGGCGATACAATAAAAGATATTTAATTCATGTTTTATTTTTTATTAAATAAATCCCGGTACTTTCTTAACACAGTAGTATGTATGTGGTTCCTAGGACTAGGCGGCGTGCGTTACGTGCCGGCGGGCTGGGCGGGCGCGGGCCCCCAGGAGCTCAACGCGCTCAACCGACAGCTCGTGGACACGCTGCGGGCCACGGACGGGGCCTTCTCCTGCGGGGACGCCGACGACGGGATGGCTTGCGTCAGGTCTGGACTATACATTCTATTGAGTTTTGTTATTCAAAATTAGCTTCTGCTCACGACGACGTTCGCGTGGAAGTTAAGTATACCATAAAACATCTTATGACACTCGACAAGAGTATGACATTAATGTATTTTGCTTCCTAAGTGGAAGAGAATTCAGAAAACTGATGATAACAAAATCGGGGGATACAGTTGAGTGTTGTAGCTACATGTCTAATATCAAGTTTAGTTCGTTAAAAAATTAATATGACATACATATAATACGCTTAAAAAAAAATATACCCATTACGTACACATATTCGCGTAAAATACACGGCCGTATTCACGACACAGCTATTACCCGATTTGTTTTTACTTGACCAGCACTATCATTTTTTTTTAACCATATTTGGGTAGTTGACATCATTGACCAATAATACAAAGACAAGTTCTTTAAAAAATAAACTACCAACAAATTAATTAGTAAATTTAACTGTGAGAGCCCTGGCCCCCCAACACAAGTTCAATCTTGCTTTAGGTGCCAGTGTTCATTCAAATAATACAAACAAATGTGTTTGTATTTTCATGTAACTTTATATGGAAATAAAATTATATTCTATTATATTTGTTAATGATTGAAGCCGGTAAACGTTAAGCATTTGTTCATAGGTTTGGCATGGTGACTGAAGACACAGATGTGGATGAACTGCTAGATCTCGTGATATCAGCGGGCAAGGAAGTGGAAGAGAGCTGCCGAGCGCTCACGAACATGACCGAAGTATTAAAGAAGGGTAAGTGAACTGTAACTGTAGTCTGGTCGGATTTTATTTTTAGTTTTCGGCCTTTATACACATCGGCTTTTTTCGTAATTTGCCAATTTTTTTATTCAAGTATTTGTGGAGATAAATCCTGAACATCATCGACCAGCAATTGGCTGGACAAGTTGTCATTCATGAATTCATTTGAAATCATGTTATGTCCACTCGCAATTTCACACCGACCAAATTAACGCAAACAAAGCCAGTCATGACACGCTGTGAGCGCGGACGCGGCAATATTACACGTCACTCGTCACTTAATAATAATATATCATTAAGGGGCGAAATGCACCGCATGCTGTACAGCGCTGCGCAGCTACATTTGTTGCGTTTGGTGTGCTATTTCCAAGAAGCTTATAGATAAAAGTGGAGGCAACACTCTAGTGAAACCAACTGTGGGCAGCTGCTCTCTTTCTTAATGCATACATAAGAACGGGACAGTGACATGTGTTTACTTTATCTTTGTCACAGTTACTCTATGTCCATTGGGTTATTGGTTTTTTGACAACTAGTGAACTAGCTACGTAACGTTACGATTATTTACACTTTAATTTGTATATAGTATCGATTATCGATTATTTGAAGCAAGCAAGAAACAATCGTGATAAATTTGGGCCAAGACTCGTCATCAGACGTAAGTTCCATGTCGGAAGACGACGAATAATTTATTGATTTATTTATATATTAATTTGCTTGTTTAATTTTCGATGTCTTAAACCCGCAATATAAATCCATTGGATTATTTTCAAAATATATAGGTTTTTAGGATTACATAAATATAAAATTATTATTTTTGATTTATTCATTTGAAGCGAATACATTCGATCCCATCACTAAGTACGATAGACTGTAACCGTATTTCATGCGCATAACAATCTTTATGTTTTTTGTAAAAACTGATACGTATACTGTATTATAATGTCTGTAAGAAGTCATAAATAAGATAATCCATTAATGCCAGGCAGTTAATATATTTATTTGATAACGTATTTTAAAGTTAACGTTTAGGTAATCGGGAATAGTTACGTTCTAAGGCAGCTGTCAAAAAACCATTAACCCAATGGACAGAATATAGTTTCACTTATTTGTTTCGAGTGTTGCCTCCACTTTTATCTGTAAGCTTCTTGGTTATTTCTCATAATATTGCATAATATATTACAACATCATAAGTTGCGCCGTGCCGTGACGCGCTGCGGTGTATGCGATGTGCGCTGCGTTTTATTTTGGGTAACAAAGACATATAACTCATACATACCTTTCAAACTATCATACATATATAAAAAAAATACAAAAATTCAGATAAATTATTGGCCACGAAGTAATTGTGAAGTGGCGTCATGTTGCGCTGCGTGGCCGATCGCCGATACACGAGCGCAGCGTTGTTGTAGTTTTGGTTTCGGCTGCCACCCGGCCGAAAAGACAAAAGATTTTTTTTCCTGAAACTAGCCCGAATCCGAAAATTCGATCTTACACTATCTGTCATACGTTCCTTAGGCATGATATTCAGCATTATATCTAAACAAGTTGATTCATAACCCAAAGGTATCGAAGAAGCTCAAGCCGACATAGAGCGCGAGAACGCGGAGCGCCTGTGGCAGGAGGGGCTGCTGCGTCGCGTGCCCGTGGTGGGGCGCGTGGTGCAGTGGTGGGCCCCCGCCCCCGCGCCGCGCCTCAGCGGGAGGAGGCTGCACCTCGCGCTCGGCACGCTGCAGACCACCGACGACGTCATCCGGTAACTATTACATGACAACTAGAACGTGGCGCAGTGGTGGGCCCCCGCCCCCGCGCCGCGCCTCAGCGGGAGGAGGCTGCACCTCGCGCTCGGCACGCTGCAGACCACCGACGACGTCATCCGGTAACTATTACATGACAACTAGAACGTGGCGCAGTGGTGGGCCCCCGCCCCCGCGCCGCGCCTCAGCGGGAGGAGGCTGCACCTCGCGCTCGGCACGCTGCAGACCACCGACGACGTCATCCGGTAACTATTACATGACAACTAGAACGTGGCGCAGTGGTGGGCCCCCGCCCCCGCGCCGCGCCTCAGCGGGAGGAGGCTGCACCTCGCGCTCGGCACGCTGCAGACCACCGACGACGTCATCCGGTAACTATTACATGACAACTAGAACGTGGCGCAGTGGTGGGCCCCCGCCCCCGCGCCGCGCCTCAGCGGGAGGAGGCTGCACCTCGCGCTCGGCACGCTGCAGACCACCGACGACGTCATCCGGTAACCACACCTGGCATACAGAAGTCAAAGTCAAATCATTTATTTCAATTAGACCATTGAAAGGCACTTTTGAACGACATATTGTAAAATTTGAATCTAATTGCCCATTCCAAATGGTAGTTTCGTATGGAGAAGAATGGGCAAGAAACTCCAACTTCAGACAATAATAATAATAATCATCATCATCATCATCATCATCATCATCATCATCATCATCATAATATCTCAGCCTATTGCCGTCCACTGCCGAACTTTGGCCTCCCCCAGAGATTGATCGCCAACCAATAATAATAATAATACCAGTCTATAATTGTCCTACTGCAGGGCAAGAGATTTTGTAGTGGGGGAAGTTCGCGCATGTAAAAATGTATGAAATTGTGCGTGCGCGATCTTCCCCCACTACAAAGTAACTATAGGCTCATGACATTGAACAGCATGCTTGTTCAAGGCGTATTGGCGATTTCGGATTTATATTAAAGTCAAAGTCAAATAATTTATTTCAATTAAACCATTATAAGGCACTTTTGAACGTCAAATAAAAGAAATATATACTTTGTAAAATAAAGAAAATTGAAAATTATTTTAAATATGTAGGTACGTAAATAAGAGATACTTTGTCAAATTGGAATGCGACCGAACTTAAGAGTGCGGGAGTTGCCCCTCTGACCTCTACCCCCTACCTTCGACTTTTATCATGTTAATAAAAAAAATATCTCACACAGGAACGTCCAAAACAAAAGCAATTCCGAACCAGCGCGCGCGCACTCACCCACGAGACAGACGCAGAACGCTCTACAATAGCTGTTCCAGTAAGTTGTACCTGTACACGCTATGCCAACACGTTGGCCCAATGATGTCGATATGTGCTTAACATGGTTCGTCAGTAAGTTTGTATATACACTGAACCGAAATGTTGGCCCAACGTTTGCTTCGACACACGTCCAAAGTTCGCTGCAAGATTTTTCGACATAACTCTGCAATCTAACACAAAGAACTCTGCAATCTATGTTACTAACTCTGCAGAGCCAGTTTAACTGGCTATAGACCAAAGATTGCATATTAGTGGTCTACAGACACTAAGATGAACTAATAAAACTAAGGTGCTTTGAGGTAATTACGACAACTGCAGGTATATTCAAATTTATATTAATTTCTACGAAACGCAATAATCAACAACTTGATATGGATTGGTGAGGAATGAAGCGCATGTAAACAAAAACCATTTTTTATCGGACCTCTCGCTCGCACTTACTTGCCTTATAGAACTGCCATAGTGTTGAGTGTAACAGTAAAACAGTGGATTTTTCGTAGTGATTTATGACTCAGTTCACACAATTGTATGGCTCAAGTATGGAAAGAGTTATGAATATAAATGTGCATGGATGGAGAGGCAGAGGAAGGCCAAAGAAAACATAGATGGAGTGTGAGTCAGTGAAAGCATGACGATTGACAGGACGGAATGGAATAAAAAAAGGTTGAAGCGACCCCAAGTAACATGGGAGGAAGACCCTTAAATGATAGTAACAATAATAAAATTCGGGATACACCCCTTTGTCGTAATTACCCCAATGCACTAAATTATTATTAACTTACCAACGTATTTAAATTGTAAATTGCTGCAGATCTCAAAATTTTACGTAAAAAAAAAATTATATTAGACGCATTGCAGAGTTACGTTAAGATTCTCTGCAAATTGTATAAGTATTATCGATCGGCTATAGCCAAATAGTGTTCAGTTATTATTGAAAATTTAAAACGGCGTGAAAATATAATATGAAAATATTCGAACTTATTAAGATAGTTTTTAGTGTTAAGGACCTTATAAGGGCAATATTACATGCATGTATAAAAGCCTTAATTATAGTGATCTGTAAATGTAAACATATTGTTAATCGATAGATTGGATCGTATTGATTTATGGCCGCTGTTAATGATTAATATCTCATTCCTAATTTAGCCTCCGGTTGTGTGATAAATTGTAAATGGCGCGTGATTCATCATCATGTCAACCTTTAGACGCCCACTGCTGGGCATAGGTCTCCCCCAAGGGGGGGGGGGGGGTTCAGCCGTAATCGCCATGCTTGGCCGATGCATGTTGGCGATCGCAGTAGGTGCTATGGTACTCAAAAGGACGCTGCTGCCCATCCTCTAGAATATCCTTTTGTCGTTTTCTACGACACCCACGGGTAGAAATGGGGTGGTGCTATTAGCGCGTGATTGGTTATTGAAAATTCAGTCAACCAATCACAGCAGCTAACGCAGGCTTGACAATTTGTTATAAAACAATTTCGCTCGAGAAACCCGATTTTTGACTGCTGCCTGTGATTCATAATCCTTCGGATTCTGCAATGGTGTTACGAAATTTGAATGCGGATTGAGATCTAGCTGGTGATGATCAATTTCACCTGATACAGTTTGAAATAACATTTCGTGTCATATTCCAATATGGTCCGATCTATTGACATAGTATTATGATGCGTCAGTCATGAATTAAAGTTCAAAGTTTCGACGCCATTTAGCCTGGACTGAATTGATAAGCTTGATAGAGAAAATTGTGTAAGGAATGAGTTAAGGGTACAGTCTAACTAGCTATTTGGTACACACATGCTAAAATATTCAGCCTTCTAACTGCACTGCCATTTTTTCAGTTTTGATTGTGTATGTATTAACTTTTTCCTCATATATAGTTACATTTATATGATTTAAAGCACTTAACAATGATTTAAGGTGTTTACATATGCTGGCTTAAAGCTAGGCACAATCGTGGATTATCTAGAGCACAGCACCATTTAGTTTAAAAAAATAACAAATGAATTCGACAATAATTATAATAATTATCAATCAATCAAAATCAATTGAAGCTATTGTTATTAATGTAAAATTTAAATTGAGTATTTTAACTACTTAACTCTTTAAGCTTACACTCGTACAAAAAAGTAGGTTCTACAACACGATGAAAACGCATGGAACTGCGAATTTATAATTCTCATTATTCCACATCACCTGCCTAGTCTTTTTCCAACTATGTTGGGGTCAAACTCAAACTCAAAGTCATTTATTTCACATAAACCATTTACAGTCAGTCAGTCAGAAAGTTGAAGCTAGTTGCTCATTCCAAACAGTAGGTCTCTATGGAGAAGAACGAGCAAGAAACTACATGAACAACACTCTTTTAAAATCAATAATATGTTACAAATTTCGGTTACATCATTCATATTGGTCGACTTACTGTCTAACCGAATGCAGCTGAACAGCTGTTTTTCATGTAGCAACTCCCTATCTGACCTCCACAACCCAATTGCTGGGTAACACAATACTCCTTGCACACAGGTTGTCAGATTTTATTGCTTCTTACTACCTATAACGACTGTCAGAGAATTACGGATGACAGCTTAGTTGTGGCTTGCAATTATTGTTAAACTAGCGACCCGACCCTGCTTTGCATGGGCCTTCCTCGATAAATGGACTATCCTACACAATAATAATTTTTCATTTCGAACCATTCGATCCTGAGATTAGCGCGTTCAACTATACAAACTCTTCAGCACGCGTAGCATGACCACGCTGTCTACGGAAGAAAAGACATAATGACAGGAAGAATAGACAAACTGTACTGACTTGTCTATTCTTGCTGTCAGTATGTCTATTCTCTCGTAGACATACCGTGGTCATGCTACTCGTGCTGCTTTATAATATTAGTATAGATGGTGTATGGAAAGTAGACCAGTAACAATTTAGCTGCATGTGTACCAAACGGCTTGTTCGACACGTCATCCGTCCAGTCGCCGATAGCCGTTGCGATTGTGACGTGATTCCGCCGCAAGGGGCCAATGTCCTACGATATCTACTAAACTGTGTACCTTTATGTTTGGTGACGTGACTTTTAGGAGAAAGAACGTTGTTAAAGAAAATAACAATTTTATTTATAACTAGGGATCGAATAATTGTGTGTATATATTCTGTATTTACCTAAACTTCACTAAATAATTATGCTGTAAAAGGATGAATACGACTTCTAGCAATCATCTAACTGAAGCAAAACAAATCCACGACAACTTCGAAATCGTGAGAATTTTTCCATACAAAAGTCCATTCCATATCAAGTCAACACCTGAAGTGTATGTAAATACTAGCTTTTGCCCGCGACTTCGTCCACGTGAATGTCGGTTATCGCGGATGAGTCGCAGATAAATAAATATCCAATTATCCTGTCTTGAGGTTCAAGTTTCCTCTGTACCAAATTTCGGAAAGCGTAACAAAGAATCCAAACTCATTTTCGCATTTATAGTAATAGTATAGGATGCATTCAATTATCCGTTCCCTGATTATAACCGACAAACAATAGATACATGACGTATTATTTAATTCATAACAAACTTCATTGTAAAACTGTAGGTAATAAATTTTTCCTTTTCTATGAATAGTATATATAACATTTAATTGTACCTATTAGAATATAATGTATTACAATGGTCCAGTAGCTGATTCTAGGTTAAAAATAATGGCAATATTAGTTCAGTACAGACGTGTACATTTACGAGTGAGAACAAGTGTCCACTTAACAACATTTAAAGTGATTTTGTCATATAGTGATGATGCCATGATGATACAAATGAAGTATTTTGGCTAGTACGAAATAAAGTGTTACCTGTCTCAAAGTGTAGTTATTTCAAAAGAAAATCACGTTAAATTTTGCTAGGTACTTGTGTTGTGTATACATGTGTGCGTGTTCTTACTCGTGAATGCTACAGAGGGGGAAATTAAATTTAAGTATCTTAAAATTAAGCATTACTTTTTTTACACGACTGCCCAAAATAAGTAGTAGTGTAAAGTTTGAGGAAAAAATGTTATTCTATTACAGTAGCTTAGAACATCCATCATGCCGTCAATTTTAGGAGTCAACTCATTGCAGCTTTTTTTACCCGACTGTACAACAGCAAAGAGAGTGTTATGTGATTCGCACATATAATGTATCATTGACATAACAATGACTTGGTTACTGTTTCTTTGTAGCATCAATTATGTGTCTATCGAATTTGCTTTCGTTTTAAACTAACATGGCGGCCGTGACATACAAAATGGCGGCTGACACGAAAAGAAAGATTATGTAGGTAGGTGCCATGTTATCGAATAGCTCTTTCGAAATCAAGATTAAACATTAAATGTAGATGTTGTTATTTTTTCTATGTAATGCAGGTATATTATGTATTTTCATTTAGTTAGGCATCTTGTTCCTTGTTCTTCTGCTACGTACGCAGTCGGGTTTTATTTTTAAATATATTTGATTTATATTTAACGCTCCTCAAACACACTTCGGTATTTATTTAAAAATCGTAAGTTATGCGTTATAACATTTGTTAGAATAAGGTACCTGTATTAGAGAAGAATAAGATAATATTTTAATATCACAATAGTAATATAAGATCTAGTGAAGTTGAAATGTTCTCCAGCCATTTTAATGGGGTTGTCACGACACATGAATGAAGCTAGGCGTGGTGCGTCAAAACCCAGTAACATGTAGCTGCCTGAAAGCGTAACACACTCTTCATCTCTCAATCTAAAATATAAACCTTAGTTCAATCAACAACTGATACTCAAAATGGTGGACATTCCATGTTCTGACAAGTATTTTCTACATTTAGAAGTAAAGGGCCCTCGATAAATAAAAAAGAATCATGGCCGGATTTGTACAAAAAATAAGGATGTTTAGAGAAGTTGAAGTTCTAATTCTTATACTCTTGGGTACCTAAAGAGTATTTTCAGGCATTAACAATATTTTTAAAACCCCGCAATAATTAAAAATTTAAAAAAACCCCCAACGCAAAACATAAAAGCGATTATGTAAAAAGTAAAAAATAATACTTTTGTTGAGCCATCAAATGTTTGTTCGTTGAAATGGCGCTATAATGTCGCGGCGGGGTACCGCTTAAGTAAGTCAGTCCCTCAATTTCATTCACTGTCTATTAATTTACCAGCATTTCCGACCAATTTGCTTCGATATTATCAAATTTTTGTTGCTAATCTAGTTGTTAATCTTGTTGCAAATCTAGTTACCATCAGTTCGCTATTTTAGATATTTAGTTATTGCTTTAAACTTAGCGGTACCCCGCCGCGACATTATAGCGCCATTTCAACGAACAAACATTTGATGGCTCAACAAATACTTTTGTGTACACAACAACCTTATGTTAAATTAGCGAAAGTGTACTTTCGCAGTATTTAAAAATGTTACTTACGCGGAATTGCAGGCTCAACGACGATATCCTTATCTTTCGTTGCTCCAAACCTGTGGCCTTTTAATAGTAGACTTTATAAGACGGCTGTGGCTGCCATGGAATTCCTACCTTAATCCCCGGTTTTCCGAACGGTCAAACGAGCGTAATCTACTCTGATTGGTCGTTCATAATTCAGTCAACCAATCATAGCAGCGTATGCACGCTTAACAAATTGTCACATTAATTTTTCCCTCGACAAACCTGGCGATTAAAGATTCTGATTATAATTATGTATCGTTATACAATTACAAAGATAATAATGTATATTTACCAATTGTTTTAGAATTTTAATCTAAGATTCCACAGTTTTAAGAACCTAATTAAGTATCTAATCAGTAAATCGACTCTCAATTCCCATTTTAGATGTTGCATTGACGGTATAAACGTAGATTTACTAATCAGAAACTTAAATGGGCTGTAAGAAACTTAGTTATGTATTGTATTGTTTCCCAAAACGCACATTAAATATATTGCCATATTAAATATAAGTAAGAATGAAAACATCAAACCACATTACAATAAAAATAATGTTAGTAAAAGTAAGTTCACACTGAGAAATCTTTGATAATCTGTACCTTTATTATGGCTGTCAACATTGGCTACTTCTCAGTACATTATTGAATGTAATCATTTAAATTTGGCTCTGCCATAACGAAACCAACACATGACAAAATTTTTCTCATTTTTCATAGTTGGTAATTGTAATGATTTTGAATATTTTACGCTGAATCACTTAGTTGTATAGTATAGTATCACGGGCTAGTGACCACAACTCTCGTATTTTGCGTACAGGTGGGAAGTAAATCATTCCATCCACGAGGCAGTTTAGAAGCAAATGGGCTGCAGGCTCTGCACAGTGGGCTGCTGTCTCGTGTACCCACATACAAAGACCCATGGCCAGTTATAGCGGCTGTTTATTCTTAACTAGCGACCCGACCCGGCTTCGCATAGGCCTTCCTCGATAAATGGACTATTTAACACAAAAATATTTTTCATCCCACCATCTCGGAAAGAGTATTTTTAATCTTCAATATCTGAGTGGAAAAGCCGTTTTTATTCTCTAGAGGATAAAGTAAATTTATCTTCAATATCTGAGTGGAAAAGCCGTTTTTATTCTCTAGAGGATAAAGTACCTAAATTGAATTTAGAACATCGTGTGCACTAAGTTTGTGAATTAAAAAAAAAACATTAAACCTATTTACTGCTACCTCTATGGTGCCGAATATATCATACAACTTTTTTTTAATTTGTTAAAAACTCAGACTTTGTAAACGTTTTTTTTTGCATTTAGTCATTTCCTCGCTGAGGTGGAATGAAAAGTTACGTGTTGCACTCGAGTGCAAAGATTTTTCACCTCGTGCTCTTTTGATTCCCTCGCTAACGTTCAGGATTCTAATTTTGAATCACTCGCTGCGCTCGTGATTCAATTTTAGAATCCTTCGCTTGCTCGGTCATCAAAATTGAACACGCGGTTAAAAAGCAACTTTGCACTCTTGTATAACAAATAACTATTATCAATTCGAACCAGTACATCCTGAGATTAGCGCGTTCAACCAAACAAACAAACTCTTCAGCTTTATAATATTAGTAAAGACTAGCGACCCGACCTGGCTTCGCATGTGCCTATAGCCTTCCTCGATAAATGGTCTATCCAACACAAAAATAATTATTCAATTCGGACCAGTAGATCCTGAGATTAGCGCGTTCAACCAAACAAACAAACTCTTCAGCTTTATAATATTAGTATAGATAAGTTTTATAATTATTAGACCTAATTAAATATTAAATTGGATTGGTTCGTTATGACAGAGCTAAGTTCAATTAATCTCTATGTATTTTCCTTCATAAACATGTAGTCATCGGCAATAGTCAGTGTTAATGGTTTCAAGTTAATCATTCCAAACTGCTTAAGCATTATTTACTTATTACATTTTTATCTTCTTGTCATATTATTCGACTCTGGTGGGTACTGATGTTTTATGCGACCGATCATTTGTAGTAACTTCGTTTACCAGTTAAATCAAAACAAACTGCCTAAATTCTGAATTACTAAAGAAAAACTAAAAGTCTGCTTACGTTATTCTGCAATGCCTTGAATTCTGCGGAGCGTTGCGGGGAGGTACGATCAGCAATAAAAGTCGGTTAACACTTAAGATTTTTAAATCATTGATTAAGCACAATGTTAAAGGAACTGCTTAAGATTGAAAATCAATTTCTGAAAGGTATTACATAATATTATTTTGTGTCTTTTTAGATAATATGAAAATGTAACAGTGTTAATCGACTTTTGATGCTGACCGTACTTAGGTAGTAACTTGAATTTTTGTATTTGGAAAACTTTCTTTTTTTGGTAAAATTTGGGTTTTTTTTGTTCCAGCTATGAAACGTTCAAAAGTAAATAAGTGTAAGTTTTTGATTATAATTATTATGGCAGAGAAAGTAACTTGATTGTTATAAAGCATCAGTATAATATTTGATACAAAAATTATACGTATCAAGGTGATACTAATGAATATATTGGTACAAAATATTATTATTTATTATGTATATTAGTTAGTTTGTAATGTGTAAAGTATCATCCAAAGTGAATTGTTTTTAGAGACAAGTTCGAAACAATTAACAAATAATAATACGTCGCCGTAATTAGAAAATTATTTTATGTTTTACTTTTCACTTATAAAATGTAAGACGTATCTAATCGTCAATGGTATTCTGTTATGTTATTATAAACTTTGATTTTCAATAAACGATAAATGAATTAAATAATATATCTTTAATTCCGACCTAAATTAGTCTTAATAAGTTTGATAATATGCTATGTTAGTGTTATTAGTACTGGTCTTAATGTTAAACTAAAATAAATAGTAGGTAATAAAAACCTTAAAAAACCTAATAATTTCAAGAAAAAGGGAGAGGGTGGAGCTCATAGGGCATCAAAAAACTCGTACACATAGCGATGTGTACGAGTTTTAAGGCGCAAAGGGACATGCTCAACAGGCTGGCAGCATTGCCATGTTGTATGGTAATGCTGATTCTAACTGACTTCTAACTGCTTGTTTTCAGGCGCACTTGTGTGACGGATAAATTGTTACAATTATTGTAAATTTAATACTAATTGTGAGGTCAAATCTTGAATCACTTTCTGCACATCTCCAATCCGCAACATCCCGTCTCAACCACTTAAAACAATAAGTCAAAGAGGATATTGTGATACTTACCTGCGTCCGAAATGTATAATAACAGATTGTATTTCCTCCAATACAATCTCAGTAATTAATTCGCCATTTGTTTGTTTTAAGTAACTAGATACAATACAAGGCACTATATATTTACGAAAGTGGATCTACACGCTTTAGTGATATTATACGCCTCGCGAGTCGCGCGGACCGCACGTTAATTACTATTAAATTTAGTGAAAACCAAAAAGTATGTGTGTTGTGCTTAAAACATTTATTACAAGACCATTCTTATATTTCGTAGGCTTATCAATTTTTATAATAATATTATTTACATCGTATATAAGACAGGATCCCGACATCGTAAACAATTGTAATGTACCATTACCATGTCATTGTTCTGAAACTAGTGATGCGTTGCCATCGGCTGAAGACCCGAACTTTTTTCCGAAAGCGAAGTCGATATTCTTCCACGAGACTTCATGCCGCAGTGGACTTACTATTCGCCAGGCTTGTTCAGTGGAAGCAGCTGCTAGGGCCCATCCGAATCGAGACACCTACGTGCTATTTAGCGCACCTGTCGCCGACCACCAGCTTAAGACTGGCTGTCTCGGGGACCTCCTCAAAATTCCCAATGTGAAATTCTTGAGAGTACATCTAGCTGAATATTCGAAAGGTACAATCGTTCAGTCAATGCTACTTAACGAAGTCAAAAAGAGTAGATTTCGAATTCATCATGCCGCTGACGTACTGAGAATCTTAACCCTCAGTAGATGGGGTGGTTTATATTTGGACACCGATATGATAGTCACTAGGTCATTGGACGACCTGGCATCAAATTTCGTTGCAAAACAATATACAGATGAAATCGCATCAGGGATTCTGTCATTTGCAAAAGACGAAATTGGAACCAACTTCTCAAATGAAGTTATAAAGTAAGATTTGGTTGGTGTTTAATAATTACAAAAGTCATTTAGTCATTATGGCTAATCTTACAAATTTTAATCAGACCATAAATGTATGCATTTACAAATGACAATTGTCAGATGTCCCATATCATTGCATGTGCTTGCTAACAACCTTAGAATACTGCAACCCAATCAAATGTATGATTTGTTTAGCTTTATTATCGTCTGTGAAATTGACATACTTAAGATACTCGTAACTTTTACTTGAAGATAACGTTAACTAGGAAGTAACTAATTAACGCTTTACTTGGAGATGGTGAAATGGGGCCTTATACTTATTTCTTGTTAACAGAGAGATTAATAAAGAATACGACCCGACATTTTGGTCATTTATAGGAGCAGAAGCCATCGAGAAAGTATTACAAAGACTATGTCCAAAAGTGATACGTTCTCCAACATACCTGGATAGTCCCATCAGTAACTGTAAAGGTATGGGTTAGTTCATCGTATATTACTTACCTACTCCTTACTTTATACTTTTTAATAATACTAGCAATCCGCCCCGGCTTCGTACGGTTAGCACTACTCCATACTTTCATACTAATGGTTTACTTAGAAATCAATTTGAGCTTGGAGAAGGACATACGCACCTTTTGCCAAACATGAAACTGAACTTATTGAAAGGGATTGAAATATGAATTTATTGCACGTGGTGGTGTCGTGCGGCGAGACTTACGAAAATAAAGTCTTATGAGTTACGTGCTGAAATCATTCATCACTATTTAGTTTTTGAAGGCAGTTGTCTTTTTTGTAAAAATGATTTTGTTATGTAAAATTATACATTGCTAACTTTTTTTTTCAGGAGTTGTGGTCTACAGTTTCGATCTATTCTACCCCATTGCTTATACGCAGGTTGATGAAATTTACAGCCCCCCAACAAGATATTTTGATTTATATCGCCCGTACACGTATCACATGTGGAATTTCTTAAATGATAATGAAACAATTAGAAGAGGCTCTGTTTATCAGTTAGTAGCTCAAGCCTTCTGCCCGACTATTCATAGCAAATATTATTATGAATTTTCTGCTCCACCATTGAAAGCTTCCACCAATCGATTAGGTCCTTAGTTTATGCCGACTTGTGAATTGATTCCATCAGTGGTGCAGTAGGTAGGTACAGTAGGTTCATTGGGGTAATTACGACAACCGGGTAGGTTATTACAATATTAAATTCTTATTGAACTATACCATTTCTTATTTAAAGTATCGAGCTTTAATCCTACCCCTATAACCTTTAACCCTATAATCGGCTATGGTGGCATGTGCGGTTTTGCTTGATAAGCTAGATAGGGGTCCTCATTAATAACTGTATCAGGTTTATCTTTAACTTGAGGAAATATTACCATGTGTCAAGCTACAGGTCTGAGTTAAAATGGTTAACCATTCGCTAAAGAAGAAGTTTGCGTGCCTTGACAACTCTATTATCCACGGATCTATTATCCCTGTTCCTGGTGAGAATGCCTAAAGCGGTGTTAGTAAGGGGTCCGCCTTTGTACCTTTGTGCATAAAGTTTTATGAAATCTAAAAAAGCGTACTTTTATGATGTTTATCCACTGTACATACACCTTTGATCTTTTCCCTTTCTCCCTAAAAAATATCATTGGCAACACTACAACACAAGTGTCAGTGTCAATGTCAATCAATATCAACTATTATCAACTACTAGACAGACTAAGACTACATATACCTGTAATAATTAAATAAATATAGAGCCGTGAACCTTATAAAAAAAAAACTTCTTGAAATCTTGAATTAGACTTGAATATTAAGTACTTACCATTGAGTAAATACGTCTGTCTGTGTGATTTCTATTATACCAGGAAGAGTATCTACTTTATAATCTAAGTTTTTGTAATGTTTGTGACTTTGTGTACCCGAGTTCCTTCAAAGTGATTTGTTAAGACTACCCACTGACCGATTTATTTATAAATTAAATTTTTACTTATTAAAATGGTACGTCTGTGATTATTAATAAAACCCTAAGACGTCCCACTGACCAAAAAATGGCCTCTACTTTATTATTGGTTCAAAAACTTGCGTCAGTAAAGTTAACCAAAGGTGAATACGACAAAATAAGATGGCTTAGAGCAAATAATGAAGAGAAAATATATAAAACAATCTCGTAAGTACACATTTTTAAATTTTTAACGTCATTATCATCTGCTTAGCCTTTTCCCAAGCACAAAATATGTAGGAGTCGGCTTCCAGTCTAACCATATGCAGCTGAATACCAGTGTTTCACATGGAGCGACTACCTATCTGACCTCCACAACCCAGTCACTGGGTAACACTTAAACATACCCCTTGGTAAGATTGGTTGACAGATTTTCCGGCTTCTGAGTACCCAGAACAACTAGAATAACAGCTGGGACTAATGCCAAGACGACCCACTGACCGCCTTTATGTACTTTCCGAGGCATGCAGGGGTCTTGGTATGAAATTGATGGTCACCCATCTCATGGACTGACCGCAATAAGAGTAGCTTAATCTTGACCTATCAATCTGTATGGCTTTTACTTAGCCAAAAGTCCCTTTTGTATGTGGCAAAATATTATAATATTTGCTCACTTTTATTATTTTTATTATAAATAATGCTGTTTGTAACAAACAGTCTTTCCATATATGGAATTCACAACTTTATCTGTTAAACAGTGCTAGGTCATTTTCTAAGGTAATTCAAACAATTAAATATATTTTTACATGCCCCATTGCAGCAGTCTTGAAGTCAAGTCAAGATGTTATGTGAAGGAATTTTATCATTGACATTGATAAAATTCCTAAACAATTTGTGTGGTGATTGAAAAATGTTTTTTAACTATATCTTGTAAAACATAAAAGCCAGCCCACTAAATATTGCATAACTTTTTTATATATTTACGTTTTGTCGTTTTTTATTTTTGCAACAAATACAACAAAATTGAGACCTTCGTTTTGATGCATCATTCACCTATCTGCATTAATTAGTTTCTGTGTAATCACTGGCAATGACTACAGCAACTGGCGGTCTAGCGGCCAACAATTTTTGGTCATCTTAGTTTTTTTTGCAACCAATTCTGGAAAAGAGCTATGTATGGCAAAATTATATCAAACTTTATGAGTTGCCCGCGCGGTTGAAATGAACATACTAAAATGACATAGGTCTGATCAAAATTTTTCTGTACCTTCAAATGTTGATGTTGATAAACTGTTCATAACTTTTTCAGGTCTTTAAGAAAGGTACTAGAATCTCAAGACCTTAAAAATACTTGCCGGCTGTGCCTCAAGCCTGGCTATAAGAAGATATCTGATTATCATGACTTTGATATTGTAGCTGAGATCAAACAAATACTGCACATACAGGTAGGTGGGTACTCTCTATTTTAGTTTATTTATTTATTTTAACGAAAGCTTACTGACTAATAACAATATAAGTACTACATGGGTAATACAAGCTTGCTAATTACAAGCTTCCACATGTAAATGTGGTTTGTGTTCCACACAAAAAAAGTGATCCTATTGATAACTGAAAACAACCAGAATTTAATTAGGAAATAATAATAATATGTGGGGACATTTTCTTAATTGACTTCAAACTAGGGAGACCCTGTATTATGGGTGTCAGACTGACAGCTGATATACATACACAAATACATACATATATAGATAAAAAAGAAAAAAAAAAACATTTTATTTCAGGCATATGACGTATTTTCATACATTTCAGCCCATAGCAATTAACTACATGTCATAAATAATAATTATTACAATACAATATACAAAAAAAAAAAAACACCCAGACCCACTTACCCTGGGTGTTAGATAAACAACACCCAGTCAAAATAGCTCATGAATTGTGAGTGTAGGTAGGAAAATGTAGGAATAATCTACTGGTTTTGCCTGTCTAAGTGTGTAGTGCTTTGTTTATAGTGAAATTAATAGTGATATTGGTTCTATATATCACTATATGGCATTTCTGCAAATTCACTAGTATAATTTCATACCAATACCCACCTAGCGCACAGGCTCGCGCGGCAGCCTCGCGAGCCAAATGCCTCGGCTGGTATGGACGTGCCTCGGCCTGCCTTTGGGCGCGCGTTTGCTCGACCGAGCACGGCTCGGCCCCGAGCCATCTGTTGTCGGTAAACTTGACGCGCTCAAAGGTGCCTCAGTGAGCGCTGTGCGTTAGGTGGGGACAGTTATGTTTTGGCTCGCGCGCAAAGCTACTTCAAGTTTTGTCTCTTGCCGTGTTTGTCTTCTGTCATTTTGATATCATGGGCAGTCAGGAGGAGTCCATTCGCTTAATACGCTTTAAATAATAAGCAGCTAGGAAAATAGCTGCAGCTGAAAATACACGACTGTCCATTACGAATACTCGCGGACTTATGATGGCTCAGCCTGCACGCGAGGCGGCCTCGTGTAAATTGAACAAAACTACTGAGGCTGCCGCGGGAGCCATCGCTCGCGATCCGGACACCGAGGCTGCCGCGCGAGCCTGTGCGCTAGGTGGGTACGCGGCTAATGGGCAGTGGCAGTCCACCTGAAAACTTCAGAAACCGCATTGTATAATTTATTCTTATAAGAATTTCGTTTTATGAAAAAATACAAGTTACTACATTATGGTACTCATGAGTCATGTATGTGTGTCTTATGTGTTGTGTATGTATGTGTGAGTGTGTGTATATTTGTGTGTGTGTGTGCACGTATGTGTGTGTGCCATTGTAATTGGTAGGACAAAAAAAATCTTTACTGTATTTCTTACTTTCAGGTGGCTTTAAATGACGATAAACCCCAGTATATATGCAGATCATGTGAAGCAGTACTGAGAAATGCCGAGCAACTGAGGCATACCGCAGAGGTCACACAGTGGAGGTTGCAGCAGGAACTTGAAATGAGTATGAACTACTGCCAAATGTTGCCGGATAACCTTTTTGCAAGGGCATAGTATCCCACCACCTCGGGCACGCCATGGAGGCGCAACCGGGCTATTTTGGCAAAATAAAAAATATGACTGGCTACATTGTGACTAAGCGCACGTCTGGTGAGGTACTCACCATTGAGCATTCACCAGATCAGGGTAAAGGGTAGGGTCAGATGGGATGGCCATGTGTGAAATGTCCCCACATATTATTATTATTATTTTGGCAGCGTAACCTGAATATGTGGTTCCTGGTGAGGTGTGACCACAGATATAGATAGACCTAGATAACGCGAGTATCACGATCTTTATGAAAACCAAGTGTGCCATTTTTTGGACGTCACAATGTAATACGAATGTTTTGTTATTCCTTATTTCCTTATTACCAGGTATTACTGAGGGTATTACATTAAAGATAATTGTTTTTTTAAATTAATTACGCATAATATTAATCACAAAATGACTTACCGATGGAAGGAAACATTTACTTTATTTTTTTAGTTACGATTTTTTATCGTAAGTTAGGCACGAAAATAGGCACGCGAAGTAGTTGCTCTTGCGTTATCTAGGTCTATCTATATCTGTGGGTGTGACCCTTAAATCTGATTTACCTGCAAGGTTTCAGTGGTTGACCTGTGAGGAAGTGAGAGTCCGAGGGCAAAAAACCCCTCTGAATTCTGAGAGGTAGGTAGGTAGGTAGTTTATATATAGGATGTATAAATTACCAACCTACCAAATTTCAACTTTAAGTACTTATTATACTATACAATTTGTAGGAAATCTATTTAGGTACCTAAGTTGTTAGTCTCACTCTCACGCTACACTAAATTGAATTCTAAACTGGACCAATTTAGAATTCAATTTAGTAAACCTCCCATTTTGCACTAAATCGGTTCCAATATGTTCTAACTGCGATTACACCCGCCGATTTCCTAAATTCATATCCTACAAATTGTATATTGTAATAAGTACTTTAATGTCAGCATCAAGTAGTTTCGACATTTCGTATTTAGTCTATGTGTGAACACACACAAACTCGAAAATTAAAGAGTGATAATATTTATACCCTGTTCACAATAAGATTAGACATTTACAAAAACCTTTTTTACAGTCCGTGCAACCGATTTTGACTTATATTGCGTTGGTAGCATGACAAATGGCAACTGCAGTAAACAGTTGTTATTGTAACCACTTTTTTGCCTCTAATGTCATCCTTAAGCCTACGGAATAGAAGTCAAAATCGGTTGAAGGGACTGTAAAAAAGGTTTGTGTTTATGTCTAATCTTATTGTGAACAGGGTATAGCTTCGATGTAGAAGAAATATGTAAATTTTAGAACAACACTTAAAATGAACATAAAATCTTTACAGTGACAAATATGGCATCGGACTGTGAAATTAAAGAGAGCAATCTTCATGGTGGTTACTTCGTGAAGCAGGGCTCCAGGGTCGCGAGGGAATGGGGCTGTGGGAAATGTCGACAGACGTTTTATAGCCAGGTAAAGCAATCTAACTGTGCTACATAGTGTTTCTCCCAGACAATGAATAGTAAATCTTATTTTAAGTTCAGTTAGGTGTAAAGTTGTATGGTCAAGCTCCCGTCACGAAAAAGGCGCATCACAGAAATATCATGAGCTGCCTAGCCTTTTCCCAACTATATTGGAGTTGTCTTCCAGTCTAACTAAATGTACCTGAATACCAGTACTTATTTCATATGGAGCGACTGCCTATCTGACCTCCACAACCCAGTTACTGAGTAACACGATACCTTTTGGTACGACCGGTTGTCAGACTTTCTGGCTTCTGACTATCCATAAAAACTGTAAAAGATCTACGAATGACAGCTGGGACCAGCTTTTCGTGCTTTCTGAGGCACGGAACTTTCCTTTGATTGAATTCTCTGCATGAGAAGAGGCCTTTCCCAGCAGTGGGGCAAAACATATAGTTGGTATTTTGTCTTGTAAACTTTGGAAATATGAAAACCATCCTTACTGCTATAAAATTAAGGTGCTGTCAAAGTTAAATTGTTACCATGAAGGTGCAATCAACAGTGTCGATGTAAATGTTAATTTATTTTCTCACACATTTTAGGAGGAGTTCACACAACATGAGAGTTTGCCGACGTGTCGCAGCAGAAACAATTTTTTTGTATGTGAGACTTGTGGCTTAGAATTAAAATCTATAACCAGATTGAAGAGACATAGGTAAATAACCTCTTTTCCATCTTTCCTCATAGGTAAATAACGCCTTGGCTTATTTAGGGTAAGACAAAGTATACCCTATTGTCATTAAAATAAGAAAAGTAAATTAAAAAAAGAATTGTGTGAGTGCGGAGTGCCAGATTTTAAACACTTAACCGCCTTAACGTAAACTGCAATAATTGAAGTTTATGTTAACGCAGTAGAGTACAAATTATAAATTGTGCTGAAATTGGAGCAGCGCCGTCTAGTGGCAACATTAGGAAACACAATTATTCCATACCAATTGGTCAAAAAAACTTTATCTTTTTAATATTAGTTTAGTTATATTTAATACTTGTTTTCGCAACAAAAAAGAGTTGGAACTTCTATCTACAATATTATGATATTGTAGATAGAAGTTCCAACTCTTTGTCTCTTTTTTTGTTAACTTCTGCTACTATGGTAGCAGAAGAAGAAAAAATGGTATGGTATGTAAATATGGTATTAGGTCCAGAAAAATAAAAAAGATTGCAATTTTGGAACAAACACTAATATAAAAAATTTCATGTTGTAATTTGTAATCGAGCTTCTCCAAAACGGCTTAACCGATTATTATGTGTATATTTGGTAAGTCTGAGAATAATTATAGGTAGATTATGGCCCCTTTTATATCATTACAGCACTCATGCGAAACCGGGGCGGGCAGCTAGTACTGCTATTATAAAATACAATAAACTGCTAGCAACAGACCCAAGGAACAGATAGTCACTTCAGATACACAATTCTAAAATATTATTCAAGACGTTGTAATGTAACCTGTATACTTACTATCTAAACTTCTCCTAGGCTTATCCACACGGGAGAACTCCACTACCCATGCGGTCATTGCCCTTACCGCGCGCGCACGAAGTACGCACTCCTGGCCCACGAGCGCGCACACAGTGGCGTGCGACCGCTGGCCTGTCCACACTGCGCGGCCACCTTCCTCAACTCCTCAAACCTCGCGTCACACAAGCGAAGGCACATGCCACCAGCTTACCACTGCCAGATGTGTGACAAAGCCTTTAGATTTAAGGAAGTGAGTATTTCTTTCAGATGTGTACTGGCGATCATTGTAAGTTTTTTTTATGGAGTTCCATATTGATAATATCTTCAAAGTACCTTTAGTATCTTCGTCGTATTTTATAGGACGTTGTTAAAAACACATTATTGCCAGATTTCCATGGCCCAAGCTTTTAGCTTAAAGAAACCAGTTGTCACACTGCCTGGAAACTACATCTATATCCATACTTTAATATTCTAAATGCGAAATGACTGTCTGTTACGCTTTCACGATGAAACGGCTGAACCGATTATGATGAAATTGGGGAAGGGCGTAGGCTACATTCACGCGGACGAAGTCACGGGCAAAAGCTAGTATTCCTCTATATATAAAAATATTCAGCCACTAAATTAACGTGGGCCTGGTGACTGCCATTGGTCCACAATGACAATTGGTATTATACTTTTATCAAGTCCAGTCTCTGTATCAACTAAAACCTATCGACCACCACTTCTTATTGCTATTCGAGGGAATGTTCTAGAAGCTGACTAAATTGTAATAACCTTTCACAGGCACTTCAGAATCATTTAGCAACAAAACACAGCACAGCAAAGCCCCATATTTGTAATACATGTGGAAAATCCTTTTCAACTAGGTAAGTGTGTTCCATAAGTTAATGTAAAGATACCATAGGAACTATTAGTTAATCTGTGATACCATCTGTTTGTGTTGATGTGGGTTTCTGGCCTAGAAAATATGAAATCTTTGAAAGTATTGGTTATTTTTACTAGTTTTCTGCCCATGCCACAAGAAATTCAAGTAGGTATACCATAAAAAATATCCAATGACATTAATATTATTGCTTTCTCTCAGTAAAGATTTTTTTCTGTTGGAAATGAGTACTTCCAAGAATTACCTTATAGACAAACAATTTGTCCTCTTTATAACTTTAGATTCATCCCACAATACAAACTAAAAAATAACTAGAAAACCTCAGTCTACCTCTATCTGCGAATACAGGATTCATGATATTATATTTATGGCCTAAATAAAGTTTGTATCTTTTCAGAAAGATGATATGCCGACATGAGCGGAGAGTTCACAACAGACCAAGGCTCCGATCTGGAATAGTGCCAACATACTTACGACAGCAACAGGAACAGTTAACATAGAACTTTGTTGCTGTATATGTGTACAGTATCATCAGCTCTAGTTTGGAACATCGGGGCCTCTGTTCACATACGCTGTCCTTATAGCCTAACAGCTGCATACTCAACGATTCGGCCTCCATTCAAGAGTATGTCAGACAATGATAATGTCCAACAAGAAGTTCAGAAAACTGAATGAGCATTGATTATCTAACTTCTCTGTGTGAGGTAAACATTGTAGCAAGTCATGTCGTCTATTAAATTTATTATTTATAATTATTGTTGTTTCATTTAATTCTACTATCAGGAAAAGTATCTCTGTAGAGAAGAGATCTGTCATGCCCAAGGTGACATTAAAATTATTTTGCCAGATGTCTTAGTGGCAAATAATGCTGCTTGCAGCTGAATTACTGACAGTATATTCTGTAAAAATCTGCAACGGTATAGGTAAAATGAATTTGAGGCGAGCTGACATCCCCCATTTGAGGCTAGGGACAGACAGATCTCAAGCTCACCTCACCCAAAATTAATCAAGGAAGTTTTTCATAGAATAGCACTGCTGTTCACGAATGTTAGTAGAGAAACAGAGATAACATTTACTATATCAAAATATGTAACAGTTAACTTGAAATAAATATTCATTATTAAACCAATAAATGTTTTGATTTTTTCCTGTTTTGAAAAAGTTGTCACTGCTATATTGCTTTACATTCATCATGGCATTGTATGTTATGATCAACTATTATTCAATACAGCTTGGTGCTATTTGTATTTGTCAACACTAAATTATAAGCTAACCTCATGATGCAGTATCACTAAGTTTCAGCAGAGAGTATCCAGTAATACAACAATAGTTTTTTTGGAGTTTATTATTAACTTACAGTTCTAAGTCACATCACTTCTTGGCAGCGGCACCCACTTTCGATTTCTTGGTACCACGAACCTTCTTCATCCTGTTCTTGCGTTCCTTGCGCTGCTTGCGTGTGGGCCTCTTCTTTTCGTACAGGCCGTGGCGTGCCAGTCTGTGCTTAGGCTCGAACTTCTTTGCCAAGTCCAGCGTGTCGTAGATTAGGGCGAAGCCAGTCGACTTGCCACCACCGAAGTTGGTCTTGAAGCCGAACACGAAAACAACATCAGGCGTCACCTTGTACATCTTCGCTAGCTTTTCGCGGATCTCAGTTTTGCTGACGGTAGGCTTCCCTGGATGGAGGACATCGCAAACCATCTGCTTGCGCGCCAACAATCTACAAAAATATCAAAAACGTTGTCACACATAACCTGTCAAGGCGAGGCAACCACTTTTCGCAACGATTTAAACTCGCACCACTTCGAAACCGTAAGATTTCCACATTTACCTGTTGGTCATGAATTTCCGCGTTCGGATTGTTGCTGTTCCTTCAGTCATTTTGAATTATTTTAGAGATTTCGCCGTAAACGACGCACGTGTCTCCAGCACTCAGAGAAAAAGAACGGCGCGTCAGTGTTGCCACTCAGTGTTAAAAGAAAGAGGAATATTTTCTAACCAAAATTGACTGTCAGGCAATATAAAAAAATAATCTTTACCACAATTTTACTGCGTTTGACTTATTTAGAGAAAATAAAATAACTTATGTATTACTTTTAAATAACTAGTTATTTTCGCCATTATTTGGTTACTTCATAGGCTACTTTAATTCAGTGTGCATCTTTTTATGGTAACATTTGAAAGTAACACGTTCACCGAAGTTAACCAAACATGCGTTCAAAATATTTTTTTTTTGTGACTAAATTAAAAAAGTTTTGGTGTTGTTTTGGGTGTTAATTATCCCTCGCACACGCTTTTTCTCTCTCTCGTAAAAATTATACGTCTATTCATGTACTTACTTACGAACGCGGTAAGACTTCAACTAGTGATAAGCCGACTGGCCGACTAGTCGATACATCGATTGTAAAAGGGTGCGATTGCTTTAGGTGTTAATGGGGTGCCTTTCTATACATAATAAATTAATAGCTATTACTATTTTAATTATTATGTAAATGTGAGAACTATGGAGCCATTTATTTATTCAATGTGTTTGACATAAATGAGCATGGCAGTTGAGAGCATTGTCATGCTCGTGATGCTCGCTCAAATGTCTCACTGATGGTGGCGTGCGGGTTAGATCATTCGGTTCCCTTCAAAATGATTGAGCTAAGTGTTGCTGATCCGCGCGTCATGTTCGTGAACGGGCGCTGTCAGTTGTGATTGGTCATCTCTTAACTGCCATGGCTTTTATATTAATTTATTTTTAATTAGAATGTTTTGGATTTCTCTTCACTTACATTGTTTTCACATATAGAAGCAACAAGAATAATGTAGCCTGGATTTTGTAAAAGCTTGATTGAAAAGAGTGTCCGTGAAGTTTCTTGCTCGTTCTTCGCCATAGAGACCTACCCTACGTTTTGAAACGAGCAACTAGCTTCAATTTTTGAAGTTATACTTCTTTAGGCGCGTTATGAAAAAATGATGAGAGTGAAATTTTACGATGCGCGCATGCGCGCTTGCAGCGTCACACAAAATTCTCGCGCTTTTGTTTTTGAAGTTATACTTCTTTAGGCAGATGGCGTTGTTTACAATTACTCCCGTGAGAATTACGCCCCCCCGTGAGCCCCCCGTTTATCCCGTGAGCTTATATACTTTTTTAATAATGCTAAAGAAGTATAACTTCTCACGCTCGTACATAAGTACACGCACCCATTTTTTTTTTTTGACTATTCAATAGTGCCTGCAAATGGTTTAATTGAAATAAATGCTTTGACTTTGACTTTGCTCTAAGTATAAGGTGCCACTTGTAATTCGGCAATGTGGAATGTTCGCTAGGAACAGAATTTTCTTATTTATCTTTTTCTTATATTCACAGACTACATAGATACTACATTATTATAATATTGTTTACGTATGGGCCGGTGTAACTGTGTGTTTCAAAACAAAGATCTGTGAATTTCATAGCTAAAACACCTACCTTCAAATAACTACCTACATAATTGCAAATGAATCGTGATGAAGAAACCGTGTACATGAACTTTCTTTGACGTATGAAGGAAGAGATGATTTTCTTAAAGTGAAGTGTTACCAATGACAAATAGTTATTTCTTGCGATGGAATTAAAATCTTTAGGTATAGAATTATGAACAAAAATTAATGCGCCGTATAGTCGGTGATTTTTACCGAGTATTTTTCGACTATTTAGACGACTTTCCCGACTAGTCGGTACCTACATCTCTAACTTTAATAGTTTCAAATATTTTGGGAATGAACAAAGTTCAAATAATAACAACTTTTACAACGGCCCAGATAAGCAGGTATTTTTGCTGAACTACGACAAAAATTGCACAACTTGACCGTAATATCAACATTTATAGTCACGCTTTTTTTTCTTCTCAAAAATAGGTTGGAGTGTAAAATTGTACCTACGATATGAAGCGAAGACTTAAACCAATTTTGTTTTATTTTTAACCGACTTCAAAAAGGAGGAGGTTCTCAATTCGATTGTTTTTTTTTATGTATGTACAGTCAACAGCAAAAGTAGATGATCAAAATCAGAAATTCAATACTAATAAACGGAGTTCGCGTCAGAACTGTGTGGCGTCGAAGTGATTTAAAACTATGTGTGTGACAATCACATACTTTTAATAAATAAACTAGTAATAAATTATATTAATTAGTGTTAGTAAATTGGTATTGAATTTCTGATTTTGATCATCTACTTTTGCTGTTGACTGTACATCGATTACTCTGAGATTTATGATCCGATTTACGTCATTCTTGTTTAGTTCGATGCGGAATAGTTGCCATTTGGTCCCATAAAAATTTAAAATAGTTAAAAAAAAAAGCTAATTGAAAGTTATTTTTTACTTTTTGAAGGCGGTTGTCTTTTTGTTAAAAAGCTTTTTTTTTAATTAAGTAAATTACTAAGTAATTTTTTTACAGTATCGGGTTGATCTTGATCATAGAAATTATTTTATGATCTAAGAAGTACCTACCTATGATGGCCCTACGACGCACCGTTTCCGAGACAAAGGCCTTAATTTTTTTCAAATTTTTAAAAAACACTATGTGCACCTATTTCCAAAACGGTAGCTCGGATGAAAATCTTTTGAAAAGAAATTGCCTGTAGTCAAAAACCACAAGATAGAGCAAAAAAAAAATATATAAAAATTTAAGTGTCGGTTGATCTTTCAGCTTACGTATCATTAGTTTTGGCGCATTGTCCTAGTCAGTCAGTCGCGGGTCGTCGTCGCGTAGATCATATTATTTTTTATAGTATTAACCTTGACCTTAAAAGCCTGTTCCGCAAGCTTACCTACTTTTTCACTCAGTGGGTAACAAAAGTTAATAAAAATGAAAGTAGGTAGTAAAAGTTTTGAATGCTTTGTTAGACCCGTTCTATTTCAGGAGTTAAGGATATAAGAAAGTACCTAGTAACTACTTATGCAGTTTTACTATATTTTTACTATTGTTTAAGTTTAGCATGAATAGCATGTCAGCAATGGTTACTATGAGGACTCTTGTAATATGATTACATTCTGGTATTTTCCATCTACCCGTAATAGCGAATAAATGATTGAATAGGGATTGAAAAACAATTCGAATTTGTGTACAATTACACAAGTAGGTATCTCCTTAGTGTCTTTATTAATATTAGTATCTAGATCCTAATTATAGGCAAATAAAACTTATTAAAAAGTACATACCTACATCCTGTAGAGGTGTGTGTACCTACCGAGACCAAGAAGCTTATAGGTAAAAGTGGAAGCAACACTCTAAATACCTAAGTGAAACTAACTGTGGGCAGACGCTCTTTTTCTGAATGCATACATAAGATAAAGAAAACACATATCACTCTCTCGTTCTTATGTATGCATTCAGTAAGAGAGCGTCTGCCCACAGTTGGTGTCACTTGGTGTTCAGTGTTGCCTCCACTTTTACCTATGAGCTTCTTGACTGAGACCCACCTAATGACTTCCTGCTTTTTTCATAATTGGAATCAGAATTTGGTAGGGACATAAGAAAAAAAGTAAAACCCACCAAAAATACGTTGGTTTTTTATAACATCTCTGGTCCAGAGAGTCATGTCTTGTCACGGTTGTCGCCACGGAACAGATAAATAGAGTTTTATTATTTATTATTATTATTTATTTATTATTTATCTGTTCCGTGGTTGGCGCAGTGGCTGCTGCGCGGGTTCGATTCCCGCACAAAATAAATATTTGTATTGCCTACAGGTCAACTAACTGTAGTTTCGTTGTTGTTTCGAGTCTGGCTGTTTGTGTATGTGAGTTTTATATGTTTGTAAGTGCTTCCACGATACACAAACTAGTGTAGGGCATCGTTTCTTTTCCAACTAAGGGTGAATTTCACTAAACTTTTATAGGAAACTATCAGACGTCAATTTCATTCCAAGGATAAAAGACATAAACTAGGTACAACAGTTTGGCGGAATTTGCCCTTAGTAGGACTTTTCCATCGGTTGCCCCATTATAAATAAGTACCAACGTACCTTTAGACCTGCTTAACAATTTATTTGTTATGTATGTTGACAGACCATTAAGTAAATCGCCCTCGAGGGATCTGTCTTCTTGTGCGTCAAAGGTTTTTGCGTCAAAGCGTCTATTATGTACTGTTACAAAGAGCAATGAATAAAAAGAATAATTTATGGAGTGTTTTATAATTTTTTAAGTAGTAATTAAGAAAAAATAATAATATAATACTAATAATAATATGTGGGGACATTTCACACAGGGCCATCTGACCCCAAACTAGGGAGACCCTGTACTATGGGTGTCAGACAGCTGATACACATACACAAATACATTTTAAATACATACAATCATATATATAGATAAACAACACCCAGACACAAGGCAAACACAAGTGCTCATCACACAAATATTTACCCTGGGCGGGAATCAAACCCCCAACACGCTGGGCAGCAGTCGATCGCTCAGCCACTGCGCCAACCGTGTCGTCAAAAATACGAGTAGAGTTTAAGATATGCGGTTTTGCTAAGAGTTTTTCTACAGGAGTTTCATCTATATTCATATTTCATAGATCCGGTAAAGTTTGTACCCACCACCACAGTTTGTGTTCACCAAAATTATTATCCCTGAGTGCTACAGGCTTACAGGCTATATTTTATCATAAAAATATTAGGGATTCCTCAAGAAAGCTAAACAACCACCAGACACATGAAGTCTCTGGTTGCTGTTTATCTATATAAGTATTTATTTCTGTATTTGTAAATGTATATAATCAGTTGTCTGACACCCATGGTACAGGATCAGAGGAGTTTGGGGTCAGATGGCCCTGTGTGTGATGTGCTTATATATTATTGTTCACATTCATTTATTTTATATACATGTTATACATTTTTAAATATTCATATGAAAATAAAAACATTTAGCATTTTTTTACCCTGTTCCGGCATCGGGAACAGGGTCCAAGGTACCGGTGGTCAGGCTTTCAGAGACAGGAATCGCCTGACTATACGCGCCGTGTCCAGGAGTACTGCTTTCTGAATCAAGCCCTTGATCCAGCTGCCTAACGAGAGCCTCCTCAGATGTTGGTCGAGGCTCTTAGAAATTATTCCATTGGCCGTAACGACTATCGGCACAACGACTGCCGAATTCACATCCCACATGTCGACAACCTATCGTGAGTCAAGTCAAGATTTTTAACTTGTTTATCTTTCTCCGTTTTCACGAGGTTCTCGTCATGCGGAACCGCTATATCAACAATCATTGCACGACACTCTAATCGATCTATCACCACTATGTTAGGCTTATTGGCAACAATAGTCTTGTCGGTGACGATAGATCGATCCCAATACAACGTGATATTGCCATTTTCGAGAGCTGGGTCGGGCACATACCTGTAGTACGGTACTTCTGACTCCACAAGCCTGTATTTTAGAGCAAGTTCCTGGTGGATAATCCTAGCTACCAGGTTGTGTCTATGCAAGTAGTCCCCATTTCTACCCGTGGGTGTCGTAGAAAGCGACAGAGGGATATTTATTTATTATTTATTTATACTTCATGCACAAAGGCACAAAGGCGGACTTAATGCCTTAGGCATTCTCTACCAGTCAACCAAGGGTGGTGAAGAGATAACATGGCAGGTGCATATGAAAAAAAAAATATATTAAAAAAGTTAAAAAGATATAAACTTACGAATATATAAACTATACATACATAATTTAATATTGACTATAGTATGGGCAGCAGCGTCCTTATGAGTACCATAACACCTACTGCGATCGCCAACATGCATCGGCCAAGCATGGCGATTACGGCTAAACCCCCCTTGGGGGAGACCTATGCCCAGCAGTGGGCGTCTAAAGGTTGACATGATGATGATGAAGTAGTCTCCGTTAGCTAGACGAGAGCACCCAGAGATAATGTGTCGGATTGTGTCTCCCGGTCGGTGGCATGCCCGACAAATGTCAACCGTGCCGTCCTTCACAATATTACCTCCGGTAGTGGTTCGTCATCATAACTTCGTCCATAATCGCACAGACAAAATCTTCGGTTTCCCCAAAGAGGTCACCGAATCGCAGCCAGGTTACGGACGCCAAGAAGTCTACATCAGGCCCATGTGAAGCGTCCGTGAAGCTCCTTGCTCGGCCATACCTCTCTGCGGTCATTGGTATCTAGTACCACAGGTTTGCGCCAGTCCTCGTTCGCCATGGAGAGCGGGATGAGGCCCTTGTCCACTGAGATCACATCTCAGTGCATCCCTACGTCGGCTTTAAGGAAGTATAATTCCCTGACACTGCATACCTCACGGTTGTGCAGGGACTTAGCATTAAGAAAGCCTCGACCTCCGCACTTCCGTAGGATATACAGTCTCATTACCGATAAACGTGGGTGAAGCCTCCGATTTGCTGTCAGTAATGTATGGACCCTCCTATCCAGGGTGTCAAGTTCCATCTGAGTAAATTTGAGTATGCCGAAAGATTACATCAAAACCGACATGACCCATCCGTTGAAGGCGCGCACCTTGTTTCCGCCTGATAAATGACTATTAAACACTTTATTCCAAAGAAGCGCTCCTTCAACGATTATTTCATGTCGGCAGCATTGATGCCTAACGCTTCCGACATACTCAAATACTTGTAGGTTTCGGTTGAGGAGAGGGATCTAAGGTGTATGGAATCCGAGAATTGTGTTCCCACGGATTCCACAATCTCCCCTCGTTTCACATGCATGACTGTACATTTGTCCACACCAAATTCCATCCTGATGGCGCTACTGAAAGTTTCTGTTACTTTCAGTAGCTCCATCAGTCGCAAATTGTTGGGGCAAAAAGTTTCAGATCATCCACGTAAAGGAGGTTATACCTGACCTCCACTTCTCAACCGATAGCCCAGACCCAGCCCCCTTATTCACAACCATTCGATACGTTTCCGTGTCGGTAAGGAACTGTATTCGACAATCTCATTTCCGACTTGAGTCTTCGTATCGAATTTGAACTGTAAAAATTATTCGGTTTCGGATTTGTAAATTGCGTTTGAAGCACATCTTCGATATCTTTTGACTTTCGATTCGGTACGGAATCGAATCGAATGATTGTGAATAAGGGGCTGAACCCTCCAGCAACATGCTTAGAGGGATCAAGACTAAACAAAACCACAATGGGCTCAGACTATCGCCCTGAAATTTACGTCGCTCGAACCTTATCGCCGGTTCGCTATTCTCCCGGATCTATCGACATCCTGGATAGCGAAGGACCGTCTTCCATTGCCTCATACATGACACCAGGAAAGTGCGAAGAGTTGTATCAATTTTATACAACTCTAACACTGCGCAGAGTTGTATCAACTTTATACAACTCTATTATTATTATTTATGCGGATGAAACCGCGGGCGTAAGTTTCGCTTAAATGCTCATAAATCGATTCTAGCTTAGGGTCCCACGTTTATTATTATTATACTAAGAAATAAGCATTGACTGAAAATATAGTAAGTAGATATATGCTTTATTTATAACTAGCTTCTGTCCGCGACTTCGTACGCGGATCCTGTTGCTTATGCCAGCGACAAAGCAAAATCGAAGATCTGAAACGTCTGATGTCAAATTCCAAGAGCCCGAGTACGGGAAAACAACGGGATGCGCGAGATGATTCGAGACGTTCAAAAAGTACAATTTTGAATCATACCTCCGATGGCGGAATATGTGGCGTAGTCAATCATAGGAGTATACGTAAATGAACTCCGTTCCTTACCAACCCAAGGAAGGTCGCCATGACCTACGGCATATCTTGACACATCCGATTCTTCAGATGATATCGACATTCTGTTCAGAGAATGTCGAAGTCGATCAGAATTCAAACGTTCGTTGCGCTCTTCTTCTGCCTCTTCATGCCGTACTCCAGCAATTCTTTTTCTCTCACTTTCTAACTGATTATGAATATTTTGTTGTATGCGTGTTCGGGACAATCTATACTATAATATTATAAAGCTGAAGTTTGTTTGTTTGTTTGGTTGAACGCGCTAATCTCAGGATCTACTGGTTCGAATTAAAAAAATATTTTTGTGTTGGATAGTCCATTTACCGAGGAAGGCTATAGGCCAATGCGAAGCTGGGTCGGGTCGCTAGTGTATGATAATCTCGATCAGCAGTTAGTCGTGCATCCCGTTCATCATTCGGTTCCAAAGACCTGTTAGTAGATGTGCGAATACGCTGAGAACTCAAGCGCAATTCTCTATCCGTGCAACAAACATTTATGTCGTTATGTAGACGTTTTAGTGACAACTTAATGTTATTTAGTATAATCGTATAAATGTCATAAGGACGTTTACTCGACGGCATTAGGGCCCATTTTATTCAACTTAAGAAGCTAAGAGTTTCGTGTAACAGTCATATAAATACCTTCTTAGTCTCATAGTCGTCATATACACGTCGGCGATATGACTGCATGTCATGTAATGATAGCTGTCGCGGTGTGTATTCGACTTCCTGTCGAGTAATGACGCACAATATGACTTTTACATAATGTAATCGTTGTGTTATTGTCATTTAAAGATGATGTTTATATCTATAACGAAATTGCGGAATAATTATTCCAATTCGTTCAATATTTGGCAGTGTTTTTGACAGGTGAGTTATTATTGTATTTATTTCTTTGTTATTTGAGGTGATAAAACTATTTCATCAGTTGTAAACCATTGTGCATTCAAGTTTACTGATGAATGTGAGGTAAGTACTTAGCAAATTTTTTATGCGCTTTATAAATTTTAATGTATTCACATATTTTCATCAGTAATTTATTAAGTGACTGTGTTATATGACAACTATATAACTTCCCGACCTATAGACTACTTGTTTATTGTAAATGTGTACGCCATGATAGTTGATTTAGGGATCAATAATAAAATAATAAACGGCTAGCTAACTTAGTTCGAAGAATTTATATTTTAAGAACAGAAGGATTTGCGTGACGTATAAAGTCGTGACATATAACTTAAGTCTAAATTATACTTTTGTTTTAGGTACACCCCACCATGATTTACAATTATGCTGATGTTGATAAGTTTTTATCAAAGACGGACTTTGTCGAAATGATACGCGCACATTTGAAATGGCCGTGGTCATTTACTCATTTTATCTCGTGTTCTCATTGTTATGGATGTGGTTTCCAGATAGTCCGTGGAAATAGACCATTACATTTTGTTCTACCAGACAGCAATGTAAATCATTTATTACGTTACGGCTTATTTTGGTGCCCCCATTGCAAATATTTTGCTGTCTATGATCATATTCCAGAAGACGAATGCGAATATTGTAATTAGTCAGTAGGTATTATCTACCTATTTCAATTTAAATCAATGAATAAATTATAGAAACACGCTTTAACTTAATAGGTAATACTTATTATATTTTACTATCTGATGAATGTATAATTATAACTTGTTAAAAGTTAGTAGCGTAATTTATCTATTGAATCCGAATAGAGTTTTAACTAGGTACTATCTTCACAATACCAGAGTGCGAATTGTTTTTAAAAAACGTTATGAGACATCTTATTAAAAGGAATGAATCCAAACTGCTGAGAGCTTCTTCTCAAAAGAACAGATCAAAAAAAGCAAAAATGTTGCAAGAAAATAATCGCCAGTCACTTGAAGAGCAATGTGATGTCCAGAATGTAGAGCTAGAAAATACACCACATCAGAAAGAAAACATCTCACCACTTGATTTGACCAGCTAGATTGAAATGCAGTTCCTGTGATGGTCGTGTATACGGACGGACGGTCACAATAGATAAAGCACCCTCTCATTCTTTCGAATATGTAAATGCCACAGCGACTATTTGATTATTTGAGACTATTTGATTTTTACGTGATTATTTGCGTTTGGTTGTTCGATAATTTAAAGTTGTTTCCAGTTTTTCTGTAATTTTTAATGTTAATTTTGTAATTTTTTCACTTGCGAAATAATTAGATAATAACTTCGAGTTAACAGAATCCTATCACATCTTAATTATGTAATTATTTAGCAAGTAAAAAGATGTACAAATGCATTTTATTTTTTGTTATGTTATGATTATGTATAGCGATGTAACGATACCGATACCGATACCGATATATCGGCCGATATAATCGGCAGGCCGATATATCGGCATCGCCGATTTAAAAGATAAATACCCAAAATTGAAAATGCTTGCACAAAAATATTTATCTTACCCAATGAGCTCAGTTGCCTCAGAACGTCTTTTTTCAACTGCAGGCCTCATACAAAATGATTTGCGCAATAGATTATCTGCTAGTAATTTGAATAAACTTTGTTTCCTTAACAAAAATCTTCCTAAAGTGAACTTTGATTATTAATACTGATTTACTTTTGATTTGATTCCTTGATAAATGTTACCCAAATAAATGTTGATATGATATTTTACCTTTTTTTTTCATTATTTTTAATTTCCATTTTTGCAACACTTTACAGAATGGAGTGTCTATTTATTCTATGTAACATAAGTAAGTTTTATGCATATAAAGTACATCATTCTTTATGTACTGGGTGTATTTACTACTAAGCCATCGATATCGGTATCGGTATCGGTATCGCCGATTATTTTCCTCGATAATCGGTATCGGTATCGTATCGGCAAATTCATGTATCGTTACATCCCTAATTATGTATGTTCTGTTTGTGACATTTTATTTTTTGTAATTTTTTATGACATGATTAGATAATTAAGATAATATAAAAGTTCCTAATATCGCAAGTTTAAAATAGAAGGTTTGTATCGACAATCATTTTTAACGGTAATTTTGTGAACTTTTCACTAGCGAAATAATTAATAATTATAAAGTGATAAAAGTATTTTGTTAGCTCTTTAAACTTGATTTTTTGTTGTTGCAATTTTGTATGTTCTATTAAGAAGATATAAAAGTTCCTAATATCGGAATTTTAAAATAGATTTGTATTGATTAAGGCGCTATCCCGACCAAAAGTGCGTTTTTCTTTGTTATTCAGGGCTATTAACTCATTAATTAAGAGAAACAAACTACATCTAAAAGCATATTATTAATGTTCAATATCCTATCATCACATTCCACATTCTTATTTATTTTTTTATGTACCCTATATGCACCTAAATCTCCCTGTAAAAAAATGACTAAAATAATTGAAATCATGTATCTTTGCTTAAGTTGACGTGCTATTAATTTGAAGATTACACTAATAGATAAATTTAAAAATCTTGATAATTCACGTTTTATTTTATTTCTCTTTTTTATATAAAAGAAACCCAAAAATTGTGCGAATTTCGATTCTGCGGCACAGAGGAAATGTATGGTCAAGGTTATTTGGTCGCCTTAACGCACATTACCGGGTTCAAACGCGGTTAAAACTTTTACCAAAGTCTTATATTTAGTTTTCAAGAAATAGATGTAGTATATGTTGTCTGTTGTGTAGTAATTTTGTTACTGGGGATAATTAAAAAAAAATGAATCAAATTTTACTGGCTTTTTTATTACCTATTTCTTAAATGTATGAATAAGCGGAGCAAAATATATATTTGAGTTGAGCCACACTTGATGCTTAGAGCTGTTGAACAATGGTAGTCCGTCAATATTCACATTAAGCGAAACGCATTTCGGTTTATCATTTAGGTTTTGTAAAGTCGTCTTTAAGGATTCAATGAGACCATTATGCCAGTAATGACCATCATCGATAAGAATTATTTCTACATCTTTTTTAATTTTTAAAAGCGCCCTTGGGTCTAAAGGAACTATGCAGGGCATCCTTTTGTTCAGAATTACATTTAACTGCTTTAATGCAACTTGTGGAATATTAAAATCAATAGCCCACTTTTTATAATGGTATCTGAAGTCTTCATTTTTGGTTAAAGTGTCTTCTTTATCAACATTATCATCTTTTTCGGACGATGAATATTTGTCTTAACTTCGGAAAATGAACAAGAGTCCTGAACTTCGGCAAATGAACTGCAGGGCATACTCGTAGCATTTTTGTTAAATTGTTTGGTTAAATTTGCATTTATATGTGATACGGAACCCTTCTCATTTTCCTCACTCTCAACTTGAGCACTATTACTTTGTACTAAAGTACGTGACTGAAGCGAATGATAGTTGTTTTTTACTTTTCTTTTGAATGTACCACTTCTTTTAATACTTTTCCATTTATTTCGATCCATGATGTACAGTACAAACAGTAAAAAAATATGATACATTTATTTCAAAATGGTAGAAGTTGTGTACAAGGTTATTATAAATCTTGAATATGAGTATTAATTAAATAGCGGTCATATTATCATGTTTGTTATACTTTATGACGTATATATGGTGCACTCGTTATAACTTATTCGACTTAAATATAATGGTTACACATACTACGTGTAAACAACTATTATTCGTTTAGCAGATGTTTAAAAGGTAATTATATGACAAAATTGACAGTATTATGACGTTTATATTACGAAAACGGTTACACGACGAAAAGTTGTATAAGTAAGTTATATAGATGTCGTCGTAGACGCTATTACATGACGATTGCATAAAAATGTCGAAATAACGTATATACGACATTATTATACGACAAAAAATGTATATGACTGTTCAGACACATAATGCACCAGTACATGACGAAGAGTTAAAAAAAATACTGTAAAATAACTTTAATAAGACTCAAGATCATATAAATGTTTGATTATATGACAAAAATGTTTGCTAACGTCTCCGACTCGCGAGACAATGTATGACGTTCACGATCAGCGGTCAGTCGCGCATCATACTCATCACTGGTCTCTAGAGACCTGGATGTAGATGCGTAAATACGCTGAGAACGCAGGCGTGCTTCGCGATCTGAAGAGGTTTCCACGGAGCGAGTTGCAGCCTGATGTTCTCGAACAGCATCAAGTCGCTCCTGACGCTCTTCGGTAGATTCTTGGGATCTTATGATCCTCAATCTTTTAGCTCCTTTGGGACATTGGGAAACATTTGACCTCTTTCTAGGCATGGTTATAGTTTTATTGTAAAGAAGATACCTGATCAATTAATATCTAAGTGACTGCTCCCCTGCGTTACCGGGTAGGCTACCGTGTCACGAAGATAAATGGAAAAGGAAATTAAACACCCAAATGACATAAGCCCGAAGGCATATTTATTCGATAAAATAAAAAAATAAATAGGAATTTTGGCCAGTAGAGTCAAATTTTCAATGATATACCATCGTCATCAAAAATCAGTCCTAAACTGTTACCGCCTTCACCGCGTGGAGGTACTCCCAGCTTATGTTATTTTATAAGATACAGTGAAATTAGTGATAGCTTTGATTTTCACATCAGATGTTTTTGATCTTCGATTTTTATAAGTCAACAGGAAATGCCCATCAGACCGAACAACTTTTGCTAAGACGTCATTCCTATATGTGTCATGGTGTAGCTGGGCTCTTGAAGTTCCACATCAGGTGTTCCAGATCTTCAAATTTATTATCTCAGCAGAAAATGCTCATCACGTGGAACAATTTTTGCTATGGTACCATTTTTGTATCTCTTATAGTTTAGCTGGTCTGTTGCGGTTCTGCATCAGGTGTTCAAGTTTCCAAGATAAATTATAGCCTATATGTTGCCCAGACTTAATACCTATACAACAAAAGAAAAATCATTCAAATCCGCCCAGTAGTTCCGAAGATTAGCGTGTACAAACAAACAGACAAACAGACAGAATTTTTTTTTTGGATTTGTGCTCTATTACTGTTCCTAAACCCCCCTCAATTTTTTTTTTTAATATATTCAATGTACAGACACAGTTTTGTTACTGTTTTATTATATGTAATAGATGACATGATCATTTTATCCCAACTACTTAAACCAGTACACAAGTGAAAAGGTACTGTGATATGAAACGAAAAAGTTCTTTAGAATTTTTGATTTGTATTTTATTATCAAAAACAAAAAGGCGATGAATTTTACATAAAAGTGTTTAGAAGGTTTAGTTTTTGTATATGTAAATAAATAGCGATAGGTATTTACGATTTGTCAAAGACGCCAAATAATTCTGCTTATTGTCGGTAGCAAAAACATCAATTAGATAATTTATAGAAGTACCAACAACAACATTAGCTAGCACCAAAATAAATGTGAAAGGTCAAAGTTGATGAAAATTTAAATGCATTATGAGAACTCATCCTTTTTTTTTATTTTGTAAAGTCGATTATGTGCTGCTCCGCTGTCAACAACTTAATGACGTTTTTATGACGCACCTAAGTATTCTAATAAATTACTAATCACCATAAAACCATGGTTGAATCTTTAGAAAAGCATTCTACCTTCTTGCACATTAACGCAATAAATTTCTATGTGACGTCACGGATCCGTGACGAGGCTTCAGCCAGACGTGCCTAGTTTAAACAGACCTCTGACCTACTGAACAAAATCCTTGAATCACTGTATGTTGGCTTGTGTAGGGAGGGGTGAAGGGGATCACGGTTGCTGGTGGTGTCTATGGAGGCGCCACCCTGGCCACCCCATATTGATCGTCGTCTCATGCCGGTCGTATATAGACCGGGGATACCGTTATGAGTGCTCGTCTGTCCTACGATTATTTTCCTTGAAGGTTTTATGCAGGTGAGTAAAGAATATAGTTTTTTTTTTATTGTGATACAGTGGCTTGGTGAGCGCATTAAAATTTTTGAATTTCGAAGGAAATCGTAGAATATTGTTGTCAGCTGTTGTTTCCCGCGCCTCTGTGGAAATGATTGTTTTTCTTTTTGTAGTCAATTTACATGATTCAATTAAAATAACATCACACTTAAATCGAAAAATTAGGATATATACCATATAATCATTACCTATACGTTTCTAAAATTGTTACGGGAAAGACATGAAGTGATTTTAATTTTTTTTTAATGAAGGAATGCATACTGCATACCCTGTTTACGTGAATGATATAATTTATGATTCGCATTGAAATATTCACGATTTTTGCAAGAAGGTTTTCCAGCTTTCCATCAATGTTTTGGCACACAGTAACGACATCTGTTTCTTACTGCATTTGTTATTTATTTCTGCTCGAGAGCTTTCATAATACCAAGGTTCCAAGATAATAATATTAGCTAGACAGTAGACTGCGCCTGTGCGCCAATGTGTAATTTTGCGTCGGTGAATTAAGATGAGCCGTCAATGAGAATGGGATGACAGTTTACCTCAATCTCACTGAACGGAAGGAGATTTTTACAAAATAGAACGACTGGTAAGTTTAGGAACGGATCTAGGTATATTATCCAGGCCTTTTTATAATGAACGGATATCATTCAGGCGTTGAACATGTTTCCTTTTACTTAAATCTAAATATCTTGTTATTTGCACAATGCATGATACATTACATCTAAAGAAGTATTGTTGGTGTGTATTTTTTATTTATTCAGGAAAAGTTATGTTGTATAGAAAAATACACATAGCTTTTGATAAAGTGCTGTGCAGTTTATAAACTTCTTGGGTCCTCCAACGCGGCCGACGACCCTTGGATCATACCTACCTAATAATAATAATAGGTACATACTGTTAGTAAAAGGGTTAAAAACATTTTTTTTTAAGTCTAATTCAAAGTCAAATCATTTCTTTCAGTTAGACCGGCACTTTTGAACGAACATAATGGGAAAATTTTAATCTAGATACTTGCCACTTCCAAAAGATAGTACTTTTCGTATGGAGAAAAATGGGCAAAAAACTCCATATTTACTCTTTAAAAAATAAATATTTTATTTTTGTAATTTTAGGAAAACTTACAGCTGATATGCACAATAGTTCGATTGTAAATAACATTATGAAGGCCAATTACAAGTTTTCACAGATATAAATGTTTTCAATATTTTGCATTTACAGGAATTATATAACTAAGTACAGACGACAGCACATCAAGCCATACCAAACTGTCAAATTTTCCCAGTTGGATATGAACCTTATCCTTTTGAAGTAAAGTTGAAAATCTATCAAAGAAATTTCACAGATTGTTGTAACGTACAGTGGGTGATAGCTATTATCTGACCCACCCTAAAAACAAACGAGTTTAAACCCTCTGTCTGTAACAATAAGGGTTATTCAATTTGTATGAGTTGATCTGACTAGCGCTACTCGATAAACACATACAATAATAAAACAGACACGCAAAATTGATCTTTAAAACGTTAGGATTAGGATATTTATAACTACTTGTTATGCAATTTTGATTTTTATGCGGTAAGACTTAAAGTTTATCACAGTATTGTAAAATAATTATCATTTTAACCTAACTTGTAATAAGTGGGTAGTTGAAAGACAAATGCGTATTCATTGTAAAACTGGTATTCAAATCTTACTAAGGATATGGGTAGGAAAATAAAAAAATACCGTGACTATAACTAAAGCTAGTCTACGCACAATTGCAATGACTACGGGCGAACATTATCTATGTTGCCTTTCTAAATTGCGAATAGCCCACGCCTTTTTAAAATTATTAAATATAATCTTTGTAGCTTTATTAACATGTCTCAATTGAGTGATTATTTAAAATACAAAATAATCTATTTGCACGAGGAGAATATTGGCATCAGAGAGATTGCAAGGAGACTTAATATAGCAGTAAGTGTATTTTTCTAATTTTAAACCACGTTTTTATATCTAGCTATTCCTTGTGCCGTGACGTAAACAAACATTTTTTTTATATACTTAAACGTAAAGTGACACCGTTTAATTTCTTTGTTTCAGAAAATACTGTGAGATTGTGGTTAAGGCGTTTTAAAGAAACAGGAAATGTTCAAAAGGATCCTCCAGGACCAATGACTAAGAACTTGTGGAAATTGGAGGCCGATTTAATAGTCGCTAATATTTGGAAATGTTACGTGATGTAGGTAATGTTGCCGACTGTGCGTGTTGCTTAGCCAAACACGGATATTTACTTCGTGCAGAGATGCTGTGGTGCAAAATTGGCTAACCAGTCAAGAAGGTGTCATAACAATAAGTTGGCCATCTAAAAGTCCTGATCTGAATCCAATAGAAAACTTGTGGGGTCAAATGATTTTAAACTGAGATTCATCAGAAGTCAGGACAAAAGAAAATTTGGCGCAACTTGTGACTTCAACGTGGGAACTCATGAGAGGAAGTGATGCTTGCTAGAACATGGTGTGCAGTATGCGAAGCCGCTTGCAACAAATTATAGAGAAAGATGATGCTCCACTTCGCTACTAAGACAACATCACCGCCTGCAGTCAACAATACTTACGTCAGTGTGTGTGTTAAATAATCTGTTGTTATCATAATTCCTAAGGAAGAGTTTCATACAATGATGCAGGTTCTTATAACGATCATATTTAAAACTAAAAATACTTTTAAAAAATCTAAAAAGTCTGTAATACATCAAAGTATTTAGTGCTGTTTTGACTAATATTTTATAAGTAGGTAGGTATGTATGACAGTAAGTTAATGTGGTGATGTTATTGTTATAAAATAGAAATATTATAGGTATATTTCTAAACATAATATAACATGTTGATTCACTACATTCAACACTTTGTAAAGCATGTAACAGATTACTTACCTACTTAAAAAATAATAAAAATGGGTATTTTATGGGCACTATTGAAACGAAGAACTGGGCCTCATGTCTGCTATTACAATAGTGTCAGAATAGTCTTTAATTGATTTCGTAATTGTTGATTTTGGCAAGTTTGGTAATCTACTAATATAATGGCGTCATTATGAAAATCAATGATAGACCATTCTGACACTATTGTAATAGCAGACTTGAGGCCCTGTTTTGTTGTCGTGTTATCAACTTAAACAGAGAATTCACGCATAGCATAAGTAGTTTAGTATTCTAACTTCTTTTATAATGTTGTAAGTAATTAATTTTTAATTATTTTGAATAAAATCTTTATCATTATCATAATTGTTTTATTTGTATTTATATATTATTAATATAAATCTACTTTTCTTAATCTAATAGAAATAGTATTTTCAATTCAAAAAACATAAATGAATATTGAAAATTACAAAAAGTAAAATGTTAGATTCGAACTCGCAACCATGTTGACTCACTTGTTTCCACTGGTTCAACCACTAGACCAAACAGACTTAATTAAAATTGTTGAAATTAACAACTCCATCATGTGACAAAACAGTAGTCACTATAATTATCTACCTTAATGTTACGTGTTAAAGATTAAATTGGCATAACTATATTCTTTAATATATGCCTACCTTGAACAAGTCGTTTTAGTTCGTACGTATCAAATAACACTTATCTACTGCTAATTGCATAAGGTTAAAATTCGTCTAACTTTTAGTGGGTCAGTTAACAGCTATCACAGACTGTACATATTTGGGAAAAGGCTACGGGCCAAAGAAGTCCTTTTAGTTTTTGTTTTAGTTTGCCCAGCCAATCATGCGTGATTTAGATTCATATATCTATAAAAGCTTTTGGCATAATGTCTTTCGTCTTTTGTTATTCTATCGTAAGGTTGCTATAAATTATATAACCTACAACAATGGCCTCCGCCAGAAGTAAACAAACCTCGCCCCCCACCCTATCCACTTAAATAGATTAGGTGTACCGTTTAGATAGCAGTTAACTGTGCAATAATTAATATATTATAAAGATATTTATATGCCATTCTATGAAATAACAACAATTAGTATGTCTCATAGGTAACAGATGCTACATATAAAAAAGCCCTAGAAGAATACGTTACAAAAAAAAGCTTTTTACAAAAAAGACAACCGCCTTCAAAAAGTGAAAAATAACTTTAGCACAGAACACACATTGACTTTAGTTTCGAAATTCAGTGGTTTTGTTCTGTTTGTTGTTTTGTATTGCCACCGACTTCCGAAACTAAAATCAATGTGTGTTCTGTGCTAAAGTAATTTTTCACTTTTTGAAGGCGGTTGTCTTTTTTGTAAAAAGCTTTTTATTTTCCGCTTTTTAGTACCTCCTTCTCATCCAAATCTATTAAGAAGAGATTGAAAGTTAACTACTACAAAGATTGATGAAACTCAAACGTCGTCTATGTAAAATTTTTGAGTATTTGTCGATTTTTCAAAAAGTGGCCAATCAATTTCGATAAAATTTATATGGGACCACTCCTGAAGCACACCCTATCCATAAAAAAAATAATTTTCAAAATCGGTTTACGTTTGCCGGAGAAATCGCGTAACAAATCGAAAACATACTTAATGCAAATTTAAGACTTATACGGTTTTCTCATGGATGCCATTGTCAGAACTAGACCAAATTAAAATGGGACCACACGGGAAGCACTAGCTTTCAAATAAAAAAAGAATCATCAAAATTGGTTCACCCAGTCCCAAGAAATCAGGTAACAAACATAAAAAAAAGAAAAAAAAATACAGACGAATTGATAACCTCCTCCTTTTTTGAAATCGTTTGAAAAGTAGGTAATAACACCGAATGTCACCTATTAAATCTTTTATTTGTGTTTTTTATTGTGTAACTGTATGTGGTTGGAGACGGTAGCTACTTTTATTATATTTAGATAACGTAGGTATATTTTCTTAACATTTCTCAATATGTAAGTGAACCGTAATTTATTTTTTTGAAAAATAAATTTCTAACCGAAATCTTTTTTTTTTAGAACAATTTTCCATTTGCTCAGTGCAATTTATTGTGAAAATTATTTTAAGGTGTTGCAAAAAATTATTTCGAAACTTATGACACGATTTTTCAGATAAAGAAACCATAATCGACCACGTACCCGGTTTCTGTAACGAAAAATATATGAATTGATTGACGACACGGTTGGCGCAATGGCTGAGCGATCGACTGCTGCGCAGCGTGTTGCGGGTTCGATTCCCGCCCAGGGTAAACATTTGTGTGATGAGCACTTGTGTTTGGCTTGTGTCAGGGTGTTGTTTATCTATATGTATGTATTTACAAAAAAAAAAATGTATTTGTGTATGTATATCAGCTGTCTGACACCCATAGTAACGGGTCTCCCTAGTTTGGGGTCAGATGGCCGTGTGTGAAAAAAAAAACAAAACAAAATAAACATTTCAAATACGCGAAGTCGCTGTGATGGTTTTTCACTATACCCTGTCACAGTATAAGTAATAGTCACAATAAGATTAGACATGTACAAAAACCTTATTTACAGTCCGTTCAACCGATTTTGACTCATATTGCGTTGGCAGCATGACAAATGGCAACTGCAGTAAACAGTTGTTATTGTAACCACTTTTTGCTTCTAATGTCATCCTTAAGCCTACGGAATAGAAGTCAAAATCGGTTGAAGGGATTTTTTGTAAATGTCTAATCTTATTGTGAACAGGGTATAGCTACGTATTATAAAACAAAGTCTCCCACCGCATCGGTGTGTCTGTTCGCGATAAATAAAAAAACCTGGCCAAGTGCGAGTCGGACTCACGCACGAAGGGTTCCGTTCCATTATCTATCTCTCAACATTAGACCCTATTATTATAATCTTTTTTATAATATCGTGCAAAAAAAACGGCAAAAAGTCACGTTTGTTATATGGGAGCCCCCTTAAATATTTATTTTGTTCTGTTTTTAGTATTTGTTGTTATAGAGGCAACAGAAATACAACATCTGTGAAAATTTCAACTGTCTAGCTATCACGGTTCATGAGATACAGCCTGGTGATAGACAGCCAGACGGACAGTGAAGTCTTAGTAATAGGGTCCCGTTTTTACCTTTTGGGTACGGAACGGTTTTTACAGGGGCGAACCGACAGTTTGTGGGCCCCTGGGCGAATACTAATTGCCATTTTGTCAAAAAACCTGTTTTCGATACTGATGTTTACGATAGCTTTCTTTATATTCATAATATTGTCCATTGTCTTCAATAGGGGCTGGGGGCCCTATATATTCACGGGGCCCTGGGCTCAGCCCAAAAACCCCTTACACATATCCGCCCCTGGGTTTTCACTATTAGACAGAGTGATTCATAAGGAAGGTTTAGGTGTAAGTACTTCTCTATAGTTATGAATAAACTATTCGCTGATTCCCACAGTTATATTTACATAACTTGACATAGTGACTGTCATCGTGGAGTTTATTGCTCGTTCTTCTCCATAGAGACCTACCTACGTTTTTGAACGAGCAACTACTTAGCTTCAACTTTCTGACAAACTGACCGACTCCTTGGCAATTCAAAAGTGCCTGAAAATGGTTTAATTGAAATAAATGCTTTGACTTTGACTTCAGCTGGTGTTTTTTCGTTACTTATATCAGGCTCGGTTCCGTAGTAAAACTTATTCGTAATGATGAGCACTATAGCGTCTTCGAAGATTTTGTATCTACAAAGACTAACATAATACATAGATGTGTTTTTATTGGTCAGGTTTTTTTTACTTCGCAGATGTAACAACTCAACCGCGAGGTAGGTACGCGTTATCGAGTTATTTTGTTGTGGCGCAGCATCGCGCCACTCGCCGGCAACACGCGTGCATGGAGGACATCACTGAGCAGACGATCCTACCCTGGTTCTTAATGGTAGCCGGTCAAAACAAGCCAAACACATTGAAACTCAACAGTGCGGCCCGGCAAGCAAGTCGATACTCAGCCCGGGACCCCAGATTAAGACCCTAAATTAAACCACTTAAAACTTCAACTACCAGTATTTTTTCCAAGGTATTATTTGTAGTACAAAATTAAAAAATGGAACAAGATTGGGAACCAGTTATTTTGAGATCTACCAGGACTCCCAGGAGTAGGGAGATGGTAAGGGAGAGCGCTGTGAGAGAATCGTTACTTTCTGAATCCACATCAGGAATATGCAAAGGCGAGGAAGATGATACTAGTAGCGTTGGAACAGCTTCGTTTTCAAGTCCTGACTTTGAATTTAGCACTCGAGAACGGCTACCAACAATCCAAATGAAAAGAAATACAAGTAACCTCAATGAAGAAGTTATTACTTTACTGAACAAGCCGAAAGTTAACCATGTCAAAATAACAGAGAATCCAGCTGATCGAGATATTCATATTAAAAAATACGATGACGAACTATCCAATAAAAATAAAGTTACTATTCCTGACGGCGGATGGGGATGGGTGGTTGTACTATCATCTTTTGTAATATCCATGATAGCAGATGGAATCAGCTTCTCATTTGGCTTACTCTACATTGAGTTTTTAGAAGAATTTGAAGCAAGTAAATCAACAACTGCCTGGATCGGCAGTCTGTTTATAGCTGTCCCGCTTCTCTCAGGACCGGTGATGAATGCTTTAGTTGACAGATATGGTTGTCGTAGTATGACAATACTTGGCGGCATTATTTCAACGTTGGGTTTCGTTTTAGCATCGATTTCTACAACCCTTGAAATGATGATGATTACATTTGGAGTTATTGCTGGTTTGGGTCTCGGGCTAGTGTATGTTACAGCTGTTGTATCTATAGCCTACTGGTTTGAAAAGAAACGGAATTTGGCAGTGGGGTTGGGAGCCTGCGGCACAGGTGTCGGAACATTCGTGTATGCTCCTATGACCCAATATTTCATTGAAGAATACGGGTGGAGAGGTACAATTCTTTTGCTATCTGGAACACTTTTGAATCTATGTGTGTGTGGATGCGTTATGAGAGACCCTGAATGGTGGATACAGGAACAGAAACGGCAACGTAGTAGCAGAGATGAGGGCAAACTTAAAAAAGACGAAGATAAATCCAGATATTCTAGTTCAGCCTCTATTTCTAATCCTTATGTCTTTGATTTTGACGCTCCAACAAGAGGCAAGAGTATGGGCGGGTTGATTAGAAGAGGAGTGTCTCCTGAAAAGGTGATCAGCCAAGAGGCAGAGACTATCAAGCGTCACCAGGATATTATGAAGCTTAAGAAGTGTAAACGTGAGAAACTCATGTCACAATCTGTAGAAAACTTACCTACTTACCTCACTTACAGCGAAAAGGTATGTATTTCGGTAGGCAACTGATTTCCATCATTGTTTTTGTTTGTATTCCTGCATTTAAATTATATTTTCTCATTCCAGCTATCTATGGGAACGTTAGACATGTTGGTAAAGAAGACGAGCAGGGATTACGGGATCGAGGTGAAATATCCATCATTCGCCATAAACCGAACTAAAAAGCCACCGCTAAAGCAACCAAGCAACGAATCAAACGACCCTCCCATGGTTAAATACACGAAACATCCGATACAAAGAACTAATTCAGAAAAATACGAGAATACAGACAAAACATCAGACAAGTATGAACTCAAAAATCCACAGAAAAGGCCAATAAGGAAGGCTAAATCAGAAACAAGAGATGACAAAGAATTGACAAAGCAAGATAATAAAGAAAACAGGAAAGATTGGCTAAAAAAACAATTGTCAGTGAACCACCATTACTTGAAGGACTTGAAAATGCCTTTGAACTCTATAAGCCATAGGAATGCGATGCTTAATATAAAGAGGTACAGGCTAAAAGCGTCGTCATGTCCGGATATATTTAAGAATTCTATGATAACTATTGATGAGAAGGAAGAGGTAAGAAATTATTTGTAATTTAAGTGTGTTACGTTTTTTTTATAGGCCACCATCGTATGAACCCACGGAATTATGAACCTATTAAATGATTTTATATCTTCCAGAAGTGGTATGACGATTGCGTCAGCTGCCTTGCCGACATGTTCAATGTTACCCTCTTCAAGCGAATGACGTTCAACCTTTTGTGTTTGGGTACCATCATTCTGTTTATTTGGTTCATTGTGCCTTACTTCTACCTCGCTGAACACATGATACTTGAGGGTTACAGTGAAGACGAAGGTGCTGGGATGCTGAGTTTGATTGGAATTACTAACACTATTGGAATGGTAAGTGTAACTTAGTTCCTATATTCTATCAGTCACTGACGACAGATGGTGTCTAAAAGATTTTTCAGTTTCTTACCACTCAATCCGCAGTCAAATCTCATATTGGCAGTTATGATCAATATTTACGAAAGCAACATAAACCTGTCACGTTTATCAATCTATTAGTTCTAGTATTTCTGTTAAAATTCCGAGATTCTGCCAAAAAGTTGATTCGTGCAAAATAATATATATGTCTAATTCATTGGCATGTCGCCTACTTACACATTAAATAGTAGAGGCTTGTGTCCTAACGAAGTCCCCGGTTTTGGACCATTGCCATTGCTGGAGTGAATTTTCAATACGTTTTTGTCTCGAAAAATACTTAAACTTCATTATAAATTTAAAAATAAAGCATGGACAACCCTGCTTTATTTTAGCACGGTTCAAAGAAAAAGATATTCTGGTGCTCACACTCACACATAACTCAGTATTATACCTTATTACTTTATAGATTCTAGACGGTGACAAACTACAAATAATTCAAGGCTAACTAAACCTTTTGGCAGTCAGTTTTGACAGGCAAGAGATATCTCCCCTTTAAAGTATTTCATGTCTATCTTCCAACTAATCACGAGACCGAACTCGGGCTGATTTTACGCCAAGGCCCTCAAAACCCGAGGTGATTTGACATAACTGTGGCGGTCAGAAATAGATAGCTCTCCCGTTTCCAAATGTTTGGGGACGTTGCTTGTGCCAAATTCTGGCCGATGCGGTTTTCTAAATGTATTTTGTTATTTACGTAAAATTGTGGCGCCCATGTTATTTTAGTTCATTATTTGCTGACAAACTTTGTCAAGGATTTTGACGAGGTTTTTGTTTAGGGTAGGTCAAGGTGACAGGTTAAACAATTGGGCATGACTCTTCACTTTTCGTCTTTTATCAACTTGCAATAACAGTATATTACGGTAGCTTGTACCTACCCATTTCTTCTCTTTCTTTTCCAGGTCGGTCTGGGTTGGATTGGAGATTTTCCTCAAGTATCCATCGGAGGTCTGTACGCCGTCTGCTTGATCCTTTGTGGTGCCTCCGTAGCTGCTATTCCACCAGCTGCAGCCGCCAATTACTGGATTTTAGCCTCTGCTGCTGCGGCTTTCGGGTTGTTTTTCGCTGCATCGTACACTTTCACGCCCAGTTTGTTGGTGAAGCTGGTGTCTTTGGATGACTTCACTTCGGCGTATGGACTAGTGTTGCTCGCTCAGGGGATAGGACATCTGATTGGACCACCGTTATCAGGTAAGGATATGTTACATATAGAAATGTTTAATGAACACTTTGTTGACCAGTGTTGCTCACTGACTCATTAGGTATAGTCATAGTGAGCAACTACTGAGTGCGAGTTAGCAATCTTCATTACCAGGCTAGAGTTTGTATATTGTCACTGGCTGGTGACATTGGGCTAACCTCCTGTTAAATTAAACTTTTAACAGTAGGTACGGACAGCGTCATCAACTGCTTACCCCCTATCCTATCTATCTATCTATCGACGACACGGTTGGCGCAGTGGCTGAGCGATCGACTGCTGCGCAGCGTGTTGCGGGTTCGATTCCCGCCCAGGGTAAACATTTGTGTGATGAGCACTTGTGTTTGCCTCGTGTCTGGGTGTTGTTTATCTATATAATATGTATGTATTTAAAATAAAAATGTATTTGTGTATGTAAATCGGGTATCTGACACGCATAGTACAGGGTCTCCCTAGTTTGGGGTCAGATGGCCGTGTGTGAAAATGTCCCCAAATATTATTATTATTATTATCCTAAGAAATTTTAGGCGTAATGTATGTTCTTAATTTCAGGGTTTATTTTTGACGTGACATTATCCTGGGAGCTGTCGTTTTACCTGGCTGGAGGGTGGATAGTGGTGGCAGGGATGCTGATCTCCCTCATACAGCCGGTCAGGACCTACCAGCTGCGTCGCGACGCTATGGATGAGATAAGCATGGCTTAATAATCAAATATTAATAATAACCTAAATGGCACATATTATCTTACATTACATTACGGTTGGTTCCCATAACATTTTTTATTCAAATATAAAGTTAGTATTTTAAGAGTAGGTAATACCCCACTAGTTATTTCTGTATGTAAACAATATACGAATTAGATTAAATTTTTAATAAGTATCTACCTTATTGATCTTCCTAAAAGAAGTTGTTATGTTTTAGTAGGATTTTAATTATTTACTGAATATGAAATTTTAGACTTGTAGGTTTAAGGCTACATACGCAATAGTCGTCACTCACATTTACACCACCGCTCCAAGTAGCGTAGCCAGGTGTCCAGAATCCGGATAAAGCCGTACACAGTCAAGGTTTTTTCAAATTAGACGTCGTTGTCCAGATTGTCCGGCTTTTGTTAGGCTTTTTACCCGACTACGGCAAAGCCAAAGGAGGGTTATGATTTTGACAGGCTATGTATGTATGTATGTATGTATGTATGTATGTATGTATGTATGTATGTTCATCTGTTCGCTCATAGCTCCTAAACCACTTATCAGAACTGAACAAATGAGGTATCGTTAGAAGCGTCTTGATCGTCCGCTGGTTATAGGCTATATGACGTGTCACCGAATCCAATGAGGCGCCCTCTGGCGGACAAAAAAACTAAGATTAAAAAAAATCACAAGAAAATATTTCACACAGAAATCAAGACATAGGTACAAAATGGTCAAGGTAAGCCGTGGTTGCATGCCATTATAATTCATGTTCAACGCACTCATATGGGATACAGGCATGCAACCACAGCTTACCTTGACCATTTTGTACCTATGTCTTGATTTCTGTGTGAAATATTTTCTTGTTTCGTACTTTTTAGATCACTTTTTGTTGTAGTCGGGTTTTAGTTTTTAAACTTATTTTTTTTTTAATTTATATTCATGTTCTCATGTGTTGGTTTCCACTACGCCTGCCTCATGTTGTACCGCTAGCGCAAAAGAGCGGACTATGTAGTACTTTTTTATGGGACACTAATCCCAAACCAGAACTTCTAACCTATTTACCCAAATATCCGGATAAATTGGCTAGTCTATCCGGTTTTTAAGTTTTGAGACCTAGCAACCCTAGTTCCGATACGGCGACTTGTTCGGCCAGAATCGCTTTGACATTATCCAACCCTATACTGCTAGGCCGGGAGCCGCCAACATTTTTACAAGCTTTTATTTAACTTCACTTTTTTATCTTGCCGTTATAAAAAATACTTTAGCGTATACGATTTAAAATCCTAAATTGAATAGCAAATTATATTCTGTGGTGGAGCCGTAGAGTTATAATGTGCGAAGGCCTATAATTCGCGCATGCATTCTGAAGCTTTGCTAACGACACAATTATTAGATACTTACATAATTACGCGATTGACTGCTGCGCTGCATGTCGCGGGTTCGATTCCCGCACGGAATCAATATTTGTGCCTATATGTAGTTGTTCCGGGTCTGGCTGTTTGTGTATGTGAGTTTATGTTTGTAAACGCACCCAAGATGGTGGGTGAAATTCCTAATGTAGGGCATGACTATTAATAATTCATTGAAAACAGATTTTTATGAACATTTGAACAATTAAAAATATAAAAATATTAATCAATAAGAAAGACGACGAGCTCGAGGAGTCATACATATCGAGCGGTCAAAGGTTAAGCTACGCTAACCGCGGTCGGTCTGTGAATGGGTGACCATCCCTTTCATGCCGAGTTCCCTCCGTGCCTCGGAAAGCACGTAAAGAAGTTAGTCCCGGCTGTCATTTGTAGATCTTTGGCAGTCGTTAAGAGTAGTCAGAAGCCAGAAAGTCTGACAACCAGTCTTACCAAGGGGTATCGTGTTACCCAGTAACTGGGTTGTAGAGGTCCGATAGGCAGTCGCTCCATGTAAAACACTGGTATTCAGCTGCTATCGGGTAGACTGGAAGCCGACCTCAATGTAGTTGGGAAAAGGCTAGGCAGATGATGATTCAATAAGAAAGACGTGTAGAGTAGATTGAAACGTTTCGAAATCTAGACTAGACTTAGATCACTAGACTTATATCATTTACTGAATTATTAAATTTGGTCTGATTTATTTACAAAGCTTAAAAATTAATTAAAAATATATTTTGTACAATGGAGGGCTCACAGGGCATCAAAAACTCGTCCGCATGACTCTCAATGGAACAAGTGCCCAAAAGGCTTATATTATAGTTTACTAGCTGACCCGACAGACGTTGTCCTGTCCCGATCTACCGAACATTTGGATGGGGGATGAAAAGGGGGGGGAAAAGGGGGATAAAAAATAGATGTTGGCCGATTCTCAGACCTACCCAATATGTACACAAAATTTCATCAGAATCGGTCAAGCCGTTTCGGAGGAGTACCGGAACGATAACTGTGACACGAGAATTTTATATATTAGATTTTATTTATTTTTTCTTTTCAGTGTAACGTAGTGGTGGTTTTGATTACAATGTAAGTAATCCAATTGAGAGACCAATTGCTAGTCTTTACAAATTGTATAATCATTTAAAAAAACAATATTCTATTGTTGCCTTATTTTTAGTAGATCACTGTTACGATATCTATTCAATTTGTCAGTCAATTGAAGGCGTGACTGTCAATTGGGTCACTTATTTTAATTAAACATTAATTTAAAGCAATTAAGATAATCCGTTATGTTATTTTGGATACGTGTCTATACAACGAGTCATGTCAAAGGATGAGGATTCTTTAAATGAAGTTTATTTCCAATTAAACATGAACCTTATTCTATTGTTATTAAGTTGAAAAACTATCTAAGAAATTTGACAGTTTGGGGTTGCTTGACATGCTGACCTCTGTAGGTACTTATACATTATACACGGTGTTTTGTAAAACACTATACTAACTTCGCTAGACTAAATTACAAATATTTTAAACTAAACTTTTGTTCTTACAAATACAAAAATACAAAAAAGAAATTGCTGAATGATTTATTTTCGTTCAACTCGACAAAACGTATGGATCAGCGTATTTTTTGTATGTTATTTGGTTCAAAAATAGTCATGTATTGTTTACCTTTCGATTTTGGCCAAATAATTAATTAAAATAACAGTAAATACACAATTTAGTAAAAAATTCATTAAAAAAGGATGCCGATCACTGCTTTTCAAATGAAAGTGTTATTTATTATGTAAGTATGAATTGATGACATAATAACTTAGTGATCGTTTGACTAGCGACATTAAAATAATGGCTAGATCTTGTCTTAACTTCACTTAAAATAAATTATTATTCAGGTACCGAATTTTGTATTAGTATTGTACTTAATTGATAATGTAATTCAAGTATTTGTTAGAAATATTGTGGCATTAATTAACTGCAAATCTTCTACATTAGGCCTTTTTGCACAAGTCTATATTTGGCGTTAAACGTACCTATTTAAATCATCATTCTGTCTCTATCAACTTCAACGAATTAACAGAGAAAGAACGATATTTTAATAAAGTTTAGCGCTAAATATATTTAACGACTATAATGCAACTGGGCATCATTTTAATAAACAATTTTTAACTTAAGATTTTGAACAATATCACGATATAAACTTTATAGTTATATTAATAATAATTGTCAACTCTTAACGATGCCATAGTTTTAATATTAAGATGATTATATAAAGTGGGGCGCTAGCTCTGGGTCTAAGATAATAGAATAATTATTCGACAATATAGAATTGTAGATAATGCACAATAACCGATATAGTGTCAAGTTTTTCTTATTATGTAATTAGGGATCTATATTATATATAACACTATTTATTATATCTTTGCACAACATTTTGAAAAGACATTATAATATCGAAACAAAATAATGATCTATTATTGGAGTTATTGTATAAAAAATTACAAGTTTTGAACATGTTAATTATTTATAAAGTACAATTGTATACTTATGTAATCAAATGTTATTAAAATTATTTATTGGATTTGTTTGTTTTTAATTGTATTTCTTGTAATTACTTTTAACATCACTGACATCGGTAAATGAAAGCATAGTGAGAAAACTTTACTTATCCACACTTCCATACTATAACCATACTTCCATACTTAATATTATAAATGCGAAAGTAATAGGGTATTTTACTCTCTAAGAGAAAACATCTATAAATATGTTATTGAGACAGTTTAGGCATAAAGTAGTCGGAAAATGTAAGTTTTAGTTCATAAAAAAACAAAACAATTTTTTAAATTCAATTCAAAGTTTTCAGTATTTTTAATCTGTTTTAAAACACCGTGAAATAGTGGCGGCCATGTTATTACGCCCGCCGTACGGCTGTGTAAACAAAAAATGGTCAACTGTCAGTCAACCGATTGGCGTAATATAGGCTTTGTACTTTTATTATTTTCGTTACCAACGTAATTTTTTCATTATTGCACCTATTACAAAATATGCTTTGAATTATTTTTAAATGATAAACAATTATCATATTTAATATGAGCTCATTTGATACAAAACGAACTGACGTCATTTATGCTGAGCAATATGGCGTCCAGTAAGAGGCGATTTCGTCAAACTACGCGCGAAATTTGAAAATTTAAAATTTAGATGCATTTTAATGGCACTTATCGATTGTATAAAAATTTGGTGGTTTTTTTTTGGTGGCATATTAGCACTACAGAATTTCATTGAGATACTTTTCAAAAATGGGTGTAATACCCTATTCTGTCTGTTACGCTTTCACGAAGAAACGGTTGAACCGATTTTGATGAAAGGACAATGCCAGAAACTCTATAGAACTTTGCCCCACTCAATAAAAGTCATGCAAGCTTGCAATATGTAGCATCTTACTGCTTAATAATTGCTGATAACTAAACATTAGTCCTAATGACTACAGAACTTGCCGTTTCTGTTTAAATCAAAAAACTGTATTTGAATTCCTTTAAGCATAGATTTGTAATCCGAAAGTAATTATCATGTTGTTTATTTGCCTACGAAAAAGTTCTTTACATTTCCTTATATTCTACATTTTCAATGAAGTTCTCAAAAAAAAACAAATAAATATAAGACACAAAGGGACCATTTTGCCAATGATCTCCACACAACTCCAGACTCGAGCGTGTCTCGTGGAAACAAGCCAAGATCGCATCCGCATCCGTGTTTCAGGAATGCGCTTCGTTAATTTATTAAAATAATAGAGACATACCTTCATAATCATAATAATAACAGAAGTGGGACAATATTATGCTGTTTTTATTATTATGATATATGATTATGATTATCATTTTAATAAATTAAGGAAGCGCATACATGAAACGCGCGTCGACGGCGCGTGTAAAAAACGCAGTGTGCATAGGCCCTTAGTCTGCATCCACGATAACCGACGTGCACGCGGACAAAGTCACAGATAAAAGCTAGTAATTAATATAAGTCTGAAATCACCAACTCCCCTTGAGCAAGCGTGGTGATCTATCCTCATGCCTTCTTAGTATGAGAAGAGGCACTTGCCCTGCAGTGGGTGAAAAAAAAAGTAAAAACGTAACTTGAATAAGTACCTAACTATAAAAAAGTACTGTTAACCCTTTTTTTTGTTACTTGGTGGAAATCCTCATGGACTTCATCCATCTTAAGGTTGACAAAGGGGCATGATGCCCGACTCTTACAGGCTAAAACCACCGCGGTGTTCCACCGCTGCCTATGGCCGCGGGTGCGGCATTCGCATAAGCAAGCATTCACCGCTCCCAAGTATTGCTTACCCCTGCACTACGTTGACTAGGCAAAGGCCTCCGATTCTTTCAGTAGCACCTTAAACCAGCCCTCATATTACTCGTCTAGATCATCTCGCAACTTCTTGCTGGGCCTGATCTTGGCGACGCCGTCCATCTTCAGGCACCCATTGTGTGGAGATTTTTGCCCAGCGGTCACTGCACATGCGGTTAACTGAGCAGAAAAAAGTAACTATATGGCAGATCGAAAAAAAATAAAAATGTCTAGAGCCAGACACGAAGCTAAAACCTAATAGTTTACGGTTAGTTCATGGCTATGGCTTATGTTATGGCTCGTTTATGGCTTTTCAAAACCGTAAAACGGGGTGAAGGGGTGAATGGAAATGAAACTTTAAAGGGGATTTTAAATTTGAAATAATATAGTTTGTTGCCAAAAATCCTTCTTTCTTCTTTCCTTTCTTTTCTTACTTTTTCTTTTTTCTTACTTCTTTTTTGACTTAATAATACTATTTTTTTTCTAGTGTCTTCTAATCTTCTTTAAAGTTGCGTCCCGATTCACCCCTGCATCCCTATTCACCCCGTTTTACCAGTAATATAAATAATATGGCTATGAGATTTATTACAAAATAGACTGGCTGGTTTGCAAGTCTTAGTAGGTGCTATATTGATGCAATTAGTGTGTGCTATCTTTTTATTCGCATAAAATCTCCATGAGGTGTCGAATAGTACAGACAGTCTATCTCTTAATTGTCTGTTACATAGTATCACCCAGGATTCACCACATTGCACTGTATTTCGAGAGATAAGAGAGCTTTTTTTTTTTTGTTTTTTCTTGCGATGTTGACGTGCCCTTAAACTCCACTTGACAAGTGGAGTAAGTGGAGTTTAAGGGCACGTCAACATCGCAAGAAAAGAAAAAAAAAACTCTTATCTCTCAAAATACAGTGCTATGTGGTGAATCCTGGGTGATACTCAGGTAACAGACAATTAAGAGATAGGCTGTCTGTACCTATATCTCCTAGTTCTTTCTTTCTTTTCGAATCCATGGTTTTCCTTTTTTTTGTTAGACTACTTGAGCCCAGTAGGTAGCCACGTTTATCGCAGCTTTAGTGGTGTTTTTAATGTCCTCTAAGGTGCAGGTGTAGGGAAACTTTGGGCACTGTAGTAAGTGGGCCATTGTCTGGTCAGGATTACCGCACTCACACTGGGTATCGGTGGGATCTATTATTATGTCCTATTTTACACTGTATGATATGATATGGATATGATACCTACATGCGGATGAAATAATGGGCATCTTCTATAGTAAAAAAGCGGCCAAGTGCGAGTCGGACTCGCCCATGAAGAGTTCCGTAGCAGCAAGTAACATAATATAAAAGTTTTTTTATTTTTGAGTTGATTGAATGAAAGGTAATTTTCGGTTTACGTTTTCTGACGTATTAAAAAAAAATACTTACTAGATCTCATTTAAACCAATTTTAGGTGGAAGTTTACATGGTAATGTACATTATATATTTTTTTTTTAGTTTTATCATTGTTATATAGGAAACTGTTTAGACAGCAATCTTTATGCTAACTCTCGCCAGATGCCTTATTATAAAAATGTCATGTGAACTGTCTGTCACAATGTAATAAATGATTTTACCAAATAACAAGATGTGTTATTGGCGACGAGAAAAAGTCAAATAAACATTGTGTAAATAGATATATGAAATGGAAAAACTAAGAAAATATCGTGGCACTCTACGCGGGATGCTCACGCGACTCGACACCTATGTCGATCAGAGGGCAACGATGTCTGACGAAGACATTATTGCTCGCTTCCGGGGCCTGAAGGAGACGATCCTGGCTATACGGGAGGTACAAGAGAAAATCGAAAACAAGACTGTCGACGACAAGGACGATGACGCTTATGATCAAGAACAAGAATACAGGTACGAGTTCGAAGAACTTCATACTACGATAACAACTAAACTTTTAACAAAACAGTCACAGAATGGAAGTCAGCAACAGGGCCAGCAACAGCAACAATACATAGATCAAAGTGAATCCAGGCATAGGAATACACCGAAGATACAATTTCAACCCTTACAACAATCAGAAACTTTCAACAATTTCAAAAAAAGACTAGAAGTATATTTTCGATTGAACGACATATCGGAAGCACACATGAAATCAAATATCTTACTGTCAACTTTATCACCAGAGCTCCACGAGAAACTTTGCGATTTAACATTACCGGAAGAACCAATGAATATGTCATTTGCTAATATTACTGAAATACTTGACGACTACTTAGACCCAAAACCTAGCAAATGGGCACTACAACATAAATTCATAACAAGAACGCAAAAAGTCGATGAAACTGTAGCGCAGTACGCCGCAGAGTTGAAGAAACTTACCACTAACTGTGAATTCAATTGCCAACACTGTCTGAAAAATACATCAGAAAGCTTTTTATGTCTACAATTTATAAGGGGCTTGAAAGATAGCGATGCACGTACAAAAATCTTACAAGACCGAACAGTATATGCATTCAAATCACTGACACAGATTGCGATATCTATTGAAATGGGTAAAGCAGAAAACGCATCAATGATTACTAATGAACAACCAAGTACCAGTAATGACCACATCAACAAAATCATCCCCTACAAGAGACCGGCAGGACCAAGTCCAAGACAAATTACACCTAAAGATCTAAAAGGGAAATGCTTCCGCTGTGGTGCTGCGAATCACGAATCCAACAAATGTGGGGCTATAAACGTTACATGCCATAAATGCAATAAAGTCGGTCACCTAGCCCGTGTTTGCCTTCAGCGCCACTCTGATGCAAGTCTTAACATGAATAAACCGAATACGAACTTATTAGAAGACTCAATGACAAATGACCATGATGACTGGAATAATATTAATATCATATCTGGAGAATCATCTGAAAAATATATGATAACGACACATATTGAACACGTTAAAATAAAGATGGAATTTGACACTGGAGCTACACTAACTTCAATGTCATTACGAGACTATCAAAAACTAAACATTGGAAAAAGAATTTTTAAGACAAACCTAAAACTCAGAACTTATACTGGAGAAGTAATCGAACCAACAGGCGTAGCATACGTTCAATGCAGATGCCAAGGAAAAGAATTCCACGGAAAACTGTACGTTATCAACAAAAACGTTGATCCCATTTTTGGCCGCAGCTGGATGAAAGAACTCGAGACACTTAACTTAGCAGACATAAAAACCGTACAACCTATTAAAAACATACAATTAGACCAACTTCTGGAGCTCTACAAGACATCAGTTTTCAGAAACGACCTTGGCGAAATACCCAATTACAGAGGACACCTGAACCTGAAAGAGAATACTAAGCCAATTTTTATTAGACCACGTAGAATACCTTACGCTTTAAAAACCAAAGTGGATGAAGAAATAGAGCGACTATGCACACAAGGTGTAATCACGAAAGTTGACCACTCTGAGTGGGGTACTCCAGTAGTACCAGTTGTCAAACCAAATGGGAATATCCGATTATGTGCTGATTATAAGGTTACCCTAAACAAATTTATACAAGATGAACAATATCCAATACCTATGATTGAAGATATCTTCACAGAGATGAATGGAGGAAAACTATTTTGTACACTCGACATAACTCAGGCGTACCTAAACATGGTAATGGATGAAGAAAGCGCAATGCTACAAACACTCAGTACACACAAAGGAACTTACAGAGTAAACAGGCTCATGTTCGGAGTTAAGGTCGCTCCGAGCCTATGGCAGAAATTCATGGACAAACTGTTACAAGGCCTAGAAGGTGTTAAATGTTTCTTCGACGATATAATTATACAAGGAGCTAACCAAGAACAACTACTACAGAGGCTCAAACTCGTACTCGATAAATTAAAAGGAAGTAATCTGCGAGTAAACAAAGACAAGTGCCATTTTTTCCAAACAAGTATAAATTACCTTGGACACACTATCGACAAAGAAGGCCTACACAAAAACAGGGACAAGATAAACGCAATAGTTAAAACAGAACACCCAACCAATATAGCAGAATTAAGAACATTTCTTGGTATAGCAAATTTTTACAACAAATTCATACCAAACCTAGCATCGATCACGAACCCACTAAACAACTTACTAAAGAAAGAATCAAGCTTCCTATGGTCTGCAGAGTGTGAACAAGCTTTTAGACAAATAAAGAAAGAAATTGTAAGTGAAAGAGTACTGATACACTTTGACTCTAAGAAGCCGTTAATACTTTCAACGGACGCATCGCCACTGGGACTCGGGGCAGTACTGTCACATAGACTTCCAGATGGATCAGAGAGACCTATAGCATTCGCTTCGAGAACGCTGTCTGGTAGCGAGAAGAATTACAGTCAAATCGACAAGGAAGCTACAGCGATACACTGGGGATTGAAAAAATTTTTCTACTATTGTTATGGTCGGAAATTCATCCTCGTTACAGACCATAAACCACTGACAGTAATTTTCCACCCACATCAAACGCTACCAACAATGAGTACGATGAGGCTGTTTCACTACGCTCACTTCTTATCTGGATTTGACTATAACATTGAATACAGAACTTCGGCGAATAACTCAAATGCAGATTATTTATCCAGGTTTCCAGTAGAAAACACCAAGACCAACAGAATTGACCAGAATTACAGTTTTCAATTTCAGCAAATCCATACCATTGATATTAATCCAGATGTCATAGCGACAGAAACAAGAAATGACGCCGACTGTACATCTTTGCTACACGCATTGGAAACTGGCCAATCACTGAAAACACTCGGTTACAAGGACAATGAATTCACTTTGCATGATGGTTGTTTATTGAGAGGATCACGAGTCTTAATTCCAAAAACACTTCGCGAACAAGTGCTAGACGAACTACATCTCGGTCACCCAGGCATTGTAAAGATGAAGCTATTGGCTCGCAGTTTCGTATACTGGAAAGGAATTGACAACGAGATTGAGACCAAAGTCAAGTCATGTAGAACCTGTAGATTGCAACAAAATGAACCAGAGAAAGCACCACTGCACCATTGGGAACAGCCAAATGGCCCCTGGCAAAGACTTCATATTGATTTCGCTGGACCTGTGCACGGACACCAACTTTTAATTATTGTAGATGCATTCTCAAAATGGACTGAGATTATACCAACCAAGTCAACTACCAGCTCTTGGTGCATACAAAAATTGAAAGAACTATTTTGCACCTTTGGGACACCTCACGTCTTGGTTTCAGACAATGGTCGACAGTTCGTTTCGGAAGAGTTCGAAAAATACTTAAAAGATTGTATGATCATTCATAAGACCTCTGCGCCATATCACCCTGCAACCAATGGGCAAGCTGAGCGTTTTGTGCAGACAGTTAAGAGAATCTTACGAAGCGTAGAGGGGGAAGGAGGTAACCTAGTAGAGAAGTTAGTGACAGTGAAAACTCGTCTCCGACGGACGCCAAATGCTAATGGTCAAACTCCGTACCAGCTTATGTTTGGCAGAGAAATACGCACGGCACTACATGCTATGTTTTTAAGAAAAGAAAAGGAGACCGCACCAACGCTTCAGGAGGTCAATGTCAGAGAGTTCAACCCAGGCGATCGGGTACAGGCTCGTGACTACACGAGTGCTACGCAACGGTGGCAGTTTGGAAGCATCCTAAAACGTTTGGGCCGACTGCACTACGAAGTTCGCACCGACAACGGTGATGTCTGGCGCCGACACCTCGACCAGCTCTTGGGTGCACCTTTGATCCACAGCAGCTAGGAGAGGAGAGATGTTATATAGGAAACTGTTTAGACAGCAATCTTTATGCTAACTCTCGCCAGATGCCTTATTATAAAAATGTCATGTGAACTGTCTGTCACAATGTAATAAATGATTTTACCAAATAACAAGATGTGTTAATCATTCTCTTATTTTAGAAGTTACGGGGGGGGGGGGGGACATTTTACCACTTTGGAAGTGTCTCTCGCGCAAACTATTCAGTTTTGAAAAAAAAATGATATTAGAAACCTCAATATCATTTTTGATGACCTATCCATAGATACACAACACGTACGGGTTTGATGAAAAAAAAAATTGAGTTTCAGTTCTAAGTATGGGGAACCCCCCAAATTTATTGTTTTTTTTTTCTATTTTTGTGTGAAAATCTTAATGCGGTTCACAGAATACATCTACGTACGAAGTTTAAACAGTATAGTTCTTATAGTTTCGGAAAAAAGTGGCTGTGACATACGGACGGACAGATAGACAGACCGACATGACGAATCCTTAATGGTTCCTTTTTTGCCATTTGGCTACGGAACTCTAAAAAATGCCAACGTTGGCTATAAAACTCTTTCAGGGGGCTTACGACATTCGATAATTTTTAATTCTCGTCACTGATTTTGTTTTTGCTTTGTTGCGCTCACCGTCTCATATGAGACGTCTCCGTGTTGTCAATCACTAGCATCAGCTAGTCTATATAATAAAAATGAATGGTTGTTCGTTAGTCTCGCTTAAACTTGAGAAAGGCTGGACCGATTTGGTATTTTTTTTCTTGAAATATTTGTGGAAGTCCAGGGAAGATTTAAACGGTGACAAAATTTGAAAAATCGACTTACAGAACGTCTGTCAGGTCAGCTAGTAAATAATAAATTTATCCCATGATGTAGGCAAAGACAATACCTTAGTTATTTCGATACTAAAGATGACGTGTTCTCTACCATTCGTTACCAAGAACTCCACTCAATGAATGTGTCGCAACATCTTCCTACCAACTTATAAATAAATAACAAATCATCAACTCCTTAATTTCACAACAGTAAGCCGTGGAATGAAACGCTCGTCAAACTACCAAACGGTTCAGATTCATGTTACAAACAGTTCGGAGAAACGGATGCTAACGTTTCAATACAACATCTATGGCAGTCTGGTACGTTAATTTTGTACTGGTAAATAATGTTACTGAAATTAACAATGTAGTTTGTCTGTTTTTAACCGACTTCAAAAAAAAGGAGGTTCTCGGTTCGACCCGTATGTTTGTATGTATGTTTGTCCGCGATTATCCCCCTTTTGGCTGAACCGATTTTGATGCGGTTTTAGAAAAGTGTTTGTTACATTCTGGAGAAGGTTTTAGTATACAACAAACAAAAATTTATTCAGCTCTTTTTGAAAAAGACAACAAAAACCGAGAAGACATTTTCGTTTCTTCCATCTTTCCATCTTTGGAGGACTTTCGATCTCTGTTTTAACCGTGTTGCCGTTCCTTAATGGATTTGGGTGATAAGGAGGCACTAAAAAGTGTAAAATAAAAACTTTTTTCGAATATAATGGAAGACTATAGATGATCTGAATACAGTCGACTCTAGTCTTCTGATAGCGGGTCTGATACCTATGCAATGTGAATTTTCAATTCTATGTATGTAGGTATACTCAAAGTTTACACAGAGTTCGTTGCTAAGTTAAGTCGTACGGATCGATCGGTCCAGGTTAAGTTACGGTAAGAAGTGGATGAGTGACCATCCATTTCATACTGACTTCCCTCAGTACCTCGGAGAGCACGTAAAGCCACTGGTCCTGGCTGTCATTCGTAGATTTTTGTCAGTCATTATAGGTAGTCAGAAGCCAGAAAGTCTAACAACTAGACTAACCAAGGGGGTATCGAGTTACAAAATAACTGGGTTGTGAAAGTCCGATAGGCAGTCGCTCCATGTAAAACACAGGAATTCAGCTGCATCTAGTTAGACTGGAAACCGATCCTAACATAGTTAAGTACCCTAAATATTACAGCACCTAATGAGTATCCCTCCTCCTTTTGGCTTTGCCGTAGTCTGATAAAAAGTCCCACAGGCTCTTGAATTTTTCCGTCAGGAATTTCTTACTAGCTCCTCGGAGTCCTCAGTTTTGTGCCCTCGGCTGACCCTTTCGGGGAATACCAACAAGTGTAAGAGATACTTAGATGTTTTAACGGTTCTATAATTTATGGAAAGTACGATGTGTCGGCGAATCATCCACCAGTTTCCTGGGCACATTTCCAGATGACGGCGATACCCAAGATTCAAGCTATCTTCGTACCAAATTTTATCAAAATCGGATCTGTCGTGTCTTGAAACGTAACAGACAGACACGCTAGTATTGATTGATAAATAAAATATATCACATACTCGTAAAGAGTTGTAAATTAAGTGTATGACATTTGGGTTTTGGTGTTTCGCATTTAGTATTATCTTGCACGCAATGACGCAATTTTCATCTCTGTAACCTAGTTTGACCTGCTGATTACTGAATTACACCCGGATAATAAACGATTGTATATTTATACCCCATTCATACTATTTGATTTTGTTTTTTAGTGTTGCCTTAACATCCAAATCCATTAAGAAACGGCGACACACTTAAAAGATATTGTAAATCCTACAAAGATTGAAGAAACTAAAACGTCGTTTAAGTAATTTTTTTGGGAATTTGTTGATTTTCTCAAAAAGGGCTAGATCAATTTTAGTAAAATTTATATGGGACCATTCTGGAATAAACCCCTTTCGAACAATTTTGAGAATTTTGCAAGAATTCTGCAAATCCGTGTATATGTATATGACAGAGTTATGCCTGAACATACATAAAAAAAAAAGGTATAAACATTCGAATTGATAACCTCCTCCTTTTTGAAGTCGGTTAAAAATGGACGCCCAAGAAATAAGATTTTTCATACACCTTTCATTATTGCGTTTCCAAAAAGGGTTGCATTTTCAAAAATCCTTCCTTAGTGCTTGCCTTATCATAAAAGGAAGCCGTGTGTAAATTTTCACGTTCCCAGGTCCAGGTGTTTCGGCTGTGCGCTGATACGTCCTTCACTCAGGTTGTCCTTATAAGGTGCGCTCTAGATGAGGGTCCCCCTCATCTAGAGCGTTCGCCTGTAAATCCTGTAATGTAACATTTGAGATTTGAATTTGAGCATTACATTACATTAATGCGTCCCTGACTTGACGAGCATTCGGCTGTAATGTAACATTAGATTCGATTTTGAGCATTTAGTTGATTCTGTCAAGACACGCTCAATTTGTTATAAAGTGGTGTGCATTGATGTTACAAGTTGTATCAAAATATAACACACTAGCTTTTGCCCGCGACTTCGTCCGCGTCGATGTCGGCTATCGTGGATGCAGACAAAGTCGTGAAAAAAAAGCCTTGTATTTGCCCGGGATTAAAGCTATCTTTATGCCAAATTTCATGAAAATCGGTTCAGCCAAAAGTTTGTTACCTGATTTTTCGGGACTGGGTGAACCGATTTTGATGTTTTTTTTTTATTTGGAAGCTAGTGCTTCCCGTGTGGTCCTATTTTAATTCCAGTCCAGTTCTGACCATGGCATTCATGAGAAAACCGTATAAGTCTTAAACTTGCATTAAGTATGTGCGTGATTTGTTACGCGATTTCTCAGGCAAACGTAAACCGATTTTGAAAATTCTTTTTTTTATAGATAGTGTATGCTTCAGGGGTGGTCCCATATAAATTTTATCGAAATTGATTCAGCACTTTTTGGAAAATCAACAAATTCCCAAAAATTTTACATAGACGATGTTTTAGTTTCATCAATCTTTCTAGTAGTTAACTTTCAATCTCTTCTTAATAGATTTGAATGAGAAGGAGGTACTAAAAAGCGGAAAACAAAAAGCTTTTTACAAAAAAGACAACCGCCTTCAAAAAGTGAAAAATAACTTTAGCACAGAACACACATTGACTTTAGTTTCGGAAGTCAGTGGCAATACAAAACAACAAACAGAACAAAGCCACTGAATTTCGAAACTAAAGTCAATGTGTGTTCTGCGCTAAAGTTATTTTTCACTTTTTGAAGGCGGCTGTCTTTTTTGTAAAAAGCTTTTTAGGTTGCGCACTCTAATGCTCGGTTCTCTTTCCTCACTAATATAATGCTCGGCTTTGTAACGTTATATTACAGGCGAATGCTCTAAGTGATGGAGCACCTTTATATTGTACATTTATAAGAGTGTGGGGGGAAGGTCTAGTAAGTACATATTTCAATGTTTTTAATGAAACATGATTAACACATTACGTTACATAGTTTTTATCTCTGTCTTTAATATGCCTACAAGTGTGATTGTAGGTGTGATGTAGACATGAATTATTACGTGAGTGTTTAATTAATACAAGACGATTGTCAGTGCAAACATGAACGTGGCTTGATAAACGTGACCGTGTGAGCTCTTACTGACACGAATATTATGTTGTACAGTCAGGGAAATTTATCGTGTCCAGGAGTACCACTTTCTGTATCAAGCCCTTGATCCAGCTGCCCAACGAGAGCCTCCTCTGATGTCGACAAGGCTTATTATTATTATCATTGTATTTAGTTGTCATTGTACAGTCAGCAATAGAGATAGGTATCCAGGGTAGTCAGATATAGTTTAAGTTTACTTAGACACCGATGGATAGGTATTTTTGTATAAAATAAAATTAATATATTATATTTTAATGATTTAATTCAATTTCATTCGAAAACATTTATCGGTTTCTAAGTACTTCAACCATTTCCGATGACCTGCATGACCCTTTTGCTGACTATACGGGTACTATCTACATCTCCATAGAAATCTTTTTTTTCCTGGTGCTCGGTAGAAATGCTCATGGATTTCCTGGGGGTGACGGAGGAGTATAGACTCTTACCGACTAAATCCACCGCGGTGTTGCACCTCTGCCTATAACCCTTATTACACTTGGCTAAATTAAGTCGACTAAATTCAGTCGCTACTGAATTTAGTTACTACTTACTACTGGTACTTACAATACGGTCGACGTATCTTGGCGAGTCTGAAGTTAGCCAATTAGCTGCGCAGTAGACGATTTCGTTCCTAAAAGTTCCATTGCGCAGCCAAACAGGCACAGTCAACTTCAAACTCGCCAAGTTACGTTGACCGTACTAATGCGATTACACTTTACTGAATTCAGTAGCGACTGAATTTAATCGACTTAATTTAGCAAAGTGTAATGCGATGACGGATGCGATGTGGTGATGTGTGTGTGTGCGGGGGTACGGGATTCGCTATAGCATTCACCACTCTTAACGTTTTGGAACGAGCAACTACCTTCAACTTGCAGACTAATTGGTGCCTGTAAAAATGGGCATGCCGGTTGAAATAAATGCTTTGACTTTGACATTATGTTGAGGTTTGTCGATAAAAGGAAATGCCTAGTTTTTTATCTTCTTATCCTTTACTGTATGGTAAAAGATCCAAGAGTTTTGGGGAGAGAAATTTTGGGGATAGAATGAGGAATAATTATGTATGTCGTTACAAAACTTTTTTTAGTGATGGAACCTTTTCTAGGTATCTTTGATCACTGTATTGCCACCATTAATCAATTGACACACCTTTTATAAGTTGTCAAAAAGCGATTCCCTGGCAATAGTAAAATGAGACGTCACTTTTTTGTCAACTCATTGACTAGGTAACTGTTTATTCATTATAAAGTGACTAAAAATCGAATTTTACAGTTAATTAAAAATTAATCGGGTTAGCTTTTTATTTTATAAGTTACATTCCAAGAAAACTTGACAACAAAATACCGCAACCACAACTAACTTTTTGGTGCTGAAAAGAAATAAAAACATTTCGTTGTACTAACTTTACAAAATAAAATGCATTATTTTATTTTATTTTGAAAGAAGCCTTCTTACGTTAACCTCCCCTCTATATTATATTACTCTTTGGTTAACCTTGACCGACTGACAATGTCATTGTCCCGTCACACTGCAGTTTTGAGAAAGAAAACATACTTATTTATTTGTTGGACAAAATTACTAAGTACCTACCTACCTACGTAAAATTCCGCTGTTATCTATCTGGATTGTTAAAGTTAATGTGCATTTATATCTGTTACTGTGTAAACAATATAATTAACGTATAAGATAGCATTCGAAGTGAGAACGCCGAAGTGTGAGGGCGCATTTTGAATGAGAAAAGGTGTTTTTTGAAACGTATTTTCTTTTATAGTGTTACAAAAATGCGGTGTTGTGGCTAGAGGCGCGGCAGTCCCGCGTCTCGACTCGAACGGCGACCTATACTCATTGCCCAGATGTGTTTTGCCTGTCAAGCCGGCCGCACGTGCTTGCCTTATTTACAAAAATATTGTGTGAATTTTTCGCATTGTGAACAGCTGATTGTGTGTACATTGTGTTACAACCCATTAGGAGGTAAGTACAGTTATTTTATAACTTATTTTAAGTGGAATAGGAGCTATTTAGTGTGTTTCATTTATGTTTTTGAACGCACTTGCGTCATGGAATTCATGAATGAATGACCGATGTGTGCGTTAGTAGGTACATTTTAGATTATTTTGTATGTTTGTGGTTCAATTTCGTGCAGTTTGCTCAGATATTTATGTCAATTTGTTGTGTACTTGCGTAACTTGTTATCTCCCTAGCGGTGTAATACATTTTTGTACTGTTTTGTACTTTTACGGGAGCATTTGAATGATATTGGTGGGGTCAACGTCCTTTGTATAGTAAAAATGTATGTCAATGAGTCAGGGTCTCAGTAATTTGAGTGTGGCGTTGACCTGAAAGTTTTGTAAACAATGCGGGAATAACGTCAGAACCCACAGTTTTATTTTATTACTGTATGAAGGTGTATTTCACAATGAATAGGAAAACCTGTCATTATGTGTATCTATTTAAGTCAATATCTTAATTAAATCCAATGACTTAAACGTGTAATTGCCTCCATTATCATAGAGTATTTACACTCATTAATTACGTGCAAACAGACTGAGGGAGACAGACAGTGAGAGAGAGAATTAAAAAAAAAACTATTTTCTATCTCGCTCTGAATCTTGCACAACACAGAAGAGTTTATGGTTTTCGTTTTTATGGAAATCACTCGTAAAATGACTCACATGTTGGTATTATGACTTTGAATCATAAAATATTCCGTAGGTACCTACAATCAATTGTATTTTCTCTCGCTTATAATTATGTTACGGAGAATTAGTTAGAAATACGTACCTAATTACTTATGTAACTAACCTACGAGCCAGTACAGCGTATTGAAATTCTGTTCAGTAATTTTATATGGAGAAGTTTAATTGCATTTATTAGTTTTAGCATTTTAAATAATACCTACCTACCTATGTACATTACGAAACAAAAAGTCGATCCTTATTTCTAAAGTGGGGGGTACCTAAGCTATTTTTGACATAGGTACAGTCAGCATTAAAACCAAGTGGTCATAGTGAAACGTTTTAGATTGATATTTGATTTATAACTAATGTTGACTTGACTGGTAGAGAATGCGTACGATATAACGGGGTGAATGAATGCAGGGGTGAATCGGGACGAAATTTTAAAGTGGTTTTTAACTTTGAAATAATATAGCTTGTTGCCAACAAGGACACTAGGAAAATATTTTTATTATTGAGCCATTCATTAGAGTCATTTTTGTCAACAAACTATATTTTTTCAACGTTATCCCCTTTAAAGTTTCGTCCCGATTCACCCCTGCATCCCTATTCACCCCGTTTGACCGTACAGTCCGTCTTTGTACCTTTGAGAATGAAGTTTAAAGCGACGATATACGCCGGTGACCTTGAGCGACCAGAGAATCGTGTGCGCTGCGTCCAAAACTCTCTGTTGAAAAAAATAAATAAAAGATAGTATTCTTTAACTTACAATAAAAGGCGTATACTAAAAGATAGATACTAAAATTGTCTGTAAGATAGTGTCTGTTTCGTTTAATTATACCGGGTAGATTTTGTGTGATTGTCAATGTTTTGTCCGCGTCAGACACAACTTCACGAGTTAATTAAACTATTTAATATGAATATAATCAAAAATATTCACATATAAATGATTAAGAGAATGTTCTAGTTTAACATATTTTTTTTTTCAAATCATTTACACTACATATTTTGACGTGATTGTCAGTTTAAAATCTGTAAAAGTCGTAAATAGCCCCTTAAATCTATATAGGTAATAAAAATGAATCGTTGTTGGTTAGTCTCGCTAAAACTCCAGAAAGGCTGGACCGATATGGCAAATTTTGGTCTTGAAATATTTGTGGAAATCCAGGGAATTTGAAAAATCAACTGATAGGACAACGTCTGTCCGGTCAGCTAGTAAGTAAATTAAAAAGGTCTGTGTATATTAAAAAAACTAAAATAAGTTAATAAAAAAGGGAGTGTCACCACAGACACAGACCGTTGTACCGCGTCTGTGCAACGGTCTGCGGTTTCAAAAAACACGATTTTCGCCGGTTGGCAACAAAATTTTTTAAGTTTTGCAACGAATAGTAACATTTTTTGATAGCGAGACTCCTATTTTGTCTGCCAAGTTAAAAAAATATACAAAAGGGATGATGGTGAGCCTTTTAGACCTAACCTTAACGACGCGAAATGTATTCCCCCTCATACCTACATACTAGATACCTGTTTCATAAGCGAACAAATGAGCACACTTCCTAAAAATTATTCGTGAGATTTTTCCCCGGCTATTGACAATCGGGTCATCACCTGTTTACATGGGGATAGCGTTGCCATCTCTAAAAATTAAAAATCCGGACTTACCCGTCAAAACAACCAGACTTTTGGGTCCCAAAGTCGGACATTAAGAAAAACGCAGACGGACGCAGTCAAATTTGGCCGGACAAGAGGTAAAGAAACCTAGACTGTTCGGCTTTATCCAGACGGATGTCAACGCTACATGGGGATGATCCGACTGTGCAACCCCAGAGTGGAAAAAAAGATGAGATGGTGCAAAACATGCGTAACGCATGTTTCCAGTTTCTATCTCTAGTGATCCTATGCCGTTCAAACCAGTCATCCTATAAACCCAGTAAAGATGCACACGATAAGAGCAGAGGGTTATAAACTAATAAAGAGTTATCACAAACACAATACTAGATTAGATAACGTTATCACTGATAACATGACATCCAGGGATTGATGGTCTCTGTGCATTCAGAGCGTCATCCTGTTCACCAGATAAAAAGTGAACTTGCAGTTTGTATATATAAGGATCGATAAAACCTCTTTGTCTAAAACCAATCAACCTAACACTGTACATACCTTTCGGAAAAGAAGGTTTTCAAGAAAATCATCTTGAAGATCAGAGGGCTAATTCACGTAATTTTATGACGCGCCCATGAAGTTGTAGTGCAGTTAAGTTCAAGTTTGAGTGATATACAGTATTCTTGTAATCTTTGAACTGCGCGTAAGCTGCGCGTGAACTGCACGTCAACTGTACGACAACCAAACTCTACCACATGAAAGAAAAAATATTACTCATCAAATAATTGAATAGAATCTGATTACGACGTTAAATAATACCCCAGTACAGATTTTAGTGCTTATTATCTGTCATTTTGAGACGTCAAACGAATAGTAGAATATCAATTATGTTGCGTTCTGAAGCACGCACCAAACACGCGCAACAGTAGAATGCCGTTATTGCGTTCGCGTGACGAGAACTTGACGCGAGCGTGTCTGACAGCGGTAGAGAATACGAAAAGCGTTGTTTTGATCGAAACTTAACTGCAACTGCACTGCAACAGCATTTCTTTAGTAAAATTAATTAGCCCACAAGACAGGAAGCCTCAACTATGTAAAAATCACCGAAAGCCTTCATACACTTACACATAAAGAATTTAATCAGTTCTTTTGTGCGCGGTGTGACCAAAGGGTCATCAAAACGAAGCTTGAAATTTCTAGTCACCTAAGGGTTCACGACAAGAAAGATTTTTAGTCAGGGTCGCTGTCACCGGATACGATGAAGAGGACCGGTGGAGGTGCTGAGTTAAGAACCTGAGCCTGTAGCTTACCTCCATAGCGTGTAGTCGTTTAGTTTATACGTTTTTTGCCCTGACTGGAGGCCTTAAATTCACTTTAAGGCACCACAGGAAAGTCCAGTCCAGTCCAGTCCGACAACCTCCTAGGTTGACCTGCGAGATGCTATTCCTAAAAAAAATAGCGTTTTAATTATTTTGCTAGAGAACTTAGGAGCAGTAGGCAGCCAAGATTATCGCGGCATCAGTGGCATTTTTAATATCCTCTAAAGTGCAAGTGTAGGGACACTTTAGACACGAGTAAATGGGCCTTTGTCGGATCAGGAGCACCGCACTCATACTGCACATACAATAAATTATAATCCATTCTTTATTACATTAGACAGATATATCAGATGTATGTAGTTAAAACGCTATCATTATTTCAATGCTAGTATTATAAGCTCTTTTAGGTGTTGTGTTGTGTTGCGATGAACACAAAGCAATGTAATGCTATGTGCTATGTACTTTAAACAACCGCTAAAATGCATCTGTTTCAACATGATACTCGTAGGTATATCCTAAGAACTATAGTTAATTGGTTGATTTTTTTCTAAAGTAAGTCCAAATTCCATTATGAAATTCCCAGTAATAGCTTGGAGTTTGCATTCATGTTCGGTAAATGGTAAAAAACACACATGTCATTACAAGGGACTGTGTGTGATAATGCGTTATGTATCTGAGAGCCAAACATCCAAATTCGTTCGACCGTGTTTAGATGATTGAGTAACAAACACATCTTTACAAACATTAGAAACTGGGATAGGATTTCAAAACTACTGCCACATAATTTGAAGCAACAATCCACAAACTTTTAATCCCGTTAAGGAACGCTGCATTCAATCTTACGGTATAACAAGACTATTTATAGATATACGTACCGAAGGACCGAGGACAAAGGGCTCCAATGCTTATGCGCTTCTTGTAACGCTCTGACGTTCTCGAAGTTTCCACAGCTACCTGCACGTAAAGTTGATTCGCTGCGCTCGCGTCATGTTGTCCCGTGTCTGCTTTCAAACTTGTTCGATGTTGTGGTAAAGGGAAGTATAATGTTATTGGTAGACAAGTTGATTTGTTGCTTTTGGCTTAGAGATTTAGGCCGGTTTTCTAAAACTTCGTTTGAATATGAATCTGGGTTTGTGTAAAGATTTGTCTATGTTTCAAAGACGGATTGATGAGCTATGTGCTTTAATCAACCGTTGGTTTAGAAATGTTCTCCTTTGATTAATAATAATATTATACTTAATGGGATCACTGTCCCCAACGAAGACACAATTGTAATTGATCAGGAGACAGAGAAAGGGTTAATCGTAGCGGTCATTGGTAGGCGCAAACGCATGTCTAGTAGTGTATTTGATGATGTGGAATGTGAAGACGTAGAACAAGTGCATCGTGCTAGCTAAGTACCATGTTTCTCTTGCAACGTTACCTTTTGTTTTGTTATTTGTGATGTTTTGCTCTCATAATCATATATTCCTAGTAGGTACCAATTAAAACCTTAGTCATGTTGTTATTATGGATCGCTTCATTATTATTTAAGCTTTTTATAAAGCATTTCGGTCAAACTGATTTGTCCCGTCGTAGAATATTTTTTTCAATGCCTCGTTCTCTGGCTTCTAAGTGTTTAGGGGCAGCTGTCCATTCATTGAAAGGAATATTAATAATCCCGATTTGACCTTCTAAAAGTTCTTTGTCAATAGTTTAAGAGTCGGTTGGGTTTTAAAGAATGGGCCACAAGGGGTCTTTATTCAGCTCTTTAAGTTGACATAGGTAATTTTAGTCGATTTAATAAGATTACTTTATCGTTTCTTGTTGCTATAATTTCTTTTGCTTGTCCTTAGAGCCGCACAGGGATATCTGTAACCAGTTGGTCGGTAGGTATATCACTCGAAACAGTTTCATTAGATAGAGTTTATAGCAAATTTATCGTAAGACTGCAATCCTGACACAGATAGACAGAGTCGCAGTAGAACGAAGAGAAGATGGCGGGACGTCTTGGATATGGATAGCTTTCTACAGAATTGGTAAGATAAGAAAGTACAACAAGGAAAGAAATGGAAGGAGTGGTGAAGCCTTTGCATTAAAGTGGGATAGTACAGGCTAGCAAAATAAAAACGTTTTTATATCGTGAATTTTATACATACATTTTGAGCAGGGCCATGTTGAAGCATTTAGTTTAATTTATTCGTATTTACCACTAAATATAATCTTGGCAAGGTAGGCAAGGTTTAATGAAGGTTTCCTCTTGTCCTTTTCCGAACTTACTTGGGTTGACGGATTCTAACTTTTTAACCGACTTAAAAAAAGGTTCTCAGTTCGACCTGTATGTTTGTTTGTATGTATGTTTGTCCGCGATTATCTCCCGTTTGGCTGAACCGATTTTGATACGGTTTTCAAAAAAGTGTTTGTTACATTCTGGAGAAGGTTTTAGTTTACAATAAATAGACTTTAAGTCAGCGTTTTTTAAAAAAATCAACAAAAAAACAAAAAAAAAATCTTCTTTCAATCTCTGTTTTGACTGTGTTGCCGTTTGTTAATTGGCACAAAAAAGTGGAAAATAAAAACTTTTTACAAAAAAAAGAACCGCTTTCAAAAACTAAAAAGTGATAAATAACTTTAGCACAGAACACACATGACTTTAGTTTCGGAAGTCGGTGGCAATACAAAACAACAAACAGAACAAAGCCACCGACTTCCGAAACTAAAGTCATGTGTGTTCTGTGCTTAAGTTATTTATCACTTTTTAGTTTTTGAAGGAGGTTCTCTTTTTGTAAAAATATTTTTTGTTCATGCAATTCTAGTAACCATTAACCATTTCATCATCTTTCACACTTACTAGGCTGTAGGGCAGGCATTTAAGGACCTACCCTCGTTCAGTATTTACGGTATTGTATTTTATCTAAAACCATTATTTGCTTACGTCAGTGCCGCAGCAATGGCGTTGCAAATGCTAATTTAATTAATGAATTGACATGTTGTTTGAGGAAGATAATTGACAAAAATAAAGCTGATAGATATAGCCGACTCATCTTCCTTATTTATAAATGTAACAGATACAGCTGTACAAATTTTTCCATAGGAAATGTCTCTTGGAAAAGCAAATACCATATCAAAGGATGGAACTGCAAATAATAATAGGTATGCTGGGATAATTGATACGTGTATTCCAAACGATCAGTCACGGTCAGGCTTTATTTACAAAAACTCCTCTTCAAGGTATTAGGGAACCCTTCTAAGATCACTTTCTGTTCATCTGTCAAAAGAGGCTTTTTATTTCTGACTAAAGAGGGTGATCCATTGGCAGTTAAATCGGGCGAACCAGCGAGCCAAAGGTTTAAACTGCCAATGTAACACCTACAAAACCTAACTTACCGCTGTATGGCTCGTTGGCTCGTCGTGCATGCTTGAAAGACCGCGGTCTAATAAACTCGCGTTAATACAAACCGCCCAAATACATGACACTCGCGAGTGTGAATGCTCGAATTTCTACTGCTAAGAAACTATCATTTTTTATGTGTTATTTATAACATTTCATTAGCATATTATTGCTGTCTTTGTGATGTTTTCGATATCATAAATAAATAAGTATACATAATTTTATTATTTTATTCACGTTATGATTCGAAGACTCTATCGGGACTCCATCATCTTCATCGGGAGGTAAATAAAGTTGTTTGTTTGTTTATATACGGTAATCTGTGAAAGTACTGGTCCTGGTATATAAAAAAACTAACTGATAGAAAGCTGGTTTACCTGGATTTTATGTGGACAAAGTTATGGGCAGAAGGCAGGACAGCTAGTTTTAGATTTGTTATGAAGATCTTTCTTTCGAGTGGATTCTTTCTATTAATAATTATGTTTGTATTTTATTGTGTCATTGCTCGGTGTCTTGTATTCTACGTTTATTTCTGATTCTGTATGACGTTGGTGTAGATGCCGTCGGGCTGTTTAGTTAGTATATTTAGACATTGCGGGAGGTACTAGGCAGTGTTGGGCGATTGTAGGAAATAACAATTGAATTTTATTATATTTCGAACGTTCGCTTGAGCTTTTGAATCGAAATTTGGAATTTGTATCAAAATGGAATTATAATTTGGTCCTTCGAGTCGGATTTCAATTGGCGACCTTTTCCAAAGTGGTCGCATACTATTGGGGACTATCTCGGCACACACGCGATATAAAAGTAGCCTATTTTTTATATTTCTATGATAAGAACTCTATTTGTTACAGCATCTATACCACTATTATAAAGCTGAAGAGTTTGTTTGTTTGTTTGGTTGAACGCGCTAATCTCAGGATCTACTGGTTCGAATTCAAAAATTATTTTTGTGTTGGATAGTCCATTTACCGAGGAAGGCTATAGGCCCATGCGAAGCTGGGCCGGGTCGCTAGTTAGACATAAAGTTGTTAAATAGTGACAGTCATTAGACTGTATTATTAAGGGCCGTTTTTTTAATCTTTAATTACTTAACTCTTAACGGTGAAATAAAGATGGCAGTTTGCCAGTTTTTTGTAGAAAATATGTCAAACTGTCTGACTTATTCTTTAGATACAAATCTGAGTATTGAAAAATCAACCCTTTGTAGTAATATTTTTGAATGTAAATAGCAAATAGGTTACAGTCGACTGTATTTATCGAAAAATTACAGAGCTTATTGCATGCTAGCATTTAAATATCGATAGCGTTATATATAGCGATATTTATGTAATATAATAATGAATGGATAATTGTTATATTTTGGTCCGTAATCATGAATGAACAAGGGCATATCAAACTTTTCCATATCAACACACATATGAAGACAAGCCACATATTTCAAATGCATACAGTCATAATATAAACATTATGTAGCCGCAGTAAATATCCTGAATGACTCATGAATGCACACTTTCCAGACCGCAGTTCAGTGGAAATATTGCTGGGAGTGCGTTTCCGTAATATTATGACGTCAGTCTGCAGGTATACAACATTACACTTTTATTCGACTACGGTAGAATCAAAAGGAGGGTTATGATTTTAGCAGTGTATGTATGTATCCGTGGCTGGTTGGTCTCGTAGTTGCAAGTGCGACTGCTGAGCGTGGGGTCCTGGGTTCGATTCCCAGGTCGGGCAAAGTGTCATTGGGTTATTCTGAAGAATTTCTCAGTAACAGCCCGGAGTTTGGAAGTTGGTGGTGTAACACCCCCGTGCCTCGGAAAGCACGTAAAGCCGTTGGTCCTGCAACTGATCTCTCTCCGGTCGTGTCGGATTGTCGTCCCACCGAACCATGAGAGTGAGCGAAGAGGAAGTGCATCTGTGTTTGCGCACACGCTTGTTCACTATAATATCTTCTGCGTACTTGGCTGATCTCCATTGAGATTGGCCGCCGTGACCGAAATTCGGTCGGAAGATTACAACCACAGATATAGATAGATAGATAACAAAAGTACAACACGATCTGTATGAAAACCAAGCGTGCCATTTTTTGGACGTCACAATGAAATACGAATGTTTTGTTTTTCCTAAATTTGGTATTACCAGGTATTACTGAGGGTATTAGATTAAAAATAATTGTTTTTAAATTAATTACGCATAATATTAATCACAAAATGACTTACCGATGGAAGGAAACGTTTACTTAATTTTTTTTACTTACGATTTTTTAACGTAAGTTAGGCACGAAAATAGGCACGCGATGTAGTAGATGTAGCTCTTGCGTTATCTAGGTCTATCTATATCTGTGATTACAACCAACTTACAATGTATCAGTGGCGTGCCTTTCATTAAAGCCGAAAAGCCCGGCTTTATTTATATAAAGCCGGGCTTTTCGGCTTTATTTATATAAAGCCGGGCTTTTCGGCTTTCAGTATCAGGTTATCGTGATACTGATAGCATGATAATAATCATAATAATAATTGAGCGCGTTGCGGAACGATGAATGATGAATGATGAAAAAAACATTTTTTGTATTTTTATTCTTGAATCTATCGGGCTTGCCCTAACTCTGTCCCGTATGCACGTCACTGGTATGTATGTGACTGCAGCTTTAAAAATACAATATTCTTCGAATAGTGTAACTAGTGACCCGCCCCGGAACTAAATTATAACCTTCCTAGATAATACCTTTTTCGATTGGAAGGACTTTATGAAAATCCATACAGTCGTTTTTGAGATTACCGCCAACGAACACAAACTAAGCGCGGCGGGGGACTTGTTATAGTGATGATATTATTTTTGAAGTCTTGTTTACTTTTAATTATTTGTGGGATGTTTTTTATAGTCTTGTATTAGTTTTTTTACTTTGTTTTTTGAACACACACGCACAGTAAAGATATCTAACAGTATTCTATCTTCATACAAACGGTCGGAACGCGAGTAGTACCTACACTTTTCAAGTTAGTAGCACAGTAAGATATCTTTACTGTGACACACGTTCTCTATTCGACCTTTATGTTTGTTACCTCATATCTTGGACATTTTATTTTTCTTCGACTCTTTATTACTTGGAAGGGGTGGTAACATAATACAAAAAAAAACAGAACCGAAACTGAATTACTTTCTCACGTTGTAGTTTTTGAAATCGGTTGTATTTTTTTTAATTCTTCAAAGGGTTTGGCACAGTAAAGTTATACCTATAATGCCTTAAGTGTATTCACATTTCGTCAATCATAAATGTGAGCCTTTTAAAACTCAGAAAAAATTGCATTTCAACTGTCCATACAAACTATGCTGGGTTATTTGAAAAACACAAATAACCTGAGGACTATATTACTATCATCATAAACAACATTTTTAAAATGTTCTAATAGGTTTGCGTTGGCCGCAACTCACCTAATCTTAAGTGATGATGCGGCCTAAGGTGGAGCACGCTTGCCTAGGATGAACTGATTCTCTCGTTCCTTGAAGATACTCAGATTATACTTATCGAATTAAAATACGGGCGGACAGTAAATTCCACGGACTGGCAGTTCACACAATAAATGTGAAAGCAAAGCGCTTGGTTCGAGACCGTGGAACTTCAATCATATAGCGATGTCTCTTCGTCGTATCTCTGCTCGTCTAATGATGAAATGGGGATGGTGGAATTAAGTTGTGCAATTCCAAAGCACAATCTCCGAAATGTAGGCTGGCAACGGTGCGGCGATGTTCAAGGCTCTGGAGCTTAGCCATTACAAGGAAGTCGTTTACACAAGGGTAGCAAATATACTACCTTTCCTATTCCTGGTAACAATAGGTAGTATTATTGCTACACTTGTACAGATTCAGTGACTGTCCCAAGAACGTGTGTGTGCGTGTAGAGTATATAAACAAAGCTATATCGACTTGACTTGTAGTCAATCTAACGAGAATTTTATTCTAAGGTTAACTATGTGAGCCCAACCCAGGTTTATTTTGAGGGTTTTGAAACCAAAGTGGGCCAAACGGGGACTCTTTTATCAAGAATCCGCTGTATATCTGTCGTTCCGTCAGTTATAGTCGTCAGAGGGGTGTATCTTTTGTACACTTGAACATTTCAAGTGCTCTGCTTCCACATTCATTGTGCGTACTGCCATACTGTGGAGGTCAGTGGCAATACAAAACAAACAGAACATAAGCCACCAACTTTCGAAACTAAAGTCATGTGTTCTCTGTGCTAAAGTTATTTATCACATTTTAGTTTTTGAAGGCGGTTGTTTTTTTTAGTAAAATAGGTTTTTTCAGGTACTTACCTATAACTAATTCCGTAATCATGTTCTATTATTTATGTACAGTCAGCAAAAGAGATAGGTATGCAGGGTCGTCGGATATAGTTAAAGTTTACTTAAAAACCGATGGATGTTATTGAATAAAATAAAATTAGTAGAGAATAAACATTTCAATGATTTAATTAAATTTCATTCGAAAACATTCATCGGTTTCTAAGTAAACTTCAACCATTTCTGATGACCTGCATACCTATCTCTTTTGCTGACTGATACATAATACCTCAAACGGCGTAAATATAACAACCTTCTTAAAAGTTATATGTTTGAGCTGTTTCGGGTTGAAACACTAGGGCCATGGAGCGCGAGTGCTCACCTTGTTTTTAGGGACATTGCTAAGCGGCTGGTCGACTCTTCACGTGACCAGAGGGCTGGCCTTTTCTTGGGCCAAAGAATTAGCATTGCCATTCATCGTGGTAATGCTGCTAGCCTTATGGGCACTTGTCCCATTGAGAGCGATGCGGACGAGTTTTTTGATGCCCTGTGAGCCCTCCATTGTACATATTATATGTTTATATTTATTTTTAAGCTTTGTATACATTACTAGCGAGCCTGGCAGACGTTGTCCTGCCCTTAAAATAAAAAAGTCCTACAACTCGACTGTAGGACTTACCGGGTCCAATTGTGAATCTAAACCATTCTCGAATCCACTGGAACACACACAAAAAATTTCATCAAAATCGGTACAGCCGTTTAGAAGGAGTTCACTTTCATACACACGCACAGAAGATTTTTATATATAAGAAGATATTTAATTCATTAAGTAGTTTGAAAATAAAACTTAAACACCTACTATCGATTATTATTTACCGGGTGACATTCTGAAGTGTAGAGAGTATAAGGTAATATAGAGTACCGGAAACAGAAGAGATATTAAAAATATCCTAAATCAAAATGATAGACAAGAATCATTCTACTGCGTACCAAGAATGCATTTCACTGCTCTGCTCTCCAAGATTTTATTCCTTACCTAAATATTTTATTTATAAAATTAAAAGTAGCAAAATGGTATTTACTTATATCTACGTACTTAGTACAGTCAACAGCAAAAGTAGATGATCAAAATCAGAAATTCAATACTAATGAACGGAGTTCGCGTCAGAACTGTGTGGCGTCAAAGTGATTCAAAAGTATGAGTGTGACAATCACATACTTTTAATAAATAAACTAGTAATAAATGATATAAATTAGTGTTAGTAAATTAGTATTGAATTTCTGATTTTGATCATCTACTTTTGCTGTTGACTGTACCTATATCGTCAGGAAACCCACGTAGCCGGCGATAAAAATAATTGGCTTCGTGTTTTGATAAACATGCTGTGCTCACATCACTTCTGAATTCCATGACATCGTAAGCGGTGACGTCATATCATAATTTCTGGAAACATCTGAATGAAAGAACTTAAAAATAAATCATGTGGCTTATTTTTAACCGACTTCAAAAAGGAGGAGGTTCTCAATTCGGTTGGTTTTTTTTTATGTATGTACATCGATTACTCTGAGATTTATGATCCGATTTACGTGATTTTTCTTTAGTTTGATGTGAAATAGTTGCCATTTGGTCCCATAAAAATTTAATATTGTTTGGCCCAGTAGTTTTCATTTTATGAACATTTTTTTATTTTTTAAATATTTATTTTTATGTTTGTGCCACGCATTACTTTTTTCAGTGTAGTCCGATTTCGATGATTCTTTTTTTAATTGATAGTGTATACCTCAAATTTGGTCCCATATTAATTTAAAAAAAAATATTCCACCCCTAAGGGTTGAAAGTTAAGGGATGACAGATTTTTTTTTAGTGTCCCCGTTTCGTAATTAATTTCTATGATGAGAAGTAGGCAATAAAAAGCGAAAAAAATTTTTTTTAACAAAAAAGACAACCGCCATCAAAAAGTAAAAAATACCTTTCAATTCGCAAGTCGGTGGCAATACAAAACAACACGCAAAACCAAAGCCGCCGACTTGCGAATTGAAAGTTATTTTTTTACTTTTTGAAGACGGTTGTCTTATTTGTTACATTTTTTTTTATAAAAACATTTGAAAAACTCCCGATACTAATAAAACTTTATCAGGGTCCATTGAAGTAGGTACTACGTTAGCAGTTTTAGTAATTATAACCTTCCCTTCTGCCCCTCTCCTTGTCAGCAAAAGTTTACGAATCTCGTCACACCCCCCCCCCCCCTCGTCCTATGCTCACGTAAACATTTTTTTATATATTTTTTAGGGTTCCGTACCCAAAGGGTATAAACGGAACCCTATTACTTAGACTTCGCTGTCTGGCCGTCCGTCTGTCCGTCCGTCTGTCTGTCACCAGGCTGTATCTCAGGAACCGCGAGTCCGCGATAGCTAGACAGTTTTAATTTTCACAAATTATGTATTTCTGTTGCCGCTATAACAACAAATAAAAATAAAATAAATATTTAAGGGGGGCTCCCAAAGAACAAACGTGATTTTTTGCTGTTTTTTTGCTCAATGTCTAATGTTGTAGATAATTGTACGGAACCCTTCGTACGCGAGTCCGACTCGCACTTGGCCAGTTTTTACTCTTCTCTTCTCAGGTTTTTTTATTGTTGTACAATGTACAGACGCCAGCACATGAAGCCATACTAAACTGTCTTTTCCCAACTGAATATGAATCTTATTCTTTTGGAATAAAGTTGAATATCTATCTAAGAAATTTGACAGATTGTTGAAGATTGATGTGCTGGTCTCTCTACGTGAGCTGCCATAATGTATTCGAATCAGAATTTAATCTACTAAATTTAAGGATTGCCATAATGTATTCGAATCAGAATTTATTCTACCAAATTTAAGGATTGCCATAATGTATTCGAATCAGAATTTAATCTACTAAATTTAAGGATTGCCATAATGTATTCGAATCAGAATTTAATCTAAACTAAATTTTGTAGAAAGTCTTTTTTTATCAATTGATAGGCGTACGTCACCTGATGGGAAGCGATGATACGGTCTAAGATGGAGCACGCTTGTCTAGATGTAACCTATTCACTCTTGATTTAAAGACTCCCAGGTTGTAGCTATCAGGAAACACAGACTCAGGCAGGGAATTCCACAAGTCAGAGAAAATATTGGTCACGAACTAATTTTGAGCTATTTATATCTCTTTCTCTCCAATAAAACAAGAAAGAGACAGATATTAATAAGAGCTGTCAATTGAAGTTTATCTAAAATGTTCATACAATTATAGTTGTCATTTCAGAACGTATTGATTAAAAACACTGCGAAATTCAAGAGAAAAACTAATTTGACATCTCTAACTTAGTCCTTGTTTGTCGCCGTCCTTTTCTTCAGCTGCCTGGTAGTATGAGATGCCAAATGCCTAATCTTAGTTTAGTTTCTGAACAAGGGAATCGGCACCATTGTCGACGTAGGCACTATCAGATCCCCCCCCCCGTCCATCAAAAACAAGCAAAGAAAAGACCCACCGGTCCCCCTTTCTAGCTCACGTATCTTAAACAGTGTTGTGGAAGATGTTCGACAGCAATCTTTAAACTTCTGAACAGATTTTTTGAATCATACCTCTAAGAACACTCTTGATCATATATGAGGCGGTAAGCGCCAGAGTGGCCTATCTTTTCCAGACAAAGCATTTTAATTGTGTCTGGAAAAGATAGGACACTGTAGTGCTCACCGCCTCAAATATCCGAGACTAGAGAGGCTACTTAAGTATATTAGCTCAAGGTCAAGTATCGCCACTTTTTCCCTACTCCTGGAACTCACACAAAAACAATCGAAATAAATACGGCACACATGATAGGTAGGTCTAGGTACCTACTTTTTTCGCTCGCAGTAAAGAAATCTTGCATAACACATTTCTACTATTTTATTGCACACATGATTGATAGAGTAGGGTACGTGAGCGTGGGGTACCTAATCTGTGACCTTGATGAAATCGCCTTTAAAACAAACAATAAACTAGATCAAAATCAGTTCAGCGGTTTGTAAGATACTATGCCACAAACATCTTCATCATCAGACCCCGGCGTAGGTTGGAATCCGCTGGAACAGGGTTGCCAAATCTTAAATCCGGAAATTTCCCAGTTCTTTTTTTAGGAGGTCTGGACTTCATTGACTTCCTTCGTCGTGGGGGTGACGAAGCATGCCAGACTCTTACCGGTTAAAACTGCGGCGGTATTCCGCCTCAGCCTATGGCCGAGGCTGCGGGATTCGCATATTATGCCAACCAGTCCTCCAACCAGTCGGTAGGACTGGTTGGCTGGACTGACTGGTTGGTATTCTTGTTTAAAACTGAGTAAAAAAGCCGATCACTTAATAAGGGTTTTCTTTCTGATGATTCGTTCTCTAGGATTTGTCTTCGCGCATACGTGTGACCCAAATATTCAAACTACAAAGAGTGATTCAAAGGGCATTTAAAGTGAACTAAAGTATCGTAATTGCTTAGGTGAACCAGTATCATGATCATGACAACAAATTAATTTTAATCACGTAAGTTGTACACTGTAGAACAATTTAATATGCCAGTCATTCGAGTCACGTCGAATAAAAACATATCGGACACACAGTGCACGACTTGCTTACTCGGATGCAGAATACCTGTTATTTATTAATTACTTATCTTGATCTGCTAATTATGTACCTAATCTTATTAGGCAAAAGGTTTATACTCGCTGAATAAACACAATGTCGAAAACTGATTGACATACGAAGCTGAATTTTGACAAGTAGTTTATAGTTTAGGAGATGTCAGCTAAAAACACGGAGTCTTACCAAGGGGTATCATGTTATCTGGAAACTGGGTTGTGGAGGTCAAACAGGTAGTCGTTCCGTGTAATTTTTTTTAATAACAAAGACAACCGCCTTCAAAAAGTAAAAAATAACTTTCAATTCGCAAGTCGGCGGCTTTGGTTTGGCTTGTTGTTTTGTATTGCCACCAACTTGCGAATTGAAAGTTATTTTTTACTTTTTGAAGGCGGTTGTCTTTTTATTAAAATATTTTTTTTCGCTTTTTAGTGCCTACTTCTCATCATAGAAATGAATTACGAAACGGCGACACAAAAAAAAATCTGTCATCCCTTAATTTTCAACCCTTAAGGGTGGAATGTTTTCTTGAAATTTATATGGGTATACACTATCAATTAAAAAAGAATCATCGAAATCGGACTACACTGAAAAAAGTTATGCGTGGTCAAACATAAAAATAAATATAAAAAAAAAGTAAAAAAATTATAAAATGAAAACTACTTGGCCAAACAATGTTAATTTTTTATGGGACCAAATGGCAACTATTCCGCATCAAACTAAAGAAGAATGACGTAAATCGGATCATAAATCTTAGAGTAATCGATGTACATACATAAAAAAAAAAACCGAATTGAGAACCTCCTCCTTTTTGAAGTCGGTTAAAAACCCTGATATTCAGCTGCATCCAGTTGGACTGGAAGGACAGTTAATTGGGAAGAGGCTAACTAGGCAGATAGTGACAACCCAAGAATATGGGAAAGGAACTTTTTCTATAGGGCCTAAGGGGTATCTGGTCGAAATTGTTTGAATATCTAGTCATGTTATTTAAAATGGACCACTCTGTGATATACATATGTATAGAACTGTGTATGTTGGCTTTTTGTTGGTTTTACTTATAATTTTAAGGTAGGCGTTATAATAAATTTGCCTTTAGCCACATCGATAAACTCAGTTCTAAAACTACATCTATACTAATATTATAAAGCTGAAGAGTCTGTTTGTTTCTTTGTTTGGTTGAACGCGCTAATCTCAGGATCTACTGGTTCGAATTGAAAAAATATTTTTGTGTTGGTTAGACCATTTATCGAAGAAGGCTATAGGACCATGCGAAGCCGGGTCGGGTCTAGTAATTCATAATAATAATTATCCCGACCGAGTTTCGACCACGGTGGCCAATCTCGACTCGACCGGAAAGCAGGAGCAAGGCAACGGGGGTGTTACACCGCCAACAAACTCTGGGCTGCTACTGAGAAATTCCTAATTGGAAGATATACTGTTTTAAACTAAAACTAAGGAATAAGGAAAAATGTGTATCAACTATCGTAGAGCGAAACTCCTCCGTGCCTTGGAAAGCACGTAAAGCCGTTGGTCCCGGCTGTCATTCTTAGATCTTTGGCAGTCGTTTCAAGTACCTAGTCAGAAGCTAGAAAATCTGACATCCAGTCTTTCCAAGGAGTATCGTGTTACCCAGCAACTGGGTTGTCGATTTTAGCAGCCACGCTTGCGACCGTATGACCAATTCATTGGTTTTGCATGGATTGGAAAAAAATGGATTATGTAGTTCTACTGTCTAGTACGACTAATACGACTTATAACTAGGCGACTCCACGTTAAGGGCACCCCCTGTAGGGTACGGATGGGCCTCAGCCTAGGGCGTCGCTAGGGGAGAACCACCGAACATATCTGTTCTGTGGGAAGGACAGCAAAGGAACAGCCTGGATCGGATCTTGATTATTTAGGGACGAATTTAAAGCTACAGGCTCAGCGGCGCGAACTGGCACGAGCAAGGGTCGAGGCTACCATGTTCCAAAGTAATGGCCATTGGTAATTTAGACGAACGTGATAAACAGTAGGCGCACGTGCCGCCGGCTTATCTGGGTGCTGGAATGTCTATCTTGCTCTTTGGTCGCAACTAGCACAATTTATTGATACACAATTATCGACTTTACTCATACCATGCACAGTTCAAAGTTCAATTATCGCGAGAGAAACTTGACACTTTTTTCAACGGTACCGTTTGGTTTTTTGTTTTCATTTTGCTCTTTGTTGTCTGGAAGTTAAGGTTGAATGTCGTGTGTCGAGGACCAGACGTTAGATGTGTAGTTCAATTCATCAATCTGTTAATAATTGTTCTATTGTGGCGATTGAAGACGCATCTGGTTGTCTATTAGCAATGATTAGGTAAATAAACTGGCACTTTGCCCGCGTTTTCTTCTATTTATTATTAAACCAACTAATTATTTGATAAAACACTGCTCGGTCCATTTAAAACACTGGTATTCAGCGAACAGACAGACGCGGCGAGGGACCTTGTTTTATAATAGTAAAAACAAAAAAAATCATAGATAAACTGCCGTATGTCTGTCTGTTTATCTACCTACAGATTGTTTCTATTCCAAGAAAAAAATGCTAATGGTGACAGAAATAGAGGGTTAGGCTTTAGGTTAACGAGTTCTATGTCATAACCCTGCTCTAGTTAGGGGATCCACAATGATTCACCATTGTCGAACTATTATTTGCTTTTCCGACACTGAAATTGAAAGTGTTAATTTTGGTGTCAATGTTCTAGACGTTATTCACGATCAAAATAGTTCTTCCTAATACCATGCAATTTCCCATACAAATAATAAAAAAACACTTTCTTTCAACCTCGAACAAATTATATGCAGCCAGCAACTAGAAGCCAAGCGGTCCAACTGGCTAAGGTTGTTGACCCGTTCGTGATGTAATGCAACAGAGTGGAAAAGTACTGAGGGCAGTCCTTGACGCACTGGTATTCTGCATGTATGTACAGTACAGGTTTAGCAAGGCTGTACACGCTATTACTTTGTTTATTTTCGTTGTTCACCGATTTATGGTTTTGGTCAGTGATTGATCTTTGTATGGCACCGGAATAGGGTATTTTACTCTATACGAGAAAAAAAATCACAAATATGTTATTGCGACAGTTTAGGCATAAAGCAGTCGGAAAATGTAATTTTTAGTTCATAAAATAACAATAACTATTTTTAAATTCAATTCAAAGTTTTCAGTATTTTTAATCTGTTATAAAACACCATGAAATAGTAGCGGCCATGTTATTATTACGCCGTACGGCTGTGTAAACAAAAAATTGTCAACTGTCAGTCAACCGATTGACGTATATATTGGCTTTGGACTTTTATTATTTTCGTAACTAACGTAATATTTTCATTATTACACCTATTACAAAATATGCTTTTAATTATTTTTAAATTATATATAATTATCATATTGAATATGAGCGCATTTGATACAAAACGAACTGACGTCATTTACGCTGAGCAATATGGCGTCCAGTAAGAGGCGTTTTCGTCAAACAACGCGCGAAATTTGAAAATTTAAAATTTAGATGCATTTTTATGGCACTTATCGATTGAATAAAAATTTTGTGTTTTTTTTGGTGGTATATTAGCACTACAGAATTTCTATGAGACACTTTTCAAAAATGGGTGTAATACCCTATTAAGTACTAATTATTCCAAAATATATATCTTTTCTAAAAACGTTTTATTTTCGTTTGTTCACAAACTAAACTAAATTTAAACTATTGGCATCTCGTACTGCTAGGCACTTAAGAAAAGGATGGAGACAGATAAGAACTAAGTTAGAGATGTCAAATTAGTTTTTTCTTCAATTTCGCCGTGTTTCTAATCAATACGTTCATAAATATTTTTGACCAGGCTATTCTGTTACAATCTCCCTCGGTGAACACCTAGGTGAAATGAGCTGTCATCCGTTGCAAAGCTAGGGACTGACAGACGGACGGATGACAGCACACTTCACCTTGGTGTTCACCGAGGGAGATTGTAACAGAATAGACATACTGACGTGACAACTACAATTGTATGAACATTTCAGATCAACTTAAATTGACAACTGTAATTAATATCTGTCTCTTTCTTGTTTTATTGGAGAGAAAGAGATATAAATAGCTTAAAATAGGTTTAGCTCGATTACAACAGAATTAGCACCATAGGCTACTTTTTACCCGACTACGGCAAAGCCAAAGGAGGGTTATGATTTTGACAGGCTATGTATGTATGTATGTATGTATGTATGTATGTATGTATGTTCATCTGTTCGCTCATAGCTCCTAAACCACTTATCAGAACTGAACAAATGAGGTATCGTTAGAAGCGTCTTGATTGTCCGCTGGTTATAGGCTATATGACGTGTCAACGAATCCAATGTGGCGCTATCTGGCGGACAAAAAAACCAAGATTAAAAAAAAAAATGAAGACAAGCATACCGTGTTTGGTATCATTGGAAAGGGGTTCACTAGTACTATTCAAATATATAATATTTAGTTGTGACTTGTCACAAATTATTTAAAAAAAGAAAATATTACCAAATAAATTAAGATACGCATACCGTGTTTAGTATCATTGGAAAGGGGTTCACTAGTACCTTTTAAATATATAATACTTAGCTGTGACTCCAAAATGGATTAAATAAAAAAAATAAGTTTAAAAACTAAAACCCGACTACAACAAAAAGTGATCTAAAAAGTACGAAACAAGAAAATATTTCACACAGAAATCAAGACATAGGTACAAAATGGTCAAGGTAAGCCGTGGTTGCATGCCATTATAATTAATGTTCATCGCACTCTTATGGGATACAGGCATGCAACCACGGCTTACCTTGACCATTTTGTACCTATGTCTTGATTTCTGTGTGAAATATTTTCTTGTTTCGTACTTTTTAGATCACTTTTTGTTGTAGTCGGGTTTTAGTTTTTAAACTTATTTTTTTTTCTCTCTGCATCCGCGGGCAAAGGTAGTTTGCATTAAACATGCTAAAATTCTGTTTTTCTTTTTTTCAGGACCAATCTGGTTGTGTTCCTAAGAGCTGGGACATTAGGTAAGTTGAAATAAACTACTAAAAGACAATAATGTTTAACGAAAAAAATAATTAAATATAGTAGGTACTGTTAATTTCCTATTAATTTTAATTCGGTCATTTTTAGGAAAACTTTAAATGTAATATCTAACTACCCTGGTAATTTATCTCTTTTGTTGACTGTACATTATGTTATTGGAAGGTCAACTAGGTCCATTCAGGTCTTAACTTTGTCTGATAAAAGAAGAAATAAAATGAATCACGTATATTACCTTAAAATTATTCTTTTATGAGGATAAACGCTATAAATATAAATGAACATGGATAAAATAGTAAACTGTAGGCAGGTATTCGTGTCGTTAATACTTTTTTCCTCTTGGGGATAAACTGTGCTGTTTCATTCATATCAAAAGTTGGCAAATATTTATTGTTTTAAATTACTACGAAATAACCTGTGGGCTTAATTACATGATTCCTATAGTTCGTGTATTTTAGGTTTGTAATAACTGTCATTGATATTAGGGAAAGGGCAATGACCGCAATTGCTGTGCTAAAATGTATCAACTATAATATCTTCATCATAAGATAATAACGTACTAAAAATTATAAAATATCAACGGACAATCATAAAAAAAATAGATTTAGTAAAATTAACTTTTTGACTGAAATCAAAACAATTATTGGATCATTAATTAATTGGAAATACGACTTATTATTTCGTACTGATACCTCTATGAATTTAACCTTTCATCATTTACGACGTACCTATCATAGTGAATGCTCAGCTGATAATACTAAGCGCCATTTTTACGAGCCCATTTTGATGTTCTATAAAAGCGTTTATTTTATAGCTTGGTATCGTTTATTGTAATCCATCAGTGACTAAACGGTGTCTTGTCTTCAGGAGTGGTAGCGTTTAGAGGGTTATTGGAAGTCGAATAAATTTGATGATGTCCATTAAAGATAATGTTTTGATAGCCCAGTAGTTAAGGGGGTGTCTTTTGGGGCTGCGCAAACGTGAACACTTTTTGTTACCGACACGGCACATAATCACAGGAACCCGTAGTTTGTTTGTCCTGTACTCAGAACAATAAAAAATTATTGGTCTGAAGTCCTGTAACGGCAATCGGATATAGTCGCCGGTTGCTACTCCTGGTCACTGGTATGATAACCGCAGTTGCTGTGTCCGTCTCCAGTACAATTGTAAGGTTTGTTTGTGTTTTCAACTGACGACATTTAGTTTCCAGTTACCGACACCGAACAGTTTTTGATCGGCAACGAGTAAGTGCCAAGTGGAAGCCACTGGACAAAAAAAATGTTTACGTCTGCGCAGGGAATGACTGATTTCATACCAGACTGGTTATATAGAAATCAAATATTCATTGGTTGTAATTGGGTTGTAGCTGGTATCCGACACATCCGACAATTTACACGAGGAAAAGATAAGAGAAATCAACTTTAAGTCATGTCCATAAGATATTAGAACCGTTTGGGGTTCTATTATAAGGACAGTTAGGTCATGTTGCTAATAGGACGAACTGCTCATTTATTATTTGTTTTGTTTTGTGTATTTTATATTTTAATGATGTAAGCCTATATGGATTTTATTATCCGAAATAAATGAATTTTATTCATTTATTTTTATTATAGGTCTTTTTGCTTTTAGGACATTGTGCTCATATAGGACGTTTTCCTTATGTCCTTCCGATACGAAATTATATTTTTGCGTATCTATATTTTAACTGACACTTTTCCATGGTCTGAGTTTATTTAGTCACGGACGCACTGTTTTATAATGAAATTACAAGCGGCTGTTTCACGCCATCAGACAAAATTAAAACGATTTGCTGCAGTCAGTTTTAAGTGTCGTAACTCTTCATCAGTATGACACTTATGTAAAGAGGGACAAGAATTATTGTCAAATTGTGTCTCAATCTGTGAAATCTCGCTGTAGTCTGGAGATCACTATCATTTCTTTATCTTTACTCATCTTTACATAGAATAAAACTAAGTCGTTCCCGCTGTCTGCACGCTTAGATTTCAGATTATCAAACAAAAGGCAGATAGACCATGCGGAACACTGCGAGTGAAGCCACAAAAGCAAATACAAATTAAAAAACGAATAAGTACCTACAATTCGCTTCGCGCTGTACTGACACGAGTCAGTACAACTTACAGCACGAAACGAAGCATTGTTAAAAACAATAAATACTAATACAAATAAAAATTCAAAAGCGAATACAATCACGAGATTGTAGGTATTCGTTATTGAAATTGTATTTGCTTTTGTGGCTTCACTCGCAGTGTTTCGCATGGTCTATCTGCCTTTTGTTTCATAATCTGAGGCTTAGAACGTTTGTAGTTTAAAAGATTTAAGCCTTGGATTTTAATGCATCAATAGATAGAATGATTCAAGAGAAAGGTGTTTAAGTAAAGTTTATTATCTACATTATACATACAGAGTAGTTACATGTCCGGGCAGTACGAACCCACAACCGCATGCATGGCCTTAGCAATAGGGCCATCGCGACCTTTATGTCCACGTTTCCATGGCTATTTGGTCTAAGCGACATCTTTTGCGATATTGAGTAAAATACATAACTTATATATTTGAATTCAGCAACAAATCGCTGATTCCAAATTCAGTAAGTCGGTCAATATCGTGCAAAATGTCGCTTAGACCAAATATCCTTGAATCCTCGAATTTATTATTCAGAAAGTTCTGGAAAGTAACAGTACAGTACCCGTTAATTGAATGGAGTTGGATAAATTCCGTCTGGATCACTTTGCGCACTGACAAACGTTTATTGTTACCATTACAATTTAGGGATGGCACGCGAACGTTGCTTGAGTTGTTAGTTGTTATGTTTACTAATATAATAAAGAGGTTGTGTTTGTTTGTTTTGTAACCCTCGACGAAAATAGAGGTGTGTTATGTGTCTATCTGTTTGTCTGTCTGTATTTTTTATGAAAAGGTTTTGGGGAAAAGTTTTTTAGATATGTATGATGATTTATGATAAGACAATCCGACGATATCGGCATTTTTCCAATATGAATAAAGGAATTTCTGACATACTTAAGTCCAAAAAGTAAAAAAAAAACTCTAAAAGTAAACGCCAGGAGTCGTTTACTTTTAGAGTTTTTTTTTTACTTTTTCATTTCACTTTCACTTTTTTGTCTTAATAATTATTAAGTACTTGAAGTAAAAAGGCCATCAATCTCATTTTTTTACTTTTCAGCGGTTTTTTTTTGTCGGGGGTTTAGAACATTTTCTTCTTTTTACCCGACTACGGCAAAGCCAAAGGAGGGTTATGAGTTTGACAGGCTATGTATGTATGTATGTATGTATGTATGTATGTATGTATGTATGTATGTATGTTCATCTGTACGCTCATAGCTCCTAAACTACTTATCAGAACTGAACAAATGAGGTGTCGTTAGAAGCGTCTTGATCGTCCGCTGGTTATAGGCTATATGACGTATCACCGAATCCAATGTGGCGCCCTCTGGCGGACAAAAAAACCAATATTAAAAAAAATAATGAAGACAAGCATACCGTGTTTGGTATCATTGGAAAGGGGTTCACTAGTACATTTCAAATTTATATAATATTTAGTGGTGATTTGTCACAAATTATTGTAAAAAAAGGAAAGATTACCAAATAAAGTAAGATACGCATAGCGTGTTTAGTATCATTGGAAAAGGGTTCACTAGTACCTATTAAATATATAATACTTAGCTGTGACTCCAAAATGGTTTAAATAAAAATATAAAGTTTAAAAACTAAAACCCGACCACAACAAAAAGTGATCTAAAAAGTACAAAACAAGAAAATATTTCACACAGAAATCAAGACATAGGTACAAAATGGCCAAGGTAAGCCGTGGTTGCATGCCCTTATATTCATGTTCATCGCACTCATATGGGATACAGGCATGCAACCACGGCTTACCTTGGCCATTTTGTACCTATGTCTTGATTTCTGTGTGAAATATTTTCTTGTTTTGTACTTTTTAGATCACTTTTTGTTGTGGTCGGGTTTTAGTTTTTAAACTTTATATTTTTTGGAAATGAATGATTCCCTTCATTCCTACATCCAAATACACTACACTGATGCATTATTACATAATTAAACGAACTAACCTGAAATGAAGTTCTATTGTAATTATACGAAGAGCTTAGTCCGAGATATCTTCTATATTCACTGTGTAGTTCCACAATCTCCGCATTGTGTGTGCCGCGAATATTTAGAGAAAGCGAAAAGCTTCGTATCCAAAGCTGACAGGCTGCCCGTTGGCAACACTATACCTGTAACCATGAAGATATAGGTATAAATGGAGCCAACACTTAGAACAAAAGCTTGAAACCAACTGTGGGCTGATGCTCTCTTTCTGAATGCATACATTAGGCGATTAACACACGGCACCGCGCACCGCCGCGGTTGGCGGTGAAGCGGATCTCATGTCGCATTGATCTCTATTAAATCCGTCGATGCCTAACACACGTACACCGCCTGACCGCGCGTTCGAGCGGTGCTCTCACCGCCACCGCCCCTCCGCGCGGCCGGCCGCGCTGAGGGGCGGTGCATCACACACGGGGCGCCGCATAACCGCGCGAATCATCGTGTGTGCAGGATGTGTTGCAATTTAAATATAATTTCTGTCTAAATTGTATGTAATGTAATTAATATTATAATAGTCCCTACAAGTATACTATTCTTCCCCACTCTTGCGAGCGTGTCAGCGAGTTGAACTAAATTGACAGGGAGATTTTGATTTACATCTCATTAAAAATAAAAATAGAAATAACTATAAATTAAATTGACAAAATAAATAAATAAATTAAATTATAAATCATAAAAAAAGGTCAGAATCATTAATTCATATAATTTCAAATAATTTGTTTAAACTGGTCAAATCCGCGTTAAATACAACCGCGCGGACAGGCGCGTAAACCGCCTTACCGCGCGGGGTACCGCTACGAAATCCGCTTTACCGCCACCGCCCTCCGCGGCGGCGCGCGGTGCCGTGTGATAATCGCCTTACGAGACAGTGATATATGTTTTCTTTATCTTATGTACGCATTTAGAAAGAGAGCGTCTGCCCACAGTTGGCTTCACTTAGGTATTTAGAGTGTTGCCTCCACTTTTATCTATAAGCTTCTTGCCTGTAACTCATTTATTATTTTCGCGCCGTGTCGGTCGTATTTAAAAACTTAAATTCAGTGTCGAAGTTTTTAACGTTTACTGTTTACGCTAGTGCTGCACTCTGGCGCCAGAACATTGCAGTAATATCCCCTATTGAACAAGATTTTATTTGAAATAAATGCTTTTGAGTTTGAGTGTTGTGTTCGCCGCACATTTCGGCGTTGTGACGACAAATCGGTTTTATGATGAAGACATAGTCTTTATTAAAACCTTTTGACCCAACTACATGACCGACTTCTGTACATAATTCCATAGAGTATGTAACTTAGCTAGACACCGACCGACGCGACGGCACGATTTTGCTTTCTAAAAATCTCTGTTATAATGAAGAATATATATTTTTTTTATTAATAAAAATATTTATACTAAACTGTTTATGACAGCCCTATTCAATGTATTCTAATTGAACAATTGGTAGAGGCAGTCAAATGGACGCCTTTGCATCATAAATATAGAATAACATGTGATCGTAAACATTGATGTTGGCCTTCAGTTTCCGAGAATCGAAAATGCAATGTCTATGGTTTTACCTCTTATTTATGTTTCGAAGAAGTGAATTGCACCGGTTCGACTACGGTGTTTTTATTATTTCGTGGGTTCGAATAATCTTTTGTTGATATCGGTCTACTAGTAAGAACGGTACTATATGACTTCCGCCCGCAACTTGGTCCATGTTGTAATCAATTTTCTAGTGAGTGTTTTATGTACATCAAGCTACAACAATCTGTCAAATTTCTTTGATAGATTTTTAACTTAATTACAAAAACATAAGGTACATATTCAGTCGGGAAAATTTTACAGTTAGGTATGCCTTGATATGCTGGCGTCTGTGAACACTGGAACTTTCCTCGCGACTTTGTTCGCGTACTTTTGCTTCATCATCATTATCATCATCATTTCAGTCGAAAGACGTCCACTGTCGGACATAGGCCTCCCCCAAGTGCCGCCACATTGATCACTTTTGCTTACGGATCCCTAAATATTTTAATTGATTAATAGCATATATATTACTAAGGCGTGCGTTCTAATGGTAAAATCATTTTTGAAATCGGACCAGGTGTTTTTGAGTTTATTCGTTACAAAGATAAAAAAAACATGTTTTTCTCTTTATTATATCAGTGCAGTAAAAGAATGTTTGCAATCGAAGTACAAAACCATTCAAACAAACAGGTACTGAGAAGTTCAATTCAACACATTTTTTTTTTGTTTATGTTTGGCAACGCGTAACTTTTTGATTTTGATGATTCTTCTTTAATTATTGATAGTGTGTACACACGGCTACACATGAAGCTATACATTTCCAGTATAAGCTGACCTCGCATTGTACGGAAATCCTAATTCCTATACAATGCGAGATCAGCATTAACTGGAAATGATGTGATAAATGATATAATAATAAATGATGTGTGTACCTCAAAGTTGGTCCCATATAAATAAAAATATTCCACTCCTGAGGGTAGACAATTATGGGATGACTGATGTCTGAATAGTTTTTAAATATTATAATCTCTAATATATAAAATTCTCGTGTCACAGTTTTCGTTCCCGTACTCCTCCGAAACGGCTTGACCGATTCTGATGAAATTTTGTGTGCATATTGGGTAGGTCTGAGAATCGGCCAACATCTATTTTTCATCCCCATTTTTCACCCCCTTTTCATCCCCAGTAGGTAGATCGGGACAGGACAACGTCTGTCGGGTCAGCTAGTAATAATATAGATATACTGTGACACTGATTGCGGTCTATTTTTGCCATTATTTTTTCAAATAAATTGTTCGTTAAGTTTTACAGGCAACAATTTTATGTAAGTAAAAAAATATTCTAATATTATTATATATATATTATATATATTCAAAATATTTACTGATTAGATGCACACCATGGCATTGGCACTAAACCGACTGTGCGTTGGCCAAAACTGTCTGACTTCCAGAATACATAAAATATTGTTTTCGTTTATATATGCTATAAAGTCGGATTAGATGCGGTTTGACAAATGGCCGTAACTGTAAACAATAGTGTAACTAAAAAGTTTACAAATAAAATACAGCTTAATTTTGTTGCGTTTTTGTGGTTCGGTTTCTCGAACTAAATATTGATGTTATAAGATGTGATTAAAAGTTTATTGACTACTTGGGTTATGTTATTTAAATATTCCTAGTTTAAACGCGTAGCCGTCGTAAAAAAGGGACATTTTGAGAAAGGGTAATTTCGGAAAAGGGACATTTTGAGAAAGGGACATTTGGGGAAGGGGACATTTTGGGAAATGGACGTTTCGGGAAAGGGACTTTTTGGGAAATGGACAATAAGGGGAGGGGACATTTCGGGAAAGGGACTATTTGAAACCGAGGGTCATTTTGGGAAAGGGACATTCTGAGCCTGAACGGTATGAAATTGACAAGCGCGTCTAGGATGAACCGGTTCACTCATGCCGTGAAGATACCCAGATTTTCGGGATCAGAAAGGCGGGCAGTGAATTCCACAGTGAGGTAGTTCGCACAAAAAATGTGGAAGCAAAGCGCTTGTGTTCGAGACCGTGGAACTACAATTGTATAGCGCTCCGCCGTATCTCTGCTCGTCCGATGATGGAATGGGGATAGGGAAATTAAGTTGTTGTTTTTTTTCTCTTCATCTCCCTGAAGCATACCTGGAAAGACTTGATGGAGGCCTTTGCCCTCTAGTCGGACATCACAGGCTAACGAAAAAAAACTAATGAAAATTTCAATGCTGGGTGGTCTAGAATCATGGACTCAATTCATGGAAAAGTCTTCGTCACAATGTCCACCCTTCATACTGGATCTATTCTTAATTATGTATCATCATCATCATGTCAACTTTTTGACGCCCACTGCTGGGCATAGGCCACAGGGGGTTCAGCCGTAATCGCCATGCTTGTCCAAGGCATGTTGGCGATCGCTGTAGGTGATATGGTACTCAGAAGAACGTTGCTGCCCCCATCCTCTGGTCCTTCCCTCCCTTTGGCGCCTTCTACGACACCTACGGGAAGAAATGAGGTGGTGCTATTCGCGGCTAGCATCACACGGAAAATTATGTATCAACTTTTACTAATTAGAAGTGAATAAAAAAATTTTAACAAAAAAGACAACCGCCATTAAAAAGTAAAAAATAACTTTCAATTCGCAAGTCGGCGGCTTTGGTTTTGCTTGTTGTTTTGTATTGCCACCGACTTGCGAATTGAAAGTTATTTTTTACTTTTTGAAGGCGGTTGTCTATGTTAAAATTTTTTTTTTCGCTTTTTAGTGCCTACTTCTCATCATAGAAATGAATTACGAAACGGCGACACCAAAAAATCTGTCATCCCTTAATTCTCAACCCTTAGGGGTGAAATATTTTCTTGAAATTTATATGGGAGCAAATTTAAGGTATACACTATCAATTAAAAAAAGAACCATCGAAATCGGACAACACTGAAAAAAGTTATGCGTGGTCAAACATAAAAGTAAATAAATAAAAATAAAAAAATGTTCATAAAATGAAAACTACTGGGCCAAACAATGTTAAATTTTTATGGGACCAAATGGCAACTATTCCGCATCAAACTAAAGAAGAATCACGTAAATCGGATCACAAATCTCGGAGTAATCGATGTACATACATAAAAAAAAAACCAACCGAATTGAGAACCTCCTCCTTTTTGAATTCGGTTAAAAAACAAAAGGCTATCCTTGTGGACTCATGATTCCTGAGACAGATAACTTGCAGACACGCTAGTCCCAGACACCCTTGTTTGTCGAAGGAGAGTTATTGGCTCAATTGATGTCAAGTTACGGCTGGTCGGTCGCTGATTAGATAGGTCGCCAACTTAATTGAACTCAGTTCTTTAAAAACGCCGCACAATCCATTGTAATATTACTAATGCGAAAGTAACTCTGTTGGCCTGTCTGTCGGTTACATAATATTTTCACAACGAAACAGCTGCACCGATTTTGACAAAATTTTGTATGAAAATATCACTTGAACCCTAGGTCCTGGGAACATAGGTTTGTTCTTAATCCGAGACTTAATAATTAAATTTTCACACATTGACATTAAACATAGCTTCAATGTCAAATTATATGCCATGTAAAACTAATGTAAAGTAAGTCATATTTAAGACCTGAGGTCATTAATGTGATTTGAATTTGGAACATAAAGTAGAAATCGCATACGAACAATGAACATACACCATTAAGATTTGCACTAAAAAATAAATTGTTTGAAAATCGAACTGGCCACCACTAGTTGATTAAGATATATAAAATAAAAATAGAACACAAATTAAAATAAAAGAGGCGCGAATACTGAAAATAGCTTTGCTTTGTTATACAACAATTACTTACTGCAAATTCTTACGAAAATGTCGAGTGACCATATTGATTTGACTCCGGAGTACCTACATTAAATCCGAAGCCATTGGCATTACCAACAATCTACTCTTGATTCTAGTACTATTGGTATGAAAAGTAGAGTATTCTCCTCGGGGATAAAGGTGTCTTCGTCTTGGGCGACCTTTAATCCCACGCTGCACTCAGGACTCTCGCTTTGCTCGGGAGTTAACGCTAGAATCCTTCGTTTTTTAACGGCGCCCGCTACATAAGCGTCATGTTCGTGAACGGGCGCTGTCAGTAGAGGTTGGTCAACTGCAGTTAACTGCCGTGGTTTTTATCTTGATTATTTTTTATATTTTGTATTTCTAGATTACCTTCATTGTTTTCACATATAGAAGCAACAAGAATAATGTAAGCAATATTTTGTAAAAACCTGATTTTAAAACAGTGTCCGTGGAGTTTCTTGCTCGTTCTTTTCCATAGAGACCTACCTACGTTTTGGAACGAGCAACTAGCTTCAACTTTCTGACTAACTGACCGACTCCTTAACAATTCAAAAGTGCCTGTAAATGGTTTAATTGAAATAAATGCTTTGACTTTGACTTAAGACACTACTTTAACCCCTTGTTGCATAATCTACTATTATCATCATCATCATGTCAACCTTTCGACACCCACTGCTGGGCAAAAGACCGATTGGTCATGGGTTAAGCTTCGCTCGCCGCGGTCTATCCGTGAATAGATGACTATCTATTTCGCATCGAGACCCCTCCCTGCTCCGGAAAGCACGAAAATCCTTTGTGGGCTGTCATTCGTAAATCTATGACAGTCGTTATGGGTGGTCAAAAGACAAAGACTGACAACGTCTTACCAAGGGGTATCTTGTTAAACAGTCACTGGGTTGTGGAGGTCAGATTGGCAGTCGCTTCATATAAAACACTGGTATTTAGCTGCTTTAGTTTAGACAGGAAACTGACCCGAATTTATGTGGGAAAACCCTAGGCAGATGATAACGAAATAGTTATCTGTAATCTTTATTCTATTTGTACGTGATGTTTTCATAGTATTCATAGCAAACAATAGATACATTAATTTCCACTTTTGTTGACTTTAGACATGCAAGTTCATCCGCATAGAAACGCAAACATCCATCGTTGTAATGTTTACCATTAACAAGAACAATGCTTCGTTGTACTTAGGTAGATGATGTTTTCAAATGCATAGACTTTACTGTCATACCCGCATTGTTCATTGAACAGTCTCATCTTTATCAACAACAATAGATAGTGTAATGTCTTCACATGCATTTTTATGAAGGTATAGTCATTGGTGCCGATTCCCTTGTTCACAAACTAACTAAACTAAAATTAGACAATGGGCATCTCTTACTGCCAGGTAGCTCAAGAAAAGGACGGCGACAGAAAAGAACTAAATGAAGTCGGTTGATTAGAGATGTCAAAGTAGTTTTTTCCTTGAACTTTTAATCAATACGTTCTGAAATGGGAACTATAATAATTGTATGAACATTTTAGATCAACTTAAATTGTCAGCTCTTAATAATATCTGTCTCTTTCTTGTTTTATTGGAGAGAAAGAGATATAAATAGCTTAAAATAAGTTTAGCTAGTGCATAACAGAATTGGCAACATTGTGTGGTGTTCACTATGTTTAGTGATGGCCAACTCGATTTACCAACTCGGTTCAAATCGGTTCGACGATCAAACGATTCAAATTGGTTCAAAGACAGGTAACGTACGGTACGGCTCGTTCACGAGCAAATCTTGCTGCTCTTGCTTGTTGTGTTGTGTTGGTTGAGCGAGTCATTTCGTGCGCGCTTTGAACGTGAATGAAGGCTCTGCGCCACAGGTGCTTTATATTACCAGCCGTTAATATCGGTTGCGTTATTGCGATATTTGTTTTCAAGTACATTTTGTGCTAGGACGGCTACGAAGTTACTCACAGCTGCGGTAATAACGATGCAATAGAAGTATTCCAAAGTTCCGGCTGAACATGGATTTTTCTATATCCACGGACATCAAGAGCATCCCAGCGTTGGGTGCCGCACCACCGCTCTTCCGCACCGCCGGACAACATCGAGCTCCGCCCCGGGTCCCTATTTGTCCCGCGTGGCCGCGTCGAGCTCACGTCGGGTCTAGCAACACCACCTGCCGACCGTCACCACACCTGGCGTCTCCAGCGTGGCACACCGCTGTGATCGTCGTGCCCAAGGCTGAGCCAGGAGAGTACTGTGCAACTCCCAGGGGAGGTTGAAGGAAGATTAGTGACCGTAAACTTACCCACTCCTTTCTTTAATATATTTTTTTTATGTTGACCGGTTACGTTGGTTTTTTATTATTCTCCACGTCACATTGGCGGAGGTGGGGTAATCCCGCACTCCCGGCCATTGGCAGAGGTGAAACACCGCGGTGGTTCTAGCCGGTAAGAGTCCGGTTTGCCCCTCCGTCAGATGTTTCTCTTACTCCTCCGCTGTTCTTTTCTGATTAATTTCGTTGCAGGATCCAAGACAGTTGCATCGTTTCTCTGGGACTCGTCGAGCTTCATTGCTTTGGCGCTTTTCTGGTGGTCGCCACTGTTGATTCTGGCTTACAGGAGTTAGTGTTTTGGGAATAGTGTGGCGGGTTTGTACCAATATAAAAAATACCCCTCCGTCACCCCTACGATGGAGGAAGACCACGAGGATTTCAACCACGCAACAAAAAAAAAGCTTCTGTTAGGCCGTAATTCACCAGATCTTCTTACGATATGCACCGGCGATCTTGAGCGACCAGAGAATCGTATGCGCTGCGTCCAAAACTCAAAACAAAAAATAAATAAAAGATAGTATTCTTTATCTTAAAAAAAAGGCTTATACTAAAAGTTAGATAATAAAATTGTAAGATAGTAAAAGTTTCGTTTAAATATTCCTGCACGCGTAGCATGACCACCGCTATGTCTACGGAAGAATAGACATACTGACAGGAAGAATAGACAAAATCACGGTCGTAGAAAGATTTATTACGTTGCGAGCATGGCGATGAAGAGAAGAAATGTTTCTACTCTACAGTAGACAAGAGTCTACAATGCCGAGCATGACGTGACGACCATTTTTTTGTCTACTTTTGACATTTGGGTGTAGAAACTTTTCTTCTAACAAGTGTCAAATAGTCTACATCACAATTGACCTAGACAAGTATATTTCTATGTAGACAAGGATCTATATTGATTTTAAAAACTCAATTCAATATTTTTTACCATCTAAGTAAATTTGTTGTTATTGAATAATCTCCTTCATTTGATGGCCAATCATGATAAGTACTTACGTGACATTGGCAAAATTGTGGTGACTCTCCTCCACAAAAGCAGAGTTGAAGTTGTTTTTATAAACTTGTTGGAGGACTACCGTCACCATCCTTTCAGTTTTTTTTTTTGCAAAGAAGAATGCATTAAAACGGGGCTCACGTTCTTCCCGAAAACGAGGCTTTGGAAAATTATGAAGTTAGTAAAGAGAAATGCAGAATCTGTGTCGGGAGCTGAGCAAGAATCTGTCTCTTAGAAAATCTCAGGAACTGCCTATTCTTGTTAAAGTAAGTTCAACCTATTTGAAGATTAGGAACCCACGCCTTTCAACTGCTTCTAATACAAATAAGTCAGAAATATTACCTAGGTACGGTGGATCCAACAATGTCTAATCATTTGCTGGGTCTTTGATTGCTGAAAGTGAGTAGGTAGCCGTTTAGTTGGATAGATTTCTTACTGTAGGTACTTACCAAATAAAAAAAAAGTATATTGCACATAATAGGGTTGTACTTATTTTCAAACTGGACTTCCAAACGAAGTAAAACTTGTAATATGGAAGTCAAGGCGCTCTCTTATATCTTGAACAAGAATACAATAAACGGCAAAGGAAGCATGCAAGGCCAGAATACTTGGCAAACAAGTAAAAAAAGTAGAAAATATTCATATAAGAAACTTTATACTATATTGTATTTAATTTATTTCAGTCTGAAACCAGACTTATTAATAATTTGAAATAATAAACAGTTGTGTATAGTTTTATTTATTAATATAATTATAGTATGTACAACTAGGTAATTCATTTTTGGGCCTCATATATCGATTCACCATTCAGGAACTATGTTATCTGTAATAACAAAACACAAAATTAATTATTTATTATTGATTTTCAGGAGGTTCAGGCTAAACTTTGGAACCGGCTCATGACTTGAATGCTTATCATGGTACACCCTGAAGCACGGAAGCACAGAGGTAGCCCTTTATGGAGGCAAGTAGTATATTATTGGGCACCTCACCCCACCTTCCGTTCCATCGACTCTCTCCGTTCGTCTCAGTCACTCACGGTGTGGTGAGATGCCCAATAATATCCTACGGAGTGGGCGCCGTTCAACAATTCCGTTTTATTACATACCGTTCCTACGTCTCATTTCGACTGAATTTGTGTTTGCGTTAATACTGGTTTGGCGCCTATTCCACACGAACATTTACGGTTAAAGGGGCTGAGCACATTATTACTACTTACCGATGGCTTACCTCGATCATGTACTGCAGATTCTCGAAGAGTAGAATGCCCAATAATATAAATGAAATACGCAGGTTCGACGTCTATTCCACGCGATGAAACGGAAGGTGGAGTATGACAATGTCCAATAATATCCTAGAGTAGACGCAGTGAAAGAAAACAACTTTTATAAATAATTGTTCGCCGTAATTTAACACCACATTCGATTCTTACTATTGTAGTAAGAAGGTTGTATTTCATATCATAGATTTAAATACATTTCAACCAAGTTAACTACAATGCATAGCTCAGAGAAATCTGATATTAAAGATATTTGTAAACTTATTATGAGGAATTCTAGCGGCGAGATTATATTTATTCAAGATTTGCAAACTGGACAGAAAAATACAGATAACGGTTCATCAAAATACCAGGACTCGTATACAGCCCAAACCGAAGATTTGTTCTACCAGCAGATGCTTGATTGGTTAAAATCAAACAATCGCTATCTTATATTGAAGGACAGCTATGGTGAGAGTCGTACATTTGCTCGAGTTAGCGACAATGAGTTATAAATGTCAATGTAATACGTTAATTTATTCATTATTAATAAAACCGCTTTAACAGTCGTCATGAAATTTGTAAAACAACCACAATCGTTACATGTAAACGAACTTTGTGTTCACTCTCAGGAGACCGGTTTTCGCCATGGAAAATTATTACCTAAAACGGTACGATGCATCATTTGCGGACCATCAAATTGTGGAAAAACTAATTTATTAATTGGTCTCCTTATACACGAGAATGGTTTAAGGTTTCAAAATGTTTATGTTTATTCAAAAACCTTGCAACAACCCAAGTACGTATTTTTAGAAAAAGTTTTGCAACGGGTACCAGACACGTCATTTCAGAAATATCATGAAAATGAGCAAGTACTAAGTGTTCAGGACGCAAAACCGAATTCTGTGATTGTATTTGATGATGTTGCTTGTGAAAATCAAAGTAGCATGCGGGATTATTTTGCAATGGGAAGACACAAGTTCATCGATTGTTTTTATCTAAATCAGACATATAGTAAAATTCCTAAGCAGTTAGTAAGAGACAACGCGAACCTAATCGTACTTTTTAAGCAAGATGAAAGAAATATGAGACATGTTTACGATGAACATGTCAACACTGATATGACTTGGATTGAATTCCGTGAAATGTGTTCAAAAATATGGAGTGTACCTTTCAATTATGTTGTAATTAATAAAGATTGTTCCAAAAACAAAGGATGTTATAGAAGTAAATTTGATACGTTTGTAGTTTTTGACTAAGAACACGAACACATATATAAGAGCTTTACCTGTGCGACATTATTACTCTCCAAACAGAGCTTAACCGGTTACAATCTATTCATCGATTATGGAAAAATCTTTAAAGAGGCAAATTGTTGATGCTGCAGCAGCTGTAAAGAAGAAGGTGCGAAAAATGCGAGATATTGAGAATGAGCGTAAGCAAGCCTTGGAAACAGTTTTTAAACCTGTAACAGAGCCTCTCAACCAAATTGCTACAGCTAGTATGCAAACTCCTTTGCTGCATAGTAATGAAGATGAAGAATCTAAAGATCTGTTTATAGACGAAACTTTGCAAAAAGTTGCAACTGGTAGTGATGTAGACGAGTCTGATACCAGCAGTGAATCTTCGTATAAATCAGTTGAAAAAAGTGAAGGTCGCGATACATCATCCTGGTCAGTGTCTTCAGAAGCATTAACAGACATTCCATTTGGTGTTAGAGTAGAACGCGGGAAATTGATGTTAGGTTCTGCTCACATAACAATCGACGATCATTATATCATCGTGGCTGGTCATAAATACAGACATACGCCTGGTTTAAAACAACTACTGCTTAAGAAAGATATTGATTTAAGTCTGATTACTGAAGATGACTTGCTATATTATAAGAAAATGTTACTTGATACAAACGCACATCGTCGTGATAATGACCCAAGTAAACCAATAAAAAGTAATAAGGGACAAAAATATTTACAAGTTATTAAACCTCTTTTTAAACTGCAAAGTACTGTTCAGGGTAATCATTCAAAAGGAAAAGGACTACCATTAACAAAAATCTGGAAAAAAAACATAGATTTAGTATATTGGGATAATCCTAATGAATTGGTGGAAAGGTTAAAGTTATTAATAGCATCTCGAGATGCTGGTAACACAGGATTAGATAATGAAATAATATCCATTATTGAAGAATTACGTGAAAGTAAACTTATAAATAAATAGGTGTAAAATTTACTATTGTTCAGTTGATCATCAGCCTTTACATATAGTACACCTGAAACATGAATATTGATAAATTTGGACATTTAATTCATAAAAGAATGCGATTGTCAGAACTGATTAATTTCAATGATAACGCGTTGTTAAAATCAGAAAATGGAGATTTTGATTTAAAGTCATCTAGATTGAGAGGAATTAAACCTCCATTAGAAGCAGACGATGCTGTGAACAAGGATTATGTAGATCGAATGAGTGCTGATACGATAAAACAATTTAATAAACTGATTGCTTCATTGCGTGCTCAAATCATATTAGATGCACAAAAGACTGTTCAGTCTACTTTAAAAGCAAAGGAGCCTGAGGTTTTGATTCATTTGGAAGAGAAGTTTTACACCAAAGCAGATATAGATAAATTACTTAAAAATCTCAATAATGGCAAAACAACAAATTGTAAATGAAATACACAAAGCGGCACGAAGAAACTTTCTTCGACGTTCTGTTATTCTCAAAGGGATCGATGATTTATGGCAAGCAGATCTAATGGACATGCAAAACCTAAGAAAGTATAATAAAGGTTACAATTTCATTTTAGTGGTGATTGACTGCTTCTCAAAGTATGCCTGGGCAGAACCGTTAAAGTCTAAAAATAAATCTGAAGTAACTCGAGCGTTTGAACGAATACTACTAAGCAGCAATAAAAATCCTGTTAATTTACAAACAGATATGGGCACAGAGTTTTATAACAACACATTTCAAACGCTAATGAAGAAGTACAACATTAACCATTACTCATCGTTCTCTACTAAAAAAGCTTCAATTGTAGAACGACTAATTAAAACTGTTAAAAATAATTTGTATAAATATTTTAGTCTCATTGGAAATTATAAGTGGTTAGGATCACCCTTAGAAGATTTATTTAATACGTATAACAACACAAAACATCGTACAATTAAAGTTAAACCTATTGATGTGAATAAATCTAATGAAGCAATCGTAAAAGAAAATATAAAAAATATATGTAATCATGTATCCCTCCAGTGGAAACCTAAATTTAAAAAAGGTGATTGTGTTCGTATCAGTAAATACAAACACAATTTCGAGAAAGGTTATACTCCTAACTGGTCAACTGAACTCTTCACAATAAAAAGGATTAATAAAACTATACCAGTAACATATCACATAGAAGATCAAAGAAAGCAAGATATATTAGGAACTTTTTACGAACAAGAACTTCAAAAATCGAACTATCCTGGTGTTTATTTAGTAGAAAAAATACTTAAAAAGAAAGGAAAGAAACTATTCGTTAAATGGTTAGGTCTCAGTAATGATGAAAACAGTTGGATTGATAAATCTGCATTAATAAATTGAGATATAAAAGAAGTACTTTGTTATATTTGTATCATTATAATATAAGTAATGCAAGGTGGTGGACTAGTTAACAGTATAATTAATAACCTACCGTTCGAAGCTCATTTGCCTGGATACAATTATTGCGGACCAGGAACTAAACTTCATAAACGTTTGTTGCGAGGTGATCGAGGTGTGAATAAACTAGACGAAGCTTGTATGCACCACGATATAGCATATGAAAATCATACAGATTTACCTAATCGTCATAAAGCCGACTTACAGCTATTGAACATGGTTAAACATAGACTCAAATCAAAAGATGCGGGAAAAGGTGAAAAATTAAGCTCATGGTTAGTAAGCAAAGTCATGAAAGCCAAATTGAAATCTGGTTCTGGTGCCAAAACATTTAAGAGTTTAGTATCAAAAATAAAATCTAAAATAAAAAAGCTAAAACCCAAGGATAGTAAGTCTTTAATAAACTTCGCTTACTTAGCTGCAAAAAAGTTATGCCCCAAATTACATCAAATCAAAGTGCCGAGAGTGATCCCCATACCGAAGACTGGTGGAGTTCTACCTTTAATTCCAATTTTTGCTGGCTTATCAGCTTTAGGAGCTTTAGCTGGTGGTGCGGCTGGCATTGCAAAAACGGTAAATGATTACAAATCAGCCCAACAAAATTTGCGAGAGACAGAACGACACAATAGAACTATGGAGGGTTTAGCAGTGGGCAAGGGTTTATACATAAAGCCTTATAAAAACGGTAAAGGATTGTTTATAAAATCAACAAAAAACTGAACAAGAAGCTACCAAATCGCGCACTAACTAATGTAGACATCCAATACTATGCAAGAGACATCCCATATTTCCGAGGAGTATATATGAAAGATCAATTACCAAGGAAGCCGAAACGTATGGAATGTGGTATTGTTAACTTAGACGATTCTAAAAATGAAGGAACGCATTGGGTAGCTTATGTAAAAGTATATGACTATTGTGAATATTTTGATAGCTATGGAAATTTAAAACCTCCATTAGAACTGGTACGATATTTTAAGAATTGTAAAGTTTCATATAACTACACAAGATATCAAAAATTTAATACTGTAAACTGTGGTCATTTATGTTTAAAATATCTAAGAACTTTTTGGAATAAAAATATATAAAATGAATGCTTTTATTTTATTTCATTCATTTGCAAGATGTCACTCACTTTGTCAATAACTGGAAACTCATCAATTTTATCTACGTACTATCCTAATACGTTGCAACTCAATGGAGAATATGAGTGTGCTTTATTGCATTTTTCAACATTTAATTCTATACCAAATATTGATAAAAGTAATAACAAGTATTATTATGGCTCAAACGATGTTATTGAAATACCGGAAGGCACCTACGAATTGCAAGATATTTACGATTATTTAAAATCCGAAATAAAAGATGCCTCAATCAAATTACAATGTAATAACAATACTTTAAAAACTGCCATATACTGTTCAAAAGACGTTAATTTTAAGAAAGAAAACTCTTTCAGTAGACTGTTAGGATTTGATAAGCAGGTTCTGAAAGCAAATAAATGGCATGTGTCACAGCATCCAGTCAACATTTTACCGACGACAGTGGTAAGGATCGAATGTGACATTGTGAGCGGCTCTTACATAAACGGTGAACCAAGTCACATAATTCACGAATTCGCACTCAACGTACCACCTGGATACAGAATCGTAGAAATCCCGAAGAACGCAATATATTTTCCAATCAATCGAAACAGCATAAGCTGCATACATATCCGACTACTAGATATAAACAATCGTTTAATTAATTTGCGTGGTGAAGAAGTGCAGCTGTATTTACATCTTAGAAGAAAAAATGATTGACTACAATAAATATGTGTCTCATCAAATTAAAAATTCCAGTTCTACTCAAGCTGCCTACCAAATAAGACGTCGTTCTAAGAGCAAAATAAAATTAACTAAAGACAATAAGATATTTCTCAGAGCGATTGGATTGTTAAAATGAATATCTTAGACGTTTTATCCACTCCGACTTACGACAACAGTATAGAAGGAATCGAATTTCATTCGTACAAACCTTATGTAACGAGTTTCAACAGGAACGATGAAATACGCATACCTATCAACCAACAGGATCTGTACATATTACCATCAGCCAGCACTCTGTATTTGGAAGGAACCGTTATCGTTAACAAAAAAGATTCAAAAGAGAAAGCTACTAGTGTCAATTTTACGAACAATGGACTACTCTTCTTGTTCCAAGATATTAGGTACGAATTAAACGGAGTGGAGATTGATAAAATAAAAAATGCAGGTATAACTACAACCATGAAATCATTAATATCAATGAATGAGAATGAATCAAAAATAGCTAGAGCTTGGGGTTGGAGTATCGATGGCATAAAAAATATTAATGGAGGAAGTTTTTCTGCGTCTATACCACTTCGGAATATCCTCGGTTTTGCAGAAGATTTTAAAAAAGTTGTAATAAATAGTAGACATGAACTAATATTATTACGAAGCAACACTAATTTGAACGCTGTAAAATTAAATACCGGCGAAATAGTGGAAGACATTCAAATCAATAAAATCATATGGCGCGTACCCCATGTTAAAGTATCGGACAAAGAAAAAATAAGTTTATTAAAACTATTGGAAAAAGATCGACCGCTTCAGATGGTTTTTAGAAACTGGGATCTATATGAATACCCCACTTTACCAAGAACTACAAAGCACACCTGGTCTATCAAAACTTCATCTCAAATAGAAAAACCGAGATATGTAATAATTGGTCTACAAACAAGTAGAAAAAATAATGCAAGTTCTGACATGTCGCAGTTTGATCACTGCTATGTTCGTGACATTAAAGTATACCTTAATTCGACATATTTCCCGTATGAAAACATCAATGTCAACTTCGCCAATAACAGAATTGCTTTATTATATGAGCAATACATCAGATTTCAACAGTCATATTATGGACGTTGTCCGGAGTCTTTATTAAGCGAGAAACAATTTAAAGAATTAGCTCCGTTGTTTGTTGTTGATTGCTCTAGACAGACCGATAATCTGAAGACTGGACCCGTTGTGGATGTAAGGGTAGAAATTGAGAGTGATTCAGAAATACCAGATCAAACTTCGGCATACTGTCTCATTCTCAACGATTGCATTGTTGAATACAAACCATTAAGCAACACAGTGAAGAAGTTATCATGAACGCGGATATTATCATTGTCGAACTCCAAGGATTCAAATATTTAGACAATAATTTTATTGTCAAAGAAGTGGCTATCGTAAGTAATGACCACACACAGACGTTCTTGGTTAAACCACCGCACTCGTTTTATTATTTAACTCAAGAAGAAAAGAAGCAGGTGCGATGGTTAGAAAGAAATAGAGGAATTTTCTGGAGTGAGGGCTTTATAGACTACAGAGAGTTTCAACACGTCATCGTACCGTATTTAGAAAATAAAAAAATTATTACAAAGGGTTTGGAGAAGATTAAGTGGATTAAAGAGTTATGTGCAAACTGTGAAGTGATTGACATAGGTGAAAAAGGGTGCCCTAATTTTGCGAGTTTGCGACATTAAAAAAGAAGTTCTGTAAAAATAAAACTGATTTTAATTGTGTGAACCATAAAATAAATTGTGCTTTGAATAATGCTATATGTATTAGAAAATGGTATGTGGATAATAATATGTCTATATTTAATCTATTTAAAATTAATGTTCATTAATCTATTTAAAATTATTTTGTAATGTTCAGTTAATAAAAATGTAATTATCTACTTATGAGTGTTTTATTTAATATAATCAGGGTAACATACATACTAAACTTTAAATGAGCTGTAGCAAAATGATATTTATTAAACGAATTATTGTAAGAAAAAATCCTTAAAGCAATTAACCTATAATAATATCATTACACTAGAGCTAATTTAGAGTTCGAGTATAAATAAGTAATACAAAATAAAACATAATTTAAATTATAACTGAATATACTTTTATTTATTTTTTAAATTATTTAAAATTATTACAAACTAATTATATCTACCAACCCAATAATCATAATAACTGTCCCCACATGTTTTCTACGCGTACATACATACTTATAACATAAAAACTTGTGATGTATGAGCACTACCCAACAAAATTAAACTAAGAGATTAATATTATCTATTTACATTAAAACAATCTAGATATTTTATTTAATTTTTTTCTCTCTTTATTATTTTTTGTTTTTGATATTTTTGTAACTTCTTTTGTATATTTAAAAGATTATTACAATAAAACTTACATATATGATATTCTAATAATTTATACATCCAGAACTTACACAACATAAAAACCTATTATTATACCCTAATAACTATAATATTACTCACATATTAACTTATAAAGTAGGTACTTACAAAATAATTACATCACTTAATAATAACTGTCCCCACAAAGTTTTTTTGAAATTTTGTTAATTAACGATTGCGTCTCCTCCATAACATAGTCCACCGGTTCAGTCACTACATACTGCGCACTTAACATCACATTCTGATTGTCACTTGCAGGTTCTTGTTCACTGATATCCAACACTTGTACCTGGATCAGTCGTAATCCTTTTTTCTTCTCATTGTTTATGACATATGATTCACAATAATTAGGCAGAGATGACTTCTGTTTTAGACACTCCCGTCTTGTTCTAGGCTTCTTGCTAGCAGGTCCGCAGTCTTGTCTTGCTCTAGGTTCCTTGTTGACAGGTATTTGTTGATCTTGGATATCTGGGATATGCCAGCTTAAACTCGGAGTCGGAAAACCTTGACCGTATTGTGAGAAGTCAATAATATCTGGAGAATCGCACATTATTGATGATCTGAAACAAAGAAAATTATAATTATTAATAATTATATCAAACACATAAATAAGACATAATTTTATAAGTACTTATACGCTTGTGCAATACTTACAATTTGTTTCGTTTTTAAGTGACGTGATGTGACCAGTCCGGCTGACTGCCTTGTGATGTATGTACTAATCATATTATTATGAAATGCAAACTCCATAAAACCTTGCGATGTGAATCAATTTCATGTTTCAACAAGTTCAATCTGATGAGCACCTGATCGGTGTTAAATTCTACACCGCGCGTGTGAACCTCGACTCATGAGTGCTTTGTCATCAAAACTGGACATTAGGTACAGTACGCAAAGGAGATAAGTATCCATGTCGCCGGAAACAGTTGAAGTTTACTTAGGAACCGATAGGTTTTTATGAATAAAATAAAATACAATTTATAGAGAATAAACAGTTCAATGATTTAATAAAATTTCATTTGAAAGCCCGCATTGGTTTCTAAGAAATCTTCAACTATTCCCGACGACATGGATACTTATCTCCTTTGCGTACTGTACATATTTTATCAAGTTGGAACCTGTATCGACACGCGGCGAGCGCTGTGTGCTTTGTCATCAGGAACAGAAATGAAACAGATGTATGTAATGAATATACACAATTTAATTTATTCAACTTTATACTTTGTAGGCACATAATAGATATATATATACCTACACTGTTTAGCTCTAACTAGTAAAAGGGACACCAAGAATACACACAATTTAGAATTGTATACATAATAAAACCAGGTTCAAAAGAAACTTCTATCGATACTATTTGAATTAAATTACACAGCAATACTACTTATTTCACATTTTAAAAGAGTAACAAACATCCATCCACCCACCCTTACAGACTTTTTATAATAGTAAGTAAGACAGTAGGTAGGATGAAAAATTATCTAACTTTCCATTTAGGACGTCATAAGTTTTACCATTCACAATCAATAAAAAACATGTTAAAATATGTATTACTTAAATATACTTGCGTTACCCCAGGCTAAAGTAGAAACTTTATCAAACGATAGCAATCGTTTATCATCATTGCTTGAAAGTGCTACTTTATTTAAGTCCTGAGTAAATATTTCGTGTTTTATTGATTTAAACAATACATTTTTTTTACGAATAACATTGCAATCATATAAAACATTTTTATAATCTAACATATTAAAATTTTTGGTAATACATTTTTTTGTACCTTTTGCCTTTTTAATTGTTTTGTTTAACGTTTTAATACAATAAAGCTTTGAGCGCAGTCCTACGAATTCTTTGATAATGTCACCACCCATTTCATCCTTAAACAGTCCTGGAACCTTCTTATTAATAATTGGTAAGTTATAGTCATTGTTACAGTCATAATTGCTGGTATCAAAATATTTTAGAAAATGGAGCTTAAAGTCTTTATAAACATCATTACTCTGTACATCATATACTAGACTATCTGTGTCAGTATAGCATAATTCTATTCGGTTACCATAAAAAGGTTTAATGATGGAGTAGTGAAAGTTGTACATGTGAGCCTTAGATAATTCTAATACTGCAAACCCTATGTAAATTGGTTTATCAAGTATAATACGCACAGGTTTCATTTGGATTGCTACTAGATCATCAGAAAATACAGAGACGCTATGAAAATATGGGCTGGCTATCAATTTTTCAGCACAAGTAGTCTTTTTTGTTTTATTGTTCGAGTCACACCACTTGTTTACTAACTTAACGTCTATTCGGTGTTCATTATTTTCTAGGGTCTTTCCAAAAATACTATTATTCAATAATTTGAAAAAGTCTTGTTCAAACGTTGACTCTGCTTTTTGACGTAACTGGGTGTTAATATCAATATATTGCTTTAAAAAACTACTTTGTTTAAATATAATAGCGCGATGGATTCTTCTCAATACTAAACCGTGCTGTAAACATTTTTTTAAATGTACGTAATGAATAACATAGTAATATTTATCATACAAATTTGGTATTAGCTTTTTATTCTTACCACCCGGTGGTAAGCATTTTTCTGGACAAAAGGGAAAGTCATTGTGTTCCATGTGCAAATTCTCCGGATATATTAAATCAACTTCAAGGATGTAACCGTTTTCTGCAGTATCACTAATTTCTGCTAAGTTCAATTGTAAAAAATCTATTTCTTGTCTATTCATAAATCTAAAATCCGAATAGGGTAAGGATTGACACATGCTATAACCGTATAAATTGTTACAATCTAAATAAATGATAAATGAATTAGGACGGGCTGGATCATAAGTATCTAAATATTTATGATTGGCTTTGACATGTCTTTTGGAACACATACAAACACCTCCTCGAATACCTTTTTGTATCATTCTAAAAATTTCAACATCACTAATCAATTCTAATTGAACTCCTGTTTTTAAAAGCATTGCATCAAAAGATAGACTTGGTGCTGTAAGATAAAACGCGGGATCGAGATTGTAATGTAGTTTACAAGTTTTTCGAAAATTTTCAAATACATCTGTTAACAACAAAACATCTGTTTTGAGATACAAATCTGTGTACATACCCATGTTTTGAATATTAAATACTGACCAAACAGACCGAGCGTGTTCATAGTCTTCGTCCGTAATTGCGTCATTTGTTAAATAGTTAAAAAAATATTTTTTTGAGGGTAAACACGTTTCTTCATAACGTTTCCATTGAGACATATAGTCATATGGATACACTCCTTTACGAGTGAGTAGGATAAATTGTTTTTTATTAGGAAAATAAGATTTTAATTGTTTAAAGTCTTGTTTTTTCATTGTACTAACCAACTTTTCTAAGCTAGTTCCTAAAAACTTGAAAGAATCTACAAACCGAACTTGGATGCTTTCCCCGGTAGCAATCGGAATAAACTTAGTGAAAGAAATATAGTTTTCTTTTGTTTTAGGTATCACTTTTATAGATCCAGGAGCTTCGCCTAATTCTTTTATGAAAAGATGGCAATCGTATCCAGACAAATTATGAAAAAATACTGGCAAAAATGATGGTAGTTTGTATTGTATGTTACAATAACTATGAGCTGCGCCGCGATATTTACCAGTCAAGTGACAATGATCGCGAACCCTATCGCCGAACAAGAAGTGTTCACAAATATGACATGTCAACGCGTTTTCAAAGTCGCGAGCATTTTCATTTGAATAAATCATAGGAACATTATTTTTTACAATATCGTAAATTTTTTGTGCATCTTTATAGATAGACTTCACAAAATTTGATACACAATCCGAACCGCGATAAGAAACGTAACGATTGTGGCTTTCGTCTAGCGTACACGTAATATGATAAGCGAAAGCTATAGGCACATGTCGCTGTCGCGTTACAGTACTCGCCTTAGTGGGGTCAGGGTCACAAGATTCATACCGTTCTAGCATTGTTTCAAAATCTGCGTATATAACAAATGGAACAATTTGCTTTCTATTATAATTTTTAAACTGTATGAAAGAACCCTTTGGAGGTAGTTCAGTGACAACACCTCCACAACTATGTGAACTAAGATCATCGCATGAATTAAAAAACATTAAACAAGCATCACAAAAGTACAGTTTACTGTGGTGTTTTGTTATTTGATTTTTAACAAGTCGCGGCAAGTCTTTAATGAGACAGTAATGTGACAAATTATCTCTTTCTAAATAAAGTAAATGAATCACCTTTCCGTTCAAGGCTTTTGGTTTGTAAAACGGTCCTACGACGGTATTATTTTTTAAACCATAAATGTAAATGCAAATTTCGGGGTTATTCACTTCGAACCGCGCAATATCTGAGAAATTCACTGGAAATGACATATCCTTTACATTTAACACGTTACGAAAATCAGGGTAAGAAGATACTCTTTCAGGATGACTTTTAGCTGGATATAAAGCAGCAACAACAGACCACAAAAAACAATACTCGTCATTATTGTGGATATTAACACATGCTCTTTTCGATTTTATTGCAGAAGGCAATTCGATAAAGCCTGAACCATGCAACGGTTGATATTTGTTAACATTGACTTCCAAATGAGAACTGCTCAAGAACGTCCATCCACTGTCTCGGTCCTGAAATTCTTCTATCTTTTTTGATAAAATGTTTTTTACTTGAGTTAATAATGAATCAATTTCATAATTCTGATGCAGAGTAAAGTTTTTTGTGGCAAATGATTTCATCTCCTGAGAATCATTTTTAAACATTAAAAATAAAGCAAAAAATTCGAAATTAACTTTTAGACAAGTATGTTCTTTAAGAGAAATATTAATTAACGTTTTAATTTTGTCCCAAATATTAATAAGAAATGGTTGTAGAGAACTATTCTCAGACGGAGCGACAATTCTATAAGAAGCTATACGATTACGAAATGCAGAATGTATTATTTCAACACCTTCGCAAAAATGCGAAATAGTTTTGTTTTTATGATTAGTACTACGTAGGTGACCTGTCCAGTGACTGCGCTCAACAGATGTGTTACAAACAGTACAGAACGGCATTTTAAAATGTAATAGTTTTAAACTTACTATTAGATGTTGCAATGTATTATTTTTACGATTATGATTTACGCTCGCAGAAATACAAAAACATCTGGTGCCCCAACAACTTAAATATTTATTTTAAATTAATATTATTGCTATAAAAGACAGGCTCAGAGTTATCAAAAAACTCATGAGTCCGTCTCATAAAAACTTGTAACCCGTCCCACTGCGGCGTGTTCCGGTTAAGCTGCACTTTTAGTGCCACCGAGGCTTTCTTCCACCGCTCCTCTTTTGGGGTGGAGGCAACTTCAGCCTTGTTATAGACTTTAACCTCCACGTAGAAGTCCCCGGATACGTCTGCCGTTCGCCGCACTTTACCGTTAGCAACACGGCTGATGAGTGACGAACCGAAGTCTGCAACTGAGGTTTTGGTGGGGACGTAGTCCTCCAAACCAAAGAGGTCCGAGCTCAAGCTGCGCCTTTTACTGTAAACAATTTAACACATTATTTATTACATTTATTTTTTAATATTGACAAATTGATGGTGTATTACTCCTCTGTTGAACCCTACGGGGATAGAAAGCATGATGTTCTGTTATAATAATTTAAATATCTCATGAACTAACTGTAAACATTCCGACAAGGAATATAATTGGAAATTGATTTCAGAGCTCTCTTCGTTGCAGTTCTAAATCCACTAACCAACGTTTATCGGTGTATAACATTTTAATTGACATAACATACACAACTAGCACCTAAAGGTAAAAACAGTAACACAAAATTACCTTGACTTCGGTACGGACGGTGTGGTGCTCTCGGAAGCTTTGCGCTTCGACACCTTCTTCTTTGGTTGCGGCTTCGGCTCGGCTACAGTTGCGGACTGTGACCGGTATTCTGAATCGGAGCCAGACCTGAAATGGAACACATAAAGATTAATTTTGTAACTAATAACTATGACTTAAGTTTCGGTAATTGACAATATCGCATCGCGGCAACAAATAAGGTTCATAATAGCGATACGTTTGATGTTAGTTGAATCGGATAACCACAAAATAACATTAATTTCGAAGTTTTCTTTAAATTGTGAGAAAAATACATGGCTCAGTGGAATAATTTATAGACATGTCTTTAGTTCATGAAATTCCCTATAATGTTATTACATAAAATTATATGGTTTACGCTCAAAATTCTAACATCTATGCGATGAAATTAAGGCTAACCAATACACCAGCCGGCAGGCAGGAACCAGGTCCGTAGCTGGGTAGCGATTAGTACATTAGTAAATTCAGTTAAATTAGTAGTACTTACTTACTTACATTTTATATAGTTGAAGGTAACCGGTGGTTATCACTGGAAGATACTGGAGCGAATGTAATATTATGATCAAAATTGATTGATTTTATACATAAAAAATACCATTTCAGCAATATTTATCCCATTACAAAATTAAACCTTAACTACATATATTGACAGTTGTATGACTAATTTATGTTACTTACGTCTAATTAAACCGTAGTGATTGAAAATCACTTCCGTCTAATTGCAATTTTATCGTGAGAAATGAAATATAAAACCAGCTTTTTTCGCTCGCCGACAAAGATGACACATGACGCTTATGATTAATACATTAATATATAATAAAGTATGTATGTTTGTTGTATAAAATGTGATGTAAAACTTCGCCTGATATCACACATGTGAACTAAAAAATAAAAATCACTTTTTTGACGGAAAAGAGCTGAAAGAAAATCATCCTGAAAACATTTTTTGTGTAGAATAATCCATGTAAACAAACTTGCGGCAAAAAGTTAACCACTTATATGCTACAGTAAAACTTGACATTATCGTAAATAAGTAATATCATCTAACGACTAAAACGAACTTTTTATTATCGATTCATGCATAAGTTCAGTAGGTAGGTACTAGTATTAAGATTCATCTTTCAAACAAATCCTAGATTGTTAAAGAACTATCAATGTATTTTGAAACATTTTATGTTTTCTTATATGTTTTTATGCTTGTTCAGTATGTATTAACCAAAAACTTGTATGTCTGGTGTAAACTGTAAGTATAGGTTGGTTATTTATAAATAAATATAGCAAATAAACAATATAAAATAATTAGCAAAGTTATCAAAGGAACATCCTCTATTTGAATGAATTGCATTGATTATGAAGTTCTATAAAATACCAATTTTAATCAGAGACTGCAACATGCACAGCGATCATCTTACAGCTAAATTGTTGAATACGTGGGAATGACTCAAACATATACCTGGTACAACAAAGTTCGAACACTACAAATTTACATAATGCAATTTTGCAGTCTTTGCGATTGTAAAGAATCACGTACACTTATACTGTGAAGCTTAACACGGTCGCCGATCCGACGCCGTCGTCCGGCGGTTTAAAAGGAGTATGGTACAATAGATGATCACGGGACGGCACACGAACCGTTTCGATGGCAATTGTATAAGTGTGCGATGATCTTAATCAAGCGCAACGCAGAGTCGCAGAGTAACAACAGAACATTTCAGAGCTATCAGTAGTTGTTTGTTAACGTGTGAGGTAGTGTTAGCTGTATGAATTAATTAAATTAAAATTCAGATGTCCTTGGTGCCCAATCTGGGGTCATAGAAATAGAATGTACGTGTGTCTGAAGATGCATAATATTTCTTGCTCTGTGAAGAGACATGAGACAATCTGTCCTGAATTTTAGGCTAATGGTTCTAACAGCGAGCACACTTATTTGTTAACATGTAAAACTGTATGAGTTAATTAAATTAAAATTTGGATGTCCTTGGTGCCCAATCTGGGTCATAGAAAAAGAATGTGTGTGTACCTGTAGGTGCATGCTATTTTTTACTCTGTGAAGAGACATGAGACAATCTGTCCCAAATTTTAGTTTATTTGTTAACATGTAAGCTAGTGTCAACTGTATGAGTTAATTAAATTAAAATTTGGATGTCCTTGGTGCCCAATCTGGGTCATAGAAAAAGAATGTGTGTGTACCTGTAGGTGCATGCTATTTTTTACTCTGTGAAGAGACATGAGACAATCTGTCCCAAAATTTTAGTTTACTATATTCGTAAAGTTCCATTAGTAAACGAAATATGTGTCAAACTGACTGACTTTTTTCTCGTGTGGAATAGGCGCCAAACCAGTATTAACGCAAACGCAAATTCAGTCGAAGTGAGACGTAGGAACGGTATGTAATAAAACGGAATTGTTGAACGGCGCCCACTCCGTAGGATATTATTGGGCATCTCACCACACCGTGAGTGACTGAGACGAACGGAGAGAGTCGATGGAACGGAAGGTGGGGTGAGGTGCCCAATAATATACTACTGAGGCACATAGGTAGAGGTTCTACAACTTGTAACTCATGGAAGAACTGACATTACTTGTATAATAAGAAATTGATTTTAAAGTACTTAAATAAAAATTGTACCTTTGTAAATGGCTTTGTCTCATTTTCCTTTCCGTTAGTTTGTTTTAAATAAACTTATTGTCACAGATTAACTAATAGTTCCTTTGGAAATTGTAGTCCACCAACAACATCTCAATCTGTGGGTTGGTACTTCACACGCTGCAAATAAATAATTAGTCAGTTTTAGTATGTGAATGAGGTAAGAACACTGACGATAAGTAATAAAGAAAAGAAAAAGCATGCACCTATCATATATCACTTGCTATGATATTATGATAGGTGCATGCTTTTTCTTTGATTGAAGATAAAAGTGAAGAATTTTCCTTTGTAAACCAAGAATTTTTATCAGACGATGCGACTATCTTCTTTCAATCCTCAAATGCGATTTTCAACTAATCGAGGACTACATTCTCTTAAATTAATCACACACAATAGGTAGGTACACCAATGCACAATGCTAATTATTTAGTAATTTCTTTCACTTAGATTTACTCGTACTTACTTTTTTCTGCCGTAGTCCCAAGTCTATTTATTTTCCAAAATCAAAACATTTGGACAATTACATTTTTATTACATATTCTTTTCAAAAATATTTTGTTATTTAAATCGATCCGACAGCCGTCACAATAAAAATATTAAATAACGTTTCGTTGTTGCTTTGAATGACATTACAATGTGGATAAGAGTAGTGTACATAATATTTATTTGTTACCTTTATTATTAAGTTCTAACCTATGTCTACTTATTATTACACTGTTTGTTGTCTCTAAGTAAATAAATAAACGTTCAAAATGTGATAAAACGTAACGATTGATACATTTTTGTCGACAACGAAACGCAATTTTATCGTAAAAATTTTAACGTCTAGCTACAACACAGCACTCCGGCGTTGCTATGGAAAGAAAAGATATGTCTTTCTCTACGTAGAAACGCGAGTCTACCAGTCGGCTCATGCTCGGTTGGATAGAGATGTAAAGTAGGATAGAAAGAACTATGTCTATTCTACGTAGAGTAGAGATAGAATTGTCATGCTACGCCTGCTGGTAGATTTTGTGTCATTATCAATGTTTTGTCCGCGTCAGACACAACTTCACGATTTAATTAAACTATTTAATATGAAATTAATCAAAAATATTCACATACTAAATGATTAAGAGAATGTTCTAATTTAACATATATTTTTTTCAAATCATTTACGCTACACATTTTGATGTGATCGTCAGTTTAAAATCTGCTAAAGTCGGTTGTTAGCGCCTTAAGTGATGATCCGACCTAAGGTGGAGCACGCTTGACTTGGATGAAACGGTTTACTTTGCCTTGAAGATATCCAGATTATACAAATCGGGGAGCAGAGAGCCGGGCAGTGAATTCCACAGTCTGGCAGTTCGCACAATAAATGTGGAAGCAAAGCGCATGGCTCGAGAAATACTTAGTTGCAATTTATCACACATACTTATGTAGTTATGTATATTCGTAGATATGGCACGGTAGATATTGATCTTTTTGGCTTAATTCTGAGATCTGCTACTAGCTTCGAACTGTTTTACCGCGACTTCTGCCTTGTAATGTCTTAAGTATATAGGGTGACTGGTAATTAGTGTACGATACTTAAACACGTGATTGTGTTCATGATAACAAACAACTTTCCCAAAGAAAAAATGTTTTTTTGTACTGGTTCACTTTAAGGTCACAAGCGTGCGCGCGCGTGAATTTCATACGGCTATTGTGTTATTGTGATAAATAAAAGTGAACCAGTACAAAAACATTTTTTCTTCGGGAAAGTTGTTTGTTATCATGAACACAATCACGTGTTTAAGTATCGTACACTAATAAAGATTAGTCACCCTAAATAAAGATTATCTTAAGTATGTCCTTTCTTGGGGTTCAAGCTCACCGAATTTTATCAAAACCGGTTCAGTGGTTGAGCACTAAAAATGTAACAGACAGACCGCGCGGAACACAAAGTAAAGCCACCAAAGCAAATACAAATTCACGAGTTAATGCAGCAAGAAGCGACGCGCCCGCCACATCGTTAAAAAAAAAACCGGACAAGTGCGAGTCGGACTAGCCCACCGAGGGTTCCGTACATATTTGTAGGTACATATCCATACTTCTATAGTAATCCATACTTTAATTTACTTAATATTTTACATGCGTATTTTGCGACATAAACGGCCGTATCTTTTTTTCACGTTAACATAGAGGGTTGATTTTTTTACAGCATCAAGGGACCGTAGACTTGAGTATATGGTTTTAATTTCAACTCGACACCTCCACGCGTTTTCGAGATAAAGTGTCTTGACAGACAGACGGACAACAAAGTGATCCTATAAGGGTTCCGTTTTTTCCTTTTGAGGTACGGAACCCTAAAAACAAATACAGATTCAAAAGCGAATACAATCACGAGATTACATGTATTAGTTTTTTATTTGTATTTACTTTGGTGGCTTCACTCTCAGTGCTTCGCGCGGTCTATCTTCCTTTTGTTTCATAATCTGAGACACAGACATATAAATATGGATTTTTTCCAATTCTCTCTCCGATTAATTTTTCAACAACTATTCTTCCTGGCCTCAGTAACTTATAGCTAGAAGAAAGAGCTATTCTAAGCAATGAGTTGCACAGTTTTACGACACAAAAGAGTGGGGTGACCTATTTACTGCAAGAGATCCCGCGTCAAAACACTCGAACTAACAGGGACGTAAAACATAATCCTCCGTATAATTTCTTTCTTGGAAGATTGTGACAAATCATTTGCATAGATTAGCGTAACATACTTGTCTCATGAATATAATAGATGTGTATTGTACTTAAAATAAGGATCAGTGAACTTGAACACATCTGAAATGAGCCCGCTATACATCTTCGCATCGCTCATCTGCACACCATTTTACAGCGTCGCTACTCAAACTCAAACTCAAATCATTTATTTCAAATAAACCATTTACAGGCACTTTTGAATTGTCAAGGAGTCAGTCAGTCAAAAAGTTGCAGCTAGGTGCTACCACAGATATAGATAGACCTAGATAACTCAAGTATCACGATCTGTATGAAAACCAAGCGTGCCATTTTTTGGACGTCACAGTGTAATACGAAAGTTTTGTTTTTCCTTATTATTTCTTATTACCAGGTATTACTGAGGGTATTAGATTAAAACTATTGTTTTTTAAATTAATTACGCATAATATTAATCACAAAATGACTTACCGATGGAAGGAAACGTTTCATTATCATCATCATTTCAGCCGAAAGACGTCCACTGCTGGACATAGGCCTCCCCCAAGGGGGGGTTTTGCCATAATCGCCACGCTTGGCAGGCGGATTGGCGATCGCAGTATGGTTGTAACAAAGGCACAGAGAACGCTGCTGCCCATTCTCTGGTAAGTCCCTTAGTCGCCTCTTACGACACCCACGGGAAGATATGGGATGGTGCTATTCTTTACGTCCGACACCACACGAACGACGACGACGAGGAAACGTTTACTTTTTTTTTTTTACTTACGATTTTTTATCGTAAGTTAGGCACGAAAATAGGCACGCGAAATAGTTGCTCTTGCGTTATCTAGGTCTATCTATATCTGTGGTCGCTACGCACCTTCGCACCGCTCAGCTGCCTAGGACATCTCAGGTGGAATGGAAACACTCACATCGTTCCACAGCCTCGCTACGCATTCTCGCACCTGTTATCTGCCTCGCACATCTATGGTGAAAACGCAGCCTTGAAAGGGAAAAATTACTGTAAACTCGAAAGAAAAATAATAAAAATACCAGCCTAATATTATCCCACTGCAGGGCACAGGCCTCTTCTCGTACAGAGAAGGTACGAGCATTGATCACTACGTGCGCTCAAGGCGGATAGGCGATTTCAGACTTAAATTAATTATTAGTCCAGGTTTCCTTACGATGTTTTTCCTTCACCGATGTCAATGATGTCCAAGATAAATTTAGAAAGTACATATGAATTGAAAAAGACACATTGGTACTTGCCCGGTTTCGAACCCACAACCTCATGCATGAGAGGCGGGCGCCTTAACCATTGGCCATCACGACTTAGGGCGGGTTGTTTCAAACAGTCGGTTAACGTTACATACGGACGGTTAAAAAGTTACTATGACGTGCGATGTTTAACGTACGTTAAATGTAACGGGTTGTTTCAAGACATAAAAATCCGTCAGTTAAAGTTATTCAAAAAGAGATTCCATAATATTTTGACGTCCGAAGTAGCTGTTTGACAACACAAAATTATGATGACCATAACCGACCGGTTATGGTAATAGTAACTTTTAGACGTATGATTTTGTGAAGTATAAGTTATAAATATAAGTCTTAAATTTGCATTAAGTATGTGCGCGATTTGTTACGCGATTTCTCCGGCAAACATAAACCGATTTTGAAAATTCTTTTTTTATGGATAGGGTATGCTTTAGGGGTGGTCCCATATAAATTTTATCGAAATTGATTCAGCACTTTTGGAAAAATCAACAAATACCCAAAAATTTTACATAGACCACGTTTTAGTTTCATCAATCTTTGTAGTAGTTAACTTTCAATCTCTTCTTAATAGATTTGGACGAGAAGGAGGTACTAAAAAGCGGAAAATAAAAAGCTTTTTACAAAAAAGACAACTGCCTTCAAAAACTAAAAAGTGAAAAATAACTTTAGCACAGAACACACATTGACTTTAGTTTCGGAAGTCGGTGGCTATACAAAACAACAAACAGAACAAAGCTACTGAATTTCGAAACTAAAGTCAATGTGTGTTCTGTGCTAAAGTTATTTTTCACTTTTTAGTTTTTGAAGGCGGTTGCCTTTTTTGTAAAAAGCTTTTTTCTTTCTAGTGCCTGTGTGTGCGTGCGAGTGTCGAGACTCAAGAGGGAGGAATTTTGTTCCCGACAGAGTTACCTGGACCGCAACCGTTTTATTTAAAGAGTACCTTTAAATATGACAAATAGACACCCTATTTATACTTGGTACTTATGTAGTACTTACACACGGCAACACATCAAGCTATACAATTCCAGTTAATGCTGATCTCGCATTGTATAGGATTTCCGTACGCTGAGAGGTCAGCTTATACTGGAAGTGTATAGCTTGATCTGTAGCCGTGTGTACCTCATTAAAGTATCCTAGTTAAGTACCTATTCATCACAACCACACACCAAGCCACCGCAAGCCTATTTTATTCCGATTTCCCCATAATATAATAATTCTTATTTCCTTGTATGAACCAACTAGAACTTTATTACCTACCCATTACAATTTATTCTTGAATTGATTCTATTTCAAGGAAGGTTATGATCTACGGAAATTATATAAAAATAGCACTTATTACCGTTATGCCTAGGTATAATTTGCTTTTGAATTTAATGAATAGGAAAATCAGGGTCTTTTCTATCTTTATACTCTTTTAAATTATCTTTATAGTACCTACACGACTTCAACTCTTGGTTAGTAGCCTTTGTGGAAGAAGTACCTACCTACTATAGTTTTTTATATGTATGTACACTGTGTCTAGAGGTTGCAAAAAATCGATAGTTTTGATTTTCGAATATTCGAATATTTTTTCAGTGCTGTTCGAATATTATTCGAATATTTTCAAAATAAAAAAAAGTCTTAATATAACAGCTTTTTATTTATTTATTTAGGATCTCCAACAAAGGATATAATATAATAATAATATGTGGGGACATTTTCACACACGGCCATCAGACCCCAAACTAGGGAGACCCTGTACTATGGGTGTCAGACAGCTGATATACATACACAAATACATTTTTTTTTGTAAATACATACATATATAGATAAACAACACCCAGACACAAGGCAAACACAAGTGCTCATTACACAAATGTTTACCCTGGGCGAGAATCGAACCCGCAACACGCTGCGCAGCAGTCGATCGCTCAGCCACTGCGCCAACCGTGTCGTCAGAAGGGACAAAGGATAAACACAAACACATGAAATAAATTATCAACGACAATAGTACCGTGTAGTTGTACTCCTTCACTTACAGGAGAACACAGCATGCTTAAAATTTGTAACTAACCTAACAAAAAATAAAATAAAAATTCTACTCAAAACACATTCGTAATAAAATTGGAAAATTGGAAAAATAAATAATACAAAAAAAATAAATTAACAATCTGTATCTCAGACTACAGCGAAAAAAGGTAGGTCGGTATTCTAATACAAAAATATTTTGACGATCACGCGTAAAACACAAACGTACGCAACGGCGTTAAACTCTCAACGTCATCACTGGACACCAAAATAACCCTCCGAGTTTACCCAACCTCAGCACATGCATGCCGTGTAGTGGTTAGCGCAGAGAGAGCACCAAGATATTCGAGCAGTATTCAATTAATTGATAACAAACTACAATGCAATAGAAATAGAACTTAAAATTGTACGTGAGAAATAATTGTTAGTGTTATGAAAAATAGAACATGAAAAAAGTTTATTTACAGCTTTTCAATAATTCTCCTCCAACTCCAATGCATTTCTGCATTCGTGTGAACCAGCTTTCGAAACATTTTAAAATTGTATCTAGCGGGAGGTCGAAAAACAACCGCCGAAATGCTTCGACGGCATTGTCAGCAGTATCTATTACATTTTCGCCCAATTGGTGAAAAATAAGGTTTAGTAGCATTGGACTTATTCCCAAAATGACCTGTAGTCGTTTATGGACTTATTATACAAACCACTCAAACACCGAACACCGCTCCTTCATAAATAAATTGAAATTAGCATTAATGCATTCATTTAAAACGATTTCAAGAAAAAAGGGATTGTATTTATTTTGTGGCTAATAATTATCGGAACAACCTAGGTATAAATTGTAGCTCGCACACAATGCTCAACTCTATTAGTAATGTGTTATAGTTCATTATACTTCTTTCTTCTTCTTTGTCCTCGCCTCTTTCCGTTACGCGGGGTCGGCTTTCTTAATCTTTCGGCGCCATTCACTTCGCTGATAAAGCATTGTCATTTGTATGGCCAAGTTTTTGTTTGTCTTTCCGGACATTAAATATTCGTCCAGGTAGTTTTTTTTTGGGGCAATCCCGCCACCCTATTCCCAAACTTTTGAAAGCCAGAATCAACAATGGCGGCCACTAGAAAAGCGTCAAGGCAATAATGAAGCTTGACTTTGATACCGCCAAAAAAATAAGCAGAAAAGAACAACTCAGTAAGAAAAATATATTTCCCACATCCCTCCAAATCAAGCAGGAGACAGAACAGTATTAGGCCAATAGTCACAAAGGGACGTTTACAACTGGGGGAGACCCATTTGCCAAACACCACGGATTACAATTAACATTATTTAATGGGTCCTAAATTGGATCCAGGTAGTTCGTGGCCTATCTGTCCTTAAAGTTCATTATAAATATATATACAAGGTGTAACGTCAAATACGCAAAACCAGAAAATAGTTTGATTAGAATAACGAGCAGAATCAATTGAACCACTTTTTAATATTAAAAGTACACTCTGTAAAAAAGCTTATTATAATCTAGAGGACTATATTCAAGATAAGAATGCTTGGAAACATGCTGGTCTAGCTCCATAGGACGATCGACAGTCTAGACAAAATCGAACCGATTGCTAATTTAAAATACCTAATTTCATACTTAGTATAAATATGTACATATATATATTTGACTCTTTTTTTATACACTGCTCAGGCTCACATACTGATTCATTGTTTGTTAAAATATAAGGAGTGGTCGTCTACTGTTTCAACATTAATTGTAATATGTAATATGTGAACACTGTGTATCTATGTACATATAACTTAGTCTGTCATTCCTTAATCTGTGATACTTTGTACACACTTTCAAATACCTAGTGTTTTTATGCAAGGTACATCGTATTCACGTATAATTATATAATTCCTGTAAATGCAAATATTGTTAACATCGTTTTTAAAAGAGTAAGTATGGAGTTTCTTGCCCATTCTTCTCCATACAAAACTACCTTTTGGAATGGGCACCTAGAATCAATTTTTTTTTTCTCATTTGACGTTCAAAAGTGCCTTATAATGGTCTAATTGAAATAAATGATTTGACTTTGACTTTGACTTTAATATAGGTCACATTTTTCAAAAAATCTTCATTATACATGTTGCCCTGACTATTTATTAATAAGTCAAACCATCACGTGCGCAAACCTGCCAAAATAGGTAAACAAACACAAATGGTTGTCGTCCAATTTTAATTTTCTCATACGCGTGATAATAATAGTTCTTATTTCAATGCAAATACGAGTCTTGGTAAAACTAAAACAGCACATAAAACCTTTATTTTTTTTTTAATGTTTTTTTTCTTTCAGAATTAGGTTAATTGAATTAAAAATCATTTGGGGTGTCTGAGGTTTTGCGTGTTTAACGTTACACCTTGTATACAAAAATTAAAACTGCATACAGCATATTGCTGCTCTATCTGTACTGAACCTAAACTGCGCCAGCGACCGCGACGGCTGGCGTAAATCATCATAACTACGTAAAACCCTGCGCCTGCTCAGACCAACGATTTTGGATCATCTGGCTCGAAGCGTCTCAAGGAGACTTTGGAAATAGCTGAGACGCGACAGATGACGTCATTTGGCACTGCCTGCTTCCAGTAAACATGAGGCAGATACTGCACGTGAGTGGAAACATGCGATGCCAATTTGTAACGGTCGTAAGAAAGTTTTATGTTGCAATGTTGATTTGTTGGACGTAAATGACGGTTCTCTATGCTTTTGTGTGAGAATTGCATGTAGTTCAGAATAGAATTGGATCTCTTTATTTTGCATAGAGGGCCTTAAATTATATGGATGGTTTCACAATATTATTTGGTTGATTTACTTTGGCATGCAAATGGAAATGAACTTAATTATAGTACCTACAATAATCATTTTTGGGTGCCAGTGATATCGTACAACTAGCATTTGCCCGCGGCTTCGTTCACGTCAATTTTCTAAAGGATCCCTTTATTTTTTTAATATTTATAGCTTATAGCAGGAATTACGTGACTTTCCTATACGTGAAACATTTTCCTGAATGTGGTTCCGGAGATAAACACAAACGAATAAAAAGTCTCTTCAGCTTTATTATATGCATTATACATGGTTGGCGCAGTGGTTGAGCGATCGACTGCTGCACAGCGTGTTGCGAGTTCGATTTCCGCCCAGGGTAAATATTTGTGTGATGAGCACTTATGTTTGCCTTGTGTCTGGGTGCTGTTAATCTATTTAAGATGTATTTGTGTATGTATATCAGCTGTCTGACACCCATAGTACAGGGTCGCCCTAGTTTGGGACGGAATAATAAAAACAATTTTTATTAAACAGTTTTTATTATTCTGTGGGTCAGATGGCCATGTGTGCAATGTCCCAACATATTATTATTATTATTAGTACAGATAGAAACCTAATTATTACTAATAAGATCATGTTTTCCAAGTATGTATTTAATACTAACTCATAAAGGCAAGGCTACACGCGGCAACTTGCATGCGCAAACAGTTGTGCAAACAAATACATGGTGGCACGTGGTGTCCCCACCATAGTAATGCATTTACACGGTAAACTATACCATTTTTATGACTGCTTCGGTCAAGGCGACCACCCTCAATAGAGATATGTACATACCAGCCAAGTAAGAAGAAGATAATTGTAGTGGACAAGTGTATGTGCAAACATAAATAAAAAAATAAATACACACTGTGCACTCTCTTTGTCTTCACTGTCATGGTCCGATGGCACGGCCATCCGATGCAACTGGGCCTCAAGTCTGCTATTACAATAGTGTCAGAATGGTCTATCATTGATTTCATAATTGTTGATTTTGACAAGTTTGGTAATCTACTAATATAATGGCGTCATTATGACTTTCCAATGGTCAACCACTGACACGCCTTTGAAAGAAATGATACAGAATGGTAATCTCGTACAAAATGACAATTGAATGACTGACTTAGGCGGTAATCTGCTAACATTTTGACAGTTCCTTTGACCAGAGACATATAGAACGTCATTGTGGAGTCATTAATTCGACCGACCAATGATCGACCATTATAAATTTAGCAGATTACGAACTTTGAGAAGATGACAATGGGATCGTATTGGAATGACGAAATTATAAAAATAGCAGACTTTGCCCCCTGGGAAGGGATTAGGCGCAGGATCAGGATCAACGGCGATGTGTGCTTTACTTGTGCAAATTATTTATTGCAATTTGTGCAAGTTAGATGGAGCGTGTAACCGGACTATTAGGGCCGAGTCACACCGTAATGGCAGCGGCCTGCATCGACCGCCAGCGTTGCCGCTGGCAGCCTCGCGCGACCTCCACACAGTCCACACCCTACGCGCCTAGTCTCCTCTTGACTAGTTTAGTTTCTACATTCGGCAAGGAAACTCGGTGTTTGGAGTGAACATGATGGAATTGGTTTTTATAGCACTTATTGTATAACGTATCCCGTCGCTTTACATACTACTACAGAGAAATGGTGCGCTCAGTGTTGCGACGGGCGGCCTTGAGACCTTTTAATATTTTCAAGCGATACTGGTCTTTTAAATATGTAAATAAAGTTTAAAATTATTTCACACTGAAAGGGCTCGCCACGCCGCGCCGCTACCATTCCGGTGTGACTCGGCCCTTACAGTTGGAAGTAAAAATAACTTAGTATCTTATCTTGGGTCCTCCTTGAATGTCCTTTGTCTGCATAGTAACGTTGTTATCAGAAATACCTTATCACATTGTAGGTAATCTTCAATAATAATAATATTTTGAAAGTTTATTGATTGATTGATTGTTTTATTTTTGTGTTAAATAATACCTAAATATCATTTCGTAATACAGGGTGATTTTTAATTAACTGCGCATATATGAGGATTTGGAAGTGCTCATGATTACGACTAACGCTGACGACTATGGAATCAACTCAGGGCCTCAAGTCTGCTATTACAATAGAGTCAGAATGGTCTATCATTGATTTCATAACTGTTGATTCAGATAAATTTGATAATCTACTAATATAATGGCGTCATTATGACTTTCCAATGGTCAACCACTGACACGCCATTGAAAGAAATGATATAGAATGGTAATCTCGTACAAAATGACAACTGAATGACTGACTTAGGCGGAAATCTGCTAAAATTTTAACAGTTCCTTTGATCAGTGACCTACCATTAGAACGTCATTGTGCAGTCATTGCTTTTAATTCGACCGACCAGTGATCGACCCTTATGAATTTAGCAGATTAGGAACTTTTAGCAAAATGACAATGGGATCTTGTTGGAATGACGAAATTATAAAAATAGCAGACTTGGCCCCCTGACCAATAAATGTAATAATTGGTCTGAGGGAATCAACGCTGAAAAAAAAACAGCTGTTTTTTTTTTTTTTAATCTATTGATAGGCATACGTTTGACCACTATCTCACCTGATGGGAAGCAATGATGCGGTCTAAGATGGAACACGCTTGCTTGACGCACGCGCGCACGCACGCTTGACTTAAAAACTCCCAGGTTGTAGCTATCAGGAAACACAGACTCAGGCAGGGAATTCCACTCCTTAGCAGTACGCACAATAAATGTATCCAAAACAGCAGTAACAGTACAGCAGTAGCAGTACCCAAAACGTTTCGTGTTTTGTGTTGTTCTTCAAAAATCCACTACCAACACGATCAAAATGTATAGAACAGTACATTTTTTAAGAATTAAAGATATTTGTATTTATTTGTACTTCCACCTTCTTTAAAATGCGCAGTGATTTAAAGTCAACCTGTATAGTACCAGCTGTTGAGTTGTTGTGAAAGATTATTTAATTTTTGGCACTGTTGGAATTTTGTTTACGAATGTCCCAGTGGTTAAAGTCAAGGTAAGGACACCTCTCATGTATGAGGTTGTGGGTTCGATACCGGACTAGTAGCAATGCGACTTTTTCCATTCATATGTACCTAGGTACAATCTAAATTTATCTTGTACATCACAGACATCGAAACTTAGGTTTATTATAATTAATATAAACCCGATATCGCCAATCCGTATTCAACAAGCGTGGTGATATGCTCGTGCGTTCTCAGTATGAGAGGTGACTTGTATTGTACAAATAAACTGTTCTTTCTTTCTTTGCTCTGCGGTGGGACAGTAATAGGTATTATTTATTTATTCATGATTTCAATAACTATCTGCACTATTATAATATTAGGTAATGATTGAAGTCTCTCCGTGAATAGGTGTCCATCTATTTTAAGCTGAGACCCCTCCGTGCCTCGGCACGTATTTCGTCATTCGTAGATCTTTGTCAGTCGTAATGGGTAGTGAGAAGCTAGAAAGTCAACCAGCCTTACATGGGGTATCGTGTTACCCAGTGACTGTGTTTTAAAGGGTAGTCGCACCATGTAAAACACTTATTCAGCTACATCCGATTAGACTGGAAGCCGACCCCAAGATAGTTGGGAAAAGCTAGACAAAAAGTAAACTTTCATTGCGGGTGTTGTTAATGTGATTGGTGGAAAAACAGCTGATCTATTCTGTAAACATTTCCTTCAGTGAGCTAAAGGCAAGCTGTCAATCCGAGCTGTCAATAGCATCTGACGTTTGACAGCTGACAGCTCAAATCAAACTCATTTCACTTAAATTCTCCGAGGCAGATTTTTAGCAGCATAAACTTGTCTTCATCCGTAAACAGACAGTACCATAGTTTCTCAGACCACATGACCACGTTAATGCTTTCACATAAATCACAAATTCCAAATACCATATTGAGAAACTGGTTAATGGTTTATATTTGCTTTCTAAAGACGCGTCGCCATAACTTTTAATAGAAGTAAGCCCTAGCGGTATGGTGGTTTAAAAGATACGTTAAGGAAGTGAAAATGTATAACTTTTACAATAGGTCTTTGAAATCCATTCCTACCTATTATAAACTAGCAATCCGCCCCGGGTTCACATGGGCAGCACTTATTGTTATTGTATACACCCGGAGGCTGCCCGCACACGTGCAACACAGACATGTTATAGGTCCGATTATCGGATCGGTCGATTATTTCATAGTTTCGTGAGACCGACTTTTTGTGGGACATCAGCGTTGATATATTAAAAATAATAAAAATAATAATATGTGGGGCCATTTTCACACACGGCCATCTGACCCCAAATTAGGGAGACCTGTACTATGGGTGCAAGACAGCTGATATACATACACAAATACATTTTTTTTGTTGTAAATACGTACATATATAAATAAACAACACCCAGACACAAGGCAAACACAAATACTCATCACACGAATGTTTGCCCTGTGTCGTGTCGTCGTGTCGTCGTCGTCGGTGTTGTCGTGTCGTCATATTGGAGTTCATATGTTTCATTTCTCTCCGACAAAACATCGTTCACCGATTGTTTGACGTGGGCGAGCGACCTTAGACCTATAACGCACTTGCGGCTGGTCGCATTTCAATTTGAAACCGCTCGATAACAATGCACTTGACTTGCGGCCAGCCATCAACCGCTCCTTGGAGCTATGGCGGGGACTTGCGGCCAGCCATCAACCGCTCCTTGGAGCTATGGCGGGCCGCACATCTATTGCTATGAATTTGTAATTGCTGTCGCCTAAAGTCATCAATATAATGGAAAAGAAATGCTTGTAATTGACGACGACATGCGGCGGACCGGAATAGAACCGAGACGATACGTTTAGCCGGAATACGGCGTGCCGCAAGTGGGTTGTTAGGTCTTAACCTGCCTAGATAATTACCTCTTTCTGTTGGTGAAAACAGGTGAAAATTCGCGATGCCACGAGGAGACAATATCTAACGTTTTACTGTCGGCATCAAATGTAATGCTGGCACTTCACATGGCATATTTGCCTTATTTGAATACTACAAAATCGACTTAATTGTAATAAAAATAGAGTAGATACATTTTGTATTATCCAAGTAAGGCGAATTTGCACAAATACGCGCGATTGTGTTCATGATATCAAATAACTTTCCCGAAGAAAAAATGTGTTTTGTACTGGTTCACTTTTATCACAATAACACAACAGCCGTATGAAATTCACGCGCGCGCACGCCTGTGACCTAAAGTGAACCAGTACAAAAAACATTTTTTTCAACCGACTTCAAAAAAATTCGTGATTTCTCAGGCAAACGTAAACCGATTTTGAAAATTCTTTTTTTTTTAGATAGGGTATGCTTCAGGGGTGGTCCCATATAAATTTTATCGAAATTGATACAGCACTTTTTGAAAAATCAACAAATACCCAAAAATGTTACATAGACGACGTTTTAGTTTCATCAATCTTTGTAGTAGTCAACTTTCAATCTCTTCTTAATAGATTTGAATGAGAAGGAGGTACTAAAGAGCGGAAAATAAAAGCTTTTTACAAAAAAGACAACCGCCTTCAAAAAGTGAAAAATAACTTTAGCACAGAACACACATTGACTTTAGTTTCGGAAGTCGGTGGCAATACAAAACAACAAACAGAACAAAGCCACTGAATTTCGAAACTAAAGTCAATGTGTGTTCTGTGCTAAAGTTATTTTTCACTTTTTGAAGGCGGTTGTCTTTTTTGTAAAAAGCTTTTTTCTTCGGGAAAGTTGTTTGTTATCATAAACACAATCACGTGTTTAAGTATCGTACACAGTCGCCCTAATATACAAGGTGTAACGTCAAATACGCAAAACCTGAAAATAGTTTTTAATATAGGTCACATTTTTCATAAAATCTTCATTATACATGCCCTGTCTATTCAAGCCAAGCCATCACGTGCGCAAACCTGCCAAAATATGTAATTAAACACAAATGGTTGTCGTCCAATTTAAATTTTCTCATACGCGGGATAATAATAGTTCTTATTTCAATGCAAATACGAGTCTTGGTAAAACTAAAACAGCAAACCTTTAATTTTTTTTATGATTTTTTTTCTCTCAGAATTAGGTTAATTGAATTAAAAATCATTTGGGGTGTCTGAGGTTTTGCATGTTTAACGTTGCACCTTGTATATACACGTGTTGAATTGAGAACCTCCTTCTTTTCAACCGACTTCAAAAAAGGAGGAGGTTATCAATTCGTCTGTATTTTTATTTTTTATTTTTTTTTTAACTACTTTGAAATTGATGCTCCTCCGTTCCATGGTTTATATTATACTGTCAAGGGGGCTAATTCATAACGCGTTGATCGTCGTTGATCATCATCGTTGATTTCGATTACGCTTAGGTTCAGTTTAAGCTCGACTAGATACTAATGTAGCTACTAATGTAACTAGATACTAAATGTTTTTTATTTCATGTTTGTCCACGCGTAGCATGACCACGCTATGTCTACGGAAGAATAGACATACTGACAGCAAGAATAGACAAGTCAGTACAGTTGTCTATTCTTCCTGCAGGCGTAGCATGACCACGCTATGTCTACGGAAGAATAGACATACTGACAGGAAGAATAGACAAGTCAGTACAGTTGTCTATTCTTCCTGCAGGCGTAGCATGACCACGCTATGTCTACGGAAGAATAGACATACTGACAGGAAGAATAGACAAGTCAGTACAGTTGTCTATTCTTCCTGCAGGCGTAGCATGACCACGCTATGTCTACGGAAGAATAGACATACTGACAGCAAGAATAGACAAGTCAGTACAGTTGTCTATTCTTCCTGCAGGCGTAGCATGACCACGCTATGTCTACGGAAGAATAGACATACTGACAGCAAGAATAGACAAGTCAGTACAGTTGTCTATTCTTCCTGCAGGCGTAGCATGACCACGCTATGTCTACGGAAGAATAGACATACTGACAGGAAGAATAGACAAGTCAGTACAGTTGTCTATTCTTCCTGCAGGCGTAGCATGACCACGCTATGTCTACGGAAGAATAGACATACTGACAGGAAGAATAGACAAGTCAGTACAGTTGCCTATTCTTCCTGCAGGCGTAGCATGACCACGCTATGTCTACGGAAGAATAGACATACTGACAGCAAGAATAGACAAGTCAGTACAGTTGTCTATTCTTCCTGCAGGCGTAGCATGACCACGCTATGTCTACGGAAGAATAGACATACTGACAGGAAGAATAGACAAGTCAGTACAGTTGCCTATTCTTCCTGCAGGCGTAGCATGACCACGCTATGTCTACGGAAGAATAGACATACTGACAGCAAGAATAGACAAGTCAGTACAGTTGTCTATTCTTCCTGCAGGCGTAGCATGACCACGCTATGTCTACGGAAGAATAGACATACTGGCAAGAAGAATAGACCAAATGCTATGCGTGCAGCACGCGTAGCATGACCACGACAGCAAGAATAGACAAGTCAGTACAGTTTGTCTATTCTTCCTGCAGGCGTAGCATGACCACGCTATGTCTACGGAAGAATAGACATACTGGCAAGAAGAATAGACCAAATGCTATGCGTGCAGCACGCGTAGCATGACCACGACAGCAAGAATAGACAAGTCAGTACAGTTTGTCTATTCTTCCTGTCAGTATATCTATTCTTCCGTAGACATAGCGTGGTCATGCTACGCGTGCTGTACTGTAAATCGCATTCGCTTGACGCGAAGCTGACGCGAGCGTATGTGACATCGATCAATATTTAGATCGAAATCGGATCGCAATTCCATTGCAACTAAACTAATTTAGTGGCGTGAATTAGTCCACTGGTCATAATTCTTTATTTATAACTTTATTGCCAAGTTCCAATTGTACTACTGACGCGACATGATGTTGATCGTACGCACAAAAAAACAGGCAACTAAAAAAAACTGTTTTTCTTTCATGTCTGGCAGCCGGCTGCGCTCGCGACGCGCACTGGATTCTTTGTTTGAAAATAGAAACAGTAGGTACTTAATGGAAAAGTAGTTTTATTTATTTACATTTTATATTTGTTTCAATGTTGTTCAGATAATTCAATTTACGTAAAGGTATTTCTTTTGTTTTATAAGTGATCATTATTCCTGTGTCCTTGCTTTTCCCAACATTTATTTCGGGACACCATTATGAGACACCTTCCCAGATATGATAATTATTATCTTTCACTTTATCCATATTAGAATAATATCATATACTTAATAGTACCAGAAGCAAGCCTTATTTCTAGAAAATTGACTTAAAATACTAGTGATGTCAACAATAAATCTAGCGGATTTTTTGTCTCGACTTTTTTTATAGAATCGGATATTTTTTGTAGTGATTTTTTTGTATCAATAGCAGTCACTATCACTAGTTACGGTTATTTATTTATTAACGTTTATTGTTTAAAATACAAAAGACAATCCTTATTTTCCCTTAAATACAAACAATGAACGCTTACAATACATAATATCAAAGTTATTGCTAAAAGTTCACATATTTTTAACAAGAACTTTGAGATTAGGTACCTACTTGTCTTTTTGCTAATTAGTATTTGGCACAAAATATTTATTTTGGATAAGAACCAAAAATTCATAGAATTTACTAAACTAAGTAGACTAAATTACTGCTAAATTAACTCTCGTTCACTTAAAATTTAGATTCCTACGATAATCTATTTAAACGTATTTATTTTTAGAATGTCTTTAGTTAATTGCGAGCCTAATCATTGCATGTCCATTAGCAAGAAAACGATTAAAAACTATAGGTATTTGAATCGAGGTCGAGTACAGGTTTTCCTAGTTAGATATTTTATTGAACTAAAACGTGTCCTTAAGAAGGTCGCCGGGCAGTCGGCAGAAAATGACACAAACATTGTAAGTTCTCCTTATCGCTGCATTGTAAGTACTAGATATATTTATAAAGGTCATTTAAAAGAAAAAGCTACTTGATATTATTGGTGTTGTGTTGTATATTAGTGTTGTGAGGAAACCTGGACTTATCCATAGTCCATAGTATTTAGTATTTAATATTATAAATGCGAAAGTAACTCTGTCTGTTACGCTTTCACGATGAAACGGCTAAACCGAATTTGATGAAATTTTGTATGAAGATAGCTTGAACCCTGGGGAAGGCTACTTTTAAATCCGCGACTTTGTCTGCATCCGCGATAACCGACAATCACGCGGACGAAGTCGCGGGCAAAAGCTAGTCTTCTAATACACAATATAAGTCTGGTGTCATAGTGTTTGTTATGGAACTCCTCCAAAACGGCTTGATCGATTTTTATGTTTTTTTTTTGTATAGGTTTGAGAAAAGATCGTTTATTTTGTTTATATTATTTTTTTACAAAACTACTTTTGTCTGTCAGCTAGTCATTAATATGTCTGAAATTGCCATTGTTATCAATGCTCGTGCCTTCTCTGTATGAGAAGAGGCCTTTGCCCTGCAGTGGGATAATAATAGGCTGGTATTATTATTTTATTAGTGTTGCACTTACCTGCCAACAGTCTGTAAATATAAATTCTTTTACACGGAACGGCCAACGGCGGATATACTTTTAGGTTTTTTGATCTTTGCTAATATTATAAAGGTGAAGAGTGTATATTTTTTGTTTGCATGCGCTGATCTTCGGAACTTCAGGTCTGATTTTGAAAATGCTTTCTCTAATAGGAAGTCACGTTATCCCTGATTGCTATAAGCTATTATCTTATTATAAAAAAAGGGATCTGTAAGAATATTAACGCTTACGAAATCGCGGGCAAAAGCTAGTATTTCGGATAAGAATGAAAAATTTGAATCTCATTAACTGACACTACAAGACTAGTGCTTATGTGGTTTCTGATTACTACCAGTTTTAGAACAGGTAGTTGCACGTGTAAAAAAAAATGCTGCTTTGGATACAAATTGTTTGATCAAACACAAATTTTAAAAATAAGCGTCTCGTCTGTAGTTCTGTATCATGTATCAGTTCTAAAATTAGCAATTATTGTAATCCACATGTATTATCCATTTGTTTACATATATTATGTGTATGCTTTTATATCCGTTTCGTGTTTGAATACTTACATCTACATAAAGAATTTATGCATTTTTAATGCTCCTGATTCCTTCCGCGTGGAAGTAGGAAAACAAAATATGATAAGATAATAGAAGACTTCGTTGCGTATTAGAATAATAATAAAATTACTAGTCTGTAATGTTATTACATTACATTGTTATTATTATGATGCTACTGCATAGTGATCCATATTATGTATCTGAATTAGTTCCACTTTGATTTTTCTTCAAAGATATGGAGTATGAAGAGTCGTTTTGAGCGTTCTTATCTTATCAGGGCTATGCTATAAGTAAACAAAACATTTCGGTAATCTCACAAAGTTCTAATACCTGATATCTATCGATTGCTATTATTGGTGTCGAATTACTGATGTATTGCTTTTATCTTGATAAGTCGAATAAATCTATACAAGTATTATAAACAGGTAAAGTTTGTTTGTAATTTTTATTTTTTGCTTATTAGAGGTAATTTATGGATGTACTGGTCCTGTAATTTATGGAAATGCTGTAAATAATGTGAGACATGTTCTTCCAAAACGAGCCCATAATCTCTCCATAATAGGGTATTATACCAAAAAAATCTAATTAGTCCGTCAGTTAGATTATCGAAAAATAATGGATATTGATTTGATTTTGTTTTATCAAATCAATAAAAACTGACGAAGATAAAACGCACCAAAGATCATGAGTGGGGGTGACGTCACAGACCCCCACTTATGATCTTTGGTGCGTTTCTTCGCCAGTAAAAGTGTACTGACATAGTGACGTCACACGAGTTTTCGACGCACTGTATCGACTTCATTTTTGTTTACGTGAAAAAAGAAAAAACACGTCCAATATTTTTTGGAAATCTATCTGACGGAGTAATTCGATTTTTTTGGTAAAATACCCTATTGAATAATTTACGTCAGACTAATCTAATATACCAAATCTGTTACATAACTAAATCAATAAATTTTGAAACGTGTGTTGGGTCGTATTGGCAAAACAAAACCTAATTATGTATCTATCTTCACAGACACCTCTACTCACATAGGTACGAATTATGTGTAATATCTAATAGCTCAGCAGGAAATTATGGGCAGTTAGCAATTCGTGTCAATCGTCAATGATGTGTCTCGCTAGCCAAGTAGTTAGATTGTTTACGGCGAAAACTGGATAGGTTCATTGCAGGTCGTCTGTTACGAATAAGGTTGCCAACCCTACTATATCCTCTAATATAGTAGCCTCTAATATATACTATATAAGGGGCCAGACTACAATATTTTTAAAAAAGGTTATAGTAGGCGAAACTACTATATTTGAAAGGCATCAAACTTTAAGCAATAATATTTGTTTTAAAATTTCTTGTAGACAGAGAAGCAAAAAACTGAAGTAATGGTAATTTTTAATTTAAGTTGCAATAGTAGCTACTTATTGGGCAATTGGACATTCCTTAAAAGTAAAAACAAATATTATAAACTGCAAAAAAAAATAGTTTTAAGAAATGGTAAGTACTTATCTATTTTGGAACCTACTATTTTTGTTCATATTTTCGTTGTCTACTATATTTTTTGGGTAATAATTTTAGAACTACTATTTTTGACCAACAAAGAGTTGGCAACCCTAGTTATGAAACGTGTTGTACTCATGCACGATCCGGCCCTCAGAAGGATGTACCTACAGGTAAAAATGTCTACATCCATTACACCAGAATATTGTATATAGTGACTAAACATGCTATTTTTAGGGTTCCGTACTTCAAAAGGAAAAAACGTAACCCTTATAGAATCACTTTGTTGTCCGTCTGTCTGTCTGTCTGTCCGTATGACTGTGAGTCCATAGAGTTCCATAGTTGTGTTATTCATGAGTAAGTACTTTCACTCTCTGAACAATTAGGTACAAATTAATTTAAAGTTACCCTGTAGGTTTTCAGAGTTTGTTTTATGATTTATATTATAAATAATGATAAAATTTTTACATAATTATCTTGCCTTTAGAAGGATATCCCAAATTACGGTTAAAATCATTTAAAGAAAAAATCAAAAACTACGGGATCCAATTTAGTACCTAATCGTTTAGTGTACTTAAAATGTGATTTGACTCACTCACTAAATTGTAACTCACAAAAATAGTAAAAATACATCGGTTTCATAAACTGTAACTAGTATTTTTTTAATGTCAATACACCAAACCGTGCTAATACCTACGTAATGTTCCCGTCTTGTAGTAAATAGGTACTGATTTTTTTTGTCAACATCCAGCTTTATCAAAAGCCGATACACACCGTGCACATCAACACTCCATAACACGCCTCAACGGTCCGTGACGTTAAGTTTGTTATGTTGGGTTAGGTTAAGAAAGTCAATACAAAATACAGCTGGACTGACGACCGCCCCACGCGCCCCGCCCGCTCTATTTTACCAGCTTTTTATTAGCTTCACCTGTATGTTTGTATGTTTGTTGGTAACCGACTTCTTTGGGCGCGATTTTGACCCACTTTAAACGGCCAGATTTCGTTCAAACTTTGTAGATTTATCGCGGACCGATGACAATACACTAATTTGATAAAATTATAAAAAAAAAACATAAGGCGTTCAAAATTAGTTGCCGAAAAAACAGCTATTATATACTAGGAAGGTACTGCACAAGCACCCCTGGTAGAATAAATGTACATAATATTTATAGATATAGATATAACCAAACTAAAAAGTAAAAAATAAATAATAGTTTAAAAAAACTAAAAACACGCTTTTTTTAAAATAAAATAATATATTACAATTTATTTTCTATTATTTAGTTTGGTTTTCTATAAAAAGCGTGTTTTTAGTTTTTTTAAACTATTATTTTAAAATAAATGTCGTAGAATCGTTTCGATTTGAAATATTCTATAGGGCGTACAAACTTGAATGCGTATAAAAGTGATGACAAACTTGAAGTGTTAATTTATGTCTTTTGTTATATTTTTATATCGTCACTCTTTTGTTTGATTTTTGGATTCGGATATTTAACCGCGAGCTTTCCCTTCACTATTTCCAGAAAAATAAATACATATAAATACTAAAACTGTGTCTGTTTGTTACTTTTTGACATTTAATCTATCAGAGTTTGAAGAAAGGCTTAGAAAACCACGATAATGAAGAAAATATTGTTGAAAATTTGACATATTGTTTTAAGCACAAATATTTTTTTATATTAAGTATTTGTATTTTTAACCATATTCAAAATGAGGACGTCGGTGGCAGTACAAAACAACAAACAAAACTAAAGCCGCTAACTTCTGAAACTGAAGTCATGTGTTCTGTACTAAAGTTATTTATCACTTTTTAGCTTTTGAAGGCTTTTGTAAAAAATATTTTTTTACTTCAACAATAAATAATTAAATTTCGTTATATTAAAATGATCACCACCAACATTTAACCAAAGTATTGTAGAATTGTATGAGTTTGACTGTAAAAAGCGATTTGGTTCTGGCGTAGGGGGTCACAGTTCTAACCTAACCCAACCATGTCGGATCCGCCCCAGGGGGGACTTAAGGGTCCTAAGATTTGGTTATCATTTACTATTTTAGGTGGTCATTATATTTATTCCCCATTAAAACTCCGTATAAGTATCTGAATGTTAATTTATCACAGCGATCACGTTTCGCTCGTAAGGCTCACCTAAAGATTGCACATTCGTATGACGTGTGATGCAGATGATGCAGTCACCCTATTGTCTTTCCGTGTCTCGACGTCAGTGTCACCTGTATTAAACTTAACGATGCAATTGATTACCATATAACCATATTGACAACGGGTAAGCATTATCCTTTTACTGGCTATATAAACAGACAATGATTGTTAATATAATACCAGCCTATTACAGTACAGTCAATGTATCTTGGCGGACCTGAAGTTAGCCGATTACTTTAACATCCACACCCAAAGCCGATTATCTGCGATTAAATTGTCTACTGCGCAGATAGTACTTTAACATCAAATTGTCTACTGCGCAGATAATCGGCTTTGGGTGTGGATGTTAAAGTACACTCAGATCTCATACGTTGTTCTGTTGACGTATGTCCGTAAGCTTCAGCTCATTCCTATCCTAGGACTAACATTGAGACAGGCAGCCGACTGTAAATCATTTTTGCCAAATCATTAGCAACATGATAGGTCCAAATGGAATGCGCTCCAGACTGCTACTGAGGAAAATTCCCCATGGATGAGAAATCCCAATATACTTAACACATTTTCACGACCTTGAAATCGAATCTAGGACCTTATCAGTCGCGATATCTACTACTACACCAATAAGACGAGATCTTTATATCTACGTTAAGTAAGGATCTAAGTCTTGAATTATAGAAAAGCGTGAATATAATTACATATCTTGTCTGGTGACTCTAGGAATAAAGATAGATTATCTTGTCCATACAAATGTAGATGTGGAGATGAGCTAGGAATCTTTGAACAGGGATAAACCCAACTGGAACTTTCCATGGGAAAACTTGAATGCGACATTGAGACGCCACTGTCTGTACGCAGGGCGCATAATTGGTGCATCATGCATAGTTAATTATAGTAATATGCCCGTTTTCACAAGTAGGTAGGTACTGGGTTTGTTTGTTTGCATGTATCGTAAATGGCCCGATTCTGGAAATTCTTTCTCCAATAGGAACTGACGTCATCCCCGAGTGATATTGGCTTTATTTAATAATATCTAAAAAAATAGCGATTCGTAATACATTTCACGCAAGTCCCGACTTGCGGGCAAATACTAGTGCCTAAATAAAAGCCCACTGTTGGATTTGCAAGGCTCAGTTCAGCGCCTATGGTTGAAAATCCAAAAGCAACAATATTAGGCATTACATTACATTTAGGTTTCGCTTAGTACTAAATATAGGTAGGTATAGACTTTTGCGATTACAAGAGGATCATATTTTTTTAAAGTGAATGCTAAGTTTTTTACGTAGCGCTCCGTAGTTTCACTATAGTTTTTTTTTACTCCGCGCTGTTCTTTTTTAACCGACTTGGACCGTACCGAAAATCAACAAAATTCCCAAAAAAATTACTTAGACGACGTTTTAGTTTCTTCAATCTTTGGAGGACTTACAATCTCTTTTAAGTGTGTCGCCGTTTCTTAATGGATTTGGACGTTAAGGTAACACTGAAAAGTGAAAAATAAAAAGTTTTTTCAAAAACAAGAAGTTTTTAGTTTTTGAATGCGGTTTTCTTTTTTTTGAAAAATCTTTTTATTTTTTTGTTCGTCGGAACGTTCGGAACTAGTCGAACTTCATTGCTCCGGATTCCGGCGGCGCTTTTCTGGTGGTCGCCGCTGTTGATTCTGGCTTTCAGGAGTTGTGTTACGCTTGATGATAATATTTTCATGATGTGCATGATATTTTTTTCGAAAAGATATTGAGCTATATCAAAATTAAGCCTTGGGCAGCGATTATTATTTATATCTGGATATTCGCCAATAGTTTTTATTTTGTGTATCTGTACTGTACCGCTATTTTTCATTGTCGTGTATACTAAATTGACATAATAAAATGTGGGACGGATGTAGATTTAGAACTTGGCTATAAAAAATAATTTGTTATTTTTTCGATTTATTAAAAGTCATGATGGGTACAGCAGCATGCCAGCAGCAGCTATTAGACACTTTGAAATATCCGCTATTTCATTGTATTCATTGTAATTTCCTGCTGGTTTTTTTAGCTACTTGGCCCGGCCTCTCGCTGGTAGCAATAAATAAATTAGACCTTCTAAATCTTTCTCGACAATTCTTCTTTCTATTGGTGTAAAACTATGTATATGAAAATTCGTACAGCAGTTTTTGAGATTAGCCCGGTCAAACACAAACTCGGCGCGGCGGGGCAATTTAATTTACCCATTAATATAGTGAAGTGTTGATAGTAAATAATGTTATTATCAGCCCAAGGATTAATTTGGTACAATGCAGTCACATGCAGTTTTGGACCAAATTGCAAACCCTGTCAATGTACAGACGCCAGCATATCAAGCCATATACCAAACTGTCAAATTTTCCCAATTGAATATGAAACTTATACTTTTACAATACAGTTGAAAATCTATCAAAGAAAGTTGTAGCTTGATGTGCTGTACTCTGTACATACCTACAATCTACATTAATTATTGATTCTTTGAAACCATTCAAAAGAATTCAATTGCTATTGCATTGCCTCACAAGTCGCATTGCATTCAATGACGCGCAGTACGAAGAATTGAAACGACTGATTGATATTGCTGATTCGATTTCTCGCGAAACTGTGTAATGAAGAACGGTTTTATTGAAGATACGCAAATCATGTAGGTACTCACGGTTCATTTTTATAATATTGCAATATCAACTTATTGCAAGTTTATCATACAAGACTTTAGGTACAGACAGCGTCATCAACTGCTTACCCCCCCACGCATTATAATTTCTTCGAATAGGGTAAGGGTAAGCTGTTGATGATGCTGTCTGTACTTATGCCTATCTAGCTGTAGTTTTTTTTTTTTTTTTTAATATGTGGGTACATTTTCACACACGGCCATCTGACCCCAAACTAGGGAGACCCTGTACTATGGGCACAGAATACTTAATAGTACTACGTACAGAAGGGACACTCCCTTCCCCGCGCTATATCAGATACCGCACCCTCACCCCGCACTTGGAGGGGCTAACCGCCGACTCTTTAGCCAGGGCGCTCAAAATCGTAAGAAATGCAGCGCTGTAGGTACTGCTGACACAAACACACAATTTTGCGATTTATTTTGTTTTAAGTTTTATTTATTAGTTTTAATCTCGATGATTCATTTATTTTCCAAGTTTTCGTCGTTTTATAATAATACAATTAAAACTTCCGTAATAATAACATACCAACATTACCAGCTATTAATATTGCTCTCTCTCTTTATTGTCTTTGTTATGTACTTATGTCCCTTTCTTTCACGTTCTATTCATTCTTGAAATTGAAAAGTAGTACCCTACGCACTAACTTTGTCGCGTCGCCCCATTGCGTTGCCGCGTTGCCCACGGGGCGATCGTGAATTCCATATTTTGTAATTAGGTACCTTAATTTACCGTTATTGATGAATAAATAAACCTCTTTTCATAATAAATATTATAATATTACTTTTATGTCATTACAAATCCGAATATTCAAAATCAAATATCATTTATTTTATTTCTTTATGAAATAAATAATTATTGACCGCTCGCTCGGACGAGATCACTTCATAATAATGCTTGAAACGTTCGGGTAGTTCCGTCGTCGTTCGGTTCACCCGACGCAAAGCGCTGCACTTTTCGCGCCATTTTGTACGCCACGACATCCAACTGATTCAACCCTACTAAAATTCACGCACACATTTGCACGTGTACAGACGTCATTTGGTTTTGTACTTAGTAGTAATAGGTAATTATTTTGCAAGTTTTGTATGAAGTGTCCGAGGTGTGCTATGGGTGTCAGACAGCTGATATACATACACAAATACATTTTTTTTTTGTAAATACGTGCATATATAGATAATTGTTTTTTTGTTTTGAATTGATATTACGGGCGCCATCAAATTAGTCGTGCGACAGCAGCGCCACTAATTTGAAGGCGCCCTACAAGTTGACGAAACTTTACAAGCGCACAATATCGTTATCAAATCGTAATTAAAATAAATATTTGAGTTTTTAAACAAACTCATCTCAAAACCATTTATTGAATTTAAAATAAACCATTTACAAGCACTTTTGGATTGTCAAGGAGTCAGTCAGGCAGAATGAAACTAGTTACTTGTTCCAAACAGTAGGTTTCTATAGAGAAGAACGATCAAGAAGCACCATGAACACTCTTTCTTTACATAGATAATGATGTTTTATAGCGATGGCTGAAATCTGTTTTAAAAAGATTTCTTTAAGAAAACCATACAAATAACCTTACGGGTCAAGTCAACATAATATCGGCCATAAAAAAAAAAAAATATCGGTGGCCATCAGAAGTTTGGAATAATTATGCACTTAGGCACTAACAGTCATTATTACCACACCACAGAATGCATTACCTGGGGGCCAAGTCTGCTATTTTTATAATTTCGTCATTCCAACACGATCCCATTGTCATTTTGCTAAAAGTTCGTAATCTGCTAAATTCATAATGGTCGATCATTGGTCGGTCGAATTAAAAGCAATGACTGCACAATGACGTTCTAATGGTAGGTCAATGATCAAAGGAACTGTCAAAATTTTAGCAGATTAACGCCTAAGTCAGTCATTCAGTTGTCATTTTGTACGAGATTACCATTCTATATCATTTCTATTAATGACGTGTCAGTGGTTGACCATTGAAAAGTCATAATGACGCCATTATAAGTATTAGTAGATTACCAAACTTGTCAAAATCAACAATTATGAAATCAATGATAGACCATTCTGACACTATTGTAATAGCAGACTTGAGGCCCAGGATATTTTACAAAATGTATGACATCATACTGAAAAAGGTCTCTACACATTGAATGAGACAGTGATTTCTATGTTCTTAATTCTATACACGAGTGATACCTATTAAATTATTCATAAGCTTGTAGAATTTGTGTTCGAAAATGTTTTTAGTATTTCCCATGGGTATTATGTATATCCCCAATTAGTTTATTTTGGGAATCGCGAATCGTGGGCCGTGGCCTTGTGGGCTCGCATAAATGAGTCGATTGACCTTGACCTCTCAATGCCGTTCAATCAAATCAGCTGTTAGCAGATTCGGCACACTTACCTAGCTTTTGCCCGTTTCTTCGTCCGCTTGATTTTCTTACGAGTCTTTATTTGTTAGGGTTTCGTACCCAAAGCGTAAAAACGGGACCCTATTACTGAGACTACACTGTCCGTCTGGCTGTCTGTCACCAGGCTGTATATCTCAAGAACTATGATAGCTAGACAGTTTAAATTTTCACAGATGATGTATTTCTGTTGCCGCTATAATAACAAATACGAAAAACCGAATATAATAAATATTTAAGGGGGGCTCCAATACAACAAACGTGATTTTTTACCGTTTTTTGCCCGTTATTGAACCCTTCGTGCGGGACCCTGACTCGCACTGGGACAGTTTTTACAATAAACTAGCAACCCGGCCCGGCTTCGCATGGCCTATATCGTTCCTCGATAAATGGACTATCCAAGACAAAAATATTTTTTCAATTCGAACCAGTAGATCCTGAGGTTAGCGCGTTCAACCAAACAAACAAACAGACTCTTCAGCTTTATAATATTAGTAATCAAATATAGCCTAGCACTCAGGGATAAAGTAGCTTTCTAATGGCTTAAAGCATTTTCAGAATCCGACTAAAGTTTCAAAAATTAGCGCTGTCAAAAAAGAAAACAAACTCTTTACAAAACAACTCTTTACTTTATTATGTACCTACAGACGCCAGCAGGTCAACCTACCCGAAACTGTCACATTTTCTCTTGAACCTTATGTTTTAACCATAAAGTTGAAAATCGAAAAAATAATGTGACAGATTGTAGTAGCTTGATGTGCTGGCGTCTGTACTAGCACTTTGGCCGCGACTTCGCCCGCGTAAATTTTCTCAAGGATCCCTAATTTTTTGATAATACAAAATAGCCTATAGCATTGGTGAAAGAATTTTTAAATTGAATTAGTAGTTTTGGACGTTTCCCCCCACATACAAACAAATGTTACCTTTTTAGGGGGGTCCGTAGCTACTCCGGTAACCGGTCCAGGCAGAAGCCGGTCTACGTCCTGCCACAAACCACAAACCATATTATGATTAAGCAATCATCTAACATCTCTCATCAGAAGGCTTAAAGTCACCCAAAGGGCAATGGAGAGGGCTATGCTCGGAGTTTCCTTGCGTGATAAAATAAGAAATGAGGATATCCGCAAGAGAACCAAGGTTACCGACGTAGCCCGAAGAATTGCCAAACTTAAGTGGCAGTGGGCAGGGCACATTGCTCGCAGAACAGATGGCCGATGGGGTCGAAAAGTTCTAGAGTGGCGACCTCGAACCGGAAGACGTTGCGTTGGAAGGCCTCCCACTAGGTGGACCGATGACCTGGTTAAGGTTGCGGGGATCCGCTGGATGCGAGTCGCACGGGACCGGTCAATGTGGCGCCACTTGGGGGAGGCCTATGTCCAGCAGTGGACGTGTTTCGGCTGAAATGATGATGATGATGATGAATCATCTAACGGTAACAGTGGCGTGCCTACGGGTCAAGTTTAGGGCAAGCCCGATAGATTTTTTACGTAGTAAAATAGTTATTTATTAGCTCACGTTATGGTAATTAGTGTAAGCCCGGCTTTTCGGCTTGTATGAAGGTCCCGCCACTAGTAATAGGTACATGTAAACTGAAATGTCACAAGATAATATTTGTATCGAAGTATAGATATGCTAAATATGTGTATATCTACGTCTCTATCGCTTTCTATGTCATTAGGTATCTAAACAACAGACTTTTTATAAACACAATTCCTACTTATATTATTGGCCTTTAAATGCGGCTTGCAAATTACTTGCAATGTTAGATAGATTTCAAAACAAAACATGACAGAAACACAAGTTTTTGTTATTAAAATGAAAACAATAATTTTATTTAGATTTGTGCAAAGCAGCTGCAGCAATCGTTCGTTGCGCTTTAATGCACGGTTACCCTTATGTTCATACAAAAGTTGCAGTGGAAATATACTGCCTGTATGTATGTATGTATGTTTGTATGTATATCTATTAATAAGTCCTTGTTATTGCTCGTTAAACATATTGTTCTTTATCAACTCCAAACAATAATATGCATAATAATAATATGTTATTTTATGATAAAAGTATGTACTTGTACCGTAAAAACCAACCAAATTATTTTATTATTATTTAAAGCAATAATTTGGTGTAATCGGCATTCCCACCGTAAACTTACCTATTTATAGGAAAAGCCATTGATTGACCAAATTACTCGTATGCTGAGTAGGTTTTCAAAGCCTACTGAAAGGAATTCAACCAGAAGGCCAATTCTACTAAAAAAAAACCGGACAAGTGCGAGTCGGACTCCGGAGTACATACATCCGTACATATTTGTAGGTACATATCCATACTTCTATACTAATCCATACCTACTATCCATGCTTTAATCTACTTTTTTAATATTATTAATGCGAAACGGCTGAACCGATTTTGATGAAATTTGGTATGAACACAGCTTGAACCCTGAGGAAGGACATAGGCTACTTTTTGATCCGCGACTTCGTCTGTATTCGCGATAACCAACATTCACGTGGATGTTGTCGCGGGTAAAAGCTAGTAATAAATAAAGACTATATTTCACTTTCTTAAGAAATTGGCAGACTCGTCACACAATTAATTTGTTGTATTACTGTATCTATGTTTTTTTTAGCTCTCTACTTTGTATATTTTGTTTGTATGTATGTATATATGTATTTATTATTTCATTATAGTAAATAAGTATCTTTGCACCTACCATGTTTTGTCTCTGCATCACCCTAAGGTAGACTGGTAGAAAATGCCCAAGGCATTAAGTCCGCCTTTGTACAATGTTTTTTTACATTATGTGCATAAAGTTTAATAAATAAATAAATAAATATTTTTTATGATTTCATTCCAAATGTAAAGTTTTCAGACTTTTTCCGGTACGAGTACTTGTAGTATATGACGATATTACTAGCCAAATTTCATAATAGGGTATTTTACTCTAAACGAGAAAAAATCTATAAATATGTTATTGAGACAGTTTAGGCATAAAGCAGTCGGAAAATGTAAGTTTTAGTTCATAAAATAACAAAACAAATTTTTAAATTCAATTCTAAGTTTTCAGTATTTTTAATCTGTTCTAAAACACCGTGAAATAGTAGCGGCCATGTTATTACGCCATAAGGCTGTGTAAACAAAAAATTGTCAATTGTCAGTCAACCGATTGGCGTAATATAGGCTTTGTACTTTTATTATTTTCGTAACCAACGTAATTTTTTCATTATTACACCTATTACAAAATATGCTTTTAATTATTTTTAAATTATATAAATAAATAAATAAATAAATATCTTGGGACAACTCACACACAATACAATAATCATATTTAATATGAGCTCATTTGATACTAAACGAACTGACGTCATTTACGCTGAGCAATATGGCGTCCAGTAAGAGGCGTTTTCGTCAAAATAGGCGCGAAATTTGAAAATTTAAAATTAAGATGCATTTTTAGGGCACTTATTGATTGAATAAAAATGTTGTGTTTTTTTTGGTGGCATATTAGCACTACAGAATTTCATTGAGACGCTTTTCAAAAATGGGTGTAATACCCTATTCTAGGTCAACGGGAAGTACCCTACAAATTTTGATTCCCTTGATAGTGTCGAAATATACGTATTTTGCGGCATAAACGGCGGTATCTTTTTTGACGTTAACATAGAAGTTTGATTTTTTTACAGCTTCAAGGGACCGTAGATTTGAGTACATATGGTTTTAATTTCAACTCGATACCTTTACGCGTTCCAGAGATAAAGGGTCTTGACAGACAGACGGACAGACGGACAACAAAGTGATCCTATAAGGGTTCCGTTAACCCTAAAAACAATATTCAAAATGTTGTAGCAATCTCATCTCATAAATGTTTTAATCTTGTCAAAAATTATCAAAAATGTGGAAAAAAATAATACCTGCAGGCATTATTCACAGATTGAGACTGCGCGGTTAGAATAATTATACGGTTGCAGGTAATCCACCACGTATGGGACTAGTTCGAGCTGGTCACATGTCTAAGAATTTTTGATTTTAGGACGTGTTATAGTAGTATCTTGGCAATATTTCGGTAACCTGATGGACAATGTTTTACACATTTTTTTTGGATATCTTGTTTCCTGGCAATGTTTTAGGATAGGTTTCTTTAGACAATGTTTTAGGATATTTCGTATCCTGACAATGTTTTAGGATATCTTGTATCCTGACAATGTTAGGACTTATCGATATCATGACATCTTCAGACAATGCTTTAGAACATGTCGGTATGCTGACAATGTTTTCCTTCATCATTTTTACACGAGTGATGTTGAAAAAAGCTATGGCATCTTACTTAGTAACAGACGCAAACTACACCAGTTTTTACGACTGTGCCTTAAAACATAAATGTTTAATGGTGTCGCCTCGTGAAGTCCCATCAATCAGGCGAACTGGACAACGACTGGCTTTATTAGCATACGTCCTCCAGTGAGGTCGCGTGACCTACCTTTTAATGGTACCGGTTTACTAACCACCACGGTCGCAAGTTTATTTTTAATATTTATTGTTGTTTTGGATTTTTATTTACTTATTTCTTTTGCGAAAAAGGTACTTACAGTACCTACCCGGGTATAATTATTAGGACACATAATAAATACACATAAATTCAGTACCTATTTATTTCAATTCAACCATTTAGGTAGGTAGGTACCTACAAGCATTTTTGAATTGTCAAGGATTGTCTGTCAGTTAGTCAGAAAGTTGAAGCTAGTTGCTTGTTCCAAAACGTAGATACGACTCTGGAGAAGAAACTCCACGGCCACTCTTTTATATAGGTACAGTCAACAGCAAAAGTAGATGATCAAAATCAGAAATTCGATACTAATTTACTAACACTAATTTATATAATTTATTACTAGTTTATTTATTAAAAGTATGTGATTGTCACACACATACTTTTGAATCACTTCGACGCCACACAGTTCTGACGCGAACTCCGTTCATTAGTATTGAATTTCTGATTTTGATCATCTACTTTTGCTGTTGACTGTACCTACTTAACTTTTTACAAAATACTGGTTATTCTTGTTGCTTTTATGTGTGAAAACAATGTACTTAAGTAGGTAAACAGCAATACAAAACATAAAAAAAGAATCTACCTATATACCTAAAACTCATGGCAGTTAAGAGATGACCATGATGAGACATCTCTACTGACAGCGCCCGTTCACGAATATGACGCAAGGATCAGCACCATTGAGCTCAACCATTTTGAAGGAACCTGAATGATCAAACACACGCGCCACCATCAACGAGACATTTGAGTGAGCATGACATGCTTATTTATGTCAAACACATCATAACTTACCTACTTCTTAATCTATTTGTAAAATAATAATATATTAATATAACAATAATAGTAGAAAAAAAAAACAACAAAACACATTGCACCGTAATTAACAGTGAGGTATTGTTGACTGTTTACCTTTTAATTGGAACTGCATTGCCTTATCTAAGTGTATCCTAAGTACCTATGCAATGCACCCACTTGTCGGCTACTAGGTCAAGTGCCTTTGTAGCCGTTACGGAAACCTCTGTCATAGGTATGTACCTACTATGTAGATATGTTATGTACCTAATGCAAATGATGACTAGGATCTTATGATTTCAGACGAATGACTACATTTGTTAAATATGCACGAGCTATTATAAGAATGAATTTATCATTAGAAGGTAAAACATGTTCTATGAATAAAAGGAAATAATTATATTGTTTGTTTTGCAAATTGAATAAGTACTTAGAGGCATTGACGTACATATTACTGCGTAAGGACCAGCAGTGCGATTCTGTAAGAATTCACCCGCGAATTCGAATCCTATCTCATTTCCGATTTCACTTCATCATCATCATTTCAGCCGAAAGACGTCCACTGCTGGACATAGGCCTCCCCAAGAGGGGGTTTTGCCATAATCGCCACGCTTGGCAGGCGGATTGGCGATCGCAGTATGGTTATTACAAAGGCACGGATAACGCTGCTGCCCATTCTCTGGTAAGTCCCTTAGTCGCCTCTTACGACACCCACGATAAGATATGGGATGGTCCTATTCTTTACGTCCGACACCACACGGACGACTTCACTTACCTGAAGTGAAAAGTATTTGGTATTCGCTAAAATAGTAACGTAATAATAGTTCGCCTCACCTTAGTTGGTACTCAGTGGCGCGCTAGCATAGGAGTTATCGAATTACAGTATACCTAAAACAGTTTTCACCGCGGATTCAGACGTGAGAACTGGAGTGAGTTCTTACAGAATACAGCTATGTTATTCTGTCCAACCGCACGACCAAATGGCACCAGCGCGTTGGCCCTAAAAATTACAGTTTAGGGCCAACGGGCAACGCGACTCAGTCGACATTGTATGAGTTTTGACAGATGTCGCTACTTTTGCTTGTTCCATGAACGTTTGTTTAAAAGGTTCCTTTTGAAATCATTGCATATAGGTAAGTACCTGTACCTATTCTTCTTCTTAGGTGACTTTAACAAATATTTTTTTGACACATGCTTTTATGATTGACGATATAGTTGCTTTTTGAAAACTTGATGCTGTCTCTCGACGCCATATTATTATAATAATAATAAAATGTTTATGGTTCTGTGTACCCCCCACACTAGGATACCCTGTGTCGTGGGGAAAAAGTCGACCACCCGCAGCTAAGGCGATTCGCACACCGCCAGTAGTCACGTGCGCGCGTTTTCAATACACAGACATAGACCGTACCACAACCAACATAAGAACACGCACTCCCGCCACAGTATAAGTATTAGTACTATCGTACAGTAGCGAGCGACACGCTCCGCCCCCCACCGAAACACTGTTCCTCACGTCTAGACGTGCCGCATTGGCTCTGGCAACATCTTCCAGTTCAAGGGCTAACTCGTGGCGCGTAGAAACGTGCATTCACTTATTTGTGAAAAAAAAAACGAAATATTTTATATTATGTATATAAATTAAATATTTTATTCAAAATATTTTATATTTAAAAACAAATCATAATACATATATGAAATTACGTAATTTTTATCACATTAAACTATGACATATACATGCACTTACCTGTTTTAAACCAAATGCCATAAAATACAAGTTGGAAGAAATAAATAAAAAATCTAAAAGTATTGTAGAATACTGTGTAAATCATTCCCTCATCAACCTTCATTCCCTCATAAATGTAATGAGGAAATGACCGTGAGGTGGATGACGAATTTTAACTTCTTGATAAGTACCAACTTACCTATTTGGAAGTTCGAATTTCAAACCTTGAAAGAATCGAGTACCTACATGAGAGAGAAACACTTGTGTTGAGGCCGGTATCGCGCGCTCGCGGTGGCAGTGACAGCCCTAGTGATATTAACGCACACACACGCACGTATCTGTACAGTTTGCTATGTTTGTAGTAGTGTAGGCAATTATATCGTTTCGTTTGTATGAAGTGTCGCGGGTGTGCTCCCGCGCTACGCTGCATGATGCGGTGCAGTGTGCGAATCGCCTAAAAGTAGCTAACAATTAGATCACAGGAGAGAACTATTGAGACTCGCGCTCCCGACAAAACGTAGTCAAATTAATTCAATGAAATTATGTAGCTGGGATAGGCTTGCGGTTACTTAGATTCCTGTCAAATAACTTAATTTGAAAAGGATTCGTAAATCAAAATCTCGTACTTAATGGAAAATGTGAGTTTTTGATTTACTATAGTATCATTTGGCTGTTGATAAAGTAAAGAAAAGAAGAAAGAAAGGTTTTTATTAAGTTTGATTACAAGGGTTGGAGGGGCCCGTGGCTAAGTAAAAGTAAGCAACGCTTGCCGCGGTCGTTCCGTAGATAGGTGACCACCCATTTCGTACCGAGACCCTTCCGCGCCTCGGAAACTACATAAAACCATTGGTCCCGTCTGTCATTCGTAGATCTTTGACAGTCGTTATGGGTAGTCAGAAGCCAGGAAACCTAACAACCTGTCTTACCAAGGGGTATCGTGTTACCCAGTAACAAGGTTGTGGATGTCAGACAAGCAGGCGCTCCATGCGGAACACTGGTATTCAGCTGCTTCTGGTTAGACTGGAAGCCGACCCCAAAATAGTTGGGAAAAGGCTAGGCAGATGGTGAACTTTAATTACTAGGGTTAAGATCAATTACAATGACTAAAGACAGAGAAATATATAAAAAAAAGCTTTTTACAAAAAAGTGTTTCTTCAAAAACTAAAAAGTGAAAAATAACTTTAGCACAGAGAACACATTGACTTTAGTTTCGTAAGTCGGTGGCAATACAAAACAACAAACAGAACAAAGCCACTGACTTTCGAAACTAAAGTCAATGTGTATTCTGTGCTAAAGTTATTTTTTAGTTTTTGAAGGCGGTTGTCTTTTTTGTAAAAAGCTTTTTTTTATATATTTCTCTGTCTTTAATCATTGTAATTGGTCTTAAAAAAGCTTTTTATTTTCCGCTTTTTTGTACCTCCTTCTCATCTAAATCTATTAAGAAGAGATTGGAAGTTAACTACTCCAAAGATTGAAGAAACTAAAACGTCGTCAATGTATTATTTTTGGGTATTTGTTGATTTATCAAAAAGTGCTGAATCAATTTCGATAAAACTTATATGGAACCACCCCTGAGGCATACCCTATCCATAAAAAAAAGAATTTTCAAAATCGGTTCACGTTTGCCGGAGAAATCGCGTAACAAATCGCGCACATACTTAATGCAAATTTAAGACTTATATGGTTTTCTCATGGATGCCATTGTCAGAAAATTAAAATGGGACCACACGGGAAGCACCAGCTTTCAAATAAAAAAAAAATATCAAAATCGTTTCACCCAGTTCAAAGTTCTCAGGTAACAAACATAAAAAAAAAAAAAAAAAAAAACGTACGAATTGATAACCACCTCCTTTTTTGAAGTCGGTTGAAAAGAAGAAGAAAATCACCAATAAAAGAGAAGGATATTTCTCAAAGCGCACCTATTTTGAAACGCACACAATGAAGCGCACCTAAAGTATTTCGACTCATCACTATATTACAAAGAGATTATAATATTTTCAATTTGATTTTCTAAGCGCACCTGACTGGTGCGTCTCGAGGAATACCTTAGGTGCGCTTCATTTGGTGCGTTTCAAAATTGCTGCCTCTCTTTTGGTGTATTTCTCGAAGCGAAATATTATAATCTTTTTGTAAATTATACTCATCATCACTTTCATAAATTCCACTTAGACACGATCAGATTAACACACTAGGTTCTAAAATACTAATAAAATCTTCGTTCATTCTACCGCAAACAGATCGTTAGTAGAAATAAAATGTTATGTGTTAGAATTTAATGTAATACGTATGTAATCAAGGTTTCTTCATAGGTAAATACTTGACACATCATGAGAGTTTTAGCTTCACTACAGCCAGACGGATTGACATCTGTTATCTGTGAATCATACAGTACCTAGGTACATGATACGTGCAGTTCATACAACTCTCATTATCATAAAAGATAACGTAGGTCTCGTTTAGTACATGATGTTGTGTACTTAGTATTCTCTGTACTTCATTACTGTTTGCATTCCATCATATAAGTTGATAAAACTAAAACGTTTGTTTGTGTTGTCCTTGCCAGACGGTGTCAGAGGGCCTAGTTTGAGTTTTAATTCGAACTCGATTGCGTTAACGTTAACTCCAATTTGTATTAATACTGGGCCTCAAGTTTGCTATTACAATAGTGTCAGAATGGATAGACCATTCTCCTAAAACAATGTCAGGATACAAGATATCCTAAAAAAATATCAGGATACTAATATACTTATCCTAAAACATTGTCCATCAGGTTACCGAAATATTGTCAAGATCGTAACACGTCTTAAAAACAAAAAATCTTAGACATGTGACCAGGGCCTTAAGTCTGCTATTACAATAGTGTCAGAATGGTCTGTCATCGATTTCATAATTGTTGATTTTGACAAGTTTGGTAATCTACTAATTATTATGGCGTCATTATGACTTTCCAATGGTCAACCACTGACACGCCATGGAAAGAAATGATATGGAATGGTAATCTCGTACAAAATGACAACTGAATGACTGACTTAGGCGGTAATCTGATAAAATTTTGACAGTTTCTTTGATCTGTGAACTACCATTAGAACGTCATTGTGCAGTCATTGCTTTTAATTCGACCGACCAATGATCGACGATTATGAATTTAACAGATTACGAACTTTTAGCAAAATGACAATGGGATCGTGTTGGAATGACGAAATTATAAAAATAGCAGACTTGGTCCCCTGGAATAGCGCAGTCTAGTATTAACAATTGGAACCACAATTATTCCATTCAAATTGACATAAGCGATCGTTTACGTTAACGTGATCGAGTTCGAATAAAAACTCACACTGGACCCAGGTTTACATATCCGATTCCAATCTCCTTCACTCCAACCCAAAGATATAAGAAAGAATTTTAAATTTTTATGCTCTAAACCTTAGAACACGAAAACGTCGACATCGCGTTGTAGGTTTAGCAAAGCAGTCACCGCCCGATTTTCGTGTACCTTATATTGTATTGTATCTTATAAACATGACCACATGGCGATCTGGGTATCTTCAAAACTAAGAGCTAATCTTTACCTCCGTACGTTTACGTCCGTATGGTGTCGGACGTAAAGAATAGCACCATCCCATATCTTCCCGTGGGTGTCGTATGTGTATGTGTCGACTAAGGGACTCACCAGAGAATGGGCAGCAGCGTTCTCTGTCCCTTTGTAACAACCATACTGCGATCGACAACCCGCCTGCCAAGCGTGGCGATTATGGCAAACCCCCCCCCCCCCCCCCCTTTTGGGGAGGCCTATATCCAGCAGTGGACGTTACCTTACGTTTACCTTTGTATAGATTACCTCAATATAGCAAAACAAAGATAAAATAAAGTCGCTTCCCGCCTGGTTGTACCTCTGTACAAGCATCTACTCATGTGGTACCAGATCCAAACTACGAAACGGATTTTAATGCAGTTGTCATGAATAGATGAGTGATTCAAGATGAAGGGTTATAGCACAAAGTGCGTAAGGCTGCGGCCGTACCACAGTAAAGGTATATTTTACTGTGGCCGTACCTATAGTGATTGTCTCAGATTATTAAACAAAAGGCAGATAGACCGTGCGGAACACTGAGAGTGAAGCCACAAAAGCAAATACAAATTCAAACAAAAACGGATACCTACAATTCGCGCTGTACTGACACGAGTCAGTACAGCACAAAGCGAAGCATTGTTAAAAAAAACAAATACTAATACAAATAAAAATTCAAAAGCGAATACAATCACGAGATTGTAGGTATTCGTTATTGAATTTGTATTTGCTTTTGTGGCTTCACTAGCAGTGTACCGCACGGTATATCTGCCTTTTGTTTGATAATCTGAGGTGATTGTAATTTGAGAGAGTTCTATCGAGTTATTTCCAGATTTTGAATCAATTACCTCCACTTACGGAAATTAGCCCCGTTTACCTGCCGGTCTATTCTGTAAAATTGTCCCTCGTTGATTGAGCCGAGTGAGTGCGCTTGAGATGAGCTGTCAATCCGTAGCATCTTCTCTTCTATTTAGCTCTCTCTCTCTAGCTAGCTTCTAGTTCGCTTCACCTAGATGTTCTCACTTAGTGGCAAAGACTATAAAACGTAAAGTGGTTATATTAGCGTAGTTTTCAGGGAGATACAGAATACCTTCATTCACTGCGGAATCAGAAGTGAGCACTGAAGTCAGTTCTTACAGAATAGGTAGCATTGCAGTTGTCATCCCATATTATGCACTTCACCTAAACTCATCAAAGGAACTTCCACGTTCAATTTAACCAAGAAATTTTTTTACAGAATATCCCTGCTGAATTGTGATGATTGCTTTGCCTAATGACATCATAATTTACTAACTGGGTTAGTGAGGAAATTGCTCGGAAAAATACGATGCCGTATTATCTTTGCTGTGTCAAGGTGATTCTATTAATGTTGCTCGCGAAATTACTAATTCCTTTTGTAAACGTTTTTTGCAAATTGTAGTGCTGTTTTACCCCTATGCTGATCGAAACTTATTAGGCGGCAATTACAATGATAAACGTAATAATATTACGTAGATATTAACGAAACTGAAATAAGTATTCTTTTTTTCTGGAATTCAACAGTGTGTTTGGATAAATCATAAGAAACTTTTCGGTTAGGTTACATGTCAGTAGCATTTTTTGGTTCGAGTTTGACTATCTACGTGACCTGCGGAATTGAAGTATTCTTAGGGTGTTACTACACCAATCGATCGATCATCGATCGATGCCATCGGTCGACGTCGATCGACGTTGATCGATTGGTGTGGGCTTTAATTGATCGACGGATACCGGTTGACTAACATCGATCGATTGCCGGTCGACGTCGATCTATTGACCCCGGCTATATTCCATCAGTTTCTTCCGAAATTTGTATTCACAAGTGGACGCGTTGGCCAGTTCGATATTGCTCGTACTATTATTACGGAGACGCAAACGCAGAAGACACATAAACACAAGCAGGCCAGGTAGTTAATTAGTGCGCGGGGCGCAGGCGGGCAGATAATGGCTAATCAAGCAGCTCGATCGACGTCGACTAATCCATTCTGCCATCGATCGATTACATCGATCGATGATCGATCGATTGGTCTGGTAGAAACTATCGATCGACGTCGACCAATCCATTCTGCCATCGATCGGTGCCGTCGATCGACGATCGATCGGTGCCGTCGATCGACGATCGATCGGTGCCGTCGATCGACGATCGATCGTTTGGTCTGGTAACACCCTTACGATTTTTGCAATTTACAGCTTACAATAACGAATAAAATATTATCTAGTAGTATTTGGACAATAAAATTATAGTAATTTGAAGTCATCAACATAACTCTCCAAGTTAGAATAATCCGTAAACGTTACGTTTTCAAAAAATAGGCAAATTTAAGGATTATTCGAAAATAATTATAATAAATACTTAAAAACATACACACATCAAAAAAAGTTTGTGATCACTAGCATAAAAGCTGATATAATTTTTTAAATTGAACTTTATCAAGAAAAATTCGTCTTGTGTGTTTTCTTTAAATAGAAATACCTACCCTGTTTGAAATTAAAAAATAAAACTATTTTTTATTCTTCATAAAAAAAAATTGAGTATTAGTTAATCATAATGTAAATGTAACAGAAATTTTATAGAAAGAAAAAGACTGTTCAACCAAACTTAAACAGCAATTTATTAATAAAAGATTTATATTCAATATAATATAACTCCTCCCCTGGCTCGAACACATGCGAAGATCCTCCTGGGCATGCTGAGAATCAAGTTATCCAGCATTTCTTGGGGTAACCGGTCCCATTCTTGAATAGCAGCTTTCCTGAGCTCTGGAACTGTCTGGGGACGTAGCTGACGGTTCCAAACAGCTCGCTTAAGAGCATCCCACGCGTGCTCTAGTGGGTTTAAGTCAGGCGAGCCGGCAGACCAGTCTAACCTTGTGATGTCGTATTCTCGGAGAGCAGCAATGACTCGTTGAGCTCGATGAGCGGGGGCGCATTATCACCGACCAGTACAAATTGGTGCCCATGGTTTACTCTGAATGGTCTAACGTTTCCATCAATAACAACTGCTCTATATATGTCTGCTGTCATAAAGCCTCGATACGGGATCAAAGGCGTTCTAGCTCCAATCATAATACCACACCAAAAGGACACCGATTTCCCGCCTTGCTGAACTGTTCCAGTGGCAGTTCTTTGCCTTTCACGGTCTCCTGGTCTTCTCCAGACACGGACACGTCGGTTATCTGGATGAGTACTGATTCGCGATTCGTCAACGAAGAGACAGTTTTGCCAAATTTTTTCTTCTTCATTTTTCCGAAGCCTAGCCCACTGCAATCTCCGTCGTTGACGTTGCCAGGAATTCAGAGGAGCTCGCCAAGACCTTCGTGCTCGTAATCCAGCCTGGTGCAAGCAATTCCGAATGGTCTGAGTGCTAAATTCAAGCCCAGAGGCGGCCCGAACTTCTGCTTTTATTTTAGTAGCGTTGATTGTTGGGTCACGGGCTGCCAGCAATCTAGTACCTATAGCGCTTTTGGGCAGCAGTCAAAACAGTTGGGCAACCATTGCGGGGTCGGTCAGCTAAATTACCCATCCCGTGGTACCTCTGCAACGTGGTTACGACACAGGATTGGGATATAGCAACTCTGCGTGCTATTTATCTGTAGTGTCACTGTGGTAGTGTATCCTACTTCCCTCAAAGTTACTATTCTTGCTCATAAAACTTCTGATAATCCTCTAGGCATTTGTTCAATCACAACTTTCCGCGAAAAAGTATTGATTAAATCAGATTTCTGAAGGAGCGTAAGTAAGCTAGGACTGAAAGGAAAAACAATTGAACTGTTTTATTGTTTTATATTCTAAATCTATATTTTGAAATAAAGAATCTAAAAAGAAGAACAAATCATAATATAATCTACCGTAACAAAAAAGATTTCGATTTTTCAAAATGATCGAAAACTTTTTTTTTATGTGTGTAGGTACTAACATTAAAATCTAAATATAAGGTCTAAATTAATAAATACATTCAGGGCAAAGAAGGTACTCCGGTAGCCCAGGTAATCTACGGGAGATCGCCAGCAACGTCAAGGTGGTGCTGGCCTTTCTTGGGGAACTGGGGTGGATCAAATAACTTACTTAGTTTACCACACGCAAACTATGCGCTGAAACGTGGAGTTGCGGACACCACACCAGTCCGTTATACCATACTAGCTTCTGCCCGCGGCTTCGCCCGCGTAAAAAGAACGATTATCCCAAGGGAACACATTATCGGGATAAAAAGTATCCTATGTGTTAATCCAGGAAATGGTCTACCTGTGTGCAAATTTTTATGCAAATCTGTTCATCGGTTTACGCGTGATTGAGTAACAAACATCCAAACATCTTCACAAACTTTCACATTTATAATATTAGTAGGATTATTATATATTATTATTATAGTACAATGATACCATACCACAAATACATACGTTCGTTACTGTCCCGTCTAAGTTTTTTTATTACCATACAAGCGGATAATTAACTGCAAATTGCAAAAAAAACGTAAGAATATTTGAATTTCGTTTGCCATCCTAAAGCCCCTTTCACTAGTTTCACCTTACATTTACACATACCTATGTACACACGGTTACACATCAAGTTATACATTTCGAGTATAACCTGACCTTTGAATGAAAATTCTATACAATGCGAGATCAGCTTATACTGCAATTGTATAGCTGGATGTGTAGCCGTGTGTACCTAGCAGATTAGGTACCAGCATATATTTTCATATGACCTCCATTTCAGTAATAATCTACCTACCTACATACCTACATGAAGCCAAACATTTAATTCACCGAATAAATCTTCTTTTAAGGTTAATATGTAATTAAACATTAGGTTGGCAGGTACTGTCAAACAAGCTAATTGGTTTACAGGCAAAAATATTCATCTTTCTACTACACTCACAATTTATTTAATTGTTTTTTTTTTAATATTTATAGTGCGTAGGTACCAGGGATACCTACGCGCTCATGATAAGAAAATGGAATAAAATAAAATATTGTGAGTGTAGTAGATATATGATTATTTTTGCCTGTAAACCAATTAGCTTGTTCGACTGTACCTATATGTTTGCCTGGGTGCGGTTATATTTAGGGTTGCCAACAAAAGAAATATTTTGTACCTATTCTATACAAATATAGGGAATGTAGTTGGATACAGCTAACTATAATAGGCAGGAAAAAGTATTGTCTAGTAAATTAATAGAATACCTGCGTCTAGTGCCCATATTTTAGCCACTTCATTCGAGTGACAAAGAATGACATTCGAATTTACGGACAGTAGCCGGACCACTTATCTGAGACCATTCCTAAGGCAGCAGCGTGGTTCGGGAGGGGTGAATGTTGTCACAAGTTGACGTATCAGTGACCTCTCGCACACGTCACCGAACCCCTCCCGCACTACAAAGCATAGCTAACTCAGTTAACGGTTCATACAGTCACATAGACATTGCCTACCCTACAACTCAGATAAATATTTATTATCTTGTTTTAGTTTATTTTGATATCTAATATTTTATCCACGAGTAATTTTACTATTTAAGCGGTCGAGCTTTTATTTCTGGTACTACTAAAGCCCAGCAGCAAGGCACGTCAGCCCCTAAGCCCGAACCAAACATCTTTACAAAAAATTAAGATTAATATTTTATTATAGAATCTTTGCTAAGATAACTAAAAATGACTGAAAATTTTGGCTTTTGTCAAATATTTTGTCAATAGTTGCCAGTAAGTTGAGTTAAGAGCGCCCATCCCCATCGAGCAAACATCAACGCGAGCGTGATTGAAATTTTTTTTGTTTCAACCAACGCAAAGCTCGAAAACAAACGAGTGAGTGAGAACGCGATAATATCGCAGGAAAATTGGCGCGCGGAAATTTCACAAGACTTGTTCCAGGACATACGTGTTTTTGAAAAAGCCTTACAAGTTTTTGGTAAAAATGTTTGTAATTTAGAATCTCCATTACATGTGCAAGGTTTCTATGAAGCTGTTTTTTTTTACTTTTTCAATGTATTGAGTGCATTATGACCGGCCAAAGTTTAGATAAAATTGTGCAAAAAAGCTGGTTTTCGGACGTGTTTACTGAATTTGTTTCTCAAAAAAGTTTATTTTTGGCTTCATACAAACCTAGATTTAAACCACAAGATACCTGTGTGTTAAAAATATTTGGAAAATAATTTGTTATAACGCCGTCATTGCGTACGAGCGTTGGTATGGGAAATATGACGGGTTGGGCGCTCTTAAGTAAAACTACCAGATTTTCCTTATTACGTTATTGCCACATTCTAACCAATTTTTTCCCTAAAATTATTAAATAAATCCAAATTCAAATCTATTTTTTTTTGTTACAGATTCAACCCTGTCTTCTACAAATTTGAAATGTTGCAGAGATTTCAAGTTTTAAAACTTTAATTCATGTCAAGAAGGTACACGACGTTCACGGGACGAACGTGTGACAATTTAGAAAGTGAATTTTTCAAAAAAGTGAGATCGAGGACTAGCCGGTCCTTGATGTACTCGACAAGCTACAACCCTTGCGCCCTAACACTTTGTATATCGAAGAGACTTTGCCGCTATTCGGCTAGAGACCCAAGATTAAGACACTGGTCAAGAGAACTAACAATTTCTTCAACGTAGAAGAATTTTCATTAATTGGATTTTAAATCCAATTCTGGTAGTGTTCACGACGTCCGTTAGAGGACTGAATTAGCGACAACAGAGTACGTACTTAGCACCGTACTTAAGAAGAGATCGTCTAAAAGACTAATGGAATCACAACGAGCGTATGCTAATGGAATTCCAGGCAAAGATCCTTCTAGCAAATATGAACACAAAGTACCGTCTGAAGAGGAGAAGACTACGTCTCCACTCCTTCAGAGGTCTAATGATATCAAGTATATAGATGGAGTGAATGATGATCAAAATGAAATGAGAAATATGGGAAAGCCAAAAGATGATTTAGATACTGTAAATGCTATGAAAACGGAACTAAATGATACTAAGGAAAACCATCTTTCTGTAGGTTATCATAAAGATTCAAAATGTGATGATGATGCCGTTTCAACTAACGAGGGTGTTAAGTTTTTCGGTCTTGGGGACAGTGACAGTATTTGTTCAAGTAAGTCAGCACAAGACTGCGAATCGCCTCCAATCCCTGATGGAGGATGGGGATGGGTAGTTGTAGCCGCATCATTCCTTATTGCTACAGTGGCTGACGGATTAGCTTTTTCCTATGGCTTGATGCATGACAAGTTTGTCCTCTTTTTTGGAACCAGTGAAGCTAAAACTTCTTTGATTGGGAGTTTGTTCATATCAGTACCGTTAATAGCAGGGCCAATTATGAGTGCTTTGGTCGATCGTTATGGATGCAGAAGTATGACAATAGTTGGTGGTGTAGCTTCAACTATAGGATTTGTTGCTGCTTCGTACAGCAATTCTGTTGAAGTTTTGTATGTTACATATGGTATTATGGCTGGCCTCGGGACTGGCTTATTGTACGTAACTGCTGTAGTATCCATTGCTTACTGGTTTGAGAAACGTCGTAATTTAGCTGTTGGATTAGGTTCTTGTGGAGTTGGTTTTGGCACTTTTATATATTCCCCATTAACGACTTATTTACTGGAAGAATTTGGTTGGAGAGGTACATTATTACTATTAGCTGGTACTGTACTTAATGTGTGCGTCTGTGGAGCTGTAATGAGAGACCCTGAATGGTTGATAATTGAGCAGAAAAAACAAAGAAAATTGAATAAGTCGAAGAGAGCATCTAGTACTATATCTATATCAGCAAAATCTGGTGGTGGAGAATCTGTGTATCCAGGAGCAGAAGAGTTAAAGACGCTGATGAAAAGCGGTGAAACACCTGAATATATACTCACAACATTAGTTGCTTCTATAGCTGAAGCGGAGGATTTAGAGGCAGCAACTAAAAGAAATGCTGACATGTCACAATATCATAAAGTTAGTTCTGTAATAAATCTTCCGACGTTCTTAAGACAAAGTGAAAAGGTAATTTTCATTTAAGTTTATTCAATTTGAATTAGTCGTCTAGTTTCTGTTTAAAACAAAATATTAAATATTTCTGTTATGTTTTCAGGTGCCTGCTGAAGTATTAGATCAACTCCAATCTAACAAGAAACTCTACAATATTATTTTACAAAACTATCCATCATTGCTAGCATTAAAGTGTTCATCAGAGCAGAAGTTGAACGTTGAACCAGCCAAAGAGGGTTCAAAATCTAAACCAATAAAAATGTCAATGAAGTTAAAATTAAACAAGAGAGAGAAAGAAAAGAAGAAGGAATTCGAGGTCAAACTGGATCAGGTCAGAGAGAAATTGTTGCAGCCAATACCGGAGAATAAGCCTGCAGTGATTGTACAAAGAGAGCGTCAGGACTGGTGGACTAAGCAATTCGTTACTGATCACCATTACTTGAGAGGTATCCGAGTACATCGTAACTCGATCATGCATCGTGGTGCCATGATGAATATTGCCAAGTATAAACTGCGAGCGTCATCGTGCCCAGACATTTATAGGAATTCGATGTGGTCCGTGGAGGAAGAAACTGTAAGTATCTATTATTATGTCACTTTTTTGCATTCGTTTTGTTATAATATAATAAATAAAGAAACATTCTCGTATTAAGATCATTTTCGTTAGCCAATTAACATTGGTCTATAAAAGACATGCTTATTTAACACTTGTATGTTTTTGGTTTTCAGACCTGGGGCAGACGCTTACTGGACACCATCAACAAAACCTTCGACTTTAACATGTTCACTGAATTCCATTTCCTGATGATGAATCTGTCAACCTTAGTGCTGTTCATTTGGTTCATTGTACCATACTTCTACATCTCAAACTTTATGCTCATGAGTGGATACTCCGAGGTCCACGGCTCTTGGATGTTGAGTGTGTTCGGTATTGCGACTATTATCGGCATCGTAAGTAGTATATTTATGTAATGATTTATAAAGTCCCACTTAATCTTTGCATAAATAAGACAAACCACATTAGTCAAAAGGGTAAAAAGTTGAGATAATAATATGCTTGAAATTCAGGGTCTTTTTCGTGATATATATTCTGGAAACCTGTCTTTGTTATTTTATGGTTTTCCTATAACAATATGTATTTGTGACAAACTAAAAAACAACATTCTCTTGTGTTTCAGGTTGGCCTGGGTTGGATGGGTGATCTTCCATGGGTGAATGTAACGAAGACATACGCATTATGCCTTATATTTTGCGGCATAACCATTATCTTGTTCCCTGTGTTAATTCGTGTGATGGACCCAGAAGCCCCGTACAGTTTTTACATATTAGCATTAAATGCTGTCATGTTTGGACTGATGTTCTCAAGCTCATATTCATATACGCCGAGCATTTTGGTGGAATTGATCGCTTTGGAAAGATTCACAATGGCTTATGGATTGGTGTTGTTGAGTCAGGGCATTGGACATCTTATTGGACCACCTATGGCTGGTGAGTTAATACATCTTGACCATTTTATCAACATAAACCTTCGTTAAGCTAAATAAAAATACGCTTCGCAACGCTCAAAGAGTTTCTGAGATCGGATATCATCACAATACACAGAAACCAATGCATAACATAATTGCAATAACAGTGAACAAGTATCTACTAACAAACCGTTACTTGGCTCATTGTTTTAACAATACTAGGATTAGGTTACACAAACTTTAATGGTGCATATTGTGCATTATGGTCAACAACCGATGCCTCATTGGTTTTTTCCATTAATAATACTTAGAATATGAGAATCAATTTTCCACTGCATAATCTACTATGTACTTGCTTTGTTGAAACCATGTAAAAAGTTATCTTTCAATAACTGAGAAAACTGAGGATAAATATTGCAGCTCTTATCGCATCAGTTGCGGTAACTACAATCGTAAAATAGAGTGTGAGCAGTCATAAACCTAGCTATAATCTCCACTGTTAATGAATACAAAGGTTGTTTGTATAACTTTAGCTCTTTGCTTGTCGATGTCTCACAAGGTTTTCTTTTAGCCTTTACAAATGCTTTTAATTTTAGGTATGGGCCAGGATTGTCTCTGTTTGTAAATATTTTAGGTATAGTTGAGACTGTAAGAAAAACTCACTCAGTAATTTATTGGCGTCAGAATACTTTTCTATTGCTTTTGGCGATAGATGACATAATACATTTAGCATTTAAATCTCACAAATTGGAATCTACTTCTGGGTTATAACCACAACCAATTTATTCAATAATTCACTAAATCCTACACTTATGTTGTATTTGCATGTTACGAGTATGTTCTTATTATTTGCCAGTAATCAAAAAATCAATTTAATTCCTATGGAATTTTCCTGCAGAGTCTATAGAACTGTGAAAACTTATGCTAAGTTATCGCATTACTTAGGGACGTCCGCAATTTCTTACGCGAGTAGGTACTACTCGAATTTAACTAAAAATATTATTTTCAATTTCAGGTGCGCTGAGAGATGTTACTGGACACTGGGATGCTGCATTCTATGTTGCTGGTTTGTGGGTCATCATTTCTGGCTTCTTGGTTGGCGTTATACCATTCACTGAAAACTTCCGTGTTTGTGGTAACGCACCCCTCGCCAAAGATGTGGCAGGCGAACCTGACCCAGGAGTGAAGATTATTATAGGCCACTAAAAATATATTTTCAAGAAATTTTATGTGACAAATGAAGAGAGAAGATGTTTTTTAGTCTTATTTAACAGTAAAAAAATAATATTATATTTAATTATGTGTGCGATTTTCCTGCCTTAATAGGAAAGCTTATTATATCTTATACACTTTAATGTGTTTTGTTTTTATTATAGGTATCCTTTAGAAGGTTTTTGAGAAGTTTTAATAATCCATTGTGTGATTAACGGAGGTATTTGAAGTAATTTATATTGAATTGATATCAGTATACTTACATAGAGTTTTTGTGTAGACAATATTTTAGGATTCTAAATCTAGGACATGTCATTATTATCTATTATGTGTAGATTATAATATTTATCATTAATTATTATTCATCATTATCTATTATGTATAGATCAAGATTTTAGGTCTGTTTATTTAGGTACATTATTTTGACTGTAGTAAAATGAATAGATTATTATCTATGAAAAAGGACCTTGTTTAATGTAGCAAGTGTGTGTTTGTGGTGAGTTAACTAGAAAATTTGGTCGTATGCCCTCGTAGGTATATTATTTATTTTTTTCCTTAAAGAAATCTCATACGGCGAAATATTATTCTTTTCTATTAAACTTTAGAGGTTATAAATACTGTGTGCCTTTATGTAGTTTAAAATATCTATACTCCGTTCACAATAAGATTAGACATTTACACAAATCTTTTATACAGTCCCTTCAACCGATTTTGACTTCTATTCCGTAGGCTTAAGGATGACATTAAAGGCAAAAAAGTAGTTACAATAACAATTGTTTTTTGCAGCTGCCATTTGTCATGCCACCAACGCAATATAAGTCAAAATCGGTTGAACGGACTGTAAAAAAGGTTTGTGTATATGTCTAATCTTATTGTGAACGGAGTATAGGTATCCATAAATGTGCCTAATTACTTTAAGAGGACAATAAACTGAGTGATTGGTAACTCGCCACATTCTTTGAAAAGGGATAAACAAGAGCTAATTTGCAACAAATTTGACCCCTAAACTTGGGTTAAAAACGGAATTGATTTTGAGTTGTAGCACTCTTTAAGTTTATAATTACAATCTAAATTAATAAAAACTTAATAATGTTGTAACCTAAAATCAACCAAATATTTAAAGTTTTTCGAGACCAGTCACAAATGAGTTCTACGTAAACCAACCCGTTTCAGCGAATGTATCGGATTACCATTCACCCTGTAGAAAGCAATGTCGATTTTGTATCCCCAAAAATAAATAGTATGAAAAATGTAAAAGACCCCTAGCTTATATGTATTTTTAATGATATTTTTTTTTAAAACGGTATGATTTTTTTTAGATTTTTATTAAAATTATTGAATATTACATTATACAGGGCTGTTTGGTAGACCGATGCAAAGCCGTAGTAAAGTGGAGTTAGTATAGACATTTATAACTATTTGAACCGAACTTGTCTTAGCCGAAGTGTGACTATTTTTTTTTGTAAAACTTTAATGATTTTCGGTGACAACACCCAAAATATTGCAGATAATATCTGCAATATTTGATTTGCAACTACATATTATGTAGTTGCAAATCATGGCCAGTTTGAAAGATAAATCATAGATACCTTAATCATATTTTAATAAATTGCGTACACTGTAAGTACACAATACTTTAAATAAACTATACTAGCTCCGCTTTACGGCTTTGCATCAATCTTCCTAATACCCTGTATTATAAAAGTGCCTGATGCTTTTGTCTGAAATATACTTGCCATTTAAAACACCGATCAAGGTAATAATGAATTTATTTTTTACATGAAATTTTAAAAGTATTTTAGGTAATAAGTTTGTCTACTTACTTAGAATTTAAACCCCTTACGTTTACCTTGTATTAGGTATGTGTGAGCTATTAAAATTATACTTTGCTATTTGATATGATGCGTTTGATTATTCCTTATTTTTTTACTTTAGTTCTTAAGTACTGACATTATATAAATATAAAAATATACAAAAAAACTTTATATATTACATGAAAGCCAACGGGCATGACACTGAACACTGTCTCTGCTTGGGGGATGCGCAAGGGCAACCGGCGGAATTCAAACTTTCCTAGGTTTTTGTTATTTGTAGTTCAATATCAGGTTGTATTGGTAAATTAGAAAATATCGTAAAAGTGCCTATTTAAGTATTCAATAAAAATTATGTTTAGGAGCTTTTCTAACTTGTAAAGTTATGTCGATGATTTTAAAATACTTATTACAAATCTGTGAATGCTTATTTGTTACTCTCGCTAATATTTATTTTGTTTTATTACCACACAACTAATACATACTGGGCTGAAAATTGCAAAAAACTAATATTTGAATTTCACGGGCTACTCTAGCGCTTTCACCCTATAACATTCTACAGTCAAGGTACATACAAAAAACAATTATGCCGATTTTTCATCATATTTCCGGCAGTTGCCCCGTTCAGATTCAATAATTATTTATCTCAACATCATAGTACAGGCACAATCATAAATAGAAAATGGTGTTATGGGTTGTCTAGGCTATTATGTAGGTAATGAAAGCAGCAGCAGTATTAGCAGAGTGATTTGATCTAAATAATTCAGAACGTTATCTTATTTATTCATGTGTGGGTCAACGTTTGTAAAATAAAGTCGATGATGAAACTACAAATAATATTGGTGAAAAACAATTCCTAATTTGTCTTATAAGCTGGAACTGAGAATTTATTGGCTGCAGTTGTTAATTTTACCCCGAATTTGAGGGAGAATTATATTTATACGTTGGTAACATTTATTCATGTAAATGTCAATGTCAAATCAAAAGAGACACCGCACGTCCTATGACAAATCCAAAGAGTAAAATAATATAGTGGACAAATCAAAACATTGCGAAGCCAAAGAAGAGCCTAACCTAAATTGAAATCTGTGAACTGAAATCATGAAATAGAAAATAGTGTGTATTATCATCATTTCACACATCATCTTACATCTGTAATAAATTAAATTACCTTTGAAACTACTACGGTAAACTTTCGATATTACACTCATTGACTCAAAACAAAACAAATCAATGCTAAGTTAGAACGTAAACAAACAATTCTCATTAAATCTTATTGTTTAAACAAGTGAAACCTAGTTGCTAAATCGAAAATGGAGAGACTGGATTTACAGCATAAGTAAGTGCTGTTTATTTCTTTTTAATCGTAAAATGCCATTTTACTTTGGTCAAATATAAATTTATATAAATATGTGTAGGTAACAAGATAGCAAGTATTTACCATAACATACCGGCATCAAGCTGTGTAAGATCAATAACTGCTGTCTATTCCATCAGAATTATTTAAAATAAACCATAACAGCTTTGCATTTTTTTAAATAATGAAGCTTCAATCAAGCTGTTATCCATTTGTATTGCAATGAAATTGAGTAGATAATATTAGAGCACTAATATCTACATCTACGATCAGCAATGGACGGCTATAGGCTGTTACTTATTTATTAAGGCTTTCCAACAATGAGTTCACTCTGTTACTTTATATTTTTTACACTTGCAAACTTAACTCTAAGTGCCTCATCACTTATATATAAAAGTGCAGCATGCACTACATTATGTGCAGATATGATGATGATGCTGATGAATACTTGGTTAGTCAATTTCCCGGCAAATAAGTTCATTTCATAATGATTTATAACTTAATATCATGTTTTCGGGAAATTAACTAATAGCAAGCCTAGATATAATGCTCCTATCTTATCTATTAAATTTCATAGTTTAATTACTAAATGACCTAAATATGAAAAATCTTCCCTTCTATACCAATGATAGGTACTGAAATGTACTGTTGTTTGTTGCAATTTTTCTTTTTGTGTCAATGGACACAATTATTTTATGCTATAATTAGAGCATTGCCAAATATTAATCTACACTGATTGAATAAGTCTCTTATTAGTTCAACCCATGTCCAAAGAATGAAAAAAATATTTTTTAATTTCCTGAAGTAATGTTTGAAAGATAAAGATGAGAGAAAGCAATGGTGATAACCATTTTAGCAGTAAAGTAAGATTAGAATAGATGTGGGTAGTGCTAGTATATGGTGCAAGTGGTAACATGCTGGTTGCTACTACAGCTATGATTGACCCTATAAGGCTGGCATAGTCAGCAACAGTTCACTGAAGCCTCTAAATCAGTGGTTCCTAACCTTTTCGAGCTTGTCACCTCTATGACTTAGCTAGGGAAACTGATTTACCACCCCCATATAAAGACAAACCCTTCGTCTGTCCAGAAGCCAAATATTGGTTGCTTGTCATTGTTTAACTATTGTATCTCCTAATAAATTGACAGTTGAGCTCTTAGTGATATACACAGCTATGGCATGTAATGCACTGGCGAGTTAGATTCGGTGTTATTGGTCTAATCTTTGTCATACATATGTATATTACCAGCTTATTACCCCCACAGAATACCAGTTTTACCCACACAGGGGTAATTACCCCCAGGTTAGGAACCGTGGCTCTAAAGGAAACATTAACCTTTGGATGGCCCAATAAAAAAAGCTAAAATGTGCCCTCGGCATCAAGCTACAAATTACTACTCTATGAAATTACGGTTCTATATGTAATTCCATAGAGAGTAGTAATTCCATTGAGAATAGTAATTCCATAGACAATAGTAATTCGTCTGTCATGTTTATGACCATAGCGTGTTGGGCACATTTTGGTTTGTCATCTATACATGACAGTGAGTTTTACAGAGAATAATTGGGACACTAAGGGACATTCATAAACTCGTCTAATAATAATGCGCATAATGGTGTGTTTGATTAGAGCTATGTTTTCTGTCTCAATCTCTAAATAATTGTTGTTGAAGTTTTCTTCATTTTCAACTCAAACTGTTATGCCATTTGTGCCTTCGCTATTTGTTGTTTTCGAAGCGACTTTTAAATCTTTACCTATATTTCGTAGTTCTATATAAAGGAACGGGCCACTATTGTTGGGTCTTGATGCTGTTCGAAAATAATAGATTTAATTCGAGTTGTAAATTACGCCATCTCTATCAGAGGTCTAGGCCGTAAAGTGCCGGAACCAGCAGAAGCGTCAAAGTCAATTCGACTCCCTTGACAACCCAACCAGTGGTATCACTTCACTAAACCTAACATCCGAACCAACGGTTTTTTCGAATGGCAACACCACAGCAGTGCCTTCAAATTAATGTTGAAAAATTAACAACCATGTAACAAACCAGTATATTATAATGTACTCTGTGTAACAAACTAAAAAGACATGTTACAGTACATACCCCCCGGTTTCCATTGCTAATACATATATTGGTGGTGTGTATGTACTGACCCTAAGGGCGTGTTACGTGGCAGCACAGACAAGGCAGGCTCTTAACTAGTGGATAGTATGCTTGTAAACTGTTAGCAAATGGCAGCTAAACTTAGCTGAGTTACTAATAGTTTAGTTTACCTAGGTTGTTTCAGCACTTAGCCCTTGATTGGGCCATTAAGCATATCTCATCTTATCTTCCTACACCAACAAACCTAGGTCATCCCAGAAAGTTACCAGCGTTTTCTGGCTGCTACAGGCTTCGGGGAAAGGTGCTGGATATTGGAGAGTCTTGAGTCTGTGCCCGTTGATCTGTTCAATAAGCATGTGCATATTACCATACTGCACTGTAAATTATTTGGTGACCAATAATTAAGTCTAAAAATAAGATATTGTTCTAGAATTGTCCATTTCGACTTGAAAGGCGCTCCTCTGAGAATTGGATATTTGGAAAAGGTAAGAAATTAATTTTCAACAATAGTTAAATGTTTTGCTTAAAACTATTATTTATTTATTTATTTATTTATTAGGGAAAACAAATCAATTTTTGATTGTTTAATAGTCAGATAACTTTTATCCAGAGAATGACACCATGAATTATATACAAATCAATAAAATTGATTACTTAATTGAAGTGTGTGAATGGGGGTAAGGCCTTTGCCTAGGAGTGAGACAGCAACGGCTAGCAAAAAAAAAAAAAATGTAGAGTGTGATTGTAATGTCAAAATAACAAAGTCTTATGCACTTCACATGGCGTATTTGTGCAAATATTCGCCTTTCTTGGATAATACAAAATCGACTTTATTTCTATGATAGTAGGGTAAGTATATTTTGTATTATGCGAATATTTTCACAAATGAGCCATGTGAAGTGCCGGCATTATAAAAAAAAATCTGTTGTCACTCTGTTGGTTTGTTCCGGCTAATCTCTGAAACGGCTGTACCGATTTTTAGTCTTAAAAATACTAACTAATAAAACTAAATAATGTGTGTTGTAATGATATGATTACTTTTAGCGTTGCGTTCCCTTGATCGTGTACGTGGGTGAATGGGTGTGTTATTATTACTACTAGCACTATTAAAAACCGTTAATTTTTTAACAGTGCTAGTTGTACAAGTTACTCGTAATATTTTAGTTTTAATGGAACTGAATATTTTTATGCCGTTGACACTCTCCACTTCGACTGTCCTGTTGGTGTCATGACTGCAAACACGACTGTTGTGTCGGGTACTAGGTTCGATTCACAGGTCAGGCAGTGTTTTTGGGTTTTTCCATAAAAATTGTGGCGACCTAGAGCTTGGAAGTTGGAGGTGGTGACACAATTGTGCCTCGGAAAGCATGTAAAACCATTGGTCCTGTGCCTTCTTTCCCTCAGTCGTTTCGGATTGCAGTCTGATCGTACTATGAGAGAAAAGGGAGTGCACCTGTACCTATTTCCACATGCACTGCTGCACTAAAATATCTTCTGAGTACTTGACTAGTCTACAAAAAATCGGCCGAGATAATATTATTATCATTTCCATTTTTAGGTAGTTACCATGATCGCACAATGGGGTGCAACTGGCGTCCTCTTGGAATGGGAAGACACCTTCCCATACTCCGGAGATCTGGTAGAAATTGGCAGTCTAAGCAACGCCGGTGGCGATAATATGTACAGCCCAGCAGAAGTGCTACATATTCTGCAGTTTATTAAGGAGAAAGGTTTAGAACCAGTAAGTTTAATTTTTCTCACTGCTGGTCAAAAGCCTTCCCATTCTCCTTTACAACTTCTTGATCTTGTGGGATCTCTAGCCACGTTTGACCCGCAAAAATGACGAGATGAACCGTTCTACTAGACACAAGGAATGTTTGCATGAATTTATTGTTTTGCCTTCAGAGTAGGTAGGTCCCTTCCGTAATAATACAACAATAACGCCAACGAATAACCCAATAATCAAAACCTATTTTTATACGCTTTTTTTAGGAATAGATGACGCCATTCAGAATCTTGTTGACTGGTTTGCATGTTAAACTCGCAAACTCATGTCTCGTCACCATCTCAGTAACAATGCGTTTTATGAATTTGGGGTCGGAAATGACTCTTTCTAACACGTCTTCGGCAACCTTTACGCGATTGAGATTTTGCAGACGATTGAAATCTTTCGGTACTAGTTGAGCGGCAACGCATTAAATGCCAAAATAATCGTTTAAAACGGTACTAATTGGCTGACGCTTCGCCATATCTCTGCTCATCCGATGATGGGGATGGGGGAATTAAATTGTGCAATTCCAAAGCACACTCTCCGAAATGTACCCGATAAAAGACCGATAGGCTAGCAACGGTGCGGCGATGTTCAATGCTCTAGAGCTTAGCCCTAACCAGGGATTTGTTGTTAATGAGCCTCTTGGCACGTCTATCAATGACTTCCAACGCCTCCAGTTGGTATTTTGCTAATCTATCCCAGAGGTGCGAACAGTACTCCATGCACGATCGAACTTGTGCTTGGTATAAGTTGAGCAGCTGTTCCGACCAGGGGCGTGCACAGGGTTTTGAGACAGGGTAGGCAGAAAAATTTAAAAGCTTACTTACAAAAACAAAAACACCTACTGTTTGATGGTTTTGGTTCGTTGCCTTGTCGATTAAATAATGATCCTACATATATGATTTTCCACCTCAAATATCCATAGATTGACTGATATTATAAACATATCAATTTGCGGATATTCGAAGTGGCCTTTCAGCGCGTTTGTCTGTTGTTCTGTATGTATTTGCAAAATTAAATAATAACATCAAAAAAGTTAGTGGTGTGGTGTGAGTACACGGAAAAAGTAACAAGATTTTTTTTATTTGTATATTAATACAACGTTTTTTATTAAATCATTTTTTTGCAGCCGCAGCAAAATTATGAATATCGGTGTAACCAGTCTCGTTCCAGACGGTCTTATTGTTCGAAAAAAGTAGGCAAGAAAAACAATATAATCGATTGTTATGAATACAACCCGTGAGCCAGTTACAAGAATCATATTATTGTTTTATATTGAATTTACAATTGACTTTACCTTTAGTTTGTATTAACTGCAAATCTGGGGTAGAACGGCCTTTGGCGATTAATATTTTTTTATCACTAAAAGATAGTTTTGAAAACGTATCATTTAAAATTTTCTGTACACACACACCACCTGAACAACTTTCACAATGAAAGATGTTGCATCTTTCACCTATTATCAACGTTAAAATCGTAAATATAGATACCAGAATAAAATTATATCACAAAACCACACAACAGTCAGACAAACCATATCAACTTGGGGTATTAACAATGACCGCTCATAACTCACGTAAAAATAAAAACAATAATACTATAAAAACTAATAGTGCTTCATTTAGCGCTAATATAACCAAAAGATGCTACTTTTGAAAATAGTCGCAGATCCTTGTGTAGCCAACTTCGGTTTTAAGACCCCGCAATTGGCTACTTGAAACCACCAATCAATTGACCACCAATCAAAACGAGATTCCTCCATAGTTTTTTTATAAATGTTAAAAAAATGTCTACTTTTGACGTTTGTGTGCGTTATTTGTGTAAATGTGTGCCAAGTATTTATAGAAAAATCACACTATTGTAGACGCGTAAATACGGGTCTGTCACGACGCACACATAATCATCCAGAGACTTTGACTTTGTGCCTTTCCGTTGGCGGGTGCGGCGCTGGTGCAGCGCGAAGCGATTATGGTCGAAAATAGTCGAAATGCGCGAACGAAGGTATCAATGAGACTTCATGGATTCCACCGTTACTCGATAGGTGGAGCTGATTTAAGATTTTCTATTTTTCGCTTTTGGTATATTGATGGTAATTACTCGTGCATAAAATATTTGTTATCAAAATAAAATAGTAGTACCTAGTATTTTTTCTTGAGATGGCGCTAGTTGCCACGTCAACATTGGCTCCGTATTTAAATTACTCAAAAAAAAATACTAAATGCTAGTTTTAAAGTCTAGTTGTGCTAATTATCAATCACTTTACATATAGTGATCACTATCTATTGTTGGCAAATCAGTATTCAATGTGTTAAGTGAATAAAAGTGTGATAAAGAAACGGCGCCTAAAAAGTGTTTTACAAACAAAATAGTGCATTAAAATAAGTAAAGAACGTATAAACTGAGTGAAAGATAAATACATCTTTAATTTTAGAGCTAAAACACAGTGGTGCAATGGTTTATACACTCGGCGTCACAAAAATCGCACCTCTTTAAGAATTCCCTTCAAAGTCATTTTAACCCTATTAATCAATGGTATACATATGACTATAAGGTATAATTGGAAAGGCAATTTATTTAAATTTCAGAATAAATCAATGGATTTGGTTTTTTGTTTACCAGGGAATAAAAAAAAGCAAGCTAATGCAAATGATTAAAAAGTTAAATTTTATTTTATCAGCAAAAATTACAACAAAGTCCTTAAAACTAACTTAAAACCTAGTGTTACCCCCCCTAGCCCTGATGACTGCTTCCATGCGTTCTCTCATGGACCTTATTAATGTGACAACAGTCTCTTGTGGAATGTTGTCCCATTCAAAAAAGTGAAGTTAGACCCATAAAGTAGCAGTGTCAGTGTTATCTCTCATCAAACCGGGTGACCTTATCGAAAACTAAATAAACTCAGTGCTTTGTTAAACAAGTGTGAACAATCAACATACACTCGGCGTCACAAAAATCGCACCTTTTCGAAAATAAGTTTAAAACATGTCCCGCCAGTAACGAATACATTAAACCCAATTAATATTGGTATCAATTAAAAGTATGTTTAACGACCTTTAAATTAACAACAGTTAGAATTCCTAAACACAACAGATCTCATTAGCACGTAACGTTAAAAAAAATGTTGGTAAAAATACGCATTACAACGGCCACTAATTGCACCTCCCTACAAGGGTATAAAACGGGCGACCCGGGTTAAATGTGGGTCATTCGCTATTCAACCTTTGAAGTGAACACACGTGAACAGCTACAGACAGAAAAATACCCCAGAAGATGGATACCACTGCAGAAGAAGCCGCTCAAGTCATTGCACTACTGCAATCAGGGATGCGGCAATGTGATGTTGCTCGGCAACTGAACTTGAGTCGTTTTGCCGTTCGACGAGTGTTCCAACGTTTCCAAGAGACTGGTGGCTATATCCGAAGACGTGGATCTGGAAGACAACGGTGCACATCCGAAAGAGACGATCGCTTCATTGTTTCGACGTCTTTACGTAATCGGTTCTCCAATGCTGTTGAGCTGCAACAACAACTGCGATCAGCTCGCAGAACTTCTGTAAGCGTCTCCACGATTAGAAGAAGAATGCGGGAGAAGAAAATTGCAGCTCATAGGGCTGCTACAGGGCCCAAATTGACTGCACAGCATAGGAGAGACCGGTTGCAATTTGCCCGTGACCATGTGGATTGGACAATAGACCAATGGAGGGCTGTGCTCTTCTCGGATGAGACGAGGGTGTGTCTTTTCTGCAACGACAGGCGTCGAAGAGTTCGTTCCCCTTGCCTCCTATACGGAGGCAAGGGGAACGATTCGCACAAGCCTGTATTCAAGAGACAGTGGAATACGGGGGTGGCTCGTGCATGTTCTGGGGCGGCATGTCAATCGACGGTAAAACGAACCTTGTGTGTGTTTCTCGGACTGGAAGTGCTCGCGGGCAAGGGTCGCTGACTGCTGCTCGGTACATAACAGAGATCTTAGAGGAGCAGGTTGTCCCTTATGCGGGTTTTGTTGGCAGTGGGTTCACGTTAATGCACGATAACGCCCGTTGTCACACCGCTTTAATTGTAAGAGACTACCTGCAAGAAGTTGGCATCCCTGTTATGCGCTGGCCGGCGCGAAGTCCAGACCTGAACCCTATTGAGCACCTTTGGGATGAACTGAAACGGCGAGTACGGGCACGAAATCCTGCCCCTACCACTCTCCAAGACCTTCAAGATGCCGTCGTTGCAGAATGGGACAACATTCCACAAGAGACTGTTGTCACATTAATAAGGTCCATGAGAGAACGCATGGAAGCAGTCATCAGGGCTAGGGGGGGTAACACTAGGTTTTAAGTTAGTTTTAAGGACTTTGTTGTAATTTTTGCTGATAAAATAAAATTTAACTTTTTAATCATTTGCATTAGCTTGCTTTTTTTTATTCCCTGGTAAACAAAAAACCAAATCCATTGATTTATTCTGAAATTTAAATAAATTGCCTTTCCAATTATACCTTATAGTCATATGTATACCATTGATTAATAGGGTTAAAATGACTTTGAAGGGAATTCTTAAAGAGGTGCGATTTTTGTGACGCCGAGTGTATAAGACAACAGCTTAGAAATAGTTATAACTAAAAACAATTTCTGTACAGTGGTGATAAAACAGTGATGAACAAAAATTGATACCGGCAAAAAGTCGTTTCCCCCACAGTTATGACAACGCCAGTGACATCTAGCTAAAACCTCATAAACCAACCACAAATATTATTGTCGCAATATTACCGGACTAATTATCTAACAAATTGCCAGTCAATACTGTAAATTGCGACATCTATTACTACTACAAGAACTTACGTAGTTAAAACGCCAATAGAACGCAAAATTCGCCTTCTCTCGTAATAGCATACGTGGCTTAGCGGTAATAAGAGCAGACGTACTTTGTCATCGAACCTTGTGATTGTACGTTCAAATCTGAGGATTACTATGAGACTTTTTGTGATTATTTAGATTTGAATTTGGAAAATCATCATGGATTTCCTAGGAAATATAACATTCCGTCGCAAACGTACTTTATCGGAACCCAATAATGACACTAGTGAAATTATTTCGCAAACATTGGATGGGACTTCAAATAGTATGCCGGAAATGTCAGAAGACGAGGATGATAAACGGGTAAACGTCCTTAAAATTGAAATTGAGGACCTTAGGTCTCAATTGAAAAGTGCACATCGAGAAATAGAAATTCTTTCTTTGGAAAATAGCACCCTAAAGCAAACAAATACCGAGTTATTAAAGAAAAATGAGATGTGTAAAAAAACAACTATTAGCCCTATAAAGATGAAAATACAAACACCGAAGAGAAATAAAACTACTTCTACGAAAAATAAGACCAGCCAAAATTCTGAAATTTCTGATAGCTGCACATCCACTACTGAAGAACTTACTGAAAACTCGGAGAACAAAACATCAACAAACTTAAATATTAGTAAAAATAACCTATTGTTACCGGCTGTAAATAATAATATATGTATTTTAAGTAGTGAGACGTCTAATAGATTATACACAATTAGTCAAAGAACTAATCTATGTAACTTTAATATATGTCACTATCGCATGCCAAATTGTGGATTAAAGCAACTATTAGATAATATTGATAAGAAAATACAAAACTTCACTTATTCCGACTACTGCGTTATTTATGTTGGAGAAGAAGACTTCAGAAGGACGAATAATTATATAGAATTAGTTACTTTCATCCGCGATAAACTACAAACCTTAACCCACACGAACTTCATAATCTGTCTGCCGACTTTTAAATATATGGTTAACAAAAATGTAATGTTCAATAGTAGAATCGACACGTTCAATAATTTAATCTACATGGATATTGAGACTTATAAATATGCGTTTATTTTGGATTCCAACTTAAATCTGCCGTACACCTACGAAACTTATAACCAAAGATACGGAAGCTTAAATAATAAAGGCTTGAATATTATTTTAAATGATTTACAAGACCTAATCCTAGATTTAAGCACAGTAAATGTAAATGATGGATGTAAAAAACTAACAGAATCTGATAATACACTAAATTTAACGGTAAATGATAATGATAATGCTAACAATTTTTTTCGTATATGACAGAATACATGTACTTCATCAAAATATTAATGGTTTACTACACAAAGCTGATGAACTTACCGTAAATTTAAATAATATTAACAAAAATGATAACATAATTGATGTGGTGTGTGTTACCGAGCATAATATGATAACAGAAGATACTAAATTTCTCCAAATTCCCAATTATACTATGGCGGCAAATTTTTCAAGAACAAATAGAAAGGGTGGTTCATGTATTCTAGTACGAAAAAATCATAAATTTAAGATTCTACACGAAGCAAAGCTTGTAAGTGTAGCCAACCTCGTAGAGTGTTCGGCTATTGAGTTGTTAGACCATAAGTTAATTATCATATGTATATATAGGCCTCCAAAGACTAAAAGGGATAGTATGCAAATATTTTTTGACCGTTTAACGGCTATGCTTGCAAAATTATATACCAAATGTAAGAAACTTGTTATTTGTGGTGATTATAATATTGATCGACTAAAAGCTACTCCTGTTTCGAGAGAGTTTGAAGACTCATTACGGAGCTTTAACTTAAAACTTGCAATAAACGAACCGACTCGTTTACAAAGCAAATCGTGCATTGATAACTTTGCTCATAATATAAGAGGCTGTAAACAAAGTGTTTTAGAGCTAGCACTGTCTGATCATACAGCACAAATACTATCATGTCCTGTTAGGAAAACGTACTCAATAACTCACTGGTACAAGTTTAGAAGAGACTATAGCAACGAAAATGTTGAAAAATTTATTAAATGTTTAAAAGCACTGACTTTTAGTGATTGCTATGGAAAAAGTGACCCAAATGCTGCTTTTGAAGAATTCCATAAACTATTTAAACTTTTTTATGACCTCTGCTTTCCAAACATAAAGATTAAGGTTCCAATCACACGTAACACTAAATGGCTCAGTAAAGGATTAAAAATATGTTCCCTTCGTAAAAGAATGCTACTTAAAATATATCGAGTATCAGGTAATAATAGAGATAGGAGTGATTTAAAGAAATATGCAAATAAGTTTAAAAGAATCATTAAACTCACTCAAAGGTCACAAAACAACTATCACATCCAAACAGCCACAAATAAATCTAAAGCAGTGTGGCAAATAATCAATAAATACAAAAACAATAACCCCCCTGAAAAAATTAATACAATAAAATATAATAACCAACTTATAACTGCTCCTGATGCTATAGCTCAAACTTTCAACAACTTTTTTATTGATGAAATTTCAAAACTAACAAATAGTACAATAAACTACGCTAATATTCTAACATATAACAAACCAAATTCCTGTTTCTTAACACCAGTTACCCCTTACGATGTTGTCAAAATAATCATGACATTAAAAAACACTAACAGAACAGGTTATGATGAAATTTCAACAAAAGTAATAAAACATGTAGTATATGAAATTGCTCCAATCATCACTTACATTATAAATCAGTGTCTTGAAGAAGGAGTTTTTCCAACTTATTTGAAAACTACTGTAGTTACACCAATATTCAAAAAAGAAAACACGGAAGATGTACGATGTTATAGGCCAATCGCTCTCATTCCAATAATGGCAAAAATATTTGAAAGAGTACTTTATAATAATCTTTGTGAGTATTTCGAAAAAAATAAAATAATAATAGATAACCAAATAGGATTTAGAAAAGGGAAATCGGTTAATTCAGCAATGCATCTGTTTTTACAAAAAATTATAACAGAATTAGATAAAAAAAAATCAGGTAACTGCCCTATACATGGACATGACAAAAGCGTTTGATTATGTTGACCATGGAATACTATTACAAAAACTAGAAATATACGGAGTTCGGGGTAAAGCACTAGAAATAATTAAATCCTATCTCAGTAATAGAATACAATTCACTGAAATAACACAATTATGTCCATTCACAAACACAGAAATTAAATATACATCGAGCCCAAGATCTATAAAATATGGTGTACCGCAAGGGTCGATACTAGGACCACTACTTTTTCTCATTTATATAAATGATTTACCTAACGCTATTAGGCACCCTATGGTTTTATTTGCAGATGACAGTACGGCTCTTTTCACAAATAGTAAAAATAAAAATCATGAACAAGAAATAAATGACTCCTTATCTAAATTAATAAATTGGCTTACAATTAATAACTTAAAAATAAATCTTACAAAAACCTATTATACGAATTTTAAAAATAAGAACGCAAAATCAATTCCATTATCTATTGTGTACAATAATGCAACTGTATCTGAGGTTACAAGTACAACATTTCTGGGTATCTATATAGATTCTAATATGTCATGGAAAACACACGTAAATAGTGTATGTAGCAAATTAAATCAATTCTCTTATGCCCTCTACATGCTCAAAAAAGTATCTAACCAAACCACACTACTCAGTGCTTATCATGCCTATGTGGAATCCACTCTATCTTATGGGATACTAAATTGGGGATACTCAACTGATAACGAAATTGCGTTCAAAGCACAAAAAAGTGTATTAGATCAATATGTGGCATACACCATACAGACTCATGTAAACCTCACTTCATAAACCTCAAGATATTAACCCTCCCTGCTCTATATATCTACGCAGCCTCAATTTTAGTTAAATCAAACATCAGTAGCTATGACACATTAACAAGCAGTAGACTTAAAAATACATTACGCAATAAAGCATCCCACACTGCGGTATATAGCAATAGTATATTTTGTATGGGCATAAAAATATTTAATAAGTTACCAATAGACATTAAGAACCTAAATTCAATTGGTCTTTTTAAAAGAAACCTAAAAGACTTCCTGACTAAAAAGGCATTTTATTCTGTAAAAGAATTTCTTGAAGATAAATAATTCATGAATATTAAAATGATTGTAATACTAAATTTAGTGTGATATCAATTATAATGTAATAATAGTAATTATAAGAATAATTAGTTATGAAATATATGAATAATGATATCTTAATAAGTTAATTTGAATTGTAAAATAACTCTACTTCTTTCCATTTAAATTGCAATGCCTTAACAGGCAACTAAGTTCTAAGAACAAACATTTTATTAACATCCTCATAATGTATACACTTAGTTCGCAATAAAGAATTTTGAATTTGAATTTGAATTTGAATTTTATTTTGATAGTAGTAAGTATTTTGTAAGGTAGGCAATGACTATTTGCCTGTATGAACCGCATGCCACTGGTTCCGACGTGAAGTACTTCGCACCTTTGCGAGGACTTCCAGCTTTTTGACAGCTAGTTTGGCCTTGGATTCAATGAATGACCCAAATTTAAGATTCGACGTCAAAGTAACGCCAAGAAGCTCAAGCTGGTCAGTGATCGGAACGGATACATGTCGGAAAGTAGGGGCCAGATGGAAAGGCCTCTTCTTGGCAGAAAAAAGCCACGCCTGGTTCTTAGCTGCATTGAACCTGACCAGATGGGCATCACCCCAATCGGAGACTGCCTTGAGGGACAAGTTCAAGCGCTCGGCCATGGACTCTCTAGAAGACTGGATTTCAGCCGCACTGGCATGTGCGCTGGATGTGTAACTCTCTACAACCGTGCTGTCATCTGGGTTTCAGCAGATCGTTGATATGCAGCAAAAAAAGGGTTGCAGAGAGTACTGATTTTTAACTGTAGTAAAATCGCAAAACGCAGTTGACATGAGCTGATAAAATGGCGCCCTGTGAACAAACAGAATGACCAGTGACGATCGAACTCCGCGTGAGTAAAGAGGACTGTTGTGCCAACGTAGCGTCAAAAAGAATTTAGACAACGCCTTTAAATGAGCTTTTTATTAAATGATTAATTCCCGATACTTTCTTGACAGAATGTATATTTTATTGGCATGCATTTTTATTTCAATTTTTTTTTTAAATATCTGCAGGTCCAGCTTGTCCAGACATTTGGGCACATGGAGTTTGTGCTCAAGCACCCAAGGTTCCAGGAACTTCGAGAACTTGATTCTTCACCTGCTGCGCTGTGCCCATCTAATCCTAAATCTCAAGCGCTAGTGAGAGAGCTAATAAATCAAGCATTGGATGCACAGCCTGAAGCTAAGTATTTTCATATTGGAGCTGATGAGGTGAGGAAATTTATTGATGTTGTAGTATAATAGACTATTCAATTTTTTAATTGTTTTGTATCAAATATCATGAGGAGAATCTCCTAAGTAAGCAATACGAAAGGTCACAAAATAAAAATTTATACGAAAGCCATGTGAGTTAGTGACGCGACGCCTTTGTTTTCATCTTAAATATTATCGATACTAATATTATAAAGCTGAAGAGTTTGTTTGTTTCTTTGGTTGAACGCGCTAATCTCAGGATCTACTGGTGTGAATTGAAAAAATATTTTTGTGTTGGATAGTCCATTTACCGAGGAAGGCTATAGGCCCATGCGAAGCTGGGTCGGGTCGCTAGTTATCGATATAATTAATACGGGCAAAAAACACGATAACTCATTATAAACATTTTTTTTATGGGTAATTGTGATACACGCATCCCACGTCTGTTACACGTTGCGTGCATTTTTACATAATTGATCAAAAACAGTTTAAACTGTAATAAATTGTAGCCCACCGGTATTGCGAACAGGATCCAAGCTACCGGTGGTCAGGGCTCCAGAAAAAGAAACCTCCTAATAATGCAGGCCGTGTCCAGAAATTCTGCCTTGTTTGTCCTTGATCCAGCCGCCTAACGAAAGCGTCCTTAGATGTTGGACGAGGTACTTAGCTCTTAAGCAATTGGCTGTAACAACTATCTATACTAGTAAGTATAATAATGATCGCTGAGTCCACACATCCCACCTACCGATAACCCCGCAGGCCAAATCAAGATACTTGATCAGTTGCAAACTGTTGGAGACAAAGAGTTTTAGGTCATCCATGTAAAGAAGGTGAAACATTACCCACCTCTTCAACCGATAGCCTGCCTAGAGATAATTCTCCAGAATTGTGCTCAGAGGATTCAAGGCTAAGCAAAGGTTCCAAAGTGGACTCAAACTGTTGCCTTGAAATATACCACGCTCGATCCTTATCGGTTCGCTATTCTCCCGAATCTGCCAACATTCTGGACAATAAGGACCGTTCACTATTGCCCCATACATGACATCGGGAAGGCGAAGAACTTTCGGTAGACCCTTTTTTATTATTAATATCATCAGTTTTATATGCTATACTTTTTTTTTTAGGTCTGGCACATGTCCATTTGTGCACAATGTGTACAGAAAGCCTCGACCGACAAATATAAGGGAATGTCGCTATACCTAGACCATGTAAGAGATCTAGTCTTATATATAAAGAGGAAAAGGCCAAATATGACTGTGCTAATGTGGGATGACATGCTTCGGAAGATACCCATAGACATTTTGCAAGGTAAGTACAAAAATACGGATTGTGTGTGTGTGTGTAATCTTCCGACCGGATTTCGGTCACGGCGGCCAATCTCAATGGAGATCAGCCAAGTACGCAGAAGATATTATAGTGCACAAGTGTGTGCGTAAACACAGATGCACTCCCTCTTCGCTCACTCTCATAGTCCGGTGGGACGGCAATCCGACACGACCGGAGAGAGATCAGGCGTGGGGGTGTTACACCGCCAACTTCGAAACTCCGGGCTGTTAAACTGAGAAATTCTTAATAGAAAAACCCAATAACACTTTGCCTGACCTGGGAATCGAACCCAGGACCCCGCGCTCAGCAGTCGCGCTAGCGACCACGAGACCAACGGGGCAGTCAAAAATACGGATTACCTATTAACCGAACAAAAAAAAGTCAGTGCCAGTACAATAAAATAGAACCTAAAATAACGACTCCTGAAACTAAAGTTATGTTTCACTTTGTAGTTTTTGAAGTTTGTTGTGTCTTTTGTAAAAACTTTTTTTTTTGGTGTTTTGTCTGGCTTGCTTTTTAGGGTTTCGTACCTCAAAAGGAAAAAACTTAACCCTTATAGGATCAGTTTGTTGTCCGTCTGTCTGTCTGTCTGTCAAGACCCTTTATCTCGGAAACGCGTGGTGGTATTGAGTTGAAATTAAACCATATACACAAGTCTACGGTCCCTTGATGCTGTAAAAAAATCAACCCTCTTTGTTAACGTGAAAAAAAGATACGGCCGTTTATGTCGCAAAAATCGCATTTATAATAATATTAAGTAGATTAAAGTATGGATAGTAGGTATGGATTAGTATAGAAGTATGGATATGTACCTATAATATGTACGGAACCCTCGGTGGGCGAATCCGACTCGCACTTGTCCGGTTTTTTGAATCTAAACGAGCGAAATGTACCTATGTATTTAGGTACTCCTTGAGAAAATACAGGCGCGGTGTAGTTTAAATGTCATTACAGGTGTTTTTTTTCTGTGTAGTGGGTGTGTTTACAAATATATAAATTCATATTCATATTCAAACAGTTAGACCCGGAACAGCGTGTGGGTCAGGATGGCTGGACCAAGAGAGCTTTTGGAGGTTTGAGCAATACCAAGCTCTTGTACCTATTTTATACTAGGACCGCAGTACCACACATCAAATTACTAGTAGCTCGCTAAAGAGGGAAAACTATTACGAGGAAAGTGGCCAGTCATTCTGACTTCAGAATGGCTGGACCAATCCAGTTTCACCTAATTGTAGGCCTTATAACTAGTTCATCTTTTCGTTAAAATATAGTACCTCATCAGTACCTCAACATATGTTTTTCTTATATTTTTTTCGATAAGCCATAAAAAGTTACACCTACAAGAAGAAGAACTCGCACTTGCCCGGTTTTTTTAAAGCCAGTAAATACTTTATAACGAAACTAAACATGTTTAAAATAAATAAATAGGAATCTATAAATATAACAAAAATAAAAACCGACCAAGGGTTCCATATAATTATCTATAAAAACGGCAAAAAACGTTTTTATAGATAATTATATTTATGGAACCTAGGTGTAACTTTTAATGGCTTATCGAAAAAATATAAGAAAAACATATGTTGAGGTACTGATGAGGTACTATATTTTAACGACAAGATGAACTAGTTATAAGGCCTACAACTATGTGAAACTGGATTGGTCCAGCCATTCTGAAGTCAGAATGGCTGGCCACTTTCCTCGTAATAGTTATCCCTCTTTAGCGAGGTACTAGTAATTTGATGTGTGGTACCAAATAGTATAAAATAGGTACAAGAGCTTGGTATTGCTCAAACCTCCAAAAGCTCTCTTGGTCCAGCCATCCTGACCCACACCGGAACAGCGACCCTGCCAGTCATACAAATATTTGTTGCGTGCGGCAATCGAACTCGCGACACGCACTGCACAGCTAATCGCTTAGGCACTGCACCAACCATTAAGATCTTCGTAATTTTATAAGGTTGACTTAAAAAAAAAAAAATCTTGTTATTGTCGTTCAATAGCTTTTATCTGTCAGTCAACCGATTGGCGTAATATAGGCTTTGTACTTTTATTATTTTCGTAACCAACGTAATTTTTTCATTATTACACCTATTACAAAAGATGCTTTTAATTATTTTTAAAAGATATACAATTATCATATTTAATATGAGCTCATTTGATACAAAACGAACTGACGTCATTTACGCTGAGCAATATGGCGTCCAGTAAGAGGCGTTTTCGTCAAACTACGCGCGAAATTTGAAAACTTAAAATTTAAATGCATGACACTAACTTATCGATTGAATAAAAATTTTGTGTTTTTTTTTGGTGGTATATTAGCACTACAGAATTTCATTGAGACACTTTTCAAAAATGGGTGTAATACCCTATTATAAGAATTGCATTTGAATGCACTTCTTAGATTAATTCCGGATGTTTACAACGGGGTCAGCCCGTGGGGTGTCAGGGCTTGAATAGCACCCACTCATTTCATCCTGAGGGTGTCGTCGAAGGCGACTAAGGGAAAATCCGTAAGTCAGGCAGCAACGGCTTCCGTGTAATTAACAAATTCAGTGCGATCCCCAAGACGCCTGCCAAGTGTGGGGATAATGGCAACAACCCCCTCTTTAGGGGAGGCCTTTGTTCAACAGTGGACGGCTTCCGGCTCATGAGGATGATCATGTTTACAACGGACCTTGATTCTAAAGATGTATTTCTAATTTCAGATTACAAATTGGGGGAGTTGGTCGTATTAGTGGTTTGGGACTACACCACTAACGATTTCTTGAACGTATCGCAAGTTTTAGAAACGTACGCTCCGCTGTTTCCTCAACTGTTTTTTGGAACAGCTTACAAAGGAGCCACTGGAAGCTGCCAGGTGACTATCACACAAACATTAGTTCTAAACTTGCGATTTAACAGGCAATAGCAACCATAGACCCACTTATATTTTATAGTATTCTTCACATCCCGATCGTAACGTTGACATAAATTAACAGCTAATATTTTCAACCTGTTTTTTTTAACTGATCGCATGAAAAGACGATAAAAAGACAGTTTAGGTTAAATTTTATGGATAAATTCACGAATATAAATAAAAACTGATTCAATATTTCTATACTTATTTTATGTCACAGTATTGTGAGTAAAAATAACAATATAACAAAAACAAATTTATTTTTTAGGGTATAAATATTATAATGATCAGCAAAAAATACTTTAGGATCTTAAGCTCCCTTACCAAAAAAATATACTAAATTATACCAAATGTACTAAATGGTCACCAAATCTTAGTGTGCAAAATAACCAAAACCTTTTTGACCCCCCTGGGGCGGATCCGATATGGTTAGGTTAGGTTAGACCTACGCACGAGGCGAGCGAGCGGAGCGAGCCTGCCGCGGCAGCGGCCGCTGAGTGCCAGAATCAAATCGCTTTTTACAGTCAAACTCGTACATTTCTACAATACTTTAGGAAACACCATTTTGGTGACCATTTACTATTTTTCGTTTTATTTTATTTACGATTATTGGTGATCATTTAGTAGATCTGGTGGTTCGTTAAACATAAGCCTTTTTTTTATTTCAATTAGGCTAGAGGTGGCCTAATTGAAATAAATAAAATTTCGCGAATTTATCCATAAAATTTAACCTAACGCGTAAAAATCTCATTTATCGATAGGATGATACCCTCACTACTACTTTTTACTAAGTATTTCGGTAGACATTCATAGCTTGACGGTGGACGAACTAAACTCAAGACATTACACTGTTGTTTTGCGAACCATTTAAAAGCCGTTTTCTGGGCATGAGATGTCCCTGCATCTACGTTGTAGCGCGGTTGGCAATCCAAATAATCGCGAATCCGTATATTTGAGGTTCGGATAATTGAGTCCGTACTGTATTATATTTTGTTCTTCATATAATTTTCAGGTGCTACCGCAAGTGAGCCTGTACATGAATAACCACAAAACATGGGTTAAGTTCGTCAAAAATAATGCCAACCGCACCAAGTTTTGCGGTGCCATACTCACGGGCTGGTCCAGGTAAGAAATTTTTTGTATGCATGTTTTATATTACGTATGTCATTATTTTATGTACATATTTTTGGACCCAACTGTCCCAGATGGAGGGTAACATGGTTGCCTCGTTTGTCTAATGGTCATAACGTTCGACATTTACTTAGGGCCTTTTTCCTGTCATGCGTATTTATTTTCGCATGTCTACTCGTCTGAATGGGAATTTTGAAACTCCCAACCAACCAACCAGTGCCACTGCGGATAGTCGTACTCTAAATCACTCGCCGGACACACTTTGCTTTTGTCTTGTCGACTTCTTGATCCGGACCTATTTGTATGACAAGAGGCACAGTCGTCCTCCAGGATATTAATGTCATTATGTGCGTTCTCATGCCTCGGCTCTCTATAGTCTTTAGTTCATTTGCTAGACGTGCTATGGCAACACGTCGAGCATTCTCCATCGCGCGCGTATCTGGTCACATGCGGGTGATACCACGCTCCTAGCAACACACAGGATAAAGATTTAATTTGCCGCTGCAGTGTCGTGCGTGTCTCTATAGTGACTAAAACTCGTGCGTACTATGACTATGCGTACGGCCCGCGACACAGTAAAAATAACACTTAGGGCCCTTTTCCTGTCACGTGTATTTTCGCCCGCACGCGGATGTGGTCCGCATGCTGGTGCCCGCATCCTATCATTTCATACATGTTTTTCCTATCATGCGGGCAACCGTGTGGTGTCGGACGTAAAGAATAGCACCATCCCATATCTTCCCGTGGGTGTCGTAAGAGGCGACTAAGGGACTCACTAGAGAATGGGCAGCAGCGTTCTCGCACAGAGAACGCCCATGTAACAACCATACTGCGATCGCCAACCCGCCTGCCAAGCGTGGCGATTATGGCAAAACCCCCCCTTGGGGAGGCCTATGTCCAGCAGTGGACGTTTTCGGCTGAAATGATGATGATGATGATGGGCAGCACGCGCGCTGACCTGTATGTCTATTATGTTGCAATCTCCCTCGGTGCACGCATGACAGGAAAAGGACCCTTACTGACGCACCCATCTAACTGAATCATTAACGTATCGAAAGATATTCTAATAAATATATAATCACAAGCTTTTGAGAATGCGTGAAGGTCGGTTATCGCGGATGCAGACGAAGTCGCTGATTTAAAAGCAAATTATAACCTTTCTTGTTTCCAGCTTACCTGTTGTCCTAAGTGAACGACAAACGACGCGACGCGTTAGGTCGCTCAGCTAGGACAACGCCTTAGCACAAAATATAAAGGGCAGAAGGACCGCTCCCGCCATCTTCAAATATAATTACCTAAACTTGCCAGACTCACTAGGGCCGCTACTGTATTGACTCTGTAGGTTTTATTTGTGACAATATGAAATTTTATTGACACTGGTTGGAACTCCTTACAATTTTTTCATAGCAAAATTTTCTTGTTCGTCATGAAATGACAATTACATCATTTATTCATTTTGACAACACGTGACAGTCGAGACTGAAGTCTGCTTGAAACTGCTTGAGAATACCTATAAACGTAATGTCAATGTGTGCGTGCGAAAAATGACGGTTTATTCTGAGTGGTCTCTCTGCTCGGGCGCGACGCAGCCTTACGTACATGTGGCCTTAGCCTGTACCGAATTTCATAAAAATCGGTTCAGTAGTAGTTTGAGGAGCTCGTGGCTAAATAGAAACCGTACAGATCGATTAGTCAAGGTTGAGCTGTGCTTACCGCGGTTAGTCCGTGGATGGGTGACCATCCATTTCATACTGAGTTTCCTCCGTATCTCGGAAAGCACGTAAAGCCATTGGTCCCGGCTGTCATTCGTAGATCTTTGGCAGTTGGGTAGTCAGTAGGCAGAAATTCTGACAACCAGTCTTACCAAGAGGTATCGTGTTACCCAGTAACTGGGCTGTGGAGGTCAGATAGGCAGTTGCTCCATGCAAAACACTGGTATTCAGCTGCATCTGGTTAGACTAGAAACCGACCCCAACATCATTGGGAAAAGGCTACGCAGATAATAATAATAATAATATGTGGGGACATTTCACACACGGCCATCTGACCCCAAACTAGGGAGACTCTGTACTATGGGTGTTAGACAGCTGATATACATACACACATACATTTTAAATACATACATATATAGATATACAACACCCAGACACAAGGCAAACACAAGTGCTCATCACACAAATATTTACCCTGTGCGGGAATCGAACCCGCAACACGCTGCGCAACTGCGTGATGATGAGTGGAAGAAATAGACTCACTTTCGCATTTATAATATTATTAGTTTGGATTGTATTTTGTCTACAGATACGACCACTATGCCGCCCTATGTGAACTGCTGCCTTTGGCGATGCCATCCCTGGCTATTTGCTTGAAAATTTTGACTGACGTACTGGTAGTAGGTAAATACAATTAAAAATAACAGTAAAAAAAAATTAAGGAAACTACATCAGTGAATTATTATTGTGTAATGTGTACACAGTTGTGTCTACTAATGGCACGGCAATGAGATTTTTAGGAGACGACGTCATTCAGCATCTATACACATCTACAACCCCCTTCCTCCACATACCTACACTACACACACACACCTACTTCATACACACACACTCCACATATGCACACACACACACACGCATTCCACACATACACACTTCACACGTACATACACATTTCACACATACACACAACGACGCCCAAGTGATTCTGATATGATTACTGTATTTGTGATTGTTTAAATAAAGTGTTGGTGTTTTTGGTGTAAATAGGTCTAGAATTCTGGATTATTTATCCCGAACCCAGCACTATCAAAAATTACACTTTTTTTTACAAGCTTTACTATGTATAGAGGCCAGCACTTCAAACTACAACAATCTGTTAAATTTCTTTGATAGGTTTTCAACTTAATTATAAACAAAATAAGATTCATAATTTATTGACAGTTTGGTATGAATTGATGTGCTGTCTTTTGTACTAATTACCGCCCTTGCATTCGTAACGCACTGTTTGTTTACTTATCTTATCGAAGAGTTGTTCACATTCAGAGCGATCAATGTATTTTTTTTTAATATAAAAAAGCAAAATTTATTTAAGGTCATAGAACAAAAGTGGTTGAATATGCTAGTAATATAGTCCTGCGAGATTTATTAGTGCTATATAAATAACCCTGTATACGTGTATTATGATGATGCTTACCTCCGTTACAGGACCTGACGGCTCAAGTTACGAAATCTTGCCATCCTCGGAGTGGCCTGGCGAAGAAGTGGCGGCATGTGTCCGCGCTTTCATGACCGCGAAGGATCGAGCCCTCAATGTCTTAAGTAGTGACATGTAAGTTTCTTGTCTATGGTATTGTTAAGTAGGTTGGTACAGCCGGCGTCATCAACTGGTTATCCCTCACGCATTAAAATTTCTTCGAATAGGGGGTAACCAGTTGATGACGCTGTCCGTACGACCACCAACGCAACGCTAGCGCCATCTATTACCGACTAGCAGATCTACATACAATCTGGAACATTCGGGACCCTTCCACAAGTAGTAATAGTGTTCCATCGATCTTGGTCACTCCAGTATTTGCTAGAATGTTCTCGAATATGTCATGAAACTATCTAGAAACTTAAGCTTGTAACAGTATTAATGATTAATACATGTGACTTCACCCGCGTGAATTTTCTTACGGATATAATTGTTTTTATAATAAAATATGTAGGTTTCTATAAATTAAAGAATTTTTAAAATCGTCCCTGGATTTGTGTGGGAAATCACGTAAAGCCGTTGGTCCAAGCTGTCATTCGCAGATCTTTCTCAGTCATTATGGGTAGTCAGAAGACAGAAAGACTGACAACCAGTCTTGCCAAGGGCTATCGTGTTACCCAGTAACTGGATTGCGGAGGTCAGACAAGCAATCGCTCCAAGTTTAAACATTGGTATTGTTTAGAAACGGTTCAGATAGACAATATTAAAAAAATAATGGTAATCTAGTCTGGAAAGCATAAATCTTTTACAAGGGCTTTTTTGTCAACTTTTATGACTTTCACTGTCTAATTAACAGATACAATAGTTAAACAATCAACTTGAACCGTATGTGGTTCATGGGACTGGAAAAGTGTTAATTGTTGTGCTATTTGGAATAAAGTGGCAACACTGCCCGAGTGACATGTGTAATAAGAAATGCATAAAGATAAAAACAAAAACTAATCGATGTGAAATGAAAAAATGAGGTTTACTTACTGCAGGATAGTTGTAGGTGCATCAGGAACTGCTATTCAGCTGGGCCCGGTTAGACTGGAAGCCGACCTCAATATAGTTGGGAAAAGGCCAGGCATATGATGACTTTTATTGTATTATTCCAGTGTCAAGACTTGGCTGAATCCATGGCAAGTATCACGCAGGTTCACAATGCCAAACCACATAAAGGGCATCTTGGCAGCCGGTCAGCAGTAAGTGATCATTATTAGTATTTTTAATCTATCGATTTTCTCAATTTATCGAGGTTGTTAGTTGTATCGCTGATTAGCAGTGATGGGAATAGGTAGTGCTTGTTAGCCTAAAGTTTGAAGAACAGAAACAGATGTCAGATTTTTTTTTTCAATTATACACTTGAACTTTAGAAATCTCAAGAAACATGGCCAAGAGCGAGCTAGAAAACAGATATTTACTTCGAAACGTGTACGGCTCTTTAAACAAAGACTGCGTTTCATAGTTTTAAGATCAACAAGTCATTTACAAAATGTTCTCCAAAAAGAAAACTTTCAGAATATTTGATAGTTGTAACGACTGTGTTATGTTATGTCTAGTCGCAAACTTTAGGTAAACAACACGAACTTATTCCAAATAACATAAATGTATTTAAGTGTTGTCCGGGCAGATGTCCGAGAAAAAATATAGTACTAAGGAAGTCTCCGTTTCTTGTCTCTGTTCTTCAAACTTTAGGCTAATACCTAAGCACTACCTATTCCTATCACTGCTGATTAGGGTTTATTTATAACTTTTCAAAATATTCACCTCCAATATTCCCAATGCTCTTACGCAGACGAGTGAACCAGCTTTCGAAACATTTAACACGTTCATTGCGGATCCAATTTTAGAGAACTTTCAGTTAGTGCGGCCAAGGTCGAATCAGCCCAAACCTGAACTTTTTACAGTACGGTTGAGGCTTCACCTTTTTTTTAACCTGGGGAAATCCTCATGGACTGTTCCCCGTCCGGGGAAGACGGGGGGGGGGGGGGAGGGGTGCCGGACTCTTACCGGCTACGGGGGTACGGGATTCGCTTGAGGCTTTACCTACCCCAAGTTTAAATGGTTTGATAAATGTATCATAATTTGACCAGGAACGTGACAAATGTTTAGCTTTGTGATAAAATCAGTTTGTATTTTAATGTTTTAGCTAAACCTAGCTTCGCCCGGAGTGCTGCTTCACATAGATCTTTTAAACTAAGCAACGGATTTTAATGCGGTTCCATCAATAGATTGTAGATAGTGATTCAAGCGGAAGATTTATACTCATAGTTTGATTAACATTGAACCTTTCAGTCAGTAAGCCCTTCATGGTTTTGTTAAAATATTTCTAACCTCTATTGTACTTTTTTACAGCTCACTGGCAGAGCTCTCACAAATCAAAGCTGATACGTTGATTTATCTTCACGGAATCACTGGCGAGAGGAGTACGGAGGAATGGGTAATGACCAACATTGAACCTATGATAAATAAAATATCTAAACTGAATGAAATAGCGCAAGAAAGATCTTTCGCTGAAGTCGGCGTGAGACCTCAGGCTCCCGAATGAAGATGAAATTTAAGTCACGTTAAATTTGAGTAATTGACATACTTTTTATGAACTGTCAAAAAGCGATTCTCCCATAGATTGTTGGCAAACCCAAATAATAAATAAAAAAGATTCCAGAGTCGCCAAACCTGCCTCATTCCAGCATGGCAGATTTTTTTCTTAACTACATATTATGTACCCTCAAAACATCAGCTATGCTAAAATGACATAAGTCTGGCTACTCTGTGACATTGGACCGCATGTCAAGATTGATGATTGTAAGGAAGTTGCAAATATATGCAGAAAAGAGTTGATGATGTTGGTTAAGACTGAAAGATTAAAAGTTAGATAAGAATTGAATAAATGACACCATTAACAAGTAATTCTAAGGGTGTTACTACACCAATCGATCGATCATCGATAGATGCCATCGGTCGACATCGATCTACATTGATCGATTGGTGTGGTAGCTTTGGCTCATCGACGGATACAAAGAAAACTTTAGCATCCATAAGTATTTTTTTTAGAGATCTCTGAAAATGTAGCTTACATACCTACGTAAAAAAAATTGTTTATTTATTATTATTTATTTATTTTATTATTTTATTTGTTCAAGGGGCTTTTTTAATTTGTTTATTATTACTTTTTATTTTTTATTGGTTTCGGGCTTTTGTATGTAATACAAAAACCGTGGTATCGTGTTGTTTATAAGGTCATGCATGAATATTGTTTTTTTTTAGTATCTGTGTATTTGACTCTCAATATTGGGTCTGTAGAACGTAAGATCATTTTATAATTAAAATTTTGTAAGAACACGATTGATATGTTGCAGGGAAATGGTACAGTTAGGAATTTGATCAAATCACTAACTTTCTTCAGGGTAATGACCAAACAGGGTACTGTAACATCTGCCTCGATTTTACCAAATTCCTATTAATACCATTTACCTGCAACATATATACTGAAAACTAAGATATATTATATCTTAGTTGTCAGTATATCCGTCGCAGAAACGTCTGAATATTTTGTGTATGTAGAATTATTATAAGTGTGTATGAATATTGTATTTTTTTTAATATCGCTGTGTGACTTTCAATGTATCAGTCTGTAGATTGTAAGATAATTTTAAGGGGTATGTATGGCCTGGGCAGCCCGCGAAATTCAAATTATCTTACTTTTTTTTTTCAATTTGCAGCTTAGTATATGTAATACAGGTTACATTGTAACAAAAGTGTAAAAAAAGGTAGAAAAGCTCGTCATAATATTTTCATTAAATTTATAGGCACATTTACGACCTTTTCGAATTTGGAGTGTGATGTTGATGAGTTTAATTATTATAATTCTGTAAATACATATTTGTTACTCCGGCGAATATTTTTTTATTATCACTTAAATCTGGGTCCGTGTGGTGTCGGACGTAAAGAATAGCACCATCCCATATCTTCCCGTGGGTGACGTAAGAGGCGACTAGGGACTTACCTGAGAATGGGCAGCAGCGTTCTCTGTGCCTTTGTAACAACCATACTGCGATCGCCAATCCGCCTGCCAAGCGTGGCGATTATGGCAAAATCCCCATTGGGGAGGCCAATATCCAGCAGTGGGCGTCTTTCGACTGAAGTGATATATCTGGGTAGATGACTAGGTATTGGGCTGAAAATTGCAAAAACCGTAAGAATATTTGGATTTTCTTACAAAAACTTTAATAAGGTGAAACCACCGGGGTATGCTTTCTCTCACTAAAAACCAAGATAACACTCAGAAATACAAACACGTCAACCAAAATCAGCGCACCAAGAATGTGCACTTATTACATGTAGTTTAAAAAACGACTTTATCCAAAGGACATAAGATCGGGTTCGGTGGTAGCGGGATCATTGTAGAATAACAATATTCGATACAGTACATACTAATACTAACCCTGCTTTATTAAATTTGATCGTAAAATACAATTAAACTGGGTAAACCGACAGTTTCGTTCTAGAGAAGTGTTCTAGTAGGTGGGTGTCTTAAGAGCGCCCATCCCGTCATATTTCCCATACAAACGCTCGTACGTCATTACGGCGTTATAACAAATTATTCTCCAAATATTTTGAACACACAGGCGTTTAGTGGTTTAAATTTAGGTTTGCATGAAGCCAAAAATAAACATTTTTGAGGAACAAATTCAGTAACCACGTCTGAAAATCAGCTCTTTTGCACAGTTTTTATCGGAACTTTGGCCATTTATAATGCACTCTAACATTGAAAAAGAAAAAAATAGCTTCATGGAAACCTTGCACATGTATTGGAGATTCTAAATTACAAACATTATTATCAAAAACTTGTAAGGCTTTTTCAAAAACACGTATTTCCTGGAACAAGTTTTGTAAAATCTCCGCGCGCCAATTTTCCTGCGATGTTATTGCGTTCTCACTCACTCGTTTGTTTTCGAGCTTTTCGTTGGTTGACACAAAAAAATTTTCAATCACACTCGCGTCGAAGTTCGCTCGATGGGGATGGGCGCTCTTAAGCAAAAATGAGCTCGGCAGTCTCCACTCTCCGACACGACTCTGTCCACGTGCCGCCATTACAACTGACAACTGACGTCACGGCACAGAACACTATTACTCCTAGCGGAGCGTCACGGCGTTTACCATTTCGTCTGTACTACAATAATCAAATAAATAACTAATTCTACACGATATTGTTTTCCACGACATATATATTTTCTTGTAACTTTTTTCCCATTATTATTTTTATTTACTAACATTCTGCATCTTTCACATGTGGGTCAATGAATCGACGCAGGAACGCGGAGTCCGTTCTGTCCGTTATCATTTTAAATGAAGAACAAGGTTATCAACACTTACACTTTTGCATTTATAAAATTAAAGATGGGTGGGTGTATCTGAGACTATTTATTTTTAGATATGAGCTGATTAATTTTAAATCCCGCCACGTTAGACAAAATTTGACCTCGTATAACCTTCTAAGCACTAAGTATGAATTACACCAAACTTTTATTATTAGTCTAACGTGGAATGATTTAAAGTCTCCATTAACCTAATGTTGGTTTTATGCAACCAACATTAGTTTAATGGAGACTTTAAATTCATGCCATCCCTTATATTTTGTATCGAATAGAAAGTGACAGCATCAATTTAAAGCAATCATACCCACGTCACACCCGCGACACTCCATAGAAACGAAGCGATATAATTGCCTACACTACTACTAAAATAACAGACTGTACAGATACGTGCGTGTGTGTGCGTGTCTACGCGCCGCTCGAACAAAAACGCAGTTCCCAGAGCAGTCATTCGACGCTGGGAATGAGGAATGGTTCCAGAGGGAGGCGGTGCGTGTCACTACTGTACGGTAGTACCTACTAATGTTTATACTGTGCCAGCGTTGACGATAGACGAACCGGGAAAGGCTCTCTTAAGGAGTTTTATAGTGTTGGTTTTGTGGAACTCACTGTTACCACAAAATATAGAGGGTACAGAAGGACCGCTCCCGCCATCTTCAAAAACAATTAGGTACCTAAACTTGCCAGACTCACTAGGGCTGCTATTGCTTTGACTCTGTAGGTTTAATTTGTGACAATATGAAATTTTATTGACACTGGTTGGAACTCTGCAATTTTTTATAACAAAATTTTCTTGTTTGTCGTGAAATGTCAATGTCTCACATTTATTCATTTAGACAACACGTGACAGTCGATTCGTAAGGCTGCTTGAAACTGCTTGAGAATGCCTATAAACGTAATGTTAATGTGTGCGTGGTAAAAATGTCAGTTTGCTCTGAGTGGTCTCTCTGCGACGCAGCCTTACGTACTTTGTGCTGTTACCTACTCTTGACTAGTATACCCTGCGAATAATATTTTTTGACAGTTTATCTGTACAAAAATGGCAAACGTCATTCCGGTTGAGACTTTTCAATTTTGTTTCTGGCGTGGCAACGCATCTGCAAGTCTTCTGGTATAGGCAGCGGTGATCATTTATCACCACCGAAAAAAAAGTTTGGTGAAATTCGGGTCTAAAGTGTGTGAGTGACAAATCCTTTGTAGTCATGAAATCTCAAACATTTTTGTTGTGTGGTACTTGCAGTTACATTATAACCACAGATATAGATAGACCTAGATAACGCACGAGCAACTACTTCACGTGCCTAGTTTCGAACCTAGCTTACGTACAAAAATCGTAAGTAAAAAAATAAAGTAAACGTTTCCTTCCATCGGTAAGTCATTTTGTGATAAGTATTATGCGTAATGTAACACCTGGTAATACCAAATTTAAGAAAAACAAAACATTGCTCGCCTTGAAAATCCCACCGTTAGTCATCAGCTTGATACTCGTGAGCCGTCTACTTTTTTTTTTTATACGTTTGACGACTATCTCACCTGATGGTAAGCGATGATGCGGTCTAAGATGACTTTTTATCTTGACGTTAAAAAAATGTTTGAGCGCACAAGATTAAATAATTTACTTACCATTCCAGTTTAATGGTTTAATTATAAAAAAAAAAACTACCATTTAAATTCAAATTCATTTCTTCTTCTTCGTCGTATTCTTCATTGCTGAAGGTCGTGTCCCTGAAAGGCCTTCATGGCTTTAAATATTACGCTTTTCCAATTCGTTCGGTTCTCTGCTTGTCTTAGGGCGGTCGTAACAGAGAGTCCAGTGAGGGCGGTTACTTGGTCAGACCAGCGGTCAGCTGACCGTCCGCGAGGTCTTTTCCCATCTACCTTGCCCGTAACCATCAACTTTTCAAGGTTATTTGGTTCCCGACGGGCAGTGTGACCAAAATAACCGAGAATCCTTTGGTAGCATATCGTGGATAGTCTATCTGTTATGCGAAGTTTCTCAAGGATAGATTTGTTTGTCCTCCTGGCGGTCCACGGTATGCGGAGCATTCTTCGCCGCCACCACCAAATTCATTTATTCACATTTAAATAGAGTTAAAAGGTCGTCCGTATGGTGTCGGACGTAAAGAATAGCACCATCCCATATCTTCTCGTGGGTGTCGTAAGAGGCGACTAAGGGAATTACCAGAGAATGGGCAGCAGCGTTCTCTGTGCCTTTGTAACAAACATACTGCGATCGCCAACCCGCCTGCCAAGCGTGGCGATTATGGCAAAACCCCTCAAGGAGAATAGCGCAGCAGCCCGTCTAGCCGCGACAATGGTAGCGGTCGAAGTTACGGCGTGGCAAGGGGTGCGAATCGCACGGGACCGGTCAATGTGGCGACACTTGGGGGAGGCCTATGTCCAGCAGTGGACGTCTTTCGGCTGATATGATGATGATGATGAGAGTTAAAAGGTAGAGCCCATAACTATTCAAGTTGAATGATACATTATTTCATCATTTTGTCAACCTTTAGACGCCCACAAATTCAGGAAGAAAGTGCTTACGACAGAATAGATATCTACTGGATTTCGAGAGTGTGACTGGTGCTAGCTAGCCCAGATTGGCACTTTAAAGCAGCGATTTTTAAAGATGAAAGGTCACTTCAAGAATGGAACAAATAAATCTTATCATAGTCCCACAGTAGGGCAAAGACCACTTTTCGAACAGAGAAGATAAAATCATTGATCACCACCCTTATCTACTTAAGGCGGATTGGTGATTTCAGACTAATGTTAATAATAAGTCCAGCACGCGTAGCATGACCACGCTATGTCTACGGAAGAATAGACATACTGACGGGAAGAATAGACATACTGACAGGAAGAATAGATATACTGACAGGAAGAATAGACAAACTGTACTGACTTGTCTATTCTTGCTGTCAGTATGTAAGTATATTCTTCCGTAGACATAGCGTGGTCATGCTCCGAGTGCTGGTTTGCAAAGCGGAGCGAGCGGAGTCAGCGGACCCACAACACATGAGAGACGGATTCTGAATCACTGGGGTATAACGACTGTCACACCCAAAATCGCAATTAAATTGCGCTCTTTTGCAAAAACATAAACCTAGTCCCTGAAACATACGAGCTTTATATACCTGACATTCATAATGGCATCTAAACGAATGTATTAAAAAAACATGAAAGAAAGCGGCGGCCATTACAAAAATGTCGTTTGGAGAAAATTAAGCGTAGGATTATCTTCGTAGAATGTTACGACAAATCTTATGGACAATTTATAAGTTTATCCATCAGATAATGTGCAGCTATCTTAAGGACCATAGATGGGATTTTTTTTATCAATTGATAGGCATACGTTTGACCACTATCTCACCTGATGGGAAGCGATGATGCGGTTTAGATGGAGCACGCTTGCCTAGAAGTAACCTATTCACTCTTGACTTAAAGACTCCCAGGTTGTAGCTAGCAGGAAACACAGACTCAGGCGGAGAATTCCACTCCCTAGCAGTACGCACAGTGAATGTGTTCCCAAAACATTTTGTGCGTGTGGGTGGGATGTCCACCATATACCGGTGGCGCATCGCCGTACGTCTTGTGGATTTGTGAAAGACTAACTTGGTACAGCTGGGGTACGAAGATAAGTAGGTAGTGTGGTAACACTCACTGCCCCGTTAGTCTCGTGGTCACAAACGCGACTGTTGAGCGTGTGGATTGATGCTCAGAGGGTCTAGTGTGAGTATTCATTCGAACTCGATCGCGTTTACGTAAATGATCGCTTATGTCAATTTGTATGAAAGAATTGTGGTTCCTATTGTTCCCACTAGACGACGCTGTTCCAGTTTCAATACAAATTGGAGTTTCCGTTAACGTAATTAACGTTAATTCCATACAAATTGACATAAGCGATGGTTTACGTTAACGCGATCGAGTTTGAATAAAAACTGACTTAATTTATTTTTAATTTCTTATACTTTTGTTGAATTGGGGGTAGTTCAACAAAAGTATAGAAATTAAAAATCAATTATATTTTATAATAATGCTTTTGTACTAGCGTACCATTCAGTGGCGTAGCTTGCCCTAGAAAGGCCCCGTATCAAAATTTGTCGGGGAGGCCTTCTGCCCGATCCGGCGAAGCCCAAAAGCGGGGTATCTTTTTGTATAAAATAAATTACGGTACCTACAAATTTTTATTAGAATAGAATAAAGTTTATTGTTTCCAGCATTACAGCTTGTAGTAGTTCATACACTGAACTACAGAACTATAATACCGGAAACATAAGGTTCAAGCGTCAGCATTATGCTTAGGTCCCCGCCTAAAGGGTTGCTAAGCGCTGGTTTTCAGCATACCCTTGGCTGTTTACACAAAAAAAGGCATAGAAATAATTACTTACAACTAATGCTCGAAGCGAACGACCTAAGTTTGAGTGAGATTGTGGGTAACATTTTATAAAATTTTACTTACACACGTTGGGGCCCTTGCAGCCCGGGGCCCCGTATCATTGATACGGCTGATACGGCGGTAGCTACGCCCCTGGTACCATTCAAACAGTTTTTCGAATCAGCGTGTTCGGGACTACGTCATTCGATATAGCGGTTTTCGAATCAATGAGTTTTCGAACTGGCGGCGTACCATTCGTATTTTTTTTCGAAATAGCGTGCGTCGAAATAACGACATTCGAATCTTCATATCACTCCCGTGGTTCGAGTAGCACGTAAAGCTGGATCTCTATCCGGTCGTGTCGGATTGTCCTCGGACTATGAGAGTGAGGAAAGAGGGGGTGCACCTATGTTTGCGCACTTGTGCACTAGATCATCTCCTGCGCACTTGACTAGATTACTCTGAGACTGACTACGCGGTGCGTGGCCGATATTTAGTTGGGAGAATATCATAGATCTAACACCCCTTAAAGATGGTTCTGATTCGGACAGGTAAGATCATCATCATCTGCCTAGCCTTTTCCTGTTGGGATAGGCTTGCAGTCTAGCCAGATGTTGCTGAATAGGTAACACTGTTTAACATGAAACCATGCATAAATATTAACCCAAACTTGAACTCTGCAACTGCACTAAAACTTCATCGGCGAGTCATAAAATTACGTGAATTGGGTTGTTGACACCATTAACCAATAATTTCAAAATACAACTTATCTTAAAAAACAAGTTTATTTTAGCCCCGAAAACCCGATTAATTTGCAATTAAGTGTAAAATTCGATTTTAAGTTGCTTTAAAATCAATTAATAGTTAGTCAATTGAGTTGGTAAATAAGTGACGTCACAGGCCGCTATTTTCATACAAAATCTATGAAGGAATCTCGTTTTGACAGCTCATAAAAAGTATGTCAAATGATTGGTGGTGTCAAGTAGGTACCCAATTAGCCCTATGATGTTGATGATTATTGTATTTTAAGTATAGCATACCTTCCCTAACAAAATAATGCTTTAACTTTTTATATAATAACTTTTTTCTTTTGTAGTATGTAGGTATTGCTTGACTATCGAGATTTCTATTGAAAGATTTTAGTTACCAACCCTCGGCGCACAATATTATTGCCAATAACAATATGATTGCCATTGAGATATACCAATGGAGATGGCATTGTTCTCTAAAATGTATGCAAACATACATGTAACTCGCTTGGTATTAGGTATAGCAAGTCCATTGATACAGGTCATTAGATGAGCGTCATTGCATCACATTCACGATAACATTGTTACTTATGTATTGTACCTATTTTTGAAATCTATATCTTTACTAATAGTATAAAGAGGTAAAATTTAGGTACCTTTATTATTTAATTTAATTTTTCGCCGACAAAGCTCTCAGAATATATTATTATTATGCAAGTTAATGCAAGTTGAAGTGGCAATGGCCAGGCCACATCGCTCGAAGAACCGATAACCGATGGGGAAGAAAGGTTCTCGAGTGGCGACCACGAACCGGAAGACGCAGCACTGGTAGGCCTCCCACCAGATGGACCGACGACATCGTTAAGATCGCGGGTTACCGGTGGATGCAAGTGGCAGGTTTCGTTGTGGCGTTCTGTGGGGGAGGCCTTTGTTCCACAGTGGACGTCTTCCGGCTGATGATGAAGGCGGATTGGTGATTACAGACTTTTAATTATAAATCCTGGTTTCCTCCGTAATATGTTTCCTTCACCTACATTAAGATTTGAGTTGTTCACACAAAAATATTGCTCAAAGTTTATTTTGTTCACCTTCACATAAAACAGCTGATTTACATACTTACGAAATCACTGTATGAGTAATAAATAACTTACACCAACATGTTGACTCATCGCAACGATAACTGATCTTAATTCTTTATCAGGCACATGATAACTCGTCAAGTTTATGTGTTTTCCCGTTCCCAGCAAGTAACTGACGAACATGATGAATAATGATGATAGGTCATACGTATCACGTATCATACCTATTATCCTATTGGCATCCACTGCTGAACGTAGGCCTCCCTCAGAGATCGGTAACCAACCAGCTCTTAGACAGTCAACATCCATCTGCTGCTAGCCACCTTCAAATCATCAGTTCATCGTGCCGCAGGGTATCCAACACTACGCTTGCCCATACGCATCCACGATGAACAAAATCAATTAGAGTAATTAGCAAAATGTTCTAATTGTTTTCCCGCTCAATACGGCGCGCGCGCATGATCTAGGTAGATATTCTACACGTGTGTGTCATTTGTCGTTCGATTGTCAACTACGACGCACGTAAAGGTTATCAACGATGAATAATTATTTATTTTGTTTTGTTTTGAGTGCGTTGTTAGTATGTGGGTGTGCTGGACCATTTAAAGCGTTGCTGTATTCTGATTGGATCACATGTAAGTGATGGTCACTTTTTATTTAAGTTAATAAAGGTCATTTTGGTCAACTATGGATCGATTACCTTCGATTGGTTTCGTTTTAATCTGTTTACTGATGTTTTAATTTCCTTAATTTTGCTAATAGATTAATCATCTGGTCTGCGCAGTTAATTCTATTTTCAACCGACTTCAAAAAAGGAGGAGATTATCAATTCGTCTGTATATTTTTTTTTTTTTTTTTTTTTTTTTTTTTTTTTTTTTTTTTATGTTTGTTACTTGATTTCTCGGGGCTGGGTGAACCGATTTTGATGATTCTTTTTTATTTGGAAGCTGGTGCTTCCCGTGTGGTCCCATTTTAATTTGGTCCAGTTCTGACCATGGCATCCATGAGAAAACCGTATAAGTCTTAAATTTGCATTAAGTATGTGCGCGATTTGTTACGCGATTTCTCAGGCAAACGTAAACTGTTTTTGAAAATTCTTTTTTTTATAGATAGGGTATGCTTCAGGGGTGGACCCACATAAATTTTATCGAAATTGATTCAGCACTTTTTGAAAAATCAACAAATACCCAAAAATGTTACATAGACGACGTTTTAGTTTCATCAATCTTTGTAGTAGTTAACTTTCAATCTCTTCTTAATAGATTTGAATGAGAAGGAGGTACTAAAAAGCGGAAAATAAAAAGCTTTTTACAAAAAAGACAACCGCCTTCAAAAAGTGAAAAATAACTTTAGCACAGAACACACATTGACTTTAGTTTCGGAAGTCGGTGGCAATACAAAACAACAAACAGAACAAAGCCACTGAATTTCGAAACTAAAGTCAATGTGTGTTCTGTGCTAAAGTTATTTTTCACTTTTTGAAGGCGGTTGTCTTTTTTGTAAAAAGCTTTTTTTCTTAATTAAAAACGACTTGTTTCTTGTTCGTCACATAGTGTTTGGTTTATCCCACTAAGCGTAACCGTGAATATTGCAATTTCCAGTTGACATTGATTATTTAACCTTGCCTAGAATATCTACTGCGGTAGTGAATTCATGCCTTAAGGGGCTATTAAACGACTTTTACAGATTTTAAACTGACAATCACGTCAAAATGTGCAGTGTAAATGATTTGAAAAAAATATATGTTAAACTAGAACATTCTCTTAATCACTTAGTAAGTGAATATTTTTAATTATATTCATATTATACAGTTTAATTAATACGTGAAGTTGTGTCTGACGCGGACAAAACATTGACAATCACACAAAATCTACCAGGAAGAATTAAACGAAACTTACACCATCTTACAGACAATTTTATTATCTATCTTTTAGTATACGCCTTTTTTTTCATTTTGAAAGAATACTACTTTTATTTAATTTTTTCGACTAAATTTTGAAAGTTTTGGACGCAGACTGCGTCCGTTCTGCATCAGTTTTGCGTCCAAAACTCTCAAAGTTCACTGCACATTTTGACGTGATTGTCAGTTTAAAATCTGTAAAAGTCGTTTAATAGCTCCTTAAATGGGATAGGCACATGTTTATTTGTACAGCTTTTATTTATTTGTTTAAGTTAAGGAGTTTTAAATAATAATTCATGGCAGTCCCTTCGTACTCTTTTACAACTACACGACTAGACAAGAACTCAAAGTTTCCTAGTAAACCTAATCTATATAGGGTGACTGGTAATTAGTGTACGATACTTAAACACGTGATTGTGTTCATGATAACAAACATCTTTCCCGAAGAAAAAATGTTTTTTGTACTGGTTCACTTTAGGTCACAGGCGAGCGCGCGCGTGAATTTCATATGGCAGTTGTGTTATTGTGATAAAAGTGAACCAGTACAAAAAACATTTTTTCTTCAGGAAAGATGTTTGTTATCATGAACACAATCATGTGTTTAAGTATCGTACACTAATTACCAGTCACCCTATATACTTGTTATTTTAATATAATAAAGAAAGCTGAGCTGAGCTGAGTTAGACCGCGCTTATATTATTATCTCCGGAACTCCTGGTCCAATTCCGAATTTGTTTTCGCCAATTGGATATGCAACGTTATCACTGAGCTTAATAAGCTTTATTTTATTATCTATTTATTATCTTCTTCTTCTTATCTTATATCTTATCTAATATATAAAATTCTCGTGTCACAGTTTTCGTTCCCGTACTGCTCCGAAACGGCTTGACCGATTCTGATGAAATTTTTTGTGCATATTGGGTAGGTCTGAGAATAGGCCAACATCTATTTTTCATCCCCTTTTTTCACCCCTTTTACATCCCCCATTAGGTCGATCGGGACAGGACAACGTCTGTCGGGTCAGCTAGTAATATATATATTTATTATTATTTATTTATTATTATTAATATTTTTTGTTTTTTTTTTAACTTTTATTAAGGAAACTGAAATTGTTAAGTGGCGTGTGGCCAGAGAACAAACCTTACAAAAAGTTCCTTAGATCATAAATGAAAATAATTCTGAAAAAACCTAGCCGTAGGTACAGTGGCCTAAGCTACAACAATCTGTCAAATTTTTTTCATAGTTTTTCAACTTTATCACAAAAGAATAAGGTTCATATTCAATTGGGAAAATTTGACAGTTTGGTATGGCTTGAACGCTTGATGTGCTGTCGTCTGTATACTCACTATTTTGTTCATTCATGTGTCATGATTGTGTTTCTCTATATGTATGTATGTAGGGACCTACGTGCCAATGAACTCAGGTACGGTATGGTTTTGTACCTTAAAAGGAAAAAGATCCTTGTTGTAATTTCGTTGTCTGTCTGTCCGGCAGTTAAGACCGTTTTTCGCATGATCGCGTGGAGGTATCAAGATGAAATTACATCTCAGTATCAGTACGACTGCAGTCCTTAAAGGTGTAAAAAGAATTAATTAAATCAAGCTTCCAAGTCAACGCCATCAAAAGACTGAAATGAAAAGGGAATAAATATAGGTAATGCCCACCAAAAACAGTAAATGATCACCAAATCTTAGTCACCAAGTCTTAGGACTCTTAAGTCCCCCCTGGGGCGGATCCGACATGGTCAGGCTAGGTTAGAACTGTGACCCCCTACGCCAGAACCAAATCGCTTTTTACAGTCAAACTCATTTCTACAATACTTTGGTTAAATGTTGGTGATCATTTACTATTTTCGGAGGTCATTTACTATATCTGGAGATTCGTTAAACATTAAAATGGGGTAAAATGTTGGTGATCATTTACTATTTTTGGAGGTCAAAGCAAAGTTAGGTTTGTCTTTCAATCCAACCCATTTTCCGTGTTTTCGTAGTTTATGAACTTGACTAATGTATTTTGGTTTATACTCGCAAGATTTAGCATATTGAATAAGTTTGACGTAATTAATTTGATTATTGAACTTTCAAGGCTGATGACGAAAAAATAAAAATTGAAACTGTCCTGCAAATATTGGTTTACGATACGAACTTTCACACCTGTATATAGCAGATGGTATAAGGAGGAACATAGCGTACTTATAATAAAGAAAAATAATTCAAGTGTCGCAAAAATACCGCTAAAAAAACCCGCATAAAACCGACATTCGCGCGAACAAAGCCGCGGGCATCAGCTGGTATTGAAATAAAACAAGTTCTTGCTTTAATTATAATATTAAAGCATAAATATGTTGCCGTCAATATTTATGTTCTTGTACAATTTTATTACGTAGTAAGGTCAGCAATAAAAGTCGATTATCACTGTTACATTTTCATATTGTCCTGATTGCCTAGCTTTTTCCCAACTATATTAGGCTCAGCTTCCAGCCTAACAGGGTACCTATAGTTGAATACCAGAGTTTTTCATGGAGCCATTGCAAGCTTGGAAGCCGTTGGCCAACGGCTTTACATACTTTCTGAAATACGGACGGGTTCTGGTATAAAATGTCACCCACCCACCGGACCTACGAGGTTTCCGGCGACTGGTACTGCAAACTATAGTCCCAGTTGCCGGATCCATTTAATTTTAATATATTTCTTCCAGTATTGCGTGGTAAGACGTGTAATCCTGGTGTTTTAAAGTAGATATATTTTGATGTGCCAGATAATTACGTATTGCGACGCCGGCGACCACGGCCACTAGCACCAACTTGCTCAGCAAAGCGCCACTGACGCGCGCCTTGCATGCACTCAATGACACTGCTGACAGAATTGATTTGTTTTTTTGTTCTCTGAATGAATTCACAAAGACTACATTATATGTACTGTGCTATAAATAATAATTTAAATTTTATTTTAATTTCAATGTTAGTTTTTAATTTAATTACTTAAGTACCACGCTATCGCATTGGGGTTGTAACCTGTAAAGGTAGTGGTGCTTGTGGTAAAATAAAAAAATAAATAGCTTGAACAATAGATTTTTGTTATTTATTTATGCGTGGTCCCAGTCGCTGGAAGAAAAATATTAAAATTAAATGGATCCGGCCACTGGGACTGTAGTCCTAGTTAATTGCAGTCCCAGTCGCCGGAAGTCTCGGACCTGTCATCGCAAAACGTAGCTTAACCATGGACGATAAATCCAGCCACCAATAAGGCATTAAATTATCCACAACACAAGCCTCATCTAAATAAAATCTCATCTTAATAGACACAAACTAATACGATCTTATACTTTTCAGTATTTCAGGTAACAATCAAGAATTTATTTTACTTTGTTTTTTTTTACTTCGCGTATTTCCTCTAATAATTTGTGTTTAATAAGAACCCCCACAGACCAGAAACTTTCTATCGGCCGATAGTTTTATTTGGTTTTCTAAATCTGAAGACTTACAAGTGCGCACACTATACATATAATGAATGTGACGATATGGGATAAACCAGGGGTCTCCAAACATTGAAGCCTCTTCTACTTATTACAGCAATAGTAACAACAATAAGAGATTGACAGATTGATGACACTAGTCTTAAGCTGTCGCGGGCCGGATTAATGGCACTGGCGGGCCGGATTTGGCTCGCGGGCCGTAGTTTCGAAGTCGTGTAGCCCCTGGGCTACACGACTGCCTCTAACCTTGCTAACGACCGACCTGACTATGTACTCAGGCCCCTCTTTCCCACTGGGCACAATGGGCACGTGCCCAGGGCCCCGCGGTCGATAGGGGCCCCCAATTGCCAGATCACTAAACGATAACCAATATCTAATAATTTAAAAAATATATATTTTGATAAAATCGAACGGTAAAAATAAAAATACAATTTAATGGTGCACTGTAACTACATCGTTTTGAATAAAAATAATCAGAGAACTAGTTTTTCATATAATTAAAAAACAAAACTCTGTAAGAAACCCTTCTAAAGTAAATCTATGCTCTTTGAGTAAATTTAATGATTGGAAGCACACTAATCATATAATTTTAACACATCAAAATAGCCCAGTAAAACTATGATGACTGGTCTGGCACAAAGTAAAGCGGTTGGTAAATTAGATAAAGACTTCTCAACATCAAAAAGAAGTGGATTCCTGGAGAAATGTCCTTAGACGGATTGTAGCTGTTGTAAATTAGTAGTAAATTTTTGGCATCGAGAGGGCTTCCGTTTTGCGGTGACAATGAAATCCTAGGAACTTCCAACAATGGAAATTATTTAGGATGTGTGGAGTTACTGAGTGAATTTAATCCAATATTTACAGATCACTTAAAAATATTTGGGAATCCTGGAAAAGGTAAATTTTTTTTTTCTTATTTAGCAGCAAATATCTGTAATGAATATATTGACGAACAGGAATAACAAGTCCTAAAAAAAAATAATGAAGTAAACCCTTAATACCTTGCAGACATTACTGATAGACAATCGACCTTAGAGAAATTGAATGCCCCAGACATCAAAATTTCAGGCAAAAGTTCTTTACATCTCCTGGGTTCTCCTATTTTGGAAGATAGTTTATCACTTTATAATGAAGCGTGGCGATTATGGCAAAACCTCCCCTTGGAGAGGCCTATGTCCAGCAGTGGACGTCTTTGGGCTGGAGTGATGATGATGAATGATGAATGAAGAAAAAATTAAACACTAATGATAATTTATATTTATATAACGAACTGGACGGATTCCTTCAAAACTGGTTTGATGAGGCCCAGGATCGGGAAAGATGGAAGGCATGTAGGGAGGGCTTTGCCCCAGAAGTGGGACAGAGGCAGCTAACAAAAAAAAAATTATATGTATATTTTGGATAGACTTTCCAAAATTAATCTACACTCGACTTTTACCCTCATTAGATGTTGTTGTTTTGGCCCAAATTGTATATACTACCTCCGCTCTTCATCTTTGTGGAAACAGCCACACCTCTTGGACCTAATTGATCAAATGAATAAAAGTACTTTAACATCAATTTTGAATGTGGACCTGGATGACCGAGCGTAGCTACAAACCACACTACCCATTCGTTTTGGTGGTCTCAGCGTCCGCAAAATTTCCAGTGTCAGATTACCGGCGTTCCTGTCCTCTGTCCACCACACCGAAAAGTTAACCCATTAAAAATTATCCCCATCACTGGTTGACTTTGAAGTGCCGTGCTTGACTGATGCGGTGAACGCCTGGAAAGTGGCTTGCCCAGATACAGATCGGCCCGTGAACCCATCTTCCCTGAGACAGTGGCATGAGCCGCCCTGAAGGTTGGTACGGAATAATCTAATCAATACGTCCACCATTTCTGGTGACCGTGACCGTGTACTGGCTGTGAGTGAGTGGGAGCCGGGCTTCTGGCTTCAGGCACTTCCGTCACCCAACATCGGTACCATGCTGAGTGATACTACCTTCCGTCTCGCTACATGCCTGCGTCTGGGCGCTCCATGCGAAGCTCCACATCGTTGTCAGTGTGGTGAAGCTGTCGACTGCCTCGGACACCATGGCCTATCCTGCAGTAGGAGCACAGGCCATTAATGAAATCCTCCGTGGCGCTCTTGCCATCTGGTGTCTGCTATTTTAGAACCCAATTGTTTAACACGCGACGATGAGAAGAAACCAAATGGGATAACCATAATGCCTTGGAACTTGGGTAGGCCTTTGGTGTGGAACGCAACTTGTGTCTACATCCTTGCGCCATCTCATCTTCTTAGCACGACGTGTAGTACTGGGGCGGCTGCTGCAGGTGCCGAAAACCCAAACGGCGCAAATCTAATAACCTTCTTGGAAGCTATATATTTGACCTGTTTGGGGTGGAGACCATGTGGCGGCCATGTGGTTCGAGTGCCCATCTTGTTTTTCGGGACATCGCCAAGCGGCTGATCGACTCTTCATGTAATCCAAAGGCTGGTCTATTCTTGGGTCAAAGAATTAGCATTGCCATACGACATGGCGTTTACAGCATTTACAGCCTAGCATTTAGGTTTACAAATTATAACTCTGATGTTCATGGCTAAAGACGATAAAACTAGAGACGACGCTCTTAATCTGTTCTGAAAAATGGGAAACTATGAATTTATTCTAATATTTGTAGGAAATTTAGAGCTCTACCTATATTGAAAAGAAGAGACCAACAAGTAGATAATTATGTTCAGAAAGAAACAATAACACTAGACGTTTGACAAATTTGTTTACTTCACTTGATGATTTTGTTATTTACCTCAGGGATAAATTTGATTATCGAATCGTCCGCCAAGGAACAAAAACCCAGAATCTGACTACAAGGACCTATCTCAAAGAACAAGACAAGTCGTAGAAACTCACGCCAGTTTTTTGATGGCGCCGTCATTTCAACTGAACGGAAGAGTGAAATTCGAAGTAGAAACCTTTCTTCCCTAAGAACATTAGACAACGCTCCGGTTTTTTTTTTTGCTTAAAGACTATAGCTACATTTTGATGAGTTGAGACAAAGTTGCAAAGAATTACCTGAAATCTGTTATAAGAACGTTAATATGAGAAAGAGTTGGATATTGAATGTATGCATTTAACAGAACGCTTGAAAATTGTTCATAGTGAAAATGAAGGGAGAAAGAATAGTCTATTGAAAATATATCATATTTTAAAAGAAAACAAAATTGAAGTCATTTCCAAATGTAGAAATCATATTGAGTATATTTTTAAGCATGATGGTAACTGCAGTGGGGAGCCTTCCTTCTCCATTCCTTTTTTATTATAAAAATAATAAAAAAGAATGAAGAAGTGCAATGCTTCAAGAGAAATTAACCAGTTTTTAGCTAATGCTCATGTAAGTGAAGAAGTGGTTAAAGATTTTATCCATCTCAAATCTAGAAGGGTAATAAATACAAATCTTTCCTCTTTAATATTAGTGTCGATTTATTGTCATCGTAGATAAATAAAAATAGATCTATAACTTTACTCATCTACTTTCTTTGTATATACATACTAACAAAATAGTGTTCTGTTTAGAATTTAGGTCATAGGGGCCCCAATATCCTATTGTGCCCAGGGCCCCCAATAGGTTAAAGACGGCCCTGTATGTACTAACTCTGTGAACGCGCTAGCAGCCTAACGCGGCCTAACTATCGACCTATAGAAAGTCTGTGTGTGTGTCTGTGGTCTGCGGAAGCTCTAAATGTGATTTAAAAACCCGAAATGTTAATGAACTTTTGTTGCTGACCGTACCAAATTTTGTTAATTAAAACACAATGTATATTTAACAAGCTATATTCATATTTGACGGTTTGACCCGATAAAAAATGTGGTACAATTTATCTGGATAATAAAATTACTTAGGTATACATTTATGGGTGCTGTTTTTGAAATAAACGTAAATATGTAGACCTGCCTAAGCTCTGAATAACAGACACACACATAGACACCTATTTTACGATATTAGGTATGACAGTATCAAGGTGCCTAATTACTAATTAAATACATACTCGCTTTTGCTCACGGCTTCGTCCGCGTGAATGGCTGTCATCGCAGATAAAGGCGAAGTCGCACATTAATAAGTAGGTAGCCTTCTTGGGCTCAAAGCTTAGTCTATACGAAATTTCATCAAAATCGGTTCAGTAGTTTAGCCGTGAAAGCGTAACAAACAAAGTCCCGCCTTTATGACATTAGTAGATAAAGATTTGATAATTAATGAAAATTCCAACATGTACATTCATCAAAATGTATATGTAATGTAATGTAATGCATTGTTCAAATTTATGAAATCTAATAACATTATAATTACATTTTTGTATTTAATTTGGTCGATTTATTCTAGGTTGTCTACGTATTATACTCTTGCAATTAAATAATTATTATCCTTAACAAAAGGAAATATGGCAATATTATTATTTTATTCTCGTTTTCTTCCTTCCTTAACTCTGTTTACACATAACATCCATGATTAATCATCACGTTGTTCCAATTTCCAGGTGACCACGACAAAACCCTTGACATCGGCATCAGCGAAACACAAATCTTCTTTTACGACTTCCAGAACAACTTCAACCTGTCGTTTCCCATCGACAGCGCAGTCGAAGGCATCACCAACAGTTACAACTTGGATATCTCCAGAAAGCTGATGTTCTTCGTGCCAGGTTACAAGTCACATATCAACAAGAACACTGAAGAAATCCTCAGACAGGCTTTCAGTACTGTACCAAACATTTACTTAATCATTGTAGACCATTCCATTTACACCTCGAGCAAAGGAGGAAAGATCGCCAGCTATGAACGATCAGTTAAGTATGCTTACTATATCGGAAAGGCTTTAGGAAACTTCCTGGCTGGACTACACACGAGAGGGTTCCCTTCAAACAAAATCCACTGCATAGGTCACAGTTTAGGCAGCCAAATGCTGGGCTATACAGGAAGCAGATACACTGAAATCACCAACGAAAAAGTCTGGAGAATCACAGGCTTAGATCCAGCCGGTCCTTGCTTCTCAAACAGTTTTATCGAAGACCAGATCAGGTCCGGAGTCGCGCAGTACGTGGAAGTGTACCATTGTAACGCTGGAGGGTTAGGAACGACTTCAGTGCTTGCGGATATCGATTTCTTCTTCAATAAGAAAGGGAATAAGCAACCTTCTTGCCATGAAGGTTTGATTCCTGCAAAAGGAGAAAGTGATGCAGCCAAGTGTAGTCATAAAGCGTGTGTTAGGTATTATTCTATGTCTGTACATCTACAGAACGGGTTCTTGGCGTGGGCCTGTGATACGTATGATCATTATAATGATGGTAAGTGTGCTGCCAATGAGGTGACGATAGCTGGTTATAATAACCCTGGGAATGCCACTGGTATATTTTATGTGTCCACAGAAATGTATGGAATAGAATAGTCAAGGAAGTAGTACCTACGACGATTGTTAGTATTAAGCTGTGTTGTATGTATGGATTGATTGATTGGAATTGTATTAAAATTGTAGATTATTCAAACACACTCGTAATTTTTATTGTTTTGTTTCGAACTATGACTAATTGTTTATTACTGTTAACATCTTGAGAGGTAGTTTCATTATATTAGCAATTTACAATGGTCTAATAGTAATTAACGTACCTATTTAAGTAGCTACTAACCATAAACAATTAACATTTTTTAAGGTTATTTCAAAAGTCTGAAGCTGTCAAAGTTATATTTTGGAAAATCGTTTTATTTAAAGTCTTTATAAGATAAAGTAAATCGATAAGGAAAATATTTTGTTAAATAAATCACCACAGAAATAATAATAATAATAATAATAATATGTGGGGACATTTTCACACACGGCCATCTGACCCCAAACTAGGGAGACCCTGTACTATGGGTGTCAGACAGCTGATATACATACACAAATACATTTTTTTTTTGTAAATACATACATATATAGATAAACTAGTTTTGTTATCGACTTGAGTTAAGTGATACTGTACTTTCATGTACATTAGTGAGACGTAAATTAATTTAATTATTGAGAAATTGCGGGATGGCTCTTTTTAACATTACACACATTACCATTGCTTTGTGTAAACGCTTTAGAAGTCGTGCTGTTTGGAGTTAATATATTTGAGTTGGCACACGGTTGGGACAGTGGCTAAGCAATTGACTGCTGCGCAGCGTGTTGCGGGTTCGAATCCCGCCCAGGGTAAAATTTGTGTGATGAGCACTTGTGTATGCCTTGTGTCTGGTTGCTGTTTATCTATATAAGTATCTATATACGTATTTGTGTATGTATATCAGCTGTGTCACACCCATAGTACAGGGTTTGCCTAGTAGCATATATGTCGTAGGGAAATCCTACACTACATTAGATAAAACCATGGAGGGTTTAAAATAACGACTCTATTAGGCCATTTCCCTAAATAAAGTTAGTGATTTGATAAAATCCCTTAACTATTTTAGTGAGAAATTTCCAATTGTACAATTTTCCTGCTGCATACACGTATAGACTGTGGTACATACTAAACACGTTGATACAACCAAACTATGACACTGGCCGGTTGACAAAGGCGTCATTGTGATTGTGAGGAAAAAAGAAATCATATCCGTTTGCCATTGTTTTCATTCCCATGAATGGGGTGTTGAGTCATATTTTAGATACTTACCAACATAATAATATTTGAGTACACCACCAAGCAGCGACTTTATCCGTATGTATTCCATTGAGGAAAAAATTAGTAAAATTATAGAAATTTAAAGAAGAAGTCTATGATGAGTCAAAATCTCCCTGTCAATTTAGTTCAACTCGCTGACACCCTCGCAAAGGTGGCGCTAGTGTAAATTCGAATTATCAACCGAGTTTTTAGAATGCCAATCAAGAAACTCACAGCGGATTCAGATTCGAAGTTTAGAATAAGGTCTTACAGAATCACATCCCTGAGGGAGATCATGGGAGTCTAGTATGTATACTAGACTCCCATGATCTCCCTCAGGGATACATACTAGACTCCCATGATTTCCCTCAGGGATGTGATTCTGTAAGACCTTAATTCAGTACTATCTATTCAATCTATTCTTCTATTTGCTTCCACTGTACCTACATTAAAAAATGTAATACTAAAAGATGAGTAAAGTATCGTTAATTGGCAGTTATTTTTCTAATACTATGATAAATGTATGTAGTAAATCCATGAATGGCAAGACATAGTTGAAAGACAAACAATAGTTTGTCTTTCAACTATTTTTAAAAGATACTATTACTCTTACTACTACACTCGGCGTCACAAAAATCGCACCTCTTTAAGAATTCCCTTCAAAGTCATTTTAACCCTATTAATCAATGGTATACATATGACTATAAGGTATAATTGGAAAGGCAATTTATTTAAATTTCAGAATAAATCAATGGATTTGGTTTTTTGTTTACCAGGGAATAAAAAAAAGCAAGCTAATGCAAATGATTAAAAAGTTAAATTTTATTTTATCAGCAAAAATTACAACAAAGTCCTTAAAACTAACTTAAAACCTAGTGTTACCCCCCCTAGCCCTGATGACTGCTTCTCTCATGGACCTTATTAATGTGACAACAGTCTCTTGTGGAATGTTGTCCCATTCTGCAACGACGGCATCTTGAAGGTCTTGGAGAGTCGTAGGGGCAGGATTTCGTGCCCGTACTCGCCGTTTTAGTTCATCCCAAAGGTCAATAGGGTTCAGGTCTGGACTTCGCGCCGGCCAGCGCATAACAGGGATGCCAACTTCTTGCAGGTAGTCTCTTACAATTAAAGCGGTGTGACAACGGGCGTTATCGTGCATTAACGTGAACCCACTGCCAACAAAACCCGCATAAGGGACAACCTGCTCCTCTAAGATCTCTGTTATGTACCGAGCAGCAGTCAGCGACCCTTGCCCGCGAGCACTTCCAGTCCGAGAAACACACACAAGGTTCGTTTTACCGTCGATTGACATGCCGCCCCAGAACATGCACGAGCCACCCCCGTATTCCACTCTCTCTTGAATACAGGCTTGTGCGAATCGTTCCCCTTGCCTCCTATACACTCTTCGACGCCTGTCGTTGCAGAAAAGACACACCCTCGTCTCATCCGAGAAGAGCACAGCCCTCCATTGGTCTATTGTCCAATCCACATGGTCACGGGCAAATTGCAACCGGTCTCTCCTATGCTGTGCAGTCAATTTGGGCCCTGTAGCAGCCCTATGAGCTGCAATTTTCTTCTCCCGCATTCTTCTTTTAATCGTGGAGACGCTTACAGAAGTTCTGCGAGCTGATCGCAGTTGTTGTTGCAGCTCAACAGCATTGGAGAACCGATTACGTAAAGACGTCGAAACAATGAAGCGATCGTCTCTTTCGGATGTGCACCGTTGTCTTCCAGATCCACGTCTTCGGATATAGCCACCAGTCTCTTGGAAACGTTGGAACACTCGTCGAACGGCAAAACGACTCAAGTTCAGTTGCCGAGCAACATCACATTGCCGCATCCCTGATTGCAGTAGTGCAATGACTTGAGCGGCTTCTTCTGCAGTGGTATCCATCTTCTGGGGTATTTTTCTTGCTGTAGCTGTTCACGTGTGTTCACTTCAAAGGTTGAATAGCGAATGACCCACATTTAACCCGGGTCGCCCGTTTTATACCCTTGTAGGGAGGTGCAATTAGTGGCCGTTGTAATGCGTATTTTGACAACATTTTTTTTAACGTTACGTGCTAATGAGATCTGTTGTGTTTAGGAATTCTAACTGTTGTTAATTTAAAGGTCGTTAAACATACTTTTAATTGATACCAATATTAATTGGGTTTAATGTATTCGTTACTGGCGGGACATGTTTTAAACTTATTTTCGAAAAGGTGCGATTTTTGTGACGCCGAGTGTATTATTATGACTATTTTTAAAGATAGTCCATTTAACACAATCGAAAATTTCGTCTTTGTAGCCGCAAAAAAATCAAAATGCCATTTTCCTTAAAGATTTTTTCCTTAATGTGACGCATAATAAGGTACCTCGTTATGCAAATTTTGAAGACAATACAGGAAAATCTGGTTTACCTTAAAAAATTTCACTGCTTCTACAGTGACCGGGGAAATACTATTTTATTACGTAAGTAGTAATAGTTTGTTATTCTTTGGTATTATCTACAATGAAACATCATGAAATATCTATCTTTGAGACCCCCTTCATGCCTCGGAAAGCACCTAAAGCTGTCAGTCCCGGCTGTTGTTTTAAGGTCTTTGACAGTTTGTGTGTAGTTAGAAGCCAGAAAGTACCTGGAGCCGGAGATACCTGGGAAGAGGTACAAAAATACGCAGCAATGGCACTTCACAAAATAAAATTTTGGCTAGAGGCAAATTTACTGACTCTCAACTTAACAAAAACCACCTTCATGCAATTCAGCATCGCTCCAACTGTCCCACCCGAAATAAATGTCAAGGTACACTCCTGCAGATTCCCACGTAGCAACATAACACATTGCTCATGAATGCTGCTAAAAAAATCCTCGTCTACTAAATACCTGGGAGTACTCGTAGACAGTAAGCTTAACTGGCGCCCTCATATAGAGCTAACTACATCACGCACAAGAAAGCTTATTTGGGCGTTCAAAAAGCTAAGACATGTAGCTGATTTTAAACTTATTCGCACGGTGTATTATGCCTTGGCCCAATCTATTCTGGGTTACTGCATCACGGCTTGGGGAGGGGCATGCAAAACGTTCATGATCCATTTAGAAAGAGCTCAAAGGTCCCTTCTTAAAGTCATGACCTGTAAGCCATACCGGTACCCAACAGTGGCCCTGTATAAAGAATGTGAAGTTTTAACAGTAAGACAGCCTGTACCTACTCAAAATCGTCATACAACAACATCGCATAACTCCCTACAACGTCCATGCCACACGCAAACGTACCATCACCAACGTATGTCCGTCAGTAAAACTTCACTCAGCGTCAGCCAGGCGACAACATCTATACTTAGCCGGATTTGTCTACAATAAAGTAAATTGAACATAAATAGTCTCACACAGAATCACTTAAAAAATAAAATAAATTTGGCTCCAATCAATACACCGAAAAAATTCTACAGTAATCAAGAACAATCACAAACACACAGTACTTGCATAACACAGTCATACACCACTTCAACTACACACGCACGCACACACTATCACATACACGAACACACCATCATACCTAACTTCACAATTACACTCACTCCCCTACACACACACGACATTTATATGCATGCTGAATAGTTGTGTATTTTCTGTTTTTTTCTTTTATTTCATTTTGTTTAATTTTTAATTAAGTCTGTTTTTATTGCATATGAGTGTCATAAACGGGAGAAGACACTGACTCCTGTAACACAGGTTTTTACCTAGGTCAGAAGTCAAGGTTACAATATCATTGTACCATGTAATTTTATGCCAATAAAGACATTATTATTATTATTATTATTATAGAAAGTCTGCCAACCAGTCTTACCAAGGGGTATCGTGTTACCCAGTAACTGGGTTGTGGAGGTCAGACAAGCAGTCGCTAGATGTAAAGCTTCTTCATTATTCTATTGCATCTGGTAAGATGATTTATTTATTACTTATTTATTTATTTATAGTTAATTAACACGGTAATATTGATGAATTGATTGATGTAATTGGACATCAATTAACATAGAAACACTCGATAAAATATCAATGTAATTAAACTATACAAAGCAGTCAATACTGTGTTTTAAACAATTATACAATTATTCGTTACTTACTAACATGGAATATATAACATGATGATTATCTACAATGAAAATGACTTCTTAAGGTGTGTCCAAACACAGCGCGGCAGCTACGCGCGGCATTCGCAGGACACAAATGTGCCGCGCGACTAGTTTAGACATATTCAGAAATGTCTTACGCGGCACAACTGCGCGGCATACTCAAGACACGCCGCGCGCGCTATATATTCCGCGTTCAGACCACAATGAAAGTGGCCGCGTTTGTTGTAGCTCTGCTCTGCACTATAGGAGCCATATATTTCAATTAGGCGTATAGTTGCTTCAGTTTCCAGTCGACGAGTGAATCTGCGTCATCGGCTGTCAAGAATGCAAGCGTTGCATCGTGTTCTGTTGATCGCGTCGTACCTGCCGGGGAAGCGTCGCGTGTAATAGGTACATCGACCCCCAAACCTACCTATTCTGCAACTGTCGCCAACACGAAACCTGCTGTGTCGCAAACGAAACGACAAGCAGAAAAACCAAAAGGGGGAAAGCAGAGTCGCTCAGTATCGAGCGCGACTAAAGGCGCTGTCATGGACCATGAACAGCAGGTTCCACCGAAGAACACATGCGTTGGGGACGGCTTCATCAAGGTGGAGAGAAAGAAGAAGAAGAAGCCTTCTTATCGCAACCAGTGTGGGACGGCGCCCGCCGGATCTAACATGCTGCTACGTCCTGCGGTACCGACGACGCAGCTGTACGTGTCCCGCTTGCATCACTCTACAAAGACTGAGGACATCGTGGAGTATCTACGGGTGAAGACCAACTGGACCTTGAGGGTGGAGAAGTTGGAGGCGCGCCATAACACCAATTTCAAGTCGTTCGTAGTGCGCGTTCCGACTCAACATTTGGTGACCTTCCTCAAGGAAGAGTTTTGGCCGAAAGGTGTGCTGTATCGACGTTTCCGCGGTCGGCTACGTGACACCTCGCAGCGTAACACGACGCCGTCTCTTCGTGTGCAGTAGTTTTTAAGTTTATTGTTTTAAAATATGTATTAGTTTATAATTATTGTTTTTATGCTTATGTATGTATTGTGTTTTATGGGCCTGAGTTGCCTGAAATAAAGGATTAATAATAATAATAATTATTATTCATATTGCTTGTTAAATTAAGGGGGTACCGAAGGAACGATACGCAGCCCCGGATCTACGATTTTCTCGAACCGGGGCAAAACCTTAATAGTGGCGCCCCCTCTCGTAAGATTTTGAGAAAAACTGTTATAACTGCCAATGAGTAGCATTTTTGTGCCCATTTGTTAAAATAATAATCCTTTAATAAATTTCAACTTTTTATTAGGTATCTAATATAACTTTCATTTGTGATAACAGAAAACCAGAAAAAAATGATGTGACGGGGATTCCCCTGGCAGAAAGATCACGGACACTACGCACGCTTTAAAAAAATTACTTGATCTGTTATGATGCGTTCATAAATAACTAAGTATGTGTTCAAAAACTAATTGGGCGTATGGAAATAGAAAAGTCTGTTTTTTAAACATTTGATATTAAGATTTGATTACTTGATAAAAACCTATGAGATTGTAGGAAAAGAGGCTTTATTTGTTCGATACTTCGAATTCTTGTCTCAAGGATTTGGCGCCCCCATGAAACTGCCGCCCGGGGCAAGTGCCCCGGTTTGCCCCCCCTTAGATCCGGGGCTGACGATACGTAATTGCTAAATAATTGCGTTTGTTTGATTCCTTGTTACATCGTTATTACTTATCCTTTTGTCATGCAATTCATATATAAGATATTAGAGGATTCACTCTATACTTCATAGGCGTTAGAAACACGATCACTTGAAGTTTTCTCGATAGAAAAAAAATCCAAAGTAATCTCTTAAAAACAAAATAAACCCTTACTACGTCGTAAATACTTCACGAAAGGTCATCTGTTTTTAAATAATAACAAAACTACATGTTCTCTATCGCATAATTGTTTTACTTTTTCAAAATGTGTATTTGTTTTAATAATACGAAGGAAATACCTAAATTAACTCGTGTTCTACCCATTCTAACTAGAGCCGCCACGCTTCCCTCCTGTCCGCTTTAGTCTTGCTTCGGCCATCAGACGGGGAGCTTGTGTCGCTTACGCTTACGCACGGTTTTAAAAATATAACGAAGAATTTTATGTTAATTCAATTTATTTTAAATGGAGAACAAAGTAAACAAAGAAAAGAATTGGTTGGCGAAAACAGAATTCTATTCGCTTACAATGAAAAAATAATTTAAGTAAAACTCGTATCTGATTGCGTTACAGGGTGGTACGTTATTTTTTTAATGGGATGTATTATAAACAATTTAAAAATAATAATAATAATATGTGGGGTCATTTCACACATGGCCATCTGACCCCAAACCTGAGAGAGACCCTGTAGTATGGGTGTCAGACAGCTGATATAAATACACAAAATTTTTTTCAAAAGCATGCATATATAGATAAACAACACCCAAACACAAGGAAAACACAAATGACCATCACACAAATATTTACCCTGGGCGGGAATCGAACCCGCAACACGCTGCGCAGCAGTCAATCGCTCAGCCAAAATCATCGATTCATCGATCACTAGCCAAAATGTATCTTTCTAGAGCAAGACGTCTACAGGCTGAGAATTTTGAACTCAAAGAGAATACTCCTGTTGTTTCGTACCTAAGTACTCGGTTAGGTACTGAGGTCAGCACTGAGCACATCAAGCCACAACAATCTGTCAAACTTTAATAGATTTTGAACTTGATTACAAAAGAATAAGGTTCATATTCATATCATATTATATTAGGAAAATTTGTCAATTAGGTACGGCTTGATGGGCTGGTGTCTGTACCTACGTACTAACAATTTAACTAAGTACTATTTACGATATTTCAACAATACACCACGGGTGGGCAAATTCGCTAAATTGAATCGTTCTCTGTATCTTTTTTCTAATTATAGGGTAAATGTACCAGTTGTTGGCATTTCACTGTCGGCTAGTATAGAAAGAGAAACAGAGCATTTTGAAGACAATAATAATACTGTGACTTTGTAAGTGGTGTGCGTTTCGACCGCGCGGCCACGGCGATATTTCATAAAAAAAACTATTCCAAGATCATGTAAAATTTTGTAAAAGCTAATTCCCAAAACCATAAATTTGTCAAAGTTATGGTTAAAAAGTTATAAGGGTTTGATCGTGGCCGCGCCATTGAAACGCGGAGAACCGCGCGGCTACGGAGATCTTTAAAACTAAGCGTAGCAGAGACCTGAAATTTAGGTAAATAACAGATTGAATTCGTAAAAAAAAATTAAAAATACAGAAAAAATCCTAGGTTTAGGAGCTGCAAGACAAAAACCCCATGTTGGTGTTGTTTACAGAAAAAGATCTCGCTAACCCTTACTTTTTTCGATAGATAATCAAAACTTAGTTCCATTTTCGACAAATTCAAATCTAGGTTTTACAAAAAACTTCAGACCTCTGCGAGGCTTTTTCAGCGAGATATCGGCGATAACGTGTTTTCCACCGTTTCAATGGCGCGGCCATGGGGTTTTTTAGTCTTACAGGACCGAAAATATAAACCTAGGATATTTTGATGTATTTTTTCAAATTTCGACAAATTCAAATCTAGATTTTACAATGAATTTCAGACGTCTGCGATGCATTTTCAGCGTGATATCGGCGATAACGTGTTATTCACCGTTTCAATGGCGCGGCCATGGGGATTTTGTCTTGCAGCTCCTAAAGTATAAACCTAGGATTTTTTTCTGTATTTTTACATTTTTTTTACAAATTCTATCTGTTATTTACCTGAATTTCAGGTCTCTGCTACGCTTAGTTTTAAAGATCTCCGTGGCCGCGCGGTTCTCTGCGTTTCAATGGCGCGGCCACGTTCAAACCCTTATAACTTTGTAACCATAACTTTGACAAATTTATGGTTTTGGGAATCAGCTTCCACAAAATTGTACATAATATTGGAATAGTTCTTTTTTCGAAATATCGCCGTGGCCGCACGGTCGAAACGCACACCGTAAGTGTACCTAATGATATATTTTTCGACGACACGGTTGGCGCAGTGGTTGAGCGATCGACTGCTGCACTGCGTGTCGTGGATACTATTCCCGCACTGCACTTCCCGCACCACACAACAAATATTTGTATGGCCTACAGATAGTTGTTCCGGGTCTGGCTGTTTGTGTATGTGAGTATATATGTTTGTAAACGACACAGGAGTAATTCCTAAAGTGGAGAAATGTTTATTTAAATAAAATAAATAACTAAATACCTACTTTTGCGATTTTGTTTAAACTATGCAGAAAATCCGTTACCTACTTGTGAAAAGTAATCCCTTTATACTTATTTAGAAAACGTGATTTTTTTTGCAGCGGTTTATGACTGGCACTCGACGGCATAATTTCGCAATTTTCATTTTACCAAAACTACGTCATGCGCTCTCAATCACTCGCGGCGCGGCAGACTACCGAGCCACAGAAAAGATTACTGTGACCGAGCGGCCGTCTTCATAATAATATCACCGAATCGTCTTCATATTACTTGCCACACTTTTATGAGCGCTATGTTCCGTCTATACTTTTAATTGGTCTGAGCCTACATACCCTACCTACACTAATTGCGCCAATCCTCCAAAAATTAAGAAACTTAATACGTCATCTGTGTATAATTTTTGGTGAAGAAATTAAATTAATTTTTAGTTATATTAGATAAATTAGTTTTGGTGAAGAAATTAAATTAAAATTTGAATTAATTACGTCATCTATGTAATTTTTTTTTAAGTTCCGGTTTGACATTCAAAAAGTATTGAAATTACATTATAGAATAAATATTTTTGAATTTGAAAATAAAGGGTCGACTACTGAGATGTTTACCCTATTTACTTAGCTGTTCTATTATTTTACATTATTGAGTTCACTTTTTAGAGTTTCTATTGTACTTAGAATATACCTATAGGTACTATCATAAAATGTAATTAGGTAAGTATTATTCGATTACTATATGGGTACTTACCTAGAAAGTACCTAGGATAGGTGCCTACTTACTTACCCACAGTAAATTATTAAAATAATAAGTAGGTAGTAAGATAAATAGTAATTATTAAACTAGTATTTAAATGTTTAAATATTTTTTTAATAAATGTAGATATTTGAAATCGTTATTGGTGTTATGCCGGCACTTTACATGACGTATTTGTGCAAATATTCGCCTTATTTGGATAATACAAAATGTACCCTATGTGCATTGAAATATAGTCGATTTTGTATTATCCAAATAAGGCGAATATTTGCCCAAATACGCCTTGTGAAGTGCCAGCATTATAATTCGTAAATACTACATAGCACCCTCGCTAGTCCATCGACGCACGGAGTGTCGCGTGCGGCGCGGCGGCGCGCGGCGCGCGATTGTGTGCCTTACGCACACATACACGGAGCGCATAGAATACCTAAAATCGATTAGCGCCAGAAGCTCGGTGCGCCCTTAAATTCAAATACGTCCACACACAATCACCGACGAACGAACTGTAACACCGTTCGCGCGCGGCAGCTAACCCGCGACGTTCGTGCGCGGTTATCGTCCAATCATAGCACGGCATTCCGCGCGCCGCGCGCCGCGCGCCGCGCACCTTTGACACCAATACTTAGATAGTTTGACCGCCACAGATATATTGTATAGATGACAAAACAAAAGGCCACGATTACGAATACATGACAGACATGATAATACCTACTCCATGGAATTACATATAGAACGTATAAATACATAAACATGCATGATGCTGCTAAGGCCGCATCATCACTTAAGATCAGGTCACTTGCCACAAAAAAAAAAATGGCAGGGAATCCAAACTCCTATATTACTTTAAAGTTTGTATGCGTAATGCAACCTAGTCGTAAGCATTTTACTAAATGTTACTTCTAAACACTATAATACAGACAGGACTCTGAGGGTTGAAACGTTGGAATCACGCCACAACATCAACTTTAAATCTTTCGTGGTACGAGTTCCAACCTAACAACTGCAGATCTTTTTAAAAGAGGACTTTGTGCCGAAAGGGGTCGTATATCGACGTTTCCGAGGACGGTTACGCGACACAACGCATCGAAACACGACGCCCCGACAACGTAACGTGTGTAGTCATTTTTTCGTGCATTTTATCTATGGGCCACAGTTGATTGAAAATACATACTTATCGAAAGAAGTCTGCCATTGGATTCCATTGGCTTTATATAAAAAAAAAACGCTTATGAAAAGCAAAATGATAAACAATGACCTAGAAACCTTCAGACCCTCGACATCCAAGTTTGACATATAACATTCAATTTATTCTCATCCATAAAGACATTTGGAATAAGAAGAAGTGATGGCCACCATTACTCACGTGGTCTTCATGGTGTGAGCGAGATATATTCGTATGGGGTGCGTATAATGTCTCCTGTGAAAAATACCCTAGAGCCCTTATTTGTTTTTTTGGAGACATTTGCGATGGAATTGGATTGTTTCCGAAGAATTATGTGCTGAAAGGCGTGGGTGTACGTACCTGTTCCATTGTGAGTAGCAATTGGTCCTTCGGTCTTGAAAAGGACCATGTTATTAGTTGCGTTGGATTTGAAATTGCTTTTTCGTTTTTTGTTCAAAACTAGGGAAAGTTAGATTTTGTTTTTTTAATTTATGTCCGTTAGTTTTGTTTCTTACATCAAAGGATTACTTTGTTATATTTTTCGAATATAACGAATATTATTCGAACAAACAGACTCACTTTCTCATTTATATTATTAATGTGGCACCTACTGCCACATTAATAATATAAATGAGAAAGTTAGTCTGTTTGTTTATAACGCTTAGGTACTGAATCCATTTTTATGACATTTGGTAGAAAATTATATAGGCTTTAAATCCGCAATACAAGGGCGTCGCCAGGACTCGCCAGCTGATGACCTAGGAGGGGGCAAGTTGATATATGGTGGATAGGAAAAGCATGAATTATAAATACAGTCAAAGGCCCATGAACCTTTTGCCTTTTTTTTTTACTAGGGGGGGGGAAGCTGCCCCTACCTACCCCCCCTTGGCGTCGCCCTTGCCGCAATATCGTCTGCATTCGCGATCACCGACATTCACAGGAACAAAGTCGCAGTCAAAAGCTATTATAGAATACAATCTATTCCTAAGAAGAGGAACTTTAAAACGAAACGACAATTTCTCACTGACTAAACACGAAATATTGAAATCAGCTTGACCTCTGAAGAAAGGCTGGTAAGTTTGCAACAGGACCGAAATTAAGAGAATTTTTGACTTCCACGCGGAAGAAGTCGCGGGTAAGAGCTAGAATAAAAGTGATTTAAGGATTTGGAAAGTATCTCTAACTAAATAGTCAGATAAATCTCTGAATAGAATATTTTACCAAAAAAATATTTTTTTAGAATTTTTTGATGCCTTATTATTATATTAGTTTATTTTTGGATTAATAGTTATAGGTTTTTCTTTTTTTAATTGTACGTGTAAATATTGTATATTATAATTATATATTTCTTACAGACAATTTTATTATTAGTGAGTCAGTAAGATTATCGAAAAATATTGGATACGTATTTTTTGTTTTATCAAATCAATAAAAACTGACGAAGATAAAACGCAACAAAGATCATGAGTGGGGGTTTGTGACGTCACTTCGCCAGTAAAAGTGTACTGACATAGTGATGTCACACGAGTTTTCGACGCACTGTATAGTCTTCATTTTTTGTTTACGTGAAAAAAGAAAAAACACGTGTCCAATATTTTTTGGAAATCTACCTGACGGATTAATTAGTTTTTTTTTGGTAAAATACCCTATTGTTATAAAAAATCCGGTTATTATAACTGACTGCGCCATAAAACTTACTTTAAGAAGTGATTATAAAAATTCTTATAATTTTTTTTGTAACTTGGGACAAGCCTGCACACTATTCCCAAACCACTGCAATTTCTGAAAGTCAGAATCAACATTGGCACCCACCACGAAATTGCCAAGGCAATCAAGCTCGATAAGTCCCGGAGAAACAATTCAACTGTCTTGGATCCTGCAACGAAATTAATCAGAAAAGAACAGCGGAGGAGTAAAAATAAACATATTTTTCACTACCCTGTATTATTATGTCAGGCTAACATATCTATTTTTCATACTACATTTGTTTGTGAAGCTAGAACACAGAAAGCTAACATCCACATAGGCTACTAGTTAAGTAGCCCACCCAATAGCTTGCAACCTTTTTAATCTTTTGAAGCGGGGCAATAATAATTGCATTTACTATAACAAAGAGTAGGGGGTTCCGGTTCAACCGCAAACCACGGAGTGAGTTCCTACGAGTTGATACAGTTCCACTGTTCGGTTACCAGTGCCGAAACTTTGTAAAAATACTATTTCCCATTTAAACTGCGACGAAAGTTTCGATTTAGCTGCGATTCTGTTTTTTTTCTTTTTTTGTTTAAAGCTTTTTTGTACGCTTTGCTCGATTTTAAAATGTTGGAATTGTGTAGGTTATATTACAAGTTAACGTTAAAATGTACTGTATTTTTACCGTTGTTATGATTCGAATAATATTATGGTCTTATACTAGCACTTAAAACAATTTATTTGAAATAAACAATGTACTGGTATATTTATTTCGACTTATTTATTGAATAGGAACATGTAGATCTACAAGTACAGGTATCTATACAGGGTAATTGAAAAAATACCCAAAACCATTTAATCCTCACTTCCCTGAACAACATTTCTCTACGACTTTTCAAATTTCGAAACATTTTTTTCCATACAAAAATATAAACACACTTTAAATTTGGCATAATATATTTTTTCTGACACGGTCGACGAAAGGCCTGCAATCAACTGTGCCTGTACATTAGCCTACCTACTACTTACATCATATTTGCTATCATAATATGATAGCGAATATAAATATGATACCCATATAAAGGTGCGCACGCGATAAGTATAGGTACTTAAATTTTACAGACTTCAAATAAACGAAAACAAATTGTTTTTGGCTACGTTATTTAGTTGAGGTCAAAGTCGTAGAACAAATGTTATTTAGGGTGATGATACGAAGTCCAGATTAAGAGGTTTTGGGTATTTTTTCAATTTCCCTGTATAGTCTATCAGTCAATCAGTCTGTAGTCTACAGGTACAAGATTCAACGTTACGTTGGCTAATACGTATGACAGCATACAGATATTCATCATCATCATCAAGATGAGAACAGAAGTGGCTGAAAGATGGCCACTGTTAAATAAAGGCCTCCCCCATAAAGGGGGGTTTGCCATAATCCCCACGCTTGGCAGGAGTCTTGGGGATCGCAGTGAAGTTGTTGAGTACACGGAAGCCGTTGCTGTCCGACTTCCGGATTTTCCCTTAGTCGACTTCTACGACACCCTCGGGATGAGAGGGTGGGTGCTATTCTAGCCCGGATGGTAAACATAATTAGATAATAATTAAATAAATATTTTAGTATATACCAAGACATATCAAGAAGTCAAAAGACCAGTCTAAGAATATACTTAAGATATATTTCAGTTTGAAACTAGACGGGCAAATTGAAAATTACGCTGGACAATGCTCATAATATTTTATTAGGATGTTATTTTTTCTTTAAAAAATGCAAAATCTACATTCTGATCATGGATCACGGTTTAGTGCATGAAACAGGACATGTCTAAATAACATTTTATGGTCGCTTAAAAATTGTTTGTATTCATGAGTAATTTCATCCCCGGAAACTCAATATAAAATAAAACAAATAAAATCATTTATTTCACTACTTTTAAATTGTCAAGGAGCCATCATTATCATCATCATGTCAACCTTTAGATGCCCACTGCTGGGCATAGGTCTCCCCAAGGGGGTTCAGCCGTAATCACCTTGCTTGGCCGATGCATGTTGGCGATCGCAGTAGGTGTTATGGTACTCAGAAGGACGCTGCTGCCAATCTTCTGGTCAATATCCCTCTGTCACCTTCTACGACACCCACGGGTAGAGATGGGTGGGGCTATTCGCGACCGGTACTACAAGAAGCCATGATCAGTCAGAAAATTGAAGCTACTTGTTGGTTCCAAACAGAAGGTTCCTATGAAATATAACGAGCAAGAAACTCCATGGTGATGCGCACTGAATCAAAGTCAGTCGGTTTAAAATCAAAGTTACAACACACAATACAACATACAATTTCAAGCAACGTTCTTCCACTAACGTAGCACAAAGTCGATGCAAGGCACTCAATTATTTTCTAGAACACATTAGCAGCATTAGCATTAGCATGTGCGCTACAATTTATGTGCTGTCTTCCTTAACTGGTGAGGTTGCAACTAAAGATGTGTGTACACAAGTGAAGAAGAAGCAGAGCCTTATTTCGTCATCATCATCATTTCAACCTTTAGACGCCCACTGCTTCGGCATAGGTCTCCACCACATGGGGGGTTCAGCACTAATCACCATGCTTGGCCGCAGTGGTGTGCCTAGGGGTCAAAGTTAGGGCAAGCCCAACAGATTTCAGAATAAAAACCCGGTGATTTTCTTTATAATTCATCGTTCCGCAAAATCACAAATTTATTAAAATAACATTTAATTATTGTGTTCATTTTAATGCTAACAAATACACATACGTATTTTGATTTAAGAGCCATAAGGGCACAGTTGCGCCACGTTATTGGCGCAACTGTGCCCTTCGAGTTCGACTTACGAACGGCCAATAGATGACCTATTGTTGTCAATTCTTATGAGAATAAATACCTACTTAGAGATATTTTTTTGTGTTTTCTACATATTTATCGTCTCGCATTATGGATTACAAGCCCGGCTTAAGGGCTTCTATGGAAGGCACGCCACTGCTTGGCCGATGCATGTTGGCGATCGCAGTTGAAGTTATGGTACTCACAAGGAAAATTAAATTAGATCTAGTAGTCCCTTCCAAAAGTTAGTTTCGTATGGAGAAGATGGGCAAGAATCTACGTACTTACTCTTTTGAAATAAATGTGAAACAATATTTTGTATCGCCACATGTCCTCTTTTCATCATTATCTACATTGTTACACACACAAACAGATAGAAAGGCTATTCCACTCATTGATATCCGTGATTCCGCTTATCTTCTACACATATTTCGTCTTTAGGACTCTGATAAGCAAGGGGTGGGTTTGAGGATTTTCAAGTAAAATCCTCCAGGTGACAAACTTACCCCCAATTTTGAGACATTGCACTGCGAGTTCTTACGCTGTGAGTTTCTTGTTTTTTATTCTAAAAACTCGGTTGATAATTCAAATTTACACTAGCGCCGCCCTTGCGAGCGTGTCAGCGAGTGGAACTAAATTGACAGGGAGATTTTGGCAGATAAAGTATGAGATGGCGTAAGAAGTGGCATTCTGTAAGGTAATTTTCCCGTCTCTTCGACGCTCACTTCGCACTCGAATCAGATTCAAAGTGTCAAATATATCTATCAAGGACATTTTGAACCTTATGCGAAGTGAGAGTGAATAGCGATGTGAAATGCGAGTTGTGGTTTCAATTTTACAGAATCAACCTACTTGTCACTGTGTTTGGAGTATTGTGAGATGAGCGGGTGAATGTCGTTAAGCATATATAGTTATATAAGTCTAACTAATCTAATTGGCAAACAGCCGTTTTATGTTAAAGTTAAAAATAAATAAATAATAAACGATGACAGGGAACAACTGAGGATGTCCAGAAATCAAACGTAGTATAAAAAAATACCAAAAATCAATACTTCCCAATGTGTTCACCCCTTTATCCAAATGTATTCCTATATCTAGTTTTGTGCTGCAGTCTTACATAATGAGTCTGTGTACTAATGATGGTTCAAGGAAACAGTAACTAAGCACTATATTATATATGTAAATGGTTTCTGGTAATGAGTTTTTTAATTTATTTATTTATTTTATTTATTTATTTTATTCAATTGATCTTACGAGTTAACAGATTTGACATCTAAAACGCTCATACGATTAGTTTACTTACAATTCAATTCAATTATGACTTAATTACACATGCTCGTCACATTATACAATAGAATATAATAAAATAGCAATATGATGTCAAAGTCTATAAATAATAATAACAATAAATTACAACGATGAATTAATAATATGTAGAATAAAATAAAATGTCAGTTTAGTGTCAATTTAAAAAAGAATAACAAAAACATAAAATATCGTACTAAATAATAATAATAATAGTTAACATTAGTCAATTCAATTCCATTCCATTATTAGATATGCCTACAGTATATTATTTAAAATTATACGAAATTGATTATACAAATGTCCCAATCCATCGGCAAATAAGTGCAGTTCGTGGTTCGTGGTACACTTAATATCATTTTAATAAGTATATTACATTTGGGCTGGAAACATGCCCAAATTTGAAATGACGAGACGGGGCTGCGGTAGACCACGAAAGAGATGGCGGGATGACTTGGGTAGCTTCCTTAAGGATTGGCAAGACATAGCTAAAAGTCGAGACCGATGGAAGGGATGGAGGGAGTCCCTTGCCTGTAGTGGGACAGTACCTACGGGCTAAATGCGCGCGCTGGCATACTATTTTCCACGCGTATATGTCATTCTAACACCGGTTTGCGCTCACCTGCTCGCAGTCTACAATAGGACTTTTGAACCTATTGTCATTTTTGCATCTTCTCCCAGTGGGTTCAATTAAGGAGCTCTCTTGATTTTGATTGTTTCATGTATAAAATATGGATAAACATGAAAGTTAGTTAAGTTAAGCTTTAATATTTTATTTTTAATTAACGTTTAATTGATTGTATATTTTATTCCACAGTTAATCTGTGAACAGCGTTGTGGGCTACAATATTGTTTAAATGCTATGTGTATTTCTTTTTGTATACTGTATATTGTGGCTGTTTGTTATTCCTTTTTGAATAAAAAAAAGTATATAAATAATAATAATACAGTTAAATTAATTAAAAGAAAATTATTTCATAACTTTTTTATGTCAAATATTGAATAAGATATACTGTGTCGTTTTAATGGCTTAATATTTTATTGCGGTGAACTAATGAGCGATATAGTTTCCATTACTGTGGACTTCACACAAAACAGTTTTTATTTTCGGTGGCATTATAAAAGGTAATAATGAAGGCTTTCATTATTTTCGAATATGGAGATAACAAGCTTCTGCCCGCGGCTCTGTCCGCGTCGTAGTCAAGTCCATACTATAATATTATAAATGTGAAAGTAACTGTCTGTTACGCTTTCATTTTAAAACGGTTGAATCAATTTTGATGAAAATTTGTAGATCACTTAAGCCCTGAATGTATTTTTGAAGTACCCACATATAATTAAAACGAACAACAATCCCTTAATTTAAGCACTTTTTGTAAACCATATCTCTCATACTGACATGATCATCTTATGTGCTTATCTTATGTGAGAATAAAATTTCTTTTAACCGAACCCTGGGAAAGAACATAGGCTACTATTTAATTCTTAAGGCGACGATATACGCCAGCGACCTTGAGCGACCAGATAATCGTATGCGCTGCGTCCAAAACTCTCAAAGTTTAGTCGAAAAAAATTAAATAAAAGATAGTATTCTTTAACTTTAAAAAAAGGCGTATACTAAAAGATAGAAAAAATTACATTTTTTTGTAAGATAGTGAAAGTTTCTTTTAAATATACCTGGTAGATTTGGTGTGATTATCAATGTTGTCACGTCAAAATGTGCAGAGTAAATGATTAAAAAAAAATATATGTTAAACTAGAACATTCTCTTAATCACTTAGTAAGTGAATATTTTTAATTATATTCATATCATATAGTTTAATTAATACGTGAAGTTGTGTCTGACGCGGACAAAACATTGACAATCACACAAAATCTACCAGGTATAATTAAACGAAACTTACACCATCTTACAGAGTTTTGGACGCAAAACTGATGCAGAACGGACGCAGTCTGCGTCTAAAACTTTCAAAATTTAGTCGAAAAAATTAAATAAAAGTAGTATTCTTTCAAAATTAAAAAAAAAGGCGTATACTAAAAGATAGATAATAAAATTGTCTGTAAGATAGTGTAAGTTTCGGATAATTATACCTGGTAGATTTTGTGTGATTGTCAATGTTTTGTCCGCGTCAGACACAACTTCACGAGTTAATTAAACTATTTAATATGAACTTAATCAAAAATATTCACATACTAAATGATAAAGAGAATGTTCTAGTTTAACATTTTTTTTTTTTCAAATTATTTACACTACACATTTTGACGTGATTGTCATTTTAAAATCTGTAAAAGTCGCTAGTTAGCGTCTTAACTTCGTCTGCATCCGCGATAAACGACATTCACGCGAACAAAGTCGCAGGCATCGATATATATGAACTACTTCAATGGTCGCGGGCAAAAGCTAGTAACCATAAAACATTATCCTATGACCTGACCATTGGCGATAATTTAGCTTTCATATGTGAAACAGTTTTTTAAAATCGGACGAGAAGGAGGAAGTTCTACTAACTATTAAAAACGTTCGCTTCCTAATCTTAGGAAAGGTTAGGAAATCTATTCAAAGTGCCTCTGATTTACCTAAATTTTTGATATTATTTGTCGCTGAGTGAGATTCATGAATCATCTACCTTTTCCCAACGATGTTGCGTTCGGCTTCCAGTCTAATTGTATGCAGATCAATACCAGTATTTTACATAGATCTACTGACTATCTGACCTCCACAAGCTAGTTACTAGGCAACACGTTACACGATACCCCTTGGTAAGACTGGTTATCAGACTTTCTGGCTCCTGACTACCCATAACGACTGCCAAAGATCTACGAATGATAGCCGGGACTAACGCCTTTACGTGCTTTTCGAGGCACGGAGAGAAGTCGGTATGATGGTCACCCATCCACAGACCGACCGCGGCAAGCGTAGCTTAACCTTTGGCCGATCGTTCTGTACGGCTTTTACTTAGCCACGATCTCCTCAAGCTCCTTAGCCTATCGCTGAATGAGATTACGACTAAAATTAAACAAAACAAACAAACAAGCAAACAATTTTACTTCTTTATAATATTAGTACAGACCGCAGATATAGATAGACCTAGATAATGCAAGAGCAACTACTTCACGTACCATTTTTGTACGTAAGCTACACAAAAATCGTAAGTGAAAAAATTTTTAACAAAAAAGACAACCGCCTTCAAAAAGTAAAAAATAACTTTCAATTCGCAAGTCGGCGGCTTTGGTTTTGCTTGTCGTTTTGTATTGCCACCGACTTGCGAATTGAAAGTTATTTTTTACTTTTTGAAGACGGTTGACTTTTTTGTAAAAATTTTGTTTTTTCGCTTTTTAGTGCCTACTTCTCATCATAGAAATGAATTACGTCATCCCTTAATTTTCAACCCTTAGGGGTGGAATATTTTCTTGAAATTTATGTGGGACCAAATTTGAGGTATACACTATCAATTAAAAAAAGAATCATCGAAATCGGACTACACTGAAAAAAGTTATGCGTGGTCAAACATAAAAATAAATATATAAAAAAAAAAAAAAAAACATAGAATGAAAACTACTGGGCCAAACAATGTTAAATTTTTATGGGACTAAATGGCAACTATTTTGCATCAAACTAAAGAAGAATCACGTAAATCGGATCATAAATCTTAGAGTAATCGATGTACATACATAAAAAAAAAACCAACCGAATTGAGAACCTCCTCCTTTTTGAAGTCGGTTAAAAAGTAAAGTAAACGTTTCCTTCCATCGGTAAGTCATTTTGTGATTAATATTATGCGTAATTAATTTTAAAAAACAATTTATTTTTAATCTAATACCCTCAGTAATACCTGGTAATACCAAATTTGAGAAAAACAAAACATTGTGACGTCATTATAGGTAGTCAAAAAATGGCACGCTTGGTTTTCATACAGATCGTGATACTTGCGTTATCTAGGGTCTATTTAAATCTGTGGTACAGACAATGTAGAACTCTATTGTTTAACTAATAATGAACACATAAATTGATACACATTGTGTGAATATAATACATTAATCATTTTGGTGTATTGTAATTTTGATAGGTTCACCTTTTGTGTTTTGTACATGAAACATATCGTGCGTTTAAGCGAATAAAGTTCGTATTATTTAAATAAAATATTTTATCATGGCTGTAGGCTTGTAAGAGAGGCTCCTAACGGATCGATCGTTCGTAGTTAAGCTTTGCTTGCCGCGGCCTATCAGTGGATGCGGGACCATTCATTTCATGCCGAGACTCCTCCGTGTCTCGTAAAGTCATTGGTCCCGGCTGTCGTAGATCTTTGACAGTCGTTATGAGTCGGTCAGTTTTACCAGGGTTACAGTTTGATTCAAACTTAATGGCGGCTGTGAAGTGCGCCGCTGGCTGCGCAGTACCCCACGCTTCACTCCCGCTGACACGTAAAATTGTTACTGCGCAGCCACGCGACTCGTGTTCAGAGCCGCCATAAAGTTTGAATCATACTGTATCGTGTTACCAATTAACTGGGCTGTAGAGCTCAGATAGGCAGTCGCTTCATGTCAAAAAGGTTTTCAGCTACACCGGGTTAGACTGGAAGATGACCCTAACACAGTAAAAGGCTAGGCATGATGATGTAGGCTTATATGTTTTAGATATGACCGGCCTGAAGGCGTTTGGTGCTTCAAAATATTTACACATATTATGAAGATCAAAGGAAGCACGATATCGATAACAAGAGAGACAACATTAAGAACAAGCCACCTTCCAAAACACAATAGCACTACCTTAATAGTATTTTGACTTATTCTCACAAAATGTACAGTCAGCAAAAGTGATAGGTATGCAGATCATCGGAAATGGTTGTAGTTTACTTAGGAACCAATGGAGGCTTTCAAATGAAATTTAATTAAATCATTGAAATGTTTTTTTTTATCTATTGATAGGCATACGTTTGGCCATTATCTCACCTGATGGGAAGCGATGATGCGGTCTAAGATGGAGCACGCTTGCCTAGAAGTAACCTATTCACTCTTGACTTAAAGACTTTCTTCTAATTAATTGTTTTTTATTTTATTCAAAAACACCCATCGGTTTCTAAGTAAACTTTAACTATATCTGACGACCCTGCATACCTATCTCTTTTGCTGACTGTACATTCAGTGCTAAAATAGGATACATAAGCCACATTAGAGCAGAAACTGTCACCGTAGGCGAAATCGGCATGGGATGTTATTAAATACGAAATCTCTCTCGAAAACTGCTTGACCTATGGAACGCTATTTTGCGACAGAAATACGTGTGCTGATACTTCCCAGTACGAACTCCTTCACAAAAACCTCTGTACTACTTTATTTGATCTTCACATCGTTTTATTTTCCTCCAGAGATCATAGAATAACGTTATTAGTGCGTCTCCCGTACTCACTCAGGCGCGTACACTGCTCAGCGACTGAGCTGGCGCGCTCAATTTACCGCTCCGCTGTTTTTTCACTCCAACCCTTTTAAAAACAACATAGAAGGTTCAATCTATATTAATATTTAAAACCGACTTTGTTTCTTTTTGTTTGTTTGTAAGAGGTTATCTATAGTACTACTGGACACAGACAGAAGCTAGTTTGGTATATTTCTCCTCTCTATACTTCTCTGTTTTAAGCTGTCCACCTGCTGGGCAAAGTCCCCTCCCCAAGTCCTACTAGGAACTGGAACTTCTCTACATAGTATAGAACAAAGTCTCTTCCCCGCCGTCTGTCCCTCTGTACGCTTAGGGGAAGTCTCCACGAGCGAGAGAATCGCGACGATTCAGCGCTTCTATCGTCGGGTATTCCGTATGGTGTCGGACTTAAAGAATAGCACCATCCCATATCTTCCCGTGGGTGTCGTAAGGGACGACTAAGGGACTCACCAGAGAATGGGCAGGAGCATCCTCTGTGCCTTCGTAACAACCATACTGCGATCGCGAACCCGCCTGCCAAGCGTGGCGATTATAGCAAAAACCCCCCTTTGGGAAGCCTATGTCCAGCATTGGATGTCTTTCGGCTGAAATGATGATGATGATGATGATAATCGTCGGGTAATCTCGGTCTTAATAGACGGCGATACGATGACATTTCGCTAGCGCTCAGCTACTCGTCGCATTGCCGCGATAACATCACCGTGTGTAGACGTTCTAAGAGAGTGTATAGAAATACGTGGCACGACGATAATATCGCCGCGATTCTCTCGCTCGTGGAGACGGCCCCTTGGATCTTTTAAACTACGTAACGAATTTTAATGCAATCAATAATAAAATCAATAGATAGTGTGATTTAACACGAAATGAAACAAAAAATGATAATAATTTTGAGAAAAATGTAACTATATATTTTCTATTGCAGGAAAATTGTTCGTTTCATAATGTTAGGTAATGAAAGGGCGGTGCTTCGTTGCTCATTCCCATAATCGTGCTCGCAAGAGGAGTAATTTTAATCTTTAGTTATAGTTATGAAGAAAAAACATTTTTTACAAAATAACAAAACAACTTTATTTTCGGAATGCTTTGGTTCAGGTTCTTGTTGTTTTATTTCTCATCGTCTTCCGGAATTGAAGTAATTTTTTACTTTGTTGTTTTTGAAGGCAGACCTTGTCATTTTTTGAGTTTGTTTTATTTTTATTTTGTCTCTTCTTGATCCCCTGTAGTCAGCAAAGTAAAAGTAATTGTTTTGTCAAAAACATGATTTTGAGGATGTTACATTCAATAAGTAGTAGTTTAACTTGTTCCATGATTATTCGAGAGGAATATCATTAAGGCGACGATATACGCCGGCGACCTTGAGCGACCAGAGAATCGTATGCGCTGCGTACAAAACTCTCAAAGTTTAGTCGAAGAAAATAAATAAAAGATAGTATTCTTTAACTTAAAAAAAGGCGTATACTAAAAGATAGATAATAAAATTGTCTGTAAGATGGTGTAAGTTTCGTTTGATTATACCTGGTCGATTTTGTGTGATTGTCAATGTTCAAGAGTAATATAATCAAAAATATTCACATACTAAATGATTAAGAGAATGTTCTAGTATAACATATATTTTTTTCAAATCATTTACCTACACTACACATTTTGACGTGATTGTCAGTTTAAAATCTGTAAAAGTCGTTAAGCCCCTTAATGTTATATTTTGTACAGTCTACAGTTTATTTTAAAACTGAACCTTTTGCATCTCCTCTATTCTGCGTTCACCCCTCGGATATTTTCCGCGTCCACAAGCGACGCGAGTATTTCACACAACGCTTACTGAATTAAATCCACCGTATATTGTAGATTGTGGATTTTTTTACGTAACCCGTGTTTTATTGGTGTGTTGAAACAGGGACTAGTTGACACAGAGAGCGGATATAATTTTGTAGATAGGAAAAAAATTATCAACATTACACAAATATCGTTAAATGTATTGTTATTTCAATCATCATCATCATCATGATCGTCAACCGGAAGACGTCCACTGTTGAACAAAGACCTCCCCTATAGAACGCCACAACGAGCGGCAACCTGTCACTTGCATCCACCAGAGGGCCTAGTGTGTTTTTTTCGAACTCGATAGCATAAACGTAAACGATCGCTTATGTCAAATCTTATATATAAAAATCTTCTGTGCGTGTGTATGAAAGTGAACTCCTCCTAAACGGCTGGAGTGATTGTGATGAAATTTTTTGTGTGTGTTTCAGTGGATTCAAGAATGGTTTAGATTCACAATTGGACCCGGTAGGTGGCGCTGCAGTCGAGTTTTAGGACTTCTTAGATATATGTCACCCTGGTACTAGGAGCGCACAACTGTCACCGTGGTACTAGGAGCGCATAACTTATGCCCTAACTTGAGAACAGCAAGGTAGCTCTCTTTGCAGTGAAGAGGTACCAGGGTAGCATAGATCTAAGGATGGAGGCCTGGGTAGTTATTCTGCATATTTTAATTAATTTTTAGGTTGATAGGGTAGGTAGGTAGGTTGAAAGGATAGGTAGGTTGGTAGGGTAGGTAGGTAGGTGGGGTAGGGTAGGCTGGACCAGGATTTTTGTACCGATTTTCAGGGCAAGACTTAGTCTGCCGGGCCCGCTAGTTGTATATAATAATTGTGTGTCCAATTGTTGCCACAAGACTGCGCTGTTCCAGTTTCAATACAAATTGGAATTTACGTTAACGCGATCGGGTTCGAAAAAAAGCTCACACTAGGCAGTCAGCCACCCGCGATCTTGACGATGTCGTCGGTCCATCTGGTGGGATGCCTACCAACGCTGCGTCTTTCGGATCGTGGTCGCTTCGAGAACCTTTCTTCCCCATCGGGTATCGGTTCTTCGATGTGTGATGTGGTTATTTTAATGCTAGCATGTTAATTGTCTTTGTTATTTTACGATACATACAAAGCCATGCAAAGTATTTCATTGGTGTCCCCTTGTTTCGCAGACAGAAATTTCATAGAATTTCGTTTCCCAGAAAATGTTCAACATAATATTTGGTTCTCGTATTTTTATTTCCACTATTATTGTTTCATACACTATTTACTTCAATGAAAAATATTTCACAGAAACACAATTCAATGAATTTTTAATCACATTTTTTTGTTTAACAAACTTATCAAAAAGTAGAATTATTTTTTAACGAATATTGTTTGTTTGTTGTATTTTTCCATGGAATTTATATCAACGACAATGTATAGATATAAATAGACAAAAACAAAAATGTTGTCTTAAAAAGTCAATATGTTGTGCTACCAAAGTTAATGACAGAAACGAATCGCTGCGAAACCGACTCCACGTAGGCTTGTCTGCCCTACACCTAGAGTGTAATTTAAATCTGCGTAGGCGTGGAGGGGCGAGGCGGCCTGCGAGCTGAGGAGCGGTGGTGAGCGTGAATACCATCTGCGACGATAAGCTCGCGTGGGACCGCCGGAGCCCCGCAACGCCGGAGCCGTGACAGAAACTATGCCTGCTGCATGTTGCATGCTCGCTTGCATGATGCATGCTTGCTTGCATGATGCATGCTTGCTTACATGTTGCATGCTTGCTTGCACGCTGCATGCTTGCTTGCACGCTGCATGCTTGCTTGCACGCTGCATGCTTGCTTGCATGCTGCATACTTGCTTGTACGCTGCGTGCTTGGTTGCATGCTGCATGGTTGCTTGCACGCACGCGCAGAAAGTTTGGTTAGAACTGAGAGTCCCATTCTTGGGAATAAATTTTATGTTAAATAAAAAATATAAGGATAAAGAATATTTGACTTGTTATTCTATGATATGATAATTCTAACAATAAACTTTATGTGAAACAAAAATCAATGATTTGAAAATCTTGAAAGTAATTATTCTGCGTATTGATTATTCTATGAAACGATATTATTAGAAAAATTTTATTTGATACGAAATTCTATAAAACTATTAGCTATGAAACAACGTACAACCATTTCATTTATTCTTTCTTAAAAGAAAAACAATAACCCTCGATAGGATTTTTTCCAGTACGGTAAACGTAGTTGCGTTTATAAACATATAAACTCAGATACACAAACACCCAGACCCGGAACTACTAACTATAGGTCATACCTTAGATTGTTGATAGGTCTTCGCGCGTATCAATAATCTAAGGGCCTGTACACACCACGTTGTTTAAACGCGCCGGTGACGCGCATTTTAGAAACGCTTTTATCTTACAGAGCAGTTTGTTGTCGTTTGTATCGATACACACGCGCGTTAGCATCGCGTTTCGTCGCCTTAGAGTGAAAACCTCGGGAATGCATTTTTGCTCAAATTTATTTTATTGGGTTTCTAGGAAGATAACCTCGCTACGCACATCCTGATCTGACTCATTTGTTCATTCGATACTCATAGCGCCAACTATGACAGTAAATGAGAACCTCGTAAATACTCGCATCTGTCAGTTTGGCGTGAATACCTTGCAAAAAACGAACGTGTCGTTCCTCATTCGAAAATTGATCGAATCATTCTGGATATAAAAGCGGGTTGAATCTCGATATTAATTAATAATAAAACATAAAAGACGCCGTACAAAAGTTTTACAGTACGCAGTTTTTCTTTCTCCTGAAAAGTTACCTCTTTTACACTTACGAGGTTTTCACTCTAAGGCGTCGGTTTGTCCATACAATCTTCTCTCGCTTGTAAATTGGTGTACCCACAAACATCGGTAATTTTTCTTCTTCCTTTTTTAAAAAATTAATAACAAAGCGCATGTAATCAATGCTGTCTTGACCGACACCAAGTTGCTACTGTTGACAAGGTTCTACTTAAAAACGCAATATGCCAGCGCGTTTGTACCGACACAAACTATTTGAATTTATACAGGTGTGCAAAGGTCTACAGGCTGCATCTGACTCGCGTGTGTATCGCGTCTGTATCGCTACAAACGCGCGTCACCGGCGCGTTTAAAAAACGTGGTGTGCATAGGCTCTTAGAGACATAAAAATATTGGTTCCGTGTGGGAATCAAACCCATGACACGCAGTGATTCTGTAAGACCTCATTCTAAACTCCGAATCTGAATCAGCTGTCAGTTTCTTGATTGGCATTTTAAAAACTCGGTTGATAATTCGAATTTACACTAGCGCCGCCCTTGCGAGCGTGTCAGCGAGTTGAACTAAATTGACAGGGAGATTTTGACAGATAAAGTATGAGATGATGTTAGAAGTGGCATTCTCGAAGGTAATTTCCCCGTCACTTAGGCGCTTACTTTGCACTCGAACCCGATTCAAAGTGTCAAATATATCAAGGTAATTTTGAACCTTACGCGATGTGAGATGCCAGTTGTTGTTTGAATTATACAGAATCGACCTACATGAGTCAAACGCTCAGCCACTTAAATTTCACGAAATATCAATAAAATGTAGTTATTTCCCAGTATATAACCTAATGACTGTTGTTATTTGGCTGCTACTTGTCTAATACTATAAAAAATTATACTCCATTAAATGATTAGTCAGTTTTCCGTCATTAAGTTCGTTTCAAAATGATACATAACTCATTCTCATACCTACGTGAAAATTTACTAACCACAAACCACAAACATTCATCGAATAAAAACTTCTTGAACGAAGTAGACTAGACAATATAAGCTATGGTAATCGGATCAGTAGTTTCGGAGCTTACCTGCTACAATCAAACTTACAAATATACAAACTTTACCTCTATATAATATTCATGTAGATTCATAAAACGGATTTACCTGAGCTTAAGGAAATCCATTATATTTATAGTTGGCAGGAAGGTGCGATTGCTCATTCTTCTCCATACGAAACTAATTTTTAAAAGGGGGAAAAAGTTTCAATTGCTTTTTCCAAAATTACGTTCAAAAGGGACTTTTTTTTAAATTCTATTAGGCTTGCTTTTGGCCGCAACTCATACTCATACTCTTATTATTTATAGCATTCCACAATGTTTTGAGTTATTTACATTATCGCTTAGAGCTAGGCACAATCGTGGACCCTGTAGGGCACAGCAACAACTCACCTGAGCTTAAGTGATGATGCGGCCTATGGTGGAGCACGCTTATCTAGTATGAAACGGTTCACTCGTGCCTTGAAGATACCCAGATTATATTTATTGGTGAACAAAAAGGTGGCAGAGAGTTCCACAGTCAGGTTTAATTCGGGTACAGCTTCAACTGATTTGGCGCCAGGTCAGTTGCTAACGAGATGGTGAAAGGGCAACCTCATATAGCCTAGGTAGAGTATATGTACTGCAATGCAGTTCTGTAAGAAATCACCCGCGAATCTGAACTGAAAAGTATAGTTATTCGCTAAAATAGTTACGTAAAAATCCTTCGCTTAAGGCTTCTCTCTCGAAAAAAGCTTGAAAGAAGCATGCAGATGAAGCAACTTTTCGTCGGCATTTACAGAGAACTTACATCTGAAAAAATGAAAAATGTTAGTAATCTACATGATAATAATTAATAATAATGTAATGTAATTTGGTTTAGTCACAATTTTTCTATCGGTATCACATAATAAGAAAAAAAAATGTCAAATCACCTTCAAATCAATGAGATGAAACCATTTTACTCCTTAATTTCATAACAAAAGAGTATTCAAAAAAATATCTATTGCTTTGCAATACAAAGGAAAATTATTTGGTTTTGTTACTTTTTACAAATATGTATTATTTTTATTACAATAAATTAAAACTGCGTCCGATTAAAGAATGCGTCAACATCACCTCCGCACTCGTCCACAAATTCAGTACGGGCCAAATGCTCAAGGTTATTGGCATGTATACAAGCCTTCTCATTCAGTGATGCTAGCGTAGTTTACTACAGTTTTAACCGCGGAATAAGAAGTAAGCACTGAAGTGAGTTCTTACATAATAGTATTGCTGAATTTAAATCTAAGTCAAAGTAAAATCATTTAATTAAATTAAAAGGCATGTTTGAACGTTATATAATAAAGTCTTAATTTAGTGGCCCCTTCCAAAACATTGTTTCTCATGGAGAAGAATAGGCATGAAGCCCCATACTCTTTAAAAAAAATCTAAAATGTGGGTAGCCCTTCGAATATGGACATTCCCAAGTTTCCTTTAAAAAAAAACTGAAACCTATTTTATGGGTAGGTAAGTTGTACTACCTAGTTATGAAATGAAAAAAACACATAGTCTTTTCCTAACTATGTTGACTTCCAGTCTAACCGGATGCATAGCTACCTGTCGGACCTTCAGAACCCAGTTACTGGGTAACATAATACCCCTTGTTAAGACTGGTTGTCATATTTGGCTACTGACTACCTATAACCACTGTCAAACATCTACAAATCACAGCTTTACGGACCAACGGCTTTATGTGCTTTCCGAGGCATACTTTATACTCAAATCACTTATACAAACCTTTTTACAAATAAAAACAAAACTCTCAACCACAAAAAGTCATTAAGACCAACTTAATTAAAATTAAAAACCGAAGAAATAAAAATCTAATTATCCAGCCAGAATGTTTAGCTGCAAACAAGGGGTTGAAACCTCTAATCGTTGTGCGGTCCAGCCGGGTATCATTACCGAGCCAGTCCGGTAATGAGAACCGGTAATGACTGGCCGTATGTAGTTTATCTTCGTGTTTGATTTTAAACCGGGTTCGGTTCGGGTATTTATTTTGTCTAACCAGTAATTACTGCTTGTGTAGGTAAGCCTGCCCCGCGGGTCCGTAAATATGTACGCTGTGGGTGGTTTAGTTACGTTCTTGTAGGGCAACTAATGAGTAATTATTAACATTAATTAGGAGAGACAACGTACATGATGTTGTTATGATTTAGTTTTGTTATCATAGTTTTATATTATCCTTTAGTTTGCACATTTTTATACAAAGTGAAATATGTCAAAAAAATAAATTTAGCTATTAAACTTTGTTTGTCTAGTATATTTGCGGAGAATAATAACCGATCAGTACATTTAATCACCGTGTGGTGCCGGTCGCGAATAGCGCCACCCCATTTCTACCCGTGGGTGTCGTAGAAGGCGACAGAAGGATATTGACTAGAGGATGGGCAGCAGCGTCCTTTTGAATACCATAACACCAACTGCGATTGCCAACGCGCATCGGCGTAGGGGTGAGAGAGTGGGGTGGGGGAGACTTATGCCCAGCAGTGGACGTGTAAAGGTTGACATGATGACGGTTAATCTGCATAGGTAAACATGGTGGATATACCTATCATTTATGCAAGAAATAGTCACTACTAAGCTAAACTGGTACTAAATAGTCAGATGGATAAATAGATAAAACATATCAGTGCAAGCACTCTGTGTGTCCGTATGGTGTCGGACGTAAAGAATAGCACCATCCCATATCTTCCCGTGGGTGTCGTAAGAGGCGACTAAGGGACTTACCAGAGAATGGGCAGCAGCGTTCTCTGTGCCTTTGTTACAACCATACTGCGATCGCCAACCCGCCTGCCAAGCGTGGCGATTATTATTATTATTATTAATCCTTTATTTCAGGCAACTAAGGCCCATAAAACACAATACATACATAAGCATAAAAACAAAAATTATAAACTAATACATATTTTAAAACAATAAACTTAAAAACTACTGCACACGAAGAGACGGCGTCGTGTTACGCTGCGAGGTGTCACGTAGCCGACCGCGGAAACGCCGATACAGCACACCTTTCGGCCAAAACTCTTCCTTGAGGAAGGTGGATGGGTGGGTGGATGGCAAAATCCCCCCTTTGGGGGAGGCCTATGTCCACCAGTGGACGTCTTTCGGCTGAAATGCAAGCGCGAGCACAATACTCAGAAACCTATACATTCATATTAATCTATACTAATATAACAGAGCTGAATTATAGTTTGTTTGTTTCTGGTCGGAACGCGCTAATCTCCGAAATTACTTATCCAATTCGGAAAATACGTTATTTATTTATTTATTATTTATTTATTTATAAATAACCAACCTATACTAACAGCTTACACCAGACATATAAGTTATTGGTTAATAATAATATAACTTAAGTACTCAACATAAACAAAAGAAGAAACATAACATATCATAAAAGAACATAGAATCTGACTGAATTACAGTAAATGAACAAAACGGCACGATAAATTATAATAATAATAACTAATCAATTTAACTCAAGGAGATTGTACTGGGAGTGGCAATTGTCTCCAGGTAACGGTTAGCGGCAGTCAGGAGTCTCAGGTCAGTACTCGCAAAGATATCCAATGATTCGTCATACAGCAATATGTTATCAATAAGGAAAAGGGCTAGGTACAGTGGACTGGTTTTAAGGGGCTATTACTAACAAAAAACTTAGATATGTACCTACCCGTAAGAAAATTTACGTGGACGACGTTGCAGTTCAAGGGCTAGTGTAAAAAATACATTAAAAAATGATGAAATGACAAAATAACCATCGACAGCGTACGCTTTGACCAATACTACCACTTCACCGCTCCCAACCGTCCTAAAACTACCTACTCGTCACTACACCCACTCATTTCATTAACTATTCGAAAAACCCCAAAAACGTAACGATCAAATTAACTTAATTACGCCCTCATTAACGGACTCTCCCATCGTTTTTCGAAATGGTGATAATGGAACCGTATTTAGTTTTGTTGAGAACCGTCCGTTATTGCGTTCATTAAATAGTGTACTCGCTTTTTGTGTGAAAATGTTTGTTTGATGGGTCTTGGGTGTGATTCTTAGTTCGACCAAAATGTTGTTGGTTCTTCTGTACTTAAGAAGATATTTCTGACAGCGTGGTCTAACCAGACGTCATCTAGTAATTATTTTGCACTTGTGTCTATTGTTAGGCCCTAATTACGAAAAAAATATTGTGACACAAAATGGCTGCCAAATAATGACGTATTGACGCGTTTTTTATGATTATGAAACTTATTTCAATCGATAACTGATATTCAAAATGGCGGACATGACACTTTCTGACAGGCGGCTTCCTACAAACATTTAGAAGACAACAAATAATCTTTCTAGGCATGACCCTGTAATTTGAAATGACACAAACATGGTAAATTATCAGTGTTAAGAGAATAAATCTATTGTTCTATTGTTAGATATCAGTTTTTAATAATCCTCCATTAGTCTCGTATCCTCCATTAGTCTCGTGCGGCTACGAGACTAATGGAGGATTATTAAAAACTGATATCTAACAATAGTAAAACAATAGTAAAAGTTAGATATCAGTTTTTTCTCTTTCTTTTTCTCTTAACACTGATAATTTACCATGTTTGTGTACGTCTACTGGGATCCTGGCTTGGGAACCGAAGCTAGGACCCCAGTAGTCGTAGGTCAGGCAAAAAGTGTTATAGGGTATTTTCATTAGGAATTTCTCAATAGCTGCCCGGAGTTTGAAAATAGGTGTTGAGACACCCTCGTGCCTCGGAAATCACGTACATTTTTTTTATGGGACAAGCCCGCCACACTATTTTTACAGACCAGAATCAGCAGTGTCGACTACCAGAAAAGTGCCGAAACAATGAAGCTCGACGAGTCCAGAGAAACGATTCAACTGTCTTGCCGTTCCATCGGACTATGAGAGTGAGGGAAGAGGGAAATAATAATAATAATATATTGATTTTCCGAATAAAATAGTACTAGTTTACAATGGCAATATGGCAACAATTTCAGTGAAAGTAGTGAGATTAGCATCTGTAGCCGAACTAGACATAGCCTGTATTTCGGCTATCAGCACCTTTCCCTCGAGTATTTATTAAACAATAATAGGTGCCAGCAGTTGAAACTTACATAATTGAAAAGTACACTTGAATTTCCTAGGTAATTAGGAAGTACATAGTTTAATCTTATTTCTTAAAGGACTGTGTGTGTGGTGAGTGGTGTGTATATGGGGGTGTTGTGTATGTGTAATTGTGTGGTGTGTAGGTGTGGGGGGGCTAAAGCACCTGTGTTTTCGCACACACTTGTGCAATGCACTATAATATTTCCTCCCGTCCAGTCTCGGTTGAGAATAGCCGTCGTAGCGAAATTCCGTCGGAAGAATAATTATTACAAAAAACTATCAATCTGCTAAGCCTTTTTCCAACTATGTTGGGGTCGGCTTCCAGTCTATCCGGATGCAGCTGAATACCAGTGTATTACATGGAGCAACTGCCTATCTGACCTCCACAACCCAGTTACTGGGTAACACTGTACCACTTGTTAGACTGGTTCTAAGATTTTCTAGGTTCTGATTACCTATAACGACTGGCACAGATCATAGCCGGGACCAAAAGTTAAGCATATGAAACGGATGGTCACCCATCCACGGAAAGACCGCGGCAAGCGTAGCCTAATCTTGACCGATTGATCCGGCTTTAACTTAGCCTCGTGCACCTCAGAATATTATTACAATACTGACCATTAATGTACAGACGCCAGCACCACACCCGCGACACTACATAGAAACGAAACGATATAATTGCCTACACTACTACTAAAGTAACAGACTGAAGGCCTAGTGTGAGTTTTTATTCGAACACGATCGCGTAATCGTAAACTATCGCTAATGTCAATTTGCATAAAATAATTGTGGTTCCAATTGTTGCCACTAGAGTGCGTTGTTCCAGTTTCAATACAATTTGGAGTTTACGTTAACGCGATTATAACCTCTTACTAGGCCCTCTGTACAGATACGTGCGTGTGTGTGCGTGTCTACGCGCCGCTCGAACAAAAACGCAGTTCCCAGAGCAGTAGGTCGACGCGGGGAGAGGTGAGGAACGGTTTCAGAGGGAGGCGGAGCGTGTCGCTACTGTACGGTAGTATTCATATTTATACTGTGCCGGCACATCATGCTTTATCAAACTGTCAAATTTTCTCAATTGAATATGAACCTTATTTTTTTGTAATAAAGTAGAAAATCTATCTAACAAAGAATCATGGCGAGATCCATACATACAAAAAAATAATAATTAAGAGGGTATAAAATATTTTCCAATAATATGAACAATACATTACCAGGAGTAGATTGATATACTTAGCATTTTTTTAAACCTCCACATAGTTAAAATATTACGAAATGAAAATAACACTTTTTCGTTTTATCTCGATGCCCGTTTTGTGTTTATATGAAAAAGAAATACCGATACGCGACGATAATGAATCTATAAAATTGGCAGACAAGTGATGTGACAAGTGTGTAGAAAAAAAATTCAGTGTGTACTTATGTACGCGCGTGAGAAGTTATACTTCTTCGAGTCACAAAATAGCAACGAAGGCAGTAAGTAGTTCAGCATGTACGTCAGAGATGGCGTTGTTTACAATTACTCCCGTGAGAATTTTGTGTGACGCTGTGCGCGCGCATCGTAAAATTTCACTCTCATCATTTTTTCATAACGCGCCTAAAGAAGTATAACTTCAAAAATAATCATTATTTGTGATATTGTTCCCATAAAACGATTCCATTTCAGTGTAAGAACTGCGAAACGGCGGCTGTCAGTGTCACTGTTCCTGTCAGTGGCCGTTTCGTTCTGAAATAAGGAGCTTTTCGTTAAACATTTACTTTTTTTTGCGGGGTATTAACAATATTGTAAATGCTTGAAGATACTCTTTAGGTACCCAAGAATATAAAAATTAGAGTTTCAAGTTCTCTAAACATCTTTTTTTTTTGTACAAATCCTGCCATGATTCTTTTCCCAACTGAATATGAGCCTTATAATTTTGTAATAAAGTTGAAAATCTATCAAAGAAATTTGACAGATTGTTGTACCTTGATGTTCCGGCCTCTGTACTTAATAACCTTTGTAATAGTCCATTCTACCGAGTTCGAGTAACAATGAAATAACTTGTTTATCAGTGAAATGGATTCATTACGTCGTATAATTATCATGCTAAAACGTTTTTAATAGTCATTTTAATTACATCAATAGCTTTCTATTAAAGTAACGTTATTATTATTATCATCATTGTTTCCTAATTTCGCTCATTAACGATAATGATTTGAAAATTAACTGTCTCACTGAAAATCGGTCAAGTGCGAATTCGACTCGGACACGAAGGGTTCTGTACCATCAGCTTCCTGCTCTTGTACAATGTTACTTGGGGTCGGCACAACAAGTTTTCTTCTTCTATTCTATCCTGTCAACCATAATTCTATCACTGACTGACTAATTCTTCTCACTGTCCATCTTTATACATAAAAATCTTCTGTGCGTGTGTATGAAAGTGAACTCCTCCTAAACGGTTGGACCGATTTTGATGAAATTTATTGTGTGTGTTCCAGTGGATTCGAGAATGGTTTAGATTCACAATTGGACCCAGCAGGTGGCGCTGTTGTCGGTTTATTTTTTATTTTCAGAGCAGGACAACGTCTGGCGGGCCCGCTAGTCTTCTATAAAAATTATCTCATCTTGATATATTTAACTCCAAAAAGGGCTTATTTAAGAATCTATTAATAACGTCTGTAATAAATCTAAACAAAACAAAACAAAATAATTTTATTCGCATAGTAGGTAAATACACACGATCCTCACACACACCATAACATACTCACACACCCACCTGCAACTCCTCACACACTCACCCACACTGGTCACTTTGCAATGCTTAGTTGGCGCTAGCAATTATTTTCTGTATGTATGTCTGTTTCTATATAGCTATTAAGGGGCTATTAAACGACTTTTACAGATTTTAAACTGACAATCACGTCAAAATGTGCAGTGTAAATGATTTGAAAAAATTATATGTTAAACTAGAACATTTTCTTAATCATTTAGTATGTGAATATTTTTGATTAAGTTCATATTAAATAGTTTAATTAAATCGTGAAGTTGTGTCTGACGCGTACAAAACATTGATAATCACACAAAATCTACCAGACTATCTTACAGACAATTTTATTATCTATCTTTTAGTATACGCCTTTTTTTATGTTAAAGAATACTATCTTTTATTTAATTTTTTCGACTAAACTTTGAGAGTTTTGGACGCAGCGCATACGATTCTCTGGTCGCTCAAGGTCGCCGGCGTATATCGTCTTAAATTATAAATTCGTAATTGGCTGTAAAACTGGTCTAAATTTTAAGATGAATTGTCAAAGAGCTGTGGATTTTATGAATAGTAAATAAATAAATAAATACATTTTATCTTCGGTATTCCTCTTCGTCTCTATCCATCGACATTTATATTCATAACTCTTTTGGTTACATGTGTTTCATCGCTCCTCTTCACATGACCATACCAAGACAAATGAGCAAGTCCACATACCTTCTTAAATATTTCTCTACGAACACACAACACACACTCACACACACACACACACACTACACACACACACACACACACATCACACACACACATACACGCCACACACACACACACCACACACACACACACGCACACTCACACGCATCACACACTTCATACGCCTAATATTAGATGGCGAACTTAATTATATTATACTATCACAGCTGTCCTCGTATTCCCAGACAAACTTCTATCCCTGTTTGCACTTTCAAACTTCCTCTAATATACTCATTCCTCACCTTATCCATTCTGGTCACTCCGTAAATATATCTCGAATCACCATTCTTATCACCGATACATTCAATCTTTTGTACCACAACACACACACAACACAAACACGCACCCACATCCACACACACACAACCCCACACCCACACATACACACACACACACACACACCCCGGGGGTTAACACTAAACCGTTTTTGTAAAATAAAGCATTAATAAACTTATTATTATTATACGCCTTTTTTCAGGCCCTATATTCCGATCCATACAGTACGATAGGTCTTATCACGGAGGTGTAGATTTTCTCCTTTAACTTGAGGGGCAACCGTGGGTCGCAAGTTAATCCGACGCATAACGTCTCGGTCTACCTCACCATCCCTTTGGACAAGCGACACGAGGTACCGAAAGTCAGAGCAGATCGGTTATGAGAATTTAAAAAACGGTCGAATTTATTTGGTAATGAAGGCCATACAATATTTATCACTAAATAAAAAGACGTGTTTAATGTAGAGTTAAATACAATAAAGATTTTTTTAAATATTTTACTGTTACAGGGGCCATAGTAATACACATTGTCTGTGAAAAAATCAAAACAAAGGAGTCTTAGTAATAGGGTCCCGCTTGGCACCCTTTCGGGTAAGAAACCCTAAAAATTGTCTTCACGTTTTCTCAGAAATCTCTAAGTCAGTGTCTAAAAAGCTTTCTGACGGCATTGTACCTAGCTCATATTTCTTTAACGTGGTACAAGACGCAAGCGAATGTTTGGTGACCATCTATAAATACTGTTTACGCGATACCAATTTCGAAATCAGGAGCTCTATACCTCCAAAACCGAGAAAGTGGGAGACTTTAAAGTAGTTGAGCTCAAAAAAGATCAGCAACTCACAAACGCGGTACTGCAATGTTCACGTTGCAGAATAGCACTATACTCGACACAAGTATAGTGAGACTATACTCGTCTAGACTAGACAGACTTTCATGGTTGGACTTACACATCAGATTTGCGGTCTCCACTCTAGAAAAAGTCTACCCTAAGGCCAATCGAGTAGATTTGCTCAATCTGTTAGTTTATTAATATTTTCATTGAATCTCGAATTAAATATATCATCATCATAATCATTTCAGCCGAAAGACGTCCACTGTTGGACACAGGCCTCCCCCAAGGGGGGGTGTTGTCATAATCGCCACGCTTGGCAGACGGGTTGGCGATCGCAGTATGGTTGTTACAAATGCACAGAGAACGCTGCTGCCCATTCTCTGGTAAGTCCCTTAGTCGCCTTTAACGACATCCACGGGAAGATATGGGATGGTGCTATTCTTTACGTCCGATAATACGGAAGGAATTAAACATAATATACAAAACTTATAAATAACAATGTATTTATTGATTTATTCAATAAGTACACCAACAGCACATACTACTGTGTCAAGAATTTACTGGGAATCTTATTTATAAAAATCTTTTGTGCGTGTGTATGAAACTGCTGTACCGATTTAGATGACATTTTTTGTGTGTGTTCCAGTGGACTCGAAAATGGTTTAGATTCACAATTGGACCTGGTAGGTGGCGCTGCGGTCGAGTTGTAGGACTTTTTATTTTAAGGGCAGGACAACGTCTGCCAGGCCCGCTACTTATTCTATAAAAAACAAAGTATAAAATATCAAAATTTATTGTATAGCCTTCAAAGTAGGTTCATTCCGTAATAATACACTAACGCCAACGAATAACCCAATAATAAAAACATTTTTTAGACGTATTTTTTAAAATCGACTTCAGTAGTTGCCGCGAATTTTCTTATACGAAATCTTTTTTTCCTTTGACTAGTTTGCATGTCAAACTCGTAAACCCATGTCTATGTAACATGAATGTGAGGTCTGAATTCACTCTTCCTAACACGTCTTCAGCAACGTTTACGCGATTGAGATTTTGCAGACGATTCAAATCATTTGGTACTAGTCGAGCGGCAACGATTTTCATGCCAAAACAATCGTTTAAAACGGTACGAATTGATTATTGAGATATAGAAAATTCTGCTAAAACGACGATTTTCAGTCACCATTTCCTTTATTACCAAGTTCGTTCAGTGAAAGGCGTTGATGGCCGACCAGAACGATGTCAATTTTACACCACATTTAAATGCATTATACCACTCATACGCACGTGTTTTTGAAAAAGTCAATTCACTGAAAGCCTTATGTAACATATTCAGTGCTTCACACGAAATTCTAATTGCAATGCAACATTTAAGACAAATTATTTGTTCGATATTTTTGACTGTAGTAAAAATCGCAAAACACAGTTAACATCATAGATATCCGAGTTGACATGAACTGACAAAATGGCGCACTGTGAACAAACAGAATGACCAATGACGATCGAACTCTGCGTGAGTAAAGAGGACAGTTGTGCCAACTTAGTGACAAAAAAAATTTAGACAATCCCAAATGAGCTTTTTATATGATTCATTCCCGGTACTTTCTTGACAGAATGTACATGTTGCCTTACGGTAGTGCTTAAGACGCTGACAACACCCAAATAGGCTGGTCTCAAACAATTTTTTAGCCAAATCTATACAGTCTGTGACGGCGGAAAAAATATATGTTAATTTTGAACATATTTCTGAGAACCCTGTTTTATTAAAAACACGTTTTTGAAAAGTTTTCTCGATACAAAAAAATGGTAAACTAACCTCTAAAAATGATCTTTCAACAAAAATATCTGTATAACTTATCAATGTACGTTGGTAAAATTTAAAACATTAACGTATTATATTTAAATAAAGAACTTGGTTGTTTTTTATTTTTGACTACTCAACTTATTTTTATGTAATGAATTTATTTTATCGTTTGTAAAAAGAACGAACGGTCCGTCATCACGCTTCTCTTTCATATGTATGCAATCTGACAGTGATCACGTAGACGCTGCGTCAGCTAGACGGACGTATGTCGCATGTCGCTTTGCCCTGCTATCCGTTCATGCCATATTTTGATAATTTTTTGTATGGAAATATATAAATATGTATAAAAATTGTGATTATTATTACCCGCGTCACTTTATTTCTTACTTGGTAGTTCGCTGTATAGCCGCCCTTTAAGAAAGGCGCTTGGATACCGGAGAAATAGTGGGCGTGGCTAAAATACCGAAACATCGGAGCTCAATAGCGGTTGACAGCGTCTTAAGATGAGATCTACCTACTACTAATATCATATAATCGATGCGTAAAAAAATGTATCGAATCTTTACCGTTGGGTGTAGACTAATATGCAGTTTAGTCGGCTGGCGAAATCATTCAACATTCATTCAACAAATGAACATTACGTCGAACATTAACCTTTCTTCGAAACCAACTTTAGTTTCTTCTGGTACTAATCTTTGGCGATAACGTTGCACCAGTTAATTTAATTAATTGTCATATTCATAAAATTCTGTATTCGTGTGGGTTATGTCGAATTTGGTTTTCTGAATGTCCAGTTCAACAAATACTGAAATCGCTGTCTTCTTTCTCCTCGGACCACATCCTTGACAGCAAACACATAATATCAGTGCGAGCAACAGTCTGGCGGGATCACGTAATGCAGCTTAAAATGGAACGTGGCCTGATTTGAACCCGCGCTCACACAGTTTAACTTCCCTGCCTTGACTCTAGGCCCCCTGTGTAGTTTGGCAAGGATCATGGTTTTTGTCCTTTCCAGCCGATGGGATAGGCAAATCCTTATTATTATTTTGTTAAAAGAACTTGGGTCCGGTATGTAGCCACGTTTATCGCGGCATCAGTGGCATCTGTAATGTCCTCTAAAGTGTATGTGTAATGTAGGTGTAGGAGCACTTATGCGAATCCCGCACCCCCGGCCGTAGGCAGAGATGGAACACCGCGGTGGTTATGGCATTTTAGCCGGTAACAGTCCGGTATGTCCCTCTGTCACCCCCAGAAGGAAGGAAGTCCATAAAGAATAATTCCCCATTTTGCTAGGTTGTGTTTGTAGCAGCCTACTTGGATGCGTAGTCTATTGAACGCTTTACACATTATTATAGGCCACTGCAAATCACATCCGAGTGGCAGGTGTTCAGGCATCAAGGTTCAAGTTGGTTTTGACTTGACAACCTCAAGAAATGGCGCTACATTTACGACTACGGGTCACGGGAAGACATGATCATTGTGTAGGTCTTTGGTCTTATCCAGGTTCATTCCGAAGCCCACCCGTCATGAAGATTAGGCCGTTTAGCAGCCTCTCCAGCTCCAGCAGAGACTCTTTGGTGTTTTGAATTAATTTAACGTAATTAATTAAACCCACTAGGGCCCCCACTCACTAGTGGGCCTCCCACTTGGTGGACTGATGACCTGGTAAAGGTTGCGGGGATCCGCTGGATGCGAGTCGCACGGGACCGGTCAATGTGGCGACACTTGGGGGAGGCCTATATCCAGCAGTGGACGTCTTTCGGCTGAAATCATGATGATGATGAATTAATTAAACAGCTCGTGGGGTGGAAGGGCCAGATTAGCCAATCTCCAAAACATCAAACAAACTCCCCCCCTTCCTTAGGGGAGGCATTTATTCATCAGTGGACGTCCCCCGGCTGCTGAAAAACATGAATTAAATTATTGAAAAATTGTGGATGTGTGCTCATTCATACACGTAATTAAAAACTTCATACATACTACACCCATTAGTAGGTCAGCCTTCATAAATAACCTCCACTTACATTCTAAATCTTGTGCTAATATTTTATGAAACAAGTTGAATAATAAACCGTTGGTAAAACCGCTCGTACGTGTGCTTGGCTGCCCGCCAGTAACGGTAATGGTTGCTGGTAAGGGGTTATGACGACGTTGCATCGTTTTTCAAAGGCTCTGGCGCAGAGGTAAATGTCTTTCAAATATACCTGTAGGAATTGTGCAGTATCTTGGAGTTTGGTTTACATTATTCAGACGAGGGTGTTTAACTTATAGTCACAAAATATAAAGGTTACAGAAGGACCGCTCCCGCCATCTTCAAAAATAATTACCTAAACTTGCCGAACTCACTAGGGCTGCTACTGTATTGACTCTGTAGGTTTTATTTGTGACAATATGAAATTCTATTGACACTGGTTAGAACTCTTTGCATTTTTTTTAAAACAAAATTTTTCTTTGCGTCATGAAATGTCAATGTCTCTCATTTATTCATTTAGACAACACGTGACAGTCGAGCCTGAAGTATGCTTGAAACTGCTTGAGATTGCCTATAAACGTAATATCAATGTGTGCGTGCGTAAAATGGCGGTTTGTTCTAAATGGTCTCTCTGCTCGGGCACGCCGCAACCTTACGTACTTTGTGTTTTAGTCTAAGCAGTGTTTCTGTGTTCCGATTTTGAAGGGGATTATGAATGGTGGTGTAATTATTAGGCACATGAGACATTTTGTTTCTGGGTTGGCAATGCATTTGCAAGACTTTTGGTATTACAGATGTCTATTGGCAGAGGTGACCACTTAACATAAGGTGGTCCGTAGGTTTGTGTTTGTTACGTGCATTTATAGGGTTCTGTACCCAAAGGGTAAAAACGGGACCCTATTACTAAGACTCTACTGTCCGTCTGTTTGTCTGGCTGTCTGTCACCATCACTCAAATTCAAATTCAAATTCATTTATTGTTTGTCACAGGTGGAGAAGGAGCTCATATCATAATAATATACATATAGTTCGCTGTAACATACCCACACCCTATGGGTATGTTACAGCGAACTATAATATAACAATATTTAAGAATAATTTATAACGTATCCATTAATATTTATTATTATTCATGCATAAATACTTCATAATTAATTAATTATTACTCATGTGAAAATACTATAGACCTGAGAATTTTGTTTATCTGATATAATCCAAACCCAAGTTATGAGGGTTTATGAAAACGACGAATCGTTTCGAGAAAAGGATGGTAGTGCCCTAGCGCTTCGCTTGGCTCGTCCAAATAATCGTTATTTTCACAAACCTTCACTGTTTCAATACGTACTTAAGGGGGACGCCCCTAATGCCGTTAGATTTGACTTTCTAAAAGTGTAATACTATTATAAAACTGACCAAAATTGTATTCCCGAGGTTTTTCACTCGAAGGTGAGGATACTGAACTGCAAGTTGCAAAACGCGCTAAGAAAATGGAATTTCGCGAGCCACCATAGTGCCTCACTCACAATCATTCTCATCATTTTCTCATATACCTACTGGGAACTTGAAATGGGTCAATTTGCAAAGTAATAGTACCTCACATTAACAACTACACCTCGGAGTAAAGACATTAAGCAATATTTATTACAAAACACCCTTAAAATGTCGGATATAATTCAAATTTAACAGACTATTAAGCAGAAATATTGTTTTCATAACACCGTTTCTGTAATTAAGACCGTACCTACTCCGTTATTAAAATTGATAATTTTGTCTGAATATTTTTGTTGTGGGTAGCAAGAGGCCTATTATCGTGATTAATAACTATAATAATAATAATCAAAACCTTTATTTCAGACCATGTCCATAATAAACTAGTAGGTATGGTTATTAAATTAGAGCACTAATCAACGTTTACAAGACGATGGATGATGATGGATGCTTGTGGGATGCTGTTGCATGCTACCTTGGGCTCTGCATAATAACGACGCGAGCCGCTTGCGCATGATGGAATAAAAGCCGTCTACCCTGGCCTCTGCAAATATACTGGAGGCACTACAAAAGGGGGCGGCCCTAACAACATCCTAAATTCATTGTTATATTGGACAGGTAGGGCACTGAGCGGCCTCTCCGTATACCTGAACCAGAGGCTGCATGTGTAGAAAGTCTGACAGTAAGCTCCTTGGTCGCTACAACGCGCAAACAGCATATTACTTCCTGAATTCTTCACATCGTTTTCAACTTATACAATCCCGGAAGGTCTAGACAAATACTTACTTTCTGTTAGTGTGTTTGCTAAACGCTAAGTAAAAAATGTATGGCTATAAAATGTACTAGGTACTTCTTCGCAGGTAATGTTGTTGCCGTACATTTATTATTTAGTGTAAACAGTACGTAGACAGCGTAAATGCCAACACGGTCTAGTGCCAGCATGGAGTAAAGTTTCGATGTTTAAATTGAAAATATAAGACTGAGCATCTAAGCTGTTTTATAATGACCTAGTGAGTACTCAAATCTAAATTGTTTACAATATTACTTGCTTTGGTCACAAAGTACGTAAGGCTGTGGCGCGCCCGAGCAGAGAGACCACTCAGAACAAATCGCCATTTTTGTCACGCACACATTGACATTACTTTTATAGGCATTCTCAAGCAGTTTCAAGCAGCCTTCAGTCTAGACTGTCACGTGTTGTCTAAGTGAATAAATGAGAGACATTGACATTTCATGCCGAACAGGAAAATTTTGTTATAAAAAAAACGCAAAGAGTTCCAACCAGTGCCAATAAAATTTCATATTATTACGAATAAAAACCTACAGAGTCAATACAGTGGCAGCCCTGGTGAGTTTGGCAAGTTTAGGTAATTATTGAAGATGGCGGGAGCGGTCCATTTTGTGCTTTGGTAGAGACGGTGACACAGTAAGTTTAAATATGGAGTTCGCCTTTATCATCACCATGAACCCGTTTGGCACTTAATGTTTATTTAGTTTTGAGGCTTTCTTCATCATTATCATCTACCACGCCTTTTCCCACCTATGTTGGGGTCTGCGTCCAGTCTAACTGGATGCAGCTTTACCAGTGTTTAACCAGTGTTTAACTTGGAGCGACTGCCTATCTAACACGTTACCCCTTGGTAAGACTAGTTGACAGATTTTCTAGCTTCTGTCTACCTATAACGACTGTCAAAGATCTACGAATGACAGCCGGGACTCCGAGGCACGAAGGGCTCCCGGGATGAAATGAAAAATCTGAAAACCTGATGTACTTACGGATTGTCACTAATGGAAAGAGAAATTATGTAGGAAGTTTGTCTACACTAATATTATAAAGAGAAAAGATTTGTATTTTTTAATGTTTGTAACGAATAAACTCATAAACTTTCAAGTCAAGAGTGAATAGGTTACTTCTAGGCAAGCGTGCTCCATCTTAGACCGCATCATCGCTTCCCATCAGGGCCTGTAGACAAAATCCCTTTTCTGTTAGCGTTAACGCCAACGGAAAATGAAATTGTATGAAGTTGACGTTTGCTTACGCGATGTCACGTGACGCAAATATATCAACTGCATACAATTTGATTTTTCCGTTGGCGTTAATGCTTACAGAAAAGGGATTTTGTCTACAGGCCCTGGTGAGATAGTGGTCAAACGTATGCCTATCAATTGATAAAAAAAAACTACTGGGCCGATTTCAAAAATTATTTTACCCTTAGAATGCTACACTATCCCTAAGTAACATGGCTATATATTTATTAATTTTAACAAATAGGGATCCTTGAGAAAATTCACGGACGAAGTCGCGGGCAGAAGATAGTAGGCTATAATTTGTTAGTTCTAGCCATGCGAGGCCGGGGTGGGTTGCCAATATTGTATAGAATTAAACCACAATGCTTTAAGATACTTGCATTATCAAACCAAGTATAAACTTTTGCATTAGCGCGCACGTAGTAGGCCTACATAAAAGTCATTTGTCTTGGCCCTAAGGTCTGCAGTAGACGTGAAAAGACGTCATCTAAATTGTAAACTTAAGTAGCACCAGTCTTTTTACTTGCTAGCTCCTTTTGAAGAAAGACGTTTCTAAAAACACTTACATTGAATTGTCGATGAGAAACATTGCTATGTTTTACTTTGAAGGGTTTGCGTTCTACATGACATTAAAAACTTTGTTCGTGCAAACATGAACTAACAACTTTGTTTCCTCAATTTCGTATAACGTGATAAAAATTTTGACTTGTCAGCAAAATGTTAGAAACTTTTGTAATCATATTCTCCCGGCCGAATTTCGGTCATGTCGGCCAATTTTAATGAGAATTAGCCAAGTACTCAGGAGATATTATAATAGTGGACAAGTGTATGTGTAAACAAACACAGGTGCACTCCCTGTTCTCTCACTCTCATAGTCCGATAGGACGGCAATCTGGCACGAGATTAGGCACAGGACCAACGGCTTTACGTACGAACGGACCGCGGCAAGCGTAGCAACCATCATGACTGGTCGATCCGTACGGCGACCTTTACTTAACGAGCGATTTATAATTATGTATTGATTCAATTTGTCTGAATTACTTGTTTTTTAACATAACAAATATTTAGAGAGTTCTATATTCAGAGCAAATATTAAATCATTTGCTATTTATTACAGAACCCTCGTAATTTTTCTTACACAGTTAACGTTTAATGGTTCGAGCATAATATAAAGGTTGTTTAATTACTTTTTTTTTCTAAGAGCACTTTATTTGTTGTTTTTAATAGGCATTTTTTTCATTAGCGGAGATGAAAATATATTTTTATAGCATTTACACTTCGGTGTTTTGGTCCTAATTAAAATACGGCTATAAATTTTCTTTGGTCTTTAATCAATTTGATTTTATTTATTTTGTATTGAGATATTTTAATTTAACAATGTATTGTAATATTCTGTTTTTTGTTATATTTTTATGGGTTACCAATTGGTTATAATACCTGAAATAAACCATAATAATAATAATAGTTGTGCCGATAGTTGTTACAGCCAATGGCTTAATTTCCAAGAGCCTCCAACTTCTAAGGAGGCTCTCGTTAGGCGGCTGGATCAAGGGCTTTTATTTTTGTAATATTTAAAAATGTAAATTATATGTATATAGGAATAATAACTGGAAATAATAATAATAATGAGACTGTATATCCCACGGAAGTGCGGAGGTCGAGGCTTTCTTAATGCTTAGACCCTGCACAACCGTGAGGTATGCAGTCTCAGGGAGTATTTCCTTGAAGCCGACGTGGGGATGCACTGAGATACGATCTCAGTGGACAAGGGCCTCACCCCGCTCTTCTTAGCGATCAAGAACTGGCGCAAACCATTAGTACTAGATACTAATGACCGCAGGGATGTATGGCAGAGTAAGGAGCTTCACGGGCGCTTCTATCGGGCCCTACATGGACCTGATGTAGACTACTTGGCGTCCGTATCGTGGCTGAGTTTCGGTGACCTCTTTGGGGAAACCGAAGGTTTTGTCTGTGCGATTATGGACGAAGTTATGATGACGAACAACTACCGGAGGTATATTGTGAAGGACGGCACGGTTGACATTTGTAGGGCATGCCACCGACCGGGAGAATCAATCCAACACATTATCTCTGGGTGCTCTCGTCTGGCTAACGGAGACTACTTGCATAGACACAACCTGGTAGCTAGGATTATCCACCAGCAACTTGCTCTTAAATACAGGCTTGTGGAGTCGGAAGTACCGTACTACAGGTGCCCGACCCAGTTCTTGAAAATGGCAATATCACGTTGTATTGGGATCGATCTATCATCACTGACAGGACTATTGTTGCAAATAAGCCTGACAATGGTGATAGATCAATTAGAGCGTCGCGCAATGATTGTTGACATAGCGGTTCCGCATGACGAGAACCTCGTGAAAACTGAAAAAGACAAACAAATCAAGTATCTTGACTTGGCTCGCGAGGTTGTCGACATGTGGGATGTGAATACAGCAGTCATTGTGCCGATAGTCGTTACGGCTAATGGAATAATTTCCAAGAGCCTCGACCAACATCTGAGGAGGCTCTCGTTGGGCAGCTGGATCAAGGGTTTGATCCAGAAAGCCGTGCTCCTGGACATGCCGCGTATTGTTAGGAGATTCCTCTCTTAGGAGCCCTGACCACCGGTAGCTTGGACCCTATTTCCGATACCGGTGAGCTACTATTTTTTATATATTTTTTTACCAATATTTAAAAATATAAAACAATATATACACAAAATTAATAAATGAGAATATCTAATAATAATAATTTAATTGAAAAATATGCTTGAATGTTATTTATCGTTTGGTTCCGGTTGTCAGTCGTTGATCTTTGACAAAATTAATCGTTGTAGGTAGTAAGAAGCTAGAAAGTCTGACAACCAGTCGTACCAAGGGGTACAGTGTTACCCAGTGACTGCGTTGTGCTCCCTCGGTGAATTTAAGTGATCTTGAGGTGAGCTGTCATCTCACATGATGGCATTTAACAGTACACCTCAATACAACAACAATAATATCACAACATCTGCCGACCTTCTTAAAATAGGACTTATGGTCGAAAGGGGTCGTATATCGACGCTTCCGAGAACGGTTACGGGACACCACCGACACCGGGACTCAATCGACTAATAAAAAGAAGGTGGTTCTCAATTCGACTAGTACATATTTTTTTTTATGTTTGTGCCACGCATAACTTTTTTCAGTGTAGTCCGATTTCGATGATTCTTTTTTTAATTGATAGTGTATATACCTCAGTTGGTCCCATATAAATTTCTTGAAAGTATTCCACCCCTAAGGGTGGAAAATTAAGACATGACTGTTTTTTTTGGTATCACCGTTTCGTAATTAAATTGTATGATAAGAAGTAGGCACTAAAAAGCGTAAAAAGAAACGTTTTTAGTTATTGAAGGCAGTTGCCTTTTTGTAAAAAACATTTTTTAGTTGATAAGGTTTTGATATTAATTAGGTTATTATGGTTTAAGATTTTTTTATTTTTCGTGACATCGCCAAGCGGCTGGTCGACTCTTCACGTGACCCGAAGGCTGGTCTATTTTTGGGTCAAAGAATCAGCATTGCCATACAACGTGGCAATGCTGCCAGCCTGTTGGGCACGTGCCCCGTTGACAGCGATGTGGACGAGTTTTTTGATGCCCTTTGAGCTCCCCTGTCTTTTTCTTGGAATTGTACATAATATTATTAGATTTTTAAGATTTGTATATAACTAAGATTATTTTGTGTATTTTATCTATGACCCACAGTTGGCTGAAAATAAAATGCATAATTATTATTATTAACATCTACATAAACCATGATAAAATGATATGACTATATTCAAGAATACCTATTATAAAGAGAACATATTTCACTCTATGTACATTTGTTTGTTACGGATAAACTCAAAAAATACTCAACATATTTTGAAGATTCTTTCACCGCGGACGAAATCGCGGGCAAAGTGCTTAGCATCTAATATAGTCTTGCCTCATGGCGGCTTGGGATTATTACTGCGCTGCGGGCGGAGTACTATTTTCATACTTTTTACTAGTTTTTACCATTTCTTTTCTTAAAAATAATATTTTAAAATAAAGAATACTGACTGTTATGAAAAGTAGTTACCCTAAACCTTAAGGTGTTTTAAATAGGCCATACTTTTGCTGCAACATTTTCGAGTATGGCCTGGTACGGCGAAAGTAGAATAACCTTGGTGATAACCTTGGATTTAAAACATTACTGGGAAAAAACGGCCTAAATAGGAGCGCTGAAAAGTAAAGCTCTAACCAGACATATCAAGGTTGTGCCTAGAACGTGACGGCAGTGGATAAGACCGTGAATCCATGTCCCGTCGCGGACTTTTTGTTCACACACGTCAGGGATGTGACCGGACCGTGGACAGGTTGCGACCTTCCATCTATGCCCCTCAGTCACCATTTTGTTTTATATAAAACGCTTATAGACCGTCACAGACGTAGCTATAATATATATTAATATAATTAATAGCAATTCATATCACGATATATTTCAGACGCAGCTATAATATATATTTTTACTACGTCACCAAAATATGTGGACAGATATAGCAAGGCATATTAATATATTTCAAAAATGTGAAACAAACAACGATCGCAGACGTAATAAGGGCGAAAATATATTATTATATTATAGGAGCTACCGTTTGAGGTGTGATGGCTATCTATAATATATATTATAGCTACGTATATGACGGGCTTAATCGTGCGAAACGCTATATATGCGTACCTATCGCTTCTATTCAATTTTTTTTTTTTTTAAATATCGCCAACTTGCTAGGATCATATCGCACGTCGGCCCGGACACGAACGTTTGTGAATGAGTTCATATTTTTCCCACCGATATTTTTTTGAGCATGTGACGTGTCACGGCCCGTTCACGTCCTGAGCACGGCCCTGATATGACTGGATAGACCTTAAATGAGACTTGGCGTTATTATGTAAAAAGTGTTGCAGCAATACTTGTTGGAGTGGCCGGGTTGCATTGAAAATATGACCTAGTCAGTTTTTCCGTAAGGAAATTCTTAGCAGCAGCTAAAGACGGAGTTCGGAAAGGGATCCCTTCTTTTCGCATAATGTTCTTTTTACTAATATACTTTGGCATAACTGTTTTGGCATAAATTTGTTTGCCATAATAATACTTTGCTATATTCTTTTTTTGGCATACTGTTTATGTTGGCATAATAATCTTTAAGGCTAATTTGTTTTGGCATAAATTTATTTCGCATATTGTTACTGTGCAAATCTATTGTGCCACGCTAAAGTATTGTCTTCAAAAAACAGTATGTTGTGCTACAAAAGTTGATGGCAGAAACGAATCGCTGAAAAACCGACTCCACGTAGTCTTCTCTGCCCTAGAGTGTAATCTAAGCCCGCGTAGGCGCGGAGGGGCGAGGCGGCCCGCAAGCTGAAAAAAAAAGAAAATTATGCGTATCTTGTTATGCGTAAATAATATTCTGCGAACATATAATTATGAGAAACAAAAGTATGCCAAGTTATATTAGGTCTTAATATTTTATGCAAATGGATAGGGAACCGTTCGGAAAACACGTTGTTCCTTCTCTTGATGCTCTCTCCTGCCGTGTCTGATTGCCGTTTCATCAAATATTGGGAGTGAGGGAAGAGTTGCGCACATACTTGTGCATTATATTATCTCGAGTGCATTGGGCTAGTTTCCATTAAGATTGGCCATCTTGATCGAAATTCGGTCAGGAGAATATTATGGTATCTTGAGATCTTAAGGGTCAAATCACACCGGGATGGCAGCGGTCAGCAGCGCAGCGGCCGGCAGTTTTGCTGACAAACTATTTTTAAGTTTATCTTTGAACATCAAAGCATAGTATCGTTTAGGAATTTATATGAGTCAGGCAGCAGCTCGCGGTTTTTACTCCAATCCCCTAAAACTATGACCTACTTCTTAAGGAAAAACCAGTGTTAATTTAAATATCAGACGTTGTTATCTTTAAAAAGCAAATAAGATTTATCTCTGTTAATCTTATCTTTTCGATATTGAGGGCATCAGGGATTCCCACGTCTTCTAAGGAAACAACATTCTAAACAATTTCAAAACAATGTATGATTCAGTGTTTGTATATTAAACAAGCTACTTTTAAAGAGGAAAATGTCTGAGGAAAACGATAATATATGTTCTGCTTAATGTGTTTTCATTTTGAAATTAATTGTTCGGTTCCAAATTCCCGGTCGCTTTACCTACCTACGTCATTTATTTATTTATTTATTTATTTATACTTCATGCACAAAGGTACAAAGGCGGACTTAATGCCTTAGGCATTCTCTACCAGTCAACCAAGGGTGGTGAAGAGATAACATGGCAGGTGCATATGAAAAAAAAAATATATTAAAAATGAGGATTCATGTAGGAATTTATGTAATTAAGAAGGTATGCGTGCGTGACCTTCAATGCCCTCTAATCATCATCATCTGCCAAGCTTTTCCCACCTATGTTGGGGTTGGATTCCAGTCTAATCGGATGCAGCTGAATACCAGTATTCTACATTATAGTATTTCGGTCTAATCTGAAAACTATATTTACTTTTTATAGGCATGAAATCATTCATCGCACGTTATGTTTACATCTTATAATATTTGTTTTTGTAGATTCTTGGAATCTTATGAATAGAATGTGTATTATCTACTTACGTTTTTTTTATGCTGTTCCTGTCGGCATCCTTTGTATTATATTCCTGTATAATTGGATCAAATTAATGTTTACAAACCTGAAAAATAAATAATGTTTTGCTTTGACATGTTTGTCAATGACAGTTGTCAACATTACTTCTAAAAGTTTTCGGCTAATAACGTAAATCTGTTTGTCTGTGTTAGATATTAAACGGCTGAATACCCGCTGTATTATCGTGTGTTTCTTTAGATCTAATTCGCACTAATATTATATATAAAATTATTGGCATACGACAATTATTAAGTCTGGCCGGTATTATAATACCTCGCTTGGAAAAACCAATGACCGTTCTAGAAAGAGGATTCATAATTGGATTTTTTACGAATTTCGGAAGAACGGTCAGAAAACAAAACCTGTCAAAGAGTCAGTCTAGATCTCGGAGTCGCTTGGGTAACACGCTGATTACCCATACGCTTACGTTGCTGAAGTCTACCAGTCTACTTGCTGAAGTCTACCAGTCTACTTACTACAAGTCTACCAGCCTGCAACCGAGAGTCGGTTAAGCGGGTTAAGCCGAGCTGTCGCGTGCCTGTGCTCCCAGGGCGGGTCCTCCTACTGAGACCGCCTGGGTGACCTCCGTCTCCGAGCTGATCGCGTCAGGCTTCTCTTCGGCCGATCCTGTACGCCGGCCAGGCTGGGGATCATAATCCTTCTGGAAAACTCTGCCTAATCCCAGTGCGTTTAGGTCAGTACTTATTTTTATACTAACAATTGTTTTTGATACTCATCACATTTTATCTTTCGTGTGAGAGCTAATAAATTCAATTCGTACAGTTCTACATAGCCTTTTATTCCTTAAACCATGTAGAAATGTTACAACATGAAGCGACTGCGTGTCTGGTCTCCACTAAGCAGTCACTGGGTAACACGATACACCTTGCTGGTAATAGGAGGCATACATTGTTTGCCCTCTATCCCTATTAGGGCTCTTACACACGAGCGGCATATTGTCAACGGCAGAGGTAACTGCAGCCGTCGACATACTAACTTCAAACGACGACAATTACGGCTGCCGCTGATCTTTGGTTGGCAACCTGCCGCTCGTGTGTAAGAGCCCTTAGGTGTACAGTCGCCCGTGCCCTGTCTGTGTTAATGCTCTCTTGGGCGCCAAGCCTGACTGTGATGTGTTCGTGGACTGTGATGTGTTCGTGGACTGTGATCTTTTCAGTATGTTTGGAGTATTGAGAGATGAGCTGGTAAATATCGTTAAGTATATTATTAAGTTATTAACTAATGGGCGTTTTATGTTAGAGTAAAATAAATAAATAAATAATTATGTAAGTCAGTAAGATAAACCTGAAACTTGAAAAAAGTTCTAGTAATGAGACTAGAGAGTACCCACGCATAATTTTCAAACGACATCTCAAAATTTCAACTACACTGAAACAACGCGGGTCTGGCGACTTTGGCATCTCATATCCATATCTCTGTACCATATTTCTATACGGTTTCTTTTAACTTTATTTACTTAAATAATAGCTATTTACTGTTTCCGACAGCTCTTTGAAGTAATGCATCGGGGGAAGTACTACCGTATGCACTATTTTCCCGGCAATCAGCGATGACGTATCCCCCTAAAAATCCCCTTCTGTGAATGTTTATCCATTTTGTCACAAACACAACTAACTTCACAGGTTACAACCCAATGCGATAGCGTGGTTCTTAATTGAATCGTATTACGTATGGCATAACACATACAATCTAATCTTTGTGAATTAATTCAGAAAACGAAGTTTGTAAAGCTGTAATTAAGTTGTCATCATCATCATGTCAACCTAGACGCCCACTGCTAGGCACAAGTCTCCCCCAAGAAGGGTTCAGTCTTAATCGCCATGCCTGGCCGATTCATTTTGGCGATCGCAGTAGGTGCAATGGTACTCAGAAGGACGCTGCTGCCCATCCTAATATCCCTTCTACGAAACCCACGGGTAGAAATGAGGTAGTGCTGGCACCACACGGCATAGGTGAGCTATGATCCCACGTAATACCAAGGATTGACAGCACACTTCATGCTCCAGCGGGGTATTTTTACAAAAACTTCTTCTTCTTCTCAGTCGTAAACTCCTGGCGGAGTGGGCTTGGTCATGGATCGTCTGGTATGTTGGATGCGACTTTTGCGAGACTTTTCCATCTCTCTCTATTCGCGGCACTGCTTGTACACTCGGTAGGGAAACACTTCGTAGTCAATTTAATGAGATTATTGAAAGAACTATGCGATCCTGCGGCACGATGGACTTTGAAGAAGGTATGAATGCGGGCTGCCCAAGATCGGGTTTGTTGACGATCTCTGGGGAAGGCCTACGTTCAGCAGTGGACGGTAATAGGTTGATATGATGATGGTGATGACGATTGAAAGAGAGAGATGAGTTTTACATAATAGCACTAATATTAAAAGACTAGACAGAATGACAGAGTATTTTCTACTTAAATTAAGAAAGAATATCTATGAATAGTTACTGTATTTTAGGAAACGTTGAAATACATAGTAAGTAGAACTACTCGTCCGTATGGTGTCGGACGTAAAGAATAGTACCATTCCATATCTTCCCGTGGGTGTCGTAAGAGGCGTACCAGAGAATGGGCAGCAGCGTTCTCTGTGCATTTGTAACAACCATACTGCGATCGCCAACCCGGCTACTAAGCGTGGCGACTATGGCAAAATCCCACCTTGGGGGAGGCCTATGTCCAGCAGTGGACGTCTTTCGGCTGAAATGATGACGAATGATGAGAACTACTCGTATAGTTTTCAATCAGCGGATTTTTGTTTATAATGTACAAAAAAGTCCAAAATTAAGAGAAAGGATTTGTTTCTTTGTATGTTCATTTGTAATGGATATTTAAAAAAAATACAACCAATTTTTTAAAAATTATTTACGTAGGTATAGGAAGCTACGTTAATCCCTGAGTGCTAAACCTATGCTATATTTTCTTATCAAAAAATTTGGAAAGTAAAAATATTCACGGTGACCAAGCCGCGGGTAATGTGCTAGTGTAGAATAGGACATTAATTTTCAAGAGAAGAATAATATTATTCTCGTCGTCGTCATACGGAAATCTGTCCATTTTCTAGCGCAAAAGAGAAATATAATATCATTTTTTAAAACAAAAGCTTTTCCTTTAAGAAAAGTGTAGTGTGTAGCTGTCGTGTCTAGGCGCTAAGTGCATATTAGAGCTGTTCACACGAACATTAAGCTGCGTTTTTTATATCTAGCACAGCGGAAAATTTTAGTCGGGTAACAGATGTGGGTACTACTTCTCAAGGATTAACAAAGTAGATAGGTTTACCGGGTGCTGTTTATTAATGTAATCTTTATGATATATAAGAGGATTTAATGTTTTGTCCATGGTTCCCGCTATATTTTGTAGAGTAATTGAAAAGATGGTTGGATGGATTTAACGGTAGAATTGAAGGTGATATGCGTAATGCCAGCAACGAAAAATAATAGTTTCGAATGTCTCGCTGATGGTTGAGATTTAGCTGAACCATTATGAAGGGAAACCGAATGATCTAACCCACGCGCTCCTCGCGTCATATTCGTGAACGGGCGCTATCAGTTGAAATTGGTCATCTCTTAACTGGCTACTTACTTACTGGTTACTTTCTTTTGTTTTGTATTGCTCTTTACCTCCTACATTGTTTTTTCATATAAAAGCAACAAGAATAATGTAACCAGTATTTTGTTAATACTTAATTTAAAAGGATGTCCATGGAGCTTCTTGCTCGTTCTCCTACACAGAGCCTACCTACGTTTTGAAACGAGCAAATAACTTCAACTTTCTGACTAACCAACCGACCTTTTGACAATTCAAAAGTGCCAGTAAATGGTTTAATAAAAATAAATGCTTTGACTTTTACTTTGAATTGTAAATTCACGAATATTTGTGCGTTTCTCATGGATTTTTTTCGTCTTGGGAGAACCAAGGGTTACGCCAGACGCTTACCAACTACTGCTATGAGTCGGGAGCAAGCCCGATATTCGCTTCACCCAACTGACCTAGTCGTGATCCGGTACAACCTATTGTAATGTGACAGTTTTGTAAATAATGGGTACAATTGTTATCAGCCGTATTGTTTTAATTTGTATTTAAATTATGACATTGATATTATACAATGTATTCTGTATTGATTGTAACTGGCTTTTGTTTCGTAGGAACGTTTAGTCATAGTTGGATGAACATGTTATACGTGAATGCTTTTCCTTGTTGTAGTCTCAGCACTAGTTGTAGACGGTTAATTACTCGATTCGAGTCGATTTTCGAATAGAAACTGCGACTATTTTACAGCATTTTGGTTTAATTTTATACAACTAGCAGAATTAGTATGACCCGTTGATGTGAATAAAAGCTTTCAACTAAATACATATTATGCGTGAAATTGGTATGTTTATTTTATTAGATTACCTACGTTACTTCACGCGCTCGTGTAAATCTCTCTGATGTTATAAATATCCGATGTAATGAACAAAAGCGTCGATAAGGCAGGTTTCTTATCAATTTTATGATGTGTACATATTTTAGTAATCTGCATGATTACTCATTCATTCACCTGTGAAACGCTCACGTAGGAAAACAAAATACTACATCGTTGAACAAAAAGTAAAACGCAGCGTTTCACAACAGTGAATGTGAAGGGGCTTTACCGTTGCCGCGGTCTCCCGTGACTACTGCAACATCTTTGAGAAACAGATGTTACGTCATGAAACAGATTTCTATTGTTATATAGGTACCTATGTATTTCCACATTTTACTGCTATTGAGATGATTTTCGAGTTTCCGAGTTATGGTGCAAGACAATGCTTAAAAATGTCATGAGCATGACAAGTTGATTCAAGCTAGTTAACTAGTTTTGATTGGATAAGAGGCATTTTGTTTTTTCCAGAAATAGGTACAGAACCTCCAAAATTCTTCAGTAGACATAACGGAAAAGTTTAAGCAAAAAATAATATAACGTAAATCGGAAATTCAGCTTCAATGTTCAGCTTCAATGTATGTTTAAGAATCCACTGTACTTAAAAGGTAAATGTTTTGTACTTATTAAATCAATCGATATCTAATATGAAGAAATGTAGACGATTTAATTACCTAAATAATTATTCACATATAATTAAAAATAATTCTTCCGTATGGTGTCGGACGTAAAGAATAGCACCATTCCATATCTTTCCGTGGGTGTCGTAAGAGGCGACTAAGGGACCAGAGAATGGGCAGCAGCGTTCTCTGTGCCTTTGTAACAACCATGCTGCGATCGCCAACCCGCCTGCCAAGCGTGGTGATTATGGCAACCCCCCCCCCCCCCTTTGGGGGAGGCCTATGTTCAGCAGTGGGAGTCTTTCGGCTGAAATGGTGAATTAAAAATAAACAAATGACTAGTTAATATCTTTATTATCACAATGCATAATAATAAACCGGTGTTTATTTTTTATGTAATGAATACTTATTATAAAAACAAATTATAGGTATTTACAATAATTCTTAAAGTTCTTAAAAGCTATTATGGCATTGTATTTACGTCTATTGCACACACATAAACTACGCATATTTGTCTATTTCTATTCTATACAAATAAATAAAATAAAAGTGTATGTGTGTAATGTCGAAATAATAGCTTTTCACTATGTGTGTATGAATGTTTATACGGTACTCACATCAAAATAGCCATATTTATGTACTATTTTAATTGCAATAAAAAATCTTAAATTAAAATGGTTTTTCACAATAATAAAATGTTCATAGAACAACTGTTTTTACCGCCCCGAAGGATGCGTAATAAATTTAAAAAAAAAACCTGACAAGTGCGAGTCGGACTCGCCCACCGAGGGTCCTGTACCTACATATTTGTAGGTACCATACTTCTATACTAATCCATACCTACTATCCATACTTTTATCTACTTAATAAGTATTATTAATGCGTTTTTTGCGACATAAACGGCCGTATCTTTTTTTTACGTTAACATAAAGGGTGGATTTTTAACAGCATCAAGGGACCGTAGACTTGAGTATATGATTTTATTTTTAATTTCAACTCGATACCTCCACGCGTTCCCGAGATAAAGGGTCTAGACAGACAAACGGACAACAAAGTGATCCTATAAGGGTTCCGTTTTTTCCTTTTGAGGTACGGAACCCTAAAAAAAGGTCAGGCTGTATAACATCTATCTTATCATGTCAACCTTCAGACGCCCACTGCTGGGCATAGGTCTCCCCTAAGAGAGGGTTCAGCCGTAATCGCCATGCTTGGCCGATGCATGTTGGCGATCGCAGTAGGTGTTATGGTACTCAGAAGGATGCTGCTGCCCATCCTCTGGTCAATATCCCTCTGTCGCTTTCTACGACACCCACGTGCAGGAATGGGGTGGTGCTATTCGCGAACGGCACCACACGGCGAACATCTATCTAGTTATGTACATTTTTCACAAGTTGACAATTAGCGAAAGTAATTTTATAGAAATACTCGCTTTTGTTCGCAATTTCATTCGCGTGAATGCAGACGACATATAATATGAATATCCTATACCTGCGGTTCAAGCTGAGTCTGTACCAAATTAAAAAAAAAAATGGTTTAGTAGTTTCGCCGTAAAAGTGGAACAAACAAACAAACTCACTTTGCATTTATATACCTAATATGGATAACACAGAAGCAGACTGGAATGCCTCCTACAACAGCGCCAGCGAAAATCTCACCAAAAAATATTAACTAAGATCATATCCGTCAGTAGAAAAGTAATATACACCGGTCGCGTTACCAGGGTTCCAGAAACCAGCAATAGTTCTATCGTTCAGAGAACACATCCCACTTTTGAAGTGCTTGTATTTGTCGCATTTGTATGCCTTGTACCTGTCCGGATGCGCGACAGAAGCTGTCCACATCATCACGCATGTCTTGTGGTTACATTTAGCTGAAAATGAAGAGTCAATGATTCCTGGGATCAGGGCAGTCCCACATTTCGGTTGCGTTTCTCCTTTATTTACGAAGAAATCGATGTCTCCCAACACACTCGTCGTGCCTAATCCACCAGCGTTACAATGATATACTTCCACGTACTCTGCAACGCCAGACCTGATCTGCTCCTGAATTAAACTGTTCTGGAAGCAAGGTCCAGCGGGATCCAAAGCTGTAATTCTTGAAATTTTCTGACCTGTAGCATTGAAAAATGTCTCACCAACATGCCCCAACATTTGACTGCCCAGGCTGTGGCCAATGCAGTGAATGCTTTTGGGTGAGATTCCGCCTTCGTGGAGACCGACCAACATTTGCGCCAACTGCTTTCCGATGTAGTAAACGTATTTGACGGATCGTTCATAGCTCTTCTTCTTGCCTTGTCTATCGTTAGTGTAAGCTGAATGATCGATAATGATGAGGTAACTGTTTGGGAAGTTCCTGAAGGCTTCCCTCACTCGTTCTTCTGTGTTCTTGTTGATGTTTGATTTGAAGCCACCGACAAACATGAAAAATTTCCTGACTTTGTCGAGTTTCTTCAAGGAAAGTATTCCATGGGCTGCTTCGTTGATAGGAAAGGTTTCTACGACGTTATTTTGGAAGTCGTAGAAGTATACGTCAATACCGCTGACGTCAAGGTTCAGGTCTCTGCTGTGTTCACCTGGAACGATAAAAAGGATTGTATCAGATGCGTATCGGACACCATTGAACCAGTCAGTTCGAGGTGCTTTATCATCATATGAAGTAATTTATGAGGCGAGGCAGGGCAATTCTGAATGATATATGATAAATCCTGCAAATTCGAATCCTATCTCATTTCTGATTTCACTTACCTAAAGTAAAAAGTATTTGGTATTCGCTAAAATAATTACGTAAAAATATTTCGATTAAACTTTGTTCTCGCTTAGTGGCGCTAGCGTAGATTTTCACGAGTTACAGAATACCTAATACAGTTTTCACCGCGGAATCAGAAGTGAGTACTGAACAATACTATTCTGTAAGTTCTTACAGAATAGTGTTGCAGGGTAGTAAAGCAAAACCTGAAGAAGACAAACTATAATTTGTAATATGTTGTGACAAAATTTCATTAATTATAGTTACAATTAACTAAAAACAGCTTCTTCTTCTTTTCGAATTGATGGTTTTTCTTTATGCTAGACTACTACTTGGGCCCAGTAGGTAGCCACATTTATCGCAGCATCAGTGGCGTTTTTAATGTCCTCTAAGGTGCAGGTGTAGGGGCACTTTGGGCACTGTAATAAGCACTAGGCACTAAAAACAGCTGATATCAAACTGTTTTATTGTAGGTACGAAAATAAAAATCGAGGACGTTTTCAGCGTTTATTTGAACTGTCAAATTGTACAAACAGTGACACTATACGGGCTTGAATAACGATGTTATACTAACTAGGTTTCGGTGTTTTATTTTTGGTAGATACACACAGATAACAAATACTCAACATTACGTTTTTATTCTTAGAAGAGGTAAGCAGAAGCACGATCGGAGGGAACGTAAGATAAATTCGATCGATTTCGCACATTTTTATTTATTTAGTTTAAAAACTTGAATTATACAATGGGTGATACTTAATTTGTACTTGTAGAATAAAATTATTAAACTAAAATGTTATAGGACAGTCGTATTTCCCACTCAAAAATTGAATTGAATACTTTTACGCTTGCTAGGCCTTATTGAAGCCTATTGCTCTCAACTCAGACTTCTGACTTCTATTGTGAAATAGGTCAGTTGCGCCCTTCTGTCTGGTCACTTACTGTCTACGGAGGTACATCCCGCGCTATAAAGAAACGAATTAAAAATGGCGGCCAAACAAAGAAGCTTATCATCCCATTTCACTCACACAGTATAGCGAGCGAGTGAAAGAACATGATACTGTCGATTTTAATTTCTCTTTTAATGGCACTGGTGCATCGTACCATCCACAAACATCAATTCATACGAATTGGTATCGCCGATGTCTTGGCATACGTCAAGCATGGTGATTACAGCGGTATTAATCACCACTTTCTCGAATTTAAATGATAGCTCAACGTACAGTAATGGAGGGTTAACGAAATGATAAGTACCTATTCACATCATACTGACATAATGTATTATCTATTTTGAATTTGTAAACAAAACAACTTTGTATCTGATATTTACATCCACGTGATGTGCATACCTCTTAAATACAAAGTACATACTGTTAAAAATGGCTATGTATCCTTTTATTTTTTTGTACCTAAAAATTACATTTTATAATCTAATCTAATATATAAAAATCTCGTGTCACTGTGTTTGTTATCGAACTCTCCGAAACGTGTTGACCGATATTTTTGTTTTTTTTTTGTGTACATTTGGTAGGTCTGAGAATAGGTCGTAGTTTTTTTTTTAATTTTTAGGGTTCCGTACCTCAAAAGGAAAAAACGGAACTCTTATAGGATCACTTTGTTGTCCGTCTGTCTGTCTGTCTGTCAAGACCCTTTATCTCGGGAACGCGTAGAGGTATCGAGTTGAAATTAAAACCATATACTCAAGTCTATGGTCCCTTGATGCTGTAAACAAATTAACCCTCTATGTTAACGTGAAAAAAAGATACGGCCGTTTATGACGCCAAAAACGCATTTATAATACTAAGTAGATTAAAGTAGGTATGGATAGTAGGTATGGATTAGTATAGAAGTATGGATATGTACCTACAAATATGTACGGATGTATGTACTCCGGAGTCCGACTCGCACTTGTCCGGTTTTTTATATGGCAAAACAACGTTTGCCGTGTCAACTTGTATTGGTAAAAAAAATATAATGTATAAAATATTGTCACCCATCGGTGTTACTATTACTCTGTTTATTAATTTGTTTGCAATATACATTATTATTATTATTTGTTCGTATATAATTTTTTTTTTTAAATAAAATCATTTAAAAATGTTAATTAAGTATAGCCCATCGGTATCGGGAACACGGTTAAAGTTTCAGAGAGAAAAAAAGTGATAATAATGCGAGCAGTGCCCAGAAGTATCTACTGTCTTCTGAACCAAACCCTTGATGACCCCCCAACCACCCAACGAGAGCCTCCTTAATTGACCGTCACAACTATTTGCACATTGACCTCTCATCCCACATTTTGACAATATCGCGAAACAAGTCAGTTATTATAAACTATTAAATATAATAAAAATATTTTTATACACATCATAATGAAATATTCTTAGCCCTTGTACTTCTGTAATGTATCTTCTATTCGTGTCAACTTCTAACGAGAAGTAATATGATATAATTAATATATTTACTTTCTTAATAATAAAAAGACAAAGAATTACAATACTCACATTTAACCATCTTCAAAGCAAAATTCAATGGTCCATATCTCTCCAATGATGCACTTATGAAACCAAAATACATTAAAAATAAATATAAAACAAATATTTTCATTTTATTTTGTGATATTATTAAAGACACTCTACTAGAAACAGAAAAGCAACGTTATGAGTAAACAGTTGTTCAAGCCAATGATGTAAGAGCACTGTATGTGGCGCGACCTCATAAATTAGTGTAAGGTAGTGCCGAAGTGAACAGCTTATATTGTTACCAAGTTTATATATGAATTAGTCACTTTACTTTGTGTTATCTATTGTGGTGACAAAAAAGCATGGGGTAATATTAAAATGTTTTTTCCTCGTCTTTAATGGATTGGGTTAAATTGTCAACGTAATTTATGACGCTTTTATTCTTGCGTGAATAACGTTGGTTTTTAGAGACATAGGTACATCAGTCTGCAGTCTGATTTCGTAACACACAAATGAAGTCATTGCCTTTCATTTTGACAGTTAAAAAATATCCATTGCGTTGTGTCCGTTCTCGAGCTGAGGATCTTTTTGAACATTTAAAGCAATGAAATATTGATTTCTGTCAAAATCCTTGAATCAGCAAGTGTGTTTCACAATTACTTCTCAGGTTTTGAAAGGCGTATAATGGGGAGTGTGTGACGTGTATTATTTTTAAAACACAAAAGTCTTTCGAAACCGGTAACAGTTTTCGACCGAAACTGATATATCGATTTCTGAAAACTTTCAAAACAATCGCTTCGTTCTCAGTTTTGCAATGATATTGTGGTGGTAGTGAGCTTGAGGTGAGTCATCTTCCCACTAATGCTAAGGAATTACTGCTTATTTCACCTAAATTCACTATGGGAGATGTTCCTGTAAAGAATTGGTTGAAAAAGATCAAATACTAAAAAAAGAATTTGCCCGGATTTTGCCATTAATAGGATAATAACACAATGCCTAATGCTAATATTATGCGAAACTTGCATAATGTTTGAAATCTCATTTACATAATGCATAAAATATTATAGAAGCGATAGGTCACCCATTTGCTTATGACAACACTTGATTTTAGCCCTGAAAACCCGATTGATTGTCAATTTACTGTCAAATTTGATTTTTAGTTGCTTTGAAATCAATAAATAGTCAATTGAGTTGACAAACGACTACTTACAAATGACGTCATAAGTAAATCTATGGGAGAAACGTGTTTTGAGAGCTCATAAAAAGTATGTCAATTGAATAGGAATGTCATCAAGAAGCTTATAGATAAAAGTGGAGGCAACACTTTAAACACTTAAGTGAACCTACTGTGGGTAGATGCTCTCTTTCTGAATGCATACATAAGATAAAGAAAACACATATCATTGTCTCGTTCTTATGTATGCATTCAGAAAGAGAGCGTCTGCCCACAGTTGGTTTCACTTAGGTATTTAGAGTGTTGTCTCCACTTTTATCTATAAGCTTCTTGAGTGTCATCTACCCAACTATTGTTAATACTAGCACTTTCCCCGCGACTTCGTTCGCGTGATTTTATTAACGAATTTCTATTTTTTTGATAATTTAATATATAAGTACTATAGTACTTACTCTGTGATAGCGTTGCTTCCAATTGATGGTAGATTTTTTAGAATTGGACCAGGAGCTTCGGAGCTTTATCTTAAAAAAAAAAAACTAAAGACAGCAAAAAAAACACGTTGTTAAGTGTGTCCTAATTTTTTACTTGTATAGGAGGCAGCATAGCACTAAATGCAACAACGATAAAACCCCATGGCCCCAATAAGTGTAGGGATTATAAATAACTAGCTTTTGTCCGCGACTTCGTCTACATCAAACTCAAGTACCTATTTAATATATATATATATTTCTATTATATTTACCGATTTTATAATTGTCTGTCAATTTTAATATTGATTTTTTTATGAGGTGTTTATTATATACATTTAATTAATCGCAATATTATTTTGTGTTTATATCTGTCCAAAATTTTAGAATTTAAAATAGTTTATAATTTTTATGTATGGAAAAATATGGACTGGAAGTATGTCTGAAACAAATAAATAAATAATAAAACAACCAATGATGCTCAGCAATAAAAAAAAAACCAGTATTAAAAAAAAAGTAAAAACAAAAAACTTAAAAAAATATTTGTTCAAGAGATTACAACCGTTTATAAACACACGACCAAATAATGTAATCCAACAGCATCCTCATTAACTGTCTTACATCATTGGTCGTCTCATTCACTAGCAAATCACAGCTATTTATGGTGAACCGTCGGCCAATCGCCGATAAGTCCTTATCTTGGCTAACAAGCTGTAATGTCTATATAAATTGCGAATGAGATAAACGACCTAGACACTTAGACAGTGAATTACATTGGAAAAGTGAAAGGAAATCCTCGACTTTATACGGAGCAGTCGATGTTGAACATTAACGTCACAAATGGGAATAAACTACTGCTTCTGTCAGTCTAAACTCAGTCATCTTCCTGTCTTTGCCCTAAGTTATTTCGGTTCGGCTCAACACGTCTTCCTTTTCCATTCCTTCTGGTCATCCGTCTTGATATCACTGAGTCTCTTATCTATCATATCATTCGATACACAATCCAAACCGACTAACCGGATTCGATTTTTTAGATTTATAGGTTGATTTTAATGTCATTATGTGGGCTGAGCACATTGCCCGTACTAGAGTCGATGACCGATAGAAAGAAAGAAAAGAAATAAAGAAAAACCATTTATTCACGAGAGAGTGACGCACATTACAAAATATTTTGTACAACAAGACCTAAAACTAAAATAAGTATACATGGAGGAATGGATGGAAGTATACAAGGATACATGTCGTAGAAAACAAATACTTAAAAATAAAAACTATAATAACGTCCAAAACAGAAATATAAACACACTGCTGCGTGAAACGGCTGACGCTCAGCATAAATGCCGTGGTCCGCGCACGAAGGCGCGAAGTCACGGCGCTGGTTTTTAGCTTAAGCCGACGTGTCGCTGTCTCGGAAAAATAAATAGAACATAATTTATTTACTGTTCCGAGACACAGAGCAATATGGGGCACAAAGTTCCTGGAGTAGCGGCCGCGCACCGGCAGACGCAGAGTCGGCAGGCCCCCCACAAGGTGGACCGATGACCAGATTTAAGCCGCGGGAAGCCGCTGGATGAACGCGGCAGAGGACCGACACAGGTGGAGGTCTTTGGGGGAGACGTGTGCCCAGCAGTGGGCGTCTAAAGGTTGATATGATGATGAAGTAGTCAAAGTGTGCGATGGCTTTCAGGCAATTAACATTCTATCACACAAGATAAACCGACCAACGAAATTAACCACACACAGTCAACTGATATATCAAACGAAGCTTGAAACGTCGTATACCTAGTGGATCATAAAACAATCACGAAGAGCAGACGAAATCCATTGGGCATCTCGTGAATGTTTCAGCCATCTTTTTTTCGTCCTTCTTCTTTCTCTCCATTCATCCACATTTATATTCATAACTGTTATGACTGCATGCATTTCATCGCTCCTCTTCACATGCCCATACCAAAACAAACAATTTCCTTAAAAAATTTCCGTTCCATTTAAACTACAGTTAGTTCATTCGGTAAAAATCCTCTTTGGTAAATATCAGCGAAGTAGGCTATCAGTTCAGTTGTAGTGCTATACATACTATTTTTTATTTTATTTATCGTTTATTGCAGCTACGGCCCATAAAACACAATATATATATATGAATATGAAAGCAATAACAATACATATTTTATACAAGTGACTTAAAAACTACAGCATACGAAGTTACGGCGTTGGGTTTCGCTTCGAGGAGTCGCCTAGACGCCCGCTGAAACGCCGATACAGCACACCATTTGTACAAAACTCTTCCTTGACGAATGTCACCAAATGGTGACTCGGAACGCGCACCACGTACAACTTGTACGTTCAGTTGGTCTTCAACCGTAGGTACAGTACGGTCAACGTAACTTGGCGCGTCTGAAGCTAGCCGATTAGCTGCGCAGTAGACAATTTCGTTCCTAAAAGTTCCATTGCGCAGCCAAACAGCTAACTTCAGACGCGCCAAGTTACGTTGACCGTATTGTACTCTACGATGTCCTTTGTCGTCATAGAGTGGTGCAAACGGGACATGTACAGCTGCGTCGTACTGCAGGACGTAGCAGTATGTTAGATCCAGCGGGCGCCGTCCCAAACTGGTTGTGATAAGTAGGCTTCCTCCTGTTCTTTCCACCTTGATGAAGCCGTTCTCATAGCATGTGTTCTTCGATGAAACTTGCTGTTCGTGGTCCATTACAGCGCCTTTAGCCGGGCTCGAAGCTGACCAACTCTGCTTTTCGTTGCCTTTAGGTTATTCTGTCTGTCGTTTCGTTAGCGACACAGCAGCTTTCGTCTTGGCGACAATTGCAGAATAGGCACGATTGAGGGTCGATGTACCTATTACATACGTCGCTTTCAAGGCAGGTACGATGCATCAGCAGAACACGATGCAACGCTTGCAATCTTGACAGCCGATGACTCAGATTCTCTCGCCGACTGGAAACTGCAGACACCAGCATTATGTGCCGTGCGACGTATGTTTACATTGGAGCCTTCCGATGGCCTACTCGTCGGAATTATAGCGCTGCGCAACAACGCTACTTCGGCTTGCAATTCACCAATGGTTACATTCGATGTCTCCAACTTGGACTTCATCACAGCCAGGCTTACCTTCAGAGGCGTGATTTCCTACAGCAGCCTGGTGACGTCGACTTGGTCGAAAGTGACAGGAGGTAGCTTGTGCTCCTTCTCCATAAAATCTGGCGCGTCATATGGATCGGCCTTCTTATTATATTATTATTATAAAATGATTGACTGCTGCGCAGCGTGTTGCGGGTTCAAATCCCGCCCAGGGTAAACGTTTCTGTGATAAGCACTTGTGTTTGCCTTGAGTCTGGTTGTTGTTTATCTATATAATATTAGGTCCTTACATATGAAATTGCCGATACTTAATACTGGCAACTTTGAAATCAAATATTTTGTGTTTGATTAGGAATTCCAAATTCAAAATTATTTCAAAATAAAGACTAAAGAATATTGTTTTACAATTCTTGTTTCATTTGTTTTATCGTCATTTGTTTGGGCTTGAAAATTGCTATTGCAACAACAATGGAGAAATTAAAAATTCGCGATATTTACGAATATGAGTTCTACCGTGGCACCAGTGCAGCAGAAACGGCTCGAAGGATTAACGACGTGTACGGGCCAAGCACCGCTAACGAACGAACGGTGCGTTTTTGGTTTCAACGTTTCCGTTCTGGAAATTTTGATTTACAAAATGAGCCTCGTGGACGACCGGATACTCAAGTGAATAATGAAGAATTAAAGGCGATAGTTGAAGCGGATCCATCTCAAACCACTTCTGAATTAGCAGCAGCCTTTGGAGTAAGTGACAAAACAATCACTATCCATTTGCGTCAAATTGGAAAAGTAAAAAAGCTCGAAAAGTGGGTACCGTACGAATTGACTGAAACACACCAACAAACAGGCGTCGGTTGCTGCGCTTCCTTGCTCAATCGTCACAATAATCAGGGAATTTTAAATCGTATTGTCACTTGTGATGAGAAGTGGATCGTGTACGATAATCGCAAGCGATCATCACAATGGCTTAACCCTGGAAAACCGGCAAAACCTTGCCCCAAGCGAAAACTGACCAAAAAGAAGATTCTAGTTAGTGTTTGGTGGTCCTGTGCTGGTGTCATCCACTACAGCTTCATGAGATCAGGCCAAACGATTACTGCAGACATGTATTGTCAACAGTTGCAAACAATGATGGAAAAGCTCACCATTAAACAACCGAGATTGGTCAATTGCTCTAGCCCATTGCTCCTTCAGGATAACGCTCGACCACATACTGCACATCAGACGGTCGCCAAGTTAGAGGAGCTGCGACTGGAAACTCTGCGTCACCCACCATACTTTCCAGATCTTGCCCCAAACGATTACCATTTATTCCGAAATTTGGACAACTTTTTACAAGGAAAAAAAAATCAATTCTGATGAGGCAGTTTAAACAGCCTTCAAGCAGTTCATCGATTCTCGCTCCCAGGATTTTTTTACCAAAGGGATCAATGAGCTCCCGATAAAATGGCGAAAGTGTATCGATAACAATGGTACATACTTCGATTGACTAAATATATAATTTCTTTTAAAAATGTTATTTTTAATTTTTTGTTACCGAGTGGCAATTTCATATGTAAAGACCTAATATGTATCCACTTATGTATTAATTGTATATTTATATCAGCTGTCTGACACCCATAGTACAGGGTCTGCCTAGTTTGGGGTCAGATGGCCGTGTGTGTATGTGTATTATTAAATGCGAAAGCAAGTTTGTTACGTTATCGGATAAACGTACTAAACCAATTTTGATGAAATTAAGTATTTACGCAATTAAAATTTCGTCTGAATTCTCAAAAGTTAATCACTTTGGGCATTTACCTAATTTTAGATTTAGGCGGATTGTCCTCTATGATGGGTAGTAACCCATATTTTATTGTTTATACCAATAACAAAAGAACACAATACTCTGCAGAAATCCAACATACTCTTTAGAACTCAATAACGACAGATAGGAATGAAAATATCCGGATATTGTCGGCCTCCTTTGTCTCAATCTGTTTGCACCCGTGGCAATAAAGCAGCGTTTGTAGTCGAGACTGCCATAGTGAGCTAATATCGGCTATATATAGGAATAGGCGGTATACTCTTATAAGCTAGCCTACGTGGGATTAAATGATTTCCAATCCCGATTTAGCCTCTTCGGCTCCCCTACTACTATTATTATTTTTAACCGACTTCAAAAAGGAGGTGGTTATCAATTCGAATGTTTATATTTTTTTTTTATGTATATTCGGGCATAACTCTGTCATATATGGACGGATTTGCAAAATTCTTTTTTTGTTCGGAAGGGGTTTATTCCGAAATGGTCCCATATAAATTTTACCAAAATTTATCTAGCCCTTTTTGAAAAAATCAACAAATTCTCAAATCTCTTTTCTCTTCTTATTTTTCGCTTTTTAGTGTTGACTAAAAAGCGAAAAATAAGAAGCTTTTTAAAAAAAAGAAAACCGCCTCAAAAACTAAAAAGTGATAACTTTAGCACAGAACACACATTCCTTTACTTTCGGAAGTCGGTGGCAATACAAAACAACAAACTCAAAGCCACCGCCACCGACTTCCGAAAGTAAAGTAATGTGTGTTCTGTGCTAAAGTTATTTATCACTTTTTAGTTTTTGAAGGCGGTTATTTTTTTAAAAAGCTTTTTTACACTTTATTTTGAAATATTTTAGATTTGTTTACATTTTTGCAGTTATTTTTTTTATTTGCGAACACGTGAAGAGCAACTGAAAAAAAAAACAAGAAACAAACAATCAATCCTAACAATTCATTTTTTTTTAAGCTTCATTATTAATCAAATTAAAAAGAAGACTCAGCAGTAACAAAAGATACGGTTTTTAGTTTAAAAAACTGTTTAGATTAGGCAATAGTCTCTTCGACGTCAAAAAAATGGTACCCACTCCAAAAGTACTCTTAAAGTGAAAAACACCCAGAGAACCGATGCGGGTCGTGATTTTTTTTTATTAGAATGCCATCTCGCAGCCGACCACCTCCTAGGTGGACACCTAGGAGGTGGTCGGCTGCTTAACCGAACTTTCCAATGGCGCCTTAAAATAAATTTCAGGCCTCCAGTCAGAGCAAATGCGGGTGTTGAGTCTACCGGTATTTTTATGGTCAACCATACATCTAACGCGAAATTGGGAGGTGCTGGTTTGTTGTGTTACCGTCCACTTTTTAATGTCGAAAGGTTTATTCGACGTTAAAAAGTCCAAAACCCATAAATTGATCCATTACGTAGGTTTAGGAGATAGACCCGACCAAATGTTTATCGTCATCAGCCTGAAGATGTCCACTGTTGAACAAAGGCCTCCCCCATAAACGGGGAGCGTTGCTATAATCTCCACGCTTGGCAGGCGTCTTAGGGATCGCAGTGAAGTTGTTAAGCACACGGAAGTCGCTGCTGACCGACTTCCGGATTTTTCCTTAGTCGCCTTCGACGACACCCTAGGGATGAAAATGATTACACCTGGTATTAAAATTAATAACTTCATAATAGCTTTGTGTAAGACGAACAATCTTCAAAGTTACTCAAGTGTTTTAAAAACTTGTTGAAATCTAGATCTTTATTCGTATAAAGATCGTAGCCCTAATTATGTACTTGTCTCTGTCTAAGTAAAAAGTGTTTTAAAAAGTTTCGAGAAAAAGTACTGAAGTAGTAAAAAATATTGTGAAAGTTTTCGTGCCCTGGAGTGTATTTTGTAATAAGTTTAAGTTTTTCTTTCTCTTTTCATTTATATTTTAACTAGAATTATCTGTATATTCCCTATAGTAACAGTGGGCACTAACGTATTTTGCTTGGAGCATGCTGGTTAGAAAATATTTAGCTTTTATTTAAATTGTGAAATAGCTTCAGTTCTTTCGGTCTACTTATATGTACCAATTGTATATTTTTTACATTTTCAGAGGAAACTTCGAGTAAATTATACGAACCCATACACTATTACTTATACTGTGCCCGTATGCTCAACATGAGCGTGCTAACGTGAAAGTATACAATACAAGTCGATGTTAGATTTTTATATACCTATGCTCTAGCATTTTGATTTAGTTTTATTCGACACGCACAATAAGTATTACCCATTGATATAAATTAGCCCTATTATAAGTGTCCTAATATCATCGTCATCATGTCATGCCCGTCACATACGTAGGTATAATATATATTAATATACTATACTATATCCAATACCTTTTTTTTTTTTATAATATGTGGGGACATTTTCACACACGGCCATCTGACCCCAAACTAGGGAGACCCTGTACTATGGGTGTCAGACAGCTGATATACATACACAAATACTTTTTTTTTTTTTTTGGAAATACATGTGTACATATATAGATAAACAACACCCAGACACAAGGCAAACAAGCAATTCTTGTATATACAAGGTGGGGACGACGATACGACAAAAAAATACTGGTAATACTAGTTCATAAGAATATTTTGGAACTATCAAATAAATCCTAAAAACGATATAAAAAATAGTTCAGATATTTTAAAGAGCATATAATTGTAACCAAAATAAAACACTGGTATGTGTGCACACACACGAAATATTGGTTTTATAACTTGTGAGAAGAGCGGCAACTTGTGGCGTCATAATTTAATATTATTAATGCTCAATAAAAACAACTGCACCAAATTACCAAATCCTACCATAATCCTTTTTTGTGCTATTGCCATCCCCACCCTGTATATAATCTGAATCTCGGAAACGGCTCCAACGATTTTCATGAATTTTTTTTAGGGAGTTTCGGGGGCGATAAATTGATCTAGCTATACTCCATTTCATTAGAAAAAAGAGGCTCATAGAAGCAGGAATGCAAAACATTTTATTTCAAAGATAAGTTAAAACAATTTTAATTAAACTTATATATCAGCCTATTGCCATCCACTGCTGAACGTAGGCCTCCCCCAGAGATCGCCAACCAACCCGGTCTTGGGCAACCCGCATCCATCCGCTGCCAGCCACCTTTTTTAAATCGTCGGTCCATCGTGCCGCAGGGCGTCCCACACTACGCTTGCCCAAACGCGGTCTCCACTCTAGAACGTGTCTGCTCCATCTACCGTCTGTCCGTCTGCAGACATGGCCGGCCCACTTCCACTTCAGCGTGCTAATTCGATGCGCAACGTCGGTGACTTTAGTTCTCTGGCGAATGACTTCATTGCGAATTCTATCCACCAGAGAAACTCCGAGCATCGCTCTCTCCATGGCACGCTGAGCAACCTTGAATTTGTGGACCAGGCCCACGGTGAGTGTCCACGTTTCGGCTCCGTAAGTCATCACGGGTAGAACGCACTGGTTTAAGACCCTGGTCTTAAGGGATTGTGGGATCGACGATTTAAAGATACCACGTAGCTTCCCGAATGCTGCCCAGCCCAAGCGTATCCTTCTGTTCGCCTCCTTCTCGAAGTTGTGCCGCCCCAGTTGTATATTTTGGCCAAGATATATGTATTCTTGCACAACCTCTAGAACAGCGCCATTTAAGACAACCTCTAGAACAGCGCCATTTAAGACTACGGGTCTCGGGAGGACATGACCATAATTAAACTTATTTTAACATAATTTTGATAAATAGATCTAAGATAGTACTAAATATGGCATCTAATAATATAAACAGAATAAAATTCTTTTAAAGATTAGGTAACATTTTAAATTTGGTAGAATTACAGTGAAACGAATAACGGGTATTGTCCATCCCTGCTTCTGTTAGGTTTTTAGCATTGACATTTTAATTTTAAATAGGAATTAAATATACAACTAAATGAAAGCCACATAATTTTAGAAGATAAATTATTAGAATAGTTATTAGAATAGCGACAGCTACTGTAAAAATAGATTTTAATAAATTCAGTGTCTATCTTAACTTTAACATGTTTATTGTATTTTTGTTACGAAGTGTGCATTAAAAAGAACCTTTTTTAACTTCTGTCTAATGCTATTGTAAATGGAGTATAGGTTTCCTTTAAAAAAAATACCGAGCATAACTCGGTCGCCCAGGTACTATTATATTATAGCTAGCCACCACACACGGTAGTTTTAATAATCCTACTAATATTATAAATGTGAAAGTTTGTGAAGATGTTTGGATGTTTGTTACTCAATCACGCGTAAACCGCTAAACAGATTTGAATGAAAATTGACACATAGGTAGAACATTTCCTGGATTAACACATAGGATACTTTTTATCCCGGTAATGTGTTCCCTTGGGATAATCGTTATTTATGCGCAGGCGAAGCCGCGGGCAGAAGCTAGTAATAATATATTTTCGCCCTTATTAAGTCTGCGGTCGTTGTTTGCTGCACATTTTTTAAATATAAGTATATTAATATGCCTAGCTATACTCGTATCTGCTACATATTTTGGTGACGTCTGTGACGGGCTTTAGACGCCAACAGCTTGGCATAGGTCTCCTCCAAGGGGGATTCAGTCGTAATCGCCATGCTTGGCCGATGCATGTTGGCGATTGTAGTAGGTGTTATGCTACTAAGAAGGGTGCTGCTGCCTATCCTCTAGTCACATCCTCTGTCGCCTTCTACGACACCCACATGTAGAAGTGGGGTGGTGGTATTCGCGGTCGGCACCACAGCGCTATATATTTAAAATCAATTCAATTACCTACTACGAAAAATGATAGAAACTTTGACGTGGTTTGCATCGTTTTGGTAGCACGAAACATCAAAAGACACATCAGCAGCATAAATATTATCATTACATTCAATGAAATCTTTTGTCCCCTCTGCACTAACTACTCTTTGTAATTCACACGGTCACAATAATGTGTCGAGGCTTCGACAACTCGTCACGGCCGCCATTTTGGTTCGTAGACGAGAGTTCCCACCGGCCAATATAGATGGCGCTATTGTGCATCCGCTTAAACTACATGCACTTTGTTCGCGTCCAGAGCGTTGCGATTCCGCTGACGTGTGATGTGTTGCTACACACGTCCATTCCCACTCGACCTACACTCAAACTTCGAACACGTATTGTCACGGTTCATTTTAAACTGGACGCTTCATGTCACTGAACAATTTCTTCAGTGTCATCGTTTACCATCCTATTTGCTGACGTATAGGGTAGGTTTTCGATTGAATTGTGAATGTTTAAATTTGTACAGCTATTATTTCGTGACTATTGAGAATGAGCTGTCGATGGTGACGTATTGTAGGCTTTTCACTGTTCAATTGCAATTTGATAGCTGGGATCGAACAGAGATTTTAGTTCGATTTTAGCGGGAACTCTAATAATGGCGGTATTTGGTTGTGATCTATTGTGATTGGATGTGTAGTGGGGTAATTAATGTTGGAGTAGTAATTAACGTATTCATTGCGACAGTTTTCTCTTTGGGCTTAATATGTGTAGACTGAAAATCATAAATGCCATGACGGTTCACCTGTATAACAATTAACTTGTTCAACGATACACAGACGAAAACAATATTTTTATTTACAGAAATGCTTAAACTCATTCCGTACCAAATGATTGTTTTGTTTCCGTATTTTGAAGGTGGAACATCTTTAGAGGGTTAAAATTAATTCACCGAGTACATTACAAGGTTTAGTGATGTTGTTTTTAGGTGAGCGTTGTTTGGGTGTGGTTTCAGTGGCCAGAGTGGTAATAGACCTCTTTGTGAAGGTACTAGTCAGTAGGTACCACTGCCCACCTACCATACCTGTTTGAATGAAAATGAAAATGAAAATGTTTATTTTGTTTCAAAAACAGCAACATGAATTTTAAATGAGACACCCCCAGTAAGGTATTGATAATACTTGTGTTGGGGCTGTCTCGCTCTTTCCCTAATTATTAACAAAATATTGAGACTATTGTTTACATAAGGTGAGTAAAGATTAAATTTATAAAGAAAATATAACAATAAATTACTTATAAACTAATTAGCAGCTCTCTGTGTAACTGTAGTTGTATGGGAAACTATGTGCATGTGGTTTTTAAACAGGGTTTATGTGTGTGTGTGTGTGTGTGTGTGTGTGTGTAGATATGTATGTGTGTGAATGTGTATGTTTGTGTCTGTATGAATGTGTATGTTTTTAAGTGCCGATATGTTAGAAGTGTGGTTGATATAAAAAACTCTGTAACCGTCTGTTTCTGGCGCAAACCAGCATTGCTGTGTTCCATCAAAGTATAAGTATTAGTACTCTGTACAGTAGTGATCTCGACGTACCTAAGGAGTGTTTGCACCAATCATAGACCCCAGGCTCACGCAGCAGCTGCGAATTAAGCGCGCGAGTTGGGGCGAAGAACCTCTGGAACTCACCACGTTAGCTGCGGCGGTCTAAGACCGTATCTACGTCAGGCCAGTGCTCCCTTTCGTAATTTGACTCCTACCGGAACTGGCGGAAACAAGTGTTCTAGAACCAATATATTATGTTCATTCCCATCACTTTATATTTTCGAGGTGGCTGTTTTTGTCAAATCAAATATGCATCTTTTTAACAAAATGTCTGAAAATAGAAACCGGCCAATCAGGAGACAGTATAAAAATTTGTTAATTGTTAGTGGTTCCGATACCGCCCTAGTAAAGAAAAGTATTATTTGTATGGGTTCGATCATATTTAACAAAATACCCGATGAAATAAAAAAAGAGACATTTCCTATTTTCAAAAAGAAATTGACAGATCTATTAATTTATAAATGTTATTACTCAATTGGCGAATTTCTGACCGATAAAAAAATAATTTGATAATTGACATATGATTCCTAACATATAATTGACTGTATTTCTGACTCGTACTTAATCTAGATCTAAGATAGTTTTAATTCAACTGTATTGACCTCGAAATTGACAATTTTATAATCACATTTTTATTAAACTTGACATTATGTATTGTTTTGCCTATTTTTAATTATTTGCTGAATTTCATCTTGACATGGTGAACTCATATTGATTTTATTGAATGTGTTAAAAATATATGTTAAATGAGTCTTTACTGCTATATTAGCTAAAACTGTTTGCACGCCTTAGATAAAGGTAGTTAGTATAAGGATCTTTCAAAACTAAACATCTGTAACATGTACCTACTTTCAATGCAAATAAAGAACTATTCTATTCTATTCTATTCTATTCGCTAGTAGCTGTTTTATTCCACTAACTGCTGACCCTCAGGGGTTATAGTGTCCTGCCGTGCATGTGTGTGCGTCTCTACGCGCTGCTCGAACTAAAAGCAGCTTCCAATACCAGTCGTTCGACGCGGGAAAAGGTGAGAAACAGTTTCGGAGGCAGACGGAGTATGTCGCTAATGTTTTTTTTTTTTTTTTTTTTTCGGTTTGGCATCTCGCAGGTCAACCTAGGAGGTTGTCGGCTGCTTAACCGGACTTTCCTGTGGTGCCTTAAAAATTATTATTTTTAGGGCCTCCAGCCAACGGCAGTACTAATATTTATACTGTGGTTGAGGCGTGAAAGAGTAAGAAACATCCATCCATCCATTCTCACAAATCTTTACGGCAGTAATACGATAGTATGAACTAGGATGTATGATATGACAACATGTTAAACGAATATTAAAGAGATGTAGCGTGACATAATAAACGCCACTTTTTCAATTAATTAGATATGGTTTGTTTAACTGCTACTAAAAAATTCTTGATAGAAAAACGCACTACCTTTGATGCTTGTATTACGTTTACAATTCTACGATTTGGATCGAGCAACTAGCTTCAACTTTCTGACTAACTGGCTGACTGACTCCTAGACAATTCAAAAGTACCTGTAAATTATCATCATTTCAGCCTATAGACGTCCACTGCTGGACATAGGCCTCCCCAAGGGGGGGTTTTGCCATAATCGCCACGCTGGCAGGCGGATTGGCGATCGCAGTATGGTTGTTACAAAGGTACAGAGAACGCTGCTGCCCATTCTCTGGTAAGTCCCTTAGTCGCCTCTTACGACACCCACGGGAAGATATAGGATGGTGCTATTCTTTACGTCCGACACCACACGGACCTGTAAATGGTTTAATTGAAATAAATGCTTTGACTTTGACTATTCTCTTTAGAAGTTACCCCTGTGACCAACAGCAACAAGGCAGTGAATAAAATAGGCACATTTTAGTTACGACGTATCCCAAACCTGCTAACAGTGGCACCACACCTCATTCTTCACGAACCTTTCTGTGTAAACGATAATTTTCTTTCTTTTTATTACTATTTGCTTTTAGGCACAATTTTATAGTCCGCTGGGAGCGCAATTATGCCCCAAGGCTTATAGCAAGCATCTCTTTATGGAGTAAAATCAAATTCTCTTCTGTGTATAACCATTGGATTTGATGTGAGAATGCTTTTTGCAGTGTTTGTAATGGTTAGGGTTATGGAGGGTTAAGTGTAAGAAGATAGTGGTAAGAGGTAAGTTTTTAGTAAATTTTGAGGTATTTGCTACCCAGTAACTTTGTTGAGGAGGTTTTATTAGCCAGAGATAATGTAGCTTCCGATTGGCAATATAGCCTATGTTACTCAGGGTAACATAGGCTGTATTGCATTACTAAAAAATTAGGGGTCCTTTAGAGGACCCCTAATTCACGAGGACAAAGTTGCGTTATCTGTATTTTATACTGTAAGGCAGAAGGATTTGTATTTTTGTACGTGTGTAACGAATAAACTGAAAAAGTACTGGAGTGTGATTCTGTAAGACCTCATTCTAAACTTCGAATCTGAATCCGCTGTGAGTTTCTTGATTGGCATTCTAAAAACTCAGTTGATAATTCGAATTTACACTAGCGCCACCCTTGCGAGCATGTCAGCGAGTTGAACTAAATTGACAGGGAGATTTTGACTGATAACGTTTGAGATAACGTAAGAAGTGGCATTCTGTAAGGTAGTTTCTTCGTCACTTCAACGCTCACTTCGCACTCGAACCCGATTCAATGTGTCAAATATATCAAGGTCATTTTGAACCTTATGCGAAGTAAGAGTGAATAGCGATATGAGATGCGAGTTGTTGTTTGAATTTTACAGAATCGACCTACTGGTCCGATTTCAAAAATTCTTTCACCATTTAAAAGCTACATTATCCCTGCGTAACATAGGCATTGTATTATTGTATTAAAAAAATAGGGGTCCTTATGAAAATTCATGCGGACGTAGTCGCGGGCGAGTGCAAGTGTAATATAAAATTGTAGAAGTGCTAATCTGTAAAAAGTGGTGAATTTAAGTGAAGTGAACTTGCGGTGAGTTGTTTCTTTTGTAGCAGCCAGCAGTGTTATTAAGCAAAGATAACATAAGATATTTTTTACCTCGGTCAAAGGTTCGTGGCAATGCTGCCAGTCTTCTGGGCCTCAAGTCTGCTATTACAATAGTGTCAGAATGGTCTATCATTGATTTCATAATTGTCGATTTTGACAAGTGTGGTAATCTACTAATTATAATGGCGTCAGTATGACTTTCCAATGGTCAACCACTGACACGCCATTGAAAGAAATGATATAGAATGGTAATCTCATACAAAATGACAACTGAATGACTGACTTAGGCGGTAAACTGCAAAAATTTTGACTTGTTACTTTGATCAGTGATCTACCACTAGAACGTCATTGTGCAGTCATTGCTTTTAATTCGACCGACCAATGATCGACCATTATGAATTTAGAAGACTACGAACTTTTAGCAAAATGACAATGGGATCGTGTTGGAATGACGAAATTATAAAAATAGCAGACTTGCCCCCTGGTCACTTGTCCAGACGACGGCGATGTGGAGGAATTTTCTAATGTCATATTGCATTAGTTATAGGTTTTCCTTTTTTATTATTCGTGTAAATATTGTACATAAATAATCAAATTTCGTTTTTTTCGTCAAATCATTTAGACTATCCCCTCCCTCCTCGAGTTGTAAGCTCACTGCTGAGCGTCGTGATGCTCCCGTCCACCAGACTCTCCACGACAGAGCTGCTTCCACTTTCCTCGATCCATGGCGTGGTTTAGAGCATCTGTGATCGTTGTGTTTAGGTTTTTACCACTTACTTGACTATAATATGCTTTTTTTGCTAGAAAACTTTGTTAAAATAGACAAGCCAGCTCTGAAATAATTTTATTCGACATTTGTACATTTGTCAAGTACACATATAAATTTAAAAATAACGACGAATAAATCATTAATAACTCTGGCACTCTGATTACCCTCTAGGAGGATTACCGTGATGGCTACCCTCCGTCTTCTAATTTCCTTTGACTTAATTACCTTTATTGAGCGAATTAATTTTAATAAATCATGATTAATTAGAATGGATTTCGTAACGTAAGGTGAGGGCACACTGGGATTTGGGGCACTTTAAAAGTAGAATTATAGGAAATCAAATATAGCATAAAACTAATCCTATGACATTCAGCAATAGTGTATATATTCTTTCTATCAGTGAAATATTTTTGTCAAAGTCAAAGTCAAAGTCAAAGTCAAATCATTTATTTCAATTAGACCATTATAAGGCACTTTTGAACGTCAAATGAGAAAAAAAAATTGATTCTAGGTGCCCATTCCAAAAGGTAGTTTTGTATGGAGAAGAATGGGCAAGAAACTCCATACTTACTCTTTTAAAAACGATGTTAACAATATTTGCATTTTCAGGAATTATATAATTATACGTGAATACGATGTACCTTGCATAAAAACACTAGGTATTTGAAAGTGTGTACAAAGTATCACAGATTAAGGAATGACAGACTAAGTTATATGTACATAGATACACAGTGTTCACATATTATTACAAATGTTGAAACAGTAGACGACCACTCCTTATATTTTAACAAACAATGAATCAGTATGTGAGCCTGAGCAGTGTATAAAAAGAGTCAAATATATATATGTACATATTTATACTAAGTATGAAATTAGGTATTTTAACTTAGCAATCGGCTCTATTTTGTCTAGACTGTCGATCGTCCTATTGAGGTAGGCCAGCATGTTTCCAAGCATTCTTATCTTGAATATAGTCCTCTAGATTATAATAAGCTGTTTTACAGAGTGTACTTTTAATATATGATTTAAATTTTTTTTCACTTAGTTGTAATATCACTAGGAATTTTGTTGTAGCACTTAACACAGTACCCCATAAAAGATGTATGGACTTTAGACAATCTAAAATATGGTTGAGCTATTTTGTCCTTGTTTCTAGTATTAATGTCATGTCTATCACTTACTTTATTAAACATATGTAAGTTTTTTCTTACATACATAATATTTTCATAAATAAATTGGCAAGGCACTGTCATTATATTAATATTTTTAAATAGTTCCCTAAGAGATTCGCGGCGACGTAGATTATAAATGGCTCTGACAGTTCTTTTTTGTAAAATAAAAACGGATTCAATGTCAGCAGCCCGACCCCACAGTAAAATACCATACGACATAATGCTGTGAAAGTAGCCAAAATAGACCAAACGCGCAGTTTCTACATCTGTTAACTGTCTTATCTTTCTAACAGCATAAGCCGCGGAGCGTAGTCGCCCCGCAATAGTTGTTATATGAGGTCCCCATTGTCATTTCTCGTCTAGCGGGATTCCTAGGAAAACCGTTTGACTAGTAAATTCCAGTTTCTCTCTTCTTCAGTTTCTTCTTTGGTAATCGAACCCATACTGTCAGTGGTTACGCCTTCGCAGACCATGGTCTACCTTCCATCTTGCGCTGCATGCCCTGTCACCTCAACACATAAGGGTGTTACAACACCAATTGATCGATCGTCGATCGATGCCATCAATCGACATCGATGGATGTTGATTGATTGGTGTTGTAGCTTTTTCTATTCGACTGATACCGTTCGACTAACGAATCGATTGATTGCCGGTCTATGGCATCGGTCGACGTAGATCAATTATAATCCATCAGTTTCTTTCGAAATGCATTTACAAGAGGACGCGTTGGCCAGTACGATGTTGATCGTACTATTATTACGGAGAGGCAAACGTGCGCGGGGCGCGGGCGGGCAGCAAGTGATAATGGGGGCGGACGGCGCCCGGCACGGCTAATCAAGCAGCACGACCGATGTCGACTAATCCGTTCTACGATTGATCGATGCCGTCGTTCGACGATCGATCGAATGGTCTGGTAGAAAGTATCGATCGACGTCGACTAATCCATTCTACCATCGATCGATACCGTCGATTGACGATCGATCGATTGGTCTGGCAACACCCTAAGGTTCTAATCTTCTAATGTCGGCGTCAGCGGATAGTGTTGCAGTCAGATATCTATGGTTGCAGTAGTCAAATATACTGGGCAAAACCAAAAAGACAATATATTCGACGACACGGTTGGCGCAGTGGTCGAGCGATGACTGCTGCGCAGTGGTCGAGCGATGACTGCTGCGCAGCGTGTCTCGGGTTCGATTCCCGCACGGAACAAATATTTGTATGGCTTACAGATAGTTGTTCCGGGTGTGGCTGTTTGTGTATGTGAGTTTAAATGTTGGAGACGTACCCATGACACAGGAGAAATTCATCGTGCGGGGCATGGTATTTAAAAAAAAAATTGATAATTATTCGCCATCTATTCGCTATGAAGAAAAAGAAAAATAAAAAGAGATTGTCTATTACAAACAAGACAAACACAACAAACTTACAATACCTGTATATAAGATTTTACTAGATATTGTTAAAAATTACTTTCAGTTGACCATCATTAATAACTCCTGGAAAATGAACGGTAAGTACCTTTATTGATCCTCTTAGATGAGTGGAAAATTGAGTATATCTCATTTTACTAATAATAATAATAATAAAATAAAATTCATTTATTTCAGGCAAGACACCCATACGACAAAATTACATAAAATTGAATTGAAATAAAATATTGAAATTGAATTTATGAATATTAATTATATGAATATTGAATTAAAATAAGATTAAAATTACATTATTGTTAAAATATTAATTAAAAATAAACAATTATATAAAAAAAATTAAAAAATTAATATTGTTAGCAGGAATATTGACAGCCATATTTAAAGAAATAATTAGCTTAATTCAACGTTGAAATTACAACATTATTATACGACACGAAATTCTGAATTCCCAATTCAAAAGCTGAAGTACGTACATGATTACCCAATAATTTGTCAACAGCCAGTGTGTCCCCAACTTTAAAGCCGGGAGGTTAGGCTAAGAGTACAATTATAAAAGTTTTGGAACGACCCTAATTAGAGCCTCTTTCCCCGAAACTGTTCTTACGTATACTTAGACCCGTAATTACGGACAGTTTATATCCGGACACTGTACAAATCAAACAGGCTAAGGAGTATTTTTTTCCTAAAATTTAACTTAGTTCTGTCAAAACAAGGTAACTTAAAATATCAATAATTAATTTAATTGGGTCAAAGTCAAAGTCAAAGCATTTATTTCAATTAAACCATTTGCAGGCACTTTTGAATAGTCAAAAAAAAAAAAAATTGAAGCTTGTTGCTCGTTACAAAACGTAGGGTAGGTCTCTATGGAGAAGAAGGTAGTAGACATCATTAACTAGCTACTTAGTAGACCGCGCTGGCAGGACACATTATGCTGCGTCCGGCCACACCTACGATGCAACTCTATGTGTGGCTACATCATACCATGAAGGTTGAGCAGATCGTAGAGTATGTCCGATCGAAGACCAGCTAGACTTTGAGGGTCGAGAAGTTGGAGTCGCGCCACAATACTAACTTTAAGTCATTCGTGGTGCGAGTTCCGACTCAGTATGTTGTTTTGATCGGAGGGTGTTGTATTCCGGCGATTCCGCGGAAGGCTACACGCACTTCGTGTTAAATAGTTGAATTATATTTTTTGTGGTTTTTTTATAAGTATGTATGATAGTCTGCAAGGTATATATGTTATGGGTCTTTGATACCCGAAATAAATGATTCATTATTATTATTATTAACTAATAATTCCAAGACACAAATTCGCTAAAAAAAATATATTCACCCTGAAAACCCGCTTAATTTTCAAACAAATTCGATTTTAAATTGCTTTGATATCAATAAATAGTCAATTGAGTTGCCAGAAAAGTGACGTCACAGTTTACTTGCATGCAAAATCTATGGTAGAATCACATTTTGATAGCTCATGAAAAGTATGTCAATTGATAAGTGACGTCGAGTACCTATTATGTCAAATGTGTAATAATAATTATTATTCAAAATCTATGGGAGAATCACATTTTGATAGCTCATGAAAACTATGTCAATTGATAAGTGATGTCGAGTACCTATTATGTCAATTGTGTTATAATAATTATTATTCAAAATCTATGGGAGAGTCACATTTTGACAGCTCATGAAAAGTATGTCAATTGATAAGTGATGTTGAGTTCCTAATTATGTCAAATGTGTTATAATTATTATTATTCAGCAATAACAGAAGACCAATTTCCGTAACTAAAAATTATAAAAAGTTTGACACAATCTCATCTAAGCGACAATCAATGTAATTTTTTTTTGTTTCAAAACGTTGTCAACAATCAATGTCATTTTTTTGGACAGATTGTGACCAAGAAGCTTTTAGATAAAATTGGAGGCAACACTCTAAATACCTAAGTGAAACCAACTGTGGGCAGACCCTCTCTTTCTGACTGCATACATAGGAACGAGACAGTGATATGTGTTTTCTTTATCTTATGTATGCATTCAGAAAGCGAGCGTCTGCCCACTGTTGGTTTGACTTAGGTGTTCAGAGTGTTGCCTCCACTTTTACCTATAAGCTTCTTGATCGTGACTGAGATTACAATGCGAACGTTGTATAAATACAGCTCCCCTTCGTGCCTCACGAAGCACGTAAAGCCGTTGGTTCCGGCTGTCATTCGTGGATCTTTGACATTCGTTACAGGTTGGCAGAAGTCAGAGGCTGACAACCAGGCTTACCAGGTGAGGGTTTTCCAGTGGTGATCAGACAGGCAATCGCTCCATGTGAAACTCTGGTATTCAGTTGCATAAGGTTAGACTGAAAGTCGACCTCAAATACGCTGGATTTTGATTCATCATCAACATCATCATGTCAACCTTTAAAGGCTTTATAAGTCTGTCCCAAAGGGGGTTCAGCCGTAATCGCCATGCTTGGCCGATTCGATTCGGGTTCTGATTCGCTGATTATAAATGCAAAGAATGAAAGTTATGTTTATTTTAGTCATACTGAGCGAGCCTATCGCTATCAACCAAACACAAAACTCAAACTTCAGCAGTGCGAGACATCTATAGACTAGTTCCTTAGACGAAAATGCTTAAAAGTCGCACCTGATGAGAAGGAGGGATCAATACGCAAAGAGGGAAAACTGCAAAACGTCTACCAAACAATTTATCTTTGAAGATACAACCAAGGTTGTCACCTCAACAACCATCCCACAATACAAAATAAATTCAACAGACACAATACAGACAATAATGAAATCAGGGTTCCTTTGTTGCATTCAAAGTGTTAAAAGCTCGCGGCCGACGGAACCCTAATCGGGTAATGGACGCAGCGCCATACTGTAGCTTTGTGTCTACGAATGAAAAACTAGTTTATCTTGTAATTTTGTGATCTTTTACTTTTTCATTGCTGCGGAGAGTGTCCAGTTTTGTCAAAGGTTTCGTGAAAATAATAACTGCCATATTTCTTAATTGGTTGTAGTCCTGCGAAAACTTTAATGACCTTAATGAAATGTTAATTGTCTTTGTTTGTGTTTATACTGTTGATGTGCCATCTATATACATGTAATAAAACAGTAACAGAACTGTGTCTGTACATTGAATATATTTAAAAAAATAATAATTGAGGGGTGTTTAGGAACAGTAATAGAGCACAAATCCAAAAAAAAAATCTGTCTGTTTGTCTGTTTGTTTGTACACGCTAATCTTCGGAACTACTGGGCGGATTTGAATGATTTTTCTTTTGTTGTATAGGTATTAAGTCTGGGCAACATATAGGCTATAATATATATACATATAATAAAACAGTAACAGAACTGTGTCTGTATATTGAATATATTTAAAAAATAATAATTGAGGGGTGTTTAGGAACAGTAATAGAGCACGAATCCAAAAAAAAATTCTGTCTGTTTGTCTGTTTGTTTGTACACGCTAATCTCCGGAACTACTGGGCGGATTTTAATGATTTTTCTTTTGTTGTATAGGTATTAAGTCTGGGTAACATATAGGCTATAATTTATCTTGGAAACTTGAACACCTGATGCAGAACCGCAACAGACCAGCTAAACTATAAGAGATACGAAAATGGTACCATAGCTAAAATTGTTCCACGTGATGAGCATTTTCTGCTGAGAGAATAAATTTGAAGATCTGCAACACTTGATGTGGAACTCCAAGAGCCCAGCTACACCATGACACATATAGGAATGACGTCTTAGCAAAAGTTGTTTGGTCTGATGGGCATTTCCTGTTGACTTTAAAAAATCGAAGATCAGAAACATCTGATGTGAAAATCAAAGCTAATTTCAATGTATCTTATAAAATAACATAAGCTGGGAGTACGTCCACGCGGTGAAGGCGGTAACAGTTTAGGACTGATTTTTGATGACGATGGTATATCATTGAAAATTTGACTCTACTGGCCAAAATTCTCATTTATTTTTTAATTTTATCGAATAAATATGCCTTCGGGCTTATGTTATTTGGGTGTTTTATTTCCTTTTCCATTTATCTTCGTGACACGGTAGCCTACCCGGTAACGCAGGGGAGCAGTCACTTAGATTTTAATTGATCAGGTATCTTTACAATAAAACTATAACCATGCCTAGAAAGAGGTCAAATCTTTCCCAATGTTCCAAAGGAGCTAAAAGATTGAGGATCATAAGGTCCCAAGAATCTACCGAAGAGCGTCAGGAGAGACTTGTTGCTGTTCGAGAACATCAGGCTGCAACTCGCTCCGTGGAAACCTCTTCAGATCGCGAAGCACGCCTGCGTTCTCAGCGTATTTGCGCATCTACATCCAGGTCTCTAGAGACCAGTGAAGAATATGATACGCGACTGACCGCTGATCGTGAACGTCATACATTGTCTCGCGAGTCAGAGACGTTCACGGATAGAGAATTGCGCTTGAGGTCTCAGCGTATTCGCACATCTACTAACAGGATGCACGACTAACTGCTGATCGAGATTATCATACACTAGCGACCCGACCCAGCTTCGCATTGGAGTATAGCCTTCCTCGGTAAATGGACTATCCAACACAAAAAGATTTTTTTAATTCGAACCAGTAGATCCTCAGATTAGCGCGTTCAACCAAACAAACAAACAAACTTCAGCTTTATAATATTATAGCATAGATTGTCCACGCACACAACAAAATATTCATAATCAGTTAGAAAGTGAGAGAAAAAGAATTGCTGGAGTACGGCATGAAGAGACAGAAGAAGAGCGCAACGAACGTTTGAATTTTGATCCACTTCGACATACTCTGAACAGAATGTCGATATCATCTGAAGAATTGGATGTGTCTCAAGATATAGCCGTAGGTCATGGCGACCTTCCTTGGGTTGATAAGGAACGGAGTTCATTTACGTATACTCTTATGATTGACTACGCCACATATTCCGCCATCGGAGGTATGATTCAAAATTGTACTTTTTGAACGTCTCGAATCATCTCGCGCATCCCGTTGTTTTCCCGTCCCCGGGCTCTTAGAATTCGACATCAGACGTTTCAAATCTTCGATTTTGCCGACCCCGTTGTCGCTGGCATAAGCACCAGGATCCGCGTACGAAGTCGCGGGCAGAAGCTAGTTTTTAATAAATCATGAAATAAAACGAACCACCACACGAGAAAATTTTGGATCAGGTTTGCAGGGTAAACCTGGTCAAACAAAGGCACAAGATAGAGCAGTTTGGAAAGATAAAGGGGAGACCTATGCCGAACTTGGGGTTGGAAATCATTAGGATCTGATGATATGGGAAATATAGGTCTGGAATTCAATATAGCTTCTGCTTGGCTAAATAATATGCAAAGGGAAGGCCTATTCCGAACTTGGAGTTGGAACTCATTAGGATCGGAAGATAAGGGAAAAGAAAACCTAGTCACTCACATAATTTTTTTGCTAAAACCTCATGCAAATTGTAATAGACATTATTAAGTAACAGTAACATTTTTTTTTATAAATTTGGTTTTAAACAAATTTCCATTTAATTGCTTAATAGCTGATGGTAAATTATTCATCATCATCATCATCAGCCGAAAGACGTGCACTGTTAAACATTAAGCCTTCTCCATAGAACGCCATGTACAACGAGCGGCAACTTGCCGGTTGTATCCACCGGTTACCCGCGACGTTGATGATCCCGTCAGTCCATCAGGGCCTCAAGTCTGCTATTACAATAGTGTCAGAATGGTCTATAATTGATTTCATAATTGTTGATTTTGACAAGTTTGGTCTACTAATATAATGGCGTCATTATGACTTTCCAATGGTCAACCACTGACACGCCATTGACAGAAATGATATAGAACGGTAATCTCTCTCTTTTTACCAACCCAACTACAAATTTCCTTTGAAACGACCCCTTTCCCAAAGCTTTTTTCTATTAAAACCAACAAACATGGTGCGAAGGTAACCCTCCAAACTTTTCCCCAGGTTCAAATCAATGCGAAGGGCCAACATGTTCCGTTTGAGTTCCAGTTTGTGTTTTAATCCCCTCACTATCTGTTTATTTTGGTCCTCCAACTTTCCTACTTTCTCTTCATTATTTATTTATCAGACTTTTGGGTTACGCTTCCAAAACTTTACCAGTAGACGTAATTATCCTTATATTTGTATTTCAAAGAAACTAAGACTAAACTACTAAGTTTAATGGATTAGTTGGAATCTATTGTTCGAATGATATTCGGATGGAAGGACCAAAACCTTTGGGTTGGTCCTTCGTCAATTAATAAATCAAAAAAGCTGATTCATGATCTGAAAGGGTCGGTGATTTGTCAGGCTTTTCGAAAATATATTCGGGTAATGTAGCCTGAAGTCTTTTTATCTCATTATGAGCGTACATTGAGGTGAAGTTTAAAAACAAATTGTTTAAAGCATTTCCTTTATAGATAAAAATATCAAATGTGGCTACATAAGTACCTGAGTTCCCCATCATAATTTTGGCCCTTTATAAACATCGTTATTAGTGACATGTATTCATAATCTACCATCAAAGCTGGTCAATGACGCCGGAGATATGTTCCACGAAAAAGACAAGATGTGGCGAGAAGATTATTGCCATAATTTGTGTTCAGAAGCGTAACATTATTACTACGTTTAGATTTTCCTAAGATGGACTTGCGGCTAAATAAAAGCCGTACGGATTGATTAAACATGGTTAAGCTACGCCGCGGTCAGTTCATAGATGGGTGATCATCCATTTCATACGGAGACCACTTGTGCCTCAGAAAGCACGTTAAACCGTTGGTCCCGGCTGTTATTCGTGGATATCTGACAGTCGTTATGGGTAGTCAGAAGCCAGAAAGTTGAGAAGTTCAGATAGGCAGTTGCTCCATGTAGAACATTGGTATTCAGCTGCATTCGGTTAGACTAGAAGCCAACCCCATCACAGTTGGGAAGCGGCTAGGCAGATGATGAGGTGTTTATTCGATACGTCTAGCTGACCCGACAAACGTTGTCCTGTCCCTGTCTACTTTACCTACCTTACCCTACCTACCCTACCCTACCTACCCTACCCTACCTACCCTACCCTACCTACCCTACCCTACCTACCCTACCCTACCTACCCTACCCTACCTACCCTACCCTACCTACCCTACCCTACCTACCCTACCCTACCTACCCTACCCTACCTACCCTACCCTACCTACCCTACCCTACCTACCCTACCCTACCTACACTAATTGCGCAAATCCTCCAAAAATTTTGGCAACCAATACTTCATCTATGTATATTTTTTTGGTTTATGTTGATATATTGAATGTTTCGCGCAACTTTCTTAGTTTTTTCTTTCATATCCACCTTCTCCTTACAATAACAAATACAACAAAAAAGAATTAGCGAAATTAGTCCAGCCGTTTACGCGTGATGCCGTTGACCAAGGGAAATAGGCACTAATTTTTGTCGATATAATGTAGAACAATATAGTCCATTCGTACCAAAAACCACTTACCAAAAGATGTAAACTACAAAAAAAGAACTCATAACACCCGAAAATTCAGATGCATTTACTCGCAAAGCACCAAAAAGGAATGCATCTAAATTATTTCAATTCAAATTTTCATATCTTTACCACACAAAGCGGCTGGTGTATTCTTTGGCGCGTAAAATTTATAAGCGCCTAAAAAAGCGCCACATTTTAAAACAAGGAACTTGGTACAATTTACGCTTTCGGAGCAATTTTCGCGACTGTCTCTGGGAGCAGAGCAATTTAAAATAACAGGGCTGTACAGTGGACCATTAGTCAGAGCACTCTACTCTGGGCTACCTGCATAAATGTTAGAAGTGATAATTATGTAAACATCTGGTGAAATGTACTGAATTTAGTGTACCTGTGCTGATTCGAATTGAATTGTTTAGATGGCAGTATTATGTTTTTTAATTGTTTCTGTGATTACGTTTCGCTGTGTCATTTTGTCATGAGTGTCGTAAAAGATAGCTTCTGAAATTCCTCCTATCAAAGTTAAAGTCAAATCATCCATTTCAATTAGACCTCTTCTTTGTTTCTGGTATTAAAATTAGGTCAATCACTTTACTTCAGTTTTAATGTGTATTTTATTTTAAGTATGTAATGCCAATAAACGCATGTTTCTTTCTTTCTTTCTTTCATTGAATTTGTTAAGTGAGTTTTTTCTCACATACATAATATTTTAATAAATAAATTGGTAAGGCACTGTCACTATGTGGATATTTTTAAATAGTTCCCTAACTAAAAGATTCGCAGCGACGTGGATTATAAACGGCTCTGAGAGCACTTTTATGTAAAGTTCAAATTCATTCAATACTCAATAGTTTATTATATTCCATAATGTGAGCTTCGGCGGTAACTTAGAAATAGATCATTATGGACCCTGTTGGGTACAGTAAATAAGTAAGTAGGAGAGAGGAAGATCTTCTATCTAATATTATTAAAATTAATAGACAGCTCATGTATATTATAGCTTAACTTAACATATTTTTTTCAGTTTTAGAGTTTATTCATAACCAGACCCCCCGTGGTAGATTATTTGAAGGTACCATGCCTCTCTTGCAGTGCATAATATGTAAATTACCTGGTAAAAAGAAATCCATACTGATATTATAAATATGAAAATGTGTTTTGTTACGCTTTCACAGCTAAACAACTGAACCGATTTTGATAAAATTTGGCACAGACTTAGCTTGAACCCTGAGAAAGGATATAGACTACTAATTAATTCGCAACTTCATTTGCATTCGCGATAACTGACATTCACGCGTCTGAAGTCGCGAGCAAAAGCTTTTAGAGAGAAGGTTCTTATTCAATTGGGAAAATTTGACAGTTTGGTATGGCTTGATGTGCTGGCGCCTCTACTTCACCTAAATTTACCGAAGGAGATTGTTATAGAATACCACTGCAGGTGGGATGACAGATCACCTCAAGCTCACATCACCTAAGTGCACCGTGGAAGATTTTACAAAGTAGACCGAATTGTTTTCTTCGGGATATCACATTATCTAAAGCGTTTCACACCTGCTAATAATAGAGGTTAAGCAATAATACTTAATTAATTTTCCTTTTTCCGGATTAATTCGGTACAAGTGATTCTCGCAATGTGTACAGTTAGAGATAAAAGTATGTATACAGGGCGTCCCACTGATATGCCACATGGAGGGAAAGTACCTTGAATATTGTAGATGGAACATTTTACTGAAAAAAGACTTTATTTGAATTTAAAAAACAATTTAAACTGCATTCATAGATATTTAAATAATTACATGGTTGAACCGGGAATCGAATCTTGTTACACGCAAAAATAATCACCCTGAAGCTTTATCCATACCGATCGAAAAGCTTCATCATTAGGATTATTTTTTGCTAAATAACATAGTGTTAGAAATAAAAGGAAGACCACGAATTTAAACATTTTTAATACAAAATTAATCAATATATCAAATGCTCAAAATGAGTCCCTTCCTGTTGTATACAAAGACGCACTCTTTTGATTGTTTCGCTCCCTGTCGATTTTTTGATCTTGTAGTGGTGGATATTTGGAATAATACGTCTAAGTTCTGCTTGTAGCACATTTATTAGTAATTGTACATATGATAATGTCAGTTGTATGTCCTTACGGCAATGTCAGCATTTCATTTTTATGAACAAAATTTCACATCAAATGTTAATTCATGGTCTTCCTTTTATTTCTGACACTATGTTATTTAGCAAAAAATTATCCTTATAATGAAACCTTTCGATCGGTATGATAAAGCTACAGGCTGATTATTTTTCTCGTGTAACAGGCTCGATTCCCGGTTCAACCATGTAATTATTAAAATATCTATGAATGCAGTTTAAATTGTTTTTTAAATTCAAATAAAGTCTTCTTTCAGTAAAATGTACCATCTACAATATTCAAGGTACTTTCCCTCCTTGTGGCATATCCGTGGGACGCCCTATATATTACAATGATGATGATGATGATGTTCGGTCAAGGCGATTGCTTCAGCTCCGCTGTAACTGACGTTCGTGAGCTCGCATGTGGTTTATGTAATCAGTCTTCTTTGTGAAGACCCTCGCACATTGCGGGCATGTGAGTCACTATCTATATAATGATAGTTAATTGCCGCAGGTGGTCGGGCTTTCAATCGGTCGCGCTTGACATCAAGATCAAGGCGCCGCTGAAATTCATAATCATGAACTTTGGCTTTAACTAAAGTTCTCCACTCAAGTCTTTGGGCGGCTTGCTGCTCCCACCGAGACGGGTCTAACTCGCACTTGTTAAAGTGAAGTTTTAGCACATCTTTATACCAGGGGGCCAAGTCTGCTATTTTTATAATTTCGTCATTCCAACACGATTCCATTGTCATTCTGCTAAAAGTTCGTAATCTGCTAAATTCATAATGGTCGATCATTGGTCGGTCGAATTAAAAGCAATGACTGCACAATGACGTTCTAATAGTACGTCACTGATCAAAGGAACTGTCAAAATTTTAGTAGATTACCGCCTAAGTCAGTCATTCAGTTGTCATTTTGTACGAGATTACCATTCTATATTAATTTCTTTTAATGGCGTGTCAGTGGTTGACTATTGGAAAGTCATAATGACGCCATTATATTAGTAGATTACCAAATTTGTCAATATCAACAATTATGAAATCAGTGATAGACCATTCTGACACTATTGTAATAGAAGACTTGAGGCCCTGAGGAGCTGTCCGCTATGATTGCGCTTGCCCCTCCTCAAGTTCACAGTAAAAGATATATTACAATGTGGTTACAGTCAATAATTATACTTTTAACCAGTGAAAACTACTTTTGACAGGTTTTACTAAAAACCCTTTTAACTAAAGATAAAAGGCGTTTTGGCAACAAAAAAACGGTTTTTAAAAGGGTCACAAAAAATCCAATCAACCTAATGGATTTCTAAGTAGATGTTAGGGACAAATTTAAACAGGTCAAAAGTACTATTGACTGATATTTGTAATCTAAGTAGTTTTAAATAAATAAATACCTACAATTTATTTTTGTCCATGTTTTGTCCAAATATTAGATTATTTTTCTTGCTTGTACAGTACAACCAAGAAAAATAATCTAATATTTTACCAAAATACACTCTCTATATAGATGTTCTCTCTTCCGTCGCATGGGCAGTTGAACACCCATTTGGCTTTGTGCCCATCCATGGGGTGTTGTCAAGGCCAACGCGGGTCAGTATCTTGTCCGAAAAAAAAAAGAAAATATACTTTGAAAATAACATCAGTAGTAATATTTTCTCATAGACTGGAATATGTCACCTTTTGCTTCGTTTGTTTTTGTTATTTTTTGATTATTCTAGTCTATTATTATATTTTATTATTAGGCCTCTTTGCCGAGGACTCTGTTTTTTTATTCATACTGGAAATAAATTATAACATTAAACAAACTGAAAACATGTTTTTCCAAGTTATTTTAAACATCTTTACAAATATACAATATTTACACGTACAATTAAAAAAAGAAAAACCTATAACTATTAAACCAAAAATAAACTAATATAATAACGCATCAAAAAATTCCTCCACATCGCCGTCATCTGGGAATGTGCCCAAGAGACTGACTGCATTGCCCCGTTGGATGGCAATGCTTAACCTCTGCCCAAAGTAAAAACCAGCTCTTGGATCACGAGAAGTGTCAACTAACCTTTTGGAAATTTCCTTAAAAAGGAGATGAGCACTCGGACCCCACGACCCGAGGGTTTCAACCCCAAACGGCTCGAAAATAAGGTTATCACCAAGGTGACTATACTTTCGCCGTTTGAGGTTTTCTGCAGCCGCAGCAGCAGCACCAGCACAGCACGCTGAGCTAGGAAGATGGGATGGCGCAAGAGTGTCGACGCACGTAGCGTCCCACACTAAAGGCCTACCCAACTTCCAAGGAAATAATGACATGCCGTCCGGTCTCTTGCCATCGTCGCGTGCCAAGCCGTTGGGCTCCAAAACTGCTGGAACGCCGACGGCGACGAGAGCACGACGAATGATGTCATTTATATTCGCGTGCCGCGCTATGCGACCTGCACTCCGGTTGCACGATAGGCCGTGGTGTCCGAGGCAGTTGACAGCTTCCCCACAGCGACAGCGATGAGGAGAACAACAAGATGCTCCTAAACGTAAGGAAGCAGCGAGGCGAAAAGTAGTGTCGTCAAACATAGTACCTACGTTTGACGACGGAAGTGCCAGAAGCCAAAGACCCGACTCCCATTTACCCACAGCCAGCAGACGCGCTCGCTCAGCAGAATTAGAAGAAGTGGAAAGTAAATTATTCTGTACTAACCTGCAGAGCGGCTCATCCCACCGCCTCTGAGAAGATGGATTGTCGGGTAAATCAGTGCTCGGGCAAGCAAGTTTCCAGGCGTCCATGGCCTCGGCGAAGCACGGCACATCAAAATCAACCAGTGTAGGAGCTAAAACATTCCTGATTAATTTTTCAGTGCCGTGGACCGAGGATATAAATGCAGGCAAACAACGGACGCCGAGGCCCCCAATACGAATAGGTAGAGTAGCTTGGGCCCAAACACGGTCGTCCATTGCCAAATTTAAAACAGATGTTAAAGTATGACGGATAATTTGGTCCATTTTTTCTAAAAGGTGATTGTGTTTCCACAAATGGGAAGCGCGTAGGAAATAATTTAATTTAGGGCCGAAACAACAGAACCGAATAATGGTGATGGCCGAATGCATGTTAATTTGGAGTAATCTTTCCGAGATGTCATTAAAATTTTGTGTTTTTTCCTCTATAAAACTGGGAAAGGAATTCTCGAAGATGGGAGTCCCAAGGAGACGAGGAGTGCTTTTATCTATAATTTTAATGTCTGGGGCTATTGCGTTAAATTTGGAAAGTGTCGATTGTCTGTCAGTATTGTCCGATAAGTATAATTCACACTTCTTTTCCAATGGTTCTCAGTTATATCTTTACTTGGATTATTTTACCATGCGGTTTGTATTGGTTATGATGGTTCGTTGAATGAGAGCTTAAATTCGTCTGACATATGAGTACATTTATTTAAAAAAAAATTATGTTAACAATTTAATTTTCAATAAAAATATAAAGTTTAAAAACTAAAACCCGACCACAACAAAAAGTGATCTAAAAAGTACAAAACAAGAAAATATTTCACACAGAAATCAAGACATAGGTACAAAATGGTCAAGGTAAGCCGTGGTTGCATGCCTGTATCCCATATGAGTGCGATGAACATAAATATAATGGCATGCAACCACGGCTTACCTTGACCATTTTGTACCTATGTCTTGATTTCTGTGTGAAATATTTTCTTGTTTTGTACTTTTTAGATCACTTTTTGTTGTGGTCGGGTTTTAGTTTTTAAACTTTATATTTTTATTTAAACCATTTTGGAGTCACAGCTAAGTATTATATATTTAATAGGTACTAGTGAACCCCTTTCCAATGATACTAAACACGGTATGCGTATCTTACTTTATTTGGTAATCTTTCCTTTTTTTACAATAATTTGTGACAAATTACCACTAAATATTATATAAATTTGAAATGTACTAGTGAACCCCTTTCCAATGATACCAAACACGGTATGCTTGTCTTCATTTTTTTTTTAATATTGGTTTTTTTGTCCGCCAGAGGGCGCCTCATTGGATTCGGTGATACGTCATATAGCCTATAACCAGCGGACGATCTAGACGCTTCTAACGATACCTCATTTGTTCAGTTCTGATAAGTAGTTTAGGAGCTATGAGCGTACAGATGAACATACATACATACATACATACATACATAGCCTGTCAAACTCATAACCTTCCTTTGGCTTTGCCGTAGTCGGGTAATTAAAAATAGGTATCTCCGAATTGACGTTGATTGACATTACATTTATGCCAAATGGCAGAAATTAATTAATTAATTTATGCCATGCTAAAATTTTCATGGTAGAAATTTTGAGAAGACAACAGAAATATATCGTTATAAGACGTATGTACTTGCTACCTTCAATGTTGTGCCCTTACAACCCCATATCAGCCTTGCTCAAGTAACACTCTTGGATTTTGCCCAAAGGTTTGGTATGTACTGTGCCCAAAAGGTGTCGAATAAGACCGAATTACTTAGACTCCGCTGTCTATTTGTCTATTGGCCTATCTATTTTACGTGTGTCACATTGCGACACTCGTTTTCGGAGCCACTAAAAAGCAAAAAAAAAACATCTTTTGTGTTTTTGAAGTCATTTGTTTTAAGTAAAAGCGGCCCACGCTTTTATCATTTATTAAAAGTTGCATGTACTTAATAAGTTTTAATCTTTTGTGATACTCCCAGATTACTAAAACCTAAAGCCCTTTAAAAAATGCATAATATACTCAACGAGCTTTGACAAAATCTCTCGAAAATACCACGAACCACAAGCTGGATTCAACAAAATCCCTAAACAAAGCGAGTTAAAACAAAAGAATGAATTCCGAGTATGGAATCAAAATGGCCGACCATAGAACATTTCGTTCACTATTGGGTCGCCATAATCCTATTAAGGGTAATGCGATTACACTAGTTAGGTTTATTTTCATTGGTACCTACTGGTAACGAGCAAGATGAGTTGAGGATATAGGACAAAAGAGATGGGATATGATATTACCTGTTGCAAAAATTTTTTGAAGAAAATTAAATATCTATAAATTGAAGTGTCTGTTTGTAATTTCAAAATAACAGCTTTTTACTAAATGCGAACGTATAGTATGTAGCAAAAAATACTTTTTTTTTGTCGGTCTGTCTGTCTGTATGGTCCGGCTAATCTCCGAAACAGCTGGACCGATTTTGACGAAAAAAAAACCGCTGATAACCGACTATCACGCGAGCGAAATCGTGGGCATCAGCTAGGAGGTCCATAAAATGCAAGATAAAAAGGTTTGCCAGAGAGATTTATAGACAAATATGGTAACTGGAAATGTTTGCACACATAACCTAACCACCTAACCATTTAGAGATATTTCCAATCTTTCTAAGGAATCGTTCAGGCGCTTGGGGTTTGTTTTGCGGAATGCTCGTGAATTTCGCAACCCAAATGTTATCAGACTTCTGTACACAACTTTGGTTCGAAGTAAACTCGAGTCCAGTGCTTGTATCTGGCACCCATAGACAGAGACCCAAACACTAATGCTCGAAAAGGTACAAAAAACCTTCCTCAGGTTTCTATTTAAAAGGTTATACCATTATGTACCCTACTAATTATATTTTAGAAGTGCTGGGCTTTAACTTGTTAGAGGTGAGAAGAGGCCTTGAATAGCTTATGGTAGCCTGTAAAACCCTTTGCGGACGAATCGACTGTCCCGAACTCCTTGGTCTTTTCTGTCGCCTTTTTGTACCCGACAAATATATCGGACACCGTCAGTGCCGCCGGCACTGACGGTGACAACGCCCTTCTAACGGTCAATCCTGAATACGATGTGTTTGCGGATGAATGGAATAAACTTATGTGTGTATGTCTGGCATTCTGTGAGAGGAAGTATGTGAGGGTGTCCACTGTTCCATGTTAGTTTTTAATTAATTTTACGATGAAATTTACAATATTGTATAAAACCTTTATTTTGTTTCTAAGTTAATTAATGTAATTGTTGTTGTACCGTTTTAATTAACTATTCATAAATAAGGAAGGCCTCCCACTAGGTGGACCGATGACCTGGTAAAGGTTGCTGGGATCCGCTGGATGCGAGTTGCACGGGACCGGTCAATGTGGCGCCACTTGGGGGAGGCCTATGTCCAGCAGTGGACGTCTTTCGGCTGAAATGATGATGATGATGATGAAATAAAATAAATAACAAGAGACAAACAGGTTTTGTTTTGCCTAAACGAACCAACCCATGTATCAAATTGTTAGATTTTTCATTCCATTCCATAAAGTAATTGCAGTGATTTGAGATATTTAACGCTAATTTATTTTAAATCTATTTTAAGTGCACGTTTTAGATGTACAGACCAGCACATCAAGATATGCCAAACTGAAAATTTTTCCCAATTGAACGTGAACCTCATACTTTTGCAATAAAATTGAAAATCTAACAAAGATTTTTTGTGCAAACAAATAAAGATGTTTAGAGTGGTAGATGAAATTCTAATTCTTATTGGGTATCTAAAGAGCAAGCATATACAATATTTTTCACACAATGTTTACCCTGGGCGGGATTCGAACCCGCAACACGCTGCGCAGCAGTGGTTGAGCGGTTGGCTCAACCACTGCGCCAACCGTGTCGTCATGAATATATAGAATAGAATAGAACACTCGCTTTTATATTTTTTACTTGAATTCTAAGAGAATCGCAGCTTCATCTAACCTTAGCATATCTCCGTTGTTTCTCTAATCCGGGATTAAGCTTAGTCCCTCGGGGTAAAGTCAAACACCGCGGTCAGGATAACGACAGTTTGGAAATACACAAAATTTTCGACTCTGACCTTTGTCAGGGTCAGGATTATGATAATAAATGAAGTTTCATGAAAACCAGATATTGAAAATTATTTTTGCCAACGAAAGTTCAATATCAAAAGCATTGGTTGATTATTACGTAGAATTTTGAGCCAATATGATATATTGGATTTGTTTGAAGTGTTATATTGAAATATTGCTGAATGTATGTGAATATTTTTCACTGGAAATGTTATTTTCAATATCAATCGGTTTATAGTATAGACAAACGTGCTCCACCTTAGGCCACATCTAGGGTTGCCAACTCTTTGACGGTGAAATATAGTAGTTCTTAAATTTTTACCCATAAAAATATAGTAGATAACGAAAAAATGAAAAAACAATAGTAGGTTCCAAAAATTTGGTAGGTACCTTTATTTTTTTAAAGAATATTTTGTGAATTATTGAACGCATCTATCAGCTTGACATTCCAAAATCGTTAAAAATAGGTATTGACCACGAAGTAAGTACGTGGTATTGACGTTTTGTTTTACGCATACACATTTTGAAACGAATATTATTGCTAAGAGTTTGATGCCTTCAAAATATAGTAGTTTCGCCTACTATATCTTTTTTTCAAAAATATAGTAGTCGGGCCTCTAATATAGTAGGATAGTAGTAGGATAGTATACTATAGTAGGATACTATATTATATAGTAGGGTTGGCAACCCTAGCCACATCATAACTTAAGATCTGGTCAATTGCGGCCAAACGCAAGCCTATTTTAAAACGTTAAAACTCTGCTAATTAACTCACATGAACTTAGGGTCGCTCCGGCGTCAATGGAAGCATGTTGTGTCCCGTGTGTCAGAATGCGCTTCAAAACCACAGAAAATTACCTGTTCCGTCAAATTAGAAATCTATGATGTTTCCTATGTCACCTGATAAAGTGTGACATTATAATATTACGTTACGTATTTTGTACGTTAGAGTGCTTTTTGAAATTAGACTTTTCTGTAGGTAACTTATCTGCGGGGCTATGAGCACAAAATATAGAGGGTACAGAAGGACCGCTCCCGCCATCTTCAAAAATAATTATCTAAACTTGCCAGACTCACTAGGGCTGCTACTGTAGTGACTCTGAAGGTTTTATTTGTGACAATATGAAATTATTGACACTGGTTGGAACTCTTTGCAATTTTTTATAACAATATTTTCTCGATCGTCGTGAAATGTCAATGTCTCTTATTTATTCATTTAGACAACACGTGACAGTCGAATCTGAAGTCTGCTTGAAACTGCTTGAGAATGCCTATAAACGTAATGTCAATGTGTGAGTACTAAAAATGGCGGTTTGTTCTGAGCGGTCTCTCTGCTCGGGCGCGACGCAGCCTTACGTACTTTGTGCTATGAGTATACGTATCTATAATGGAATCGCCAGTGAACTCAAATGTCTGAACATGAGACAATTTGGACGACACGGTTGGCGCAGTGGCTGAGCGATGGACTGCTGCGCAGCGTGTTGTGGGTTCGATTCCCGCCCAGGGTAAACATTTGTGTGATGAGCACTTATGTTTGCCTTGTGTCTGGGTGTTGTTTATCTATATATGTATGTATTTACAAAAAAAAAAAATGTATTTGTGTATGTATACTTATCAGCTGTCTGACACCCATAGTCCAGGGTCTCCCTAGTTTGGGGTCAGACGGCCGTGTGTGAAAAATGTCCCCACATATTATTATTATTATTATTATTATTTAAACTTAAATGGGTAAATAAATGTCTTTTTATAGCATTAAGGACTTTCTAGATCATAAAAATTAATTCATTTTTTTTATATTGTGTCTAAATATTTGCATGCTTTATTTTAAGCAAAACATATTTAGGCATATTTATTGTAAGATCTCTTTATACCATGTTTTAGAGCAAATAATTTACTATTACTGTTTATCTATACTCTTTTACTTTGTATTTGATTGTACCTTTTGAAAAAAACAATCAATTATTATTATTGAGTAATTTAACTGCACTGGTAATGGGAAAAAAATAACACACAGTTTACTGTAATAAAACAAATTTATTAAACAAAATAGATTTACAAATTAAATAATTAACCAACAATCGTAGCAAGGTTGGAGAAATCGGGCCACGTATCTTCCGTCTCATTGACAGGAGCGAATTTTTTGTCTATTTTAATTTCTTTCAGAAGAGTCAAACTGCTTGCATTGGTTTCTTCTGGTTTGGTGCTAGTACCACCACCGCTAACGTCACCTCGATTTATCCTTTGATACTTAAGTATTAGCTCCAATATATCATGTTGCATTCTAAGCTTTACTTCTGCTGTTAAGTTTTTCATTGCATTTCCTATGTATTGTCCGAATATAAAGTCTTCACTCACTTGTCTTGTCAAGAATTCTCTGCCAAGTTGTACGATCACGTCTTTTACAATGTTCGTAGCAGTTGGGTTGGACACGTTCTGGGTTACTGTTTTGGGAGGATGCTTCCAATGTACCTTGTCATATTTCGGTCGGATTGGTGGAGGACCAATGGCGACGGAGATAACTTCATCATTGTCAATGTCGTCTTCTTCTAAAGGCGTCAGGTGACCTGACGGCTGGAACGAAAATTTCATTTGATTTGACCTGTTTCAGTAAGATCAAAAGTAACAAAAGACATATTTTGAGTTAGCATCTTTTGGATTTGTAATTTTATTTTTTGTTCATGTACAGAGGCCAGCACATCAAGCTACTACAATCTGTCAAATTTCTTTGATAGATTTTCAACTTTATTACAAAAGCATAAGGTTCATATTTAATTGGGAAAATTTGACAGTTAGGAATGGCTTGATGTGCTGGCGTCTGTACATAAAGAAAGCGATAGGTCTTTGTATTAAAAGCTGTATCTGATGTTGTGTTTAGTGTGGTTTGTAAATGTCAAAGGCTCATTTTCCGTAATGAAGATGTTCAAAAACCATAACAGTGTTTCTAAGAGATTTATTTTCTTCCTCATTGAAATAATCTCTACGGATGAGTTTATCTACTTTGTTTTGAATGTCCCTTATCTAAGTATGATAAATTAAAGTAAGACTACAGCTAACTTCAGAATAATGAACAACAACAGATTCTGTACCTTTTTTCTGATATCTCTAGGTCTTTGTGTCGTGGGTCTTCTTTTAGGGTCTTGTTCTGTCAGCATGTGTCTCTTCGTGTGATAATGCACAGATCTTCGTGGGACACGATCTATCGCTCGTGTATCTCTTCTCTCTTCTCTTGAAGCCCATGCTGACTGTAGAGAATAATGATAATTAGTCCTACGGAAGCCATTTGGAAGATGCAGTGTTCCAGTTCTACCTTCAGGTTTGAATGAAAGCAGTATCGTTTTTAGATGGACTGACTATTTAGATCGATGTTTCCGTGAATATTATTTCTAACTGAGTGCAAAGTGAGTACGCATACACTGGCGCACACTAAAAAGGTAAAGATTTGGCGCAGTACCAGGTGCAGGTGCATTCCGAGACACGGGGTGATCACGCAACTAATTTCCAAAAACTGTTACTGAGAAACTGCTAATGGCTAAAATCTCAATAACAGCCTTACAAGCTTGTTCTTTTAAAATCTATATACATATAATAAAACAGTAACAAAACTGTGTCTGTACATTGAGTATATTAAAAAAAAAATAATTGAGGGGGGTTTAGGAACAGTAATAGAGCACGAATGCAAAAAAAAAATTCTGTCTGTTTGTCTGTTTGTTTGTACACGCTAATCTTCGGAACTACTGGGCGGATTTGAATGATTTTTCTTTTGTTGTGTAGGTATTAAGTCTGGGCAACATATAGGCTATAATTTATCTTGGAAAATTGAACACCTGATGCAGAACCGAGCATTTTCTGCTGAGAGAATAAATTTGAAGATCTGAAACACCTGATGTGGAACTCCAAGAGCCCAGCTACACCATGACACATATAGGAATGACGTCTTAGCAAAAGTTGTTCGGTCTGATGGGCATTTCCTGTTGACTTATAAAAATCGTAGATCAGAAACATCTGATGTGAAAATCAAAGCTATCACTAATTTCACTGTATCTTATAAAATAACATAAGCTGGGAGTACCTCCACGCGGTGAAGGCGGTAACAGTTTAGGACTGATTTTTATGACGATGGTATATCATTGAAAATTTGACTTTACTGGCCAAAATTCCCATTTATTTTTTTATTTTATCGAATAATATGCCTTCCGGCTTATGTTATTTGGGTGTTTAATTTCTTTTTCCATTTATCTTCGTGACACGGTAGCCTACCCGGTAACGCAGGGGAGCAGTCACTTAGATTTTAATTGATCAGGTATCTTCTTTACAATAAAACTATAACCATGACTAGAAAGTGGTCAAATCTTTCCCAATGTTCCAAAGGAGCTAAAAGATTGAGGATCATAAGATCCCAAGAATCTACCGAAGAGCGTCAGGAGAGACTTGATGCTGTTCGAGAACATCAGGCTGCAACTCGCTCCGTGGAAACCTCTTCAGATCGCGAAGCACGCCTGCGTTCTCAGCGTATTTACGCATCTACATCCAGGTCTCTAGAGACCAGTGAAGAGACTGCGCGACTGACCGCTGATCGTAACGTCATATATTGTCTCGCGAGTCGGAGACGTTCACGGATAGAGAATTGCGCTTGAGTTCTCAGCGTATCTACGCATCTGCTGCGGAACGTGATGCGCGACTGTCCGCTAATCGTGAGCGACATGCATTGTCTCGCGAATCGGAAACGTTTACCGATACAGAATCACGCTTGAGTTCTCAGCGTATTCGCACATCTACTAACAGGTCTTTTGAACCGAATGATGAACGTGATGCACGACTAACTGCTGATCGAGATTATCATACACTAGCGACCCGACCCAGCTTCGCATTGGCCTATAGCCTTCTTCGGTAAATGGACTATCCAACACAAAAAGATTTTTTTAATTCGAACCAGTAGATCCTGAGATTAGCGCGTTCAACCAAACAAACAAACAAACTTCAGCTTTATAATATTATAGTATAGATTGACCCGAACACGCACACAACAAAATATTCAAAATCAGTTATAAAGTGAGAGAAAAAGAATTGCTGGAGTACGGCATGAAGAGAGAGAAGAAGAGCGCAACGAACGTTTGAATTCTGATCGACTTCGACATTCTCTGAACAGAATGTCGATATCATCTGAAGAATCGGATGTGTCTCAAGATATAGCTGTAGGTCATGGCGACCTTCCTTGGGTTGGTAAGGAACGGAGTTCATTTACGTATACTCCTATGATAGACTACGCCACATATTCCGCCATCGGAGGTATGATTCAAAATTGTACTTTTTGAACGTCTCGAATCATCTCGCGCATCCCGTTGTTTTCCCGTCCCCGGGCTCTTAGAATTCGACATCAGACGTTTCAGAGCTTCGATTTTGCCGACCCCGTTGTCGCTGGCATAAGCAACAGGATCCGCGTACGAAGTCGCGGGCAGAAGCTAGTCAATAATATGTTACAAACGGTTACATCATTCATATTGAATCTTGGGTGCAATGTGAGAACAATATAACAAGTCGTGTACGTTAAAAGAGGTTTAATAAAAATATAATCATAATAAACAATTCAAAATAAATTTAGAATAACCGAGGCAGCTAAGAGATGACCAGTCCCAACTAACGGCGCCCGTTCACGAACATGACGCACGGATCGGCATGATTTGGCTCAACCATTTTGAAGGGTACTGAATGATCATTTCGATTGCGCCAAAAAAGGCCATGGACGTTCATATTTTATGTACTTTAAAAAACATATAAACCGGTTCATGAACTTGGGTAAACTACAAATGCAATAACAAAGACTACTCAACTAAATAAAATCTCTCTACTCACAATAAAAACGGGTGTTAACACTAAAAACAATATGGTAGACAGTTTCTTCCCGTCCATTTCTATCGGTAACAAATCTACGACTGCCATCTGAATACTCAAGTCAATGACAACAAGCATGTTTATTTACAAAATAAGAGTTAGTTCCAGTAATCTCAATGAATGGTCCAACAGAGTAAACATTATGATTGCTATGAAAATTCTTTACTGAACAATCGGCTTCAGGAAACAGCATCTGATGAGGTGTCGTGTTCATTTATAAATTATCGAGTATTGATTCCATAGTTTTTTTGGTGCTGTCCCGTCGAATATTTCTGCCGGGCTCTTCTTAGTCTTTTTCTACTAACTGAGTGGATGAAGACGACTCCTTTATTTTTTGGTGCGCGGTGGAAATCCACTTGGACTTCCTTCTTCTTGGGGGTAACGGGGGCATGCCGGACTCATACCAGCTAAGACCACCACAATGTTTCACCTCTGCCTATGGCCGGGGGGGCGGAATTCGCGTAAGGATTAAGCTCCCCCGACAGGCCTGTTGTTCCTACAGTACTTCGGATACCTGGCAAGGAGGCTCAGTTGGTCTAAGGGAAGCAACTGCCTCGTTTCCCTCCAGGAGAAGATACATCGGGTGCCGGAGGGCACTTAATGACCTCCGACCTCCATGAGTTGCTGATCTGCGGGTGGTCGACCTAGGGGCAGTTCACCACCCGACCAGATGCAGGCCTGTGTAGGCGGCGCGCCGTGTTCCGCGCGCGCCACACTAGAGGATTCGGCGGCGTTTAGACCGCCGAAGTCGACGGGACCCGCCTACATCATTGCCGGGTCATAGCCTGGCGGGGGTGCGGCGTATGCGCCAGCGAATCTTGTACCCCCGCCCATAGGTCAGTCGAGGAACACCGTGGTAGTTTTAGCTGGTAGGAGTCCGGCACACCCCCTCCCGTCTTCTTCGAACGGACGTCAAAAAGAAAGGCTCAGTTGGTCACGTAGAAGGAAAAAGAGCCGTGGCAGATCGCAAACTCGATGTTTAGATGAGATAAAAGAGAATTTCCAAACATCTGTCCACATGGCCGAAAACCGATGACATGAAGAGCAATGGTGGACAACATAACAAGATCATGTGATCACGACCCTCAGTCATATGAATACGGGAAAGAAGAGAAGAATAACTTAGCGTAGACCTCTTTAATGTTTCGGCGAAAATACAAGCGTGTACATAGATGCGTACTTTTGTAACGAAGATGTCAAAGGAGTGTCAGTCGCAAGTTGGAGTACTAAGATATCTTTTTTCAATTCAATTTTATTTTTAGTTTCGGTTTTAATGGCTATAATGCCGTTTGTAGCTGTGAGAGCCCCAAAGGTCAATCACATTAATTGGCTGGTTTGATTGTGCTACCAAAGCTTTTACAAGAAACATCTTCTCTCTCTCAATCTTTAATCTTTTATCTTCCTAATATTCTTTCATTTCTTCTTTTTTTATTCTTTCCTCTTATTTTTTTTCTTCTACTTCTGTTGTCTGCAATAGAAGATTACAGAATGAAAGACGAAAGAAATGTACACACCGTGTGTGAAAGGCGAAAAGAAAATTAAATAGATAAAAATAATAATCATTTGATTTTACATTCATACATTCAGTATTTCCTTTGAATTATTGGGCACGATGGTGCTCACACACACAGAACACATATGACTTTAGTTTTGGAAGTCGGCGGCTTTGTTCTGTTTGTTGTTTTGTATTGCCACCGACTTCCGAGACTAAAGTCATATGTGTGTTCTGTGCTAAAGTTATTTATCACTTTTTAGACTTTTGAAAGCGGTTGTCTTTTTTGTAAAAAAGCTTTTTATTTTTTAGTACCTCCTTAAATCATTCAAATCCATAAAGAAACGGCATCACAGTCAAAACAGAAATCGAAAGTCGAAGGTTGAAGAAATTTATAACATCGTCTAAGTATAGGTACTTTTTTGCTTTCTGTTGTATTTTTTTAATTTTTTCAAAGAAAGTGTTGAATCAATTTCGATAAAATTTATATGGGACCACCCCTGAGGCACAAAGTACGTAAGGCTGCGGGGCGCGACCTGAGGCACACCTTATGCATTAAAAAAATAATTTTCAAAATCGCTTTACATTTGCCGGGGAAATTGCGTAACTAATATACAAAAAAAAGCATACAGTCGAATTGGAAACCTCCTTCTTTTTGAAGTCGGTTGAAAATGTGTTGCGCCGACCCCAAGTAACGTGGGACAAGGGCTGGGAGATGATGATAAATTCGGATGAAAAAATCTGAAATAATTTTAAATTAAGAATTCTAGCAATTCCTTAGTTTTATTTCTGACTAGTATCTTTTGCCTGCGACTTCGTCCGCGTGAATGTCGATCGACGCGGATGCAAACGACATCGTAGATTAAAAAGTAGCCTATGACCTTCCACAGGGTTATTTATATACCATATTTCATCAAAATCGGTTGAGCTGTTTCATCGTGAAAGCGTAACAGACAGAGTTACTTTCGCATTTATAATAATAATTAAAATAAAACTCAAAATCATTTATTTCAAATAAACCATTTACTTTTGAATTGACAGAGTCAGTAAGTCAGAAAATTGAAGCTTGTTGCTCGTTCCAAACAGTAGTTTCTATGGAGAAGAACAAGCAAGAAACTCCATGAACAACACTCTTTTAAAATCAATAATATGTTACAAATTTCGGTTACATCATTCATATTGAATCTAGGGTACAATGTGAGAACAATGTAACAAGTCGTACGTTAAAAGAGGTTTAGATAAAAATTTTATCAAAATAAACAATTAAAATAACTTTAGAATAACCCAGGCAGCGAAGAGATGACCAGTCCCAAGTAACGGCGCCAGTTCACAAACATGACGCACGGATCGGCATCAAGGGACCCGGTTGATCCAACACCCGCGCAAAAAATTAAAGTATGGAAAAGTATGTATTATTATCATAGGTGTTTACATGTTTAGTTTTTAATGAAACCAAAATCTTCTCTATTTATATTCATCTTATCTTTCAGTTATCTGTACAAGTACGAAACTTGATTGCACCACGAATTTTCTACAAAACATCTGTTTAAAATGTATAACCATAAAACATTAATGGAATTTATACGGATCCCATAAAACTTTTAAGTGGGATCGTTTGTATTCCCACCAAATCGTAACAAGGCCAGACTGGGTGACCTCGGGATCTTCATCATTATACCCCTTCTATATCTTAATGTCGTAGAGAGAGGGAGGCGGGCGAGGTCAGGATATGCTGGTCTCATCATAATGTTGCCACACGTAGAAGACGAAGTTGTACAAGTCGAAAACAGCCTCCTTTCGCGATTTAATTAGATCCCAGCTTTAATTGAAAATATGTTCTAACATCAAATACGCAAATAAATGGTTTGAACACGTGTAGGTAGAGTTAGACAAAAAGGTTTATGTTGGGTTTAAAAATTAATTCAATTTAAAATGATTGTGGTCTGTGACTCATTATTTACACCTAGCGCTGGTTTTATTGACTTAGTAGCTTGTTGAAGTTGATTGTGAATAATTGAGTTAAAAATTTATAGGATGACTAAAACTAAAAACTCAATTAAATCAATAAGAAGTTATTTAACGTAAAACACATGATATATTTAATTATATTTAAGAATACTATTGGTACTTATATACTTCTGAGTTTTCTGTTTTACTAATTGTCGAAACAAATTACCATAATAATACAGTATTACCTACCTAACAGTAAATGAAATAAGGATTATTTTTAAGGAATTTTCCCAATTGTTGGTTAACACGTGAAGTCTAACCTTAGTCAAAGGTCAATGCCCCCAGTCTCTTGGACACATTTCCAGAAAACGGCGACGCGGTGAAATTTTTTCATGCCTTTTTGTGTTAGTTTTTTTTTTTATATCTTAGATACTTAGGTAAATCTTAAAAATATAAATAATAATATTATGTACAACTCCAAGAAAAAGGCAGGGGAGCTCAAAGGGCATCAAAAAACTCGTCCACATCGCTGTCAACGGGACACGTGCCCAAATGTACTTAGGTAAATAAATTATTTTGATGATTGTTTCAATTAAAAAGCTTAGAAACTACACTATTGCCAGTGAGTGAGGCTATGTTTTGTTATTTGAATTTCATGTGAATGAAATCGCAGCCAGAAGTTAAATATAGTAAAAATATATATATAAAAAAAAACTCATTGCTTGTTCTGCAAACTGTACATTTATCGCGACACGTAGGTATCGTAAGCAAATTCAACGTGTAACTTGAGTGAAAACTTACGTGTGTGAGTAACTAAGTAAGCGCTTACAAGAGTGATATTAATTTCATTAATTCTAATTCTACTTTCACTCCCGATTCTCGCTTTTCATGCAAAGTTTAGTAACATGACGTGTACACGTACTTAACTGTTTTACAGCATTTGAGTGAAGACACTTTGTTAATTATTTATTATGTCGTTATCTTTGTTTTGAATATCATTAGTTTGTTATATACCAATAGGTTTGCCTTTTGCCGCAACTCACCTGATATTAAGGGGTTATTAACGACTTTTACAGATTTTAAACTGACAATCACGTCAAAATGTGCAGTGTAAATGATTTGAAAAAAAAAAAAAAATGTTAAACTAGAACATTCTCTTAAACATTTAGTATGTGAATATTTTTGATTATATTCTTATTATATAGTTTGATTAACTCGTGAAGTTGTGTATGACGCGAACAAAACATTGACAATCACACAAAATCTACCAGGTATATTTAAACGAAACTTACACCATCTTACAGACAATTTTATTATCTATCTATATTAATATTATAAAGCTGAAGAGTTTGTTTGTTTGTTTGTTTGGTTGAGCGCGCTAATCTCAGGATCTACTGGTTCGAATTGAAAACATATTTTTGTGTGGGATAGTCCATTTATCGAGGAAGGCTATAGGCCCGTGCGAAGCCGGGTCGGGTCGCTAGTCTTTTAATATACGCCTTTTTTAAGTTAAAGAATACTATCTTTTATTTAAATTTTTCGACTAAACTTTGGAGTTTTGGACGCAGCGTATACGATTCTCTGGTCGCTCAAGGTCTCCGGCGTATATCGTCGCCTTAAGTGATGATGCGGCCTAAGGTAGACCACACTTGCCTAGAATGAATCGGTTCTTTCGTACCTTGAAGATACCCAGATTATAATTACCAAGGAAGAGAGAAGCGGGCAATGAATGCCATAGTCTGGCAGTTCGCACAAGAAATATGTTCTTATCCGATGACAAAAATCATTTACTGATGGAAAACTACATTATTTACGAGTACCATAGGATAATTATGTGAAATAGTAAAACAAAATTGTCGCACCATTTTCCTACATTTAAGCACCTATATTTTAACTCCAAGCAAGGTACTGTAAAGGTTGCATGCTGGTCAAAAGCATGCGACTATTCGTCTAGAGCTAAACACTCTGTATTCGTTCTAGAACCTTTTTAATCGACTTCAAAAAGGAGGAGGTTCTCAATTCGTTTGTTTTTTTTTATGTATGTACATCAATTACTCCGAGATTTATGATTCGATTTAGGTGATTCTTCTTTAGTTTGATGCGGAATTGTTGCCATTTGGTCCCATACAAATTTAACATTATTTAGCCCAGTAGTTTTCATTTTATGAACATTTTTTTTATTTTTTATATATATATTTTTATGTTTGACCACGCATAACTTTGTTCAATGTGGTTCGATTTCGATGATTCTTTTTTTAATTGATGGTGTATACCTCAAATTTGGTCCCATAAAAATTTTAAGAAAATATTCCACCCCTAAGGGTTGAAATTAAGGGATGACAGATTTTTTTAGTGTCGCCGTTTCGTAATTAATTTCTACGATGAGAAGTAGGCACTAAAAAGCGAAAAAAAATTTTTAACAAAAAAGACAACCGCCTTCAAAAACTATAAAATAAGCCACCGACTTGCGAATTGAAAGTTATTTTATACTTTTTGAAGGCGGTTGTCTTTTTTGTTATATTTTTTTTTTTCATATTTAGAAGCATAACGTACGCTTATTTTTATAACAAGGTATTGTTTGACCTAGCGCCGTCAGTGGCCGACCTGTAGGTCGATTCTGTAAAATTCGAGCAACAACTCGCATCTCACATCGCTATTCACTCTCACTTCGCATAAGGTTCAAAATGACCTTGATATATTTGACACTTTGAATCGGGTTCGAGTGCGAAGTGAGCGTCGAAGTGACGGGGAAATTACCTTACAGAATGCCACTTCTTACGTCATCTCATACTTTATCTGTCAAAATCTTCCTGTCAATTTAGTTCAACTCGCTGGCACGCTCGCTAGGGTGGCGCTAGTGTAAATTCGAATTATCAACCGAGTTTTTAGAATGCCAAACAAGAAACTCACAGCGGATTCAGATTCGAAGTTTAGAATGAGGTCTTACAGAATCACACCCCTGCTCTTTGGTTAATATAGAAGTGATAAATTGCTTTGCCATGTTTAATTCCAAGAATCTAACACACCACGAGTAAAACATACCCGGTCCCGGTCCCGGTCCGGTCCGGTGTCCGGTATCGGCACAGCAGATTTGAACTCTTTTAGTACAGACGCTAGCATATTAAGCCATACCAAACTGTCAAACTTTCCCAATTGAATATGAACCTAACAGTTTTGTAATAATGTTGAAAATCTATCAAAGAAATTTGACAGATTGTAGTAGCTTGATGTGCTGGCTCTGTACATTCCGTCACAAAATTTATTATTTTTCGCAAACCGAAGAAAGTTATTCTTATTTATTTATGCTTCATGCACAACGCCAGCCAAAAAGCAGTCTTGAAAACTTCTCCTTGTCCCTGGCGAGGTGGAACTCCAGGGGGCTTGTAACTCAGGTCCACTCCCGAATATTTCGTAACCAGGATTTTTTCCGACGGCCAACTCCACGTTTGCCCGCAAGTCTAAACTTCTTTCTTTTCTATAAAACGTTGTCCCACACTAGGAATTTCCCTTGTGTCGTGGGTGCGTTTACAAATATATAAACTCACATACACAAACAGCCAGACCCGGAACCACTATCTGTAGGCAATACAAATATTTGTTCCGTGCGAGAATCAAACCCGCGACACGCAGCGCAGCAGTCGATCGCTAAACCACTGCCCCAACCGTGCCAATTAATAATATTTAGAGGAAAGATTTGTTTGTTTGTTACGAGTTGACTCAGACCCTATTGGTCCGATTTAAAACATTCTTTCACCATGGAATGTTACACTATGCCTGGGCCTCAAGTCTGCTATTACAATAGTGTCAGAATGGTCTGTCATTGATTTCATAATTGTTGATTTTGACAAGTTTGGTAATCTACTAATATAATGGCGTCATTATGACTTTCCAATGGTCAACCAATGACAGTCCATTGAAAGAAATGATATAGAATGGTAATCTCGTACATAATGACAAATTATTGACTGACTTAGTTTACGAACTTCTTACTACTTCAGATTGCTTATAACACTTTATAAATAATATGTAAAAATATATATAAATGAAATCTGGCATGAATAAATGTTCAAATTTGTTGACAATGTCATTATAACACAATTCTATTATGAGACCGATTGAGACCATTGACCGACCAATGATCGACCGTTATGGATTTAGCAGATAACGAACTTTTAGCAAAATGACAATGGAATCGTGTTGGAATGACGAAATTATAAAAATAGCAGACTTGGCCCCCTGAGTAATATCCATATCCATACTTCCACAGTAACTCTGTCTGTTACGTTATCACGACGAAACGGCTGAACCGATTTTCATCGATTTCATCTGCATCAGGGAAAACCGACATTGATAAAGTCGCGGGAAAAAGCTAGTAGGATATATTTTGAAAAAATAGGGATCCTTGAGAAAATAAACGCGGACGAAGTCGCGAGCAAAAGCTAGTAGGCTATATTTTGAACAAATAGGGATCCTTGAGAAAATAAACGCGGACGAAGTCGCGAGCAAAAGCTAGTAGGCTATATTTTGAACAAATAGGGATCCTTGAGAAAATAAACGCGGACGAAGTCGCGGGCAAAAGCTAGTAGGCTATATTTTGAACAAATAGGGATCCTTGAGAAAATAAACGCGGACGAAGTCGCGGGCAAAAGCTAGTAGGCTATATTTTGAACAAATAGGGATCCTTGAGAAAATAAACGCGGACGAAGTCGCGGGCAAAAGCTAGTAGGCTATATTTTGAACAAATAGGGATCCTTGAGAAAATAAACGCGGACGAAGTCGCGGGCAAAAGCTAGTAGGCTATATTTTGAACAAATAGGGATCCTTGAGAAAATAAACGCGGACGAAGTCGCGGGCAAAAGCTAGTAGGCTATATTTTGAACAAATAGGGATCCTTGAGAAAATAAACGCGGACGAAGTCGCGAGCAAAGAGCGAGTAATTAATAAAATAAAACAGAAACAAAGTGTTCACTCTGACAAAAGTTCACGACGAACTCTAAAACAATAAAACGAGAAGTGCAGTCTCAAATGAAAAGCCTTAGAAATACTCCTTCGTTACTTTCCATATAGCTCAGCAACTTGAAAATTTGAGAACATTCTTGAGTGCGCAAGAACTCAAGCTTGAAGTTGCACAAGTTTAATAAATAACGTAACGGTACAGTAGGTCCATTCTGTAAAATTCAAACAACAACTCGCAACTCACATCGCTATTCACTCTCACTTCGCATAAGGTTGAAAATGACCTTGATATATTTGACACTTTGAATCGGGTTCGAGTGCGGAGTGAGCGACGAAGTGACGGGTAAATTACCTTACAGAATGCCACTTCTTACGTCATCTCATATTTTATTAGCAAAATCTCCCTGTCACTTTAGTTCAGCTCGCTGGCACGCTCGCTAGGGTGGCGCTAGTGTAAATTCGAATTATCAACCGAGTTTTTAGAATGCCAAACAAGAAACTCACAGCGGATTCAGATTCGAAGTTTAGAATGAGGTCTTACAGAATCACACCCCAGTGATGAAAATTGTAAACTGTAGTGATATTCTGTAAACTAAAGTCATGTTCTGTGCTAAAGTTATTTATCACATTTTAGTTTTTTCTCCTTTTTTTTTAAGTTTTTATTTTTCACTTTTTAGTACCTCTTTATCACCCAAATCCATTAAGGAACGGCAACACAGTTAAAACAGAGATTGAAAGTTCTCCAAAGATGGAAAGATGGAAGAAACGAAAACGTCTTCTCGGTTCTTGTGGTTTTTTACAAAATTAGAACAAACCGTCATTTTTCGCACGTACACATTGACATTACCTTTATAGGCATTCTCAAGCAATTTCAAGCAGACTTCAGTCTCGACTGTCACGTGTTGTCTAAATGAATAAATGAGAGACATTGACATTTCATGACGAACAGGAAAATTTTGTTATAAAAAATTGCAAAGAGTTCCAACCAGTGTCAATAAAATTTCATATTGTCACGAATAAAACCTACAGAGTCAATACAGTAGCAGTCCTAGTGAGTCTGGCAATTTAGGTAATTATTTTTGATGGTCCTTCTGTATCGTGTTAACTAGTAACTGGGTTGTGGAGGTCCTATAGGCAGTCGCTCCATGTAAAACACTGGTATTCAGCTGCATCCGGTTAGACTGGAAGCCGACCCCAGTATAGTTGGGAAAAGGCTAGGCAGATGATGATGGTCCTTCTGTAACCTCTATATTTTGGGCCACGGTGAAACAATAGTAATATTGCCGATGGTTGGCGACGCCCATCTTTAGTTACCCATTACGCGGAGACCTTTGCTTAGCGGTGAAGAGCATACGGCTGACGTGACCCACCCAATTCAATTTGAACATATTTATTCATCATATTTCAATGTCGAATTCAAAACAAATAAAGTTCACGGATTTACCCTTTACAAAATTAAATTCCGAGGTTTGTACCTTCACTTATCATTCACAGATGAAATGGGACGCCCTACATAATTCAGATACCTAGTTTAGTAATCAATATGGCTGGCATGTGCCAATACAGACGAACGGTTTTGGGAAAATATAATAATATGAGAGAGAAAAATCAAAGAAGAACAATGTTGGAGGTATCTGAAAGATTTATGTTGAAAAGAAAATAAAATAAAAAAGCTTTAATGACACAAAAATTATTTACAAGTTGATTTTGGTAAACAGTAGGTACAGACGCAAGCACATCAAGCTACTACAATCTGTCACATTTCTTTAATCGATTTTCATCTTTATGTTTAAAGAGTAAGGTTCAAGATTGATTGGGAAAATGTGACAGTTTCGGGTAGGTTGACCTGCTGGCGTCTGTACAATTCTGCAATTGAACACAATTCGAATGACCACTAACACCTAAACTAGGCCGAGCCTGTACCTTAGGCGTTAGATCCTTCCCAGGTAACTATCTACAGACGTGTACATTAAGGTCTAATAGTATACTGTAAACAACTTTTGCACATTAAACCTATACAATAAACAATACTAACTAATATAATAAAATACAGATTAAACTGCGGGTACTCTTACTGCGGGTAAAATGTAATAGAAATATTATAACTAATTTGTTGACTGCAATGTACATTTTTTCCAAATATCGTCAACTTAAATAAACAAATATTTTGACCACTGAATGTATGAACTTGTGACATTTCAATTTCTTTTTTGTTTTTTTGTTTTTCTATTGTGATTATGTTATTTTACTTAGATTGATTTCATTGTTGTAGGGACATTAATGTTTTAATTATTATTTTGTATATTGTTTTATTATTATTATTATTATATTTTATATACTTTATGTATCTCGGGACCCAGAGGTCCCGGGCCTTTGTAAGGCGTACGAGGAGTCGAAGCCAACTCGCAGAGGCCCCTTAGGTAGCTTTATATGAAATAAGACACCCACCGACGATTATCCCTGTATGCACTATGCAAGTGCACCCAAGGACAACCCCCGGTTGGTGCAGGACTATTACAGGACATGGAAACTAACAGTACTGGACTATGGGTATAGGTTGCAAAAGTGACTTGGTTACCTGAAACTATGAAGTGACTATGGCCCCTGCCGAATCAATGTTTGTATACATGGATAAAATAGCAGGGGGTGACTTGCACACTCACTAAATGGGCCCCCTGAAATAGTCGCTAGCACGAAGTGACGTAGCGACAAGGGGGCAACATATCTTGAGGTGCTAGAGGAGTGGAGAGGTATTCCACGGCTATCAGGACAATCCCGGAAGTACGGTCAAGATCCCTACCAGCGTCTTACTGGAATACTTCCTTACCCCGAGCACGAATGCTCTCGCGAGTTTACACTCTAACCGGCCAATTAAGGCAAGATAGAGGTGGGAGCTCCGTTCCTCATCTCTGGCTTGCCCTTATTGAATGGCAAGCCAGAGATGAGGAACAAGACTTCTCCCGGGAGCTCAGGTCCGTGGGGTCGCTACTGCCCAACAGCTCGCCACAAGCTGCCCTGCGGGTTTATTATTATTATTATTTATTTATTCAGAAGCTTTGATTGTTTTTGGGTTCCGTGCCAAACTAAGCTGCTATGCAAGAATCGTGTTTTTTTTGTATGTAGTGTTAAATATTGATTGGAAATTATCAACATGACTTTCTATGTTAACATACCTACATAGTCATTTCACTTAACTGATGATTATAATTATTGTCTAAAGAAATATTTTATCTATTTCTCACGCAAATAAGTTTTTTATTACCATACTATACTCTCTATACTCGGCTGAAAAATGTAATTCACTTAAGAATATTTTAATTTCGCGGGCTACTGTGGCGCTTTCATCTTAAGTTTTTGCTGACATGACAAACTGGGTCTACTGTGATTTCTCGTCTATGGAACAACCTTACCCGTTTCAAACATGTTCGGCCTGTGATACAGCGTATCAATAAAACATGTCTAGACCTCAAACAGTTAGGTGATATGATTGATTGAACATGTTCTTGGCATTGTTTTAAATTGATTTAGGTAACAGTTACCCGATGGTGTAGTATCGTGGAGGTGCGTCATTTTAACAAGTGCGAGTAAGACCCGCTCGGTGGGAGCAGCAAGCCGCCCAAAGACTTGAGAGAAGAACTTTGGTTAAAGCCAAAGTTCATGATTATGAATTTCAGCGGCGCCTTGATCTTGATGCCAAGCGCCACCGATTGAAAGCCCGACCACCTGCGGTAATTAATTATCATTATATAGATGGTGAGCTCACATGCCCGCAATGTGCGAGGGTTTTCACAAAGAAGACTGGTTACATAAGTCACATGCGAGCTCACGAACGTCAGATACAGCGGAGCTGAAGCAATCGAAATCGGTCGGATCGCATCATCATCATCATCGTGGAGGCGCCATGCAGGCATAAGGTTACGAATTCGATACCGGGAACTTTCACAATTTTTCTTTTTCCTGTTCATTTAGATACATTTTAAGAGGAGCTCGTGGCTAAGTTAAAGCCGTACAGATCGATTGGTCAAAGGTTGAGCTATGCTAACCGCGGTCGGTCTGTGGATGGATCACCATCCCATTCATACCGAGTTCTCTCCGTGCCTCGGAAAGCACGTAAAGCCGTTGGTCCAGGCTGTCATTTGTAGATCTTTGGCAGTCGTTATAGGTATAGTCAGAAGCCAGAAAGTCTGACAACCAGTCTTACCAAGGGGTATCGTGTTACCCAGTAACTGGGTTGTGGAGGTCAGATAGGCAGTCGCTCCATGTAAAACACTGGTATTCAGCTGCATCCGGTTAGACTGGAAGCCGACCCCAATATACTTGGGAAAAGGCTAGGCAGATGATTTAGATACATTTTAAGTTTATCTCAGATATCACTGACATTGATGAAGGAAAACGTCGTGAGGAAACCTAGACTTAGAAATTAATGTATGTCTGAAATCGCCAACCCACCTTGAGCAAACGTGGTGATCAATGCTCGTTTTCTCTATATAAGAAGAGGCCTTTGCCCTGTAGTGTGACAATAATAGGCTGGTATTATTATATTTTTGTGTGCCATTAGGGGTATAATGGTGGGTATAAAACTATGCCACTGAGAAAATCGTTTGGGTTTGGTTTAGTTAGAACTGTGATTTTTTTTTGAGCGACATGGACTTCCTATACAAGGACTCTCAGAACGGAAGAACGGATAACAGAACTAGAAAATGCACTGGAAAATATAAAGTGGGATATTATCGGCCTGGCTGAGATAAGACGAGATGAAGAAGATACCCTAGAAAGAAGCACCAATATATTTTATTGCAGTGGTGGGACTAATAGTAGATACGGTGTGGGTTTTTTAGTTTCAAAAAAATGGAAAGATAACATTTTGGAGTTAAGAGCGTTCTCTGATAGAATAGCTGTTCTTAGATTTCGAGTAACCGACAAGAAAACCTTAGCGGTAGTTCAAGTCTATGCGCCAACGTCAGCCCATCCTGACGACGAAGTCGAAGAATTTTACGACCTTTTAAATAAGGCATGTGACGATAACCGTGGTACGTGGACTATTATACAAGGAGACTTCAACGCCAAAGTTGGTGCTAGACAAGAACTTGATAACAGCAACATAGTCGGTCCTCACGGTCTAGGTTTGAGAAACGAACGCGGCACTAGACTACTTCAGTTTGCATTCGGCCAAAACCTAAGCCTGGGTAACAGTTATTTCTATAAAAAGCCCCATCGTCGTTGGACGTGGTTATCCCCAGATAAAATCACAAAAAACGAAATAGATTTTTGTCTACATTCTCATAAACAAATGATTATCAACATAGAAGTTCTGAATAATTTTAAGTTTAGTTCCGACCACAGACCTTTGCGCACAACTTTAAAAATCAACCAAAAAATAGAGCGTGCCAAAATTATAAAAAACTCAATCAAAAGACTAAATAAAGCCACACTTGTAGCAAATCACGAGCAATTCAATTTAGATTTAAAAAATAATTTCAGTTTACTAGACACGAATGATGATAAGGTTCAAACTCAATATACTAATATAAAAAATAATATTAAAAAGGCCAGTAACAAAATAAAAACAAACAAACACAAACTTAGCAAACTCAGCAACCAAACGAAACATTTGATTGAAGAACGACTAAAACTAGCCATGTACACACCAGCACACAAAATGACAGACCGACTTGTTAAACGCAGTATTCGCAAAGACCTAAGGAACTATAACACACATATCATCAAGATTGCTTTAGAACAAAACACCTCACTAAAATCAGCCAAACAGGGAATATCAAGCAGAGGACGACCCACAATCGCTTGTTTAAGGGATCATGCAGGCGAAAGGCAGAACGACAGAGACAAAATTTTAAATATTTGCACCGAATTTTATAAGAATCTGTACAGCGATGATTCAACCATTCAACCAAACGCAACAGCATATGCATGCTCCAATCACATTCCACCTTTTACAGGCTGGGAAGTGCACAAGGCATTACGGAGTATGAAATATAGCAAGAGCCCAGGCGATGATGGGATAACAACTGAAGCCCTAAAAATAGGAGAGCCAGTCCTTCTGCCACATATCACAAATTTTTTCAACAGCATTTTGAAAACTGGAAATTTACCACCATCATTTTGCCATTCATTGATTATAGTTTTACATAAAAAGGGTGATAAAACAGATATTAATAATTACCGCCCCATTAGTTTGGTTTCGCACCTATATAAAGCTTTTATAAAAGTAATCGAGGACCGAATATGTGAATCACTCGACAAACATCAGCCTCTCGAACAGGCCGGATTTCGCCGCGGCCTCTCTACTACCGACCACCTCCAAGCTATCAACCAGATTATCGAAAAGCATATAGAATTCCAACTCCCACTTTATATCGCATTTGTGGACTATTCAAAAGCTTTCGATAGTATCAGCCACTGTTCAATTTTTAACGCTCTAAATAATCAAGAAATAGACCCCACTTATATTCAACTTTTGCAAAATATCTACAGAAATAGTACCGCAGCCATTAAAATCAATAATAGGACAGGACCATCTTTTCAGATAAATAAAGGAGTAAAGCAAGGAGACCCGCTGTCTCCAAAATTATTCACAGCAGTACTGGAGGAAGTCTTCAGAAAGCTGACAGCAGGCTGGGTTGAGAAAGGCATTATGGTCGGACATAAGAGATTATCCAATCTCCGATTTGCCGACGATATTGTTCTCTTCGCAACTTCAGCCTCCGAGCTGACTCAGATGCTAGACGATCTTAGCACGGCAAGCCTAGAGGTTGGACTTCGGATGAATATGTCGAAGACCAAGTCGATGACGAACAGCACGACTCACAGGATCACAGTGGCGGGTGGGGAGGTTGGATACGTCGATGAGTATCTCTATTTTGGTCAATTAGTCTCTTTCCAGGCAAGACAAAACAAAGAAGTTGCTAGACGCACCGAAAATGCCTGGAAGAGTTATTGGGCAATGAAAGACCTCATGAAGGGCACTCTTCCACTGTGCCTTAAGAGAAGGCTCATCGACGTGTGTATTCTTCCCATCCTCACATATGGTTCACAAACATGGTCTTTGACAAATCAACAGAGGTCCACCCTTTCGGTTTGCCAGAGAGCTATGGAACGGAGTATTCTGGGTATAAAACTGCAAGACCGGGTTAGGAATACCACCATCCGTTCCATTACAAAAATAACTGACGTCACTCGGAAAGCTGTCATGCTGAAATGGAATTGGGCTGGACACATCTGCCGCATGTCAGACGATCATTGGGCCAAACGTACAACCCAATGGGTTCCTCTACATGGCAAGCGACATCGCGGCAGGCCCAGGCGGAGATGGCGGGATGATCTAGATTCCTTCGATAAAGACTGGCCCCAATTAGCCCTTAACAGAGAGAGTTGGAAGGAGAGTGGAGAGGCCTTTGCCCAGCAGTGGGAAAATCCAGGCTGAAATATATAATATGGACTTCCTCCATCGTGGAGGTGACGGAGGGTTATGCCGGAACCTTATCGGCTAAAACCGGCTATGGCCGGGGGTGCGGGTTTTGCATAAGCATTCACCGCTCCCCCGAGAGGCCTTGACTCGCTGAACCTCAGCGGGTCCCACCTCCCAGTGCGGCCATTCCTATAACGACTGCACCCACTCTAGAGTGGCGCGCGTGGAACACTGCGCCGCCAACTCGGGCCTATCTGGTCGGACGACGGACGCCCCTAGTCCGCGGCCCGCAGGCCACCACTCATGGAGGTCGCAGATCGTTTGCGCCTTCCTCGGGCGCCGCACCGGTTCGGGCCTCCTGACTATTAAAGCGCGAACTGGCGAGCGAGCGCAGGGAGCGGTGCCGCGGTAGCGGCCGCCGAGAGCCAGATCCCCTCTATTGTTGGTGAATCATTTGGGTTAGGTCAGGTGAGTGGTATAGTTATAGACCCTCCATACTACCAGGGATATGGCTAGTGGTATGGTGCGTCCGCAGTGATATTTTTAATCGATGTTCGTGGTAAGTACATCACTTACTTACCACGTACGTATGGATTTTATTTGTCTTATAAAATCCATACATATCACTTACCTTATCTTCTCTTTGTCAGTGGTACAGTCAGCACCGATTTATTTGTTTTCAGAAAGTCTACTAACATAGTAATTTAGAATTGTGCTGTTTAAGTTTCCACAAATTAACGTTTACATAACTAAAGTTAACAAAACAGGACATTATTCTTGAACAAAATAAAACATATTTTATTTAATTAAATTATATTTTAGTTTTTGATTACAGAAAGACTATCCGCCCTCACGCAGAGTTGCCACGTCACCATAGTGAGCGTACTCCCATACATCTTCATAGCACTCTACTTGGTGACAAAATGTCACCGTGACAAATAATCACAATTTGCGCTCGGCCTAATAGAACAAAGTAAAAAAAAACTTGAGAGGTGTCAAGGGACACCCGGATGGAACGAAGTTCCTTTCGATTAATTAGTGAAGGAATTTTATTACAATTCCTTCACTAATTAATGTGATGCGTTAAAGTGAATTTAAGTGGCTTTAAGCCAGGGCAAAAAAAAAGCGAGGAATGAAAAGTTATTATGGCTGCTTACATTGTAAGTAAGTAAATTTAAAGATTAACATTTTCTAACATGTTAGTACAATGCGTAGTTATTTAGATAGAAAGACCAATAAATTATTTCTGCGCCATCTATTGGCCGTTCGTAATTCGATCTCGAAGAGCACAGTTGCGCCAATAACGTTAATAGATGGCTCTTAAATCAAATGAATGACGAAATGTCAAATGTCGTGACAACTTTTCGTAAGAATTTTTTCCGTCTAGCCCCCTTTCACAACGCGCGATAAGGAACTTCGTTCCAAAAATAAGGCCAACTCAACCAATTAAAAACGTTCCAAATTTATGAATCTATTTAGACAATCAATATCAAAATTTTGTCAAATTTTTGATAGCTCCTAAATGTGAAGCAAATATAATTGGTCCTTGATCTTCATAAACAGTTTGCAAGACCAACAAAACGTACTACAACCTTCTACCGAAACACAACCTAAAAAAAGTAATCTAAAGCTTCCGTTTCACCTTTTGAAATACGCAACCCTAAAAACGCAATAAAAACTCAATTTGCCCCACAATGTGCTGCGTAAACGTCCCCCTGTACACCAATCAACAAGAAAAATGTTCACAGAAAAATTAATAAGCAATGCGTTTCCAACCCAATCTATTTAACATCCCCCACAGGTACGAAGCGTGCCCCAAAAAATCTCGAACACCTCGTATTCATGACTGACCCAAAAGCCTACATGGAACACCAGTGCCAGTTGACCCGTCTCTCCCCTTTGGTTGTGAAGGGCTGTGGGGAGACAGGGGAGAAGTGGAACTTGATTGAGGGTCTTTGTAAATAGACACGGCAATGAAGTTTGTGTGTTTAGTTTTTTTTCTGCATTTTGTTCTTGTGCTTGATGTCACTGTGAGTCTTAAGAAATTAATTAAAATAAATAATTTCTTCTGCTCTTGGTTTCACAGATCTTGACACATAAATAATTAAGTACAGACAACAAAAGAGATGAGCAACCAAGGTCATTAGAAATAGTCAAAATGAATTGTTTATCGAATGGTCGAAAAAAACTGTTAATTTTCTAATAATTTACTTAGTTTCAAAACATCCATATTTTGGCTTTCATAATACTAGTTTTTCTTAATGTGGAAGTCAGGAGCTTCATAAATATATACAGCCATAATATATTATGTGCAATAAACTACTTATTTTTTTTATGTGAGACATCCGAGCCCGATCAATCGAGGCTTACGGCCTTACAAAAGTAACTGATTAAAAGAATTGAGTCGTCCTATTTTTTTTGTTCATTATCATTTCAGCCGAAAGACGTCCACTGCCGGACATAGGCCTCCCCCAAAGGCGGGGGTTTTACCATAATCGCCATGCTTGGCAGGCGGGTTGGCGATCGCAGTATGGTTGGTTGTTATTTAATTAATAATATGTATTTCTTAAATGACAATATTTAATTCTAAGAAACATCAGACTATTTTATTTTTGATATATTTAATTCCTTTATTACTTTATTGGTTACTTAGTGGACAGTTTACAATATAATTACCTATACACAAATCTTAAATTATATTTAAATAATAATATTATATATGTCGCAGCAAGCGATAATTTAGCGATAAAGAGGATTCAAATTGATTATTGTAGTACCTACAGAAGAAATGGTAAACGCCGTGACGTCAGCTGTCGGTTAAAATGGCGCCATGTGGACAGAGTCGTGTTGGAGAGTGGGGACCGTGACAAGCTCACTTTTGCTCGAGACACCAAGCAGGACACTCATCTAGTACGAAACTGTCGGTTTACCTATTTGAATTGTATTGTACGATCACATTTAATAAAGTAAGGTAGTTAGTACTGCATTGAATATTGTTATTCTACAATGAACCCGATACCACCGAACCCAAACGATGTCGGCGCTTCCCGCTCAGCCATACCTGACGCCGACATCAGAAGTGGGATCTGAAACCCACTCGCACACAATATTCGAGATGCAGCTAAGGAATATGATGCAAGTGATCGAAACATCAAAACTCAATCAACTGCGGGTAAACCGGCGCATAAGGCGGTGAACTATCTCAAAAATCACATAGCATCTAACGGAACGTCGCAGGAACAATCTAAAGGTCAGAGTGTTGATTTATTATCAAGTGAAAAACTGTTTGAAAATTTTATTCGAAAAGCAGCAACGCCAAATAATGAAATTCATTCACACGATTAAAGATCCTAGTTCAGAATACAATAAACTATCTTGACCTGAATTTAATCCCGAGTTTCGAGATAGTGATACTAGAGTTTAATGCAATACCCTCAATTTGTGCATTCAAAAAAAAAAACTAGCAGTTGGTTAATTATTACAATGAGTAAAGCCCTTAGAATACTTTTCCTGGAATAACCTGGCATGCACCTGCAGATGTCAAGAAACCAAAGTCAAGGTGTTGTTACAACTGTGGCAATTTGGGTCATATGACAAATGAATGTTCGAATAAAAGCTACTTTATTATTCAGCTATTCTTCTGCTAACTCTCAATCTCAGTTTTCAGGAAACAGTGGATCGCAACGGGTCAAAGACAGCATTTTTAAGAAAGCATAATGCCGACGATGACCTGTTTCTTCTGTGGTGAGCCAGGGCACATCGCAACACGATGTCCAAAGAAGGAGGCTGACTCCGTTAAAAGTAAAGTTGAAAAACGAGCGGATATTTGTACCATTAAACCAGCTACTGATCTATTATCTACCGAATCTGAAGTCGAAGTAGAAGTTGAAGCAGAAGTTGAAATAGAAGTAGAAGTCGAAGTCGAAGTAGAAGTAGACGTTGAAGAAAAAGTCGAAGTCGAAGTCAAAGTCAAAGTCGAAGTCGAAGCCAAAGTCGAAGTTGAAGTAAAGTCAAAGTCAAAGCATTTATTTCAATTGGACCATTTGCAGGCACTTTTGAATTGTCAAAGAGTCAGTCAGTCAGTCAGAAGGTTGAAGTTTAGTTGCTTGTTCGTTTTGGAACGTCGTCGTCGTCGTCTTGGTTTTGGGAATTTAAATTACGTAAAGTTTGAGGTCATAGTTTTACTTGGCGGTGATCGCTATAATTTAAAAGCACTGAACTGTAACAGAACATAAAAGTATGCTTATGACCGCATAAGAAGGATGCCACAAGGTGATAACCCTAGCGAATTAGACGTGATTAGTGAAGGGTTAGATGTTGAAGATGCGGGTGAAGGCCCATCAACTCGTTCCAAATGTTAATGCACAATGTATGTCTTTTGTCTATACTTTTGACTTACCGAAGAGAAGGACCGGTAATGGCCAGTCTGTTCTGGGCTTATCAGTGTGAAGGACTGATACTAGCCGTTTGATACTGGGCTTGCCAGAGAGAAGAACTGGTACTGTCCCATGTATGTAAGGCATGACAGCGAGAAGGGCTATTACTGATCCACTGTTTCATAACAGATTACCAGCGAGAATGACGTTGACTATTGTTAATACTGGGTGCATTAATATTGTGATTCAGTTCCTTTAATTTTTTACCTTTATGAAACCTGTAGTATTCCTTCTGATGCGAGTTTATTTATTGAGATAGACAATTAGTCAGGTAGGCCGAGCCTAATATTGTCAACAAATGGATTTTGTTTGGTTAATTATTGTTCTTCTTGATAAAACTTATGGCCAGGTTAGCCGAGATCGCTGTGATACCTCAAATTTGGTTGCATTGTTCACAGGTACACACGAGGACGTGTGATGAGTCAGTATGGCCGTGTCGCAGCAAGCGATAATTTAGCGATAAAGAGGATTCAAATTGATTATTGTAGTACCTACAGAAGAAATGGTAAACGCCGTGACGTCAGCTGTCGGTTAAAATGGCGCCATGTGGACAGAGTCGTGTTGGAGAGTGGGGACCGTGACAAGCTCACTTTTGCTCGAGACACCAAGCAGGACACTCATCTAGTACGAAACTGTCGGTTTACCTATTTGAATTGTATTGTACGATCACATTTAATAAAGTAAGGTAGTTAGTACTGCATTGAATATTGTTATTCTACAATGAACCCGATACCACCGAACCCAAACGATGTCGGCGCTTCCCGCTCAGCCATACCTGACGCCGACATATACAATTCCAAGAAAAAGGCAGGGAGCTCAAAGGTCATCAAAAAACTCGTCCACATCGTTGTCAATGGGACAAGTGCCTAACAGGCTGGCAGCATTGCCAAGTTGTATGGCATGCTGATTTCTTGACCTAAGAATAGACCAGCCTTCGGGTCACATGAAGAGGCGACAAGCCGCTTGGTGACGTCCCGAAAAACAATATGGGCACTCGGACCCCATGTCCCTAGAGTTTTGCATAATTGTATTCTATACAAAATAAGTTCCATGTTTAAAATCGTTATCAGTATTTTTTTTTACTGTTTTCGTTTGTTGACCATACATGATACACCGCCTGTTTTACCCAAGTAGTTAAGTAGAGGCGTACCTATATTGTATAGTGAGTGGGAGTATCCACTACCCACTCATAAATGAATTAAATTATTCCAACTTTATAATAAAGCTAATACACTCATCTCAACCCAAATGAGTTTCTATTTGGCTGATTATTTGTATGTAATGTGTGTGTTTAATATAAAATTTTAGTTCAAATAGTTAACATGTACATTGTCTCGTTATTAAATAACTAGCGACCCGACCCGGCTTCGCATGGGCCTATAGCCTTCCTCGATAAATGGACTACCCAACACAAAAAGATTTTTTCGATTGGACCCTGTAGATCCTGAGATTAGCGCATTCAACCAAACAAACAAACAAACAAACTCTTTAGCTTTATAATATTAGTATATATTATGTGGTGGTCTTGTTAATTAAAGTTTCAATTTAATAATATTTATTGTAGTAATTTTGTACAGAATGTTTATCTATTCTAATAATATATATAATATTCTTTAACTTTATAATATCTTTTAACGGGTCTACACGAAAAACTTACAATTCTTTAGACAATTAAACTTATAAACTAAGTTAGTACATTACATTCTACTAGAGACAGGGTGGTCTTTATAAGATGCCTCTTTATGGGGCTTTAATCATGCCTATCAGCAATAACTCTCAAGAGGCTGTTGCTAGGTTGCTACTGCCTCGCAATCTGGCCAGAAGAGACGCATTCTTTTTGCGCACTACAGCTGAGAAGCTGTCCACTCCAGCTTGTGCAAACATTGCAGATGCGCTGCAATATCGTGGCAGTTGCAACAGCGCCCTGAGAGCGTTATTGTATTTAATACATCATCATCATCATCATTTCAGCCGAAAGACGTCCACTGCTGGACATATGCCTCCCCAAAGTGTCGCCACATTGACCGGTCCCGTGCGACTCGCATCCAGCGGATCCCCGCAACCTTTACCAGGTCATCGGTCCACCTAGTGGGAGGCCTTCCAACGCAACGTCCTCCGGTTCGCGGTTGCCAATCTAGAACTTTTCGGCCCCATAAGCCATCCGTTCTGCGAGCAATGTGCCCTGCCCACTGCCACTTAAGGCGCGTCCCTGAGCAAAACGCAGCGCTAGCCGTTTTTTGTTCAGTTTTTCGGACCTTACTACTCTATATCCAAAAGAAATATCAACAAACAAAAAATTGATTAAAATTCTACATATTCTTGACTCCAAAATTGTAGATCTGATTTTTTTTTACGAAGTATAGTATTTAACTAATCTCCTCACAACGAAACCACAGAAATGAGAAATAATTATTGAAAACATGCATCTCCTCGGCAAGTAACCATTAATTCGATTTTTTACTAACACTAATTTATAGGCAATTTATTAATGAACATTTTGGTAGTTTTTTTTTTCTATATCCCAAAATGTGATTTTATAAAGATTTAATTCTAAAATCTGAGCGTATTCGCTACTGTATCTCTTGCGACGGCACAGAGGGAACGAATGCTCAAGGTTATTTGCTCAGGGTACCGCCTTAAGTCTGGCAATTCTTCACCTACCTTACCTACGTAACCTTGGTTCTCTTGTGTATGTCCTCATTTCTGATTTAATCACGCAAGGAAACTTCGAGCATAGCCCTCTCCATTGCCCTTTGGACGACTTTAAGCCTTCTGATGAGGCCCATTGTGTGCGACCACGTTTCGGTCCCGTATGTAATCACTGGCAACACACACTGGTCATAGACTTTCGTCGTGTCATGTCGTTGTTTCGTCGTGTATTTAATACGTTATAAGCCAAATACTCAAACGCTACTCAATTTTAAGATGGCGTTAACTCTCCTACTGTCACAGTCACTTGACATAAAGTGACAGAGATAGCACGATACTTAACGGCATCTTAAAATTGAGTGGCGTTTGAGTATTTAGCCAATATTTTGATTTGATTGAGTTCAACCATCAAACAGGTTGATATAAAATATCGATTTAAATATGATCGACTCGCTCCTGTCCGCGACTTCGGCATCCGAATGGAAATTTTTTATCAGTGTCAATTTTTTTGCAGTCGGACCAGGATTTCTACGCAGATATTACCTCTTATAAACAAAACAAACGATGTTTATGTTTATAATATGCAGACGAAATCGCGGATTAAAAAGTAACCTATTCTTTCTTGCGGTACAAGTTCATATGAAAATCGGCCAGTTTAGCCGTAATGACATAATACAATGACAAATAAATAAACTCACTTTCGCATAATCGCAATATTATAATAATATTTTTTTATTGACACTTCAAGAATCAATCTTCAGTGTAGCCCTGGCTCTTGTACTAGAATCATCTGTAACACAAGAGCCAGACCTTATAGACAAAAAAATCTCACAGCTTGCAATGATAGGTAGGTAGGTGGGTAGGTAGGTAGGTTTTTCAGAATTAATTACAAAGTAAAAGATAATAACAAATCAGTACACATTCCACACCATAGATATAAGAAAGAAGCTTTTTAGTTTTCTGTGTTCCACACGCTCTTGACGTGTGGGGTGAATGTGTGTGTAATAGGTGTGTGTGCATGAGGAGTGAGTAGTGAGTGTGTGTGAGAGATAAGTGTGTGAGAATATTTGAATAGATTAGTATTAATATATTTGTATTGGTGTTATTAGTATAGGTATTGGTAATGGTATACGGAATTCGTATTATTAAACACGCTAGTAGGTACTTTCAATTACTTTTTTCTTTAAAAACTTAGAATTCGCCTATTCTATACATCTTATTTTTTTTTATATGGGACAAGCCCGCCACACTATTCCCTAACCACTGTAACTCCTGTAAGCCAGAATCAACAGTGGCGACCACCAGAAAAGCGCCAGAGCAATAAAGCTCGACGAGTCCCAGAGAAACGATTCAACTCTCTTGGATCCCGCAACGAAATTAATCAGAAAAGAACAGCGGAGGAGTAAGAAAAACATATTTTCCACTTCCCTCCAAATCAAGCAGGAGACAGAACAGAACTAGGCCAATAGGCACAAAGGGACGTTTACAACTGGGAGAAACCCAGTTGCTAAGCACCACGGATTATAATTGACATAATTAATGGGCCCTAAAAAGTGAGCTGTTACATTAAATTTGATTCCAATAATAGATATGGCAAAATCACTTGAACGCACGGAAATTAGTTCTAGTTTCCACAAGGTCCGCATAATAAACTGCTCCGGATGTAGCCTGAACACTATCCAACATAATATTGCGTTCTTTCTGCCAAAGAATACACTCCCATAAGATATGATGTGCAGATTGTTCGTATTCACAGTCAGATGTAGAACATTGACACAAAGGCGAAGCAACAAGCTTGAAAGAAAATAATTTACTTTTAAAGTTGCCATGACCTGTCTATACATCTTATAATTCGCCAAACTCACAAAATTTGCCGTGAAATTTCTTGGTAAAACTTTGCATTTGTACTAGTATGAGGTGTATCCACATATCGCCCTCCCACATCAGCTGCCGACCTCGTCAGTTCATGAATAAGTAAGTCGTCAGTGATTGTGCTGAAACATGTACGAGATGGCCGACGGATTTCGTCTGCTCGTCGTGTTTTTTTATGATTCACTAGGTATACGATGTTTCAAGTTACGTTTGATGTCTCTATCAGGGGTGTGATTCTGTAAGACCTCATTCTAAACTTAGAATCTGAATCCGCTGTGAGTTTCTTGATTGGCATTCTAAAAATTCGGTTGATAATTCGAATTTACACTAGCGCCACCCTTGCGAGCGTGTCAGCGAGTTGAACTAAATTGACAGGGAGATTTTGACAGATAAAGTATGAGATGACGTAAGAAGTGGCATTCTGTAAGGTAATTTCCCCGTCACTTCGACACTCACTTCGCACTCGAACCCGATTCAAAGTGTCCAATATATCAAGGTAATTTTGAACCTTATGCGAAGTGTGAGTGAATACCGATGTGAGATGCGAGTTGTTGTTCGAATTTTACAGAATCGACCTACAGGTGACTGATTGTGGTTAATTTTGTTCAGTTAAACTTGTGTTATATAATGTCAATTGCCTGAAGACCAATGCACACCTTGACTACTTATAGAGTGCCAACCTATCATTTTCCCACTAAATAAACCTACCTAATCAAATCAAAAAGAGTTGATATAATCTGGAGAACGCATGTGTGTAAATTATTTAGTTTGGTGCAATAAAATATGTAGATAATATGATTTGGATCTGTTTACGACTAATGTGACTTCAACCAGAAGGTGCTTAAAGGCGCGTATTCGATTTAGCGCAACTCAAAATCTAAAAATCTAAAACAAGTACAATACAATGGTCTCTTTGTGTGCATCAGAAAAAAAATACGCACGAAATAAGCACGAATCATTGAAATTGATCGGCAGACGACAGCGCGCGATGTTTTACAGTGCTTTTTAAAATAATTGTCTAAAATAAATGAGTTCGTACAACAGACTGAAAAATATTCTTTATATTAAGCAAAACCTTTATTTTCATCTATAATTATTTTTATTTTTTTCATTTTGTACTTTTTCAACATTGTTTTTTTGTTTGTTTTTGTTTTTGGCTCTGTAGTAGACTTTAAGATTGTAGGTATATCCTGTTGGAAAAACGCATAAAACATAATATTTTGGCATACTGTAATGGTTGTATTCGTCCTGAAAGTTAACTCTGACGTCTATTTTCGTAAAACGCTATGAAAGGATTGTCTTCGCTTTAATAAACCATAATTAAAAATTATACTTTTACTCTGTAGTTCCCTAAATCAAGACTTAATCTTTCTAAAACTTTAATTGTCTTTAAATAATCTGCTCACATCATTACGATATTGCTCTGGGCAAAACGGGAAAACATGATGTTTTCGTCACGAATCGAATACACGCTCTTAAGCCTTCATTATTTTTTGTTTTTTGATTATTTAATTGCAAACCAAATAGTTAATGTTGGTTTGATCACATCGCAATATCTATTACGAATCTAAACGCGAAGACTTTCTGTCGATTATTGTTTCCATTTTCGTTATTAAGTTTGTGTTTTGTAGCTGTAAGTCTTTCACGTTTAAGTAAATAAATAAAGTATTCATTTATTTGGTAATTGTATAGTATGACTAAGTAGGTACCTCGCATGTGTATTCCAAGTTTTATTCTTTTCTTTGAGACGAGACTAATACAAAAGCAACATCAAATTTTCCACATTCACATCAGTGTGAGCAAATCTTAGAACTGCGCATTCAATTGTTTACTAGCACAATACTGCTGCTAACAGAATGGATTCTTACAATATATGAGCTTATTTGACTAACAGTACAAACACGTCGAAGTTTGAATAAGACAAGCTGTACAACTCTGTTACGATGGGATACATATGAAATTACCTACTTATTGATTTTTACAGTCAGCAAAACAGATAGGTATGCAGGGTCGTCAAATATAGTTAAAGTTTACTTTAAAACAGATGAATGTTTTTGAATAAAATAAAATAAAATTAATAGAGAATAAACATTTCAATGATTTAATAAAATTTCATTCGAAAACATCCATGGGTTTCTAAGTAAACTTCAACCATTTCCGATAAAATAAATAAATAAATAAATAAATATCTTGGGACAACTCACACACGGTCATCTGGTCCCAAGCTAAGCAGAGCTTGTGTTATGGTAACCAGACAACTGATATACTTACTTATATAATTTATAAATACATACATATTATAGATAAACAAGCTCACGTCACTAACAGGTGCGCTCCGTGGTATAGTGCAATGTCTTCCTAAACATGTGCGGTATACTATATATAATTCTATGATTAAATCTCACTTAGACTACTTGATTGAGGTCTGGGGAACTGCTGCCAAATCAAACTTAAAAATACTTCAAATTGCCCAAAATAAAATAATCAAAACACTATTTAGGTATAACTATTTAACTCCCACTGAAAAAATCTACAAAGAAACTCAAATTATGAATCTCCCTCAAATGTATAAATACAACACATGCGTACTCGTAAGAAAAATTCTAACCAAGGACATACATTCTCAGCTAGTATTTACAAAAAGGGCACAAACTTATAAAATTTTAACAAGGCAAGCTAATGACATCTGCTTAACCCAGCCTAGGACTAAGTATGGAAAGAGGAATATTATGTATGAGGGGGCCAACTTTTACAACAAACTACCTAAAGACATAAAAGAAATAAAGTCGTCATACATTTACAAGAAAACATTAAAAAAACATATACTAAAAGATCTTTCCTTGCGTTTCGATTAATCAAAATAAAATAATAAGTAAATATATATATATATATTATACATATTATATTATATATACATATAAACTTAAACATATACAATACACATTACATATTAAATAATATATATTTAAAATCATAAATGTATGTACAAAAACTAACCAAAAAAAAAAAAAAAAAACTATATACACAAATATAATCAAAAAATAAATAAATAATGACAGTTTACATAAATAAACAAGAATAAAGAAATATGTAATGTACAAATAAATATAAACCGAAAACAATTTAATAAATCGCCTATGTTCTGCACTGTGTCGGCGGCCTTAGTAAACACGCAACGCCTAGTAAATTGCACCCTACCCTCGTTGCTCAAAACTGTTGTGTTGTTTCTTATAATGTGTAACCTACCTTCTTCTGATCTGTTTATTTTGTGTGTGTTATGTTAAAACCTGTTAAAACGATGTATGTTAAGTCGAAGTATTATTGTAATGTTAGTTTAAGATACATTAATATTTTGTTTTTGCTTTCATCTCTGCTTACTGGCAGATAACATTGTTTTTAAACCTATTTGTTTTCTCTATAAGTGAATTTATAATTCTTTTGAGAAATAAATATCTTTAACCGTATAAACACCCAGACACAGAACAAACAATCATGCTCATCACACAAAGTTTGTCCTGGGTGGGAATCGAACCCACGACCTCCGGCTTAGCAGTCAGGGTCAGTGACCACTAGACCAACAGGCCCGTCGACCTGCATACCTATCTCTTTTGCTGACTGTACACTTTATGTTTTTAACGAACTAGTTACCGTCAGGTATATAGGTAACCAGTAAAATGCCGTCCTAGGTAGGTAAGTTAATAATGTTCTGAATGTACAGCTGTAGCGGTAGTATTCGTTTTTGAATATATAATACGTTTCCAAGAATGCTATGCAATTTATGTGCCTAAATAACTTATAAAATTCGATGCCGGATTTGTGGAGCTGGGCAAAACTATTGACAGATTTATGTAAGCACTGCAGACCTACCACAAGCCCTTAACGCGATCCAAACGCGATCCATTTTAGGACCTTCTGTATTTTGTTTCTGTCAATTTAGGACTTAAAATGGATCGCGTTAAGAGCACGTGGTAGGTCTCCAGATGCCAAAATATACATTAGCGCTCTATTGTTTTATTCATACTCTTATGCAAAACCTTTCAGTATCCTAAAATATCTGAAATATTCAAAGTGCTACTCCCTCGCTCCGTTATCTACTGATGGCATTCAACAGATCTCACAAAAGAGTGTAATTCTGAAAATTGCACCTTCTACCGTACATCATTTGAATATGCAGCGAAAAGTAGTGTTGCAGAATTTTAAAATAGAGGAAAATTACTTTTCTGTTGTTATTTTGAGTAATTTATTCTCGAAATATATGTGTGTTGAATTTTGAAACAATTTACTGACTGGCATCGTTCTATTGTTTATTTTTTTTATTCTTATTTATTCACTCGCTGTCCCGCGACTTCGCCGGCCAGAATTTTCTTACAGAATATTATCTATCTATACTATACTAATATTATAAAGCTGAAGAGTTTGTTTGTTTGTTTATTTGTTTGGTTGAACGCGTTAATCTAAGGATCACTGGTTCGAATTGAAAAAATATTTTCGTGTTGGATAGTCCATTTATCGAGGTAGGCTATAGGCCCATGCGAAGCTGGGCTGAGTCGCTAGTTTTTATAATATTTTAGAGCTTATAGCACTCAGGGGTAATGGGTGTGGGGGGGGGGGGGAGTTTATGTCCTATTAGAGATTTTTTTTTGTTAGCTTGTTAGGAATCATCGGTTTTATATAGTTTTCAAGAGCCCTTTCTGAAATTTAGCGCTCATTTTTTGCGGAACATGTCTTAGTTTTTTGTACATCATTGGTGTGAATTCACCAAAACTGAATCAACTATTTTAATCGCTGCATATTGTACTTACCGTTAGGTACTAACTTAAGTTCACCCGCAACGTGTCCCGTCAAAAATGGCCGCCAACAAATGAAAAACCTGTGTACTATTTTACTGTGTACAGTAACAGCCGCAGGATATGAACTAAGATCCCAACGTCGCTGAGCCTACGTCATTTCAGCACGGTTCCAATTTTAAAACTAGAGGAATAATGTCGTTAAGAAGGTATTCGCACTTGCTAACTTTAAATGCTTTATAACAGTTTGCCTCAAAATGTGAAGATACAAAATATTTATTTTGCTAAAATATAAATGCAATATTTACATACGTACGTATGTAAATATTGCTTTCAAAAAATGTCTAAAGAAGCTTATTTTAGAGATTAAAATAGTTACTGTAAACTATCTTCGAGCGCTTTATCTACCTACCTAACCTATTTTTATTTGTGTAGCCGTTGCATCGCCAAATGTTAAGAAATAAAATATAAGTTTTATCTCATTTAAGTGAATGTATGCGCACAGTGTATGTGTGTGTGTGTGTGTGTGTGTGTATGGGTGTGTAGTGTGTGTGCGTATGCGTATGTGTGTGTGTATGTGTGTGTGTGAGTGTGAATGAGAATGTGTGATATGTGTGAGTGTGAATGTGTGTTTGAGTGTGTGGTGTGTGTGTGCTATTTAAGAAATAAAGTTCTTAACCTTAAAGTTAAGACGTTACAATTAAACGTAGGTAAGTAAGGTATGTAAATAAATAAATGTATCTTAAGTTACGTTACGTTTAATTGTGACGAATGGCAAAAGCTAAGGGCCACGGAAAGTGTCTGGTAATAATGTTTGTTGGTTTTAACAATGTCCTGTCAAATATAAACAATATTCTTTGATCTCTTGCGTGGCTAGGGTAGCATTGAATCTTAACTACTAATTCCTCTATCTATTCTAAAAATTTCAGCCCTGACGTAGCTCAGGCGACTCTATATCTTGGACCAGTACCAGCCACTTGAAAATTCTTAAGCACAAAGTTTGTCAGTTTTCATTTTGTTCACGAATGTATTTCGGTAACAATTCTGATGAGAGTTTAGACGTATTGCTGAAAGCATTGGTACAGATGTTGAATGGTGTTTGTTGAAAGTACAGGCGATGCGAAAATGGAATAAGAATGAACGGTATAGAAAGATTTATACTTACTTGTACAGAATTGTTTGTCTCTTCTTTCTTATATCTATGGTTTGTCTAGTGGAATAAATGTTTGAACCTTTGAAGACAATTACTTAATGTTTTATTAGAAGTATGTTATTTTCTTAATTTTCGAGGACTGAACTTTCAAAGCCACCAGACCTTCATCGTTGTAGCATGACTGAAATCTTGAAAATTAATTAAGGAACATTTAGTAGTTATAGAAGTTGTGTGAGTGCTAGTTTAAATACTGGTAAGTATTATTGTCGTTAAAGAATCTCATTTAACCTTTTGACCGCCCAAAATGTGTCCAGTACGCCACGGTCACGACTACGACGACGACACGACACGACAGACGAATTACTACTCTATAGTGTTACCTTTAGAAACGTACTTCCATAAAATAGTAATTCGCAGCTTGGCGCCGAGGAGGGTAAGTTTTTGTTTTTAGTTATACCCTGTTCACAATAAGATTAGACATTTACAAAAACCTTTTTTACAGTCCGTTCAACCGATTTTGACTCATATTGCGTTGGTAGCATGACAAATGGCAACTGCAGTAAACAGTTGTTATTGTAACCACTTTTTTGCCTCTAATGTCATCCTTATGCCTACGGAGTAGAAGTCAAAATCGGTTGAAGGGACTGTAAAATAGGTTTGTGTTTATGTCTAATTTTATTGTGAACAGGGTATAGATAGTTTCAAAATATTGTTATGAACAAGTATTACCAGTATTTTAATTTTTTGACGTATCGTCGTCTCCACATTGTAGGTATGTCACAATCAAAATTCTTAACCAGTCAAAACTACTTTTGATTACAAAAATCAGTGAAAACTACCTTTGAACAATTTGAATTTCTTCTTAAGGGGCTATTAAACGACTTTTATAGATTTTAAACTGAGAATCACGTCAAAATGTGCAGTGTAAATGATTTGAAAAAAATATATGTTAAACTAGAACATTCTCTTAATCATATAGAAAGTGAATATTTTTGATTAAGTTCATATTAAATAGTTTAATTAACTCGTTAAGTTGTGTCTGACGCGGACAAAACATTGACAATCACACAAAATCTACCAGGTATAATTATCCGAAACTTACACTATCTTACAGACAATTTTATTATCTATCTTTTAGAATACGCCTTTTTTTTAATTTTGAAAGAATACTACTTTTATTTAATTTTTTCGACTAAACTTTGAGAGTTCTGGACGCAAAACTGATGCAGAACGGACGCAGTCTGCGTCCAAAACTTTCAAAATTTAGTCGAAAAAATTAAATAAAAGTAGTATTCTTTCAAAATAAAAAAAAGGCGTATACTAAAAGATAGATAATAAAATTGTCTGTAAGATGGTGTAAGTTTCGATTAATTATTCCTGGTAGATTTTGTGTGATTGTCAATGTTGTTGTCAATTGTTTTGTCCGCATCAGACACAACTTCACGTATTAAGTAAACTATATAATATGAATATAATTAAAAATATTCACTTACTAAGTGATTAAGAAAATGTTCTAGTTTAACATATATTTTTTTCAAATCATTTACACTGCACATTTTGACGTGATTGTCAGTTTAAAATCTGTAAAAGTCGTTTAATAGCCCCTTAAGTACCTATTAGGTTGGTAGGTTTCTTTTTTTGTAACCCTTTTAAAACTTTGTTTTATTTATTTATTTATTTATTTGTTAACATAGGTAGTGATTCTTGTAACTAGGGCGTTCCATATTTTGGTTTTGTAACGCGAACGCGTTTTATCTTAATAAGGGTTTTGACTGCGGCCAGTCAAAAGTGGTTTTGACTGGTTAAGAGTTTTGACTGTAACATCTACACTAAAAGTTTTTTTTTATAAAAAGAAACCTAGTTTTTAATTATTTTTTTAATATTAAATTCAATGTATTATTTACCCTAACAATTTAAACAAATATCACCAACACAAGATTTGAAAAACTAATTAAAAAAAAAACAAAAATAAACTTTTGGAGATGCTGGGATTTGAACCCAGGACTTTCAGCATGCGAAGCAGACACTCTACCACTGAGTTACATCCCCTACGTAGATTATGGCCCAATTTATGGATTGCTTTCGACAGCTTTAGATTTACCACTCCTCATTTCTGAGGACGTCGAATGAGTGCTGAGACGTACTGATGTAGTTGATTCGATTCGTATTAATATGTTTGTGTTATGGTATTAATATTTGTGACTATCCTATAAGATCCTGGATTAACTGTATCATCTATTAATACAAATAAAACCATTTAGCTAGACAAATAAATGTTATGTGCTAAACAGGTACATACTCCACATCTAAAAATTGCTTGTGTTTCTATTTATTTATTTATTTATACTTCATGCACTAAGGTAGAAAGGCGGACTTAATGCCTTAGGCATTCTCTACGAGTCAACCTAGGGTGATGAAGAGATAATATGGCGGGTGCATAACAAAAAGTAATAATTAAAAAGTTAAAAAGATGTAAACCCATATACATAATTATATATCTGGATACCATATACCTATATAAACATATACATACAGCAAGCAAGCCCCAGCCTCTATTTCCCTGCAGCAAGTTGTCTTACTGCAGGGAAATAGTCGCACAAGCAATTTTGAGATGCGTAATAATCTAGGCAATTATTTTTACTTGCCTAGATTATTACGCGGTACCTAATAGTAATTTAATGGTGCCAATTCCCTTGTACAGAAACTAAACTAAAATTAGACAATTGGCATCTCTTACTACCAGGCAGCTGGAGAAAAGGACGGCGACAGTTATGAACTAAGTTAGAGATGTCAATTCTTTTTTTTTGAACTTCGTTGAATTTTTAATCAATTCGTTCTGAAATTACAACTATATTTGTATGAACATTTTAATTCAACCTAAATTGATCGCTCATTAATATCCGTCACTTTCTTGTTTTATTGAAGAGAAAGAGATATAAATAGATAATAAATTATAATTAATACATATTATTATTATGATAAAATCTAATATATAAAATTCTCGTGTCACAGTTTTCGTTCCCGTACTCCTCCGAAACGGCTTGACCGATTCTGATGAAATTTTGTGTGCATATTGGGTAGGTCTGAGAATAGGCCAACATCTATTTTTCATCCCCTTTTTTCACCCCTTTTTCATCCCCCGTAGATCGGGACAGGACAACGTCTGTCGGGTCAGCTAGTATTACTATAAATATTATTATCAAATACAGTGTCGATAATAATTTGACATATGTATTTTTTCTGTCGAAATAATTGTGTTTAATCGGACTTGAACAGTTCCATTTTTTTCTAAGTTAAATAATATTACCGATCCTATAATTGTCTCACTGAAGGGCAAAGGTTTCTTCTCATACAGGAAAGGTACGAGCATTGATCACCATACTTGCTTTAAGCAGATTGCCGATTTCAAAGTTATATAATTCATTAATATACTGCATTTAGGTAACAAAAGAACTTAAAAAAAAAATGATTCGAAAGAAAATTGATTTGAAAAATGTTCTTATTTTCCTCTTTTTAGTATCGCCTTAACATCCAAATCCATTAAGAAACAGCGACACAGTCAAATCAAAGATTGAAAGTCCTCCAAAGATTGAAGAAACTATAAAACATCATCTATGTATTCTTTTTGGGATATCTTGATTTTTTCAAAAAGCGCTCAAGAAACTTATATATGGGACCATTTCGAAATAACCTCCTTTCGAACAAAAAAGGAAATTTGCAAATCCGTCTATATAGGGTGACTGGTAATTAGTGTACGATACTTAAACACGTGATTGTGTTCATGATAACAAACAACTTTCCCAAAGAAAAAATGTTTTTTGTACTGGTTCACTTTAGGTCATTGTGATAAAAGTGAACCAGTACAAAAAACATTTTTTCTTGGGGAAAGTTGTTGGTTATCATGAACACAATCACGTGTTTAAGTATCGTACACTAATTACCAGTCACCCTATATATGACGGAGTTATGACCGAACATACAAAAAAAAAAAATACAAACATCCGAATTGATAACCTCATCCTTTTTGAAGTCGGTTAAAAAGGAGGCATTCACACTGGTGGGGTACAAAGTAACCCCAACTTAATTCACACACACATATCAACGGTGATACATTATATCATGGCGAAGTGTACCTAATATTGCAACTCCTCTCAAATAAAATAAACAATAAAACAAAAGGGGGTTAAAGCTCAGAAGTGGTGTGTAATATCGCTCGTCGCCGCAGTTACAGTGGGCTACAACGGCACCCCGGCTTAGTTTACTGCTTGTATAAATCACTTGAATTGTTGAATGTGCGTGAAAAGCCGCGGACTTTTGTCGTATGGTGCTACGTATAGACGGAAGAATTTATAATGGGGCTTAAGAGGAAACACAAGGGCCGTTTTTCCATACAAACTTAGTCCCCTGTTTCCTCCCTGGATAATGCCAGTAGATCAATTTTTTTTTTAAATATCCATGGCTACTATTGGCATGTCCCAATGTTTTCCTTTTTCTCATAAATTTATTATTAAAAGAGATATGAATATTCAAAAACCTAAAAAATTGGCATGATTTTCCGCTGTGTTCAAACATTCAGAAAACAAATTTGACTTGATTATATAAAAAATAGAAAACATAGGAACACGGCAAAAGCCTTTCTTTATTTTTGAATGAAAAAAGCAGTTAAATCGGTTAAGTTGTGGAGAAGAAATCAGGGGACTACGAATCATTGATTTTGTGTACTTTTAATAGGTATTTTCGGTCAAAGCTGCAGTTGTCTCTATTGCGCTCTGCGGTTCGTGTTCGGGCATCGCGCGACAGCAATAGATTTTACAAATACCTAATTTTCAATTCTCTAGCCCGTGGTATTTCCTCTTAAGACGTTCGAGGTTCTATAGAATTTGGCTTTCGAATGTTGCTTGAAGAACTTTTTTCAAGGGTCTTACCGAGCCCATCTATATTAGAGTCGGCTTCCAGTCTTACTGGAAGCAGCTGAATACCGGTGTTTTACATGGAGCGACTGCCTATCTGACCTCCACAACCCAGTTGCTGGGTAACACGATACCCCTAGGTAAGTAAGGTCGATAGATTTTCTAACTTCTGACAACCTATAACTATTGTCAAAAATCTACGAATGGCAGTCGGAACCAACGGCTTAACGTGCTTTCTGAGGCACGGAGGGGTCTCGGTATGAAATGGATGGGCACCCATCCACGGACCAACCGCGGCAAGTGTAACCATCATGACCGGTGGATCCGTATGGTTTTTACTTAGCTAGCTCTCTTAAGCTAGCTAACTAGTTTAGCTATTTGAAGCCACAACATACTATCTGTAACTATACCTATGTTTAACAAAAAAATAAGTTTAAAAACTAAAACCCGACTACAACAAAAAGTGATCTAAAAAGTACGAAACAAGAAAATATTTAACACAGAAATCAAGACATAGGTACAAAATGGTCAAGGTAAGCCGTGGTTGCATGCCTGTATCCCATATGAGTGCGATGAACATGAATTATAATGGCATTTTTTATTTAAACCATTTTGGAGTCACAGCTAAGTATTATATATTTAAAAGGTACTAGTGAACCCCTTTCTAATGATACTAAACACGGTATGCGTATCTTAATTTATTTGGTAATCTTTCCTTTTTTTAAATAATTTGTGACAAGTCACAACTAAATACTATATATATGAATGGTACTAGTGAACCCCTTTCCAATGATACCAAACACGGTATGCTTGACTTCATTATTTTTAAAACTTGGTTTTTTTGTCCACCAGGGGGCGCCACATTGCATTCGGTGACACGTCATATAGCCTATAACCAGCAGACGATCAAGACGCTTCTAACGATACCTTATTTGTTCAGTTCTGATAAGTAGTTTAGGAGCTATGAGCGAACAGATGAACATACATACATACATACATACATACATACATACATAGCCTGTCAAAATCATAACCCTCCTTCGGCTTTGCCGTAGTCGGCAAAACAAATATATAGACTAAAAATAAAACTAAAACTAAAATATTTATGTTACTGATGCAAGTTAGTATGGATCGGAATTACAATGTTAGGTACCGACCCGCCCGAACTAGGTTAAATCAAACCTGTGTTTCAGGCCATCACTTTACAATTGAATTAATTGGGCCAGTGAAGTTTGCAGTTAAACTAATATAAATAAATAATCTGATAACAGTTACGAGAAAAAGCATTTTTAATTACTATCTAAAACTAAATCTATGTAAGTAAACAAAAGTAAATACTTACGAGGGAATAAATTATTTGAAATTATTATTATGCCTAAACTTTTAAAAGTAAGTAAACAAATGTATGTCTGTGTCTTTATTCTAATATTATTTTTCTACATTTTTTATTACTTCCGCTATAGTGGCCTTGTAATTAGTTGACGCTATTTTCAACCGACTTCAAAAAAGGAGGAGGTTATCAATTCGTCTGTATTTTTTTTTTTTTTTTATGTTTTACTTGATTTCTCGGGACTGGGTGAACCGATTTTGATGATTCTTTTTTTATTTGGAAGCTAGTGCTTCCCGTGTGGTCCCATTTTAATTTGGTCCAGTTCTGACCATGGCATCCATGAGAAAACCGTATAAGTCTTAAATTTGCATTAAGTATGTGCGCGATTTGTTACGCGATTTCTCAGGCAAACGTAAACCGATTTTGAAAATTCTTTTTTTTATGGATAGGGTATGCTTCAGGGGTGGACCCACATAAATTATATCGAAATTGATTCAGCGCTTTTTGAAAAATCAACAAATACCCAAAAATGTTACATAGACGACGTTTTAGTTTCATCAATCTTTGTAGTAGTTAACTTTCAATCTCTTCTTAATAGATTTGAATGAGAAGGAGGAGAAAAAGGAGAAAAAGCGGAAAATAAAAAGCTTTTTACAAAAAAGACAACCGCCTTCAAAAAGTGAAAAATAACTTTAGCACAGAACACACATTGACTTTAGTTTCGGAAGTCGGTGGCAATACAAAACAACAAACAGAACAAAGCCACTGAATTTCGAAACTAAAGTCAATGTGTGTTCTGTGCTAAAGTTATTTTTCACTTTTTGAAGGCGGTTGTCTTTTTTGTAAAAAGCTTTTTTGCTGTATGAAATCGCTGATAGCAAGTCGATAATTCGATATGTTTACGGAAAAGAATAATGGAGTCAATAGTGACACCTAGATATTTTAAATAGTCAGCTTTTGCTAAAGTGGGGCAAAAATGTCAGCGTAAGTGATGCAATTATGTGCATAAACGTTTAAATTAGTAAGTGTTATGTTTGTATGCCTCATGTAAGTAAATATGGATGGAGTTTTTGATTTTCAATGATATGCTGTATGATATTACGTGGAGTGATAGAGAGCTGGTAAAAGTCCATCGCCTCTATATTAGGTTTTTAACGGTTGGCGCCCTTAAGCGCTTTCATAGTCTATTGAGTTTATATAATTAAGCTCTGCATATTTACGCGCCGGGCAACTTTCATCACCAGTTGGATGGTCACATTTCCTCTTGAAACGTTTGCACGTCGCACATTGAGTTGGAGAAGATCTGTTGCTGCATTCCTTGAAGGAGTGTCCAGTCTCACCACAGTGATTGCAAGTCGGACTTGTTTCCCGGCAAAACTTGGCTGCATGTCCGAACTGCTGGCAATTGAAGCACCTGGTGACTATTGTGAAATCTGTCACAGGGCATGATGTCCAATTTATAAAAAGTCGGCCTTGATTTATGACTATTTTCCTTATGCTAGCAGGTAGTTCCAGGATATAATTGCAGGTAGGAAGGTCTTTCTTACCCGATTTGTGACTCAATTTGATGCTCTCAAGAAAATACTCACGAGTTATATTCTTGTCTGATAGGTTTTGCTCGTAAATACATTCAAATACCTCCTTCTCGGTAAGGGCAACGGGAACACCAATGCATCTGTTTGCGCAACGATATAGAAAAACACACGGACAATTTACAGTTTGAGCCAAAATCGTACTTAACAGAGAAGTAAGTACATACAGAACGTGAAACACCAAGCTGTAGAAAGAGACTGTCACTAAAGTTTGTCAGACAGAGACAACGCTCTAAGAAGCTATTTATGGCCGGCCACTTCAAACCGTTACCTCATTTAACTTAGACCAAACCCCGCATTGCAATGCAACCCGCGGCCAATCCCATTTGTTAAATTTGCGCTGAACTATTTGGACGGCGTTTTCGCGTTGCAATGTTTCAGTTACACATAGATCATGTCTTGCTTGTAATAACGCTAACAATAGCGGTAATGGTTCACAAATATTTATAGTTTGTCGGCCATCCGTTAAATTTCAAGTGCTGTTGTTATCTGATGTAATAAAATATATTTTGTAATTGTTGTCTGTATTATTTAGTTGCGTGTTTTTAACATTCCCAAGATCTGAAAAAGATTGATTGTTCTTTAGATACAGTAAACTTTTGTTCGCGACTTCGTTCACTTAAATGTTGATAATCGCGGGTGTAGTCGAAGTCGCGGATTATTAAGTAGTCAATGTCCTTTTATGCCTCGTTTTTGCAGTGCCTCTCAAATATTCGCGGTAACCCATACCGATGGGTTTCATGCTATAATCCGCAAAAAAACGGCCCCGCTTCTGAGTAGAATAAGAGGCAGTCACAATAGCATCCTTAAGACTGTGGCGGCGAGAGATATGTCCACAATAGTGAGGCAATGTGTGAGAAGACTTATAGCCTAGTATTTTGTTGCTCTAGTGGTGGGTAGTCTTCTCATTAATTAGTCTTTAGTTAAGGTACTAACAATAGTTTTTAAGTGCAAACCTGTTACTAACAATTTGTGGATCTCGTAGTTGTCCAAAATAAAATGATTATTATTATTATTATTATTTTATGGACTTCGAGCTTCGAGCTAGTCTGTGCCGGTCGGTTCTGTACCTACGGTTCTGTACTTTAAATGTGAAAGTATAACATGTATTATTATAATTTAGAGGACTATATTCAAGATAAGAATGCTTTGAAACATGCTGGTCTAGCTCCATAGGACAATCGACAGTCTAGACAAAATCGAACCGATTGCTAACTTAAAATACCTAATTTCATACTTAGTATAAATATGTATATATATATATATATATATTTGACTCATTTTGTACTTATACACTGCTCAGGCTCACATACTGATTCATTGTTTGTTAAAATATAAGGAGTGGTCGTCTACTGTTTCAACATTTGTTATATGTGAACACTATGTATCTATGTACATAACTTAGCTGTCATTCCTTAATCTGTGATACTTTGTACACTCTTTAAAATAATGTTTTTATGCAAGGTACATCCGTATTTACGTATATAATTCCTGTAAATCCTGGCTAATCTATGTTTCAAAAATGGCATTTTCCCTGACCCATTAAAAAAATCAATTATTACACCGGTACACAAGGGAGGAAACAGAGATGATGTCAATAACTACAGATCTATATCGGTCCTACCAGCCCTGTCTAAGATTTTAGAAAAACTGACTAATACGAGACTCGTAAACTACTTAAATAAATTTAAAATAATATCATCAAAACAATTTGGTTTTAGACAGGGAGTATCCACTGAAGACGCAGTTGCTGCGCTCAGCTCATTAGTTACCGAGCATCTCGATGCAGGGAAAAATGCCTGACGGTATTTCTGGATCTAAAAAAGGCTTTTGACACCGTCTCTGTTCCAACCCTTGTGACCAAGCTGGAAAGAGCTGGAATAAGAGGAACACCCCTCAATTTCTTCAAAAGTTACCTGTCTAATAGAATGCAGAGGGTTAAGATAGGGACATACATGAGTGATGATGCGGATGTATCATTCGGCGTGCCCCAGGGGAGTGTATTGGGCCCCACATTATTTCTAACGTACATTAACGATCTCTGCAACTTAAAAACCAATAGCGCAGACATTTTTTCTTATGCCGATGACACAGCAGTCGTTTTTTCCGGGAATGACTGGTCCGATGTCAAACTCAAGGCAGAATTGGGCATGGTCCAAATAACCAACCAGCTCAATGACAACCTTCTCACATTAAACACAGTTAAAACCAATTACATTTGTTTTACCATCTCGAATCGCTCACAACCAAATGAAGCATTTAGCATCCAAATACACTCATGTGATAAAGTTTCTAAAAATAACTGCAGTTGCCCTTCGATTAGTAAAGTCTCACAGACTAAATATTTAGGCGTCATGATTGACTAAAAATTAACATGGTACGCTCACCTTGAGCACGTAACGGGAAGAGTCAGGAAACTGGGCTGGATATTTAAAACATTGCGACATGTCCTGCCTATAAATATAAACAAAAAAGTAGGCCTTCACAGAAATCTCCTAAACGAAGTTTATGTGGCACTTGTGCAATCAGTATTAGTCTACTGCATCCCCATATGGGGTGGTGCGGCAAAATCAAGATTTATAGACGTTGAACGGGGACAACGAGCACTACTAAAAATTATGTATTTTAAAAAGATAAGATACCCTACTCACAGTCTATACCAGATTAGTGGTCTGCTTTCTGTTAGAAAACTATACATTACATATACGGTCCTAAAAAAACATAAGACACTTCCTTACGATACAAACATCATAACTAAAAGACGAAAAGACATGATTACTCAAATCCCACAAACTAAAACGAAATTCGCTGCTATGCAATACAACACACGTTCTGCACAACTATACAATAGGATAAACAAAGAAATATACATATACACTAAACAAGCTCATGTATGTAAAAAAAATCTAATAAATTGGATTAAACCATTTCTTTATGAAGACACTGAGGCACTATTGCGACACAGAAATTAATTCACTCCCTTCTCTCAACACACACACACTCACAAAACACACAAACCCACCCTCATCCCCATTTATCTATACACAAGCAGTCGAAAATTGTTATAATTATTATAGATATTAATTTAAATTACATTTAAACATTTCCACACATACATACACACACATACACACACACAGATTTTGTTTTGTTTTTTATTTTATTATAATAAGTACTTGTTTTTGTTTTTACTTGCTGTGAATGAGCGGAGTTTCCTAATACAGGCATTTGTTTGCTTACAAGGAGGGTCCAATCACTAACGTGCTATTGTTTAATTTTGGTTATGAAATAAACAATTTTTAATTTTTTTTTTTTTAATTTAAAAATGTAAAAAATACATAATCCTTGCCCATTCTTCTCCGTACAGAACTACCTTTTGGAATGGGCAACTAGAATCAATTTTTGTCTCATTTGACGTTCAAAAGTCTGGTCTGGTCTGTAAGTATGGTCTAATTGAAATAAATGATTTGACTTTGACTTTGAACAAAATATAAACAAATTCACTTTCGCATTTATAATATTACCTAGCTTTTGCCCGCGACTTCGTCCGCATGAATGTCGATAAAAATATAGCCTATGTCCTTCTCTAGGGTTCAAGCTATTTTCATACCAAATTTCATGTGTCCCGCACACACTTTGTGCACTAAAAATCTCTTGTGTACACACGGCTACACATTAAGCTATACATTTCCAGTATACGCTGATCTCGAATCGTATAGAATTCCCATACAATAAGAGGTCAGCTTATACATAGCTTGATGTGTAGCCGTGTGTACGTGTCTAGTCTCGATTGAGATTGGCCAATTCGATTGGGAGTAAAATAAAACTTAGTTTGAATTTTACTTGCTTATTTTCTTTACTATGTCATTGCTTTTCATCATTTCAGCCTAAAGACGTCCACTGCTGGACATAGGCCTCCCCAAGGGGGGTTTTGCCATAATCGCCACGCTTGGCAGGCGGATTGGCGGTCGCAGTATGGTGGTTACAAAGGCACAGAGAACGCTCCATTCTCTGGTAAGTCCCTTAGTCGCCTCTTACGACACTCACGGGAAGATATGGGATGGTGCTATTCTTTACGTCCGACACCACACGGACAATTGCTTTTCAACCGACTTCAAAAAGAAGGAGGTTCTCATTTCGAATGTATGTTTTTTTTTTCATATTTGTTACGCGATTTCACCGACAAAGCTTAATCGATTTTGAAAATTCTTATTTTCATGGATAGGGTAGGAAAATAAAAAGTTTTTTTACAAAAAAGACAACCGCCTTCAAAAACAAAAAAGTGAAAAATAACTACACATGTCATGACTTTAGTTTCTTTTTTTTTATTAATAATAAGAAGCGTTAACTTCCATAAATGTGTCTTTTCCTCTAAACAGCCTGGCACACTGTGCCTTATTAAATAGGTAGTGAGGTACAGAATATGTATATTATACCGCCATGTTTAATTCAGAAGGCGAACAGCACGTAGAGGTGTTAATGCTGTACTTAATGATAGATAAAGTAAATTAGTGTTAGCAATATGGGGACGGTCTCCTTAATTTTCTGTTGTCATTGTGTTTGTACGTGATTTTGGAGACTTCGCAGACAGACCAGGAGAATGCTTAAGCAGTTTTCATTCTTTAAACTAAAATGTAAAAGAAATAGCGAAAGAAATAATTTACGTATATTAAATGCTGCTCGGAATTTTTGCACGCAATGTTTAACTCTATTATAGACGTTTTTTTTGGTTAATTATTAATAAAAAAAAACTCGAGCAGTATTGTAAATTTTTTCTCATTTATTCTTTAGAATTAAAAAGCAGCGTTCTCTGTGCCTTTGTAACAACCATACTGCGATTACGAACCCGCCTGCCAAGCGTGGCGATTATTGTAAAACCGCCCCTTTAGGGGTGGCCCATGTCCAGCAGTGGACGTCTTTCGGCTGAAATGATGACGATGGGCAGGTGACAGAGCATGCGGCACAAGATAGAAGGTGGACCATGGTCTACGGGGAGACGCCACACAGGCACAAAACTCATATTGAAATAACACAAAAAAAAAGAAATCATGTTCCTGTAATTTTACTCATAAAGAAAAATGGTGTTAGCTTTTAGGTCACAAAAGCATTGAATAAGACAAATAAATACGTGTTTCGCACTCCAAATACCAGCAATAAAACGTCCGGTAATCCGCCGGGAACGGCCCGTAGCTCGTACATGTAACGTCACGTTGGTAGTAAAACCTTGCTCTTTTACGGCCATGCAGTTTTGAAGACTTATTCCGGATAGGTGATTTTCAGGAGCTGCAGTTTTTGCGTGAACTGCAGCAGCAACAGGGTTTTTGTTATTATAATAGGACCCGTGGCTAAGCAAAAACCGGATAGACCGATCATGGTTAAGCTTGCCGCGGTCGATACGTGGATGGGTAATTATCCATTTCATACCGAGAGTCCTTCATGCCTCGGAAAGCACGTAATGCTGTTGGTCCTGGCAGGCTGTCGTTCAGTCAAATTATTCATTTAAATTACACCGCTAAGATACTTTTTTGAATAATCATAAGATTTCTCAGGATTTTTTAAACGTTGTCCCGTTATGAATTTCTCCAGTATCGGAGGTGCGTTTATAAACAGACATACATAAACAGATAGACCTGGACCAATTGCCTGTCGGCCATACAGACGTTTGTTCACGATGTGTGTGATTTATATGTATAACACCCAAGCTCTAAAATCTCATTTTAATTTTTACATGTGCTTTGTCAATTTATAGCGAGTTTCCGAGTTCGGAAACTCGCTATAAATTATTAAGTATTAAGTGTGTTAGAAATTAAAGATCAACATTTTAGGGTCCGCGAGCCCACGACTATGCCGTGAATAGATGACTATCTATTTCATATCGAGGCCTAAATTAGTTTTTTCTTGAACTTCGTCGTGTTTTTAATCAATACGTTCTGACGTGACAACTATAATTGTATAAACATTTAAGATCAATTTAAATTGACAGCTCTAATTAGTATATTATTATTTTTTTTTGGGACAAGCCCGCCACACTATTCCCTAACCACTGTAACTCCTGTAAGCCAGAATCAACAGTGGCGACCACCAGAAAAGCGCCTGAGCAATGAAGCTCGACGAGTCCCAGAGAAACGATTCAACTGTCTTGGATCCCGCAACGAAATTAATCAGAAAAGAACAGCGGAGGAGTAAGAAAAACATATTTTCCACTTCCCTCCAAATCAAGCAGGAGACAGAACTGAACTAGGCCAATAGACACAAAGGGATGTTTACAACTGGGAGAAACCCAGTTGCTAAGCACCACGGATTATAATTGACATAATTACTGGGCCCTAAAAAAGTGAGCTGTTACATTAAATTTGATTCCAATAATAGGTATGGCAAAATCGCTTGAACGCACGGAAATTTGTTCTAGTTTCCACAAGGTCCGCATAATAAACCGCTCCGGATGTAGCCTGTACACTATCTAACATGATATTGCGTTCTTTCTCAAAGTCAAAGTCAAAGTCAAAGCATTTATTTCAATTAAACCATTTACAGGCACTTTTGAATTGTCAAGGAGTCGGTCAGTTAGTCAGAGAGTTGAAGCTAGTTGCTCGTTCCAAAACGTAGTTAGGTCTCTATGGAGAAGAACGAGCAAGAAACTCCACGGACACTCTTTTAAATAAAGTTTTTACAAAGTCTGGTTACATGATTCTTGTTGCTTCTATATGTGAAAACTATGAAGGTAATCTAACAATACAAAACACAAAAAAGAAGCAAGATAAAGTGGCATCTAATCCATGGCAGATAAGAGCTGACCAATCTCTACTGACAGCGCCCGTTCACGAACATGCCAAAGACTACACTCCCATAAGATATGATGTGCAGATTGTTCGTATTCACAGTCAGATGTAGAACATTGACACAAAGGCGAAGCAACAAGCTTGAAAGAAAATGATTTACTTTAATTTACTAATTAAAATAAATTATAAATTAAATTTACTAATTACTATATGTCTCTTTCTTGTTTTATTGGAGAAAATGAGATATAAATAGCTTTAAATAAGTTTACTTCACGCACAACAGAATTGGTACCATTGCCTGTGAGTCAGGGCAAAAAAAAACTCATTTTAATTAAACTTTGAAGACTTTTAAGTTTAGAATAGTTCTCCAAATAAAAGGTTAAACTACTATCGATGTATTTACGACTCAAGTGATACGGTCGGGCCATGAACGTAAAACCGGCTGACCGGTTTTATAGTGTCAACTGGTCACCAGATATATTTAAGATGCGAAGGAAATTTTTAATCGAAAATCAAAAATTCATGGCTTCGTTTAGTGCCTATTTATATAGTTCGTGGTTTTACGTTGACGTGGCTGAGTTCTGAGCCAAACAAATAGTTTAACAAAATAATATCATTATATTAACTGTTATGTCATTATATTAATTATTATGTAATAATAATAATAATAATAATAATATGTGGGGACATTTTCACACACGGCCATCTGACCCCAAACTAGGGAGACCCTGTACTATGGGTGTCAGACAGCTGATATACATACACAAATACATATTTTTATTGTAAATACATACATATATAGATAAACAACACCCAAACACAAAGCAAACACAAGTGCTCATCACACCAATGTTTACCCTGGGCGGGAATCGAACCCGCAACACGCTGCGCAGCAGTCGATCGCTCAGCCACTGCGCCAACCGTGTCGTCAAAGCGTCAAAGTGTCGTAATAGAAAATATATTGTCTGTTCTAAAGTAGTGATGCAATTGTTAATTGTTACAACATATTTATTTATTTATTTTTTATTTATTTATTTGGAACAACTAACAATTACATAATAATGTTATACAAACAGTGAAACTTAAAACTAACAATCATGTAATCTACTGCGTTATTCACAGGATACCTACTAGTTATACAATTTTACGCTATAAAATATAGGATATTAAAAATATATATATAATTATATATAATTAAATAGGTACAATATAAAATTAAAGTGCTTTAAAAAAATAAGTTTTACACATGAGATGAATGACAAGTATATTAACAATGTTTACAAAAAAAAAAAAACTTTAAGACAGCCATTATTTTAAAATTATAAATGCTAATAAAATTAGAATTTAAGAAAGCGCGCCATTCTGCTCAGAAAAGAGACAGAGCATCTAAATGCTTGATTGCCTCAAGAATAGATCCTCTATATTTATTATATGGCAAACAGAACAAGTCTTTATCAGTAAAGTATGTAGGATGGAGAATGGAATGGAACGTATGGATGGTGTGCAGAATGAACCGTGAAAGTGTGAGTGAGACATAGGATGGAAAGAGAGAGTGAGAGCATATATAGAGGCAAGATGGCGAGGACGGTTTTAAAATAAGCGGTTGTGTTTAAACGTATAGCTCTAAGAAGGTATTTAAAATAAAATAAAGTTCGTGTATTCATCGTTTTTCATTGCCACGATCCCCAAACTACAAGTATATATTTATAATTATTAGTAAGACGCCGTAGAGGAGCTCGGGCGCCAGCATTTGTACGACATGAAGACACAGCAAAGAGCAACTGTTTACGCACCACTCTTGTTTGCGCTCTTCTAGGTTATATTAGTCTGTTATGTGGCTTTAACTTAATTTTGGAATCTACTAGATAAACTTCGTTGATTTTCTACATACCCTCTCACATACATACACTCACCCTATTCACTTTACACACCCAGAGGACAGAAACCACTTTAAATTTTATTGTTTAGTTTTTAACTCGCTATTTTATGCATTATTTTTGATTTAACTGTTTCTTTTGCGTGAACCTCACATAGTCGTTCCTTATCCAATAGCTTGAGGCGATGCTTTCTGATGTGCAGTCTATAAACCTAGTTCAGCAGCAATGCTAATAGTGTGGCACAATAGTTGTTAAGGCTACCATGTAATAAGTCTGTAAAGTTAAAGCAAATTGTCTAAACCTGTTCTAATTTTTTCAACCGACTTCAAAAAGAAAGAGGTTCTCAATTCGTCTGTATGTTTTTTTTTATAGGCTATCTCAAGGGTCATATAAACTTTATCGAAATTGATTCAGCACTTTATGAAAAAATCGACAGATCGCAAAAATATATACATGGATGACGTTGTAATGTTCTCACCTTGTATTCAATCTCTGTTTTGACTGTGTTGCCATTTTTTAATGGATTTGGATGATAAGGAAGTCCTAAAAAGCGAAAAATAAAAAAGCGTTTTTACAAAAATGACAACCGCCTTCAAAAACCAAAAAGTGAAAAATAACTTTAAAACAGAACACATATGACTTTAGTTTCGGAAGTCGGTGGTTTGGCTATTCTATTTATTGTTTTGTATTGCCACCGACTTCCGAAACTAAAGTCATATGTGTTCTGTTTTAAAGTTATTTTTCACTTTTTGGTTTTTGAAGGCGGTTGTCTTTTTTGTAAAAAAGCTTTTTTGTCTAATAAATATTATTATTATTATTTATTTGTATGTTTTTTCTATACTAATATTATAAAGAGGTAAAATTGGTTTGTTGGTATGTAACTTTGCGTGTTGGAGGTAATCTCCGAAACTACCCGATTTAAAAAAAAACCACGAATGGGATGCTACTTTATTCCTGAATGCAATAAGCTATATTGCATTATCAAAAAATTAGAGGTCCTCGAGAAAATTCAAGCGGGCAAACTCGCGGGCAATGTGCTAATATAATTTATATTTGCCATCGATACACTTAAAAGAAGGGTAGAAAGTTTATAACATAAAAAAACACAATAAGCTTATGTAATTATTGGATAGACGTTTTTATATAAGCGACCAAAATCTTCGACGCTTAGGGATCCACGCGTCATTTTCGTGAACGGGGCTCTGTCAGTTTAGATTATAATAATAATAATATGTGGGGACATTTCACACACGGCCACCTGACCCCAAACTAGGGAGACCCTGTACTATGGGTGTCAGACAGCTGATATACATACACAAATATATTTTAAATACATACATATATAGATAAATTGGTCAATTCTTAACTGCCATGACTTGTTCCTTATTTTTGAATTGTTTTTTATTGCTCTTTACCTATATTGCATACAGAATCAAACACAATAAAGTAACTAGGAATTAGAAAATAAATACCTACTTACATTTTGGCACGAACTAGCTTCAGTTTTCCGACTAACTGACCGGCTCTATGGTTGAAATAAATGGTTTTTAGTTTGAGTTTAAGTTTATTTTTATTTTTTTTTATTATTTTTAGCCAGTGTCTCACTGAATGGCAAAGGCCTCCCTTTTTTCTTTCCAATTCTTTCAGTCCAAAGCTAATGTAGACCAATCCTTCCAAAAAGCGATAAGCCCATCCCGCCATCTTCGCTTAACTCTGCCATGATGTCGCTGAACCTTTTCCGGGATTGTGGGTCCCGTTGTGGTTGTTTTAGACCACGATCCGATCAACATGCGACAGACGAGGCCAGCCCAGTGCCACAACTTGGCTTATTTTTCAGTTTGATTAAATAATATTTTTTTTTGTAGTAGGTAACTCAGATTATGAAATAAAAGGCAGATAGACCATACGGAATACTGAGAGTGAAAACAAAAAAGCAAATACAAATTAAAAAGCGAATACCTACAATCTCGTGATTTTTTAATTTGTATTAGTATTTTTATTTGTTTTATTTTTAACGATGTGGCTTTTCGTGCTATACTGACTCGCGTTGTAGGTATTCGCTTTTAAATTTGTATTTGCTTTTTTGGCTTCACTCTCAGTTTTCTGCACGGTCTATCTGCCCTTTGTTTCATAATCTGAGGTAGGTAAATTCAAATAAAGACGGTATCAGAAATATCCAAGGGACTATTGAAACTTGATTTCGCAACCATACAGCCGCATCGAAACCTCATTTAGATTTTTCGTTTTCTGAAGCAAAAAGCGTTGAATGGAGAACTGTGTGATTTATGCGAAGGAAGGAAAACGTATAAGTTTCTGAGTTCCAAGAGGTTATTGAGAGGGAAAACTAACGAGTTTTATGCTGAAGGGGTGGTAAGTAATGTACTACTGGCATGTATTGGAGGGGAATGGAACTGCTGCCCCAAATTAGTGTGTGTGATAGACAAAGGCATTTAATTACTGGTGGCGAAGGTTCAATATTCGTAAGAGGAAAGCTAAAGCAAATATTGCTTTTTCAATCATTATTTTGTGTACTTTGTGCTATGATTGGTTCTCCAAAATACAGGCTGCTAATAGTAGGAAGTAGGATAGTAGGATTATTTACATTTTGTATACAACTCACTGTCGATAAAGACTTCTTGAAGCTCTAGCCAGCCCTAACAGAAAAACAAATGAAACGTGGCCCACATTTCTTCCAGCAAAAAGCGATGAATGGTGTACGTAAACTGATTTACGGCCAGCGACAGGAAGCGATAGAAAGCGGTCAAGCGATGCAAGGGACCGCCTTTGTGGGGCGGCGGAAGTCGTGTGATGTATTCGCTAAGTGTTTTATAGGAGAGTTGTTTTGTGATGTACTTACATTGTGTGTGTGTGTGTTGCCAGTGTTGCAGAAATATGGTCCTTAACTGCTGGCTTCCTACAAAAGCTCAGACTCACGCAGCGAGCCATAGAGAGAGCTATGCTCGGAGTTTCTTTGCGCGATAAAATAAGGATCGAGGAACTTGCCGAAGAACTTAGGTCAACATAGCTCCCAGAATATGCAAGTTGAATTGGCCATGGGCAGGCCACATCACTTGAAGAATCGATAACCGATGTGGAAGATAGGTTCTCGAGTGGCGACCACAAAGCGGAAGACGCATTGTTGGTAGACCTCTCACTAGATAGACCGACGACATCGCCAAGGTCGCGGGTAACCGGTGGATGCTAGCGGCAGGTTGTCGGTCGTTGTGGTGTTCTATGGGGGAGACCATTGTTCACTAGAGGACGTCTTCCAGCCGATGATGATAAAGATGACTTTGTAAAGGCTACCAAATCTAGTACAAAGGACATAGTAAAGGTCATCGCTCATTATAACATAAGTACGACTTAGTATCTATACTAATATTATAAAGCTGAAGAGTTTGTTCGTTTGTTTGGTTGAACGCGTTAATCTCAGGATCTACTGGTTCGAATTGAAAAATTCTTTTTGTGTTGGATAGTCTATTTATCGAGTTAGTTCATATTTTTATAATGTTCTGGCTTTATAGCCTACTAGCGCTCCGACCCGGCTTCGCATGGGCCGATAGCCTTCCTCGATAAATGGACTATCCAACACAAAAAGAATTTTTCAATTCGAACCAGTAGATGCTGAAATCAGCGCGTTCAACCAAAAAAACAAACAAACAAACTCTTCAGCTTAATAATAATAGTATAGAAAACTTTACCAAATAATTCCTCTTTTCGAAATGCTCAAAAACAACAAATAAATTAATTCACTACGAAAATTAAAAAAAGCAATAAATTATTGAAAAAATATATAGACCGTGTTCACAAACACAGTCGGGGGTGTGCTCTACTCATATCACCAACTATATGACTAGTAGTTCAAAATGGAACGTATTGAATATTTGATGTCCTCAACTGCGTTTGTGAGTGACTAATATTAGACCAATATTAGCTACTTTTTAATCCGCGATAACCGACATTCATGCGGACCCAGTCGCGTCCAAAAGCTAGCTATCAATAAGCCATCACTGCCCCAACTCCAAATATATCAATTTACACTAAATCACTGCAAACTCAACACATAGGTATATACAGTTGCTCCATATATTGTTGCACATCTCTATAATACAAATAGAGGTGGAACACGATCCATAAATCATGGAATTCAATTAGTAACGCGACTTAGCTCCGTAACTATCGAACTGTCATTATGTATGTTAACAACATATATATAGTAGGTATTGTAGTAAGACCGGGAGCTAAATACTAGAACTCAAAGATAGTTAGACTTTAAATAAACTCTAAATTGAGAGAAACTAACAATAATACGTCTGTCTCTGACAGAGTCAGGTTTTTCAGTCTTTATGACATACCAACTCTACTGTTCTAATATATTCAAACTATTTTTTATAGCTCTAGAAGGTTCCAGAGTGTTTCGACATTTACCATGTAGTTAATGGTTTAAACCTGCATGCCGATTGAATGCAACCTTAAGGCCTCTGCTTCGAATCTTGCGGGCAGCGGGGCTGCAGCGGCGGCGGCGCGGTAGCGGGGCGGGCAATGCAGACCCGTTCTCGAAACGAGCGAGCAAATCGCGCGGCACTATATTTGTGTTCGTGGTTGTGTCGTCGAGATATTTGTTTTATTCGCGAACGAAATGTTTGAACAACGGCGACAACATCTTTTTGATTCAAAGGGCAATGCCAGAAACTCTATAGAACTTTGCCCCACTCAATAAAAGTCATGTACAAGCTTGCAATATGTAGTATCTTACTGCTTATTTATTGCTGATAAGCAAACATTAGTCCTAATGACTACAGTCCTTGCCGTTTCTGTTTAAATAAAAAAACTGTATTTGAATTCCTTTTAGCATTGATTTGTAATCCTCAATTTAATAATAATGTTGTTTATTTGCCAACAAAAAAAGTTCTTTACATTTCCTTTTAAGCAGTCTACATTATCACAAAAAAATACAAATATAAGACACAGAAAGCATTTTGCTAATGAAATCCACACAACTCCACACTCGAGTCTGTCTTGTGGAAACAATCCAAGAACGCAAGTTCGTAAATTCGCAAGTTCTAAATAAAAACAATTTATTATAATAAAGTTCTTTGATCATTAAAATACTTTTTTTAATTTACATTTTCTGTACATGGGTGAGGCAGGATCTGGCATTGTCATTTCTTTCCTAACGCTAAAAATAAATTGTACAACACAGCAATGCAGACGCGCGGGCGGTCATCGCTTGATTGGAGTGCACCGTTGCCCGCCCTCGCGCCGCTGCCCCGCCGCTGTTTTCGAGGGCCGGTCCATTTGATTTAACGCATTAGATCCTGCCGCTGCCACCGCCCCGCTGCCCGCAAGATTCGAGGCAGAGGTCTAAGGGTCCTTTTCCCGTCATGTATTCTCGTCCGCGCGCGGATCTAGTCCGCGTGCAGGCCGCCCGCATACTATCATTTCATTCTTGTTTTTCCTATCATGCGGGCAGCACGCGGGCGGAACGCGGAATGGCAGCGAGCACTCAGCCCGCGTGCGTGCTAACCTAATGCAGGCGGCGTTCTTTTGCCTTCAGTGTTGTTTTCACAGCGACGCGGGTCGCACGCATGGTGATAGTACGCATGAGTTTAGTCACTGGCGACACGCACGACACTGCAGCGGTAAATGAAATCTTTGTCCTGCGTGCGGCCAGGAGCGTGCTATCACCCGCATGCGAACCAGATCCGCGCGCGGGCGAAAATACGTATGACAGGAAAAGGGCCCTTACAATACCTATACATAGTTTATTAGAGAATTGCGGTCACGGTGGCCAATCTTAATGAAGACTAGTCGAGTACGCAGGAGACTTCATAGTGTACAAGAGTGTGTGCAAACACAGGTTCACTCCCTCTTCCCTCACTCTCATAGTCTAATGGGAAAGCAATCTAACACGACTAGGGAGAGATCAGGCGCAGGACCAAAAGCTTTACGTGCTTTTTGAGGCACTGGGGCCCGCCAACTCCTCATCTCTGGACTGCTACTAAGAAATTTCTAATGAAAGACCTAGTAACACTGCTTGACCTGGAAATCGTTCAGCTGTCGCGCATGCGACCACAAGACCAACGAGGCAGTCTATCGTACAGACGCCAGCACATTAAGCCATACCAAACTGTAAAATTTTCCCAATTGAATATGAACCTTAAACTTTGGAATAAAGTTGTAAATCTATCAAAGTAATTTAATAAATTGTTATAGCTTGATGTGTTGGCCTCTGTGCATAGTATACATAAAACTTGGCTAGTTTTTGGCCGTAACAATAGAAGACTAGGCATATCAACAAAACGCTAAAAGGAGGAGATAATTCTAATAATTTCTGGTAACGTTCTCATTCAGTCTGTCAAAATTGCCGTTTTGTCCATACATATCTGACAAGATTTTAACATCACTGACGCTATAATTAAAGACCAGATTTTGAACGTTTTTGATTGGTAGAATAGGCCTTTTATTGTGCCGTAGTAGTTTCGTAGCGATGTAGCTCGTAGCAACGTAGCGCGTAGCAACGGAGCGCGTAGCAACGAAGCGCGTAGCAACGTAGCACCCTAACGCGTAGCACATTCTTTTAGTTGTCAAAATGGCTGATTGGAATCTGGATTGTAAACCTTTACAATCAACGTAATTTAAATCATAACAAACTTAATAGAAATCAATTACTTAATTGTTTTATTTTTTACGACATGGTTAGCGGTGTCGTGGGAACGATTGTCGCACAGAATAAATATTTGTAGTACCTACAGACTGGTCTGGTGTTTGTTTATGTGATTTTAATGTCTGTTAACGAACCCACGATACAAAGAGAAATTACTGTTATGGGGAAAAGTTTTAAAAATAAATATAAAATTTCTTGTTCTGAAATCTTACGAGTCTTTTATGTAGATATTAATATTACCTATAAACAGATCCAACTGTTGTATTCATATCTCATAAATAAAATACAGTTTGTAACAAACCACTCAGAATCGACGGAAAAAAAAGAAATCGGTTCGATCCACCGCAACATGAAAAAGAACTTAAGAATCGAAAAATAATGTGGGAGTCGGTCTCGAACATATAGGGTTCTGTATCGGAATACTTGTATTAAGATTGAACAAAAAACGCCGAAAATTACATTTTTCTTGCATAGAAACGTTTTATTTTTAAAAAAAAAAATTATTAATGTATTACACACTACTAATACACTCATCATCATCATGTCAGCCTTTAGACGCCCACTGCTGGGCATCCCCTGGTTAATATCCCTCTGTCGCCTTCTACGACACTCACGGGCTGAAATGGGGTGGTGCTCGCGGCCGGCACCACACGGGTCACTAATACGGCGACTACTACACTACCACTAATAAATCACTAAAACTAACACACACACTAATAAATCTAAGTAAAATAATTCCTATTGAATAATTAGGTAAATACACACAATCTTTATACACACACCATTACATACTCACACACCCATCTGCAACTCCTCACACACTCACCCACACTGCACACTTAGCAATGCTTAGTTGGCACTCGCAGTTAATTCTGTATTCTGTTTGTGTTTCTACTGCTGTAAGATCAGTTTATTTTTTTAGGATGAATTGTGTACTGTGAGCTGTGGATTTTGTGAATAATAAATAAATAAATAAAAATTACATAGGATTTAACATTGGCCCCAAACTAGGCGAGCCTGTATCTTAAGTACCAGTACGGAGGGTTTACCGTTAAACATTTTTAAACACAGGTGTTCGTGTATTGTATTGTATTAACATTTACACAATGCAACAAAAATAATAATAAAAAAGTAATAATAATAAATAAAACCAACTATATATGGACACTATACTAAAAAGTTTGACTGTGTGTATGGGTAAGGCTGTGTCTAGGTCTAGTGTTTTATGTAAGTGTAAGTGTGATGTGTAGGTAGGTACAAGTTGTGTGGTTTTAATACATACTCTGTGTAAAATGTTAAGAATGTGCCTTTTATGGTTCAAAAGATACAGCCTCGTGAACGACAGACGGATATAAATTGTGTATAATACCAAATATTGTCAACAAATAAGTATTTATTATTTATTTATTTATACTTCATGCACAAAGGTACAACGGCGGACTTAATACCTTAGGCATTCTCCACCAGTCAACCAAGGGTGGTGAAGAGATAACATAGCAGGTGCATTACAAGAAGTAATATTGAGTACAGAGAGCTGGGCGGTGTTGAGTTGAGTGTATTGTGTTGAGTATTGAGTTTGTTACGTTTTCCTCGTATTCATGACGTCCAAAAGTGCCTTTTAATGATTTAATTGGGATAACTGATTTGAGTTTGACAATAGGATTAACTTTGGTTACGGATCTCCAAAAAATGAAAAAAAAACCATCCCTATTTTTTTGAGGCTTCTGAATCAAGCGCGGCGGCACAGTCTATATTAAATTCAACAGTAGAAGATTACAATATTGAATAGCGAATGAGTATTTCGACGGTGGGAGAAAAAAGAGTACCCTCCTGAATAATTCAGGAACAATCACTGGCCATCTCATTTATTCATGCAGCGGGACCCACTAGCCGCTGCGTTGCCATTCATCTCAGATTATAAAAAAGAAAATGGGGATGTGAATAATTATGTGATGTCTCTGAAAACCGATGGATGTTTTTGAATAAAATAAAATAAATTTAATAGAGAATAAACATTTCAATGATCTAATTTTTCATTCGAAAATATTCATCGGTTTCTAAGCAAACTTCAACTATTCCCGACGACATGGATACTTATCTCTTTTGGTGACCGTACGTAATTTCGGAAGTCGGTGGCGGTGGCTTTGTTGTTTTGTATTGCCACCGACTTGCGAAAGTAAAGTAATGTGCTAAAGTTATCAGTTTTTGAAGGCGGTTTTCGCTTTTTAGTATTGCCTTGACATCCAAATTCATTAAGAAACGGCGACACACTTAAAACAGAGCTTGTAAGTCCTCCAAATATTGAAGTAACTAAAACATCAACTAAGTATTTTTTTGGGTTTTGTTAATTTTTTCAAAATGGACTGGATCAATTTTAATAAAATTTATATGGGACCATTTCGAAATAAACACCTTTCGAACAAAACAAGAATTTTGCAAATCCATCTAATAAATGACAGACTTATGTCCGAACATACATAAAAAAAAACTGAATTGATAACCTCCTCCTTTTTAAAGTCGGTTAAAAAAGAGCAATATGATCATTTTGAGTATACAGTGGCGACAAAGCCAACCACCATTCATTTTGACAATCTGTGGCTTTCATTTTTACCAAAAATGGAATTGTGTAGCAGATCCGTCATCTGGCTGAAATTGTGTAATACGTGTGCTTTATTGACGGCTTATTTCGTCAGCTTGTGATACTCGACAGGTGTGGCCCGCAATGTATGAAGTGTTATGCGAAAATTGTGCCTTGATGTTGATTGGACGGGCATATTTTGTGGTATGATGAACCGTGGTCGTGATAGTGTGAATGAAAAGTTATATCATGGGCAGGTGTGAAGTTTAAATATAGGTTTAGTATGTGTATCTTTTTTTCAGTAGGTACTATCTTCATTTAACAGCAAAAAAGTCAAAAGGAGGGTAGGCAAGGCTGTATTATGTCTTTATACTACTACTACTGGATTTCTGGCCCCTTATTCACAATCATTCGATTCGATTCCGTACCGAATCGAAAGTCAAAAGATATCGAAGATGTCCTTCAAACGCAATTCACAAATCCGAAACCGAATAATTTTGACAGTTCAACGAACATACGAAGACTGAACACGGAATGACATTGTCGAATACGGTTCCTTACCGACACGGAAACGTATCGAATGGTTGTGAATAAGGGGCCAGTTTACCGGAATGAGAACTAAAAATTACAGAAGGCTATTTAAAGCTTTTGATATTAGTTATAAGACTATGGGTACCTTTACATACCCGTATGTTTTTTTTTTATTTGTATTTTACTTATTTTTTTTTGTATATAAGTATATTGCCTGCAATAAACGATTCAAAGTCAAAGTCAAGCCTTTTCCCAACTATGGGGGTCGGCTTCCAGTCTAACCGGATGCAGCGACTGCCTGTCTGACCTCCACAACCCAGTTGCTGGGTAACACGATACCCCTTGGTAAGTCTGGTTGTCAGACTTTTTAGCTTCTGACTACCTATAACTACTGTCAAAGATCTACGAATGACAGCCGGGATCAACGGCTTAACGTGCTCTGCGAGCCACGTTACGTACCGTTCTTTATACGTTTAGTGGCGTCGTTTTCTCGTACTGGTCTATAAACTCTCCTTAGGACTCTCCTCTCAAACAATGCCAGTTTAAGTTCATATATCGTATGAACGTACGTTATCGATAAATATCGTATCATCGGACCAATATGGAGTTTTTAAAAGATTTCATGCTAAGAGGAAGACTGGCTGTTGTTCGGTGTAAATAACATAAAAAAATAACGCAAAATCCATTCAATTTATCGTATTTAATTTTAACTTCCATGCTAACGCATACTAACAAAATTAAAACGAATTATTGTTCTAAATTGAATTTGATAAATTGTAACTTTTAAGATAATACTATGTTATTGCACTTTAACAGGGTCCATAGTTGTACTTTAGCTTGAAGCTTTACGTAACAACTTTCATGTACATTATAGGAGGCAAATAAATTAAAACAGATAAAATGTTTATCTAGCTAAAAAATACTCATTCCACCATATTGCAAAAAACCTTTTACCTCCTTGCATTAAGGCAAAGCATTTATTTTTTCTTTTTACAATAAAAAGGAACGATTCATTTGCAAAAGTATCATAACGTTTATTTCCCCAGAGATGATCGTGGCAAAAGCTTGGAACAACTTGGTGAGAATGGGCTAAGGACGAAGTACTTATGGATTGTTTGCATGGCAACCATATTCGGTAGAAGGAATTAGAAGTATAGGCTCTTTCAAATTATACGTTTGACTGCTACAGCAGCAGTGTGACTTTGATTTTTAGTTCTGTTGGATATTTTGCTTTGCCACATTTGCCACCGACTACCGATATTTTTCACTTTGTAGTTTTTGAAGGCGGTTGTTTATTTTTGTAAACATGTTTTTTATTTTTCACTTTTTAGTACCTACTTGTTATCATTCAAATCAATAAAGAAACAATAACACTAAAAATGTCACAGCAATGTAAAAATACGCAACTATTTTTACAGTTATTTTGAATTAGAATCCAAACTACTAACCAGATTTTGATGAAATGTCTAAGGGATAAATAACAAGGACCACGAAGAATAGTTTCTCAAATCAGAAGTTCTGTGGTAACAAACATTAAAATAAAATAGAACCCAATTAAGAACCTCCTGCTTAATTGGAGGTAGTTAAAAATCAATAACACCAGGCTCAACCTCCAACCAATTGAATTGAGAAAATATAATAATATAATTAGGTTATAGTTTGAAAAAATACAACTGTAATAAAATTTAAAATTACATAATCTAATAACTTAACAAGACTGGAATCGTGATTCTTCTTCATTTAAAATGCAAAGGCAAATCCGAACATAATTCACGAACCTGGACGCGTCTAGAATGCTACATCCAGCAATGAACATTAACTTATTTGATATTCCTGAGTGCTACAATACAAATGATTATATTATACAAACCATTACTCTAACGAAACTTATTTGCATTAATTAATATAATGTACCTACAATACATGGGGTGTTGTCTTACCGTATGCAAATATTGGGAGCCAACATTGGAACCAGCAATACGGGGAGGCTTTTCGTTCGGTACAAACTTGTACTATATAATGGAAAGTAGACAATAGAAAGTTGCAAACCGTTTCCATCAGTTAAGCGCAAATATTTGTGCAAACATTCGGTATTTTGTGGTAGAAGGGATGGGTGATTGCGGTAAAGGTATTTGAGTCTGCCTCGTTGTGTAACGAGTATGGGGCCCTGGGGTTTGATGCCCAGGTTGCGTAAAATATTATTGGGTTTTTGTATTAAACATTTCTCAATAGCAGCCCGAAGTTTGAAAATTATTGGTGTGACATCCTCGAACTTCACAAAAGCACGTAAAACCATCTCTTACAGGTCCTGTTGGTTGGATAAATGTTGTATTTTCCCTGTAATGTTCCGAGAAATTATATATGTCGAAATAATGATATCAGCGACTAAGGCTAAATATAAAAAATGATAATAATTAATAATGGTAAATCTAACGATATTTTAGGTATGACCACTTACGTGTCCTTAAATTGATACATTATAATTTACCCTCTTGGATAATAAGAGTGTAGTTTCGATGTTAATGAAGCTTTATTTTATTGAAATAGTTTAATTTAAATAAGTATTCCTGTTTCACCTCATCTAACACACACACTCACACACACACACACATTTATACACATTAATATTTCTTGTGTAATTCTTTCTAGTCTCCATTGAAGTTTGCCAAAGTGTTCTATTATTAAATTCTTGGACTTTTGTATTAGTGATTTTACAGTAGCAGCCCGAAGTATCAAATAGTGCCCAGTTGATAGCGATAGGGTAGCCTTCATTAACGCATTTGGCAATGTATGGGTATACCTCATGCAATATTCCGCTAAAAGTTCCCATCTTAAACCTCCATAAGCTTGGAAATAACGGATAAAAAGTTCTCCGGATTTTCACGACACGCGCACGAAATGAGAGAAGTTGTGGCCTTTTGTTACTCACCCTAATACTCGCGTTTGCGCACCTTCACGTACGCAAATGTGCACACAGGTACATATGTTTGTGCTTGTTTGAGTGATTGTCTATAGAGTGTACCTACGTTGTTGTTGAAATTGTGAATGTTCCGAAATGTAAGGTATGGAAAATTAAAACAGAAATATTGTGCCATTCACGAAAACAGAATTTCAGTCCTACTATGCTATTATATAAACGGGAAAATCTGTTGGAATGGATGGGAATGAATGCATAAATGGAAGTTTGTTATTATTTTATGCTTACATGGCCCTGAGCGTGTATTCGCTAGGTTTCTAAGTTTGTTGCCCTGGCTTAAATTCACTTTAAGGCACCATAGGAAAGTCAGGTTCAGTAGCCTCCAAGGTTGACTTGCGAGATGCCAATCCGAAAAAAAATAGAAGTCTAAAGTCAAAAAGTCAAATCATTTATTTCAATAATGGCACTTTTGAACGTCAAATGAGAACAAATTGATTCTAGTTGTCCATTCCAAAAGGTAGTTTTGTATGGAGAAGAATGGGCAAGAAACTCAGTACAGGGTGGCGATGGCAATAGAACAAAAAAAGGTCATGGCAGGATTTGGTAATTTGGTGTAATTGTTTTTATTGAGCATTAATAACATTAAATTATGGCGCCACACGTTGCTGCTCTTCTCACGAGTTAGTAAAGTAATATTTCAAATGGTGTTCTATTTTGGTTACATTTATATGTTCTTTAGTATGTTTGAATTTTTTTTTATATTTTGGTGATAGGATTTATTTAATAGTTTCAAAATATTCTTATGAGCTAGTTTTATCAGTATTTTAATTTTTTGTCGTATCGTCATCCCCACCTTGTATAGTATAGATAGAATTACCTGACTGATCCGTTCTCTTTCATATCGTTCTTCACACATTCCATCTATATTTTCTTCGGCCTTCCTCTTCCTCTCCATCTATCCATATTTGTACACGTAAGTCTTTGGTAACATGCGTTTTATCCCTCCTTTTAAGTTGCCCATACTAAGACAAACGAGCAAGTTCACATACATTAAATATTTCTCTATCCATTCTTAAAATTTTCGCCATGTAAGAATGACGTTTGGCCTCGGTTCTCGGTCTATTTTATGATCATCTTATGTAAATGTAAGTTTAAACACACCTCACCGGCTTTATCCTTCCCTCAAGGTGCATTCATTAGTTATACTGAAGGAGATTAATTACTGTGTTGTTTGGCATCATCTTCCGACGTGCCTGACGTGGAATCTGATTCTGCGGGTCTACAATGATTTTACAAGTAAACAATACCGTTATACTTCATCATCATCATCATCATCAAACCCGCCACACTATTTCCAAACCACTACAGGGGTGTGATTCTGTAAGACCTCATTCTAAACTTCGAATCTGAATCCGCTGTGAGTTTCTTGATGCGCATTCTAAAAACTCGGTTGATAATTCGAATTTACACTAGCGCCTCCCTTGCGAGCGTGTGAGCGAGTTGAACTAAATTGACAGGGAGATTCTGACAGATTGAGATGACAGATAAAGTATGAGATGACGTAAGAAGTGGCATTCTGTAAGGTAATTTTCCCGTCACTTCGACTCTCACTTCGCACTCGAACCCGATTCAAAGTATCAAATATATCAAGGTAATTTTGAACCTTATGCGAAGTGAGAGTGAATAGCGGTGTGAGATGCGAGTTGTTGTTTGAATTTTACAGAATCGAACTAAGCTCCTGTAAGCCAGAATCAACAGTGCCGACCACCAGAAAAGAGTCAAAGCAATGAAGCTCGACGAGACAATCATGAAACTAACAAATTAATAACATCGTGCATCGTGGCATCGTGTTACGCAGTAACTGGGTTGAAGTTCTGACAGGCAGTCGCTCCAAGTAAAACACAGGCTTCAGTTGCATCAAGTTAGACTGGAAGCCGACCCTAACATAGTTGGCTTTTGATTATGAGCATGTGTTTTTTTTCTCTCACTGTTAAAAGAAACCATTGTTCTACAGATTTAGAGTTCAATCTTCTAAAATATAATTTAATAATTTCGCAATATTTATTTTCGTAATGTAATAGGTACTCTACAGTCATTTTATCTTTGTTTAAGACTGTATTTTCCGCTGTTTCCTTCATTTTACCGTGTCGTATTTCCGAACTGTATGTTCTTCGGAAACACGGACGCAAAACGGCAAAATAACACGTAAACATTGAATATTTATTCAGGCATGAAAGTAAACCACGTCAAACGGAGAACTTTTTAGATTAAAGCGAAAAGTAAATCTAAGAAATGCGGGGTCAGTGGTTCGAGATTGTGTTCCACTGTGGAAGATACTTCGTGTGTTGTGTGATGTTTTTTGCTGAATGTAAAGGCGGTATCTTACCGGGGGCGTTCCTCTGTATTGTAACAATTAGAAGTGGTCATTGAATCAATAAACTGCTTTTTTATCCACTTTTCATTCGTCAACGAATTAAGTGTTTATGGTCAATGAAACCGATGATAACCGATGGGTAAGAAAGGTGGAAGGAAGGGAGGAGGTGGAGAAGGGAGGGAAAGGTGGGAGGAAGTCGAGTGGCGATCACGAACTGGACGACGCAGCGTTGGCCTACAAAACGGACCGACGAAGTCGTGAAGGTCGCGGGTTACCGGTGGATACAAGTGGCAGCTCGTTGTGGCGTTCTATGGTAGCAGGTACCTACCTGGTGGTAGGTTGTTCAACAGTGGACGTCTTTCGGCTGATAACGATGATGGTCAATGAAAAAGATATTAGCTGTTAATTTACATCAACGCATCATTTCAATATGATTTTCTTCATTTCTGGAATCGACTAGTAGGTATCTATGCAAAATGAATACGAATACCTACTTTCGAACAATAATTAATCGTCGCGTCGTCGCAAGGGAATGTCATTCAATTTCATTTTAAATTCTTATCAATGCAATAATCTTCAATTAATTATTTGCAACAAAATTGACAATAATCGAAAACCTTGACATAAATTGACATTAAACACTAACAACGACTAGACATTATAAACCTATTAATAAATTAACAGCTTTTTAACCTGTTGACCATTGATGATTAACAGTTAAATTACATTAACCCGAAAGCTGTCAATGACTTATGCCCAGTAACAATTCCTTATTGTTACAAAAAACATATAAGGTGGCGCACTGTTTATGCTCGGTTCTCCTCAGTCACTGATATAATGATGTAATGCTCAAATCTGAACTGTTACATTGTAAAAAAACCGTCGCCGTTAAAACGTCTCCGTTCACGATTAATATTTTGTGAATTTTAGCAATGACGTCTATCGTTTTTGTGCTCACTAGTTGGCGCCACCATCGAGCATGGTTCTGAAGTATAGCTGTCAAAAAATGTTACAACGGGCGTGAAAACCATGTTTAAATATTTTATAAAACCGTACCATAAAAATGACAATATATTTAAAATGTAAATTATTAAAGATTAAAGACTCATATTTGACTAATTCCGGCAAAATTGCAAAAAAATTAGAACATTATTCTAATAAGAAATTAACTCGCGTATCCCACCCACAAACAATGACATTTGACATTCCGGAGACCTCACATTACATTAGCATCTCTAGCGACGAATTCATACGCGATAGCCCTTAGTAAACCGTTTTCAATCTAAAAATACCGATATTGATATCCACACCAAGCAACTCCATCAACTTTAGTACATATGACACTAAGTTTCAGTACCTACAGTGAAAACTACAAGTCAATAAGAGTACGTGACTGCGGATCATGCAAGAGACTTTTGGCTTCAACTCAAAGTTGGGGAACTATTGGGGAGAGTTATGTGACATAAGGTGCTGGTTAGACTGGCAACACTTTTACTGTAAGTATGTAGCTGCAACATTTCAACATCAAGCATGATCCGGTTATACTTACAATATTTCTGGCAATATAGTCTTTACCTATGAATTAATTACCGTTTAGTACAGATAGTTCCATCCCTATTCCCCATTCCCCATTTCTACCTGTGGGTGTCGTAGAAGACGACAGAGGTATATTGACCAGAGGATGGATAGCAGCTTTCTTCTGAGTACCATAACATCTACTGCGATCGCCAACATGTATCGGCCAAGCATGGCGATTACGGCTGAACCCTCCTTTGGGGAGTCCTATGCCCAGCAGTGGGCGCGTAAAGGTTGACAAGATGATACAGAAAGTTAAGTCATTCGGTCGTCAAGGTTCATTTTTTAGATCAATATTTCCATGTCGGAAGCGTTCAAACCAATAACGAGTCCTGCGTTCGTTTGTAGTGTTTACTTGATACAAGTAATTAATGTGGCGAGCCGTTTGTGCGGCATTTCTACCGCGACGACTTATATTTAATTTACTCTTATTTTCATCGTGTCCATATTGCTGAAAAAGATACAAATGTAGTGAAAACAGAACACTAAACAATAAACAAATGACTTGAAAAAATTTGAAATTGAAATTCCATAATTTTAAATAAAATTCATTTGAATTTAGAATTTATTGTCAGGCATATAAATAAAGTACGTTTCAAATGGCCAGTATTGTAAAACGGCAACTTCGTAGGTACGGAACTATTATTTCCAATCCGGTTTAACATTAGACATAAAAAAAAACTAAATGATTCTCATTTCAGTAAAACTTCGATAGCGTTTCGCACACTGGACCACAACCGTTAAGGATAATGCTGAAAACCCACTAAATTGCCACCAGCCAGCACCCATAGCTATTCCATGGAAGTTGCTATTACCTTCGTAAGAGCTAGAGTATATCAACCGTTATCGATAACTAAAATGCGCAACTTTATTGCATTTTACGGGAATGGCGATAAATTATTTAGTGTAACTAGGGGGCAATTTTAGTAACTTTTAGAAACTTTCGCATTCTAACCTATGTTTCAATCTGTTTAAATTACCTCTATTTTTTACCTACATTATTTTTTGTTAGATCGACAATAGAGCCCATGTCTGACCGCTGACCCCAAAAATACAGGTCCAGGCCTAGTTTGGGGGTTAGGATCAGATTCGTAGCAAAACATAAGCCAGTTATAATAAATTTGTATGCACCATGCATAATAAAACCGTGTGGTGCAGGTTACGAATATCGCCACCCCATTTCTGCCCGTGGGTGTCGTAGATGGCGACAGAGATATAGTGTCCTTCTGAGTTTCATAACACTTATTGCGATCTCAAACATGTATCGGCCAAGCATGGCTCCCCTAAGGAGGGGTTCAGCCGTAATACCTATGCCCAGCAGTGGACGTCTAAAACTTGACATGATGATCATGATCATTTTTAATTTGAAAAAAAAAAACATGTATGTGTATTTTAAGTGTTAAATAAATAGTTATTTTTACTTTTTTGGGACGTTTTTAAATTTTTGTCAAGAGTTTGACGTCTTCGTTGAGAAAATATCATGATTCCATTTTTAACGTTTTAAATTACGAGAATTATTGTCCTTCAGGAATGTGATAAAACCGAGTCAGTGTCAGGCGCAGGAGCAACGGCTTTACGTGTTTTTCGAAGAACGGGAGTATCTCGCCACCCATTTCCGAACCCTAGCTGCTACTGAGTATTTCTAATGGAAAAAGCAAATAACACTTTGCCTTGACAAATGACCTTGGAATCAAAACCACGACTCACACTCGGCTGTCGCGCTTGCCGTCAAGGAACCAACGAATTAATATATGGCATCTGAGTTCAAAGTATTCTATAAAATACAAACAAAACCGCTTGGATCAAAAAGTAAACGCATTGCTACGATTGATGTAAATAAAAACAAAATGGCGAATTATCCAGATACAGCGAAACAAATCGTTTTTCGGTTATCTCAGTTTCTAAGTTGTAAGCGATTGGAGTTGACTGCAATATTTACCTCGTCCTTAGACGAATTTGTAGTTAGTTTACTTACTACCTTGCTTTGACCTACCATTAAATATTAAATACTAGTTTCCGTACTTATTCTCATTTATTCATTTTATTTACATATTGTATTATATTTTTAAATATTAGTAAAAAACGAAATAAAAACATTTAAAAATATAAAAAATAGTAGCCCACCGGTATCGGGAATAGGGTCTACCGGTACCGGTGGTCAGGGCTCCTGAGAGAGGAATCTCCTAACTATACGCGCCGTGTCCAGGAGTACCGCTTTCTGTATCAAGCCCTTGATCCAGCTGCCTAACGAGAGCCTCCTTAGATGTTGGTCGAGGCTCTTGGAAATGATTCCATTGGCCGTAACGACAATCGGCACAACCACGCGGCGGCGGCGCGGCGCGGCGGTTTTTGACTGCTGTATTTACATCCCACATGTCGACAACCTCGCGAGCCAAGTCAAGATACTTAATTTGTTTATCTTTCTCAGTTTTCACGAGGTTCTTGTCATGCGGAACCGCTATATCAACAATCATTGCGCGACTTATTATTATTATTATTACAAGCTTTTATTTAACTTGCACTGTTCGTATGTAAGTTGTCGCTTCAAAATTTGCAAAAAATTTTTTTATTATTTGGCCTTTGAACTGTCACAGGCTTTCGCTGAACAACCCACTACAGTTTTCATCATTATCATTATCATCATGTCATAGGTCATAGTATATCCATCCAGTAGTAGGGCATAGGTCTCCCACAAGAGGGTTCAGCCGTAATCGCCATGCTTGGCCGATGCATGTTGGCGATCGCAGTAGATGTTATGGTACTCAGAAGGATACTGTCGTCTTCTACGACACCCACGGGTAGAAATGGGGTGATGCTATTCGCGACCGGCACCACACGGCTGCTAAAGTTTTGTCACAATCGAATTAATATGGTTTAGGAATACATAGAGCAAAAATACAAATATTTATTAATATTTTTTTTATTCCCTTTTTATATTTTGTACGTAGGTTGTGTATATCATAATTATTTAAAAAAATGTTACTACTTACTTACCATAATAATATGTTGAAGTAGTTGTAACAGAGCCGGTCAGTGCGTAGGTAAATTATGAATGATTCACTGGTCCAGTATAATATTTTTTTACCCGACTACGGCAAAGCCAAAGGAGGGTTATGATTTTGACAGGCTATGTATGTATGTATGTATGTATGTATGTATGTATGTATGTATGTATGTATGTATGTATGTATGTATGTATGTATGTATGTATGTATGTATGTATGTATGTATGTATGTATGTATGTATGTATGTATGTATGTACGTATGTTCATCTGTTCGCTCATAGCTCCTAAGCTACTTATCAGAACTGAACAAAAGAGGTATCGTTAGAAGCGTCTTGATCGTCCGCTGGTTATAGGCTATATGGCGTGTCACCGAATCCCATTGGATTGCATTTGGCATGCCATTATAATTCATGTTCATCGCACTCATATGGGACACAGGCATGCAACCACGGCTTTACCTTGACCATTTTGTACCTATGTCTTGATTTCTGTGTGAAATATTTTCTTGTTTCGTACTTTTTAGATCACTTTTTGTTGTGGTCGGGTTTTAGTTTTTAAACTTTATTTTTTTTTAAGTTATTTATGGTTTGACGGATTACTCTTGTATTTGACACTCACAGTTAACGCAGTATCGCCGTTTGACCATCACTTGTACCGCCGGCTTCATTTCGTCATTAAATTTGAAGCATCCGTCCCTCAGATGGTTCGTACACGATCATTTATCATTTCCCACTCTGGCGTCACTGAAAAAATATGGCAAGAACAAATCGGAGGATACAGAACCTTATTGGATAGCATTAGTGTGGAACAAAAACTGTGTGGAGTAGGGTTACTGTTATAGATAAATTGAGCTAAGTTCTAGTAAAAAAAGAAACAGCCGACAATCTCAGAATAATTGAAGGAATTAATAAATTTATTCCTTGCTAGCTTTTGCCCGCGACTTCATTATACGAAGTCACTGATTAAAAAGAATATGCCTATGTCCTTCCCTAGGGTTCAAGCTATTTTTATACCAAATTTCATCATAATCGGTTCAGCCATTACATCGTGAAAACGTAACAGACAGAGTTACTATTGTGTTTATAACAGTAAGTATTGATATAAATTAGTCATACAAGTCTTTTAATTTAATAGTGATAGGTTTTCTTTATTCGTGTGAATATTGTACATAAATAATAAAAATAATAATAATAATATGTGGGGACATTTTCACACACGGCCATCTGACCCCAAACTAGGGAGACCCTGCACTATGGGTGTCAGACAGCTGATATACACATACATACACAAATACATTTTATTTTTTGTAAATACATACATATATATCTTCTCAAACGTCGCCATTACACCATTGGATCATAAGAAAAATGGCTCGAAACGTCACCATTACACCATTGGATAATAAGAAGTGTCAAAAGTCATGGTTGTCATTGGACGGTAATATTTTCTATTTATTGGCACTTGCAACACGATTTGGCTGTATCATTCGATAAATCGATTCATACTTGACCGTTTTTGGTAACATTTGAACAGGAGCACCAACAAAACGAATAAAAAAAAAGAAACAAATCACTGTGGTTCTGTGCGACACAATGACGGCCATATTGGCAATTTTACGTTCGCCGTGAGTGTTTGTTGTGCGTAAAGAAAAATGATTTCAAGAAGGAAACGGTGAGTAATCTTATGAGAATTTTATACAGAATTACTGAGAAATATGTATAGATTTAGTATTGAGTGATAGTTTATCGAAAAGTTTAAAATATGTTGAGGAAAAGTCACGAAACTTTTGTAATGTACTCATTTTGATCGTGATGGCCTCCGTATTTCGTAATGTTTTTATAATAAATATTCTTATATATTGTTTGAAATACACATAAGTTGTTAGATTATTGATCTACGAACATGATTTGGCTAATAGCTACTGACATTATTGCGTATTATCATCGTAATCGTATTTCCAATAGTAAAATTCCCGCCCGCCATAACAGTTGTAAATATTGTAGGTACTATACACTACTATTGTACTATCAGCAACAAATTTTTTTCCGATTATATTTATTAGGTAAATTTTAGTGTTATTTGGATCTTTATTATTTCATGTAGTTTTTTTATGTCATGTCTAAGAATAATAAATGTCGAGTTTTTTTACCGACTTCAAAAAAGGTGGTACTGAAATAAAATAAATGTTTTTATAAATCATGGTAGGTATTTACAGGTAGACTATTACCTACTTTAGTAAATTATAGTTTTATATTTTCAGCATGGCTAGGCTTTCGGCCTCGAGGTCGCGAAGCGTGACCCCCTCTCCGTCCGAAAGGGGGCGTCCCAGACAGAGCGCCGCTCATCGAGCCCTAATGATGGGGTTTATTTCAGAGCGCCCCGAAACCGGAGCCTTCCTCATCCCCACCGCCACCGTAAGTATTTACTGTATAGCTTATTACTATTTTTGTTATGATTTCAGTAAAGTAATTTGTATTTCTTATATTTTTAGCTGCCGCCCCGTTCATGTCCATCCCGTCCAAACGGCCCCGCACGACCCCGGGAGGGTCACTCTATGTTCAGGGCAGAACTGTTCCAGTAGCGCAGACCCCCGGTGGTCACCTCCGACGTGTCCAATTTAAGCCGACCGTACCACTTTGGTAAGTTAGTTCTCCTTTATCGAGTAATTTTTTGGTATGTGTTATACGTGCACAACGTGTTACACGTGTATTTAGGTTATATTTTTATAATATTGTATTTGTTTGCAGTTTCGATGTAGTCGAGCGGGTGGAGGCAATGGACATGACATGCCGAACGAGGACCTCTGGCATGTCTAACGTCGGGTAGAGGATCTGCGCTTAGCTCCCTTCAAAATGGTTGACCTAAATGATGCTAATCCAAGCGTCATCTCCGTGAACGCCGCCGTCAGTTGGGAGTTTTAGTCAATTAGTGACATATTAACTATTTACTATTTTAGTCTCTTAGTTATGAAATAAATAAATAAATAAATAATAAATAAATATTACTTAGTGTGACTTATTTTAATTATTTTATTATTGTATTGTTTTTCTTGTTTCCATTGCTTGTGACGCTTACGAGTTTTGTTAATGTATTCCTGAGACATTTCATTTCACTACATTTATTTTTCCTTTTTATATACATGATCAGTTTGTTACGCAAACAATACCATATTTTGTTACCTACATTAATTACAAATAAATACCTTCTGATTCTGATTCCGACAAGGGCAACTTTGTCGTTCTTTTTGTATTGGTCTTTTGAGTGTTGTTCTGGATATGTTACTTACCCGTAGATTAAGTTTTGTTTTTTACTAACAATTGGACCGATGTAGTCAAAATAAATAAATGAATTATTACTATTATAAAATGTATTTTATTTAAACTTTTCCAAGCTCTCTCTTCTACATAGAATTGGGATACCTAACTATCCGTAAGTATATGGGGCCATTTACAGCAACGCAGGAGGACTGAAGGTAGTAAGAGTTTTCACTTGAATGGTAAACCATACTTAAAACCAAGTAATAATGATACATGACTAAATACAGAAAACAGGCATACTTTATCATGATGAATAAACACAATAATTACTTCCACATACGTAGTAGGTCCCTATTTGTTAGGCACAATCGGACTATTATGTTCCCTCTCCTAGGACTCGGGTCTCCTGTCTATGAAAAATAAAGGGTGGGTTGGTAGATGGATTTAGGTTTATGGAACGATAGATAGAATAATAATTTACGTAATGTATAATTTATCCACCATAATTGTATAGTAACTAAAACAAAAAAGTACGAAATAATGATGACTCTTGTTTTTCAAAGAAATATATCGAAATAATAATAACAATTGAGATACTTAGAAACAAACAAAAATATCTCCGATATTTTATTGAACAGATCATTACTATTTTATTAGAACACAAACATTATTATTATGTTATCTAAAATAAACTAATAAAATAAACGGAATGAAATAAAAACAAAGAATCGTAGGTTGAAAATTATAACACAAAAATTTCGTTCGTTGTTTTTGTCGCTGACGGTACCTGCGCCGGCAGTGTACCGACGCGACGGGCGCGCGCGCAGCCTCGCCAATTACCGCCATTGTCTATTTACGTAAATATTTAGTTTTTATGGTTTAGTTATTGTTTCAAAGTGGAATGTGTTGTGTTATTATTACCTACGCATATTGTGTTATCGTTATGAAGTGTTTTTTTTGGTGAATGTGTGTGTAAATTACATATAATGTGAGAAAGTTAGCAGGTTATGTGAGTAAAAATGATCAAAATGAAAACTTAACGCATCACTGCGAGATGAGGTCAGTTATATTTGCAAATTGAATGGTATAAGTAGTTAGGTAATCTAATAACGAAGCCAGGATGGTATAGTACATACCGTGTAACTGGCTATGTGTTGACGAAATCTGCGATTTTTCGAAGGCCTGCCCAAAAATCAAAAAGTCCTTGCGAATACACCGGCGTTTCCGATAATTTCGCGAACAGAGGCGCCGCGGCTGAGAGGATATAGATAAACAACACCCAGACACAAGGCAAACACAAGTGCTTATCACACAATTGTTTACCCTGGGCGGGAATCGAACCCGCAACACGCTGCGCAGCAGTCGATCGCTCAGCCACTGCGCCAACCGTGTCGTTACAAATAAAAAAATAAACAAATTAACAAATAAAGTAGTAACAAATAAAAAAATAAAGGAAGTAGGGGCATCCTATAACAATCTGTTTAAAGAATTAAGGCGCGATCCATACGTTCATTTGTATGAAAAAAAAGTAATTTAGACGGTTTAAAATATTTTCCAATGTGAAGAATACATCACCAGCATAGCTTAGCATATTTTTAAACCCCCGCGTAATTAAAATATTACGATATGAAAATAACACTTTTTCGTTTCATCTCGATGCCCATTTTGTGTTAATAAAAAAAAGAAAGTGACAAGCGATGTTAACGGATCTATAAAATTGGCAGACAAGTAATTTGACAAGTGTGTGGAAAAAAATAAGCATTATTTGTGATATTATTTCCTATAAAATGATGCAATTTCAATGTAAGAACTGCGAAACGGCGGCTGTCAGTGTCACTGTTACTGCCAGTCGCCGTTCTGAAATAATGAGCTTTTCATTAATCTATTCACTTATTTTTGCGGGGTTTTAAAAATATTGTAAATGCCTGAAACTACTCTCTACCCAAGACTATAAGAATTAGAATTTCAACTTCTCTAAACATCTTAATTTTATGTGTACAATTCCTGCCGTGATTCTTTGTTTTTTCATTATTTTAAAATAAAGATTACTAACCATGTGTAATACTAATCCGTATAGAATACTAATCCATTTTATAAGCTTGGCGATTCTGGCAATTTAGACTATTATCATGTCTTGTTTTAACATAAAGTGATTATTTAAAGAAAGGTTTTGTATTTATTCCACGTTTAATCAAATAATTTAAACATGTAAAAAAAGGTTAAAAATAACACTCTCATATGTAAACTATTTTATGGTGTTTCCTAGCCAATTTACTCGAAAAAGAACCAGCGGAACCATGTTATACAGTCTCACATCAGTCTCTTCTAAAGTTCATACTGTTTAGTGTAATGTTCAGATCATTTAAGAAACCGATAAGAACCCAAAGTAAAGTAATTATCCCATGCCTGTTTGATAAAATTCCTTAAACCATCTAGCTATATCTTTGCTTAAAATACCTACAAAATTCTCCAATAAAACTTCAACCTTAAGCAAAGGATTGACGGCTTAAAGCCAATCTTAAAACTACGTCGGTAAGACAAAGTAATTGAGGGCTTATCAAGACAAGACAAACAGTCGTTATCACACTGACAGCACAACGGAATCGACTTACGAAGTAATTAAAATGAGATTGTCAACTAATAACACTTTTTAACTCAATTCTCGGATACTTGGCTTGAAAACGTAAACAATTTAATTAGAGTTTGTAAATTAGTTTGTAAACAAAATCACTGTTTGATGTTTCGAAACTGGCCGGCTGTTTGTTCATATTGTTATTGTGCATTTCGGAAAATAAGCGGGGTTTTGAATGAGGGTCGAGAATTTGAACCGGGTTGAGTTGGGTTCGGTCCGAGATCCTTTGGGATGTGAAGATAAGATGGTCGGAATTAAGAGAGATGTAACGAGTTAGCGTGTGTGGTTTCGTCTAATTTTGTTGTCCGTGGTGGTGACCACTTTATGCTGGCAAAATCGACTTCATTTCAATAGTATAAGGTATATTTTGTATTATCCCTATAAGGTGAATATTTGCACACATACGCCAAGTGAAGTGCCAGTATTATACAAATAATATTGCTTACTTTACTAATTAAATCTTGACCAGAATTATATTCATGAAATAATAATAATTAAACCAAAAATAAACCAATATAATAAGGCATCAAAAAATTCCTCCACATCGCCGTCATCTGGGAATGTGTCCAAGAGACTGACTGCATTGCCCCGTTGGATAAATTTTTGTCAAATCCTTATTTAAAGACTCATTTTATGTAAGAAAAAGCATGTCATTTTTACATGTTTGTGTAATTGTAAATTGCCGGGGCATTGGCAAACCTCAAACTCAAACCTTGTAAATGTTAGGATTCAAACTGTGCATTTGTGAGGTATTTACCGAGTGAATACTCGCAAGAATATCACAGAAAAAAATAGGACTTTTGCCATAAAGACTTGGTAAATGTTATTATTTACAATAGTTCGAGTTTTTACAGTACCATATTTACAAAGTGACAAAAAATAAAACATACAATCAAAAAAATAGATTGAACAGCTCAAAAATAACCAATAGGAGTTTTAAAACAATACATCAGTGGAAACTTTTACGTTTTTAAAACGTTTCAAAGCATCAGGTGTTTCGTCGGGCCTGTCCATTATTTATAGAGCGCCCGTCGGCCTGAGAGCGCATTAAGTGTCGGTAATAATTGATGAGCGCATATGTGCGCTTGTGTAGTGTGTACACACCACGGTTAGACATGAGTAACTACATGAATTAATACTATCGTAACTATCGGTTTGAATACGACGTTGGTCTCATGTTGGCAAGCGAGACTGCAATTTTTCTAAACTTATGGCTTTTAGGAGAAATTCAAATACGACTTGATACGGAAGAAAACATTAAATCAATTACTACTTGACACTGAGGATCCACAAATTCCAGAGTGCTTAAAGAAAGAAAGAAAGAAAGAAAAGAAAGGAAGAAAAATTGTTTATTTGTAACCTCGTACAGGTAAACACAACGAAAGCCTTATGAAACCTGTACGAGACCAAAAAGGCTCCTGTCTCAGCACAATGCTACGACATGAAATGTCGCAGCGCTGGTATTCTGATAGGGCCTTGCAGAGATGCCACGGGCGGCCACAGTCATGTGTCTTAATTAAGGTAAACAAATAAAAAAAAAAGTTGTAATAATAAATATCTACAAAAATATGCAAGCTAACATTATGTAAAAAATATGTAATATGTAAACCCGACATAACTATTAATTATATAAAGTTATTAAATACAATAAATAAATAAAAATGAATAATATAAAGCATTTTTCTTTCTTTTTTTTTATGTTGGCACTATCGGCCAATGTGTTTCCACATTGTTTGTCTATGCCGCTGGAATTGTGAGAGGTATATTATATTACTCTGTGGTTGTGAGTTTGTGACAAACAAAGGGACACCGACGACTCAAATTGACAACAAATAAAACTAAAACACACACAATACTACATACACACAAACACACACACACACACACACGCGCACACTGAATACTACATAGACATAATTGTCTATGTAGTATTATGATAAGTTCATGTATAATAATTATGTACTGTAATCTCTTATGTGTGGTGTGGATCACGACGGGGAATTTGGTCAGTGGGTCATCTTAGTTTTTAAAGCGAAAAAGAGTTATTAAAGACGAAGGTTTATAACCAGCTGTTGCCAGTAATTACTTATGGCACAGAGACGTGGTCCTAACTGCTGGCCTCCTAGAGATGATCAGAGTCACGCAGCGAGCCATGGAGAGAGCAATGCTCAAAGTTTTTTTGCGTGATAAAATCTGGAACGAGGAAATTCGCTAAAGAACTAAGTTCACCGACATAGCGCTCAGAATATGCAAGAAGAAGTGGCAATGGGCAGGGACATCACTCGAAGAACCGATAACCGATGAGGAAGAAATGTTCTCGAGTGTCGACCACGAACAGGAAGACGCAGCGTTGGTAGGCCTCCCGCTAGATGGATCGACGACATCGTTAAGGTTGCGGGTAACCGGTGGATGCAAGCGGCAGGTTGCCGCTCGTTGTGGCGTTCTATGGGGGAAGCTTTTGTTCACCAACAGTACATATCTTCCAGCTGATGATGATGACTGAGAATCCGTACCTCAGAAAGCACATGACGCCGTTGGTAACAGCTGTCATTCATGGATTTTTGACAGTCGTTATATGTAGATAGTCAGAAGCCAGAAAGTTTGACAACTAGTTTTACCAAGAGGGATCGTGTTACTTAGTAACTGGGTTATCGAGGTCAGATAGGCAGTCACCCCATACTGGTAGGTGGTACTGGTATACTGGTAGTCAGCTGCATACGGTTATACTGGAAGTCGACACCAACATAGTTGGGAAAAGGTCAAGGTAGATGATGAATTAGGTTCTAAAAATCTAAAGTATAAAATGACTTTTAATATAGAATCTATTACCAAATCGTGAACCCAGCTAGGCTGTTCCACCAATAATAATAATAATATAATAATAATATGTGGGGACATTTCACACACGGCCATCTGACCCCAAACTAGGGAGACCCTGTACTATGGGTGTCAGACAGCTGATATACATACACAAATACATTTTTAAATACATACATATATAGATAAACAACACCCAGACACAAGGCAAACACAAGTGCTCATCACACAAATATTTAACCTGGGCGGGAATCGAACCCGCAACACGCTGCGCAGCAGTCGATCGCTCAGCCACTGCGCCAACCGTGTCGTCGAAACGACGAAAATAAAGGAAGCTAATAACATTTTACACTTGAATTCATTAAAGAAATTCCGTTCCATCTATTTCCATGTTCATCGGACATTTACGATTGGATTCCAATGGGTCCGTTTAATTTTTCTTCTGAAAGGAATCCTTGCAATGACAGCTCAAGTAATTGAACTTTAAATAACAAACAAAATAATTCTATGGGTGTTTATAAATGGCGTCGACGTGTTTTGTTTTGTTTTGTTTTCTTTTTAATTTCAACCTTTAGACACTAAGGGCGGGTTGCTTCAACTAACCATTACTGACCGGAAATAGTAAAAATGGCGCTAACTATCGTCAAATCAAAAAAATTGGTTGTTTCACAAAATTATACGTCAAAAAGTTATTATTACCATAACCGACCAGTCAACGTAATTTTATGTTGTCAAACAGCTACTTCGAACATTAAAATATTATGGAATCTCTTTTTGAATAACTTTAACTGACGGATTTTTATGTCATGAAACAACCCGTTACATTTAACGTACGTTAAACATCACACGTCATAGTAACTTTTTAACCGTCCGTATGTAACGTTAACCGACGGTTTGAAACAACCCGCCCTTAGATAATGGACGAAGGGCGGGTTGCTACAACTATACTTTACTGACGGGTAATAGTCAAAAATTGCGCTAACTATCGTCAAACCAAAAAAATGGGTTGTTTCACAAAATGGTGATCTTAACGTACGTCAAAAAGTTACTATTACCATAACCGACCAGTCAACGTAATTTTGTGTTGTCAAAAAGCTACGTCAAACATCAAAATATTATGGAATCTCTTTTTGAATAACTATGACTGACGGATTTCTATGTCATGAAACAACCCGTTAGATTTAACGAATGTTAAACATCTCACGTCATAGTAACTTTTAACCGTCCGTATGTAACGTTAACCAACTGTTTGAAACAACCCGCCCTAAAAGCGTAATATAGATTTTTTATTCGACTTTTATTATTATTTTATAACTAGATTATTATTGTATTATTTAATAATATCAGCCTATTATTGTCCCACTGCAGGGCAAAGGCCTCTTCTCGTACAAAGAAGGCACAAGCATTGAACACTACGTTTGCTCACAGCGGGTTGGCGATTACAGACTTAATATTCATTTATAAGTCCAGATTTTCCACATTGTCCTTCACTGATGTCTGTATATGAAAAAAAAAACATAGACTAGTACAAATCCATCTTAGACCGCATCATCGCTTTCCATCAGGTGAGATAGTGGTCAAACGTATGCCTATCAAATGATAAAAAAAAAAATTTAATTGAAAATAAAAAAAATTGGTTGTCTGTAAAGTCGGTTTACTGACGATAGTTGAACGTGACAACGCGAAAGAATCATGCCGATTGTGCTTCTTTGTCGCTCATTCCGCGCTCTCGCTTGCACTTCAAGCCTTACATGGAACGCCTCAGAGCGGCGTTATGGTAACGCCGCATGAGTCATGTTTTTTCGTGCGTGCAGCCGGCTCTATCGAATTATAAGACGTTGTCACGTCAAAAGTCACAGTCAACTATACAATAATTTACCAAATAAAATTAAGGATGTCAAATCTCTTGCAGTGTTTAAAACAAGTAAATGTTATCGTAAATGTAATGTTTTAAACATTACATTTACGATAAAATTTACTAGAATGGCTTGATCGCTGAATGTTACATAATTATTTATTTAAGCTTTTTATTAAGTGAACTATGTATTGTTCTTTATGAAAAATAAATTTGTTAAGCCTAAACCTAACTCTATATTGGTTCTTGTTCGTGCCCGGAGGCGAACCAAAAACCTCGTACAAGAAGGGAGGCGCCTTATTCACTGGGCTTTCATAACAAAACTCCTCTATTTACCTGGATTTTTGATTGTCGATGAGACAAGATTGCGACTACATTTTGAACATATTTAACTGACTTAAAAAAAAAGGAGGTTCTCAGTTCGACCCACCATGTTTGTCCGTGATTATCTCCCGTTTGCCTGAACTGATTTGGATGCGGTTTTCAGAACAGTGTTTGTTACATTCTGGAGAAGGATTTAGTATACAACAAATTGAAATTTATTCAGCGCTTTTTGAAAAAATCAAATAAAACCAAAAAATATACGCAGCAGACGTTTTCGTTTCTTCCATCCTTGGAGGACTTTCAATCTCTGTTTTAACTGTGTTGCCGTTTCTTAATGATTTTGGGTGATAAGGAGGCACTAAAAAGTAGAAAATAAAAACTTTTTACAAAATGACAAACAGGACTTTAGTTTCTGAAGTCGGTGGCAACACAAAACAAAAAACAGAACAAAGCCGCCGCCAAAAAATAAATTCAAGTGTGTTCTGTGCTAAAGTTATTTATCACTTTTTAGTTCTTGAAGGCCTTCCCTTTTTTGTAAAAAGTTTTTTAATCGGTAAAATTGGTCTCCAGGTGTATCTAGCCTTATTATTACCAGTTTCTGTCCTTGACCTTCGTCTGCATAGTCTTGAGAATTAAGAGCGCGTATTCGATTCGTGACGAAAACTTCATGTTTTTGCGTTTTGCCCAGAGCAATATCGTAATTATGTGAGCAGATTATTTAAAGACAATTTACAGTTTTAGAAAGATTAAGTTTTGATTTAGACAGCTACAGAGTAAAAGTATAATTTTTAATTATTGTTTTTTAAAGCGAAGACAATCCTTTCATAGTGTTTTACGAAAATACACGTCAGAGTTAACTTTCAAGACGAATACAACCATTACAATATGCCAAAATGTTTTATTTTATGCGTTTTCCCAACAGTATATACAGTCATAAAGACAGCTACAGAGCCAAAATTACAAAAATAATATATTGTAATATTATGTATTAAAAACAATGTTGAAAAAGTAGAAAATCGGTTCACTTTGGCAATTTTTTTTCACCAGTATACGAATAAAAACATAACTGATATATTTATTTTATGAAAGTAAATGTTATGCTTAATATACAGAATATTTTTCAGTCCGTTATACGTGCTCATTTATTTTAGACAATTATTTTAAAAAGCCCTGTAAAACATCGCGCGCTGTCGTTTGCCGATCAATTTCAATGATTCGTGCTTATTTCGTGCGTATTTCTTTTTCTGATGCACACAAACCGACCAATGTGTTGTAGTGTGTGTCAATGCTGCTACGCCATTCTAGCAATCATTTAGATTTTCAGTTGCGCTAAATCGAATACGCGCCCTTAAGCTAAACTCCTGAGTTATCGCGGAAACACGAAAACAGGATAAAACATATCCTATGTGTTATGCTAGATAATTATCTATGTAACTAATTCCGTTCAACCGTTTAAGCGCGAAATAGTTACAAACATTCATCCATCCATCCCTCTTATTGAACTTTGGCGTTTATTATAATAAGAAGAAAGATAAGATAGTAGATGTTAAAACAGCTCCCTCCAAAATGGTTGAGCTGGATGGTGCTGATCCACGCGTCATGTTTGTGAACGGGCGCTGTTAACTGAGACTGGACCTGCATTGTTTTCACATATAGAAGCAACATGAATAATGTAACCAGTATTTTGTAAAAACTTGATTTAAAAGAGTGTCCGAGGAGTTTCTTGCTCGTTCTTCTCCATAGAGACCTACCTTACGTTTTGGAACGAGTAACTAGCTTCAACTTTCTGACTAACTGACTCTTTGACAATTCAGAAGTGCCTGTAAATGGTTTAATTGAAATAAATGGTTTGACTTTTGATTTTTGACCCATTTTGGTATTCTCAACAAACTAAGTGAATTATTATTTATTGAATGCGCCAATTACAAATAATTATAACGTATTAATAAATTAAATCATGTATATAACACAAACTAATATAACAATAACACCACCACACATAGATTTTTATTCTACGTTCATTATTATTTTATAAATAGACTAGCTTTTGCCCGCATGAATGTCGGTTATCGCGAATGAAGACGAAGTCGTGGATTAAAAAATAGACTATATCCTTCCTCAACTTTCTAGCTATTTTCTTACCATACAAAAGAGTAACAAACAGAGTTACTGTTTATTACTACTAAGTAATTTTACGTAAACACCTTGAAACATTTTGGAATGCAATAAATGATTCGAGTATGAGTAAATAGACGAGAATATTGTATCTGTTTCCATTCACTGATATAGCTTTAAATGGTATTGTTGTCACAATTTGTACCTGTGCTTTAATTAAATTACGAAGTTAGATGTTATTTGATTAAATCCGTATTTAATTAATGTTCATTGAGGAATTTTGAAAGATATTTTGGAAGTGATTGGCGGAGCTCTACTTACAGGCAGGGTATTAATTTTGTACCATTCAATAAAGCAACAAGAATAATGTAACCAAGATTTTGTAAATATTTGATCGAAAATGGTGGCCGCGGAGTTTCTTGCTCATTCTTCTCCATCGAGACCTACCTACGTTTTGGAACGAGCAACAAGCTTCAACTTTCTCACTAAATGATCAACTTGTTGACTATTTAAAAGTGCCTGTAAATGGTTTGGGTGAAATAAATGCTTAGAGTTTGAGAGACAGACGAAATTAATCTAAACCTCCGCCTATGTTTTATTGATAACGTTTGTTTTTCTATTATAGATTTCACAGCGGCCCGAAGTTGCATGAGATAGCGGCCCTGTAAATGGTTTAATTGAAATAATAATGAATTTATTTAAGTATTTGCGATGTTTGGTTGAATATAGGTATTCACATTGTGAGAGCTGGTGTCTGAAATAGGTTTGACAAAACCTGTATCACAGGTCACCAGGCCCCACTCAGTGGCATCGTACAGACAAGGCACCATGTGATTGTGACAAAAACTAAACACAAAATATGAGTGTCAGGTAATTGTATTGTAGGTTAAACTTTGAGTTAAGATGTATGTGTGAATGTTGGGGTTATGGAGCTAATAAGCATACAATATTGTAAGATAAAAGATGAAAAGATGCTTTTTTTATTATCAAATAGGCTTGCGTTTGACCGCAATTCACCTGATCTTTAGTGATAATGCGGCCTATGTTGGAACACGCTTGCCTAGGATGAACCGATTCACTTGTGCCTTGAAGATACCCAGATTATACTTATCAGGGAACAGAGAGGCGGGCAGGGAATTCCATAGTCTGGCAGTTCGCACAATAAATGTGGTATCAAAGCGCTTGGTTCGAGACCGTGGAACTTCAACCATATAGCGGTAACGCTTCGCCGTATCTCTGCTCGTCCGATGATGGAATGGGAATGGGGAATGGGGAATGGGATGGGGGAATTAAATTGTGCAATTCCAAAGCACACTCTCCGAAATGTACCCGATAAAAGACCGAAAGGCTAGCAACGGTGCGGCGATGTTCAAGGCTCTCGAGCTTAGCTGAAAGGGATATACAAACCAGAATTTAAATTTACCTAATAAATAAATGCTTTGAGTATTATTTTGAAGGACCGGTATCAAATATAGGTCCCTATTGATAAAATGGGTGACAATTTGTGAAATGGGTGTCAATTGGTAAAATCTAAATTAATCTAATGTATACAAAAATCTCGTGTCTCAGTGTTTGTTATCGAACACCTCCGAAACGGCTTGACCGATTTATATATTTTTTTAGTGTATATTTTTTAGGTCTGAGAATAGTTCGTTGGGACGTAGGCTATTTTTTATTATACGGTTGCAAGGGAAGGGTTATGTATAAAACATATGATAATAAATGTGATAATAAGTCTATACTATCTAAGACGAATATTATAAAGCTGAAGAGTTTGTTTGTTTGTTTGTTTGTTTGGTTGAACGCGCTAATCTAAGGATCTACTGGTTCGAATTGAAAAATTCTTTTTGTGTTGGATAGTTCATTTATCGAGGAAGGCTATAGGCCCATGCCGGGTCGGGTTGCTAGTCATTTATATAGCAAATCGTTTGCCGCATCAGCTAGTATTTTATAAATAATGATGTCGGATAAACTAAAAAAATACTAAACTAGTTCCGGTTGGGATCCGGTTAGACTTACGACTACGACGCCAAGAAATGGCTACGCAGATGACCTTTAGGATATACTTAGGTCCATGTGTGCGAAACTATAGACACAGAAGCATACACACTTGACAAAAACAACATATCTAATAACGAGAGGCATAGCCTCTTGATTAAGTAACTACCCGAGATACTCAGAAATGAGAAAAAGATTGCAATTTTTACAAATAAACGTAAAAAAATACTAATAAACAAATTTTATTATAGCATAAATTAATATTTAATTGACAAATCCATAGAACTGACAGAATAATTTTAATGAATAGAATAAAATTATTGATGTAATTAATAATTAATAAAATGTTACCTTAAATTATAATTAGATTAAGTATTAGTTTGCATGTATAAATTAGTAGTCCTTCAAATCTATGTTTTGCTGTGCCCGACAGGGTCCACGATTGTTACAACAAATGTTTACCAACTTACCACCTAAGCAAATACATTGTGGAATGCAATAAATAATTGAGTATTGAGTATTAAGTTATTGATATGCTACTGGTTCCTACCTATGAAATCAGTCAGTTTTTCCATGTCTCTTTCTAGTGTTATCTACCATTTCAATAACCCAAACAGAAAATCCAATATACAGTCGAAAATAACAATCCATACGAGGCACGGAATCGTAAGTAAACAAAGCCGGTTCGTGCCCGGTCCGGAGCCGTTCAGCCGCAAGCCTACAAAGAAGCCGGCTGAAAATATTGTCCGGTTGAAAGCCGCAAAGCACTCGGTAATCTCCGGTTAAAACTGGGTGAGCGGTGCCGGCAATTTATGGGAGAAATGGACCAGTGGGTTTTATTTAAATGTTTTTATTTTTTCAACATAATATTAGTTAGTGAAACGGAGTGGTTGGATTTTTGGTAGAAATTTGAATGAAAGTTATAAGTTTATTCTCCGTACAAAACGGACGTACGTATACGTACCTGGGCGACCGAGCTTCGGTTTTTTTATTATGTTTAGTTGAATTCGTGTTTTTTTTTTAATGAAACCTAGCTAGATCGATTTATCGCCCCCGAAACCCCCTGCATACTAAATTTCATGAAAATCATAGGAACCGTTTCCGAGATTCAGATTATAGTATATGTATGGAGTTTCTTGCCCATTCTTCTCCATACGAAACTACTATTTGGAATGAGCAACTAGATTCAAATTTTAAAATATGACGTTCAAAAGTGCCTTTAATGGTCTAATTGAAATAAATGATTTGACTTTGAGTTTGAGTATTTAAAAGGAGTAGGTAATGGAATTAACGCAAGACCTCACACACCCCCATTAGAATATTTCACACACCCCCATTAGAATATTAATTTATAAGACTAAAATAACATCTGTAATTTCAGTGCCTCCAGTTAAAAACGGCACAACTCAAATTCGTCACTTTTCAGGAGAGGCAAAAAACCACACTTTTGATGTTTTTTATTATTTCGCAATTCAAATCAAAACTTTTTTTGATTTCAGGTTCTAGGTTAAAAAAAACCCTTTCATTTAATAGGAATCACTTCCACATTTAGTCACTCTTACTATATATTTTTTTAGTTTTTGTTGAGTTGTTCCCTTTTTAACAAAGTAATAATGGAATAACGTTATTTGTACCAGTTACTTTGGTCGTATTTATTGCCATATTACGAGTTATTCCCTTATATAAAAAATGCCTAAGGGTAATATAACGACTTGTTTTCTTCTGCTGCCGATGTCAAGGATTTAAGATAACTAACAAAAATCTATAATTAAAACAATATGTCTATGGAATCGTGCATTTATTTAACAAATCAAATGAACAATTTAATTAGAACATTTTAATTGCCTTCGCTATGCTGTTTACATTTTCTTTAGTATTTCTGAAGTCAAAATGTTAAAGTCGTGACTGATCCGTGTCTTTGGAATGAAAGCTTTTTAAAATAATAAATTTCACAATTTAGATTGGTTTTATGGTTGACAACCAGTGAATCGGTTTGTGTGTATCAGAACCAGCTTATATCTGGGTAGTGTACAGAGGCCAGCACATGAAGCTGCAACAATCTGTCAGAATTCTTTGGTAGATTTTCAACTAAATTTTAAGATACAGCCGTTTATGTCGCAAAAAACGCATTTATAATATTAAGTAGATTAAAGTATGAATAGTAGGTATGGATTAGTATAGAAGTATGGATATGTACACAACCCTCGGTGGGCGAGTCCGACTCGCACTTGTCCGGTTTTTTTTTCTTTGTTGGTATAGACTTTTCTTAAAATCATTATTTCAGCAGATTTACAAAATTATAAAAATGGTGTATAGTCATCTCTCTAACAGTAAATTGAACTCTTCTGCCGACGGATCGTACCATCTTTTTATAAACTCTTGGAAGGTGAATAGTTTGGATTTTCTTTTTTATCTTTTCGATTACCGAGTGATCATAGTCGCACTCCATATTATGCGTATTTCTGGAAACAAGGAACTAGTGATCTATGCATTGAATATGTGAGCATTCTTGCATGATTGTCAAAAACATAGCATTTACAAATGAATTTTTATTTTGGCCGCCACAAGTGTCCGAGTACAGTGCAATTTTGTTAATTGTCATTGTAGTTTTTTTTTATGTATGTTGCTGCTATTTGGTTTCCGTCACGTCTACCAGAAACTTCGTGCCACATGTAGCAAGTGGGCTTCTTTTCTTTGCACTCATGTAGGTATCGCCAAATTATAAGTCCAAAGACTTCTTTTTAACCGACTTCAAAAAGGAGGAGGTTATCAATTCGAATGTTTCTATATTTTTTTTTTTATGTATGTTTCGGCATTACTCTGTCATATATCGACGGATTTGCAAAATTCTTTTTTTTGTTCGAAAGGGGTTTATTCCGAAAAGGTCCCATATAAATTTTATCAAAATTGGTACAGCCCTTTTTGAGAAAATCAACAAATTCCCAAAAAAACTTACTTAGACGACGTTTTAGTTTCTTCAATCACTGGAGGACTTACAATCTCTTTTAAGTGTGTTGCCGTTTCTTAATGGATTTGGATGTTAAGGCAACACTAAAAAGCGAAAAATAAAAAGTTTTTTCAAAAAAAAGAAAACCGCCTTCAAAATTTAAAAAGTGATAAATAACTGTTTTGTATTGCCACCGACTTCCGAAAGTAAAGTAATGTGTGTTCTGTGATAAAGTTATTTATCACTTTTTAGTTTTTGAAGGCGGTTTTCTTTATTTTTGAAAAAACTTTTTTATAAAATGCTATTGCAGCAGAGAGTACCGGTGTGGGGATGCATTGTTAAAGATCAAAGGTCAAAACTATTGAACACTCAATAGCTTCAACATTTTATCTTTTTTCTTTTCATTGTAGGATGTATAAGAAAAAAAAAAACAAAACAAACAAACAAACTTTTACAGGTATTTTATCCAAATAATGTGTTTCACTTTTAAAAGTTTGTCTAGAAAAGTTTTAATTTAGTCCTCATACTAATTTAATTATTACCAAATAAACTAGCGAATTCTAAATTAACGAATCAATCGACTTGTTCCCAGAAACACGCGCTAATCCACCAATAGCAATACAATGATCACATCTGAAGCAAACGCAATAAATGCAGTTGTTCCCTTTCAAACATGCTTACCAAATGGATTATCTGCATTTGTGTCGTTTTGTAATTAGATTAACTGTATTTATGTCTTTGCGTCCGATTGTGTTTTTGGTACTTCTTGTAGTTGTGTCTATTAGGCAGGGAAATTTACTTGATATCGATGGATGTGCCTTTACAAGCAGTCGAGTTATGACTTTGATGTTTTTGAAAAAAATAGGTTAGGATGCAGATAGAGTTATGTCCTTTTGATATGTTATGTAACGGAACACGTAGATTGCAATGGTGTAATAAAAACAAAAGGACATAACTCGATTTATGCCGTTTTTAACTGGGGGCACTGATTTTATTTAGTTAAACCACACATAATTATTATTTTTTAAATATAGTTATCCTGACTAAACGTCAAACGTTTGAACACACTACTCGATCTCTACACACACTATTAGCGCACCGTACAATCGTGTTTTAACATTTTTAATAAAAAAATAATCAATTTATCAATTGATGTCCTGACGGCAATGTCAGCTTTTCATTTTTCTGAACAAAATTCGACATCAAATGTTAAAATTCATGGTCTTTCTTTTATTTCTGCCACTATGTTATTTAGCAAAAAAGAATCCTTATTCTATCCTTTCGATCGGTTTGATAAAGCTACAGGTGATTATTTTTCTCGTGCAACGGGTTCGATTCCCGGTTCAACCATGTAATTATTTAAATATCTATGAATGCAGTTGAAATTGATTTTTAAATTCAAATAAAGTCTTCTTTCAGTAAAATGTTCCATCTTCAATATTCAAAGTATTTTCCCTCCATGTGGCATATCCGTAGGACGCCCTTAATTTTTTTTATTTATATATTTTATATATAGGTATATTATTATTATTTTCCGGCTGCCAAGCGTGGAAATTATGGCAAACCGCCAAAGTGCCATATGTTAAATAAAAAATGTACTGTCAAGGACTTGGGGATCTGTTAATTCTGAAAATTCCCGTGTACGAAGTCACAGGCCAATTTCCAGTTTCAAATAACTGAATTTCGAAATGTTAAGCCACTTTCAAATTAGAAAGACGGGGGACTGTCTAACCACAAGCCCTGACAATGTGTGGTTGCAATATGTTGCTAGTAACATTAAGCATTTCTGGATCATATTTATTTATTACTATAGTATAAGCCCGCGATTTTGTCCTCGTGAATGTCGGTTATCTGCGGATAATTGTTCTTTTGCGCGGACCCTAATTCTTTTCATAAAGTAAATAGTACTCTCTTTGAGATGCCAGTAAAAGTCTCGTAAAAATCGGACCAGCCGTTTAGGAGATTAGACGGAAACAAACAGACCAACAGAAAAAAAATGTTTTCTGGTACAAACTGTGTAAACATTCTTTTGCATTTAATAATAAGCTGTTACCTATATTGACATTATAAACAGACACTTCAATTTAATTTATATGCATAATAGCGGATGTATAGATATAGATTCATTTATTTAGATTTCATGCACAAAGGTACAAAGGCTAATTCGAAAAATGTTGTAGCTATCTAATACAATAAAAGTATTTCCCGTTTAGGACCACCTTTACAATAATAATTCTCACAAACAAAGCTAATTTTCTTGCAAGTTTCCTTCGCAATCAATTTAAAATTTCCAATTTCACAGTACATTTGCATTGTCTCAGTTAGATGTTGTCTAGTCACGACGAGTGCTAACTGCAATTTACCAGATAAAACTGGATGGAACCGGTTTAAAGCGCTTCGCTAGAATTTTCTTTTGTAAGTAACTTTGTAACTGTATTTTGTTTTATTTGTGAAATTGTGTGTGGAGTTAGGTACTACTTAGTACTTAAATGAACAATTCTTTTTTTAAATATTTAAGATGAAATGTTGATAAAGTGGTAGGAAAACTAACTGGTATTTGCAGTTTTAAATTAAGTAAATTGTGTTTGGCTTTATGCAAAAAATTCAGCTACAGCTTGGTTTGGTAGCCTATTCTTTTCACATGTTGGGGTCGGCTTCTAGCCTAACCAGATGCAGCTGAATATCAGTGTTTTACATGCAACAACTGCCTACCTGACCTCCACAACCCAGTTACTGGGTAACACGATACCCCTTGGTAAGGTTGGTTGTCAGACTTTCGAGTGTCTGACTCCGTGTAACGACTGCCAAAGAACTACGAATGACAGCCTGGATCAAAAGTTTTACGTGCTTTCCGAAGTACGATAGAGTCTCGGTATGATGGTCGAACATTCAGAGACCATTGACATATCCGTTTGGCTTTTACTTACCCATGAGCCCCTCCTAAGATACCATACCCACTCACACACACACACATATACACACACACACACACACACACACACACACACACACACACACATAAGACAACCTTTAGACGCCTACTGCTGGGCATAGGTCGCCCTCAAGGGGGGGTTCAGCCGTAATCGCCTTGCTTGGCCGATGCATGTTGGCGATCGCAGTAGCTGTTATGGTACTCAGAAGGATGCTGCTGCCCATCCTGTGGACAATATCCCTCTGTCGACTTCTACGACAGGGTAGAAATGAGGTACCTAGTGCTATTCGCGGCAAACCATACTGCATAGTACCGAAATTAATCCACACTCCCATTCTAAACCGTTTAATTAAACTTTCAAGACTAAAATAGACTAGAACGGAACGGAACGGTTATAATTAAAACATCGATTCAAAATTGGAACCGAAAAAATAGAAGCATGCCTGAATAGTCCGAGATTGAATTTCTCATCTTCTCGGCGGGCCGTGGAAATTATTATGTCGCTTGCAGTGCCCCCGTCTTCGTCCCAGTCGATTGCTCAATTTATCAATACAGCTTTCCCCCTTCATAGATTAAGGAATACGGGTTTAGTTAACAGATGCGACATCCTATTTCCTATACTGTCCTCATTTTAAATTACTACTAGCTGACCCGACAGACATTGTCCTGTTCACATTTCAATAATTCATACAAAATTCCAGACCCTAATTCCTACCCTACCTAACCACAGGTCCATGATCCTACCTACCTCTCTACCTACCTACCTACCCTACCCTACCAACCTAACTAATTAATCTGCTATTTGAGGCGGAAACACATCCAACAAATCAAAAACTCAACATTAAACTGGAGTCCCACAATATTTGAAAATCAAAATTAGCCAAATCAATATAGTCGTTCTCGAGTTTTAAAACACAAATATAAATATTGATAATGCGCTCTTTTAACACATAATTATTATCCCGTTTTTGTGTTCCTGTAAGATTATTTAGGATTTTCGCTTAATCCTAAAGTCTTAAGCAGACGAAGTGAGTGGGCAGAAGCTAAGTAAGCTAGTAGAGACGCCAGCAAATCAAGTTACCCCGATCCGTTAAATTTATTTGATAGATTTTCAACTTTATTGCAAGAAAATAAGGTTAATATTCAATTGAAAAAAAATGACAGTTTGGTATGAGTTAATGTGCTGGCTGGCGTCTGTACATAATTATGAATGTGAAAAAGTCACACCGGTACTTACAACACTCTGGGACCACCGTGTTGCAAAATGTCTCACCGATTATGGTAACTCTAAGAGTAAATTATTTTCTTTCAAAGCTTGTTGCCTTGCCTTGCCTTTGTGCCAATGTTCTTCATCCAACTGTAAATACGAACAATCTGCACATCATTATCTTTTGGGAGATTCTTTGGCACAATGATCGCAATATTATGTTAGATAGTGCACAGGTTACATTCGGAGCTGTTTATTATGCGAACCTTGCAGAAACTGGAACTAATTTCCGTGCGTTCAAGCGTTTTTGCTTTACCTATTATTGGAATCAAATCAGCTCTCATTTTTAGGACCCATAAATATAATTGAAATCCGTGGTGCTTGGCAGTTGGGTTTCCCTCAGTTTTAAACGTCCCTTGTGCCAATTTGGCCTAGTTTTGTTCTGTCTCCTGTTTGATATGGAAAGAAAGTCTCAAATACGTTTTTTTTACTCCTCTGTTTTGGTAAATTTCGTTGCGGGATCTAAGACAGTTGAATTCTCCAATATGTCGATTCTGTAAAATTCAAACAACAACTCGCATCTCACTTCGCATAAGGTTCAAAATGACCTTGATATATTTGACACTTTGAATCGGGTTCGAGTGCGAAGTGAGCGTCGAAGTGACGGGGAAATTACCTTACAGAATGCCACTTCTTACGACGTCTCATACTTTATCTGTCAAAATCTCCTTGTCAATTTAGTTCAACTCGCTGACACGCTCGCAAGGGTGGCGCTAGTGTAAATTCGAATTATCTACCGAGTTTTTAAAATGCCAATCAAGAAACTTACAGCGGATTCAGATTCGAGGTCTTACAGAATCACACCTCTGGACTTGTCGAGGTCCATTACTTCGGCACTTTTCTGGTGGTCGCCGCTGTTGATTCTGGCTTAGGTACAGGAGTTTAATAGTGTGGCGAGCTTGGTACTTATATATATGCATGCACAATAAACAACGCGTCCATTCCTGCCTACTTCCACATCTGTTCGTACCAACTCAAGCCAGGCCGCCCGCCGCCCAACCGCCGATTTATTTGGAGCCCCCAGACTGTATCACTTACGTAAGACTGACTCGTCTCCTGTGCCTTGAAGATATTGCTGACTGGCGTGTTTGATTGTCATGGTTAGCGACTTAATGAAAATCTGGGTTTGGAGATGCATTTTATTTAGGTTGGTAGTTATTTTCGATTTATTGGATGGCAATGAGGCCGATCCACCTGGAAATTATGTTCAAGTAGCGTCGTAGTGTTGTCAGTAGTAGGCAACAAAATTGTGATATATCCCTTCTTGCGTTGTTTCTCCAATGCTGACCCATGACCGTGGGACCATGGTTGTGACTTATCAGGAAACCAGCTTTCCACAGACGATGTTGTGCTATCTGCTGTGACTTTCAGCATCGTGAACTGCTTTGGCAATATTTATGTTGAGTGTTTATAAACTGTTTATTTTTCTTTCTTTTCAATGTAATTCACAGTTTACACTGTTCTTAGCTGACGTCTCCAACCTATAAACTATCTAATTTTAGCTTCATAGGTCCTACTTGACCCATGAAGCTAAAAATTTCAACATTTTGTGTTTTCGACTAAATACTAAATCTTAAGATCTTTATCTATATCCTTAACCTTACACAAAAAACAATAAATAATAGTAATATGTGGGGACCAGAGATATAGATAGACCTAGATAACGCAAGAGCAACTACTTCGCGTGCCTATTTTCGTGCCTAACTTACGATAAAAAATCGTAAGTAAAAAAAAAGTAAACGTTTCCTTCCATCGGTAAGTAATTTTGTGATTAATATTATGCGTAATTAATTTAAAAAACAATTATTTTTAATCTAATACCCTTAGTAATACCTGGTAATACCAAATTTAGGAAAAACAAAACATTCGTATTACATTGCGACGTCCATAAAATGGCACGCTTGGTTTTCATACAGATCGTGATACTTGCGTTATCTAGGTCTATCTATATCTGTGGTGGGGACATTTCACACATGGCCATCTGATCCCAAACCAAGGAGACCCTGTACTATCAACTACCTAAAAACAATGGCATTAAAAATTCTGCATTGCTGAATGTAATGTGCTCAAAAGACTAGCGAAATTACGACATTAGATGGCAATGTCTCTGACCGAGGTAGAAGCCAGCCCTCAATTTTGGTTAGTTTAATTTCAATTTCAACCATGAATGACGAGAAAATCTTTATTAGATCTACGTAACTATTCCCAAAAAGGTCCTGACTACATTAAACCGAACTGTATAACCTAAAACTGGTCCAGTAAAGATTTAATTTACCCCTAAAATAGGCATGATACCCATCTATGTCGTGGTCTTGACCACAAAAACGTTTTGGGTCCATCCCAAAGGGTACCGTCGCTTGATGTAATATTAAAATGTAGGTAAATGAGCCGAACAACGGATTGGGATCGCTCTAGATATCGTCATGTGTTTTGACAGGATTAAAGGAACCGTTGTTAATTTTTGTATCTATTAATTTTAGGAATTTTGACTGCTTGGTTTACAGAGAAGCCGCTTCTTTATATTCATAATCATCATCATTCATCAGCCGGAAGATGTCTACTGTTGGACAATGGCTTCCTGCAAGGGGGGGTGGGGGTGGGGTTGCCATAATCCCCACGCTTGGCAGGCGTCTTGGAGATCACAGTGAGGTTGTTAAGACACGGAAGCCGCTACTGCCTGACTTCCGAATTTTTCCTTAGTCGCCTTCAACGACACCCTTGGGACGAAATAGATGGATGATATTCTGCCCGGGCACCCCTCGGGCACAATAATTCATAATAATATAATATACCAAGCACCATGGAGATACTCGCGGCTCAATAAAAGCGGGTTATTGACAGATCATAATGGTTAAGCTACGCTTACCGTGGTCGGTCAGTGGGTGGGTGACTCATTCCATACCGAAACCCCACCGTGCTTCGGAAAGCACGTAAAGCCGTTGCTCCTGGCTGTCATTCATAGATCTCTGACATTCGTTATAGGTAGTCCTCTAGCTCACATTGTGGAATGTAATAAATTATGGGAATAAATATAATGACCACCAAATAGTAAATGATCACCAAATCTTAGGACCCTTAAGTCCCCCCTGGGGCGGATCCGACATGGTTAGGTTAGGTTAGAACTGTGAGCCTCCTAGCCGGATCTCCGCCGTGGGATCTTGAAGCGAGAGCCCTCGCTTCACTCTACAACTGGAGTGGGGAGGCGCGGGAGCGGGGCATACGTCCGGTGCCGCGAGAGTACACGCGGCGCCGCTCCGAGCTCCGTGCGATCCTAACGGCGGAATGGGAGGGACGACTCGTCAACCCCAGCGCAGGGCACGCCGTAATTTCGGCGGTAAGACCCGTCATGGAGGATTGGTTAGGGCGCCGACACGGCACCCTCACGTTCCGGCTGACGCAGATACTGACCGGACATGGCTGTTTCGGGAAGTATCTGTGTCGCATAGGCCGCGAACAATCGCCCGGTTGTCACCACTGCAGAGATTGCCTGGAGGACACGGCGCAGCACACGCTGGCAAAATGCCCAGCTTGGGCAAAGCAGCGCCGTGAGCTTTCCGCAGCAGTAGGTGACCTCTCGCTCCCGAACATCGTCATTCGATGGTCCAGAGCGACAGTGCGTTGGAGGCTGTTGCCTCTTTTTGCGAGCATATCATGCACGCAAATGAGGCGGCAGAGAGGGTGAGGGAAGCAACTGCCTCGCTTCCCTCTAGGAGAAGACGCACCGGGCGCCGGAGGGCGCTTAATGACCTCCGGCCTCCATGAGTTGCCGGCCTGCGGGTGGTCGACTTAGGGGCAGTCCACCACCCGAACAGAAGCAGGCCCGTGTAGGCGTTAGAGGATTCGGCGGCGTTTAGACCGCCGAGGTTGACGGGACCCGCCTACATCATTGGCGGGTCATAGCCTGGTGGGGGCGCGGTGCATGCGCGAGCGAATCCCGTACCCCCACCCGTAGGTCAGTCGAGGAACACCGTGGTGGTTTTAGCCGGTAGGAGTCCGGCACACTCCCCCGTCTTCCCCGGACGGGGGATAGTCCATGAAGGTTTCCACACGTTAAAAAAAAAAAAAAGGTTAGAACTGTGACCCCCTACGCCAGAACCAAATCGCTTTTACAGTCAAACTCATACATTATTTTCTACAATACTTTGGTTAAATGGTGGTGATCATTTACTATTTTTGGAGGTCATTTACTATATCTGGAGGTTCGTTAAACATAAAGCTAAAGTATTGAGTATTTAAAATCTGAGAACCAGTCTTACCAAGGGGTATTGTGTTACCAAGCAACTGGATTGGTGGAGGTCAGATAGGCAGTCGCTGATTCTGACATACGGGACACAACACACTTCCGTTGACGCCGACGCGATTCTGTGCTCAAGTGAGCTAATTAGCATAGTTTGCGCGTGTTACTCGCGAAGCGCTTATAACCCATCTTTACATATTTACTTGCAATATAATTGGGTATGATTATTTCTATTAATTAACTCACTCACGTATTCACTTCCGTTCAATGTAATAACAATTTCATAGAATACAAATATATATGAATGTACGTTCGACTCGGTAGGACTTCCCACCAATTTTAGTTCAATAAACCGTAATTTCATGTACCCAACACTATCTATTAGCTCCCATTAACACATAAATTCAACTACAAAATAACAACTCTAATTACAAACAGTTAATTTCCTCCAATTATAGCTTGAATAATTGAAATGGAAACGACCTAACTTCAAAGCGCTGTTTGTTTTCCAAAGCAAACCAAAGTGTCGTTGTGTAATGAGATACCAATACTTGACACCGCACAAAGAACGTCAGTGAGACGTGAAATTTCATCAAACGATGAAATACACTCTTCTGAGATACAGACCACGGAATATCGACGATGGTATATGTTATAAGCGAATATGTAGGATGGAAAATAAAGATAAAGTATACCTACACAAATAGTGGAAATTGGCACCTCATTGTTTTCAGGAGCTCATGGCTAAGTGAAAGCCGTACAGCCCCCTTAGCCAAGTTACAAACGTTTCGTACAGTTTCTCTTTCTAAAATAATTAACACCTCGTCGTAATCGGTTTCTGATTTTCGATCATGTGACTTATCGTTGAGATGACGTCATTTTATTTTATTTCTTAAGAAAACTTACAGCTAGGATACAGATAGCTGACAGTTAGTGACAGAAGGCCAATTCAAAGTTTTCACTGACAATATTAAGGTAGCACAAGAATCATTCCCATACATTTGATTAGTTTTCTATTAGCGTTATCGATCGAAGATTGTCAATTTAGGTAATATGGCTAGGGCCCAAGGACCTTTACACAAAATCCCTTTCTGTTAGCGTTAATGCCAACGGAAAAATCAAATAGTATGGAGTTGACGGTTGCTTACCAGATGTCACGTGATGCAAATCTACTGCATACAATTTGATTTTTCCGTTGGCGTTAACGCTAGCAGGAAGGGATTTTGTCTACAGGCCCATATCGTTCGGTCATGGAAGGGTACCATCCATTTCATACCGAGACCACTCCGTGTCTCGGAAAGCACGTAAAGCCGTTGGTCCCAGCTGTCGTTGACAGCCTCTCAATTGTAACTGCCTCTATTGCGCCTGCGCCGCAGGAATAAAAGGGCGCGCACGGCGAAATCGTGCGATTTCTCCGCGTTCACTAAAACTACGATATCTCTTAAATTACGCAACGCAGCTCGACAAACCCTGTGTCATTAAAATTGCTTTGGAATAAGTTATCTGATCTTTGATTGTCCCTATGGGTAGTCAGTATCTAGGAAGTCTGACAACCAGCCTTGCCAACGGGTATCGGGTTGTGGACGGCAGACAAGCAGTCGCTCCATATAAAACACGGGTATTCAGCGGTTAGCAACAGCACCCGATTAGACTGGAAGCCGACCCTAGCATATATGGAAAAGGCTAAAAAGGGCAGATAATGATAGCGTTCAGCATTGAAGCTTTCAGCGAGCAACCTAATTTATTTTATTTATTTATAATTTTACATCAGAACATAAATTCCATAAATATTGTTAGTAAAGCTTAAAACTATGTTAGTACCTTATAACTACTTGTCTCACTTATCCTACATTAAAAAGGGCACCACCAGTGCTGTGTACCCTATTCCAGTGCCTCACAATAGGACACTCAACTCCATCCATAACGGTATTTAGTAGGCCGTTGGTGCTGCCCCGTACACGACGCATCAGGGAGGCCACTCTCTTGCGCACTATTGCCCTAAAGCAGTCTGTGTTGGCCTCTGCAAGAGGATTGAGGATCCGCAGAGCATTAATAGCCCTCTGCGTATATCGGACCCACAGGCTGCAGGTGTACAATGACTGGCAGTACGCCTTAAACAAAGTAAGTTTAACATTGTTATACCTAATTTCAATTAGCGAATCGCACCACCCCATTTCTACCCGTGGGTGTCGTAGAAGGCGACAAGCGGAATATTGACCAGAGGGTGTGCAGCAGCGTCCTTCTGAGTACCATAACACCTACTGCGATCGCCAACATGCATCGGCCAAGCATGGCGGTTACGGCCGAAACTCCCCTTGGGAAAGACCTATGCCCAGAAGTAGGCGTCTAAAGGATGACATGATGTGTCAAAATTATGACGTGAGCTCGTAAATTGCTAAGACAATACTTGCAAACGAACCCTCTAAGGATCACAAGAGAGTTATATTTGCCCACCTCTGCGACATAAGATGCGGTGACCCCTTACAAATGTGTGTGTTTTGTCTATTTGTGTGTGTAAGTGTAAAGAAATGTCCTCGAGGCTTGTTTAATCGGGACCTGACAAACTACCATTGCTACAAAATAGGCCTCAAACGGCGGTTTCGATTGGCCCAAGTTAAGTAAGCAAGCGATTTTTAATTTAAATATTGATATTAAAGTGGTAACCAGCAGTGTTATTCTAGCTCACCTTACCACGTGCAACATTGACCCTCGAGCGTTGAACATCACATTCGGCTGAGGATCATAAATATATTATTTTCAACTTATATACACAAATAACAGCTGGATTGTCGGATGCTTGATCGGACTTTCCTGTGGTGTATAAAAAGAGAATTTAAGGCCTCCAGATGGGGCAAAAAACTTAAGCGACTTTACGCTAAGGGCACCTCCTGTGGGGTACGGGCCTCGGCCTGGCGTCGCTGGGGGACAAGATAGAAGACTAGGATTGGATCTTACGAGATGGTGTAATACACTATACGCAAAATACGCCCAGACACGTGGAGTTGCGGACACGAGCAGTAATTTTACACACTATGGTGGAATACATTCCTACAAATATTTATAAACAGTCGCTTTCGCTTCTCACTTAAACCCCCAATCCCTAGGGTGAGGGCAAAACTTAACCCAAGAACCGCGACTTCTGTTTGAAATATAGCTGTAGTTTATCTCCGAACAGTGCTAGCTTTTGATATAATTTGTAATCTGTTTCTACTGAGACACCGTTTCGTAATTTTAACGACAAATGTCAGCCTTGTAGTGTGATTAATGTGTTTAATTAAGTATTTAATAGTGTATATGTGCCAGAATTCTAGGAGTTAGGAATACTTGCGTTCTCTGTAATGTCTATGAGCAACATTAATTACATCGTGTAACGTAAATTTCACGTTAATGTAACTTGTTAAAATTATCTTTGTCTAATAATAATAATAATAAGCCTTTTATTCCATGCAAAAAGAAAAGTGAGATACATTCATAGTTAAGAGAAAAAAAAAGAAAAATAATAATAATGATATTGTTTACACGTAGGTATTTTGCTTGTTCACTGTAATTCTAGTTTGTTTGCATGAACCCCTCCTCAAGTGAAGGTGAAGGCCTCCTCTAAAGAACACCATGTGTCTCTATCTTGAGCTATTTGCGGCCAGCAGGTACCAGCTATTTTTATCAACTCGTCTGCCCATCTCGTGTGGGGTCTGCCTTTGAGACGTTTGCCGATTGGACCCTTCCACGTTGTTACTCTGGTGGTCCATCTCTCGTCCTTTAGCCTCGCTACGTGTCCAGCCCACTTCCATTTTAGTTTTTTAGCGTAGGTTAGAGCATCCGTCACTTTGGTGGTTTCTCTAATTTTTGTGTGACGAATTTTTAGCATCTTTTTAATGTTTGAGCATACTTCGTTCTATTCCGCGTTGACAGGTGATCTTTGTCTAATAATAAATATTATATTATATGATATATATTATTTACACAATAAATTAAAACACTAAACGTAAAGTTTAATAATAACGATAATAAAGTACGTATATTATATTCATACAAGCAAACAACTTGATTTTTTAAGGCTAATAAAACGTAATCTAGCAATATTTTGGTCAGTAAATAATTGACTGTGGCATACAAATACATCATCACCTGCCTAGCCTTTTCCCATTTAGTCCTTAGGGACCATTGTGCTTCATCATCTGCCTAGCCTTATCCCAACTAGTCTGCTTCCAGTCTATCCGGATTCCGCTGACAACCTCGCATCTCACTTCGCTATTCACCCTCACTTCGCATAAGGTTCAAAATGATATTTGACACTTTGAATCGGGTTCGAGTGCGAAGTGACCGGGAAATTACTTTACAGAATGCCACTTCTTACGTCATCTCATACTTTATCAGTCAAAATCTCCCTGTCAATTTAGTTCAACTAGCTGACACGCTCGCAAGGGTGGCGCTAGTGTGAATTCGAATTATCTATCGAGTTTTTAGAATGCCAATCAAGAAACTCACAGCGGATTCAGATTCGAAGTTTAGAATGAGGTCTTACAGAATCACACCCCTGATGTATCTGGGTTGTAGAGGCCAGACAGGCAGTCGCTCCATGTAAAATACTGGTGTTCAGTGTGCAGCACGATACCCCTTGGTAAGACTAGTTGTCAGGCTTTTGACTTCTGACTACCCATAACGACTGTCAAATATTTACAAATGACAGCCGGAAATGAATGATCACCTATCCAGTGACGAATCGCGGCAAGCGTACACGACTGATCCGTATAGCTTTTTTTGGCCTTATTTATGGCATACAAAATAAATTACTAAATTAAAAAAATATAAAATGGTTTACCTACTGTCACAATGAGGAAAATCTTCACATTTAGATTATTTTGTTAGCCGCCTCCTTTGAAGCAAACTATGCCTGTACATCGAAATTTCACTCTTCCATAATTACCTTAAACATAATTATACTCATCATCATCATTTCAGCCGAAAGACGTCCACTGCTGGACATAGGCCTCCCCCAATATTTTTTGTATTTGTATTGAATTTCTTTATTTCAGACACATTGTGTCCATATATTGTTAGTAAATACAGAAATATAAACTTAATAATAAATGTTAGTGGATACAATTTACACGAGGAATTATTTAACATGGATATGTATCCATTGCCTCCATAGAGGACTTTCTACGTACCCAGCAATCTCCCTCAGGTAGCTGTTGGAACTATCCCTCACCCTGCGCATCAGCGATGCCACTCGCTTACAAATTATGGCATGGAAACCATCCCCTTGTGCGTCAGCAAACATAGCTGAGGCGAGCGAGTCGCTGTTTTGCCATAATCGCCACGCTTGGCAGGCAGGTTGGCGATCGCAGTATGGTTGTTACAAAAGGCATTACATTTTCTGGTGAGTCCCTTAGTCGCTTCTTACGACACCCACGGGAAAATATGGTGCTATTATTTAATTATAGTAACTGTAAGCTATAAATAGTGTACTGTACTACATTAACGGTAAATGCATGATGTAGGTAGACAAAGCTAAAATGAACCATAACCACTGATAGCATTGAACTCCTTTTTCATCTATCATCACAGGTGGTCTGAGTACGATGACACAGTCGATTATATATTTGTTTGTGGTACTATAATGTCTTCGCAGGCGTCCCCATGTCTAGACAGAAGCCTACCAAGGAACATACTTCAAATTATTTATTTCTTTTATAGGAAAATAATGTGGGTTTCTTTATAATATTCTGTGATTGCCGAAAGGGGAAGAAATACCTATGTTATATGAATTGATTATTTTCTTTTCATTGGTTTTTCAATTCGTACAATTATTGGGTCAGTGGTTAAGGCACCTCTCATACACAAAGTTGTGGGTACGTAACCGGGCACGACCAAGGACCAATGTAATATTTTTAATTTCATATGTCAGTCAGCAAAAGAGATAGGTATGCAGGTCATCGGAAATGGTTGAAGTTTACTTAGAAACCGATGGATGTTTTCGAATGAAATTTAATTTAATCTTTGAAATGTTTATTCTCTATTAAATTAATTTTATTTGATGCAAAAAGAGCCATCGGTTTCTAAGTAAACTTTAACTATATCTGACGACCCTGCATACCTATCTCCTTTGCTAACTGTACTTATTTTATGAGTATATCTTGGACATCATTGACATCGGTGAAGGATAACATCGTAAGGAAACCTGGACCAATAATTGATACAAGTCTGAAATCGCCAATCCGCCTTGAGCGCACGTGGTGATCAATGCTCGTACCTTCTCTGTATGAGAAGAGGCCTGTGCCCTGCAGTGGGACAATTATACGCTGGTATTAATTATTTATTTAATTAATTCTATTTTAATGTTCTCCGTTTTAATGTGTTGTGTGCCATTTTTTATGGAAATTTGAGATATTTATCTTAAACTCGATTTTGTATTAAAATCTTAAAAAAATTTGAATGGATACGCAGGGGGCACACAGCACTCTGCGTGTCCAGTACAATAATGCTTTCAGAATCCTTGTGGGGCTGCCGCGGTTCTGTAGCACATCAGGTATGTTTGCCGATGCGAGGGTTGGATGATTTCTACGCAATTATCCGTAAGCGTTGCGCCTCTCTGCGGCATAGAACACGTGGCAGCTCCAACAGTATGCTGAGGGCATTATGTGAGCGGTGGGACTGTCCAAAGCTCGGCCGATGGGTGGGACTGCACACACAGGTCGTAGCCAGATAAGTGGACAGATACAAATTGTGACTGTTTTATTAATTTATTTATTTTTATTTCGTCATTGTATGTGTACTAACATTCGTTTTTGATAAGTTTGAATGTGATCTACTAACAGTGTGTACCTTGGTCTGCAAATAAATAATTATTTTTATTATTAAAAGCAGTCGGAACAAGAAGTATATTAGTTATTAGTTTCAGTAGGTTTAGGTTTGCGGCAGGCCGAAGCGGAGATGGTGGGTTGATCTGGTCTTCGCCAAAGTCTGGTCGAAAATAGCCCTTACTACAGAGAGTTGGAAGGAGAGCAGACAGGGGACACTTTACCCTGCAGTGGGGAAATTCAGGCTGAAAATAATAACAGTTAAAAATAAAAGCAATCTGAAAGCTACACATTCTTCTAATTATTCAAATATAATAATTCAAATAAGTCAAACACTAACTCACACATCGTCTCACAACATAACCTCAATGGCTTCTGCAGATTGTTCTTACTTCTCCTTTTATTAGTGCTAAGCATATTGTTTAATTCCTGCCAAGCGTAAGTAAGAACTAAACTCAGAGACATAATTTATTACATAGTTATATATTCATTGTGTGTTTCCATCTTTTTTTTTATTCTTGTTTAATGTTTAGATATTCTATATCTCTATAACTTCGACTTTTGCACTTTTACTATGTGAATGCTAATTCTAGCCATGGAAGGGGCCTGGGGTGTGATTCTGTAAGACCTCATTCTAAACTTCGAATCTGAATCCGCTGTGAGTTTCTTGATTGGCATTCTAAAAACTCGGTTGATAATTCGAATTTACACTAGCGCCACCCATGCGAGCGTGTCAGCGAGTTGAACTTAAAGACAGGGAGATTTTGACAGATAAAATATGAGATGACGTAAGAAGTGGCATTTTGTAAGGTAATTTCCCCGTCATTTCGACGGTCACTTCGCACTCGAACCCGATTGAAAGTGTTAAATATATCAAGGTCATTTGGAACCTTATGCGAAGTGAGAGTGATTAGCGATGTGAGGTGCGAGTTGTTGTTCGAATTTTACAGTATCGACCTACTGGTGACCTGTAACACCGGATTTTCCCAAAAACCTATATCAGGCATCAGGCTCTCACAAAGGTGGAATACCTACAGCTGAGACATTTTTGCGCTCATTAACTTTAAGTCAACTTTGTGAAGAGAGAATAAATAATTAATTATTAATTACTAGCTTTTGCCCGCGACTTCGCCCGCGTGAATGTCGGTTATAGTGGATGCAAACGAAGTCCCTGAATAAAAAGTAGCCTATATCCGACCCCAGGTTCAAGCCATTTTCATACCAAATTTCATCAAAATCGGTTCAGCCGTTTCATCGTGAAAGCGTAACAGACAGAGTTACTTTCGCATTTATAGTATTAGTATGGAAGTATGGATAATAGCAATATTTTGTTCTTGTCTAGACCATATTCTGGGAATCTGCTGGGGGAAACATTGAAAGTCAAAATCCCAATATTTCTTAGACGTATTTAAATATTATAACTAAACTTTCAATACCACTATGATACCTGTACTAATGCATGCACAATAAGCACAATGTAAGCACAATGTTCAGCGTGGGTTACATTGCTCGCTACTAAAATTAGTGATTTTTCACACCCTTAAATTAAGTCGTTTTCTAGCAATATACTTTTGTGTTGCCGATCTAGTATGATGGGCATAATGGTGTAGTTAAGGCGAAAGCGACAATTATGTGTTTAGACAATTAATGATTTTGATTGTCTAAACACATATCTGTTACAACCGCGTTTAAGTTTTGCATTACCATACAAATAGATCATCATCTGCCTAGACCAGGTGCAGCTGAATACCTACCAGTGTTATACATGGAGCGACTGCCTATCTGACCTTCACATCCCAGTTACTGGGTAACACGATACCATTTGGTAAGAGGTTGTCAGACTTTCTGACTGCTGACTACCCAAAGACGGAGGGAACTCGGTATGAAATGGATGGTCACCCATCTACAAACCGACCGCGGCAAGCGTAGCTTAACCCTTGACCGATCGATCTGTCCGGTTTTTACTTAGCCACGAGCTTCGCCATTAAAAATATTTGAATTTCGAGTTTACCTTAACAATTATGTGATGTAATAATATGTTTTTACACTCCTTAATTAGTTAGCTACACGAGCAGCTATTATCCTTAACACCAGGAACTAAACCTTACTTTTCTACCGACCACATTACAATTTCACTCTCCAACAAAAACCAAATAAACTTAATCGTCGGGAAACTTGTCCGGAACAGAGAAAACATTACAGCTACAGTTTCATAACTACCGTCCACCGCCGCCATTTTGTTCTGCCATAAATTAACAATAGTTAACCCACTCTTTACAGAACAAATTAGCCAGACTCGATAGTTAGTGGACTGCATTGATATTATGAAATGAGGAAGACGACAGAGAGGGGCGGAGCGGGTTCATATTTTTATTACATCCTTATTTTTTAGTATGCATGGTTCAAAACCAGGCACGGATAAGTACAGATAGTTTAACTCATCTGTGCACGGATACGATCAATCTGCACATAATTACTTATCTGCACTTATATGAGTGTATTCTTCGGCAGAAATAACGCATTATTATGTTACTTATTGTACAGGTTACACCCAGAGCCTGCTGTTTATTAAGACCTTGTAGAAACTAGAACTAATTTCCGTGCTTTGAAGCGATTTTGACATACCTATTATTAGAATCAAACGAACAGCTTACTTTTAAGGACCCATAAATTATGTAGACTATAATCTATACATGGTGCTTGGCAACTGGGTATCCCCCAGTTGTTAACGTCCCTTTGTGCTTTGTATATTCACGTATAATTATATAATTCCTGTAAATGCAAATATTGTTAACATCGTTTTTAAAAGAGTAAGTATGGAGTTTCTTGCCCATTCTTCTCCATACAAAACTACCTTTTGGAATGGGCACCTAGAATCATTTTTTTTTTCTCATTTGACGTTCAAAAGTGCCTTATAATGGTCTAATTGAAATAAATGATTTGACTTTGACTTTGACTTTGACTTATAGGCCTAGTTCTGTTCTGTTTCCTGCTTGTTATTGAGGGAAGTGAAAAATATTTTTTATTTTACTTCTCCGCTGTTATTTGCTGTTTGATTTCGTTGCACACTCACATTTTCGTATTCATTAACCTTTGCTCATGCAGCGCTAACTACTCAAGGTTGAATAATTTGTAATTTTTGACAGTTTATACATCAAAAACGATAATTATTCGCTAAAACAGTGACAAGCTGAGTTCGACGTCGATTTCACGGCTGACACGATGCCCGATTGCCGTCGAGCACAAGCATGAATGGTAACTGTCGAGAATAGCATAGAGAAGGCAGCATATTGCGGGTTCGATTCCCGACCAGGGTAAATATATGTGTGATGAGCCTTGTGTCTGGGTGTTGTTTATCTATATATGTATGTTTAAAAAAATGTATTTGTGTAAGTATATCAGCTGTCTGACACCCATAGTACAGGGTCTCCCTAGTTTGGGGTCAGGTGGCCATGTGTGAGGCCTCTGCCTCGAATCTTGCGGGCAGCGGGGCGGCGGCGGCGGCGGCGCGGTGGCGGGGCGGGCAACGCAGACCCGTTCTCGAAACGAGCGGGCAGATCGAGCGGCACTATAGCGGCGTAGTGTTGTGTTCGTGGTTGTGTCGTCGAGATATTTGTTTTTATTTACGAACGAAATGTTTGAACAACTGCGACAACATGTTTTTGATTCAAATTTATTTCCTAACGCTAAAAATAAATGGCACAACACAGCAATGCAGACGCGCGGGCGGTCACCGCTTGACTGGAGTGCACCGCTCGTTGCCCGCCCTCGCGCCGCTGCCGCACATCTGTTTTCGAGGGCCGGTCCATTTGAATATACGCATTAGATCCTGCCGCCGCCGCGCCGCCGCCGCCGCCGCCCCGCAGCCCGCAAGATTCGAGGCAGAGGCCTAAAATGTCCCCACATATTATTATTATTAAGCATGGGCACGCAGGGTAAATGTTATGGAAATTCGATCGTTTTTCAAATCGAAATGTCTCGTGACCCTTAATCAGAACAGCTAAATGATTACATCTGGTTGTACCATACTTCTAGTCTTGCACTTTGACATTATTGGCACTCAAGTTTAAATTCCTTTTCAAAGAGCCAATAAATAAATACGGTAACCCATAGAAAGAAAACAAATTCACCTTTACGTCAACATCCCCAAGGAACCACCTGTTCAATTAAATGAAACGAAAAAACCCCAGAAAATGGCGGAACTATATTTCTTTTATCTTTTAAAATCGCTGAACCACTCAGTCTCGCGTCGCTTATCAAACACAGACCGCTTTATTTCTCCGTACAACGCAAACTTTCACGAGAATTTCATGATTTATTCGTTTGACTTGTTCTTTTATTGAAAAAAGGACTTCAGACTTTTTTCCGGGTCCTCTCCCCCTTTGAATATTTTGATGTAATAAAAATGATATATATTTTTTTGGAAATACGGGTTATTATTGATTGGTACGTTTACTTGTGGTTCGACAATGGAAAGTCTATTGGATGTTATCGCTCTGTTAACGGTTTGATAGATAGATATTGTATGTGAAAAGACATATCTTATACCCGTTAACTTCTCTAGACTACCCATCAAAGTAAGTTCCATTGAGCAAAAATTACTGGAAAATGACTTATATTTTTGGTGCAAAGCATTGTGTTTACGGGTGCAAACAACTGTGCAGGGGTCGTGACGGTGATTAAAGTTCAGATAAAACATTCAAAACATGTTTTAATTGTCGACCGCATAACTGAGACCGTTCTTGAGGTAGCTGTGCGTTTCGGAAGGAATGTGGTGACGCGATGCAAAAGTTCACTGATACGTCAACTTGTCACAACTGTCACCCCTCCCGCACCGAGCATGTAAATTTTTCAGTTCATAATAATATAAACTATCCAAGTTCAACTTGAAAATCACTGATCAGGTTTCCTCACTATTGTCCTATTTTCACGCACACTGTTTTCCTTTATCAATATAAAGCAAAACATAGAAAGGAAAACTGGACCAAATATTATGTCTGAAAGCGCGAAAATCGTGGCGATTAATGTTCTTGACTTCTCCGTACGAGAAAATGCCTTTCCGCTCCAATTGGACATTAAATATAGGGCGACTGGTAATTAGTGTACGATACTTAAACACGTGATTGTGTTCATAATAACAAACCACTTTCTCTAAGAAAAAATGTTTTTTGTACTGGTTCACTTTTATCACAATAACACAACAGCCGTATGAAATTCACGCGCGCGCCTGTGACCTAAAGTGAACCAGTACAAAAAACATTTTTTCTTCGGGAAAGTTATTTGTTATCATGAACACAATCACGTGTTTAAGTATCGTACACAACTAATTACCAGTCACCCTATATAATAGGCTGGTGACATTCCATACGTACAGAAACGTTCGCGATCGTAACTCAACGCAGTAACGCAACGCTCAGTGTCACGTTGCGTTGAAACACCGCGCACCGCTTTAATGGCGGTGGCCCTTATGGATTGGTTCAAAAATCTTCCAAACTACACCCTCACCACATCCTTATTTTTAAATAAATGTTGTGAATTAATGTGTAAGCTTGTATCAGATTTTTAGTAGATAAACTGTAATCTTTTAAAATTGTTAGTCCGAGAAGTTTATTTAATGAACGTGAACGTGAACGTGAGAGTATTTTTTGCATACCTAATGGCAGAATATACCAGGCGCGTATTTAAAACATACGAAAAAATTATAATTGTTAAAAAAAAACTACATTAAAATTTAGTGCAAATAAATAAATCTTTTTTATTTATATTTAACTTTTTTATGGCATAATCTGCAACGCTGAAATCCACACTCTTAGGTAAACATTTTAAGGTAATACCCCCAAATCATTCTCCCGACCAGTGAACATAAATCCGTTAATTCGTGATTTCTTGTCGCTAGGGTCCACACCACAGCATGATGTATGTGGGTCCAAACCCTTTTATTATCATTAATTATTCTCCATACATCTGTCCCTTAGTTATCAGTACAAGAAACGAACCCCCAAGGGTATAAAAAAACAGAATTGATATCATCGTACAAATTGGTCATTAGTATTAATCTGGACTTATTTAATGAAATATGGAGTCGGGTGTAAAGGTTGCGGGAATCAAATTTAACTTTATTGCTTTGTGAATAGGGTTTACGATCGAAACTTTGCTGGTGCGGTTATATTGATGTGTGGGTTAAAAGTTAGCGAAGGGTTATTCGTCATTTAAACTTCTAAACTTAGGTATAAGATGGTAGCCTGACATCTACACAAAAACGGCTTACCCTACCACAATATAATATCTCGCGCCATTAGAAAAAGTAAAAGTAATACAAAATGGCGGCCAATATAACCTTGGTTTGGCCGCCATGTTGCATTCATTTATCTAATTTCCTACTTATTAGGATCTTTTACTCGGACCGCATAGCGAGCAAATGAGAATACATGTCATGATGAGCGATGCCATTTTTAATTGGATTCTAAAATGGAATACGAATTATAATAAGCACCTTACTAGAAAATGTTCCATTCATTTGGTTTTCTATCTATAGTAGGCAATCACTTAATGATCTCTTGGATTCTAATCCAGCTAGCGATCTGTTTGCGGATGAATGGACGAAGATTTTATTGGTGTGTCAGAAGTACTGTGAGAGGAATGGATGAATGTGTATGTGGAACCTAAACTTAATTAAGATGTTTATTTTTATTGTTTTTGTATCTGTCTTTGTGTTTTCCTTTTTCTTTTCTCTTCTATAACTAATATTATCTGTCTTTAATTATTGTAAGTGGTGTCAACCGTGGTAATTAAAGTAAAAATAAATAAATAAATATAAAGATGTAAAGTTCGTTTGATTTTTTGTTTGAAAGATGAAATACTGGCCCAATTAAAAAAAAAAAAACAAATGAGTGCCACGGCCTTTCGCTGTCACAGATAGGGCGCTAGCCAATTTTCAACTGAGCGTAAATCCAGACTCCGAACTTCTACAGACAAAGCAGTTAAGAATAAAAACCGACCATCACAACTTTCTGCAGCCGCGTTTGCGACCTTAGGATCAACTACATGAAATAGTATTGAGACGGGTGAGACCACGGCGAAGGAGACGTCAACTCCAAAGCCGACTACCTCAGCTCCCCAACAGGGTCCGAGCGGGGCGGGGTCGAGCTCACAGTCGGAAACGGGGGAGGGAGGGACAAGCGACGAAGATGACGTCCTCCGCAGTCCCTAATTCCCTCACCATAATTCAAACCAACCTCCAGCACAAACAAATAGCGGCGGCCACCTTACGCAGAGTGCTGGAGGTAGACAACAAGACCGTCGCCCTGATCCAAGAACCTTGGATCAGGAATAACAGAATATGCGGTCTGAACAACATCGGAGGTAAGTTGCTGTTAGACACCTCTATTGACAAACCAAGGACTTGTATCTTCATGCCTAAAACCATGACAACAACTTTGCTTAACCAATTCTGTTCTAGAGATCTCACGGCAGTTAAAGTCCTCACAGATAAACAAACAACCCTGGTGTTGGCATCAGTGTACATGCCGAGCGAAGGCGAAGTGCCTCCAAAGGAACTGGCCGAGCTGGTGCAACACTGTGACACACACGCCTGGGATCTAATCATCTCCGCAGACTGCAACGCTCACCACTCGCTGTGGGGAAGTAAGGATACAAACAAAAGGGGTGAGTTACTAACCGAATACATATTTCAAACAAACCTAAACATCATGAATAGGGGCAAGGAACCTACGTTTGTGAGTTCAAGGTACCAAACAATCATTGACATTACTTTAGCAACAGACGCGGCGGCGGACCTTATAAAAGGATGGCACGTGTCAAACGAACCATCCTTTGCGGATCACCGCCGCATATGTTTCCAAATACAGTACAAACCGACAGACCCTGTCCGATACCGCAACCCCCGTAAAACCGATATAACAAAATATTTAAATTTACTTACCAATGCACTAAGTGACATTCAAATGACAGACTCGACACTTAGTACAGAAAACATAGAAACAAACATACAACTTTTATCCAAAACCCTCTTAAAAAGTTACGAACTGTCATGTCCTACAGTAGTACCCAAAGTGTCGAACGAAAGTTCCTGGTGGGGGCCAGAACTCGAACGTCTACGGGAAAAACTTAGGACACTTTTTAATCGAGCGAAGAACACCAGAGCCGACGAGGACTGGGATAACTATAAGACTGCACAGAAACACTACAAAAAACGGATTAGATTCCGTAGTAGAGAAGGTTGGCGCACTTTCTGTAGCAGTATTAACTCAACGAACCAGGCCGCTAGAATAAAGAAAATTCTAGCCACGGGAGACCTCAAACTTCTGGGCACCCTTAAAAAGGCTGACGGCACCTACACGAGTACAGAAGACGAAACCAGTGCACTATTGCTTGAAACACACTTTCCCGGCTGTCAAATAACAGCAGAGTCAGAGTGGCGGGACGAGCACTATAGCACACCAACATCCCAGGAATGGGAAATTGCAAACGAGATAGTAACCGCAGACAAGGTGGCATGGGCCCTAAAAAGCTTTAAGCCGTTCAAATCTGCCGGGCTGGATGGAATATTCCCAGGATTACTACAATGGCCAATAAATCTGATAACAAAGTACCTGGTACCAATATACAGGGCATGCATTGCCTTCAAATACATACCTACAGCATGGAGGGAAGCGAAAGTAGTATTCTTACCAAAACCAGGTAAAGAGGACTATACTCACGCAAAATCCTTCAGACCCATTAGCCTAACGTCTTTCCTACTGAAAACGTTGGAAAGACTGGTTGACCGACACCTACGGGATGGAGCACTGAAAACAAAGCCATTACATCCCCAACAACACGCTTACACGAAAGGCAGATCAACTGAATCGGCTCTGCACTTGTTAGTACACAAGATAGAGTCAGCCATTACAAATAAATCATCAACACTAGCTGCCTTCATAGATATAGAAGGAGCTTTTGATAAAACCACGCACAACAGCATTATCCATGCCCTGCAAGGCTACAAAGTCGATCCAGTAATAACAAAATGGATTACTGAGTTGGTCAGCAAAAGGGCAGTTCAAATAGAAGTAAACAATACAACAAGAGCAAAAGTGATCAAGGGATGCCCACAAGGAGGCGTCCTATCACCACTTCTATGGAACATAGTAGTGGACAGCCTTCTAAAAAGACTAAACGAACAAGGCTACACTACTATTGGATATGCAGATGACCTAGCAATACTGATAAGCGGAAACGCTGAAAGCATCTTATGCGAAGTAATGCGATCTGCTTTACGTATTGTGGAACAATGGTGTGGCGACCATCAGTTGTCAGTAAATCCAAGAAAAACAGAACTCATTCTTTTCACCAACAAAAGGAAGTTACCAGAACTCAAGCTACCAAACTTATTCAATACCAAGCTCTCCCTATCAACTCAAGTGAAATACCTGGGCGTCACACTTGATCATAAATTAAATTGGGCGAGTCATATCGAAAATAAAACAAAGAAGGCCTGTATAGCTTTTTATCAGTGCAAGAGACTAGTTGGTAAAAAATGGGGTCTCAACCCTAAAATAACACTGTGGCTATACACTTCAGTTATCAGGCCGTCTATAACATACGGATCCGTTGTGTGGTGGCCCAGAACACAACTGGCTACGGTGAAAACGAAACTCCAAAGCCTGCAACGCCTGGCTAGTGTTGCGGCAACTGGATGCATGAGAACTACTCCATCAGTCGCTCTTGAGTACCTGCTGAACCTAAGACCTCTGCATCTCGTCATTAAAGAAGAGGCACAGGCAGCCGCACTAAGACTGAGAGCCAACGGACTGTGGAAGCTAAACATAGAAACACCACACTCAACTGTACTGAATGGAATCCTGAAGGAAATACCACTCCTTGAGGCGCCCACGGACAGAACATTGTGTCATCATGTTTTCGATCGAAGATACAATATCCAACTTACAGCAGAAATGGAAGATAACTCTGGTATCGATGAAGTTAGGATATACACAGATGGCTCCAAAACCACACAGGGTACTGGGGCAGGTGTCTTCTCGAACGACCTAAATATTAAAATCTCAACCACCCTAGATAAACTTAACACTATCTTTCAAGCAGAATGTATAGGTATAACCAAAGCAGCACAAGCGGTTGCAGCCAGAGATGTCAGAGGACATAATATTAAAATTGTCTCAGACAGTGCATCCGTACTTCAAGCTCTACAAAGCAAAACTATAACCTCGGTCCTAATACTGGAGTGTCATAATACACTGCAGTCCATTGCAAACACAAACAGGGTGACTCTGCAATGGATTAAAGGACACAGTAACTCACTGGGTAATGATGCAGCCGATGAACTGGCCAAAAGGGGTTCAAGGACGGCGGTATACGGCCCGGAACCACTACTGCCTATACCCCTGGCACAAATCAAAGCATGGCTGCGCCTTACAACAGAAGCTAACCACCAAACAGAATGGAGAAACAGCGCAGGATGCAGGCAAACAAAGAATGCTGTTCCGGTAGCTTCGAAGAAGCTTGCCCGCAACCTCACAAGACTAAACAGGGACCAAATCCGTAAAGTACTAGGTACGATAACCGGACACTGTCCCCTAAACAAACACCTGTGCACCATAGGTGTGACAGATAGCCCTCTGTGCAGAGGCTGCATGGAGGCGGAAGAAACGCCACAGCACGTGCTCATGGAGTGCAGGAGCGTGGCGGATCAACGGGCACAGATTCTCCAGTCTCCAGTATCACTATCGGAAGTCTGCAGCAACCTGAAAAGGCTGCTCGGGTTCTGGGAGGAACTAGGATGGCTGGAATAAAAGAAGAGACAGATTTCACGTACAATGGCCCAATCGAGTGGCTAAGTGCGGAAAAGGCCCCGACAAACTAACTAACTATGAAATAGTATTCAATACTTTTTATCTTAGCTGACACAAAAGCCCGTCACATACGTAGCTATAATATATATTATAGCTAGCCACCACACCAGACATGGTAGCTATAATCTATTATATAAAATTCTCGTGTCACAGTTTTCGTTCCCGTACTCCTCCGAAACGGCTTGACCGATTCTGATGAAATTTTGTGTACATATTGGGTAGGTCTGAGAATCGGCCAACATCTATTTTTCATCCCCATTTTTCACCCCCTTTTCATCCCCCGTAGATCGGGACAGGACAACGTCTGTCGGGTCAGCTAGTATAATAATATATTTTCGCCCGTAGTACATCTCCGATCGTTGTTTGTTTCACATTTTTGAAATGTATATTAATATGCCTTGTCCACATATTATTTTGGTGACTTAGTAAAAATATATATTATAGCTGATCGTAATAGGCCTTGCTATGAATTATATTAATACCTATATAATATAGCTACGTTTGACGTATATTAATATATATTATAGCCACTGTATTAGAACCAAATATTGTCGACATAATAATATTGGATTTTAGTGATCATATACATGATAATACCTACCAGGAAATTGCAATTTGGGAGAACTGTTTGGAGCACGTTAATAATTACTGCTGCAGTACCTGTTTCCTCTGTGTTCATTACCTGTGACCACGGTACACGTACAAAATCTATAATTTTGAGAACCAAATTAAAGTGAATTGAAGTTACCATGTTTATATTTATTAATGACTATATTTCGCTCGCGACTTCGTCTGCGTGAATGTCGGATATCGCAGATGCAGACGAAGTCGCGGATTAAGGCGGAGATTTCATGAACGGTCAAAAAGGTGGTTTTTAAAAGCAGTATATCTCTTAAACCGTAAATAATTCTGACAAATAAAAAAATAGAAACTTCGTGACCGCTTTGCGCGTAGCTATGATGTGGGGGTGCGCGGTGCATTCTCAGCGGTCACGCCCATTTGAGCAAGGTCAACGGCGTAATACTGGGCCTTAAACAGCCAAAGGGATGGAGAAACATGGCGCTGGACCGAAACACATGGAGGGAATTAGAGGAGGCCTATGTCAAAAGACAACCTGACCTGGTTGCTGATAGCCAGTGGTAATCCTAGATTTTAATGATAATAAAATAAGTATAAGTAAACTAGTTATAAGTCAGAAAGTAGAAAAATAATGTATTAAGCAGGTTAGAGATAAATGAAGGCTATTTTTATTTATTTATTTATGTCCAGTCGGTCCAGCTGTTTCGTCGTGAAAACGTAACAGAGTTACTTTTGCATTTATAAAGTCAAAGTCAAAGTCAAATCGTTTATTTCAATTAGACCATTATAAGGCACTTTTGAACGTCAAATGAGAAAAAAATTGATTCCAAAAGGTAGTTTTGTATGGAGAAGAATGGGCAAGAAACTCCATACTTACTCTTTTAAAAACGATGTTGACAATATTTGCATTTACAGGAATTATATAATTATACGTGAATACGATGTACCTTGCATAAAAACACTAGGTATTTGAAAGTGTGTACAAAGTATCACAGATTAAGGAATGACAGACTAAGTTATATGTACATAGATACACAGTGTTCACATATTATTACAAATGTTGAAACAGTAGACGACCACTCCTTATATTAACAAACAATGAATCAGTATGTGAGCCTGAGCAGTGTATAAAAAAGAGTCAAATATATGTATGTATTTATAAATATATAATAGGTATTAATATGGAAGTATGGATATAGTAATATGGAATATAGTATGGAAGTATGGCTATGGATTATTTAATTTTAGCCCGTGTTGATTTACTACAGGGCAAATGCCTCCGCCTCCCTTTCTTCCTAACCAGGGCCTCAAGTCTGCTATTACAATAGTCTCAGAATGGTCTATCATTGATTTCATAATTGTTGATTTTGACAAGTTTGGTAATCTACTAATATAATGGCGTCATTATGACTTTCCAATGGTCAACCAATGACAGTCCATTGAAAGAAATGGTAAAGAATGGTAATCTCGTACATAATGACAAATTAATGACTGACTTTGTTTACGAACTTCTTACTACTTCAGATTGCTTATAACACTTATAAATAATATGTAAAAATATATATAAATGAAATCTGGCATGAATAAATGTTCAAATTTGTTGACAATGTCATTATAACACAATTCTATTACGAGACCATTGACCGACCAATGATCGACCATTATGTATTTAGCAGATTACGAACTTTTAGCAAAATGTCAATGGAATCGAAATTATAAAAATAGCAGACTTGGCCCCCAGAGCTAATGTTCAATAATTCTGCTCGTCCCACCAGCTTTGTCTGGGTCTGCCACGATGTCACAGGATGGAATCCTACATTTTTTTGTTAGTCTTTCTATTGCACAAAAACTTGATATAAAAGAGTATCCGTGGAGTTTCTTGCACGTTCTTCTCCATAGAGACCTACCTACGTTTTGGTACGAGCTACTATAGCTTCAAAAAGCGCCTGAAAAATAATATTGAAAGTTTTACAGGATTGTCTGAGAGAGTAGCGCTACTAAAGGTAAAATTTAACAACTTTAAAATAAGCATAATCCAAGTCTATTCTCCCACTGAGGCTGCAAGCGAAGATGAAATAGAATTATTTTATGACACTGTTGATAGAGCTTTAAAACTTTCAGGAAATAACACAATAGTCATGGGCGATTTTAATGCGAAAATTGGCCAACCGAAGTCTGAAGAAAACTATTCACGAGAAGTCACGGCTATGGCAACAGAAACAGTAGAGGCGATAGACTCATCGAATTTGCTTATGAAAACAACTTAGCTATAATGAACACCTTTTTCAAAAAGAAAACAAAGATGGACTTGGAGATCTCCTGATGGCGTAACAAAAAACGAAATAGATTACATTTTAACTAACAATTACAGAAGTATCCAAAACATGCAAGTTTCATGCAAGATCATAGACTTGTCAGAGCCACACAGACACAGACAGCCATACAGACTAAAACGAAGAGTCGAAAATACTTTGGAAACCTGTCAAGAGACATACTTAAAAATTAAGAAAATATAACAAAATATAGAGAAACACTAAAGAGCTACTCAGAAAACCTACTTCACAACTGGAAAGATACTGATACTGTTCAAGAATGTTATGACAAAATAATAAGTGCCATAGATAGTAGCCTGAAAAAAGCTCATGTACCTCACACACACACAGAGGAAAGAAGCATTCTGTCAGCCCACACGAAAAAGTTGATCCACCGAAGACAAATATTACAAAAAACCAAGCCAAAGACACGATCCATGAAAAATGAACTAAAAGTTTTGTACAAACTTGTAAGTAAACATATTAATAACGACTATAAGCCCTATCGCATACAAACTATTGAAAAACACCTCAATGTTACGGGCAGCGTCAAGAGAGCGTACAAAGAACTAAGATCACACAAAACATGGATCGAAGGACTTCAAGGGCCAACTAACACAACACACAATAGGTCAGAAATATTACGAATAGCTACGGACTTCTACAAAAAATTGTATAGTCCACAATACCAAATGAGCAACCTAGCCGACACACAAGCACCAATAGTCGAGGAAGTGATTGGCGAAATAGACGAAACAGAAGTGATCAGAGGAATAAATTCACTAAAAGAAGAGAAGAGTCCCGGCCCTGACAAGATCACAAGCGAAGCTATTAAGCTACGAAGCACACATCTAACAACACCACTCACGCGACTGTTTAACATGGTACTAAATTCAGCAAACACTCCCAGACAATGGTCGGAGTCAGACATAATCTTGCTCTATAAAAAGGTGACCCAAATAACATTAGCAACTATAGACCAATTAGCCTATTGCCCTCATTATACAAACTATTCTCATCTCTTATGGAAAAAAGGATAAGAAAATCCATTGAAAAACATCAACCGATTGAGCAGGCAGGTTTTAGAAGAGGCTTTTCTACTGTGGACCACATTCACTCACTAGAAATGCTGATTGAGAAATATCAAGAATTCCAAAAACCGTTATACATAGTATTTATTGATTACCAAAAAGCTTTCGATACCATACTCTACTCAGCGATTTGGGAAGCTCTGTACTCTCAGCAAGTAGAGATGAATTACATTAGCGTCTTGAAATGCCTTTATGACAACTCTACGAGCAGAATAAAATTGGAATCCACGGGACCACCTATACATATAAAGCGAGGAGTTAGACAAGGGGATCCTCTATCTCCCACCATCTTCATAGCGGTGCTAGAGTCAATCATTCTCAAACTAGACTGGAGCAAACTCGGCTTAAACATAAACGGCAAGTATATAAACCATTTGAGATTTGCTGACGATATAGTCTTGCTATCGGAAAATGCAAATCAGATACAGTCAATGATCAACTCACTCTACGAAGAAAGCAGAAAGGCAGGTTTAGAAATAAACCTAAATAAAACAAACATAATGACAAACCACACCGAAATCACCATTTACGTTGAAAACACACCTCTAACTTATGTAACCAGCTATATTTACCTGGGAAAACAGATTTCTTTTGACAGGCAGAATAATGAAATGGAAGTAGATAGGAGAATTATAAATACGTGGAAAAAGTTTTGGAGTCTCAAAGAAATCCTCAAAAGCGATATGCCTATAGAAACTAAGAAAAGAGTTATGGATACCTGCCTACTTCCCTCACTAACATACGCATGCCAGACATGGAAATTTACCCGGAAAGTGAAAAATAAAATAAGGTCATGCCAAAGAAGTATGGAAAGGAGCGTCATGAAGATACGAAAAATGAAAAAGATACCACATAGTCGTATAAGACTAAAAACAAAAGTTATAGACGCTCTCAACTATTCGCAAAAGCTGAAATGGCGATGGGCGGGGCATATAGCTAGACTCAACGACGACCGCTGGACTACAAGAGTGACGGCATGGCCAGGCCCATCAGGCCAAAGAAAAAGAGGAAGACCTATAGCACGCTGGGCGGATGACATTGCACAGATCGCAGGTACTAGCTGGATGCGAACAGCAAAAGACAGAGACCGCTGGTCATCTCTGGAGGAGGCCTTCACCTTCTACTGAGAGGGGTTCTTGCCAATCAATTATTTTAATCATATTTTTTATCAAATTATTAATGAAATTCTAATCGTAATTTTTCTTTATTCATAATACTGTTAACGTATTCACTTTTAATATAAATAACTTCTTAATACTCAATAAGAAATTAATAATAATATAATAGATTTTATATTTCCTTCAAATAGAGCATGCTAAAAAAATAAATTTAAAATAAAGTGAATTGTTAAAATATGAATTTATGATTACATGCATGTTATTCTTATTAATTATTTTGTATTGCAAGAAATAAAAGGCTTTTTTATTTTATTTATTTTTGTTTACGAACTTCTTACTACTTCAGATTGCTTATAACACTTATAAATAATATGTAAAAATATATATAAATGAAATCTGGCATGAATAAATGTTCAAATTTGTTGACAATGTCATACACAATTCTATTACGAGACCATTGACCGACCAATGATCGACCATTATGTATTTAGCAGATTACGAACTTTTAGCACAATGACAATGGAATCGAAATTATAAAAATAGCAGACTTGGCCCCCAGAGCTAATGTTCAATAATTCTGCTCGTCCCACCAGCTTTGTCTGGGTCTGCCACGATGTCACTGGATGAAATCCTACATTTTTTTATTAGTCTTTCTGTTGCACAAAAACTTGTTTTAAAAGAGTATCCGTGGAATTTCTTGCACGTTCTTCTCCATAGAGACCTACCTACGTTTTGGTACGAGCTACTATAGCTTCAACTTTCTGACTAACTAACCGAATTCATGACAATTCAAAAGTGCCTGTAAATGGTTTAATTGAAATAAATACTTTGATTTCGATTTAATTACGATCAATTCGATGTCAAAAAGAAACTAATTGCCCTAGTATTTAGTAAATGTTATTACTCCATATCGGATTTTCTAGCTGATGAAATTGTATTAATGTTAAGTTTGTTTGATGGTGAAGTGCATTAATGTTTGCATGCCAAAATGGTAGAATGTACTATAGCGGACATTTCCGTCTGCTCAGTTTAAAAAAAATACCCTCGGCGCTTACGAAGTCAACGGGGCGGGCTAGAGAGCGCTTCCATCTTTTGAGTGCAAGCAAAAATGAACTTAGTGGTGGTCAGGCGAGTGTGTCCACGTCCAGTCCTTGTACTATACAAGGACTCCTTTATATTATTGTAACATTTTTTTTTAAATACCTACTTTCTTTTTTTTTATATTGTTATAGGCTTGCGTTTGACCGCAACTCACCTGATCTTAAGTGATGATGCGGCCTAAGGTGGAGCACGCTTGCCTAGAATAAACCGGTTCACTCGTGCCTTGAAGATACCCAGATTATATGTATCGGGGAATAGAGAGGCGGGCAAATAAATGAATATTCTATTCTATTATTCTATTCTATTCAATGGTTTTGCCGTGATGATGTAACAAAAAGACAGAAGATAGACTTACTTTAGCATTTATAATATTAGTGAGGATTGTTATCGATAGACAGACGAATGAATTGTTCCACTCATTAGGCTTAATCCCTCTAATTCTCATTAACAAAGCCCCTGCGATAACATTGTGTGTCTAATTTTAACGATACGCCAAAATTACAGAAGTCGAGTCTAATGCTTATCGGTTGAAGTCAATTAAAAGAGAATAAATTGTTCTTGTAAATTAATACGATATAATTTAAACGAATTATTTTTTATCGTCAGATGTTTATTATCTGAAGAATAAATATTGCAGTTTGACATAATTTTATATACAAAAACTTTCAATCTGTTATATTAATTTTACAGATGTAGGAAGTGATTTGACGATTGAAAATTATGTTCTAAGTATAACACTCTTTTTCTAGTGCCTCTCCAAACTACGAAGGTTAGCGTTGTAGGTATTCGCTTTTGAAGTTGTATTTGCTTTTTTGGCTTCACTCTCAGTGTTCCGCGCGGTCTATCTGCCTTTTGTTTCATAATCTGAGATAATAATATATAAATTTTACTACATTGAGGGCCTGTTCCACCACATTCCAATATGTTCCGATTAAAATATTTGGCAGATAATTTCGTGCAAATTCAGTTCCATTTAAGAATAAAATAATATCTGGTCAATAGTGCCTTTTGTGGGGTGCAACAGACCGTACTGCTTAATCGAAAATTATGTAGTACTATTCTATAAAAAAACCTTCGGGGATTTGTGGTTAGCTTGAGATGTGCTTTCGTCCCTGATGATAAATATTGGTAGCCAACCTTAAAAACCGCCATATTTATTTCTAGAATACCATTGCAAATCATTACAATATCCGGGAAATTGATCTTTCCCCCTACAAGATAAGGTTCAATCACAATTACAATTAAACTGAAGAAAGCTATTCTGATTCGCAAACAACTTTAGACACGGAATCGTAAACGTAAACGGCTTTCAACTCTGAAAGTTGATAATTCTGTTATCACTCTAACTTTGTGAGTATCGTAAAGTAAGATTATTATTTGATACTAGCTTTTGCTCGCGACTTTGCCCGCGTTAATGTCGGTTATAATAATAATTTATTTATTACATACATATTTACATTGAAATTGAAAATTCTACATAATATTAATAACACACAAAATTAAAATAATAAATTAACACTAGTCTGTAAGTGAACCATGCAGCAGTGGTTCACGTATTGACAGTCAAAACGTTCAGCAAATGCGCTCAGGATACTGTTGGGGCTGGCCCGCACCCTACGCACCAAGGATGTGCACCGCTTGCGCATGATTGTGTGGGAACAATCGCCACGTGCCTCGGCAAACATCCCCGATGCGCTGTTATGTTGGTCGCAAACAAAGTTCATCATCTGCCTAGCCTATTCCTAACATTGATGGGGTCCACGTCCAGTCTAACCGGTTACAGATGAATACCAGTGTCTTATATCAAGCGATTGCGAGATCCGATCCAGCCCGTCCCCTTGCCGCCCTTTCCTTTTTTTTTTGGTACTTGTTTGAAAATCCTCATGGATGTCCTCCGCCCTGGGGCGGGCGGAGGAGTCTGTCAGACTCTTACTGACTAAAAACCACCCCGGTGTTCCAACTCACACCTACGTCGGGGGTCGTGGGAACTGGAAATACTTCCGCAACCCCCGACATGCCGCGAGTGCGTGCCACTTCTCGGGTCAGGGGTGGGGGGGAGTGAGGTGTTAGACTCCCCCCCGGACGTCTAAGAGGGGCGCGCGTGGAACAATACGCGCCGCCACCTCGGGTCCTGATGAATGTGGGGGGTGACAGACGTCCCCGAGTCTGCCGCCCCTGGACCCATTTAGGGGGGCCGGAAGAGGGCGTTATCTGGCCTCTGCCGACGCCCGGTGCGCCTGCTGCGGGACGGGAGGGAGGTTGAGATCTCCTCCCTCTCCGCAGCGTCCTTCTGCGACATGACGCTTTCGCAGAACCCCTTGCCGCCATGTCCCAGCGATGCTCTAAGCCGAGGTCTGAACACCACAGGGGGTGCCCTTAACGTAGTGTGTAGTCGCTTAGTTTATAAGTTGTTTGCCCTGGCTGGAGACCACCACCGGAAAGTCCAGTTAAGCAGCCGACAACCTTCTGGAGTTGGTTGTTGCCTTAGTGAAAGTGCGACAAATAAACTCACTTTCCCATTTATTGTGTTAGTATGGATTATCTCAGCCTAGTTTCTTAAACAGAGTTAAACTAAGTCTTTACAATTCAAGTTGGGATGGTGGTGTGGTGGATTTATAATAATTATTAATGGTTCTTATTTGTCGTTTTAAAGAGCGTTTATTTATGATCCAACTTCGGAGATGTTTGGAATAACTGGTACCTGGTGGCTTTAATAATAATAATATTCTCCCGACCGAATTTCGGTCATGACGGCCAATTTCTTTGGAGATTTGCTGAGTACGCAAGACATATTATAGTGCCCTTGTGTATGCACAAGCACAGGTTCACTCCATCTTCCTTTACTCTCATAGTCTGTAGGGACGGCAATCCGACACGACCGGAGAGAGATCAGGCAACTACTGAGAAATTTCCACGGAATAGAAAAAAACCGGACAAGTGCCAGTCGAACTCGCTCACTGAGGGTTCCGTACAAATTAATACGTAGGTACAGTCACCAAAAGAGATAAGTATCCATGTTGTCGGAAATAGTTGAAGTGTACTTAGGAATCAATGGATTCTTTCAAATGAAATTTAATTAAATAATGGAACTGTTTATTCTCTTTTAACTGTAATTTATTTTATTCTTACCTATACACCCATCGGTTTCTAAGTAAACTTAACTTATGGAACTCTTAACATATGGATACTTATCTCTTTTGGTGACTGTACATATCCATACTTCCATACTAGTATTATAAATTAGAAAGTAACTCTGTCTGTTACGCTTCCACGATGAAACAGCTGAACCGATTTTGATGAAATTTGGTATAAACATAGCTTGAACCCTTTTTTTTTTTTTTTTTTTTTTTATCGTGGGGAAATCCTCATGGACTGTCTCCCGTCTGGGGAAGAAGCTTGAACCCTGAGAAAGCACATATGGTACTTTTTAATCCGGGACTTCGTCTGCATCCGCGATAACCGACATTCACACGGCCCAAATTGCGGACAAAAGCTCGTTACAAATATAAAGAATATATAAAATTCTCGTGTCACAGTTTTCGTTCCCGTACTGCTCCGAGACGGCTTGACCGATTCTGATGAATTTTTTTGTGCATATTGGGTAGGTCTGAGAATAGGCCAACATCTATTTTTCATCCCCTTTTTTCACCCCTTTTTCATCCCCCATTAGGTCGATCGGGACAGGACAACGTCTGTCGGGTCAGCTAGTAAAGAATATATTTTTTATGATTTCATTACAAATGTATAGTTTCAGACTTTTCCCTGTATTTATAGTATAAGACGATATTACTTGCCAAATTCATAGTTCTAGGTCAACGGAAAGTACAATATAAATTTTGATTCCCTTGAGAGTGTCGAAATGTACGATTTTTGCGACATAAACGGCCGTAGGTACTTATCTTTTTCCGACAGACAGACGGACCACAAAGTGATCCTATAAGGGTTCAGTTTTTTTCTTTCGAGGCACGGAACCCTAAAAACAAGTGAAAGTCCCCACGCAGCTAAGCCGCGCGTGTCACAATTATGCGGAACAATATGTTAAATAATATCAACCTTCGTCAGTTGAAATAAGTCTTGATTTTGTATGAACAACAAATTCAACTTTTACGAAAAGCTCATTTTGCGGTTAAAAAAATTAAGACGAAGAATTTTAATTGTATACACTATGCCTTGAGAGACCGTTGACCTGGGAGCAAACCTTAGTTAGTAATCAATGAAATAGATAATTAATTAGTCACCTTTTTTAAAAAAAAAAATATTATAAAATATTATTAAAATATTATATTCAAAACCTACTCCAACTTTTACCAGCCCCTTTTACAAAAGCAATATCACACTTTAAAACAAATAAAAACAAAACAAAAGACCTTCCATTTTCAAATTATCACTGGCTTTTCAAATCTGTCATGGCGGTTCGCTCGCGACTCGCGTTCCGAACTAATTCTTGTTCATCACAAATGCAGCCGCGCGGTTATCTTTCCCTCTCCCACCCAACTTATAAATTTAATGTCCTAAAGGATTTACGAGAGAATTATAACTTTACAACTTTGACTTGTTAACCCTTACTATGATTGGTTTGGGTAAAGATCTGGTAAAAGAAATAGTTTGGTACGTGAGTCGGGTTTTGAAACCGTAAGAAAAGAGGAAAGGGAATGATTTTAAGATTTGGTCCATATAAACTACCCGTCGTTGGTAATATACTTCCTTTGATATATTTGAATTAGTGGTTTTTATGCTAGGTACGAGTACATCTTATTTACGTTTAATTACCTATAATAAAATTCCAATAAATGCAAAACATTGCTAACATTTTTTTTTAAATTTTCTTATACTACGTTCAAAAGTGCCTTTTAATGTTTAAAGTCAAGTCAAATCATTTATTTCAATTAGACCATTGTAAGGCACCTTTGAACGTCAAATAAGAAAAAAAAATATCTAGTTGCCCATTCCAAAAGGTAGTTTTGTATGGAGAAGAATGGGTCAGAAACTTCATACTTACTCTTTTAAAAACGATGTTAAAAATGTTTGCATTTACAGGAATTATATAATTATACGTGAATACGATGTACCTTGCATAAAAACACTATTTTAAAGTGTGTACAAAGTATCATAGATTAAGGAATGACAATTGGTTCAATTGTAATAAATAATTTGACTTTGACTTTGAAGTCCCGACAGAAAAATGCTTTTCTTGGCATTAGATACAGTGAGTATAAAATACACCTTAAAACTGAGTGGTGGCTGTAAAATCACCATTAATCATTACTGTTAGATCATAATTTATACCTCATCTATAATGTACACTGATCCCAAGAACTTATTTGCCAAGTCCGAACGCAAGAGGAAACACATACGAGTAAATATTTCAAATTCGCGAACAATTAGTAGTTCTCATATCCGACATCGCTATGAAATATTGAGTTAGACTTTCCACCAATCTTACGCGGCTAACATATTTCTTATATCGCATGTAGTAAGGTTCATTTTACTGCAGTTTCGAGTACAATATCTTTGTAAGTGCGCTTTGTTGACAGTTGTTTTGTTGGAATTTAGATGTTCAGTTGTTTGTTTAGACTTTAGATACATCATCATTTCCCTTCATCACCACGGCTGGTGATAAGTTCAAGAAAATGTTTGTTTCAAAATAATGGGAACAGTTTAAAATGTTTTGTAGCTGTTTTCGTTAACGCACTGTGGTGATTTAGAAACGACAGTTAAGGAAAGTTTGGATGTGTCTTCATTTACACTGATTACAAAAAGTTCTTTAGCGTTAAGGCAAAGATATTATTATTTGCTTTAACCCTTGGTCAAAGGTCTCCCCTCATTCCTTTTAGGTTAAGGTCTCACGATGTGACTTTCACCCGCGTCCGCCGCGGTTGCGGGGCCGCAGCTTGTGTAGAATACAGATATAATAATTATATGTAAAAAATTAAAGCACATTTCACGACGCGGTTTACGCCCGCGGTGTGCGTGGTTGTTTGATATTGAAGTCAGTGCCCGTCTTGAAACCGCCCGTCTTGCGATAATCGCCTGCCAAGTCTGCAGGAGATAATCCCAACCGCGACGGCTGCGGGCGAAAATCGCATCGTGAGTTCTTGCCTTACTCGGAAATTCCAGAGGACATGTGTATTCTCCTCATCCAGACTTATGGTGCGGAGACTTGGCGTTTTACTAACATCCAGAAGTCTAAGCATGACCATGTCATGGTCAACTGACAGACCATTATAAGAAACATCACACTGCGCTGCAAATTATCGACGTAGCTCAGACAGCTACAAGACTGAAGCGGAGCAGGACAGGCCATATCTGTCGGATGTGTTTTCATCGACACTGATTCCGATTAAGGGACTTCAGTAAAAGGCAATGAATAATAGGTAGCAAATTTTAGGAGAAATGGAATCCTTATAGGATACCTTCATTGTCTGTCCGTTTTACCTTAACTCGATGTGTTGTGTCGGAGGAAAATCAATGCAAAAAATACTATGGATTCAAATTCGTCGCTCAATAAAACGAAAATCAACTCAACGGTTCCATACAAAAGTGAAAAAAAACCTACAAGGTCAAAATGCTACAAGGTCAAAATGTCACAACATAGTGTCTAGGGTTTCGTACCCGAAGGGTGCCCTACGAGACCTGGGGTGTGATTCAGTAAGGCCTCATTCTAAACTTTGAATCTGAATCCGCTGTAAGTTTCTTGATTGGCATTCAATAAACTCGGTTGATAATTCGAATTTACACTAGCGCCACCATTGCGAGCGTGTCAGCGAGTTGAAATAAATTGACAGGGATATTTTGACAGTTAAAGTATGAGATGACGTAAGAAGCGGCATTCTGTAAGGTAATTTCCCAGTCACTTCGACGCTCACTTCGCAATCGAACCCGATTCAAAGTGTCAAATATATCAAGGTTATTTTGAAGTGAGAGTGAATAGCGGTGTGAGATGCGAGTTGTTGTTCGAATTTTACAGAATCGACCTACTTATTTCTAAGCCTCCCTCGTCTGTCTGTCAGCGGGTGGTAACTTTCAAACGTTATAGGTAGACGCTTTACTTTAGCCGCTATAACAACAAATAATAAATCAAATCAAATCAAATCAAATTCATTTATTTGCGTAAATAAGGTACAGAATGTTCTTATAAAATAGTATGTTGATCTCTTATTCTGCCATTAATTTCAGCGTGCAAATTTTACATAATTATTATTATCTATAGAAAAATTAATTGACTTGAATTGGGCATGCATTAAATAAATAAAGTATCAAATTGTATTAAATTAATTTTAAATTGATAACAATTCATTATTAATAATGTGACAATCATTATACTACAGTTCACGACTTACAACTTATAATCTAAGAACTCAAGTACACTATAAAAGCATTTATCAATTAACATTTTTGTCAGAATACGCTTGAATTTAAAAAATGGGAGTGACGTTTGTTACTTGGAATTTTATTATACAATTTTATACACATACTATAACTGTTGTTCGATGTAAATACGAGATTTGTTTTGGGTTTATACAGTTTGTTGGCATTATGAGATCGAGGGGCATAATAGCTTGTCGATTGCTGAAAAAGACTTTTATGCTTGTAAACAAAAATACAGGATTCCAAGATATAAATGCACGGTAGAGTCAGTATCCTATATTTCCTAAAGTATGGACGACAAGAATCTATTTGTTTCAACCCAAAAATAGCCCTTAAACACTTTTTTTGCATTACAAATGCTCGATAAAAAAAATAAAACAAAGTTTAAAATCGAATTTTCATGCAGTTTCCACCAATAGACATAGTGTTAAATGAGAAAAGTTTCTGTGTATCTATCATTTGTTAAGGTAAGATGTTAATTTGTTGAAATATGTCGATAATACCTATTTGAAGCCAGGCCCAGTCGCTAGTAAATGCATTATTTATTATTATTTATTTTCAGCCTGTATTGTCCCACTGCAGAGCAAACACCTCCCTTTCTCCTTTCCAACCCTCTCTGTCCAAAGCTAGTGTGGACCAATCCCTCCTGTAAGCGTCAAGCTCATCCCGCCATCTTCGCCTAGGTCTACTTCGATGTCGCTGGACGTTTTCCGGGACCCACATTGTGGTTGCTTTAGCCCATGATACGTTCGACATGCGGACGATGTGACCGGCCCAGTCCCACTTAAGCTTGGCTGCTTTTTGAGTGACGTCAGAGATCCGTGTCCTGGAGCGCAGCAGTAAATACATAAAGCAACATAAATTAGTTTACAATAAAAATATTTCACTATTCCAGAACAAAAAATTAACACCTGCCTGTGTAATAATATTACCTTTCTTTTACGATCTTTTACCGGCGAAGTAAAACATTTTTCCAAGAAGCGGAAAGACTATAAAATTAAATGTTATTTTTTCTGTTTACTACCTTCGCACAACATAAAAAAATTGTAAAACAGAGTGTGTGTGTGTGTACGGTCATCGACAAAACTTGATGAGCATTGTAACTTTTACATTGAATACTAGTCTATCACTGTAAAAAAAACCAAAGGGGGTGGTTCTGTTTTTTTATCATTGTCTCACTGAAGGAGAAAGGCCTCTTCTCCTACAGAGAAGGCACGAGCATTGGTGTTTGCTCAAGGTGGCTTGGCGATTTCAGATTTATTAATGATAAGTCCTGGTTTCCTCACGATGTTTTCTTTTACCGGTGTCAGTGATGTCGAAGATAAACTTAGAAAGTACATAATTATGAAATTGAAAAAGACCTTCCACTATATCATTTAAATAGGACGCATTGGCATATTCTTCACTCATATCACGGCAGGCCTCGATTTCGCAAACAAAAAAGTTTAATAAAAAAAGAAACCGCCTTCTAGTTTACTTTCGGAAGTCGGTGGCGGTGGCTTTGTGTTTGTGTGAAAATGACGATGATTGTTGAAGGTGGTGGAAACAAACATGGCGACTGGGAACTATGTAGATGGTTATGTTCGGTTACCCGTGTAAAGCCAGGGCAGGTCGCTAGTCTCAAATAAACTTAACACAGACACATTAAAATGAACATAAAGCGATTGTGACACAGCGTACCTACATAATTATATGCGAAAACGTCACATCAACAGGTCTCCATAAAGCCCGGGTTTATGTTGTATCAACAAACATGAAGAGTAAAGCGCGCTGTTCAAGCCACGACTTTGAAGCGCAGGAAATAGTAATGTGTGAAGTTTTGCGTTTGTGGTGCCAAAAACATTTGTTACATGCAGTTTGGAAGATGTTTGCGGAGAATATATCATTACGTTTAAATCTTGTCTATGTAAGTATTGTGTCTATGTTATTTGGCACTTATAGTTGAAAATGATACGACATATGCTTGGGTCTTGGCAGACGAATATTTGGACTTATATGAACCTTAAAAACAAGGAGCCTTTCCATTCAAAATATTTTGTCTACATGTGCTAGGCTTTTTCTAGTTTCAGATGAAAAAATTTAGGAGTTTTAAGATACTGTACCAGCAGTATCGTATCTGGGGTGTGATTCTGTAAAACCTCATTCTAAACTTTGAATCTGAATCCGCTGTGAGTTTCTTGATTGGCATTCTAAAAACTAGGTTGATAATTCGAATTTACACTAGCGCCTCCCTTGCGAGTGTGTCAGCGAGTTGAACAAAATTGACAGGGAGATTTTGACAGATAAAGTATGAGATGACGTAAGAAGTGGCATTCTATAAGGTAATTTCCCCTTCACTTCGATTTAAAGTGTCAAATATATCTAGGTCATTTTGAACCTTATGCGAAGTGAGAGTGAATAGCGATGTGAGATGTGAGTGTTGTTGTTTGAATTTTACAGAATGGACCTACTGGTATGAGATGTCTTATCTCATCAAGCATTTCTTGCTTATATGTGCTAGGAATGTTAGAGATTCTGTTGAAAAATTATAATAGGCCTATTATTGGTCCACTGTTGAGCAAAGGCCTTTTCTCTTACAGAGAAGGCACAAGCATTAATCACTACACTTGGTCCGTTTAAAAAAAAACAAAAGAAAAAATCTGACCTATGTACATTGGTATCTTCTATGTACAGATACCAGCACATCAAGTTACCCAGATCTGTCAATACAAGAACATAAGGTTGATATTGAATTGGAAAAAAAATACAGTTTGGTATAACTTAATGTGCTGGCGTCTGTACTGTGGCGATTATGATGCAATAGCCAATAGATAATAAACTCTATGGTTAGAACATTCTGCAAGCTTCTAGAATAAGTCAAATCGTGATGATAGTTTATATACGATGACAGAAGGCTGTCAAACAGAGGAGCCGTAAAGGCACAGTATAAGTATTAGTACTATCGTACAGTAGCGACACGCTCCGCCCCCCACCGAAACACTGTTCCTCACGTCTACCCGCGCCGCATTGGCTCTGGCAACGTGTTCTAGTTCAACGGCTGACTCGTGTCGCGTAGAAACGTGTATTCGTTCATTTGTGAAAATGAAAATCGAAATATTTTATATTACTTATATAAATTAAAAACAAATAATAATATATGAAATTATTATACATGTGCGTACTACCTGTTTTAAATTAAATACCATGAAATACAAGTTGGAAGAAATAAATAAAGAAACCAAAAGTATTGTAGAATACGGTGTAAATCATTTTCTCATCAATCGTCATTCCCTCCTAAATGCAATGAAGAAATGACCATGAGAGAATGACGAATTTTAAATAAAGTTACAAACTTCTTGGTAGGTACCTACTTACCTATTTGGAAGTTCCAATTTCAAGAATCGAGTATCTACATGAGATAGACTTTTAACACTTGTGTTGAGGCCGGTATCGCGCGCTCGCTCGCTCTCGCGCGCTTGTGGTCGCAGTGACAGCCCTAGCGATATTAACGCACACTCACGCACGTATCTGTACAGTCTGCTATTTTGGTAGTTGTGTAGGCAATTATATCGTTTCGTTTGTATGAAGTGTCGCGGGTGTGGTAAAGGCTTGGTCATGTATTTCGTCCACAAATTTAATTTTAATATAGTCTTCTAAAAGTTGCTCATACGTTTTATTTAACGTAGCTTAGATCCCGGACGTAACAAGTACGTTACAGTACCTACCACAATTATGTCATCTGCGTTGCCTTTTCTCAACTAATAAACAAAAAAACTAACAGAATGGTTAAAATCCATGCCCTATGATGCAATTGAACGACTTGTGGTAACTTAACGTAACATAACAACTCACAACCATATACACATTATACAGACATAACCTTACATACACACACATACACACACACTCACACACACCTTAATACCTCTTAATACACTTAACTTGGATTTTTTAGTTTTATTTATTTATTTATTTATAACAGCTTATACTATCATTACAGGGGTTTCCCTAATGCGACAGTTAAGACCTTAGACTAATAAAACTATACATTTACTTACAATAACAACAATTAAAATAACAACATTATTAACTCATTACACCATGCATATACAAAATAACATAATAACTATTACTATTAAATTATTACTTATCGTGTAAGTAATTATTCAATAGTAACAGTCTTTATAACAGTGTTATACATAGTCCACACAATTACTTATCATTTTGCCCGTAGCATAACATAAATAGCAATACCCTTGCGAATTCACTCCAACTACATGTAAACACATCAATCTGAGTTTGGAGGTCGTTTATTTTATTTTTTTTTTTTTTATGCTTTGTTAGTAAGAATGAAATTCTTAATAATTAATTACGATCTAGCCTAAAAGACTAATAAGCAATTTAACTCTAACTTAATATGTTACGTGATAGATTATAATATAACTAAAAATAGTGTCCATTAAGACTTTTATACAAGTCTGTAGCACTTTCTTAGAGTCTGATATAATTTATAGAAACACTATGTTCATGTGTTCGATGTATAGCACAATATTGTTACTATTCATTCACTTTGTACACTACACTAATTCAAAAGGTTTAGTTCTTTTTAGCCTACGCACTAAGTCTGTATTGTCTAGCAGCTGAATTGCCTCAACATTCACGTGTCGGTGAAGTCTGTGTTCGTGGGCGTCAGCAAATTTTTGAATAATAGTTGTGACGGATTCCATTTTAAGGTCACGGTGAAGGTCGTCATTTCTTATGTACCAGGGTGCATTGACAGCATCCCTCAGTACTTTATTCTGGAATTGTTGGATTATTTTCACGTTGGTTTTTTTAGTACAGCCCCAAAGTTGGATACCATACGTCCAAATTGGCATCAGAATATGTTTATAGAGGGTTATTTTATTATGTACTGATAGACAGGATTTCTTTCCGAGCAACCAATACATGTTTTTATAACGTATATCGAGTTCCTGTCTTTTCTTTTTGACATGAGCTTTCCAACGCAACTTCGCGTCGAGAGTTATGCCAAGGTATTTAGCTGTATTAGCATAAGGCACCTGCATGCCATTTATATAAATTGGATGATAGTCCAAGTGTTTGTTTGTGAAATCAATGTGAATTGATTTTGACTCATTCAGTTTGATCTTCCATTTTTGTGTCCAGTCATAAACTTTGTTCACAGCTAGTTGAACTTTTTCTACTGCTTCTCTGTGGCTTGATCCGGTGGCCATAATTGCAGTATCATCTGCAAAGGTCGCAATGGTGTTGTATTCTATTTCTGGGATGTCACATGTGTATAACAAGTACAAAATTGGTCCTAGCACACTTCCTTGAGGTACACCAGCTTTTATAGCTTTTAGCTCTGAATATGCGTCCTCCTGCCGTATTCTAAACATTCTATTTGTTATATACGACTCTAGGATATCTGCAAATTCTGGTAGCATGCGTCTGAGCTTGAATATTAGACCGTCATGCCAAACTTTGTCAAAAGCTTGCGCGACATCTAAAAACACGGTGGCGCAGACTTCCTTATTTTCAAGCGTTTTTTCAATTACGTTAGTTATTCTATGTACCTGGTCTATTGTTGAGTGTTTTTCTCTGAAGCCAAATTGATGATTTGGAATAAGGTTTTTATCTTCTATAATTGGTTTTAACCGTTTCAATAACAGTTTTTCAAATAGTTTTGATAACACGGGCAACAGAGAAATAGGTCTATACGATGATGCTTCTTGGGGTGGTTTCCCAGGCTTCGCAATCATAATGACTTCAGCAACCTTCCATGACTCAGGTACATGTTTTAATATAAATGCAGCATTGATAAGCTTGGTCAGCTTTACTATGGCTTTGCGCGGGAGGTGTTTTAGAACTTCACCTGTAATGAGGTCATAACCCGGAGACTTTTTCGAGCTTATGTTATTTTCAATTTCTCTCATTACTTCTTTCGGAGTCACAAGATTAATTCTTTGATTTTGTGATAAATGTCTACTCTCAGGTATTTTTATTGAGCTTTCATTGGGTTGAAAAGTTTCTTCTAAATGTTGAGCAAACCTTACCGCTTTTTGGTCATTACTTATGGCCCATTTTCCGTCACTATTTCTGATGGGCGTTTTCTGGGGTCGTTTATGGCACGGAAAGCTCTGGTAAGGGGTGCCTTGGCGAGCAAGTTAGTCCTGGCTGTAGGTACCAGTAGCAGTGGCGGGCGACGCCGCCTCCACACGTAGCGGTCCGGCACACACAGACTCAAACGCTGCAATATTAAGTTTCATTAATTAGTCTGGAACCAAATTTGCATATTCTGTCCTGTTGTTGGGCGTTGATAGCTGCGCCACAGTTTTTACTTTTGTAGCTATCATCGTTTCTTTTGTAAAGATTGTGTAATTCTGATTTGTTCCAAATAAACGTTTTTTCAAATATGTTGGGGTTTGGCCAATACAGGTGAATACCAGTGTTTTACATGAACGACTTATTATTTACGCAAAGCCTACTTTGACTACTTAAGATCTACCTACATAATGCCTAAGATTAGTCACAAGTCGCTCGTGTATGTAAATCTCTAAACAATAAAACGGCGTCAACTTAAAGCCTGTTCGAGGACTTTATTAAGCTACCAACAACAGGCATAACATTTTTACTGTACCTTAAATTTCGTTGTACCTAAGCTTAATTGGACGTACGCGTGATTTTAACATAACATTATATAGTAGGTAACATTTACTGTACTTTGATGTGCGGATTATTTTGTTGGATGTTTGAAATGTGAAACGAATGTTATTTTACGTAATAACTAGCTACTGGCGCCGATTGCCTTGTTCATAAACTAAACTAAAATAAGACAATTGGCATCTCTTATTACCAGGCAGCTGAAGAAAAGGACGGCAATAGATAAGAACTAAGTTAGAGATGTCAAATTAGTGTTTTCTTTGAACCTCGCCGTTTTTTTAACCGACTTCAAAAAAAAAGGAGGTTCTCAATTCGACGTGTATGTTTGTATGTATGTATGTTTGTCCGCGATTATCTCCCGTTTGGCTGAACCGATTTTGATGCGGTTTTCAGAAAAGTGTTTGTTACATTCTGGGGAAAGTTTTAGTATACAACAAACAGAAATTTATACAGCGCTTTTTGAAAAAAAACAACGAATACCAAGAGGACGTTTTCGTTTCTTCCATCTTTCCATCTTTGGGGGACTGTCAATCTATGTTTTAACTTTGTTGCCGTTCGTTAATAGATTTGGGCGATAAAGAGGCACTAAAAAGTTGAAATAAAAACTTTTTCTTCTTCCGAAGCTAAAGTCATGTGTGTTCTGTGCTAAAGTTATTTATGCCTTTTTAGTTCTTTTCGAAGGCGGTTCTCTTTTTTCAAAAAAAGTTTTTTCAATCAATACGTTCTGATATTACAACAACTAGGTATAATTTGTATGAACATTTCAGATTGACAGCTCTTATTAATATCCGTTTCTTTCTTGTTTTATTAGGGAGAAAGAGATATAAATAGCTTAAAATAAGTTTAGGTACACTCTGTCCACTGGTTTAATCGTTTTTCGACAGCTGCAACTAGTGAACAATATTTATGTTTTTTGAAAAAACTGATACGCATACCTGTATTATAATGTCTGTAAGAGGTCATAAATAAGATAATACAACAAGATTAGGCAGTTTATTTAATTATTTTTATAACACATTTTAAAGTTAACCTAAGGTAATCGGGAATAATTACATTATTAGGCAGCTGTCAAAAAACCAATAACCCAATGAACACGGTATAGTGCACAAAAGGATTGACACCATTGCCTGCTATTTCGTCTGAGTAGGTAGTTCAATAGGTTTGCCCGTGCCTTGTATAGCGCGTAAAGTTGCCCGGCTGTCATTCGTAGATCATTGACAGTCGTTATGGGTACCTAGTCATAAGCCCGAAACTCTGACATCCAGACCAAGGGTAATCATTGTGGAGGTCAGACAGGCAGTCTCTCTGACACTCACAGTGTAAGACACTCTTAGGGTCTCCCCACATTTATCGACGCGGAATCGGCTAACACCGGTCAAAAAAGCCTTTATGTCTACGTAATAAGGGTGTTACTAATACCATTCGCATCGGCTCGGCTCGGACGATGCGTCGCGACGCCCCGGCCGACGGCGAAACGAGCCGTTTGTCGATTAGCTGATCGCATCCGTACGATAAGTCGAGTAGTGTGGCGATACGCACTCGGCTTAAGCCGATTCTGCGTCGATAAATGTGGGGAGATCCTTATTCTTGTATAATACTGTTTAATCCACGGATATTGAGGGATATGGCATAGAGGCGTGGCACATGTCGCCTGCATTTGGCCTAACTAAGTTTATGTACGCGCGACGTCAGTCAGTACTGTTTAGTCGTTTGTTTACATCGTATCGTGTAATGTCATTTCGATTTTTACAAAATGCCGAATTGTTCCGTTCTTATTTGTAGAAATAGAGCAATAACAACAAGCCTTAAGACAAGTGGAGTGTCATACCACCGGTAAGAAAAAGATCACTGCATTCATTATAATATTTTAGGATTTTACAAATTTCTTTGTTGTGAAATATATTTGACGTGTAAGTGGTGTGCAGCATTGACATATCGATATCGATATTAATTGTTAGCTGTTGTTCCTACGAAATTAACCGTATCATTATTATTAACATTTGCATAATAATAATATAAAATAAGAAAGTCCGGCTAAGCAGCCCACAACTTCCAAGGTTGACCGGCGAAATGTCATTCCGAAAAAAATAATATGCCAAGCAGTCGATCTTGGGATTCGACTCTATAAAGAGCTCGACAAAACTGTTGGTTTACTGTGCTGATGTATATGTCACTCTGTATTTAGGTGGTTTAAGGCCCTATACGAACTGTAACCTTAGGGGTTTGTTCGAGTAACTGTATTGTTACTATACCTTTTAACCTACTTTATCTTGTGACTAATTACCATTTGTATTGTGTTATTTTTAATAGTGTAAATAGTACTGTAACAAACACTGTAATTGTTTATAGTCCCAATAAAATGGGAACTCTAAACCCTGACGATATACCGCTCGGCTCTCCTGATTTTTGGTGTTTATAATACCTACCACATCGAAAACTGAAAGAGCATGTGCATAAATCCTTATTTATATAAATGAGAGAAACTAGACATTATTGATTTTAGATTTTAAGTACGTCAGTTATATCAATTAACTGACCCACCTTTGCATTAAATGGTTGAGATTTTTTTAAAAACGAATCGGTAGAATTTTATAATTAGTTTTATTTTTCTACCATTTGAGAAAAGTAAATAAAATTCATACTAATATTATAAATGCGAAAGTAACTCTGTCTGTTACGCTTTCACGATGAAACGGCTGAACCGATTTTGATGAAATTTGGCATGAAGATAGATTTAACCCCGGGGAAGGACATAGGGTACTTTTTTTCTGCGACTTCGTCTGCATTCACTATAACCGACATTCACGCGGACGAAGTCGCGGGCAAAAGCTAGTATAAAATAATTTCACATTCTATTGATACGTATACTAAAAAATCTCAACCATTTATGAAAAGGTGGTTCAATTGCTACAACTGACATACAGTCACCAAAAGAGATAAGTATCCATGTCGTCGGGAATAGTTGAAGTTTACTTAGAAACCAACGGAGGCTTTTAAATGAAATTTAATTAAATCATTGAACTGTTTATTCTCTATTCATTGTATTTTATTTTATTCATAAACACCCATCGGTTTCTAAGTAATCTTTAACTATTCCCGGCGACATGGATACTTATCTCTTTTGGTGACCGTACATGTAAGTGTGGTAATCTTGAAATGGCATAAGTACGGTCGAACAAGCTAATTGGTTTACAGGCAAAAATATTCATTTTTCTACTATACTAACAATTTATTTATTTTATCTTTAATACGTAGGTACCAGGGATACATACGTGCTCGAGATAAGAAAATGGCATAAAATTAAATGAAAAATGAAAACCTTCTTAAACCTTTTTTTTTCCTGTAAACCAATTAGCTTGTTGGACTGTTCAAGGTTATATATTTCCATCGTTAATTTTCTACAGTAAAAAAATAGTAATAATTGATAAATATTTACAGCCTATCAGACACCAATATGAGTCGATTACTTTAACCCAAATTAGAATTCCCTGTACAATAGAATCTTACTTTCACATATTATTGACAATGTACCAAAATTGGTTTTTTGGTTTAGTTAGCCTTTCGTAGGGTCTATAGGTAAAGCGATATTATAATAAACACTACAAAAGACGCCCAAAATACATTTCTGTTTTTTTTTGCACTCTGCTTTCATCGATGTTTTTATCGATAAAATATTTATACCAATCCCCCTTCCCTATTTTAGACTAGTGTTGCGTGTGTGCATTCAGTGCCTATATCTATACTTTCTAGTGCCCGCCCCTTTCGAGCATGTGTGTCATAAGGTAACACAGCATATTTTATTGTTTACGTGCGAAAATAGTATTATGTGTGCCGTATCACTTTCTTAAGTTTTTGTGTGAGTAAAAACAAAACACAACTTAGGCGACACTAGGTTTTGAACATATATTGAATGATGGCATATTATTATCTCTCGGACATCTATGGTTTAATCCAACACCCACACCCCCCCACACACGCATCCCCAAACACGCCTACCCACACACACACACACGATACACATCGACTTACTCACACTCACTACAGATGTTTACTAACAATGCTAACACTTTAATACCAAACCATACTAGTTTTTTTCTCGCTTTCGCTTTTTTTTTAATTTAATTAATTTTTTGCTTTTATTTTTAACCCCCGACGAAAAAGAGGGGTGTTATAAGTTTAACGTGTCTGTGTGTCTGTGTGTCTGTCTGTGGCACTGTAGCTCTTTAACGGGTGAACCGATTTGAATGCGGTTTTTTTTATTTGAAAGCAGATTCTCTAGCGATGGTTCTTAGACATGTTTCATCAAAATCGGTTCAGCAGTTTTAAAGTTATCAGCTCTTTTTAAACTTAAAATTTAAACTTAATTATCTTGCTTTACTCATAAAAGTTGTAGTTTTACGTTAAACAAAATTGTTAAAGTACTTTTTTTTACTTTAGGAATGTATCTAGCTGCCAGAGGGTGGAGACCTGGTGACCTGAACCACACAGTCTCCCACAGTAAAACTATATTACGTATGAATCTATGAACTGAAATTGTAATAATGTCTGCAATGTTTACTGTGGTGAGAAATAAATACTTATTATTATTATTCAGCTGCATCCGAGCTGAAACCGACCCCATCATAGTTAGAAAGAGAAATGAAACCTTACGGTTTTCTGGCAGAGGTCGAAACCGCGATATATAAATCACTGACGAATCATGCTCAGCCGTCTAGAGTTTTACCAGACTCATTTTCAGAAGCTTTGCCTTTTCCCAGCATAGTTAGAAAAAATCTAGCCTAAGCTATAATAGTGGTAGGATACATAGTTTCCTAATATAAACGATGTCACTACAACTTTACCACGAGGAACAGTATACCAGTATCAAAACTTCTCCCTACATTTAGCCACATAGATGGCGTTGTGTATTGAAATTATTCAGCAATGTTGGCTCAATTACATCGCTTCCTGTTTGGGTCGGATGTGCATTACCTCACTAACTACCGCTGTATTATGTACGGGCACTTTATGAACCCCGCTACAAAGTTAATGCGGATGTTATTTTATGCTTTTAACCGCATAACAAGGTTATGTGTTGTTATAAATCAATTTTCACTGTAAAAGAGGAATAGGCTTCTGTAGATATCAATTGTATTTTCTATATCGTACAAAATATACCTATCGTGTAAAAGATATCTCGTGTGATGAATTTGGTGAAGTTTGGAAGAATGTGTGCGCGTCAGCAAGATCCACCAATGTGGATACAAAAATTCAAATTCCTACGTTACATAATGACTCCGTATTTTTATTTTGAAGGTACTTACCAAACCTTTTATCCTAAAAATAGACCTAATTTTTTTGGTGGTGAAAGTAAAACAAGCGATAGGGTATTTTACTCTATACGAGGAAAAAACTATAAATATGTTATTGAGATAGTTTAGGCATAAAGCAGTCGGAAAATTTAAGTTTTATTTCATAAAATAACAAAACAAATTTTTAAATTCAATTTAAAGTTTTCAGTATTTTTAATCTGTTATAAAACACCGTGAAATATAGTAGCGGCCATGTCATTACGCCATACGGCTGTGTAAACAAAAAATTGTCAACTGTCAGTCAACCGATTGGCGAAATATAAGGCTACTTTTATTATTTTCGTAAACAACGTATTTTTTTCATTAATACACCTATTACAAAATATGCTTTTAATTATTTTTAAATGATATACAGTTATCATATTTATTATGAGCTTATTTGATACCAAACGAACTGACGTCATTTACGCTGAGCAATATGGCGTCCAGTAAGACGCGTTTTCGTCGAACTACGCGCGAAATTTGAAAATTTTAAATTTAGATGCATTTTTATGGCATTTATCGATTGAATAAAAATGTTGTGTTTTTTTTGGTGGCATATTAGCACTACAGAATTTCATTGACACACTTTTCAAAAATGGGTGTAATACCCTATTATGTTCCTTATTGACCAGGCACTCATCGTACCCGAAATTTACAGTAACATCTACTTACATCGCCGACTTGTCGATCAATATAATGGTTATCTCTCATTATGACAGCATGGCACCAACACAGCATACAATATACCATGAAAATTTGAGCTTTAAGTCATTATCATCATCATGTCAACCTTTATACGCCCACTGCTGGGCATAGGTCTCCCCAAGGGGGAGTTCAGGCGTAATCGTCATGCTTGGCCGATGCATGTTGGCGATCGCAGTAGGTGTTATGGTACTGGAAAGATGCTGCTGCCCATCCTCTGCTCAATATCCCTTTTACGACACCCACGTGTAGAAATGGGGAAGTACTATTCGCGGCTGGCACCACACGGCTCAAACGGCCTAAGCTTTAAATCGTGAACATTAAAATACTTTTGAAAATGATATGATCAATAAAGTGGCAGCTCGTGAGCGGTGCGCTGGCAGTTAACGGTTGGATCTTTCGAGGCAATTCCGGACGGGATGATACACATATCATCAGCCGGTAGACGTCCACTGTTGAGCAAAGGCCTCCCCCAAGAGGGATGGGGGGGATTTGAAATAATCCACCACGTTTGGCGCCTGCCAAGCGTCTAGGATCGCAGTGAGGTTGATTTGATAAGTACACGGAAGCCGCTGCTGCCCGACTTCCGGATTTCCCTTAGTCGCCTTCTACGACACCCTCGACATGAAATGGGTGTGTGCTTTTCCAGGACACCCCAATGGTATAAAGACATACCGTCACAGTATTCCCAAACCATTGCAACTCTTGGAAGTCAGAATCAACAGTGACGGCCACCAGAAAAGTGCCGAGGCAATGAAGCTTGACGAGTCCCGGAGATACTATTTAACTGAATAATAATTATGGTTTTTATATTGTTACATGTTTTTATTTAAAATGTAATTTGACATTGTATAAATAAATGATAAATGGAATAATAATAATAACTTTACTGAGCAAAAACATTTTGAGTACAAAAGAACTTTTATACTTGAGTGGAGGTTTATATTAGAGTGGAGAGCAGAGAGCAAGACCAACGAAATTAATCAGAAAAGAACAGCGGAAGAGTAAGAAAAAAATAAATCTTCACTGTCCTTAACATCAAGCAGAACACAGAAGGCCAATAGGCACAAAGAGACATTTACAACTGGGAGAAACCCAATAGCCAAGCACCACGGGATGGTGCTGTGTTGGAGCGGTGCTGATCTAGTTAGCGAAGACCATAAAGGCGCTTTATCACGACCTTCTCTCACCATTGAATTAACATCCAGGACCATGGATGACCCATTTGAAGATTTTTCCAAAACGAACGTGAGAATTTTTTCCTTTTTAACTGTATTGATTTTGGTATTTTAGTTCTATTTAAATTTCAAAATTTTGGAAGTAGGTATAGTAAAATGTCGTGAAGGCCTATGAAGGCGTACGCCTGTCATGTATGAGGTTGTGGATTCGAAACCGGGCTTGTACCAATGTGACTTTTTCAATTCATATGTACTTTCTAAATTTATCTTGGACATCATTGGCATCGGTGAAGGAAAAACATCGTGAGGAAACCTGGACTAATAATTGATATAAGTCTGAAATCACAAATTCGCCTTGAGCAAACGAGGTGATCTATGCTCTTGCTTCTCTGTATGAGAAGAGGCCTTTGCACTGCAGTGGGACAATTATAAGCTGGTATTATTTAGAAGTATTAATAGTAGTGTGTGCGCGCGTGGTTGGGTGTGTATTGGTAGGTCATGTAGTTTTATTGAGATATTGTGGGGTGACTTAACTTAGCTCAATTTAAAATAGTTTTTACTCGTAAATCAACTTCGATAAACAAATGACATAAAATGTAAAAATAGAATATTAGACCTACATATTATTGTAACCAAATTTAAACACATTAATTCGTTTCAGAGCGTACACATTAAAGTGTAATTTTAGCTGTGTACATAAAATTGGCACATTTGATAGGAACATAAATCTGGCATACACCATGTCTACTAGTATTTGTAACAAACAATGACGACATCATGAATGCATATTTTTATAACTTTCAAATGTATACATCTTTTTGTAGTCGACTGTACAAAATGATTTCGCCGATGTAAGGCTACGCCGTATTTAATACAGTATTAAAGACAAAATGTTATAAGTCTGTAAATTAATGTTATAAAATGATTATCACTTTTAATATTAAAATATTAGACAAATTTTGCATAAAATCTAGCTTAGCTAAAGCCATTAAAACAACAATTATAAAGTAGCCATACTTAATAGTAACTGTACATTTAAGTGAGGGTATTCTTTATCCTACTAAGACCACAAACTGCTTCAAAACTTTCATTGTTTATGTCCCATTAAAAGCATTCCCAATACCTATTAAACACACGCTAATCTAGCCTTTAGTGTTCACAATTTAAGGGTCATTATGGCTACCTGCACGGCTATAAATGCCATAATATGAGCTGAAACTAGTTCACTAAACAAGAGGGTTTTACACCTCATTACTTTGACTTAATCCAAGGGATATTAACACAAAGCGTTTACACGACACGTGACGAGCACGAGACGATTTGGATTAGTTTGTAATTAAAAGAGTGGAAATGGAAAATGAGTGTAGGACTTTTGCATTGGTTTAGTGGTAGCAAGCGCGACTGCAACCAGTGGGGTATTCGGACCAGAATAGTACCCACCCAAATCATCCCGAGTCTGAAAGTCGGGCAGCAGCGGCTTCCGAGTACTTAACAACCTCACTGCGATCTCCAAGATGCCTGCCAAGCATGGGGATTAAGGGAACACCCTTTACCCTCGGGGGAGACCTTTGTCCAACAGTGGACGTCTCCAGGCTGATGATGATGATGAAACGCGTCTATTGGACTCTTGGGTTAGATGCACAGGTCGGTAGGGAAGACACGGCGCGGCATTGGCTGTCAGATTGTGACGCTTGGAAGGAGCTGTGCCGTGTCCTCATCTCTGGAGTAGGCAGTGACTTGTCGCTGCCAGCCGTTGTCGACTCGAAGGTCGGTAGCGAGGAGTCCTGGGACGCGGTGGTATCCTTCTTCGAAACAGTGATCTCGCAGAAGGAAACTGCGTATAGGGCAAGGGAGAAAACATCCATTCACCTTTTTAGAAACACCCATTTGACGACACGGTTGGCGCAGTGGCTGAGCGATCGACTGCTGCGTTAACGTTTGTGTGATGAGCACTTGTGTTTGCCTTGTGTCTGGGTGTTGTTTATCTACACATGTATGTATTTAAAAATGTATTTGTGTATGTATATCAGCTGTCTGACACCCATAGTACAGGGTCTCCCTAGTTTGGGGTCAGATGGCCGTGTGTGAAATGTCTCCCCACATATTACCTGGCCTAGAGGGTGGACAACGCCTCCTTCCAGCTCCCCTAAACGGCTCAAGTGCAATCAATTGGGTTTTTTTCAGTAGCCGCTTGAAGGCTGGTTTTGTGCTCGATGGTAATTTGGGAACTATCGATGGTAATCTTCCTTCGGAAGTGAGTGTGGGAAACTGTAAATGTCAGGTGCTATGAGTAGCAAAAAAGAACATAATTTACTGTTTTGGTTACACCAAAAGCTCAGTTATATTTTCAGGACACTGAACGAACAAACTCAGGCCAATATTTTTAACCGACTTCAAAAAAGGAGGAGGTTCTATGTTCGATTGTATGTATTTTTTTTATGTATGTTCACCGATTTCTAAACCATTTGTGGACCGATTCTGATAAATTTCATGAAAATATTCCACCCCTAAGGGTAGAAAATTAAGGGATGCCTGAAATTCTTTGGTGTCACCGTTTCGTAATTAATTTGTATGATAGGCACTAATAAAAAGCGATAATAAAAAACTTTTTTACAAAAAAGACAACCACTATAAAAAAATATCTTAAATTCGCAAGTCGGTGGCAATCCAAAACAACAAACCAAAAAAGCTTTTTACAAAAAAGACAACCGCCTTCAAAAAGTGAAAAATAACTTTAGCACAGAACACACATTGACTTTAGTTTCGAAATTCAGTGGCTTTGTTCTGTTTGTTGTTTTGTATTGCCACCGACTTCCGAAACTAAAGTCAATGTGTGTTCTGTGCTAAAGTTATTTTTCACTTTTTGAAGGCGGTTGTCTTTTTGTAAAAAGCTTTTTATTTTCCGCTTTTTAGTACCTCCTTCTCATTCAAATCTATTAAGAAAAGATGGAAAGTTATCTACTACAAAGATTGATGAAACTAAAACGTCGTCTACGTAAAATTTTTGGGTAATTGTTGATTTTTCAAAAAGTGCTGAACCAATTTCGATAAAATTTATATGGAACCACCCCTGAAGCATACAATATCTATTAAAAAAAGAATTTTCAAAATCGGTTTACGTTTGCCTGAGAAATCGCGTAACAAATCGCGCACATACTTAATGCAAATTTAAGACTTATACGGTTTTCTCATGGATGCCATGGTTAGAACTGGACCAAATTAAAATGGGACCACACGGGAAGCACTAGCTTCCAAATAAAAAAAGAATCATCAAAATCGGTTCACTCAGTCCGGAGAAATCAGGTAACAAACATAAAAAAAAAATAAAAAAAAAATACAGACGAATTGATAACCTCCTCCTTTTTTGAAGTCGGTTGAAAACCAAAGCCATCGACTTGCGAATTTAAAGTTACTTTTTGGAGCCGCTTGTCAGATTTTTTTGAATGCTGAAACTCAAAAATAAAAACTAAACGTTTGAATTTTGACCCACTTCGTAACGCGCACACATGTCGCCAGTTACAATCCGAAATATTCTTTCTTTTATATTTGGCGGGGCACGGGTTAGATTCTACAAAAAAGGTTCTAATTAATATATCGTGCTAGGTATCATTTGAATGAATTACTTCTAAGAAATTATTATTATTGAAGTGAAAACTTCTTTAGCGGCGTTGAGCACTTTTTCTGTAATGGGTATAAAATCTTAAACTCGCGTCAGGACACGTGACCTGATCGAAAAAGCGTAAGACGGATGGAGAGTAGAGTAAAATAATTGTAATAGATTTAAAGTGTTAAATTTTTAATGTAATGTAAATTGTCATGTTTGTGTACGATAGCGCAATAAATGAATATTGTATTCTACCACATAAATGATAGTACTTTTATACTGATAAAGCAATTGGTGCAAAATTATTCCCTAACCATTCCAAAATATCAAACATGCTCAACGTTAATAATCAAGTTTTCACTTCTGCCGGCACTCCCGGTTTTTTTAATGAGACCGTTCCTGAGGTAAATGCGTCGTGTTTACTTTAAACCTGATGTGAGGTAAAACTATGCTTGGCAATACGACACGGTTGGCGCAGTGGCTGAGCGATCGACTGCTGCGCAGCGTGTTGCGGGTTCGATTCCCGCCCAGGGTAAACATTTGTGTGATGAGCACTTGTGTTTGCCTTGTGTCTGGGTGTTGTTTATGTATATATGTATGTATTTACAAAAAAAAAATGTATTTGTGTATGTATATCAGCTGTCTGACACCCATAATACAGGGTCTCCCTAGTTTGGGGTCAGATGGCCGTGTGTGAAAATGAAAATCCCCACATTATTATTATTATATACATTTTTTAAATAGAGCTACTTTTAAGTAAAAGTTTCACTTTTTGATTTATTCCCAAATAGTAGAACTAGTGGGAGTAAAAGGTCCCATTTGTTCTATCGTAGAACTGTGAAAGATCTAGTAGAACTAGTGGGAATAAAAAGTCCCATTTTGTAATATCTAACATCGCAGAACTACTGGGAAAAAAAATGACCCACTAGTTCTACCGTAGAACTGTTCTGTAGAACTAGTGGGACCAATCCGTGGTGACGTGATGCGAGAGCTAACTGATACGTCACCTTGTGACAACAGCCACCCCTCCCGCACCGCGCACTTACCTCAGGAACGGTCTCAGTTAAGCGATCGGGCTATACCTAGGTGAAGTGAGCGTGAGGTAAGCTTTCAGTCCCTAGTATCGGTAGGATGGGAGCTAACCTCAAGCTTCACTTTATTTCACCTTGTGAGATTTTTAAATAATATACTCGTATATCGGTTGAATGGGTATAACATGGCGCTATGTAGATTCAACGATACTCCTTCGTTTAATAAATAAATAGACACAAAGGCACAGATTTCCACCAAAATTTTATGAGAACACACATTCATAATAATAATATCAACACATAAAACATAAAGTTAAACTTTTCACAGCCATAACTGTATGTCTCAATTTCAGAAACGAAACCATTACTTTCGTTGCTTCTAGTATGATTTTTCTGTCGTATATTTCTAAAAGAGTACGTATATTTTTATCTCTTCTGATGTACCTATATTTTTTTAACAATAATATAAATCTGAATTACGTACTTGAATAATAATAATAATAATATGTGGGGACATTTTCACACACTGCCATCTGACCCCAAACTAGGGAGACCCTGTACTATGGGTGTCAGACAGCTGATATACATACACAAATACTTTTGTTTTTTTTTTTTTGTAAATACGTACATATATATAGATAAACAACACGGAATGGAATGGATGAGTAAAATCACGAGCATGTTACTAGAAGTAGATTCCATGCTAATTTGGTATAAAACTTGCACTCCTGTGGTAGAATAGACAAGATTATAATATAAGGAGAGGTGGAAAGGGGTTAAAAATTTGCAGAGCATTTCATGTGCAAGGCAATAGTCAACATTCAAAGTTACCAGTTGGTGTGTACACATATTGTATTAATATTATTATTGGCCTTATTTTGTTGTGGCACTTTTCCTCTAACATTGATCAGCTGTAGTGCTCTGTAAAAATCTTGTATTTTTTTTAACGTTTTTTTACGAAACCAAATATTTTGCGTGTAGGTACATACAATGTTTTACCATAAACACTACGAAAAGTTAAAGTCGTTACCCAGCATGAAATTAAGTTTGACGAAGCGTAGATAACAACTATGTAATGTGTCTTTATACATCAATATTGATATTTTGTGTTGATATTAACGAAAAACTATGCAGAACTTTGAGAAATGCACAAAAGCGTATTTTTATTTTTATGCCTACACATGGACTAGGCAAAAGAAGAGAGAAAAATAATGGTGCCAACATAAGGCCTAAAATAAGGAGCAGTAAAGCCGAGAAAAAAGTAATAATGGTTGAGTTCTTAAATCACAACAAACCGTATGTCGGATTATATAAAGATCATTTCACACCAAACTTCGAGAGTGTTAGAGGTATGTTAAACGTGTGAAACTGTACTCGATTTTGTGGGCTGAACAAATAAATGTTGGAACATAGAGCTTCCTCGAATTAGTCCCGCAGAGGATGTTGGATGGACGTGCCTAATCGAGCGGGTGATTTGATTCGCAGATTATTGGTGAATGGTGGATGCACGCGTATTTCTGCGATTGTTTGTTTTGTATCATTTTGTAGTTAGGAATTCGTATTTGTAGAAATTATAGCATAGTTATGCGTTTTTTTGTACTAAAAAGGGAATTGGAAGTGCAAAAAAACTTTTTTGAAAAAAGAGAACCGCCTTCAAAAACTAAAAAAAGTGATAAATAACTTTAGCACAGAACACACATGACTTTAGTTTCGAAAGACGGTGGCTTTGTTCTGTTTGTTGTTTTGTATTGCCACCGACTTTCGAAACTAAAGTCATGTGTGTTCTGTGCTAAAGTTATTTATCACTTTTTTTAGTTTTTGAAGGCGGTTCTCTTTTTTCAATAAAGTTTGAATTTTCCACTTTTTAGTGCCTCCTTATCTCCCAAATCCATTAAGAAACGGCAACACAGATTTTGAAAGAAAACAGAGATTGAAAGTCAGTTGAAAGGAAAGGTGAAAAATGAAAACTTCTTCTTAGTTTTTGTTGTTTTTTTCAAAAACCGCTAAATAAATGTCTGTTTGTTGTGTACTAAAACCATCTCCAGAATATAACAAACACTTTTCTGAAAACCGCATCAAAATCGGTTCTGCCAAACGGGAGATAATCGCGGACAAACATACATACATACATACATACATATATACAAACATACGGGTCGAACTGATAACCTCCTTTTTCTTTGAAGTCGGTTAATACTCGTAAAACAAACAACACAATAAAATTAAAAACACAGTAGTGCCAAGAAGACATTATTCATTTGAACTAGTAGAAGTTATGTTATACAGTATGTCTGTTCTGCTACAATCTCCCTCGGTGAACACCTAGGTGAAGTGAGCTGTCATCTGTCCCGACGCTAGGGATTTACAAAGCACTACAATCGGATGACAGCTCACTTCACCTAGGTGTTCACCGAGGGAGAGTGTAAAAGAATAGCACTGCAGTTCATTGAATTTTGATGTTAGGTTTACTTTCAATTCACACGACACGATTGATGTAGGTACTGGTTGAGCGATTGACTGCTGCGCTGCGTATCACGGGTTCGATTCCCGCACGGAACAAATATCTGGATGGCCTATATAAATAAATGTACTAATTTCACTATTTTCCAAGAAAAGAATCTTACATTTCGCATTTAATTCTACAAAAAACCACTTCACTATTCTTTATTCTTCTCTTCTGCAAACAAAAGACATCACATTTGGCGCCACACCCATTAAGATGGCCTTTAATAATTAATTTCATTCAAATTACCCCACCTCCCCCTCCTCTACACCCCACCGTCTCCGGCGTCTGAATAAATAAATATTTACTTTGTTAATTGAAAAATTATCTCACGCCGTATTCCAATACTGTAACACAGTGCACGATCCTGAACGACTTTTGAAGGGAAACTAACACTGTGTCCTTCTGTGTCAGTCGCAGTCCTTCTGTCTCTACTGTGTATTGTGAAAAAAAGTATGATTCATTTAAATGGAAATACAGCACTTACTGACTTTAAATGGCGACGGAGATGTAATTATAGTCCATTTGAGAAAGAAGATATTATGTTTTAAATTAATTTCATGGCAAAATATGACTAATTATTTTGTAAAACAATACCTCGGTGTATTTAGGTAAAGTAAACTGGTGAGGTATTGATCCTTAAAATCTGATCCAGTCTGGCCCTTTGCTGCCCTCCTCTAGCTACGCCCTAAGCCGAGGCCTTACTCCACAGGGGGTGCCCTTAGCGTATAGTCGCTTACTTTATAAGGTTTTCCCCTGGCATCATCTTTTAAGACACCGCAGGAAAGTCTAGTTTTGCAGCCAGCAAAAAAAATTAGGTGTTGATCCCTAGCATAACAATTTACCTCAAGCTAATCATCAACATCCTACAGTAGTCCTCGACTGGACTTCATTATCATCATCATTATCATATCAGCTTATTGCTGGACAAAGGACTCTCCAATCGCACGCCTTCATTTCGATTCTCAACAACTCTCATCCCACTGCTACCAGTCACCAGCCTGAGGGCATCCTACTGTACATCTCCAATCAAGTACATGTCTACTCCTACGACTAATATGGCTTCAGCTTGCTTATTCGATGAGCTGCGTCGACTTTGGTCATCTGCCAGTCACCTCATGCCGGTTATGATCTCTTGACCTCAAGGCCACTTCACCTGAATTATAAATACATAAAAATTAAGTATGCTTATAGAAAACAGGGATAAAATCTGAATTTTTCTGATTCTTTTATGTGTTTAATCATGACTAGAGACGAAATTTAAGATTTCGGTTGGTTTTTTATATTATACTGAGAAGCAAAGTGTTAGAAAAAAGAAACAAGCCAAAAAAAAAAATAGCACTTGCCATGACTTTTCTTCATACTTCTAAAAACTACCCATTTATGACTCGAAGATCTTTTAGTCCCAAGTGTTACCAGGTTCGTGAATTTATATAGTATAACATGGGCGAAAAAGGTCTATCGTTCACTTCAGATCAAAAGACGAAGCCTAAATAAAACCGTTTATTATAAAATAAAATATGTGACCTTTTTCCAACGTAACCTTTATCAGAAGACCTACATTTTGCACGAACAAGCATCGAATAAACTATGTCCCTTCATCCCCAGATGGGAATAAAATTAATATAAATAAGGTTCTCCCTTTAAAATACTGGCTCCTAAGAAATTCGTGTCTTGAAACCGTAAAGCCAAATGTTATTTCTAAAAAAAAATACTTACAAAATTGCGTTGGTTCCAAAATCAATAACAACATTACATATTCAACAAACTATCTTCCACGAAAGGGGAGGGTGGGTAAAAATGGGCATCAAACATTAATGACATCATTTGGAGTCCCGCAAAGATGCTGAGCAACGGCTGATAGCCGATAGAAACGCCAGTAAAGAGGGATATAATGTGAATATTATACAGTATACACTTTCCCCCGCTCTATGTATAATGACCACTGAAGGAATGTCACAGAAGTTGAGGAGGATATTCTAGACAGTGCACAAATGTAGACTAGTAAGTAATTGATTTCGATAAGCACGTAAAGTCGTTGGTTCCGGCTGTCATTTGTAGATCTTTGGCAGTCGTTAAGGGTAGTCAGAAGCCAGAAAGTCTGACCACCAGTCTTATCAACCGGTATCGTGTTACTCAGTAACTGGGTTGTGGAAGTCAAATAAGCAGTCTCTCCATGTGAAACACTGGTATTCAGCTGCATCCGGTAAAACTGGAAGCCGAACTCAACATAGTTAGGAAATGGCTGGGCAAATGATGAAGTAATTAATCTCGATTAAATTTTGTAGATAGAATATAGAAACTGCTTGAACATGCTGAGATAGGAGCCTTTTGGCCTCATACTGGACCAACTTTCGTTTTCTTGTTTTTTTTTTTTTTATATTTTACTGTGTTTCTGTCCTGGGGAGCGAATAAATTATTTTTCTTTCTTTCTTTCTTTCTTTCTAAACTAATGTTTTGGCTTGTAGTTAGTCAGTTTCTTGTCAAATTTATTACTAATATAATAAAACTGAAGAGTTTTTTTGAACGCACTTATCTCCGGAACTGCTGGTTCGATTGTGAAATTTTTTTCACCAATTAGAAGCTACATAATCACTGAGTGCTATAGGTTTTATTTTATTATAAAAAAAATAGGGATCCATCTGAAAAATCACGCGGAAGAAATGGAAAATATAATATAATGCCAAAAAGCTGGGACTCCTCGCAAAGGTGCGAAAGTACTTCACGTCGGAACAGCTGCTCAACTTATACCAAGCACAAGTTCGATCGTGCATGGAATACTGTTCGCACCTTTGGGATGGATCAGCAAAATACCAACTGGAGGCATTGGAAGTCATTGATAGACGTGCCAAGAGGATCATTAACAACCGCTCCCTGGTTTGGGCTAAGCTCCAGAGCCTTGAACATCGGCACACCGTTGCTAGCTTATCGGTCTATTATCGTGTACATTTCGGAGAGTGTGCTTTGGAATTGCACAATTTAATTCCCCCATCCCCATTCCATCATCGGACGAGCAGAGATACGGCGAAGCGTCACCGCTATATGATTGAAGTTCCACGGTGTCAAACCAAGCACTTTGACTCCACATTTATTGTGCGAACTGCCAGACTGTGGAATCCCACAGTCAGTCAGAGAGGCGAGCAGCGAATTCGCTGCTCGCCTCTCTGTTCCCTGACAAGTATAATCTGGGTATCTTCATGGCACGAGTGAACCGGTTCATCTTAGGCAAGCGTGTTCCAACTTAGGCCGCATTATCACTTAAGATCAGGTGCATTGCGGTCTTTTGTTAATAAAAAAAAATTGGTAATGAATATTAAATCTTGTAGTAAATTTTTAATTACGGATAATTTTGAAGCTAGCTTTGTGGTTATAGTGTTCTTGTCTTCCTTTGGTGTCATGATGTCCTAGTGGTTAAGACGGGCCCCGCCTCTAATGCACGGGGCTGTGGACACGAGAAAGTAGGTATCAATGCGAGTTTTTCAATTTCATAATATACTTTCCAATTTTACAAAAACAATTTTATGAAAATTATTTAAATTAAACAAAAATAAAACGAACTAATTCTACTGTACCATTTTTGCCGCTTGCACCTAACCTTTGCTCATGATAATGACGTTGTAGTTTTTTTATTATAAAAATTAGAATAAGCAAGCGATTTTGCTACTCTTTGAAACCACTGAAAGCAGACAACAAAAATAAAAATTGTTTTAAATACGAATTTTCTTTTCTTCATTTACATATAAGTCAAGAGACTGGCTTACATTACATAAATATTAGGAAAAAAGTAAATAATTTTGTCTTATTTACCCATTATTTAGAACCATGATTTATCTATACTAATACTAATTATTTAATATTTAAACGCTGAAGAGTTTGTTTGTTTGTTTGGTTGAACGCGCTAATCTCAGGATCTACTGGTTCGAATTGAAAAAATATTTTTGTGTTGGATAGTCCTTTTATCGAGGAAGGCTATAAGCCCATGCAAAGCCGGGTCGGGTTGCTAGTTAATAATAACCGTTAGTAGTATAGGTATAATAATATACGTAGTTTACATAAATAAAATCATCACCATCATCATGTCAACCTTTACACGCCCACTGCTGAGCATAGGTCTCCCCTAAGGGGGGATTGACCCGTAATCGCCATGCTTTGCCGATGTATGTTGGCGATCGCAGTAGGTGTTATGGTACTTACTCAGAAGGACGCTGCTGCTCATCCATCCTATGGTCAGTATCCCTCTGTCGCCCTCTACCACAGAATACTTAATAGTACTACGTACAGAAGGGACACTCCCTTCCCCGCGCTACATCAGATACCGCACCGTCACCCCGCACTAGGAGGGGCTAACCGCCGACTCTTTAGCCAGGGCGCTCAAAATTGCCGCGTAATGGTACGGGGCGATCGTGAATTCCATATTTTGTAATTAGGTAGGTAGGTACCTTAATTTACCATTATTGATGAATAAATAAACCTCTTTACATAATAAATATTATAATATTACGTTTATGTCATTACAAATCCGAGTATTCAAAATCAAATATCATTTATTTTATTTCTTTAAGAAATAAATAATTGAACGCTCGGACAAGGTCACTTCTGAATAATAATGCTCGAAACGTTCGGGTAGTTCCGTCGTCGTTCGGTTCACCCGACGCAAAGCGCTGCACTTTTCGCGCCATTTTGTACGCCACGACATCCAACTGATTCAACCCTACTAAAATTCACGCACACATTTGCACGTGTACAGACGTCATTTGGTTTTGTAGTAGTAATAGGTAATTATTTTGCAAGTTTTGTATGAAGTGTCCGAGGTGTGCCTCTACGACACCTACGTGTAGAAATGGGGAAATGGAAAAGAAAATACATAATAAAGAAAAAAGATCAATATTTTTTATGTCAATTATAATACCCATACTAATTTAACAAATGCGAATGTAGATTGGTTTGTTTATTTCTTTCACGGCGAAACTACAAAACCGATTATTATGAAAGAATCATGGCGAGATTAAAAAAAAAGTAATTTAGAGGGTTTAAAATATTTTCCAATGTGAAGAATGATAATAAATAAATAATAATAATAAAAGTCTTTATTTGGAACTTAAAAATATACATAGCAATGTTTATATGTAACGATGATAGCTGCAGTAGTTACAAACTGTGTCACAACTATCAACGCCCACCTCCAGATACAAAAGTAAAAACAGTTCCAGGTTATAACTAATTATTACTTAAACTAAGGAAAAGTTTATAATGAAACATAAATTATGTACTGAAATAAATAAATAATATTATAATATAAATTATATATTCGTAGTTAAGTGTTACTGGTCACTGTGTATGTGTCTGTGTAGTAAGGTGTGTGAGATGTGGAAGTGTGACTGTGTGTGGGGATGTGTTTAGTGGTGTGAATGTGATGTTATGTTTCAATTAATTTTTCCGTTTCATCGTATGTCTTTCATTTTAGCCATTCAGTTAATACCTTCTTAAGCACAATCCTTGTGAGAGGCTGTATTGTTAATACCTTATTTTTTTATTATACAGCCTAGAGCTAATGTGTCTAAAACTGCGACTCACAGCTACAGTTCTACAGAGTTCCGTAGCACAACCTCTGTCTGCGCGACGTACTACAGTAGCACATTATGGATCATAGTGCAACTGTCCATGTTTTCGGACAACTGTTTGCAGTATGAAAAGCTGTCTAACAGTTAGGACTTTGCAGAGTACAAATAGGTCTTGAGTTGGGAATCTAATTGGTTTATTTGCGATTACATTACCAGGAGTAGATTGATATACTTAGCATATTTTTAAACCCCCGCATTATTAAAATATTACGAAATTAATATAACACTTTTTCGTTTCATCTCGATGCCCATTTTGTGTTTATAAAAAAAAGAAAGTGACAAGCGATGTTAACCGATCTATAAAGTTGGCAGACAAGTGATGTGACAAGTGTGTGGAAAAAAATAATCATAATTTTAAGGTTTTCCCCTGGCATCATCTTTTAAGGCACCGCAGGAAAGTCTAGTTTTGCAGCCAGCAAAAAAAATTAGGTGTTGATCCCTAGCATAACAAGGGATAACAAATTACTTGACGACAAGGTTGGCGCAGTGGCTGAGCGATCGACTGCTGCGCAGCGTGTTGCGGGTTCGATTCCCGCCCAGGGTAAACATTTGTGTGATGAGCACTTGTGTTTGCCTTGTGTCTGGGTGTTGTTTATCAATATATGTATGTATTTACAAAAAACAATGTATTTGTGTATGTATATCAGCTGTCTGACACTCATAGTACAGGGTCTCCCTAGTTTGGGGTCAGATGGCCGTGTGTGAAAATGTCCTCACATATTATTATTATTATTCACATTTATTTATTTTATTTACATATTGTTATTTATATATTTTTAAATATTAGTAAAAAAAAAACATAAAAACATTTAAAAATATAAAAAATAGTAGCCCACCGGTATCGGGAATAGGGTCCAAGCTACCGGTGGTCAGGGCTCCTGAGAGAGGAATCTCCTGACTATACGCGCCGTGTCCAGGAGAACCGCTTTCTGTATCAAGCCCTTGATCCAGCTGCCCAACGAGAGCCTCCTTAGGTGTTGGTCGAGGCTCTTGGAAATGAGTCCATTGGCCGTAACGACTATAGGCACAATGACTGCTGTATTAACATCCCACATGTCGACAACCTCGCGAGCCAAGTCAAGATACTTAATTTGTTTATCTTTCTCGGTTTTCACGAGGTTCTCGTCATGCGGAACCGCTATATCAACAATCATTGCGCGACGCTCTAATCGATCTATCACCACTATGTCAGGCTTATTGGCAACAATAGTCCTGTCAGTGATGATAGATCGATCCCAATACAATGTGATGTTGCCATTTTCGAGAACTGGGTCGGGCACATACCTGTAGTACGGTACTTCCGATTCCACAAGCCTGTATTTTAGAGCAAGTTGCTGGTGGATAATCCTAGCTACAAGGTTGTGTCTATGCAAGTAGTCTCCGTTAGCCAGACGAGAGCACCCAGAGATAATGTGTCGGATTGATTCTCCCGGTCGGTGGCATGCCCGACAAATGTCAACCGTGCCGTCCTTCACAATATACTTCCGGTAGTTGTTCGTCATCATAACTTCGTCCATAATTATTATTATTATACTTAGCATATTTTTAAACCCCCGCATAATTAAAATATTACGAAATTAAAATAACACTTTTTCGTTTCATCCCGATGCCCATTTTGTGTTTATAAAAAAAAAGAAAGTGACAAGCGATGTTAACCGATCTATAAAGTTGGCAGACAAGTGATGTGACAAGTGTGTGGAAAAAAATAATCATAATTTTTTGGTACTATTTCCCATAAAACGATGCAATTTCAATGTAAGAACTGAGAAACGGCGCCTGTCAGTGTCACTGTTACTGTCAGTCGCTGTTTCGTTCTGAAATAATGAGCTTTTCGTTAAACTGTTAATTTTTTTGTGCGGGGTTTTAAAACTATTGAAAATGCCTGAAGATACTCTTCAGGCACCCAAGAATATAAGAATTAGAATTTCAACTTCTTTAAACACCTTAATTTTTTTTGTACAATCGTACCGCAAATGTACCTACTCGCCATGATTCTTTGGTACCTACAGACATAAATTTAACTGCAAGAAAGGATAATTAACTATAGGCTACTTTTTAATTCGCGACGTTCGTCTGCATCCGCGATAACCAATATTCACACGGACGAAGTCGCGGGTAAAATTTAGCATTAAAATAAAAGAAAGTTTATCTTGAAAATAAATATTAAAGTGTGAGGGCGTGTCAAAAAAATAATACATTGAATTTGTAATAATGTTGAGCGCCGTAGTTAGTGAGCAGGAGCACATGTGAGTTTTTAAATGTCTTTCTAGATAACGTTTTTCACGTTAACATAGAGGGTTGATTTTTTTACAGCATCAAGGACCGTAGACTTGAGTATATGGTTTTCAACTCGATACCTCCACGCGTTCCCGAGATAAAGGGTCTTGACAGACAGACAGACAGCCAGACGGAAAACAAAGTGATTAAATAAGGGTTCCGTTTTTTCTTTTTGAGGTACGGAACCTTAAAAACACACTAGGTATTACAAAAAAAAACCAATCGAATTGAGAACCTACTCCTTTTTGAAGTCGGTTAATATAACCAATTTTTTTCTAGCCGTCAAAATAAGATAAATGTAATAATCTGTAAACTTCTAGGTTGCTCAACGGGCTATGGAGACGGCAATGCTCGGGGTTTCTCTGGTGGATAGAATTCGCAATGAAGTCATTCGCCAGAGAACTAAAGTCACCGACGTTGCGCATCGAATTAGCACGCTGAAGTGGAAGTGGATCGGCCATGTCTGCAGATGGACAGACGGTAGATGGAGTAGAGAGAGAGACCGCGTTTAGGCAGGCAAGTGTAGTGTGGAATGCACTGCCGTATGACTTACTCAAAAACCGACACACACCTATAAAACTAAGCATGTTAATATATTATATTTTATGTGTATGTCGCAGCAAGCGATAATTTAACGATAAAGAGGATTCAAATTGATTATTGTAGTACCTACAAAAGAAATGGTCAACGCCGTGACGTCAGCTATCGGTTAAAATGGCGCCATTTGGACAGAGTCGTGTTGGAGAGTGGGGACCGTGCCAAGCTCACTTTTGCTCGAGACACCAAGCAGGACACTCATCTAGTACAAAACTGTCGGTTAACCTATTTGAATTAATAATAATAATAATATGTGGGGACATTTTCACACACGGCCATCTGACCCCAAACTAGGGAGACCCTGTACTATGGGTGTCAGACAGCTGATATACATACACAAATACATTTTTTTTTTGTAAATACATACATATATAGATAAACAACACCCAGACACAAAGCAAACACAAGTGCTCATCACACCAATGTTTACCCTGGGCGGGAATCGAACCCGCAACACGCTGCGCGGCAGTCGATCGCTCAGCCACTGCGCCAACCGTGTCGTACGACCACATTTAATAAAGTAAGGTAGTTAGTACTGCATTGAATATTGTTATTCTACAATGAACCCGATACCACCGAACCCAAACGATGTCGGCGCTACCGCTCAGCCATAACTGACGCCGACATGTATATAATTTTCTTTAATTTAAAGAACTGTTCATAGCTTTTTTGCACCCAGTCACATTGTTTTGATGTTCCTAGCTTTTTCCGGCGACTTCGCCCGCGTTATTTTTCTTACGGATCAGTAATTTTATTATTATAATTAATAGCCTATAGCACTAAGGGATAACGTAGCTATATTAACGAAAGTATTTATAAAATCAGACCAGATTTGCAAGATTGAATACAAACTCTATTTTAATTTATAATAGTGACGATCCAAAAGTTTCAAAAGTAATTGTATAATAATCTGAAGAATCGGATGTGTCTCAAGATATAGCCGTAGGTCATGGCGACCTTCCTTGGGTTGGTAAGGAACGGAGTTAATTTACGTATACTCCTATGATTGACTACGCCACATATTCCGCCATCGGAGGTATGATTCAAAATTGTGCTTTTTGAACGTCTCGAATCATCTCGCGCATCCCGTTGTTTTCCCGTCCCCGGCTCTTAGAATTCGACATCAGACGTTTCAGATCTTCGATTTTGCCGACCCCGTTGTCGCTGGCATAAGCAACAGGATCCGCGTACGAAGTCGCGGGCAGAGGCTAGTAAATAATAATAGCAAGGCCTCTTCTTATACAGAGTAGGCACGAGCATTGACCACCACGTGGGCTCAAGGCAGATTGGCGATTTCAAACTTATGCTAAGTCCTCACGATGTTTTTCTTCACCGAAAACTTAGAAAGTACATAATGACACTGAAAATGTCACATTAGTACTTGTTTATGCCCGATTGCGAACCCAAAACCTCGAGCATGAGAGGAGGGCGCCTTAACTGCTGGGCCATCATGACATTAAAAAATCATCATCTACCTAGCCTTTTCTCAACTTTGTTGGGGTCGGCTTCCAGTCTAACTAGATGCAGCTGAATATCAGTATTTTACATGGAGCGACAGCCTATCTGGTAAGACTGGTTGTCAGACTTTCTGGCTTCTGACTACCCATAACGACTGCCAAAGATCTAAGAATGACAGCCGGGATCAACGGCTTTACGTGCTTTCCGAGTCAAGGAGGAAACTCGGTATGAAAGGGATGGTCACCCATCTACAGACAGACCGCGGCTACCGTAGCTTAACCTTTGACGGATCGATCTGTACGGCTTTTATTTCGCCACGAGCTCCTTCTCATTAAAACATACTATTATAGTCATCTTTGGTAATTTTTATTAATGAAATTATAAAAATTATTTACAATTCTAGGACAAAGGCAGGGAGCTCAAAGGGCATCAAAAAACTCGTCCACATCGCTGTCAACGGGACACGTGCCCAACAGGCTGGCAGCATTGCCACGTTGTATGGCAATGCTGATTCTTTGACCCAAGAATAGACCAGCCTTCGGGTCACGTGAGGAGTCGACCAGCCGCTTGGCGATGCCACGAAAAACAATATGGGCACTCGGACCCCAGCATGGCCCTAGAGTTTCCACCCCAAACGGCTCAAATATATAGAGTTATATATTATAGTTAAATAATACAAAACATTGTAAAAGCACACCCTTATTATTTTCTGTAAGTAAATAAAATGTACGAAAAGATTTATCCTATTTCTTCAGAGATACTATCAAGTTAAGTCACTCTTTGCATTTTAATGTTCCCGCTGTCCCACAACCTGATATACTGTAATGTGATGCAATCTTTTTAGGCTGTGTGCCTCTTTTTACTTTTAAGAGCTCATTTTCTAAGGAGGTTTTAACTTTTTTTTCGAGTGTAGAAAATGTGTTGATGTCGGAAAGGTGAATATGGGGAAATTATGTTATGTTAGACAGTGTTTTATGAGATTCTAGTTCTTATTATAGATAAGCGACTATACCCTGTTCACAATAAGATTAGACATTTACAAAAACCTTTTGTACAGTCCGTTCAGCCGATTTTGACTTATATTGCGTTGGTAGCATGACAAATGGGAACTGCAGTAAACAGTTCTTATTGTAACCACCTTTTTGCCTCTAATGTCATCCTTAAGTCTACGGAATAGAAGTCAAAATTGGTTGAAAAGGTTTGCGTTTATGTCTAATCTTATTGTGAACAGGGTATGGTTTATTTGAATTTACGATTTTATTATAAAATGGTCTTTTTACCTCTTTTCTGGTCACGCGCACTAAGTAATGAAATATATTTTATGTGCATATTAAATGTAATATTTAATGTAACTAATAAATAAAAATAACAGTTTGTGGATAAAAAAGAATGACTCTTGTATTTGAAGAAGATATTAAGATTTATGTTGTTGACCGGTAGATAAGGTTCGCATGGCCATGCTTGCATGTTGACGATCGCAATTTATAGGACATGGTCACACCCGCGACACTTCATACAAACGAAACGATATAATTGCCTACACTAATACTAAAATAAAATAGCAGACTGTTCAGATACGTGCGTGTGTGTGCGTTAATATCGCTTGGCTGTCACTGCCACCGCGAGCGCGCGAGAGCGAGCGAGTGCGCGATACCGGCCTCAACACAAATGTTTCTCTCTCTCATGTAGGTAGGACTCGATTCTTGAAATTCGAACTACCAAATAGGTAAGTAGGTACCAAGAAGTCTGTAGCTTTAGTTAAAATTCGTCATTCCCTCACGGTCATTTCCTCATTGCATTTAGGAGGGAATGACGATTGATGAGGGAATGATTTACAAAGTATTCTACAATACTTTTAGATTTTTTATTTATTTCTTCCAACTTGTATTTCATGGTATTTAATTTAAAACAGGTATGTGCATGTTTAAGTTATAGTTTAATATGATAAAAATTACAATATTTCATATATTATTATTTGTTTTTAAATATAAATATTTATATTTTAATATTTCGTTTCTACGCGCCACGAGTCAGCCCTTGAACTAGAAGACGTTGCCAGAGCCAATGCGACGCGGGTAGACGTGAGGAAGCGGAGCGGAGCGTGTCGCTATTGTACGATAGTACTAATACTTATACTGTGACATGGTACTCAAAGGACGCTGCTGCCTATCCTCTGGTCAATAGTCCTCTATCACCTTCTACTAGCGACCGGCACCACACGGCTAAAACAGCCGGCCGCATACAGCTAAAACTATTCAAATACAATCACTGTCACCACAGACTTAATAAGCACTCAGTATACCAAGAACCTAAATCATCAAAATGAATTCCAAAATGATCGCATATCCCGAACATTGCCGATGTTGCCCGAGAAATGAAATAAGGCATTGCAACATCAGAATTCAAATTCCGAACTCTGTACCGGTACTCAAGTAACATTTTTATTAAAATATGCTCAGAATTATATCTCGAAATGAATAATTTTTCTCCACCCCCCTTGTCTTTACGGCTCGCCTGGGGTTTTAATAAAAAAAATGTCTACCTACGTTGAGTGTAAATTGTGTTAGGAAAATGGTTTTCCGTTGTTTTCCCTTTTTGCATATATTGTTTACCTGATTTTATGAAGTGAAGTTTTTTTTTGTAAGCAAAAGATTTGGAATAAGAAATAGGAATTCTGTGTTTGTGTGGTATGTCTTTTAGTAGGTGAAAATGTAGGTGAATGTTTAGGTTACAACCGTAGAATAATTTATTAGTGTTATTTTTGTGTTTTGATCGAATGGTTTTAACTTTAGGCTTTCAAGAGATTAAGGATGACGAGCAAGCTTCTCCAGAAATTTCAACTTTGCCTCTAAATGCGATGATTTCTTATTGATTACTAGTTTACCAGTCTTTAGGCTGTCTTTCAATTTAGAGAGACAGTGAATTACACGACAGCCTATTTATTAGAAAGGGGCCAAGTGTTTGTACTTCGCCCGCGACTATGCCCGCGTGAATTTTCTTATTGATCCTTAATGTTTTGATAATAAAAAAGAATATTTAAGATCGGTTTGCCTTTTTTGGATTTAATTCATTTCTAATAAACATACAAAAAACAAATTATTTCGCTAAGTTTAAACTAAAAAAACACAGATTTATTTTGTAAGTGTGGAATAGGAATAACTTGGGTAGCCATTATTTAATATTTATGCTGAAAACAGCCCAGTGTACAAAATGAAGGTCACTTTGTTGGCAAGGACAAAGAAGTCCATAATAAATCTATTGTTCTATGCTACTGAATTAGCTTTGCCATTCTCCCAAAGTTTTCATTGAAGTGGTTTGGGCAAAGTTGTCACTGTGTTCTATTATTACATTTTTCTGTTTATAAAGTGTAGATTTTTATTCAGAAAGATATTTGCTATTTTTTAGGAAGGAAATAACCGCTCTATAATTTTATCCCTTGAACTTAGTACTGTAAAACGAGCCAACCCACAGTCATTTTATGAATCGTCAAAATAATTAAATATGCCAAATGTGTTACATTGCTATCCAGCAAATACAGGACATCATAACTAATACATAGAATAGATTTTAAATGAATACCCCTTGGTAAGACTGGTGGTCAGATATTCGGGTTTCTAACGACCCGTAACGATTATAACATAAGAGATCGCAGTTGGGACCAAGAAGCAATAAAAGTAGAGAGAACATGTCTCTTTTCACCAGGGAATGCTGTCTCCAGAAAAAGCTTTTCCTAGAAAGAGATAGCTTTCCCTTTATTGCGGCTTCACGTGCTTTCCGAGGCACGAGAATAAACTACAAATTAAGAGAGATACGTTTCCTCATCCAACACCCAGCTTTACAGCGAGCCTTTCATTTGTGATTAACGACAGATAATGAAGGTTCAGTGCAGGTCGTAATTTTCTTTGCAACACAAAGCGGGCGCTAACAAATTGTCGGCCATCATTGCCCGTCCGGAGTTAATATGAGCTGTGTCCGCGTACTTCAGCGGTGATGTGGGGTCACGAGAAATGAGGTTGTACTTATCTTTATTTTTTGTTTTGATTGGGTAATTGTGTTTGGTTCTGACTAAATGAGCTAACCGACAATCTCTCAAGAACTGAATTAATTACGTCAAATAATTAAGTTGAATGCAATTTTGGTACATGTACGCACATGAGAACTATTATGACATGCAATTTTCAACCATGTAGATTAATATAATATAAATCTACATGGTTGAAAAATGCATGACACTTCACATGGAACACCAGCTAATGTCTAATTTTGGGATGACAGCTCACCTGAAGCTCACTTAACCTAAATTCCGAGGGAGAATTTAATCGAATAGACCGTAGTATGTAAATATGAATTGTGTGTCAACTTGAAATTTTCACAGGGTATGTCAGTGTGTGTGTGTGTGTGTGTGTGTGTGTGTGTGTGTGTGTATGTGTTTGTGTGTGTGTGTCTCTGGCCATTACACAACAAGAAAAATAATGTTAAAAATTTAACGTGTTGTTTGTATGTAGTTCTAAAATCTTTCATGTGTTGGTCCGGTTTGCACTTGACCGGTTATTATTTTTAGTCGTTCTAAGAATATATTGCTAACTTCAGCTGTAATGCACAATCGGAAGTTTCCGCAGTATTCTGAGCCTAGCACTGGTGTTACGTGGAAAACGCCTTCAGCGTTTCGTGGCGTCTTAATTGTTTTACAGTTTTATTCGCTATCGGCGCCTTCACTAAGTTCTTTCAGGAACTGCTTCATGTAAGCGCTGTTAACACGAACACTCAGCGGTTTAATAAACTTTAAGATTTACTTTTCGTGTTTTTATTCCGGGATTGTGTTGGTTTATTTACCACACATTGTAACAAATCTACTGGGTTTTATATAAATAAAAGCTAAGTAGGCATGCACATGTAAAATTTAATAAATTATAAAGTATTAGTCGAGATTTGGTTTCTAACGAACAACACCTCATCATATCATAAAAGTCTACCAGTCCACAACCGGGAGTCGGTAACAGTCTTAAATCAAGCCGTCGAGCTGACGCGTGCCTGCTGCTCCCAGGGCGGGTCCTCCTGTTAGGACCGCCTGGGGACCTCCGTCCCAGAGCTTGGACCTGACCGCGCCAGTCCTTCTTGTGTCCGATCCAGATTGCCGGCCAGGCTGGAGCCTAGGCGACGCTGCCTTACTATGTAATTTTTAGCATTTTGGCGTACAGTGCGTTTAGGTTAGTCTTTTATATATTACTGTTTTTATAGTCATCCCATCTCTTTATAATTTAATAAATTTTACATGTGCAAGTCTACTTAGCTTTTATTTATATAAAACCCAGTAGATTTGTTACAACATACAACTGCCATTACAGTGTTTTACTGACTTAACGTCAATAATTATAGACACAAAACATGTATTTATTTTAAGCTTACCACTATCGGTCTGTGAATGGGTGACAATCCATTTTATAATAAGACCCCTGCGTGCCTTGAAAGTCACGTGAAAACGTTGGTTCGGGTCGGGCATTTGACTAGCCGTGGCGAATGACAGCAAGGACCAACTGGCAATTTGTGTTCATAAAGAAGGCGCTTTAAGTCCTTTGAAGCCCTAAATAACCCCAATTTACTATCACCTAAACTGATCAGTACACAAAATCTAGACAAATAAGGTACCCAGTTAGTATTTTAGTTCAAAATTATGTTCCGCTCTCCAAACACGGCGAATTTAAACTAAACGGTTTAAATTTTGTTTCAGCTGATCCTGTATTGGATGTAAGGTTTGTTTACGTTGTTCTAACTTATGAAACAGAATGCATCCTTATGTAGTAGGTAGAACAGTTCCTGTAAACTATACAGACTGACTTTTAATTTACAGATCATTTTTGTTTACATGCTAAATAGTAGAATAAGCCTGGAACAAGTTCTCCTTAACACCAGAGACTGTGGATTGACGACGACGACGGCAAAGTACTTCAAACCCAGGTAACTTACGGGAAATCACCAGCAACGTCAAGGCGCTGCTGGCCTTACTCGAGGAGCTGGGGTGGATTGAATGATTTACTTCCCACCTGTACTCAAAATATGAGCTGAGATGTGGAGTTGTGGACAACAGCCTGCAAACAAACATATTCTACGAGATTATGCCCATGATTCCGCATATTTCAAAAGCACAAACAAATCTACTTTCGCATTTATAATATTAGTATGGAGAATTCATTTTCCACAATTTCAGATGGTGAAAAATGTCATGAATAGGAGCAATTTGTGTTGTAGAAATATGAAAAACAAAGGTATGTTTATGCCTTGAAAAATGACTAATGAATTAAAGACCAACCTGTGTAACATAATTTCATGCAGATACCCGGAGTATTAAACAGTGTTTTTTTTTAACAATTGACACTGTACATCATTCATCTTTCTTTATTCATATATTTATTCTATATTTCAACCACTGCCATACAAGAAAGCCAGAATTAGAAGTGAATAGTGGTATTTACGTACCGACTTAAAGGCCTCATGTAGATTATAGGCGCGGGGTATTAGGCCGTTAATTGCCGTCAATTGGGCCCAAATCTAGAATAAGGGCTGTTATTTATTGACAAATTCTTATTAAAAAACCCTTCCGTACGGTCAGGGAATTGAAGTCAACGTTGTGCTTCCGATCACATATCAACAATTCCTGTCATTTTAATCCTCCTTCTGGCGCAGTCGGGTAAAAAGCAATCAAACGGTATCTTCTACTAAGAAACCATAACATAATTAAGAAAACCTAATAGTTGTTTATCTTTCGTTCCCAAACAGCGTAAACTTTACCCAGTCAAGTCTTCCTTTCGCAAAATCGTTCAAAACTAAACAATAATAACCTATTAAGCTCCAAATGCACGAATACCCTTTATAACAAAATATTAGGGTACATTATTAAAAGCACAAACTCCAATGGTGTATTATTTTGCAAATCAAAGAGATTATGCAAATACTATACTGCGTTCGTTCGTAACACGGACGTAAAGAAGGATAGATGGTGCAAACTGACCGTGCTTGCGTGTCTGTAATGTTCGGGGAAATTGCAAAATGCCACTGCAGTTGTAGGGACCGAATCGAAATAAATTGTTTTGTATAATTAGCGCTGGTCAGACAGAAGCAATGGCACCCCGACCCTTGCTCGTACCAGCCCGCGCCGTTGAGCCTGTAGCTTCAAATTCGTCCCTTAATAATGGTAATCCGATTTAGCCTGTCCCTTTGCTGTCCTATCCCAGGGACGCCCTAAGCCGAGGCTCGTACCCCACAGGGGGTGCCCTTAGTGTATAGTCGCTTAGTTTGTAAGTTATTTTGCCCTGGCTGGAGGCCCTAAAAATATTATTTTTAAGGCACCACAGGAAAGTCCGGTTAAACAGCCGACAACCTCCTAGGTTGACCTGCGAGATGCCATTCCGGAAAAAAAAAAGAAGCGGTGGTTGTCACTTTGGCTGTTGACATAATAGTAATAGATCTGGCATAATAATGTCAGACAGAGCCAATAATAACAAAACCCCTTTTACAAAAAAAGACAACCGCCTTTAAAAACCATAACGTGTAAATAATTATAGCACAGAACACATATTTATGACTTTATCGCTTTTTGGTTTTTGAACGCCTTTTTTGAAGATCTTTTTTGTAAAAAAGCTTTCTATTTTTCGCTTTTTAATACATTTATCATCCAAATCCATTAGGAAACGGCAACACAGTTAAATCAGAGATTGAAAGTACTCCAAAGATTGGAGAAACTAAAATGTCATTTATGGATATTTTCTTTTGATCTGTCGATTTTTTCAAAAAGTGCAAAATCTATTTCGATAAAATGTATATGGAACCACCCCTGAGGCATACCCTAACCATAAAAAAATGAATGTTCAAAATCGATTAACATTTGCTGGAGAAACCACGTAACAAACATACAAAAAAAAACCGGACAAGTGCGAGTCGGACTCGCCCACCGAGGGTTCCGCACATATTTGTAGGTACATATCCATACTTGTATACTAATCCATACCTACTATCCATACTTTAATCTACTTAATATTATAAATGCGTTTTTGCGACATAAACGGCCGTATCTTTTTTCACGTTAACATAGAGGGTTGATTTTCGACGACACGGTTGGCGCAGTGGCTGAGCGATCGACTGCTGCGCAGCGTGTTGCGGGTTCGATTCCCGCCCAGGGTTAACGTTTGTGTGATGAGCACTTATGTTTGCCTTGTGTCTGGGTGTTGTTTATCTATATATGTATGTATTTACAAAAAAAAATGTATTTGTGTATGTATATCAGCTGTCTGACACCCACGGTACAGGGTCTCCCAAGTTTGGGGTCAGATGGCCGTGTGTGAAAATGTCCCCACATATTATTATTATTATTTCTTTACAGCATCAAGGGACCGTAGACTTGAGTATATGGTTTTAATTTCAACTCGATACCTCCGTTCTTGAAATAAAGGGTCTTGACAGAGAGACAGACAGACGGACAACAAAGTGATCCTGTAAGGGTTCCGTTTTTTCCTTTTGAGGTACGGAACCCTAAAAAGACATCTGTATTCGAATTATTGAGAACCTCCTTGTTTTAAAATCGGTTGAAAAAAAAGAACGTTTATTGTTAAAACAACATATTAGACTAGTCTCTACACTAGGATGGCAAGATCTAATGACGATCCATGGCTGTCAACCCTTGATTGTCTGGTCAACTTAAGACCCTTTCAGCAAAATTCACTGAAAGAGATTTTAACAATAGTACCATCTTCTTGTTACATCCATCTTCTCTATATCAACGTTCCGAACCGTTGGTACCAACCCCCGGAATTGAAGAAATTAATTTAGTAAGCAAACAATAATAAATCGTTGCGGCACGGGCGTCGGTTTCGCAATATCGTAATGAGGTAAATAAACGTTCGCGTTTTAAGGAGCTATCGCTTATTGGTATTTTGTTACTTGTTAGACACCGTGTAATATTAATATTCTTTCGTAAATGTTGACTTTGCTTTTGTGGTAAAACGGTGAAACTTGGCCGAGTTTTAAAGGTTTGTTTATGTTCTTTCGTGCTAATATCGGAAACTACTGGTTCGATTTTGAAATTATTAGAAAGCTGCGTTATGTCTAAGTGCTATAGGTTAGGTTAGGAATCTGTTAGAACGACAGTCGCCCCCCACATTCAACAGGACCCGAGATGGCAACGCGCAGTGTACCACGCGCGCCCCTCTTAGACGTCCGGGGGGGAGTCTAACACCTCACTCCCCCTGTGACGTAGGGGTTACGTGGAGGATATGCAAATGAAACCAACGTAACCAGTCAACATAAAAATATATTAAAGAAATGGAGTGGGAAAGTTTACGGTCACTAATTCCCTTTCAACCTCCCCTGGGAGTTGCACAGTACTCTCCTGGCTCTGCCTTGGGCACGACGATCACAGCGATGTGCCACGCTGGAGACGCCAGGTGTGGTGACGGTCGGCAGGTGGTGTTGCCAGACCCGAAGCGAGCTCGACGCGGCCACGCGGGATAAATAGGGACCCGGGGGCGCGGAGCTGTTGTCCGCCGGTGTGGACGAGCGGTGGTGCGGCACCCAACGTTGGGATGCACTTGATGTCCGCGGATTAATCAGAATCCAGGTGTTCAGCCGGAACTTTGGACCCTGGAATGCAACGTCCAGCGTGTCACAAGATGGCCGAAGGTCATCTCCGCTGATTGTGACACCAAAGCGTAAGCAAAGCGAGATGTACAGTCAACAGCAAAAGTAGATGATCAAAATCAGAAATTCAATACTAATTTACTAACACTAATTTATATAATTTATTACTATTTTATTTATTAAAAGTATGTGATTGTCACACACATACTTTTGAATCACTTCGACGCCACACAGTTCTGATGCGAACTCCGTTCATTAGCATTGTATTTCAGATTTTCATCATCTACTTTTGCTGTTGACTGTACTAGTGCGCTAATGAAGGTGTGTGTGGTTGTCACAATCAGTACGGAGTTTACAATGAATGGACTTTAACAAAGAAACAAGACATGATTTGCAGATTCAAACCGCGTGGTAAATAGGTACCTACGTGTAACAAAATGCACTGAGCTAGGAGCAAATAGATTGCATCTGCATTAGAAATAACGCATAAGGCATATTAAGCTGCAATATGAAGAAACTAAACGATTACATAGGTGCACGCCCTAACATAACCTATAAGGTAGGAACACGAAATGTAAAATATAGTTAGCTGTTCAACACTTACCCAATATGGGGTTATGAATTCACTGAGTTTAATATTTAAGACTATTATTAGTCAATTTAAACTGGCTGTCGAGTAAATTGGCGAAGAACATTTAATGGGTAACAGGTGTAACTCTGTCTATCTTTGCCGATGCCGGAATTCGAAAAAAGGACTGTCATGTCCTTCGTCGTGGCTTAAATACGGTAGTTGGCATAGATAACATTCCTCATTTCACACGTTCGGATACCACAATTAGGCGGACTTCACTAGTACTATAGCTAATAGTAACTTTGGACGTCCCTAAATATTAATAATCTGTTAATGTAATTTGACATTTATTGGTTATGGTGAGGTTAATTGTTGATATTTGGTTGTGATTTTAATCGTTTTCAGGTAAAGTAACGATACAACGTTACACCCCCCTTGACCAGAGAAGTGACCCACACTAGCGGACCCGGCACCAGCGACGTAGGTGTGAGATAGAACACCGGGGTAGTTTTTAGTCAGTAAGAGTCTGACAGACCCCTCCGCCCGCCCCAGGGCGGAGGACATCCAGGAGGATTTTCCACCCAGAACCAAAAAAAAAGGAATCTGTTAGAAAAGTCAGAAAAATACGGGCAATTAAAGAAAAGCTAATAAAAATAAAGGTAGATACGGCTCAGCGTGCTATAGAAAAAGCGATGCTTGGTTTCTCTGGCGGATAGAATTTGTAATGAAGTCATTCGCTAGAAAAGTAAAGGCACCGACATTGCAGCATGCTGAAGTGGGAGTGGGCCAGCGATGTCTGCAGATGGATAAACGTAAGATGGTGCAGACACATTTTGGAGTAGATTGGTGTTTTTTTTTTAAATCGGTTAAGTGGTTTTCGAGTTTATTCATTACAAACAAACATACAGAAAACAAATCTTTTAATCTTTATAATATTCTTATTGTGGATCTGGTTCGAAGTGAAACGGTAGAAGCATATACAAAAGTCAATGTAGTTGATACAGGACTGCGCCGCTCATATGTACTCTATTGGTCAAATACTCAAACGCTACTCAATTTTAAGATGCCGTTAAGTCTCTGTTCTGTCACTGTTACTTTGACATAAAGTGATAGAGACAGCGAGATTTAACAGCATCTTAAAATTGAGAAGCGTTTTAGTATTTGGCCATTTGTTTTTTACCTATATCTCTAGAGAGCCATAGTATCATGAAAGGTAAATAAAGTCACATTAAATTCTGAAGAGTCAATCGTTATGACTTAAAACGGTAAACGTGTGCCTCTTATCTTATACACGTGTCGCGACATAAATGTCAACAGATACGTGTCTCTTATTAGGAGGAAAAAAATAAGTATTTCAAAAACATCGTTTAATATTATTTAAGCGTCAGAAGCGAGGACAAATAAAGTTGGAGTGGAAGTTCTCGGAAAAGGATAAACCTAGTATAAGAAGTTCAAAAAAAGAGCTATTTCCTTTATTCTCTCGAAATATTCGTACAATGTTTTACAATAAAACCAGTAAAATTTCATTTGTTCAGTTACGTCTGAAATGTTTACAAGTACCAAACACAGTCGATTTTTAAAGTGCTTTTTGTTTCTATTTCAACAAATCTTTTTTATTACAATGAGCATGCCGTGTGTTAGAGTATTTGGTTAGACTTTTCTTCTCTGTATCTCATCATTCCAAATGAAACAACGCCCTAAAGTAAACCACTAGTTTTTAACACACGTACCTTTTATTCTTTTTCACAAAGAAAATGTTTTTAATTACTTACGCATATCGTGTCATGTACAAAAACATTTTGAAATTCACTTATTCTATAAACACAACTGCACGTAATAATGCTCACATGCCTGTAATACCTTCTGAGCACATACTTTGCCTTCACCGGGTCAGTAGGTCTCGAGTACAGTCGACACAAGAGCTAGCCATGCAGGCAAGACGTCTTTGTACTGGGGAAATATTCACCAATATCTTGAGTCCCGAGATAACAACTTATTTTCTAGTATCAGGAATGACTACTGTAGCCTGCACTGGTATTTTTTGATAATCTCCCTCGGTGTATTTAGGTAGAGTGGACATGTGAGGTATGCTGTCAAAACCTAGCATTAGGTGGAATGACAGTGTAGAGTTTTGCAGAATAGACTAGCAGTGTTATTCCATAAAAAAACATCACGGTGAATTTAGCCAAAGTTACCAAGTGGATAGGACCACACAGCTCCCCCCTCAAGCTTAAAACTGCTGTCATATCAGTTCACTATCACCGTCCACTGCTAAACGTAGACCTCCCGCAGATATCGCCAACCAGACTTGGGCAGTCCACATCCATTCGCTGCATTCCAACCCCACCACTGCCACCTACCCCACTTCCTTCCTTCAGAAGCTGCTTTAAGGCAATAAAATTAAGTATTTACTGAAATAAAAAGTACACTATAAACGATAAGTAGATGCAGCTGTTATCGTGTACATTTGTCTAACGAGCAAACGACTTGATTATACGGTACACCACAGGACTAAAATAGTTTTGTTTAAATTGCTACCTGCATACTTATTTGTTTTGTTGACCGTATATACATACTTCTATGTATTTGATGCAATGTTGATTCGTTACAGAGAATTCTCACATAGTTTCAAGGTACTCGAAAACAGCTATGATGTAACTAAAATGTATTCCGTATTGTATTGTACTGTTAGAGAGTGGTAATCAAGATTTTATTGCATGAGATACTATTGTTTTAAAAGAGGAAAATACAAAGTTGTAGAGGGTAAAATAACAGGAAGAAAGAAATCTTAAAATTCGTTTAAATAAGTCAACAGAACTCTCCGGCCATGGGATCCGAGCCCATTGCTTGTTTTTCGGGACATCGACTAGTCGACTCTACATGTGACCCTAAGGCTGGTCTATTCTTGTGTCAAAGAATGAGCATTGCCATACAACGTGCTAATGCTGCCGGCCTATTGGGCTCGGGTCCGTCGGCCCGTTGACAGCGATGTGGATGAGTTTTTTGATGCCATTTGAGCTCCCCCTCCCCTTTTTCTTGGAATTGTACATAGAATTATTATTTTTAAGATTTGTATAATTATATTTAGTGCAGACAAAATGTAATAAATAAATAAATTTCAAACTCATACAGAACTCTCATTAACATGTTATGAATATTTTTCATGTTTTTCAATAGCAATTTATTTTCACAGCTGATTTGAAATTGCCGTCTGTCCCTCTCTGTCTGTAGATCTTTTAAACTACGCAACGAATATTTATGCCGTTTTTATAAAAAAATAGAGTGATTAATACGAAGCCGGGGCCGGTCTCTAGTTTATGAAATGTGTAAAGAATCATGGCGAGATTTGTACAAAAAAAATTAAGATGTTTAGAGAAGTTAGAATTCTATTTCTTATATTCTTGGGTACCTAAAGAGTATCTTCAGGCATTTACAAAATTTTTAAAACCCCGCAAAAAAAAGTTAATAGTTTAATGAAAAACTCATTATTTCAGAACAAAACGGCGACTGACAGTAACAGTGACACCGACAAACGATGAAACGATGCAATTTCAATGTAAGAACTGCGAAACGGCATTCGCAGTTCTTACATTGAAATTGCATCGTTTTATGAGAAAAAATATCACAAAATAATGATTATTTTTGTCCACACACTTGTCACATCACTTGTCTGCCAATTTTATAGATCCGTTAACATCGCTTGTCATTTTCTTTTTTTTATAAACACAAAATGGGCATCGAGATGAAATGAAAAAGTATTATTTTCATATCGTAATATTTTATTTATGCGGGGGTTGAAAAATATGCTAAGTATATCAATCTACTCCCAGTAATGTATTCTTCACATTGGAAAATATTTTAAACCCTCTAAATTACTTTTTTTTTTCATACAAATGAATGTATGAACCTCGCCATGATTCTTTATTTATATAGGCTATAAACACACATACCTCGTACAACCTTGCCATTCGTGATGTGTGCAGTATTTTTTTTACATCAGCTACTCAATACTGTAGGCATGCGTCATAATCTACCATCATGAAAGGCTTAAGTGAGCTACACTGGTGCTTCATTAAAATGTCGCGGCACGGCGCGTCGCTCGTGTGGAGAGCCCCTACTGTCCTGCAGGACTTGCGGCCTTTTGAGAGGGGCCACAGACTTCGGATAGTTTAGACAGGTCTGAACTAAAAAGAGCGTAAAGTTTGTTAAGTTTTTTTTAAGACAATTAGAAGGTGTGTTGTTCTTGCACAAGACATACAAGACAACACACACAACACACACACAACAACAACAACTACACACAAACAACAACAACAAGATAACACAAGACAAGACAACACATCGTCGACAAGACATTATTATTATTATTTAAAGATGATCTGATTCAAATCTCTCCCATTTCTGGGGAACTAAGTCAAAATTGCGGGCTTTTGGCCAAACAACTACGGCATTCTGTAAGGTCATTTTCCCGTCACTTCGACGCTCATTTCGCACTCGAACCCTATTCAAAGTGTCGAATATATCAAGGTCATTTTGAACCTTATGCGAAGTGAGAGTGAATAGCGATGTGAGATGCGAGTTGTTGTTTGAATTTTACAGAATCGACCTAAGTACTGTTCTGTAAAAATCTCTCCCGGTGGGTAAACGGTGGAAGACCGATTCAGTACATGGTTCTGGACCTCGAAACGTAAACATTTTTCATCGGTTATTAGATATAAGCTTCTTCTCATATAGAGATTGATCACCACGGTTCATCAAGGCGGATTTCAGTCTTATATTAATTGTAAGACCAGGGCCTCAAATCTGCTATTACAATATGTATGTGTCAGAATGGTCTATCATTGATTTCATAATTGTTGATTTCGACAAGTTTGGTAATCTTCTAATATAATGGCGTCATTATGACTTTCCAGTGACACTCCATTGCAACAAATGATATAGAATGGTAATCTCGTACGTATAATGACAAATTAATGACTGACTTAGTTTACGAACTTTTTACTACTTCAGATTGCTTATAACACTTTTAAATAATATGTAAAAATATATATAAATGAAATCTGGCAAGAATAAATGTTTAAATTAGTTGACAATGTCAATATAACACAATTCTATTACGAGACCATTGACCGACCAATGATCGACTATTATGGATTTAGCAGATTACGAACTTTTAGCAAAATGACAATGGGATCGTGTTGGAATGATGAAATTATAAAAATAGCAGACTTGGCCCCCAGGTTTCCTCACGATGTTTTCCTTAAGCGATGTCAGGCCTTTGGCCTGCAGTGGGTCAATAATTGGCTGGTATTATTATTATTATTATACTAGCTTCTGCCCGCGACTTCGTACGCGGATCCTGTTGCTTATGCCAGCGACAACGGGGTCGGCAAAATCGATGATCTGAAACGTCTGATGTCGAATTCTAAGAGCCCGGGGACGGGAAACCAACGGGATGCGCGAGACGATTCGAGACGTTCAAAAAGTACAACTTTGAATCATATATACCTCCGATGGCGGAATATGTGGCGTAGTCAATCTTAGGAGTATACGTAAATGCACTCCGTTCCTTATCAACCCAAGGAAGGTCGCCATGCCCTACGGCTATATCTGAGACACATCCGATTCTTCAGATGATATCGACATTCTGTTCAGAGAATGTCGAAGTCGATCAGAATTCAAACGTTCGTTGCGCTCTTCTTCTGTCTCTTCCTGCCGTACTCCAGCAATTCTTTCTCTCTCACTTTCTAACTGATCATGGATATTTTGTTGTGTGCGTGTTCGGGACAATGTATGATAATCTCGATCAGCAGTTAGTCGTGCATCACGTTCATCACTCGTTTCAAAAGACCTGTTAGTAGATGTGCGAATACGCTAAGAACTCAAGCGTGATTCTGTATCGGTAAACGTTTCCGATTCGCTAGACAATGCATGTCGCTCACGATCAGCGGACAGTCGCGCATCACGTTCCTCACTTGTCTCTAGAGACCTAGAAATCGATGCGTAAATACGCTGAGAACGCAGACGTGCTTCGCGATCTGAAGAGGTTTCCACGGAGCGATTTGCAGCCTGATGTTCTCGAACAGCATCAAGTCTCTCCTGACGCTCTTCGGTAGATTCTTGGGATCTTATGATCCTCAATCTTTTAGCTCCTTTGGAACATTGGGAAAGATTTGACCGCTTTCTAGGCATGGTTATAGTTTTATTGTGAAGAGATACCTGATCAATTAAAATCTAAGTGACTGCTCCCCTGCGTTACCGGGTATGCTACCGTGTAAAGGAAATTAAACACCAAAATAAAATTAGCCCGAAGGCATATTTATTCGATAAAATAAAAAAATAAATGGGAATTTTGGCCAGTAGAGTCAAATTTTCAATGATATACCATTGTCATCAAAAATCAGCCCTAAACTGTTACCGCCTTCACCGCGTGGAGGTACTCCCAGCTTATGTTATTTTATAAGATACAGTGAAATTAGTGATAGCTTTGATTTTCACATCAGATGTTTCTGATCTTCGATTTTTATAAGTCAACAGGAAATGCCCATCAGACGAACAACTTTTGCTAAGACGTCATTCCTATATGTGTCATGGTGTAGCTGGGCTCTTGGAGTTCCACATCAGGTGTTCCAGATCTTCAAATTTATTCTCTCAGCAGATAATGCTCATCACGTGGAGCAATTTTTGCTATAGTACCATTTTTGTATCTCTTATAGTTTAGCTGGTCTGTTGCGGTTCTGCATCAGGTGTTCAAGTTTCCAAGATAAATTATAGCCTATATGTTGGCCAGACTTAATACCTATACAACAAAAGAAAAATCATTCAAATCCGTCCAGCAGTTCCGAAGATTAGCGTGTACAAACAAACAGACAAACGGACAAACAGACAAACAGACAAACAGACAAACAGACAGAATTTTTTTTTGGATTCGTGCTCTATTACTGTTTCTAAACCCCCCTCAATAATTATTTTTTTTATATATTCAATGTACAGACACAGTTTTTTTACTGTTTTATTATATGTATAGATAAACAAAACTTCTTTTCATTATTCTAGGAAAAATTTGAACTGACTAAAAATTTCACCAGTGAGGAGTCTAGAATCATTTACTAGATCCATGGTAAAAGTTTGAGTCGCCGTGTCATATCAGGAACTAGAAGTGAGCCTTGGGTGAGATAATGTCATACAGAAAAGACCGGCAGTTCTATACATTCTTAGCCCTGTAGGCCCCAGAGTTGCATCATTAAAATGTCGCTGCGTACACTCCAGCGAGTGGCTGAACAGTAAAGCACTCAAAGCTACGGCGAATTTATTATTTTTGTTTCGTAATACTTATGTTTCTCATTTACTTTTTCTCCGAAAAGAATCACTTCGATGTCACGTGACGTTTTTAGCTGTATTTGAGTGGCTTTCCGACATTTCAGCAATGAGTTTTGCTCTAGGGTGTAATTTGTAAGTGGTTGGAGTTGCTATAAATAACGGGTATAAAAGAAGCTAACAAAACGAAGGCGTAAGTTAATATTCTCTCCATTGTTGCGATATTTCTTTTTTGAAGACCAATCTCTGTCTTCTTAGCTACAATCAATGTCAAAAAAGTAGGCATATTTGACAGATTAAGACTGTAATTAGCTTGAGATCGTTCTTAAAGGTGAGTAGAATTGCCCCCCGGACCTAGGAAACTCTTAATTATGGAAATATTAAAGGCGAAAGTACAGAGAACACTTCAAGCTACCACTCTCTGTCAAATTTCTTTGATAGTTTTTCAACTTTATTACAAAACTATAAGGTTCATGTTCAATTGGGAAAATTTGCCAGTTTTGAATAACTTGATGTGCTGGCGTCTGTACCAACATTTATTTACGTTTTTCTACGAAATCAAGGTGTATAATGTTATACTTAAACTTAAAACACCCTCACAACCCTTGTTGTATGTGCATGTTGCATGCGCCTGTTTGGCGTCAAAGTCAAAGTCAAAGTCAAAGTCAAATCATTTATTTAAATTAGACCATTAAAGGCACTTTTGAACGTCATAAATTGTAAAATTTGAATCTTGTTTGCCCATCCCAAATGGTAGTTTCGTATGGAGAAGAATGGGCAAGAAACTCCATACATACTCTTTTAAAAAAAATAATGTTTACAATTTACATTTACAAGAATTATAATATTTATTATGTTACTTGAATACGATGTACCTTTGTATAAAAATCATATATTATAGTATGTACAAAGTATTACAAGTTAAGAAATGACAGCTAAATGATGTACAGACACATAGTGTTCACATATTTACAATTAATAATACAGTAGACGACCACTCCTATTCCAACAAAACAATGAATGCGTGCATTCAAATTGCCCAAAAAATAATAAACAATGATTATTTTCATACCAAAAATTTCAGAATTCAGATAACCTCAAAAATGTAATCAAAACCCACATATTTTCCATGGTCATATTCAATTTTATTCCAGGACTCTTCGTGTTGTATTATAAGGCACATATATTTCATGCTGAAAAATTTAATCAGCTAGTCCGTTGGGGGTAAATTGAAATTCAGGACACGGCCGTCGCCGCCGGAGTAATAAATCTTAGAGTGGAGGAATGTGTGAGGAGTCATGGGGCGTGATATGAACTAGTTGAGAGCTTTAAGTGTGTAAGTGAAGTTAAGGTGGTACTATAAATATTATAGGAGGGAAAACAGCTTTCGAGATGGACCGATTGAGCATGAACCTTTAGGAAACTTAAAAGCAGCAATTTACATTAGTTTACATTTCTTCACTTCGGCTTGCTTCCACTGTTAGACATAAGCCTCCTCCGTGGTGCGCCATTTTTCTGGTCCTCTGCCTTTCGCATGCAGCCACCACCGGCTAACTTCTTTAGGTCATCGGTTCATCGGGCTGAAGGGCGTCCCACGCTGTGACTACCGATTTGAGGTCACTCCAGGAGTGAAGTCTGCTCTTTTTAGGGTTCCGTATCTCAAAAGAAAAAAAAACGGAACCCTTATAGGATCACTTTGTTGCACGTCTGTCTGTCTGTCAATACCCTTTATCTCGAGAACGCGTAGAGATTTCGAGTTGAAATTATATACTAAGGTCTTCGGTCTCTTGAAGCTGTGAAAGAATCAAACTTCTGAAATAACGTGAAAAAAAGATACGGTCGTTTATGTCGCAAAAAAATGTACATTTCGACACTCTCAAGGGAATCAAAATATAGGGTACTTTAAGTATTATCGTCTTATTCTATAAATACAGGGAAACGTCTGAAAACTATCCATTTGTAATTAAATCATTAAAAATATATTCTTTATTTATAATGAGCTTTTGTCCGCGATTTGGTCCGTGTGAATGTTGGTTATCGCGGATGCAGACAAAGTCCCGGATTAAAAAGTACCGTATGTGCTATCCCAGGGTCCAAGCTATTTTCATACCAAATTTCATCAAAATCGGTTCAGCCGTTTCTTCGTGGAAGCGTAACATGAGTTACTTTCTCATTTATAATATTAGTATGGAAGTATGGATATGTATTGTATACCTACAAATTTGTACGGAACCCTCAGTAAGCGAGTCCGACTCGCACTTGTTCGGTTTATTATTTTTATGGTTCATGCCCGCCATACTATCCCCAAACCACTGCATTTTCTGAAAGCCATAATCAACAGTGGCGACCACCAGAAAAGTGTCGAAACACTGAAGCTCGACGAGTCCCGGAGAAACATTACAACTGTCTTGGACCCTCAACGAAATGAATCAGAAAAGAACAGCGGAAGAGTAAGAAAATCAAGTTTGAAGTCTGCTCTATCTGCTCTGCGACAGACGTGACCAGCCCACTGCCAGTTCAGCTTGGTTATTCTGAGAGCAATTGCTGACTTTACTTGACCTTCGGATTTCCTTGTTGCGAATTATATTCCTCTGACCTCTTCCTATGCTATCCTTAAGTGTTACAGGCTATATTTCATAGTAAAAAATTAAGGAACCTTAAAAAAGCATCACGCGGGCGATGTCGCGGGGTAAATGCTAGTATAAATTAACACTAATAACCAGACTCGGAACAACCTTTAAAGTCACACAAACATTTGTTTAAAACAAACAGACTCTCCGGTTTAATAATATTAGTTTATATAAGTACATCTGAAATCGTCGGTCCATTTTGAGCAAGGGACAATACAGGCCGGTATTATAATTTTATTAAAATGATTTTTATTTTTAGCTGCCATCTATTTCAAATAGTGTATTTCTCGGGATTTATTTTTCGTTTTAGAGTCAAACTAACTGTATGTTGTAAAACAGAGATGTACTCGTATGACGTATTTAACGTACCTACACCGGTATGTCTATTCTGTTACAATCTCCCTTGGTGAACACCTTTTTTTTTTTATTGGGACAAGCCCGCCACACTATTCCCTAACCACTGTAACTCCTGTAAGCCAGAATCAACAGTGGCGACCACCAGAAAAGCGCCAGAGCAATGAAGCTCGACGAGTCCCAGAGAAACGATTCAACTGTCTTGGATCCCGCAACGAAATTAATCAGAAAAGAACAGCGGAGGAGTAAGAAAATCATTTTTTCCACTTCCCTCCAAATCAAGCAGGAGACAGAACAGAACTAGGCCAATAGGCACAAAGGGACGTTTACAACTGGGAGAAACCCAGTTGCTAAGCACCACGGATTATAATTGACATAATTAATGGGTCCTAAAAAGTGAGCTGTTACATTAAATTTGATTCCAATAATAGGTATGGCAAAAACGCTTGAACGCACGGAAATTAGTTCTAGTTTCCACAAGGTCCGCATAATAAACTGCACCGGATGTAGCCTGTACACTATCCAACATAATATTGCGTTCTTTCTGCCAAAGAATACACTCCCATAAGATATGATGTGCAGATTGTTCGTATTCACAGTCAGATGTAGAACATTGACACAAAGGCGAAGCAACAAGCTTGAAAGAAAATAATTTACTTTTAAAGTTGCCATGTCCTGTTAGAAATTGGGCAACACAGTGGTCCACCTCCAGCCATGTCTTGGCCAGCCGCTCACGAACGGATGGAAAGAACTGATGAAGGTGACGGCCCTTGCTAGAATCATCCCACCTACACTGCCACTCGGATAAAAGTTCCTCCCAGACGTCAGTCTGTGGTTTAAATAATCTAGAGATCTTAGCGCGGTCACGTTGAGTTAAAAAGTTTGCGTCCATGGTCTCTCGCGCGGAATAGTACATTGCAGCACGTCGTTGCACCTCAAGATCGACTGGAAGCACGCCTGCTAGAACCGGAAGGACTTCAGTACTGACGGTCCTATATGCTTTACATAAAAATATTAAAGCCAAACGTTGACTTTGAAGCAATTTACGTCGTACCGCCCCTATGGTGGCCCTATCAGCCCAAACAGGTGCCCCGTAGCACATACATCCCAAATAGGTAGCCCCATAAATAGTTTTTAAAGTTAAAAATGATAGACCCCAAGTGGCTTTAGATATACTCGTCAAGGCATAAAAGTTCTTTTTAGCTTTTTCACCAACTGTTTTTATGTGGTCAATAAATGAAAAGTTTTTCTCTAAGACCAGACCAAGGTAGCACACTGATTGTTTTCTTTTAACGGGAACGTTATTAAATTTAATACTGGGCCATGATTTAAGATTACCTTTTAAAATAAGTTGATAGGTTTTGTGAGGTGCAAAGGTTAGACGGTTTCGGTCGCCCCACTGAGATATTAAGCGAAGGCAAGTGTCAGCCAAATTCTCAAGCTCAGCCCGGGTACTTGCCTGAATAAGCAGAAGGCCATCGTCCGCGTAACCAGTTAATGAACAACCGCAAGGAAGTGGAATCGCAAGCAAATCATCAAAACCTACATTCCATAAATATGGACTGATAACTGAACCTTGAGGACATCCCATGGTTAGAGCCTTCGACATAGAATGATGTCCAAGTTTGAGCTTCGCGGAGCCGTTTAAAAAGTACGAGTAAACAAGAGTATAGATGTTTCTGTAACAACCACGGGTTTTCATCTTAAGTAGTAGCATAGGCCACCATGCGTTATCGAAAGCCCCTGAGATATCCAGAAAGATCCCAATGACGTATTTATGTTCGGACGAATTAACAATTTTCCTAACAGATAGTGCCGCGTCGACAGTAGATTTCCCTTTGGTGAAACCGAATTGATTATTATGAAATTTTGGTCCATCCGGTAGCAAACGTGGAACGATAAGGCGCTCCAGGAGTTTTCCCAAAGATGGTAGAAGTGTTATGGGCCGGTACGACTTCGGGTCATCCGGGGGCTTGTCGCCACTCTTTGGGATAATCCGTATAAAGCCACGTCGCCATATACGAGGAAAAACACCTTCCGCAATGCACCGGTTATAAACAGTTAAGATCGCGTCACCCGCTGTTTTACACGCTTCTATAATCATTCTATTAGATATTTTATCTTCACCTGATGATTTGTTGACTGGTAGTCTCTTGACAACGTCTATGAACTCGTCAGTGGATGGTAGATCTGACGCTGGTGATTCAGGTGGCACCGAAGCCCACGCTCTGATCTGTTGGTGGTATTCGTTGTCGTTCATAGGTGAATCATCGGGTATCAGAGTATTAAGTAGAACTTCCGTTGTTTCTTCGATACCGGTGGTATGTTTATTATTTACTTTAATGTTTTGGACATACGCAAGGTCGACTGATCTATTAGCCTTAAACTCGTGATATAAAGGAGACCACGGACCTTCTTTATCTAGTTTTACAACAATTTTACGCAGTAAATTACCCTTAGATCTTTCCACCGACGCTTCGTAGCGTGACTTGGCAACTCTAAACGTATTTAATGCAAAAGTCAGCAGGTCCCCGGTAACCTTACGTTTTTTAAGCTTATTAAGCTGTCTACGCGCTCTGCGATAAATTTTTCGTTGTTCAACTAAATAGTCACTCCACCAATCACATCTCCGAACATTGGTCATAGATCCGCGACCAATGGCGATGTCAGCACAGTAAGTAAAGGTGTCTGACATAATTTCAGCACTCTCTTCAGCTGACAATTCGATGTGAGTGAAGTCTTTGGCGTGGCGCGCAAAAAGCGAGCTAAAAAATTCCCAATTCGCGCCTTTACATTTATATCTAAAATTACCACTAATATGTGACGGACCTTGAGTAAACATCGGAACAAATTCGTACACGATCAGGCGATGGTCGCTACAAGACGCGTCCGGTAGGACACGCCACCTATCCAAGCGTATGTCTGCACTAGAAAGTGTGACGTCAATACAAGATTCGCCCATTGGGCTGCAAAAAGTAGGTGGTGCGTCAGGGGTGTTATGGATCGATAGGTTCATTTCAGCAATGAAATCCTCGACAGCGCAGCGTCGTTCGGAATCCGTGGACCGAACCTTGCCATACCACAGGGACGATGACGCGTTAACATCCGCGCCAACGATGATTTTGTGGCCCGCAAGCGACCGCAAGACGTGACGGAGATTATGTATATGAGGAGCAACAGGATCAGAATATTGAAAGTAACAGCTCACAACGTAGACTTTAAAGGAAGCTGAAGAAATCTCTGCAACGGCACAGTGATGAGTCATAAGGTTACGTAAAGATGTTACTGTAAAGTTAGAAGATCGTGAAACGTAAATTCCGGCTCGTGCTTTGCAATCCAGCTGCACCACTTTGTGACGTAAGCGCGCGTTTTGATATTGCTCTTGAACAAGTACTACGTCTAACTTGTAATCGATAATTAATCTATCCAACTCGGATGTCGCCACTCTATCATTGTGAAGATTTAATTGACCTATGCTTAAACTATCCATCTTATTAGTAGTTAGTGTTTAGGATAAGCTGTTCGAGTTTGAGTTTAAAGGTCGCACAATCTTCAGACCCGCACCGGTGGTCAAACGGCTTTTTGAAACGCTTACACGCCACGCAAGTCGGTTTAAAATTTAAATTGTCTTTATGAGGGCAATCCTGTGTTTCATGTGCTTCCGAGCAATCAGCACACGCAGGTGATTTATTATTGCAGTATTTCTTAACGTGACCGAATTGTTGACAATATAAACAACGAACTACCTCAATATCATCTACAAAACGGCAAGTGGCCCAGTCAATAAATAACTTATCCTTCGTAGATACTAAGTGTTTACGTACGGCAGATTCGAGTTCTATGCCAATCCATTTACGACCATTATAAGCAGAACGCCTACGAATTATTTTGGTAGATTTTATGAATTCATCCTCTTTGATAGGCAGCTCGTCTTTAATGTTTTGACGGTACAAAGCGAGCATAAAAGCGCTGTCTTCCATTGAAGATGGAATATCTTTAACTAATATGCGTGGCATACGGCCTTTTGGTTTTTCTAAACGTAATCCAGCGGACCTGATGGCATCGACCGATTCTAACTTTTTTAATTGAGTTTCGTTAGCGACACGCAGTACAACGCCTGACTTGGCGGTTTTTTTAACTCCTACGATTTGAAAACCGTCATCACTTGGGTTAATCGCTTTCATAAGGGCTTGTTTAGTCGCGGATGATGACGCATAATCAGCTGAGCGTTCCGCCGTGGGATAAGCAACGACACACGGCAGCGGCGCCCGCGACTCTAAGACTGGAGCCACTTTAGGCAAGCGAAGTTTTAACGAGTCCGCGTAGGACACTTTTTTGTTTTCGGTATTGACATAATTATTATTAACAGTATTGATAGCGGGATTCAATTTAATTTTGTCCAATTCACGTTCCGTATTTGCTAACTTCGTTTCGTTGCACGATGATTTTAATGCTAACATAGAAACGATGGCCGTTACTCGCTGAGTCATATCCATGATAGCAGATTTATTTGCAACATTAATGCGGGACCCTTGATCGTTGACAAGGTCGTTTATTTTTGACAGATACGCAGACGCTTCGGAAACTAAATAACATTAGTCGGTATTGTTCGCATTGCTGGCGTTGCTCGCATTACTTACATTTAATATTGGCGAGGACTTTTCGTAAGATTCGGACGTTTGAAGCCGTTTGGACCTATCATCGGGCGAATCGTAGGTTGGAGACATTTCGCTAAACAAACGTTTACTATTAGCGGAGGTAGACGCGGGAGCGGCGGCCCTTGGTGTTATTCCATTTCTACCGAATATTTCCCCGCCACGATCAGGCGGGTCATCATTATTGGATAACATCAACCATTTAGAGCAAACAAATCAGTAGAAAGGGAAAATTAACGTACAAATAAATTATTTCGCGATACCCTCACACTAAAGAAAATAAATGTACTCACCGATAGCTGACAAAATTAACTAATTACCAGTAATTACGGAAGCAAACACGTATAAAAACTTACGATACCAGCACTTAGCACAATAGCACACAACCAGAAACAACTCACGAGCCAAAAATCGATCACGGAACACGATAATCGTAATTATAATCAGCAGCGTAAACAAATCACATCTGCATCGATCGCGCGCGGGGAGGGAAGTGGTTGGTGAACACCTAGGTGAAGTGAGCTGTCATCCGTCCGTCTGCTTTGTCAATCCCTAGCATCGGGACGGATAACAGCTCACTTCACCTAGGTGTTCACCGAAGGAGATTGTAACAAAATAGCACTGCAGGCCCCAGAAAATAAACTTATTATTAATTCTCAAACGATACTCAAACACTTCAATCTTCATACAATTCACTGTCTGGTTCATCGTATCTAACTGATATTTTTGCTCCACTATTGGCTAACTGAACTATGAATTCAGTATCATACCTTTAGAGGAATTAGAACTCTATCTTCACAATTTTAAGGTACATTTTTGACAGAGGTGTGGTAAATAGAATTTCGGTAATGCGAAAACAAGAGGACCGTAGCGGAAGCGAGTGAGAACTTCCTGAGGTCATGATATCAGCGAGGAATGGAAGGCTGAATTATTTTAATTGTGCTAACACAACAGTTAAGGGTAAAGCACGCGATTGTGGGGGAAAGCAACGGTTGAGTACGAAAATACGAGTGCGAAATGCGAGTACGAAATTTTAATTTTAATTCAGTGTTTAGTTTAGTATTATGAACGTGAGAAAGGAAGCCGTTACAGTAAATTATTTTGAGAAAAAGGATGACTTTAATTTGCGAAGTAAAGTTACGTTGCGTATAGAATATTCTTGAGTAGACAATATATTATTTTATGTAGTTCCACTTTGAGTTCAGTTTTATTTGACTATATTACTTTTAGTGCTTTGTGGCTATATAAAAGCCGTACGGATCGATCGATCAGGGTTAAGTGACACGTGCCGCGGTCGGTCATTGGATGGGTGACCACCATACATTGCATACCCCTCCGTATCTCGGAAAGCATTAAAGCAATTGCTTCCGGCTCACATTCGCAGATCTTTGGCAGTCGTTATACCTGAACTATTATTATTGCCATTTTTGTCTAACCTTGAGGATCAAATGGCTGACAACTCACCTTAAACTACAAAATAGTTTTTAGCTACTAGTTCATTGTTTGAAATCGAACCAGGGCCTCAAGTCTGCTATTACAATAGTGTCAGAATGGTCTATCATTGATTTCATAATTGTTGATTTTAACAAGTTTGGTAATCAACTAATATAATGGCGTCATTTTGACTTTCCAATGGTCAACGGATTCTATAGCATTTCTTGTGTCAGTACACGCCATTGAAAGAAATGCTATAGAATCGTAATTTCGTACAAAATGACAATTGAATGACTGACTTAGGCGGTAGTTTGCTAAAATTATGACAGTTCCTTTGATCAGTGACCTACCATTAGAATTCTCAAAGTCATTGTGCAGTCATTGCTTTTATTTCGACCGACCAATGATCGACCATTATGAATTTAATTACGAACTTTTACCAAAATGACAATGGGATCGTGTTGGAATGACGAAATTATTAAAATAGCAGACTTGGCCCCCAAGCCGTATGTAGTTTAGAGTTTTACTACGTTCCAATTTCAGTAAAAACAAAATAATTTATGGTTTTGAAAAAAAAAACGTTTCGTTTACAAACATGAACGCTCACTCACACACACGACACAGCTAGACCCGAAAACACTACAAATACAACTACCGAAAAAAGAAAGAAAAAAAGGGCTTGTTAACTTTATTATAAACGCCACTTTTCATTCAGTGGAAGAAAGTAAAAGGAGAAACTGTTTATTTTTGATGATTCGTGGTGTACGTGACTATTTTATTTATCTTGAGTACTTTTAAAGTTTCCGGAAACGAACGTAATATTTTCCTACAGTACAATAACATATACGGAACCGTAAAAATGCGACCAAAAGAAAAACGCTTCATAAACATGAGAGTTCCCAGAAAATATAAAAAATATATATTTTCATTCGTTCAATATATTCTTCGATATTTGAAAACCGCGTTTCTCTTTTAATGGGGCGTTTACACGAGGCAAGTTTTTTGCCTTGTACTTACGGTTATACAGTTGACATGACCGTATGAACTATATTTCAAATACTTTCTAATTTACAGACCGCAGTCGTTTCCATTTTCAAAATTGACAGCATCCGTGTGAATAAAAATATCTTAGACTTATTCAAGTAACGAAAAAACACAGGCTAAACAAATTGAGTTACGATTATGATCCTATCCTTTTCAAGTAGGATAGAATTGTATGATAATCGTATTACCACTATTTTCAAAGGGAAAGTTTGTGAAGATGGATGAATGGATGAGATTTTCACGCTTAAACGGCTGAACGTAATTAGCTGAAATTTGGCATACATATTGATATTGATCCAGTTCAGCACATAGTATATTTTTTATCACGATAGTTTAAGACTTCGCCTTCTGAACGCTCTGTCGAAGTCGCAGGTGTACGCAAGTAGGTCATAATCCTATTCCAGCTTCTTTAACGCTTGGACATTCTCGCCTCTCAACGGTCGAGAAACTATACAAATGTAAACGAGCATTAAAAGGCTCGTTCCTTTTTCAAAAGTCCCCGTTCCTTTTTTCGTGGGGAACCTGAGAGACGTATTTTCTCAGTCGCAGAGGTAGTGTTGGTTTCCGAGTGATTTAACCCGTTCCACATTTGCGTCGAGTGCAGAACACTGAATCAACGTTGGTATATTTAAGTATTTTTGAACGAAAATGTTGCGTTTTCGACATGTTTATTTTGAGGAAACGTCTTTTGGGTTGGTTCGTGATAAAATATCACGAACCAACCAACATTTATTGAACAACAAACTATTCACGAAACAACAACATTTATTGCTTTCCTAGTTATTTCATATAAGGATGTAAATAATTAGGAAAAGATGTAAAATACGTATTGTTTCTAGAAATGTACTATAATTATCTTAATTAGAAATTTCTCTTGTATTGTGTGTGCATTTACAAACACATAACCCACATACACATAACGCGTTGGTGTAGACACACCAGTAGGTTAGTTTTCCGCTTCGGTTTAGCAGGGTCTTCAATAGGGTATTTTACTCTATACGAGAAAAAATCTATAAATATGTTATTGAGACAGTTTAGGCATAAAGCAGTCGGAAAATGTAAGTTTTAATTCATAAAATAACAAAATATTTTTTTAAATTCAATTCAAAGTTTTCAGTTTTTTTAATCATGAAATAGTAGCGGCCATATTATTACGCCGTACGGCTGTGTAAATAAAAAAATTACAACTGTCAGTCAACCGATTGGCGTAAGTATTAGGCTTTGTATTTTTTTTACTTTCGTAACTAACGTAAAATTTGAAAATTTAACTAAAAAAAAAAATGTTTTTTTGGTGTCATACTAGCACTACAGAATTTTATTGAGACACTTTTCAAAAATGGGTGTAACACCCTATTCCCCAGCAAAATTTTCCATTTTTTCTCTCAAATAAAGTTAGATGAATAACAAAGACAAAACAAACCATTTACAATAACTTTATCCCCTCGACGTCGTATTAACAGTGTGCAATGCATTTTATTTAAAGCATGCCCACCATGTTTCTGTGTGATTTAACCGCTGGGAGCCGTTTCCGCTTGAATTTATAATATTCGCCGTCACTTCCGGTACGCGGCTTGACGTATGTTGCTTCCGGTATTATGTTTTATTGGTATGTTGGCTTTGAGGCTTTTATATAACGAGTTATGTAGAATATTTTGTAGGAAAATCTGATTTAAAATGTAAAAATTGTTAGGCATTTCTTGTATGTGTGTTGTGTCTTCTCAACGTACCTAGAGGGGTTTTTAAATTAGTTGACCTAATTATTTAATAATAATAAAAATAAATATAAAAAATACTAAAAAATAATAGATAATAAAAAAAAAAAACGTTTATTGCAGGCATCTTAGACCGTAGCATGTTAATATTACAAAACTTAAAAAACTATATTAGTATAACACATGAAAATACAAAAGAAACACAAGCAAAGCATTTAATTAGGGAATATAACGGTGGCCTATCTCAATGACACACCACACACACACACAATCACATCACACACACACACACACACATCACACACACCACACACACACACACACACACACATCACACACCACACACACACACACACACACACATCACATCTTTTTAACTTTTAATCATTATAACAAAAAGTAATAACTCTTTAGTTATAACTTTTTGTTATGCACTCGCCATATTATCTCTTCATCACCCTTGGTAGAGAATGCCTAAGGCATTAAGTCCGCCTTTGTACCTTTGTGCATGAAGTATAAATAAATAAATAAATGAAGACCAAATACGCAGAAGGTATTTTATTGCACAAGTGTGTGCGCAAATGCAGGTGCACTTCATCTTCCCTGACTCTTATAGCCTGCTAAGGCGACAATACGACACAACATGGAACAGCAGAAAAACGGCTTTACGTGTTTTCCGAAGCACGGGGGTGTTACACCGCCAACTTTTAGCTTTTAAGAGATTACTACAGAACTACTGAGAAATTCGTAATGAAAACCATTAGCACTTTTTATAAGATTAATAATTTATTTATTAAAATAACGTTTACAAAAAAAGTGTAGGTATAGTAAGTCATCAGTAGGAATATTTTTCACATAAATATAGTGCCTAAAACTAAAATAAAACTAAAATACTTATATTACTGGTGCAAGTTATGAAATTTCAATGTTAGGTAGAAACCCGCCCGATCAAGGTTAATTCAAATCTGTTTTATGCCATCACTTTGTGTTTATATTAAATTGGCAGTGGAATTTAAAGGTTTACTGATATAATAATAATAATAATAGCTTTATTTTCTTACCACAATATACGAAGGTGCATACAAAATTAACAATAATACACAATTAAGGTAAGCATATATTGTGGAAGACTGGTGCCTAAGCTAGGCTCGACGCCTATGTTTCAGGACATCAGGATCCCACCCCTTAAGCATATACATTTTACAAATTATGTACTGAGCTCACTGACAGATGTAGTAAGATGTTATACATACATATTATACTATTTTATTTAAATAATCTATTAACAACTTTGTTGAACCCAGGACTCCACGCTCCACGCAGTCGATAGGCACACATGCATGTAATAGGTAATGTAAGAAAAACTCTATTTTCATAAACTTGCTCCAAAGATATAAATCGTGTCCCAACAAAATATCTATCAAAATATAAGTGCTTTCCTTTCAATGAATGGTAAGCTTACCCAGAATCCATTTACGTAACAAATAAATCTTGGAAATATATCCAAAATTACCCATAAAATAACCCAACAATGTGTGTATAATAGCTATCTATACACATAAAGTACTCAACAGAGTTCTAAATTGATCCCATTTCGGAAGATAAATGCCCAGTTCTGGAAAAAAGAGGTCTTATTGGATACGAAATCTGTGATCGAGATAACGTGTGATCGATTTCACTGGGGCTGGAGATGTTTTCATTATATTTGGATAGCTCCTGCTTTTTTTTTTTGGATGGTTTGCACCAACTATATTACAAGTTTAGTAGTAAAAAGGTATTCAAAACCCACACAAAATGGGAATGCTGCCAGTCGGTTGGTATGTTCCATTGACGCAATGTGGACGAGATTTTTGATGATTGAGATGTAGAAATGTAGATAAGGCAAAAATAATACCTATGTAAGTATCATAAAAGGTGGTTTTCTGTAGGTTCAGCCTACCCCCACGGAAAAAAGCGTGTGTTTATATAAATGTACCTATACATAAGAAGAAAGAGATAAAATGCTTATCCGGATGAAAAGATCTAGCCCCTTAGGGCTAACGCAGACGATAGACTTTTTGTACGTTCATGTTGGCCACGACTAGACAATCTGCGTTTAACAATCCGTGTGTGTCGTCAAGACAGACATATTGCGACACACTTATTTAATTGCCAAAAAGGATAAATAGAAACTGGTCAAGTGCAAGTCGGACTTGCGACCTAAAAATCGAGCAAAAAAAACGCCGAAGAAATCATGTTTCTTGTAATGGGATCGATTAACTAAATTGTTTTTTTTTTATTATTTATTATTTCTTGTTTTAGAGGCCATAGAATACACACTTTGTGAACATTTCAAGCGTTTTTCTATTACGTCTGAAAGGCTACAGTCAACTGACAGGTAGACGGACATCGGGAGCTTAGATCGGTTTCGTTGGGCACGCTTCAGGTACGGAGCCCTATGAAGTAATAAATAACAAAAAAACGAATAATTAAAAAAACGATCGACATCTCGATTCTACAAAATGTCTGCCATTTGCTTAAGCCCATAAGCAAAACATCTTCAATTCAAAACTACCATCCAAACGAAAATAATTTGACTTCCAACTTGAAACGCATTTCTCCAAAGGGTCCCAAACTCGGGTCGAACGCAACAGATAACGACGAAGTGGGACCCCCTTATCTATTTCATTTTCCAAAAACCGTTGACCAAACATAAATAAACGTTGAAACGGGTTCCTTACTCGGATTACAAGATCTGGATAGGACTTGCAAGATAAATTGACGCCTCATTTTAGATTAGTGGCAATTTATTGTTGGAGATTGTTTTAATGTGTTTATTGTATTCGACTGTGTTTATTCTCGGGGTTTTTGGGTGAAAAAGAAAATAAGTAAGGAAAATGTAAGACAGTAACTTTTCTTGATATCGTTTTAGCTAGATAGTAGGGCCATCCAATTGTGAAATTACTGGGGTAGAGAGCTTTTGTTTTTCTTTCTTAGTCTACATAATCTATACTTACTAATATTATAAAGAGAGACAGAAGGAAATTTCGGAAATTCGGATGGAATTTTTGTAGGTCGATAGGCCGTAAGTTAAAAATCTATTATTATAAATATAAAAAGCTTTTTACAAAAAAGACAACCGAGAAATCGCGTAACAAATCGCAAACATACTTAATGCAAATTTAAGACTTATATGGTTTTCTCATGGATGCCATTGTCAGATCTGGACCAAATTAAAATGGGACTACACGGGAAGCACTAGCTTTCAAATAAAAAAAAAATCATCAAAATCGGTTCACCCAGTCCAAAGAAATCAGGTAACAAACATAAAAAAAAATGGACGAATTGAAAATGAATCCCTATATCCCTTGGTCACAGCATCACGCGTGAACGGCTGGATCAAATTCGCTAATTCTTTTTTTGTTGTGTTTGTTATTGTAAGGAAAAGAAGAATATGAGAGAAAATACGCGAAACAAAATCAACAGAAACCAAAAAATTATACATAGGTGACGTATTAGTTTCTTAAATTTTTTAGGGTAGTTAAGGTAGGTAGGATAGGTAGATAGGCAGGTTAAGTAGGTAGATAGGGACAAGACAACTTCTGTCAGGTCAGCTAGTAAAATATATTATAATCAATTTATTTCCTATCCAGCATATTCTAATCGAAGTATCATCCAACCAAGATTGATAACTCTACTCAAATTCCCGCTGGGCGCGATTTGCTCTAAGCACACTTCAATTTTTTTCTTTAATTCCCCTTTGACACACTGAAAATTAAACCTTAACACGCTGAACTTAAAGTTTAAAATCGTGTGCTTAATGCAATGGTCATGCGTGCTTGTAGGTAGTATCAGGAAAATTGAGCCCATTTTAAATGAGTGATGGGACATTTATAATATCGTAGGAACTATTTGCGATTTGAGATGTTATTTTTATCGCCTTGTAAGGTTATTATGTCCGTTGCTTACAGTAATTTTAAGTTATCTTTATGTTATATCGAGGAAATAAAGAAAATGGCGTGACAAAACTTATTACGATATTCTTTCTATATCTTTTTACTGATTTCAGTTTAATATAAGGTTGTACGTTGTTTCATAGCTAATAGTTTTATAGAATTTTGTTTCACATAAAATTTTTCTAATAATTTCGTTTCATAGAATAATCAATACGCAGAATACTTACTTTGAAGATTTTTAAATCATTGATTTTTGTTTCACATAAAGTTTATTGTGAGAATAACCATATCATAGAATAACAAATCAAATATTCTTTATCCTTATATTTTTTATTTAATATAAAACTTATTCCCAAGAATGGGAGTCTCAGTTCTAACCAAACTTACTGCGCGTGCAAGCAAGCATGCAGCGTGCAAGCAAGCATGCAACTTGCATAGTTTCTATCACGGTTCCGGCGTTGCGGGGCTCCGGCGGTCCCACGCAAGCGAGGGACGCCTCGCCCCTCCACGCCTACGCATATTTAAATTACACTCTAGGGGTAGGGCAGACAAGACTACGTGGAGTCGGTTTCGCAGCGATTCGTTTCCGTCATGAACTTTGGTAGCACAACATATTGACATTTTAAGACAACATTTTTGTTTTTGTCTATTTCTATCTATACATTTTTGTTGAAATAAATTCCATGGAAAATACAACAAAAAAACAGTATTCGTTAAAAAAGAATTCTACTTTTTGATAAGTTTGTTAAACAAAAAAATGTGATTAAAAATTCATTGAATTGTGTTTCTGTGAAATATTTTTCATTGAAGTAAATAATCTTTGAAACAATAATAGTCGAAATAAAAATACGAGAACCAAATATTATGTGAAACATTTTCTGGGAAACGAAATTCTATGAAATTTCTGTCTGCGAAACAAGGGGACACCTAAATATAAACATAAAGATGCATTTATTTGTTTGAACATGTGTGATATATACATAGAAATGCACATTGTTTAAATATATTATTTTCTAAATAGTCTGTTATATACACTGGGTGCAAAAATAAATATCATGTAGGGGATAGCGCATCTCATCCCTATTTTTACCCGTGGGTGTCGTAGAACAGAGGAAATATTGACCAGAGAATGGGTAGCAGCGTCCTTCTTAGTACCATAACACCTACTGCGATCGCCGACATGCATCGACAAAGCATGGCTGTCGGTTTTCTATCGGTTGCATTTTGGGGAGTGTGCGACGGAATTACATAAATTAGTTCCGCCGAACCCGTTCCATCATCGGACCACAAGACGTACGGCGATGCGCCACCTACATGTACATGGTGGACATCACACCCACACGCACAAAACGTTTTGGGAACACATTCATTGTGCATACTGCTAAGGAGTGGAATTCCCTGTCTGAGTCTGTGTTTCCTGATAGCTACAACCTGGGAGTCTATAAGTCAAGAGTGAATAGGCTATTTCTAGGCAAGCGTGCTCCATCTTAGACCGCATCATCGCTTCCCATCAGGTGAGATAGTGGTCAAACGTATACCAATAGATAAAAAAAAATGGTGATTACGGCTGAACCCCGCTTGTAGGCGACCTATGCCCAGCAGTGGGCGTCTAGAGGTTGACATGATGACGAGGGGTTATGCGGATGAATGCGGGCTACCCAAGACCGGGTTGGTTGGCAATATTTGGGGGAGTTCTACGTTCAATAGTGGACGGCAATATGCTGATATGATGATGGTGATAGGCGTTAACTACACATGCTGCCCACCAAACTAAATAATATTAGACAAAAAAAAATTCTGGGGAATGACTCTTATTTTATGGTTATAAAAAACCACTGTTTAAGGTAGTATGCAATATAATGCACGCAAAATATTTTGCTTACAGGTGCATGCAATGTAAGCGTTATGAGCGTGATAAGTTATAACATTTAAAACTTGTAAGATCCGATTTAACTGCTCAGCTGAGGTTTAGGCTCAAAGTTTGCCGGCGAGTGATGGAGCACAGCATCCTGGGAGTCAGACCGCGTTAGGAATAAGGTGCTACGCTCCAAAACACGTCCCTCAAAAAGCAGCCAAGCTTAAATGGGACTGGCCCGGCCACATCTTCCGCATGTCGAACGTATTACGGGCTAAAGCTACCACAATATGGGTCCCGGAAAACTTCCAGCAACATCGAGGTAGGCCTAGGCGAAGATAGCGGGATGAGCTTGAAGCTTACAGGAGGGCTTGGTAAATAAATAAAGATACGATTTTTTTTTCTTTTTTAATGTTATTTTTGTGTGTTTTTGTCCTGGGGGGGCGACTAAATACTTTTCTTTTTTTCTTTCTTTATTTAGCCTGTCGCTTTGCTACCTTCCCCTAGCGACGCTGTAAGTTGAGGCCCGTACCCCACAGGGGGTTGCCCTTAGCGTGTAGTCGCTTAGTTTATAAGCTTTTGCTCTGTCTGGATGCCTTAAATTCAGTTAAAGATTCCACAGGAAAAGTCCGGTTAAGAAACCGACAACGTCCTGTTTATCTTTTAGGTAGGTGTTCTGTCGATTTTTTGTTTCCGCTCGATCCAGAACCATTCTGAAAAAAAAACATAGAAACCGGGGGTCACTCTGACTGGATAGGAGTTATTCGCACTATTTTGTAATTGTACGCACAAATCAATTTCATTACTTCATTTAATTAACAGTGTTTACTACTCCGTTAGAAAGTCTCTCGCCACCTAACAATATGGACCAATCTTGCTTTGAATACAACATATTATTTACAAGACACAGTAACATTCCATATCTACTAATAAATCCCACAGACAGTGGTGTATGTTAGCTACAAACTGTGATCCAGGATTCCGCAAGACAATTGAAGGTGTCCCAGTTACTCTATATCTCTTCGGTTATGATTTTGGTACAAGGTGGAAGAAACTGCGATTGATTTAGCTTTGTTTCGACAATAACATTCTGGTAATTAAAAACGGGAATAAATATAATTACCACCAAAAATAGTAAATGATCACCAAATCTTAGGACCCTTAAGGCCCCCCTGGGGCGGATCCACCAGGTCAGATCAGAACTGTGACCTCCTACGCTTACCCCCTGCCAGAACCAAATCGCTTTATACAGTCAAACTCATACATTTCTACAATACTTTGTTGTTGGTGATCATTTACCATTTTTGGAGGTCTATTACTATATCCGGAGGTTCGTTAAACATAACCCATAAAAAACGTGCAAAATCTAATTTCAATATCATCACAGTGACAATCAATGACAAACATATAGGTAAAATAATGTGGGGACATTTTACACACGGCCATCTGACTCTAAACTAGGAAGACCCTGTACTATGGGTGTCAAACTGCTGATATACACACACAAATACATTTAAATACATATGTATTCGGATAAACAACAACCAAACACAAGGCAAACACAAGTGCTCATCACACAAATGTTTTCCCTAGGCGGGATTTGAACCCGCAACACGCTGTGCATGCATCATTTAACAACTGCACCAACCATGTCGTCAAAAAAGAGGATATGACAGATTGAAACATTTGTAATACGTTTTACCCCTAGACCTGTATTTTGTTAACATAAATGAAATTTTGAGAATACATAGAGAATATCTAGATAAGAAGGTATAGGCCAGATGTCACGTTGTCTCGTGGTGATATTTGGAAATGAACACCATGAACTGAGGTCACAACAATAGTATTATACTTTTAATCAAGATCATAGGTTAGGTACACTAAATAGGCAAGCGACGTGACAACGTACTTGTTTGTTTAATCCGTGGCGTCCTTCTGCATCCACGATAGATCCGCGATGTCTCCGTCGCAGGCAAAGGTTAGTTCTTTTTTAATATTTGGTAGGCTTTTTCGTATTCTAATAGAGTTGCGTTTGGCCGCCACTCACTGATCTTAAATGATAATGCGGCCTAATGTGGAGCACGCTTGCGTAGAATGAACCAGTTCACTCAGGCCTTGAAGATACCCAGATTAAACTTATCTGGGAACAGAGAGGCTCACCTTTAATCCATACTTTAATATTATAAATGCGAAAGGAACTCACCATGAACCGGCTGAACCCATTTGAATGAAATTTGATATGAAGATAGCTTAAACCCTGGGGAAGGACATAGACTACTTTGCAATGTACGACTTCATCTGCATCCACGATAACCGACATTCACGCGGACGAAGTCGCGGGCAAAAGCCAGTAGATAATAATAATAAAAAAATATTATCAGGCAACTGAGGCCCATAAATTACATAAAATAATAAACTAATACAAACTATAACCTTATCAACTATAACTACACATGTTACGTTGTTGATGTCGTACAGGTGTACTTACGCCTTGTTTTGCGTAACCGTCTTCGGAAACGTCGATATGACACCTTTTGGCCAAAAATCCTCTTTCAAGAAGGTCTGTCGACATTGGGAGGTTGTTCTTGTTTGACCCGGTTTAAATAAAATCATTTCTTACCCTCTAGTCACTCGTCCCCTACACTCGCCCCTTACAATTAACCGGTGCAGTGAGAGGGGTGCAAGTGAGGGTCTGATAACAGTGCACTCAAACTGAGCTCTGATTACATCTTACAAGCTCCGGTGTCTGCTATAATTTAATTGAACTGCGAATGTCGATTTGAAACCACAACTTCCTATTACTATGTATTAATTTAAGTTAAATATCTGTTATCAAGCCGAAGTATCTTCCCGTGGAGTATCCGAGCTAGAATAGCATCCACCTATTTCATCCCGAGGGTTTTGTACAAGGCGACTAGGGGAAAATCCGAAAGTCAGGCAGCAGCGGCTTCCGTGTTCTAAACAACTTCACTGCGATCCCCAAGACGCCTGCCAAGGGTGGGGATTAAGGCCATTCCCTCTCCCTATGGGGGAGGGCCTTGTTCAACAGTGGACGTCTTCTAGATGATGATGATGATCTGATATCATCCTAGAATATTATTTCCCAATTCTTTCTTCTTCTTTCTTTTTTCTTTTTTTTTTAACGTAGCTCTCTAGGAATTTCTCCTGTGTCGTGGGTGCGTTTACAAACATATAAACTCACATACACAAACAGCCAGACCCGGAACAACTATGTGTTGGCCATACAAATATTTGTTCCGTGCGGGAATCGAAACCGCGACACGCAGTGCAGCAGTTGATCGCTCAACCACTGCGCACTTCCAGTCTTACCAAATCCAGCAGAATGCCAGTATTTTACCCCTAGTCTGTAGGGGTAACCACTAACTCCGATACTCCTTGGTAAGACTGGTTGTCAGTCTTTCTGACTTCGAATTACCCATAACGACTGCCAAAGATCTACGAATGACAGCCGGGACCAACAAATTTACGTGCATTCTGAGGCACGGAGGGACTTGGTATGAAATGGATACAGGTGACCCATCTTGGGAACAACCTGCATGAGCGTTGCTTAACCATGACCGATCGATGCATACGGCTTTTACTGAGCCACTAAGCGGACAAAGCGAGCGGGCAGGCAAAGCGGATTAAATCCATACTAATATATTTATTAATATTATAAATGCGAAATTCTGAAACTCTGTGTGTTATGTTTTCACGATGAAACGACTGAACCGTTTTTGATGAAATTTGGTTTGAATATAGCTTGAACCCTGGGGAAGGACATAGGGTACTTTTTAGGGTTCCGTACCTCAAAAGGAATAGTCGCGGGCAAAAGCTAGTATCTTATATGTTTGGGGTTAATAAGTGCACAAATTAAAGAATCTCAGTAGTAGCTCAGACGTACCTTTTGTACTTGATACCTGGGAAATGGAGGGTTTTCGTGGCTAAAATCCGTACAGATCGATCGCTCAAAGTTTAGGCTACGCTTGCCGCGGTCGGTCTGAGGATGGGTCACCATCCCTTTTATACCGGGTTCCCTGCGTGCCTCGGAAAGCACGTGAAACCGTTGGTCCATGCTGTCATTTGTAGATCTTTGGCTGTCGTTATGGGTAGTCGGAAGCTGGAAAGTCTGACAATCAGTCTTACCAAGGGGTATCGTGTTACCCAGTAACTGGGTTGTGGAGGTCAGATAGGCAGTCGCTCCATGTAAAACACTGGTATTCAGTTGTATCCGGTTAGACGGGAAGCTGACCCCAATGTAGTTGGGAAAAAGCTAGGCAGATAATGACCTGAGAAATGGACCCACATTAAAATTTGCGAGTATTATAAATATATATTTATTTATACTAAGACAAAAATGATTTAGGCGTTTTCTACCTGTCAACCAAGGGTGGTACACCATCCTATGTTGACAGGTAGAAAACATTCCTATATCTATTCTCTTAATTTCAGCCCTGCTATAGAGATCACTGTAGGATCTCATTTCATTCAAAACAATGTAAAGTTTTATGATCTGCAAAACAATTTGACGATGCCACAACAACTGCAGTTAATGCAGCAATTAAAACAAAAGAGAGCCTTTTATTTCTGAAGTGAAACAATGGTTGTTAGGAATACAAACAAATTCTCACTAAATTCACTTCATTTATAGAACGAATAACAGTTTGTTGCAAAATAACGTTAAGCCTCTTTGCTGTTTCGCAGGAAAGCGTATTTTTTGAAAACTGTGTTTTGGTAAGTGTTGAGATCGTGTAGGTTTACTTTACCAGTTGGCAGTGATGAGATGGGATTTTTTGTAGGTTATTGTTTGTTGTTATTCTGAGATTGAAGAAATATAAATATAGCCTGGGGTGTTAAAAAGAAAACGTAAATTAGTGTATTAGACATTTTAATTTGGTGACATAAAATATGTATTTCTGTTGCAGATAATTAGCTTTTGCCTGTAACTTTGTCCACGTGATTGTCGGTTATCGCAGATACAGGCGAAGTTGCAGATTAAGATTTTGAAAAAGTCACATTGATACTTATTCTTTACACGAGAGGCAGGCGCTTTAACTACTGGGCCATCACGAAATACTAAAACGAACGAACTAATTAATATTAAATTAAATACTGTGGCCTCATTTCACACCATCTTTTGTAAATACGCGTCCGGAAGCTCACCGCCTGTCGGAACTCCAGTCAAGACGGTATCGTTCTAACGGGTACTAAGTTTAAACTCGCGATTAACGTGAAAATTGATTTATAGTTAGTTATTGAGCAAGTTACGGGGCGCCTGCAACCCGTTGTTATAGTGCAGGAATAATGTAGGGTTTATCGCGGCATTGTTTAATCTTGTTCGAGTCCTTTGTCTCGAACAAAAAGTCAGACTAAAGCCCTCAGTCGAGTAAATTCAGTCGCCAATGAATTTAGTAAAGTGTAATCGCATTCAGTGAATATGTAGTAGTAGTAGGTAGTAACTGAATTCAGTAGCGACTGAATTTAGTCGACTTAATTTAGCCAAGTGTAATAAGAGCTTAAGCCTAGCTTACATTTTTGGGGTTAATAAGTGATTTGGCAATTGTTATTGTACTCTGACTTCCTCGTTGATCACTAAGGCGGCTCCTAGACCTACAATAACATTGCGCAATAAATTTTATTGTACAATAATATTGATAGGTACTTTGAATCCAAACGATCAATTATATTGCACAATAATAAGAACTGCGCAATGTTTTTGTGTTTAGTTGGAGAATAGTATTAATCCAGTTAATCCACAAAGAATTGAGTTTTTTCGTCACATCATCTTTGGTTGCCTGTGGAAATATCTTTATGTATTTAGAGAGTGCGCGCGCGTGTGTAAGTACCGCTCGTCAAGACGAAACACACACTAAAAAATATGGCGCAATACTGACCCTACACGATGCAATGGAAATATGGAGCAATAAAAATTAAACTCGCTCAAACTTTTGTTCAATCATTGCGCAATGTTCAACGGTCAATAATATTGCACAATTCGTAATATTGCACAATATAATTGATCGTCTAGGGACCACCTAAGAGTCGACACATATAAAAATACCGCAACCTGCTGGGTGACGGACCGCAACCCGCCGTCGCCCGCCGCCGCGTGTTGCGTTGCGACGCAGTGCCCCGCCTGACAATATTTTACCAATGTCTAAATCTCATAATGCCTTTATTTCGGATCATTGTCCGAAATATTTCAATAAAACTGTTTCTTTCAAAACATCAAGCAAAAAAAATCGAAAGAATCCTGTTTTTTTTTCAAAAGATAATTTCTGTTAATTTTTACAAGCTTTTGTTTAACTTGCACTATTCGTATGTAAGTTGTCGCTTAAAAATTTGCAAACCATTTTTTTTACCGTTTCTAGGTATTCAATTGAGCTGAAATTTTGCAAGCACCTTTAGTTCTGGTGACAATACAATGTCCAATACTCAATATTGTAATAAATTCAATATGGCCGCCGCTCCAAGATGGCGAATTACATTATTTTTTCTCTCTACATACGGATATCAAATGAAAGGGTTTTAAGTGTAGAAAACGATAAAGTAAATAAGACCAAAAAGTAAAAAATAAAAATAACACGAACTAAAAGGAAAAAACAAAAGCTTGAGGCATTGTAATAAGTGCGTGTGTAGTATGCTTGTATAACGGTAAGCGTAGGTACATCAGTGCCTCATCATCAGTTTAAAATTTTATTTTTATTTTCTTCTATGTAAACCTTTTATATGCTACTGGTCAATGGATGCCACGTTCCCCTTTCTGACCAATTCCACATTTCCGTTCATTTGGCGTGCAGTGTACTGACAAGACGGATGCATGTTGCGAACGTCCCTGATTGCTGATTGTAATAGACAACGATAGCCGCATTGGCGCAAGGAGTACACTAGAGGTTTGTGTCAGCGATTTGAAAGCATTGGATCAATCTCTATGTCGTTTATCCCGCCATCTGTCCCTCTGTCGCTTAGATCTTTTTAACTGCACTACGGATCTTAATACGGTTTTCATCAATAGATTGAATGAGAGGGAGGTTTGTATGAATTTAAACTACATTACAACGGTGCAATGCAAGACGGGGTCATCATCATCTGCCTAGCCTTTTCCCAACTATATTGGGGTCGGCTTCCAGTCTAACCGAATGCAGCTGACTACTAGTGTTTTACATGGAGCGACTGCCTATCAGACCTCCACAATCCAGTTATTACCACCCATAGTAGTAGTAGTATGACGGGCTGGTGTCCGCAACTCCACGACTAAGCGCGTATTTTGCGTACAGATGGGAAGTAGATCATTCGATCCACCCGAGCTCCCCAAGAAAGGCCAGCAGCGCCTTGACATCGCTGGCGATCTCCCGCAGGTTACCTGGGTTATATACCACCCATAACTACTGCCAAAGATCTACAAATGACAGCCGGACCAACGGTTTTACGTGTTTTCCGAGGCACGGAGGGAACTCAGTATGAAAGGGATGGTCACCCATCCACAGACCGACTGCGGCTAGCGTAGCTTTACCTTTGACAGATCAATCTGTACGGTGTTAACTTAGCCACGAGGTCTTCAATGCAAGACGGGTCGCTAGTTGTAAATAAATTGGTTTATTTCTGCCGCGATATTATTATTATTACCTATTGCAAATGTCCTTCGGTTAACTGGTAGGTAGAAAATTCCTAAGGCATTGTACCTTTGTGCATAAGGTATAAATAAATACGTAAATGTCTGAAAGCAGCGGCGGCCACTTAACGTCAGATGGGCCGTCTCCGTCAGCCTGTTTGCCATCTAGTGACCAAAAAAAAGAAAGAGAAAAGGCAGGTAAGTATATCAAAACAAATGCATCTTTAGCCCCCGAAGGAATCAAAATAAAGAATAATATTAAAATCGTCTGAACAGAATCCGCTTTATCAACGGTGCTATTCTGAAAAAATATTCCTCAATGAATTGAAGTAGGAAATTAAGATTGAGGTGACAGCAAGTACAATATTAAATACATTCTGAACTAGATATTCCTCCAACTATTCTCAAACTCAAACTCAAACTCAAAATCATTTATTTCAATTAAACCATTTACAGGTACTTTTGAATTGTCAGAGTCAGTCAGTCAGAAAGTTGAAGCTAGTTGCTCGTTCCAAAATGTTAAAATGATTTAGGTAGGTTAAGCTACTCTCGGATCTTGAACCAAAGCTAGTGTAAATATGAAAATTATTATTTGATCAAAAACGCGAGTCCTGGCAACACAACATAACGAAATTGCCAACACTGTTTCCGGTATCCAATACGAAACAAACATAAAAAAATACCTTTATTCAAAAAACACTAATAATAATGAAACCCGGCTTTCATTAGTGGAATCACATTACGTTCGCAAACGTACTGATTCCGGGGCGAAATATAAAATAAAAATAAAAAAGGCTAACAATGGACGGCGAAACGCGTGGAAAACAAAGCTGGCACAATCAGGATCAAGCCTTATTTACCGAGTCTGTCCTAATTGATACAGGGTGGGTCGGGATGCGCTAGCAAGGATAGAGGGTGTGGCCTTGAGGACAGCGGGTGATTGATGGCTTATAGAGGTGCAAGCTCAGTATTACGGTTTTTTGGAATGAATCTTAGGTCCAATGCCCACTGGCGGGAGGGCTACCGTGCCGACCGAAAAATAAGTATTTTCTATTCCGAGTTTGGAGTTATATCACTTTGAAATAAAATTATTTTACAGAAAATGTACGAATCACAAGCCTAGATAGGTACTAGATCTCTTAACATATCTACAACAATTTCATGAAGCTTAATACAGCAGCCTTATATTTAATTACATTTGAACATTTGATACGCCTACATGCCACTGGGGCGTAGTTTTATGTTGTGTTTCTTTGGTAGATAGAAGCACCAACACTAATTTCTAAGTGGTATTTATACTAACGAGAGGCCCTAAAAATCACTTTTTAAGGCACCACAGGCTTGTCCGGTTAAGCAGTAACCAACCCTCAGGTTGAATTGCGAGATGCCATACAGAAAAAAAAAAAAAAAAAGTCTGAAGTAAAACAATTTTTTAATTAATTTAATTAGTCACTACAAAATATGACTTAACTACTTTTATATGTCTGTCGGGAAAGTCCTCCTCACATCATTACATTATCTATAGTTGGTTTAATGATAAAATATTTGTCACAAAACAATCTCCTTTTCTTTTTGTTTATCTATAATTATAATATGTATGTATTTAATATGTATGTCTGTATGTCAGCTGTCTGACACCCATAGTACAGGGTCTCCCTAGTTTGGGGTCAGATGGCCGTGTATGAAATGTCCCCACATATTATTATTATTGTTATTATAGGTTGGTTCTCGAATGACACCGATCTTTAGTGCCCATGCGGTGTAATCCGGCAGACCATGACCCACCTTTTATCTTATACCACATGCCCTGTTACCTTTTTTTGGAAATTCTCATGGACTTTTCCATCGTGGAGGTGACGGAGGGGACTCTTACCGACTAAAACTACCACGGTTTTCCCACCTCTGCCTATGGCCGGTGCGGGATAGGCATATTTAGCTACGCTGTTTGGAGACTTCTTGACCTGGCCAAAGCTTTCGACACCGTCATTATTCCTTTCCTTGTGGACAAGTTAGATAAGATCGGTATTCGTGGGAATGCTCTAAAAGTTTTTAAGGATTTTCTCTGTGACCGGACACAAAGAGTAAAGATACAGGAATATGTTAGCTCTGATACTTTCGTTACCTATGGCGTCCCACAAGGCAGTATTCTGGGCCCGAGTCTCTTCTTGATTTATATAAGTGACCTGTGTCAGCTGCTACTTATAAACGGCAAGATCTTTACCTACGCTGACGATACGGTATTAATATTTCATGGGGGGACCTGGGATGACGTGCGCCGAAGTGTCGAACTGGGACTGCATAAAGTAAGCCATTGGTTAAGCTCTAACCGGCTCACGTTGAACATTTCTAAATCGTCATTTCTTCAATTTTCATATTCTAAAGTTAAGCCGGCAAATTTAAATATAAAACTACACGTCTGCGACTTCGCTTCTCCAACAACATGTTCATGCACAACTATCACTAGGTCTACACAAATAAAATACCTTGGTGTGATTTTGGATGAAAAGCTGGACTGGCTTCAGCACATAGAGCTCACCAGAATTCGTATAAGAAAACCTATCTGGGCATTCAAAAAACTTAGACACGTAGCCAACTTCGAACTCCTTCGCACTGTATACTTTGCGCTCGTGCAGTCAGTCTTAGGATATTGTGTTACTGTATGGGGTGGTGGATGCAAGACTATCATGATTCACCTTGAAAGGGCCCAAAGGTCTCTACTTAAAGTCATGACCTTCAGACCCTTTAGATTCCCCACCAGGGTTTTATAAGAGAAGTGTGAAGTGCTCACGGTAAGGCAGAATTATATTCTGCAACTTGTTTACAAGCAGCATAGTATTACCCCTGTTATTGCACAAAATAAAAAGAAGCGCACCACTGCAAACGTTTGCTTACCTTTGCGCTGCCACACGACGTCCGCTAGGCGACAGCGGGTATACCTTGCCCCTTTTTTGTATAATAAATTGAACAAAACCTTAAACATAAATCCCCTTACGAGCCATGAAACAAAACAGAAGGTACGGATCTGGCTACTGACACAGGACTACGACGCAACTGAAAGTTTATTGCAATCAATCTAAGTTTAAAAGAACACAAGTCATTGGTATGTCACTCACACATTCACTCATACATACACACATTCACACACACACACACAAATACTCACACACACACTCATACTAGACCTCCTATTTTTTTTTTTTTTTTTAATATTGAATCTATTGTAATTTGTATTATAATATTATTTTTGTTTTAATTTCATTTTAATATTATTATCAATGTTTAACTTAATCTTAATTTGCTTTTAACTTAAATTTGAATTAATCTACATTGCACTTTATCCTAATTTTATTTTGATTTGATTATTTTTATGTTCTAATTCTAATCTAATTTCTCGTGTTCTAATACTAGTGCTTAATTTTTTTACTTTTAAACTTAACATTATATTTATGATATGATATGATAATCTTTTCACATATACTGTATAAATAATATGTACTTGCCTTTATAGCAACATATAAATGGAAGAAGTCACTGTCTCCTGAAATACAGGTAGGTACTCTAACCTAGCTCTGGAGACAGGGTCTCAAATATTTGTAATTTTTGATGGCAATAAAAAATATTGTTATTATTATTATAGATAGCATAGCTAAATACTATGCTAAATCTAACAAAAATATCTTTGCCATCGACACAAAAGGAGGCGATCGTAACCACATAAAACAAACGCTAGTAGATGTCGTGTCTGAGTTCGAAATTTAAATTGACACTTCATAAAATTACGACCCCTATTTCATGTTTCGTCGCCTAATTTTATGCCATGCCGTGGCGTTCCGCCAGTGGGCGATGGACTTAGTTGACGTGTATAAGTGACATCTTTGTTTCGGGTGTTTGTACAAAGCTGTCATTTGTGGATGTAATAATTATGAGACACATTAATTTGGATAAAATGTTTTACACTCATTTATCACTAATTGTATTATTGTTAAGGTGTCAAAAATTAGGAAACTACCAAGTGTGCGGAAAGCAGGAAGAGTTTTGGTGCAAAAACGTATACGCAAATACAGGTGTGGGGAAATCCTCACGGTCTATCCCCCATTCGGGGAAGATGGGGGGGGGTGACGGACTCGTTCCGGCTTAAACCATCACGGCGTTCCTCGACCGACCTATGGGCCATGCCACCCGTAAAGGATGCAAGCGAGTCCCGTCGACCTCGGCGGTCTGCTAACTCTCATAGTTCGTTGGAACGGCACTATGTTAAAATTATGACACCACTTATCAATTGGCATACTTTTAATGATCTGTTGACCAGAGGATGGGCAGCAGCATCCTTAATGCACCACCATAACACTTACTGCAATCGCCAATTACCCTTGGGGGAGACCTATGCCTAGCCTCTAAAGGTTGACATAATGTTGATGATAATGAGCTGTAAAACCGGGATCCCCCGTAGATTTTGAATGGTGATTTAAACTTATGACGTCACTTCTTTGGTCTTTTGTCATTGTTTTCAAAGCAACTTAAAAATCCATTTTTTGAGTAAATTGAAAAGTAAACGGGGTTTTAGGGCTAAATCACGTGAAAAATCACGTGTTTTACAGAAAATGTTTCTTGCAATATTTGGTCAATGATGTCGTGACTATCCAATTCGACATGACCGAGAAAATATCTGGTGCAAGACCAACTTCCAAACTTGCTATTGAGAAATGTTTAGTAGATAAACGACTTTGCCAATGTAGTAGTTTAGGACTAAAATAATAACCTTCTTGGAAGCTATATATTTGAGCCGTTTGGGGTGGAAACTCTAGGGCCATATGGTCCGAGTGCCCATATTGTTTTTCGTGACATCGCCAAGCGGCTGGTCGACTCCTCACGTGACCCGAAGGCTGGTCTATTCTTGGGTCAAAGAATAAGCATTGCCATACAACGTGGCAATGCTGCCAGCCTGTTGGGCACGTGTCCCGTTGACAGCGATGTGGACGAGTTTTTTGATGCCCTTTGATGATGCTTTATAATAAAAAAAAAATAAAAATAAAAATTAAAAATAATTTTATTATTTTTATTTTTATTTGAAATAAAGGACTAAAATTAAGCAGCAATTTCATATTTCCTTCACGAAAACCAACCTGAAATCTACAAAATTTATCGCCACCTATATGGCCCCACGCTGGCATTACAGTTCGTTACTTCGTATCATATCTATATCACTGTTACCTACACGTTACGCGTATTCGATCTGACAGTTGACTGTTGTTTGTGCTCTCCACAAAGGAAAGAGGACAAACTAAAACCAGTTTTAAATAGTGATGAGTAAAGTTGAAAATGTAACGCAGTTTTTCAAAGGATTTTTTTTAAGGCATCGGTAGAATTATTGGTAGGCCTGAATGTGTTTGTGTGAAATGGGACGTGTGACGTTACGGTGTAAAGATTTTTGTAGTATTCATAGTGGAAGTAAAGGATTTGTGATGTCTTCTTAATAATCAAAATGAATCGTTGTTCGTTAGTCTCGCTGAAACATGAGAATGGCTGAATCGATTTCGCTAACTTTGTTCCGGAAATATTCGTGGAAGTCCAGGGAAGTTGCATATATGGTAAAATAAAATTAAAAATTGATTGACAGGACTACGTCTGCGGGTTCAGCTAGTATTTATATAAGTATGTATTTGAATGTGTTTGCGTATGTATATCAGCTGTCTGACACCCCTAGTAGATCCCATAGACCCCAAACTAGGTCTCCCTACTTTGGGGTCAGATGGCCGTCTGTGAAATGTTCCCACATATTATTATAATTATTATATTTAACCTTGTTGGTCTCGTGGACGCAAGCGCGACTGCTGAGCATGAGGTCCGGGTTCGATTTTCAGGTCAGGCAAAAAATGGGAGGGCGTTTCTCCTTGAGGAATTTCTCAGTACCCGTAGTTTAGATGTTGGTGGTGTGACTCCCCCGTGCCTAGGAAAGCAGAGTGAGGGAAGAGGGAGTGCACCTGTGTTGCGTTAGAATTATCTCTCTGTAACTTGGCAGCGCAGAGTCCTGGGACGCGGTGGTTTCCTTCTGCGAAAGTGTCATGTTGCAGAAGGAGGCTGCGGAAAGGGAGAGAGAGATCTCAAGCTCCCACCCGGCCCGCAGCAGGCGCACCGGGCGTCGGCAGAGGGCGGATAACGCCCTCTTCAGGGGCGGCAGACTCGGGGACGTCTGTTGCCCCCCACATACATCAGGACCCGAGGTGGTGGCGCGTAGTGTTCCACGCGCGCCCCTCTAAGACGTCCGGGGGGGAGTCTAACACCTCACTCCCCCCCCTGACCCGAGATGAGGCCCGCCGTAGCGGGCCGGCACCAGTCGGGGGTTGCGGAAGTATCTCCATTTCCCACGACCCCCGACGTAGGTGTGAGACGGAACACCGGGGTGGTTTCTAGTCAGTAAGAGTCTGACAGACCCCATGAGGATTTTCCATTCCCGGACCAAAAAAAAATAAAAAAATATCTCTCTGTAACTTGGGAAGTCTTGACTGAAATTGTCCGCCGTGACCGAAATTCTGTACTTAAGTGCAGACGCCAGTGTAATGACAAACATTGGCATTTGTCAGACTGACCAAATTACAACAACACCTTTTGTGTAATTTCTAAATTTATCTTAGATAGCTGATGCCCGCGACTTCGTCCGCGTAATTTTCGGTTGTCAGCAGGGATTTAATTATTTTTTCATGGATTTGCGGGGTTTTAGTTTTTTTGTACGGAACCCTATTTTTTCTAAAATAAAAGTAGCCTAAGTTACTCCTTATAACATCAGCTATCTGCCAGTGAAAGTCCCATCAAAATCGGTTCAAAATTGTTCTTTTGCGATAGGTACCATACTTACTTTCATAATAATATGCATTTAGTATAAAGCTGTTATTTGGACATCACAAACAGACACTTCAATTTTATTTATTTGTATAGATAGATATCACCTACATCGGTAAAGAAAAACTTCGAGACATGTAGACTTACTATAAATAAGTCTGAAACCGCCAATCCGCACTGAGCAAGCGTCATCAATGCTTGTGCCTTCTCTGTCTAAGAAGAGGCCTTGCAGTGGTACAATAAGACGTACAATACACAAAAAAACTTCGCTTCATGGATATTTCTGTTCTGCAGTAATCAAGAGTTTCAAACACGTCGCCATGTTCGAAGTTTGTTTTAAACGTACCAATGGACGGAGAGTAAAAGAAGCTAATAAAATTGTTAAAGAGCAAAGTTGCCAGATTAGAGCTTACGTCCGCAACATCAGGGAATTTAGAAACATGGAATTTTTTAAATCTAACAGTAGGTCGATTCTGTAAAATTCAAACAACAACTCGCATCTCGCTATTCACTCTCACTTCGCATAAGGTTCAAAATGACCTTGATATATTTGACACTTTGAATCGGATTCGAGTTCGAAGTGAGCGTCGAAGTGATGAGGAAATTACCTTACATAATGCCACTTCTTACGTCATCTCATACTTTATCTGTCAAAATCTCCCTGTCAATTTAGTTCAACTCGCTGACACGCTCGCAAGGGTGGTGCTAGTGTAAATTCGAATTATCAACCCAGTTTTCAGAATGCCAATCAAGAAACTCACAGCGGATTCAGATTCGAAGTTTAGAATGAGGTCTTACAGAATCATACCCCAATTCTTATGACAATGGCCCCATTGCCTTGTTCTCAAACTACTATAACAACTAAAATTAGACAATTGGCATTGTCATCTCTTACTACCAGGCAGCTGAAGAAAAGTACGACGACAGATAAGAACTTTTTAATTCCGCCGAGCCCGTTCCATCATCGGACCACAAGACGTACGGCGATGCGCCACCGGTACATGGTGGACATCCCACCCACTCGCACGAAACGTTTTGGGAATACAATAATTGTGCGTACTGCTAAGGAGTGGAATTCCCTGCCTGAGTCTGTGTTTCCTGATAGCTACAACCTGGGAGTCTTTAAGGCAAGAGTGAATAGGTTACTTCTAGGCAAGCGTGCTCCATCTTAGACCGCATCATCGCTTCCCATCAGGTGAGATAGTGGTCAAACGTATGCCTATCAATAGATAAAATAAAAAAAAAAACTAAATTAGCTTTTTCTTGAACCTCGCCGTGTTCAATACATTCTGACATGACTACTTTAATTGTATGAACATTTTAGATCAGTTTATATTGACAGTTGTTGTTGACTTAATGTCTATCTCTTTCTTGTTTTATTGGAGAGAAACAGATATAAATAGCTTAAAGTAAGTTTAGCTCGTACACACAGAATTGGCACCAATATTCAATTTGATAAAGAATTTGAATTTGATTTTAAACACTTAGATATATTTGGATATACTTTTGTAGCTTAATTTGGTTGAAGAAAATGAAAAAAGTATATATACTGAAGAAATTGTTTCTTGTGTAACATTATTATCTAGCAGATGACAGTAAATATAAATCCAAAACTTATGCTTAATAGCTTTAAAATTAATCAGTGTTATAAAAACTGTAAATAATACTTAAATCTCAAAATCATTAAATGTCGTATGTTGGTTAGTCGTAAGATATACTAATATTTTACAAAAGGATACGGTTCAGTAGATACTATCGGATTAACCCTCGTAAACCAATAAAAAAATAATTATAGGTTAAATAAAACCATTTTTGTCATATTTTTTCGTGTAATTCTAATAGATGAACAAACAACCAATGATTGCGTATTCGCATACTATAAAAAACAAAACCTTACACGTGGAATAGAAACCCCATCTAAAAAAGAACATAAAATGGCTGCCCTACATATAAAATTGAAATAAAAATCTTGCAGTAATAACACAATACAATCATAAAGCAATAAAATAAATGAAACTTCTAAAACGATTTACCGATATTCAATAGAATAAAAATATAATAACCGACGGGTTTCAGTCGTAAAAATAACATAAAAAAACTGAAATTTTACTGTTTCTAATGTTCCCTTAGAACGATTGGGGTTCTATCAAGACTATAAAATGAAATTATTTTTTGGTATATGTAAGTAATATTTTTTACATTATATTTTTTATGGTCCTTAACCTTTTCTTAAATTAGTGTGACGAAGTGAAATTCGAAAGCAGGGAAAATAATGATGCCTAGAGATGGTGAAGTCCAGATGAAGATGAGGAGAAATATACCAAACTTCTACTACTTGAGAAGCGATTGTGTGTCATGGTCTTAAACCGACGCTACCACCGCTACCACCGTCACCTTGTCAATTTGCTAACGGCTTTATATCTTGATTCTTATTTTTATTTGCTAGATTACCTTCATTGTTTTCACCTAGAGAAGCAACAAGCAAAAACTTGATTTATAAGAGTGTCCGTGGAGTTTTTTGCTCATTCTTCTCCATAGAGACCTACCTACGTTTCGGAACGAGCAACTAGCTTTACCTTTCTGACTTTACTGACCGACTGACAATTAATAAGTGCCTGTAAATGGTTTAATAGAATAAATGCTTTGACTTTGATTAGTATCTTTATCCTATTCACGAAATGAATTACTTGTTTATCAAAATATGAATGGACGACAAAATAGCAATCCTTTCAAAATTTTAAAGGACCTAAACTATTATTGCCAACTTCAAACAAAACTTTTCGACGTTTCCAGTTTCCCTGATAATCGTTATAGCACAAGGTGCTTCCGAAATTGAAATTTTCGAAATACAAGAAAACGACAATGGAGAGCTTCAGCTCAATAATCTAAATACCAGTCCCGAAAATGAAAGAGCCAATCCATTACTACAGTTGCTTGGTATCCCAAAACCTGAGAATAAAGCGGTTAGAGTAGCCAAAGAGTTACTGAGCAAACTGAAAACTTTGAGGAATGAGAAGAAAACCAAAAGCCTCAACGACGATGCTCGTGTTTATATTTTGAATGCTGAAGATTTTGACAGTGAAAGCTCTAAGGAAGAAACTCCTTTCGTTGATGAGACGAGGAATGACCGTACTCCTAATAATATTGAAGACAAGAACATTCGAAATTTATTGCTGAAATTGTGAGTATTTATATCATCTAGCCTTTTCTCAACTCTGTTGTTGTCGGTTTCCAGTCTAACCGGATGCAGCTGAATACCAGTGTTTTACATGGAGTTGTCCGTATGGCGTCGGACGTAAAGAATATCACCATCCCTTATATTCCCGTGGGTGTCGTAAGAGGCGACTAAGGGACTTACCAGAGAATGGGCAGCAGCGGTTTCTGTGCCTTTGCAACAAACATACTGCTATTATCAACCCGCCTGCCAAGCTGTGTGATTATGGCGAACCCCCCCCCCCTTTTGGGGGAGGCCTATGTCCAGCAGTGGACGTCTTTCGGCTGAAATGATGAATGATGATGATGACATGGAGTTACTTCGTTACCTTCAATTGCGTGTACCTGTATAAAATTATGTAACCGATTTGAAATTGAAACTAATCATCATAAAAATATTTACAGGCTACAACCACAACGCAAGTAAGTACCTACTTATAGATGAATATGATAAAATACTACGAGTAGAAATAATACGTAAGCCACAATAATCACACTTTGGAAACTTGTATGTCTATTCTTTACAATCTCCCTCGGTGAACACCTAGGTGAAGTGAACTGTCATCCATCCCGATACTAGGGATTGACAAAGCAGACGGACGGAATACAGCTCACTTCACCTGGGTGTTCACCGAGGGAGATTGTAACAGAATAGACATACTGATCTTAGGAATTTACAAAGCACTGCAATCAGATGACAGCTCACTTTACCTAGATGTTCACCGAGGGAGATTGTAACAGAATAGCACTACTGTAGGAGGACATCGCCGCCATGGCAGACCACGGCGAAGGTGGTGTGACGATCTGACCATGTTTGCGGGGCAAACGAATGACGAAGAGGCGACCTTTGGCCATTAGTTTGATTTAAAGTTGTTTGACGACACGGTTGGCGTAGTGGTTGAGCGATCGACTGCTGCGCTGCGTGTCGCGGGTTCGAGTCCCGCACGGAACAAATATTTGTATGGCCTACAGATTGTTGTTCCAGGCCTGGCCGTTTGTGTATGTGTTTATATGTTTGTAAACGCACTGACCACACAGGAAAAAATCCTAGTGTGGGGCAACGTGCAAAAACTAAAAGAAAGTTAGGCTAAAATAAAAATATGGACTAAATCATTTTTTAGGATACCACTGCAACTAAAAAGGAACGTTCATCTGAAATCAGGTAGAAGGTTGACAAAACCAGCCCTGTCAACCAGCGATGACGATGACTCTAGTTGAATGTGTGTATTTATGTTTTTTTATCCTCTTCTGATCGTGACTTCATTCCGTTCTACGAAAGCACTGATCCGATTAAAAATATATGTTATAAGAAATAATATGAGAGGGCTTTTCGAAGTCTATAGTAACTAATTGTGTAAAGTTTTACTGATATACAGCTACACTATTGCTGAGTACCTAAAGATATGTTTTATGGCACATAGTCGTTGACAGTTCAATTTCGTATAACTATAAATGTAAAATCAGCGAAAGTGTACAGTCAATTATTAAGGGCAGGATGTTTCAAACAGTCGGTTAACGTTACATACGGATGGTTAAAAGTCACTATGACGTGAGATGTTTAACGTACGTTAAATGTAACGGGTTGTTTAATGACATAAAAATCTGTTAGTAAAGTTATTCAAAAAGAGATTCCATAATATTTTGATGTTTGACGTAGCTGTTTGACAACACAAAATTACGTTGACTGGTCGGTTATGGTTATAGTAACTTTTTGACGTACGATATGGTGAAACAACTCAATTTTTTGATTTGACGATAGTAAGCGCCATTTTTTTCTATTACCGGTCAGTAATGTATAGACTATCAACGACGATATTTGTCTTCTGTGCGAACAACTATTATATTTCAAAATATATTGCTGAGATTTATTTACAGTTACGACTAACAGACCCGGGAGCACTATGGCAACAATGATGACAATTACAATGTCGTTAAAAATAGCAATAATTATTAATATCAATTATGGAAAAAAGCGAAACAAATTGACGTCTTTATAATCTGTGCCTTTATCAAATATTATTACAATAAAGATAACCTTAAAAAATGGATTTTGGTTTTATTTCTAACCTAGAAAATAGGGGTTTTCCCATCTTAACTACTAAACACTTTGCAATTATGCCCGAAACAACCTTCATTTTTCCTAATTTGAACCTCGAAAAAACAAAAAATGGGACTTAAATTCGGGAGAGTGGTAACTCAACAGAGACAATAGGTAGAAATCGTGCCGGCACGTATCGTGTCCGATTTCATTACCGGCTCTAACGAACTGAGATCCTAGAACAAACTGTGATTGATTTTGCAATACGTGCACAGAATAGATAAGTTCCAGAAGGTCAGCTATTTGCAACGAGCAAACACACACACTCACACAAAGACCCTAAATGGGTCTTTAGGATGTTCGACGCACTAATGCAACATCGAATATGTGTATAAGGTTAGGTGTTTTTTCTACATATTTGAATGTTCGGATGTTACACGTCCTGCGAGGCTCAGTGCATCTTCCGTCTGATATTATACACCAACCTTTAACACGCTTCTTGTGCAGCGAGTGTAACCGCACTTGCGACTGTATAACTACTGTATATAACTCCACGTCTCGGCTACAGGTGGGAAATAGACACAGTTCCACGAGAAACGATGTTACTGACGATTTTTCAGAGGGCGGACCTCATGTTAATTGAGAAGCTCATGAGGTACTGTCTCGTCTTTCTCCATGCAGACTCTGCACAGTGGGCTGTTTGTAACTCCTAAGTCAAAAGGATGTTTATTAAAAGACGCACGTGGGAGTGCCATTCGTTTGAGATCGCCGTTACATAGGTACTGTAAGAACTCCACTTGCTGTACCGGGACTTAAGACGCAGACAACACCCAAATAGGCTTGTCCCAAACAATTTTTTAGCCAAATCTATACAGTTTGTGACGGCGGAAAAAATATATGTTAATCTTGAACATATTTCTGAGAACCCTGTTGTATTCAAAACACGTTTTTGAAAAGTTTTCTCGATACAAAAAAATGGTAAACTAACCTCTAAAAATGATCTTTCAACAAAAATATCTGTATAGCTTATCAATGTACGTTGGTAAAATTTATAACAATAACGAACGAACGAACGAACGAACGAACGAACTTGGTTGTTTTTTTTATTTTTGACTACTCAACTTATTTTTATGTAATGAATTTATTTTATCGTTTGTAAAAAGAACGAACGGTCCGTCATCACGCTTCTCTCTCATATGTATGCAATCCGACAGTGATCGCGTAGACGCGCAACTAGACGGACGTATGTCGCATGTCGCTTTGCCCTGCTATCCGTTCATGTCATATTTTGATAATTTTTTGTATGGAAATATATAAATATGTATAAAAATTGTAATTATTATTACCCACGTCACTTTATTTCTTACTTGGTAGTTCGCTGTATAGCCGCCCTTTAAGAAAGGCGCTTGGATACCGGAGAAATAGTGGGCGTGGCTAAAATACCGAAACATCGGAGCTCAATAGCGGTTGACAGCGTCTTAAGAGGAGGTCGGACGTTACGGATACTTCAATGAAACAGGGACTCTGGTTATAATTGCTCTATTTTAGAATAATTCGTGTGCCGCTGACGGCTGCTGGCTTAACAATCTGTCTGACATAAAAATAAGGCTAAACTTCTAAATATGAACTACTTCTAGAATGAATACTGTTTAGACGCAGCTATAAAGTCAAGTAAAAATGGTTTCGACCACCGTGCCAAATGCATGTAACCTTTACAGTACCTACGGGTCTATGTGTGCTTACGCCTATTGTGTCTTATTGTATGGAGTCATCCTTCTGTACTAATTCATTTTACTCTCCATGTCTGTTCACAATCAGCTGGTGGCACGGAATACCGATGTATCTGTTACGTCAACTTTCATGCATTTTAATGAAGGCACATGCGGGTTTTTAAGTAATTAAATTTCGTTGTACATACGGTAGGTATTATCCTGAATCCCAGGGTCGCCAGATCAACGTTATTTAAACATTTCTGATTTTTTGAAGATATATAAAAGTATCATAGTGGGTAGGGGCACGAGCAAGTACCAAAGTTATTTTTTCAATCACTCAAACAGCGCGATAAAACCAAGCAGCCGCTCCATACATTTTGGCCGAGTACCTGATGGACTTCTGTATAGAACAGCTGATTTTTTTTCGCGCTGTTTAATTGGCTCCCATAATGAAAGTTGTTCAGTCAGTCACTCCTTACAAATTTGCTCATGAATTCAATTTCACCCTAGCATTTTTTATTTTCAGCCATTGAAAAATGACATAGGTTTGGGGACTAAGATTTCAGTCTAGTGGCTCTTTAGTCAACAGCTGATCCCATCTGACCTAATGTATTTTTTAATTGGTCAGCTGGACCCGTTCACAAATTTTGTTATTTAAATAGGCACCAAAAAAAGTTTTTGTCATCAATATCACGAAGTAGGTTCGTGTGTTGTTCAGTTTGTAAAATTATGACTCAGATTTGAGTGGTTTTTTGTTTTTTTATTCATGGTTGTTTTTTACCGAGTTTGTTTTGCTTCATTCACCGTTTGTTTGTTACTCTCATTTCCTTTTCCTTGCTTTTTCTTTTGCTCATGTTTTTCAATCTTGCCTCGGTGTTGAATTACATCCCCGAGCATTGCTTCTTGCTTGAACCCTTTCAAGTAAGGTAAAGTTACATAAAATATTTTTAAGACCGGATCAAGTCTATGTCTATACACAAATTGCTCATCATTTATTATTTGAACCAAAGGCCTTTATAAATAAATAAAATTGAAGCATCTGTTTGTAATTTCAAAATAACAGCTTTAGAGTAAATACATATGAATGTTTACACGGTAATTATACGGAAAAAGCAATTTTATAATTGTTGTCTGGATGTTCCTTTCTCTATTTGTTCGGGATTATCTCCGAAACCGACTGGGACTGCTATAACTGGCAGTTAGTTGATGTTTCATAGAAGTAACATAGATTATTTTTATTATAGAAAAAACAATAACGCGGCGTCTTATGTAGGCTAATCAATGCGAACGCGAAGCGGCGCGACGCGGCGCGAAAACAACAAACTGTCGAAACCTATTGAAGTGTCCAACGTTGTCCAATGAACGTTGGGTGTGGAGCGGTGCGGTGCGAAGCGAAGCGACGCGATCAGTTAGCTTGACATTTTCGCGCGAAATGGGTGCGGTGCCGTGGTTTTTTTTTTGTAATAATGTTGAAGTAGAATTTTGAATTAATTCTGTTCAAGAATTTCCTATAATGGGATAATAAAACGAACAAAAATTATCACAACCGGTTATTACCGTATCATGACCAATGTTGACCACACGGCGGGCGGTTCGCGCGCACGTAGAACAGAACCACCGCTTCGCTTCACATCACGTTGAATTCGCGTGTCGCCGCATCGCTTCGCTTCGCAATCGCTTTCCCTTTGAATCGCCTACGTAAGACGCCGCATAAGCGTTGCACATAAAAAATAAAACTCCACAGACAAATAAAAACAAAGCTTATTAAAAATAAATCCCAAAAGCTAGACAGAAACACGTGTTAATCACACTAGTACCTACCAAACCAAACTAACACAAACGCAACATTTCACCGTTCAAAGGTAGCTGAAACAAATAAATCTCGGTGACGTAACAATCCCGTAATAGTGGGCCGCGCGTCCCGCTAATTGAATTAGCGACCGTGATCCCGGGATCGCGGGATTGTCGGCTTCACCCGCTGTCTATTTACCTGGCTTTGTGCGAAGTGTTTGATACTGGCCGGTGTTTGTTTGGAGGGAATTACAGAGGCCATGACGGTGTTAATTTTTGAATATGGAATGGAATTTTAGTGTCGGTCGAGGTCTGCCCCCGGTTTTGCGAACGAAAATAAATGTGACTTTCCAGATAAAAAAACAGACAAAAATTTCATTCCATATTTAAAAATTAACACCATAAGGGCCCTTTTCATGGTCATAGTACGCACGAGTTTAGTCACTGGCGACACGCACGACACTGCAGCGGCAAACGAAATCTTTGTCCTGCGTGTGGCCAGGAGCGTGCTATCACCCACATGCGGACCAGATCCGCGCGCGGGCGAAAACACGCATGACAGGAAAAGGGCCCTTAGTAAAAATGTTATCGGCAAACTATTTTTAGGAACTTACGCCGTCTTACAAAATTGTCTAACACACATGTTAGTTTTCTCTGGTGGATAGAATTCGCATTGAAGTAATTCATCTGAGAATTAAAGTTACCGATAATGCGCGTAGAATCATCAGCACGCTGTTGTGAAATTGGGCCTTGTCTGCAGTCGGATGGACGGTAGATGGAGCAGACAAGTGGATACCGCGTTTAGGCAAGCGAAGTATAAATTCGCAATTTCCGCTTAAATGCATACCGACTGGTGGCCGTCCTGAAATTGAGAAGAAGTTCGTTCCAAAGAATATGAAAGGATGAATTAATAAAACCTGGTAAAGTTTGCGGGCATCCGCTGGATGCGAGTCGCACGGGACCGGTCAATGTGGCGACACTTGGGGGTTTCCTATGTCCAGCAGTGGACGTCTTTAGGCTGAAATGATGATGTTGACGATGAATTCATAAAATCAAAAACATGAGAAGAGCACAATAAGAGAAGATTGTTAGAAGACCACAGATTCGTAGCGTGTAAAGAACATAAATATTGAAAGTGGGACGTTAGATAAGATGGTGGGGTCGGAGAGTTGAGCAGGGAGAATAGCATTGTCACCGCACTCAAACTTCTTCTCTGGCGAATGGGCAACCATTTGAGCTCAGATTGATACATGGTCTTAGAAACCTAATGCAATTACTGAGGACCCTATCCAGGCTTATCCAGCAAAACAGCATTCAAGTCAAAGTAACACACGTCACCATATATGATTTAATACAAAATTAAAGCATAAGCATACTTCGTTTTAGCAGGCAAGAAGTTTCTCAGTTTCTCAGATTCGCTATTTGACTGAGACACTAGAAACCGGATTTTTTCCCTTATTAAATTATAATAATAATAAAAAAAAACTGCTGGCAACTCTAGACGTTACATTTAAATTTTTTACAATTTTCGTTTTAAATTAATAAAATTATACAAATTACATGAAAATCATTGGAAAAATATCATCCAAGTACTTGTTTTGGCCACTAATTAAATCTTCTTTTAATACAAATCAAAGACATAGCGGCAATAGATCAAAAAACAATCCTGAAAAATACAATATCATTATGACATCTGTCATAGAAACATTGACTACGAAACGTACAATACAAGCGAAAATCAGACAACTGTAAATATAATGTGACGAAGAAAATGTTGACGCGAGCAGCAGCACGCAGAGCACGCCCACCACCTCCGGACCCGTTGCTCAGCTCCGCCTCGCCGCCGCCGGAACCCAGTCCCACCGTGAGTGTTGTGATACCGGCCTCGGTAGTTGCGTCGAGCTCGAGCGACGAGTATTTCTCTCCGCCTACGACGCCACCACCTGCTCGTCGACGGGGAGGACGCCGGCCGCCGGATGGTTTAGGACCGCGAGGCCCACCGGCCTCTGATAGGGTCCCAGCTCCCGGCGGAAGTGTGCAGCGCATGAGATGGACACAAGCCATCAATGAAAATGTCATGCGCGCATACTATGGGGCTACAGAGGGGGGAAGTAATCTGACCGCGTACCGTGTTCGGATGCTCTCTCTGTTTCAGGTGCTTGAGCCAGCTGTCAACGTTTCGGCACAACGATTATCGGATCAGGTGCGGGTCATCCAGCGCAATCGTATGTTGGATGACATTGTACTTGATCGCCTCCGAATTGAAATGCAGAGAAACCATGTTACTGCTCCCCTGCCGCAGATTGTGGAAGTGGCACAACCACAGCCGACCGCAACACGTAGCCATGCTACTGATGGGAGTGATGACATGGTTACACAAGTAAGTACCCAGTGCAATGATGAATTGAGGAGCGCTTTGGAGGGTGCGATTCGAGAATATCGATTCAATCCGCCTGAGCTTAGACCACGTTTACCTCGTTTGCCCATGCATAAAAAAAATAGGGTGCTGGTGTGTGCTCTGGATTCGCAATTATCTAATTATTTTGATGGTTGCGAAGACCTCACCGATGCGCATTCGATTTTGTACTGCGCAGCTGTTGCGGCATGTCGTGTGGCTCACGTCAAATTTCCTAGTGATGATAGAGCTACACGACCAAAACCTGACGTACCGGCGTGGCAGTGCAGAATTGAGCGGCGTATTAGTGAGGCCAGAGTGCTCATCGGCAAACTTATTTGCTTTAGGGAGGGCAATACTCGCCCTAGAGTGATGCGCTTTGTGAGGCGGGCATTCTCGGGGACTGATATCAGTCCTCGAGACTATATGCCCTGGGTCACAGAGCGCATCGACTTCCTGAAGCAGAAGGTGTATGCATGGGCAAACCGTATTCGAAGGTATAAGCGGCGGGTGGAACGATACACTCAGAATCGCACATTCCAGAGCGATGAAAGGTGGGTTTATAGGACTTGGGAGCGACCGATTCAAAGTGTGACTGATACGCACCTGCCGGATGATGACGCCATGTGTTTGTTCTGGCGCAACATCTGGTCGGTGCCTGTCGGTCACACTGAGGGTGATTGGACTCTGGAAGTCGAACGAGCGTGCGACCCGATACCAGAAATGGGGGCAATCATTATCAGCCCCCATGATGTAGCTCGTGCAGTCCGTCCATTGCCTAATTGGAAGTCTCCAGGGCCGGACGGGCTGCACAACTTCTGGATAAAATGGTTTAGAAGGTCGCACGTTTGTTTAGCGTCTCTGTTCCAGTCAGCCTTGGAATCAGGATCGTTGCCCCAGTTCTTGACGACAGGAATAACCCACCTGCTCCATAAATCAGGTAGTACTGCGGAGCCTAAAAATTATAGACCGATCACATGTTTGCCGACGGTCTATAAAGTTTTTACATCTATTTTGAGAGCGAAAATTAACCAACACATAGACAGTAACGGTATCATGTCTCCCTCTCAAAATGGATGTAGGAATGGGTCCCGCGGTACTAAGGAGCTGCTCCTGATTGACATGGCCATCAGTCAACAGGTTCGCCGATCCCGAAAGAATCTGTCGACATGTTGGATAGATTACAAGAAGGCCTATGACTCTGTGCCACATACATGGCTCATGAGGGTGCTAGAGTTGTATAAGATAGATACCACTCTGCGCACCATCCTGATGTCGTGTATGGGGCAGTGGAGGACGGTCCTTCGCTATCCAGGATGTCGACATATCCAGAGGAATAGTGAACCGATAAGGATTGAGCGGGGTATATTTCAGGGCGACAGTTTGAGTCCACTTTGGTTCTGCTTAGCCTTGAATCCTCTAAGCACACTGCTGGAGAATTCAAGTCTAGGCTATAGATTGAAGAGAGGAGGTCAGGTAATATCTCACCTCCTTTACATGGATGACCTAAAACTCTTTGCCACCAACAGTTCACAGCTGATGGAGCTACTGAAAGTAACAGAAACCTTCAGTAGCGCCATCAGGATGGAATTTGGCGTGGACAAATGTGCGGTCATGCATGTCAAGCGAGGGGAGATTGTGGAATCTGAGGGAGTTCAGCTTTCGGATTCCATAAACCTTAGATCCCTCTCTTCAATTGAGACCTACAAATATTTGGGTATGGCGGAAGCATTGGGCATCAATGCTGCTGACATGAAGCAATCGTTGAAGGAGCGCTTCTTTGGCCGCCTGAAGAAAGTATTAAATAGTCTTTTGTCAGGCGGAAATAAGGTGCGCGCCTTCAACGGGTGGGTCATGCCGGTCTTGATGTACTCTTTCGGCATACTCAAATGGACTCAAACGGAACTCGATGCCCTGGATAGGAGAGTCCGTACATTGTTGACAGCGTATCGGATGCATCACCCACGGTCATCGGTAATGAGACTGTATATCCCGCGGAAGTGCGGAGGTCGTGGCTTCTTAAATGCTAAGACTCTGCACAACCGTGAGATATACAGTCTCAGGGAATATTTCCTAGGAGCCGACGTGGGGATGCACCGAGATGTAGTTGCAGTGGACAAAGGCCTCACCCCGCTCTCCTTGGCTAAAGAGAACTGGTGCAAGCCTGTAGTGCTTGAGACTAATGATCGCGAGGAGGTTTGGAAGAGTAAGGAGCTTCACGGACGCTTTTTCCGGGCCCTACACGGGCCCGATGTGGATTTCTTAGCGTCCGTATCCTGGCTACGATTCGGTGATCTATTTGGAGAAACCGAAGGTTTTGTGTGTGCAATTATGGACGAAGTTATTTTGACGAATAATTACCGGAGATTTATTGTGAAGGATGGCACGGTTGACATTTGTCGGGCATGTCACCGGCCGGGTGAATCAATCCGTCATATTATCTCTGGATGTTCTCGTCTTGCTAACGAAGAGTATTTGCACAGGCACAACCTTGTGGCCAGGATTATCCATCAGCAACTTGCTCTGAATTACAACCTCGTGGAATCAGAAGTTCCATACTACAGGTATGTGCCCGATCCAGTTCTTGAAAATGGTAATGTCACATTGTACTGGGATCGATCCATCATCACTGACAGGACTATTGTAGCCAATAAGCCTGATATAGTGGTGGTGGATCGATTGGAGAGGCGCGCAATGATTATTGACATAGCTGTTCCTCATGACGAGAACCTCATGAAGGCCGAGAAAGACAAGCAGATAAAGTATCTTGACTTGGCCCATGAGGTTGTCGACATGTGGAATGTGGACTCAGTGATCATTGTGCCGATAATTGTTACAGCCAATGGCTTAATTGCCAAGAGCCTCGACCAACATCTAAGGAGGCTCGCGTTAGATGGCTGGATCAAGGGCTTGATTCAGAAGGCAGTACTTCTGGACACGGCCCGCATTGTCAGGAGGTTTCTCTCTCTGGAGCCCTGACCGCCGGTAGCTTGGACCCTGTTCCCGATACCGGTGAGGTACTATTTTTTTATATTTTTAAATGTTTTTTGTTTTTGTATGAATATTTAAAAATGTAATTTAATATGTATATAAAATAAATGAATGTGAATAATAATAATATTTGGAGACATTTCCACACACGGCCATCTGACCCCAAACTAGGGAGACCCTGTACTATGGGTGTCAGACAGCTGAAATACATACACAAATAATTTTTTTTTTGTTAATACATACGTATATAGATAAACAACACCCAGACACAAGGCAAACACAAGTGCTCATCACACAAATGTTTACCCTGGGCGGGAATCGAACCCGCAATACGCTGCGCAGCAGTCGAACGCTCAGCCACTGCGCCAACCGTGTCCGTGTCCGTGTCGTAGGTTTTATTTATCGACCATTGTTTTGTTATTTCTTTGTTTTTATTTTTTTAAGGTACCAGTGCAAACCAATAAAACGTTAATGATATGGGTAATTATCAACTTAAAATTAACTATGTAGTTATAGAGTAGGTATAATATTTTATACAGGGGGGAGAGAGAGTATCGGATATCAAGATAAAAGCGTTTCTATGTCCCGACGGGGACGTTTTGAGGCTGTTAACACTTTGTGTCGGATAAGGGAAGATATTGTATCATGTTTATAGGTAATGTAGGCGTTTTATTGTATTCTTTGAAGATTTTGGGACGTTTTTTGGGGTTTCGTACATGAAAAGAAGTAACGGAGTCCTTTTAAGATCACTCTTTGTTCGTGTAACAAAGGGATTTTTCACAAAATCTTTGTATCGTTTATTTAACACTAGCTTTTGTCACAAAATATAAAGGGTACAGAAGGACCGCTCCCGCCATCTTCAAAAATATTAAACTAGCCAGACTCACTAGGGCTACTACTGTATTGACTCTGTAGGTTTTATTTGTGACAATATGAAATTTTATTCACACTAATTAGAACTCTTTGCATGTTTTATTAGAATATTTTTTTCTGTTCGTCATGAAATGTCAATGTCTCTCATTTATTCATTTAGACAAAACGTGACAGTCGAGACTGATGTCTGCTTGAAACTGCTTGAGATTGCCTATAAACGTAATGTCAATGTGTGCGTGAGTAAAATGGCGGTTTGTTCTGAGAGGTCTCTCTGCTCGGGCGCGCCGCAGCCTTACGTACTTTGTGGGTTGTGGAGGTTGTGGATTCGTCACTGTTGATTCTGTGGGAGGCCTCCCACTAGGTGGACCGATGACCTGGTAAAAGTTGCGGGGATCCGCTGAATGTGAGTCGCACGGGACCGGTCAATGTGGCGACACTGGGGGGAGGCCTATGTCCTGCAGTCTTGTCTTTCGGATGAGTAACGAGTATCGTTATTATTATACACAAATATATTTTAATTACTTTTTCGACATTTTAGAAACATTGAAAACCTTAGTTTTGTATAATTTAGCAGCATTATTTCAATTTTGTAAATGTGAGTACCATGGAGCCATATCTTAAGTAAATAATAATAATAATAATAATATGTGGGGACATTTTCACACACGGCCATCTGACCCCAAACTAGGGAGACCCTGTACTATGGGTGTCAGACAGCTGATATACATACACAAATACATTTTTTTTTTTTTTGTAAATACATACATATATAGATAAACAACACCCAGACACAAAGCAAACACAAGTGCTCATCACACCAATGTTTACCCTGGGCGGGAATCGAACCCGCAACACGCTGCGCAGCAGTCAATCGCTCAGCCACTGCGCCAACCGTGCCGTCACAAATGAATATGTGTTTGACATAAATGAGCGTGGCGGTTGAGAGAATTGTCATGCTCACTCAAATGTCTCGCTGATGATGGCGCGTGTGTTGGATCATTCAGCTCCTTCCAAAATGGTTGAGCTGAATGGTGCTGATTCACGCGTCATGTTCGTTCGTGGACGGGCGCTGTCAGTAGAGATTGGTCAACTCTTAACTGCCATGGTTTTATCTTCATTATTTTTTATATTTTGTATTTCTAGATTACCTTCATTGTTTTCACATATAGAAGCAAACAAGAATAATGTAAGCAGTATTTTGTTAAAACCTGATTTTAAAAGAGTGTCCGTGGAGTTTCTTGCTCGTTCTTCTCCATAGAGACCTACCTACGTTTTGGAACGAGCAACTAGCTTCAACTTTCTGACTAACTGACCGACTCCTTGACAATTCAAAAGTGCCTGTAAATGGTTTAATTGAAATAAATGCTTTGACTTTGAGTGGTGATGATGATGTGGATTCGTAACCAGGCACGAGTACTAATGTGACTTTTTTAATTTCATATGTATAAAATTTTTTTTTTAACGTTGCCCCTCACTAGGAATTACTCCTGTGTCGTGGGTGCGTTTACAAACATATAAACTCACATACACAAACAGCCAGACCCGGAACAACTATCTGTAGGCCATACAAATATTTGTTCCGTGCGGGAAACGAACCTGCGACACGCAGCGCAGCAGTCGACCTCTCAACCACTGCGCCAACCGTGTCGTCAATCCAAGCCAATCCAATCTTGAACATCACAGACATTGGTGAAGGAAAACATCGTGAGGAAACCTGGACTAATAATTAAGAAGTCTGAACCAATCCACCTTGAGCGCACGTGGTATCAATGCTCGTGCCATGTGTGTGTATACTCATGTTTTGGACAAGTAAAGTAATATTATTATAATATCAATGCTTACCGGCCATGAATAGCACCACTCCATTTCTACCCGTGGGTGTCGTAGAAGGCGACAGAGGGATATTGACCAAAGTATGGGCAGCAGCGTCCTTCTGAGTACCATAACACCTACTGCGATCGCCAAAAGGCATCGGCCCCGCATGTCGATTACGGCTGAATCACCCTTAGAGGAGACCTATGCCCAACAGTAGGCGTCTAAAGGTTCAGGTCAAATAACTACATTTCAAAAAGAAATTTAAGTAACTTAAAAAGTTTTAATGTAAAGAGGTTTTGAGTTACCACGTTTGCACAACTATATTACATTGAAAAAGTCACTAAGGTACTTGCTCGACATCGAATACGCAACCGGCGAAACGGGCTCCCTTACCACTAGGCTATAACGACACAATCATAGTACAACTTAGAACCAAGATAAAGACGTACCTTAGTTATAAACATAACAGAAGCGTAACAAAGACTTAATTAATGAACTTAGAACAAGTCGGAGTCAGCCTCAACAAGTTACAACAACTGCACCGTTTTTGGCCCCACTTTATAAAGGAGGTTACATTTGCATACTGTATAATAATGACAGCCTGTCTAAGTTCTTAGTGCGCTTCCGTCAACTTTTAATTGACAGCACATACCGTCTTTAGTACAGCAAGTTCTAACTTTACTCCAAACCTAAAGGTGGATGCACATCTGACGGAAGATATAACTGACGGTTATGAGTGTGAGATTGGATGTTTTAATATCTGTTTAACTGTTCTACCGTTATGCGACTGACGATACGCAGCGCATTTTTCGTCAGATGTGCATCCATCCTTTTTTTTTTTTTTTGCGCAGTGGAAATCCTCATGGACTTCCTCCGTCGTGAGGGTGACGGAGGAAGTCCATGCCGGACTCTTACCGGCTAAAACCACCGCGGTGTTCCACCTCTCCCTATGGCCGGGGGTGCGGGATTCGCATGAGCATTCACCGTTCCCCAGACAGGCCATGACCTGCTGTTCTTCAGCAGGTCCCACCTCCCCGTGCGGCCATTTCCATACCGTCCGCACTCACTCTCGAGTAGCACGCGTGGAACACTGCGCCGCCAACTCGGGCCTATCTGGTCGGACGACGGACGCCCCTAGTCCGCCGCCCTCAGGCCACCTCTCATGGAGGTCGCAGATCGTTTTGCGCCCTGCTCGGGCGCCCGGTGCGTCTCCTCCGGGAGGGGAGAGAGGATGCGGCTTCTCTCTCTCGCTCGGCTGCCTCCTTTGCAGACATGATATCCTCGCAAATGGAGGCAACCCCGTCCCATGCACTCTCGCTCTCGGCCATCATATACCTTAAACCTTCGAGCTAGTTGTTAATTAATTTTAAACTTTATTCTGACTTTGATAAAGTTCATACAAAATTCACAACTTGGATGAGTTTCAGCCGGAATAAGTTTAAAATATAATAGCTGGGTTTGGACTAAAACTTAGCACTAGTTTTGTGATGAAACAGGTTGAGTTTTATTCTTGCGGAAGTATACCTTCTCAATACTCAATAATTTATAACATTCCACAACGTGAGCGTAGGTGGTAACTTATATCATTATGGACCCTGTCGGGTACAGTAAATAAGTAAGTAGTTCTTCTTCTTTTCGTGTCATCTTACCATCATCTGCCGTAATCTGCATAGATTTTTTCCACGATAACCCTTGGTAAGACTGGTTGTCAGACTTTCTGGCTTGAGTACCCATATCGTCTATCAAAGATCTACGAATGACAGCCGGGACTAACGGCTTTACATGCTTTCCGAGTCACGAAGGGGTTCTAGGTATGAAATGGATGGTCAGCCATCTACTGTTTGATCGCGAGTTTTCCCCTGTGCTCGATAGATGGCGTTGTACTATTTGGGGTAATTTCTGAATCGCGATGTTAAGATTCTCCGCATATGTGATATACGGTTTAGAACAAAATAAATTTTCGTACTCGCTTAGCAAAGAAGTTGTTTTATTTTAACTATAGTCTTCGGGCAGTTGTCGAGTGCCGAACATCTACGGACCGACCGCGGCGAGCGTAGCTTTACCTTGACTGACTGATCCAGATGTATGTATGTCTATTGTCTTCATATCAATGAACTATTTTATATCATGCAAATGGGCGGCAGGATAGGCGTCAGATGGTCCAGACACGCTCTAGAGTGGAAACCGCATTTGGGCAACCGTAGTGTGGACGTCCTACGGCACGATGGACCGACGATTTGGAGAAGGTGGCTGGCAACGTATGGATACGGGCTGCCCAAGACCGGGTTGGTTGGCGATCTCTGTGGGAGACCTACGTTCAGCAGTGGATAGCAATAGGAATGATGATACAAACAAACACAAACGAACAAATAAACACACAAAAAAACAAACAAACACAAAACAACTCACAAATAAACTTTTGACTTTGACTTGACTTTGACAAACAAGTGATGATGTGATTTAAAGTAGAGCACGTTTGCCTAAGATGAACCAGTTCACTCGTGCCTTGAAGATACCCAGATTATACTTAATTTCACATTTACAATGTCCATTAAAAGATCTTTGCAGGTTTATTTTGTTGAGATTGACAGCTTACCTATGAAACTCATCAAGGGAGATTCTACGCAGCTTACCTCAAGTTCACTTCACCTAAATTTGCCGAAAGAGAGTTTTACAGAAGAAACAAGTTGGAAAGTCACTCTTCGAATTACTAAACAGTAAACTGAATTTTCCGAATTCCATGCATAAATCTTTATTTAAATCGAGTAGCACACTAAATCAACTTGACGCGTCCAATAGAAATTTAAACCATCTTGAAATTTATTAGTCTTTCACTACAACAGCTCAATAAATAAAGCAATATCGTTTGAAAGCATTCCCCTGTTCATGGTATTGTTAAAATGTTGACAAATGTCCTCCCAGCTTCACCACTGGCATAAGAATGATTCGATTCTCTGTTGAAAGTGGAATTTATCAACAGGACTGTAACACACTCCATAGAACGTACTAACGTAGTGATTTTTAAGTATTTTTTTGCACTTTTTCGCTGTTATTTTCTGATTAATGTCAATAATAATAATAATACACCACACGCTACATTTTCTTTGCTCCGGCCCGTAAACACAGTTGAAACCAGCCAAAGAGCTGAGAACAAAGAAGACAACCACAAATAATAATAATAATACTTTATTATCAGGCAACTAAGGCCCAGAGATAAAATTACACAAATTAAACATACAAGACATAAACTAATACATATTATTATTAACCTATTATCTCTTTGCTACGTTGGTTCAGCGACGTATTGCGCTGAGTCGTGTTGTAGGGTTATACCTCTCGCGAAAATGCCGATACACGACACCCGATGCCCAAAATTCTTCCTTCAAGAAGGTCTCCAGGTGATAAGTACCACAAAAGATTTAAAGTTAATTTTGTGACGCGGCTCGAATCCATGACAGGTGAATCGTTTCTCCGGGACTCTTCGAGCTTCATTGTCTCTGCACTTACCTAATAGTTGCTACTGTAAATTCCGGCTTACGGCAATTGCAGTGGTTTGGGGATAGCGTGGTGGGCTTGTCCCAAAAAAAGTCAAAATGGTAGTCTCGAAGGACCAACATTGGCCAAACAAATGACATACTATTGTAGTGGTAGATCCTAAGCGTACAAAACTTTTGTTTTGCAAACTTATGCCCAACATTTGTTTAGGATCGTGGGATTAATTTGTATCAATGTTAGTGTTGAAAGTTTTTGATTAAACCCATGGGTGATCTATATTTTTGAGTGTAGAGGTTGTCGTAAGTGTGGTTTATGTTGATTCTCTTTATATGAACTATGCTTAATAATAATGTAAGCATTTGAAAATAAATAGTACGCCAAACACTAGTTTCCTGAAAACCTCATAAATGAAAGGCAATTACAACTCTAACGCGTAAGGTATTTTTGGTGGTGCTTTTATATTTAGTTTATTGTCAATTCTTAGCATGAAGTGGGCTTACAGATCACCTCACACACAGTTTAATTAAATTTATCGAGTAAGATTTTAAATAGCACCGCTGATATATATTTAAAGATAATTTTATCAATTATAAAAAGGTGCTTTCCCGGGTCCATTAAAACTTTAATTAAAAAATAACACCAAAATACAAAAAGGTCCATTTGCTAATCCGAAAACGCGGTAACCGGCCTTTAAATTAAACAAATATTGTGACGAGCAGTGCAAACATTACGTGGGTACAAACTACCCTTTGAATACTAATACATATGAAAATTTCGATAAGCTCTTAAGCTAAGTACATTTACAATCAGGGTTGAAATTTATAGGGTTGTTTAGGTAAATATTATATTGTAATAAATAACTGTTTATTAATGTTTGATACATATATTTAAAGGTGTTTTTATGAACGAAATCAGCATTTATAAATATTAAGAGGGCCTTTTACCGGTCCGTCTATCGACAACGCGAGCGTGATTATTTTTTTTTTTTTATTTAATTGCATGTATTTCACATTATGTTTACGTGTTTTTTTTTTTTAACTTTACAAGTTTTTGGTAGAAGTGTTTGCAGTTTATAATCTCCATTATATATGCAAGGTTTCTACGAGTATAACGATATTCTCCTTACTTTTTAAATTTATGAGTACATTAAGAACGGCCAAAGACCAGAACATTTTTGCAAAAAAAAAAAACATTTTTAGACGCCTTTACTAAATTCGTCTCTCAAAAAAGTTTTTTTATACTACATAGAAACCTATGTTTAAACCATAGGATATCTGTATTCGAAATATCTGGAGGAACATTTGTTAAAACGCCATAATCACGCACAAGCGATGGTATGGGAATTACGACGGCTCTTAAGGTATCTTTGTGAACGTATCCAACGTCAACTTGTTTGACACCCAATCATCATCTGCCTAGCCTAAACCCAACTATGTTGGGCTGGCTACCAATCTAACTGGATGCAGCTGAGTACCAGTGTTTCACATGGTTTTGGTTTCTGACTACCCATAACGAGTGTCAAAGATCTACAAATGACAGCCGGGACGTGCTTTCCGAGGCACGGAGAGGTCTCGATATAAAATTGATGTTCACCCGTCCTCAGACATACTGCGACAAGCGTAACTTAATCATGATCGATGAAGCCGTACAAAATAACTGGTTGTCAGACTTTTTAAGGACATAAACAAACTGCCGAAGAAAATGAATTTTAAAATTGTGGAAAAAAAAAAGAATCAACGGTGGTCGTTGACAAATATAAATCTCTTATTGTCAAACACACAAGTACCAAGACCCGTACCTACTATCTTTAGGTCATACAAACTAGTTCATACAAAAACTAAGCCCGTGTTTCCACTGGTACTTTTCTAACGTACGTTCAAAGCGCTCTAATTACGGACTTTTCAGGTCTCCTTTCTGCGAGGAAAGGGCTGTAATCTATCACGCAGGCTTAGCGTTGAGTTGTCACATGTCTTTTGAATTGTTGGTTCTACATCGTGCCGACAGTTTTCCTTTACAGCTTTTTCTGTCTAATAACTTTATTTCAAAATGAAACGTAACGTGGAGACTGACTAATTACAAGCCTAGATATTAGTGCACTTATTGTCTTAATAAAAAACCATCTAGTTGAAATACCTACTTATTCACCGAAATATGACTACATAGACCATTGATAAGGAGTGCGCTTTCAGAAAAGTCTTCATAGGTTTTTCTCAATCCAATCACCAACAACGCCAAGGAGTCAAGACTTTTCTAAAGTTGTCATCATCTGCGTAGTCTTTTAGCAACTACTCGTATATTGGGGTCTGAGCGGCTGCCTATCTGACCTTCACAATCCAGTTGCTGGGTAACTCGATACTCCTTAGACTAGTCGTAAGAATTTCTGGCTTCTGACTACCTAAAACGACTGTCAAAGATTTACGAATGACAGCCTTATTTTTTTTCGTTCCAGGGTGGAAAAACCTCTGGATGTCCTCCGCCCTGGGGTGGGCGGAGTGGTCTGTCAGACTTCTACTGACTAAATACCACCCCGGTGTTCCATCTCACACCTACGTCGGGGGTCGCGGGAACTGGAGATACTTCCACCACCCGACTGGTGCCAGCCGCTAGTGCGGGCCACTTCTCGGGTCAGGGGGGGGGGGGGGGGGAGTGAGGTGTTAGACTCCCCCCCGGACGTCTAGGAAGGGCGCGGGTGGAAAACTACGCGCCGCCACCCCGGGTCCTGATATGTGGGGGGTGACAGACGTCCCCGAGTCCGTCGTCCCTGGACCCACGAATGACAGCCTGGACCAACGGCTTTACGTGCTTTCCCAGGCACCCGAGGCACCCAAGGCACGGTGAGTTCTCCGAATGGAATGGATGGCCACCCGAACATGACTGACATTACAAAGTTCACGATTCTAGGTCAACGGGCGTCAAAACACGGGGGCCAAAAACGGACGTTAAACTGCCATAATTATCTTGATTGCGTTGACCTAGTAGGATGAATTTTTCACCGCTTCAAGAGAGTGCAGACCTCAGTGTTTTATCATAATAATTTCAGCCCAATAGTCCCATTTCTGAGATAAAAGATATTGACAGACAGAAAGACAGACGAACAACGAAGTGATTCCATAAGGTTTCGTTTTTCCTTTCGAGGTACGACACTCTAAAAAGTAATTGAATTACGTCAGGGGTTAAAAATACTACACCACAGAGAAGAATTACCGCAACAAACTCCGCATACACATTCAACATCAATAGCACCTTTGATTAATATGTGCCAATCCACATGCGTATACACACACAGCGTACGTATTGGAGGGCCGATAACGAGCAGACATTAGCTGTGTGCTTGACATGGTAATGCGCAATCAGGCTTGATCAGCGATAGGTACAAGCGGATATCCTTGATAATGTGCGGCCATGAAACGGGTATCTAACGAAAATCCGCTGGGAGTTTACCAGCAGCAGTGCTGGTAATATATCCCTCGGTAAATTTAGGTGAACTGAGGTATTTTATCATAAAATCTAGCATGGCAATTCTATCGATAATAATCTCACTCCACCCCTTAATGATTTTGCCATATTTCAAGAGGCAATGTCATAAAACTTTCCAGACTTGACCAGTCAAAGGGTGTAGGACCTGATAGTATACCCCTAATTTTTGCTCACGATGTACTCGTTACGTGTCCCCTCAAATAGCAACACTATAATATTTCACTTAAACCGGTGTCTTCCCGAACTGAAGATAGTGCCTATTCACAAAAACGGTAAGCGCAAGGCGATATCTAACTATCGACCAAATCGATTCTTTGTACTTTGTCTAAGGTCTTTGTATCACTAATGTACTATCGTGGTCACAACCCGCCTGATCACCACTAAGTTCATTTTTGCTTGCACTCAAAAGATGGAAGCGCTCTCTACCCCGCCCCGTTGACTACGCAGGCGCCAAGGAAATTTTTTTTTATCTGAGCAGGCGAGAAAGTCCGCGATATTACCTGATATTTTATTACCAGGTTAAACTGTAACTCAGCACGGTTTTATGGTTAAAAAGTCTACGAACACAAATCTTTTTACGTATATCACTGAGTTAACATCCGCAGTTGATGAGGGTCTACAAGTGGACACAATAAAAGTAATCAATGAAAACTGTTTTAATTCCGCTGACCGTTAGGTATTTTCAACCGATTTTTTTTTGGATATTTTTTACGCGATTTCTCCGGCAAATGTGACCCGATTTTAAAAATTCTTTTTCTTATGGATATGCTATGCCTCAGGGGTGATCCCATATAAATTTTATCGAAATCGATTCAGCACTTTTTGAAGAATCAACAAAATCCCAAAAAAATCTACATAGACGACGTTTTAGTTTCTTCAATCTTTGGAGTACCTCTGTTTTTACTGTGTTGCCTGTTCTTAATGGATTTGGATGATATGAAGGTACTAAAAAGTGATAAATAAAAAGCTTTTTTACAGAAAAGACAACCGCCTTCAAAATCTAAAAAGTTATAAATAACTTTAGCACAGTACACACATGACTTTAGATTTGGAAGTCGGTGGCAATTAAGGCGGTACCCTGAGCAAATAACCTTGAGCGTTCGTTCCCTCTGCGCCGCGCAAGAGATACAGTAGCAAAATAAGCTCAGAATTTAGAATTAAATCTTTATAAAATCACATATTGGGATTTTGAAAAAAAACATTCTACCAAAATGTTCATTAATAAATTGCCTATCCATTAGTGTTAGTAAAAAATCGAATTAATGGTTACTTGCCGAGGAGATGCATGTTTTCAATAATTATTTCTCATTTCTGTGGTTTCGTTGTGAGGAGATTAGTTAAATACTATACTTCGTAAACAAAAATGAGATCTACCATTTTGGAGTCAAGATTATGCAGAAATTTAATCTATTTTTTATTTGTTGATATTTCTTTTGGATATAGAGTATTTAGGTCCGAAAAACTGAACAAAAAACGGCTAGCGCTGCGTTTTGCACAGGGACGCGCCTTAAAGACAACAAACAGAACAAAGCCACCGATTTCCAAATCTAAAGTCATAAATTACTTTAGCACAGTACAGATAAAGTGCTAAAGTTATTTGTTTCATTTTAGATTTTGAAGGCGGTTGTCTTTTTTGTAAAAAAGCTTTTTACGCTTATTATATGCACGTAATGCGTAATATTTAAGCATAACAATTAAGTGCCGCTTAAAATGACAATAAAAACAACACACAAAATAGTTATCCACGAATTTCCTGGCCCTGTTTCCGCTGTCAATCACTTGGCTCTGGCTCAGTAATCCGGTTATCTGTTGTACAAGATTGACGTACTATCTACACGTGTCTCATGTCTCCTCTCTCATTATCTGTGCACCAAATTAGCATCGTTAACCCAAGAACGCTTCTGATAAAAATAAATGGAAAACGTTAAAGAGCGAAATCCGTTTTGTAGGTATTGAAGCGAGGTAATGCTGTCTCTACTATATACAGTCACTAAAAAGAGACAGCTATATCTGATGGGTTAGAGAGGCAGCATCAAGGTATCGAAAACGGGTTTCTCTAGTAGATTTGACGTGTAATCCTTTTTTTACCGTCTCCATAAAAATTTATAATTTCTACGCATAATTTTTTGCAGTGTGGTCGATTTAAATTATTCTTTCAACGTCTAAGGGCGGAAAATTAAGGGATGACTTAATTTGTTTGGTGTTACCTTTTCTGTAATTAATTTGAATGATAAGAAATAGGCACTAGAAAGTGAAAACATAACCCCTTCCTTGCAGTCGGAGTAAAAAAAAAAATATCTACAAAAAAGACAACTGCCTTCAAAAACTACAAAGTAAAAAATAACTTTAATTTCGGAAGTCGGTGGCAATACAAAACAACAAAATAATTTTTAACTTTTTGTTTTTGTGTACGGTTGTCTTTTTTTGTAGAAAAGTTTTGTTTTATTATATTATTATGCTTCTTGACTACACCAATCTCCTCCTGTTTGTTTACGACCAATCTTGGTCGGATTCTTAGCGGTAGTAGTTCATTTGGACACCTAGGTTACGTTGACCGCTTTTGAGCATTCAATTGTGTCGTTTTCAGAGGTCAAAGGAGAATGGTTGTCTTTCTTATTGGTATTAATGATGTTATAGAGCTAAAGGTCAGTCAGTTTATCGCCTTGACATTTTCTTGATTAGATAATCATGAAAATGTTGATACTTGCTACTAAATTCATTGGGGTCTATGTTTCTTTTATGGAGATGGTTATTGGTTTTAGGGTTCCGTAGCTGAAAGAGAAAAACGGATATGGTTTAGTTTTTTCAGATTTTCTTGTAAATAAGATTGTTTTTTGTCCGCCTGCCACGAAGGCTTTTTTCTAAATATCTAAGAGAAGTAGGGTTTTGTTGGTGGAAAGAGGAACAGTGACTAAGAAAAATACTAATTTAGATACTCAAGAAGGCTTTTTGGTCTAATAAGGTATAAACTGCTTAAAATTGTCGAAGGATATTTTAAGATTTTTAGTGATATTTGGAAATTGTACAGATAGTGGGAATGACGACTTTTTGACAAATTACAGTTCGGCTTAATCGGATCTAATAAGTTAAAAGCATTTTTGTAGAACAACCTCAACCTAAAAAAATCATTATTGTCACTATCTGTGCCATTTTCAACCAATAACGTTTGGAACACCATTTTCATTTTCATAGCGATTGCACTAATTAACACATTAACGAAATTCGTCAATGAAAACAGAAAGAGTAAAGACAGTGTTCTAGTCCTCTCTGTTCCCTGATAAGTATAATCTGGGTATCTTCAAGGCACGAGTGAACCGGTTCATCCTAGGCAAACGTGTTCCAACTTAGGCCGCATTATCACTTAAGATCAGCGCCTCAAGTCTGCTATTACAATAGTGTCAGAATGGTCTGTCATTGATTTCATAATTGTTGATTTTGACAAGTTTGGTAATCTACTAATATAATGACGTCATTATGACTTTCCAATGGTCAACCAATGATAGTCCATTGAAAGAAATGTTATAGAATGGTAATCTCGTACATAATGACAAATTAATGACTGACTTAGTTTACGAACTTCGTACTACTTCAGATTGCTTATAACACTTATAAATAATATGTAAAAATATATATAAATGAAATCTGGCATGAATAAATGTTCAAATGTGTTGACAATGACATTATAACACAATTCTATTATGAGACCATTGACCGACCAATGATCGACGATTATGGATTTAGCAGATTACGAACTTTTAGCAAAATGACAATGGAATCGTGTTGGAATGACGAAATTATAAAAATAGCAGACTTGGCCCCCAGGTGAATTGCGGTCAAACGCAAACCTATTTGACAGTAAAAAAAAAATGTGCTTTTGGGACCACTGGGTGTCACACCACCACTGAGAAATTTCTAATAGAAAAACCCAATACCACTTTTTGCCCGACCTGGTGATCAAACCCAGAATCCATGCTCAGCAATCGCGCTTCCAACCACGAGACCAGAGGCAGTTCTATACACTGCTCAGTGTAGCTTGGATCGGAACCCGAATTGTGCGAGCCCGACTTGGTTTTGCCTGATTTTTTGTGGTATTATTAATATATTATGTCTGCTATACTCAATTTGATGATGACGTATATGTCATGATTACTAAATGTTATTATTTCAAACAAGCTTTTGCCTGCGGATTCATTCGTGTGATTGTCAGGTTTTAATGTAGACTGTCTTTATCCAGATCCCAAGCTACCCCTTTGATAATTTTCGTTATGATCGGTTCAGTGGTTTTGCAGTGATAAGGTTGCAAACAGACGGAGTTATTTTTGCATTGATAATATAATTTTGAAGCTTTAGTAATCGAAAAAAGCTGGTGCTTCTTTTGCATGGTCGTTCATTCAATGCTTTAAACATCATCTGCCTAGCATTTTCCTAACATTACGTTTTTTTTATTGGACAATCCCGCCACACTATTCCCAAACCACTCATCATCATTTTCATTATCATTTCAGTCTAAAGACGTCCACTGCTGGACATAGGCCTCCCCAAGGGGGGGGTTTTGCCATAATCGCCACGCTTGGCAGGCGGATTGGCGATCGCAGTATGGTTGTTACAAAGGCACAGAGAACGCTGCTGCCCATTCTCTGGTAAGTCCCTTAGTCGGCTTGTACGACACCCATGGGAAGATATGGGATGGTGCTATTCTTTACGTCCGACACCACACGGAACCACTCCCAAACCACTGCAGCTTCTGAAAGCAAGAATCAACAGTGGCAACCACTAAAAAAAACAATAATATCTTGGATCCCGCCACGAATTATTAAATTAAAAAAGAACAGCGGAGGAGTAAGAAAAACATATTTTCCACTTCCCTCCAAATAAAGCAGGAGACAGAACAGAACTAGGCCAATACGCACAAAGGGACGTTTACAGCTGGGGGAGGCCCAGTTGTCAAGCAGCACAGATTACAATTAACATTATTTAATGCAGCTGAAAATCAGCATCAGGTGGCTCACTTTGTGTTGTCATCTGACATTATGCTGAGCTGAGGCCCTTTTGGCATTCATCATCATTGTTTCTGGCTTCCAGTATAACCAGATGAAGCTGAATTCAATAAAATTTTCATTCACATGGAGCGACTGCTGGTCTGTCTTCCACAACCCAGCTGTTACTGGACTACACATACTCGTTGGTGGCCGTCAGACTTTCTGGCTTCCGATTACTCATTACGACTTTGAAAGATCTACAAATGACAGCCTGGACCAACGGCTTTACGTGCTTTTCGAGGTAGTGAGAGGTCTGGTTGCTATGAAATGGATGGTCACCCTTTTACGAACCAACCAGCACTAAGCGCAGCTTAACCATGGCTCCGTATGCCCTGAGGTCGCTTCATATATGGCAAAGTACTTCGGTAACCCAGGTAACCTGCGGGAGATCGCCAGCGACGTCAAGGCGCTGCTGGCCTTTCTTGGGGAGCTCGGGTGGATTGAATGATCTACTTCCCACCAGTACGCAAAATACGCGCTTAGTCGTGGAGTTGCGGACACCACCCCATCATACTACTACATGGCTCCGTATGGCTTTAACGGAGTCATGAGCCCCTCGATGTATTAAACAATCATCATAATTGCCGCAACTGAATTTTGATCAACATAAATTACAACGGCGCTACAATTTGCTCAAAACGTCTGCCCACCTCTCTATTTTCTGATAATAATAATGGTGGTGCTGCTGCGGCTGCAGAAAACCAACGGCGAAAGTATAGTCACCTTGGTGATAACTTTATTTTTGAGTGAGTGGGGTCCGACTGCTCATCTCCTTTTTAAGGAAATTTCCAAAAGATTAGTTGACACTTCTCGTGATCCAAGAGCTGGTTTTTACTTTGGGCAGAGGTTAAGCATTGCCATCCAACGTGGCAATGCAGTCAGTCTTTTGGGCACATTCCCAGATGACGGCGATTAGGAGGAGTTTTTTGATGCCATATTATATTTGTTTATTTTTGGTTTAATAGTTATAGGATTTACTTTTTTTTTTAATGTACGTGTAAATATTGTAAGAAATTTAGGCATATATTACAAAAAATTTAACAATTTAATTTACATTAGATTAATTGGTGTAGTCATCTGTAGCCGAACTTCTTCTGTAGCAGAACCTGTATTTCGGCTATCAGCACCAAATGATAAGTATAATCTGGGTATCTTTAAAGCACGAGTAAACCGGTTCATACTAGGCAAGCGTGTTCCACCTTAGGCCGCATCACCACTTAAGATCAGGTGAGTTGTGGACAAACGCAAGCCCATTAATAAAAAAACGTAAGATCTTTCGAATTTCTCGGGTTACATTGAACGGCTTACCCTATCATAAATCTTTTCCTGAGCCCACAGTACTCACCCCCATCTTGTACATATTTATTTACGATAGAAAATAATCGATGCCACAGCGTTATTTAATGCGACCCTTATATCCCCTGTCTCCCCTGTGTATCCCCTCAGACATGTCAAAAGATACTGTCAACTTGTGAATTACACCCCCCTTGCTAAGTGTGCGCTCACACTAGACCAATTAGCAGGCCTTTTTAACCGACTTAAAAAAAAGGAGGTTATCTGTTCGACCCGTATGTTTGTATGTATGTATGTGTGTATGTATATATGTATGTATGTTTGTCCGCGATTATCTCCCGTTTGGGTGAACCGATTTTGACGCTGTTTTCACAAAAGTGTTTGTTACATTCTGGAGAAGGTTTTAGTATACAACAAACAGAAATTTATTCAGCGCTTGTTGGAAAAAACAACAAAAACCGAGAAGACGTTTTCGTTTCTTCCATCTTTCCATGTTTAGAGGACTTTCAATCTCTGTTTCTACTGTGTTGCCGTTTCTTAATGGATTTGGGTGATAAGGAGGCACTAAAAAGTGGAAAATAAAAACTTTTTTAAACGGTGGCAATACAAAACAACAAACTGAACATAGCCATCGACTTCCGAAACTAAAGTCATGTGTGTTCAGCGCTAAAGTTATTTATCACATTTCAGTTTTTGAAGGCGGTTCTCTTTTTATATATTTAGAAAGACTAATAAAATGACAGTTTTTGACTCACTTCTATAATGGGCGTTTACAACAAATATTGAGCAGAACACACCAAACATTTAAAACTGAATCAAAACTTAGCTATAGAGAATTGCGTCGCGACTGATAATCGCGGAGGATCAAAAATAACAAAAATAAGATCGCTAATAAAAAAAGATTCAATTTTAATGTAAATTTTATTTTTATTTATTTACTAGCTTATGCCCGCGGCTTCGTCCGCGCGATTGTCGGTTGTCAGTAGGGTTTTAATTATTTAGAATAGAATCATTTATTTCTAAATAAATGGTGCGTTGGTACCACTACACACACACACACACATACAGAAAAAAAGGAAATATTGAAATTAAAGGTGTTATTAGAAACTTTTTGATTCTATCACATTTTTAGTTTTACAAATAATAGGGTATTTTACTCTATACGAGAAAAAATCTATAAATATGTTTTTGAGACAGTTTAGGCATTAAGCAGTCGGAAAATGTAAGTTTTAGTTCATAAAATAACAAAACAAATTTTTAAATTCAATTAAAAGTTTTCAGTATTTTTAATCTGTTGTAAAACACCGTAAAATAGGAGCGACCATGTTATTACGCCATACGGCTGTGGAAACGAAAACTTGTCAACTGTCAGTCAACCGATTGGCGTAATATAGGCTTTGTACTTTTATTATTTTCGTAACCAACGTAATTTTTTCATTATTACACCTATTACAAAATATGCTTTTAATTATTTTTAAATGATATACAATTATCATATTTAATATGAGCTCATTTGATACAAAACGAACTGACGGTATTTACGCTGAGCAATATGGCGTCCAGTAAGAGGCGTTTTCATCAAACTACGCGCGAAATTTGACAATTGAAAATTTAGATGCATTTTTATGGCACTTATCGATTGAATAAAAATGTTGTGTTTTTTTTGGTGGCATATTAGCACTACAGAATTTCATTGAGACACTTTTCAAAAATGGGTGTAATACCCTATTCAGTTAAGGTAAACCATTAATAATAATAAACACAGCAGCTGAGCGATCAGCTGTTGCACTGCGTAATTTGGGTTCAATTTATCAAATAACACAGATACAGAACTTGTTTTAGGTATATGATTTTTTTTTGAGTAAAAAATAGAGATTTATTAGCGGAATCGACGTAACGCGATTCCGACTCATACTTGGCCAGTTTTCAAAGATAAACCTACACAAACGAAGTAGATTTAGTAATAGAATTTCGTTTACACCTTTTTGGTAAGCAACCAAGAAGAACGAAAGAAAAGGTAAAATTGATTTTCTACTCTGATATTATAATGAATTGAAAATCTGCTGTTCTCCACAAAAAGCACTGCAACACAGTCAAAATGTGTTTTACATCAGATTCTTTTCATATTTCAAATTTAGTCTCTAATTATTACCAAGTATCTCCGCTTGGAATATCGGAGGTAAACTAAAAGTTAAACTATATTTAATCTGTAGTCTTCAAATACCTATTTTCAATGAACACATTCAAATTAACCCTTTGAAATTGTAATTAATTGAATGCATAGATGAGAATCGTGTCCACATTCCATTGTTCTACTGCTACGACGTAGCAAACATGATGACGTCACAGCTACGACAGTAGCACTCTCGTAGCAAATAACCGGACCGCTACGCGTTGAGTCTATTTCCAAGGAAATTGGAACATCGTAGTTGTGTAATGGACTTGTCTGTACTTGTTTATTTAAAATAATAATGGTTGTTTTTACTAAATAAACATTATTGTTAATAACATACATTTGGCTAACCATGAGTGGTATAAATGTCGGCGCAGGAAGGTGCGTGATTTAACATGGACCGCCTTGGAGCATCGCGCGACCGACGAATAAAAAGGAAGAGAACAATATAGGAACAATTCAAATATACATTGTCAATGGATGTTCTTTTGTTTAGAATGACGTTTGTAATTTATTAATTATATTAAAAATACCAAATTGAAGATAACGTTTATTTATTATCAATCTGGGATTCTGTTGACCGTAAACATTATTTTCATATGCGTAACAGTAATTGCAATATTGCTTTCTTTTAATTTACTTTTAGTTCTTTGGGACCTTATGGAAGATGCTGTCGGGAGCCAGCAACGTTCACCTTTTACCTATAATATAGGTCTCTGTCTGTCATTTATCTGTATTTTAGTACTTTTTATTTTGCATCATTGCTTCGGAAAATCAAGTTGAAACAGAGCGTCAAGAGTTGAGTCCAATGTTTGGTTCGTGAGAAGGTGACACATTAGAGCGGCTCGATTCGAATGTCTATGGGCTAGATGTTCTATTACAAGTAAATGCTCTTTTTTGTAAAAAAAAACAATACTCCCTCTCCAAGATTTTTCCTGTTTCGTGGGTGCTTTAATAAACATATGGGTCTTACCTGTTAAAACAAATGTATGTGTTCATGAATAAATAAATAAATAAATATATAACACGTTTGGCGCAGTGGTTGAGCGATCGACTGCTGCGCTGCGTGTCGCGGGTTCGATTCCCGCACGGAACAAATATTTGTATGGCCTACAGATAGTTGTTCTGGGTCTGGCTGTTTGTGTATGTGAGTTTATATGTTTGTAAACGCACCCACGACACAGGAGTAACTCCTAGTGTGGGGCAACGTTTTTAAAAAAAAAAAAAAAAAACGCAAACTCACAAACAGATCTGGAAAAACTACCTGTAGGCCAAACAAGTATTTGTTCAGTGCGGGAATCGAACCTACGGCACGCAGCGTAGCAGCCAATCGATAAACCACTGCGTCAACCGTCTCGTTCAAAAATCGGTTCCAAAGTCGTGTCGTATTTACAGTAAAACAAACAAATGTAAAACCGATTAAGGGCCTAATTGCTAATTGCTCACAAAATTTACAGGCCTCCTATAATCCAGGCCACGTCCGATCCATTAATTTGGTCACTTCAGGTACAAAACCCGTCGAAAAACCACTTAAAACTATATCTATCCGTTGCTAGCCTTTCGGTCTTTTGTCGGGTACATTTCGGAGAGTGTGCTTTGGAATTGCACAATTTAATTCCCCCATCCCCGTTCCATCATCGGACGAGCAGAGATACGGCGAAGCGTCACCGCTATATGGTTGAAGTTCCACGGTCTCGAACCAAGCGCTTTGACTCCACATTTTTTGTTCGAACTGCCAGACTGTGGAATTCCCTGCCCGCCTCTCTGTTCCCTGATAAATATAATCTGGGTATCTTTAAGGCACGAATGAACCGGTTCATCTTAGGCAAGCGTGTTCCAACTTAGGCCGCATTATCACTTACGATCAGGTGAATTGCGGTCAAACGCAAGCCTATTTAATAGTAAAAAAAAAAAAACTTATTTTTATCTTTTTAAGTAGTTACGCTCTTAAGTGGCTTGTGGCTTAGTAAAGGCCGTATGGATTGACCTAATATGGTTGAGCTACGCTTACCGCAGTCAGCCTATGGCTGAATTACCATATATTTCATACCGATACCTGGGGTGTGATTCTGTAAGACCTCATTCTAAACTTCGAATCTGCATCCGTTGTGACTTTCTTGATTGGCATTCTAAAAACTCGGCTGATAATTCGAATTTACACTAGCACCACCCTTGCGAGCGTGTCAGCGAGTTGAACTAAATTGAAAGGGAGATTTTGACAGATAAAGTATGAGATGACGTAAGAAGAGGCATTCTGTAAGGTAATTTCCCCGTCACTTCGCACTCGAACCCGATTCAAAGTGTCAAATATATCAAGGTCATTTTGAACCTTGTGCGAAGTGAGAGGGAATAGCGATGTGAGATGCGAGTTGTTGTTTGAATTTTACAGAATCGACTTACTGATGCCTCGAAAAACACGTAAGACCGTTGATCTCGACCAGAAGTCACAAAGTTACACAATAACTGGGTTTTAGAGCGCCTGCCTATTCAGGTAGGCCGTCATTCCATCTAGAACTGTAGGTCGATTCTGTAAAATTCAAACAACAACTCGCATCTCACATCGCTATTCACTCTCACTTCGCATAAGCTTCAAAATGACTTTGATATATTTGACACTTTGAATCGGGTTCTAGTGCGAAGTGAGCGTCGAAGTGACGGGGTGCGGGGGGGGGGGTTTCTTTTTTTAATATAATATATTATGAGCATTTATATATTTAATTCGGTGTATATATATTCCAGAATATAATTATGTATGTGTGTGTGTGTATTATATATATATATAAATATATCTTTCTTTACTTTTTAAAGATTACTTTTTGTAATGCACCTGCCATGTTATCTCTTCACCACCCTTGGTTGACTAGTAGAGAATGCCTAAGGCATTAAGTCCGCCTTTGTGCGTTTGTGCATGAAGTATAAATAAATAAATAAATTACCTTACAGAATGCCACTTCTTACGTCATCTCATACTTTATCTGTCAAAATCTCCCTGTCAATTAAGTTCAACTCGCTGACACGCCCGCAAGGGTGGCGCTAGTGTAAATTCGAATTATTAACCGAGTTTTTAGAATGTCAATCAAGAAACTCACAGCGGATTCAGATTCGAAGTTTAGAATGAGGTCTTACAGAATCACACCGAATGGTAGCCGACCCCAAAATAGTTGGGAAATGGCTAGGCAGACGACAGATAGAAATAAAGACGCCGGCATACCAGAAGGTGAATCCAACTAATTAAAATTGTGGTCACAGAGACTATACCTAACTACTTTTATTATTTACTTTGCATTTCTCAATATGTAAGTGAACCGTAATGTTCTTTTTTTGAGAAATAAATGTCTTTAAACCGAAAAACGTTCAAATTCTTGTCGCAATCTCATATCACCGACAAATGACCAAATCTTGCGAAAATGTATCAAAAATCTGCAAACCTCCTTTTTTTTCTTTACTCCAGACCAGGTCCTATCCATTAATATTGTCACGTCAAGTACAAAGCCCATCGAAAAACAACTTAGTACTACATCTCATTTTTACCTTAAACAAGAAGATTAATAGTTCATCTGCGCTAGTCTGTACAAACATCGACGCTCCGTTTTTCCTTCAAAATCCAAATTCTTTCGAACAAATAAATCAGTGGCAGGTGGCACTGACGTGTCGTGCCTCTCTTTTACTCTCACGCCATCTCGCTCTAGCATTTAATTAGATTATTCAGGCCTTTAAAATTGGCTGCAATTAATTCCTCAGTATTGAAAGACGAATGTATTTTACGTTCTATGGAAAAATAATTTATTAAGGATTTCATAGGAGGCACTTAGTTTAAGTAATTGCTGTTTTCTGGACCTTCGTCTGTAAGTAAATTGGCTCCCTTACGGTCAACGCAGACAACGACAATATCTTTGAACAGTTTTACTTTATTAATTGAGTAGCACTTTGCTCGCCACTTCGTCAGCGTGAATTTATTCAAAGATTAGTGATTGTTTAAATTGATAAATATAGCCTTTGCTACTCAGGAACAAAGTAAAATTCTAATGGTGAATGGAATGTTTAAATCAGATCCTTAATTTTTTCCGTTTTATCGCGAAAGTGTAACAGAGAGAGTTACTTTCGCATTTATAATTTTAGTATGAATAAGTATATGGAAGTATGGTTTGTTATATATTGCTTTTTATCTTTTTTATTTTCATATCTGCAAAAAGGTAATTTTTTTTTATTATTCAGCCTGTGTTTTCCCACTGCAGGGCAAAGGCCTCTCTACTCTCCTTCCACTTCTCTCTGTCAAGGGCTATTTCAGACCAGTCTTTGTCAAAAGAGTCTAGATCATCCCGCCACCTCCGCCTGGGCCTGCCGCGATGTCGCTTGCCATGTAAAGGGACCCATTGGGTCACGCGTTTGGCCCAATGATCGTCCGACATGCGGCAGATGTGTCCAGCCCAATTCCACTTCAGCGTGACAGCTCTCCTAATGACATCAGTTATTTTTGTGATGGAACGTTTGGTAGTATTCCTAACCCGGTCTTAACCCGGTCTCTAAAAAGGTAAATGTAAATGAAAAAAGCGTGCCAAGCGTGGCGATTATGGCAAAACATCGTCGTAGCATTGTGCTGAAACAGGAGCCTTTTTGGTCTCGTACAGGATTCATAAATCTTTTTTTTTATGTTGTATTGTTTTATATAACCCTTTTATGTTTGTGTTTACCTGTACATGGTAGCAAATAAACAATTTTTCTTTCTAACTTTTCTGACTAACTGACTGACTTCTTGTCAATTCAAAACTGCCAGTGAAAGGTTTAATTAAAATAAATAAATATTACATCACAAACGAGGTTGAAAACTGAGTAATTGTGTGCGAGATAGTAAATACAACGTGAATTTATATCTTATAGACAAATAGACAATTTTAAAATCTATGTAAAGAAACATATAAATAAAAAAATTGAAGTGTCTGTTTGTAATGTCAAAATGACAGCTAATTTACTAAATGCATACGAAAGTATTTTTGGTACTGATATTAAAAATATTTTTTTAATTTTATGTCTATCTGTTTGTTCTGGTTAATCTCTAAAACGGCTGGACCGATTTTGACGAGGCTTTCACTGGCAGTTAGCTGGTTACTTTTATTTTAGAAGGGTTAGGGTTAGGAATAGGAGTTAGGAATAAGGTTCCGTGAAAATATATTAAAACCCCGCTGATAACTGAGTAAAACGCGGACGAAGTCGCGGACATCGTCTAGTTTGTAATCATCATCAACATCATCATTTCAGCCGAAATACGTCCACTGCTGGTCATAGGCCTCCCCGAGGGGGGGGGGGGGGGGTTGCCACAATCGCCACACTTGGCAGGCGGGTTGGCGATCGCAGTATGGTTGTTACAAAGGCACTGAGAACGCTGCTGCCCATTCTCTGGTAAGTCTCTTAGTCGCCTCTTACGACACCCACGGGATGATATGGGATGGTGTTAGTTTGTAATATATTGTGAAGTTCATTATCAATTGATAAATGAAGACTGATCTATTTGCGCTGACACTTAGAGTTTAGTTAAGTTCTGAGAACTTATCTCAACTTGATTTATTTGATTAAGGAATATTCGAGATAAATTCCGTTTTGATAAAAGTTCTTCTTTTCTGTTAATGAGGGACTTACTAACTAATTTTATGAAGTAGCTGAGACATTTATTGGTATATCTGTACAAATATTATATAGCTAAACTTGTTTTAGAATGAGTATAGAATAAAAAATGAGCCGTAACGGGACGCCTGGCAGATGTGAAACATCGACATTATTTTGTAAAAGTAAGATGCAGAAAAGAACAGATTGTGATAGGAACTATATGTCATAATGATAAAATAAGATATTACGATTTTTTTTTCCAGATAACGATGACTATTTATTGAATAAACATTTATTTTCATTAAATTCATAAATTTACGAATTTATTTCAAATCGTGACTACTTAATTCGGTTAATCAGTGACTTCGGTAATCGCACAGTCGATTGCGTATGGCGACGCGTCGCCACACCGAACACACTACTGCATATAGACTGTATATATATACCATCATATAGCGGAACCAACTTGACCGGAATTTTGAAAGAAAAAAAGCTGTAGTGTATAGTAAAAGTTTTTAAGGGCACAAAAACAATAATGAATGGCAGTTTTAGAGATATACCCATTTCCATGTTGATGTCCAAAAGATGATATTGGTTATTGATAAATAAACAGAAAGCAATTATATCAATAGATTAATGATAGATCAATAGATAGAGTGATCCAAGAGGAAGGCTTATACGTATAGTTTGATCTACATTGCAAAGCGGGCGGGTTAAAAGATACCCCATCGAGATATATTACATATTAGCATGTATCTCGATGGGGTATCTTTGAGCCGGGTCTCTCAGTTCTGGGGTGTGATTCTGTGAGACCTCATTCTAAACTACGAATCTGAATCCGCTCTGAGTTTTCATTCGAATTTACACTAGCGCCACCCTTGCGAGCGTGTCAGCGAGTTGAACTAAATTGACAGTAAGATTTTAACAGATAAAGTATGAGATGACGTAATAATTGGCATTCTGTAAGGTAATTTCCCCGTCACTTCGACGCTAACTTCGCACTCGAACCCGATTCAAAATGTCAAATATATCAAGGTCATTTTGAACCTATGCGAAGTGAGAGTGAATAGCGATGTGAGATGCGAGTTGTTGTTTGAATTTTACAGAATCGACCTACTGTCTATAGGCATAGACAAAAACATTTTTCTGTTAGCGTTATCGCCAACGGGAAAATCTAATTGTATGCAGTTGACATATTTGCGTCACGTGACATTTGGTAAGCAAACGTCAGAAGAAGCGAAGAAGAAGAATTTGATTTTTCCTTTGGCGTTAACGCTAACAGAAAGGGATTTTGTCTACAGGCTCAGGTGTCTAGGGCATATCGTGACCGAAACCCTGTATGATCATGTAGACATCGAAAGAAAGCGGAGAGCATTGTCGGTGCGAGCTAACATATTGGTCCATAGGTTTGCGAGATGTACAGATCAGGTAAAGATAACTTTGTTCCAGGCCTACTGCCAAACTACACGCAGCGGGCCTACAATACTCTCATAGTCCAGTATAACAACGCCTTTAGGATTCTGGTACGGCTGCTTCGATTTTGCAGTGCCATGGGCATGTTTGTCGGCGTGAGGGTGGATGACTTTTACGCTTTAATGCGCAAAAACACAACCTCACTAATTCGGTGAATTCGCGGTAAAATAAATAAAATAAATAAAAATACCTAAATAAATAAATATGTGGGGACATTTTCACACACGGCCATCTGACCCCAAAGGTGTCAGACAGCTGATATACATACACAGCAGTTTTTTGACCTAATATTTTGTCAAAGTCATAATATGGTCGTCTTTTATTTGAACTTTTAAGTTTATTGACCACATAAAATTAAGCACATAGACAAATGATGGTGATTCATTCAGTCTGCCGTTTCGCTAAATAATAAAACATTTACCAGTCTGAAAGCGATTCCATGTTGTTCCCGTTGAAAGTCCGGGTTGGAACCTAATTGGTTTCATGATTGACGTCCCCTGTTCGATAATATAATTGAGATTTTAGGTTTCATTTAATCGCATGTCAGTATGTCAAGAAAGAGATAGAAATACAGACTGTCATCAAGCCATACCAAACTGTTAAATTTTCCCAATTGAATATGAACTTAATGCTTTTGTAATAAAGTTGAAAATCTATCAACGGAATTTGACAGATTGATGTAGCTTGACGTGCTGCTTTACTTTAATATAAAAAAAACTGGCCAAGTGCGAGTTAAAATGGCGCGGAGAGGGCGGCACAATGCAAATTTTCGTCTTCTTTCACAAATAAAATCAAAACTATTCATTTTACAATAATAATAATAATAAAATAATATAATAATAAAAGCTTTATTTAATTCCATACAAAAAAAAACAAAGAAAATACATTAATAAAGAATTTTACAGATAGGTACTTGATCTCACTATACATCTAGATTCCAAATAAAGTATAGTATGTAATCGTTGTAAGAAAATAAATAAATAAAATAGTTAATTTCGTTTCTTAGTTACCAAATTTATATAATAGAATTGAATAAAATTCAATTTAAATTAATTTTTCTTTAAATTAATTATATAATAGTAGGTTTTCATGCAATTTGGAAGGTAAATCTGAAGTAAATTACAATTTCATTACGGTATTTTTCACAAAATTATTTTTTTTTTTTTTTTTTTTTTGTAATTGTAGATGTAGATTGATAGATTGTAGATTTTAAAAATTGCAAGTTAATTTCATTAATTAATTTCATTTCTAAAAATAACAAATTGTTAAAATGAGTAATTTAGATAGATTACAGATTGATTATAATAGGTATCATGCAATTAAAAATCTATAAAATACATAACAATTTAAGTAAATTTAAAATTTTTATTTATAATATTTTTAGATTTATGTTAGTGATTGCAAATTTGATCGCATTTTATTACAAATAAGTTTATTTTTGATGAATTGATGACTTTTTAAATTTACTTATTGTGTTTTTCTAAACAGTTTACAACCCAAATTTAATTTTTATCTGATCTGTTATGGACCCCCGAAGGGTAAAAGCCTCCTCCAAGCTGGCATAAGCTGGAGGGTAATGGTCGAGCTCTCCCGCGGTGACCAACCGTGTTGGGAGATTAGAAGTATTTATTAGAAGTAAGCTACCCTTTTTTCATTTAATAGATCATACAATAAATATGCTTTTTATTCTCACTTTCATTTAATTATGTTATTCATTTAGTATTTAAATTTATTTATTTTTGCTAACTATCCTGGTTTCACTTTGTTTAATTTGATTACTATTTAATTGTTGTACTATAGCAAGTATAATTTTCGACTAATTTAAATAGTTTAAATGAGAGTCCTTCTGTTGGGTAAAGGTCTCCTCCATCTCCAACCATTTTTTTCTATCTCTCGCTATCTTTTGCCATTTTTCTCCTGCTATATCCTTGATGTCATCGACCCATCTTCTCACTGGTCTTCCTCTTTTTCTTTTTCCCTTGGGTCCCTCCCATGTCACAGCATGACGATTTTACAATAATAACATAACCAAAAATATATTTGTAAACGTCATAACGAACCCTTTCATTTGATACATGACATAGTAAGGTTTGAAAGAAAAAGAAAGAAAGAAAAAATGTTTATTTGAAACCTCGTACAGGTAAACACAAACATAAGGTTTATACAAAACAATACAACATAAAAAAAAATACTTATAAAACCTGTATGAGACCAAAAAGGCTCCTGTCTCAGCACAATGCTACGATATGAAATGTCGCAGCGCTGATATCATGATAGGGCCTTGCAAAACTTTTTTTTATGTTTCCTAATTTGTCTCTCGAAAATGACCCATGTTTAAAAAAAAAAAATATTACTTTGCACATCTGTGTTTAGGTCATAGGATTACACTATCCTACCAAATTTCACCTGATTTGGTTCAGTAGGTTCAGAGCAAATTGGCTGTGACAGACGGACGGACAGACAGACGTACCAGTGATCCTATATGGGTTCCGTTTTGAGGTTTTTTTGTAGGGAACCCTAAAAAGACAAAATACTTACAAAATACTGGTTTCAGGGTCTAGTTAATGGTCATGGTTCCCTTTGTGTGCTCAAAGACATCATTTGGTGTCCATAGTGTCCTGATGAATATTACATTTTTTTTTTTTAATGATTATATAGGCATACGTTTGACCACTATCTCACCTGATGGGAAGCGATGATGCGGTCTAAGATAGAGCACGCTTGCCTAGAAGTAACCTTTTCACTCTTGACTTAAAGACTCCCGGGTTGTAGCTATCAAAATATATTATTGGCTGTGAGTTCGGAACTGGACCCATGTAGGAATGTGACTGTTTCAATTTCATATACATTTTCAAGTGTATCTTGGTTGGTGGTATCTTGGACATTATTGGCATCGGTTAAGGAAGCACACAGTTGAAAAATCTTGACTAATTATTATTATTATATTGATTTATTCAGACAGTTACAGCCAATGACATATTATAAATAGACGCGTCATACACGAACATTAGTGCACTTTAAAACGGCGCAAACTTTTAAATCTACATACCAATAGGCACATACAATTATACAGTGCGAAGAAAAGGACAGAAGCATACAGCGTATACCTGTTAGAAAAAGATAAACATACATATTTTGTTACGTCAGTTATGTGTGAATTACGAGCGATGCTGACGTATAGCCGCAACACTGGGTGGTACGTGACTAAGTGAATGAAATCCCGGCAATTGCCTTGCTTTAATATTGCTTGCTTTATTTTTTGACGACACGGTTAGCGCAGTGGCTGAGCGATCGATTGCTGCGCAGCGTGTTGCGGGTTCGATTCCCGCCCAGGGTAAATATTTGTGTGATGAGCACTTGTGTTTGCCTTGTAATGTGGGGAGCTTATTGTATAAAAGAAACACAAGTGTCCAGTGAGACGTCCCATTTAATACCGCTAACTCTTTAACCTAAACATACATTACGTACACCACTACACCTTGGGGGTGGTGACGAAAAAAAAATTAATCTAATTAAATATATTTTTTTTTTGCTTTAGGTGCTGTAGTAATACTTATACAACATAAGGTTTTGTCCTATTCTTATGCACAATTTCAGGTTTATTATGTTTAAGAATAACAACATTTGTACCTTTATCTTCTAAAACACTATATGGACCATTAAACAGTTGTTCCATTTTATTACCTGATTCATTTTTTAACAATAACAAGTCATCCTTATTGTATAAAAGAGGTTTACAATTTTGGTCGTATTTAGTTTTTCTTACAATTTTACTCTGTACTAAATTTTGTTGAGCATCCTTATGCGCTTTTTGTAACCTATACCTTAATTCTAATGCATAATTTTCAGTATTATATAGTGGTTCAATACAATCTCTTAATCTACTTGGTATCCTACATGGTTTTCCAAAGACAAGCTCATATGGTGCGTACTTGGTTGCTGAATGGACAGTTGTATTGTAACTAAAACTCCAGAATGGTAGCCAATGGCTCCATGTTTCGGAATGACCTTCACATTGTATGCGTAAAAAGTTACGTAAGTTTTTATGAGAATTTTCTAGCGCTCCTATTGACTGATGATGATAAGCAGTGGATGATTGTTTATCTATACTTAGAAGTTTACATACCTCTATCATAGTTGCAGCCATAAACTCCGTTCCTCGATCTGTTGCTATTGCCTTTGGTATCCCGTACCTTAATATAAAATTACTTACGAATACTCTCGCTACAGTAACTGCGTCTTTAGTAGGTAATGCGTAGGCCTCCACATACTTACTCAATTCGCACTGTATCGTGAGGATATACTGATTACCTTCTATGTCCTTATCTAAAGGTCCTACAATATCTAAAAATATTTTATCTAGGGCTCCTGAAGCCGTTGTGGTTATTACCATGGGCTCTTTATAACTTGGAGAATGTTTCATAATCTGACACTTAGTGCATTTACTTACAAATTCTCTAACATCTCGCTCTAAACCCGGCCAAGTGTATTTTTTCTGTATATTATTTACCATGCGTCTCACTCCCGCATGTCCGCTGGTTGGCAATAAATGATAGTCTTGTAAAATAAACGTTCGCTCATTGATGTCAATTATTTTTCTGACATTTCGTAGCACGTGTATTATTATATTTGGCCATTCACTTCTACTATTTATTTCATTAGTTAATTCTTTTATAAACAACGCGTTGTATGAATCTTTTATTGTAAATATTTCTTGAATATTTAACTTTTTACAAAAATCTCTTAATTCGTTCACAAAATCGGCTCGCGAGTATTGCGCTTTAAAATTGAGATTAACATAAATTGTTTTATCTATCGGTGCGTACGCTAAACAGGTGGTTTCATCCTGTATTTCTCCTTTTTGTCTTTTCTTGTTTAATTCATGTCCCTGTATAAATGTTATGTCGGCACTGTTGCCACCACTACAATCAGTCGGTTTTCTTAGTATATCTACGACTCGTGGTTGATCAGGCCTCTCGTCGATAGGTATATTGTGATCCCGATAATTATCTTTATTTTCTAACTCTCGTAATTTCCTAATTTGTCCCCTAGTCATAACTGTAATAATTTCTTGATTGATTGTTTTTAAATCATTAGATGTTAATTGGATACGCGATAACGCGTCAGCTACGACATTATTTTTACCTTTTATGTATACTATTTTGTAATCGTATTCTTCTAATGTTAATCGGAATTTTATTAAACGACTTGAAGGATCTTTCATTCCAAATAAGTACAGTAATGGTTTATGATCGGTCATAATTGTAAATGTTCTTCCATATAAATATGGCCTAAAATATTTTACACACCACACTATTGCAAGTAATTCTTTTTGTATCACTGGATAATTTAATTCAGCTTTATTCAGCGGTCTACTTGTATACGCTATCGGTTTTAAATTTTTATTACAAAGTACTCCTCCTATCGCTACTCCTGACGCATCGGTTTGCAAAATGAATTCATTACTATCAGAAAAGTCTGGGTATTCTAGAATTGGTGGTCTGCTTAGTGCTTCTTTTAAAAAAATAAATGCTTTATTGCATTCATGTGACCAAGTATATGTTTCATTTTTCCTTAGTAGTTGATTTAATGGTATTGTAATTTCTGCAAAATGTTTAATGAATTTTCTGTAATAATTACAGAAAGCAACAAATCGCCTAACTTCATCCGCGTTTTTTGGTATTGGATAATTTTGAAGGGTTTTAGTCTTTTCAGGGTCCGGTAAGACACCTGATGATGATACAACATGACCTAAATACAAAATCTCTTTTTTCAAGAATTCGCATTTATGAGGATTTAATTTTAGGTTTACTTTCCTGAATCTTTCGAATACCGAGATTAGATTTTTATTATGTGTTTCCAAATTCCTACCAAAAACAATGACGTCATCGCAATATACGAACGCCTTATCATAAGTAAGTCCCGCTAACGCTACTGACATAACTCTACTAAATGCGCTTGGACTTATTTTGAGACCCATTGGTAGACGCTTCATCTGGTACTGACCAGAGCTAGTTGTAAATGATGTAATCTTTCTGCTTTCCGGTGTCAGTTGTACCTGATAAAATCCTGAATTTAAGTCTAAATGTGTAAAATATATTGATCCCCCTAACGAATCAAGGATTTCCGCAATATTGGGAAGTGGAAATTTGTCATCCTGTATAACTTGATTAATCTTCCTGTAGTCAATTACTAAACGCCATTTTTTATTTCCTGACTCGTCGCTTTTTTTTGGAACCAACAATACTGGACTGGACCATGCACTACATGATTTTTCAATGATATCTTCATTTATCATTTTTTCTATCTGTCTTTCAACTTCATGCTTATATTTTTCTGGTAACCTATAGGGTTTAACATAAACTGGACTACTATTTTGTTTTAACGTTATTGAATGATCCATCAAATTAGTCGTAGTTAACTTGTCACCTTCCAAATAAAATATGTCCGCATATTTGGCACAAATAGTTTGTAACGAAGTTTTTTCTTCTGTGTTAAGATGTTCTAAATTTAATAATGGTAGTAACCTTTTAGCTCTGTTCACGTCTAAATCAGATTTTTCGAAGTTACAAATCGTATAGTTACATATTGAGTGTAGTTCTGGTTCAAAAACTGGTAATCGATAACTATTATCTCCGCAATTAAGAATTCTAACCGGAATTTTTCCATTTTTTGGTGTTACAACGGAACTAGCTAAAAATATATTTTCCCCTAATTGTTTCGAAAATAACACGCAATCTTCCTTTATATTTTGTTTTAATTCTAAAAAGTGTATAGATTCACTTCTCGGAGGTATTAACAAGTAATCATTGTTTATGTTAATATCATTATAAAAATTATAAATTGTCATACTACATTGTACTTGATGTTTATTGTATAAGCTTAGAACACTGTTACTCAAATCAATGTCAGCATTATTCGTTCTCAGGAAATCTAATCCGAGTATGCCGTCTGCTGTACTCGGCATGTTATCGAATACGTGGAACTTATGATGGAATTGTTCCCCGGTGTCATTATACAATGTTAAATAAACGTATTTATTTATTTTTACGTTTCCACCTATACCTTTTACGGTTGTATTATCTATATAAAAAGTTGTGTTTTCTGGAATAATCTTACTGTGTATGATAGAAAGAGATGCACCTGTATCCAATAATAAGTTACATTTCTGATTACTGATAAAGAACTTAACGTAGCTTAAATCCTTATTACACGTTAATGCTTTATACTCGAAAAAAATTTAGTTCTGGATTTCCTTCACTGTTTATAGGTGTCGTATTAACTTGATTATTCGGTATATTTGGTACTAATTGACCTGGTTGATTTGGGTTTCGCTGGTTTTGCGAATAAAATACATTATGTTGGTAACGCTCTTGACCTTGACCACGATATCCTCTATAACTTCTGTAGCTTCTTCTTCCACGATATGGTCCTCTGGCTCGACTATTATTTGGGTTGTACCCGTTGTAATTATTATTATAATTATTGGTATTACCTGGTCCACGATGACCTTGACCTCGCTGTCTTGGTCCTGGTCTGCCTGCTGGGGTTCGTCCTCTAAAACTATTTCTCGACTTACCCCTTTTGTAGTTCAGCACCACGCCTGAATTAGGCTGCGCCAAGTCTTCGTCCTCTGCAGCTCTAACCGCTTTCTTCAAGCTGTCAAAATTTCTAGCAGCAATGATGGTGCTTAGGCGTCTATTACGTAGACCATCTGCAAATTTTTTAATTGCAATACTTTCATTTATGGGCCTTAATATCTCATAAGCGGAGCTATTATTGTCTGCTTGTGAGATAGTAAGGTCGGCAAACAGTTGTTCTATTTTCGACCCATAGTCGGTTACAGACATTTCTCCTTGCGCAATATTATTTAATTGTATCAGTAAGGAATTTGCTGATTTTTTCGTTAATAAGTAATTTCTCATATCACTAATTAGGGCATCAACATTGTCGTATTTTGATTTAATTTTTAGTTGGGCTAATTTACTTAATCGCGTTTTCAATACGAAGGAAATCAGCAATTTTCTACTGTTGTCATCCGGCAAACAGCTATTGTACATATCTATACCATTAATTATTCTCTCCGTTACTTCATCCGTTCCGTCCATAACAGGAATCAAGGACGCTGCCGCTTTTAAATCGAACTTGTCCATGGTAGAATCAAAATCTTTTTCTAGCTCAACATTAAATTTCAAAATTAATTCATAAATTGACTCAATTTTTTCAATCAATGTCTGGTAAATATATCCAGTTAAATCGCTTGAATCCCTTTGCAAGGTAACTAATTCTACAATATCCTTATACTTAAAATGCAATATTCTAGCTTTCTGAATTTTATCCTTAACATTATCCTTATATTTTAATCTTTTACTAGGACCCAATTTTCTCAATGCAATTTGTATTTGTTTCAAATTTTCATAGATTTCCTCTAAATCATGTTCCATTAATAATACCTAACTAAACATTATACATTCTAGTTTATCTTAACTACCCAAACATTATAAGATCGACAACGTGAAACGCGTTTTATAATACCTAATAGTAATTCTATAACTAAGCACTGCACTTTTTTCCTTTACTTTTTATTATTTCACTCTACTCACTGTTAATCACAAATAGGTACGCCACTTCTGAACGCCATAGCTGTTGCTTAAATATCCTCTTGGACCGTAGGTTGATCACGCTGATGTCCACGTCCCGACAGCCTTGAATGGATTCGCCTCATGAAATCTGATTGTATCTCCTTCCGCATCCATTTCGAATGGCATTTTCTGTAACTCTTGTAGACATATATCAGTATTCCGATTCCCAATACTGCTAGGAATATTGATAGCAAGATGTTGTTTGCTTGCATGTGGTTTGTTGTTGTTCCTGTTGCGCTGTTGTCACCGACAGCATTCTGAGAGATTATGACTTCCTTTTCTTCCTGTTTATTGTAGGTCTGTCCCATCGCACACGTTTTCCAGCACAAAATTTCCGCACTGGTTTTCAGCACAAAATGTCTGGTTAGGATAACAGCACAAAATTACTGGTTAGGTTTTAGGCACAAAATTACTGTACAGGCTTTCGGCACACAAAATGTACGTACAGTCTTTTAGTTTACTCGTGTAACGCGGTCACAGTACTCACGGGTTTATATCGCAATCTTTATATTCAAAGTCTGTATAGCAGTTCGTACTAAGTTAATAGAATGTGTCGACTTCGCGTTTTGCAGCCCGGCGCTGGCGCGTCGCCGCCCGCTCCCACGCGCAACCTGATCCGCTCATGGCAGGGTCGCCATGTAATGTGGGGAGCTTATTGTATAAAAGAAACACAAGTGTCCAGTGAGACGTCCCATTTAATACCGCTAACTCTTTAACCTAAACATACATTACGTACACCACTACAGCCTTGTGTCTGGGTGTTGTTTATCTATATATGTACCTATGCATTTAAAAATGTATTTGTGTATGTATATCAGCTGTCTGACACCCATAGTACAGGGTCTCCCTAGTTTGGGGTCAGATGGCCGTGTGTGAAATGTCACCACATATTATTATTATTATTATATTTATTGCCATAATTGAGCGCGGGTAACGCATCTAAGTGTATAATATATCATTGGTTACAGCCCACATTAATTCTTAGTAGTCTTTTAGACATATGTTACGAGTAGTACCTACATCAATTAATTATTAACATTAACATGTCCCTAGTTTGGGGTCAGACGGCCGTGTGTGAAATGTTATTATTATTTCAATAAATTACAATTTATCTTAATTTTACGCCTACATTACATTTAAGAATAAATTGATTGATTGTTTTTTTATAAACAATAGTTAACTTTTTTTTCTTTTTTTTTTTATATTCTTTATTGATTTACAAGGGATTTTTGTACATAAAATGACGATGACAATCCCATCGTACCTTATCCTAAAGCTTCCTAATGTAATAATTTACTTCTAACATTAAATACTTCTAAAATTCAAATGAGTATAGCATTTTAGCTGCATCTGAATTCGGTTCAGCTAGAATGCTATGAAAGGCACCAACATCCATATAATTTAAATAAAATTGTCTAACCATTTGCTCTCTTTTATTTGCATTACGGACACATTCCATTAATAGGTGTTGCACATCGTCAGTTTTCCGACACATCTCACAATTAGGTGAATTCACTTTCTTCATTAAGAAGGCAAAACTTTTATTAGGAATGTGTCCGGAGCGCAGCCGACATGCGGTCACGATTTGATGTCTACTTAAATGAGCACTTGTAAACCACGGGATATGAAGAGGTTCGCATTGAATACTTTTGTACCATATTCCCTTAGATTTTGATCTTTCATCGAAGTATTCTTTAAATTTTTTAAAACATGTTGTTTTATATATGGTAAGTATTTCTGAATGGTTAGGTAAAATATCAATTTCAACTCCTTCAGATATAGCTTTTTTAGCTAAGCTATCAGCCTCTTCATTTCCCGTCAGGCCAATATGTGATGGGACCCATTGCAGTGTCAAGGTTAAATTCTTTTCATTTGCCAATTTAATTTGCTCTAATATTTTGTATGCTATTGAAACACCTCTGGTTCCAGAGGCACATCGAGCAATGTGAAATAAGGCACTTTTACTGTCCGTTAAAATTAAAATATTATTTTTCTCTAAGTTGGCAGCATAAGACAGAGCCTGTGACACTGCAAACAGTTCCGCCGACATAATTGAGAAATGTTTATTTAATTTGTAAGTGCAATGGCTTTTCGTGAACGAATCATAGTATGCAGCACCAACACCAGCAGACGATTTAGACCCATCGGTGTAAATAGTATGATACCCGTTATATTTAGTATGTAACTCCTGCAACACCTCAACTTTTAAGGAGTGGCTCAAGCATTGTGATTTAATAGTTAACTTAGGCCGTGCTTTAACGAATGCCTTATTTTTTTATTATAAATATAGCACTCAGGGATAACCTCGTAGCTTCCTATTAGTGTAATAATTTTTGAAATCGGATTAGCAATTTTGGAAATTACCCTATACACACAAACAAATGTTACTTTTTCGTCATATTAAATATAGATTTAATACTGAATCATGCCATTCCTGCGAAAATGCCTTTTCCACAGTACAAATATTAGTACTACCGTACATTAGCGACACGCCCCGCCTCCCTCCGAAACACTGTTCCTCACCTCTTCCCGCGTCGAACGTGCTCTCGAAGCGGCTTTTAGTTTTCGCGGTGGGTAGACACGCACACATACACGCACGTATTTGTACAGCCTGTTATTTTGGTAGTAGTGTAGGTAATTAAATTGTTTCATGTGTATGGTAGGTGTGCCTTTACCCTGCAGTAGGATAATAATCATCATCATCATCATTTCAGCCTAAAGACGTCCACTGCTGGACATAGGCCTCCCCAAGGGGGGGGGGGGGGGTTTGACATAATCGCCACGCTTGGCAGGCGGATAGGCAATCGCAGTATGGTTGTTACAAAGGCACAGAGAACGCTGCTGCCCATTCTCTGGTAAGTCCCTTAGTCGCCTCTTACGACACCCACGGGAAGATATGGGATGGTGCTATTCTTTACGTCCGACACCACACGGACAACACGGATAATAATAACCCGTTATTAATAGTCAAACATTCATTATAATTATACATTTCAAAAACCTGCAGTTCTCCACTCACAAGTCAAGTAAAAACTAACAAAGCAAAGTACAAAATGACATGGTAGACAATGACAGACTTCGCCGCGACTTACTGTTAAAATATTCAAGAGGCTAAAAGCGTTTCTGTGTTGTTGTTGCACGGACAAAGTCCGACTTGGTATGAGGTAATTGGTATCGCAACAGACGCCCCCTACTCTTGATAATTATTATTGAACATTCATTAATGGACGGGAGTTTTGTTTATTTTCGTATTTACTGTCTGATTTGTTACTGTTCGCGACTTTGTCTGCGTAGAAAATAAGTAACATCATTAAACTTAGTCTAAGACACTTAGCTATTATATAGTGTAGCTTTATATCAGTAATAATATATTATCATGCGCATCAAAAGACATAGACATGTTTTCTAGTACTCTGGGTAAATATAGTCACTATTCCGTGTTGAAACTGCCCGTCTAGCAATGTTTGCTTTGCTATTGCTATTTTTATTTAAGGATAATTTTTATAGTATGATTTCTTCGCTTTTTAATTTTTATTTAATTCAAATTAGAAATTATTCAATATTTAAGTAAGCTGTTTATTTGTTTTGTATTGAAAGATGTGGTCCCCTTTCATTGAGGGGAGCACATAGATTTATGTTCTTCTCCTTTATAATATAGCATGTAAGGTGTATTGTTTGTTGGAGATACAAATAAAATAAATTAATCAAAATTGACTCTAATATAATACTACATAAATCATTATAGAGATTAGCTTGTTTCAAACCACGCAGGTATTCAGTTCCAAAACAAAATTTCACTTCATCATAACACTGTTAACTTGAAAGAAACAAGAGAAAAAACTTATTAATAACTGACAATGTAATTACTACTTTTAGTTATTAATAATTATGGTTTTAGTTTATAATGTTTGCAACACTCTCAGACGTTCTCTATGATTTTTGTAACAATAGAATAATTAGTCTATGATATTATTTTAGATCCCAAGTGTCTGAACTTTTTTTTAAAAATACTCTGTAACTGTGTAACAATAGCACGACGAACAATAAAACTTTTGTTGAACATCAGCATCATTTATTTAACTTACAACAGGTTATGGGCCCAGGCACATATACCTCGAAAGATTCTAATAAACTTGCTGAGTTGGTGAAATACTGCACTCTGACTGACCGGCGTATTGAGGTTAGGTTGAAACCGCAACGTGTCCTTTGTGCAGGAAGGCAAAGAAACAAAAGGAAAGAGCAACTTGTGAAAAGTAATAACCAAGATGGACAGCAGTCAAAATGTTTTGAAGCTGGAAGGTTCAAAGAACTGGAATATTTGGAAATTCCAAACCAAAGTGCTGTTGCGTGGGCATGGTTGGCTGGACATAGTAGAAGGCAAGCGCACAAAACCAGAAGCAGCTGGGGAGAAAATTACTTGGGAGAACCAGGATGCCAAAGCTCAGACTTTAATAGTAACAAAGATGACTGAAGATGTCATGTTACATATAATTTCTTGTTCGACTTCAGCCGAAATGTGGAAAAAGTTACAGAGTGTGTTTGAACAAAAGACCGAAACCAGCATTCACATTGTTCAACAAAGATTCTTCCAATATAAATATGAAAAGGGTATTGCAATGTCTGTATTCCTGTCAAAGATTCAAGAACTGCAGAACAATTTGAAACAAATGGGTGAAGAAATTTCTGACAAGTTTGTTATAACTAAAGTACTCATGTCGCTACCAGAAGAATACAAACATTTTGTTTCTGCTTGGGAATCAGCTCCTGACGACAAGCAAACCTTGGATAATTTAGTGGCTAGGTTGCTTATGGAAGAAGAACGATTAATGGAGAAGAACGAAGAGTCACAGCAAACTTCATCGTCATCTGCTTTTGTGGTGAAAAATAAAAAGACTGGAAAGTGTTTCAAATGCGGTAAAATAGGACATTTCCAAAGCGAGTGTAAAAGTAAACAAAAGAACAGTGAAGAAAACGTAAAGAAATGTTTTTACTGTGGCAAGTCGGGACATTATAAATCACAGTGTTGGTTCAAAAAAAATAAAAACGATAGTAACCGTGAGAAAAGTAATGCGTTCGTGGTGTTAAATACAGAATATGATTCATATCAAGAGTCTAAATGGCTGGTGGACTCTGGTGCAGATGAGCACATGTGCTGTAATCGCGCATTGTTTTCAAAGTTTACAACAGACGTTACGCAAAGATCAGTGATAGTCGGTAACGGTACGGCAATAAATGTGTTAGGCTGTGGACAAATGGCGGTACAGGTGCGAAACGGAAAAGAATGGATTGACACTACCATAAATAATGTTCTATTCGTTCCTGATCTAAAAGTGAATTTGTTCTCGGTCAATCGCGCCACTGAAAGAGGTTATGTCATGGTGACAGATGACGTTTGTTGCAAATTTTACAATGATGGTGATGTTTGTGCGATAGCAAATCGAGTTGGAAATGGTTATTATATGGATTTACGACCTAAGTGCAAAGTTGCAAATGTTGCTAAAATAGAGCTGAATGACGTAAATATATGGCATGAAAAATTAGCTCATCAAAATTTTGATTATGTCAGAAAAGTGTTACAGAAAAACAATATTGATGCTAATCAAACTTCAGTTCTTAAGTGTGAAAGTTGTTTACTAGGAAAAATACATCGATTACCATTCCCAAAGAGTGATTACACTAGTACAAAGACATGTGAATTGATACACGCTGATACATGTGGCCCGATGGAAGAAGTGTCAATAGGTGGATCAAAATATTTTGTGTTAATAAAAGATGACTACTCAAACTTCAGATATGTGTACTTTGTCAAAAATAAATATGAAATCAAGAGCTGCATTGAAGATTTCCTTAACAAAGCTGAGAATGTGACTGGAAATAAGGTTAAGATTTTCAGAAGTGACAATGGTACGGAGTTTGTAAACAGAGAGGTCAAATATATATTTTCAAGGCGCGGGATATCTCATCAAACCACCGTGCCGTACACACCCGAGCAGAATGGTAAAGCGGAGAGAGAGATCAGAACATTGGTTGAAGCTGCTAGGACGATGTTACATGCAAAGAATTTACCGAGAAAACTATGGGCAGAGGCCATAAATACTGCGGCCTTTGTGCTTAATAGGACCGGAAAGAGTAAAGTAGATGGAAAATCTCCCTTTGAAGTGTGGACAAAAAGAAATTTTGATATTCATCAATTGAAAGTAATCGGTATACCAGTATATGCACACATCCCTAAAGAAAAGAGAAGAAAGTGGGACAAAAAGGGTGAAAAGGGATTGATGATTGGATACAGCGAAGACGTGAAAGGTTATAGGATTTATTTTTCACAAAAGAATACCGTAGAAATAAAACGGGACATAGTATTCTTGGAAAAAGAAATAAATAAAGTGCAGGAATCAATTGAGACAGTAACTTTAGAAGACCAACCGTCACAAGAGACTATAACTGTGGTGAATGAAGAAACCAGGAAACCAGAAGATGCTGTGTGTGTGAGAGAGAGTGATGTTGAGGAATGTTCCTTTTATGAAACAGAATCTGAAAGTGAATATGAACCTTGTCCTGAAGAATTGAGTTCATTAACAGATGATAATACTCCACCACATGACAGTGAGAGATCTAAGAGAAGGAGGAAACAGACCTCTTTTTATAAGTGTAACAATGTGCATATAAATAAAGAATCCGACCCAGTGACTTACAAGGATGCTATGAGCAGGACTGATGCTTCCAAATGGAGGGAAGCTATAGAAAGAGAACTACAAACACTAACTGAAAATAATACATGGGAAGTGTCCAATGTGCCAGTTGATCCAAGTCAAATTGTAAGCAGTAAATGGGTGTTCAAAGTTAAAGGTACAGGTCAGTATAAAGCCAGATTAGTCGCAAGAGGGTTTGAACAGGATAATTTATATAGTTATCAAGAAATCTATGCTCCAGTAGCAAAGCTTTCAACATTTAGACTCTTTGTTGTTATTGCTACTAAATTTAATTTACCAATCTTCCAAATGGATGTAACTGGGGCCTTTTTGTATGGAGAAATCCAAGAGGATGTTTATATTCAGTTACCTGAAGGGGCCTACTCTAATAATAAAAATATTGTTAAACTGAATAAATCACTGTACGGTTTAAAAATGTCTCCTAAGTGTTGGAACAATACATTCAATGCAGTAATGACTAGAGAGGGTTTTCTTAAATCAAATTGTGATTCATGTTTTTACTATAGATATAATGGAAAAGATAAGATGTTTGTGTTACTGTATGTAGACGATTTAATATTTTTTGGAACAAATAACTCTGAAACTACACAATTTAAAAAGGTTTTAAATGGGGAATTTAAAATGAAGGACTTGGGATTAATCTCTGAATTTTTAGGTATTAGTGTTAACCAAAACCTAAAATCTGGCATAACTGAACTTAGTCAAAAAATCTATTTGAAGAATATACTTAAAAGATTTAAAATGGAAGGGTGTAAACCTATGGCAACACCAATGGATATTAATTTCAATTCTAAAATTTTTGAAAATCAAACAAACGATAAAAATATTGAGAAAATGTGTAGGCAGATAATAGGAAGCTTAATGTATAGTGTACAAGGTACAAGACCAGATTTATGTTTTCCAGTTTCAATGCTGAGTAGGTATCAAAAATGTTCAAATAATGAGCTATTAGCTGGGTTAAAAAGAATATTAAGGTATGTAAAAAGTACACTAGATTATAAGTTAATTTATAAGTGCACAGATGTACATTTAGAAGGCTTTTGTGATGCTGATTGGGGTGGTGATTTAAAGGACAGGAAGTCCACCTCTGGGTACATGTTTAACTTCTCAAATTGTTTAGTATTATGGAGTTCTAAGAAGCAAGCATCTGTGAGCCTGTCTTCAACTGAGTCTGAATATGTTGCAATGAGTATGGCTGCCAGTGAGGCTTGCTGGTTAACAAACTTGCTTAATGAATTTGGTTTCCAGAATATTTACCCGGTAAATATTTTTTGTGACAATCAGTCAGCAATATTTACTGCAACTACTGAGTCTGTTAAACGTTTAAAGCACATAGACATTCGCTATCATTTCATTAAAGATTTAATTAATGATAATAGGATATGTATAAAGTACATAAATACTGAAGAGCAGCCAGCTGACATGCTTACTAAAGCTTTAAATAAGGAGCTACTTTTAAGGTGCGTTAAGAAAAGTGGTCTAGATAATAATACTTAGCTTTTATTTTTTTGTAATTACATTGAGGGAGGGTATTAATAACTGACAATGTAATTACTACTTTTAGTTATTAATAATTATGGTTTTAGTTTATAATGTTTGCAACACTCTCAGACGTTCTCTATGATTTTTGTAACAATAGAATAATTAGTCTATGATATTATTTTAGATCCCAAGTGTCTGAACTTTTTTTTAAAAATACTCTGTAACTGTGTAACAATAGCACGACGAACAATAAAACTTTTGTTGAACATCAGCATCATTTATTTAACTTACAACAAAACTTGTTCTCAATTTTTCCTCAAAAAAGTACATCCAGAGTGCCTCATAACTGCGGCGTGGTTTTTCATTCATTCGCAGTGAGGAAAATATCGCCTTTTCACTCCGAGAGGGCGCTTCAAAAGTGAAAGTCACCTCCTGACTAGTTAGGGGCAAGTTTGCTGAAGTTAGTTACACAGTGGGGGAGCGGTGTTGTTTGTGATATTTTTATTTGATTTATGGTAGTGTAGTCCTAGTTTGGTATGTGTAATTGTTAAGGGGATGTTAGTCGTGAAAAGTAAAGTGAACAAAAAGTGTTTGTTTTATGTTAGAGTTTTCTCGTCGTTGAAATACACCGGTAGTTGGTGTGGGTAGTAATTGAGTCCAAAATCACAAAATACGTTTAAGTGTTTTTTTTTTATTTTTCACAAACACAATTTACGTTGTATTCAAAACATTCTTAGTAAAGTACAATTACTTACAAAACATACTAATAATAGAAAATAATGGCTAGTAAATTCAAGATCAAGTTATTAAAACAAAATTTAAAATACAATTGTCATAAAAACATTCAATATGTCCAGGTAAAATTAAATTAAAATAACAATTTACGTTGTGTTCAAAATATTCATAGTAAAGTACAATCACTTACAAAACATACTAATAATAGAAAATGATGGCTAATAAATTCAATGTCAAGTTAGTAAAATAAAAGAAAATACAATTGTCATAAAATCATTCAATATGTTCAGGTAGAATTAAATTAAAACAATGTCTACAAATCGTCAATGGAGTAAAGACACTTATTTAACAGGAATGCCCGAAGCTTTGTTTTAAATTCATATGTGTAATTAAATCAGATCTTTTAAGTATGACGGTATTTTATAGTAAAGCACTCCAGAGTTTATTTGTAAAAACAGTATCAGGATAATGTTTAGCTATCTGGGTCGCAACAAACACTGGTTATAAACAGTAGTATACACAGTGTTGACTTACGGCACAGAAGCTCAGAGTCACACAGCGAGCCATGAACAGAGCTACGCTATGCTATGGAGTTTCTTTGGACGAGGAAATTCGCCGAAGAACTAAGGTCCCGACAAAGATCTTGCATGTTCGAAGAACCGATAACCGATGGGAAAGAAAGGTTCTCTAGTGGAAACCACGAATTGGAAGACGCAGTGTTTGTAGGCCTCCCACCAGATGGATCGACGACACGGTCAAGGTCGCGGGTAACCGGTAAGCGGCAGGTTGCCAGTCGTTGTAATGGTCTATGGGGGAGGCCTTTGTTTAACCACAATATAAACAACCGTACAGTAGCCTCCCTCCGAAACACTATTCCTCACCTCTTCCCGAGTCGAACGTGCACTCGAAACTGCTTTTAGTTGAAGCGGCGCGTAGACACGCACATACTCGCACGTATTTGTACTGTCTCTTATTTTGGCTGTAGTGTAGGTAATTACATCGCTTCGTTTGTATGGAGTGCCGCAGGTGTGGTTTCATAGTTTACATATTCCGGCTGGTGATGATGATCTGATTCGCACTTATGCACTATCGACACTTTACTGGGTGATGGAAGTTTAATTACAACTAAATATAATTATTTAGTTCAAACGTATAACGTATTTTGCTGTAAGAACATTATTGGCTCGTACAGTTTATGTGTCCAGTTGATAACTCTGAATATAATCATTCTATTCTAAATAGAAGACGCAAGAATTTCTTGTTTTTTTTTTTAATATATTACTATTACATTATTTCATTATTTGGGGATTTACGGGCCCACAGGTCGTTCGGCAGATTGGTAAGACTTATCGAAAAGTCGAAACTGATGGAAGGAACGGAGGGAGACCTTTGCCCTGCAGTGGGGCAGTACAGGCTAAATATAATAATAAATAATTGGTATTATATTATTAAATATTAATACTTATGTGTGTCAAATTTCAGTTAATTTCGTTCAGCTCAGCCGTTTAAGCGTGAAAGGGTAACACCATTCGATATAATGAGTAACATACATTTATCCATCTACAAAACAAGAAATTTATGTAATCGGCTCAGTGATTAAGGAGTCTACCTTATACAAACATAAAACCAAACAAACTTTAATTCTTTACAATAGCTTTTGAAAATATCGAGTTCATCATACAAAACATCTATTCTTCCGATACTTCAGCATGAAAAGGAACAGAGTACTCGGTGTACCTCCACTACGTGACTCAGCGGAAGTTGTACCTCAAGTAGTGTCGGCGACACTCCGACTTATCAACTCTCAAACCGCTGCGTCACACTCTTAGGAGCAACCCATGAATGTGCACGGATTTCTACACTTTCTGTTTGTAGATAACATTATATAATACAGAAAGTGAATTATGATACACACATTTGCGCGCGTACTTGTTGGTTATTTGGTCCGTTAACGAATGCATACAAAAACCTGGGCAGACCGAAACCAACCTTCTTCAAATCATCGGTCCATCGTGCCGCAGGGCGTCCCTTGCTATGCTTGCCCAAACGCGGTCTCTACTCTAAAGCGTGTTTGCTCCATTTACCGTCTGTACGCAGACATGGCCGACCCATTTTCACTTCAGCATGCTAACTTTAGTCTTCTGGCATTATTCATCAAAATTTTATGTTCAAACAAAGGCATATTACTAAACGTTAAAATTAATCACTAAGTAAAAAAGAAGCCTTTAAAATTAATGTAATTCAGAACAGAGTTCCTTTCGATAGAACGATAATTCAATTCCTCGTGGTGTTCCATCTCATCCCATCCCTTGGTAGTAAATATGACTGGTTTTATATAATTATGTGCGCAACTTTCTAACCTCACTAAAACCACCCCGATGGTCACCATCAGCTGAACCCTCCCTGTAATGTCCTTTGGCCGTATAGCCAAAGGACATTGGTTTGGATTTGGGTAAATTTGGTAATAATAATAATAATAGCAACCATAATACACTAAAACACTTAATGCACCTACTAACTTTGCCCCCTGTTATATACGACTTTACCTCACTTTTCTCATTCTAGAGCACGTCACGTTATAAGCACTAAATACATTGTGAATGGACTCAACATTTCAAAAGCGACCTACTTCTTATGTTTGTGGATGTACCGGTAAGGTTGGCTCAACCGTTAAGGCGCTGACAACTGCTGAAGCGTGGATAACGTCAGACTACATTGAAAAGAAAGAACGCAAGGACGCAACGTTTATAGTTTATTACACAGTTAGCTTTGCCCTGACTTCGTCTGCGATCAAGTTGGAAAGTTTTTGCGGATGATAAAAAGTAGCCTACTTTTTACACAGTACAGATTAAGTTTATACATTCTATCCCTATTTTAATATGCTACGTAATTTATTTTAAGTTTTCCAACGTACGTTGTTAAATAATACAGATATTCTGGACTAAATGACAAGGTAAGAGATTAGTTTACCGTTTAAGAGCAATGATATGAGCATACCTTTTTTGTTACTACTCTTTAAAATATAAGAATTTTATCGATCAAAAATATCCACTCAAAAATATGATCATGTTAGAAATGTTAATTCGATTAGGAGTATTTGACTCTTGTCAGAGTCTTAAAGGAATGAAATGTGTGTCACACTGCACGAATTATCTAACTTGTTTCTATGACGGAAAATAGAAAAACCTTAAAGGTGTGCTTAAACTAAATAATCATGATGTATTGCAGTGCTATTCTGTAAAAATCACTGCGCAAATTTAGACGAAGTGAGTTTAAGTTGAGCTGTGGTGCTGTGGTGCGGCAGCGGTAAGTTATATTTTCGTATTCATTCTGTACCTACTAACATAGTTTATAAGCTCCTATATTGTGACTAACCATTATGGATCATGATATCTGAATTTTAAATAAATTATTATAATTAACCCAAAGACGCCTTCGTCTTTGGGTTAATTATAATAATTTATTTCATAACCAGTGTGTGTTGCCAGTGATGACATATGGCACAGAAACGTGATCCTTAACTGCTGGCCTCCTAGAGAAGCTCAGACTCATGCAGCGAGCCATGCAGAGAGCGCTACTCGGAATTTCTTTGCGCGATAGAATCCGGAACGAGGAAATTCGCCAAAGAACTAAGGTCACATATAGCTTTCAGAATATGCAACTTGAAGAGGCAATGGGCAGGCCACATCGCTCGAAGAACCGATAACCGATGGGGAAACAGGGTTCTCGAGTGGTGACTACGAACCGGAAGACGCAGCGTTGGTAGGCCTTCCACCAGATGGACCGACGACATTGTTAACCGCGCCATTGTTGGTCGCGCGTAACCGGTGCCGAGGTGGATGCAAGCGGCAGGTTGCCGCTCGTTGTGTCGTTCCATGAAGAGGACCTATGTTCAACAGTGGACGTCTTTTGGCTGATGATGATGATTCATTAACCTTTGCTTACGCAGCGCTAGAGCCTCGTGAATAACGGTTTTCAGTGGTACTATTGAGTAGTTATATAATTTGACACTTTTCATAGGTCTTATACATAATGAAAAACGATGTTTCTTAGGCAAAAACAGTCAGTAAGCTCGACGCCGATTTCACGACTGACATGATGTCGAGTTTGCCATCGAGCACAGTCACGAATGGTAATGTTTGAGAATAGAAAAACTGATGTCCTAGGAATTGACAGTTCACCTCAAGATAAAAAAAAAATCAAACAAACCACAAACAAACTGCCAAGCTTTTTCCCAACTATGTTGAGGTTGGCATCCAGTATAACCGTACCTACCTATGCAGCTGAATAGCAATGTTTTGAAAGGATCGACAGCCTGCCTGACTTCCAGAACCCAGTTACTAAGTAACACGATACCATCGCCTTTGGTGTGTTCGACGGAGAAAATGGTCAAACCTTTAAAGAGGATTTTAACGTTGAAATAATATAGTTTGTTGACAAAAATGACTCAAATGAATGACTTAATAATAACTCTTTTTTCCTAGTGTGCTTGGCAACAAGCTATATAATTTCAATGTTAAAAACCACTTTAAAGTTATGTCCCGATTTACCCCTGCATCCTAAGTCACCCCGTTATATCGTATCTGGAAATTGAATGTCAGGTAAGCAAAAATTAAGTCGTGTGGGAACTATAAACTTGTTGAGACAAATAAAAGCGACATTAGGTATTAAATAAAACCTGTATTCCAAACTTGGGACTCCGTCAACCGTATCGTTGGACGTTCCTTATCGCAGACGTCAATTAAGTAATATTAGGTGCAGATTTCCTAGAACATCAAAATCTGTAGGTAGATTTAAACAAACACGACACGACCCTATGCCTATTGCAAAGTCTTCATCATTTGTCATCTGTTTGTAATGTAAAGGTACCAGCTTTTTACTATAAATGCATATGAATGTGTACACGGTATTTATGCCAAAAACTATTTTAGTGTCTGTCTGTTTGTTCCGGCTAATCTCCGTAATAGCTGGTCTGATTTAAACGGGTCTTTCACTGGCAGACAGCTAATATTATAAGGAGTAACATAGGCTTTTATTCAAACAACAACAAAATCATTAAAACAATGCATTCACGCGGACAAAGTCGCCGGCATCAGCTAGTTATAACATGTGTATTTTTGAAATCTCAACGTAGTGTGTCCATGATATTTCATGACATACGTATATCTTGGTGATATAATCAGATACAATGTCATAGTGACATCAAGCATTTTGTTTGACCCAACATGCTTTTTCCTCATTCCTCTTTTAAGGTCATTGCAGACAGAGCTGCGATTGAAACAGTTTTTATGGATTACCTAATCTATATACAATATTAATATCTGATGTTTTAGTCACGCTCCAAAATTTTCAGAATGATAGTACATACCTGTGAAATTGAACATCTTTCTCCAAGGAATATGGGTCGAAATATGGAAAAAAATCAAACCTCCGATGCAAAATCAACAGTCAGCTTTTTTCAAATTTTGAACTATTTCCTTGGACAAAATTTATTCAATTTCACGGGTATCATCACCCTGAAAATTTTAGAGCGTGACTTAAAAATTATTCTGTATGGATATAGCCCTCCTTATCGTTATCGATAATGAGGACCTCTATAATGAGACCCATTAAAATACTATTTCCTTGACACATCGAATTTTGTGATCTATACTATATATAGAATATTATATATTATTATTATTATAATTCCCATCTTCGAGAATTCCTTTCCCAGTTTTATAAAGGAAAAAATACAAAATTTTAATGACATCTCGGAAAGATTACTCCAAATTAACATGCATTCGGCCATCACCATTATTCGGTTCTGTTGTTTCGGCCCTAAATTAAATTATTTCCTACGCGCTTCCCATTTGTGGAAACACAATCACCTTTTAGAAAAAATGGACCAAATTATCCGTCATACTTTAACATCTGTTTTAAATTTGGCAATGGACGACCGTGTTTGGGCCCAAGCTACTCTACCTATTCGTATGGGGGGCCTCGGCGTCCGTAAAATTTCAAGTATCAGTTTGCCTGCATTTATATCCTCGGTCCACGGCACTGAAAAATTAATCAGGAATGTTTTAGCTCCTACACTGGTTGATTTTGATGTGCCGTGCTTCGCCGAGGCCATGGACGCCTGGAAACTTGCTTGCCCGAGCACTGATTTACCCGACAATCCATCTTCTCAGAGGCGGTGGGATGAGCCGCTCTGCAGGTTAGTACAGAATAATTTACTTTCCACTTCTTCTAATTCTGCTGAGCGAGCGCGTCTGCTGGCTGTGGGTAAATGGGAGTCGGGTCTTTGGCTTCTGGCACTTCCGTCGTCAAACGTAGGTACTATGTTTGACGACACTACTTTTCGCCTCGCTGCATCCTTACGTTTAGGAGCATCTTGTTGTTCTCCTCATCGCTGTCGCTTTGGGGAAGCTGTCAATTGCCTCGGACACCACGGCCTATCGTGCAACCGGAGTGCAGGTCGCATAGCGCGGCACGCGAATATAAATGACATCATTCGTCGTGCTCTCGTCGCCGTCGGCGTTCCAGCAGTTTTGGAGCCCAACGGCTTGGCACGCGACGATGGCAAGAGACCGGACGGCATGTCATTATTTCCTTGGAAGTTGGGTAGGCCTTTAGTGTGGGACGCTACGTGCGTCGATACTCTTGCGCCATCCCATCTTCCTAGCTCAGCGTGCTGTGCTGGTGCTGCTGCTGCGGCTGCAGAAAACCTCAAACGGCGAAAGTATAGTCACCTTGGTGATAACCTTATTTTCGAGCCGTTTGGGGTTGTAACCCTCGGGTTGTGGGGTCCGAGTGCTCGCGATCTCCTTTTTAAGAAAATTTCCAATAGGTTAGTTGACACTTCTCGTGATCCAAGAGCTGGTTTTTACTTTGGGCAGAGGTTAAGCATTGCCATCCAACGGGGCAATGCAGTCAGTCTCTTGGGCACATTCCCAGATGACGGCGATTTGGAGGAATTTTTTGATGCCTTATTATATTAGTTTATTTTTGGTTTAATAGTTATAGGTTTTTCTTTTTTTAATTGTACGTGTAAATATTGTATATTATAAAGCTGAAGAGTTTGTTTGTTTGTTTGTTTGGTTGAACGCGCTAATTTCAGGATCTACTGGACCGAATTGAAAAATTATTTTTGTGTTGGATAGTCCATTTATCGAGGTAGGCTATAGGCCAAAGCCGGGTCGGGTTGCTAGTAAATAATAATAATCGTTTTATTATCAGGCAACTGTGGCAAAATACCTACCCGATCACAACTAATACAGTAAAGTTGGTCTTAATGTAGCGAAAGTACCTAAGCAAAAAATAAAACTGCTTCAGCATAAATTGTTGCTCAATCTGCACTAACCTTTAGGCGAGAAAATGAGGGTGTTTGAAAATACGGCTCCTTTTTTCCTTGAAAGACACAGGGAAAAGTGATTGTTGTCATGGAAACCTTTAAATCATGTGTAGTTATATTTGTCAAGTCTTACGTTTCAAACCGACTTCAAAAAGGAGGAGGTTATCAATTCGAATGTTTTTTTTTTTTTATGTATGTTCGGGCATAACTCGGTCATATATAGACGGATTTGCAAAATTCTTTTTTTGTTCGAAAGAGGTTCATTCCGAAATGGTTCCATATAAATTTTACCAAAATTGATTTAGCCCTTTTTGAGAAAATCAATAAATTCCGAAAAAACTTACTTAGACGACGTTTTAGTTTCTTCAATCTTTGGGGATTTACAATCTCTTTTAAGTGTGCCGCCGTTTCTTAATGGATTTGGATGTTAAGGCAACACTAAAAAGCGAAAAAGAAAAAGTTCAAAAAAAAAAGAAAACCGCCTTCAAAAACTAAAAAGTGATAAATAACTTTAGCACAGAACACACATTACTTTACTTTCGGAAGTCGGTGGCAATACAAAACAACAAACTCAAAGCCACCGCCACCGCCACCGACTTATTTAAAACGTTTACAAAACTCTTGTTCTGTTTCTCTATTTTTTCTCATCTTCTTAATCGCGTGCCTCATTACTGAAGGTCTTGTCCTTGATAGGCCTTTGTGGTTTTACATTATGATGTTCTTTCACTTCGTTCGGTTCTCTGCTTCCCTGTGCAACAGAGAGTCAAGTGAGGGCGGTTTCTGGATCTGATCAGCGTGCAGCGGTTAGGTGACCGACCATGAAGTATTTTTTGATCTACCTTGCCCATCACCATTCACTTTTCCAGGTTATCTGGTTTCCGAAAGGCAAGGTGACCAAAGTAACCGAGAATCCTTTTTTAACAGATCGTGGGTAGTCTATATCTTATACAAAATTGTTCGAAGATAGATTTCTACGTTCTCTTAGTGGTCTACGGTATGCAGAGCATTCTTTTCTATAGCTATGGTTATGTATATGTTCAAGTAGAAAATTTCTCCGCATCACCGGCATCTGGAAATGAGCCATGACACTGGAGGCATTGCCAAGGTGGATGTCAAACCTCAACCTCTGACGGGAACTGTCAGCTAAACGTTTAGAAACTTAGTCAATAATACCTGCATGATAGGTATACAATATAGGTAATAATATTATGTATCTCTTGTCAACCTTTAGACGCCGACTGCTGGGCTATAAGTCTTCCCCAAGGGGGCGTTAAACCGTAATCGCCATGCTTGGCCGATGCATGTTGGCGATCGCAGAGGTGTTATAGTACTTTGAGGACGCTGCTGCCCATCATTTGGTCAATATCCCTCTGTCGCCATCTACGACACCCACGGGAGGAAATGGGGTGGTACTATTTGCAGCCGGCACCACACGGCACACACATATGATGAAAACACTCACAACACATACACACAACACAACACAACACAACACTGACAGCGAAAAAAAAACTGAAAATGTCTTATCTAATATCGTGGTTGTAACTGCTGCGGCCGCAATGAAATGCCATTGCTCGCGGATTCGTTGCATGTAATGGTGTTTATGGATTTAAAACAGTGAAATGAGGTTTTTGTTAGCCATGTGTGTGGTAGTATTGTGCTTTGTGCATCAAACTTACGGTACATTTTTAGATTTCTTGAAAAAAATACCGCCGGAACTTAGTGTGAGTCTTCTTGTGTAGTACTTCGATAGGTATTACTTAGGTTTAACTGTAAAAATACTGTCACTTTCTTTCGTTATAATGTTTAAATATGAGTAGTCGTCCACAGTTATAAAATATAAATATTTGTAAATAATTATGAGAATACCAAGTATAAAAAATTCTGTACTTAATTAAACAATTATTTTAAAAGAGTAAGTATGGAGTTTTTGCTTATTCTCCACTCAAAACTACCTTGGATGGGATTACTAGGTTCAATTTTTCATGTAAATGACGTTCAAAAGTGCCTTCCTATAGTCCAATCGAAATAAATAATTTGCCTTTGACTTTGGCAAAACCTGACTCGTATTTAACGATGAAGTTTTTCTTAAACTTGATATGAAAAAATATCTATAAATATAGTATGTGTTATGAAATTCAATGTAATTTAGTTATTAGAAATATCTTTATTATTACAAATTAAAGTAGAGTGAGCCAGAGTAAACCCTGTCGTCACTCAAACTACGAATAGTCGACTTCGAAACTACGAAATATAACAATAATGTAAGACCGAGTTAAAAATAAAAATATGTCAATATTTACTTCTAAACTAAATAATAGTTTTTATCCAACATCGTCCGTAAATTCATAGAAATACGCTCAAGTGAGATAATGTCAGCAGCATACCCGTCTTATTTACCAATGACATGAATAAATTCACAAAAGTATTTAAAAACTTCATCACAATTTTATGTACAGTTAAATTAAAAAATACCAATTAAATTTACACTTATTGAATATCTACACTTACATTAATCTTAACAACTGTTTTAATGGGATCCATTTACGGCCACGCATGCCTCTGCTCGTTTACATAGGTTGTTTCACACTCGAGAAAAAACACAACACTGTAATTTCTTATGTTTCAAAACTCACTACGAATCCGACTTTTGAGTTCCGACGCAATACGGAACTCAGTGGCATACCTACACCCGGCGCTTAATTTTCCCCAAAGATAAAAGTCCAGAGGTTTAAGTAGGTCAATTCTGTAAAATTCAAACAACAACTCGCATCTAACATCGCTATTAACTCTCACTTCGCATAAGGTTCAAAATGACCTTGATATATTTGACACTTTGAATCGGGTTCGAGTGCGAAGTGAGCGTCGAAGTGACGGGGAAATTACGTTACAGAATGACACTTCTTACGTCATCTCATTCATTATCTGTCAAAATCTCCCTGTCAATTTAGTTCAATTCGGTGACACGCTCGCAAGGGTGGCGCTAGTGTAAATTTGAATTATCAACCGAGTTTTTAGAATGCCAATCAAGAAACTCACAGCGGATTCAGATTCGAAGTAGAGAATGAGGTCTTACAGAATCACACAGGTCTGACGAGCGCGTTGGCCACGCCACTGACCCTCCACGACCAATCCATCGCTCAGAAAACTCCTCTTCTGCTAGATGAGGAGTTTACTGAGCTAGTTCGATTGCGATTTAATTTTGAACGTTTCATCATCATCATCACCATTACAGCCGAAAGACGTCCACTGCTGGACATAGACCTCCCCAAGAGTGGGTTTAATCGCCACGCTTGGCAGGCGGGTTGACGATCGCAGTATGGTTGTTACAAAAACGCTGCTGCCCATTGTCTGGTACGTCCCTTAGTCGCCTCTTACGACATCTCCGGGAAGATATGGGATGGTGCTATTCTTTACGTCCGACACCACACGAACGTTTAGGCATACCTAAACATTCAAAATCTAATCTTAATTTCATCTTATCGACCTCAGATTATGAAATAAAAGGCAGAGAGACCGTGTGGAACACTGAGAGTGAAGCCAAAAAAGCAAATACAAATTAAAAAACGAATGCCCATAATCACATGATTGTATTCGATTTTGAATTTGTATTTGTATTTTTATTGTTTTTTTTTAACGGTGCGGCGTTTCGTGCTATACTGACGCACACGCGCTGAGCACAAAGCGCGTTGTAGGTATTCGCTAATGAATTTGCACGGTCTATCTGCTTTTAGTTTCATAATCTGAGTTATCGACAATCAATTTCAAATCTGCTTAGCCTTTTAACTATGACGGCCTGCTTTCAGTCTTACTGGATGCAGCTGCATACCAGTGTTTAACATGGATCGACTGCCTGTCTGACTTCACAACCCAGTTACTGGTTAACACGATACCCCTTGGTAAGACTGGTTGTCAGACTTCCTGGCTTCAGACTACCCATAGCGACTGCCAAAGATCTACGAATAACAGTCAGGACCAACGGCTTTATGTGCTTTTCAAGACATGGAGGGATCTCGATATGAAATGGATGGTCACCCATCCACTGACCGACCGCGGCAAGCGTAGCTTAACAATGTCTGGTCGATTCGTATGACTTTAACTTCTACCTATATCTACCTTGCCCATCACCATCAACTTTTCAAAGTTATCTGGTTGCCGGACAGGCAATGTGACTAAAGTAATCGAGAATTCGCGGATCGTGGATAGTCTATCTCTTTGTAGTTATTCGATGATAGATTTGTACTTCTCTGTTCACGGTAAGCGGAACATATTTTTCTACGGATAGGTTCAAGCAGAAAATTCGTCTGCATCGCCGTCATCTGGAAATGTGTCAAGACACTGGTGGCATTGCCACGTTGGATGGCCATGCTTAACCCTCAGATTATGATGATAATCTGAGGCTTAACCTCTGACCAGGTAAAAACCAACCCTTGTGTCACGGGAAATGTCAACCAGCCATTTGCAAAATCAGTCAATAATCCATACTAATCCATACTATACTATTAATACTTACTATTATTTTTATTACTATAAATGTGAAAGTAACTCCCTCTGTTACGCTTTCACGATGAAACAGCTGTACCGTCTAATGCTCTAACATTGTCTACATGCTTAACATTGCCTACATTCTGAAAAGATAAATTATTGCCGCTGAGAAAAATGTTTTTTTGCCATATAGATAGCCGATTTGCTTTTAGTAATACCATAGACAGCAAAAGCCTTTCTCAGCGGCAATTATTTAACTTTTTAGAATGTAGGCAATGTTGAGCATGTAGGCAATGTTACAGCATTTGACCGGTACCGATTTTGATGAAATTTGGTATGAAAATAGCTTGAACCCTGAGGAAGGACATAATCTATTTTTTAATCCACGATTTTGTCTGCATCCGCGATAACCGACATAACGGGAACGAAGTCGCGGGCAAAAGCTAGTACCTACATATTTATGATATCAAAACACTGACAATGAAATAGAAATCGAAGATGTCTTATCTAATGTCGTGGTTTTAACTGCCACGACCGTGATGAAATGCTATTATCCGCGGAGCACTGCATGGAGTTGTGTTTATAGAGTCAAAACCGTGAAATGAAGTCTTTATTAGCCATTTGTTTAGTGGTATTGTGTTTTGTGGATCAAACTTATAGTTCCTTTTTTGATTTCGTGAAAAAAATACCGACGAAAGTTGGGGTGAGTCTTCTTTTGTGGTCGTTAGATAGGTATTACTTAGTGTAGGGACACACGCACACACACAGGTGTAACAACAGGTATATAGGTTTAGGTTGTATACTTTTAAGTAAGATAAGCCAATCCGGTGAACGCGCTAGCCTGTAATAGACCTATCCTGTGCTAATAATAATAATAGTTATAATAACATCTCAGGAGGCTCTCGTTGGGCAGCTGGATCAAGAGCTTGATTCAGAAAGCGTACTCTTGGACACGGCGTGTATAGTTAGGAGATTCCTCTCTCAGGAGCCCTGACCGCCGGTAGCTTGGACCCTGTTCCCGATACCGGTGGGCTACTATTTTTTGTATTTTTAAACGTTTTTATTTTTTTTACTAATATTTAAAAATGTAACTATGTGTAAGAAATGAATAAATGTGAATAATAATAGTGTTCCTTAAATATACAGCTTCATTTACCGTCACCCACGTTACCCTAAACTTAGGTTTAACTGTAAAAACTGTCACACACTATTTCCTTATTTGTTTAAATATGAGTGGCCGTCCAAAGTCCAATTATTTGTAAATAATTATGTGAGCACCAAGTGAGTGAATGAGAGGAAGAAGAGGAAGAAGCCACCTAATCGGAATCAGTGCGGGATTGCGCTGGCAGGACCCCTTATGCTGCGTCCGGCAATACCCACGACCAGCTCCATGTGTCCCGGCTACATCATACCACGACGGTTGAGGAGATCGTGGAGTATGTTCGATGGAAGACCAGCTGGACCTTGAGGGTCGAGGAAATGGAGTCGTGCCACAATACTAACTTCAGGTTCGTGGTGTGAGTTCCGACTCAGTATAATTAAGTATATTGAGACTTTCCTTAAGGAAGAATTTTGGCCGGAGGGTGTCGTATTTCGGCGATTCCGCGTGTAGCGACATCTATCGCACATGAAGCAAACTACAACCGACGTTTCCTAGATCGCGCAAGCAGAGTTATCCGCGACATTAGGATATATACAAAATCCCGACTACAACCGTCGGGCAGTAGCCCACCAGACATAACACCCGTCTGGTCGGAGGATCCTCCCTTTTCAATAGAGGATGAAAGAACTTTACACTCTGTTCCTCATACCTCTAACCTGGTGACCCCGCACATGAACGTCAACGCAGCCTTCGTGCAGCTACTTCATGAAGACGTCACTTTCTCAAGCACTCGAGCAACGAGTCATACAGCCAGCCAGCATCCACGGCTTCAACGGGTATCCTGACCACCAGCATCAGCGGACGCGCATACATGGTCATCACCCTCAGCCTCATCAGCAGCCTTGGCACAGCACACTGCACCTCGGCCGATCAGCAAGCAGAGACGCACTTCTCTCCTGGTTGACGCAGCAGCCAGCCATTACGCAGCACTGCACCACTCCGACTCACTGGAGCATATGTGCAGCAATCACTCCGACTCACTGGAGTATCACCGCAGACAGTTCCGACTCACCGTGAACTACGCGGCATCTGGTTCTGACTCACTGGAACTCTCCACTGGCCCGGCAAGCATCACAAGATGTGCGGAAGACTCATCATGCTACGAGTATCGACCTCCGGTCTCGGAGGGGAGTGATGTAGCGATATCTATCGCACATGAAGCAAACTACAACCGACGCTTCCTAGATCGCGCAAGCAGAGTTATCCGCGACATTAGGATATATACCAAATCCCGACTACAACCGTCGGGCAGTAGCCCACCATACATAACACCCGTCTGGTCGGAGGATCCACCCTTTTCAATAGAGGATGAAAGAACTTTACGCTCTGTTCCTCATACCTCTAAACACGGAAGGCTACGCGACACCACGCAGCGCAACACGACGCCGTCACTTCTGTTCAATATTATTATGATATGTTTTGTGGTTTTTTATAAGTATGATAGTCTGTAAGGTATATAATTATATTATGGGTCTTTGATACCCGATATAGATGATTAATTATTAATATTATAATGACTGAAGATTGCCTGACCCCAAACAGTAACCTCTGATTAATTTACTCGTGGCTACCTAGAAGCCATATGGATCGATCAGTCAAGGTTAAGGTACGCTTGCCGCAGTCGGTCTGTGGTTGGGTGACCATCAATTTCATATCGAGATCCCTCCGTGCCTCGGAAAGCACGTAAAGCCGTTAGTCCCGGCTGTCATTCGAAGATCTTTGACCGTCGTTATGGGTAGGCAGAAACCAGAAAGTTTGATAACCGGTCTTACCAAGAAGTGTTGTGTTATCCAGTAACTGGGTTATGGAGGTCATATAGGCGACTGCTCAATATTTAACACTAGTATTCAGCTGCATGCGGTTAGACCGGAAACCGAACCCAACATAGCTGAAAAAGGCTAGTCAGATGATTCCGGGATTTTTGTCCCTAAGTAAAAAAACAATGTGTTTACGTGAGAATTCAGTGATGGTAACTATTTGGGCTATTTCTGCGGTACAACTCAAACGATAGCCCAACTAACGTGATAATTGTGTAACTGTTCGCATAAGTTGCTAACAACCACACGAAGATTTAATGGTTGCCAACAAAAACGCAGATAAAGGAAAGGAATTAACTGTTTTAACGTGTTTTTCGGAAAAAGACGGAACGTACCAGATCAACTCAGGATGGATGAAATGATGGCAGGTTACTGGAACAACGTGCGACCCCCGGATGCCTCCTAAGTTAAAAGAGAAAATTTACAAGTCCGTGTAAGACCTGGGGTCCTAGCCAAATTAACCAAATTGACAATCTACAATCGATAACGCCAATAGAAAACTAATCAATTGAATGGGAATGACGTCATCTCAACGATAAGTCACGTGATCGAAAATAAAAAATGAATTACGTCGAGGCGTTAATTATTGTAAAAAGAGATTCGATACGAAACTTTTGTAACTTGGCTAGGCCTACTGTTGTGCAGTTGGAATATTGATCTGTAAGGAAGATGGATGAAAAAAGATTGCACTTACCGGAGATTAGAATGTTGAGATGAATATGCGGAGTGATCAGAATGAATAAGGTGAGGAATGAGTATATTACATAGTAGACTATATTAAAGGAAGTTTGAAAGTGGCGCTAGTAACGGAAAATTTAAAATGGAATCGTTTGGCTTATTATGCGAATGTAAAGAGACAGGATGAAACCCATAAGACTTAAAGAGTTATGAATATAAATGTGGATGAATGGAGAGGAAGAAGTAGGCCAAAGAAAAAACAGATGGGTTGTGTGAAATATGCTATGAAAGAAACGAAATTCAGTGTTATCAGGACGGAATGTAAGAAGAAAACGTTTTACGTCGATTCCAAGTAACATGGGGCAAGGGCATGGAAGGTGATGACGTGTGACGGAAAAATGCCTTAAGCGGCATTTGTGGACCAGGCATTAAATATTTTTTTCGATTGCCTACAACCTGGTGTATCCAACACATAATTTTCTTTGTTTCAGAAAGCCTTTGAAGATGCTTGGTCATCCGTGAAGGAAGTTGTAAACATGCCAGAGCCCACTTGGCCTAGTAAACCAAGTTGGAGAAGTAAGTAACTAAATTATTGTGAAAAAACTTTTATTCCATACAACACATATAATAACAGTATTTTTACTTTGATAAATAAAACAACAATTCAATTTAATAGAAAGATTTAATTTACATGCATCTATAGTAATATTTTTTTGTTGATAGGTCTATAAAAAGTAATTTGTTTCTGTTTCTGGTATTAAAATTGCCTGTCATTCATTTTATTAAAAATATGCAGATATTTTCGAACATGCATAATATTTTTATATTGATAAGGTACCGTCATGATGATAATCTGTTTAAACAATTATCTTAGAGATTCGCGTCTCCGGAGATTATAAATAGCTCTGACAGTTTGCTATTGCAGAATAAAGATAGAATCCGTATCTGCAGCCCGTCCCCAAAGCAAATTACCGTAAGACATGTCATGAGTGTATGAAAATAACTCTAACCATAGATATCCAAGCCTAACGATTTTTCTGACAACATAAGCGGCTGAACGTAACCGTCCTGCAAGAGATGTTAAGTGAAGACCCAACTGCAGTATTGAATCAAGCGTAATCCCTAAAATAATAGTATTTTCGACGAATTCAAGTACCTAAATCCTTATTCAATACAACGTTACATTCACTACTTTTAACATTCGGCGAATCTGATGCACTAAATTTACTTCTCGGGTGCGTCTCATATATCATATTATTATAAAGTTATTTGGTATATTTTCAGTTTAATAACGTTCACAAGATATAATAAACGTGAGATATTCCAACTATTGGTATAATTTCTTTACATATAACATTTTATATACTCTAAAACTTATTATAATGTTCATTTTCGTAATATACTTTGGCATAACCAGTTTGGCATTTAAATTTGTTTTGCCATTATAACACTTTGCCAAATATTTTTTTGGCAAAATTATCTTGAAAGCTAATTTGTTTTGGCATAAATTGAATTCCCATAATGTTACTAGGCATGATCTGCAAATCTACTGCGCCACGCTAAAGTATTGTCTTAAAAATTCAATATGTGGTTGTTCAAAAGTTAGTGACAGAAACGAATTGCTGCAAAACCGACTCCACGCAGTCTTGTCTGCCCTACGCCTAAAGTGTAATCTAAGCCCGCGTAGTACATGCAGCAGGCATGCTTGCTTGCATGCTGCATGCGTGGTGTATGTTTTTTTGCATGCTGCATGCTTGCTTGCATGCTGCATGTGTGGTGTATGCTTGTTTACATGTTTGCATGCTTGCTGCATGCATGGTAAAAATATGTTTTAATATCCGCCGTGACAGCGGCCACCAAGCGCCAAGTCGCCTCTACCGTTGGTGAATCATTTGGTTTAGGTTTGAACTGTGATTAGCATAAGAAAATACTTTTAAAATCATTTTCATATTTAAGAAGTGTACCCAGCTTCAACTTATCAATAATTAGACTAAGTTATAATGTGTATTTATGCAATTTTGCTTTGTGTTTTTAACTAGGCGTCTTTATCATATTAGACTAAATAAGTTTTATGTCTTTTGAGTGGTATATCAATCGATTTTTATATTAACTGATCATTATATGAAACAAAATTATAGAATCAGTTGTTATATCTTGTGAATATTAGAGATTTTGTAATTATATCATATATTACTTACCCTTACTTCTCATTCAGTACTAAATTAATTACAGTAAATTAATTATGAATCTTAAGCATCATAAACTTTAAAAATCAATGAAGTATCATCAGCAAATAACATAATTTGTGGTTGATTTTTCAGTAAATGAGGTAAATCATTAATACAAACTAAAAAGAGGAACGGACTCAATATTGAGCCCTGCGGTAACCTAATTTTTACTTTTTCGCCCAATGAATTTACACCGATTATTTAAACTTGCTGCAGTATATTATGCAAAAATTACTTTACTAAGCTAAGCGCTAGTTTACCCAGTCCGTGGTGCTCAAGCTTTAAGCGCAGTGTTTCGTGATTTACGCAATCAAATGCTTTGGAGAGGTCGAAAACGAGAACGGTATCATAAGTTTTGAAGAAAAGGTGACATTCGGGAGGATGAATAATGATGTGAGCAGGGATATCTTAAATAGTCGTACCTACGGAGTTGGTAGAGATAGAAAAATATTTTATTACTACTCACAGATACGTAGAGAATTTATAAATGGTGCTGGTCCTTTCTTTGTGAATATGGGCGCAAGTTCTATTCATATGCACACTAATGGGTGGTCACATAGTGTTTATTTGATGAATCCCTATATTCAAGATGCCGGTTATTACGGATTACCTGCATGGAGTGGCCAGTTCGCAGCATAGACTTAAGTCTCATAGAACATGCATGGGACGAGCTCGGGAGATAATTATGAAAGATAACGCTTTTGTACTTCAGCTTAAACAATACGTTATAGATAGACTAAAATCGTTATACAAATTTAGTTTCAAACATGTTATCATCTTAATGAAGAATATAGTTAGTAGGTCGTGGAGGAAATAGATTTTTTTTAAACAATGAAAATGTGTTTTTTATTGAGATTAACTGCGATATTTGTTTATAAAGTTAGTGTTTTTTTTTTAGTTTATGTTACATTTAATTAAAATGAAATAGTGTGCAAAACGTGTTATCTTTTTATTTATGTATTAATGAGTCGTCCATAACATACCACAGTTAACCATATTGTGTTTAAAAAACTATTATGTTTGCGGCCCAGTGTATGTTCTCTCGGAATCAATAAAGAAATAATGCATTTCAAATCAATTAAATCACGCTTGTCTATATAAACGTTTTATGTTAGAAAGCGTGTTTAAATTGATTTGACAAAGATCCAAGAGTCGCCTCATAAACTTCAATTAATTGTGGCGGACGTTTTAAGTATAGAATAGAAGAATACATTTCTGATAAATTTTATCATTATATAGAAAACACCATAATTAATAATCATAAAAATAGTCAACTACTTATAAAATCTATCTGTCACTGAAATTCCCGTCATAATCAGTTCAGTTGTTTGGGAGATCAGCCAGTACGAGACCAAACCGACAAAATAGTATTTAAGTAACTACTAAGTAAACATTCAAAACAATTAAGCTAAAAGTTGTACCATAATGCCTTGGAAGTTGGGTAGGCCTTTGGTGTGGGACGCAACATGTGTCGACACCCTTGCGCCATCTCATCTTCCTAGCACAACATGTTGTGCTGGGGCGGCTGCTGCAGGTGCTGAAAACTTCAAACGGCGCAAATATAATAGCCTTCTTGGAAGCTATATATTTGAGCCGTTTGGGGTAGAAACTCTAGGGCCATGGGGTCCGAGTACCCATATTGTTTTTCGTGACATCGCCAAGCGGCTGGTCGACTCTTGACGTGACCCGAAGGCTGGTCTATTCTTGGGTCAAAGAATCAGCATTGCCATACAACGTGGCAATGCTTGGTGGAATTTGGTGTCTACATATTATGTTGTGTTTTGTAATTTTTATTTGTGGAAGAGAAAATAAAGAATTTATTTATTTATTTATTTAATGCTGCCAGCCTGTTGGGCACGTGTCCCGTTGACAGCGATGTGGACGAGTTTTTTGATGCCCTATGAGCTCCCCTGTCTTTTTCTTGGAATTGTACATAATATTATTAGATTTTTAAGATTTGCATTTTAATCTAAAATTGTAATTTAAAAGTTGTTATTTTGTCATCACAAACAGACAACTACAATTCTACAATTTTGTTTATTTTTATAAATGTGTAGATAAAATAAACAACATTTATTGTTTTCTTTACATTTTCAGAAGAGAAAACGACAACCATTATGACTCGAATTCTATCGGAGAAGACAGTAGCGAAATCAAGAAAAAGACCATGGTTCAATGATGGAGGGTCTCACACACGAAAAAGGGTGGTACTTCCTCTGCTGATACCAGCTGCGATCTTAACCAACCAGGAAGGGAGAGTCAGCATACGAAATCGCAATGAGAAAAATAATTCTTAAAGCTGTTAAATAAACGTAAAATTAAAAAGATTTTATTGAAAAATAATAATTCATTTAAAGCCGCACTATAGGCCCATATATGTAAACCGTAACCTAAACATACATCTATATATTATATAAAAATGAGTCACCGAAATGTATGTAAGCGCATAACTTCCGAACGACTGAACCAAATTGGATAATTCTTTTTTTTGTGTTCGTTATTGTCAGGAGAAGGTTTGTGTATATCATAAAATTGTAGGTAGGTAGAGTGGGTAGGGTAGGTAGGAAGGGTGGTTAGCTAGGGTAGAGTAGGGTAGGTAGGTAGGTAGGGTAGGTAGGAAGATAGGGTAGGTAGGTAGGTAGATAAGGTAGGGTAGGTAGGGTAGGGTAGATAGATAGGGACAAGACAACATCTGTCGGGTCAGCTAGTATTTTATAATTTAAATCTTTGCACTAAATTGTCTTTGTGCTGTCCTGTGGCACTCGTCCGCGGAAGCGACGGAACACCACATCCTGCAGCCAAAAGTCTTCTTCCATGACTAGGGGCAGAAAAAAATTCGGTACTCGCACCACGAACGCCTTGAAGTTGACGTTGCGGCATGACTCCAGTAACTGCACCCTCGGCGTGTACCTCGTCTTTTGGCGCACGTACTCTACGATGTCCGCTGCCTTAGTGGTGTAGTGCAAGCGGGAGATATACACCGGTGTGTTCGGCTTAGCGGTACGCAGACTTACATCGAGCTCCGTTGGTGCTTAGTGTACATGTATGTGTTCAAGATGTTAAAAGATCGTCATAAAAATAAAAATGTTAAAGAAAGACAAAGACGAATGCTGAACATTTTAAATAGGGCAGATCGGGGCCACACTTAATTTAAAAATACATATTTAGACTTTTTTTTTAATTTTGACGTAATTTTTATGACTTATTTGTCATTTCAAAACTATTCAAATATCACAAAAAATAAAACCTCTAGTAGAACCGTAACTTGTTTAAAAAAACGCTTTTTCAGAATGTAAACGATTTTAAACGCTGTTTTTTTTTTTAAACACAACACAAACACATTTTCAATACTTACCTTAGTATCGTTTATTCTAACTCCAACTAAGGTACGGTGTTTATTTTAACGAGGTAAGTATTAACAGTGTTTAATTAGTTTTTTGTATTTTCTGGGATATTCACGACGGATAAAATCACAGACAGACGGACAATGGAGTCGGAGAATGAATGGACTCCATTGTTCGTCTGTCTGTCTGGCTGTCTGTCAGCAGGCTGTATCTCATGAACCCTGATAGCTAGACAGTAAAAAATTTCACAGATGATGTATTTCTGTTGCCGCTATAACATAAAAAACAGAATTAAATAAATAAATAAATAAATAAATAAATAAATAAAAATAAATAAAAATAGTTTATTTCTCACCAGCTAGCAACAAGGATTACAACATATTAAATTTATTCAACATCATTTGTGGTGGTAAAGGGAGGTTAACGTAGGGTTTTGACTCTATCTTCTGAACTAGGCGAGGCCTGTATCTCAGAAGATAGCATTCAGTTGACAATTTATAATTTATAACCTAAAAACATGGTGTGCTACTAATTTAATTGATTAATAACATAAAAAGAGAGAAATAAAAACACAACAAAACTGAAAAACAATAAAGTAATAATTATAACGTAAGTACTGAATAAAGTGTGTATGTGTGTGTGTGTGGTGTGTGTGTGTGTGTGTGTGTGTGTGTGTGTGTGTGTGTGTGTGTAATAAATAAATATTAAATAAATATTTAAGAGGGGCTGCCATACAACAAACGTGTCTCGATGTCTAATGTTGTACAGATATTGGTACGGAACCCTTCGCGAGTCCAACTCGCACTTGGCCAGTTTTTTTAAATAAAGTAAAAAGGAAATTATTTTAGTAGTTGGGGAAACCGATTTTAATATAATATATATCCATACATATGTAATTGCTCCATTGGTTTGTTATTACTAAGCCCAAGTAAACGTCGTTACATAACACATTATATTGTAGCGAAGTAAAATCTTGTACAGACGCCAGCACATCAAGCTACTACAATCTGTCACATTTCTTTAATCGATTTTCAACTTTATGGTTAAAAAATAAGGTTCAAGATTGATTGGGAAAATGTGACAGTTTCGGGTAGGTTGACCTGCTGGCGTCTGTACATTGATTATAAAAAAAGAAAAAAAAAATGGATCGAAAATCGGGGACCGATTCTGATGAAGAAAATATATTTTTAGAATTTTTGTCCGTTTATTTGTTTTTCTGTACGTTTGTTGAAGTATCACACAAATATTGCCCGATAGATAGGTATATCGAAAGATCTATACAAATATTATTTCTGTAATATTTGACTGTCTGAGCTGGAGCTAAGCCAATCACTGCACAGTAATACTGCCAAGCCTACTGCTAGATTACAGGCGGGCGATAAATTAGCGAGGATTATTTCGTAAGATTTTAGTGTAAGACAAATGATAAGCTACCAAAAAACCTTATTCTGTTCCAACGACTAAACAGAGAGAAATTGACAACCTTAGCAATGTGGCAAAAACCAATAAAAAAAACTTCGAAATATTCTTTCAGTTTAGGTAGAAGTGTGATAGGTATTTCAGAAAGTCTTGAACTTTTAGGTTATCTATAACACGGTTTTATGAAACTATTGTGGTAGCCGGCAGAACTTCTTCTCTTAGGTCGTTAGTAACTAAAAGAAGAAATTCTACCTGCTTTCAAATCTATATTTAAAAGAAAGTCGTGTTAGTGTTACACTATTTATAACTCAAGAACGGCTGAACCGATTTGGCTGAAAATTGGTGGGGAGGTAGCATAGTACCAGTAGACGGACACAGGATATATTTTTTTTTACTTTTTTTTTGTAGGGTAGTTGTAGGGTAGGTGTGGAGTAGGTGTAGAGTAGGTGTAGGGTAGGTAAATAGGCAGGTAAGTAGGTAGATAGGGACAGGACGTCTGTCGAGTCAGCTAGTAAACTTCTAAATGGAAGTATATTTTGGGTCAGCCAGTTGAATTACCTACTTATTACTGCCATTCTATTTTCTTCTTTTTATACCATACCCTACACAAAGAATTACTCCTGTTGTATCGTGAATGTGTTTACAAACATATCAACTCACATACACAAACGGCCAGACCCGGGACAACTACTTCTAGGTAATACAAATATCTGTTCCCAGCGGTAATCGAACCCGTGAGACGCAGTCAGCAGCCGATCACTCAGCCACTGCACCAACCGTCATTCTACAAGAGATAAAGGATGATTTGCGAGTGCGACAAGGGATGAACGAGAAGGAAATGGTAGGGATTTCAGGGCTCACTCCGAGATTCCCGGCCGGGTTATCGCTATTTAAGATAAAAAGATGAGACCTGTGAGAGTGAATAATGAATTGAGGTGAGTTGTAATTTTTTAGGAACCTATCACTTTTTCGAAATTTTTTGTTCGAATTTCATTTTACCGGAAACTATTGATCGACGTCTTCTTTGCTATATGCATAATTTGACATATTTTTTGGACTTCGAAGTATCATGTGTCACAGGTATTATTTTACCGAACTATATTTCACCGAATTACAAAATAACTTTTTGCTATTGACCGAAGCCTCTTTTGAACTTTTTTCATTTGTCAAACAATTTATTTACCATTTTGCCACCACACCGAAACAACATTTTACGGAATATTATTTGGTCACAAATATATAGCCGGTTACTTGGTAGCATTTTCAAACTTAAATTAAAATAAAAAAAAAACAATAAATGTTGTGCTATAAAATTTTATGACAGAAACGAATCGCTGTAAAACCGATACGCAGTCTTGTCTGCCCTACGCCTAGAGTGTAATTTAATACCGCGTAGGCGCGGAGGGGTAGAGCGGCCCGCGAGCTGAGGAGCAGGTGGATTGAAGGCCCGATGCCGCTGCGGTGGTGAGCGTTAAAACCATCTGCAACGATAAGCTCGCGTGGGCCCGCCCAAACCCTGCAGTGCCGGAGCAGTGACAGAAACAATGCTTGCTGCATGTTGCATGCTTACTTTCATGTTGCATTCCTGCTTGCATGTAGCATGCTTGTTTGCACGCTGCATACTTACTTGCATGCTGCATGCCTGTTTGCTTGCTGCATGCTTGAAGCAAGCATCCTTGTTTGCATGCTTCTTACTGGGACCACTCAAAACCACTTTTGTTCATAACCAACTGGTTTATTAAGTGTCATTACATTTAAATAATCAATTAAACAAAATATTAGGTTTAACTAATCTAAAATTAGTTCCTGGTGCCTTAATCCAGGCCAGTGTAATGATTACATTAGTTTTTAAAGGTCTCTCAAATATTGAATAGTGTTATAATGAATATTCGGAAACATAATAATTCGAACAAATGTTATTTCGGCTAAGTATAACTTCGGTAAAAAGTTTTTCGACCAAATGAAACGTCGGAGTAACGAAAAAAATCAAATTGATAATAGGTCAACTGATACAGTGGCAGACATGACTTCGATGAAGTAAAAAAACGAGACGATAATAATAGTTGAAAAGTTTTAGTCGAAAAGGTGAAATGAAATTCGCCTAAATATTTTTCGAACTTATGATAGGTAACCTTTATATTGGCTTCAAGAAAAGAACTCTGTCTCTCAAGAGAAAAGACTTTTAAAGGGATAGTGAAGTAATTGTGTGGCTGATTATTATAAAATTATAGTTTTATGAAAAAACCATATAATACGGATTTACAATTTAATAGCTGTTTTATTACATACAGCAGAAACAAACATATGAAATGAATTGCTAGTAGGTACCATCTAAGAATATCTAAGTGTCTAGTGTGTAGGACGCTGCTGTGAGTGAGACGTTGCCAAATTAGTGTGTGAATATGATGCTATAGTGGTGTGTGGAGATTCTGTGTATAAACCTTCTACTCAATTCTAAAGCATTATTGTCAACCGGAAAACGTCCACTGTTGAACAAAGGGTTCCCCCATAAGGGATTGCCAAAATCCCCACGCTTGGCAGGCGTCTTGGGGATAGCAGTGAAGTTGTACACAGAAGCCGCAGCTGCCTAATTTCCGGATTTTCCCTTACCCGTTGTCCTAGGTGAACGAAAAACGCGGTAATGTCAAATAGTCGTTGTATGTAACGAACCGTTTAAATAATCGTTCCCTCGTTTTTACAGCGAGTGTTCGACGGGGTAACCCAAAGTGGCCTGAAGACGCCGCCGAGAGGTCCGGGAAGAGTTTTCTTTTCTGCCTGAGCGTTCGAGTTCCATGGAATCCTATAGGAGGGAGATATGGTTCGGAACGCGAAGAGCACCGCATTTACTTCTGGCCTACGTTGTCGCCTTACAATGTGTGATAAAACGCGGCAGTAACAGTGTATTTTCTTATCAAGTAAAGTCAGTAGCATCCTCTTCTCAATAGAAATAGGTTATTTAAAGTTAAATAATAACTAGGTTTAACAGCTGCAACAATATAACTAAATCGAAAGTGCTTAGTAATAAGTCACAATACTCTTTAAATAAACGTGGATGTAGTTTCCGATATAAAACCTGTAACGATAGATGTAAGATGGAGAAAAATAAATAAATAAAAATAAATAAATAAATAAATAAAATATAAATGATGAAACTATCGAAATTTATTTCTTTCTAAATAAGTACAATGACTACCTACAACGTAGGACACACGTCGCGTGAAGTATTGGTCGCATCACGTCGCATCGTGTCGCTTCGTTACGTGTCGCGTTTGGTCGTTCACCTAGGAGCCTTAGAAGCCTTCAACGACACCCTCGGGAAGAAAATAATAATCATTTTATTTTCAGGCAACTGTGACCCATAGATAAAATACACAAAATAATCTTAAACAATATTAAACTAATAAACATAAAAATCTTATGAACTCTAAACTATACACGTTACGTTGTCGGCGCCGTGTTTCGCTGCGTGGTGTCGCGTAACCGTCCTCGGAAGCGTCGATATACGACCTCTTTTCGGCCAAAAGTCCCCCTTTAAGAAGGTCTGCAGACGTTCGGTTGGAACTCGTACCACGAACGACGATGAAATGGGTAGGTGCTATTCTAATCCGGACAACCCACAGGAAAGCTCGCTAAAGAAAGCAATTCGAAAGCATATTTGACAGAAAATAATATAGCTAGCTTAGATTATTAAACAAAACGCAGATGGACCGCGCGAAACACTGAGACTAAAGCCTAAAAAGCGAATACCTACAATCTTGTGACTGTATTCGCTTTCAAATTTGCATTTGTATTTTTAATTGGTTTCTTTAACGATACGCCGTTTCGTGCTATACTGACTCGTGTCAGTACAGCACGAAGCGTGTTGTAGGTATTCGCTTTTGAATTTATATTTACTTTTATGACTTCACTTTCAGTGTTCCACGCGGTCTATTTGCCTTTTGTTTCATAATCTGAGTCAAAAAGAATCAAACAGTCTGACCACGTATGTCCCGCATATTTTTTTTCGTATTGATGTGAGTAACATAAAAGAGGACTCATTAACATTATCCGAGCAGGTTTATTAGAGATTATTAGATTTATTTACACGCAAAGGTCAGTTGGCTTAACGAACATGTGACGTCAGAGACGAGCTAACGACTAATGATCACGCGGGTACGGCAGGAGCTTTGGGGTATATTTTTCCCTTAATATTTTACTTTCTTTCTTAATATGAAGAAACAAGCTTTTGCCCGCGACTTCGCTCCTTCGCTGATGCAGACAAAGTCGTGGATTAAAAAGTAGCCTATGTTTTTCCCCAGGGCTTAAGTTATTTTCATACCAAATTTCGTCAAAATCGGTTCAGCCGTTTCATCGAGAAATCGTAACAGACAGAGTTACTTTTGCATTTATAAATTAAAATAATAAAGTATGGAGTATGGATTGTGTCGTACAGCTATGTTATTCTGTAAGAACTCACTCTCTCACTTCTCACTTCTGATTCCGCGGTGAAAACTGTTTTAGGTAGTCTGTAACTCGATAAATACTACACTAGCGCCACTGTGTGACAACATAGGTGAAGCGAACTATTATTACGTTACTATTTTAGTGAATACCAAATACTTTCCACTTCAGGGAAGTGAAATCGGAAATGAGATAGGATTAGAATTCGCGGGTGAATTCTTACAGAATTGCACTGCTGGTCTGTTAGTATGTACACCATTAGTATGAACACCTAGTAGTAGTGAAGTGAACTGTCATCTGTCCCGATGCTAAGGATTTACAAAGCACTACAATCGGATGACAGCTCACTTCACCTACGTGTTCACCGAGGGAGATTGTAACAGAATAGCAATGCTGGTACATTTTTAAATTAATATGTGGTGTTAAGTATAATTTCAGAAATTTTTTTTTTAGGGTGTTACTACACCAATCGATCGATCGCCGATCGATGCCATCAATCGACATCAATCGACGTTGATAGATTGGTGTGGTAGCTTAGCTGATCGACGGATACCGTTCCTAACTAATCGATCGATTGCCAGTCGATGGCATCGGTCAACGTCGATCGATTAACCCCAGCTACAATCCAACAGTAATAATAATCAAGCAGCTCGATCGACGTCGACTAATAAATTCTACCATCGATCGATGCCATCGATCGACTATCGATCGATTGGTCTGGTAGAAACTATCAATCGACGTCGACTAATCCATTCTACCATCGATCGATGATCGATCGATTGGTCTGGTAACACCCTAAGTCCTTGATTCGTTTATCATCATCTGCTTAACTTTTTCCCAACTATGTTGGATCGACTAACAGTCTACCCTGATGCCGCTGAATTTTACTAGGAGCGACTACCTATCTGATCTTACTTACTTATATTTACGAAGTTGCCAGGTTTGTGAGGTCCAATCTTGAACTATTTGAACGGAAAGATAACACAAACAAAAGGAAACTTACACATTTAGATTTAGAAATGCCTGTTCCAAAGCTAGAATTTTTTCGGCGGAGCTGCGTTTATATGGCTCCCCTAATTTATAATGCATTACCTAGGTCAATTACTCAACTACCCTTCAATAAGTTTTGTGTTGCGTTGCGGAAGTGGTTGTTAGAAGAGTGTTTTTATTCGATAGATGAGTTCTTTAAAAAGTGTCCCTGTAAATTTTATACTATAAGCACAGATATATTTAACGGTTAAGTAGACATAAATTTAAAAATGTAGTTACCTAATAAAACCTGTACTATTGCATGCTATATATTGGCCAAATGTGTGTTACTGAATTTTTTATATAAGAACTCCATGTACCTACCATGTTTGATGCAATAAATGAATGAATTGAATTGAATTACAATCCTGTTACCAACCGCCTTCAAAAACTAAAAAGTGATAAAGGATAGTAGTTTGAGGAATAGGCCTGCGTCAGTTCTGTTCAATTTTTTTATTTTTAAACTTAAATCAAATCAAATCAAATCAAATCAAATCAAATCAGTTTATTGCAAACATGTTGTACAGGGGTTGGAAAAATGGTTTTAGTATCAAACATGCACCCTGTAAGGGCACTGCAAAACAAATTAAATAAACAAATTAATTACTTTACATTTCAAAATATTTTCATAATCTCACAATCATTCACATAATCAAATCAAAATCTTAACATTAAGTAAGATATATTTTTTTAAATGTACTTGCCTTTATATTACAACCTCTAAATGGAATAAGTCACTGTCTCCTGAAATACAGGAACTCTAACCTAGCTCTGGAGACAGGGTCTCAGATATTTATAACTCAAATATGTCAACAAAGTTTAAAAAAAAAAAACAAGAATTCCTTTAAGAATTATATCAGACACACTCCTCACAATTGGGTGAAGTAGTTTTCTTCATCATGAAGGAAATTTTTATGGCGTTCTGTAGTAACCCACAAAGTTTTTCGAAGTTAAAGCATTTACTTCAATCAAGTTTGATTGAGAAGAAAAGTGCCTGTAAATAGTTATTTACAGGCACTTTTGAATTCTCAGGGATACGGTTAGTCAGAAAGTTGAAGCTTTTTGCAAAACGTAGGTACTACGTCTCTATGGAGAAGAACGGGCAAGAAACTTCACACAATAATAAAACCAAGTTATCTTAAAAATAAACATCCCACATTACACCTGATACTTCCCCTACCGTGAATAATCACAAAACATTTTTTTTACCATCAAAGGAGAAAAATAAAAATAAACATGACATTTTGAGTTGACAAGGGTAGAAAACTTTGGACATCTGGTTCACCTGAGGCGGATCCCGGTTAAGCTATGAGCGATCGATTCGGAGGGTGGGAAGGGTGTAAAATTTAAGGTGTTTGTAAAAATAAATATGATTTTTTATTACTACCTTATGTACCTCGTTTAGTATCTTATACAAAATAACCATAAGGGTTAAATACAAATAAGAACGCGAAGGAATAGAGTTTATTTTTGAAATAATTTTATAGCCCGCTGTTTATATAGCATTGTATTTAAACAATCAATACACACTGATCATCAGTACACACTTTCAAATACCTAGTGTTTTTATGCAAGGTACATCGTATTCACGTATAATTATATAATTCCTGTAAATGCAAATATTGTTAACATCGTTTTTAAAAGAGTTAGTATGGAGTTTCTTGCCCATTCTTCTCCATACAAAACTACCTTTTGGAATGGGCACCTAGAATCATTTTTTTTTTTCTCATTTGACGTTCAAAAGTGCCTTATAATGGTCTAATTGAAATAAATGATTTGACTTTGACTTTGAATAAGTCGTCGATCGTTGGGACTAAATGAACTCTAAATAATTACAGGTTATTTTATAGAAGTCTAGCACTATGCCCGCTACTTCGTTCGCGTGAATTTTTTCAAGGATTAATATTTTTTCAGTTGCTAAATATAGCTTATGTTACTAAAAGATTAAGTAGCTTTCCAATAGTGAAATATTTTTTTAAATCGATCGAGAAGTTTTTGAATTAAAATGTAACAAACAAACAAATCTTTCCTCTTTATAATATTAGTTTAGATAACGTGTACTACACACGGACTAGAAAAAAAAGAAGTACTCCGCGCCATACATATCGAAAGTGAAGCACCCTAAGTAAGCCAGACCGTTTGTACAAATATACTTCACGCACACATAGTAATGATCTATGTGTGCGTCTCGGCCCGGCGTACTTTAGGTGCTTCACTTTTGATATATTATTATGTGGCGTGGAGTCCTTCTTTTTTTTGTCCGTGGTACTACATGTAGTTTTATTATTAATAACATCGGCTTATAATACTGCCCCACTGCTGGGCAAAGTACTCTTCTCATACGGAGTCGATACAGTACTTTTTCTTCTTCCACACATGTGTATCTGCCCTTTACAGCCATACTATCTATACTAATATTATAAAGCTGAAGAGTTTGTTTGTTTGTTTGGTTGAACGCGCTAATTTCAGAATCTACTGTTTCGAATTGAAAAAATATTTTTGTGTTGGATAGTCCATTTATCGAGGAAGGCTATAGGCCCATGCGAAGCCGGGTCGGGTTGCTAGTCTTTCATACAACTATAAACATACTAAATACATCGTCTCTTTGATCTTCGTCTACTTTCAAAACCATCAAAACTTTCCACCCAAGTTTGAAAGAATTACTATATTATCAACTTAAAGCACACAACCTCATTAATGTGCCAAGTTGCTATTCCATTTTACCGTTTAATAATATCATTAATCTGTCTATCTTAAAACACGGCCAGGATAATGATAATCTCATCCACTTTTCGTTCATCCGCCGCCGGTTACTTTATTAAAATGAAAACGTGTAAATTATGACAAGGTAAGCCGTGGCGTTTTTCGCAACCAATTTACAAGTTACCGTATATTGGGTTTAAACACAATCTTTTTGCTTTGTTTATGGCAGATTTGGCGCAAAAATATAGCAGGACTGACCAAGGGTGGAGAAAATTGTAGCTATGTTGTTATCTCCGGGACTATGAAGATCGTTGATTTTGTATTCTAAATCAATGATGATAGAGAAGTATATGGTTTGTTTGTTTTAAATAGGTACCCTTTATCCTTTTTTGTGGCATTTGATTGGGACTGTACTGACTGTACCGACTTAGGTCTCAGAATATGCAAGGTGAAGTGTCAATGGGCAGGCCACATCGCTCGAAGAACCGATAGCCGATGGGGAAGAAAGGTTCTCAGAATATTATTTATTACTAGCTTTCGCCCGCGACTTCGTCCGCGTGAATGTCGGTTATCGCGGATACAGACGAAGTCCCGGATTAAAAAGTAGCCTATGTCCTTCCCCAGGGTTAAAGCTATTTTCATACCAAGTTTCATCAAAATTGATTCAGCCGTTTCATCGTGAAAGCGTATCAGACAGAGTTACTTTCACATTTATAATATTATATTAGTATGGATTATTATTGTATAATTAGAATTAACATCTAAAGTCACTTTCTCCAGACAGTGTTTAGACGATGCCAGTAATAATTTGCTTCTTCTGAGGCACGGGGACAAAATAGAAATAGGATTATGCAAAATAAAATAAGTACAAAAACACTAACATAGCAGATAAGCAGAATCAGTTACTAACCACTAACAAGTTATGGTTAAAAAATTAAAAAAATAAAATGAAACCTTCAAAAACTAAAACGTGATAAATAACTTTAGCACAGAACACACATTACTTTACTTTCGGAAGTCGGTGGCGGTGGCTTTGTGTTTCGTTGTTTTGTATTGCCAATTTGCCACTGACTTCCAAATGTAAAGTAATGTGTGTTCTGTGCTAAAGTTATTTATCACATTTTAGTTTTTGAAGGCGGTTTTATTTTTTTTTGAAAAACCTTTTTATTTTTAGCTTTTTAGTATTGCCTTAACATCCATATCCATTAAAAAACGGCGACACACTTATAAGAGATTGTAAGTCCTCCATAGATTGAAGAAACTAAAACGTCATCTAAGTATTTTTTTGGGATTTTGTTGATTCTCTCAAAAAGAGCTGGATCAATTTTGGTAAACTTTAAATGGGACCATTTCGGAATAAACCCCTTTCGAATTAAAATAGAGTTTTGCGAATCCGTCTATAAATGATAGAGGTATGGCCGAACATACATAAAAACAAATAGAAACATCCGAATTGATAACCTCCTCCTTTTCGAAGTCGGTTAAAAATAAAGATATTTTATTAATTTACTAGCTAACCAGACAGACCTTGTCCTGTTAATTGATTTTTCAACCTTTTATATCTTCCCTGGACTTCCACAAATATTTCAAGACCTAAACTAGCCAAATCTGTCCAGCCGTTTTTTAGCGAGACTAGCGAACAACGATTCATTTTTATTATATAGATTTATTTAATAATTCAAAATCATTTATTTCAACCACTTCCAGGTCATAAATTACAATTTCAAATAAAAATTAAAACTAAAATTCCATTACAATAAAAATAATAAATAAAATAACATATAAAATTTAAAATTATTATTATCATTAAAATTAAATCATCAAATTCAAATCAAAATTATCACATCAAATTGAAATACGTAACTTAATACTAGTAGTTTAATGTTTAAGATTATCTGTCCATGCATAGATATAATAATTCCATAGATACTCTACTTATCACCATACACTCACCCTCCGGACCGACCCAGGCCGATAACAAGCACTTTGATCATGATTCCTATTGCACACATAAACTATACAGGGAGTCCCAAAGAAATATCTTCCCCCTTCAGAGACCCGGTATCAGTTCAGGGATTAAATTCCGTATATACGCAGTGGGACATCGTAAAACATGATTTTATGCGATTTCTGTAAATGGGCGACGATTTTTATTAGAATTGGATTGTATTGGAGATTTCTAGATATTCGAGTTTCGGACTTTTTCCTGAGGTTTTATGTCTATCATAAGAAATAGAATATTCATATTTTAAGTTGATATTCCTAGGTTTTTCTATTCCACAAAACCTTAAGACTAGGGTCTTTAACCAATGCGTCCTACCCGTTACCGTTACCCGTTACGGTGCCGAAAGGTAGACTCCCACCATGGGCATGGTCCACAAATCTAAGGTTGGAGTGAGTGATTGGGGTTTCTGTAGTGAATAGAATTCGTAATGAAATCATTCGCCAGAGAACTAAAGTCACTGACATTGCGCGTAGAATCAGCACACTGAAATGGAAGTGGGCCAGCCATGTCTCCCGACGGACGCTTATAATGAAGCAGAAAAGTTTTGGAGTGGAGACAGAGTTTAGGCAAGCATAATGTGGGACACCCTGCGAAACAATGGACCGACGATTTGAAGAAGGTGGCTGGCAGCGGATGAATGCTGGCTGCCCAAGACCGTATTGGTTGACGAATTTGTAGGTAAATATATCCAGAAATAAAGGTAAACTTGAACTCATTGTTATAAACCACTCATGAGTGACCTGTTTAATTAACCCCCTGCGTACTCCCGGCCCTAAAACAAAAGACGCTTGTTTAAAGAAGATCACGCTTGACCTCGGCGATGGTCAAGTACACTTCAGTAGATAATTGAAACGCTTGGTATAAAAAGATATCACAATTTTTTAAACATGAAGGATTATTTTAAAGTCTGTCTTTGTTAGGCTTCAAGTTTATCACAAAAATTTTTTTTGGCATTTTGCATTATACCTCGTTGGTTTTGTGGTCGCAAGCGCTACTGCTGAGTGTGGGAGGACCCACGCTCAGCTAAAAAAAAGAAAAAAGAAAAGACTGTCTAAACTAGGAATTAAACCTAGGGAGGTTCGATTCCTAGCTGGTCAGACTTTTTTTTCCATTAGGAATTTCTCAGTAGCAGCCTGGAGGTTGGAAGTTGATGTTGATACCTCGAAAAGTTTGTCAAGAAGTTGGTAGGTACTACGTCTGACCTTTCCCAGATCGCGTTGTATTGCTAAGAGAATGAGGCTAAAAAAAGGTATGTCCAGTATGCAAAAAAAATGGAAATTCAACCCCTAAAGGAATGAAAAGGGGGAGTTTTATGAAAAATCTTATTCCTTGGGTTAATCATATTATCCAAATTTGACACGATGATAATCTAAGTTAATAATAAAGGAGATTTTTATAGGTACCCCACGGCCCCCTAGGCCCCAAGGGTGATTGAATTTGTAGAGGAAGTACAAAACTTACAGGAGCGATCGTGAGCGATTTCGCAGGCAATGTGCTAGTCTTATCATAAACACGCTGTGTTACTTAAACATTAATACTATACATAAGCGGTTTGAAACGGTCTCCACAGCCCGAGTATTGTCGCCATTAAAACCTCATTCGCTGCACAAAGGACGGAACTGTGTGCATAACCTACATTATACGAAAGTGTAGTTTGGTTCCGTACGTATAACTGTTTACGCTTGAGAATCTACGGCTTAAAACAAGGTGCAGTCCATGCGACGAAGACTGCAATGTTTTTAAATACCAAATAGAACAACACACGCATCATCTCTCTAAACATACTTAATACTATGTTAGGTTCCAAACTTGAAAACGCTCTTTAAGCCATCGGCCACAATGCAGTATGGCATTAACTAAACGCCACAAATTCAAATCAATTGGTTCAATTGGGTTTTAAAATGGTAACTTTTAATTTATTCACAATTCTTCAGGGGGTGTACCACGGGGGTGAACTTACTCACCCTGAAAAATGTCAAACCAAACGCATCACTGATTAACCCTTAACCACCTAACACCTATTTCTGTCCCTTAACCACCCACGAGCGGTCCTGGAGACCGCTGAAGGATGACGACTAAATTCGGGTTCTACGGTATTATCGAAACATTAATATGAACAAAATACTTGTTTATACTATAGAATCTTATTTTATAGCCTCAAATAACGTAAACTACGAATCTCGTGATATTCAAAATCTTTATATGAGTAAATTAACAAGTTTAGCACAAAAAAACTATTTTCTAAGATAATGAGATCTGTTAGTTACATAAATAGTAACTTCAAATTTTAACTTCTTTATTATTATTTCTATCAATTGAGTAAACTAAAATCTTAACTTTAACTTATAACTCATAAAGCTAAGCTAAGTTTTAACTTATAAAGTTAAAGAAAAACATCACTATCACTACAAAGTCCTGTCTGTTCACGATAAACTCGAAAACTACCAAACAGATTTTCATGTCGTTTTAACCAATAGACAGGGTCATTCATGATTTCAATTGGTTGACTGGCGTTTAGTGCGTTCACTCAACGCCAGTCGGCCCTAGGCCGTTCAATATACACTGGCTAGGCCGTTGCCTAGCCAGTGTATATTGAAAGGCCTAGGGCCACCGTCCAATTAGCTGGCTAATTTAACCAAATAGCTGCGACATAATAATATAAACGTGTTGTGAACTATAAGTAAATAAAGTATTTGATTTGATTTCTATTCGATTTATCTGTAGTGGTCGATTGTAGGTACATTCTCTTCAACAAGATCTGAAATCCAGGCTTCTTCAAATAAAAATAGAAATATTGAATACGTACAAGCAATATGGGTGTCTACTTGAACCGATACGAGTGTCCGAACGAATTTAAATAATGCCAGACGAATCTGGCAAGTGCCTTCGATTCGTAGAGTATTGAATTTACATTCTGCCTGTTTCGCTGGCAACAATCCAGATTTGTACTGATGAGTTATGGCACTCATATTTGTCTTTCTTACTACATTTTTGTAGGACTTAGCCAAGGTTAGGTCTGGGTTTGTTTTTGTTGGAATGGCATTAGTCTAGAATGAAAGATAAAGAGATAATGGATGGTTATCTGTGGAATTTGTCAGAGGATTTAGGGCGACCAAGTTATTGGTCAGGGTTTTTGTATTCATATAATTCTTCTGAGAATTTCAGTCATGTCGGTTTCCTATAAAACATAATTACTATACCAAAATCAGCGATCACGCTGCAACATTGATAGTAGTACTATTCGGTCGAACAAGCTAATTGGTTTACAGGCAAGCATAATATATATATTATATTCATCTTTCTACTATACTCACAATATTTTAATTTATTAAGTTTTCTTAACTCGAGCACGTAGGTATCCCTGGTACTTACGTACCAAAGATAAAAAAAAAAAAAAAAAAATATATTGTTAGTATAGTAGAAAGATGAATATTTTTGCCTGGAAACCAATTAGCTTGTTCGACTGTACCTGATACCTGAAAATGATCCAGGCAGCGTTAAAGTTAGTTATTACATATGCCCTCTTGTCGACATACTCCTCTACCTATCCTAGTCTCAGCCGTGTTATAATAACACTAGCGACCCGGCCCGGCATCGCATGGGCCTATAGCCTTCCTCGATAAATGGAAATAAATGAACACAAGACAGTGACGAACAGCACCATCTAGTTCTATCAATAGTAACTAAGACTAGACGTTCTATTGACGTGTTATTGTTTACTAATGTCATCTTCTGTGCTCTCGTGACGTTCACATGTATTATTTTTGCTACCAATATATTTATTTTAAATTAAACTCTTGCTCCGTTGTTTTCATTTCAACACTATCCAAAAACAAAGAATTTTACAATTCGAACCAGAAGATCCTGAGATTAGCGCATTCAGCCAAACAAACAAAATTTTCAGCTTTATAATATTAGTATAGATACTCGTAGGTCTGGCGACTCTTCGATCTCAGTTCCCTAGATATGGTGGATTTTCTTAGACGAACTCTTTCACAACTTACCCAGGACAGAACAGGACTAGTTGTACTACTACCAACATTGTGTCACCATCTGGGGACTTTTATGAATAAGAAATTTCGACCGACGGGTGTCGTGTTTTGGTATATTTCGCTGAAGGATGTAGCCTTATGTAGGACACCACGACTCAGCGCAATACGTTGCCAACACAACGTAGTGATTTTTTTTTGGGTTACTTATTTTGTAAGTCTGCATTGGGTATTTTATCTATGGGCCTTAGACACTTGACAATAAAGTCACTAATAATAATAAATATTTAATTTATATTTTTAAAAGTTTTTGTTTTTATACAAATATTTCAAAATGTAATTTATTTATTTATTTATTTTACTATTTATGTACACACAGAAGACAACACAGGAAACAAACATTATAAAATATGAGTACAAAGGTACTGCTTATTTCTTAAGAAATTACCTGCAAAAGGAGAAATGAAAAAGAAACGTAGACAATATAGTGTGTGAGAAAAGAAAGAGAAAAAGTAGGTATATATATGCCTTATCTAACTAACCTATAATATTAAATATTAATACACATACATTTAAGTAAATATTAATATATACTTATATAAATACATAATGCTAAGATATATCTATACATATAATAAAACAGTAACAAGACTGTGTCTGTACATTGTATATATAAAAAAATAAATAATTGAGGGGGGTTTAGGAACAGTAATAGAGCACGAATCCAAAAAAAAATTCTGTCTGTTTGTCTGTTTGTTTGTACACGCTAATCTTCGGAACTACTGGGCGGATTTGAATGATTTTTCTTTTGTTGTATAGGTATTAAGTCTGGGCAACATATAGGCTATAATTTATCTTGGAAACTTGAACACCAGATGCAGAACCGCAACAGACCAGCTAAACTATAAGAGATACAAAAATGGTACCATAATAAAAATTGTTCCACGTGATGAGCATTTTCTGCTTAGAGAATAAATTTGAAGATCTGGAACACCTGATGTGGAACTCCAAGAGCCCAGCTACACCATGACACATATAGGAATGACGTCTTAGCAAAAGGTGTTCGGTCCGATGGGCATTTCCTGTTGACTTCTAAAAATCGAAGATCAGAAACATCTGATGTCAAAATCAAAGCTATCACTAATTTCACTGTATCTTATAAAATAACATAAGCTGGGAGTACCTCTACGCGGTGAGGGCGGTAACAGTTTCAGATCTTCGATTTTGCCGACCCCGTTGTCGCTGGCAAAAGCAACAGGATCCGCGTACGAAGTTGCGGGCAGAAGCTAGTAAACTAATAAAATATAATAACAAATCATAATTGAGAGGACAGGTATGCTCTTTCACTCTGGTTTTGAATAAAGAAATGGTCTTCAAATCACGAATGCTAGGCGGAAGTGCGTTCCACAACCTTACAGCATGGACGGAAAAGGAGTACAGAAACAATAAAGGAAATAAAACACTAAATGTCTCAGTACTTAAAAAAAATATAAAATTAAAGTATCTACTTCCATAATATATCTACAGCCCTTTTCAATCCCAATCTTGATGTACTCGTAATATACATAATCACATAACTACCTACATGACCATTCATAGAAACTATTTCCGAAAGGCTTCGAGACATTTCAAAGCATTTTCACAAATATCCCTTTTATCAAAATTCCTTACGATATCCTCAAAGTTAAGGTCAACTTACTCTACCATTTTCTACCATTTGAAGTTATAATGTACCCTAGTTATTATGGGTACCGGATTTCCTTAGGCGAACCCGGGTTTATTATAATTCCTTTGATGTTTTTTCCTAGTTCCGGGGGTTCATTTTTGTAAAGGGGTTCTTTCATTTGGTTTCTAGGGGTGGAACTACTTTTGATTTCAACGAGTTGTTTATTTGAATATTGAAACGTTTGTGACTTCAGCAGATATAGAGGCGAAAAGGACCTAATTGAATTAAAACATAATTTAGGTCACGGTGGCCAATCTCAATGGAGAATACACTCACTCTTCTTCAACTCATCATAGTTCTTCATAGTTCGAAAGGACGACATTCATACAAGACTGGGAAGAGATTATGTGCAGGACCAACGGCTTTAGAGAGAAAAAAAATGTGGCGTATTTAAGAGCGAAGAGTACATGGTGAAGACTACCAGGACTCTGAGGGTTGAAACGTTCGAATCGCGCCACGATATAGGCTTGTATACATGCCAATAACCTTGAGCATTTGGCCCGTACTGTATTTGTGAACGAGTGCGGGGTGATATAAACGCAGTCTTTAATCGGACGCATTTTTAATTTATTGTAATAAAAATAATAGGTACATATTTAAGATTATTTTATGTATTTTATCAATGGGCCACAGATGTCTGAAAAAAGAACAAATAAAGATTATTATTTAGGTTCAAGGCACGGGGGTGTTATACTACCAACTTGCGAACTACAGGGCTATGGAACTTTAGGCTGCGTTTAAGAAATTCGTTATCTAAAAACTCTATAACACTTTTCTCGACTTGTAACTCTCTCCAAGCCACCAAGGCTCACCAATTGCGCTTGCAAACTCGAGACCAGAAGGCTAGCAAATGGAATTAATATTTTATTATTCCTAATTGTTTTTTTCTTACAAGTACAGTTATAAAATATCTACCTTTTCTTCTTTTTCCCTTAATAGAAGCAAAGTCTAGCTCAGTATAAGCAAAACAATACGAGAGAGAAATTTTAAAATCTCAGATTATCAAAGAAAAGGCAGATAGGCCGTGGGGAACGAGCGAGTGAAGCCATAAAAGCAAATACAAATTCAAAAACGAATACCTACGCATTGTTAAAAAAAAACAAATACTAATACAAATAAAAATTCAAAAGCGAATACAATCACGAGACTGTAGGTTTTCGTTATTGAATTTGTATTTGCTTTTGTGGCTTCACTCGCCACTGCGAGCGATGTCTATCTGCCTTTTGATTGATAAATTAATCTGTGTTAAAAACATAATTAAAACACAGAAAAGTGTCACAAATTGAATCAACAGTAAAAGTTTATCAGAGCCATATAATTTCATTGGGGTGTAAAAATTCAAAGTTAATTAAACTAGTTGAGGGTTGAATCTCAAACACACCCCTTGCAATCGTAACTCGCGATCCGTGACCAATTTTTTAATTGAAATAAGCGTATCGCCACCTGGGAGGTGGCTATTCTGGTACTTTTCTTTACTCGACATATTTTTTACGTGTTTTTTTATGTAAAAAGATGAAATTCAAATCTATATAGGGTGACTGGTAATTAGTGTACGATACTTAAACACGTGATTGTGTTCATGATAACAAACAACTTTCCCGAAGAAAAAATGTTTTTTGTACTGGTTCACTTTAGGTCACAGGCGTGCGCGCGCGTGAATTTTATACGGCTGTTGTGTTATTGTGATAAAAGTGAACCAGTACAAAATCATTTTTTCTTCGGGAAAGTTGTTTGTTATCATGAACACAATCACGTGTTTAAGTATCGTACACTAATTACCAGTCACCTTATATAAATAAAAATGAATTGCTGTTTGTTAGTCTCGCTAAAACTCGAAAACAGGTGGACGGATTTGGCTAATTTCGGTCTTGAACTTTTTGTGGAAGTACACGGAAAGTTTAAATGGTGAGGCAATCGGAAAAAATCACAAAAAAAAGAATACGTAGGTAGGTTAGGTAGGTGGATAGGGTAGGTAGGTAGGTCAGTAGATAAGGACAGGACGTCTGTCGGATCAGCTAGTTTGTAATTAAAGATAACATTATTTGGTTACAACTTCAGCGTCATGTAATACTGTGGCAATTTAGCTCAAGCAAGCTTCGTTCTGCCAAAACAAGCTACATTCTCTCAATTATTTCATTTACGAGAAATTAATTCCATTTGCCAAATGTGGTACGTTAGTTCAACGTGCCTACATTCAATATTTAATGTGAATCTGCGTTAAATTTTCAAAATCTTTACAATGATTTTGGAAAGTGGGTGTAATTTTGACGTGTGTTCAATCGTTTTGGTAGTACAGCTTCGTGGCTACTGTAGCCGGCAGGGTGGATGACAAAATAATATGTCACAAACCGGCATTCAGTTATGTGACATAATGAATGTATGACGTTACAGTTGGCGCAGTGGCTGAGCGATTTACTGCTGCGCAGGGTGTTGCGTGTTTGAATCCCGCCCAGGGTAAACATTTGTGTTATGAGCAATTGTGTTTGCCTTATGTCTGGTGATTGTTTATCTATATACGTATCTATATACAGGGTGGCGATGACAATAGCACAAAAAAAGGATCATGGCAGAATTTGGTAATTTTGTGTAATTATTTTTATTGAGCATTAATAATAATAAATTATGGCGCCACAAGTTGCCGCTCTTCTCTCAAGTTAATAAACCAATATTTCAAATGGTGTTCTATTTTGTTTAAATTTAGGTATATGCTTGATTTTTTTTTTTAATTTCGGTGATATGATTTATTTGATAGTTTCACAATATTCTTATGAACTAGTATTACCAGTATTTTAATTTTTAGTCGAATCGTTATGTTTAATGTAACCCTACCTCGTATATGTTTAATGTAATTGTATATGTATATCAGCTGTCTGCCACCCAAAGTACAGAGTATCCCATACAACCATATCAAGTAGCGGTTACGACATAACTCGACACTTATTGTGCCGAAACGGATTTTTTTTGTAACATTGTTTCGTAGCATTACGTTGTCGTGTCGACCTGTGCTCCTACACCGTTTCGAAAAGTGGGGAATAATCGTAACAGTAACTTTTAGTCACACTGCACCCGTCGCCGTGTTGACACATTGCGACTTATTTGTGCACACTTCTATCAGGCATTTAATCATTCATTTGTCGTTCCGTTCTCGTTCCGTACTTTTGCTTGTCATTTTTAATAGTAATTCGTATTCCTTTTCTGTGGATAATGCGTCATTAAATCTTGCGCCCCCATCAGAAAAAAATATGTCAGTATATTTAGTTCTGGGATATTTACTTATTCTTAGATCAAAAATACTCTGCGAAACGAAATTCATCGTGCAATTATTCACCGATGCGCCCTTATAATAATTATAATAAAATTAGAAAGTTTCCTATTATTTTTGCTGTTTTCCATACCAAGAACTACAAAAGTTGTATTTTCGAACGATGCAAAAGGTTTAATTGATACAGTTTATATAGATTTAACAAAAGTTTATTCCAGAAAATTGATAAATTAAGTATCTAATTATGTAAAATATGTGAAAAAATATTTATCTATTTTGGACAATAAATCTCTACACAATGTTTCGTAACTGTGTTTACATGTGTTGTTGTGAGATTCGTAACAGTGGGACAGTTTTTACAAAATGGAGTTTTGTTAATTTTGAGTTTGCAGTGGTTCTCAACATACCGTACAAATTGGTTTTTACAAAAAATAGGCCTAATGATAAGTATATACGGGACCTGAGAGGTGGGTGATAGGAAAATATCTATACTGGACTCATTCACTAAAAAAAGTGAGATTGAATCACTGAGAAACTACCTACCAATATTATTAATGAGAAAATGAGTTTGTTTATTTGTAACGCTAAACTGTAGATAACATCAATTTTAATGTCAACGTTACCCGAAGGCCATAATCAGTCAGCATTGCAATACAACGTGGTAATACTGGCAGCCTGTTGGGCACGTGTCCCGTTGACAGCGATGTGGACGAGTTTTTAGATGGTACCCTTTGAGCTCCCCTGCCCTTTTTCTTGGAATTGTACATAATATCATTATTTAGATTTTTAAGATTATTATATTGTAAATTGTCCACAAATAAAAGGTCTTTAATAAAAAATAAATAAATAATGAAACTTAGTACAAGCTAAGCTTGTACCATAGGAAAGAATATAGGTTAGGCTTTTTAACCCACGACTTCGTCTGCATCCGCAATAACCAACATTCAAACAGGAAAAGTCGATTGCAAAACCTATTAAAAAAATATATTAGGTACCCACCTGCACACAGGGACTTCTAAAAGCTCTCCTCTATATTAATACTTCATCGCTAATGGTTTTCCGTTAACTAAGCAACGCTCTGCTCAAACTACGAAGTGCACACAAATTATAGCTATCAAACTTCGTCATAAAGAACGTTCAACCTTTGCAAGCGACAACTAAAATTCAATACGAACAATTATCGAACGGAAAAGCGCTTTGATAATAGTCCCCCAGTTTGGAACATTAATAGGGTTGTGCCAACTTCCACTTTTAGATTTCTTATCTTAATTACCTTGAGAGAGTGTCGCGAGCGTCACCGGCTAAAGGAAAACGTTTAACAAGAATGGACCTTGGTGTTTTTTTTTGTACCTATTTGTTTTTTGGTTAATTTGTAAAAATTTCGTGATGGCTTACTGGTTGAGACACAAGGTTGTGGGTCGCAACGAACAAGTACCAATACACCTTTTTAATTTTATATGTAGGTACCTCAGATTATAGAACAAAAGGCAGATAGACCGCGCGGAATATGAGAGTGAAGCCAAAAAAGCAAATACAAATTCAAAAGCGAATATACACCCGAGTACGAGTACCCGAGTATAACGAACGCAACCAGGTCACAGCAAAGAGAATTTTCACAGATGGCCTCAGAGACTATGCGATGTCTCTCTGTAGACCATGAACCATCCTTTATCTTGCGCCACATGCTTGTCACCTACACACGTGGGGACTTACAGACTGCGTCAGCGTATGGTGTTACCGTGGCTAAATGCTGAGCCAAACAAGGAATTTCACAAGAACAATGTACACATGTCGCTGGTCTAAATGGTACAGACGCGCGTACATCAAGCCATACCACACGGTCAAGATTTCCCAATTGAATATGTACCTTAAACTTTGGTAATAAAGTTGAAAATCTATCAAAGAAAGAATCATGGTATGATTTGTACAAAAAAATTAAGATGTTTAGAGAAGTTGAAATTCTAATTTTTATATTCTTGGGTACCTAAAGAGTATCTTCAGGCATTTACAATATTTTCAAAACCCCGCAAAGAAAAGTTAATGGTTTAACGAAAAGCTCATTATTTCAAAACGAAACGGCGACTGAACAGTAACAGTGACACTGACAGCCGCCGTTTCGCAGTTCTTACATTGAAATTGCATCGTTTTATGGGAAATAATATCACAAATAATGCTTATTTTTGCCACACACTTGTCTGTCAATTTTATAGATCCGTTAACATCGCTTGTCACTTTCTTTTTTTTTATAAACACAAAGTGGGCATCGAGATGAAACAAAACAGTGTTATTTTCATTTCGTAATATTTTAATTATGCGGGGTTTAAAAATATGCTAAGTATATCAATCTACTCCAGGTAATGTATTCTTCACATTGAAATATATTTTAAACCCTCTAAATTACTTTTTTTTCATACAAATGAATGTATGAATCTCACCATGATTCTGTGACAGATTGTTGTAGCTTGATGTGCTGGCCTCTGTACGAAAAAGTTAATTCTGAAATGAAATTATTACATCAAATGTTTTTTTTTCTCGCTTTTGTAATACAATCTTAAAATTAACAAAGCCTTAAACATTTTCATTCTCATTAAAGAGAACCCGTGGCGCCTCTGAAGGCTGTTAATTCAGTTTTATCATAATAATACATTATTAAGCCTACTAGCTACATGCTTAAACAATAGGGTAGTTACCAAATTATCCTTAATTAGTGTACAACTACGTAGTTCGTTACCTAATCATATCAGAAACTAGTTGTTTCTTGTGACTTCGTCTGCTTGTATGTAATATTTAATTAGCCTATGTACTTCTCCAGGACCAAGGTTACGTCTCTGTTAGATTTTAACATACAACACATCTCCCGAAATTATAGTGACCACATCTTTTTTCGACAAGATGTCCTATTGGCAAAAATAACGAACTCCATACAAACTTTGATCTTCTATTTAGGTAATGAAGGGCGGAAAGAATCATGGCGAGATCCATACATTCATCTGCATGAAAAAAAAAAGATAATTTAGAGGGTTTAACATATTTTCCAATGTGGAAAATACGTTACCAGGAGTAGATTGATATATTTACCATATTTTTAAACGCCCGCATAAATAAAGTAATTCGAAATGAAAATAACATTCCTTGTTTCACCTCGATGCCCATTTTGTGTTTATAAAAAAAAAGTGACAAATAACATTAACGGATCTATCAAATTGGCAGACAAGTATGAATCGTTGTTTACAATGGCGGAGTTGAAAAAGTACATTGATTAGTCATTATTTCCCATAAAACGATCCAATTTCAGTGTAAGAACTGCGAAACGGTTGCAACGGCACGGTCAGTGTCACTGTTACTGTCAGCCACCGTTTCGTTCTGAAATAATGAGCTTTTCGTTAAACTATTCACTTTTAACATACATTTTTATTGCGGGGTTTTAAAAATATTGTAAATGCCTGATGATACTCTTTAGGTACCCAAGAGTATAAGAATGAGAATTTCAACTTCTCTAAACGTTTTTACTTTTTTTGTACAAATCCTGCCATGATCCTTTCAAATCTTTATCGATTACAAAATTTCATGCTTTTTATACCTAGCTATGCGTTGACTGTCAGTGAATTTAAAATTGTAGAATGGTTCAAACAAACAAACAGACAGACTGCCTTACTTTGATACCGTTCCTATTACCCACATGAATATTTTCCTGATTTTGTATAAAGAACAATAAAAACGGCCTTATTTACTAAACGTTTCTGTACAGGTACATGTCAAGTGTACTTGTTAAAATAAATTAACTTTGTTAGCAATACTGTTTTAAATTAGAAAACATCGTAATACTACGTGATCCATGTAACACCAACCTTCAGTCATATTATTATATTATGTTTTTAATAAAAACCAAAATGCAAAGTATTTCTATGACCTTACCCGCCAAGACCATTACATTGTGAAGAGGCGCCATGATATGTTATATGTGCAAAAGTTTACCTGACGCTTTCCTAGATGGCGTTGAGATTGAAATAGATCGCGCTATTGTTTTGTTGACAAGCAAACCATTTTAATAATTTTACTTTTTTTTTTATGTGTGAATTCCTTGTGAAATAAATTGTCCTAATTGAAACGGAAAAAAATAAAAAAAAAATAAAAGAGACACTTTTCCCACGCGCATTAAAAAAACACCTACTGTGCCGATAATAAAAACAAGAAAGCGAGTTTGAACAACCCTGAAGCTTTATACAATCACCCGTATAAAAAACCACTTATCAATCATATAACATACAGCATGTGGGTTGCCTAATGCAATCAGGGCAGGCTACCTTTAATATAATTTAAATTCTTCGTTTGTGGGGTTTCTAAATTAATTTAATACCTACTAATCGGCAGACGAAGATATGATTTTCTTTATACACCGACACGTGTAAAGGATTTCACCCTAATTATAATAATCTATACTAATATTAGAAAGCTGAAGAGTTTGTTTGTTTGTTTGGTTGAACGCACTAATCTCAGGATCTACTGGTTCGAATTGGAAAATTCTTTTTGTTTTGCATAGTCAATTTATAGAGGAAGGCTATATTATTATAGGCCCATGCGAAGCCGGGTCGGGTCGCTACTACCTAATAAATAATAATAGCCCAAATAGCCCGAAATAGCTAACTCTGGCTTGCGTTCGCCTGTTCGCAGAATGGTCGATTCCTACAATAGGACTTTTGAACATATAGACATTTTTGCATGTTCCCCCTATACGTTCAAAAGTCTTATACTTATGGACGTTTCTTAAGTATTAAATATATAAACATCTCGCACACACAAGTATTAAATAGTATAGTAAGTTAGTAAGATAGTCGTATTTGTATGTAACCTTAGCGATTATTTTCACTTTATTGTACCTATTCTTTTGTTTATCTGTGTACAGCGTTGTGGGCTGCAATATTGTCTTTTCGTTTTGTTTATTTATTGTTCTTATTTTTTATATTGTTGCTGTTTGTTGTATACCTCTTGAATAAAAATAATAAAATAAAAATAGCCCTTAATAGAGAGAGTTGGATGGAGAGTAAAGAGGCCTTTGCCCAGCAATGGGAAAATTCATGCTGGAAATAATAATAGTAGCTTGCTACTGTCCCACTGCTGAACAAAGCCTTTCCTCATACAAGGCAATTATTGATCGCTTGCTCAAGGCGGATGGGCGATTACAGACTTAATTCCCCCATCCCCATTCCATCACCGGACGAGCAGGGATACGGCGAAACGTCACCGCTATACGGTTGAAGTTCCACGGTCTCGAACCAAGCGCTTCGCTTCCACATTTATTGTGCGAACTGCCAGACTGTGGAATTCACTGCCCGCCTCTCTATTCCCCGATACATATAATCTGGGTATCTTCAAGGCACGAGTGAACCGGTTTATCCTAGGTAAGCGTGCTCCACCTTAGGCCGCATCATCACTTAAGATCAGGTGAGTTGCGGTCAAACGCAAACCTATAACAATATAAAAAAAAACATATGTGAGTCAAGGTTCCTCTCAATGATTTCTTTTATCTATTTCAGGTGACAAGATAAAACTAGAAAGTACATCTATATCTATACTACTATTTAAAGGGTATTTGTTTGTTAGTTTGTAAGTTTGTATGTCGGGACTAATATCCGAAACTACTCATCCGATTTTAAAAATTCTTTCACCAATATGAAGCTCCGTTGTCTCTGAGTGCTATAAACTATATTGCATTTAATAAAAATTAGATATCCTTGAGAAAAATCGGTACTTGCCCGGTTTCGAACCTATACATGAAAGGCCGGAGCCTTAACCACTAGGCCATAAGTTAAGATAAGACATACAATACTCGGCATGCAAGGTGTGGATAATATAAATAAATAAAAAATTAAATAATCTTTATTTCGGATTAGCAACATCTATATGGGTTAGTATACAAAAGGATAACTTATAACTATGTTAGTAAACTAATCTATTTAGTGACTAGGCTGTTGTTCGAAAAGCATCTTCGAACAACATCACCTAATAAAGGAGACTCGTATCTGCCCGCTATAGTCTTCAGGATGGAGTTGGAGCTGCGCCGCACTCTGCAGAGCATAGAGGCAGATTTCTGTCTGACGATGGCGTGGAAGCCATCGACGCGTGCTTGTGCAAACATATCTGATGCGCTGCAGAAACGGGGCAGCCCCATCAACATCCTGAAACCGTTATTATACTGGACCCGTAAGGTGCTGATAGCCCGCTGAGTGTAGTTGGTCCACAGGCTGCACGTGTAAAACACTTGGCAGTAAGCCTTAAAAAGCGTTATTTTTACTGCTTTGCTACAACGTGCAAACCTGCGAGCCAACATGTTACATCGGACTGCCAGCGCCCTACGTTCCCTCTCAATATCCACTTGGTCGTTAAGGTCGTCAGTTACATATTGTCCCAAGTATTTGAATTGGTACACTCGCAATAAGTTAACCCCATTTAGTTTAATCGGAGGCACATTCTCAGGACATTTAGCACCGTCAGCCTTAAAGACCAAGAACTCGCTTTTCTTAATATTATAAACTAGGCATAGCTCGAGCATAGCCCTCGCAACAATTAAGCAGCTCTCTAAGCGCTCTAACCGATGGGCTCAGCAGCACCATATCGTCAGCGTAGCTGATGTTGTTGACACAGACGTCATCAATGCGACATCCGATTTTCTTGCTGCTGAGCTCAACGATCAGACCGTTTATATAGAGGTATAGAGGTTAAACAGTTTTGGTGACGTTATCCCTCCTTGTCTCACTCCGCACTCTAGCCCATACGACACGGACAACCCATCGGCCCATCTCACACTGTTCGTCTGGTTGTAATACCAATACTGGAAGATACGCAACAGCTCCGCTGGCACTTTTCTCTCTGGCAGCATTTCCCACATGACCTCGTAAGATACAAGGTCAAAGGCACGGGAGAGATCTAAAAAGCAAGCATACACTGGTGTTTTACGTTTCGTATAGTATTGCACCGTATGTTTGAGGCTGAGAATCGCACTTTCAGTGCCAAGATCATTACGAAACCCAAACTGTGCGTCGTGTAATTTCAACAAGCTGTCCAACCGTGTGTCCAGCAGGCTGTCGAGTACCTTCGCGATAATAGTAGCCAGGGAGATAGGTCGATAGTTACACTTATTAGTAACGTCACCCGTTTTATTTTGAACAATAGGCACGACAATGGTTCGCATGAGGTCACAGGGAAGGTACGAGTGACACATACATAGCGAGTAAAACATAGCGAGCACTCTAGCTATATGAGGACCTGCATGCTGCAAGTGCTCAATGCTTAAACCATCGTGACCCGGGGATTTCCCTCTCGTCATTTTCTTAATTGTGCTTGACACCTGCTTGGCCGAAAAACGTACCAGATCAGAGTCACGACAATGTCCGTCATCGAGCACTCGCAACGACGAGCCCAGCGGTGACTTCACTTTAAAGTGATCCATAAACATGCTGGCGATGCTGTCCGGCTGATCAACACCCCCGACACTCACAGGAAGGCCAGGCTTAATATCAAACTTTTTGATAGCCTTCCAGAACTTCTGAAAGTTATTGGCTTTACGAAGGGAAGCTACAATATCAAGCTTAATTTGTTCTTGATGAGTCTGACACCACACTAGTTTGCTTTTAAACACCTTTCGTGTCAGGCACATGTCGTCATAAACATCGCCAGAAGTTGGTTTATTGTGCCATACCCATAGCTGATATTTAAGCCTCGCCCTCGCGTGGGCCTCTCGCACGTGCTTGTTCCACCCAACAACACGGCCAACATGTCTATAATATAATATCTAACAGATCTTTATGCCTTTAAAATGTAAATTAGAAAAATAATAGTTTTAAAAAACTAAAAACACGCTTTTTATAGAAAACCAAACTAAAAAATAGAAAATAAATTTTAATAAATTTCAATTAAGAAAAATGGTAAAAATTTCAATAAATATAAATTAATAATAGCGTGGGGTGCATGGTGTCAATAGTTATAAATATTTTATTGACTGATATAAGTAGAGTGATTATCATTTTGATAATATCTTAAAAAGCACCTCACGCTTTTTAAATTTTTTTTTTTTCACACTTTTATTAATTTATATTTATTGAAATTTTTAACACTTTTCTTAATTTAAATTTATTAAAATTTATTTTCTATTTTTTAGTTTGGTTTTCTATAAAAAGCGTGTTTTTGGTTTTTTTAAACTATTATTTATTTTTTACTTTTTAGTTTGAAAAATGGAATAATTTTATCAAATTAGTGTATTGTCATCGGTCCTCGATAAATGTACAAAGTTTGAACGAAATCTGGCCGTTTAAAGTGGGTCAAAATCGCGCCCAAAGAAGTCGGTTACAAACAAACATACAAACATACAGGTGAAGCTAATAAAAAGCGTGTAATATTTAGTAAAAAAAAAATCATTAGACTACAAAAAGCAGCCCTGCATTTTTTTTGTTTCTTTTTAAATACACGCCACTCCAATGTTTCGGTAGTTTGACCATCACGACATTTTACCCTTCGGTAGGATAAATTACAGGCTCTTTGCTTTCAACCCATAGCAGTCTTCATTCCTCTCACCGTCGGCCACAACTGTCACAGCCCTACGTGCGTCACCACAGTTCGTTACCCGCACTAATTGAATCAGAAATGGTCGCCACCGCTAGTAGTGTGCCCCGAACCTTCGAGTTTAATGTTTGCTGCATTATGTAGAACGTGGTACCTAATAACGAACCAGGTAGGTATTGAATACATACTTAGTTTTGTCTGCCTGAAAGTCAAAGTCAGAGTCAGATCAAAGTCAGAGTCAAAATCAAAGTAAAATCCGTTTTTAGCTGTTGTCTCTGTAGCGACATCTATCGCACATGCCACGTACTACTAGCTGACGATTCCTAGATCGCGCAAGCAGAGTTCTCCGCGACATTAGCATAATTATATAAAATCCCGACAACAACTGTCGGGCAGTAGCCCACCAGACACAACACCCGTCTGGTCGGAGCCTTTTCTACGGAGGATGAGAAACTTTACACTCTGTTCCTCATACCTCTAAATCTCCTACATATAAACTACCAACCTGCCAAAATTCAGTTTCGTAGTTCAAGTAGTTTTAAAGATATTGTGATTAGAGTCGTATGAACTGAATCCGTGAAGGGCTTTTCAATTAGAAATTTCACAGTAGCAGCCTGAAGCTAGAAAGTTTTCAATGAGATAGCTCCGTGCTTCAGAAATCATACGTCATTTTGGAAAAAAGATAAGATAGAAGTTGCAACACCACGCTGCGTTCCAAAACGAGCACAAAGGACATCGATGACTATCGATGTTTATAAATAGGCTTAAATATTACAAAAATCAAGCCTACAGAAGAAGGGAACCCAATATTGGTAACTAACTAGTCCGATGCTTATTAGCTTTAGATGAATTTACTAACGGATGTCGATTTTTACATAAAAACAACAAAAAACATTATTTAACTAACACAAAGTGGACACACACACACTCACATAACACACAAACACACACACAAACACACACACACATACCACACATGGATACACACACACATGGGCACACTCATGGGCACACACATGGATCGACATGTAGGTAACCTATGGTATTCATGGATAACGTACCTTCTTATTAGTGAAAGAATTTTTAGAATTGAACCATTCGTTTCAGAAATTAGTTCGCTAGCGATCCGCCCCGGCTTCGCACGGGAGCAACGTAACTAGGTACTAATGTGGTGTGAGTGTGGAGTGATTAATTTCAATAGAATAAGACAGCATTTTCGATAAAAGCTCTCAGTCGGCTTGAATTTTTTCAACACCTTGAACAATTACCGTCATATTTCAACAAATTAACACAAACCTTGCTCTCGAAACAGACTTTTCTATTGATTAAAACCGCATAGAAATCCGACTATACCTTAAAGTTGCGACAAATGTTGGGGCGGCAGCACATCTGCAGTTTGACGTACGTTGGTGCGACAGCACACCAGTTCGACGTACGTTAGTGCGACAGCATATCAGTTTGACGTTAGTGCGACTAACGATAAGCCGACACAAATTTTAATAGACGAACGTTAGCGCGACACAATTTTTGAACGACACAACTTTTAATGGACAATGTGAAGTGCTAAGATTGCAGCGACACGATTGCAGCGATAATAAAAAATAATACAAGTATTCATTGCATAGTTAAAAAAACTTTTTTGAAAAAAGAGAACCGCCTTCAAAAAAAACTAAAAAGTGATAAATAACTTCAGCACAGAACACATATGACTTTAGTTTCGGAAGTCGGTGGCTTTGTTTTGTTAGTTGTTTTGCATTGCCACCGACTTCAGAAACTAAAGGCTTGTGTGTTCTGAGCTAAAGTTATTTATCACTTTTTAGTTTTTTTTTTGAAGGCGGTTCTCTTTTTTCAAAAAAGTTTTTTTAACTATGCAATGAATACTTGTAAATTTTTTTATTATCGCTGCAATTGTGTTAGAAGTGAGATTGAAAGTCCTCCAAAGAAAGAAACGTCTTCTCGGTTTTTGTTGTTTTTTTCGGAAAGCGCTGAATAAATTTCTGTTTGTTGTATACTAAAACCTTCTCCACAATGTAATAAACACTTTTCGGAAAACCGCATCAAAAACGGTTCAGCCAAACGTAAGATAATTGCGGACAAACATACATACATACATACATACATACGGGTCGAACTGATAAGCTCCTTTTTTTTTGAAGTCGGTTAAAAATATTAGCGGTCAGGGGATAGACGAGACGGCGCGGCGGCGGGAAGCTACTTTGTTGTATATTATGTAGAGAAGATGTAAAAGTGTACTTAGGTACTAAATTAAACCTACTTCTCAGCAAATTGGTCATTTGGAATTACCATCGTGGTGAAAGGATTAGTCAGCTTGACTCTGCGTGCCCAGCGTGGCATCGATCCGCTCATGCAAAGCAAGTTGACATCGCCCTGAACGAGACGTGTCGCATTATATAGGGCTGCCTAAGACCGACTCCGCTCAACAAGCTCTGCCCGTTGGCTGGTATCGCACCACCCGTCGTCCGTAGGGATGTCGCATGCGCGCTTGAGAAATATTAAGAATCCGATTCCCGACATCCCCTCTACAATTAAACAACAGCTCCCGGCAGACTTAAGAGTCGGAAGAGTTTTCTTCGAAGCACACAGGCCATCCAGGACCGTCCGCGTACGGTGTGACGTAAGTTGTGGGAGAACCTCCATCCACCGCCACCCAACTTCGTTCAACCCAAGGAACACCTGCCACTCGGAAGTGATTTGCAGTGGCCTGTATGGAAAGCGCTCAATAGACTGCGCACCCAGGTAGGCCGCTGCAAACACAATCTAGCAAAATGGGGCATAATAGATCCCACCGACACCCAGTGTGAGTGCGGTGATCCTGACCAGACAATGGCCCACTTATTACAGTGCCCAAAGTGCCCCTACACCTGCACCTTAGAGGACAATAAAAACGCCACTGATGCTGCGATAAATGTGGCTACCTACTGGGCCCAAGTAGTCTAGCATAAAGGAAAGCCATCGATTCGAAAAGAAGAAGAAGCAAATTGGTCATCGATTGATCAAAACAGTTACTCCGTTACTTTCGTTACAGTCATAGCCAACGTTCATAGACTTCCACACATGATGCATGAACCCCATTCAGATTTCACGAATGGCTTGACTAAAGAATTCCAAAGTCCAGTACAATTCTTTGAGTGATTTCTTTACGGACAAGCGCACCTTTGAAGGTCAGAATTTTATTGAAAGTTATGAGAAATGATTGAAAATTGAAGTAGCGATTCAAAGGGTTTTTTTGTGAGTCCATGAAAATATTAAATGAAAAACAAATAGTTGCGGTATCTTTGGTACCCTGTGAACACTGTTTGTCTGTCTTTAATCACACATCTTTAAGCACCCTGCTGTGACAGACAAGTTACTTATGATAGTGTCTCACTTAAGAGGCTCTTGTAATGTAATAATAATTGAATTGTAATTGTATTGAATTGTAATGGAATAAAATTGTATTTGTTTGTCTGTATTTATTTATGTGCGATTTTGGTTTTTTTTAATGTTTTTAATGTGGGTGTGAGGTCCTGAAATAAATGAATTTTATTTTTATTTTATTTTATCATAAGTAATTTATTTAATTACAAAATACTTTATGTTGATGCAGGAGAAAAAATATGTTTACTGCTTTTATTAAATTTTTTGTTTGCTTATTAATGAGCTGTATATTTTTACACGACTGCCTAAAAAACGCGTGAAGTTGATCATACGTGTTATTGTAGCATTTCTAATTAAGTGAAAAGAAAAAAGTTTACTACTACTAATGTCAGATTCTGAAAATAATTATGTCATATAGTACAATTAAACATTAATTATTTCAGACTATGATTTTAACATCAAACTGCCATTTTAAAAGGTTGCTAGCATCTACAGTTATTTTTTATCCTACAATAGTTTCTGTCGGTGTCTTCACCCGCAGCTTAGAAGTCAATTATATGTCATAAAACATTATAATATGCCACACAGCAGCAATGTAGGTTTCTATTGGTACAAGATTTTTTGTAATTCGACCAGTAGGTACTTCCACAGTTAACCTTTCGATGTTACAAAAAAATTGGTTGTCTGTACAGCCGGTTTACGGACGATAGTTTTACGTTATAACGTCATAAAGAAACATAATGGCTAACATATATAACCTAAGCAAATAATGGCTTCCGTCGAGGTGGGCGGAGCTTATTGCTTGGGCCGATCGTGCCTCTGTATCGCTTGTTCCGCGCTCTCGTTTGCACGCTCAGGCTCAGACGGAAATTGACACTTTTACGTGCGTGCAGCCGATGTTCATCGATTGAAGAGACGTTATCACGTCAATATAAACTTTATCTACATCTTTATAATATGACAAGCGTCCTCGTGAACGTTGGTTATCGCGGATGCAGATGAAAACGCGAATTCAAATGTAGGTAGCCTATGTCCTTTCTTGGGGCTTAAGCTTAGTCTGTTCCAAGGTTACCAAAATCGATAAAATAGTTTAGCAGCGAAAGCGTTACAAACCAGTAAACAATCTCACTTTGTATGGTCATTAAAAAGCTTTTTACAAAAAAGACAACCGCCTTCAAAAAGTGAAAAATAACTTTAGCACAGAACACGCATTGACTTTAGTTTCGAAATTCAGTGGCTTTGTTCTGTTTGTTGTTTTGTATTGCCACCGACTTTCGAAACTAAAGTCAATGTGTGTTCTGTGCTAAAGTTATTTTTCACTTTTTGAAGGCGGTTGTCTTTTTGTAAAAAGCTTTTTATTTTCCACTTTTTAGTACCTCCTTCTCATTCAAATCTATTAAGAAGAGATTGAAAGTTAACTACTACAAAGATTGATGAAACTAAAACGTCGTCTATGTAAAATTTTTGGCTATTTGTTGGTATTTAAAAAAATGCTGAATCAATTTCGATAAAATTTATATGGGACCACCCCTGAAGCATACCCTATCTATAAAAAAAAGAATTTTCAAAATCGGTTTACGTTTGCCTGAGAAATCGCGTAACAAATCGCGCACATACTTAATGCAAATTTAAGACTTATACGGTTTTCTCATGGATGCCATGGTCAGAACTGGACCAAATTAAATTGGGACCACACGGGAAGCACTAGCTTTCAAATAAAAAGAGAATCATCAAAATCGGTTCACCCAGTCCCAAGAAATCCGGTAACAAAAAAATAAAAAAATACAGACGAATTGATAACCTCCTCCTTTTTTGAAGTCGGTTCAAAATAGCTCGTGGCTTAGTAAAAGCCGTATACTTGACGGTTAACCTACGTTTTTTGCGGTCTGTCCTTGGATGGATGACCATTAATTTTATTCCGAGACCCCTTCGTACCTCGGAAAGTACATAAAGCCGTTGGTCTCGGCTGTGATTCGTAGATCTTGGACAGTCGTTATTGGTAGTACGAGGCCAGAAAATCTGACAACCAGTCTCCTGTCCAAGGGGTATCGTGTTTCCCAGTTACGGTTGTGGAGGTCAGATAGGCAGTCGCTCCATGTAAAACACTAGTATTCATTTGCATCCAGTTATACTGGAAGCCGACCCCAACACAGTTGGGAAAAGGCTAGGCAGATGATGACTTTGGCTTGGCACGCGACGATGGCAAGAGACCGGACGGCATGTCTCTATTTCCTTGGAAGTTGGGTAGGCGGAGTTGGGTAAGTTGGGGACGCTACGTGCGTCGATACACTTGCGCCATCCCATCTTCCTAGTTCAGCATCCCGTGCTGGTGCTGCTGCTGCGGCTGCAGAAGACCTCAAACGGCGAAAGTATAGTAACCTTGGTTCGAACGTTATTTTCGAGCCGTTTAGGGTTGAAACCCTCAGGTCATGGGGTCCGAGTGCACATCTTCTTTTTAAGGAAATATCCAAAAGGTTGGTTGACACTTCCCGTGACTCAAGAGCTGGTTTTTACCTTGGTCAGAGATTAAGCATTGCCATCCAACGTGGCAATGCTGCCAGTCTCTTGGGTACATTTCCAGTTAACGGCGAAGTGGACGAATTTTATGATGCTTTATTGTGTTAGGTTTTTGTTTTTTGTTTTTAGTTTAATACTTTAGGTTTTCTATTTTATTATTCTTGTAAATATTGTACATACTAAAGTAATAAAAAACCTGTCTGGCTTTGTGTGATTATTAATATAGAAGACTAGCCTTTGCCCGCGACTTCGTCCGCGTGAATATCGGTTATCGCAGATGAAGACGAAGTTGCGGATTAAAAAGTAGCCTATCCTCCTCTTTCTCCTTGGTTCAAGCTATTTCCATACCAAATTACATCAAAATCGGTTTAGCCGTTTTATTGTGAAAACGTAACAGACAGAGCTACTTTCGCATTTATAATCATCATTCATCATCATCATCATTTCAGCCAAAAGACGTCCACTGCTGGACATAGGCCTGCCCCAAAACAGGGGGGTTTTGCCATAATCGCCACGCTTGGCAGGCGGGTTGGCGATCGCAGTATGGTTGTTACAAAGGCACAGAGAACGCTGCTGCCCATTCTCAGGTGAGTCCCTAATTAGTCGCCTCTTGCAACACCCACGGGAAGATATGGGATGGTGCTATTCTTTACGTCCAACACCATACACACGCATATATAATATTAAAAATAATAAATAACATAGTAGGTATGGAAGTATGGATATGGATTCCAATGACGACAGAAAAAAATAATAACAATTTCGGTGACTAACTCGAATCCCCGTGTTAACGTTATATCAACATGGTTCGCTACGTCAAGGTACCTTCTATATATCCCCTATGTAAGCTTTCCTATAATCACATCAGTGGATTGGATTTCCGGCGTCTGATTTATATCCGTACATCCTGTCCTCTCATCCACTGTTTTATGATTTGTCTTCATAAATCATAGCTTTCGGTTGATGATTTAAGGTTCAGTTTAGTTTGTCTCTGAGGGCCTGTACAAATAGTTGACTGATTATGTTTGTAATTGATACAAAAAAGAAGAAAAAAGTAAATCTATCTGGTGTTATCTTTATATAAGTGTGAGTAGATTTCATAGTGTTGAGAGTTTGGACCGAAGTTGCTTAACGTGGGTTATACGGGTAGTGCGATTTAGTAGAAATCGTCACGTAACGAAATGCGTGTGTGTATGTGTGCGTGTATCGAGCCTACTACAAACAAATCAGCACACGAGGAGGCCGAGTCGGCTCGCCCTTTTATTTATTTTTATGTACAGACACGCACCGCCTTCCGACCCCCACGGGGGTCCTCCGACTGCACAATTTTTTCTCAATTATAATACCAGCTGTTTAACTATTACAGATTTGTTGACTTACTACTTCCTTACCTCAATCTTATACAACACAACAGGTGACTTCATTTCCAGAAGAATATTCGCTGAAGTAGGTAAAAAAATGTGGTGTTGCCTACATTTTGATCATATTGTACTGCATTGTTTAGGGAACAGGGTTAAACGCAAAAATAACTCTGTCTGTCTTTTACATTTTCGTGACGACGGCTTTGGCATGAAGATATTTTGAACCATGGGGAAGCACACAGGCTACCATTGTTTGCATCCGCGATAGTCAACACTGACGCGGATAAAGTTTACTTTGTAACATTAAATTTTATAGCTGATCCCACTAAAAAAGTTCATGACTACTTTCAAAATCTGGAAAGATCGATGATAAATTAAAAGTCTTGCTGAATTTTGATGTTTTCTTCAAAACAAAAGTAAAACAATACCTTATCTCTCATCTGAGACACCTTACTGATCAATTCACGTATCTTTTCAAATCAATTAGAGCTCAAAACCTCAGGCTTTTTTTTTCTTTCGGTCAAGCCCGCCACTCCATTTCCAAACCACTGCATTTTCTGAAATCCAGAATCAACAGTGGCGACCACCAGAAAAGTTTCGAGACAATGAAGCTCGACGAGTCCCGCAGAAACATTACAACTGTCTTGGATCCCGCAACGAAATTAATCAGTTAAAAGGAGTAAGAAAAACAATCAAGCAGGAGACAGAACAGCAGTGCTATTCTGTTATAACGGCAAATGATTGCCGCTGGACCAGACTGCCCATTTCAAAACAAATGGATGCGTATTTTAATTGGTGTAATGTAGACGTTGATCTGATATTTAATTTAATTTAATTGATGATTATTTTAATTTAATTATGATTAATGATTGAATTTGATTTTTATATTTACTATCATAGTTTTAGGCAAACATTGTTACTAACCCTTATATTAGTGCTAACTTGAAAATCATCATCACTTCAGCCGAAAGACGTCCACTGCTGGACGTAGGCCTCCCCAAAAAGGGGGGATTTTGCCATAATCGCCACGTTTGGCAGGCGGGTTGGCGAACGCAGTATGGTTGTTACAAAGGCACAGAGAACGCTGCTGCCCATCCTCTGGTAAGTTCCTTAGTCGCCTCTTACGACACCCACGGAAAGATATGGGATGGTGCCATTCTTTACGTCCGACACCATACTGACGGTACTTGAAAATAAATGGTTAATAATAATAATAGGCACGAAGGGACGTTTACGCCTGGGGCAAGCCTAGTTGCTAAGCACCACGGATTACATAACATCAGGCTTTCATACTAATATATGTAGATATATTTAAATACACACGTGTCAAGATAAAGAAACAAGGTTGCTATAAGACTAAGTTAAACAACGCCGCCAACCAAATGACAACATAACAATAACGTAGGATGTGAACATGAAATTTTACGAACGAAGATACGAATAAAATCGATGTTTACCGAACGTTGCTTGAATGTTTTCGCGAATGTGAAGGCATGTTCGACTTTTGAACGTGACTGTAGCTTTCCTTTGTTCACGTAATTGTTTAGTTTTCACCATTAACTCATAATTCAACTTCTCTAAAAAAATACTTTGTATTAACCCTGAAAACCGGATGATATTCAACTAACTGTAAAATTCGATTTTCAGTTGCTTAGGAAATCAATAAATAGTTGGTCAATTGAAATGTCCTCACGTATTATTATTATTGAGTTGGCAGAAAGTGACGTCACATTTTACTATTGCCGTACAAAATTGAAGGGGAAATCGTGTTTTTAGCTCATAAAAATTTAAATTCAAATTTAAATTAAAAATATTTATTTGCTAGAAAATAATATTGTTTGCAAGAATAGTTCTTATAGCCACACCAATCGATCGATCATCGATCGTCGTTGGTCGATTGGTGTGGTAGCTTTGGCTGATCGACGGATACCTTTCCACTAGCTAATCGATCGATTCCCTGTCGATGGCATCGGTCGACGTCGATCGATTAACCCCAGCTATAATCCATCAGTAATAATAATCAAGCAGCTCGATCGACGTCGACTAATAAATTCTACCATCGATCGATGCCGTCGATCGACGATCGATCGATTGGTCTGGTAGAAACTATCGATCGACGTCGACTAATCCATTCTACCATCGATCGATGCCGTCGATCGACGATCGATTGATTGGTCTGGTAACAACCCTTAAAGTCATAGTATTCGCCTGCATGCGCAAATTATTTATAATAATAACATATTCATTTATTTCGGACAACAATATTACATATTTTGTTAGTATTAGGTACTGTAACACTTAGGTTACACTAGTAGCTTTTGCGAACTATCGTGAGTCTAAGCTACGTTGAATAAAAGATATGATCGACTTGTAGAAGATTATATTAATCAGATTTAGCGAGAGGAAAAACTTTAGGTAGACCGCAGCTCTCAGCTTAGCCGGGTCTAACTCTGACATCACATGTCATAGTATAAAAGCTATATTCTACATAATTCAAATATATTCTAAAGCATCCAGAAAGTTCTAACCATAGACTAAATAGTTATGGCTTCATTACATAAAGCCTCAAACTCTACAGTACACACAGCTTATATCTAGTGTTAGTAAGATTCATATTGGTATATTAAAGGTATATTTAAAACAAAGGACTACACAGAAAAATATGTTTCCTACCTAATCCACCTCCGCATTAAATCCCTAATATTAGGAGTGTAGGTCTCCGCCACAGCTCGCAGCATATAGTTGCGACTACTCCGCACTCTGCACAGCAGCGAGGCAGTTTTTTTGCGTATTATTGCATGAAAGCCATCTGTGCGGGCCTCTGTACACATTTCTGAGGCGCTACAGAAACGGGGCAGTCCCACCAACATCTTGAAAGCATTATTATATTGTACGCGTAGGGCATCCAGCGATTTCTTAGTGTAGTTGCCCCATAGATTGCTTGTGTAAAAACTCTGACAGTAGGTCTTAAACATTTATGTTTAGATGTGCATTATTGTTACATTATTATTACATACAAAAGTCAATAATTAATATACAATAAATTCATTAATTCATAATCTAAACAAACACTTTTCTTCATAAAAAGCATATCAATTGATCAGTGGTGTCAAGTACCCAATTGTAGTGTTCTGACATAATGTCAGATGGTATAGGTGTCAAACTGACAAGTGACTGACACCACCAATGCCTCTGCAAGCCCAGAAACACCGGAGTGCACCAGATACGGGCGTGGACGCGATCAGATACAGCAGTAGTATGTTGGTCATAGTGGCTGGTCGCGTTGTAAACGCTTCCATACAAATAATTCTGCTGCGCCACACAATTGCCAAACCACTGCAACTGAAAGCCAGAACCAACAGTGGTGACTATCAAAAAACCGAGGCTATGAACCTCGACTTGTCCCGGAGATATATTAAAACTGTCTTGGATCCCGCAACGAAATGAATCATTAAAGAACAACGTAGAAACATATTTTCCCCTTTCTTTCCTCAGATTATGGAACAAAAGGCAGATAGACCGTGCTACACAGAGAATGAAGCCACAAAAGCAAATACAAACTAAAAACAAATACCTACAATTCGCTTCGCGCTGTACTGACACGAGTCAGTATAGCACGAAGCGAAACATTGTTAAAAACAAAAAAAACAAAAGCGAATACAATCACGAGATTGTAGGTATTGATTTGCGTTATTGAATTTGTATTTGCTTTTGTGGCTTCACTTGCAGTGTTCCGCTCGGGCTATCTGCCTTTTGTTTGATAATCTGAGTTTCCTTCATAACAAGCAGGAGACAGAACAGAACTAGGCCAATAGGCATAAAAAGATGATTACAGCTGTGAGAATCCCAGTTGCCAAGCTCAACGGATCCATTATTTAGCGAGAGCGACTACCTGAACTTCACAACTCAGTTACTGCGTAACATGATACCTCTTGGGATATCTTTCACACCATCTATTCACCGTATTATTTTGATGTGAAACATCTATAGCCGCACGTAAAACCGATTTCTGGCGTGGCGACGCATGCCGTGGCTACGCGTCGCCACGCTATATGTTGGTAGATATCATATAGCGATGGATGATGGATGGATGGTATATACCAGTCGATTGCGCATGGCGACACGTCGCCATGCGCAATCGACTGTGCGATTACCGAAGTCACTGATTAATCGAATTAAGTAGTCACGATTTGAAATAAATTCGCAAATTTTTGTATTTAATGAAAATAAATGTTTATTCAATAAATAGTCATCGTTATCTAGAAAAAAAATCGTAATATTTTATTTTATCATTATGACATATTTAGTTCCTATCACAATCTGTTCTTTTCTGCATATTACTTTTACAAAATAATGTCGATGTTTCACATCTGCCAGGTGTCCCGTGACGGCTCATTTTTTTTCTTCTGTTCCTAAATCCATATTCATAATATACCTTTTCAAAGTTTTGCTCACTACAGGTTCCTCTTTCCTCCGTATCACTCTAATTCACATTATATCCTAAGATCACGTCTCTGTAAAACTGTCACGTTCAGAATCAGCTCTGCAACCTTTAACTCAATAATTCGTCATAAAATTTTAGTAGGTTACTTAAACGCTTGCGCCGCATAGGCGTATAAAAAATTCTTTATGCATCACGTACGAATTTAGCGATGGTACATTATTCTGGAAAAAGATATTTGGATCCGAGTTTTTGTTAGAAGACTGTCGGCTAAATATTGAGTATTTTTTTAACAGACTTTAAAAAAAAGTTATTCGATACATATTTATGTAATATTATTATTATTTATTATTATTATATATTATTATTATTATTATAATAATATTCACTTAAGTTATCCATCATAGTTCATCTAAACAAATATGCAAAATTTGATAGGTGCATGTATGTATGTTTTTCCATGGATTTCTTCTAAAACTATTAATCAGATTATGACCCTTTTTTTCAACTTAGAGAACGGTGCAAGTTTCAGCGAAATCGGTTCAATAGTTTTCAAGATATGGTCTAATAACAATAAAAGGAAAATAAATACCTATTGCTCGCTCTAAAACGCTATTTTTTAAATTAGTTTAATTGTGACTTCGATTGGTTTGGCAAATCCCTACCTCTGTCCCATTCCCGCATTTACCTTAGTAACGAGTGCGAGTGAGGTGCATTTCGCGATATAGACTGTGGTGACACCTAAGAAGGCTTTCTTTGAACTTTGGGCAACAAGTCACTCAGTGGCGTTAGCGTAGTTTTTATCGAGTTACAGACTACCTAAAACAGTTTTCACCGCGGAATCAGAAGTGAGAACTGGAGTGAGTTCTTACAGAATAACATAGCAGTTTAAGCTAGTTGCTCGTACAGACAGCGTCATCAATTGCTAACCGCCCACGCATCAATTTTTTTTCGGATAGGGAGTAAGTAGTTGATGACGCTGTTTGTACAGTACGCAAAAGAGATAAGTATCCATGTCGTCGGGAATAGTTGAAGATTTCTTAGAAACCAATGGGGGCTTTCAAATGAAATTTTATTAAATCATTGAACTGTTTATTCTCTATAAATTGTATTTTATTTTATTCATAAAAACGTATCGGTTTCTAAGTAAACTTCAACTGTTTCCGGCGACATGGATACTTATCTCCTTTGGTGACCGTACCAACAGTAGTTTTCTATGGAAAAGACGAAAGCAAGAAACTGAAGACACAAATGTGAGAAAAATGTAATAAGTTGTGCAACTAAAACGAGATCTAAAGACAAACATAATAATCAATTCAAAATAAATTTAAAATAACCGAGGCAGCTAAGACCAGTCCCAACTGACGGCGCACGCTTACGAATATGAATCACGGATCGGTACCATTTAGCTCAACCATTTTAAAGAGAACCGAATGATCCAACACATGCGCCACCGTCAGCGAGACTTTCAAGTGAGCATGACAGACTCTCAACCGCCAGGGCACATTCAAGTCAATGAAAGTCATACCTACGGTTAAAGACATATATTTTCTCAAAAGAATTACAAATTCACTTACAAAGAAAACATGAATAAAATGTTTGGATTATGTGCCATTAAGCGTGGCTTACCTTTAAATACTACTACCTCGTAAATGGTAGCTTTAAAGTACCTAATGCTCCATGTATGTGCTATGTATGAAGCCATCCATGGCGTCAATGTCGTTAGCCAACAGTAATTGCGGCACCTGATATAATTACACAGAAAGCATTCAGATATAAATTTATTGAAGCAACACGTGGTACTAATGTGCCTTCTATATAATAATAATGTATATAGAGAGCAGTGTTATTACATAAGCACATACCTACATATTAATGTATGTAGATAGAACCCATAATTATAATTAATTCAAGCCTACCTATATTTGTTCTAGCCTTGTTCGTTATAAAGAAGACACGTGTACGATTTGTTAATAGATTCAAGATTTGGAAAATATCAAAGGTTACGTTAGCTCATTACAATTACTAATGATGTAATTTGACAAATTAATAGTAACTAATAGTCTTCGTCCGTGTGGTGTCGGACGTAAAGAATAGCACCATCCCATATCTTCCCGTGGGTGTCGTAAGAGGCGACTAAGGGACTTACCAGAGAATGGGCAGCAGCGTTCTCTGTGCCTTTGTAACAACCATATTGTGATCGCCAATCCGCCTGCCAAGCGTGGCGATTATGGCAAACCCCCCCCCCCCCCCCTTGGGGAGGCCTATGTCCAGCAGTGGACGTCTTTCGGCTGAAATGATGATGATGATGAATGATCTTTGTTAAAGTCGAATTATGTATTGAACAAATTTAAAAAAAAAATCCTTCACTTTCCCGTTGCCCTAAACTAGGAATTTCGCCTGTGTCATGGGTGCGGTAACAAACATTATAAACTCACATACACAAACAGCTAGACCCGGGACAACTACCTGTTAATTATTTTTCTTTCTTTCTTTCTTTCTTTTAGTAGGCCATACCAATATAAGTTCCATGCGGAATGGAATCCGTGACATGCAACGCATCAGCCATTTGCTCAGTCACTGCACTAACCCTGTAGGTCGATTCTATAAAATTCGAACAACAACTCGCATCTCACATCGCTATTCACTTTCACTTCGCATAAGGTTCAAAATGACCTTGATATATTTGACACTTTGAATCTGGTTCGAGAGCGAAGTGAGCGTCGAAGTGACGGGGAAACCTTACAGAATGCCACTTCTTACGTCATCTCATACTTTATCTGTCAAAATCTCCCTGTCAATTTAGTTCAACTCGCTGACACGCTCGCAACAGTGGCGGTAGTGTAAATTCGAATTATCAACTGACTTTTTAGAATGGCAATCAAGAAACTCACAGCGGATTCAGATTCGAAGTTTAGAATGAGGTCTTACAGAATCACTTGTCAATATGCCAGTCTACTTTTGTATGGAGGAAGCTGACCACTTAATCTGACACTAGTCCCAGTTCCAATCTGACACTAGGGTATAAATTACTGTTATTCATGAAAAGAACGGGAAAAAACCACTATGTAAGTATGTACTCTAACGCCTAGCTATAGAAACTAGAGGCTTTTGTTACATTGAAACGCAAGTCATTCGAAACATTAGAGGGCTTGAAAGACCTCTATTTTAATATCACTCGAGCAGATTTCCTTTGATATACATAGTTAGCGAGCGGTTTTTTGAGCCCCGACCAAAACTGCGTTTATCTTCGTTATTCAGGGGCTATTAACTCATTAATTAAGAGAAACAAACTACATCTAAAAGCATATTATTAATGTTCAATGTCCTATCATCACATTCCACGTTCTTATTTCTTTTATGTACCCTATAAACCCCTAATTCTCCTTGTAAAAAATGACTAAAATAATTGAAAACATGTATCTTTTGCTAAAGTTGACGTGCTATTAATTTGAAGATTACACTGATAGATAGGGAACTTAAAAATCTTTTTAATTCACGTTTTGTTTTGTTTAAAAAAATTGTATCTCTTTTTTTTGTAATAAAAAATCCAAAATCTGTGCGAATTTCGATTCTGGGGCAAAGAGGAAATGTATGATCAAGGTTATTTGGTCAGGGAAGCGCCTTAAGAAAATGTTTAGAGTATGGTTGTGCATGGTTGTAAGTACTTCCACTGGGTCACTAGTGGTCACCAGAAATTGTGAATGTTAATATATTTTAACCCTTTTCGTCTTAGCGTGTTTGAAGAATCTTAGTGGAGGCCTATGCCCAAGAGTGGGGTCTTAGGTCTTGGTGGTCTTCTGAGTGACATAATGATGATAATGATTATAATATCTGTTGACTTATTTATTTATTTTTATTTTATTTGACCGTATTCCTGTAGGTAGGTACTTAAACAATTTATTATAAGAGAGTACCTAAGTATGGAGTTTCTTTGCCCATTCTTCTCCATACGAAACTACCATTTGGATGGGACAACTAGATTCAATTTTCCATACAAATGACGATCAAAAGCGCCTTGTAATGGTCTAATCGAAATAAATTATATGGTTTTGACTTTGATGTTGATTTTGACTTTTATTCTCCGACCCAGCTTCGCACGGGCCTATAGCCTTACTCGGTAAATGGACTATCCAACACAAAAATAATGTTTCATTTCGAACCAGTAGTTCCTGAGATTAGTGCGTTCAACCAAACAAACAAACTCTTCAGCTTTATAATATTATTATATATTATATACTAGCGACCCGACCCTGCTTCGCATGGGTCTATAGCCTTCCTCGGTAAATGGACTATCCAACACAAAAATATTTTTTCAATTCGAACCAGTAGATCCTGAGATTAGTGCGTTCAACCAAACAAACAAACTCTTCAGCTTTATAATAATAATAATATGTCACGGCCATCTGACTCCAAACTAGAACCCTGTACTACGGGTGTCAGACAGCTGATATACATACACAAATACATTTTTTTTTGTAAATACATACATATATATAGATAAACAACACCCAGACACAAGTCAAACACAAGTGCTCATCACACAAATGTTTACCCTGGGCGGGAATCGAACCCGCAACACGCTGCGCAGCAGTCGGTCGCTCGAGCCACTGCGCCAACCGTGTCGTCAGAATATTAGTCGTCGTTATAATATTAGTATAGATTATATTATAATATAGATAGATAATAAAATAATCAAACAACATTTTGATTACTATCAATATTTAATAAAATACCGTTGCAGATACAGCAGCTGTTGTTGAACTGTATGTAACCTTTTTTTTATCGCCAGTAATAAAAACGCAATCAAATCAAAAACATAAACAGACGAACACTGGTATTTACGACTGACGCATACATTGTTACCTGTTAGTTATAGGTACAAATATACTCGTACAATGTGATTCTGTTTGGATTAACTACATAGTATAATTTAATTAAATAAAATATGTTTTATTTTGTTCAAGACTAATATTCTGTTTTGTTAACTTTAGCTAAGTATGTAAACATTAATTTGTGGAAACTTAAACAGCACAATTCTAAGTTACTATGTTAGTAGACTTTCTGAAAACAGTAAGTAGTTGCTTTATTATTATTTAATTTTTAGGGTTCCGGACCTCAAAAGGAAAAAACGGAACCCTTACAGGATCACTTTGTTGTCCGTCTGTCTGTCTGTCTGTCTGTCAAGACCCTTTATCTCGGGAACGCGTGGAGGTATTGAGTTGACATTAAAACCATATACTCAAGTCTACGGTCCCTTGATGCTGTAAAATCAACTCTATGTTAACGTGAAAAAAAGATACGGCCGTTTATGTCGCAAAAAACGCATTTATAATATTAAGTAGATTAAAGTATGGATAGTAGGTATGAATTAGTATAGAAGTATGAATATGTACGTACAAATATGAACGGAACCCTCGGTGGGCGAGTCCCACTCGCACTTGTCCGGTTTTTTTTTACACTTGAATTACATTTTCTGATATTAATTAGTATGTACTCGTAGTGATCTGCCTAGCCGTTTCCCAAGTATATTGGGGTCGGCTTCCAGTCTAACCGGATGCAGCTGAATACCAGTGTTTTACATGGAGCGACTGCCTATCCTCTACAACCCAGTTACTGGGTAACACGATACCCCTTGGTAAGACTGGTTGTCAGACTTTCTGGCTTCTGACTATACCCATAACGACTGCCAAAGATCTACAAATGACAGCCAGGACCAACGGCTTTACGTGCTTTCCGAGGCACGAAGGGAGCTAGGTATGAAAGGGATGGTCACCCATCCATAGACCGACCGCGGTTAGAGTAGCTTAACCTCTGACCAATCGATCTGTACGGCTTTAACTTAGCCACGAGCTCCTCCTCGTATAGTATGTACTCGTAGTAAAGTATAATTAATAACACGTTGAACTCAATGGCGGACATCGTGTGTCCGACGCTAGTGGAGGTTTTACCTTTAACATTTTTGACCCCAGCAGTCAATGACGCAAAGAAACAAAAACTCCAACGAACGAAAAAAAAGATTTGTTTAATTGTTTCTTACGAATTAACTCAAAAACTACTGGTCCAATTTCAAAAATTCTTTCACCAATCGAAAGCTACACCATCCCTCAGTAATATAGGCTATATTGAATTATTAAAAAAAATAAGGGTCCTTAATAAAATTCACTCGAACGAAGTCGCGGGCAAATTGCTAGTATCAGTAGTATTCAGAACTCCGTATTTTTCTTTGCGATTTCGTTTACATAGACTTCAGCATTAAGCCATGGGAACACGAAAACGGGATAAAAGTTATTCTGTGTTAAGCTAGATCAATATTTATGTGCTAAATTTCCCTTCAATCGTTTAAGTGTAAAAGAGTATCAAATTACCTTATAGCATCCTTGTATTAAAATACATTTTGTTCATTTACATAAGCACCTCCTGGCCGTCATTCACCCCCTTAGACGCATTATGCGGGTAGCCGCAATGCGGCTAGCCGGATCGCTGGCAGCCGCATTCGCAACCGCAATGTGCGATAACCGTTGCGATTTGCGGTTATATCAAGCCATTTCAAAGATGGACGCGGAAGAAATTACAGCTATTTACTACGTTTACACACGTTACGTAAAGAAGAAACAACAAAAACTTTTTTGAAAAAAGTGAACCGAAATTGAAAAAAAAAAAAAAGTGTAGGCTGTTCCGTTTTTTCAAAAAAGTTTTTATTTTCCACTTTTTAGTGCCTCCTTATCACCCAAGTCCATTAAGAAACTGCAACACAGTTAAAGCAGAGATTGAAAGTCCTCCAAAGATGGAACGCTGGAAGAAACGAAAACGTCTTCTCGGTTTTTGTTGTTTTTTTCAAAAAGCGCTGTATAAATTGATGTTTGTTGTTTAATAAAACCTTTTCCAGAATGGAACAAACACTTTTCTAATTCGCACCGCATCAAAATCGGTTCAGCCAAACGGGAGATAATCGCGGACAAACATACATACGGGTCGAACTGAGAACCTCTTTTTTCTTTTTGAAGTCGGTTAAGAAAAGAAGTACTGGGTGCATTCTTATTTGCAAACAACAACTAAAAAAATATTAAGATAGTTAAGTTTTTCGGATTTACAAGAATGAGCATAAAGACATTTACGTACCACGTACCCACACTTTCACTCAATGGCGGGCAGCCGCAGACTGAGCCACACAGTGCGTATAGCAACCGTCCGGCTGACCATCACTCGCCGCAGCCAGCCCTCCGAGCGACCGGAGCAGTTTGCGGGTAGCCGCATCGCAGTGCGCATTGAAATTAATATTACGTACATAATTGCGGTATAATTGCGGTCTGTGTCTGTAGCGTCAGCTAAATGTCATCCCGCCAGGGTCACCGTAAGTACTCTGGATGATCCGTCTTCACAGACGTCCGTCTCCGTGCCTGAAGTGGCATCGAAACAGGCTGATGGTGATGGTTTTATAACGGTGCAAAGAAGGAAGCGCCGTCTGAGAACCTCCAAGAACCGCTGCGGCACGGCTCCCGTGGAGCCCAATACCATCCGTGCCGCGATGACGAACACGCCGGTGTACATCTCCCGCCTCCACTACACCGCTACGGCGGAGCACATCGTCGAGTACGTGCGCCGAAAGACCAACTACACGCCGAGAGTGCAGCTGTTGGGCTCGCATCGCAACGTCAACTTCAGGGCGTTTGTGGTGCGGTTACCAACGTGCTATCTGCAGCTCGTCATGATGGAGGACTTTTGGCCGAAGGGTGTGGTGTTCCGTCGCTTCCGCGGAGAAGTGCCACACGATCGCACAGTGAAGCGAAGTAACTAACATAGGCATAAGATACTATACCTACTAACAAGTAATGTAATTTAGTTAGTTAGTTAGTTATGTATGTTAGTCTATAAGGTATATATTGTATGGGTCTTGTTACCTGAATTAAATTATTATTATTATAATTGTACCTGCGGTCAGCCGCACGGCTAGCTGCATGGCGGTTACCCGCATAGTGCGTATGAGCCCTTAAAGGTGGACAATGAATTCCAAGTCAGCCCGTATAACATAGTTCCTCATGCTGTTCTTTCGATAGCGAGTGATTCCATAATTGGGTTCCAAAAAGAACCATGAACTGTTTACTAGTCATTCGTCATCTGGATCAGCCATTCGTCGACTGTTTTTCAAAGGAGGGTAAATTAAAGTAAAAGACAGTAGGCATTTGTTTTTTGTAGACTCACTTTGACACTAATTAGGCACCGTTTTTTAATGCCTATTGTCACAAAATATAAAGGGTACAGAAGGAGCGCTCCCGCCATCTTCAAAAATAATTACCTAAACTTGCCAGACTCACTAGGGCTGCTCTGTAGGTTTTATTTGTGACAATATGAAATTTTATTGACACTGGTTGGAACTCTTTGCATTTTTTTTATAACATTTTTTTCTGTTCGTCATGAAATGTCAATGTCTCTCATTTATTCTTTTAGACAAATTGTGACAGTCGAGACTGATGTCTGCTTGAAACTGCTTGAGATTGCCTGTAAAAGTAATGTCAATAATAACAGTTTTAAGAAAACAGTACTTACCTGGTTGAAATCATTGGGGTATGATGATACTGAAAAGCTTTTAGAGGTTGTTAAATGACAAGCATTGCAAATATATATCTAAACGCTGACATCCATTTACAAATCATTCATGTTCATCTCTCACAAACACACACACACACACACACACACACACACACAAACACACACACACTCACGTATATACACGAATAAAGACTATAATAAGTAAGTGGCAAATAATTTCCACGCAAATGTTTTTGTTTTTTGTTTTTTTATTTTTTGTAATTGTGTCTATTGTTTTCTTTTATTAAATTAGTTTTGATAGGTACCTATATATATATAATAATTTGCTAAGGGCATAACATTGTATAATGATCAAGTAAGGGGAGGACACTAACTTCTGCAACACAGTCTTTACTAGCGCAGGAGTTAGGGAAATCTTTTTTATCTGTAACAAATGTTTGTGTCCAATAAATAAATTATTATTATTATTATTCTCATTTATTCATTTATTTACATATTTCATTATATTTTTAAATATTAGTAAAAAAAAAAACATTTAAAAATATAAAAAATAGTAGCCCACCGGTATCGGGAACAGGGTCCAAGCTACCGGTGGTCAGGGCTCTTGAGAGAGGAATCTCCTGACTATACGCGCCGTGTCCAGGAGTACCGCTTTCTGTATCTACCCCTTGATCCAGCTGCCTAACGAGAGCCTCCTTAGGTATTATTATTATTGTGTGCGTGCGAAAAATGGCGGTTAGTTCTGAGTGGTCTCTGCTCGGGCGCGCCTCAGCCTTACGTACTTTGTGCTATTGTTTAAATAATACTAGCTACTAGCCCTCGAATTCGTCACGCCGTTTTCAGTATTAAACAAAAGTCCTAAATTATCCGAGCAGACCACAAGAGCGGGACAAATAAAAAAAAAAAAAAAGATTTTATTTCATACACATATTACAATAACAACATTACAAGTAACAGGAGATCCCCTTTTAAGGCGACGATATACGACTTTTACAGATTTTAAACTGACAATCACGTCAAAACGTGCAGTGTAAATGATTTGAAAAAAATATATGTTAAACTAGAACATTCTCTTAATCACTTAGTAAGTGAATATTTTTAATTATATTCATATTATATAGTTTAATTAATACGTGAAGTTGTGTCTGACGCGGACAAAACATTGACAATCACACAAAATCTACCAGGTATAATTATCCAGGTATAATTAGAGTTTTGGACGCAAAATTTTGCGTCACGCAAAAGATGCAGAACGGACGCAGTCTGCGTCCAAAACTTTCAATATTTAGTCGAAAAAATTAAATAAAAGTAGTATTCTTTCAAAATTAAAAAAAAGGCGTATACTAAAAGATAGATAATAAAATTGTCTGTAAGATAGTGTAAGTTTCGGATAATTATACCTGGTAGATTTTGTGTGATTGTCAATGTTTTGTCCGCGTCAGACACAACTTCACGAGTTAATTAAACTATTTAATATGAACTTAGTCAAAAATATTCACTTTCTATATGATTAAGAGAATGTTCTAGTTTAACATATATTTTTTTCAAATCATTTACACTGCACATTTTGACGTGATTGTCAGTTTAAAATCTGTAAAAGTCGTATATCGTCGCCTTAGTAGTCATGGCGCACTTTTGTGTGATGTGTGATTGTGGTAGTGTGTGTATGGTGTGAGAGTTGTGTGGTACAGTGTGTGAATTTTTCTGTAGTGTTCACTATAATTGCTATTGATTCGAAGCTACTAAAGTCTCAATTTCGTCGTAGGTTTTAGTCTTTAGCCATTCCGTCACAAGTTTCAAAATATAATAAGCCTATCTGGTAAGTTACAAGTGGGAAGGTGTAACGCCAATCTCGCAAAATGGGGCTACCTCGACAGAGCAGCAGCAGGGTGCGCATGTGGCGTCGAGTTACAAACCATGCCGCACCTCATGTCATGTCCTTTGTGCCCCAAAGCATGCGACCGGGGTGAATTATGCGCTGCCACCGACGACGCCGTGGAAGTGGCTGAATTTTGGGCCAAACAAATTTAAAAGACAGTCGTGCCAGCGATACGAAGAAGAAGAAGAGTTACATTAATTATTTATTCATCATCATCATCAGCCGAAAGACGTCCACTGTTGAACATAGGCCTCCACAATAGAACGCCACAACGAGCGGCAACCTACCGCTTGCATCCACCGGCTACCAGCGACCTTAACGATGTCGTCGGTCCATTTGGTGGGAGGTCTACCAACGCTTCGTCTTCCGGTTCGTGGTCACCATTCGAGGACGTTTCTTCTCCAGAGAAATCCTAAAGAAGCTCAGGGTCACGCAACGAACCATGGAAAGACCTATGCTCGGAGTTTCTTTGCGCTATAGAATCTGGAACGAGGAAATTCACCGAAGAACTAAGGTCATCGACATAGCTCCGAATATGCAAGTTGAAGTAGCAATGGGCAGGCCACATCACTCGAAGAACCGATAACCAATATTTATTTTGTGTGCCTAGCTTATTCTGTATTGGTGAAAGAATTTTTGAAATCCGTTAATTTTGGAGTTTATCAATTAAAAACAAACAAGTAAAATCTTTTTTTTTTCTCTTTTTGATGTTGAGTTTAGATATCCAGTATATTAATTAACGAAAGGCACTCCCTTTATCTGGTGATACCACATCGTCAGAAGATACAAAAAAAATATTTCCAATATATTTTAAACATCATATAAAATCATATTCGTTAAAGTAACACTGTACCTACATGTTTGATTTTTTTTAATACTTATTTTTTTATGCTGATTTTTAAATGTATTAATAATGATGTAGATTAACTAGTCTCGTTTAAGGGAACGTCGTATGTTATTTAACTTACTGTATAATGTTTTTTTTTTTATAAAATTTAATAACAAACCATACATAAAGTTGAACAATGTTATAAAAATAATCGTCAATTCAATTTAAAAATAACTACAAGGGCAGGATGACAAGCCGTGTCCTATACAAAGAACTAACAAACTTGCAAAGACACAATACAAACAACCTTTTTAATATACTTACAAGGCAGTAGTCCAAGATCCCACTGTCGCCCAACCTATGTCATTTAAACATGGCAAAAATATTGAGAACTAGCTGACCCGACAGGCGTTGACCGGTCCCTATCTGCCTACTTACCTGCCTATCTACCTACCGTACCCTAACTACCCTAGCTACCCTACCCAACATACCCTACATACCCTACCTACCCTACCTACCCTACATACCCTACCTACCCTACATACCCTACCTACCCTACATACCCTACCTACCCTACATACCCTACATACCCTACCTACCCTACCTACCCTACATACCCTACCTACCCTACATACCCTACCTACCCTACATACCCTACCTACCCTACATACCCTACATACCCTACCTACCCTACCTACCCTACCTATCCTACATACCCTACCTACCCTACATAACCTACCTACCCTACATACCCTACCTACCCTACATACCCTACCTACCCTACATAACCTACCTACCCTACATAACCTACCTACTCTACATACCCTACCTACCTACATACCCTACCTACCCTACATACCCTACCTACCCTACATAACCTACCTACCCTACATAACCTACCTACTCTACATACCCTACCTACCCTACATACCCTCCATACCCAACATACCCTACATACCCTACCTACACTAATTCCGCCAATCATCAAAAAATTTAAGAAACTAATACGTCATCTATGTATAATTTTGGTAAAGAAATAATTTAGTTATCTATGTATTTTTTTTTGTTTTTGTTGATTTTTTGAATGTTTCGCTCGACTTTCTTAATTTTTTCTATCATATTCTTCTTTTACATACAATAACAAACACAACCAAAAAAGAATTAGCGAAATTTATCCAGCCGTTCACGCGTGATGCTGTGATCAAGGAAAATAGGGATTAATGTTATATGTATAGATAGATAGATGGAGGAATATGTACCTATTGGTAGACAGACCAGTAACATATTTTTCTGATGTAACTCGTAATTTAGAATTTGGTGATGTGATGCCCCCGTGCCTCAGAAAGCATGTACAGCTTTTGTCCCGACTGTCATTCGTAGAGATCTTTGACAGTCATTCTAGATAATGTGTAAGTTAAGACCGCGCTGAAATGTTACAGGACCGAATCGAGATATGTTCTTATCTGTCATGGTGTACTGGGATTCGGAGGTTCCAATAAATCAAAGAGAGAAACCGGTATATTAACTGTATTATTATATAGCAGGTCGGGAGAGCCCTGACAAACAATGCCTTGATATAATAATAAGCGTAACGCTTCTTAATTCACAATACCAGAGTGTTTAGACGATTATTTTTATCATATGATTTCAGCCAGCATGGGATATGCATGCAACCTTTACAGTAAACAGAAGCCTAAAAGTCTGGCAACCAGTCTCATACATATTCCTAGATGGAGGAATATGTATTGCTAGACAGTTGAGCTAAGGATGCGATTCCAATTTAGAAGTTGGAAGTGTGAGACCTCTGTGCCAGGTGCCTCTAAAAATACATAAAGCCGTTCATCCCGGCTGTCATTCTAGGTACAGGTAGACAGAATCCCAAAAGTCTGAAAACCAGTCTTACCAATGGATATCGTGTTGCCCTCCAGCACGATATCCCTTGGTAACTGGGTAGTGGAAGTCAGATAGGCAATCGAATATGTAAAATATTGGTATTTCGCTGCATCCGGCTAGACTAGAAGACGATTCCGTCTATTATATATTATACCTATTATAGATTATGGTTACGTTCAATGCGTATTCAATGCTAAACGGTTATTAAATTTTTACTCACTTACGTTCTAGTATGACTGGCGATTTTTTACAAATGTTTTGAAGGATATTGTTAAAACCATTATTATTTATTGCCATACTCTTTTCGTGGGCCATAATGTCACCGAGGGTTCAAAATTCAAATTTACGGTTTTCGGTGTGTTTCCTTTCTTGTGTTTCATTACATTGCTCCTTGCCAAGTTTCATGTTTCTAGAACAACGGAAAGTAACTTATAGTATTTTTTTTTACTAATGATAGGCATACGTTTGATCACTATCTCACCTGATGGGAAGCGATGATGCGGTCTAAGATGTTGCAATGTTGCAATTGTTGATGTTGTTAATTCCCTTGCGAGTGTCAAAATATGCGGCATAAATGAAGCATCAACGGTTGCATCTTTAAATTGCGTTGACTTAAAAGTTTGTTTTTTTCTCGGCTTCAAGGGGTTGCAGACTTGACTATTTGTTACTAGTTTCAACGTGATACCTCCACGCGGTCCTGAGAAGAAGGGTCTTGACAAACGGACGACGAAGTGATCCTATAGATGCTATATAAGTAGTTCCGCTTTTTTCTTTAGAGGTATTTAGTAAAATTTCATCTTATTCAGAATTTCAGCAATGCTACAATGACTTAGCTTTAGCTACTATGGGATCTCAGTCTATAGGTACAAGGTCTAAAACCTTTTCGGGTTTCTAGAGTTAAATATAGAAGAGCTGTTTCTTTGATACGCTGTCTCTTATATTGATATTAAGTGTACATATAATATAGTTTTATTTACTTTAACTGTTTAACTTGCGTCTGTTTAAATATAGCTAAGTATGTGTGGAATATTCCGTACCTCTTTGATATATAGTGACTGTTGGCGACTGGCTGGTATGCCACCTTTTCAACAGACTTCAAAAAGAAGGAGGTTCTTAATTCGTCTGTATGTTTATTTTTTTTCTTAATTTTTTTTTTGTATATTTGATACGCGATTTCTCCCGCAAATGTTAAGCGATTTTGAAAATTCTTTTTTATGGATAGGGTATGCCTCAAGGGTGGTCCTATTTAATTTTATCGAAATTGATTCAGCACTTTTTGAAAAAATCGACAGAAAGCAAAAAATTATACATGGATGATGTTGTAATGTTCTCACCTTGTACTTTCAATCTCTGTTTTGACTGTGTTGCCATTTATTAATAGATTTGTATGATAAGGAAGTACTAAGCGTCGGAAGTCGGTGGCTTGGCTGTTCTATTTGTTGTTTTGTACCGACTTCCGAAACTAAAGTGATGTGTGTTCATTTATTTAAACTGGGTCAGCCGTTTCGTCATGAAAACTTAACAGACAGAAAGAGTGACTATCGCATTTTAAAGTATGAAAATATGGATTATAACGAAATCAAATTTATTGGTTTTCTGGTTTGTAAAGGTGCGTACATATTATATAACATAAAATTTTATAAAACGTTGTAATGTAAGTTGTTTCAGTAACGTGGAGGCTAAATGTTATTTAACATGTTATTAATATTTACGACAATGTTATGTAACTTATGCAATAGTGAACAGCACTGCAGAACGACAACCGACACAGTCATATAACATTGTATTTCTAATGTGTACAGTATTGTTATATATTGCAATGTTGAGAAACAATGTTACATAACGTGTTAAACACAAGTTACTTAATAAGTAAGTATAAGTTGTTGAAGAAAATGGGTAGCAGCGTCCTTCTGAGTACCACAACACCTACTGCGATCGCCAACATACATCGGCCAAGCATGGTGATTAAGGCTGAGAACCTTGGGGGACCCCTACACCCAGCAGTTAAGTGGGCATCTAAAGGTTGACGTGATGATGATGATAAAAATAAATACTAGTCCGATTACAAACATTCTTTCACTGATAGAAAGTAACCTTATTGCCGAATGTCATAGGATATGTTTTTACTTGACTTCCAAAAAGTCGAGGGTAGAAGCTAGTAATTAGTAATATTATAATCTGGGTATCTTCTAAGCACAAGTGAACCGGTTCATCCTAGGCTAAGCGTATTCCACTTTAGGCCGCATCATCACTTAAGATCAGGTGAATTGCGGTCAAATGCAAGCTATAGAAAGAAAAACTCTGATATCGCCAATTCACCTTGAGCAAGCGTGATGATCGATGCACATGCCTTCTCTGTATGAGAAGAAGCCTTTGCCGAGCGATCGATTCAACGCGCAGTCGGTGGCAATACAAAACAACAAGTAAAACCAAAGCCGCCGACTTGCGAATTGAAAGTTATTTTATACTTTTTGAAGGCGGTTGTCTTTTTTGATAAAAATTTTGTTTGTATTTCAAAAAAGTTTTTATTTTCCACTTTATAGTGCCTCCTTATCTCCTAAATCCGTTAAGAAACGGCAACACAGTCAAAACAGAGATTGAAACTCAGTTGAAAGGAAAGGTGAAAAACGAAAACGTATTCTTGGTTTTTGTTGATTTTTTAAAAAACCGCTAATTAAATGTCTGTTTGTTGTATATTAAAACCTTCTCCAGAATATAACAAACAGTTTTATGAGAACCGCATCAAAATCGGTTCAGCAAAACTGGAGATAATCGTGGACAAACATACGGGTCAAACTGATAACCTCGTTTTTTTTTTAAGTCGGTTAAAGACAAATATAATTGTATAACATTGCTAAATTCACATAATCACGCCAAAAATTTAATAACCTCTTACCATTTAAAATTATTCAGAAATCTGTCGCTTAAATGAGTGTCCTACGATATTTAATAAAGCACCCCCACACTATTATAGGTATTTTGAACCGAGGTCGCCCGCGGTGCAATGCGAACGATTTTAAAATTAAAAATTCTCATTCTTTACGTAGCGCCACTGGAATGTTAGACACGGTTCATTCTTAATATTGATTCTTGAAATTATTTCTGACGGGCTCAAAAAGTTAATGAGAAATTTTTAAAGATTTTTTAGTACGAGGCATAAATATATGTCTGGCTTGCATTAAACTAAAATATTGACAAAATGTAACTTGGTTTATAATGAGATTTTTATATAGAAAAACCAGTCAGTGAATTCGGACTAGAACACGACAGGTTTCGTACTAATTAAGATCGGAGAATGGTCTTTGGAATTGCACAATTTAAGTCACCGGACCCCATTCCATCATCGGACAAGCAGAGATACGGCAAAGCGTCACAGCTATATGGTTGAAGATTCACGCTCTCGAAACCAAGCGCTTTAATTCCACATTTATTGAACGAACTGCCAGACTGTGGAATTCACTGCCCGCCTCTCTGTTTTCCGATAAGTATTATCTGGATATCTTCAAGGCACAAGTAAACCTGTTCATCCTAGGCAAACGTGCTCCACCTTAGGCCGCATCATCACTTAAGATCATTTGAGATGCAGTCAAATGCTAGCTTACAAAATAAATAAATAAACCTTTATTTCAGACTAATGTCCATAGTTGTGTTAGTATTTTGGTGTTAGTAACAATATTACGTATTATTACGAGTAGCATATAAAAAAAGATCGAGCAAAAAAGCAAAAACTGGCCAAGTGCGAGTCGGACTCGCGCACGAAGGGTTCCGTACTATTATCTACACAACATTAGACATCGAGCAAAAAAAAACGGGAAAAAATCTCGTTTGTTGTATGGAAGTCCCCTTAAATATTTATTTTATTCTGTTTTTAGTATTTGTTGTTATAGAGGCAACATGAATACATCATCATGTATTTACAAAAAAAAAAAATGTATTTGTGTATGTATATCAGCTGTTTGACACCCATAGTACAGGGTCTCCCTAGTTTGGGGTCAGATGGCCGTGTGTGTAATGTCCCCACATATTATTATTATTATTATATTTTATATACTTTATGTATCTCGGGACCCAGAGGTCCCGGGCCTTTGTAAGGCGTACGAGGAGCCGAAGCCAACTCGCAGAGGCCCCTTAGGTAGCTTTATATGAAATAAGACATCAACCGACGATTATCCCTGTATGCACTATGCAAGTGCACCCAAGGACAACCCCCGGTTGGTGCAGGACTATTACAGGACATGGAAACTAACAGTACTGGACTATGGGTATGGGTTGCTAAAGTGACTTGGTTACCTGGAACTATGAAGTGACTATGGCCCCTGCCGAATCAATGTTTGTATACATGGATAAAATAGCAGGGGGTGACTTGCACACTCACTAAATGGGCCCCCTGAAACAGTCGCTAGCACGAAGTGACGTAGCGACAAGGGGGCAACATATCTTGAGGTGCTAGAGGAGTGGAGAGGTATTCCACGGCTATCAGGACAATCCCGGAAGTACGGTCAAGATCCCTACCAGCGTCTTACTGGAATACTTCCTTACCCCGAGCACGAATGCTCTCGCGAATATCCACTCTAACCGGCCAATTAAGGCAAGATAGAGGTGGGAGCTCCGTTCCTCATCTCATTATTATTATTATTATTATCATCTGTCAAAATGTCTACTGTCTAACTATCACGGTTCATGAGATACAGTCTGGTGACAGACAGCCAGACAGATGGACAGTGGAGAATAGGGTCCCGTTTTTATTCTTTGGGGATGGAACCCTAAAAACCACCGCCCGTCAAGGGCTGCCTTCCTTTATTTTTTAACTAAGATCTCCATTTTTGTATGTTGTTCATTTTTGAGGCCACGTTCATTGCTTGTCATACGCATTGTTGATAGTAATATTCTGTAAAAGTGATATCAAGGTGTCAAATCACTAACTTTCTTCATGAAATATAATATACATATATAATAATATAATATATGTGGGGACATTTTCACACACGGCCATCTGACCCCAAACTAGGGAGACCCTGTACTATGGGTGTCAGACAGTTGATATACATACACAAATACCTTTTTTTTTTAACTCCACGGACACTCTTTTAAAATCAAGTTTTTCAAAATACTGCTTACATTACTAGCTTGGGATTCTAGTTACTTTTTATTCCGTGTCTTGTTCTGCGTTTGTTATAACTAATCACTGGACGTCGCAAGCAAGAGCCAATAATGAAGATGTAATGTCATTTTCAACCGACTTCAAAAAAAAATTTGTATATTTGTTACGCGATTTCTCCGGAAAATGTGAATCGATTTTGAAAAATCTTTTTTTTATAGATAGGGTATGCCTCAGGAGTGGTCGCATATAAATTTTATCGAAATTGATTCAGCACTTTATGAAAAATCAACAAAATCCCAAAAAAATCTACATAGACGACGTTTTAGTTTCTTCAATCTTTGGAGTAGGTGCCTCTGTTTTAACTGTGCCGCCAGTTCTTAATGGATTTAGATAATAAGAAAGTACTAAAAAGTGATAAATAAAAAGCTTTTTTTACAAAAAAGACAATCGTCTTCAAAATTTAAAAAGTGATTAACTTTAGCACAGTACACACATGACTTTAGATTTGGAAGTCAGTGGCTTAGTTCTGTTTGTTGTCTTTAATTGCCACCGACTTCCAAATCTAAAGTCATGTGTTGTTTTAGATTTTTTGTTTTATTGCTATAGGATAAAGCTAAAATCACGCTGTTTACAGCCTACTGTTAGAACTTCTACACGGGCAGCCTATGGGCCAACCAAACACGTAAAGCGCTAGAAGTCCTACGAATACAATATAATAATGCTTTCAGGGTGCTGTTGAGACTGCCGTGTTACTGTAGTGCTTCCATTATGTCCGCAGAAGCTGAGTTGACGACTTTTACGCGATTAAAAGGAAAGGGACTGTTTCATTACTTACTAGGGTGCGTAGCAGTTCCAATAGCATTATAAAGGCCCTAGCTGAACAGCTGGATGCCCCAACTCAGGCATTTTGTAAATGTTATGGTGCAACAAGGACAACCTTGTCTCAAAAAATTTTGCAAATCCGTCTATCCAGGGTAATTGAAAAAATACCCAAAACCACTTAATCCTCGCTTCGTATCATCACACTGAACAACATTTGTTCTACGACTTTTCAAAATTCGAAGCATTTTTTTTCCATTCAAAAAATATAAACACACTTTAAATTTTGCATAACATTTTTTCCTGACACGGCCAACGATAGGCCTTCAATCAGCTGTGCCTGTACATTAGCCTACCTACTACCTACATCATATTCGCTATCATATGGGTGCGCGTGCGCGTAGTATACGTAAATTTTACAGACTTCAAATAAACGAAAACAAATTGTTTTTGGCTACGTTATTTACTTGAGGTGAAAGTCGTAGAAAAAATGTTATTCAGGGTGATGATACGAAGTCCAGATTAAGAGGTTTTGGGTATTTTTTCAATTAACCTGTATATGACAGAGTTATGCCCGAACAAACATTAAAAAGAATATATATAAACATCCGAATTGATAACCTCCTCCTTTTTGAAGTCGGTTAAAAACACTGGTATTGAAAGCCGACCCCAATATAATTGCGAGAAAGCTAGGAAGGTGATGATATGAGTCCATCTATCTTCCGAACAGGGTTATTATTATTATTAAAAAGTAATAATAATAGATTTAAGAGTTTTTAACAAGGATACAAACAGTGGCGTGCCTAGGGATCCAGGCTAGAGCAAGCCCGATATAGATTATACAATTAAGGAAAAATCTGTAAGGTACTCAGTGTTTATATCCAAACATAGATTTATGACCACATTTTTAAGTTTAGTTTTTATTCGTAATATTTTATATAAGATCTTTTTTGTTTGTTTGTCACAGAGAAGAGAAATAATAATTGTGACTTTAATCCAAAACGCCAAATGAAAAATATTATAAAAATTGTAAAACCATATCGTTTAATAAAGTGAACTTCTCTTTTCACTAATAGTTTTATTTATGTTCCGCCACGAATACTCAGTTATTGATTAGCTCATGTTATACGGATTAATGCAAGCCCGGCTTTTCGGCTTGTATGAAGGTCCCGCCACTGGATATAATCTTTTTTGTATAACTATAAAAGGTCTTCTTCTTTAGTTCTCATCTACATTAATAGCTACACTATTACTAAATTTCATAGCATGTGTTTTATGATAATCTTTACTTCCACGCGAACAAAGCCGCAGGCATAAGCTAGTTTAATTTTAGTAATCAAAATTATCGTTCATAAAGTGTAAAAGAAATCTCTTCAACTTCGGTTCTTTGAGTGAACCCACGACTGTAACAAAAGCAGGGAAAATACTAAAGACGAAGAAAAAGTACACGGTAAACAAAATACCGGCGAACTTTCTTTTTTTTTTTAATTTTAAACTTTAATATCTTTTTAGACGGATCCAGCGATCCCGAATTTTCATTTAACACGGAAGTTTTCGTTGAAACGTCTGAATGGACTTAATATTTTAACGTGAACTGCGATTCACAGGGTGTTAATAAAAAGAGAGATAGATAAAAAATATTGCAGTCCATCCAATATTACTCATATCACCAGTTATATATTTTTCCTTGTGTTTTTGTTTCGAGTAATTTCCATTTCTATGTTTATTTTGTATGCAATAATGCTGGTTGGTTTAAATATTTTATCCTGCAGTCAGTATTCTTTAGTTTTCAATATGTACAGAAATAGTCCCGCGCCCCCAGCGAGTTGGTAATACCCAAGTTAACGATAGCACAATTCACGTAAGATTAAAATAATGAAAACAGTTTTAAAGTTACAATTTTCAATTAAAAAAACAAAATCACTCAACAACAAAAATAAATGCAACGACAACAACAACAAATAACACAATCTATAACATACACATTAAATCACCAAAAATAACATTTTAAAGAATCAATAACAGGCGACTGGTAAGCGTGGCCGAAGCTTGCTTTAGTTGTCTGGGCGCCGTAGCGCGACGCGGACGCCTCTACGACACCGCGCTACGCCGTAGCACGAGCTACGACACCGATGTAAAAGTGCTACGGGATAAAAAAATGTGATACACAAAAAGTACACTTGTGGAAAAAATTGCTCAATTTATTTTTTCTTTTTTGTCCTAAAGTGTTGTGACTTACTGTGTTTAAACATGGAGTGGACTTTGATGCTGGTGGTCTGTCTTTTCTACACGGCAGCCGGTAACCCTGCAAAAATGGGTCAGTACAAGTTAATAATTTAGTTTCTGCGCGGTTAGCTTATTGCATAGATTGGCAGTTTGACGGTTAGAACAAAGGAGGAGTTGGGCGGCTTATAAATTATGGTTCTGATGTTTGTCTTGGATTGTATTTCACTCTGTGTTTGATGTGATTGAATATTCTGTTTCACAGGCTTGTGTTCGGCGGTGAATGTTTTAATACATAAACAATTATAATAAATAAAATATTACGTTTAATTGATATGAGAGTACTGCATGTGCATTTTATAATGAACTGTTATAAAATGTAATGAAAGTTAGTGTGATGATAACAATACTACCTAAATAATGACTTAGAAAAAAATACTTCGTTTAGGTACATTAAGAGCACTTTGAGTTCTGCGGCACATAAGTATTAAGTTGACAGTTTGTATTTAGGTCACAGTCAAACCTCTTAACCAGTCAAAACTACATTTGACTACAAAAATCAGTCAAAACTACTTTTGAATGGTTTAAATTTATCCTTAATATTTAGAAACCCATTAGGTTGGTAGGTTCTTTTTTTGTGACCCTTTTAAAACTTTGCTTTTGTAGTGATTCCTATAACTAAGGCGTTCCATATTTTTGATTTTGTAACGCAAACGCGTTTTATCTTAATAAGGATTTTGACTGAACCCAGTCAAAAGTAGTATTGACTGGTTAAGCGTTTTGACTGTAACATACATTATAACTTTCAAGAGTAAAAAATATTCTTAAAATTGTTTATATACAAGCTGAAATCTCTTTATAATCTAAAAAAAAAAAACTTCAAATCTTCATTTGCCAGATTTTAAGATGTAACATGAATGGATTTGTCATATATTTCGCTGTAAAGGAAACGTTTTACAAAAAACTACAAACAAAAGAAAACACACGAGGTTGGAAAGTCTAAAAAAAATCTCTAACACTTTACTGCACTACTGTATGGAAATTTTGGGGTGATAGGTTAAACACACACATGACACACACGACTTTGTCTCTGGGTGCAATGCACACGTTCTGGATGGACGTGACCTGAGAGCTATAAATAGCTGGTGCATACCCGAGGGTTACTGCTTTTTGCTGCAGAAGATTTTGCTATGTCAGCTAAGGATAGCTTGCCGGTCTACTGGTAGGACTTAATCTACAGACGGATAATTGTTTTAGGAAGGTATTTCAATGTCTACAAAAAAAAATGACTTCAGAAAGTTTATTTAATTTATAAATAAACTCACGTAATAAAGGTTTCGTATTATTAAAAATATACCATCTTTTGCCTAGCCTTTTCCCAACGATGTTGGGCACGGCTTTCAGTCTAACTGGATGCAGGTGAATACCAATGTTTTACATGGAGCAACTGCCTGTCGGACCACCAAAACCTTGGGTACACGATAGCCCTTGGAGAAACTGGTTGTCAGGTTGTCCTTTCTGGCTTCTGCATAACGTCTGTCAAAGATCCACTGGCAGCCGGGACCAACGCCTCTACGTGCTTGCTGAGATACGCATAGGTCTTGGAACGTAATTAATGGTCAACCATGGCATCCATGGACCTGCCGTCGACATGTACAGCCACGAGCATAAATATGTATACAGGTTGCAAAATTCAAAAGCAATTTTCTCGTGAAATAACTATTTCAGCTTTTATATAAAACCTATTTTAAAGTAATTTGGAATCATAATACCATATTCGTAACACCCTAGCATTTCAATCTGTTTTGGAGAAAATCGGTTTAGAATGAGACCAACTGGTCACATATTGGACGACACGGTTGGCGCAGTGGCTGAGCGATCGACTGCTGTGCAGCGTGTTGCGGGTTCGATTCCCGCCCAGGGTAAACATTTGTGTGATGAGCACGTGTGTTTGCCTTGTCTGGGTGTTGTTTATCTATATATGTATGTATTTACAAAAAAAAATGTATTTGTGTATGTATATCAGCTGTCTGACACCCATAGTACAGGGTCTCCCTAGTTTGGGGTCAGATGGCCGTGTGTGAAAATGTCCCCACATATTATTTTGTTTATTTAATATTTATGCTCGTGACTGTACTACATTTACTTAGCCACAAGCTCTTTATCAAAAATATATGGGGAATAAGAAATAATTATCATCACGATAGAGCTTGTTTTACTAGTACTCATCATCATGTCAATCTTTACGCGCCAACTGCGGGCCATAGGTGGTTTAACCGTAATTACCATGCTTGGCCGATGCATGTTGGCGATCGCAGTAGGTGTTATGATACTCAGAAGCATGCTGACTGATGCCCATACTCTGGTCAATATCCCTCTCGCCTTTTACAACACCCACTCTATTCGCGGCCGGCACCACACAGTAAAAATATTTAATAGAATTTAATTATGCCGCATTACTATAACTATTGTACACTATTCTAAAAATAAACCTTTGACTGAGTTAAAAAAAGAAGCAAATTATTTCGCACCCTGCCTCGTGGAGTACATAACGTTTCGTTTCATATGTCCGTATATTTCACACTTGTCTCTGTCACATATTCGAGGAAATAAAAAGCCGTTTGCAAAAATAAGACCTTCTAATATGGGAATAATTTTGCCATACCTTGTAAAATAACGATAAAAGTTTTTTTTATGTCATTGAATGGCAAAAAAGTTGACGGCTCCCTAAATGTTAAGTGGTCACCTCTGCTTCTATGTAATACCAGCGGCCTTGTAGAACAGTTGCCAAGCCAGAAACCAAGTTGAAATGTCTTATGTGCTTGTCACACCGGGGGCACCAATACCACGATGTAAGTATTAGTACTACCGTACAGTACCGACACGCTCCGCCTTCCTCCGAAACTGTTCCTCACCTCTTCCCGCGTCGAACGACTGGTTCTGGGAACTGCTTTTAGTTCGAGCGGTGCGTAGACACGCACACACACGCACGTATTTGTACAATCTGTTATTTTGGTAGTAGTGTAGGCACTTGCCTACACTACTACCAAAATACGTACGTAGGTGTGCCCATACCCTGTTTAAAATTGCTACAAATTGATGTCAATGAAGCAGTATTCTTTATTTTATTCAAAACGATATTCGAATGCCATTCACTCATTCATAATTTTGTTTTCTTAATTAATGAGCCAAGCTTGGATTCATTTTCTTAATTACTCCGGGGACTTAGGTTTATTATCGTTGATACTAAAGTGCTTTCTTAGCGTAGATTAATTTTGAAACCTAGCTATTTATTTTCTAAGTTGTTCTCAGAAATAAACTTTCATTAGATAAAGATTAGACTGGAATTTAGTTTTGTAAGTTAGGATAACTAACTGATAACTTATTAATATTTGATCTCTCTATTTGATTAGACTAAAGTATACTACCTTTAAGTTAAAAGGAATCTGATTTTTATCTCTCCAGCAATATAGAATATAATATTCTAAGCAATTCTAAATATTGGCTATCAAAACTATAGAAAAAAAATCGTCTATTCCGTGAATTGATGAAAATATTATTTCATCCCAATTTTATCTTTGTGTGTAATAGTACTTACTTTACATAGATAATCTGACTAATTAATTGTACCTAGAGCTTATTTAAAAGCCTAAGTATTTGTATTCCTTTCATCTTTTTATACCTATTAAAGTGTAAACATTTTTCACACAATTTTTCCTTTAGATCTTTTTTAACCTGTGAATAAAGCCGAACTTTTTTCGTTTCATAAAATAAATAATTCAAAACTAATTTTCTGTGAACAGATTATTAAATAACATGCTTAAACAGTTAGCTGGAGTAAATAGATGAAGTTAAATTATATTTTTAACTAGTTTTTCAACCAAACATAATGTGATGTTTGGGAAATTGTTTCGCTTTAGTTCGTTTTGCGAGATTTCTTTAGTACCTCTCACAATACTTTTAATTATTACGGAATATTGCCGGTATTTCCATTTATATTAACGGTTTAGTCGCTTTTGTAAAAATTGAGCTGGTTCTGGGTGGCTCGGCTGGTGGGACAGCATAAGCTAAAATATATATATTTTTTTTTTACCCAAGTTCTTTTACCGGGCCCAACATTGAGTGTTGAAAATTCTGTCACCGGTAACAACTCATTTTGTGCGAAAAAGCGCTAAATGACAAGTTTTAAGAAACTGACATTTTAACTTAAATAATTTTAGTATTTCAAATAAACCACGAGGACGAAATGGGTTCGAGACAATTTATAAATTACTAGCTTTTCTCCGCGACTTTTTCTTATGAATTCCTTGATTTTTTACAATAAAATATTGCCTATAGCACTCAGGGCGAATGTAACTTCTTATTGGTGTGGGGAACACCCAAATATTCCAAAATATTTTATTCCGAATTTCGATATTCCGATTTTCAAAAGTCCGAATTTCATAATACCTTATAATTATAATCTCTATTATTTAAAATCACGAAAGTTATTTTACCGAATGTCGTAAATCCGATTTGTTTGTTTTCCGATTTTCATATGTTCGAAGAATCAAATGCTCGATGGGTTCTCGGTCCGAAAAATGAAATTCCGAATTTCAATACTTCGAATAAACTGTTAAAATTAGGATTCTGATTAAATTCAGCTACGCATATATATTCAAAATGGTGTCCCCTTGTTTCGCAGACAGTAATTTCATAGAAATTCGTTTCCCAGAAAATGTTTCATATAATATTTGGTTCTTGTATTTTTATTTCGACTATTATTGTTTCAAAGACTATTTACTTGAATGAAACATATTTCACAGAAACACAATTCAAAGAACTTTTTATCACATTTTTTTGTTTAACAAACTTATCAAACAGTAGAATTACTTTTTAACGAATATTGTTTATTCAGTGTATTTTTCCATGGAATTTATTTCAACAAAAATATATAGGTATAAAAAGAAAGACAATAACAAAAATAATCTTAAAAAGTCAATATGTTGTGCTACAAAAGTTAATGACAGAAACGAATTGCTGAGAAACCGATTCCACGTAGTCTTGTCTGCCCTACAACTAGAGTGTAATTTAAATTCGCGTAGGCGCGGAGGGGCGAGTCGGCCAGCGAGCTGAGGAGCAGGTGGTTTTAACGCCCGCCGCCGCAGCTGAGGCATGAGGCATTTCAGGCATTATCTTCTAGAGTGTCATGTTCATTCAAATGTCTCGTTGATGGTGGCGCGTGTGTTAGATCATTCGGCTCCCTTCAAAATGGTTGAGCTGAATGAGGCTGATCCACGCGTCTTGTTCGTGAACAGGCGCTGTCAGTAGAGGTTGGTCAACCCTTAACTGCCATGGTTTTTACATTTTTTTTTTCTTTTGTATTACTACCATTTCTATTCCGTTCTTGAGATCCCTGGGGATATTTTTTAAAATCATAAATAATAGTATCATAAATTCTTGTTTTATTTTCAAATTGAACTCTTAAAATTCTAACACAAAGTCAACAGCAACCCGATACAGCGACAATTTACAACATTTCGTGCTACACTACTTCGTTCCCAGGTCCTGGCTCAACTACAATACAAACATAAACTGCAATGCACTAGTATTTGTCACTTATATCGCGTCATTTACACTGAAGACAGTGCTAGCTCCCCTGGGGACGCAATGTATGACTTCACTGCGAGTTTCGACTCAAAACGGGTTACAGCTAACATTTATTGAATGGTAGATGTACGTGGTTCAACTGGATAGATGACACCATTACTTATAACTCCATGATCAAGAACTTCTATAAAAAGCACCTGATTTTAGCCCTTAAGAGCGCCCATTCCGTCATATTTCCCATACAAACGCTCGTACGCGATTATGGCGTTATAACAAATTATTTCATAAATATTTTTAACACCCAGGTATCTTGTGGTTAAAATCTAGGTTTGTATGAAGCCAAAAATAAACTTTTTTGAGAAACTAATTCAGTAAACACGTCCGAAAATCAGCTTTTTTGCACAATTTTATCTGAACTTTGGCCGTTCATAATGCACTCATACATTGAAAAAGTAAAAAAACAGCTTCATTCAAACCTTGCAAATGTAATGGTGATTCTAAATTACCACACAATATTACCAAAAACCTGTAACCCTTTTTCAAAAACACGTATGTCCTGAAACAAGTTTTGTGAAATTTCCGCGCGCCAATTTTCCTGTGATGGTATTTATTTATTTTTTATTTATTTATTTATTTCTTAAACAATTTTTACATTGTACTGAAACTATGAGCACTACACAGAATCTAAAATAAATTGATGCTAAACATATAGAAAATTAGATATTAATCCTTATTAGGTACAGTCGAACCACGTTTTTAGTTTACACATTGCACGCACACGCGGTATGAAGAGTTACATACACAAACGTTAAATTAAACGAACGAGTTTTGCTTTTTATTAGTGTGCGTATGTCGCGTCACTAAGCAGTAACTATAATATCAATGTATGTATCGTCATCAGTAATCTGTATAATTGAATAAGTTATAATATTTCGCAACCAATCATTGTAACAGGTTTGGCGCAATGGCTAACGTATCTGGTTAGTTATTAAGATGTCTTAAGATCAAATCTCGGTTGCAATACATTCTTTTTGTTTGTAAACATAATTTTCGTAAAACTTTCATTACCTAGTTGAATTGCTAACAATTCAATTCCGTTCACAGATGAGTAAAATAACGTTTGAGAAGTGCGCACGGAACTCTCAGTCAATTTATTTTGACCGTTTAGGAAATAACTACCCACAATTTTTGTTTATTTTTTTATACTTCCACCTTAGTTTATAAAAAATGAGCATTCTTCGTTGTCAGTCTACGAATATAAATTGCAATCCTAAGTATATAGATGAACACTCATATTTCTGTGCGTTCTTTGTTTGTGATGCAATTGTGCTTGAACTTCTTCCAACCATGCAACAAGACGCAATTCATTGTTTTGCATGAGCAAAACGTTTTCATTAGTGAAATTGCAAGGTGATTATTAATATCGGTGAGTAACTAAGATACTCGTGACAATGTTTTCATTACGTTAGTAATATTCCAACTCAAATTCTTAACTTATTTCACCTTTGACCTATGACTAAATTAATGTAAAATAATGTTTAAATATATCAGAATTTGATTCTGATAAAATTTACTTATGCCAGTCTGTTTTTGTCTAACATAAAACATTTAGTCAAAATAATTAAAATCTTTTAAATTATGTAATTAAAATAGTCATGAAACACGTTTATTATTTATCTAGTAAATAAATAACGGTATTAAGTTTTATTACAATGAGGCAATATAAGACAGTCAGTTAATTTATTTATGATTAATTATCCACCAATTCACCATTGTTTATGCATGCATTATTTTAAATATTATTTTGTTTTTATTCATTAAGGAGAACCGTGCAGTTATGTGTCCATCGGAGTGCGTATTCTGAAGAAATAGACCATCATCGACGTGGGCCAAAACCGAAGGCGAATTCTTCGGCTCGTTACCACGACATCGTGGCAAGGCTGTTTACGGGACTAATCCGTTTTTATCCACCCGTATAACTGCATCAACACATAATGACATGTGTGCTTACAAACAGTGCGATATCACCTGCTGACCGGCATGAACCTGGTTTAAGTTTATTTATTTATTTATTTATTTATTTACATTCATTAACACACAAAGCAAGCAAGCAAGTTGCAGTAAGCCATCACGGAAGATTTTTCTGTCCAACGCTCACCGGCAAAAACAAATTATATTCGCTAGGTCATATTATCATATTCATTTTAATTGGGAGAACAATGTGTTTATTTTAGTGATGAGAAATGTTTAAAGTCGTTTATGGATGGCGTTAAAATACTGTAAACGAAGCCGAATTACTATTAATATACTTAGGTTTAAAAGCTACTTCATGTTGCCGTGATTCTCTTATAAACACCTAAGTTATTATGTATAGTCCGTAGTTGACAGTTATTTGCAGTATATATTTTGAAGTGTAAGTGATGTTATTGTTATTCAGTTAGAAGTTAAATTAATTTCTTACTATCTAACATGTTGATTCACTTCACTTTCAATTCCACTTTGTTTCAATTTGTATACATTGAAAAAACAATTACGTCCATTCATATTCAATAAAAAGAAAACTTTGTCTTGTCTTATAAACTCTTAATGAAGTTGCTAATAGTGTTCTAATCATAAAAAAGTTAGGTATCAATAGCGATATAATAATATTTTTACAATAGTTTGCGTTATATAAATAATTGTATTGGCTACACGTAGTTTTTTATTTGCTAATATTATAACCCATGCCAAATTGAACCCTAAGCCAACTCTTGTAAGAAACATAATAGTCGAAACGAGCTTGCTCATTCACTAATGACCCAATAGCGATAAGGAACAATAGGATTCCGCATTCCATCTTTTATTAGTGATCGATGATTCCAACGCCTAGGTTATTTAATAAAATATTTTGATTTATTTTATTGGTTTTATTTAATTACCTTTTTATTTTTTTGTTTAAGTCATTTTATTTGACATAAAATATTAATGTTTTATGGGACAAAGGAAAAATAAAAACCTAAAACCATAACACCTGCCGGGGTTTGATCCTACGACACGAGGCTTATCTATGCCAAGTGCTTCCACCAACCGGCTACCTGGTCCTTATTTATAAGGTTGAAATATTGGACTTCATTCAATTAAAATTGGTATACGTGGGTATATCATACGCACACAAACAGTTTAACTTCATAACCGACCAACCGACTAGTTCATTTACACACACAGTGACAATATCCCGTATGTGTGGCCTGTAAATCAATTACGTTGGCCGAGTGTACCTACCATTACTTAACTCCTGAAACCATTATCCTTATTAAAAATCGACACAATTTTACTCAAAACCAATTAACAGATTCGAATATTTATGCAGATGTTATCGCATTCTCACTCACTCGTTTGTTTTCGAGCTTTGCGTTGGTTGAAACAAAAAAAATTCAATCACGCTCACGTTGAAGTTCGTTCGATGGGGAAGGGCGCTCTTAAAACCCGATTAATTTTCAATCTATACTTAATATTATAAAGCTGGAGAGATTGCCATCATGCTGTCATGCTGTCAGCCTGTTGGGCATGTGTTCCATTGACAGCGATTCAGACGAGTTTTTTGATGCACTTTGAACTCCTCCCTCCCTTATCTTGAATTGTACAAAATTATTATTTTTATTTTTAAGAATTATGTAAATAATTATTGTTAAATATATTGATTATGGTGTAAAAAAAAATGTTAGTCAATAGAGTTGGCAACCTACAAGAGACGTCATAAGTATAATAAATATAATAAGAATAGATCACCGGGTGTCTTAACAAAACAAGTTAGCAAATATGCTACCCACTACATTTTCCATATTTATATATTACTAGCAACCCGACCCGGCTTCGCATGGGCCTAAAACCTTCCCCGATAAATGGACTATCCAACACAAAAAGAATTTTTCAATTCGATCCAGTAGATCCTGAGATTAACGCGTTCAACCAAACAAACAAACAAACTCTTCAGCTTTGTAATATTAGTATAGATATCCATTATGATAAAATATTCACCTAATAATGAGCAAATAAGTATAATAATAATAATATTTATTTTGTACAAGACATTGACATAAAAGTACATAATAGAGTCTTATGAATAGGTTGTACAACAGTGACACAATTTAAAGTCGAAAGAATACTTCAATACCTTACCATTTGCACCAGACCATGGGGTTTTCACGACAGTAATTGAATTAATTTCTGCCAAAACGAATCAACCGTACGTAATTAATTGAATTATTGAGATATTGAGCCCTCAATAGTTCAATTACTTACGTCAAAACTAATGCAATATGACAAATCTATACTAATATTATTTTTGTGTTGGATAGTCCATTACAGTACAATTTATCAAAAACAGGTAAAATATATAGAAACTTAAAACGAACAAATATCTAAAATCATTATTAATCAAAAATAATAAATTACAGCGACGCCCAAAGCTGAGGCCCATATCCCACAGCACCCCCCTTAGCGTGTAGTCGCTTTGTTTATAGTTTTTTTGCTGTACCTGGAGGCCTTAAATTCACTTTAAAGCACCACAGGAAAGTCTGGTAAATCAACCGACAACCTCGTAGGATTATTGATTGTTTTCTCAAAAACAATACATCAAAAAGCCAGCCCATTAGTTACTCAAACAAAAACCGCCACAACACAAACTGACAAAAAACATTAACCGTAGCTTATAGCAAAGTTAACCGGCGGTATGTGTAGTAGTTAGTTAAACTATGATTAACGAGCCGGCGGCGAGCACTATTTTAATCTTTTAACTTAATGTGTTGTTGCTGTAACTTGCGCTGCTTGTGATCCTTCATTGTGTTTGCTTTTATACTGGAAAGTATATAGTTTGTGTTATTACATCAACTTTAATTTGACTTGAGATCTAGAGAAGAACATACTTAGGCTAATTGGTATTTAAAAAGGTTTTTTGGTATTCTAAAGAGCCGGAAAAGTTTTCTTCGATGCGTGAGTCTACCAAAGCAAATACAAATTCAAAAGCGAATACAGACAGACGTTGTCCTATCAGTTGATTTTTCAATTTTATTACCGTATAAACCTTACCTGCGCTTCTATAAATATTTCAAGACCAAAATTAGCCGAATCGGTCCTGCCGTTCTCGAGTTTTAGCGAGACTAACGAACAAAGATTCATTTTTATCACGCATGGCCTTCTGACCCAATGTACTAAGGGTGTCAGACAGCTGATATACATACACAAATATATAAATAGAAACATAAGCTAGCTATTTACTTGAGCCGTTTGGGGTAGAAACTCTAGGGCCATGGGGTCCGAGTGCCCATATTGTTTTTCGTGACATCGCCAAGCGGCTGGTCGACTCTTCACGTGACCCGAAGGCTGGTCTATTCTTGGGTCAAAGAATCAGCATTGCCATACAACGTGGCAATGCTGCCAGCCTGTTGGGCACGTGTCCCGTTGACAGCGATGTGGACGAGTTTTTTGATGCCCATTGAGCTCCCCTGTCTTTTTCTTGGAATTGTACATAATATTATTAGATTTTTAAGAATTGTATATAACTAAAATTGTAATTTAATAGAAACGTATATAGATAAAAAAAAACCTGACACAAGGTAAACACAAGTGCTTATTCCACAAATGTTTGCCCTGGGTGGGATTCGCACCCGCGACCCTGTGCGTCGGAGGCAGATACACCACGATCTAGGCAACGGAGGCGTCAATATGATCGCGAACAACCTTTTAAATTAAAAATAACACTTATGTACCTGTTTTCTTTTAATATAGAACGTTCTAAAAGCTAGCATTTTTTATACAACGGAATTGCCCTAACTAAAAAGGAAAAGAGACGCGCGTTATTTTTCAAATTCTTCGTACAAAACACAACGAATATTTTTATCGAAGCAATCATTTTTTGTTTCTTGTTACTAGTAATTTTGTAGCTAGAGGATTTTAATATTCTTAGTAAGAAATACCTGCCAATAATTGTGTCACAATATTGAATAATTCAATATTAATCAATAATTGTTCCGTATGGTGTCGGACGTAAAGAATAGCACCATCCCATATCTTCCCGTGGCTGTCGTAAGAGGCGACAATGGTACTCCTCAGAGAATGGGCAGCAGCGTTCTCTGTGCCTTTGTAACAACCATACTGCGATCGCCAACCCGCCTGCCAAGCGTGGCGATTATGCCAAAACCCCCTCTTTGGGGGAGGCCTATGTCCAGCAGTGGAAGTCTTTCGGCTGAAGTGATGAGTCTAATTGAATACGATCGGCTCAAGCAATAAGCTCCGCCCACCTCGGCGGAAGCCATTATTTGCTTATGTTATAATATATGTTAGCCATTATGTTTCTTTATAACGTTATCACATAAAACTATCGTTCGTAAACCGACTTTACAGACAACCAATTTTTGATGATAAAACCGACACTGGTAGTACGATTTCACGATCCTATGGTCAGCAGTAGTCCATTTATCTTCATCGGAAGACGTCCACTGTTGAACAAAGCCCTCACCCAAAAGGGGGGATTTGCCATAATCACCACGCTTGGTAGGCGTCTTGGGGATTGCAGTGAAGTTGTTGAGTACACGAAAGCCGCTGTTGCCCGACTTCTGGATTTTCACTTAGTCGCCTTCGACGACACCCTCGGGATGAAATGGGGGGGTGCTATTCTAGCACGGACATCCCACCAGGAAGTTGTCTATTACGTTCAAAAGATGGAGGAGCAGTCTTACCCCCTTATATACTTATTTAATAATAATAATAATATACAGGACATCAGGACGGCCACCAGTCGGTATGCATTTATGTGGAAATTGAAAATTTACTTTCAGCACAAGTAAGCAGGCATCTCACAAATGTACCGCCAACCTGCCCTTTTGTCTCTTCACCAGCCTTGGTTGACTGGTAGAAAAGGCTTTAGGCATTACATCCGCTTGTACCTGTGCCTGTGCATAAAGTATAATATAATAAATAAATAGAAATAATATTTTAATCTATCAATAACACCTCCTAATTTCTTACATTTTTGACAAGTTTTTGACATTGATAGTCGCTTTTTAATTTCGAGAAATAGCCTACAGGTGTACCTTTCCTTCCTCTTACAGCCACTCATTCAAACAACCTTTACCCAACACAAGATACACAACAACTAATACAACAACTACTAACTACTAACTTCGCACATAAATCCTAAGTAACATCTCAGTAAGGACTGTGTTGCACCGCGGACAGTATAAATCATAGCATAGCAATTATTGTGTGGCCCACAAACTGTACGCGCATAAATCTCATGTAAAGTTTGGTACTGTGACAATCCTTGCCGTAAGATAGAGGGAGATAACTTAAGCGATTTGTGTTTGTCGTTTGTTTTGGTGATGGTAGTATGTTGTTGTTTGTAGGTTGGCACCTGTGCTCTCAGTAGGTATGTCTACAGAATAACTAAGGGTTCATTCCACCTCCATCGAATTAGTTCCGATTTTAAATTTATTCAAATACTGTTCCATTTTTTAATTTGGCTAGTGAATGTGCTTGTTCAGAGGTGGTGAAACTTTTGAGAGTAGGGTAGATAACACCTGCTTTTTATGAACTGTCAAAGATTTTGAATGGCAATAGGGTATTTTACTCTATACGAGAAAATATCTATAAATATGTTATTGAGAAAGTTTAGGCATAAAGCAGTCGGAAAATGTAAGTTTTAGTTCATAAAATAACAAAACAAATCTTTAAATTCAATTCAAACTTTTCAGTATTTTTAATCTGTTATAAAACACCGTGAAATAGTAGCGGCCATGTTATTACGCCGTACGGCTGTGTAAACAAAAAATTGACAACTGTCAGTCAACCGATTGGCGTAATATAGGCTTTGTACTTTTATTATTTTCGTAACCAACGTAATTTTTTCATTATTACTCCTATTACAAAATATACTTTTAATTATTTTTAAATGTTAAACAATTATCATATTTAATATGAGCTCATTTGATACAAAACGAACTGACGTCATTTACGCTGAGCAATATGGCGTCCAGTCAAACGTTTTAGTCAAACTACGCGCGAAATTTGAAAATTTAAACTTTAGATCCATTTTTATGGCACTTATCGATTGAATAAAAATTTTGTGTTTTTTTTGGTATTGTGTGTGACAGTGGACAGTGGACACTTTTCAAAAATAGGTGTAATACCCTATTTATACTTATGGCGTCACTTCTAGTTACGTTATACTAATTATTGTAAATGTGAAGTCTACTAACTAACTAACTAACTGTATTGTGGAGGTCAGACAGGCAGTCGCTCCATGTAAACCACTACACGCCGAACCAAACATACTGCTAAGGAGTGGAATTCCCTGCCTGAGTCTGTGTTTCCTGATAGCTACAACCTGGGAGTCTTTAAGGCGGTACCCTGAGCAAATAACCTTGAGCATTCGTTCCCTCTGCGCCGTCGCAAGAGATACAGTAGCGAATACGCTCAGATTTTAGAATTAAATCTTTATAAAATCACATTTTGGGATATAGAAAAAAAAAATCTACCAAAATGTTCATTAATAAATTGCCTATACATTAGTGTTAGTAAAAAATCGAATTAATGGTTACTTGCCGAGGAGATGCATGTTTTCAATAATTATTTCTCATTTCTGTGGTTTCGTTGTGAGGAGATTAGTTAAATACTATACTTCGTAAACAAAAATCAGATCTACCATTTTGGAGTCAAGAATATGTAGAAATTTAATCAATTTTTTGTTTGTTGATATTTCTTTTGGATATAGAGTAGTAAGGTCCGAAAAACTGAACAAAAAACGGCTAGCGCTGCGTTTTGCACAGGGACGCGCCTTAAGTAAAGAGTGAATAGGTTACTTCTAGGCAAGCGTGCTCCATCTTAGACCGCATCATCGCTTCCCATCAGGTGAGATAGTGGTGAAACGTATGCCTATCAATTGATAAAAAAAAACTTGGTAAAAGGCTAGGCAAATGATAATGATGAATCGAAAAAATTACAGTATTTTATAACCGACTTCAAAAAAAAGGATGTATGTTTGTATGTTTGTCCGCGATTATCTCCCGTTTGGCTTAACCGATTTTGATGTGGTTTTCAGAAAAGTGTTTGTTACATTCTGGAGAAGGTTTTTGTATATAACAACTTGAAATTTATTTAGTGCTTTTTCAAAAAATGAACAAAAACAAAACCAAAAAATTATACATAGATTACGCTTTCGTTTCTTCCATTTTTGGAGGACTTTCAATGTCTGTTTAAACTATGTTGCCGTTTGGCTTTGTTCTGTTTGTTGTTTTGTATTGCCACCGACTTCCGAAACAAAAGTCATGTGTGTTCTGTGCTAAAGTTACTAATCACTTTTTAGTTTTTGAAGGCGGTTCTCTTTTTAGTAAAAAGTTTTTCAAATCCTTAGAATATGAAACAGCCCATCTGATGATAAGCACCTATAGTCACCGCCGTTTGTGAACATCTGCATTGCCCATTCCATATTCAACAAAATAACGTCATTCCTAAAATTAAAGAGAGAGAGAATAATTTAAAGTCATGTCTGCTTTCACCCATCTTACCCCTTATTCTAAACCCCACATTTTCCCACTATAATATAATAACAATAATTTGGCTAAAATGCGCTTCGTACACGGCGACAGTTCCAAATCTTACATTAGTGTGATTGTTTGTAAGAAAACATACGGGTGGGTAGCATGTGCGGGTCGGTTATTTGCGGTTGGAAGTTTAGAAGGGATGAGCCTATATTTGTTTCATCATCATCATTTGCCTAGCCTTTTCCCAGTTTCGGACAACATGGAGCGACTGCTTATCGGACCTCGACATCCCAGTTTCTGGGTAACACGACACCCCTTGGTAAGACTGGTTGTCAGACTTTCTGGCTTCTGACTACCCATAACGACTGCCAAAGATCTACAAATGACAGCCGGGACCAACGGCTTTACGGGCTTTCCGAGGCACGGAGGGAACTCGGTATGAAAGGGATGGTAACCCATCCACAGACCGACCGGGGCTAGCGTAGCTTAACCCTTGACGATCGGTCTGTACGGCGTTAACATAGTTACGAGCCTCATTAAATTAATATAGAACAAAGCTTAAAGTTTAATAGTCAGATTGTAAGTTTAAGAAAGTTCTCTTTATCCTGTCAATTTTTTTTCCTGTGCCCGTCAGGGCCCACGATTGTTCGTTGGAACATTATGGAATGCAATAAATGATGAATTATTGAGGTTTATGGGAAGTATCAAGCGATGTTGTACCACGTGACTCACCAACTGTCGGCTCTCACTTTGACCTGACCTGCAAATTTTTATTCAAATTATCCTGTAGGATTTATTGGCTGGTTTCAGTAGTAAAAACTATAAATACTGCCATTATATCAAATATGACTATTCTGAACAATCAGCGGCGACATTCGTTTCTCCAACCCTTATATTTCTATTGAAACATTTCAACAAGAAAGCGCGTTGAAAACATGCCGCGGACGCGTCCCATTCGCTCCGCCGTATATTTTCATTGTTTGCCGTCTATTGTTTGACATCTGACTGAAATGTTCCCGTGTAATTTGGTATAATAACATTTGCTGACACAGCTCTGCATAATTGAGTATGTACGTATATATTAAAGCATTTATTTACATAATGCGAGTACATAATGTAAGTTGAGCTGAAGTAAAGATGATTTAACTGGCGTCGCAACATTTTGGTCTCAAAATGTTGGGCAAACATGAAAATATAATACGGCCATTTTGTCTCATTTAAACGGGCGATTTACAAAAGCGTGTTTCTTTTGTTTTATGTTTTCCTGGTACTTACTGCTATGTTCGCTTTAATGTGATTATTAAAAATGTCGCTGTCTTCACGCGGTTAAAGCTAAAACCATTGCTAAGCTTTATTTACAGTAAATATAAATACTTATATGTATGGAGGGAACCGATCGTTCATGGTTTAGCTTCACTTGCCACGGTCTGTAAGTGGATGGGTGACCATCGGTTCGGGAAAAGCACGCTAAGCCGTTGATCCCGGTTGTCATTTGTAGATCTTTGACAGTCGTTATGGGTAGTCAGAAGTCAGAAAGTCTGATAGACATTATTACCAAAAGGTATCGTGTTACTCAGTAACTGGGTTGTAGAGGTTTTAGAGCAGTCGATCCATGTAAACCACTGGTATTCAGTTGCATCCTGTTAGCCTGTAAGCCGACCCCAACATAATATAGTTGGTTTATAATATAGTTGGTAATGTAGTTGCTACTCAAACGTCACGTTACTTGGCTCTTCACATCTCGAGGACGTGTACAATGACTGTAATACATCACTAGGTACCGCTCAACACTTTGCCCCACGTCAGATAGTTAATGTGCTATGCTATATTAGGTGAGAGATTTGAAATGGTAGCGAAAAATATGATACTGTAATATACAGGCGGAGTTTTAATTCTCTGCTCGCTTCAGGGGTAGAATGTACTCATGAAAACAACTTTTAGGAGTCGACTCTTCAAATTGGAAATATGGCTATCCTATAACACTTTTTTGTTTTTTTTTGTCTACTGTTGAGTTTATGAGCCTGAAATTAAATTGAGCCTATCAATTTAATTTATACTTTTTGAACTTTATAATATGAACATTCATTGAAGGTAAATCAATAAAGATTTAAATTCAATATGTGTTTTAGTTTTTAATTTTTAGTCTGGCCCGCTAACAAACCCTAAAATGTACAATTGGCCCTTTAGAAAAATAAGTTTGATACCCCTGATGTACTCGTATAATAATGCCACAGCCTTCATGCTATCGATCCCAAAACACTTCAAATAATTATTTTCAAAGAATAAACATATTCTATGTGTGACGTCTACTATACTACAAAATCCAATCACTAAAATAGGAATTTAGAAAAGAAGTATACTTTGAACATATATTACAAAAATATACATTAGCTGCCGTCCTTCAAACAAAATTGCTAATGGTTTCAAAATCCCTCTCAGAATGGACAACACGAAACACTTGAAATGGATTAATGGATTCCAACTGACAGAATGGAATTTCAATTACCATTAGAGAATCAATTGAATGGCGGAAAATATTACTTGAGTACTTCAACGCATTAATACTTCGGAATGTTTATTTTGCTTTGAATTTCGCGACGAGTTATGTTGCAAGTTTTCTTGAGTTATTTAATTGATAATGGATAATTCTTTTCTTTTCTTTTATTATTCAAATGCATTTAGTAAAATGTTGTTATTTCGACATTACAAGCAACACACTTCAATTTCACATTTATTTTGTATGAATACTTTATCTCTAAAAAGCCAACATAAATTATCATTTTAATTTCCATCTTTCCGTCTAACTTTGTGTTTATTTTCGTCAAAATAAATGAACCTACTGTATTCCCCTCCCGCGGAACTCATATGACTTATTATATGTCTTGAATACCGTAACGAGCCTCATTGACGTTGGAATTTTCTCCTTTTTCACGTAACTTGTATGAAAATTTTATTTTGTGAGCTGTATGTTGGTACGCAATGTTTAAGAATTAATTATGATTTATTTTTTGCTTCTTTAGAATCTTTACTCATGTTTGTTATTTGTGAATGCTAATGAGTTGTTTTATATACGAATGATGTTTATTAAAAAAATGTCGACAAAAAAACGTGTGTAAACTGAAAGGGAATTGCCTCTTTAGATACAGGCCAACAACCTAGATCAGGAAACAGCGCTTTTATGTAAATATGTACTTACGAGTACGTTGTTTTTGATAAAGCATTATTGTCTTCTATATACACATACATAAAGACATCTGAATGTTTAGACGGTACAAATATTAAAAAAAAAACTATTTTTAACATTTTTCCGGCTGTCTGTCAGTTTGTTCCCGCTAATCTCCAAAACGGCTAGTTCGATCGACGGAAATTTCATTTTCAGATAGCCAATGTTATCAGGAGTAACATAGGCTACATTTATTTTAGAAAAAGAATTGGGATTTTGTACAAAAAAGAATGCGAAAAACACCCTCCGATAACTGAAACTCGCGCGGACGAAATCGCAGGCATTTTCGTACCTATTTAGATGCCCACAAGAGTTGAAACATAATATCTTGTTTATAAATATGTAATGTGCGTGAAAGTTGAAAACTTTGTTGGCCTTATTGAATTTTATATGTGTTGCTAAGCCAGTTCACGATTTAGATTATTTTGATTCGTTATTTGTGAGTTGGTTTATAAATGTACATAAATTTAGAGTTATTTATAGACTTCATAACATTATTAAAGGCCGCACTTGGCTTAGCCTACTTCTATTATAGAAGCCAGTTGAATGAATGGATGTTTTGTTACTTTTGTACGCTTAAACAGCTGAACGGAATTAGCAGAAAGGCATAAGAATATAGATCATATTGATCTAACTTAACACAATATTTTTATCCCGGTTTGTGATCTCGTAGGATATTATGAGGATAATTTTAATGTCTACTCAAACGAAATCACGGGAAGAAGCTAATAGATATTATGTAATAAGTTACTGAATATGAGAAACTCTATTTATAAGTCAACGGTCAATATTGTTAACATTAAAAATATTTATTTTTGACTAACATTAAAATAATCATGGCCAGATCCATGTAGTCGTTTGTATGAAAAAATAAATAATTTCGAGGGTTTAAAATATTTTTCAATGTGGAGAAAACCCCTGCTTAATTAAAATATTTCGAAATGAAAATACCACTATTTCGATTGATCTCGTTGCCCATTTTGTGTTTATAAAAAAAAAAGAAGCGACATTAACGGATCTATCAAATTGGTAGACAAGTGATGTAAATCGCTGTTTACAGCGGCAGAATTGAAAAGTACATTGATTAATCATTATTTGTAACATTATTTCTTATAAAACGATGCAATTTCAGTGTAAGAACTGCGAAACGGCGGCTGTTAGTGCCACTAATACTGTCAGTCGCCGAATCGTTCTGAAATAATGAGCTTTTCGTTAAACTATTTGCTTTTAACATTCATTTTATTCTGGGGTGCCTGAAGAGACTCTTTAGGTACCCAAGAGTACAAGAATTAGAATTTCAACTTCTCTAAACATCTTTTTTTTTGTACATATCCTGCCATTTTTCTTTTATTTCATTTGTTAGGAACAAAAAACAGTTACATGCCAAGCTTAACTAAACATTCTTAAATTAGCACGATACTTAGAAATGTAGTTATCTTACATAATCTGTTCCATATTTATGTTACTACACATGTAACCCACACCATTGTCCACGAATTAACAAAAAAGAAGTTAATAGAAAACAAACATACAGTATGCTTATAAGACTGTTAAGATAAGAGAAATGAAAAAAAAAATATGAAAGATTATATTTAAGAAGTTAATAACTCTATTGCTGTTGCCTTAAAACAATGTTTGGAAAGAGCAAATATGTCGAGCTCCATAAAGTGAGTGTTATATGCATCAACGAGGTGAAGTGGTGAAGTGCGAGTGCCTCTTGGCACTCGCACCCCACGAAGCATAACAGATCTATACCCTGTTCACAATAAGATTAGACATAAACACAAACCTTTTTTACAGTCCCTTCAACGGATTTTGACTTCTATTCCGTAGGCTTAAGGATGACATTAGAGGCAAAAAAGTGGTTACAATAACAACTGTTTACTGCAGTTGCCATTTGTCATGTTACCAACGCAATATGAGTCAAAATCGGTGGAACGTACTGTAAAAAAGGTTTTTGTAAATGTCTAATCTTATTGTGAACAGGGGAATAGGTACTATATAATTTAGACTATTGGATAAAGAAAAAAATCTATTATTACATATACCATGCAGCATCATTGCACCCAGAAGTGATGTGTGTGTGAGTGCCATGATCTTTTGAACTTTCAAGGTGACTACCTAAAACAATAATTCTTGGTGTGAAAACTTACCAGAATGAATAAGGTGCACATTACCTGCCTAGGTTTCTAACTAGGTTGGGGTTTATTTATTTTTACTTCATACACAAAGGTACAAAGGCGGACTTAATGCCTTAGGCATTCTCTACCAGTCAACCAAGGGTGGTGAAGAGATAATATGGCGGGTGCATAATAAAAAAGTAATAATTTAAAAATAAAAAAAACTGCTCATGAGTAGTTTTTTTACTTTTTAAATTAGAATACATAATAATATGTCTTGTATACCATACCATATACCTATATAGACATGTACAGTCAGCAAAAGAGATATATATGCAGGGTCGTCCTATGCAGTTAAAGTTTACTTAGGAACCGATGGATGTTTTTGAACAAAATAAAATAAAAATAGAGAATAAATATTTCAATCATTAAATTAAATTTCAATCGAAAACATCCATCGGTTTCTAATTAAACTTCAACCATTTCCGATGACCTGTATACCTATCACTTTTGCTGACTGTACATACATACATATATAAATAAAAATAAAAGAAAAGGTTGGCTTCCAGTCTAACCGGTAAGACTGGTTGTCTGTCTTTTGGGTTTCTGACTACCCGTGACCACTGACAAAGATCTACGAATGACAGGAGGGACCAACGACTTTACATGCTTTCCGAGGCATGCAGAGGTATAAGTTTTTATTATTTTTTTTATTTTTACAATTTTAGGAAAGCTTACAGACTAATTAAAAAATAAAAGAAAAATGCGTTTATTGGTATTACATACTTAAAATAAAATACACCTTAAAACTAAAAAAAACAGAAAACGGTGAATATAATGCCAAAAGGGCCTCAGCTCAGCATGATGTCAGATGACACCACGAAGTGCGCCACCTGACGCCGATTGTCAGCTGCAGCCCACGAGTGCCATACACTAGAAACAATAGGAAAGGGAAGTATGTGTATGTTTTAATAATAATATAATAATAAATATGTTAAAACTCATAAAAAATTTAATAAACGTTGCCATTTGTACTAGAATAAATAAATACCCAACGTGCCCTGCATTAATTAATACACGTAAACTGTAACAAAAGTAACTATTGACAATTGCTAATTACAAGCTTCCACAAATAGATTACAATGTTAAGAAACAAGATCAAACAAATAAGAAAATAAAAGTTATGGAAAAATATGTAGGTATGCCATGATAAACCGCAAACATTCACCCATCAAAATATTCTTTGCTCAGAATTTTTCTGATTCGTAACGCACTCGTGCAAAATAAATCTAAGTCAAAGTCAAAGATCTTTATAATAAAGAAAAAGGTTTTTTTTCCACAGTGGTTATAGACCATATATAGACACCACAGTGGTGACAGTGGTTATAGAGATGTTATTGAGTTTTAAAGTGCGTTTGCACTGCTCCACCATGTTAGGCATACAATAATTAGTTTTTTTTTTATTATTATTATTATCTTAGACCTATGTTTATGTGATATACTATATTAATTCAATTTGCATCAAAACATAAAACGGTTTGGCATTAACTCATCATGCATCTTTCGGACAAAAATTCATGTACTGTATAATAAATATGGTCTATTTACCAAGAAGTCAAATATTTTTTTTTAAACATATAAATATTTTCAATTTCTCTTATTTGCTTAGGAAGCTTATTATAAATTCGTGAAGACATTCCGAAGAAACTTTTGGACAGTAGGGCTGTTTTTGAGGGCATATTTGTTATTTTGTCGGCATGTCGACGGGAGTGCAGGTTACCAAACTTTTCCTTATTGGTCTTTACAAATATAGCGACCTCATAGATGTAGAGGGCAGGAAAGGTTAAAATCTTAAGCTTTTTAAAATATGGCATACAGCTCTCTGGGGCACGTATGCCGCAAACAGCTCTAAGACACTTTTGTGCCCTAAAAGCGAGTTCCCTGTCTGTAGCATTTCCCCCAATAAATTAGTCCATATCTAAGCGTAGAAGTTACATAGGCATGATAGGCGGTTAGTACTGCTGCTTGATTTACAATCTTAGATAGTCTGTATAAAGCGTAGGAAAATTTATTTAGTTTTTTACACACCGTATCAATTTGCGTTTTCCATGACATATTTTTGTCAATCCATAGTCCTAGGAATTTGATGGTATCTGTTTCCTGTATTTTTTTCATGTCATAATTTATATTTAATGTCAAAGGGGTTTTTCTTTGGGATTAACTGACTATTTTTGTTTTATCTAAATTTATTATGAGATTATGTATTACGTGTTAACCAATTTATCGATGTCTAAATATAAAGGTAGGTTGTTAAATAATAATGCACTGCGTATACAAAAAGCGTTTCGCCTGTAATTTGTTGTGGTGAATGGTACTTGAAATAATGGTCGTAATCTTAGGTTATTTTGATTAGTGCGAAGATTAATTTTACTAAGTAAATCGGGACAATCGATTGATCCATTTGCGATGTTGATAAGGAAACAGATGTCATTAATATTACGCCTTAATTCTAATAGGTCGAGACCTATTAGAATTAAGGCATAATATTAATGACATCGGTTAGGGTTATGCTACCATCTATTTCTTACCGAGGTAAGAAATAGATGGTAGCATAACCCTAACCAGTCGAATCCACACGGATTTTACAAGCCCCTCAATATATCAAAATCTAGTATTACAACGTAATTTTTCTTTGAAACATGCAAAGAAACACGCGAAAAATAAAAATTATGCACCACAATAAATAACCTCAATTTTATTCATACTTCCATTATAATTTAACTACAAACTTTAACAACCAAGCAATTTTGCCAAAACTCTTTTATTAAAATGTAAATTGAGCTAACAATGTAAGAGTTTATTCACCTTACTATAAAACGATAAGTTTCACCATCTGAGCAATGTCTTTAGCTTTCTTAAGTACCTATCGTAAGTTATAATAGCGTTTAGAAAAGTGTAGATCATAAGTCGTACAATATAGGTACTTAAAAATCGAGCAGAATAACACCGGAAAAAACAAGTTTTACGTTAAATCGCGCACCTTTCTAGCCTTTTGCCTGTGTAGCCTTTTCCCAGCCATATTAGGGTGTCGGCTACCAGTCTAACCAGACGCACCTAAATACTAGGGTTTACATGGAGCGACTGCCTATCGGACCTCCACAATCCAGGGGTGTGATTCTGTAAGACCTCATTCTAAACTTCGAATCTGAATCCGCTGTGAGTTTCTTGATTGGCATTCTAAAAACTCGGTTGATAATTCGAATTTACACTTGCGCCACCCTTGCGAGCGTGTCAGCGAGTTGAACTAAATTGACAGGGAGATTTTGACAGATAAAGTATGAGATGACGTAAGAAGTGGCATTCTGTAAGGTAATTTTCCCGTCACTTCGACACTCACTTCGCACTCGAACCCGGTTCGAATGTGTCAAAGTCATCAGTCATAAGTGTCAAATATATCAAGGTCATTTTGAACCTTATGCGAAGTAAGAGTGAATAGGGATGTGAGATGCGATTTGTCGTTTGAATTTTACAGAAACGACCTATAGTTACTGGGATAACACGATACCTATTAGTAAGAGTGGTTGTCAGACTCTCATAGATCTACGAATGACAGCTGGGACCAACGGATTTACGTGCTTTCTGAAGGACGGAGGAGGAAATGTCATAAAATAGATGGTCACTTATCCTCGGACGACCACGGCAAGCATAGCATAGTATGGCTTTTACCTAGCCAGAAAACCCTGACATAATATCGAATATACATATTTATGGATAGCCATGACTTCACCCAAATGCTTGAAAGGTCGGAACTTAATAGCATCACACTAGCTTCGTGCCACCCATATTATGTCACAGGTGCACGTCAAAGCGACGTATGTCCGCAAAACATTACCAGGAAAGTTAAATAAATTAGACGGACATCAAAATTCATGACGTGTAACAGGGAGTGGGGACCGACGATGAGTGACGGTACCCGACGGATGAGGGGCATAGAGTAATCAACAGATGCGACACTGAGGGGGGCGGTTCATTCGAGTGATTGTTGAGAGTGATCACACTGTATGGTATCTCAAAAACTGTTTATAGGTAGTTAGATAATTTATAATATCTTACAAACTTGAAGTTGAAAGTGGCGCCAGTGACAGAAAAATTGAAAGGGAATCGTTTGTCTTGGTATGGGCATGTAAAGAGAAGTGATGAAACGCATGTGACCAAAAACAGTTATGTATATTAATTTGGATGGCAAGGGAGAGGAAGGCCAAAGAAAAGATGGATGGATTGTATGAAAATTGATATGAATAAAAAAAGGGAGTCAGTGAAAGCATGACGTTGGACAGGACGGAATGAAAGAAGACAACATGTTTCGCCGACCCCAAGTAACATGGGGTGTAACAATCCTAGTAGTTTATGAAATAAAAAGCTATGTAGAATTGTACGATAGAATTTAATAGCTCTCACAAGAAAGATTTTAATGTGATGAGTATCAAAAACAGCGAATTAGAAAACACTAACCTAGACGCACTATGATTAGGCAGAGATTTCCAGGCTCCTGGTTCCACAGCCTGGCCGGCAAACAGGATCGGCCGAAGATAAGACTGCCGCGGTCGGCTCCTAGGTTTGTGACGGTAGTCCCCGGGGAATCTTAGCAGTAAGACCCGCCCTGGGAGCAGCAGGCACGCGACAGCACGACGGCACGACTCAGGACCGGTAGACTTGTAATTAGTAACGTATAAGTAATCAGCGTGTTACTTAAGCGACAGCGAGATCTAGACTGCAAGTACATTTAAAGTATAAAAACAAGTATTATTATAATATTTAGACAGCAAATATGAAGAATGATTGCATGTTTCTAAAAAGTAAATATAGCAAGTGTAAACATAATGCTATAGGGGTAAGGGCAGGAAAATGATGATGATATATCCTAAACTTAAAATCAAATAATTTATTTCAGAATTGAGTCCATAGTGTGAGAAATGAGTCCGTGGTATCTCACAAACTTTAAATCAAGTTGTATATTTCAGAAATGAGTCTACAGTGTATAATAATAATACCAGCCTATAAGTCCCACTGCAGGGAAAAGACCTCATAAATAGAAGGCATGAGCATAAATCACCATACTTGCTCAAGTGCCACGCCGAGTAGTGCCGGTCGCGAATAGCACTACCCCATTTCTACCCGTGGGTGTCGTAGAAGGCGACAGAGGGATATTGACCAGAGGATGGGCAGCAGCGTCCTTCTGAGTATCATAACACCTACTGCGATCGCCAACATGCATCGGCCAAGCATGGCGATTACGGCTGAACCCCCCTTGGGGGAGACCTGTGCCCAGAAGCAGCAGCAGTGATGATGATGATGATGATGACTTGCTCAAGGCGGATTGGTAATATCAACACTTTATTCATCATTATATTATTATAAGTCCAGGTTTCCTCAGGATGTTTTCCTTTACCGGTGTCAATGATGTCCAAGATAAACTTAGACAGTACATATAAAATTGAAAAAGTCACATTGATAATTTTCTCTACAATCTCGATTTTTTCGATTTCACGGCTAAACTACTGAACTAATTTTGATGAAATTCGGTACAGACTAAGCTTCAACCCGAAGAAACGTGGTCCTTAACTGCTGGCCTTTTAGAGAAGCTCGGAGTCACGCAGCGAGCCATGGAGAGAACTATGCTCGGAGTACATAAATACTCCGAGCATAGTTCTTATATAGTTCTGTGCCATAATGTGAGTATATTTACCTCCTGTACTGGCCCACTGTTGGGCAAAAGTCTCAACCATAGCCTTCCACTCTTCCCTATGCGGTGTCCTCTCTCGCGAATCTCTCATAAACGTCACTAATTCGTCACGCCAGCATTTCCTTTACCTCCCTCAGCAACGACACCTGTCTTCTAGCACCTACTGCATGACGACTTAATGCCATCTGTCATAACACATTGTACAATCAACAGCCAAAGTAGATGATCAAAATCAAAAATTCAATACTAATTTACTAACACTAATTTATATAATTTATTACTAGTTTATTTATTTGATTGTCACACACATACTTTTCAATCACTTCGAAGCCACACAGTTCTGACGCGAACTCCGTTCATTACTATTGAATTTCTGATTTTGATCATCTACTTTTGCTGTTGACTGTACTAACATGACCCGCCCAATCCCGACTTATTTAGGCGATTCCTGTTTTTAGTGTTAGTAAAAATAAAATAAATAACTTAATGACTAATGTTACTAAAAAGGCTATATTTCTCCTCAACTAATATGGATCCTTACTCATCACAACAGTAGGTAGTTCCACCAAGCCGATGCTTAACCGGCCCGGCCATCGAGGCGGTCCCTTTTCTTATTGTGGCGTAAGTATAAAAAGCCTTGCAAATTACATAAGATACATTAAGTCTAAAAACTGAATCAACACTTTTGAAAATCGTTTTTAAGAGAACTTTTATTGATAACAAAATAAACTTTAAATGTTCTAACATAAGCTTTAAAACTCTTGGCGTATACGTATAAATTTAATTAAAATCAATTAATTGATTTCCAAGATTTTAGCCTTGAAAATTATATGAGATCATAAACAGTTTTACGTAAAGTTTTTACTTTGTTTTCGAGGCAGAGCGATGTGTAAAAAAGCCGTCAAAAACCCGGTACTCAAACTAATCAGCGTCCGCAAAAAAGGCTAAAGATAATCGAACAAAATGTTAAAAGGTGACAAAAAAATCTAGTCGTGTCAATATAGTCACTCTATAACTTCTTAGAGCTTACTTAATTCGGAAAAAAGGACCAATCCACTATCTCTCAATAAAATAATTACGTCAAACAAACTAACTACATCTTCATGTAAATTACTATTTAGCAATAATAAATATATTCTAAGCATTTGTTTTTAATGTAATTGAACTGTTACATTAAAAACAAATGCTTAGAATAGATTTAGAATTCTATTAATCAATCATCATCAGCCTGATGACGTCCACTGTTGAACAAAGGCGTCCCCCATGGAATCTCAAAAGGAGCGGCAACCTACCCCTTGCATCTTATAACAAATCTACTAGGTCATATTTAATGAAAGGGTAGGTAGACTTGCACATGTAAAATTTTAATAAGAATAAGAATATGAGTAGGGTAAAAATACAGAATAATATAGAAGTCTAGCCTAAAACGCACTATTTAAAGGATACGCAAGGGTAGGAAGATAGGTAGCGCAGCCGGCTCCAGCCAGGACGACAATCAGGAAAGGGCAGGACCGAAGAAAGAAGACTGGCGCGCAGTCTGCTCCAAGCTCGGGAACGGAGATCCCAGGCGGACCTTCCAGTAGGATCCGCCCTGGGTAGTGCAGGCACGCGTCAGCTCGTCGGCTCTGATGAAGACCCGATTCCGTTATAGACTGGTGGACTTCAGTAGACTTTGAAGTTTTATGATGATACTAGTTACAATCCAAATCTCGACTGAATGATCTCTGTCAGCGCGCCGTATATAGGGTGACTGGTAATTAGTGTACGATACTTAAACACGTGATTGTGTTCATGATAACAAACCACTTTCCCGAAGAAAAAAAGTTTTTTGGACTGGTTCACTTTTATCACAAAAACACAACAGCCGTATGAAATTCACGCGCGCGCACGCCTGTGACCTAAAGTGAACCAGTACAAAAAAAAACATTTTTTTCTTCGTGAAAGTTGTTTGTTATCATGATCACAATCACGTGTTAAAGTATCGTACACTAATTACCAGTCACCCTATATAGTCCGCTTCTTCCGAATTTTCATATTTCTAAATATGGTTTTTCTTCTTGCCGTCATATAATCATTCCATCTGACTGACAAGTAGAACCAGCCAGGCTTAAATGTTGGCTACATTTAAGCCTGGCTGGTTCTACTTGCCAGTTATATCAGACCTTCATAAAATCATGAGTGCGTATAGAATTTTTTAAATATAATTTAGTTATTTAGTAACAATCGTAATTACATCTAGAATACATTTAAATATTAATGAAAATAAATTAATTTATAAAAGCCAAAAGGCTAGAAGCCGAGTCACAGAAAAATAACTAACAGTTGTCAATGTTTTGACAACTGACGTACAAGTCATAATAAAAATAATGAATATTGAATTTCAGCCAATTCTATGAAAACGAGAAGTATATTTAGTATATTTGTAAGAAAATACAAGGAATACAATATGATCATAAATGACATGTAAGTAGAATAATAAATAATTTAACCTACCGGTTACTCACGATCTTGACGATGTCGTCAGTCCATATATATTATATTGGAAGGCCTACTAACCCTCAGTTATCAGACAAACGCACGGAATTACAATTAACCAGCGTTAAATATAAAAAATGATTACATTTAGTTGGAAAAACGAAAGAAATATTGTGTTTTACGTGTGTTGGTTGATTTTGACAGATCTATCAATATAATAATAATAATAATATGTGGGGACATTTCACACATGGCCATCTGACCCCAAACTAGGGAGACCCTGTACCATGGGTGTCAGACAACTGATATACATACACAAATACATTTTAAATACATACATATATATAAACAACACCCAGACACAAGGCAAACACAAGTGCTCATCACACAAATATTTACCCTGGGCGGGGATCGAACCCGCAACACTCTGCGCCGCCGCAAAAATAACCAATAACCAATTGTAAAATTCTTCACTTAACTCTAAAAACTTTTAGTTTTAAAATAACATTAGATAAAAAGCCCAAACCTCACTGGCGTTGCCATCACGTACAGTAAAGCTGTTTACAACGTTCACAAAAAACCTTCTTGTTTTAAAACCTTACCAAAACATGTGAAACGCTGTCTAAACTCAGCTTTAATAACTGTCACGTCTCTCCAACTTATTCTTTGGCCATTAGAACTCGGGTCACGCGTTGCCCAGGCCAGGGGGCGCGTGAAAAATATAACCACATGACAGATAAACAGGCCCTTGATTTGTTTCTGCTGCTGCCTTGACAAATAACAAGACTGATGTTAGTTGGAGCTTTGATGTTATCAGATTAGGGCATGTTTTCCTTCAGCTTTTTTGTTGAATCAACGTTTGATGTCGCTTTGAGAGTGATGGGGGATAGTGTAGGGAATTAGATAAGTACACTAGTATATATACTATGCTGTAATATTATAAATGGGTAAGTGAGTTGGTTTGTTACGCTTTGACGCCTAAAATACTATAATATAATTTTTTAAGAAAGAATCATGGCAAAAATAAAGATGTTTAGAGTTGAAATTCAAATTCTTATATTCTTGGATATCTAAAGAGTATGTTCTGGCATTTACAATATTTTTAAAACATCGCAAAAAAAGTGAATAGTTTAACGAAAACCTCATTATTTCAGAACGATACGGCGACTGACAGTAACAGTGACACTGACAGCCGCCATTTCGCAGTTCTTACTCTGAAATTGCATCGTTTTATGGCAATTAGTATCACAAATAATGATGAAATAATTTATTCCACACACTTGTCACATCACTTGTTTGCCAATTTGATAGATCCGTTAACGTCGCTTGTCACTTTCTTTTTTTTATAAACACAAAATGGGCATCGAGATGAAACGAAAAAGTGTTATTTTCTATTTTATTTAACAAACGATCGGGGACAATCATGGATATTAGAATTTAGTTCACAAAATATAACGTTCAAGGAAACAACTAATTTGACATCTCTAACTCTAGATATCTCTCTCATATTTATATCTGGTTCTTATATTTTGTTGCTGTTCTTTTCTTTAGCTGCCTGGTAGTAAGAGATGCCAATTGTCTAATTAAAGTTTAGTTTGTGAACTAGGGAAACGACACCACATTTCAGCCTAAAGACGTCCACTGCTGGACATAGGCCTCCCCAAGGGGGGGTTTTGCCATAATCGCCACGCTTGGCAGGCGGATTGGAGATCGCAGTATGGTTGTTACAAAGGCACAGAGAATGCTGCTGCCCATTCTCTGGTAAGCGAAACGACACCAAGGGATACGACACCAATATACAGATTTAGGTGCCGTTTCCCTATTTCACAAATAAAAATACTGCTTGCTGTTGCTTAAAATTTGCCTGTGTTGTCACAGGACAACACAGGCAAATTTAAAGCAAAACCAAACATCAGTGACTACAAATAACAATAGCAAATCTGCCGCAACAGACAAAGGGAACCAAAGCCTGGTTTTAACAGCATCATTGAATTTTGATCACGGCCGCGATCCCAAGGATGATGATTGGTTGCCTTCTACATGATTCGAGCACAGAATAGGTAGATTCAGAAGGTTCGGTTATTACAATGAGGGTAAACGTACACATACAACAAAATATATCTTTTTTCTTTTCTTTTTATATTGTTATAGGCTTGTGTTTGACCGCAACTCACCTGATCTTAAATGATGATGCGGCCTAAGGTAGGTCACGCTTGCCTAGGATAAACTGGTTCACTCGTGCCTTGAAGATACCCAGATTATATGTATCGGGGAATAGAGAAGCGGGCAGTGAATTCCACAGTCTGGCAGCTCGCACAATATAATGTGGAAGCAAAGCGCTTGGTTCGAGACCGTGGAGCTTCAACCGTATAGCGGTGACGCTTCGCCGTATCCCTGTTCGTCCGGTGATGGAATGGGGATGGGGAATTAAGTTGTGCAATTCCAAAGCACACTCTCCGAAATGTACTCGATAAAATACCGATAGGCTGATCGGATCGGGATGTTGCAACCGAGCATGGGCAAAAGTACCAATGAAATTTTGTCTATTTCACATGTCCTTCCTAAGTTTACCTAGGATTCACTGACATCGGTAAAGAAAAACCTCGTCAGGAAACCTGGACTAGTAGTAACAAATACAATTCAGTAATAGCCAATGCGCCTTGAGCAAGCGTGGTAATTAATGCTCGTTCTTTCTCTGTATGAGAAGAGGCCTTTGCCCTATAGTAGGACAATAACAAGCTGATACAGCTTATGCCCGTGACTTTGTCCGCGTGAACATCGGTTATTTGCAGGATTTTATTGCTTTTGCGCGGATACCTCATTATTTTAAAAAATAAATACAAACCTATTCCTTGTACATCAGCTATCTGCCAGAGTTTTTTTTTTAATTGGACCTGCCCTTTTTGTGACTAACAGGAACAAACTAACAGACAGACATACAGCAAAAATGTTAAAAATAGATTTTATTGCAATATGCACCATGTAAACATGCATAATTATGCATTTGGTAAAATCTGTTATTTTGACATTACAAACAGATACTACAATTTTACGTTTATCTACATGTGTATAGGTTTTTACATAGACATATTTACGTACAGCGACAGCAACCCCACTCACAACTGTCAATTGTTTGAAATCTTCTCTTTTATCTTTTCATTTGTGTGCGTACGCCGCGCCGCCGTTTCGCTTGTTCTAGGGGGTGGACCTTCTGTAGTTATCTATGCTGTGATTCGTGTTAGGATTATACAGCACATTCATTATATCAGGCCAAGCTTTTGGCAGTAATTTTACCGTATTGTTGGGCCTAATATTAGGATTCATCGTATAGACAGACGGATTGGAATAGCAATTTGATTTGTACCAGTGACCGGATGCATCAGCCAGCTGATTTACTGGTAGTGAAATTCGTTTTATTGGCTCGAAACAACGGAAGAAACAGTCTAACAGGAATAGGATGCAGTTGAATACCAGTGTTTTACACGGAAGAACTGCCTTGTCTGACCTCTATAATCCATTTACTGAGTAACACGATATCCCTTGGTAAGACCGGTTATCAGACGACTACCGTAATGAGCGTCAAAAATCTACGAATGACAGCCGGGACCAACGGCTTTACATGCTTTCCAAGGTACGAAGGGGTCTCGGTATGAAACGGATGGTCACCCATCCACGAACCAACCGCGGCAAGCTTAACCATAACCTATCGATCCGTATGGCTTTTCTTGTGAAACCATATTTATAACCCTCATCCACATACAGTTAACACACACTCACACACTCCCTCACACACCCCACCCTCTCTTACATCCAGACACACACACACACACACACACGCACACACGCACACACACAACACACACACACACAGTTTTTAATTTTTTCTGTACTTATTCTTAGTTTAATTGTTCAGGTCTTGCTGCAATCAACTGGTAGATCGACACAGTCCTTAAGTTATCATGAATATTGTTTTTTTAATATAGCTTGATAGCTGAACACTGTCTCTCAAGATACAGGGAATCCTAGTTTGAGAGGCAGGGCTCAACAATATTGTGTACAGATTTTGTCAGCATATAAATAAGCACCTGTTTTAAACAATTGATTAATAACAGTAAAAAAAAAATGTGTAAAAATTTCAGCTGATTCCTTTCAGCCGTAGTCCACATATTCAAACAGTCATCTATCCTCACAAACTTCATTAATAATAGCAGTAGGATAGCAGGATGTATCAATTTTATGAAAGCATGTCGTTTGCATTCAACATAAACTTAGAGAAAGATATTGATATAAAAATAATTAATATACCTACATTATCTGTCCAAGTTAGAATTAGATTATTTTTATGTTTTTAAAGAAAACGTAGGTAAGTAATTATAAAGGACAATGCCAGAAACTCTATAGAACTTTGCCCCACTCAATAAAAGTCATGTGCAATATGTAGCATCTTACTGTTTATTTATTGCTGATAACTAAACATTAGTCTTAGTGACTGTAGAACTTGCGGTTTCCGTTTAAATCTAAAAACAATAATGACATTGATTATAGGTTAAATTGTATTTTAGGTAAAATGAGTTTGTATTTTGTAGGTAGGTATTTCGTAATCCGCAAGCTCTAAAGAAAACAATTTAGTATAGAAAGGTTCTATATTCATTACAATTATTTTCATTAATTTACTTTTTCTGTACATGTGTTACTTTTTCTGTACATGGGTGGGGCAGGATCGAGCATTGTCATTTCGCTTTTAAAAGCTTTGTTGGCTTCATCATTATGTCTAAATGTGGTAGAAAATAATACAATTCAGTTAGCCACAAACCACTACTACTAAAAATGATTATCGACGCACCCTATTTACACAAACGTGTCTTACCTACATCTATATTTAATATATAATACAGACACCACGAAAAATAGAGACATAACCAGGAAATTATGACACACACAGACACACCCCTTCATATCATAACCGTTCGAAAAATTTCTTTGTTCCCTATATTTACAACGCACACATAGACAGTTCGGAAAGGCGTTATTTACGACTAATAGGGCCAGGCACATCAACGATATCGCTACCAGGCTTTGTATATACCTATAGCTACTAAAACTGTCATATACAGGCTGCGTTTTTATGACATTGTTCCGAAATAGAATGGGTGGAAAAAACACGTCGATATTGACGTATCTTTTTCAGGCCTAGTCATTATAATATGTCTCTGATCTATTTATAGCATTATGGAAATATTGGGAAATTTTCAAAAAGTATTTACAATATCGACGACACATACAAGACGAAATGTTCAAGGTCGCGGTCAGCCGGTGGATGCAAGCAGCAAGTTACCAAACAATGGAGTCTTCCGGCTGAATGATGATGATTTACAAAATACAATTGTTTGTTTGCTGTAAATAAACTTCAAACCAAATTAACTCCCAAACCAAAGAAGTTTAAATAAACACTAAAACAACAACAAACAAACATTGAAATTTTAAATTATTCCCAAACGTAAAATAAATAATCCCTGCATGTAAATGATTCCCCTTCACTTAAGTATGCACAACCCTATAACAGAATTACAGTACCAACACTGAAATAACCCTTCAACAGCGATTTCTTCAGCACTTTATTGGTCCCAAGTCGGTCACAAAACTGGCATTGACTTGTTCCGTGATGCATGTGAGGGTTGTATATCACTGCGTTGTTTATTGCATGTTTTGTTTCCCTTTAAACTGTTAAAAAACATTGTTCTATTTTTAACGTCAAAACTTCTTTTATTTTTCTTCCATACTAATTAGAAAAATTATAATGAAAATGTCAGGGGATACAGTTTAGTATTGCATTACATTTCTATCATCACCATCCAAAATTGAGTTACGCCACTTGGTAGCTAAAGGATCAAAGAATAATTATCATTTAATAACATATTCACTTTAGTAGCAATAAATTATTTACACAGTTTGAACGACTACCCAATTTTAAAAAACATCTAACATTTCGGACAGTTTTCAAACCAACAAACTAACTGTTGGGTTAAACCCCAAAATACCTACTTACTAAATTTAATTTATAAAAATAGCATTACATTTACTCTCTTAAATTTAATTTTAAAGCTATTCTTCTTTGTGAACAGGCTGTATATCGACGGGAGCGTAGAACAATTTATCACGACGAGACATCGCCTCTGTTGTAATCCTTTTGGGACTAATAAGACTACTACAAATTGTAGTTGAGAGATTTCTCGACTCTGTTAAGTGATATCTTTCTTCCGATCTTTTTGAAAGAAGCTGTTTTGTTACACACTTATCCAATTTCTGATTTATGAAAGAAAGATAAAAAGATAAACGCGTTTATTGGCATTGCAGTTAAAATAAAATACACCTTATTTTTTTTATATGTGTCCCACTGCTGGGCAAAGGCCGCCCCTTTCCCTTCCAAACTTCTTCTCTCCGATCTTATGCAATCTCTGCCCAAATTTGCCCTCAAATTTGGTCAGATCGTCACACCACGGGGCGGGGCGATGGCTTTAAAACTATTAAAACAGAAAAAAAATATATATTTAATGCTAAAAAGGCCTCAGCTCAGCATAATGTCTGATGCCAATACAAAATGCGCCACCTGGCCGTGATTTTCAGCTGCGGCCCACGAGTGCCATATGATTGATTGATCTGAGTATACGTCATTCGAAGGCCCTGTGATGTCAGGCCAGTATTAATGTCACAAATTTTCTTTTTTTTTTAGTTTATCTTGGACATTGTGTCTACTGTCATCGGTAAAGGAAAACGTCCGCGACGTGAAGAAACTTGGACTTATAATAATATAAATCTGAAATCACCAATCCGCCTTGTGCAAGCGTGATCGATCGATCGATCGGTCGTGAAGCGGTGATTAATACTCGTGCTTGGTCTGTATGAGAAAAGGGATTTACCTAGCAGTGGGATACCAATAGGGTAATATTATTATCCGATTTCATCAATTTTAGCTATCTTTATTCGATATTCATGAAAATCGGGTAAATAGTCGTAACATTTATTTACCTTTCGATAATAGAAAATATTTTTTTCCGTGTTTGTTAAAAAAATGTTGAGACAGTAAATAGAACTATTAAGATGCTATTTTTTATTTCACACATTTTTTACTAGATGATTGAGCGTTTTTTATCTAAATTCAAAGTTAATGAATTAACATTGCATTTTTTTATTGTTTAGTTTAATAGTTACAGGGTTTTCTTTTTTATGATTCGTGAAATATTGTATATAAAGTTAATATCTATTTTAGTTAATTATCAACAAGATAACTGAAAAATCTTGATTACAAAAAAAAATTCTTCCAACTTAAAACAAAAACGCCTAAAAGAAAAAAATGCTCATTATTTTACCGATCCATCATTATATCAAAACAGCCAATAAACTGAGCCAATCAAAATAAAACCCGCTGTATATTGACCTCTAGCGATACCCTAACAAACAATTGATAGCAAGGAGACAACGACTCCATTGAGTCGCTCCAGACTAATAAAAGCATTGAAGAATTCTGAGACACGATTTAACGATAGATTTATTGTTTTTCTGTCAATTGAGCTGTAAATGTAATATTAGATTCGTTATTGCAGTACAATAGAATGCAATACAATGAACTATACTATACTATGGAATGCTAAAGTAATCCATACTACTATTTTTACTATTATATAATTATTTATCCATGTTAATATCCATACAAACAAATGTAAAAGCTTTTTGGCGTTACGCTAAATCAAAAAAAACTTTCAGAGGTGTTCCTAACCAGGTTTCATGGGGTGATCGTGTTGGTGAGGGTGGTAGTGGTGTGGCTGATCTATTTGCAGACTACTTTGCATCTGTGTACGGTGATAGTCAACAGCCTAGTAATTTGACTCCAGGTTGCTCTTCGTCCAATTACAGTATGTATTCCATTAGCATAGCTGAAAATGACGTTAGAGATAGCATTAAAAAGTTAGATCTAAATAAAGGTGCTGGTCCGGATGGGCTTCCTCCCATTTTTATTCGTCTCTGCATGGATGGTCTTATTGTACCACTGCAGATAATATACAATAAATCCCTTATGGAAGGTACGTTCCCCGATTTATGGAAAATCTCACATGTTATTCCTGTACATAAATCTGGTAGTATGAATGACGTAACTAACTATAGACCAATCTCTATTATATCACAATTTGCAAAGATATTTGAGGGCCTTATATACAATGTATTTTATTATCACCTCCGGCATATAATCAGTTCGAAGCAGCATTGTTTTGTGTCAAACCGTTCTACTTTGTCTAACTTACTTATTTACACTACTTTCATTGGTAACACCTTTGAAGCCAGGGGTCAGGTTGATGCTGTTTACACAGATTTTGCAAAGGCCTTTGATCGTGTCGATCACTCAATTCTTTTTATGAAATTGAACTGTGCTGGCATTCATGGCTCTCTGTGGCGGTGGTTCGAGAGTTATTTAAATAATCGTTCTCAAATAGTTGCCTTGGCAGGATATGAATCTGTACCTTTTTCTCCTGGCTCTGGCGTTCCACAGGGCTCTAAGCTTGGCCCTTTGCTTTTCTTGGTATTTTTGAATGACCTGTTAGATTTAAAAAATTGAGATTGCTTAGCTTACGCTGATGATTTAAAGATATACTGCAGGATATTGGACCTGAGTGATTGTATGAAGCTTCAAAAAGATCTTGATGTCCTTCAACAATGGTGTATCAATAACAGAATGACGCTCAATGTTAAAAAATGTTAGACTATTACATTCACGAATAAAGTGAATTACATTCAATTTGATTATCATATAGATGGGTCGGTACTGAGCAGAGTGTCAGTCATCCGTGATCTAGGAGTACTTTTTGATACAACCCTATCCTTCCGTGCTCATGTAGATACTATAGTTGCTAAGGCTAAAAGAATGCTTGGCTTTATAATCCGCATGTCAAAGCCTTTCCGTAATTGTAGTAGCATTATTATACTCTATAACGCACTGGTTAGGAGCTCCTTGGAGTACTGTTCCACTATTTGGTCTCCCTATTACCAAGTTACATTAACAATATTGAATCTGTTCAGGCCCGCTTTGTTAGGTATTTATGTATAAAAAATGGAATCCGAAAAGCTATACCTGACTATAGCGATAGGTTATGGCACTATAGGATGATTAGTTTGAAGGAAAGACGGATTCATTCAGACTTACTTGTATTACATAAAATTATAAATGGTTCCATAGACGCGCACTTGATCAACTATTTTTACTTTAGAACTAACCAACGTAGCAAGCGATATCATCGCATTTTTTAATTACCTACATCCACCTTAAATACCACCTTTAATAGCCCCCTGACGCGTATCATCATCATCATCATCATTTCAGCCGAAAGACGTCCACTGCTGGACATAGCCCTCCCCCAAGTGGCGCCACATTGACCGGTCCCGTGCGACTCGCATCCAGCGGATCCCCGCAACCTTTACCAGGTCATCGGTCCACCTAGTGAGAGGCCTTCCAACGCAACGTCTACCGGTTCGCGGTCGCCACTCTAGAACTTTTCGACCCCATCGGCCATCTGTTCTGCGAGCAATGTGCCCTGCCCACTGCCACTTAAGTTTGGCAATTCTTCGGGCTACGTCGGTAACCTTGGTTCTCTTGCGGATATCCTCATTTCTGATTTTATCACGCAAGGAAACTCCGAGCATAGCCCTCTCCATTGCCCTTTGGGTGACTTTAAGCCTTCTGATGAGGCCCATTGTGAGCGACCACGTTTCGGTCCCGTATGTAATCACTGGCAACACACACTGGTCATAGACTTTCGTCTTGAGACACTGCGGTAAGTTGGATGAGAAGATACCACGCAACTTCCCGAACGCTGCCCAGCCGAGTCGGATTCGACGATTGACCTCTTTCTCGAAGTTAGACCTACCTAACTGGACCGTTTGTCCCAGGTAGACATAATCGTCTACAACTTCGAGTGTAGAGTCTCCGATCTTAATAGGAGTGGGTGTTACATGGGCATTCAACATGACCTTGGTTTTGTCCATGTTCATTTTAAGACCCACTCTTTCGGAAGCTCTACTGAGGTCACCGAGCATTGTACCAAGGTCCTCCATGGTCTCAGCCATGACCACTATATCGTCGGCAAACCGAAGGTGAGAGATGTACTCGCCATTGACGTTGATGCCTAGCCCGCTCCAGTCCAGAAACTTGAAGACATCCTCCAATGCAGCGGTGAACAGTTTCGGAGATATGACGTCTCCCTGTCTCACACCTCGCTGCAGAAGGATAGGTTCCGAGGTCTGGTCCTGAAGCCGGACTGACATGGTGGCGTTTCTGTATAGACACTTCAACACCTCGATATACCGACGCGTATACTGACGCGTATGGCAAGGTTATATAATGAACGTTCCAACTTGACTGATTACCCTTCCAAAGTATTCTCTATGAGTTGCGCTTCATACAGACGCTCCCTACATAAACAGTGCGAAAAATGCACGTCTGTATAGCTCAAATTGTTTGGTTTTTTTTTGTAGTGCTTTTAGATTTAAGTCTAGTCACTAGACGCACTTTTTTTTAGTTTTTCTTCTTGTCTCAAATTTTTCATTTTGTCAATGTCATGCATACCTGTTATTTGCATGGTTACTGAAATGCTGATTTTTAAATGCTATTTTTATTTAAATTGTAAGTGACAGTGCTGTTGGTGTGCTTATAATAAATAAATAAATAAATAAATAAATACTTAGATAATTAATAATTATTACAAATGCGAAAGTAACTCCGTCTGTTACGCTTTCACGATAATAATTTAATTTAATTTATAATTTATATAATTATTATTATTTCTCTCAAAAAGGACACTGCTACAATTTGTGTATTTAAACATGTTTGCCTTAATCTAGGACCTTTGTGAGAGCTGGAGTCTGTACTAGGTTCGGGACCTGTATGACAGATCTCCAGGCTCACACCCTTTTAAATATTATCATATTTCATATTTGCGGCATCTTAATTCCGATTATACATAATAGGTACAGTTTTCGACACTTTTTATAGAGAGGTATTTAAATCTATAATAAAGGTGTGGTTATATAAAAATTTGTGAAGTGGTATGTGAAGTGTTATGTGAATTGATATTATTATATGATTGTGTGTGTGTGTGTGGTGCGTGAATGTGTGAGGGTGTTCTGTGTATGTGCATGTAAGTTCTGTGCGAGTGATTGTGCTTATTAGTAAAATTTAGTGGGAATTAGTGTGATTGAAATTATTTTATGGTTTGGAAGATACTTTCTGTACTTTCATAATCCATATCCAGCAGCCAGTTCCTTACAGTAGTTTTACATTTATATTTTACCATTGAGTACATATGTAAGATGGTATTAACTTTGTTGTATACATATGGACCAAGGAAATAAAAGAATCGTTGAGCTAGCTTTGAATGAACAGGAATGGAAGTACACACTGTATGCTTTCGTCTCAAGGCTTCAAACTTTTTGGGATTATACGAATTCTGGGAATGAACTGTTAGAATTAAATTTAAAATGAACAGTTTCCTAATAGAGAGGACGTTACAAGTTTTATAAAGTTCGGTGGTAGGAAATTGATAAGGAAGGGACCAACCTACTTTAAGGATCGCTCTTTGGGCACGTTCTAGTTTTAACAAATGAGTTTTTGCTGCTCCACCCCAGACAACTATACAGTACTGTGCAACTGACTGGCAGAGAGCTAGATACACTTGTCTAAGCACCTGTGTGTCGGCCACATGGCGGAGATTCTTAAAAATATATATCAATTTACGCAGTCGGGAGGTAAGTAAGTCTATATGATTATAAAAAGATAAAGAGTCATCTATCTGAACACCCAAATACCTTACACTATCCGTGCGACTTAGAACAGGACAGCCACATGGTGTTTGTAGTGATGCGTTACAGGAATGTGCAATCAATGAAAATTGGGATGATGAAGGTTTACCAACTTTTGATAGAGAAAGGGTAAGGTATACAGATTTGTCTACATTTAGAGTGAGTAGGTTTTGTGACAACCAGTCAGTAACAATATACGATGAAACGGCTGAACCGATTTTGATGAAATTTGATATGAGAATGGCTTGAACCCTGGGGAAGGAAATAGGCTACTTTTTAATCAGCGACTTCGTCTGCATCCACTATAACCGACATTCACGCGGAAGAGGTCGCGGGCAAAAGCTAGTAATATTATAAATGTGAAAGTAACTCTGTCTGTTTCGCTTTCACGACAAAACGGCTGCACCGATTTTAATGAAAGGTAGCTCGACCCCTGGGGAAGGAAATAGGCTACTTTTTAATCCGCGATTCGTCTGCATCCGCGATAAAATCTCTACCAACTATTTTCAGAATTTAATCAGGATTCTGTATGTCAATATTGTAGCTAGTGACATCAACCGCTTAGGGCCACGGGGCAAGATACGGATCTTGAAGATATCAGCGCTAAGCTAAGGCGACGCCCGGAGATTGCGTCACCTATCTCAGCCTCCTCGACTGATATTGGGATAATCTAGACGAGTCGACGTCATTTCATCTCTGAGGCTAAGATTTTGAGCTCAGATTTTTCGTCGACTTTTCTGTAAAAATGTGTGTTAAACGAGCTTTTACAGTTGGCAGGCAGGCATATGTTGGGCAACTTTTACGAAAAAATATTGCTTAGTAAATTGACTAATGTGATTTGCATAATAATGAATATACGGAGCTATGGCCAAATATAATTTAAAAGTTGACAGTCAATTTAGCTGTTATAGCTTATTTTAGTTTTTATTTTAGGTTCATCGTCTGACATTTTTATAACTATTTAGTGAACTATCTTTTTTCCGCGACGTCGTTTGCATGAATATCTGTTATCGCAGATGTAGACGAAATCGCAGATTAAAAAATAGCCTATATCGCATTTATAATTTTGGTATACTTAGATGACCCTGTGGTGCCCTGTAGGATGTCCGGGCTAGATGATGAGATGACTCTGTACAAATTATTCAAAAACTTTATTTTTTTAAAGAGTAAGTACCTACCTAATACTGAATTGTTTGCCCTTATAAAACTACCTTGTGGAAGAAGCAACAAGATTTTTTTTTTTCATTTAAATGACGTAAATGTGTCAGTGTTGCCAACATCAATACTGACGTTAATTTTACACTAGAGAAATAATGTGATTATTTTTTTTTCTTGTATTTATATTTTGTGGAACATTTTTTGTTTTATTGAAATCTTATTCGAATAGCAAAATTACACTAAAAAAATATTTATGCAAAATGATATGCAGTCAGACACAATTTGGACACACACTACAAAGTACAAAGTACAGTGACGTAGATAATGGTGCAGACAATTTGTCACAAGACAATGCCGTCGACCGTCCCCTTGAGACAACTTAAGCCACCGTCATTTATGCTGGGCTGCATTCACTGGTGTTGCCAGTACGATACAGTATGAATATTTGTAGGTTTGAGTAAATTATACATATATGTATTGTCCTACTACTATTTTAAATGCTAATGTTTGTGAGGATCGAAGGATGGATGGATGTTTGCTATTTCCCGCTGAAACGGCTGGACTAAAAAAAATATCTTAAAAAGAAAAGATTTGGTTTTTTGTACGTTTGTTTGTTTGTATCTAATGGATTACCACAAAAAAAAATACAATAGGAATGACTGAAAATAGATACAGCGTCCCTTTCTCGTCGCGTCGTTTCTCGGTTTTACATTCTTTCTTTCTTAGGGCGGGTTGTTTCAGACAGTCGGTTAACGTTACATACGGACGGATAAAAAGTTACTATGACGTGAAATGTTTAATGTACGTTAAATATAACGGGTTGTTTCATGACATAAAAATCCGTCAGTTAAAGTTATTCAAAAAGAGATTCCATAATATTTTGATGTTTGAAGTAGCTGTTTGACAACACAAAATTACGTTGACTGGTCGGTTATGATAATAGTAACTTTTTGACGTACGATTTTGTGAAACAATCCATTTTTTTTTTATTTGGCGATAATTAGCGTCATTTTTGACTATTACCGGTTGGTAATGTACAGTTGAAGCAACCCGCTCTAAGGAAGCTAGATTATTCTTGAGTACTAGATGCTATTCATTCAGTATTAAAAAATGGAGATCCGTAAGAATATTCACGACGATAGTTTCACGGACAAAATGTATAACGGTATTTTATTAAAACCCACACTAGTTAGGCATCTTGCTCCTGTATCGTGAGTACATTTACAAACATATAAACTCACATACACACAAAACCAGTTCCGGAACCACTTCGTGTAGTTCATACAAATATTTGACCCGGACAGAAATCGAACCCACGATACGCCAGATGCTTAGCCCCTGCGCCATTTATGTCATCAATTGATCTGGCTAAATACTAGGTACAAACCGTCAATGAAAAAAAAAATGGTTTTCATTTTGTTGAAAGTTTTAGATTTGATAGTAAAGTACTACATTTGTCATTTTAAATTAGTTTAACATAATTAATTTTATTACTGTGAGTTTGTGGGTTAGCTCTTTTCGACAGAAACAAACATCAAGTCTAAAACTGACACTTAATGTATCGAAATTCAGAATTTTATTAATTCTGAATTATTTTATTTATTTTATTAATTCTGAATGAAGAATTCTGAAAGAATTGAAGGTTAATAACATAAATAAATGAGATCAGCTAAATTTTACTTTACAGCGTGCAAATCATTATATTATATAGACAATTAAAAAAGAAAAACAAATGTCTATAATACAAATAGAATAAAATTAAAAATTAAAGCAAAAAAAAAAAAACAGATAGCCTGGAAATTATATGAAAAATTAACAATTTATTGTATGTAGAAAAAACCATACAGATTTGAGTACACCTGCCTTGTATTCCCGTACGTCTCCATCTGACCATCACAGTTTTGCCCAAACTTGCTTCGAAAGCTTAATAGCAGCATTCATTTGTTTCCAGGTGAACAATTCCCAAACCACCCGGGACCAACACCATCCCAACATTTCCTTGAATTCTCTTGCAGAACAAACGGCAACACCAAAGCCAGCGACGATAAAGGCAGTGTACCACAAGTGTGCCAATTAATGTGACGCGCAGTGTACTCAGTGACGCAGCAATGGTAGTAACAATTTATCACTAGTCGAGACAATGCGAGCCCGGGGGACATTTTAAGCTCACCGCTCCGTTATGCGTTTAGCGTACTTGTCGAGGTATATGTTTGTATCGTGGAAATATTTGTGTGGGAAAGATAAAAATGATAGTACAGTTCGAAAAAGGAATTGTTGAGCGATGTTGTTCGAAATTCAAATCTCAACTGCCATTCATATTTTGTTAGATATATTTTTTTAACATTTGCAAAAACTGGACATTCCCTGAACGTTCGTAAACTTTTTTGTTCTTTTCCGAACATGGCAACAATATGTTGACTAACTTCTAGCCTGTGATTTTATTTTGAACCACCGGCAAAACAACAGTTCTTATAAGTTTAGCGTGTATATCTGTGTATCTATTTGTGGTATCGTTCATCCAACGAATGTAACACTTTTGGCATATTGAATTGGATTGACATAACAAATGACAATACCAGATCCTGCCCCACCCATGTCCAGAAAAAGTGAATTAATGAAAATAATTGTAATGAATATAGAACCTCTCTATACTAAATTGTTTTCTTTAGAACTTGCGGATTACAAAATACCTACCCACAAAATACAAACTCATTTTACCTAAAATACAATTTAACCTATAATCAATGTCATTATTGTTTTTAAATTTAAACGGAAACCGCAAGTTCTACAGTCACTAAGACTAAGGTGTAGTTATCAGCAATAAATAAACAGTAAGATGCTACATATTGCACATGACTTTTATTAAGTGGGGCAAAGTTCTATAGAGTTTCTGGCATTGTCCTTTTTCGCCGAACAAGGTCACCGACATAGCTCTCAGAATATGCAAGTTGAAGTGTCAATAGGCAGTCCACATCGCTCGAAGAATCGATAACCGATGGTAACGAAAGGTTATCAAGTGGTGACCACGAACCGAAAGACGCAGCGTTGGTAGGCCTCTCACCAGATGGACCGACGACATCGTCAAGGTTGCGGGTACAACTGGTGAATGCAAGCGGTAGTTGCAGTTGTAGCGTTCTATGGGGGAGGTTTGGGTCTTTGTTCAACAGAGACCGTCTTTCAGCTGATGAACTTTATATAATTTTAGAGAGATCATTTTATCCAGTAACAAAATACACAAATCGGAAACAAGTCATTTGCTCAAACACCTAATTTTCGCTAACAAATCGATAGAAACTTTTCTAATCACCTTATCTTAAGAAGACAAGGCGTTGAACTTATACAATTAAGACTTCCATTAATTTGACTTGTTATTATGATAATATTGAGAAGTTTTGTCTGGATTGAAGCCAGGGCTGAGAATTCCTTTTTTGTTTTAGACATTTTTAGGCTAAGAGTTTGATTGGCTTGCTGTTCTGCAATGTCAGGTTTCTGGAAATATTTTCTTCATTTATCATTTTTTTTTGTAACTTGTTCATTTATTTTTTAACCAGATTTATAAAACACTAACTTGTGCCTCGTCGTTTTCGTTTGCGTAGACTTCACAACTTGGGTGTGATTCTGTAAGACCTCATTCTAAACTTCGAATCTGAATCCGCTGTGAGTTTCTTGATTGGCATTCCAAAAACTCGATTGATAATTCGAATATACACTAGCGCCACCCTTCCGAGCGAGTCAACGAGTTAAACTAAATTGACAGGAAGATTTCGACAGATAAAGTTTGAGATGACGTAAGAAGTGGCGTTCTGTAAGATAATTTCCCCGTCACGTCAACGCTCACTTCGCACTCGAACCCGATTCAAAGTGTCAAATATATCAAAATCATTTTGAACCTTATGCGAAGTGAGAGTGAATAGCGATGTGAGATGCGAGTTGTTGTTTGAATTTTACAGAATCGACCTACTTATCCGAAGTCCTAAATTATCCTACGAGAATACCAAAACGGGACTACAATTCTGACGTCCTAATTTGAGTTACTTAGAGATTTTCGATTTTCGAAATTTCATAAATCTGAATATCCCAAAAATCCATACTACTGCGTTTCTAATCAGCACGGCAGAAGTATTCAAGATTAATAATTTAAATGTGCCCCTACTATTTAGGGTTCCGTACTTAAAGGGTAAAAACGGGACCCTATTACTAAGACTCCAATATCCGTGTCTGTCTGGCTGTCTGTCACCAGGCTGTATCTCATGAACCGTGACAGCCAGACAGTTGATTATTTTACAGATGATGTATTTCTGTTGCCGCTGTAACATCAAATACTAAAAACAGAATAAAATAAATATTTAATGGGGAGCTCCCATACAACAAACGTAATTTTTTGCCGTTTTTTGCTCGATGTCTAATATTGTAAAGATACATGATACAAAACCCCCTTAAGGGAGACCTATGCCCAGCAGTGGGCGTCTAAAAGTTGACATGATGTTGATGATAGTACGCACATGAATGGCATAAAATTGCGCTTTACTTTACAATAATAATGATTTTAGCTCGTGGGTAAGATAACGCGGTCCAGATCGATCAGTCACTGGTAAGCTACGTTTGCCACGGTTGGCTCCGTGTCTTAGAAAGCACGTAAAGCCGTTGATCCCGGCTGACATTCGTAGATCTTAGACAGTCGTCATAGGTAGTCAGAAGCCAGAAAGGCTGACAACCAGTCTTACTTAGGGTATCGCGTTACCCAGTCACTGGGTTGTGGAGGAAATACAGGCAGTCGCTCCAGGTAAAACTTTGATTACAGCTACATCCAGTAAGACTGGAAGCCGACCCCAACTCAAATTGTAGGTGTCCCCTTGTTTCGCAGACAGAAATTTCATAGAATTTCGTTTCCGAGAAAATGTTTTATACTAATATATTCTGGTCCTTGTATTTTTATTTCGAATATTATTGTTTCAAAGACTATTTACTTGAATAAAACATATTTTTTGGTTAATAAACATATTAAACAGTAGATTTTTTTAACGAATATTGATTGTTCGGTGTATTTTTCCATGGTATTTATTTCAATGAAAATATATAAAAATAGATAATATCAAAATTATTGTCTTAAAAATCCAATCATTATGTTGTGCTACAAAAGTTATTGACAGAAACGAATCTCTGCAAAACCGACTCCACGTAGTCTTGTTTGCCCTACGCCTAGAGTGTAATTTAAATCCGCGTAGGTGCGGAGGGGCGAGGCGACCCGCGAGCTGAGGAGCAGGCAGCAAGCCAAAGCGGCAGTGGTGAGCGTGAATACCATCTGCGACGATAAGCTCACGTGAGACAGCCGGAGCCCCGCAGCGCCGGAGCCGACACAGAAACCATTCCTGCTGCATGTTGCATGCTCGCTTGCAGCATACAAGCAGTAGGTTGGGTTACAACTAATACTCCCATTCTTGGTACAAAGAATATTTTGATTTGTAATTCTATAATATGATTATTCTAACATTAACCTTATGTGAAACTAAAATCAATGATTTAAAAATAATTAAAGTAAGTATTCTGCGTATTGATTATTCTATGAAACGAAATTATGAGACGAACAACGTACAGCCCAATTTGTAAAACCGTTTGCATTGTTATAAGCATTAAAAACATACACATAACCTATAAAACAATTACTTCACCAGTTTTACGCGGTGAACGTAAAGATAAGCCAACATTGCACTGTTAATGAAAATCAATAAGACACCCTCCACCACCTGAAAACTGAAAATGAAACAAGAACCTCACAATACATTACTTGTTTCCTTAACACCTTTTGTTAGAAGTTTCGTGTTAAAACTGCAATGTATAACTATCGTTTCGTTTGTAACAAACATAACAAATGTTTGACGTTAACTGGGTCGCTATGGAGGCGCGAAGTTAGCGTAGTTTGGAAGTTTGCCAACCCTGAATTAGGGCTTGCACTTCATTAAGTAAATTGATAAAAGGTAGATACCGGCACTGGTTCTATTTAGGGTTGTACTAGGCTAAATACCTACAGAATCGAAAGAAGAGAGAATTATTTCAGCTGTACATCCAACTAAAATGTTATTAAACAGCTAATAGTATCCACGTAAACAATTATGTTTTTTAAAGTCAGCAGTTAAAGAACATGCTTGTGTTACTTGGAACTGTTGCATTGTTTTTCCTAATTTAATTTTATTGACCGGAAAGTTCCCGGAAAATATAGTGATAAAACTATACTAATATTATAAAGAGCTACGAAATTTTTGAGTTCCGCACCTCAAATGGATAAAACGGAACCCTTATAGGATCACTTTGTTGTCCGTCTGTCTGTCTGTCAAGACCCTTTATTTGGGAACGCGTGGAGGTATCGAGTTGAAATTAAAACCATATACTTAAACATATCTCTTGATGCCGTAAAAAAATCAACCCTCTATGCCGTTTATGTCGCAAAAAACGCATTTATAATCTTAAGATGATTAAAGTATGGATAGGGTATGGATTAATATAGAAATGTGGATATGTACCTACAAATATGTACGGAACCCTCGGTGGGCGAGTCCGACTCGTACTTGTTCGGTTTTGTTTTGTTACTTGTTATCTCAGAAACTGCTTTATCGATTACAAAAATTATTTCACTGAAAGAAAACTACACTATTACCGGGTGTCGTAGACATGGTATACGACTTCCACGTAGAAAAAGTCACAGGCAGAAACTTACTTAAAAAAGAAAAGTACTTGCAATTAACAGCCTGAAAATACCCCACTTCTTTAATAAACTAAAAGCAATAGAAATTGGTAAAATGAACTGCCGTAAAATACGAGCGTCATTATACTATCTCCATTATTCATCTCTTGGTGACAATGAGAGAAAAATTGCATATTGTTATTATTTGATAAATGACTAGTATTGTCCCACGCTACGGAGGAGCGAACGTGAAACAAAGGATACGGGCCTTTTATGATAAGAAAACAATGTAAGTAATTGTAAAATTGTATAATTAATATCTTTTATTTCTGTTAGAGTGATCTGGGTACGGTATCTATGATATTCTAAGGCAGACAGTTTCTTCCCACCCTCAGTGTGAGATTGTTTAAAAATTCTAAACCAACAGAGACGTAATTTTCGGTCAGTTGTTTAAGCTTTTCAGTTTTCCAGACAAACGTGCAACACGTACAGTCAAAATATATATGGAATAGCTATTCGGGTTCAACTCGACTCGAGGCAGAAAACATTTTTTTTATCACTAAATTCTCAGCATGTGTACTGTTATATTGTTCAGTCTTTCTATTGATTTTAGTAAGATTCCTAACTTGGTACCGTGACCCTGTTAGGATCACAAACAGCACACTAAACAACAACCTTAAACGTAAAGGTTTCGTAAAACTAAACACACACAGAGACTTGAAATGTAACCGACCCATTATACCCCACAACTACCCACAAAAGCAACAAAAACTTCAGTAGCACCCCTTAAAAAAGAAAAGTTCTCAGAGAGAGGCCGACTCGTTCGTGTGTAGCCGATATGTGTCCACAAATTCTAGCAAAAAGGCCTGCTCCAATAAAAAGTCTGTGAGATATTGCGATGGTCAATACTGCCAGTAATATGGATGTAAATGTGGATTCGTATGTACGAAATATAGGATTGAATATGTAAGTTTTCTTGTTGGCTACGTAGTGAGTGATTAATAGGAGTTTGGTAGACTTTTGGTGTTACTCGATTTTGGGAAAGTTTTTCTTAAAAAACTTACTAGTAAGTAGAATTCATAGAAATTTATGTAAAGGTTAATAGTACAACAAACTATCAATTACTAATATAGAAACCCCCTGGCCCTCTATTACATGGATAGATAGATAGTTAGGACAGGGACAGGTATATGGACTATCGCTCATTATAGTAACACGGCTCCAACACCAACAATTTGTCATTCAAATTAGACCTTCAAATCGTAAGCGTTAAAGTATTTTTTATAATGACAAAATAATAAGGTAAAGTCTTGAGAGCGGTGCGCTCGCCCCAGCAGCTAATAATGGTTGTTTTTTTCTACCTAGACATTGCAGTGCTGGCTTCAGTGCACTCGATCACATACTCGAAAGCCGATCGGAATAATCCTAAGTTTGTTTATAAAGGAATGGACAACAATAACGGAACTATTTATGCAAATAAATAGAATAACAGCTTTTTACTAAGTGCATATGAATGTTTACCCAGTATTTATAACAAAAAAAAATCATTTTTATTTCTTCTGTCTGTCTCTTTGTTCTGGCTGGTGCGATTATGACGGAACTTCCATTGGCTTGTAGCCGATTTTATAAGGGGTAACATAGGCTACTTTTGTATTAGAAAAAAAAAAATGGATGCCGCACAAAAAAAACACAAAAGTAAACCGACATTCACACGGACGAAGTTGTGGACTTAAAGTAGATGTAAATCCCATACAACAAATGTGATTTTTTGCCATTTTTGTGCTCGATGTCTAATGTAGTATAGATAATAGTACGGAACCCTTCGTGCGCGAATCCGACTCGCAATTGACCATTTTTTTTTGGCCTACCTTTCTGTGGTCTCCTTGTACCACGGGTGTTATTGTCGGCTCGGTTGCACACCAGTATTCAGAAGACGTCAGCTCTCGCTCGCGTCACTCTCGTGACTGTCTACTCACTACTAACTAGGTACCAGTATGTCTATTCGGTTACAATCTCCCTCGGTGATGTAACACCTGAGTTACACTTGTAGACTAAGCTACGTTAAATGAAAGATATTATCGACTTGTAGAAGATTGTATTAATCAGATTAGCGAGAGGAACTTTAAATAGACCGCAGCTCTGAGCTTAGCTGGGGCTCAGTGACAACACATGTCATAGTATATAAAAACTATCTTCTACATCATTCAAATATATTCTAAGGTATCCAGAAGGTTCTAACCATAGACTAAATAGTTATGGCTTCATTACATAAAGCCTCTATCGTTGGGCAAAGCTCTACAGTGAACACCAAGGTGAAGTGAGTTGTCATCCGTCCGTCTGCTTTGTCAATCCCTAGCTTCGGGACGGATGACAGCCTCACTTCACCTAGGTGTTCACCGAGGGAGAGTATAACAGAATAGCTCTACTGTATGCTTGAGATAACATTATTGGCCAGATACAGAAACACTACACTCTCCGTCTCCATCCTCCCACATTTATATTGATAACTCTTTCAATCACGTGCATATCATCTGTATGTAGAATTTTACCAATATCCTGTAAAAAGAGAAGAGCACTCAAAAATAAACAATAGAAACTTTTCTTCATTTTTTATCTAAAAAAAGTGCTTCCATTTTCGTCTAGATTCTCTCGAGAGATTCTCGTAACAAGCTCCAGACCTTATGTATTACGCATTCTGAATAATATCTTTACTCTTTAGTAGTTTACACAACGTTGGTACTATGTAATCATAAGTACCAACACAAAGTAGTTCAGAGTTCGTTCAGACTATGTAGTGATGACGCAACACGCCACAATAGTTCCGTTATTTTGTTACAGACAAACAAATTAATGTTGAAAGTGTTTCATGAGGCCTGAATTCATGAATCTTAATTTTGTTATAGTTAGATTTACGTGAAATGTTATATTTATTTTTAATTTAAGCCTTTGTTTGCTGCAGAGCAAAGGTTTCTCTTTCTCCTTTCTAATCGTCTCTATTCAGAGCTAGTGTGGAGCTATCCTGCTCAATCCTGCACTTTAGATCATCTTGGCCTGGGACTGCCACAATGTCGCAATACGTTTTCACGACCCATATTGTGGTTGACTTAGCCCATGATCCGTTCGACATGCGACAGACGTGGTTGGCTCAGTCCCACTTTTCGTGACTGTTTTAATCGTACTAATATTATAAATGTGAAAGTTTGTGAAGATGTTTGGATGTTTGTTACTCAATCACGCGTAAACCGTTGAACAGATTTGCATGAAAATTAGCACACAGGTAGACCATTTCCTGGATTAACACATAGGATACTTTTTATCCCGATAATGTGTTCCCTTGGGATAATCGACATCGATTGACGTTGATCGATTGGTGTGGTAGCTTTGGCTGATCGACGGATACCGTTCAACTAACTAATCGAACGATTGCCAGTCGATGGCATCGTTCGACATTGATCGATTAACTCCGGTTATAATCCATCACTAATAATAGTCAAGCAGCTCGATCGACGTCGACTAACCCATTCTACCATCGATCGATCGTCGATCGACAATCGATCGATTGGTCTGGTAGAAACTATCGATCGACCTCGACTAATCCATTTTACCATCGATCGATGCCGTCGTAACACCCTAAGATTCTAAAGTCACAGATCAGCATGAAAATGACATAGATTTTTAGATCTTAGTCCATATTAACGTTTCCGTATTCCCAACTAATCTTGGACTTTTGTAGAGCATCGAGACGAGCAGCCTTGCCCTTAGCACTAACTTGGATCAAGTCAGGGCACGCCTCGACGCAAAGCAGCGTCTCTACTTGGTATGCGGCTGCCTAGCCTCCGTCTATCACTAATGGAGTCTTAGCTTACTAAATTATTACTATCCGTTTATAAACCTAAAGAAATTAACAAATAACTAATTAACAAGTTTGTTACAATTATTTTAATGGCAGTCGTCAATTGGTACACGTCAGTACACACTGGTATACATTGGTACACACTTTTACTCATGATTTGACAAAAGATTAACGCATTCCCCCACTTTGATCAAACTTCCATTGGTTATCAATTCAAAACATTCATCAAGATTATTTGCCTTAATTATCTCTTGTCATCCATCTTCAAGTAATTTCAAGTTTCTGAATATAAATTAACAGTTTTACGTCAAACTTTCTATCTTACCTGCTTTAAATAAGCAACTTCACAACTTCTAAACTTCAATTATGCTTAGTTTGCTAGCTATGAACAGTTATAGATAGACAAACTTATCTATGCACGTGGCGAAATAAAGAACTAATATGAAATGTATTGAATTTTACATATTTTTGTCATGTTCCGTTTACAAGCAGCGCCGCCATTACATGCACTGAGATACTTGTCAGTTTATACCCTATACTCCAAATGGATTACATTAAAAGCGAGCCAAATAACGAAAGTTTTAGGTAGGTATATATTATGTAGTTGAATTGACCTTTTAGTGATATTTTTTTAATATAAATGGTAAATTGTTTACATTGTATTTATCATGAAATAACTAAGCACATGCTAGCCGCTATGATTTTGATTGATATATAACATTTGCGGAGAATCTTAACATCGCGATTTAGAAATTACCCCAAATGTACAACGCCATCTATCGAGCACAGGGGAAAACTCGCGATCAAACAGATATCTTTTCTGAAAACTTGAACACCATTGAAAACTTTGTTACCCTCTCAATACTTTGTGGGTAAAAAATAAAAAATACCAACGTTAACACAGCACATACCGTTGCTCGTCAACAGAAGAAAGTTGCCGAAAATAGACATCCATTCAAAAAATATCGTTCATAAAAGCCTTCGTTCCCGCAATAGAAATATTGTGAGTGTACAACAAAAGCATCATCAATAATAATCCGGTTTTTATGCCGAGGCTATTATTCGGGTAGCATCCCAGCGGCTCCAATCACATTCCCCCCCCCTTATTGAATGGTAAAAACCATTGTGTTGTAAGGAGAGGATCATATTCTGATTTGTATGGATATTTTAATAAACAGAAAAGTATTCGAGGGGCTATTAAAAGGACCGGCCATTTGTCGGGGGAAAATGAAATGTTTAAAAGCCAAAACAGGTATTGAAGTCGTGGGAAATGGCCTTTTTTTTTGGCGGAAAAATAGATGTTTGAAAAGGATTGTCTTTTTTTGGGTGAAATGTTTTAAACTTTATTGGTGTGTGTTTTTATGGATTGTATTATTTAGTTCTAGTATTTTACTTCATTAAAGCAGGTTTTTTTTTGTTATACGAGTACAGTATGATGATTAATGAAAGGCGTTCCTTTTAACTGGTAATGTAACATCGTCTATAGGTACTAAAAAAATATCCCCATTAAAAACAAAAAAGTTGTTTTGTTTCACATGTCATACAAAATTGGATACGTAAAAGAAACACTCTGTACATTTTTGAATTTTTTTATGGTGATATATTTTTTAAATTTATTAATGTTGCAGATGAACGAGTTTAAGGGAACATTCCCTGTTATTTAACTTACTGTATACAAGGTGTAGATGACGATACGACAAAAAAAGAAAATACTGATAATACTAGTTCTTAAGAATATTTTGAATCTATCAAATAAATCCAACCACCGAAATTAAAAAAAAAATAACAAACATACTAAAGAGCGTATAAATGTAAACAAAATAGAACACCATTTGAAATATTGGTTTACTAACCTGTGAGAAGACCGGCAACTTATGGTGCCATAATTTCATAATATTAATACTCAATGAAAACAATTACACCAAATTACCAAATCTTGCCATGATTCTTTTTTCTGCTATTGTTATCGCCATCCTGTTTCATACAGTCAAAACGAGTCAAAACTAAGTAGTTTTGACTCGTTAAGTGTTGAGTTGACTGGCTTCAATCAAAACCCTAAGATAAAACGCGTTTTTACTTCAAGAAAAGGACTTTTACAGAACGCTCTAGTAATTAGAACAAAACAAAACAAAAGTTTTTTAAAGGGTTAGAAATGAAACTTACCTTTTTTTTTTTTTTTTTGTTACGGGGTGGAAAATCCTCATGGATGTCCTCCGCCCTGGGGCGGGCGGAGGGGTCTGTCAGACTCTTGCTGACTAAAAACCACCCCGGTGTTCCATCTCACACCTACGTCGGGGGTCGATACCAACCTAATGGACTTCTGAGAAGTAAGAATATTTTTAAACCAGTTAAAAGTACCATTCACTGATTTTTGTAGGTAGTCAAAAATTGTTTTGACCGGTTACGACTGTGACATGTATATGTCGTGCGTACGTGCGTGTGTGTCGTATGTATGTATGTATGTGTGTGTGTGTATGTATATGTCGTATAAAGCACAGCGGGTAAAGCGTCCGCTTTACATGAATGAGGTTATGGATTCACAAAATTCGCATGGGCAAGTACCAATAAGGCTTTTTCTAATACGTACATACATGCCTGTAGTTTGCAAGAAAGCATGATTGGTGATTAGATCACAATGACATTCAAGCACCTGTTTGCTTTTGTGCAACATACTCAGACACAAATGAATAACATACCCAAAATGCAAAGGTTTACTCTCCGTTCGCCCCTTGGATCTTGCCCCTTTCGATTAAAATATTGAAATAGTGTAGTGATTCGCCCCTTACGATGGGGCCAGTGGAAAATTGGCATTTAATAATAATATAATATGTGGGGACATTTTCACACACGGCCATCTGACCCCAAACTAGGGCGATCCTGTACTATGGGTGTCAGACAGCTGATATACATACACAAATACATTTTTTTTTGTAAATACATACATATAATAGATAAACAACACCCAGACACAAGGCAAACACAAGTGCTCATCACACAATCGAACACACAATCGAACCCGCAACACGCTGCGCAGCAGTCCATCGCTCAGCCACTGCGCCAACCGTGTCGTCATTTAAATATTTGTTTAGTGTATCGATTCGCCCCATGCGGCATTTCCTTGGAAATTTTACCACAAAAGGCACAGTTAGACAGAAAAATGAATACAAATTATGAATAACGCTATGTTTGCCTTTAAGGGCGCGTATTCGATTTAGCGCAACTTAAAATCTAAACGATTGCTAGAACTGCGTAGCAGCATTGACACACACTAGTTCAATACAATCACAATACAATGGTCTGTTTGTGTGCATCAGAAAAAAAAACATGCACGAAATAAGCACGAATCATTGAAATTGATCGGCAAACGACAGCGCGCGATGTTTTACAGTACTTTTTAAAATAATTGTGTAAAATAAATGAGCTCGTATAACGGACTGAAAAATATTCTGTATATTAAGCAGAACATTTACTTTCATAAAATAAATATATCAGTTATGTTATTATTCAAATACTGGTGAAAATAAATTGTCAAAATGAACCGATTTTCTACTTTTTCAACATTGTTTTTTAATACATAATAGTAATATTTTCGCAATTTTGGCTCTGTAGCTGTCTTTATGACTGTATATACTTTTGGAAAAACACATAAAACCAAATATTTTGGCATATTGTAATGGTTGTATTGGTCCTGAAAGTTAACTCTGACGTCTATTTTCGTAAAACGATATGTAAGAATTGTCTTCCCTTTAAAAAACCATAATTAAAAATTATACTTTTACTCTGTAGCTGTCTAAATCAAGACTTAATCTTTCTAAAACTGTAAATTGTCTTTAAATAATCTGCTCACATAAATACGATATTGGTCTGGGCAAAACGCAAAAACATGAAGTTTTCGTCACGAATTGAATACGCGCTCTTAAGTCTATGTTTAGAAAAACTGAGTGCGTACTTATGACTGTTTAATAGTTACAGATAATCTTAAACTGTTGTGTTTTTGACATTTTATTTCCACAATTTTTATAATTTTAATTTCATTGATAACAAATCTTAGTAAACTAGCAGGAAAGCAGAAATCAACTGAAACTAGATGCTTAAGCTACATAATACTTAAAGAAAAAGATATTTATTTAAGTATTTAAAAACTTAGAGCGCTGACAGTAATTTAACTTACTATCACAATCGGGGGCGATTTAGGGTATCTAATTTTCGAAGGGGCGAGTTGATACACTAAGGTAATTAGGGGCAAGATCCAAGGAGTAGACGGAACGTAAACCAATGCAAAACCCTGAAGAAATCAAACCACTTACTAAACAAGTAAAATAAATTTACACATCTTCATTTCAGCATCATTTTCAACAAAACTCACCTTTAAAAACTGACCTAAAAAGACTAAACTAGAAGGTCTACGTTGGATTTCTGATAGCATACGTCCAGGCCGGAATTAGGGCAGTCAGCCTGGCTGGGTGCCAGGTGATCCCGACCTGAGGAATTATGCATGAGAACTATTATGCGTCCGAGTTGTTGCAGTTATGAACAAATGATAATATTATTCCACGAACAGTTTTTCTCTGGTTAGTTCGTGTTCCAGTGCTTTGTGATGGACGTTAATATTTTAATAGAATTTTACAGTGGAGGTTCAGAACGTGTATTTCTTTCATTACAATCATTCATAATAAAATAAAAATAGTTTCTATACCAGCAAGCAAGAGGATTACATAATTATTTAAAGTGCTTATTACTAGGAATTGAATTGAATTTCTTGTAGAATAATAATTCAGCAGCATTTGTGATGGTAAAAGGATTGCTGCTGAATTACTATTCACTATTATTAAGTAGGAATTTGTTTTCGTAATGTGGCAGTGTAATTAATTTTTTTCATTAGAAATTTTTGAGTAGCATCATGGAGTACCACCATGTCTTAGAAAGCTCATAAAGCCGTTAATACTACACCAAAACTCTCCCCAGGTTCCATCGCACCATATAAGCGAGCCCTACCTGCATTTTTGATAAGATGTTAATATTGATTGTCGCTGAGTTGAGTTTGACCACATTTTCCAGCGACACGAGACGGCTTATGCTGTAAACCGAGTTGTCCCTCGTTCGTGCCTTCCTGGGCGGACAGCGGCATTATGCTGAGCGTTGGTCGTTTCGCATGATAGTGATGTGTGCATGTTTCAGTCTCGGACATAATAATTATTTTATATATATTTTTTTCAACACACTTGCTCATAAAATGGATCTAATTTCACCGCAATTAGGCACATAATGACACCTGTAATCAAACTGTGACTTTTTCATTGCTATTATTCACAAGTCAGTTACAGGGTTTTTTTTTATTTTATTGGTTGAATTGCTTTGTTCTTAAAAAAGTTTCGATACAAAAAAGATCGTGTTCAATAGTACAAATAAATTAATGTACCTATTGCTTGCTCATTTCTTGCAACTTCGTATTTAAATACATAATTTCAACTAGTACGTTTTTAATAAATAAAACTTTCACTCAAATAAAACTTTTGTTTCCTCTGTGATAAAGACAACTTTGAATTCCCCATTTTGTACGTGGCTAGAACGCTATCCGCGAAAAGACAAAAAAAAAAACCTTATTCTTTTAGTCTATGGCCGATCGCCATTGTATGATGCGTGCGCATAGAACAACTGATTAAATTTTCCCGCCATTTCGATTTTTTTTTCACAACTCGTTTTCACAGTTGAAAATGATTTTTTAGTAATATTTTCTTCACAAGTGTGTTGAAAAACGTCGTATGATACACGTGTGTATTGATGATTACCGTCCTCGGCTCTCTTAAGACCCTCACCTAACGGTACGGGTCTCAATGGCGCCTCAGCGGTAATCACCAACATTACACACTTGTACCATAATGTACTATTATCCATTTGTTTTAGTTTTAGGCTTTGCAACAATGTTTATATAACATATGCGTCGCTTTCTCATGAATAAAAGTTTTTTCTTTCTTTCTTTCTTTTTTAACGTTTTTAATCAGTAGACCTTCAGGCTTTTTGCCATCGTAAGACAAAAACACCAAAATTTTGTGCCACAGAACCACAACACATCATTACAAACTCTGTAAATTTAAGAGGTCACGGCCAGGAAACTCCTCACAGCCAAAGAGCGACCCTTTTAATGAACACTCGAAAAACGCAAAACATAAAAGCTACGATATCTTTTCTCTTTCTTCCGTCAAAAGATAAAAGGGAAGAAAAGATTTTGGGAGGGAAATGGAGCGGCTAAGACTTGGACACAATATGGCGGATACAAAAGTACCTACTTCGAATATTTTATTCATATTTTTATTTTGTATAGGTACTTTTTTCTGGGTGATTACACGTCCTTTGATATATTATGCTTTTTGTGAGCATGACTTATTTAATAGCAGTGGTTGAATTTATGTATTTTCTACCTTTTCACCGCGATTTTGTACATGTTAATAAATAGACAAAGTCGCGAATAAGATACTAGACTATTTCGTTCGTATTTCGCGTCCGTCTGTCACAGCTTATTTGCTCTGAATCTACTGAACCAAATCAGGTGTAGTCCTATGACCCAAACACAGATGTGCTAAGTAAATAAATATTTTTTTTAAATAAGGGTAATTTACGGGGGCAAATTAGGAAATTTAAAAAAAGTTTTGGAAACCTTACTGTGTCATATATCAAATGAAAGGGCTCGTTACGAGAATCTCAAATATATTTTTGTTGTTATGGTAAAATAAATAGTTTTGATTTCATTCATGATAGAAGACGAAAATTGACCATTCCCTCCCCCCCCCCCCGTGATCTCCGAAACTACTGAGCCTAATATTTTGAAAAAAATACAAAATATAGTTAATTGCTTGTAGATTACAGGAAAAACAATTCTATCAATTGGCATTGCACGGAACCCTCTCCACGCGAGTTCAACTTGCACTTGGCCGGTTTTTTTATACAAAATACAGACAGTACACAAAAAATGAGTATTAAAGTTCAAGTGGAGACTGTATTCCTAAATATGTGTGTGTGTGTGTGTGTGTATGTGTGGTTATGTGTGTATGTGTACTCAATAATTATAAAAACTAAATAAGAATTTAAAAATAGTTAATGATGAAAAAGAAGAACTAGTTTATGTTATGGTGATGCGCAACCTTAAGTGCATAACAATTTTTACATTTAAACATCAATAACATTTTATGATACAAATTTTCTAACTCTTCTATAATTTCATTTTTCCTTATTTTAATGGCATAATTCCACTGATAGAACTCTACACTATTGTCACAAAATATAAAGGATCGCTTCCGCCATTTTCAAAAATAATTACCTAATCTTGCCAGACTCACTAGGGCTGCTACTGTATTTACTCTGTAGGTTTTATTTGTGACAATAAGAAATTTTATTGACACTGGTTGGAACCTGATTTTTTTATAACAAAATTTTGTTCGTCATGTAATGACAATTTATTCATTTTGACAACACGTGATAGTCGCGACTGAAGTCTGCTTGAAACTGCTTGAGAATGCCTATAAACGTAATGTCAATGTGTGCGTGCGAAAAATGGCGGTTTGTTCTGAGTGGTATTTCTGCTCGGGCGCGACGCAGCCTAAGGGTGTTACCAAACCAATCGATCGATCGATGGTAGAATGGATTAGTCGACGTCGATCGATAGTTTCTTCCAGACCAATCGATTGATTGTCGATCGACGATCGATCGATGGTAGAATGAATTAGTCGACGTCGATAGAGCTGCTTGATTATTATTACTGATGGATTATAGCAGGAGTTAATCGATCAACGTCGACCGATGCCATCGACCGGCAATCGATCGATTAGTTAGTGGAACGGTATCCGTCGATCAGCCAAATCTACCTATGTCGATTGATGGCATCGATCGACGATCGATCGATTGGTGTAGTAACACCCTCACGTAGGTACCTTGTGCTATTACCAAGTACTCGTTTCTAATATACTTGACGTCCTCGCAGACAAAGCCGTAAGTAGAAGCTAGTATAACATAATATACGTTTACGTATGTACGCTTTATAAAATAATAATTACATTAAAAGGTATACACGACACTAATTTATAACTAACCACATAACTCATTCCACTGTGAGAATTCAGCCAATTTAGAGCTTTCAAGTTTTCTGAAACAATACCTAATTATTTGGTAATTACAATACCTCGTAGATACCATATTACTTTGACACAAATTAATGTGACCGAATTTGGGGAACCATTTTGAAAGAAAATTACTTATTCAAAAGTAATTTGAGATCATGAGGATTATTAGGGCGTATAACAAAGTGAGATTCGTTTAAAACGCTTACGTTTTCAAAATGCTAAGTTTTTGATAGAATGGTTGAATTACAGTGTGTATTGCATGAATTCTAAATATGGTAGATTTTCTGGTTACATAATTAGGATTTTGCTGACAGTGCCTTCAAAATGAAGTCTAGCCACGTTTTGATATCTCGAAAACTGCTTGACCAATGAAGCTGAAAATCGACAAGTAGACAAATTAAGAACGAATTTAGCAACAGTACCGAATTAAGTGAGAATTTTTAGGCCACATATTGGATGAAGTTACTGTCAAAAGCTATTTTCTCATTAACTAGCTTTTACCCGCGACTTCGTCCGCGTGAGTGTCAATTGCAGACGAAGTCGTAGATTAAAGAAACCTATGTGCTTCCGGTTAGTCCAAGCTATCTTCATATTAAATTTCATTAAAATCGGGTCATTAGTTCAGCGGTAAAATCATAACAAACAAACACACTCTCCTTATCACATTAACAATTTTAGTAAGTATGGATAAAATTCTTCTGTCTTTAACTCACCAGTTGTCTGTACGCACCCTTAAAAGGGGGAAGAAACGATTTGCTAGCAAAATGGGGCAGTTATGAGGGGAGCCTCCATCAGATTTTAAGGGTTGATTCCCTTAATGATAATTGCGATAACAACGCGTATTTTACGCTTTTTGTAAAGATAAATATCTCCCTGAGGCCTTTTTATTAAATATCGTTGGGTTTTACCCCCTCAATATTTTGTAAGGAGTTAGCATATAAAATAAAATAAAGTTAGAACAAGAGCGAGTTGCTTAAGGCGCTAACAAACGACTTTTGCAGATTTTAAACTGACAATCACGTCAAAATTGTTGTGTAAATGATTTGAAAAAAAAAATGTTATACTTGAACATTCTCTTAATCATTTGGTATGTGAATATTTTTGATTAAGTTCATATTAAATAGTTTAATTAAATCGTGAAGTTGTGTCTAACGCGGACAAAACATTGATAATCACACAAAATTTACCAGGCATATTTAAACGAAATTTTTACTATCTTACAGACAATTTTATTATCTGTATTTTAGTATACGCCTTTTTTTAAGTTAAAGAATACTATCATTTTTTTTTTTTTCGATTAAACTGTGAGAGTTTTGGATGCAGCGCATACGATTCCCTGGTCGCTCAAGGTCGCCGGCGTATATCGTAGTCTTAAGTTTAGGACGCAATTTCTAAACTCTAGGATGGCACTAAGTAATTCCCAGTACTACCTAAATGAAAAGAGTATCCGTGGAGTTTCTTTCTCGTTCTTCTCCATAGAGCTTCAACTTTAAAACTAACTGACCGACTCCTTGACAATTTAATTTTAATTTAAAAGTGCCGTGAATGGTTTAATTGAAATAAATACGTGTTCTTTTTAGCGTTTTGATGACAAACTATAACTGTTATTATTTTATACTAGCAACCCGCCCGACTTCGCATGAGCCTATAGCCTTCCTCGATAAATGGGCTATCCAACACAAAAATATTTTTTCAATTCGAACCAGTAAATCCTGAGATTAGCGCGTTCAACCAAACAAACAAACAAACAAACAAACAAACTCTTCAGCTTTATAATATTAGTATAGATTGTTGCGGCTCAGATCTTAGTTGGTTTGATTTCGATGTCGGTCAAGCCATTAAATCTTCCTACGTGCAGCTGTTAGTACACGTAGCACATTGTATGAGATGAGCCATCGTGTGGGTTTTACCGCACAAACAGTTCACATCGGTACCTATCATCAAGGATCCCCACCCTATTGTTCTGAATATAAGCTCTGATTTTGAATTTTGAGTTCTAATAAAAAAACGACTTGAACGACGACGACGACGAAGAAACGACTCGACTCACTCTCGACCTAGGCTTGCATTTTAACCATTTTCTAGGGTTTTACCGCACAAACGGTTCAAATCGGTACCATCAACAAGGATCCGCACCCTATTGTCCTGAATATGAGCTTTGACTTTGAATTTAGAGTTCTAATAAAAAACGACTTGAACGACGACGACGACGAAGAAACGACTCGACTCACTCTCGACCTAGGCTTGCATTTTAACCATTTTCTAGGGTTTTACCGCACAAACGGTTCAAATCGGTACCATCAACAAGGATCCGCACCCTATTGTCCTGACTATGAGCTTTGACTTTGAATTTAGAGTTCTAATAAAAAACGACTTGAATGTCGACGACGACGAAGAAACGACTCGACTCACTCTCGACCTAGGCGTGCATTTTAACTAATAGAATTCATAGTATAAGTGGAAGTGTGACACTAACACTAGTTGCGTCAACAGAGCATTCATAAGTTTTGCCGATAGTAGGTACCCGTTTTGCACATTCGGAGCATTGGCTCCATTGGTATGATTTTTTTGCTTTTCAATCCTTATTGTGCTTGTCGCTAAAACCAAGTTAAAGTCGAAAGTCAACTCAAATCGAATACTTTTAAATCTCGTGCTAGTTCTTTTGGCCACAAAACCAATAGACAACGAAGTAAATAAAAACATGTTCAGCAAACCTTCTCGGAAGAAACGACCTCAACATTGATAACCCTCTAATGAAATAGATATTATTACATAATAATACAGGACCCAACTCGCTTCAGTAACTCCTAAGCCCCCGAAACGTTCAATTGAAATCCCTTCGATTTCATACCCAGCTATTAATTTGAATACCACAAACTTTGGGAGTAACTTTACAAGGGTATTGCATGCGTAGAATTTGTAGGTATAATTTCTGTTTCTATAGGTATGTACAATCGGTCAACGAAAATCTAGATCATACTGAAAACTCGGCGACAATATACGCCGGCGACCTTGAGCGACCAGAGAATCGTATCGCTGCAACCAAAACTCTCAAAGTTTAGTCGAAAAAAATAAATAAAAGATAGTATTCTTTAACTTAAAAAAGGCGTATACTAAAAGATAGATAATAAAATTGTCTGTAAGATAGTAAAAGTTTCGTTTAAATATTTCTGGTAGATTTTGTGTGATTTTCAATGTTTCACAACTTCACGATTTAATTAAACTATTTAATATGAACTTAATCAAAAATATTCACGTACTAAATGATTAAGAGAATGTTCTAGTTTAACATATATTTTTTTCAAATCATTAACACTACACATTTTGACGTGATTGTCAGTTTAAAATCTGCAAAAGTCGCTTGTTAGCGCCTTAAACCAACTTAACTCACTTTCATACCCATTCCATCATCGGACGAGCAGAGATAAAGCGAAGCATCATCGCTCTATGAATAAGCGCTTTGCTTTCACATTTATTGTGCGAACTGCCATACTGGAATTCACTGCCCGCTTCTCTGTTCCCTGTTAAATATAATCTAGGTATCTTTAAGGCACGATTGAACCGGTTCATCCTAGGCAACAGTGTTTCACCTTAGGCCGCATCATCACTTAAGATTAAAAGCAAGCTTACATAGAACCAAATATAAATAATAGAAACAAAACTTACAGTATCATAATGTTAAATAACGTATTTAATAAAACTTTGTTATTTCCGATCAACAAATTCATTAGAATACGATAATTTGTGTACTGGTTCAATTATATTTGCACAATATTTGTAGGTTTTTGGGACATCTATCTTTAATGCTTGTAATTGTACGGTAGTCTATGTACAGATCTTCATAAAATACATCCAAAATTCATTGTATTATCTTTTTATCCTGCCATTGTTTGTCTGTCCCCCCGCCTACGTAATCTAAAATTGATCGGCTACAAGGTACCTGCTCTTTCAATCTGCTATCAGGGAGTGTACGAGCAGATATCGGGGACATGTAAGATCCTACATTGGCATGCCATGCGGGCAGGTAAACATCTGGGGATGGGGTCAAGGTCATACGCGTACCTTTTTGCTTAGGGCGCAAGCTTTGAGAGTTTGGAAATTAAACTGACGAATTGTCCAAAATGTTGGTCGACACTTCCTGTGATCCATGAGCTGGATTTTACCTTGGTCAGAGGTTAAGCATTGTTATCTAACGAGGCAATGCCGCCAGTATCTTGGGTACATTCCCAGATGACGGCGATGTGGAGGAATTTTGACGTTATAACGTCTTATAAATAAAAAAACACCGGCTGCACGCACGAAAAAGTGTCACGTTTCGCCCGAGCCTGAACGTGCAAGCGAGAGCGCGGAACAAGCGATAGAGAGGCACGATCAGCCCAAGCAATAAGCTCCGCCCACCCCAAAGGAAGCCATTATTTGCTTATGTTATATATGTTAGCCATTAATATGTTTCTTTATGACGTTATCACGTAAAATTATCGTCCGTAAACTGACTTTACAGACAACCCATTTCTTTTTATGCCTTATTTAGTTTAACCTTATAACCGCTACGTCAAAAGAAGCAAAAACGTGCCTTCAGCGCCAAGCTTAGTAACACACTCTATGGAATTACGAGTAGAAGTCTGTCATGTAGTCGTGACCGTGGTGTGTTGGGCACATTTTGATTTGTCATCTATACATGACAGTCATAACGTTAATAGTTATAGGTTTTTCATATTTATTAATCGTGTTAATATTGTAGATTCATCATCTTCATCAACATCATTATTTCAGCCGAAAGACGTCCACTGCCATTGTCATAATCACCACACTTGGCAGGCGGGTTGGCGATCGCAGTCTGGTTGTTACAAAAGGCACAGAGAACGCTGCTGCCCATTCTCTGGTAAGTCCCTTAGCCGCCTCTTACGACACCCACGGAAAGATATGGGAAGATATTGTATTTTTACCCATTACTAACGAATCCTACATCGCGTCCTCAAAGTTCTCAGCGACATACAAGATGTATACAAAATCCCAACACCAACCGTCGGGTAGTAGGTCACTAGACACAACACACGTCAGGTCGGAGTATCCTGCCTATTCAATTAAAGATGAGGAGCTATCCACACTGTTTCTCATCATCATCATCAGCCGGTAGGCTTCCACTGTTAAACCAAGGCCTCCCCAATAGAACGCCACAACGAGCGGTAACCTGTCGCTTGTATCCACCGGTTACTACATCACACGTCGTCGGTACATCTGGTAGGAGGCCTACGAACGCTGCATCTTCTGGTTTGTGATCGCCACTCGAAAACCTTTCGTCCCCATCGGCTATCGGTTCTTTGACCGATGTGGCCTGCCCATTGCCACTTCGACTTGCATGTTTTCTTCAAAATATTATCTTCGTTTGTGATTAAAGTTATGGTGATAGCTCTTCCCTTCTTTGTTTTTGGTGTGATAATAATATTTTCCTTTTAGGCTCTGCGTACTTATGGTCCAAGATCTAGACGCCAGAGCTACATTATTTTTATATTGCTGGAATTTATAGATATGAAGTATGTGGACTAGCTCCAATGCTGGGCCCTTTTTCGGACATCAGGTACAAAAATTACTTTATCTACTTGCAGTCGGTGTTGTGAAATTCGGGACTATATAGCGTCTTTTTAAAGAGTCGGATTTCAAATACATATAAATTTACAAGAAGTAGTCATCACACTGTATCACTTCTAGTAGAAAATACTACGGTAAGAGGTATTCTGTTTCTATAAAAGCAAAAAACCCTTCGATTTTTTAAAATGAGCTAAAATAACCAATTATCAGACACAATAGTTAAACAATTGACGCGAATCTCCTGGAGATTTCGTTACAGATAAGAGGTTAAAAAAAATGGTATAGGCTTGCGTTAAGTTATTACCCAAGCTATGCCATATTACAGAATGGCTAAGCTACGAGGTCATTTCGATGTGTAAACATCTAACCGCTCGGTACACGATAGCTGAGACGCGTAAACGTTAGATGACGTCACCGTAAGCGTCAGATGACGTCATCGTAAGACTTATTGTTCATGTGTGCGTAAGTCTGGTACTGATACGAGCTCACATGTTTACACATCAATTCTCGGGAGTACCTTGAGACCCGCACATATTTTTTCTTTACCTTGAACATCTAATTGTTCTCTAGTTTTCAGTTTTTTATTCTCTACAGACCTCCTCTGCCCATCACAAGTGACTTCTGGGAAAATAGAAAAAAATATCTATAATATAAGTTAATAAAACAAGTTCACCATCCCATAAAACAATATTTAGGTACAAAACTAACTTTGAAAATGTCATTTCCCTAGAAACAATAACATAACACAATTGTTTGTTCAGCACTTTTGCTCGCTCAGCGTTCATAACTTAAGCGCATTTGCTAGGACCGTCGTGCCTTTGTGTCTCATGAATATGTAACGATTGTTCCGGGCCACGATTTTCGGCGGGGTGAAATAACGCACGTGGATTCATCCCTCTCTAATGTAGTAGGTGTGAGAGAGACGTAAGTGAAAAATAAGCCGTAAACATTTGATATATGCGATGATGTTTGTGTTTAATTGACCTGGCATTGTACGGTTTTGTTTGAAACTCATGACATTTCATTTTGATGTGAAACATCTATAGCCGCACGTAACACCGATTTCTGGCGTGGCGACGCATGCCGTGGCGACGCGTCGCCACGCTATATGATGGTAATATATACAGTCTATATGCAGTAGTGTGCACGGTGTGGCGACGCGTCGCCATGCGCAATAGACTGTGCGATTACCGAAGTCACTGATTAAACGAATTAAGTAGTCACGATTTGAAATAAATTCGTAAATTTTTGTATTTAATAAAAATAAATGTTTATTCAATAAAAAGTCATCGTTATCTGGAAAAAAAACGTAATATTTTATTTTATCATTATGACATAATTATTTAGTTCCTATCACAATCTGTTCTTTTCTGCATATTACTTTTACAAAATAATGTCGATGTTTCACATCTGCCAGGCGTCCCGTGACGGCTCATTTTTTTTTTTGTTAAAGAATTTTCTTTTGCAAATAATGTAAATAAATTTTCAACAAAAGAAATAACAATTATATTGTTCAATATAAATCTGAAGGCGTGTAATCGTAAGGATCTCAAAATCTTTCGCTGAACTGTGACAAAAGTGTAACCTACTTAGCTTTGTACGTCAAAAGTCTCTTCTAAACCCAAATCCATGACGAAGCTTTGAGATCAAAACGAAAGTGGATACAGACGTACTCCACAAGCTAGAAATTCAATGATTTTCATATTCTTTTGCCTTGAATATTGACAGATCAAACACAATTTGTACATGACTTGTGTTATGAGTACCCATTGAGTTCATATTCTACGACCGTTTTATGCTAACGTAATTTCTGATGACTAGATTTTCATATTCATGCTTTTTTCCTTTTATGCCAATTCGTGGAGGGTTTTCAGAATCCGGTCGATTTTATCGCTTGGTTCATCATCATCATGTCAACCTTTAGACGCCCACTGCTGGGCATAGGTCTCCCCCATGGGGGGTTCAGCCGTAATCACCATGCTTGGCCGATGCATGTTGGCGATCGCAGTAGGTGTTACGGTACTCAGTAGGACGCTGCTGCCCATCCTCTGGTCAATATTCCTCTGTCGCCTTCTACGACACCTATGGGTAGAAATGGGGTGGTGCTATTCGCGGCCGGCGTCACGCGGTAATTCAGTATTCGGTTGGTTATTATTAAGGTACGCTTGCCGGTGACTATCAATTTCATACCGAGACCCCTGTGTCTTGCAAGGAACGTAAAGCCTTTGTGGCTGTTATTCGTAGAGCTCTGACAGTCGTTATGCGTAACTGGAAGCCAGAAAGTATGACAACCAGGCTTACCAAGGAGTAAAGTGTTACCCAGTAACTAGGTTGTGAAGGTTAGACAGGCAGTTACTCCATGTAAATACTGGTATTCAGCTGCATCCGGAAAAGACTAGGCAGAAGAAGATTCCTGAAATTCTATCCCGAAGGCCACGTTGTCCGTGTGGTATCGGACGTAAAGAATAGCACCATCCCATATCTTCCCGTGGGTGTCGTAAGAGGCGACTAAGGGACTTACCAGAGAATGGGCAGCAGCGTCCTCTGTGCCTTTGTAACAACCATACTGCGATCGCCAACCCGCCTGCCAAGCGTGGCGATTAAACCCACTCTTGGGGAGGTCTATGTCCAGCAGTGGACGTCTTTCGGCTGGAATGATGATGATGATGATTCCGAAGGCGAAAGAAGCAGGCGAAAAATCTAGTCGTAGTTTCATCTCAGCGACAATCAATGCCCAAATGTGGGTAAATAGAGGCGTTTTCGACAGATTGAAAAGGGGGGGTAACTCTCTTTAAGGAACGTTCGCATTCAAACGTGGATCAAACGCATTTTATACTTGACCTACAGTTATTTGGAGCACCCAACTACTTCAAATTCTACGACCGTTTTACGCTTACGTCATTTCTGATGATGACGGCATAAAGCTGCTGATAAAAACCATTCAACTAAAAATAAATGACATATTAGGGTGACTCGGCCAAACGTTGGCAACTACGGCCAATTACTGGGTAAGAGGTCTCAAAAGGTTCCCCCATGGGACTTTATGATACACCCCACTCGAAAGGGTGTATCGTTAAGCGATATTACAAAATCAAATTACATAGTTTTTCGCCCTATGACTGTCGATAGCTGGGACGTTTAGGCGGTTTATATCGTCTTATTATGTAACTTAGTGATCAAGGAGATTGCTTAGCAGTCGTTATTGAAACTGATTCGCTGGACAGCATTCCAATTATGTTACGTTCTGTGTTGTTTTCCATAAATTTAGTTGATAAATGTTACTATGCCTTAGATAATTACTTAAATGAAAAAATACTAACTACTGTATCTATTAATTATTCAATGTACTGCGTGCAACTATATCTTCTTTTGTTTTGATATTTTTGTTGGTTTTCTATTGTAAATTTTGTTAGATCTATTTTTATACAGTTTTCACTGGTATTTGTATGTTATCAATGACAAAACATAGCGTAACTTATAATTTTTGTATAAGACCTTGACCCTTAAGCTGTATTTTAGAAATAAATAATTCTAATTCTAATTGTTTCTTCTGATCAAAAGGTTAACCGTTATTAACCGAGTTCTTTAATTTGATTGATTAAGTTAAATCGATAAAATCTTACTAACAAATTACCTATATATAATTACCAGCTTTTGTTTGTGACTTCGAAGTTAAATCTATACTAATATTATAAAGCGGAAGAGTTTGTTTGTTTGCTTGTTTGGTTGGTTAAACGCGCTAATCTCAAGATCTACAGGTTCGAATTAAAAAAATATTTTTGTGTTGGATAGTCCATTTATCGAGAAAGGCTATAGGCTGTCATGCGAAGCAAGGTCGGGTCGCTATATACCATAAAACATATCGGGCATCACTAGACAATATTCTAGCTTTCTATAAGTAAAAGAATTTATGTAATCGGAGAAGTACTTCGAAAGATTGTCTAACAAACAAAAATAGAAAAAGACAAAGGTACAAACTTTACCTCGCCACTAGATATCCATACATCAGCTTAGTACCCCACAAATGACTATTCTTAAGTGTGCCCATTTTCGGTAGGTGCTCATAATATCCTCGTCAATTCGCCCTCTAGGTAACATTACACACACAGCGCAATCAGCCATGTTGCACCAAGGACACACGATCGAGTCTTACCGAATTACGCCGACAACCGTCGATGTTTGCCGATCTAAATATATCATGCTACACATGAGTGGCGAGTAGGGATGAGTGGACAAATGGGACGAGGGCAAGGGGTGGCTTTTCATAAAGGCATCTGATACTTTCAAGGGAGTCTTAATTTATGTGCTGAGCTCACAATCTATTTGGAGTGAAGTTTTGTTTGTCTGCGAGGGGGTTGAAAAGGTCCCTCTTTGTTATTGGTTCGATCTTAACCTATTGTATGAGTTCTCATTGAATGCTGGAAAATTAATATAGTGGTATTGAAACCCTTTTAAATGTGAGTGGATACAGTTTATTGTTTTCTAAACGATTCAGAAGCTTTTGCCTGCGACTTCGTCCGCGTGAATGTCGGTTATTGCGGATGCAGATGAAGTCGCGGATTAAAAAGTAGCCTATGTCCTTTTTTGTAGATCCAGCTTAGTCTATACCAATCATTTTCCAATTCAGTTAAATTGTTTATCCGAAAATGTCTTAGACTTTTTCTCTTGTTTAACCCGCCATGTTGTACAACATCGTAAATGAATTCCGAATAGTGCGTGCAAATGTTCATAATTACTTACCCATAATTATAGGGGTTCAATTTACCGACACTTTTCAATGTCGATGATAGAAATAAATTAATCGAGGGGGTGAAAAAATAGGGTGAGGGGATGAATGCACATGTGGTATTTCAATCTATTATTAATTAATGAACACAAGAGCATTGTATTGAAATCCTGTTAGATGAGAATTATATTTTTAGAATGTTGAACAAGGAATTAAAAACGAGGCTTGCCCAATTTTTTATTACAAAATTGTATAAGAATATAAAGATGTATATAAAACCTAAACTGTCGCATCTAACAAAAAGAAAATAGTGGTAAAAGTAACACAATTAAAAACAAAACCCAATGCCGATACTTTAAATAATTATATCTTCATAACATCGTGTCATGATGGCCCAGTGGTTAATGCGCTTCGCAACCGTTCTCTTAGACAGCATGATGATGCGGGTTCGATGTCGGGCATGTAATGTACCTATGCAACTTTTTCAATTCATTATGTACTTTCTAAGTTTATCTTGTCCTTCACTGACAACGGTGAACGAAAACATCGTAAGAAAACTGATTTATAATTAATATAATTTTGATTTTGCCAATTATCCTTGAGCAAGAGTGGTTTATTAATGCTTGTGTCTTCTGGCTGTTTCAGAAGAAGCCTTTGCCTTGTAGTAGGATAATAGTCGGGTGGTATTATTATAATAATACTTAATATTTTCTAAATAATAATTATATAATTATGAGGATGGACACACACGGCCATTTGACCCCAAACCACACCCGCGACATTTCACACAATTAATGCTTGTGTCTTTTGGCTGTTTCAGAAGACGCCTTTGCCTTGTAGTAGGATAATAGTCGGGTGGTATTATTATAATAATACTTAATATTTTCTAAATAATAATTATATAATTATGAGGATGGACACACACGGCCATTTGACCCCAAACCACACCCGCGACACTTCACACAATCGAAACGATATAATAGCCTACACTACTACAAAAATAACAGACTGTACAGATACGTGCGTGTGTGTGCGATAATATCGCTAGGGCTGTCACTGCCACCGCGAGCGCGCGAGAGTGAGCGAGCGCGCGATACCGGTCTCAACACAAGTGTTTCTCTCTCTCAAGTTGGTACTTGGTTCTTTCAAGGTTTGAAATTTGATCTTCCAAATAGGTAAGTAGATAAATACCAAGAAGTTTGTAGCTTTAGTTAAAATTCGTCAATTCCTCTAGGTCATTTCCTGATTGCATTTAGGAGGGAATGACGGTTGATGAGGGAATGATTTACACAGTATTGCACAATACTTTTAGATTTTTTATTTATTACATCCAACTTGTATTTAATGGTATTTAATTTAAAACAGGTACGTGCATGTAGCAGCGTGCGCGTGGCGTGCGTGTGTGCGTGTGTGTGCAGTTTAATTTGACAAAAATAACATAATTTAATATATTATTATTTGTTTTAAGTATAAAATATTATAAATAAAATATTTAATTTGTATCATTTAAAATATTTCGATTTTCTTTTTCACAAATGAGTGAATACACGTTTCTACGCGCCACGAGTCAGTCCTTGAACTGGAAGACGTTGCCAGAGCCAATGCAGCGCGTCTAGACGTGAGGAACAGTGTTTCGGTGGGGGGCGGAGCGTGTCGCTACTGTACAATAGTACTAATACTTATACTGTGCCCAAACTAGGCAGACCCTGTACTATGGGTGTTATACGGCTGACATATTATTATTTATTTATACTTCATGCACAAAGGTACAAAGGCGGACTAAACAACAACCAACAATCAGACACAACACAAGGCAAACACAAGTTAGTGCTCAACACACAAATGTTTGCCTTCGGCGGGATTCAAACCCGCAACCCAGAGCGTGAGAGGCAGATACACTACTACCTAGGCTACGAAGCTGTCACACACTTCAGACGTCTTCAAAATTACACTCACTTCTATTAAATGTGTTTGGTCTATCTAACGATACAACAGACCAAACGGTATCTTCTTTCCAAAATAATCCTTTCCAATAGGGAACATTACGCGAAACTCGGCGCAGAGGGCGCCACTTGCACATTCCGTAAATCATAACCTCGTATTCTTGTTATATTATGTTATTAATTGTAATAACTAGGTATTTCGTGAAAATATATCAAAGTTTTGATTAATCTTACTTACCTAACTGTACTTTAACCATATTATGGCGTCCTACGACCATTCGAAAGTGGATTCTAGGTTATGCTCAGAATAAAATAATATTTGGTTGTCTTACATGATAAATGTGAACGTTATTCTGTAAATGCGACTATCTCACCTGAATACTTAACCTGAACATATTTTAGAGTGATTTTTAGCTGCTTCCCAAAGTTTTCGAACATTTTCTTCTTTTGGAAATGAATAATTCCCTTCATTTCATCATCGAAATACACAGCACTGATACATTATTGTATAATATAACACACTTCCCAATTTTGAACTCAATTAAAGGCAGAATTTCACGCTTTGAACGACTCGTCGATAAACTGTTTACGGACTATGCTAGTGCTGCACTCTGGTGCCAGAATATTGCAGTAATATCCCCCTATTGCTCCACAATTTCCTCATCCAACATCCAATAACGTCATAGTCATCAAATTCAGAAGTTACAATTACATCGTTTACTGTTTGTTTTAGCCCTGCAAGCTCAATGTTAGTTAAACACCCCTTGTTATCTTACACCGGTGTAGTCTAGATAGCTCCGGTCGAAACCGGTTCCGACCGGTATTGTTGCGCAACTTGATGTTTGTTCGTGATTGTATGTTATTGTGATAAGCCCCCTAGTTTGAATTACGTATGGTAATTTGGATTTTGGTCGTGTAGTTTGGGACTGTGTGTTTTGTTAATGATATACGAATTTGGGATAACCCATTCGATTTTGTTTGAATTTTGAGAATAACTTTTGAGGTTAGAATATAACACGTGTTATAACGTCGTTTATAGTTCCATTCCGCGTAACTAAAACTGTCAAATATCGTAAATTTCGACCTTATGTAAAATCCCCAAAGTGTACATTTGTGCTATTAAAAAAAAAATTCCCCACCCCCCGGTAACACCGCGATGTGGTACCGGGGGGTGGGGAGGGAAGAGGGGGGGGTTAATCTACTTGATAGAAACCCATTTTGCCTTACTATTTCGTATATTGAGCTAATTATATTACTTTATGCTAAACTCGCTTGTTAGCCCTCGTTTGCTGTCATGTCTTTATTCTAATTTCCAACAAGTTGGAAATAGTGTAAGTACATGTTATGAAATAAAATAAAATAAAAGTTTATTTCATAGGAATATTTACACTAATACTATAATTGTTTGATACGGTTTTACGGCTAAACTACTGACCTGAACTACTAAACCGATTTTATATAAATGTGGTACTACATTTGACTTTGCTTGAGCCCTAAGAAAGGGTATAGGCTACTTTCTAATCCGCGATTTCGTCTGCATCCGCGGGGTGTGTAATATATGGCATAATATAATATCACTTGAAATAACGTTTACATGATATAATTTTCATATGCTATAAAAACAAGTAACCTAATTTCATGTGATCGAATGTTATATTTCATATAAACTTCTTTTGCATATAATTTTCAATTTGTATAATGCTCTTTTTATATAACGTTCAGTTGACATAATTTTCATATTTACTAATTTTCAGGCACAATTCTGTAATGAATACGTAAATATCAGGAAATATCATACTGTTATAACCTCATCTAACCCAAATGATTCACCAACACTAGAGGGGATCTGGCGCTCGGCGGCCGCTGCCGCGGCACGCTCGCTACGCTCGCTCGCCGTCGCGCTTTAATGGTCACTGTTCTAACCTAACCTAACCCAAATGATTCAATAACAGTAGACAGTACCAGACCAGTCCCAGACAGACAGTACCAGAGTCAGTATCTGACGCAGGTACCTACCTAATGCGTATTTATTTATTCCACCACCAGCGCGGCTAATGAAAATGACAGGCGTTCGAAATTTAATCATTTATTGCAAAAATATACAAAACAAAGCAGAAGTTTCTAAATTATATTAAAGGTTACATATTATATAGATTTTTAATATTATAGTAACTGAATATTATGCTATATGAATATTAGTTCAAACGTGCATTATAGAAAATGTTCATAATGAAATTAGGTAAATTGAAATTATATCAATAATTCATTATATCATTTCATCGTTATATTAAAAAAAAAAGTATGATAAATGAAATTAGATCATATGATCTTTACAACTTTTGTTATTATTTCAAATGTTACACACCCGCATCCGCGATACCCAACATTTCATCATTATCAATAGCCGAAAGATATCCACTGTTGAATATCTCCCCCATAGAACGCCACAACCAGCGGCAACCTGCCGCTTGCATCCACCGACATTTACGCTGACGAACGACGCTAGTAGGAATGGAAATTAATAAAATATGGTTGAATATGTCTAAGTCAGCCAGTCTCTATAATACCTAAACTTAGTGACTGATAATGAGTACTAAGCTATGCCTGGAAGTAAACAACAAAAGGTTAATTATGATAAGGATTGAAGGAAATATACTTCTAAGGAATTATTTTCTCCGCAAAACCCAAGGGATGTTGGCAATCTAATCAAATAGAAAGTAATGCACCAACACCATTTTAAAGGCTCAACAATAATCCTGTTGAACAAGAAACACCATTTTGTTCCCTAAATTAACCCCCGAAACATTAAACTTAATTTCAAACATCCAGACTCATTTGTAAAAAGGAAGATTACCAACTCATTCCCTCAGACTGTATAATAACGCATTTGCGCGTAAACAAAGCGCAAAAAAATGTTCAACATTTGTCTAAACACATTCATTCTCTTAAACAAATTAACTCGGGGAACGAAAAAAGGTTTTTCTTCGGGAAAAAAATGTTTCAAGGTACACTAACGATGTTACTAAATGAACGAACGAATGAACAAATAGGCCGCAAATGAACGGTTAATGTTTGTTGACAGTGAATGATTTGGTACGTTACGAAGGGTTCAGAAGGAATTGACCGAATGACCGGTCGGTGTTTCGATTTTCGAATTTTAATTGATTGGCAGGGTATGCTCATTGGCTTACAGGTCCATTTTGCAAAGTCCCATTGTTTTAATATTATCTTCATTTGTTTATTCATGTCCTATGTTTGTAATTTTTGAGTAATCGAGCATTGCTTTCTCAAGACTATTTTTTTCATTATATAGACTGAGAAAAACGGATTATCTCACTGTGTGGCCAGGTTCGTCCGACTAGTTTCGGTAGCGTATATACGGCCACCTTTTTGAAGGAGTTCCACAGGATGACACGCCGCCCGTCAGGTTTCTGCCGCAGGAACGCGACGGGCGGTGCTTTTTTCTCAGTCTCAAACATTTTTTTAATATATTTGAAATAATACCTATTAATAATAATGGAATAACTATTATAAACGCCTCTTTTCAAATAGAGAATGTACGTCGATCACCACGCTCAAGGCGGTTTGACGATTTTAGACTTACACGTCAGGAAATCTGGACTGATATTATATTATATCAGGATATTATATCTTGACTGATCACGTGTCACTCAGTGATGTCATAGACTAACTTAGAAACAATTGAAAAAATCACATTAATATTTGTCCAGCATTAAATCCGGCGTCTCAACTTGGACCATGACATTTCATTTATATGCATACCTAATTTTCCAAAGGAAAATCCAAACACAACCTGAAAAAAAGTAAGCTATAATTACTACGTTAAGCATTCTAATACTTACTTAAGCTTAAATGCTATAAATATCGTGTTATTTAAACGTCAAGTTACGTGCAAACTCCTTGCTATATTTCATGCTTGTAACTGAACATAATTTCAAGAACTCGGGCGATCAATATCAGAAACTCCTTGGTATAATTCATGTTTATGGGAGATGCGATAATTTTGACTGGCTGAATTGAACGCCATACGCCGTATGTTTTTATGTAACAGACCCATTTTTTGTACACGTTGTCCCATTCAAAGATTTTTTACTGCATCGTTGGTGCAGTACCCGGAACAACTGTGCCTGGCGGCAAGCTGTAGGCCATACAACGGCCAATCTCCGATTAGCAAATTTTACGTATCCGGGCTTGCATAATTCGTAATATTATCATATTCAATCATGCAATTATTTTTATATGTTAGATAGCATCCGTATCTAGCTGTAAACAAAAACATTGGCTTCTGTTTTAAGTAGTCAAGACTAAATTAATTTAACCTATGTTCAAAGAACCTCTGTTCTCTAATTACCGTGGCGTGTCCGCACACCAACTAAATGTTAAAACTTGCTTGTTTTTATAACGTACAGATTTACTTTGATCCATTCAACATTTTAAACGTTATTAAGCAACGTGTATCGCATAACAAAATATCGACTCAGTAGAACCAGTCTATAAATAATTATCATTAAGTAACCGCATGTCCAATCGAAAGTTATAATTGCCGTGACATTTTCTGTTCTCGGGTGCACATCCTTAATTAACAGTATTTGGCACATCACTACCGTACGCGTGGCGTCTCCTCAGTGTGTTCCGCGGCCCATCAGCAGTTGCACGTCTCTAGCGTTAGTGTACCGCCAATGAAGCACGTAAGAATATAATTACCGTAGCCTTGGTTAAAAAAAATCGAATTACCCTTGCACTTATTTTAATACTTGATTTTTTAAGTTACACCCAAGTTGATCATATAAATGGAGACAGTACTTAATAACACACTACAACGTACGGAGGCCATGTCATATTTTACATTGATAGACTTGATGATATTTTCTAATTACCGTTGAATTAAATATAACAATTTTCTAATTACCATACTAATAATTTTTTTAAGTCTCAATAACTAGAAAACCACCATTAATTGTTACATACCTCATTAATTATTGAATTCGTATCTTTGATTTGTTTCATATTTTAATGTGTTTAAGTCAAATCAGTGAAAAATAAAAAATGTTATGGTCTTTAATGCTATCATTTTAATGATATTTGTTCCATCAGGGTATCGAAACCAACAATTGCTCAACCACTGTGCTAGCCATTCTGTCATGGGTATTTCTAGGTATTCATTTCAACCCAGAGAATGATAATGATTATAGTTCTGTAAAAACTATTTGGAAGTAACGTGGCAGGTGCATAGTAAAAAAAACAATACAAATAGGTAAAGTACATACATACTTAATATTATATTTATGAAAATTATCCATAAAAATATAAAACTAATACCTATAACCTATAAAATATAATTCTATAAGTATATTAATTTAGTAAAAGAAAAGTGGTTACCAATGATATATCATTGGTGGTTACTATAATATAACTTTGGGACAATGTAAACAAAACAAATCATATAAAAATCGACTATGAACGAAGAAATCCTGCATTATTTAATCATGGAACAACATTACAAGACAACCTTCATACACAGGGTTTGATTATGACAAAACAAACCAACTGACGTTAATATTTTTTTTGTATATTTAATGCTGATTATTTTAAATTATTTCATTCTAAGTATAAGTTATGGAAGCTGAGATTGCTAGATAGGAATGTCTAAGAAATAAGTTTGACTATTGCGAATACAAATGAGAGAGATTGGAATTAATTAATTATTTAAAGGCTGTGGGTTGGCTTGTTTTGACCAAACCAATCCGAAGAGCTCGGCTTGCTATAACGCGAGACGATAAAAAAACAAAAAGAAAATACTTATAAGTAGGTATTACTTAAATCATAATCTCACAAGAATTGATAAGAACTAACATTTTATACTAAGCGCATAATCCAACGCGCGTAAGTATTGATAGCCGTTTAATGAACGCAATCATTCATTGCTAGCATTTCGATAATAAGCATAATAATAATTGTGTGTGTTTAAAAATCAAACTCTTTTTTTCGTAAATCTATCGGGCGTGCCCCAACTTTAGCTCGCACACCACTGGCTCGCTGTACTCATCAAAACTTGAACGTAACACACATTAATTATCATAACAAAAATTACTAAACACAATTCGGGAAGGTAACAAAGTTCTTTTAGTCCCGCAGCCAAGTCTAGTATTATTAGAATACTAGCCTCCAAAACTGTAGCACTTAGTTTTTACTGCAAGACCCCGGGAGCTAAACTTTAAAATTATACGGAGAGAATTGAAAAATTTTCTCTTAAAACTTTGTTTGCAATATGAAATTGTGGAATTTTATTTGTTTGTGGATATTAGAATGGTTATATTCAAAATTCAAACTGCCTGTTTATACGGGTTGAGATAAAAGTACATTGTATATGGTTTTCCGAGAGCGTGCTTTGGAATTGCACAACTTAATTCCTCCATCCCGTGACTTCGTATGCATCCGCGATAACCCACATTCATGCTGACGACGTCTAGTTCTCTATAAATCATGACATTGACAACTCCCCAGATTGCCTAGAATAGAGAAAAACCCCATGAAACCATGGCCACAAACAAAATTGGCTTTAAACTAAAATAAATCTAATTTACGGTGCGAATATTACTCGTAAAATACGTGTAAAATTACGGCCAAACGCGCACAACGTGCAATCTTTATGGCGTGTGACACGAACACCGTTGTCAAGTATAAAAGCGAGTGACTTGTCGCATTACCGCCTGACATTCGTTATTATAAATAATTCAATAGCCCAACACTGTTGGTACTCGTAAAATTCTCGCTTCCCTATTGTTAGGTAACATTGAAAGGTAAATAAGTTAGTTGGGAATGAAAAGTTTTTTGACTCCAGTGGTAGTGCTGGTCGCAGGAAGAAGTCTTGACTAAGGAACCTACGAGAGTGGACTGGTATTTCGAGCACCATGGAACTATTCCATCTTGTCAAAGAAAATATAAAGTATGCAGAGCTGAAGTGGAAGTGGGCCGGCCATGTCTGCAGACGGACAGACGGTAGATGGAGCAGATACGTTCTAGAGTGGAGCCCGCGTTTGGGCAAGCGTAGTGTGGGACGCCCTGCGGCACGATGGACTGACGATTTAAAGAAGGTGGCAACGGATGGATGCGGGTTGCCTAAGACCGGGTTGGTTGGCAATCTCTGGGGGAGACTTACGTTCAGCAGTGGACGGCAATAGGCTGATATGATGATGCAGAGCTGGCAGCCAACCTTCGTAGTTCGGAGGGGCTAGAAGAAGAAGGTAGAAACAAGAGGCAATTTTGTGTGTGGACCATGGTCAGTGTGCAAGCAGATCCATTATGTTGTTACATTTTTAATCTCCTCAAAAAGAGAGGGGTATTATAAGTTTAACCTGTGTGTCTATCTGTGACATCGTGGTGTCAAACGGCTGATGCGATTTGGATTTAGTTTTATTTGTTTGAAAGGTGTCTTGATCGAGAGTGTTCATATATATGTTTCAGTAAAATCTGCTGAGCCGTCTCAAGATTATCTGCTTTCTTCTAGTTGATTAATGTGTATGAGCATCTTTCACAGATCTGCTCTAGTTTTGATTGTGTCGGAGACTTTTTGTTAATATGACATGCTGCAAGATTTGTAAAAAGCTTAGTATAATTAATAAAAAATCGTACTAGCCTATTATCGGTCCGGTGCAGGGCAAAGGCATTAGTATTGATTAGTACTACGACTGCCACAACAAAATCGGATCAGATTCATATACCTATCAAATTTCCTCACGATATCAGTAACGAGAAGACTTCAGCGATGTCAGTGATGTCCAAGATAACCTTAGAAAGTATATCATAAACTGAAAAACTCACATTGATCATCCGGTTTTAGACCTACAACCTAACGCCATACGTCCACGGTATATTAAATGGAATAAAATTAAAAAGAAAATATTATTACAGTAGAAAATACAACGATAAGCGTAAAAGACACATTTCTAAGCTGACCTAAGGCTAAAGGAAAAACGTAAACTAAGCCTGTTTCTTATCGTCCCGCATATGTTGCAAGGCCTGACTAAAGGAAACGATTTATTAGGGTACTCGTAACGAAAGACCTAACCTGCCTGATTTAGTAAAACACACTGAAGAATATATTCACTGAATCAGCTTTGAAAAGATTTTTTTTAAGGAATGTTACTTATTAAGATTTTTCAAGTATATTTCAAATAATAAATCAATCAAAAAATTCAAATGAAACCCATAATACTTATTTATACATATATTTAATAATACAAGAATACTAAAGATATAAGACTTCTTTTTCGCAGTTATTGTTTTGTACTCCCATTAAAAAGCATTTGTCTACCAAACACAAAACGTAATTTAGATTCTCAAATATTTATTAATAGGTACCTACATCATTTAAAACATCTCAACGAATATACTCAAAATTTCCTTAATTCCCATTTAAAGTGAGCGTTTAAGGATTTCAAACTGGTAATACACATTTAACGTCTATAATAAAATTGGCCTCGGGCAAATTTCAAATTATTCCCTGCAAGTTATCTCACTTCTCAACGGTATCGCTGTGAACTCAGAATACAAGTCCATCGATGTTGGAGATCCTACTTTGTGAACTCGAGACTCGAAGAATGTTAAGATAACAAATTGTGGGAGTTACTTCTTAAGCTCTTGTACGCTGTTGTGCACAACTATTTTAGGATCTTGATGTTAAGCTGATCGTTAACGTATTTTTGCAGAATTACTCCTTAGAGTCAGAGCAAAGAGAACAGCAATATTGTACTAGTTTTTATTTAATAATTAATATTGTAGTGGCGACCAAAGAGAGCAGTTTTTATTTAATAATTAATAATGTAGTGGCATAAGAACTGCGTTGAAACCAAAATAGTAGGTCCCCTGCCATTTAGTGATAAAAAAACTTTAAAATTTTGTACCTCTGTATTCTGTTTTCGTTTCTGATTTACAACGAATCACTTTATACCGTTTTCAATTTTTTTTTATTTATCTGCCTGTTAGTGTACTTGCAACAGCAGTATTGATCACACGCAAAGAAGCGGCCAAAGGATAGAAACATAGGTCGCTTCACTGGTGACCTCGACGTGATTTGAACGCGCAACCGTCTGACAACACAACAATATTCTTCCGACCGATTTTTGGTCACGGTGGCCAATCTCAATAGAGACTTGCCAAGTACGCAGAAGATAAAGCGCATAAGTGTATGCGCTGACACAGGTTCGTTAGCTCTTCCTCTACTGTCATAGTCAGATGGGACGGCAACGGCTTGAAGTAATTTTCGAGATATGGGATCTTACCACCAAACTCCGGGCTGCGACTGATAAATTCGTAATGGAAAATCTTACATAATCTATACTAATATTATAAAGTTGAAGAGTTTGTTTGTTTGTTTGGTTGAACGCGGTAGCGTTCAACAAATCTCTGGATCTACTGGTTCGAATTGAATAAATCTTTTTGTGTTGGATAGTCCATTTATCGAGGAACGCTATAGGCCCTTGCGAAGCCTGGCCGGGTTGCTAGTATATCATAAATAGAGTTGAAAATTGTATATGGAGAATATAATGCATTGCGTCTGTAAAGAATTTTCTGACCCAATGCTGGTTTTGTAACAACAGGCAGTTATTAAAGTTGTTAGGAATTTCACGATAAACTATTCTGTATTATTTCAACGTTCTTTTTTCGGTAACATAATTTCGCCTAAATCGAGATGAAAATTCGTGGTAGAGCAAAGACAGTGCTACCAACTTCGCATAAATGTACATCCAACAGTTAAAGGGATAATTTCAACTTTGTTAAGACGGTACGAAGTTAATTTAACTAGTTTTTAATTATGCAATTTTTAGTTTTAAGCTCTACAAAGCGGGAAATTTTAACGCTTTCTTGTTTAATGCTTTATTAACTAAATGAAGTTTTTGAGGTTATCCAGGGATTATCTTTTACGTCATGATGACTTCATTTATAAAACTTAGTGCGAACACTTTGTCTTATTTTTTCGTCGTTTTGTTCCCAGCTTTTAATATATTGCACTTGGCTTTCTTTTGTGATATACGCGAACACTAAAGAAGGGTATTTAGAAATTCAACCTCTAAGGAGATAAAAAGGGGGAGTTGTATGAAAAATATATTTTCTCAGGTTAATCAAATTGAAACTTGGTACTATTCCAACCTAACTAAATAACTACCTAAATGCTGACTCTACTTATAAAATATGTCCAAAATCTACTTGCATTCTCATCTCGGCGACAAATAAACAGCGATAAACAAATTTTTGAAAGATTGAGACCGTTAAACCTTAGTAAAATTGCCCCTAGTTCCTAGATTTAGTAGGTATGATTATGAAATTTCACAGCGATGTAAAACTGAACTATTCCTAACTGTTCATGGCATTTAACTATAATATACATTAAGTAGTAAATATGATGCCATATATTATTTTAACGAACACCAATGTTGGCTGGATATAGCCTCGGGCTTTTACCAAATTAAAATATTAATAACGTATTATATTATCCACGCGAGCTTTACGGCTATAGGCCTATTTATGAAAATAGTTAGTTAGGGGCTTTATAGGATTACTTCCTATTGAAATGAGTTTGCTACTGAACGTAATATAAAAGCATTACCATTTATATATTTTTAGTGTAACTCGATGACTTTATACTTTTTCTCATTAGGTATTTTACTTTGCTTGTTTAGCCTTTTCCAAATAGTCGGCAAAAGGGTCGGCTTCCACTCTAACTGGATATAGTTGAATACTAGTTGATAACATGAAGCGATTACCGGTCTGTCCTCCACTAGACAGTTACTGGGTAACACGATACCCCTTGGTAAGACAAGTTGTTAGACTTTCTGACTACCTTTAACGACTGTTAAAGATCTACGAATAGGCCTTTACGTGCTTTCTGAGGCGCGGAAGGCTCTCGAAATGAAATGGTTAGATGGTAGATTATATTCCTTTGTAATAATATAATATTATAATACATAACAACTGGTCAATAAAACTTTCCAGGAAGTGTAATGACTAAATAAATAAACACACAATTTAAAAAAAAGTTATTCTCAATGGGTTCTATACTTTACGATTTAATTTCTGCATTGCAGTAAAGGTTGTGCTCGTAATATAAATGTAGGAACAAAATAAAGAATTTCGTTACAGCTATAGCGATCAGGTAGGTGTGCCGGCGTGGCACTCGACTCTCCCGAGGCGGTCCTCTAGCAAACAATACCGTCTACACACTGCGAGCGCGAAATTGCAGCCAAGTGCTTCGGTCTAAGTGAAGAGAGAGTGCTTTTACTTATAATTACATTGTTATTAAGTAAAATGTGGTTTTTGACAATGTGCTGGAAAAAAATCAGATTTTTATATAATTATGATGGAAAGACGTGCAACCTGTTACCAGAGATTTGTTGTTTTTTTTTTGTGAAAAGACGAGAAATTTTAAACCTGGGGATAAATATTTTGTAACTTATACGAAAAAGAAACAGTTGTTTTGTACATTGTAGGTGCTGCAATTTTGTAACGAACGACATTCTTTTTCAATAAGCTACAAGACATTTCAACGCTTCGGTCCATCGTCTAAAAGATAAATGTTCCTTTTTTATATATTTAAAATAAATCTATGATATTTTATTGACATGTCAATTTATAAGAGGAATAAGCTGATTGATATTCGGTAATTACTGCTTTATTAAACAAAGGATATTAAAAAAAATACGTTGAAAGATACTTCAGAGATTCAACGCAACTAATACGAATGCCTACTAAAATAACTTATTGTTCCATTTAAATAGTAATAGTTCACAGAAGTAATTACGCTCTCAACCAATATCGACTGATATTATTTTAATGACGCCAGGTAAATAAATTACCAATCACGTCACATTTACCAAAACAATACCACAAAATTAATAAGAGGTTAATTGTTCGATAATTTTGGAATTATTAATTAAGTAAACAAAACCACATGAAGTTTCAATAATTACGAATTCTGTTAACAACCACAGCATATTATTATATTTGTTGAAAAGAACATAAATTATGTTATGATAATATCCTAAACCAACGACGTAACGTGTGATTACTTTCTAGTTAGTAATGGAGGTAATACAAAAGTTTGAGAAGAAATAATAGTGATTATAATAGTTATTATAAGGACTATAGTTAAGTTACTATAGCAGTTGCTTTTAGTGACTTAATAACAATAATTGTTGAGAAAGATGATTGTTACAAAGTTTAGGTTTAGAAATAGAAGAAATTATACTCATAATAATTATTTATTTATTTATACTTCATGCACAAAAGGCGGACTTAATGTTTTAGGCATCTCTACCAGTCAACCAATTATGTTCGTAGAGAGGAGAAAAGGATTGTGTAAAAAATCTGCAATCACAGATAGGTACTATTTTGTACCTATCTTTTGTTTTGTTTATACTTCCACTAGTACTTTCCGCGCAACTTCGTTCGCGTGATTTTTCTTGGAATCACAATTTTTTGGTAACAAAATATATCCTATAGCACAGTAATAATGTAGCTTCCATTTAACGAAAGGATTCTTAGAATCGGACAATAGGCAGACAATCCGGAGATTATCGCGTTCAAACAAAAAACTATTCAGCTTTATCATATTAGTATATGACATATTATTATTATAATTATTTAGTACGATTTTTTATGTTTTTATTATAATTTTTTAAATTGACACTAAACTGACATTTAATTTTATTTTACATATTATTAATTTATCGTTGAAATTTATTGTTATTATTATTTATAGACTTTGACATTATATTGCTATTTTATAATATTCTATTGTGTAATGTGACGAGCATGTGTAACTAAGTCATAATTGAATTGAATTGTAAGTAAACTAATCGTATGAGCGTTTTGGATGTCAAATCTGTTAGCTCGTAAGATCAATTGAATAAAATAAATAAATAAATTATATGTAATAAGTTTTAGGAAATAAGTTGTTATTATTAAGTTTACTGCAACTATTGCATTGGGTTGTACCTGTAAAAATAGTTGTGTGTTATGGTTATACAAATAGAAAAAAAAAATAGTAAACATAGATACGTAAACATTAGTAGCTGGTACGATCAGCAACAAAACCGTTTAATACTTCAAATTTTTAAACCTTATTTGTACAACACAATATATAAAGAAATACGGAATTGATGTAAAATCTATAAAATAAAATCTTAGCTATTACCTGAAATGCCAAAAAGCTTTTTTTATATTTCATGTCCATTAAGATGATAATTATGTAATAGAGGATTAATCGTTATGTAATTTTGTGGCTGACTACTTAAGGCGAACTTAATATAAAAAAATCGCCAGCGGACCAGTTCCACATGATCGCACGGTGACTTAGTGCTTTTGTGAAGGGTTTTTTACGAACATAATCTTTACTAACACAAACTGTATTTTTGCAAAAAATAATGTTAGTGCATCAGGCTAAGTATAACAAAGAAGTTATTATTTTTATTATAAGCCCAGCCATCTCGGCGTTAGCATCAGTGTCTCAGCATCTGTCAGTCATTCTGCCGTGCTAATTAAAAACGCAGCAAGGAGTTTTTGGAAAATGGTGTTACTTATAGATTCGGTATCCTCTTTTGAAGAGGATTCCAAAATTCCAAAAACCGGATTTTGAAAATATCCCTCCTTATTGCGTTTCTAATTGGTACAGCAGCATTGGGTTTGTTATATAGGAAACTGTTTAGACAGCAATCTTTATGCTAACTCTCGCCAGATGCCTTATTATAAAAATGTCATGTGAACTGTCTGTCACAATATAAATAAATGATTTTACCAAATAACAAGATGTGTTATTGGCGACGAGGAAAAGTCAAATAAACATTGTGTAAATAGATATATGAAATGGAAAAACTAAGAAAATATCGTGGCACTCTACGCGGGATGCTCACGCGACTCGACACCTATGTCGATCAGAGAGCAACGATGTCTGACGAAGACATTATTGCTCGCTTCCGGGGCCTGAAGGAGACGATCCTGGCTATACGGGAGGTACAAGAGAAAATCGAAAACAAGACTGTCGACGACAAGGACGATGACGCTTATGATCAAGAACAAGAATACAGGTACGAGTTCGAAGAACTTCATACTACGATAACAACTAAACTTTTAACAAAACAGTCACAGAATGGAAGTCAGCAACAGGGCCAGCAACAGCAACAATACATAGATCAAAGTGAATCCAGGCATAGGAATACACCGAAGATACAATTTCAACCCTTACAACAATCAGAAACTTTCAACAATTTCAAAAAAGGACTAGAAGTATATTTTCGATTGAACGACATATCGGAAGCACACATGAAATCAAATATCTTACTGTCAACTTTATCACCAGAGCTCCACGAGAAACTTTGCGATTTAACATTACCGGAAGAACCAATGAATATGTCATTTGCTAATATTACTGAAATACTTGACGACTACTTAGACCCAAAACCTAGCAAATGGGCACTACAACATAAATTCATAACAAGAACGCAAAAAGTCGATGAAACTGTAGCGCAGTACGCCGCAGAGTTGAAGAAACTTACCACTAACTGTGAATTCAATTGCCAACACTGTCTGAAAAATACATCAGAAAGCTTTTTATGTCTACAATTTATAAGGGGATTGAAAGATAGCGATGTACGTACAAAAATCTTACAAGACCGAACAGTATATGCATTCAAGTCACTGACACAGATTGCGATATCTATTGAAATGGGTAAAGCAGAAAACGCATCAATGATTACTAATGAACAACCAAGTACCAGTAATGACCACATCAACAAAATCATCCCCTACAAGAGACCGGCAGGACCAAGTCCAAGACAAATTACACCTAAAGATCTAAAAGGGAAATGCTTCCGCTGTGGTGCTGCGAATCACGAATCCAACAAATGTGGGGCTATAAACGTTACATGCCATAAATGCAATAAAGTCGGTCACCTAGCCCGTGTTTGCCTTCAGCGCCACTCTGATGCAAGTCTTAACATGAATAAACCGAATACGAACTTATTAGAAGACTCAATGACAAATGACCATGATGACTGGAATAATATTAATATCATATCTGGAGAATCATCTGAAAAATATATGATAACGACACATATTGAACACGTTAAAATAAAGATGGAATTTGACACTGGAGCTACACTAACTTCAATGTCATTACGAGACTATCAAAAACTAAACATTGGAAAAAGAATTTTTAAGACAAACCTAAAACTCAGAACTTATACTGGAGAAGTAATCGAACCAACAGGCGTAGCATACGTTCAATGCAGATGCCAAGGAAAAGAATTCCACGGAAAACTGTACGTTATCAACAAAAACGTTGATCCCATTTTTGGCCGCAGCTGGATGAAAGAACTCGAGACACTTAACTTAGCAGACATAAAAACCGTACAACCTATTAAAAACATACAATTAGACCAACTTCTGGAGCTCTACAAGACATCAGTTTTCAGAAACGACCTTGGCGAAATACCCAATTACAGAGGACACCTGAACCTGAAAGAGAATACTAAGCCAATTTTTATTAGACCACGTAGAATACCTTACGCTTTAAAAACCAAAGTGGATGAAGAAATAGAGCGACTATGCACACAAGGTGTAATCACGAAAGTTGACCACTCTGAGTGGGGTACTCCAGTAGTACCAGTTGTCAAACCAAATGGGAATATCCGATTATGTGCTGATTATAAGGTTACCCTAAACAAATTTATACAAGATGAACAATATCCAATACCTATGATTGAAGATATCTTCACAGAGATGAATGGAGGAAAACTATTTTGTACACTCGACATAACTCAGGCGTACCTAAACATGGTAATGGATGAAGAAAGCGCAATGCTACAAACACTCAGTACACACAAAGGAACTTACAGAGTAAACAGGCTCATGTTCGGAGTTAAGGTCGCTCCGAGCCTATGGCAGAAATTCATGGACAAACTGTTACAAGGCCTAGAAGGTGTTAAATGTTTCTTCGACGATATAATTATACAAGGAGCTAACCAAGAACAACTACTACAGAGGCTCAAACTCGTACTCGATAAATTAAAAGGAAGTAATCTGCGAGTAAACAAAGACAAGTGCCATTTTTTCCAAACAAGTATAAATTACCTTGGACACACTATCGACAAAGAAGGCCTACACAAAAACAGGGACAAGATAAACGCAATAGTTAAAACAGAACACCCAACCAATATAGCAGAATTAAGAACATTTCTTGGTATAGCAAATTTTTACAACAAATTCATACCAAACCTAGCATCGATCACGAACCCACTAAACAACTTACTAAAGAAAGAATCAAGCTTCCTATGGTCTGCAGAGTGTGAACAAGCTTTTAGACAAATAAAGAAAGAAATTGTAAGTGAAAGAGTACTGATACACTTTGACTCTAAGAAGCCGTTAATACTTTCAACGGACGCATCGCCACTGGGACTCGGGGCAGTACTGTCACATAGACTTCCAGATGGATCAGAGAGACCTATAGCATTCGCTTCGAGAACGCTGTCTGGTAGCGAGAAGAATTACAGTCAAATCGACAAGGAAGCTACAGCGATACACTGGGGATTGAAAAAGTTTTTCTACTATTGTTATGGTCGGAAATTCATCCTCGTTACAGACCATAAACCACTGACAGTAATTTTCCACCCACATCAAACGCTACCAACAATGAGTACGATGAGGCTGTTTCACTACGCTCACTTCTTATCTGGATTTGACTATAACATTGAATACAGAACTTCGGCGAATAACTCAAATGCAGATTATTTATCCAGGTTTCCAGTAGAAAACACCAAGACCAACAGAATTGACCAGAATTACAGTTTTCAATTTCAGCAAATCCATACCATTGATATTAATCCAGATGTCATAGCGACAGAAACAAGAAATGACGCCGACTGTACATCTTTGCTACACGCATTGGAAACTGGCCAATCACTGAAAACACTCGGTTACAAGGACAATGAATTCACTTTGCATGATGGTTGTTTATTGAGAGGATCACGAGTCTTAATTCCAAAAACACTTCGCGAACAAGTGCTAGACGAACTACATCTCGGTCACCCAGGCATTGTAAAGATGAAGCTATTGGCTCGCAGTTTCGTATACTGGAAAGGAATTGACAACGAGATTGAGACCAAAGTCAAGTCATGTAGAACCTGTAGATTGCAACAAAATGAACCAGAGAAAGCACCACTGCACCATTGGGAACAGCCAAATGGCCCCTGGCAAAGACTTCATATTGATTTCGCTGGACCTGTGCACGGACACCAACTTTTAATTATTGTAGATGCATTCTCAAAATGAACTGAGATTATACCAACCAAGTCAACTACCAGCTCTTGGTGCATACAAAAATTGAAAGAACTATTTTGCACCTTTGGGACACCTCACGTCTGGGTTTCAGACAATGGTCGACAGTTCGTTTCGGAAGAGTTCGAAAAATACTTAAAAGATTGTATGATCATTCATAAGACCTCTGCGCCATATCACCCTGCAACCAATGGGCAAGCTGAGCGTTTTGTGCAGACAGTTAAGAGAATCTTACGAAGCGTAGAGGGGGAAGGAGGTAACCTAGTAGAGAAGTTAGTGACAGTGAAAACTCGTCTCCGACGGACGCCAAATGCTAATGGTCAAACTCCGTACCAGCTTATGTTTGGCAGAGAAATACGCACGGCACTACATGCTATGTTTTTAAGAAAAGAAAAGGAGACCGCACCAACGCTTCAGGAGGTCAATGTCAGAGAGTTCAACCCAGGCGATCGGGTACAGGCTCGTGACTACACGAGTGCTACGCAACGGTGGCAGTTTGGAAGCATCCTAAAACGTTTGGGCCGACTGCACTACGAAGTTCGCACCGACAACGGTGATGTCTGGCGCCGACACCTCGACCAGCTCTTGGGTGCACCTTTGATCCACAGCAGCTAGGAGAGGAGAGATGTTATATAGGAAACTGTTTAGACAGCAATCTTTATGCTAACTCTCGCCAGATGCCTTATTATAAAAATGTCATGTGAACTGTCTGTCACAATATAAATAAATGATTTTACCAAATAACAAGATGTGTTAGGGTTCAATGTAATTGTAAGCATTAGCAAAATCGCTCTTTCTTTTAACTTGTATTCCGCTTTGGTAAGATCGCTAGGTTGTTCGATGAAATGTACATAAAATTATATAGTTAGCTAGCTCCCGCTGCTAAGGTGGGATTAAATTTCAAATGTTTATTTTTCTTTCTTCTTTAATATCGTGAACTCTAATCCCGATATCATAATCTTTTAATGCTTGCTTGAAAAATCGCTTTATTTCACCAAATAAAACAATAAACAGAGGCCATGAATGGAGCTTTGAATTTTTAATTATGATTCTTTGAGTTTTATTTAAAGAATAAAGTTTTCTAGCGTTGGGAATGTTAATTTTGTGGTGTGACTAGGAATGGTAGTTGTGATGCAAAGCAGTATTCATAACATCCAGGTTAGTTCAATGTTTCTGCCATCTTTTACAAACATTATTTTCTTAGTAATAAATAATACCAGTCGGATAGAAAAAACTTAGGTTAATTTAGGTCGACGTCAGAGGCACCCCGAGGTTCGGTTTGGTTAGGTTCCAGACTGTCCTACTACAGAGAAGTCACTCTCATCCAGAGGACACACACATGACTCATACAGGATTTTTGATCACTACGCTTGCTTTAGGCAAGACCCCTTGGTAAGATTATGGTTGTCAGACTTTATGCTTCTGACTGCCCATTACGACTGCCAAAGATCTACGAATTACCGACGACTAACGGTTTTAAGTGCATTTCGAGACACGGTCACCCATCCACAGACCGACCGCGGCAAGCGTAGCTTGCCCTTGATCGATCGATTCGTACGGCTTTTACTTAGCCACGAGACCCATTTTTACTGCTTAACTAAATGTCTTTATATTCAGTAATTGTTTTAATAAACTGCTGACTTTCCGAAAGTTTACCAAGTCACCTAATTACAAAATTCTTTAGAAAATTAAGCCTCTTGCCTGCCAATAAATTGATCGTCTATTTACTTAGATGATTGTCAATTAAGACTTCTTTTATATTACTTCTATTATTCGTTCTTTGATAAAAAGTTCGTTACAGAACATTTTTCTTTCTTTGAAGCTTTTTTGTTATTTAATATTAGGTCTTTGTGTCTTTTTAATTATGTTAGTGAAATAATTTAGTAAAAAAGGTTTTGTTTGTTATCTAATTCTCTTTTCATAATTTACTGTTGTTGTTACTGAAATTGAATTGAATTTGTTTAATAAATGATGAAAATGTACGTATAAATAACAGCCTATTACTGTCCCATTAAATACGGCAAAAGGCCTGTTCGTATACAGACAAGACCACATGCTTGCTCCAAAGGGATTTGTATATAGTTGTAAAACGTATAGTTTTCAATAAAACTAATACTACGTCTAGTCTATACTTGAAATCCATATTATTCAACCCTATTGCTAACTACATTATTTTATCGTGTTGTAATGTAGGTACAGTCAACAGCAGAAGTAGATGATCAAAATCAGAAATTCAACACCAATGAACGGAGTTCGCGTCAGAACTGTGTGGCGTCGAAGTGATTCAAAAGTATGTGTGGGACAATCACATACTTTTAATAAATAAACTTAGAATAAATTATAGAAATTAGTGTTAGTAAATTAGTATTGAATTTCTGATTTTGATCGTCTACTTTTGCTGTTGACTGTACGAAACAACAGATTTTTTTTTTTAGGTCCTATAGTGAAAGTTGCCCATTTTCATGAGTTAATTCACCACCTGAACCTACCCTACCAACCTACCCTACCAACTTACCTACCTACCCTACCAATCTACCTACCTACCTACCCTACCCTACCTATACCTACCTGCAAATATATCCAAGGAATATAGTTGAATTTTGAAAAATCTTTCCTTAGTGGCTGCCTTCGTCATATGAGGAATACGTGTACGAAATTTCAATTATCTAGCCTTAAGGGTTTGGCCTGTGCGTTGATACATCAATCAATCACTTTTGCCTTAAATATATATAGATTAATTAAAAGTCAACCTGTATTATATATTTCGATACTGAGCTAATATTTACAAAATCGTAAGAACATTCGTTTTCTTTTTTTGGGCCACCCCAGTTTAACTGCTACACAAGGATAAAAAAAAACAAAATTGTTCCTAACTAATGAGTACAGATAAGATTGTTATCATCTTCCTTAAACAAAATTGGATTGTAACAAATTTCAGGAGTCCAATAGAGGAAATTAAATAATCAAAATAACACCTCCTATCCTGTCGGATATTACTTATTACCGCTGTACCGCTTTACTGTGATGGCCGCTTTATAGCAATTTCTCATGTACGATTTTTATTTGCAATTTCAAGCGCTTTAACCGCTTTAATAAAAATGTTATACAATTGTTGCCGCTTGAAAAAATATCGTTAATATTTTGCAATGTTTATTTTTATGATACAGACGCCAGCACATCAAGCCATAGCAAACTGTCCAATTTTATTGAATATGAACCTTATTCTTTTGTAAAAAGTAGAAAATCTATCAAAGACATTTGAAATTTGACAGGCTTGATGTGCTGGCCTCTGTATTAATCTGAATATAATATACAGTTATTACAAACTAATTGAATACCCATCAAAATAAAAAAAAAATAATAGGTATCCTACAACAGTAATAAAGTAATAATAATATACCTACATTCATGACATTTCTTCACATAAACCCTATCATTTGACTCAATGACGTTCGGGCGGATAATGTTGAAATCAAACCATCACTGTTTATGAACCCATGAGGTGTCATCGACACTCGAGAGGAGTAAAAATTTACAACACGATTCATTAACTTGGCTCGGGCCCATTGAGGTAGCTTAAGGCGCGTCCCTGTGCAAAACGCAGCGCTAGCCGTTTTTTGTTCAGTTTTTCGAACCTAAATACTCTATATCCAAAAGAAATATCAACAAATAAAAAATAGATTAAATTTCTACATAATCTTGACTCCAAAATGGTAGATCTGATTTTTGTTTACGAAGTATAGTATTTAACTAATCTCCTCACAACGAAACCACAGAAATGAGAAATAATTATTGAAAACATGCATCTCCTCGGCAAGTAACCATTAATTCGATTTTTTACTAAGACTAATGGATAGGCAATTTATTAATGAACATTTAGGTAGTTTTTTTCAAAATCGCATTAAGTGATTATATAAAGATTTAATTCTAAAATCTGAGCGTATTTCGCTACTGTATCTCTTGCGCGGCGCAGAGGGAACGAACGCTCAAGGTTATTTGCTCAGGGTACCGCCTTAAAACTAGCTAAAAGCTAAGAAAGATGCTGAGATTCCCAACTAATAATATTATTTTTTATTAAAATGAAACTAGGTACCCCAAAACAAATTGCAATTTGCAACATAATTCAGAAAAAGCATAGTACATATTACCATAATTATTATTAGTAGTATGACGCGCAGTGTAGGGTTATAGCCAAATAAACAAAAATAAAATCAGGTCGTTTACAACAACAAAACAATTAACGACATTAACATCGTAACCTCAGATTATGAAACAAAAGGCAGATAGAGCGCGCGGAACACAGAGTGAAGCCAAAAAAGCAAATAAAAATTCAAAAGCGAATACCGACAACGCGCTTCGTGCTATACTAACACGACTTAGTATAGCACGAAACGCCGCATCGTTAAAAGAAACAAATAAAAATACAAATACAAATTCTAAAGCGAATACAATCACGAGATTGTTGGTGTATTTGTATTTGCTTTTGCTTTGCTTTTGATTTGCTTTTTGGCTTCACTCTCATTGTTCAGCATGGTCTATCTGCCTTTTGTTTCATAATCTGAGATCGCAACATTAAAAATCGTAAAACAAGTGCATGTTGCTTTTATTTATTTACTTTTATTCATCCTCAAAGTGAAATGCTATTTTTTAAGTAATATCATGTTTTAATGCGAATTTGAATGCTGCTAGCCTTTGCTAGGTTTTCTGATGCCCTGTGCCCAATCCATTGCACACAATATTTTTTAATACATATACATATTTAATTAGTATTATATTTATAGTCAATTTTATTTTACTCTCACTAACTAAATCTCCATAAAAATAAACTTGAAGATTAAACAGAAAAGGCGTTTGCGTTGCGAAAACGGACACCCAATTGTCAATAACGGAAATGAGATGATCCTGAATGACAGCGCGTCGTCGGATGCCACTCATAGCTGTCCCGTTTCGTGTGAACTGACACTAACACGGAACTCGTACAGGATTGGGTTAATCATAAAAGTAAACGTAGCAGTAAACACAGCGTTCTTTGCGATGTAAATTGTAAATACTCAAAATAGGTAGGTACCAATTCATATGTAAAGGACATGTTTCATATTGGGCCCAGTCTATGTACACCACTTCAAAAAAGAGAGAAAAATCCGTAGAATCCGGGAAAAATACAGATAGTTCATTTCAATGTATACTGTTGTGGTAGCAAATTGTTATTTAACAATATTTTTTATGGATTTTCAACATGGCGTCACTCAGATTTAGCTACTCTTTATACCATAGATCGACCATTGATCATAGAAAGAGAACTGTCAGCTGTCAGTGCTACAACAGTGTCACTTACGTCCGTATGTTCTGTGCTTTCGTCCACAAATCGACGTACAAAATCAGAATTATAAATGTCAAACGTCATTAATCAATCAAAATGACAGCTTATCGCCCTGACTGTTTTTTTGTTGTGTGTTGCAATTTCAAGCGCAATTTCTTGTGTTTCACCTGCTCAAAAAGCCATTTTAAAATAATTGGACAGTTGAGAACTATTTAAAATATGTTTCCCTATTTGTAAGTATGGTGTACAAGGACTGGGCCCAGGCTCCATACATTTTGAAACAACTCCTTTAATTGAATAGGTTTGTTAGTGATTGAGGATTGTGGCTACAGATATAGATAGACCTAGATAACGCAAGAGCAACTACTTCGCGTGCCTAGTTTCGTACCTAGCTTACGTACAAAAATCGTAAGTAAAAAAATAAAGTAATCGTTTCCTTCCATCGGTGTCATTTTGTGATTAATATTATGCGTAATTAATTTAAAAAACAATTATTTTTAATCTCATATCTTCAGTAATACCTGGTAATACCAAATTTAAGAAAAACAAAACATTGTGACGTCGTAATAGGTAGTCAAAAAATTGCACTCTTGGTTTTTATCTAGGGTCTATCTATATCTGTGATTGTGAATGAGAATAAATAAATAAAAATATAGGTACTTTTCTTCATTACAGTAACAAATACTACTAGTACTACTGAAATCCACACTTCCATACTATAATATAATAATTGCGAAAGTAACTCTGTCTGTTACGCTTTCACGATGAAACGACGGAACCGATTTTGATGAAATTTAGTATGAAGATAGCTTGAACCCTGGGGAAGGACATAGGCTACTTTTTAAACCGCAACTTCGTCTGCATCTACGATAACCGACATTCACGCGGACGAAGTCGCGGGCAAAAGCTAGTACTAAATAAAAACTGATGTTCTCTACAAATTGCACTAGCAAAGCAAAGCAAAGCGCAAGGTGTGGTGGTTTATAGTTTCATTTTCACACGAAGATTTATTAACCTGTTCCTTTTGGCCGGTTAAAAATATTATCAAAGTTTAAAGTCAAAGTCAAATCATTTATTTCAATTAGACCATTAAAAGGCACTTTCGAACGCCATATTATTTTGAATCTAGTTACCTATTCCAAATGGTAGTTTCGTATGGAGAAGAATGAGCATTTCGTATGGAGAAGAATGAGAAGGAAACTCCATACTCTTTAAGTTACGTGAATACGATGTACCTTGTATAAAAATCACTATAATTTTTATTGTATGTAGAAAGTATTACAAGTTAAGAAATGACAGCTAAGTTATGTACAGACGCCAACACATCAAGCAATACTAAACTGTCAAATTTTCCCAATTAATAGTGAACCTTATCTTTTTGTATTAAAGTTGAAAATCTATCAAAGAAATTTGACAGATTGTTGTAGCTTGATGTGCTGGTTTCTGTAGATGGGCACCATATTGTTCACATCATAATCATCATCATCATCATTTCAGCCGAATGACGTCCACTTATGCCTCCCTCGCGTGTCGCCACATTGACCGGTCCCGTGCGACTTGCATCCAGCGGATCCCCGCAACCATTACCAGGTCATCGGTCCACCTAGTGGGCGGCCTTCCAATGCAACGTCTTCCGGTTCGCGGTCGCCACTCCAGAACTTTTCGGTCCCATCGGCCATTCGTTCTGCGAGCAATGTGCCCTGGCCACAATCTCAATGGAGAGGGCTATGCTCTGAGTTTCCTTGCGTGATAAAATCAGAAATGAGGACATCTGCAAGAGAACCAAGGTTACCGACGTAGCCCGAAGAATTGCCAAACTTAAGTGGCAGTGGGCAGGGCACATTGCTCGCAGAACGGATTGTTCACATCATCATTCATCATTATTTCAGCCGAAAGACGTCCACTGCTGGACATAGGCCGGGAGGCCTATGTCCAGCAGTGGACGTCTTCAAGGCGGGGGTGTCCCTTCAAGGGAGGGTTTTGCCATAATCACCACGCTTGGCAGGCGGATTGGCGATCGCAGTATGGTTGTTACAAAGGCACAGAGAACGCTGCTGCCCATTCTCTGGTAAGTCCCTTAGTCGCTTCTTACGACACCCACGGTAAGATATGGGATAGTGCTATTCTTTACGTCCGATTGTTCACATATTTACAATTAATAAAACAGTATAGATTATGACACTAGTACTTAATATTTTGAGTAGAGTGGTTCGTCACTAACCATACGGATCGATTGGTCAAGGTTAAGCTCGGCTCGTTGATGGGTAACTGTGATCATCTATTTCATACAGAAACGCCTTCGTGCCTCGGAAATCACGTGAAGCCGTTGATACCGGCTGTCATTCGTAGATCTTTGACAGACGTTATGGGTAGTCAAAAGCCAGAAAGTCTGATAACCAGTCTTACCAAGGGGTATCGTGATACTTAGACACTGAGTTGTGGTGGTGAGACCTGCAGTCGCTCCATCCAGGTAAATTAAATTAATACTATAAGTACTAGAAAGGTTTAGGCTAGTTAAATAAAGGCTAGTTAATAAATCTTGAGATTTATTTTTATTTTTGGTATCTGCATGCTCAGATTATGAAACAAAATGCAGATAGACCGTGCGGAACATTGAGAGTGAAGCCAAAAAAGCAAATACAAATTCAAAAGCGAATACCTACAACGCGCTTCGTGCTGTACTGATACGAGTCAGTATAGCGCGAAACGCCGCATTGTTAAAAAAAAACAATAAAGATACAAATAGAAAAACAAATACAATCACGAGATTATAGGTATTCGCTTTTGTATTTGTGTATTTGCTTGGGACCAGATGACCGTGTGTGAGTTGTCCCAAGATATTTATTTATTTATTTATTTATTTTATTTGCTTTTTTGGCTTCACTGTCAGTGTTCCGCGCGGTCTATCTGTCTTTTGTTTCCTAATCTGAGTCTGCATGTTAAAATTCTCAAACGTGAAATAAGTATTGCTTGCATAATTATAACAAATGCAAAACAAATTTAGTACCTATGTTTGCCAGAAATATCAGAATTTTAACCAGTAGGTCGATTCTGTAAAATTCAAACAACAACTCGCATCTCACATCGCTATTCACTCTCACTTCGCATAAGGTTCAAAATTACCTTCACATATTTGACACTTTGAATCGGGTTTGAGTGCGGAGTGGGCGTCGAAGTAACGGGGAAATTGCCTTACAGAATGCCACTACTTACGTCATCACTCATCAGTCTCATACTTTATCTGTCAAAATCTCCCTGTCAACTTAGTTCAACTCGCTGACACGCTCGCAAGGGTGGCGCTAGTGTAAATTCGAATTATCAACCGAGTTTTTAGAATGCCAATCAAGAAACTCACAGCGGATTCGAAGTTTAGAATGAGGTCTTACAGAATCACACCCAAGTACACTAAAAAGACATCTCAAAATTGTTTACATTTATTTAACTAATTATATCAATGGAGTATAAATGTAAGTATATTAGTGTAGGTACTGTACATAAATACAAAGTTTTATAAATGTAGGAGTTTAATTAATAACATCGATTAGAAACAATATCCAACCAGATAGGTATCTAGATAAACATCTGGATTACATACCCGTTCCGTTTCATGTAATTGGACCCTAACACTAATGAGTGTGAGTACAATAGGTACCCGTAATTACTGTCATGTGCCATTTAGATAATTTGATGACCGGTTCTGATTGCTCTTGTACGGAACAACAATCCAATAAAAATAATGTCATCAGTAGATGTTTAGACTAAGGATAAGTAATTGCGTATGATTATTTTTTTGTATGTACTTATGTAAGTAATAATATTGTTGTATGGAAGGAGAGGGAGGCGAAGGTTAAAGAAAAAATGGTGAAGTTGCTTGCTTAGCCTTTTTCTATGTATATTGGGGTTGGCTTCTAGTCTAGCCGGATTCAGAAGAATATCAACATTTTTCTTGGAGCGACTGCCTATCTAAACTTCGCAACTCAGTCATTAGGTAACAAGGTACTTCGTTGTAGATCTGGTTGTTAGAATTTTTGGCTTCTAACTGATAGACATGTATATATAACTACAACACCAAACTGTATTCTTCGATTTAGTTATCGAATAGGGTATTTTACTCTATACGAGAAAAGAATCTATAAATATGTTATTGAGACAGTTTAGGCATAAAGAAGGCGCAAAATGTAAGTTTTAGTTCATAAAATAACAAAACAAATTTTTAAATTTATTCATAGTTTTCAGTATTTTTAATCTGTTATAAAACACCGTGAAATAGTAGCGGCCATGTTATTACGCCGTACGGCTGTGTAAACAAAAAATTGACAACTGTCAGTCAACCGATTGGCGTAATGTACTCTTTGTACTTTAATTATTTTCGTAACCAACGTAATTTTTTCATTATTACACCTATTACAAAGTATGCTTTTAATTATTTTTAAATGATATACAATTATCATATTTAATATGAGCTCATTTGATACAAAACGAACTGACGTTATTTACGCTGAGCAATATGGCGTCCAGTAAGAGGCGCCAAACTACGCGCGAAATTTGAAAATTTAAAATTTAAATGCATTTTTATGGCACTTATCGATTGAATAAAAAAATTGTGTTTTTTTATGATGACATATTAGCACTACAGAATTTCAAAGAGACACTTTTCAAAAATGGGTGTAATACCCTATTGCCTCCACTATGGAAGCCAATCTAAAGACATTCCCGTCAAATCTGCTGACAACTGTGATAAAACCACTTAATTTCTTATTATGATAGCTTATTAATTTGTAATAACAAATAATCATTCGTGATATTCTGTAAAAATATCCCTCTATGGACTTAAGTGCAGTGAACTTGAGTTGAACTGTCATTCCAAAATGCAAGATTTCTTTTTAGGAATCGAGATATGTATGTTCGAACTTAATTAATGAACTATTTATTTTCTATTAATAACATTTGTCAGTTCTTTTGTTTCAAAAACGTTGCGCCCACCACGAATTTATCTTGTAGTGTGGGTGCGTTTACAAACACAAACTCACACACTCAATTAATTACCAGTTCTGGAACAACTATCTATAGGAGATGACATACAAATATTTGTACCATCAGCAGCAGTGCATCAGCCATCATCAATTTCAATTCAAAAACATACATCGTATTTTTAAGAAAAGTTTCACTCAACAACAAGGCTCGCTACCTACCTATCTGTTTTGTTGACTGTACATCGAGACGTTATCCAATCAGTGATCAAGATGGCTTAATTATGCCGTCACCTAATTTCCATGTCATTATGTGTATATTGGCACTATCATTGATTGCTCTTTGAACTTCATTCTGGATTTTAGGGTTCCTTACCCAATGGGTCCAAATGGAGTCCTATTGCTCTCTCTGATCCGTTTGATCGTGTGTGCCTCTGTCTGTACCTTTTGAACTATAATAGGTAGACACGTCAAATTTTCACTAAGTGAGTATTACTATTACCGATATAGCAACAAATTGTTTATTTATTTTTAAATAAAATTTATAAATAATTGTTATTTATTTTTAGCCTGTGTAGGCCCACTGTAGGGTAAAGACCCCCCTTTCCCTTACCAATCCTCTCTGTCCAGAGTTACTGTGGAGCAATCCAATTCTATAATTTAACACTGAAGAATGTAAACTACTCGATTATCTAAAAAAAGACGCTTGTTGTTCCGAAAGTGACTAACTACTTTGGTAAGCGCACTAGGAAATACATTACGCCGACGTTAGTGAGCTACCACCAAACTTGTTATCTAGTGTAAAGTACAAACACCAACTAAAAAAAAATCTAAAAAAACACTATCTGTCATTGTGCCCATAGTCCTTTTTTGTAGAAATTGTTAAAGTATGTTTATAAAATACATAACATAGATATAGTAACATATAGTATAAGATAGATTTAGTATCATAATATAATATAACTTACGATAGATTTAGTAACACACACATATTATTATGTTTGTAAAGACATTATTTTTATTATTGTTGAGAAAAGCTGCCGAAAAACTGTTTGCAGTTTGGCAGAATTTATATAATATAACTATGTTTTGTGCTTATTTTGGATAAAAACAAATAAAAAAAAAGTAAGAAAATAAATTAGAAAAGGCAAGAAACGTGTTACGGTAGTATACCCTTCATGTACAAGTTCGACTAGTAATTGGAAGGTTTCTTTTTCACTATCACGATATACACTTTTATTTAACCAAAAACTCAACGACAGCTTTCTGCAATCTGATTTCTATCTAGAATAAGCAATACCTACAGTATAAACCATCTTTCTCCAAGAACTTACATCTATACGTTACTCGCTTTTGAACTTCTTCGAAGTAAATTTAGCTCAAGAGAGCTTCGCAAACATTTCATATTGAACTATGCTTCCTGTAGATAGTTTTTAGATCAATCATTGTTACTAGAAGTTTTGTACGACTGAATTTCTGAATTTCCATGTTCAAGAAATGTATAGACGAGATAGATATTCAAAATTAGATTCTAGTATTTGATACTAGTTACTGATCTTACTTCTTACTATTATTATACCTTATTATGATCTTACTTCTTTATATTTATGAATGCGAAAGTGAGTTTGTGTGTTTCTTTGTGCCGCTTTAACGCATAAACTATTCTACTGATTTTTATGAAATTTAGTACAGAGTAACTTTAAACCACAAGAAAGGATATTGGAAGAGCGAATAAAGTCAAAGTTTAAATTTTTTAATCGTTTGTTTAAAAAGTTTTAAGACTTGAAATTACGACCCTGTACTGGTGCATGCACCTGTGAGCGTAATATTTTGCGTACGTTACATTAGGCTATCATAAACAGTGTTTTTCGCACAACATTGACCAATGGGCGCAATAGGTACCTGGGCCTCAAGTCTGCTATTACAATAGTGTCAGAATGGTCTATCATTGATTTCATAATTATTGATTTTGACAAGTTTGGTAATCTACTAATATAATGGCGTCATTATGATTTTCCAATGGTTAACCACTGACACGCCATTGAAAGAAATGTTAAAGAATGGTAAGCTCGTACAAAATGACAACTGAATAACTGACTTAGGCGGTAATCTACTAAAATTTTGACAATTCCTTTGACCAGTGACCTACCATTAGAACATTATTGTGCAGTCATTGCTTTTAATTCGACCGACCAATGATCGACCATTATGAATTTAGCAGATTACGAACTTTTAGCGAAATGACAATGGGATCGTGTTGGACTGACGAAATTGTAAAAATAGCAGACTTGGCCCCCTGACGATACACTGCGTCGGTTAGGATGGCCCAGAAAGAGTTAGCGAGATGTCCTGAATGCAGACTAACAGGTTTGATTCGAGGTGGAAGGACTTGAGAGAGACTTTAGTACAGCATACACCACAGCATACTACTACAGCATAGGCTTGATACAAAAAAAAACAACTTTATGATACAAATACATCCGTAATAAAACTTAAGCGAAAAAATATCTCGATAATATCGTATCTCAGAATCAATTTACGAATACGTAGTCTATTATATCCATTTGTTCGACACAAAAATATTGGCGGCGAAATATAGGCATATCTGTTTATGACGTGACCGTTGCTCACAATACGAGAACCACATAAATTAGCCTCGAATACACAGTACACTTATTCCGAACGAACCACCCGCGACTTATTACCCTAGCCCTCAGAACCCAAGCGAATATCGCCGTTAAAAGCACAAAATAAGGGTCAAAACTCCATGAGAAGGTTAGAGAGTAATCCCAATTGACTAATCTGGAAATACTCTGTCCGCCTTTAGCAGATGTCGATCGATTAATCTTGGCATCGGAATTATTCGGGCTGTTGACTGGTTGCCATGACAACGGGCCCCGGGTCTGGGTGTTCCCGGGTCCCCGAACATGAAGGGATTGATTGAAAAAGATGGAAATGCAAATAAGGGTGCAATATAAATAGCTGCGTAAATAACTTAGGAACATGGAAGCGTGTGTTTACTTAAAATGATGGTTTTTTGATTTCCATGTTTTTAAATAAATATTTACGATAGAGATAAAAGAGGTAAGGTAAGGTACTTTAGACATAATGTCACTTAGACAAAAATTAAGCTAAAAAAACCGGGCAAGTGCGATTCGGACTCGCCCACCGAGGCTTCCGTACAAATTTGTAGGTAAATATCCATACTTTTAATATTATACATGAAAAAGTAACTCTGTCTGTTACTCTTTCACGATAAAACGGCTGAACCGATTTTTATGAAAATAGCTTGAACCAAATCCGGACCAAATCGCGGGCAAAAGCCGTATTCTTTTTTTTTAATAGTTTATTTCTCACCAGCTTGCAACAAGGATTACAACATATTAAATTATTCAACATCATTTGTGGTATAAGTAAATTATATAAATAAAGAATATATTTTTATATGATTTCATTACAAATGTATAGTTTTCAGACATTTTCCTATACTTATAGTATAAGACGGTATTACTTGCCAAATTTCATAGTTCTAGGTCAACGGAAAGTACCCTATTCAATTTGATTCCCTGTGTCGAAATATACGTTTTTGCGGCATAAACGGCCGTATCTTTTTTTCACGTTAACTTGGAAGTTTGAGAAGTTTCACAGCTTCAAGGGACTGTAGCCCTAAGTATATGGTTTTAATTTGAGATATAGGTTCTTGACAGACAGACGGACAACAAAGTGATCCTATAAGGGTTCCGTTTTTTCCTTTTGAGGTACGGAACCCTAAAAAAAGACAACCTCCTTCAAAAACTACAAGTGATAAATAACTTTAGCACAGAACATACATGACTTTAGTTTCAGAAGTCGGTGGCTTTCTTCTGTTTGTTTTTTTTGTATTGCTACCGACTTCCGAAACAAAAGTCATGTAACGTGTTCTATGTTAAAGTTATTCATCACTTTTAGTTTTTGGCGGTTGTATTTTTGTAAAAATGTTTTTCACTAACACGGGGTAAATTCTGCTAAAATGCTAACATCAAAATTACTTCACATTCCGAAGTAATTGTGATGATTTCGAATATTTTGCTGTTATTGCGCTGATTCATTTTAAAACATCAAAAAATAATTTTGAAATCGAACCACAATAATTGCTGGAGATATCACGTAATATAGATACAATAAAAAATTACAATCGTTTCTCTTTTTTTGAAGTCAGTTAAAAAATAAAAATGATTTCAAAATGGTAATTAAGATAATGTGCCTACATACTTTAAATGTTGATTTATTAATTCGGCATAACACAAAAAGTTTTCATCTAGGCTCTTTCTAAATCAAACAGGATACGCCCACGCTTTCACTGAAATTACTAACATTGGGTTTGATGTCTATAAATAACATACGAAGCAAACATTCAAAGAAAAGTCACCATTTTCATTTGAATAGCTTCCTATCGCCCTCAGTGAGCGGTTACACAATTTGAACTTCCCTCTCCGCACCGGTCAATAGGCCTAGCCGATCCGAAAACGATACATTACTACCCACATGCAAATTCCATAAAATAACCCCAACAAAAACCGTGTCCCTGCGGATATCCGGATATCCGCATAAATCCGCCAATAAAATATCGGGTTGCCAGTTGTTTATACCGGCCGGTTGCCGAGTTATGACCGCGCTGGTTGCTTAGTAACGACCACCCGGCGAAAACGAATAATATTTTATTTGGTTTACCGTAATGCACTCAAGAAAATTGAGTCCGTACTCCGTATGAAATAGGGTATGCTTGAATCAGCGTTTTATTTATTTGTGAAAAATTTTCTCTGGAGGTGCTACTACAGTCGCTGTTGTGATATAACCCTGAATTTGTGATATTGCCCCTGAATTTGTGATATTGCCCCTGAATTTGTGATATTACACTGAATTTGTGATATTACACTGAATTTTCATTTGTGCGGAGTGACTTGTTTATTTATGAAAAGTCTTTACTTACCTTGCCTTCGCGCCATTTTGCTCGGACGTGAGATAATACTTCGGTGGTACGATCTACGTCTTGTTGAGCCAGTTCTTTTCGGTTACCGCATCGATTCAATATTCGTGACTGAATTCTTAAGTAAATTCACTGTATGGAAATAATAATTTTAGTAGCAGAACATACGAGCATAAAATTGATTGTTTCTTTGAAAATAACTATAGGTACTAAAAAAAAAACACAATATATTTACTTTTTCTTTTCATAGTATGTCCAGCTAGTGTCGGTAAAATATGTTATAAATATTTTATGGTTCCTTGCCTCAAAAGAAAAACACGGATTTTTTATAAAATCGCTTTTTGTCCATTTGTCACAATTGGGATTTTCTCAAGATCTATGCAACATAGGAATTATTTTTTTGCACAATACATCTTGCCATCAAAAACAAAAAAATACTAATACATCTATTTCTTTTCTTTTTAGTATTATTCTATTTTCAAATCCATTGACCTCATTCCCATTGAGATTCAACGCCCCAATCAAAAGGCTCCAATTTAGAACGCAATATTCAAAAACAGCAGTCACACACACAAAACAATTGACTATCCCATTCCGCCCCATTCAGTCGGGTCGTTAATGTCAGTTCATTATCCACTAAACGGTTTTATATCCTGGGGGGATACATCCATCCGTGCAGTTACGTGGATGTGAATGTTAGAATTAGAGAATCGAATTGAATTAGGATTTTAAATGTCCATTTATTTGGAGCTGAATGGTAAGTTCCTCCTGTTAATTTAAATTTGGAAGCTGCCATTAATTTTGATATTTTAATATTTGGCGATGGTCAGTGGATATCGATTTATTCAAGTAAATGATAAATATTTTAGCCGTGTAAATATTTATGGATTCATTCATTATGTATTGTCTGGAGAAAGAAACAAAAAGGGGTGTGGAAGTCCATTTCAAATCCACAGTTACAAAACCTATCGAATAACTACAACATGAAAATTCATATCAACGTACCCACCCGTAAGTCGTCTTGTATAGACCATATTTTGAGTAACATCCCGGATGCGATTGCAACAGTATTACCACTTCATCTATCGGATCACGACACTGCACAGATGTTAAGTATTCCTTTAAAACATAAACCTCAAAAACTAGCCACATTTTATATATTTAAAAGAGACTATAATATGGAGTACATACAAAAATTTCGTGAATGTCTGAATACATTATCTTGGTCAGAAGTTCTAATGGAAAATGATCTAAACTTAGCATTCAGTAAATTTCACGAAGAAATATGCCTATTCTATAACCTCTGCTTCCCAAAAATAAAAGTAAAGGTAAATATTAATAATAAAAATAAGCAAAATTGGATAAGCAAAGGGCTAAAACGAAGTTGCAAAATCAAAAGGACACTACGCTACAAATACTATAAAAATAAAAACCTATCTAACAAAACTAAATATATAACATACTCAAATTTATTGAAAAAATGTATTTATTATTCGAAAAGAAACGCTAACATTAAGTTTATAAATAGAAGTGAAAACAAATGCAAAGCCACTTGGACGGTCGTAAAAGATGAAATACTTGATACTAATTGCAAAGATAACATAGAGAAAATTGAAGTTGATAACACAATACTTACAGACCCCGTTGAAATAGCATCGGCTTTCAATAGCCATTACATCAATTTGGCACATAAATCGACACCAACAAAAGCGAAAATTGACTGTAGCAAAAACTCGAACCACAATTCAATGTTTCTTAGACCGGTATCGGAAAATGAGGTCAGAACTGAAATAATGTCGCTAGCTAACACAAATTCAGAAGGCTACGATGAAATTAATACTAAAGTTGTTAAATTATGCATTAATGAAATAGTTGGGGTTCTTACCCATTTAATAAATCTATCATTTTCTTCTGGAACTTTCCCAGATATATTAAAACTGTCCATCATTAAACCAATTTTTAAAAAGGGACAGAAGAATAATATTACTAATTATCGGCCAATAACTTTAATACCGATTCTGTCAAAAATATTAGAGAAATGCATGTATAAAAGACTAGTCGATTTCTGTAACCAATTTGACATTATAAATAAAGACCAATATGGCTTTCAAAAAAACAAGTCTACTACATTGGCCATCTTCTCTCTGATAAAAACAATACTATCCAATATTAATAAAAACTATCTGACTACAGGATTATTTTTTGATTTGTCTAAGGCCTTTGACCTAGTGTCACACGACTTGTTACTCCAAAAACTAGAGGCAAGCGGGATAAGAGGACTGGCACTTCAATGGATAACGTCATATTTAAATAACCGACAGCAACGAGTTATTATTACAAAATTAGATAAAAACAACGTCATGATTCCACACTCATCCGAGTATAAATGCAACAATTATGGCGTCCCACAAGGAAGTGTCTTGGGCCCAATATTGTTCTTACTGTATATAAATTCAATCACAGACATAACAAATCATAAATTTATACTATTCGCAGACGATATTTCCATTATAGTGACATCCGATAAGAAGACTAATACAATTTACGACCATGAAACAGAAATTAACAACACAATTAACAAATTAATTGAATGGCTTGACATGAATAATTTAAAAATTAATTTAGATAAGTCTGTATATATACAGTTTAATAAATCCAATAATAATAAATACAAATTGAAACTGGACATACCAAAACTTAATGAAGTTAAACAAACAAAATTTCTTGGAGTAATAATAGATCAGGACATAAATTGGAAAGCACAAGTAGATGAAATATCTAAAAGAATAAATAAGTTCGTTTATGCACTCAGAAAGGTTAAAAATTTAACAAACATTAGAACTGCTATCACTACCTATCATGCTTATGTTGAATCATTAATACGCTATGGGTTCATAATGTGGGGTAATAGTACCGACAAAAATAGGGTATTTGTTGCACAAAAAAAATGTATTCGTGCAATATATGGGCTTCAACCAGATGAATCTTGCAGGACAATATTCAAAGAACTTGGTTTATTACCGCTACCCTCTCTTTATATCTATGAAGTATGCATGTTTGTTAAGAAGCATACAGATTTATTCAAAAAGGCAGAGGATGTATATCCTCGGAACCGGCGAGATCCTCACAGGCTTATACTAAACGAGTTACCAAGACTTGCTAAATATAATAAAAGCTGTTTAGCCATGTGTGTCCGGATATATAATAAAATTCCAAGTGTTTTAAAAACTTTAGATCTAAGATTGTTTAAAAAAAAACTATTCCAATGGATAAACACTAATAATTTTTATTGTATAAAAGATTTTTTTGACAGGTAACATTTTTTAATGTAACCTATACCTACTTAAAATTTGCGTGCTATGATATTAAGCAAAACATGTATGCTCTTTAATGTCTTTTAAAACAACTTTGTACACCATGTTTTATGCAAATAAATATTATTATTATTATTAAATATTATTATTATTATTATTGGGGAGACCCTTTTCAGCATTGGGAAAAAAAAGTTTGAAGTTTCTTATAAGTGATCAAAAAGGCAATATCAATTTTGACATGTTTCACTTATTTTATGTTCTACTTACTGTGCAAACATTAAAAAATCGCCAAAGCACAAAACCGCTGCTTTTTACTTATGTTTACACTAGTTAACGCGATCCTACATCTAAACGACCTTTTTCTAAAAGTAACCTTGCCCAACCTCAAAGTACTATTATTAATAGTAAATCGTTTGTCCGACCTCCCACTAGAACAGTCGCAAAACATCTAGATAGATACAGAAGATCAACTCCATACATGGAGCAAAAACGCACGCACACATTGACACGCTTTAAATACATGTGTAAGCGCACTCATGCTCATCATACTCGTATAATGTATTGGAAGACACACACGGATGGGTCCTCCGTACCTCGGAAATAACGTAAAGCCGTTGATCCTAACTGTCATTCGTAGATCTTTGGCAGTCCTTATGAGAAAAGAAAAAAAGAAAGAAAAAAGAAAGAAGAGAAAGTCAAAAGTGATAACTAGTCTTACCAAGAGGTATCGTGTTCCTCAGTAACTGGATTGTGGAGGTCTGATAGGCAGTCACTCCAAGTAAAATATTGATATTTAGCTGCATCTGGTGTAACGAATGCCTATTTATTTACATTAAATAAAACATTTGCACAAGTCAAATTATAATTATACAAAAGAAGTTCGTATAAAAACACATGTTAAGATAAGCTTGCCGCGGTCGGTCTGTAGGTGGGTGACCATCTATTTCATACCGAGTTCCCTCCGTGCCAAATATAAAAGTTTATATCGCACTGAGATGAGAGTTCTGTTTATTTCATACTGTATAAAGAAGGTTACGAGGACGCTAGGTGACTAGCGTCACCAAGGCTAGGCAGCCTGACCGGCGATCTGGCGCGGCCAGCTCCATGCTCTGGGACGGAGGTCCCCCAGGCGGTCTAATTGGGAGGACCCGCCCTGGGAGCAGCAGGCACGCCATCAAGTCATCGGCTCCATCCCAGGCTGTTCAGGACTGCAGGTTTACCAAAAGAAATCCATTATTAACATGTTGTTCCAACGCTAAAACTCGACCGTTTCGTCATCTGTCAGTTTGCCTTATATCGTCGGCTTGGAGAATTTTCATTTTTCTAAATATGATTTTTCATCTGGAATTTATGTATCGTCATATTCCATCTGACTCACAAGTAAAACCAGCCAGGCTTACATTATAGCCTGCCAGTTATTTTTATACATTAATGCGTATTGAATTTTACAAATATAGTTAGGTATGTACTAACAATACAAATTATTTAGAAAATAGAAAATACAATCAAATATTATTATTGAAGACAATTAAGTTATATAAGCTAAAGGCCTAAGGCTCAAAACCTTAAAAATAGCTAACAGTTGACAAAGTTGACATCTGACATACAATAAGTCATAAATCTAGGCGTTACATAGCAACGGTAGTCATGAGTAGTCTGATTATATTTGATATAAAATTAATATTTTATTTTAAGCAAATTCTATAAAAAACGAATCAACTAGATTGATTCGTTAAAAACCAATAAAAAGAATGATGAATGAAAAGTATGACAAGTAAGTATAGCGGATGCTATACTGGTTAGACAGGAAGCAAACCCCAACATAGTTGAGAAAAGGCGAAGCGGTTGATGATGACATAGAATGGCACCGCCGCCGCCGCCGCCGCCCCGCTGCCCGCAAGATTCGAGGCAGAGGTCTTAAAGTTAGGTACGCACATTCGTCGTGCGACCGTTGCTTTGAGTGTAGTGTGTCTAAATCAGTCCATAAAATTAAGTGAAATAAGTGGTAATTTGCTGCTAATCTCGGCAAATTTTTGTTGTGACATATACAGTGATTCTTGTGCAATACAAATATATACGGTTATTGTCAATTAAATACAGTTTAATACCAGTATTTGCCAAAATACCTATTAAAACTTTAACGTTTCTGAGTGTTCAAAGTGACCTTGTGATTTTGAGAACAAAGGACCTCATTAGTCACGAGCTTATCGCAAGTCATTCATCCAAAAACCTTTAAATACTGGTGCAAAATTTCGACCTTTAACTTAAAGTCACCGTAGTCGAGTGGTCGGCGGCGTGAGCTTTTTGAATCACTAGAGCTACTCGTCGTGCCGCCGGTTCGGATCTCGCCAAACGCAATTCTTTTTCCATTTTTAAAAATATCTAAATTTTAATAAAGATTGTTAGATTGTGTTGGAACAGAAACTATACTATGTTCCATTCACCCGACAAAAAAAAGTTCCATTCGGATACCGACTTGACGACTGGTTCCCCAATGAGCGGCGAACAAAACGTGTCAGTCCGTAAACGTAAACAACCAGATTCTGAGTGGACGCAGGTTATAAATGAGTTGTCGACGGAATTGAAGAATACAATAAATGAGTGGCGACGGGATTTAGAAACAAGTATCAATGAAATATCAGAGAATGTGGTATCAATGAAAGTCGAACTTACTTCGCTTAATCAAGTGACGTCAGAGATAAGAAATGACATTAGTTCTCTTCGATTGGAGCAATCAGCCCTGCGTCAGAAGGTTACAGAGTTAGATGTGAAGTGTTCAAGTACGACGGAACGAATTAATTCCCTCGAGGACTCGGTTCAGTTTGTTACTGACGAGCAAACAGATCTCAGCAAGAAAGTCGCCCAACTTGGTAAAAATATTCAAGAAGCCATTGATTTGAAGCCTATTGTTTCAGAGCTTGTAGCAAAGATAGATCATTTGGAACAGAGTGCTCGGAATTGTAACATCGAGATATGCAACATCCCTGAAAGGCGTAACGAAAACCTCGTAACCATGATGCAAAGCATTGGGGCCATAATAAAGTGCAATATTCAACAAAATGACATTATTTCTATTCATCGTGTCCCGCATGCACACCAGCAAAACAATAAGCCCAAAAATATCGTAGTTAAACTAGCTTCACGTATACTACGTGACAATGTTCTTAGTGCCCATCGGTTGTGCAAGGGAGTTACCACGGACCAAGTTGGTGTTTCAGGAACATCACTACCGATATATATGCATGAGCACCTGACCTTAAAAAACAAACAATTATTTCGTGAGTGTCGAGAAGCTGCCAAAAAACACAGTTATAAGTTCGTTTGGGTCAAGCATGGAACCATCCTTGTCCGAGAAAAAGAAGGAACAAGGTCTTTTGCAATTCGAACCCCGCAAGACATCACTAAAATCAAACCTGGTTACGCAGCACCTATTGACAACCAAGCTGTACCCAGCGAAAAATAGCTCTACACTGAATAATCAATCGATCTTCGGCATATCACATAATCGATATCAACAGCTTTGGGCCTTTTCAATAGATTGTATATTAGTATTTTTAGTTGAACACCCCATATGCTGGTTTGTAAGTTGCTTGTTATGGTTGAATATTTTTTTTAAATGTTATGTTTTGTTTCTTGTATTTTGTTCGCATTCTCTTAACGCTTTATTGTCCAATAATAACGTGCTAGTTACGATTACGCTAATTACGGTTAATGCATTTATGACCATGTTCTATAGAGTTTTACGCTACAATGACAGATAACTTAGTTATATATTATCAAAATTGCAGGGGATTTCGCACAAAATTAAATATTTTGTATATGAATATTCTTGCCAATTGTTATGACATAATAATTTTGACTGAGACCTGGCTGACGCCCGAGATATCTGATGACGAGTTTATTGACGAGCGTTATGTGGTACATCGGTATGATCGTGATCGTGTTGCTACCAATAAAAAAGATGGAGGCGGTGTTCTCGTGGCTGTACTGAAGGGTCTGCATTCAGTTAGATTGACTCCGCAATTTGCAACTCATGCCAGCATTGAGCACATTTTGGTGCAATTGCCAAGCTCAAGTAGAGGTAAGTGCCAAATTATTGCTGCAGTATATATACCGCCAAAAACGCCAGAATTTGCTTATGCTGAATATTTTGAACTTTTGCAATCACTGCTTGGCGACACAAACAATGATAATTTCTATGTGGTAGGAGACTTTAACCTACCAGAAATCGACTGGATCGCTTGTACAGATAGTACTTCACTATCTGCTCAAACTTGTAGAGGTAACTCCCCCGTTTGTGATCACATGAGTGCCCTTTTGTCGTTTCTCAACGCTCATCAATTTAATGCAGTACGGAACCCCAGTGGCAGAATATTGGACTTGGTTATTGGTAACGGTGATTGCAATGTTTCTAAAGCCACAGACTATTTACTACAGCTTGATAGCCACCATCCTCCACTTAATGTTTTTATCTCTCTAAGTGTACCAAACGATTCGATGGCCCGCAAGATGATTAAAAAATTTAATTATTACAAGGCAAATTATGATGACATAAATGGGGATTTAAATGAGATTAATTGGGAGGAAGTTTTAGCTAACCAAACTGTTGACGATACCTTAGGCACGTTTTATGACATAGTTTTCTGTATTATTAAAAGACACGTTCCATTGATTAACTGCAGATCTTTAAAATTTCCGGTTTGGTTTTCAAAATCACTTATACATATTTACAAAAATAAAGCGAAGGCTTGGGTAAAATGGAAGATGTATCAAAACATTTCAGACTACGAGCAGTTTTCCGTTTACCGCTCTAGATTCCAAGTTGAATGCAAAAACTGTTACATAAAGTACATTGCCTCTGTAGAAGATGGTATCCGGACTAATATTAAACATTTTTGGACATTTATTTCTTCCCGCAAATCCTCTACAAGCTTCCCTTCTATGATGCACTACAGTTACCATTCAGCCAATAACCCTGAAGATATTTGTAATTTGTTCTCAAGCTTTTTTAATTCGGTATACGAGCCATCCACTTTAATTGATGGTATTTCATCGCAGTGCGAAGACTACTCTGAAACCTGTTCTCTCCTTAGTAGCATTCAGTTTACTGCCGATGAAATATTAAGTGCGGTAAAAGCATTAGATCCATCTAAAGGCCCGGGACCAGATGGTCTACCAGTTGTATTCATAAAACAGACTGCCGCTATTCTGTGTGTGCCATTACAAATTATTTTTAATTTATCGATTTCACAAGGGACGTTTCCTCAAGCTTGGAAACTCGCAAATATAACTCCTGTTCACAAGTCGGGGCCTAAACAAGACATCGAGAATTATCGTCCTATATCGATCTTATCGGTTTTGTCAAAGCTTTTTGAGAGACTTGTTCATGATAAAGTTTATCCTTTACTACATAATAACATCATTCCACAACAACATGGGTTCGTCAAAAAAAGATCAACTACCACTAACCTGATAACTTTTGTTGACTATTTATTTAACAGTATGGACTCTCGTACTCAAGTTGATACTATATATACGGATTTCCAAAAAGCTTTTGACAAAGTGGACCATCAATTGCTTTTGAGTAAAATTGCATTTAATGGCATACGTGGCGACCTATTGAGATGGTTCTCTTCTTACGTTTTTAACAGATCTCAGAGAGTTGTGATAAATGGTTTTAATTCTGCGACCCTAAATGTTACTTCCGGTGTTCCTCAAGGCTCTATACTGGGTCCTCTCCTGTTTGTTATTTTCATTAATGATATAGGTACATGTTTTAAAAATTCTAAATTATTACTATACGCAGACGATCTAAAAATTTTTAGGCCGATTACTAATTTACGTGATTGTCTACTTTTGCAGGAAGACTTAAATAGATTCTCTGCATATTGTGCAAAAAGTAAACTCAAATTGAGCATATCCAAATGCCATTGCATTAGTTTTACTAAAAATAAAAACATAATAAAACATGCATATACATTGAACAATATAGATCTGGCAAGAGAAACAATGGTTCGTGATCTTGGTGTTTTGTTGGATGACAAACTTCATCTGGATGCTCATGTTACTAAAATTGTGAGCAGTGCTTTTCGTATGTACGGTTTTGTGATGAGGTCGGCTCAGGAATTTAAACGCCCTGGTACTTATTTATACCTATATAAAACTTTGGTCAGGTCTCAGTTGGAATACGCAATCCCGGTGTGGAATCCCTTCTATGAAAAATATTCTAATATGATAGAAAAAGTACAACGCAAGTTTTTAAAGTCCATGCATTTCCGTTGTTTTCGTGTGTATGCATCTTACAGTGACTTACTAAATAATTATAAACTTCATAGCCTTAAATCCAGGCGTATAATGTTGGAATCGATGTTTCTGTTTGATTTATGTAACAATGCATATGATTGTCTAGACATAAGCAATAGAATAAGTTATGTAGTACCCAGAACAACTATATGTCGAGGTGTGCGTGCGCGACTGCTGTTTGCTGTAAGCTCTTGTCGATCAAACGCAGGCTCGCGAGCACCCCTTCGGCGTCTTACTACTCAGTTTAATAAGATTTTCCGAGATATCGAGTTTTTTGCTGTTTCCGCTGGAAAATTTAAAAGTATTGTGTTTAAAATCATAGCAGAATTAAGTAAATAGCAATCTTAAAGTCATAACTTCTATTTTTAATGTTCTATTATATTTTCTTTCTCTTATTATTTTTACTTGTATGAGTTTCAGTTAAGTTTTATTTAGGTATTTAATCATACTCTTTATTCAATGTTATTTATATCGCACGTCGTGCGTGTTTTGTTTAACTTTTTTATATTATGTGGAAAATGTTGTTGGTTATACATTTATACTCCCATTTTAGTCAAGTTCTTTACCATAATATTGTAATGTGTAACCGTTTATTTTCCCAAATAAAATAAAATAAAAAATACAAGCGTATACTCTGTAGGGCACAGCAACATTTATATTAAATTACTAGCTGACCCGACAGACGTTGTCCTGTCCTTATCTACCTACTTACCTGCCTATTTACCTACCCTACACCTACCCTACACCTACCGTACACCTACCCTACACCTACCGTACACCTACCCTACACCTACCCTACACCTACCCTACACCTACCCTAAACCTACCCTACACCTACCCTACACCTACCCTACACCTACCCTACACCTACCCTACACCTACCCTACACCTACCCTACACCTACCCTACACCTACCCTACCCTACACCTACCCTACGCCTACCCTACGCCTACCCTACGCCTACCCTACGCCTATCCTACGCCTACCCTACGCCTACCCTACGCCTACCCTACGCCTACCCTACGCCTACCCTACGCCTACCCTACACCTACCCTACACATACCCTACAAAAGTTTTTTTTTTTTTTTCTCCGTAAGAACCATCTTCGTACTTCAAGGAATATTATAAAAAAAGAATTATCCAATTTGGTCAAGCGGTTCGCAAGTTATGCGCTTACCAACACATTTAGCGTTTCATTTTTATATATAAGATATAAAAAATAAAACAAATTTTGATTACACTCACGACTAGCATTTCTGTGTGATTGCCTTGTGCATCCATACTTAAGAAAACTAGTCATGAATGAATACGAACTTTTACTATGGGACCAACTAAAAAAAAACCCACTGTGGTTCCTTCAAAAATACGCTACAGCACGATCAAAATTTAGGTAACAGCAGTTTTTTTTGAAGTTATACTTCTTTAGGCGCGTTATGAAAAAATGATGAGAGTGAAATTTTACGATGCGCGCGCACAGCGTCACACAAAATTCTCACGGGAGTAATTGTAAACAACGCCATCTCTGACGTACATGCTGAACTACTTACTGCCTTCGTTGCTATTTTGTGACTCGAAGAAGTATAACTTCTCACGCGCGTACATAAGTATTTCATCCCATGGAAGGAGAAAATGTTTTGCTCCAAGTGTAACCATCATGTCCTATATTATTTGCACTGACACAGTTTAACGGCAGGAAGAGGAAGAAGACGAGTTTTTTTTTCATATTTCAGGATTTATCCCATTACAAATGTTGATTGTATTCATGAGTACTTTCACTTCCTAAAATATGAGTGTCGAATTACAGTACTGTGGCACTACCGCAGTGTCGTACTACTTAAATGTCGCACAGTCGTTTGCCACACCAGCGTGATGTCGAACTTCAGTGTGTCGCACAAGCGTTATTCGCACATCCATTTCTCGAGCTCACGTAGTACACTCCCTAAAATATGCGCAGTGAATAAAAAGCTAACATGTAAGGATATGCGAGCGTTTGTAACCTTCTGTGCTTATCTATATTGTGGTACAGTCGTCCCCAAACCACTGTGTAATTGCTTCACCCAATGTCTACTATATTCATTACAGTAATCACGTGGTTACCATCCTCTAGGCGTGTTGTTATTTTCTTCATAATGACGGAACGTACTTGTATGAAAACATTCTGCGGTTTAATTATATGAACTGTTTCCATGAAAGCTACATGTATGTACGTTGTCAAAGTCTGTTTTGTGTTTTGCTGAGTAATTAAGCAGAGCTATTCTTCCTTCTTCTTTTAATTTTCGTTGTTAAAAATATGTATTGCATCTAAGTCATTAATTAAATTCTTTTAATTTCAAACATATCAACAATATTTACAAGAATAATAAAAAAGAAAACCTAAAATATTAAACTAAAAAAAAACTTGAGAGGTGTCAAGGGACACCCGGATGGAACGAAGTTCTTTTCCTTTTGGAACGAAGTTTTTTTAATGTGATGCGTTAAAGTGAATTTTAGTGGCTTTAAGCCAGGGCAAAAAAAAAGCGAGGAATGAAAAGTTATTATGGCTGCTTACATTGTAAGTAGTTAAGTAATTTTAAAGATTAACATTTTCTAACATGTTAGTACAATGCGTAGTTATTTAGATAGAAAGACCAATAAATTATTTCTGCGCCATCTATTGGCCGTTCGTAATTCGATCTCGAAGAGCACAGTTGCGCCAATAACGTTAATAGATGGCTCTTAAATCAAATATACAAAAGTGTCGTGACAACTTTTCGTAAGAAATTTTTCCGTCTAGCCCTCTTTCACAACGCGCGATAAGGAACTTCGTTCCAAAAAAAACTAACACAATAAGGCATCAAAGAATTCGTCCACATCGCCGTCATCTGGAAATGTACCCAAGAGACTGGCGGCATTGCCACGTTGGATGGCAATGCTTAATCTCTGACCAAGGTAAAAACCAGCTCTTGGATCACGGGAAGTGTCAACCAACCTTTTGGACATTTCCTTAAAAAGAAGATGAGCACTCGGACCCCACGACCCGAGGGTTTCAACCCCAAACGGCTCGAAAATAATGTTCACACCAAGGTTACTATACTTTCGCCGTTTGAGGTCTTCTGCAACCGCTGCCGCAGCACCAGCACAGCACGCTGACCTAGGAAGATGGGATGGCGCAAGTTAATTAAATATATGCTAAATGCCCATAATTAAATTATTATGTAAGTTCTAATTATCAATTTCGATACCAACGTCTCTTTAAAAAAAAACAATTTCCTTGCTTGTGCCCTAATAATTATGACTCGCCAGAACGAATTTTGTTTTAAAATCCCGATCACAACATAAACAGTTAAGTTGGACGGAGAGTTAAAAGTGTAGGAGGGTTTAGGTCTCTTTTTACGTATTTAGAGTTTTTCGTCGCTTTTGTTGAAATTATTCTATTTTTTATAGTACAAACACGAACTAGAAAAAAAAGAAGGACTCCACGCCACGCATATCAAAAGCGGAAGCATACGCACACACAGATCGGTACGGTCGGTAGTCGGTACTTTCGGCGCGTAATCCATTTTTTCTAGTTCGGGACTATGATGTAAATTTTTTTTAGTTTTATCATACTCTTATTTTAGAAGTTACAGGGGGGGGGGACATTTTACCACTTTAGAAGTGTCTCTCGCGCAAACTATTCAGTTCAGAAAAAAAATTAAATTAGAAACCTCTATATCATTTTTGAAGACCTATCTATAGATACCCCACACATTATGGGTGCGATGAAAAAAAAATTGAGTTTCAGTTCTAAGTATGGGGAACCCCCAAAATTTATTGTTTTTTTTGTATTTTTGTGTGAAAATCTTAATGCGGTTCACAGAATATATCTACTTACCAAGTTTCAACAGTATAGTTCTTTTAGTTTCGGAAAGAAATGGCTGTGACATACGGACGGACAGACAGACAGACAGACATGACGAATCCATAAGGGTTCCGTTTTTGCCATTTGGCTACGGAACCCTAAAAAGTAGCCTATGTCCTTTCCCGTGGTTCAAGCTATCTTCAAAATTTCATCAAAATCGGTTAATTTTGCGTTTCCGTAGGATAATTTATTTTAGGACTTTGGTTTTAATCTGAAGTCTTTGCAGACGAAGTCTTGGACATAGGCTAGTATAATAATAAAGTTTTCTTCATCCAATACATTTATTGTAATTATTATATTTTCGTTTAGCCGACTTTTGCCCGTATTTACGTGGGACGTTTTTCGTTCTTTTAATATCATTCTATTAATAGCCTATGCTATAAATGGAATGATATTAAAGTATCCCTGCCATTATTAATATCATCATAGACTTGTATAATGTTATCAAGATCAGAATTGTCTTCTTATTTAATTCTGATTGTTGTTAGTATCCGCTACGTTATAAGTGTTATATTAATTTATACTTCAAGTACAGTCAACAGCAAAAGTAGATGATCAAAATCAAAAATTCAATACTAATTTACTAACACTAATTCATATAATTTATTACTAGTTTATATATTAAAAGTATGTGATTGTCACACACATACTTTTGAACCACTTCGACGCCACACAGTTCTGACTCGAACTCCGTTCATTAGTATTGAATTTCTGTTTTTAATCATCTACTTTTGCTGTTGACTGTACAAAGGCGGACTTTATGCTTTAGGCATTCTCTACGTGAAGAGATAACATGGCAACCGCATAATAAAAAAAAATAACACATATATTTAAACTGTATATTATTATTATACATAAATATATAAGGTAATAAATAATAATGGTGGACAAATTTTAACACAGCGTTCAGTATCGTCTAAGCAAAGATATCCAAGCAAAAAAAAAACACTGATTTTAAATTGTCCTAAAATAATAAATTGGTGTGTTGGAGTAGCGCGTAATTTCCAACTAACCTCTACATTATCCTAACACTATCCTAAAAAGGTGATGTGTAGTCAACTGAAAGTTATTGTGGTAATACAGAATGATATCAACAGAACAGGGCCTCAAGTCTGCTATTACAATAGTGTCAGAATGGTCTATCATTGATTTCATAATTATTGATTTTGACAAATTTGGTAATCTACTAATATAATGGCGTCATTTTGAATTTCCAATGGTCAACCACTGACAATCTCGTACAAAATGACAACTGAATGACTGACTTAGGCGGTAATCTGCTAAAATTTTGACAGTTCCTTTGATCAGTGACCTACCATTAGAACGTCATTGTGCAGTCATTGCTTTTATTTCGACCGACCAATGATTGACCATTATGAATTTAGCAGATTACGAACTTTTAGCAAATTAACAATGGGATCGTGTTGGAGTGACAAAATTATAAAAATAGCTGACTTGGCCCCCTGACTGGGTACCTTTACGAGAACACGCGTGGCCACGGGGCGCCAGAGCGAGTAACTACTTATTTTAGGACAAAATAAAATCACTTTAAGCAGTGGTTTCTTTGCTTGGATATCTTTGGTTAGACGTACTAAACGCCTGTGTTACAATTTTGTCCACCTATTTTAATGGGACCTTATACAACATGTAACGTAATTAACGCACACAGACACCCCAAATAGTATATGATGTTATAATCATAATACATACACTGATTTTTTTGTTTAAAATGACAATGCCAGATCCTGCCCCACCCATGTACAGAAAAAGTAAATTAATGAAAATAATTGTATTGAATATAGAATCTTTCTTACGGATTACGAAATACCTACCCACAAAATACAAACTCATTTTACCTAAAATACAATTTAACCTAAAATCAATGTCATTATTGTTTTTAAATTTGAACGGAAACCGCAAGTTCTACAGTCACTAAGACTAATGTGTAGTTATCAGCAATAAATAAACAGCAAGATGCTACATATTGCACATGACTTTTATTGAGTGGGGAAATGTTGTATACAGTTTCTGGCATTGTCCTTTACAGGCATTGTTTATTTATTAAATTAGTTATACTAATTCTGGAAGAAGGTTGTGGTCACAGTACAAAGCTACGCACACATTCAGTCACACAACAAGTCAAAAAGTCTTATTGTCTTGATTTACGGTCCATTTCAGTTTGTTTTGACTGTACAGCGGTAGTGTGACTGTTAATTACGTAGTTTTAATTATTTTTGGGGTAAAATATTACCTATATTAAAAATTATAGAAATCGTTTCAGTAAATGATTCTGAACAAACTACTTTCAGGATGTGCGTTAATTATGTACGTATAATTATATATAACTGGACAGTACTAGTACTACTAGTAGGTAGGTAGTACTATCGTTTTTGAATAATTAAACTAAAATTCCTGATAAGACTTCGGAGAGGCCAAGCAGTGGGACACCATGGGCTACAAAAAATAAAATAAAATTGAAGACATTATTGTGACCTCGTAACTAGAACATCAATTCAACTCATTAACTTACAAACCAGAAACTATACTATTATTAGATACAAGCTTTTGCCCATTTTTTTTTATGTTGTTATAGGCTTGCGTATGGCCGCAACTCACCTGATCTTAAGTGATGATGCGGCCTAAGGTGGAGCACGCTTGCCTAGGCTGCCGTCCGTTTACTAAAAGGCCGTTAAGTGACATTTTGTCAAATTTGAGTTATATATACTACGAAAAAGAGCATTTTTTTCTCTAACAATCAGTCTAAGTCATATTTATCTATCTTTATTACGCTACAAGATATGGAGACTACACACACGGCTAACTACATCATTTTTGAGATCGTTCAACACTTAAATACGGTTAAGTCACTTTATTATACTATAATACGGTTAGACGCTCGTAACCGTCTATTCAAAATTAATACTAATGGATTAGTGCAATCTTAGAAAACGGTTACATGAAACAACAATAGTATTAAACCGTTACATCACTTTAAAGGCATTTTAATGATTTATTGTAATACAAATCGAATTGACATTTATGACATCTAAAAGACAGTTTTCTTCAATTACCACTCTACAAAACCGTTACTCACACTTAGCTGGATAGTCGTTGGTAAGCTAACGAGACTTTGGAGCATATACAATTCTAAAAGACAGTGACCGTTATTTAGTTGTGATTGTTTCAAATAATAAGTCAACGAAAACAATACAAAAAACGGTTAACTGACATTCCTACGCTAAAAGACGTCTATGTACCTTCCCGGTATGCCCATTGAGCGGTTCGAGAGAAACTTCGGATCGCGGCGCCTCCACTTACGGAGAGTCTCCCTACCCGAGCTGCTGGAGCAGGTTCTTCCCGGCAACAGTGGAGCACATTCCGCCTTCCATGGCTTTGCCCACAACCGCATTCTGCAGAAAATAACGCCATCAGCGTCCCAGGGGTGACACAGGCAGAGATGCGGCCATAATGTGGCTCCGGGGCCCGACTGGGTCCAAGGCCGTGTTTTAGCCCATGCCCTGAAAGAGCTAGAGTTCCAACTGAGAGCGTACCTTGAGCGTGGCGTTTTCCACTTTGCGGAAATCTGGCCGCCTAATCCTGCTCAAGAAGTCGGGGCACCCTACAGACTCGCCGTCCGCGTACGAAGCCATAGTGCTGTTAGACGAGCGACCTGCCTCGTCAGCCACTTGTGCACAGAGGGACCGGACAAGAGCTAGTACTGTTTTCGGTATGAGCGCTCTACCATCTACTCGAGCTAGCGCGGGTGAAAGCCCTGGTTGAGGAAGCTGGGTCCTGGGGTGGGGTGATGTTGGCATCTCGATCGTTGGCTCACACCTAGGAACATCGAGTACGACTGTGTACTGAGGGGCGAGCTCCAATCGGGCGTAGAGATGACGTGCTACGAAGACGTCATGTTGGTCACGGCCCAGGGGAACTCGTACAGGGAAGCAGAGTTGGTGGTGATGGCTGTGGTATCACTGGGTGGTGTGCAAAGTTTGTGAAGCGTATGAGTTACATGCCAAAGATACAGCTCACAATGCAATGATTCCGGATAACTGTGAGGCTTGCAATTTATACATGTCGTATCCAGAAATACTTAGTCTTGCCATAAATATTGTCACGAAAAAAAAAAACTTTTTTTATTGCAAATAATATTTATTACCTACCTTTACAATGTATTAGTTTAATACATAAATATAAAACAATTTAAAATATAAAAAGCTTATTCGAAGTGGTCTCCATTGGCTACAATACAGTCCTTTAAACGTTGAGGCCAGTTATCAATAGAAGCACGGGAACTTTCCATGGGAAAATTCTTCACTGCCAATCGTATGGATTGTTTTAGGGACTCCAAATTATCATGGCGTTAAGAGCAAGCCGTGCTCTCTAAAACTGACCATAAATCATAATCCAGCGGATTAAGATCGGGACTAGACGACGGCCAGTCTTCAGCTGTGATGAAGTCCGAAACGTTCTCTTCCAACCAAGACTGCGTGGACCGAGCTTTATGACCCGGCGCCGAGTCTTGTTGGAAGGACCATACTTGGTTATTCAACATGATGTTGTTAAGGGGCTTAACTACCTTCTCAAGAATGGTATTTTGATACACTTGTGCCGATGTTTTGATACCTTTTTCACAAAAATATGGCTCAGTCACTCCTTCATAGCTAACACCCCACCAAACCATCACTGAAGTCGGATAATGCCCACGTTGCACTCTGTCGACTAATTGGGAAGCTTCCTTAGATCTTTGAGCGGTTACGGTCATTTTGTTTGTTAAAATGTTCAAATTCATTTATTCGCATAAAAACATGGTATTAAAGCTGTTACATTTAAATTAGTGCGTACATGTTTTGCTAAACTTATATAGCATGCAAACTTATAGGTATGCGTTATATCACATAATGTCAAAGTATTGATGCTCAATTGTAAAGATTTTCTCATCCGTAAACAAAATTTTTCTGTTAATTTGGTTCTTAAGTATGTAGCTAAATGTATAATATTTAGGTAACACAATAACATTAAGTAATGATTGATCTCATTAGTGAATAAGTTACTCCAATTTAAATAACAATAAAAATATAATATAATCACAAAAATAAACTTTTTGGATGAAAATAATTAAACTTTGCTTTTATAATATGATTTTTATTGGTTTATACGTAGCTGTACTGTATGATGGTGCTTGTGACCGGTTACAAATGTGTATTATATATTATGATAAATAATATATAGCTCCAGTGGTCACTATTGTGTCGCCTCAGTAGATATGCCATAAAACAATATGATATTTCTTTTGTTAGCTGTCACAGGCACCACAATACAATGCATTTATTTATAATTTTTAATTAGTTATTATTTTTGAGTTGTTTTCTGTTTTTATGTACCACAAAGGATTGTGAGCACTTTTTATTTTCAATAATTATTTCAATTTCCTTATTTGATTATAGATACATACTTAAAAGAAAACATATTATTTTATGTTTTATTTTAATTACCTAACTGCCATTTTACATGTACAAATAAGTATTTAAAACCACAAGAAGCTATCCCATTATATAAAAAATCTAACACATAGTGGTCCATTTGACTTTCAAGCAATACGGGTTAGCCAGTAATTCCTAAACTAAAAGACAGTTTTTGTGCACATTATATTCAGAAACTGTATTTTAGGTCATAAATCTGTATAATATTAGTATCTCTAAACAATAACATAGACAGTTAAAGTCTAATAACGTTTTTTCACTGGTGCAGTTCACTGAATTTTAATTAATTTACTATTTAAAAAGAAGGCTAAGTGATTTAACTGTTATTTAGCTTTGAAATTGCATTAAACTGTGGCAGAAAGTAAATGTATGGCGGTTACAATTCCACAACAACTCTATAAGACGGCTGTATTTCAGCCAGCCGTTTTTTAGTATTGTAAGAGGTCCCATCATGAAATAGATAAACATGACAAAAACACAAAATCTTAATTTAAAACAATATTATTTTACTTAGCACTCATTAAAACCCATAGAATGAAAGCTTAACAGCTATCAAGTATTTTGGTCTATTTAACATAGCAGTGTGTGTAACCAATTTCTAGGGAAATAATTTCCCGCGTTTTTGACCGTAGCTCAAAATCAGGTTTATTCACCTAACGGTCTTCTAGTCAGCGGACGGCAGTAGGATAAACCGGTTCACTCGTGCCTTGAAGATACCCAGATTATATGTTTCGGGGAATAGAGAGGCGGCCAGTGAATTCCACAGTCTGGCAGTTCGCACAATAAATGTTATTGTGGATGCAGACGAAGTCGCCAATTAAAAAGTAACCTATGTTCTACCTATCTTCATGCCAAATTTCATCAAAATCGGTTGAACCGTTCTGTGTGAAAACGTAACAGACTGAGTTACTTTCGCATTTATAATATTAGTATGGAAATATGAAATGGTACATAAGCATATTAGTATTAGTACCTATATTAGTAGGTATATTAGTATATCAGTATATTCCAATATTAGTATATTGGTAATAAGTAAGTATGGATAGATAAATGTTATTTTATTTATTTGACTGTCACAAAAACGAAAATACTTAAATAGAAAATATTGTTATACAAAATTAGAATTTAGCAACGCGATTTTCAAAGGGGTCAAACTCAAAATCAAATAATCCATTTATGGGCACTTTGGTATTGTCAGGGAGTCGATCATTAAAAAGTTGAAGCTTAATCGCTCATCCCTATTTTTGTATGTACATTTAACCTATAGGTACAATATGAGAACAATGTAACAAGCAGTGCATCGAAAAACATCAAAGTTATTCACAACGGAATTCAATAATTAAATATCAGTTCATTATTGTACTTAGAGAACGGAAAAGCTCACACTTCGGACGCAATAATGGATCTCATAATTGTTAATGATTGAATTAAGTCCTTAACATTGGCTGTAAAATATTGCCCGGGGCAAGTATCGGGAATTAATACAGTGGGTTATATTGCTTTTAATTTTATCTCTATAATTTTGGTGATGACTGTGATCTGAATGATCAGGGCGTTATTTTATAAATAAAATATTTAATGTGTATTTACTTACTTTAATGATGAGCGCAAATTTTTTTTTTTTTTTTTTAAATATGTGGGGACATTTTCACACACGGCCATCTGACCCCAAACTAGGGAGACCCTGTACTATGGGTGTCAGACAGCTGATATACATACACAAATACTTTTTTTTTTGTAAATATATACATATATAGATAAACAACACCCAGACACAAGGCTAACACAAGTGCTCATCACACAAATGTTTACCCTGGGCGGGAATCGAACCCGCAACACGCTGTGCAGCAGTCGATCGCTCGAGCCACTGCGCCAACCGTGTCGTCATATTAAATAAACACTAAATAATTTGCCTTCAATTATCATCACCTGGGTAGCCTTTTGCCCACTATGTTGAGGTCGGCTTCCAGTTTAGCCAAATGCAGCCGAATACCAGTATTTACATGGATCGACTGTCTATCTGACGTCCACGACCCAGTTACTGGGTAACACGATGCCCCTTGGTAAGGCTGGTTATCACAATCTGGCTTTTGACTACCCATAACGACTTTCAAAGATCTACGAATGGCTTTACGTGCTTTGCGAGGCACGAAGGGATCTCGGTATGAAATCGTTGGTAACCCATCCTCGGAGATCGCGGCAAGCGTAGCTTAACCTTGACCGATTTTTCATTACGGCTTTCACTTAGCCATGAGCCCCTCAACTTGTCTTCATATTATGTAAAAAACCGTTACTTTTTAAACATTGAATTAATTAAACTTTTTTTTGACTAACACATGTTTGACCTTTTCCATGAAATTGTAAGTGAATAACTCTTGTGTAATATAAAAATAGCTAATATTATTTTACTTGGCAGCATCTGATCTTATTTATAATTTACAGATGACATAAAATCAAATCAATCAACCAACCAAACAACCAACCAATCAACCTAGCAATCAATCATAAACAATCATCATCAACAATCAAACGACCCATCAACCATCAACCAACCAACCTAACCCCCCCATCCTAACCTAATCATTAATCTACCTTGAATTTAATTTTAAATTAAATAAAATACAAACCATGGAAAATTACAATGTATGGAAATTCGAATGTTCTAGTCTACCATCATTCATTGTGCGTACTGCCAAGGAGTGGAATTCTCTGCCTGAGTCTGTGTTTCCTGATAGCTATATCCTGGGAGTCTTTAAGGCTTTTTAAGAGTGAATAGATATGTATGTATGTACATGTTTATATAGGTATATGGTATCCAGATATATAATTATGTATATGAGTTTACATCTTTTTAATTTTTTAATTATTACTTTTTGTTATGCACCCGCCATATTATCTCTTCATCACACTTGTAGAGAGAGAGAGACTGGTAGAGAATGCCTAAGGCATTAAGTCCGCCTTTGTACTTTTGTGCATGAAGTATAAATAAATAAATAATAAATAAATAGATTACTTCAAGGCAAACGTGCTCCATCTTAGACCGAAACATCGCTTCCCATCAGGTGAGATAGTGGTCAAACGTATGCCTATCAATAGTTAAAAAAAAACCATCCGTTATTTCGAAATCGATTATTTTGTTGAGGTTCAAAGAAACTATACTGTATTGCGACGAAACAAAGTCTACATAACATAGGTAGGTCAAGTTATGTTTTTTAATTCAATAACGGTTTTAACTTTGACGGATTATATTGTCGGCACCTAACTCCGGAGCTGCCTATAGTTTAATTAAGTTTCTGTTTTACACGTTTTACATTGTAAGGTCCGATGGAACTGGCATATACATGGATATAAAAGTCCCTAAATCCATACTAATATTATGCGAAGCTAACTTTCTGTTACGCTTTCACAATGAAACGGCTGAATCGATTTCTATGAAATTTAGCATGATAATAATAATAATTTTATTTTTCAGAAAAAACACATTTAAGGTACACAAAAACAGTTTTCTACTAAAATGAACATAACAGAAAAAAGTGTATCGTTGGTGCCTGTACTAATGAAAGAAAATCATTTTATCACAGGCACCAGCGCCTTCCAAGATAGGTTACATAATAAATTAAGATTCGAACGTGCGATATAGCGAACTCGTAAAAAACATATGGTAATACAATAAACAGTAAAAAGTAATTTAAAAATAATAAAATCAATTATTATTATAAACGAAAATTAAAACAAAATTAAGCTACTTGTATACTTAAGTTAATATTAGTTCGTGTGCGTGCAAGAGGGTGCACAGGTGAGTGATTCTGCATGCATGTATCATTGTATGTGAGAGTGTATGTGTGAGTGTTTTTGAGAGTGTTTGTGTGAGAGTATGTATGTATGAAGATAGCTGGAACCCTGGGGAAGGATATAGGTTTTTAATCAAATACTTAGTCTGAATCCCCGATAACCGACATTCACGCGGACGAAGTCGCGGGCAAAAGCTTGTAATAAATAAGAGAATAAAAAACTTTGACAGATATTCACTCTTATAATTTTTTAAATGGATCTGTAAATAAAGGAAAAATTTCTAAAATTACTATGCTTATCAGGACTGACGTAGTTTGTAGTATCAGCACAATTTGCAATAGGTAATAAAACATGGGTATTAATAATCATTCAGTGATCGAAATGCAATCGTGTTTAGGGTTCCGTACCTCAAAAGGAAAAACGGAACCCTTATAGGATCACTTTGTTGTCCGTCTGTCTGTCTGTCAAGACCCTTTATCTCGGGAACGCGTAGACGTATCGAGTTGAAATTAAAACCATATACTCAAGTCTACGGTCCCCTGATGCTGTAAACAAATTAACCCTCTATGTTAACGTGCAAAAAAGATACGGCCGTTTATGTCGCGAAAAACGCATTTATAATATTAAGTAGACTATAGTAGGTATGGATTAGTATAGAAGTATGGATATGTACCTACAAATATGTACGGATGCATGTACCCCGGAGTCCGACTCGCACTTGTCCGGTTGTTTTAATTCCCGCGTTTCTCCTCCATATAAACTTTAACTAGGTATGCCAAAAATTCAGTGATCAAATTAAAAAAAAAAATTGAATTTAAAATTTTCTAATCACTTATAAACCATAGTACTACACATATTTACGTCAATTTTATCTATTACACAATTAACCTTATGCCACTGACAATAAGATTAATTTGCATATCAAATTCATTCGTGACTCCATGTTGCGCTACAGAGATGGTGCCTCCGCAGTAATATAAAAGATTTAGTTGCCATAATATTCATACTTTGGGTAGCTCCATTAACCCCTGCTTTATAAGGGTTGCTTCTTAAAAGGGAAATCCTGCGTTTCTCGTAAACTTAAGCAATAACTTTGGCACGGATATTCATGATCATTTATTAGTAATATAGGTACGTTTGTAGTTTACAGTACAGTGTGTTTGTGTGTGTGTTTACATACAGTATGTGACCTAAGGAATTTCCAAATGAAAATATCATGTGAATGTGGTTTTGTTATATAAACTAATGCCATAAAAGCTACTACAAAAAAAAAAAAAAGACGATATGCATATCGTCTTTTTTTTTTTTTTTTGAGTAATTTAACTGCGTTATTTCGTGAAAATTACAGTACTTGTTATGTGATTTCGGCGGTCTCTCTAGTCCTGTGCCAGTATCTCTCACCGGAACGCCCATACAGACCTCAACGTCAACTCAGGAATGGATGACATGGCGACAGGTCTCTGAAATAACTTGCGAATCTTGCTATCCACGGATCATATTTTCAAGTTAAAGGGAAAAAGCTACAAGTCTTACAAGGACTTATAGATTTTCCCCTCTAGCTTTCTTTTCACAATCCATCCATCTATTCTTCAGTCTTCCTCTTCCTGTCCTCCCATCGACATTTATATTCATAACTCTATTGGCCAGGTTGGCCACATGCGTGTCATCCCTGATATCATGTAGATTGACAGGACGGAATGGAAGAAAAAAACGTATTGCACTGACTCCAAGTAACATGGAATAAGAGGGAAGGAAGATGATGATAATGATTCTGTGAAAATCTCTCTATGTGAATCTATGTACAGTGAGCATGAGGTGAGTTGTCATCCACTGTAAAAAAACCCTCGGTGAGTGTTTAAGCAAAGTTTTCACGATTCAACGAATCTATAGTTTCCGTGGTTCAGTGTCACGATTATCGGGTGTAAGAAATCAGTAAACGAAGTCGAAAGTTTTTTTTTGTTTTTCCCATCATTGCGTTGTTATTTCTTTGTTCTGGACTATATCCGGGAACATTCCGGTTTCGAAAATATATTTTAGGTCAAACTTTTTCCCATTTTTTTGTTTTTTTTTTTATAACTAAACTTTAAATACCCGTCGACCCATTTTACTATTGCTGCATGCACCCATAAGTATAATGGTTTTGCGTGTGCATAAACAGTGAATTTTTGTACTAAAAATAATAGACGTTTTCTAGCAATAGTTTTTTAATTGATACTTAGTTTTTTGGGCGGTATGCGTACATGGATATGCGTGGGCTATGTGGTGTGTTTTTTACAGCCTGTGAGTGAAATGTAGGCTTATATTATTTTAAATATAATAAATAATAACCAATCCGCTTTGAGCGCACGTGATGTCCAATGCTCGTACCTTCTCCGTATGAGAAGAGACATTTATTTGCCTTGTAGTACATCAATAATAGGCTGGTATTATTATTAATATCATATTCATCAGAAGCGAGGAGGAGGAGCTCGTGGCTAAGTTAAAGCCGTACAGATCGATCGGTCAAAGGTTAAGCTACGCTAGCCGCGGTCGGTCTGTGGATGGGTGACCATCCCTTTCATACCGAGTTCCCTCCGTGCCTCGGACAGCATGTAAAGCCGTTGGTCCCGGCTGACATTTGTAGATCTTTGACAGTCGTTACGGGTAGTCAGAAACCAGGAAGTCTGACCACCAGTCTTACCGAGAGGTATCGTGTTACCCAGTAACTGGGTTGTGGAGGTCCGATAGGCAGTCGCTGCATCCGGTTAGATTGGAAGCCGACCCCAATACAGTTGGGAAACGGCTAGGCAGATGATGAGGCAGATGATGATTCATCAAAAGCATAATATGATGGACAAAGTACCTGGAAACCGAGGTGTCGGTCGCGGGAGAAAATCTTGGCCAAGGAACCTACTAGAGTGGACTGTATCTCAAGCGCCACGGAACAATTTCACCTCGCGAAAAAAAAAGTAAAGGGATACAGAGCTGACTATCAACCTTCGTAGTTTGGAGATGCATTAAAAAAAAAAGACAAGCTAAAAAAAAGTCTTGATCATGATGCCATGATCAAGACTTTTTTTTAGCTTGTAGCTTGTGCCGATAAAGAAGCAACATAACTTAAATATCTTAAACTTAAAATTCAGGTCCAAAAGAAACAATTATAACAATAGACGCTCTAAAACCTAAAACAATAACAAACAGAGCGATGACCCTATTCACGGACGACCAAAATTGCTTCAATAAAACACGAAAATATATTTCCTTTTTCAAGGCGAGCCGGGACGATATTAACGTCAGATACTCTACGTTTGTTGAGTACAGTTGAGTTTTTGCGAACGTTTGCAAACTGAGTGTCATTTGCTTTTTCTGTTTGCTGAGCAACGTAATATATCGTTTCACTAGTACCTACTATAGAGATCTCTGTAGAGATGTTCGTAAAGCTGGTTCAGTTTTATTAATTCTATATGTATAATTTTTATTAATTATGTTACTTTGTTGGTATTTGTAGATGCATTCGGAAGCGGGACTGCTGAGCGTGGGGTACTAGGTTTGAGTCCCAGATCGAGAGTGTTAAAAGTTATTGGAATTTTCTTTGAATTATGAACTTAATTCACGGTAACAGGTTAAGCGTCGCTTCCACCCCGTATATTAGAAACAAACAAGCAAATAATACTTTAAACAATATCTTGAACAATATCTCAAATAATATCTTAAACAATGACGTGAACAATATTTTAAATAACTATTACTTACAAAAAAATCTTAGAATTAGACATCTCAACGCGACTATAAAAAAGGGAGCTTTGAACCGAACTCAATTCTTCACTATTTTCAATTAACATCTGTGCGTCTCTAAGGACCATCTTTTTTTTCAAGTCTTTGTGTCGAGTAGAATACAGTGCTTCCGCTTTGTCTCCTTCAGAGTTTTGTAAAACGAGCTCCGAGGAGTTTCCTTTATGTATTGTGTCTATTTTAAATAACTGCGGTTGTTCCCCAAGGACATACTTTTTTGGTCCTTTTGAGCTGTGTTTAATATTGTTACTGTTTGATACAGTTCTTCTTTGTTAGCAGTCGTATAAAAATTTAGTTAAATGTTTTTAATAATTTAAGAAACTATTAAAATGATAATGACTAAGTAAACATAATTCCAGTATTATTTATTTTAACTTATTTTTTAAAAGATGCTACCTTGCATTTTCGTTTTAGTTGTGTAGTTGTTTGTAATGGTTTTGTTCGAGTTAGTATTTTACACAGTTTGTAATAATTATATTTTGTGAATATTGTACAATATCTACAGGAATAATTAAAAAGAAAAAACCTATTAAACTAAAAAAAAAAAATACAATAAGACACCATAAAATTCCTCCACATCGCCGTCATTAATTGGGAAATGTGCCCAAGAGGCGCTATTACCACGTTTGATGGCAATGCTAAACCTCTCATAACCAGACAGAGTTATTTCCGCATTTATAGTAATATTAGTATGGAAGTATTGTTGTAGTGAAGTGTTGTAAGTGGTTTGAAATGCCTTTATTTATGACAATAATGATTTAAGTGAGCAAACCTTTAAATTACTACTTAATAAATAACCAGCTCATCATCCTCATCATCAGCCGGAAAACTTCCACTGTTGAACAAAGGCCCCTCCCCATTGCCATAATCCCCACGCTTGACAGGTGTCTTGGGGATCGCAGTGAAGTTGTTAGGTACACGGAAGCCGCTGCTGCCCGACTTCCGGATTAAAAAAAAAATCGTAAGTCGTCGGAAAATTTAGCTATAACAAAATATTATGTACACCAGAAATAGTACAATGCATGAAACCATGACAATAGCAACATCTTATCGTAAGGACCATATTCTTACAAATAAACTATTCTTTCTTTCGTTTGGGCCCACAATTACTCGCAAAGGATAATATGTTTCGTTACTCGAGTCTATATAACTATTCCAATTAAAATCTTCTGTATCCTTTGTGAGATTTGTTTGCCACTGAAGCTTTGAGTCGCAATGAATGCATGTAGGTAGTAAAGCAGATTCGTCGACACATTTTTCAGAAATGGATGGCTTGCACCATTTCTAGGAAAGAACTGATGCCTGATTTTCTCTTCATTCGTGTTTCAGAGAATAAGGGTATTTTGATACTAATATTATAAATGCAAATTTGTTTGTCTGTTACGGTTTCACGGCTAAAATACAGAACCTATTTTGATGAAATTTAGCTGACCTCTTATTGTATGGGAATTTTGCATAATGCGGGATCACTTTATACTGGAAATGTTTAGCTTGATGTGTAGCCGTGTGTTAACAGGCTAGGCATGAATCACAAGGATTAAGGATAAAGGCTATTTTTTATCCGTGAGTTGGTCTCGATCTCCGATAACCAACATTCACGCGAATGAAGACACGGAATTAAACTAGTATTGATTTAAATCAGGGGCTTTCAAAATTGTTTTTTATGTAAAGCAGAAGAAGAGTCTGTTTTCTTGTTTTAATACGCTAATGTTAGGACCTTCTAGTCTGATTCTACTTCATCTTCTGCTGCTAGCCTTTTTTATGTTAAGGTGCGCACATATTGATATTGAATTCATTAGCAAAATTTTAAGGAGTGACTCAGACCACGAACCTGAACAACTTTCATTATGGAGCCAAATAAAACAGCGCGAAAAAAAAATCAGCTGTTCCATAAAGAAGTGCAATAGGTACGTACTCGGCCAAAACGTATGGCACAGCTGTTTTTTTTCGCGCTGTTTGAGTTGGCTCCGTAATTAAAGTTGTATAGGTTCGTGGACTGAGTCATTTCTTAAAAATTTGGTAATGAATTCAATTTCATCCCGTATAACAAAACATAATATAAAACGTTGTAATGTAACGTTTCAGTAATATGAACGCTGAATGTTATAAAACAATGTTATATAACTTATGCAATAGTGAACAGCACTGCAGAACGACAAACGACTAAGTCTGTGGCGGTTAAAAACCGCGCACGCGCCCATTTGTGGGGCCATTTCGGGTGGCCGCATGCTGTTCCGACGCGTCTGATTAAAACGACGATATCTCCGAAATTACGTTAGTTAGCTCGTTTCCAGTTATATCATTGGAATCGCTATTAAATTTGCTAACAGGTGATATATGGTTAAGTATAGTTTTACCTTGTAATGTATTCGTAATTTAATGTGTGTTCGGTGTGAGCGACTTTTTCCCCGTTTCTTGTGTAACAGACATTATAAAAAAATAGTAATCCTTTTATTCAACAAACTTTTCGTTTTATCTCCACAAATACACATTAGTTCACATAAATAAAACAAAAGAACAGACCTCTCCATACATTTTTTTCATCCCACAAGCAAAACAAACCATGACGTCATTTACGAGTGCCCGCATTCGAAACAAAAGAATGGGCTTGTTTACACATCAATTCTAAGAACGCTACACGCCTGTTGGCTTGGGTTACATTTTATTAATAATGTTTGGTTCACATACTTGACACAGACAGAGTTTCAGTTGATAAAAATGTATAGTTTAATAGTATTGGCTTTCCAAAGTAACCACTTGAAAACTAGCGCAAAAAACACCTACTCACACTTTGGATCACTGTTTAAATTCTGTTGCCTCAATTTGAAATCTTATTTAATATTCTACACGTTGAAGATATTTACAAAACGGTAGGCAAATAAAAAATGCATGCTGGAAGCAAAAACATTACACAAATCAACAATCAAAACGAACAATTTTACTAAAAAATTACCAGCACGAAAACACAGATCACAGAAAATATAGATACGGCAATTATGGACACATGTAAATAATAAAAAATTAAATTGAAATCAAAAATATATTATTATTTGAAGTCTTTTAGAGTGTATAAAAAGTATAAAGAGTGTAAAAAAATATATAAAAAATAATAATAATAATAAAAAAAAAAAAAAAAATAAAAAAAAAAAAAAATTGGTCGGTATTTCTTGACGGACACACACACACGAACACACACCTACAAAATTTTCGGTTTCAACACGTTCAACATTTAAAATCACGAATAAAAAATAAAGTCAACAAAAAGTATTCAACGGATGCCCTATCCATTAGTTCTAACGATCTGTGAAATCGTGTGATGTCATGACCTTGAATGCGCATTCCGGCTCTCTGATTGGCTAGCGCGGATTCGACGATTCTGGTAGTTTTGCGTAATTTTGATGTTCAAATTGACCACAAGAAAACTATTATAATATTCAAATTAAACGCCTAATATCTATAGTACGACACATAAAAACACACGTAATAAAGTCAGATTGCTTCTAAAACAATCCTATAAACTACAAATACCTCGAAATGAATCAGCGTCTCTGCAACGGTTTTTCATGTTTATTGAAACGACTATTTCGGGCCGAAATCGTCTGTTTCTCCAATCCAAAATGGTTCAAACACAACCAGGCACGTTTTTATTACACGAAACACATAAAACACACACAATTCACTCACTTTTAGATACTTAAAAGCACAAACAGAACAAAGCAGCGACCTGTCGGTGCGCAGTAGAATGATCAACTGGGGGGATCGAAAATTGGTCGCTTCAAAGTGCTGCTGTGACATTTAGCCTATGTTATACTTGTATCTCATTTATTCCCCTAGACTCTGTGAAAGTTTGAGCGAAATAGCAACAAGTTGAAAGTATTAAATCTTGTCAAAACCAGTGAATATTTTCCCCGGACCGCTAGTACCGAGCCACAAATAGAACCATAATTTGACATGGCGTGCTCCGGTCCGGCCACAATTGAAGGGTTAATACAACATTGTTATTTATTTATTTATTTATTTTAATGCTAACACGGCTATGATGAGCCAATTACGCTAACATTACAGATAAAAGAAATATAATGAGTACAAAAATAATGCGAAAAGGAAAAACAAATATATATACCTATACATATAAAATAAAACAATGAAAATATGTCAAAACGTCATGCTTTCGCAGAAGTTTAGACATACGCACGTTACAATTTTATAATCGTCCGCAAATATATCACAGTTCGGGCTGGCTTCCATGAGGCTGTTGAGCGCAGATAGAACGCGAGGAACAGGGGATGATGCGCGAGCCACTGTTCGGCACGCAGGCACGGCTAGTAGACGGTGCTTACGGCCGCGGAGATAGCGCACTCGGCCACCTTGCACACGTACTTCTTGGCCATCTCGTGCTCGCGTACATGACCAATGTTATACCAATTGTATTGTAATTCTAATGTGTACAGTATTGTTATATGTTTCAATGTTGAAAAACAATGTTACATAATCTGGACGTGTTATAAAACACAAGTTAAACAACATTTTACTTAATCTGTACGCACCTTTAGGGTCGGCTTCCTGTCTAACTGGATGCAGCTGTAAAAAAGTGTTTTACTTAAGGCGCTAACAAGCGACTTTTGCAGATTTTAAACTGACAATTGCGTCAAAATATGTAGTGTAAATGATTTGAAAAAAATGTGAATATTTTTAAAACATTGTTAATGTGATTAACAACAAAATCTACTAGGAATATTTAAACGAAACTTTTACTATCTTACAGACAATTTTATTATCTATCTTTTAATATACGCTTTTTATTTTAGGTTAAAGAATACTATCTTTTATTTAATTTTTTCGACTAAACTTTGAGAGTTTTGGACGCAGCGCATGATTCTTTGGTTGCTCAAGGTCGCCGGCGTATATCGTCGCCTTAAAGCGATTGCCTTTCTGACCTACACAACCCAGTAACTGGGTAACTCGCTACCTCTTGGTAAGACTGGTTGTCAGACTTTCTGACTTCTGACCCATGACGACTGTCAAAGATTAAAATGACAGCCGGGGCCAACGGGATCTCGGTTTGAAATAGATGGTCACCCATCCACTATCCGACCGCGGCAAGCGTAACTTAACCATGACGGGTTGATCTGTACGGTTTCTATTTAACCACGAGTCAGCCTTTTTTTTTTTGGTACGGGGTGGAAAATCCTCTAGGATGTCCTCCGCCCTGGGGCGGGCGGAGGGGTCTGTCAGACTCTTACTGACTATAAACCACCCCGGTGTTCCATCTCACACCTACGTCGGGGGTGGCGGGAACTGGAGATACTTCCGCAACCCCCGACTGGTGCCGGCCCGCTACGGCGCGGCGAGCCACTTCACGTCTCAGAGGGGCGCGCGTGGAACACTACGCGACCTTGACCTTGGACCTTGGGTCCTGATGAATGTGGGGGGCTACAGACGTCCCCGAGTCTGCCACCCCTGGACCCATTTAGGGGGGCCGGAAGAGGGCGTTGTCCGCCCTCCGCCGACGCCCGGTGCGCCTGCTGTGGGCAGGGTGGGAGGTTGTGATCTCCCTCTCCCTTTCTGCAGCCTCCTTCTGCGACATGACACGTTCGCAGAAGGCAACCACCGCGTCCCAGGAATCTGCGCTGTCGACTATCGACTCGACCACCGCCGACAGCGACAGGTCACTGCCTACTTCTGAGACGATGGCACGGCGCGGCTCCTCCCAAGCGGCACACTCTGCCAGCGTATGCCGCGCCGTGTCCTCCCGGCAGTCGACGCAGTGGTGACACCGGGCGTCCGGCTACCTGTTTATGCGACACAGGTACTTCCCGAAGCAACCATGCCCCGAGAGCACCTGCGTCACCCAAAACGACAGGGAGCCGTGCCTTCTCCCGAGCCAGCGCTCGAGCACTGGCCGGAAGGTCAGTCAGCCTAGCCCAATTCTACTTTTAAAAAACGCTGAAAATCCGAAAATCTAAAAAAGATCCGGTTCTGAAAATTTAATTAATTAATTTAATTTATTTATTTATATCAGACATAGTCCACACATTACATAGCAAATAAAACACAAGTACATTAAAATAATTAACAACAGATAAATTACACATACACATTAGAACTATAATATAATGGTGCCAATTATGTTGTACACGAACTAAATTAATTTTAAGCTATTTATATCTATTACTCTTCAATTAAACAAGAAAGAGACGTATATTAATAAGAGCTGTCAATTTAAGTTGATCTACAATGTTCATACAATTATAGTTGTCATTTCAGAACGTATTGATTAAAAACACTGCGAAATTCAAGGGAAAAACTAATTTGACATCTCTAACTCAGTCCTTGTCAGTCACCGTCCTTTTCTACAGCTGCCTGGTAGTAAGAGATGCCAAATGCCTAATTTTAGTTTAGTTTGTGAACAAGGGAATTGGCACCAATGTCAACAATATTATTAGAATTTTCAGTATCGGACTAATGCTGCTAAAGAGAATAAAAAACCGTGTTCCCTTTTTACTATAAGCTATATTTTACTATAAAAACTAGGTGATCATCATCAGCCGAAAGATGTCCACTGCTGGACATAGGCCAAAAAAAAACAATAGGTACAAAATAGGTATCCATAAAAAATCAGGCATTCGTAGTCGCGGACAAAACCTAGTCCAAAATAAAAAGGTAAATAATAACGATTTCAACAACTGAAGCCCGAGATTTCAAAGTTTCGTTTTCTAAGTGAAAATCTTTTCAGATTATATCTATATTTATGAAAGCGAAGCGAAAATAAGGTGAAAAATATATTGAAGTACTTTAGAGTCGGATTAGGTACGCTTTTGTACTAGTAAGTAAAAAAAATGGATTACTTTTTGTTGTTGTAAGTAATGGCTCTGACATTGTGAAGTACGAGTCCATAAAGAATAGATAAATGTAGGTAGGTATTCATCTTAAAATGTACGCACATACTTTTGAGGATTTATTTAAATCGGAGTGGAGTTTACGAAGTTTGAAAAAACACTAGTAAGATTTCGAATAGATTGAACCATCGTATCACATAGAGTTACATCATACCTATATTCTTCGAAGGCTTACCTTCGAAGCCCTACCTATTCGATTAGGCAATGATATTTCTGCTCCAAACTTACACAGGCACATTTCAACTTTTTTTCTAGAATTTCAACAAATCTGCAAGGTCTCTGGTAATGCAGATGTCTAAAACTCAAAACCATTTATAGGTACTTTTGAGTTGTCAAAGACTCAGTCAGTCAAATAGTTAAAGCTTATAGTTGCTCGTTTCTATGCAGAAGAACGAGCAAGGAACTCCATGAACACTCTTTTAAAATCAGTAATATAATATTACTGATAGGTTACAATATCATTCGTGTTGGATCTAAGGGTTAATGTGAGAATAACTTAACAAGTCGTGCATGTTAAGAGAGGTCTAAAAAAAAATATACTTTATCGTAATGATTCCAAATAAAATTTAAAATAACCGACACAGCTAAGAAATGACCAGCCCCAACCAACGCGCGACGCCGCCGCCTCGCCGTCCGCTCACGAACATGACGCATGGATCGATCTATAGGCAGCGGCAGCCATCGAATGTGTACAGAGGCCAGCACATCAAGCTACAACAATCTGTCAAATTTCTTTTATAGATTTTTAACTTTATCACAAAATAATAAGGTTCATATTCAACTGGGAAAAATTGACAGTTTGGTATGGCTTGATGTGCTGGTGTCTGTACAAGAAGAAATTAAAGTAGGCTCTCATTTCCTCAGTTATAGTTAAGTCCTTCCATATGAAAAGATTCTAAAAGGAAATAGACCTAATCGGCATAACCTATACCCTGTTCACAATAAGATTAGACATTTACTCAAACCTTTTTTACAGTCCGTTCAACCGATTTTGACTTCTATTGCGTTGGTAGCATGACAAATGGCAACTGCAGTAAACAGTTGTTATTGTAACCACTTTTTTGCCTCTAATGTCATCTTTATACCTACGGAATAGAAGTCAAAATCGGTTGAAGGGACTGTAAAAAAGGTTTGTGTTTATGTCTAATTTTGGTAGTGTAGTTTTAATTACTATTTTTTTATTTACTGGACATCTTTCGGGATGTGAAAATATTTATAAATTAAATACGTAAAACTTTTATTAAGTGACTTATATAACCTTGAAAAAAAATCATCTGTCGATTTACTGATACAGTCTGTATTTTTATTTATTGTGCAACTAGCATTCGCACGCGGCTTCGCCCGCATGATTGTACAGGCTATACATATCAAATTTCATCACAAACAGCACAACAGATTAGCTGTGAAACATATGTACGGATCACATATAGTTAGAAGTTACTTTCGTTTTTATAGTGTCGGGTGTGATTCTGTAAGACCTCATTCTAAACTTCGAATCTGAATCCACTGTGAGTTTCTAGATTGGCATTCTAAAAACACGATTGATAATTCGAATTTACACTAGCGCCACCCTTGTGAGCGTGTCAGCGAGTTGAACTAAATTGACAGCGAGATTTTGACAGATAAAGTATGAGATGACGTAAGAAGTGGCATTCTGTAAGGTAATTTACCCGTCACTTCCACGCTCACTTCGCACTCGAACCCGATTCAAAGTGTCAAATATATCAAGGTCATTTTGAACCTTATGCGAAGTGAGAGTGAATAGCGATGTGAGATGCGAGTTGTTGGTTCAATTTTACAGATTCGACCTACAGGTAAGGATTGGTATGAATACTATTATTATTAAGGAACCAAACTAAAACATGAACAAAAATCATATCTGTCGTCTTAATTATACAGGCTGATTTTTTATTCACTGCGCATCTTACAGGGGGTGATTTTATTCACTGCGCATCTTACAGGGGATGAAAATACTCTTGAACGCGATCAACTTTTAGGGACCTTTTAGGAACCAGCTCTGAAATACATTAAAAAATCATCTGTTTTATTTATTTTGATCAGGTTGTAGTAAACTTTTGTAGGAAAACACAGATTAAAAAAAAACAAACTAAATCTTCAAACCAAAAAAAAAAACGAGACGAATTCTCTTTATCCAACACAACAACGAGAAGATAAAAATAAAAAGTACACAGTTCGGAGCTAACTTGGCAGTCGGAATAAGTAAGTTGAAAGTGAAGAAACTCCACGACACGCCACAGAGCATTCAATCTTGTCGGGGAACCGCGAAAATGTTAACAAGGTTTTGCAGTTGCTTGCATTTTTTGAAGTGAAAACTTCTTTAGCCACGTTGAGCGATTTTTGGTAGGGGGTAAACTTATGAGTTCGTGTCAATAACATGCTATTATTTCGTTATGGAAATATCAATCTTATGTGAAACGAGGTACAGCTTTGAATTGAATGCATTTATAATAGTGACATCTAGCGGCTGGTAGCGGAATTTGCTCACTAAACTGTTCGTGGAAATGACAAAAAAAACACAATTATTTTAAAGCTTTCAATTACTTCTCTCGTCAGTTCCCAGGACTACCTATATCTTTTTTCAAAAAGGACGGAGTACATTCTTTTTTTTTGGGGGAAACCTTAAAGGGTAATGTCTTGTTTTCCATAAAATCATTTGTACTATTATTGTTTTCCATAATCGTCCCCCGTCATAATATTTACTTGCACTATTATCATTTATACTAATAACGTTTGTCATATCAACTTATTAGTCATAACTTTCATTTGCCATAAAATTAGTTGCCATAATAACATATGTTATAATCATTAGTTTCTATAAGTAACACATTACATAATCGTTATTTGACATAAGCAACATTTAATGTAATTTAGAAACGTTTATTGTTTTGTACAAAAAATAATATCATTAAGGCCACCCACTAACCAAATGATTTATTATTATAGTAATCAATCTTTAGACAATAAAAAGTTAGTAAAAATCAAAACGGGTAGATTAGGTTAGGTGGTGACCACACAACGCGCGAAGGCGAGTGAGCGTAGCGAGCATGCCGCGGCAGCGGCCGCCTAGCGCCAGATGTCCTCAATTGCGTAGCAAATAATATTTGATATTTGTTTTGGCATAAATAAAATTCGCATAATGTTACTAGGCATAATGTGCAAATCTATTGTGCCACGCTAAAGTATTGTCTTAAAAAAACAATAAGTTGTGCTACAAAAGTTACTGACAGAAACGAATCGCTGCAAAACCGACTCCACGTAGTCTTGTCTGCTCTAGCCCTAGAGTGTAATCTAAGCCCGCGTAGGCGCGGAGGGGTGAGGCGGCCCGCGAGCTGAGGAGCAGGTGGTTTTAACGCGCGCCACCGTGGCTGAGGCTGGCCGGCGCAGCCGGCCAGCAAGCCGAAACAAATGTATGCTAAGTTATATTAGGTCTTAAAGTTTTATGCAAATGGATAGAGAAGGTTTATTTCTAGGTTTCCTTGTGATTAAAAAATCTGTATCTCTTATCATGATCATAACATCAACATTGCAGGCGATGGTACTAAACTAGCATTGTTGTACTAGTATGGGCAGTGGTGAATAAATGTAGTAGAAAACGAAATTATTGAAAATAAAAATTATAGAAAATAAATTTATGGATTAACATTATTATGACACTTGATCGATTATGACCAATGAAATTAGAGAAAATGATTTTATGTCCGTTAAAGATTATAGCAACAGAAGCATTATTTCTAATGAAATTATGGCAAATAAAATTATGGCATATAAAATTATGGCATTTTAAATTATGGCATTTTAAATTATGGCAAACATTAGTAAACCACCTTAAAGACGTGCTGTTTTCAAGGGTAAGACGGGGGAGTGTGGGATTTTTACCTTTATATATATATATATATTTCTCTATATTTATTAGATTCTCACAAAAACGAAAATACTTAAATAGAAAATATTATTATACAAAATCAATTTAGCAACTCGGTTTTCAAAGGGGTCAAACTCAAAATCAAATAATCCATTTATGAGCACTTTGGTATTGTCAGGGAGTCGATCATTAAAAAGTTGAAGCATAATCGCTCATCCCAATTTTTGTATGTACTGGTAACATCATTCACATTGAACCTATAGGTACAATATGAGAACAATGTAACAAGCAGTGCATCGAAAAACATCGAAGTTAATCATAAAGGAACTCAATAATTAAATATCAGTTCATTATTGTACTTACAGAACGGAAAAGTTCACATTTCGGACGCAATAATGGATCTCATAAATTGTTAATGATTGAATTAAGTCCTTAACATTGGCTGTAAAATATTGCCCGGGGCAAGTATCGGGAATTAATACAGTGGGTTATATTGCTTTTAATTTTATCTCTATAATTTTGGTAATGACTCTGATCTGTATAATCAGGGCGTTATTTTATAAATAAAATATTTAATGTGTATTTACTTACTTTAATGATGAGCGCAAATATGTTTTTTTTTTTTTTTAATTTTTTTAAATATGCGGGGACGTTTTCACACACGTCCATCTGACCCCAAACTAGGGAGACCCTGTACTATGGGTGTCAGACAGCTGATATACATACACAAATACTTTTTTTTTTTTGTAAATATATACATATATAGATAAACAACACCCAGACACAAGGCTAACACAAGTGCTCATCACACAAATGTTTACCCTGGGCGGGAATCGAACCCGCAACACGCTGTGCAGCAGTCGATCGCTCGAGCCACTGCGCCAACCGTGTCGTCATATTAAATAAACACTAAATAATTTGCCTTCAATTATCATCACCTGGGTAGCCTTTTGCCCACTATGTTGAGGTCGGCTTCCAGTTTAGCCAAATGCAGCTGAATACCAGTATTTACATGGATCGACTGTCTATCTGACGTCCACGACCCAGTTACTGGGTAACACGATGCCCCTTGGTAAGGCTGGTTATCACAATCTGGCTTTTGACTACGACTCTCAAAGATCTACGAATGGCTTTACGTGCTTCGCGAGGCACGAAGGGATCTCGGTATGAAATCGTTGGTAACCCATCCTCGGAGATCGCGGCAAGCGTAGCTTAACCTTGACCGATTTTTCATAACGGCTTTCACTTAGCCATGAGCCCCTCAACTTGTCTTCATATTATGTAAAAAACCGTTACTTTTTAAACATTGAATTCATTAAACTTTTTTTTGACACACACATTTTGTGACCTTCTCCATAAAATTGTAAGTGAATAACTCTTGTGTAATATAATAATATAAAAATAACTAATATTATTTTACTTGGTAGCATCTGATCTTATTATAATTTTATACCAAGTAAAATCAAACTTAACTACCAAGTAAAGTAAAAGTGATTTGATTTTATGTCATCTGTAAATACAGCTGACATAAAATCAAATCAATCAACCAACCAAACAACCAACCAATCAACCTAGCAATCAATCATCAACAATCATCATCAACAATCAAACGACCCATCAACCATCAACCAACCAACCTAACCCCCCCACCCTAACCTAATCCCTGAATTTAATTTTAAATTAAATAAAATACAAACCATGGAAAATTACAATGTATGGAAATTCGAATGTTCTAGTCTACCATCATTCATTGTGCGTACTGCCAAGGAGTGGAATTCTCTGCCTGAGTCTGTGTTTCCTGATAGCTACATCCTGGGAGTCTTTAAGGCTTTTTAAGAGTGAATAGATATGTATGTATGTATGTACATGTTTATATAGGTATATGGTATCCAGATATATAATTATGTATATGAGTTAACATCTTTTTAATTTTTTAATTATTACTTTTTGTTATGCACCCTCCATATTATCTCTTCACCACACTTGGTTGACTGGTAGAGAATGCCTAAGGCATTAAGTCCGCCTTTGTACTTTTGTGCATGAAGTATAAATAAATAAATAATAAATAAATAGATTACTTTAAGGCAAACGTGCTCCATCTTAGACCGAAACATCGCTTCCAATCAGGTGAGATAGTGGTCAAACGTATGCCTATCAATAGTTAAAAAAAAACCATCCGTTATTTCGAAATCGATTATTTTGTTGAGGTTCAAAGAAACTATACTGTATTGCGACGAAACAAAGTCTACATAACATAGGTAGGTCATGTTATGTTTTTTAATTCAATAACGGTTTTTACTTTGACGGATCATTTTGTCGGAACCTAACTCCGGAGCTGTCTATAGTTTAATCAAGTTTGTGTTACTACGTTTTACATTTTAAGGTCCGATGGAACCGGCATATACATGGATATAAAAGTCCCTAAATCCATTTTAATATTATGCGAAGCTAACTTTCTGTTACGCTTTCACAATGAAACGGCTGAACCGATTTCTATGAAATTTAGCATGATAATAATAATAATTTTATTTTTCAGAAAAAACACATTTAAGGTACACAAAAACAGTTTTCTACTAAAATGAACATAACAGAAAAAAGTGTATCGTTGGTGCCTGTACTAATGAATGAAAATCATTTTATCACAGGCACCAGCGCCTTCCAAGATAGGTTACATAATAAATTAAGATTCGAACGTGCGATATAGCGAACTCGCAAAAAACATATGGTAATACAATAAACAGTAAAAAGTAATTTAAAAATAATAAAATCAATTATTATTATAAACGAAAATTAAAACAAAATTAAGCTACTTGTATACTTAAGTTAATATTAGTTCGTGTGCGTGCAAGAGGGTGCACAGGTGAGTGATTCTGCATGCATGTATCATTGTATGTGAGAGTGTTTGTGTGAGAGTATGTATGTATGAAGATAGCTGGAACCCTGGGGAAGGATATAGGTTTTTAATCAAATACTTAGTCTGAATCCCCGATAACCGACATTCACGCGGACGAAGTCGCGGGCAAAAGCTAGTAATAAATAAGAGAATAAAACTTTGACAGATATTCACTCTTATAATTTTTATAATGGATCTGTAAATAAAGGGAAAATTGGTAAAATTACTATGCCTAGCAGGACTGACGTAGTTTGGATCTGCACAATTTGCAGTAGGTAATAAAACATAGGTCGAACTTTTCTTGGTCACAACACATAACTATATTTTTTTAAGTAAAATGTACCACCTAAGCTTTAAAGTTCCTATTAGCATATTAAGATGTATCATGTCATTAGTAGACTCAATTATGAGTTATGCTCTTGACAACTATGGGTTAACAACTAACTTGAATAAATTAAAAGCTCTTCAAATTCATTTCTTAAAACTACTTGTTACTCAAAAAACTAAAAACAGTTGTAAAGGAGATTATAAAAATATGAAACTATTTAAAATATGCAAAATTCTACCGATCAGTAACAAACATAAATATCTTCTAGCTGTTAACCACCATAGCACCCAAGAGCATAACTTAACTCACGGATTCAACATCCATAGTACACGATCTATGGCTGCCGGCAGATTCAATGTACCCAGAGTCACCAATTATTTTGGTGACAGGACCCTAAAAAAACGAATACCATACCTATTGAACAGTCTGCCGACAGACATAAGGAGTGAAACCAATAGAAACAGTTCTAAAAATAAATTAAAAACATATTATTTAGATTTTGTTAAAGTGCTACCTATACATGTAACAAGAATAAAAGATACCTATACCTATAAGACTCACCAGAACTCACAGTTAAACAATTACAACGGTTTTGTGGGGCGTAGTTTATAAGCAATGTAACTCTGAACTTATAATAAATAAAAATAATTGTAATAGGTATTAATGATCGTTCAGTAGTCGAAATATAATCGTTTTTTTTTATTCCCGCGATTCTCCTCCATATAAACTTTAACTAGGTATGCCAAAATTCAGTCTATTCAGTGCAGACCAAATAAAAAAAAAATATTTAAAAAATTTTATTCACTTATTAAACCATAGTACTACATAGATTTACGACAATTTGATCTATTACACAATCAACCTTATATCACTGACAATAAGATTAATTTGCATATCAAATTCATTCGTGACTCCATGTTGCGCTACAGAGATGGTGCCTCCGCAGTAATATAAAAGATTTAGTTGCCATAATATTCATACTTTGGGTAGCTCCATTAACCCCTGCTTTATAAGGGTTGCTTCTTAAAAGGGAAATCCTGCGTTTCTCGTAAACTTAAGCAATAACTTTGGCACGGATATTCATGATCATTTATTAGTAATATAGGTACGTTTGTAGTTTACAGTACAGTGTGTTTGTGTGTGTGTTTACATACAGTATGTGACCTAAGGAATTTCCAAATGAAAATATCATGTGAATGTGGTTTTGTTATATAAACTAATGCCATAAAAGCTACTACAAAAAAAAAAAAAAAAGACGATATGCATATCGTCTTTTTTTTTTTTTTTTGAGTAATTTAACTGCGTTATTTCGTGAAAATTACAGTACTTGTTATGTGATTTCGGCGGTCTCTCTAGTCCTGTGCCAGTATCTCTCACCGGAACGCCCATACAGACCTCAACGTCAACTCAGGAATGGATGACATGGCGACAGGTCTCTGAAATAACTTGCGAATCTTGCTATCCACGGATCATATTTTCAAGTTAAAGGGAAAAAGCTACAAGTCTTACAAGGACTTATAGATTTTCCCCTCTACCTTTCTTTTCACAATCCATCCATCTATTCTTCAGTCTTCCTCTTCCTGTCCTCCCATTGACATTTATATTCTTAACTCTGTTGGCCAGGTTGGCCACATGCGTGTCATCCCTGATATCATGTAGATTGACAGGACGGAATGGAAGAAAAAAACGTATTGCACTGACTCCAAGTAACATGGAATAAGAGGGAAGGAAGATGATGATAATGATTCTGTGAAAATCTCTCTCTGTGAATTTATGTACAGTGAGCATGAGGTGAGTTGTCATCCACTGTAAAAAAACCCTCGGTGAGTGTTTAAGCAAAGTTTTCACGATTCAACGAATCTATAGTTTCCGTGGTTCAGTGTCACGATTATCGGGTGTAAGAAATCACTAAACGAAGTCGAAAGTTTTTTTTGCTTTTCCCATCATTGCGATGTTATTTCTTTGTTCTGGACTATATCCGGGAACATTCCGGTTTCGAAAATATATTTTAGGTCAAACTATTTTCTCTATTTTTTTTTCTTTTTTTATCTAAACTTTAAATACCCGTCGACCCATTTTACTATTGCTGCATGCACCCATAAGTATAATGGTTTTGCGTAAACAGTGAATTTTTGTACTAAAAAAAGACAACCGCCTTCAAAAAGTGAAAAATAACTTTAGCACAGAACACACATTGACTTTAGTTTCGAAATTCAGTGGCTTTGTTCTGTTTGTTGTTTTGTATTGCCACCGACTTCCGAAACTAAAGTCAATGTGTGTTCTGTGCTAAAGTTATTTTTCACTTTTTGAAGGCGGTTGTCTTTTTTGTAAAAAGCTTTTTATTTTCCGCTTTTTAGTACCTCCTTCTCATTCAAATCTATTAAGAAGAGGTTGAAAGTTAACTACTACAAAGATTGATGAAACTAAAACGTCGTCTATGTAAAATTTTTGGGGATTTCTTGATTTTTCAAAAAGTGCTGAACCAATTTCGATAAAATTTATATGGGACCACCCCTGAAGCATACCCTATCTATAAAAAAAATAATTTTCAAAATCGGTTTACGTTTGCCTGAGAAATCGCGTAACAAATCGCGCACATACTTAATGCAAATTTAAGACTTATACGGTTTTCTCATGGATGCCATGGTCAGAACTGGACCAAATTAAAATGGGACCACACGGGAAGCACTAGCTTCCAAATAAAAAAAGAATCATCAAAATCGGTTCACCCAGTCCCGAGAAATCAAGTAACAAACATAAAAAAAAATAAATTAAAAAAAAAAAAAAAAAAAAAAAAAATACAGACGAATTGATAACCTCCTCCTTTTTTGAAGTCGGTTGAAAATAAAAGACGTTTTTTAGCAATAGTTTTGCATATTGTTACTTAGTTTTTTGGGCGGTATGCGTAGATGGATATGCGTGGGCTATGTGGTGTGTTTTTTACAGCCTGTGAGTGAAATGTAGGCTTATATTATTTTTAATATAATAAATAAATATTATCACCAATCCGCTTTGAGTGCACGTGATGTCCAATGCTCGTACCTTCTCCGTATGAGAAGAGACATTTGCCTTGTAGTACATCAATAATAGGCTGGTATTATTCTTAATATCATATTCATCAGAAGCGAGGAGGAGGAGCTCGTGGCTAAGTTAAAGCCGTACAGATCGATCGGTCAAAGGTTAAGCTACGCTAGGCGCGGTCAGTCTGTGGATGGGTGACCATCCCTTTCATACCGAGTTCCCTCCGTGCCTCGGACAGCACGTAAAGCCGTTGGTCCCGGCTGTCATTTGTAGATCTTAGACAGTCGTTACGGGTAGTCAGAAACCAGGAAGTCTGACCACCAGTCTTACCGAGAGGTATCGTGTTACCCAGTAACTGGGTTGTGGAGGTCCGATAGGCAGTCGCTGCATCCGGTTAGATTGGAAGCCGACCCCCAATACAGTTGGGAAACGGCTAGGCAGATGATGAGGCAGATGATGATTCATCAGAAGCATAATATGATGGACAAAGTACCTGGAAACCGAGGTGTCGGTCGCGGGAGAAAATCTTGGCCAAGGAACCTACGAGAGTGGACTGTATCTCAAGCGCCACGGAACAATTTCACCTCTCGAAAAAAATGTAAAGGGATACAGAGCTGACTATCAACCTTCGTAGTTTGGAGAGGCACTAGAAAGTCTTGATCATAACGGGGATGCCGATAAAGAAGCAACATAACTTAAATATCTAAAGCTTAAAATTCAGGTCCAAAAGAAACAATTAAAACAATAGACGCTCTAAAACCTAAAACAATAACAAACAGAGCGATGACCCTATTCACGGACGACCAAAATTGCTTCAATAAAACACGAAAATATATTTCCTTTTTCAAGGCGAGCCGGGACGATATTAACGTCAGATACTCTACGTTTGTTGAGTACAGTTGAGTTTTTGCGAACGTTTGCAAACTGAGCGTCATTTGCTTTTTCTGTTTGCTGAGCAACGTAATACATCGTTTCACTAGTACCTACTGTAGAGATCTCTATAGAGATGTTCGTAAAGCTGGTTCAGTTTTATTAATTCTATATGTATAATTTTTATTAATTATGTTACCTTGTGGGTATTTGTAGATGCGTTCGGAAGCGGGACTGCTGAGCGTGGGGTACTAGGTTTGAGTCCCAGATCGCAAGTGTTCAAAGTTATTGGAATTTTCTTTGAATGATGAACTGAATCTATGGTAACAGGTTAAGCGTCGGTTCCACCCCGTATATTACAAACAAACAAGCAAACAATACTTCAAACAATATCTTTAAAAATATCTTAAATAATACCTAAAACAATGACATGAACAATATTTTAACTAACTATTACTTACAAAAAAATCTTAATTAAAGAATTAGACATCTCACTGCGACTATAAAAAAGGGAGCTTTGAACCGAACTCAATTCTTCACTATTTTCAATTAACATCTGTGCGTCTCTAAGGACCATCTTTTTTTTCAAGTCTTTGTGTCGAGTAGAATACAGTGCTTCCGCTTTGTCTCCTTCAGAGTTTTGTAAAACGAGCTCCGAGGAGTTTCCTTTATGTATTGTGTCTATTTTAAATAACTGCGGTTGTTCCCCAAGGACATACTTTTTTGGTCCTTTTGAGCTGTGTATAATATTGTTACTGTTTGATACAGTTCTTCTTTGTTTGCAGTCGTATAAAAATTTAGTTAAATGTTTTTAATAATTTAAGAAACTATTAAAATGATAATGACTAAGTAAACAAAATCCCAGTATTATTTATCTATATATGTAAGTATTTACAAAAAAAAAAAAATTGTGTATGTATATCAGCTGTCTGACACCCATAGTACAGGGTCTCCCTAGTTTGGGGTCAGATGGCCGTGTATGAAATTGTCCCCACATATTATTATTATTATTTATTTTAACTTATGTTTTAAAAGATGCTACCTAGCATTTTCGTTTTAGTTGTGTTGTTGTTTCTAATGGTTTTGTTCGAGTTAATATTTTACACAGTTTGTAATAATTATATTTTGTGAATATTGTATGTACAATATCTACACGAATAATTAAAAAGAAAAAACCTATAACTATTAAACTAAAAAACAAATACAATAAGACACCATAAAATTCCTCCACATCGCCGTCATTAATTGGGAAATGTGCCCAAGAGGCGCTATTATCACGTTGGATGGCAATCATAACCAGACAGAGTTATTTCCGCATTTATAGTAATATTAGTATGGAAGTATATTTGTAGTGAAGTGTTGTAAGTGGTTTGAAATGCCTTAATTTATGACAATAATGATTTAAATGAGCAAACCTTTAAATTACTACTTAATAAATAACTAGCTCATCATCCTCATCATCAGCCGGAAAATCAGCATCAGCCCGACTTCCGGATTAAAAAAAAATCGTAAGTCGTCGGAAAATGTAGCTATAAGAAAATATTATGTACACCAGAAATAGTACAATGCATGAAACCATGACAATAGCAACATCTTATCGTAAGGACCATATTCTTACAAATAAACAGTTCTTTCTTTCGTTTGGGCACACAATTTCTCGCAAAGGATAATATGTTTCGTTACTTGAACCTATATAACTATTCCAATTAAAATCTTCTGTATCCTTTGTGAGATTTGTTTGCCACTGAAGCTTTGAGTCGCAATGAATGCATGCAGGTATGGATGGCTTGCACCATTTCTAGGAAAGAACTGATGCCTGATTTTCTCTTCATTCGTGTTTCAGAGGATAAGGGTATTTTGATACTAATATTATAAATGCAAATTTGTTTGTCTGTTACGGTTTCACGGCTAAAATACAGAACCTATTTTGATGAAATTTAGCTGACCTCTTATTGTATGGGAATTTTGCATAATGCGGGATCACTTTATACTGGAAATGTATAGCTTGATGTGTAGCCGTGTGTTAACAGGCTAGGCATGAATCACAAGGATTAAGGATATTGGCTATTTTTTATCCGTGAGTTGGTCTCGATCTCCGATAACCCAACATTCACGCGGATGAAGACACGAAATAAAGCTAGTATTGATTTATATCAGGGTTTTGCAAAAATGTTTTTTATGTAAAGCAGAAGAAGAGTCTGATTTCTTGTTTTAATACGCTAATGTTCGGACCTTCTAGTCCGATTCTACTTTATCATCTGCTGCTAGCCTTTTTTATGTTAAGGTGCACACATATTATGACAGGGTGAAATTGAATTCATTAGCAAAATTTTAAGGAGTGACTCAGACCACGCACCTGAACAACTTTTATTATGGAGCCAAACCAAACAGCGCGAAAAAAAAATCAGCTGTTCCATACAGAAGTGCAATAGGTACGTACTCGGCCAAAACGTATGGCACAGCTGTTTTTTTTTCGCGCTGTTTGAGTTGGCTCCATAATGAAAGTTGTTTAGGTTCGTAGACTGAGCCACTTCTTAAAAATTTGGTAATGAATTCAATTTCATCCTGTATAACAAAACATATTATAAAACGTTGTAATGTAACGTTTCAGTAATATGAACGCTGAATGTTATAAAACAATGTTATATAACTTATGCAATAGTGAACAGCACTGCAGAACGACAAACGACAAAGTTATACAACATTGTTATACCAATTGTATTGTAATTCTAATGTGTACAGTATTGTACAGTTTCAATGTTGAAAAACAATGTTACATAATCTGAACGTATTATAAAACACAAGTTACACAACATTTTGCTTAATCTGTACGCACCATTAGGGTCGGCTTCCTGTCTAACTGGATGCAGCTGTAAAAAAGTGTTTTACTTAAGGCGCTAACAAGCGACTTTTGCAGATTTTAAACTGACAATTACGTCAAAATATGTAGTGTAAATGATTTGAAAAAAAAAATTGAACTAGAACATTCTCTTAATCAGTTAAGTTCATATTAAATAATTTAATTAAATCGTGAAGTTGTCTCTGACGCGGGCAAAACATTGATAATGTGATTAACAACAAAATCTACTAGGAATATTTAAACGAAACTTTTACTATCTTACAGACAATTTTATTATCTATCTTTTAATACACGCTTTTTTTTAAGTTAAAGAATACTATCTTTTATTTAATTTTTTCGACTAAACTTTGAGAGTTTTGGACGCAGCGCATGATTCTTTGGTCGCTCAAGGTCGCCGGCGTATATCGTCGCCTTACAGCGATTGCCTTTCTGACCTACACAACCCAGTAACTGGGTAACTCGCTACCTCTTGGTAAGACTTGTTGTCAGACTTTCTGACTTCTGACCCATGACGACTGTCAAAGATTAACAAATGACAGCCGGGGCCAACGGGATCTCGGTTTGAAATAGATGGTCACCCACCCACTATCCGACCGCGGCAAGCGTAACTTAACCATGACGGATTGATCTGTACGGTTTCTATTTAACCACGAGTCAGCCTTTTTTTTTTGGTACGGGGTGGAAAATCCTCTAGGATGTCCTCCGCCCTGGGGCGGGCGGAGGGGTCTGTCAGGCTCTTACTGACTAAAAACCACCCCGGTGTTCCATCTCACACCTACGTCGGGGGTCGCGGGAACTGGAGATACTTCCGCAACCCCCGACTGGTGCCGGCCCGCTACGGCGCGGCGAGCCACTTCACGTCTAAGAGGGGCGCGCGTGGAACACTACGCGACCTTGACCTTGGACCTTGGGTCCTGATGAATGTGGGGGGCTACAGACGTCCCCGAGTCTGCCACCCCTGGACCCATTTAGGGGGGCCGGAAGAGGGCGTTGTCCGCCCTCCGCCGACGCCCGGTGCGCCTGCTGCGGGCAGGGTGGGAGGTTGTGATCTCCCTCTCCCTTTCCGCAGCCTCCTTCTGCGACATGACACTTTCGCAGAAGGAAACCACCGCGTCCCAGGAATCTGCGCTGTGGACCATCGACTCGACCACGGCCGACAGGTCACTGCCTGCTTCTGAGACGAGGGCACGGCGCGGCTCCTCCCAAGCGGCACACTCTGCCAGCGTATGCCGCGCCGTGTCCTCCCGGCAGTCGACGCAGTGGTGACACCGGGCGTCCGGCTACCTGTTTATGCGACACAGGTACTTCCCGAAGCAACCATGCCCCGAGAGCACCTGCGTCACCCAAAACGACAGGGAGCCGTGCCTTCTCCCGAGCCAGCGCTCGAGCACTGGCCGGAAGGTCAGTCAGCCTAGCCCAATTCTACTTTTAAAAAACGCTGAAAATCCGAAAATCTCCTAAAAAAGATACGGTTCTGAAAATTTAATTAAATAATTTTATTTATTTATTTATATCAGACATAGTCCACACATTACATCAAATAAAACACAAATACATTAAAATAATGAACAACAGATAAATTACACATACACATTAGAACTATAATATAATCGTGCCAATTATGTTGTACACGAACTAAATTAATTTTAAGCTATTTATATCTATTTCTCTTCAATAAAACAAGAAAGAGACGTATATTAATAAGAGCTGTCAATTTAAGTTGATCTAAAATGTTCATACATTATAGTTGTCATTTCAGAACGTATTGATTAAAAACACTGCGAAATTCAAGGAAAAAACTAATTTGACATCTCTAACTCAGTCCTTGTCTGTCGCCGTCCTTTTCTTCAGCTGCCTGGTAGTAAGAGATGCCAAATGCCTAATTTTAGTTTAGTTTGTGAACAAGGAAATCGGCACCAATGTGAACAATATTATTAGAATTTTCAGTATCGGACTAATGCTGCTAAAGAGAATAAAAAACCGTGGTCCCTTTTTACTATAAGCTATATTTTACTATAAAAAATTGGTGATCATCATTAGCCGAAAGATGTCCACTGCTGGACATAGGCCAAAAAAAAACAATAGGTACAAAATAGGTATCCATAAAAAATCAGGCATTCGTAGTCGCGGACAAAACCTAGTCCAAAATAAAAAGGTAAATAAAAACGATTTCAACAACTGGAGCCCGAGATTTCAAAGTTTCGTTTTCTAAGTGAAAATCTTTTCAGATTATATCTATATTTATGAAAGCGAAGCGAAAATAAGGTGAAAAATATATTGAAGTACTTTAGAGTCGGATTAGGTACGCTTTTGTACTTATAGTAAGTAAAAAAAATGGATTACTTTTTGTTGTTGTAAGTAATGGCTCTGACATTGTGAAGTACTAGTCCATAAACAGCAGTTGAATGTAGGTATTCATCTCAAAATGTTCGCACATATTTTTTGAGGATTTATTTAAATCGGAGTGAAGTTTACGAAGTTTGAAAAAACACTAGAAAGATTTCGAATAAATTGAACCATCGTATCACATAGAGTTACATCATACCTATATTCTTCGAAGGCTTACCTTCGAAGCCCTACCTATTCGATTAGGCAATGATATTTCTGCTCCAAACTTACACAGGCACATTTCAACTTTTTTTCTAGAATTTCAACAAATCTGCAAGGTCTCTGCTACTGCAGATGTCTAAAACTCAAAACCATTTATAGGTACTTTTGAGTTGTCAAAGACTCAGTCAGTCAAAAAGTTAAAGCTTATAGTTGCTCGTTTCTATGCAGAAGAACGAGCAAGAAACTCCATGAACACTCTTTTAAAATCAGTAATGTAATATTACTGATAGGTTACAATATCATTCATGTTGGTTCTAAGGGTTAATGTGAGAATAATTTAACAAGTCGTGCATGTTAAAAGAAGACCTCTTTTAAAAAAAATATATACTTTATCGTAATGATTCCAAATAAAATTTAAAATAACCGATACAGCTAAGAAATTACCAGCCCCAACCAACGCGCGACGACGCCGCCTCTCCGTCCGTTCACGAACATGACGCATGGATCGATCTATAGGCAGCGGCAGCCATCGAATGTGTACAGAGGCCAGCACATCAAGCTACAACAATCTGTCAAATTTCTTTTATAGATTTTTAACTTTATCACAAAATAATAAGGTTCATATTCAACTGGGAAAATTTGACAGTTTGGTATGGTTTGATGTGCTGGCGTCTGTACAAGAAGAAATTAAAGTAGGCTCTCATTTCCTCAGTTATAGTTAAGTCCTTACATATGAAAAGATTCTAAAAGGAAATCGACCTAATCGGTATAACCTATACCCTGTTCACAATAAAATTAGACATTTACTCAAACCTTTTTTACAGTCCGTTCAACCGGTTTTGACTTCTATTGCGTTGGCAGCATGACAAATGGCAACTTCAGTAAACAGTTGTTATTGTTACCACTTTTTTGCCTCTAATGTCATCCTTATGCCTACGGAATAGAAGTCAAAATCGGTTGAAGGGACTGTGAAGAAGGTTTGTGTTTATGTCTAATTTTGGTAGTGTCGTTTTAATAACTATTTATTTTATTTACTGGACATCTTTCAGGATGTGAAAATATTTATAAATTAAATACGAAAAACTTTTATTAAGTGATTTAGAACCTTTAAAAAAATCATCGGTCGACTTGATTATACAGTCTGTATTTTTATTTATTGTGCAACAAGCATTCGTCCGTGGCTTCGCCCGCATGATTGTACAGGCTATCCATATCAAATTTCATCACAAACAGCACAGCAGATTAGCCATGAAACATATGTACGGACCACATATAGTTAGAAGTTACTTTCGTTTTTATAGTGTCAGGGGTGTGATTCTGTAAGACCTCATTCTAAACTTCGAATCTGAATCCACTGTGAGTTTCTAGATTGGCATTCTAAAAACACGGTTGATAATTGGAATTTACACCAGCGCCACCCTTGTGAGCGCGTCGGCGAGTTGAACTAAATTGACAGGGAGAATTTAACAGATAAAGTATGAGATGACGTAAGAAGTGGCATTCTGTAAGGTAATTTACCCGTCACTTCCACGCTCACTTCGCACTCGAACCCGATTCAAAGTGTCAAATATATCAAGGTCATTTTGAACCTTATGCGAAGTGAGAGTGAATAGCGATGTGAGATGCGAGTTGATGGTTCAATTTTACAGATTCGACCTACAGGTAAGGATTAGTATACATACTATTATTATTAAGGAACCAAACTAAAACATGAACAAAAATCATCTGTCGTCTTAATTATACAGGCTGATTTTTTATTCACTGCGCATCTTACAGGGGGTGAAAATACTCTTGAACGCGATCAACTTTTAGGGACCTTTTAGGAACCAGCTCTGAAATACATTAAAAAATCATCTGTTTTATTTATTTTGATCAGGTTGTAGTAAACTTTTGTAGAAAAACACAGATTAAAAAAAAACAAACTAAATCTTCAAACCAAAAAAAAAACGAGACGAATTCTCTTTATCCAACACAACAACGAGAGGATAAAAATAAAAAGTACACAGTTCGGAGCTAACTTGGCAGTCGGAATAAGTAAGTTGAAAGTGAAGAAACTCCACGACACGCCACAGAGCGTTCAATCTTGTCGGGGAACCGCGAAAATGTTAATAAGGTTTTGCAGTTCCTTGCATTTTTTGAAGTGAAAACTTCTTTAGCCACGTTGAGCGATTTTTGGTAGGGGGTAAACTTATGAGTTCGCGTCACTAACATGCTATTATTTCATTACGAAAATATCAATCTTATGTATAACGAAGTACAGCTTTGAATTAAATGCATTTATAATAGTGACATCTAGCGGCTGGTAGCGGAATTTGCTCACTAAACTGTTCGTGGTAATGACAAAAAAAAAACACAATTATTTTAAAGCTATCAATTACTTCTCTCGTCAGTTCCCAGGACTACCTATATCTTTTTTCAAAAAGGACGGAGTACATTCTTTTTTTTGGGGGGAAACCTTAAAGACGTGCTGTTTTGAAGGGTAAGACGGGGGAGTGTGGGATTTTTACCTCGCTAAAATCACCCCGATGTTCACCATCAGCACTTGCAAAGGGTTTCATTTCCTCTTAAAGGACTGCACCAGAACCCTCCTTGTGCTACGCCTGTCGGGGCATATCCCTGGAGAGACTGTAAAGCACTGCGCAGCTTCTAGGGGGTGAAAGTACTCACAAACTTGAACAACTTTCACTATTTCTAAAAGTTGTTCAAAATAGTTCAAATTAAATCAACTCTGAAAAATAAGTGCACCACAGCACGATCAAAATGTACCTATAACCCAATTCACAATAAGATTAGACATAAACACAAACCTTTTTTACAGTCCTTTCAACCGATTTTGATTTCTATTCCGTAGGGTTAAGGATGACATTAGAGGCAAAAAAGTGGTTACAATAACAACTGTTTACTGCAGTTGCCATTTGTCATGCCATCAACCCAATATGAGTCAAAATCGATTGAACGGACTGTAAAAAAGGTTTTTGTAAATGTCTAATCTTATTCTGAACAGGGTATAGGTATAATAATTAATAATTCGTAATTATTTTATTTATTTGACAACATGGGTTCCCTAGTTTGTAAAAAACCAAAATTTTAGTCTACGGGTTAGTAACTAGAAGTTGTTCTTATTCTTGAGTACTTTCTCCCCCTGACAGATGGGCAAATTAAAAGTCATCCTGTATTTATCACAGTACAGTATTCAGGTCCACATCGAGCTATAGAAAAAGACGGTCGTACTAATGTTTAAAAGAGTTGACACGACACTAGATAGGTAACTTTTTTTAAATTTCTATCTGCTATTAAAAGAGCAGATAGTGATAGTATTTTAAATCGAGTTAACTTAAAATAAAAGTAATAAAATTATGTTCAACTAAAAAAAAAGAGCTGAACTCAAAGGGCATTATAAAATTCGTCCACACAACGGGGCATGTGCCCAACAGGCTGGCAGCATTGCCACGTTGTATGGCAATGCTGATTCTTTGGCCAAAGAATTATAGGCCAGCTCTCGAGTCACATGAGTAGTCGACCAGCCGCTTGGCAATGTCCCGAAAAACAACATGAGTACTTGTACTTAACTGTAACTTCGTAACTACATAATACAAAAAAGTTAGCTGGAATACCCTCTGACCTCCCAATATCAGATACCAACTCGCACGTCCAAATTCAATTACAAACTCCCAATAAACATTTACTGAAGATTAAAACTCTATCTCAATTTTCTTAATTCAATTCTACTTCTAAACAAATGCACTGTATACGCTTACATTTATTTTCCACCTACACAAATTAAAAATAACAAAGAAACTTTTCCAATGGAACGGACAAGCAATTCCTTTCGTTCGCACACAAGTAACGAATGCCGCATCCACACAAAATAGGGGTAATCAACTTTATGACATCCATGTATCTTCGAACTGCACAAATTGCTTTCTTACAACGTATAAAAGTTGTTCTCAGCAATCAGCTGATTAAAGTCAACCTACCAACCGAATGTAGACTCTAGCCTGCAGAAAACAAAGTCTAGGTTTCATTGGGGAATTGGGACCCACATATGTGAGGACAGGTTTAGTATCTACCATGAATTTAGTAGTAAAGGAAATTAGATAAACTGGCTATTTCGTTTGTCTTAATAAAGTTACGAGTATTGAAGTTAGGGGCCAGTAATATTTCTAAATAGATCGGCGCTTGGAGAGTTTTGTTCTTACTTACTTACTTGTTGTAGTAACTTAGTTAGTATGAGTTGAATGTCACTGGATCTTAGGTAATTAGTTTTAACTAAGTTATTGCTTACTAAGCTTCTCATGCATAAGGTTGTGGGCAAGTATATCAACTCATTTGTACTTTATTAAGTTTATCTTGGACATTTCAATGACATCGGTGAAGGAAAATATTGTGAGGAAACTTGGTCTTTATAATTAACTAGATTTTGCCCGCGACTTCGTCCGCGTGAATGTCGGTTATCGTACATGCAGACGAAGTCACGGAGTGAAAAGTAGCCTATGTCCTTCCCCAGGGTTCAAACTATCTTTATACCAAATTCCATCAAAATCGGTTCAGCCGTGTCATCGTGAAAGCGTAACAGACAGAGTTACTTTCGCATTTATAATATTAGTATGGATATACCTATGTCTGATATCGCCAAACCGCCTTGAGTAAGTGTCGTGATCAATGCTCACGCCTTCTATGTACCTATGACATTTTTCCTGCAGATGAACAATGATGGGCTGGTATTTTTTAACAGCTTTTATTATTTCGTTTTCGAGGTATACATACGATATTATACGTATGGTGTCGGACGTAAAGAGTAGCACCATCCCATATCTTCCCGTGGGTGTCGTAAGAGGCGACTAAGGGACTAACCAGAGAATGGGCAGCAGCGTTCTCTGTGCCTTTGTAACAGCCATACTGCGATCGCCAACCCGCCTGCCAAGCGTGGCGATTATGGCAAAATCCCCTATTTTTTGAGGGAGGCCTGAGTCCAGCAGTGGACGTCTTTGGGCTGAAATGATGATGATGATGATGATACGATATTATTGCCATCGTGGATAGAACTTCGATGATGCTGATGATAGTACAAATAAAGATAGACCTATATTTGGGTGTAAGGGTGAAGTCAGACTGTAGATGATGATGACAAAGAAGCTTATTTGTGAACTAGCAACCAGACACGGCTTCGCATGAGCCTATAGCCTTCCTCGATAAATGGACTATCCAACATAAAAATATTTTTTCAATTCGAACCAGTAGATCCTGAGATTAGCGCATTCAATCAAACAAACAAACTCTTCAGCTTTATAATATTAGTTTAGATAGTACCTAATACATTTTGACCTCAATTTCTCAACCTTGGCTAACCTTTTTTTGATAGCAAGTTTTGCTTTGCAAGATCTAACATTCTAACGAGGTATCTCATTAAATTAATTTAATCGGCTAGACATAATAACTTTTATATTATTTTAATAATATTACATAGACGGTCTCCCCCCCCCCCATAGTTAGACCCCAGCATAGTTGAAACAAGGTTCACCAGAATGATACAGCTTTATCTTTTTACAGGGCTCAACATATTAAATTTTATGAGATTTAAAAGGGATATTTTAATTGCGACATTTATCTCGTGGTTAATTGATATAAATTAAAACATTGGTTGCCTTTCGATACTAATAAGTCACATACTGTATATTTCCAATGCAGCCGTTAATCAACAAAATACAATAGACAATCTTTAATTAAGATTTTAAAAGACACGTAGTTTCTTGGCCATTCTTCTCCATACGAAACCACCTTTAGTATAGGGCAACTACTTAGATTATTTTTTACTTATATGATTTTCAATAGTGTTAAGACTTTGAATTATTGATGAAAAATTTATTACCGATTCCAAAAATAATATATCTGTTCCTGTTGAGAGCTATTATTATTAAAACGGTATCAAACGCAAAGTATTTCCATTTTCCATGCACACGAAAATGTCACATTAAAAATTCTTTTGCCGAAGTTTAAGAGCTAAAAGAAGTTTTCTGGAGTGCAGCCATGGAAACATACAGGTTTACAGAATGGACCGACCTGCTGTTGTTAAGGTGCATTTTTTGCCATGACTATCTATGAACTAGTCTTTTTTTATTAAAATACCCATATTATGGGATCTTTGAAAATGTCCGTATGGGTATACATATGTTTATTTATTTATTTATACTTCATGCACAAACGTACAAAGGCAGACTTAATGCCTTAGGCATATGTTTTGTTTTGTTTCCTTTTATTTAATGTGCAGCAATGAGTATTCTATCTCTTTATCCGATAGAAGTTTCTTCGAAAGACTACGATACTATTTTGGCTAATTTCAATAATTAAAAAAGCTAAGTTCAGGCTATTATAATATAGACAGTAGCCAAAATAGTAACGTACTATTTTGGCTACAGTCTATATTATCATAGCCTGAATTTATTCACTATATCTCTACATTTTAGTACTGAGTAGTAAACAACACTTATTGTATTACTTGAACCTAAGATCTTCATATTAGAATGGTGTTTTAAAATTCAGTCAGCTTGAGTGCAATCATGATTTTTAAAAATATTATTTTATAACAATACACGTTTCCTCACCCTAGATTTTTATTCTTTACCGTAGATGCGTTTCAAAACTTTTAAAGTCACATACATGACCACAAAATAATATGCAAATAAACCTTCCGCTATACTCAACCGTGGTCGTAGCCGTGATCGTGGTAGTGGTCGTCACTGTTGATTTGAAATAGGGTGGCGGGCATGCCCCATATACTCAACCGTATATTCCTACGCGGCCAACGAAGTCTAGTGTGAAGTTTTCACCTGTTTTACTTTTGAATTCTCCTGGAGAATACCTTCTTAAAATTTGTTGAAAGTATACTAAGCTGAGTGTCTTCAACGACTTTCAACTTTGATGAAAGTGTCTTCTATATTTCACCTGGTCGTAACAACTGTAAGTTACCTAAATGACCTTACAATAATTTATAGTAATGTTTTTGATGAAACGTTCGTCTGTTCGAAGCCCGAATGTATGGTTTATTTTTTACTAGCTTCTGCCCGCGACTTCGTACGCGGATCCTGTTGCTTATGCCAGCGACAACGGGGTCGGCAAAATCGAAGATCTGAAACGTCTGATGTCGAATTCGGTTCAATTTTGGCCAGTAGAGTCAAATTTTCAATGACATACCATCGTCATCAAAAATCAGTCCTAAACTGTTACCGCCTTCACCGCGTGGAGGTACTCCCAGCTTATGTTATTTTATAAGATACAGTGAAATTAGTGATAGCTTTTATTTTAGTTATTAGCTTTGATTTTCACATCAGATGTTTCTGATCTTCGATTTTTATAAGTCAACAGGAAATACCCATCAGACCAAACAACTTTTGCTAAGACGTCATTCCTATATGTGTCATGGTGTAGCTGGGCTCTTGGAGTTCCACATCAGGTGTTCCAGATCTTCAAATTTATTCTCTCAGCAGAGAATGCTCGTCACGTGGAACAATTTTTACTATGGTACCATTTTTGTATCTCTTATAGTTTAGCTGGTCTGTTGCGGTTCTGCATCAGGTGTTCAAGTTTCCAAGATAAATTATAGCCTATATGTTGCCCAGACTTAATACCTATACAACAAAAGAAAAATCATTCAAATCCGCCTAGTAGTTCCGAAGATTAGCGTGTACAAACAAACAGACAAACAGACAAACAGACAAACTGACAGATTTTTTTTTTGGATTCGTGCTCTATTACTGTTCCTAAACCCCCCTCAATTATTATTTTTTTAATATATTCAATGTACAGACACAGTTTTGTTACTGTTTTATTATATGTATAGATTTTTTTTAATATATTCAATGTACAGACACAGTTTTGTTACTGTTTTATTATATGTATAGATTATCCTGTAATTTATCCCACAGGCTGGACAAAACCAAAAACTATTATAGTTTTTGATGAAACATTCGACTGATCGAAGCCCGAATGTTTGTGTATGTGTATGTTGTTTTTTTATTAGCCTGTAATGTCCCACTGCTAGGCAAAAGCTTTCTCCAAATCTTTACAGGTATTCTTTTTTTTGCACCCACATCTGGAACCAGCTCTCGCGGTGCGCGTCTAGGTCTTCATGCGAACTCTTTCCGAGCTTTCTGTGACGCAGTCCATTGTCGAATGTGTTTTAAATTCTAATATTGCCTCATTAAGTTTAAACAAAGTAATGGTTGTGTTAACAGATACTAATCACATTAAACAGGGTGGGGACGACGATACGACAAAAAAATTTAATATTGGTAATACTAGTTCATAGGAATATTTTAAAACTATCAAATAAATCTTAATCTTTCGAATGTCTTATGTTATACAGTCCGACATAAGCAGCGGAGGTTTGACCTTCAACACTTTGGCCCGACAGTCGTTGAGTTAAAAACGAAATTCCAAAAAAAAGTTCAAATCAAAAATTATCAAAATTAATCTGTGATCAGCTACTCTTGCAATATTATTCAATTTATTAAAATTTTAATTCATTGACATTTTAAATTATTGTAAGTTTAATTCAATTAATTTAATTTAATTTAATTTATTCCATTGTCAATTTATTGTAATTGTAATTTATTTGTAATTTAATTTAATTTTAATATAAATTTATTTAATTTTATTTCATAATAATTGATTTTATATTGTATTTAATTTGTAATTTTTATTGAATTGTTTACCTTTTAATAAGAATGTTGTGCATGCCTATAAGTGATGTATTTACACAGTTTGGACAATCTGTGATTACTTGTTGTTGTGTTTGTAAATATGTCGTTGGTGTGCCTTGCACAAATAAATAAATAAATAAATGTACTAAAGAGCATATAAATGTAACCAAAATAAAACACCATATGAAATATTGGTTTTCTAACTTGTGAGAAGAGCGGCAACTTGTGGTGTCATAATTTAATATTATTAATGCTCAATAAAAACAATTACACCAAATAGCCAAATCCTACCATGATAATTTTTTGTGCTATTGAGCACAAAAAATTATCATGGTAGGATTCTACAGAGTGGGGATGCCCACTCTGTAGAATCACAAAATATTGCTACAATAAAAATAACTTTTGCTCGTGCAAATCAAAAACGTGTACGTGGCATTTTTAACTCAACTTTTTCAATCACGTCTCGTATTCTACAAACTCATTCCACATTTCCTCCACGTTCATAGAATAAAGACATCCATTCCGAAATCCCCATAAAAAATATGGAGATATCTAAAATTCTGATATCCGAATATCCGAAAATCACTTGAAACAAATCTCTATGTTATAACCGCGCAGACGATAAATTGTTGGAAAGCTCCGCTTATCAGATTTAAATATCCGCAGACCGCACGAAGCACTGCAGTCTCTTTTCATATTACCGGCCGGGTCTGATATAATTAGATGAATCTACTGTTTTAAGTGGCCCAAGTTATGATTGGGAGAGATTTTAGTGTTCATTTCGTTAGTCAAAAATAATAAAAGTTGGAAAAGATGATATTAAAGATCTTGAGATTTTAAAGATATTGATAAAACCAAAGGTTTCTGCCTAGTTGTGCGATTACACCTGATTACCGTATTAGATAACGGATAAAAACAGAGGAGAAAATAACTACAAATTAGTGGAAGAACATTGTGAACACGTGTCGTGAAGCAATGGAATATCGAGTTCTTACTTAATAATATTACTACAGAAATTAGGTAACTGAATGATAACTGTCAAGTATGCATTTCTTTCGAATTGTAAACAGTTTGTTTTAAAATAATAATAATAACAGTTATTTATTTGAACATCATCATCATCTGCCTCGCCTTTTCCCAACTATATTGGAGTCGGCTTCCAGTCTAACCGGATGCAACGGAATACCAGTGTTTTCCAAGGAGCGACTGACTATCCTAACTTCCACAACCCAGTTACTGGGTAACACGATACCACTTAGTAAGACTGGTTGTCAAACTGGCTGGCTGGTTGGCTGGGGGCCAAATCTGCTATTTTTATAATTTCGTCATTCCAACAAGATCCCGTTGTCATTTTGCTAAAAGTTCGTAATCTGCTAAATTCATAATGGTCGATCATTGGTCGGTCGAATTAAAAGCAATGACTGCACAATGACGTTCTAATGGTAGGTCACTGATCAAAGGAACTGTCAAAATTTTAGCAGATTACCGCCTAAGTCAGTCATTTATTTGTCATTTTGTACGAGATTACCATTCTATATTATTTCTTTCAATGACGTGTCAGTGGTTGACCATTGTAAAGTCATAATGACGCCACTATATTAGTAGATTACCAAAATTGACAAAATAAAAAAAATAAAAAAGTCAAATCATTTATTTCAATATATCATTTAGTTGCCCATTTCAAATGGTAGTTTCGTATGGAGAAGAATGGGCAAGAAACTCCATACATATTCTGTTACGTGAATACGATGTACCTTATATAAAAATCATATATTATAGGATGTACAAAGCATTACACGCTAAGAAATGACAGCTAAATGATGTACAGACATGATGAACACAAGGGTTCACATAATTACAATTAATAATACAGTAGACGACCACTCCTAATCCAACAAACGATGAATAGTGTGTGAGCCAGAGTAATCTATTAAGTACACTAAAGAATACAATTATAATTATATAATACAAGTAAAACTACATATTTAAATATATAAAGTATAGTTTTAATTAACAATCAGTATGATTTTGTCTAGACTGTAGATTGTCCTATGGAGCCGGACCAGCATGTTCCCAAGCATTCTTATCTTGGATATAATCCTCTAACTTATAATATGCTTGTTTACAAAGTCTACCTTTAATGTATCTTTTAAATTTTGTTTCATTTAGTTTTAATATATCACAAGGTATTTTATTATAACATTTAACAGAGTACCCCATAAAAGATGTGTGTACTTTAGATAATCTAAAAAATGGTTGAGCTATTTTATCTGTATTTCTAGTATTGAAATTATGTCGATCACTTAATTTATTAAAAAGATGTATATTTTCATAAATGAATTGACAGGGCACTGTCATAATATTAATCGTTTCAAACAGTTCTCTAAGAGATTCGCAGTGACGTAGATTATAAATGGCTCTGACAGCTCTCTTTTGTAAAATAAATCAACAATTATGAAATCAATGATAGACCATTCTGACACTATTGTAATAGCAGACTTGAGGCCCTGGTTGTTATATAAGTATTTGAACATACAAAAACATAATTACAAACTTACAATATCGCTACCAGTCATGAGTTTATGGCCCAAACTTCTCATACACGAGGTTATGGGCTCATAATTGGGCACCAGCAAGTACCAATGTAACTTTCTCAATTTCATAATTATGTACAGACATCAAGCTATCCTAAACTGGCAAAATTTCGCAATTGAATATGAACCTTATGTTTTCCTTTTGTTATAAGGTTGAAAATCTATCAAAGAAATTTGCCAGATTGTTGTAGTTTGATGTGCTCTGTACTTACTAAGTTTATCTAGGACAGTACTGACATCAGTGAAGGGAAATGTCGTGAGAAAACCTGGACTTACAATATTAATAATTATGTATTAGTCAGAAATCGCCAATCGACCTTGAGCAAGCGTGATAATCAACGCTCCTGCCTTTTCAACCGACTTAAAAAAAGAAGGAGGTTCTCAATTCGACTGGTAATATGTTGTTTTTTTTTTGAATCGTGATTTCTCCGGCAAATTTGACTTGATTTTCAAAAATATTCTTATGGATAGCGTATGTCTAAGGGGTAGTCCCGTATAATTTTTTTCGAAATTGATTCAGCACTTCCAAAAAAATCGACGTTTTAATAGTTTCTTCAATCTTTGGAGTACCTCTGTTTTAATTGTGTTGCCAGTTCTTAATGGATTTGGATGATAAGAAGGTACTAAAAGTGATAAATAAAAAGCTTTTTTACAAAAAAGACAACCGCCTTCCAAATCTAAAAAGTAATAAATAACTTTAGCACCGTACACACATGACTTTACATTTGGAAGTCGGTGGCAATTAAAGACAACAAACAGAACAAAGCCACCGACTTCCAAATCTAAAGTCTAAAGATATTTATAAAATGTGTGTACTGTGCTAAAGATATTTATCCATTTTTAACCCCCGACGTAAAAACGACGGGGTGTTATAAGTTTGACGTGTCTGTGTGTGTGTGTGTGTGTGTGTGTGTGTGTCTGTCTGTGGCATCGTAGCTCCCGAACGGATGAACCGATTTTGTTTTTGTTTTTTTTTAGATTTTGAAGGCGGTTGTCTTTTTTGTAAAAAAGCTTTTAATAACAATATGTATAAGTCTAAAATCGCCAATCGACATTGAGCAAGCGTGATAATCAATGCTGCTTTTTCTGTATGAGAAGAGGCCTTTGGGATGATGGAATATCGCTACAGTCCATATTTCACACTACACCCCATACGAGCATTCTCTTAACAAATTCAATTCCTCGAGTAGTCGTTAGCGAGTCCACTAGGATTATTATCAATGGACCCGCCTGATAAAGGCATCAGCGGTGCAATTTGTATTGACTAGACTGACATAATGGCGAATGGAGTTATCCCATGAAAGGTCTGCCGTTTCAGTTTGGACTGGACTGAAATGTTTATCTATTTTCTTGTATGTATATTTGTTGATTGAGAAGATTGGAAAGCTGTATGATGGAAGGGATTATAACGTGCAGTTTGTTTGGAATTGAGTACATTATTTAAATTGAGAGCGATAAGGATGAATTTTTTTGGATGCCCTGTGAGCCCTTAATTGCATAATATACTTGTTTAATTATTTGTAAGTTCTGTAATCATAATAGGTAATTAAATATACATATATTTTAATTAAATACTAAGAGTAAATTATTAGAACAGTGATAAATATCTATTAGGTAATCAATCTTTAGTTTCGATATTAAAATGTTTTTACTATAGTCGTTACAGTTGTAACAGTCGTATGATTGGAGTGCCTGGCCCCATGAACATAGGTCCATGGGTAGTCCACTGTCAAAAAACAGACTGCGGCTGACTTTTCTGGGTAGGTTAATCTCCACAACGACTACTTCAAGGAAGTGCCGCTTCACCGCTCTGATACGGCAACGGCCTAACCGGAACTGCCTTGGTAAATGCATACGCTAGCAGCGTGCCGCCCGTAAGTTGTCACTGTCTATATCTAGTCAATATAAAACATATTTTAACGCACAAGATTGAAAGCTCTAACTTGACTGGCGTGTCGGAACCGTGCAGTTTACTGTGTAATATCTACACACCAAATGGTTCAATGGCAGGGTTGTCAGAACCATGAAAGTTAAACGTTTCAATCTATATCGATTGAGGGAACATAATAGTCTGTTGAATTTGAATAGAGCAGTTGACAGTATAAACCTTAGAGGCGTGAATCAATGTGTCACTACTCCCGCTATTTCCACCTTTAGATATTGAGTTGTATTGTTTAGATTAGATAGTGAATTCTAGTTTATAGTGTTGTTTATATCTATTTTATAAATAGTACCTATTTATTGTAATGAGGTATTGTTAGTCTCTTTTTTGTTTTGAAGTGAAAATCTCAGGAAGCTGTTCTATTGCCGAGTGCATTGGTAGTGGTGAATTAATTTCATGGTAACTTGACTCACACGGGCGTTGCTGAAGGCAGAAGCTAGGAATGAGAGAAATAACCTAGGTGGCATAGTATGCAGAAAGTGCCGTTAAGATTAAAGATCTGGTTTCCATTCATGCTAAGGATCAACACACTTTTAACTGACACAAAGCATTGCCCGCGATGCAGTATATGCGCGCACTCACTTAATTTTTCTCACAATCTTCACTAACATTTTTAACATGTACCTTACCTACTACAAACGCTCATCGCTCGTATTGTATTTTCTCTGTAAGTGATTAATGTAATATTTTGAGAAGTAAATGTTTTAAACCACCAACCTATCATCATATTTTAAAGAACACAGCTGATTCCATCGTGAATAAAATTCACAACAAAATCAACAAAACATAAAAATATCAAAACACATTTTCATACTAAACACTATACCGGAACGCCATCCATCTCCACAGAGCATCTGGGACCCAAGTTATAATCGGAAAAAAGTACAGCCATGCCATGAAACGAGCGAGTTGCGAAGTAACCTAAGTTTTCACGACACTCCACTGGGCGAAGGACTTTTAGTTGGTTTTTATGAAGTTTTCAACGGAACCCCGTTTTATCTTCCACTTGGATCTTTTTGTTATTAAGTATTTGACGTTCGCTGTCGAAGGTTGATGGGGGCTTAGAATGTTTTGGTTGAGTTAAGGCACATATTAAATAATTTGTTGTATCGTAAATGCATCTTTAAGATGTTATTTTTTATACTTAAGGAAATAATAAAGTTTTTGTGGTATAATAATATGAATCGACTTTCACTTCTAAAACATCGTATTTTTTGACATAAAAAGATGGAGTTTCACAATCGTTATCTACTAAATTATTTAGTAACTTCAACATTGTTTTGAGACATCCGTAGTCCATACTAATATTATAAAGCAAAAGAAACTCTGTCTGTTACGCTTTCACGATGAAACGGCTAAATCGATTTTGATGAAATTTGGTATGAAGATAGCGTGATCATCCACGATAACCAACATTCGCGCGGGCAAAGTCGCGAGCAAAAGCTGTAAATAAATAAATACATAATTATAAAATAAATCTATATTTTAGTAACCATTTAAAAAAAATAACAATCCATTCATCGCCAGCCATATTTTATCCGAATATCCGACACATTCAGCAGATATCCGAAGTACCTAGTAGCAGCGTGTAACAAAATTCTTGTAACAAAATGCATCTTAAAACTTCATGTAGACTACATATTCACTACATACTTATAGTTTTATTGTCGCTCGGGGACCTAAGTTTCGGATAAAAGAATGTCTGTCGTCTAAGTTTGGTACCCACGTACTATGCAGTTAGAATGTGTTGTTCCGAGTTTTACTTTACAGCAATAGATTTTTCTAAAGATATTTCTTTTTATATAAGTACGTGCCTAGTTACTGATTATTTGTGACCGCTTTGTTGGGCTTGTGGTCGTAAGTGAGACTGTTAGGGTCCTTAGTTAGTTCGGATACACAAGTTGGGACAATATAATTGGGCTTTTACAGCAAAATTTTCACAGTAGTATCCCGGAACGGTAAATGGTAATAGGTTCGCCCCTATAACATGACTAAATGAGAGTATAGGAATTATACATTTCTGCCTGTGGAGGTCAATGAAGACAGTTTATGAAAAGCGTAAACATGTTAGCTTTAGCACTTCCTTAATAAACCTATTGTTTTTTGGTTTTAACTACATTGACTTCTTCATTGGTTTGCAGTCATGTAGGTACCTCTTATACTTTTTAACATCTTATACAATGTGTAACAGAATAAGCGCAAGACCTGAAAGTCTTTGCTCAGAATCGGCTTCTGAATCGATTTCTGTCATTATTAATTTTTCACTAAAAAATGTTTAATTTTTTTAATTAAATTTTAACTAAAATTAGGATCAGTCGTCATCACAAGGTAATCCAATATTAAATTTAAGGCAATTTATGTCTTATCTCAAAGGAATAAAGCTTATTCAAAACACGACCGAAATTGATTCGCTCATAGCTATCCTATGTGTAGTGCGCATTAAATAAAAACGTTAATTTATGGAAGGTTAATTCTTATTTCAAAGCAATACGTCTTATTTAAAAATGTACTGTACAAATAAATAATTTGATTTGTTTGATTGCTTTTGAGGTCACAAGCGTGACTGCTGCGCGTGAAATTCTGTTTTTTTTCCAGGTAGGCAAAGTATATTAATTTGAGTTTTTCTATTAGGAAATTATTCTCAGTAGAAGCCTAGATCTTGGAAATTGGTGGGGTAATACCCCCGTAGTTCACAGAGCACGTAAAACCGTTGGTTCTGCGCCTCATCTCTTGCCGATCGTGACGAATTGCCGTCACACTATGAGAGTGAGAGAAGACAGAGTGCCCCTGTGTTTGCACACACACTTAAGACACACCTACGACACTCCATACAAACGATTTAATTACCTACACTACCACCATAATAACAGACTGCACAAAATTACAAATACGCGCCGCGAGAACTAAAAGCAGTTTCGAGAGCATGTTTGACGCGAGAAGAGGTGAGAAACAGTTTTTCGGAGGAAGACGGGGTGTGTCGCTACTGTACGGTAGTACTAATATTTATACTGTTCTTTAGCACTATAATTTTTTCTTGGCTAGCTTCTCCATTGAGATAGGCAACAGTGACCGAAATTCGTTTCCAAGAATAATATTGTCAACAAGTTCCCCCACACTGACCAATGACCTCATTTTTATAATGAGCCACTATAAATTACTACAACCACATCCCGATACTGCCAAGGGTCATCGCACTAAACGACTGCGACCGCAACAAAGTGGTCGCGCGACTGGTTGCTATGAGCTATCAGTTGCACTCGCTACAAAGCGATGACCGCAGCTTTCGCCGCATCATTTAAAATAGTAGCCTCGTATTTATTATCTGATATTAAGTATGATATTTCAATAAATATTAATAATAATATTTTTTTGTCTTCCAAGTGTTTACAGTTTTAGTTCTCTAGACCCCACACTAGGATCAAACCAGGATCTAGGATTTCAATCGAATTTATATATGTGTTTGAGCTCTGTACTTGAGAGGATTTTTAGGCAGCGCGCTACATACGAAATGTAGTCCAAGAACAAGCCCGTTACGCTGTTCAAATCACTGCAACTCCTAAAAGCCAAGCAATGCCAAGCATGGCGATTACGGCTGAACCCCCCTTGGGGGAAACTTATGCATGCCCAGCAGTGGGGTCTTAGGGTTGACTTGATGATGATTTCTTTTTTTGGATGCTAGCATGTTGGCGAAACCGTGTGGAGCGAATAGTACCACTCCATTTCCACCCGTGGGACATCCGCGGGTAAAAATGGGGTGGTTCTAGCTAGAAGCCAACAGAGGAATATTGACCGAAAGATGGTCAGCAGCGTCCTTCTGAGTACCATTACCACCATACCAACTACTGCGATTGCCAACATGCATCGAGGGCAATAGATTGATCGAAATAAAACTAGAACGATATTTGTAGATATGATAAGAGGACTATCCTATCTAGGCTTATGGTTAGTCAGTTTCCGCCAAAGGACTTAATTTCATTCTGATACACAGTAACTCAAAAACTCGCTATTTTCCATTACGTATAAAGTTTTGAGTTACGTTATACGAGTAAAGTGCTTTTAAACTACGCCTCAAATTATTTTGAGAGGACCTTTTGTAGATAGTCTAGTAAAAAACGTCAAAGGATGCGAATGACCTGGAGTATAAGATATCTTTGTGGAAATCTGTGGAGGTCAATGAAGATAGTGAAAACATATTAGGCATAGCTGGCGAAAAATGAACGAAATTGTACGAATTCTTGTAGAAGGTAGATAGCTATATATTATTTGCTTCGAATGGTTAAGCTACGCTTACTACGGTCAGTTCGTAGATGGGTGACCATCTAATTCATACCGAGACCCCACCGTGTGTCGGAAAGCACGTGTAGCCGTTGGTCCCGGCTGTCATTCGAGAGAGATCTTTATGTATAAGCAGTCGTTATGTGTAGTCAGAAACCAGAAAGTCTGAACCGGTCTTAGCAAGGGGATATCGTGTAACCCAAAAGCCAACCCCAACATTATTGGGAAAAAACAAGAACGATGATGTAAGTATGTGCAATATTTACAGGAATAATAAGAAATATATTACTTTACATAATTAGTTATATTTCTGAGAAATCGTGTGATTATGCAAACAAGTAAATTAATGTAATTTTATTCTATTCTTAAGGGTGCGTATTCGATTTAGAGCAACTCAAAATCACGACTGCTATATATGATTGCTAGAACATCGTAGCAGCATTGACGCACACTAGTACAATGCATACAATGGTCTGTTTTTGTGTGTGAACGAGGCTCAACGAGGATGTATGAGCACGAATCATTGAAATTGATCGACAAATAATTCCGGGCGAGGATTTATAGTGTTTTAAAAATAATTGTCTAAAATAAATGAGTTCGTATAACGGACTGAAAAATATTCTGTTCATAAAGCATAACCTTTGTTTCATAAAATAAATATATCAGCTAAGTTGGTATTGGTAAAAAAAATGTCTAAGTGATTTAGTACTTTTTTAACATTGTTTTTTAATAACTAATAGTAATATATTCGTAACTTTGGCTCTGTAATGTACTTTAAGACTGTATATTCTGTTGGAAAAACACATAAAACATAATATTTTGGCATACAGTAATGGTTGTATTCGTCCTGAAAGTTAAACTCGACGTCTATTTTAGTAAAACGCTATGGGATTGTCTTCGCTTTAAAAAACCATAATTAAAAATTATACTTTTACTCTGTAGTTCTCTAAATCAAGACTTAATATTTCTAAAGTCGTAATTTTCTTCCAATAATCTGCTCACATCATTACAATATAGCTCTGGGAAAAACGCGAAAGCATGAAATTTTTGTCACGAATCAAATACACGCTCTTAAAACATAAGTAAAAACCTACCAAAGTAAACAAAGTTTTTACTGCGACCCAAATAATAAATTACCTATTTCAGCCTGCCAAAAAACCAATTACCTACCTTCAAACTATATTTACTCCAACATCCGTAAACAAAGTTTCCATCTATCACTTTTATATAAAATCAACACAGGCAAGTCGACACTCGAGGAATGTAACGGTAACATAATACCGCGCGACGTCTCCGTGATGTATAGCCCCCAACCCCTGGAATGAAACTTTGAGCCGGCAAAAATCCCAAGGGGTAGAACTAGTCGTCGGTAAACAAAAAACTGTTAGGTTTTTCGTAGACTAGTGTGTGAGACATACGGTTCGGAAGGTGGGAACGCATTTTGTGGCAATTGGTTATATTTACCAATCCATACTTCCATACCTTAATATTATAAATACGAAAGTAAGGTTACTTTCGCATTTATAATATGTTTCACCTTTTTATGACGAAACGATTGAACCGATTTTGATGAAATTTGAAAACCCATATGCATTTGAGACGTAGGTATTATTATTGTAGGTACAGTGTTATTACTCATTGAGTTACTGTTTTATTTTTGTACTCTACTGTTCTCAGATTATAAAACAAAAGCTGCCTTTTGTTTTATAATCTGAGAACAATGGAACTCTCTCTCGCTCTCTCTCTCTCCGCACGGTCTATGCACACTGAGAGTAAAACCACCAAAGCAAATACAAATTCATAAACAAATACCTACAATTCGCTTCCCGCTGTACTGACACGAGTCAGTACAGCACGATGCGAAGCATTGTTAAAAAAAAACAAATACTAATAGGTACAGATAAAAATTAAAAAGTGAATGATTTCACGAGATTGTAGGTATTATTCGTTATTGAATTTGTATTTGCTTTTGTGGCATCACTCTCAGTGTTCCGCATAGTCTGTGTGCCTTTTGTTTGGTAATCTGAGCTACTGTTATAAAACATATATGTAGGTAAGTAAGTTTTCTGCAAAATCAAAAGCACTTATAATTTCAATATTTTTCACTTACATTTTTTATCACAAGAAGTTTATTTTACGACGCAAAAGAAAATAATTTACTCCACAAACTTCCAAGCACTCCCAATGAATAATCTTCAATAAAATTACTTAAACATTTCCAAAATAAGTACCGTCAACTATATTATATCGTTCAAACGACGTGAATACGTTACGAAAACCCGCCATTTTACAAGTACTTACCAAGTTCAACACTTAGTCAACCCACCCGCCAATTTAATTTATTAACACTTAAAACTTACATAATTCAACGTACTAAGTTTTAAGTCTAGCCCTTCTAAGTTAAAGCACTTCGGAGGACACACCTGATACCTCGGCCGTAAGTGACAGATGGCTTGAAACTCTACTAAGAGCGAAGTTGGGAGTGTTTAAAAATTAATACTCGAATGAATATAGCTAAGGCTGTGGTTAGACGGGCTACTTTGCTAAATTTTCAGCGACAATACGCCTGGACGTCATGACAGCAAATACTTATTATTTATTTAATTTTATTTTCTTCAGGCAGAACTGGCGTATAAAACAATATACATAAATATAAACAATACGTACTTATCTTTAAACTACTAACATAATAATATGACAAAATAATAATACAAAATAATTACTATTAGTAGTACTAATAGTAATTATTTTACAGTAATTGAACAGTACCTCTGTTCAATTACTGTTACTAGATGACTGTTTTATAAAGAAGCAATAAACTGGGCTAGACTTTTCTTCATTAGCAAAATATAATTTAAATGAGAAACTGCAGAATTGTGGTGATGTGAGCTTGAGGTTAGCTGTCGATCTGTAGCAAGTGATGACAGCTCATTTTATCGAAATTAACTAAAAGAAGATTTTTGAAGAATAAATTAAATTGATTGGATTTAATATTACCGAGACAATTAGTCTTTAGCCTCACTTTGCGTATTTTTTTAAATAAAAAAAACCTATCCAACAGCCACATTTTACCATCGCACTGCTCGTTCATTTTTACATACTATGTAGAACCTTACTGGTCGCCTACGTGGTGGTTTCAGAAACATTGACCCCTATGCTGTAGCATAGGTGTCTTCAAAAAGGGTATGTAAAGGTTTTAAAAAGGTCGCCAACGCATGTGTGATGCCCCTGGTGTTGCAAGCGTTCATAAGCTAAGGTAACCACTTACCATCAGGTAGGCATTTCTCTACAAAACTGTTGTACTGTCACGGGCAACTGTTGCTAATCAATAATCACCCGTTTAAGCACGGCTTTACGATCATTGTACTAAGTGCTCGGGTACTTTACAACACGTGCATTATTGATGCGGGTAGGAGTGTTAGGTTTTATGTGCTGGGAAAACTATTGATGTGTATTTATTGCTTTATTTATTAAATGGGGAATGTCATTAAAGAGCTGTGTTAACAGAATAATTAATAGACAATAAAGGAACTTTATTGTTAAGCTGAACGACGGTCCACGTCAACTGGGCTCCCAATAAATTAATTAATTTCATCAAAAAAATTCAATATGCCGAAAAGGTTACACTGTTATCGTACAATATCAAGTTTAATGTGCATCCAACACTTATGTTTCTTTTTATCTACTTAAGTCCCTCTGCTGGGCAAAGGCGTCTCCCCCTCGCTCGTATCTTCATTCCTTCCATCTTTTTCGATCTTGTTTTTCATCCCTGCAATTCCGCCATCTCCTTCGTGGCCTGCCGCCACTGCGGTCTTACTGTCCCATTGGCACTAGTTCTTGCAGTTTGTCAGGCATGTAAAGTTAAATATAAAAAATAATTAACAAAACTTTAAAAATTGCGAGACATTTTCATTACATACCTACCCATTTCAAACAACTGACTAAGAATAGGAAATACATTTTGAATAATCGGACAATTTAATTTGATAGTCAATTTGCTTAGCTAACAATTTCCTTGACTGCACAAAGACGACGAGTACTCGGTATTACCGTCAATAGCTCACAATATAAGTGAGTTAATTGAATTATTCGGTCGCACGGAGGAATCGCGATCGGATTAAACAGATGATTATTGATGAGCCAAGAGAAATGTAATTAGTCTGTATTTAGAATTATATTCGGAGATCAGTTACCGAAATATATAAATACATTCGGAATATATAGGTAAATCATTGATAAGGCGCTGAGTGCTTCAGTGGCCTTTTATGTAGGTAAGTAATTAACTCAACGACTGTCGGGCGATAGTGTTGAAGGTCAAACCTCCACTGCTTATGTCGGACTGTGTAACATAAGACATTCGAAAGGTTAAAGTAGAGGCTCATGGGTAAGTAAAAGGCATTGCAGCAAGCCGTGATTCGGAAAGCTCGTAAAGCTGGTTGGTCCGGGCAGATACACGTTGATCTTTGACAGTCGTTATGTATGGGTCAGTCAGAAGTCAGAAAGTCTGACTACCAGTCTCACCAATGAACCTGTCCATCCATTTAATAACGAGACCCCTTCCTGCCTCGGAAAGCACGAACACCGTTGGTTCCGGCTATTAGTTCATCATCATTTCAGCCGAAAGACGTCCATTGCTTGACATAGGCTCCCCAAGTGTCGCAACATTGACCGGTCCCGTGCGACTCGCTTCCAGCGGATCCCCGCAACCTTTACCAGGTCATCGGTCCATCTAGTGGGAGGCCTTCCTACGCAACGTCTTTCGTGTCGCGGTCGCCACTCCAGAACTTTTCGGCGCCATCATGCAGCCGTCCGTTCTGCGAGCAATGTGGCCTGCCCTGCCCTGCCTGCTATTAGTTGTTCTCAGATATTTGACAGTCGCTATGGGTAGTCAGAAGCCAGAAAATCTGACAGCCGGTCTTACCAGGGGTATCGCGTTACCTAACTGAGTTATGGAGCTCACATAAGCAGTTGCTTCATGTAAAACACTGGTATTTAGCTGCATCCGGTTAGACTGAAGACCGACCGCAATGTGGTTAGGAAAATATTAGGTAGTTGGTTTTTTCTTTAAACGTAAAACACGTAAGTATCTAGTTTGTAAATTCTAATTAAACATTATTAAAACAAATATACATTAATTTTTTTTTCGACTTTGTCTGTTTAAATATTAATCAGTAGCAAATCACAAACAGTAATATTATATTTGTTTTGATATTTAATCGCTTAGGCTTTTAATATGTTTATCAGCAATTAGGTGAGATAAATATTTGATTTACATATTCCAAAAACATAATTATAAGTATGTATTTTCGACACAACAAATAGTACTAAATGCATGTTCAGACTCAAAGCAATAAAACAAATTACATTTATACGCAAACATCTCCACAAGTCAGCAATTCAACCAATAAATTGGCCAAATTACACAAACATACCAACTATTTGATCAAACTGCAACCAATATGCAAATATCGAAGCACACGTTGCCAAAATTGGCCTCTTGATTTAAACTAACACCAACAAGTTGGCCAAACTAGGCAGCTGTGTGCACCGACCAGTAGGAAAGTTTTAGAACTGCAGGGCTTACCACACTACGCCATGAACGGAGTCAAACTTGATCACTATTCATTTTTTGTTTGTGTGTAATTCGCGGGGTGTTTGCCTCGAAACTTTTCTTTTCTAGTCCACTGTTCTGTGCAAAAAAGTTTTATTTGACTATCGGTCGTAAATGAATATCTATGTTAACTGTATAGTAGCATAGTTTATTTAACTTTTAATAAGGGCTTCGTGACCAAACTTACACTTGAAGTCTAAAAACTAGTCAAGGAAACCTAAAACAAATAGGTAAATAAAAAAAAACAAAGCAACAAAACTATTTACTTTGTAGTATTTAAAGGCCCTTTTAATATTTTTTTTTTCGTTCCATTAAGAAACGGGAACACAACTCCCAACGCCCCAACTGACGGCGCCGTTCACGAACATGACATACGAATCCGCATTATTGAGCTCAAACATTTTAAAAGGCTCTTCTTGAACTACAAAATAACTCCTAGATTGATAGCTTTCAATGGAACCGCACCCTAATACTTTTTATTAAACGTGTCAGTGTGGATGCATTGCCTTTGCCACCCTCGTCTCCGTGACAAATATCAGATGAACTGGTAGCCGTGGAGTTACTTATAGCCAGCGGCGCAATGAGCTACTACTGCCTTCAACTTGAAATACGTCCAGGTTTCCTGCAACTTTTAAATTAAATCTTTCTTGGGTTTTTAGTTTTAAAGTTGTGTGAAGAAAGACATTTTTGTGTTACTTTGTACGGAATTCTTTATACGTGTGCCCTGGTGGCATGCATTAGAATGTGGGTTCGGACCAGTACAACATTTTTAATCCGTACGTACTTTATAAATTTTATCTAGAATATCACATATAGCAAATCTGGATTTCTAATAAATATAAGACTGAGATTACCAATGCCCCTTGAGCAAGCGTGGTGTTCAATATTAATCAGTAGCAAATCACAAACAGAAATATTATATTTGTTTTGATATTTAGTAGCTTAGGCTTTTAATATGTTTATCAGTAATTAGGTGAAATTAATATTTGTAAAACACATTCCAAAACATAATTATATGTATTTTCGACAAGTCAAATAATACTCAACGCATGTTCAGACTCAAAGCAATAAACAATGCGTCTTCTCTGTATGAGAAGAGGCATCTGCAATTCAAATTCAAATTCATTTATTGTTTATCACAGGTGGAGAAGGAGCTCTTATCATAATAATATACATATAGATCGCAGTAACATACCAATGCAATGTGGTGGGGCTGAAATAGTCTCATATTATTTTTATGTTATTTGTACTAATTGACAAATCAAATGCAACCCTTGAGTTAGACTAAAACACAATCAATATTCACGAAAAAATATTGATCTCAATATCAAAACCTCATATTACGCGCACCTTATTTTCCCTTTTCAAAAATGACAGCTATTTTTCATTCGCTGCAGCCTGGTTTCTCGCCATAATTCAAAAGATTCAATTCAAAAACAGAACTCTAACATTAGAATCTCTGAATCCACCCGCTTATTCTTCAGTATTCTTAAAGCAAAGCTTTGAAGTGAACGTTAACGTTGTCATAAAAGCATATATTCAATTTAGTAACACATCAGTCACCACATAATTGGGAATATGATCGGCTTTTGTTTCTTTTTTTTTTGGAGTACTCCAGACAATATGTGGATCTATTCCTGTAGTATATTCCTTTAATGGTGTATTTTAATAGCTGTTTCTACTAGAACGCTAGCATTAACGACTTTGTTCTCATTCGGGACTGTAATGATACGTTTTAATGAACACTGTAGTGAAAATGTGTTTAGAGATTTTTCATTGCTTTGTAGCTTAAAAGTTGTAGGAAAAGTTTTCAACTGATAGTGGAATAATTAAAAAAAATACATTTGTTATTTAAACAACACATCGACAACCTCATCATCATCTGCCTGAAGACGTCCACTGTTAGACAAAAGGCCTCCCCCAAGGGTGGGCTTTCCATAATCCCCACGCTTGGCAGGCGTCTTGGGGATAGCAGTGAGGTTGTTAGGTACCTAAGTACACGGAACCCGCTGATGCTCGACTTCTGGATATTCCCTAAGTCGCCTTGTACGACACCCTCGGGTTTAAATGGATTGGTGCTATTCTAGCCCAGACACCTCAACCCCATAGTTGGACTTAATTCTACCAAAGCCAAAATTTCTTCCAATTTCGAAATAATTGTAATGATTCTGGTAATTTTACGCTGATTAATTTTAGAATCTACTCTAAGTTATAAGTTTGAAATGTGCATTGTACTATTGTTGCATTATAATGTAATGTAAGTCGTGTGGTCCGGCCACGAATAGCACCAGTCTATTTCTACCCGTGGGTGTCGTAGAAGGCGACAGAGGGATATTGACCAGAGGATGGGCGGTACCACCCTTCTGAGTACCATAACACCTACTGCGGTCGCCAACATGCATCGGCTAAGCATGGAGTTTACGGTTGAACTCCCCCTTGGGGAGACCTAGGCCCAGCAGTGGGCGTCTAAAGGTTAACATGATGATGATGATGAATGTAACACATTTAGCATATTAAATGAGTTTGATGTATTTTTGTACACATTGTGAGTTTTCGTCTTCTCAGAACTCGATTTAGCTTGTATCTATGTCTATTGTATTTTGCCTTGTCTTACAAATGGATGCAGCCTCCCAAGACCGGGACGGATTGTGATCTCAGGGGGAGGCATACGTATGTCTATTTAAAAGCCACCAGCATTAATGAAATGTATTTATGCTACAACGATATCTTACCATTAAAATACGTCACGTTTTGTATACAATATAATATTACTCGTTAATCTACAACACAGCGTTAGAGTGTACCAAAATTAATGATCCATTTTTTGTTACAGATTCCAAACGGGACCATTGCAACAAGACGGTGGAGATATATGAGGACGTGTCCTCCCCTCCGGTGACCTCCGAGAACTTTGGGAGGCCCCTCACTTGCACATATAGGTAAGGATGTACCTAGTGTTGTAACAAAAGTGACGATACTTTTCATACCTAAAAAAAATATATTATATCATATCATATTCACATGTTACTAGGAGCCGGTGTAAGATGTTTATGTTGATGTGTTTGTAAGTGTTTTTGTGTTTATTTGTTTGTCTTCTTTCATTCCGTCCTGTTAACCGTCATGATATCACTGACTTTCTCTTTCATATCATTCTTCACACAATCCTCCATCTTTTTTTAGCCTTCTTCTTCCTCTCCATCCATCTACATTTATAACTCTTTTGGTCACATGAGTTTCATCTTAAACCACATTTATCTTTCGTAAATACACCACCTACACATGACAAAGTCGAGTATGTATCCTACCACCATACCAATTTCTGCCGAAAAGCAGTGTTGTTGTGCCGGTTTATTTATGGGTGGCGGTATAATTATAGATATTCGCTTACCTGACAGGAGTTAGAATTGTTTTGGAACAGTGCGGCGAACTTTTACACACGGCTACACATCAAGCTATACCTTTCCAGTATAAGCTGATCTCTCATTGTATGGAAATTCTATACAATGCGAGATTAGCTTATACTGGAAATGTATAGCTTTGTGTGTAGCCGTGTGTACTATCTAAAAAAACGGCACCGTAAATGCCTAAAGTTTTTGTGTATCTAATAACTAAAAATGGCGAGCATATATGCATATGTCCTAACAGCATAAAATATTCACAGTCTTTATTTAAAATTTCAGTCATGTTAAAATATCGGTGACCTAGTGACTCTTGATCAAAACTCTGGGATCCTGGACCATACTTATTACAGTGTCGTAACAAAGTATCGATATTTCTCTCACTCCCTACATAAAGGTCAGTAGCTTAGCAACTTTAGCGAAGTTCGCACGTACTCCGAACATTCTCTTCGTACAAAGGAGAGATGATTGATGTTATTTGTAGGGAGTTTTACTTCCTTAGTGAACAAGGGATCAAAGAGGAACTACAAAGTATGAGAGAATATAAAAAGTAGTATCATTTCGAAGACACGGTTGGCGCAGTGGCTGAGCGATTGGGTATACTGCACTGCGTGTCACAGATTCAATTCCTGCACTGAACAAAAATTTTTTTGGATGATTGGTAACTGTTTTGTGTCTAGTTGTTTGTGTAAACTGCTGAAAGAAATACTAATGATTATTAATTAATTTAATACGTTGGACGCCACCGTGTGACCAACGCTAGCGGAGGTTTTACCTACAACATTTTTGGCTCGGCAGTCAACGTATTAATAATCATTAGCGTTTACAACATCGCTCCATTTAAAACACTTTCTGCATCCGGTTAGACTGGAAGCCGACCCCAATATAGTTGGGAAAAGACTAGGCTAGATGATGATGATGAATCATTAGCATTTACAGTTAATCTATACTAATATTATAAAGCTGAAGAGTTTGTTTGTTTGGTTGAACGCGCTAATCTCAGGATCTACTGGTTCGAATTGAAAAAATATTTTTGTGTTGGATAGTCCATTTATCGAGGAAGGCTATAGGCCCATGCGAAGCCGGGCCGGGTTGCTAGTAGTACATATATGTTTAACTCACAGCGTTATATATCGATTTGTTATTATGTTGTCGCTCCCTGTAAAACACTGGTGTTCAGCTGCATCTGGTTAGACTGGAAACCAACCCCAACATAGTTGGAACCAGGCTAGGCAGGTGATGATGATGACAAAATTTCTATACCTACAAAGTGAAAAGGTACATCGTAATGAAAACTTTTATTATAGATTTTATACACAATTATCAGCTGTTTTATTCAACTTGATTGTTTAGGTATTGCACATGATATCCCTACCACCGTAAATATGTGTTACTGAGAAAACTCTTAACCTCAGCAACTCTCGACTTCAGTCAAAACCCTTACTAAAACAAAAAGTGGTTTTAAATAAATCCGGACAAATTAACGGCCCAGTTATAAGAAATACTAAAGAACAAAAGTTTTTAAAAGGGTCATAAAATATAACCTACCAACCTAATAAGTTTGTATTAGCTAGTCATTATAATGACAAGCTTATGTTTCTTGACACCAACACTTTTGTTGATAAATTGAATTCGACTAGGGATACAGTGTATCTGCCTATTAGGTTTAGACGTCAGATAGCATGGCTATTAGCATTTAATATTAACTCAGACATAATTAATATGTCGAAGTGTTCCGTAATTAGCTCCACAATAGTTAGTAATAATACTAATATTAAGGTGGTAAGCCCAAATTGTTTAAACTAGTTAGCAAGACAACAGAAGGTACCAGTATCAATTTAATGCAACTTATCAATAACAAGGTATCTTCTAGCAATCAATCAGCAAGTTTAAAAAAAGGGGCTAAGCAACATTCTTTGAAATTATTCCATCAAAATATTCAAGGATTTTCTTCCAAGCAATTGGAAATTGAATTGTTTTTAGAGAAGACAATGTTCGACATTATTTGTATAACTGAACATTGGTTGAAATCATATGAAATGTTAATTAATTATGAAAATTATACTGTGAGCAGTTGTTTCAATCGGAAATCGATGCTGCGTGGTGGTTCACTAATTATATTAAAAAGTAATATTAAATCTAAGTCTCGCAAAGACATAGTTGAACTCTCGGTTGAACATATTATTGAACTGTCCTGTGTTGAGCTAGATAGGCATGTCATAGTGTGCGTTTACAGACCCCCGAATTATCAAACATATTCTATATTTGAGTCTATAATGGAGGATGTTCTAACTAAACTTGCAACTGGTAATAAATCAATAATAATTTGTGGAGACTTTAATATTAATATTTTAGAAAATAACGCAAATAGCAGTAGATTATTAAGCCTCTTTAAATCGTTTAATTTGTCAAATGTGTTCTTAGAACCAACACGAATAACTGCAACCACTGCTACTTGTATTGATAATGTTTTTTGTAGCTGCGACTATTTAGATAAAGCTATTGTAAATTATCTCCCTTCAGATCACAGCGGTCAAACCATTGCTTTTGAGTCCAACACACCCTTGCAAAAAATACAGATACAGTCAAGACCAATAACATCTAGTAATTTAGATAAATTTAATAAGACTTTAATTAGTAAGTTACCCGTTCAGGAACTTAATATGAATAATGGTAATATTTTGTATAAAGATTTTTTTTCAGTTGTGCAAACAGAGTTTGATAATATTTTTAAGAAAAAAATTAAAACTATTTGCCCTAAGTTTTTATTTAGTGACTGGGCAACTAAAGGTATCAGAAAAAGTAGAGAAAGGCTTTTTGAGTTGTATGGCCTTAAGCCTTATATTAACACCGAAACATTTAATAAGTATGTTTCGACTTATTCTAAAACTTTTAAAATTGCTTGTAAAGCAGCTAAAGCCTTATACATTAGCAATAAAGTTAAATCAGCTGATGATAAAATTAAGACTGTTTGGAAAATAATTAATAATGAAACAAACAGGAACAAAAAACATAATACTGATTACACTCTGGAGACTTCCCGTGGTCTCTTAAGTACTAATAAAGAAGTTGCTCAGGAATTTGCAACATTCTTTACCGATATTCCTATTAAAACTACTGAAACTTTAGATTCTTCGCCCTCACTTGCTTTAAACTTACTAAGTTCGAATGTTTCAGCATGTCCCATGGAATTTAAATTTAAACATCAACAATCGTTATTAAAGCTTTTAAACAACTCAAGATTAAGGGTACTGAAGATTTATGGGGGATGTCTACTAATGTTTGTAAATCAATTATTGAGACAGTGGCGCCCTATTTAGCTTTCATTTTTAATTTGTGTGTAGACCAAGGGGTTTTCCCGGATCTAATGAAGTTCAGCAAAGTTATACCACTTTTTAAATCCGGCGACTGCAAAGACTCTAATAATTACAGACCCGTTTCGGTTTTGCCGGTTTTTAGCAAAGTGTTTGAAAAAGTAATGCTTGATCAAATGCTCAGTCATTTTAACTGTCACAAAATTTTACATGATCAGCAGTATGGTTTCACCAAAGGACGTTGCACTACTGACGCCGGTGTCACCTTAATCAAGCATATATTTAAGGCTTGGGAGGATTCTCAAGATGCTATTGGTATCTTTTGCGACCTCTCCAAAGCATTTGATTGCGTGAATCACGAAACACTACTCTTAAAGCTTGAGCATTACGGACTGGGTAAACTAGCGCTTAGCTTAGTAAAATCATATTTGACTGATAGACTGCAACAAGTTCAAGTAAACGGTGTAAATTCATCGGGCTTAAAAGTAAAAATGGGGGTACCGCAGGGCTCAATATTGGGTCCGTTCCTCTTTTTAGTTTATATAAACGATTTACCTTATTTGTTGAAAAATCAACCACAAATGGTGTTATTTGCTGATGATACTTCCTTGATATTTAGAGTTAATAGACGGGCACAGCACCATGACGACGTAAATGACGCTATGCTTAAGGTTCATAATTGGTTTACTGTAAATAATTTAGTATTAAATGAGAAGAAAACTAAATGCATAAGATTCGCTTTACCGAATGTTAAAAGTAGTGAATGTAACGTTGTATTGAATAAGGATATACTTGAATTCGTCGAAAAGACTGTTTTCCTAGGGATTACGCTTGACTCAAAGCTGCAATGGGGTCCTCACTTAACATCTCTTGCAGGGCGGTTGAGTTCGGCTGCTTACGCTGTCAGAAAAATCCGGCATTTGACAGACGTGGATACCGCTAGGCTAGTATATTTTAGTTATTTTCATAGCATCATGTCCTACGGTATCTTGCTTTGGGGGCGGGCTGCAGATATTGATTCTATTTTTATTCTGCAAAAGCGGGCTGTCAGAGCCATCTATAATCTCAGCAGTCGCGAGTCTCTAAGAGAATTGTTTAAACAGATTAACATCTTGACGGTACCTTGTCAATACATATATGAAAACATTATGCATGTTCGAAAAAACCTTCATCTTTTTAATAAAATAAGTGACAGACATTGTGTTTATACTAGAAATAGGAACAAATTAGATCAGCCAAGATTCAGATTGTCAAAAGTTCATACTTCTTTTATGGGGTACTGTGTAAAATTTTATAATAAAATACCTCTTGATATTCTTCAACTAAATGAAAGACAATTTAAAACATGTATTAAACGCACACTGTGTAGACAAGCGTATTATAAATTAGAAGACTACATCAATGATAAAAATGCTTGGCTAAATGCTGGTCCTGCTCCACAGGCAGTTTAGGGAATTTCCTAATTGGAGGAATGTTGTTTCCTACCCCTTTTTTTTATTGACATGAGTAACGAGTATCGTTATTATTATACACAAATATATATTTTAATTACTTTTTCGACATTTTAGAAACATTGGAAACCTTAGTTTTGTATAATTTAGCAGCATTATTTCAATTTTGTAAATGTGAGTACCATGGAGCCATATTTTAAGTAAATTATTATGTGTTTGACTTAAATGAGCATGGCGGTTGAGAGATTTGTCATGCTCACTCAAATGTCTCGCTGGTGGTGGCGCGTGTGTTGGGTCATTCGGCTCCCTCTAGAATGGTTGAGCTGAATGGTGCTGATTCACGCGTCATGTTCGTGAACGGGCGCTGTCAGTAGAGATTGGTCAACTCTTAACTGCCATGGTTTTTATCTTGATTATTTTTTTTATTTTGTATTTCTAGATTACCTTCATTGTTTTCACATATAGAAGCAACAAGAATAATGTAAGCAGTATTTTGTAAAAACCTGATTTTAAAAGAGTGTCCGTGGAGTTTCTTGCTCGTTCTTCTCCATAGAGACCTACCTACGTTTTGGAACGAGCAACTAGCTTCAACTTTCTGTCTAACTGACCGACTCCTTGACAATTCAAAAGTGCCTGTAAATGGGTTAATTGAAATAAATGCTTTGACTTTGACTTTGACTTTGACTTTGTAAGCAGTAAGGATAAATATAAACCAGTCAAAATTCAATTGACTGATATTTTGTATTCAAAAGTCAATGATATAATACACTTAGATGCGTTACCCGCGCTCAATAATGGCAATATTAAAGCAAGGCAATTGCCGGGGTTTCACTTAGTCACGTACCACCCAGTGTCGCGGCTATACGTCAGTATCGCTCGTAATTCACACATAACTGACGTAACAAAATTTGTATGTTTATCTTTTTCTAACAGTTGTACGCTGTATGCTTATGTCCTTTTCTTTGCACTGTATAAATGTATGTGCCTACTGGTGTGTAGATATTAAAATTTGCGCCGATTTAAAGTGCACTAATGTTCGTGAATGACGCGTCTATTTATAATACGTTATTGTCAAAAGTAGTTTTGATTATATAACATAAATGTTGGATCGTCAAGATTTACACCGTTAGATTCGGTTATCATGTGCGCAGAAGTTGGTTTTCGTGCAATGCAAACACACTGCGTATAGGGTACAATACACGGCGTTTATTAAAACCACAATTTAACACAAACTCAATTTAGAATAAACACAGATTGATATTAAAATAGACATAGTAACACTTAAACACAACGAATCGAGTACAGTTTCGGGACGTCTTAGCTCCCGATGCGATCAGACACTGGATTCTAATTGTCCTGCTCGCTGGGGGTTGAAAACATCACTACTCTGTAGAAGCGCGCCAAAATTAGAGGTAGATCACGTTCTCGATAATGGCGGGCTTGCGATTCATTCCACGTTTGTACTATAATCGATCGGATACGACACATAATATACTATGATCTCAATAATTGGTATTGATGTTGTAAAGGGATTATGTGAAACGCATAATCACGAGTGTTCTATGTATGTGTGTATGTATATGAAACTGTGGCCAATAATCCGTCTGTCATGCGTAATGATTGCACCAAGTCATCGTTAATTAAGCATTGTTCAATTATGTCATGTTCAATTCACAGCAGGTCAATACTGTTCTATCTTAAAAAAAAATAGGTCTCAGTCTCAATCTGTTAATAATTCTTTAAAGTTACGTTCATTTTTGACATTAATTGTCTCTGAGACGAAATTTCAATCATATTTCGAACATTTTTTATTTATGGAGTCCTTCTGGTCACCAGCCAGTCTTATCTATAAAACATTATCTCGGTGAATTTAGGTGAAACGAGCCTGAGGTGAGCTGTTTCTAATAGATTCAGTGAGCAGTATGTCTATTCTATTACAATCTCCCTCGGCGAACACCTAGGTGAAGTGGGCTGTCATCCGTCCCGATGCTAGGGATTTACAAAGCACTGCAATCGGATGACAGCTCACTTCACCTAGGTGTTCACTGAGGGAGATTGTAACAGAATAGCACTGCAGTGCAGTGTTATTCTAACTCACTTTATCTAAATAACCCAAAGAGTTATTTTTCATTCTCTTCTTTCTTTATAGTTTCTCTTGTTTCACATAATAAACCCACAAACACAAACCACCAGCAGTGCTATTCTGTTGCAATCTCCCTCGGTGAACACCTAGGTGAAGTGAGCAGTCGTCCGTCCTGATGCTAGGGATTGACAAAGCAGACGGATGGATCACAGCTCACTTCATCTAGGTTTCATCGAGGGAGATTGTAACAGAATAGACATAGGTACAGAACGGATCAACCACCTATCGGCCTAAAAAATCTTTGTTATGTGCGTGAGCTTAATCTGCGACACGGAACGGTGCTGCGCTATTCTCTCATTCATTGCTGAAATCGACGTCGAACTCAGCGACTGTATTTGCTTAGCGAATATCGTTTTTCATAATATGAACTGTCATAAATGTCAAATTATTGAACCTTGAGTACTTCCATTAAAAGCCGTTAATACACGTGGCACTAGCGCTGTGTAAGCGAAGGTAACTCGCCGCTGCCGCAGCGTCGAGCTTTAGGTCGTGTTGCTTAGAGAATAGCACTACAGCAGCCGCTACGCCAACCGTGTCGCAATTGCCAATTACAGAATCTTCAATCTGTTTACCTAGATGACCTGATTACATGAACTTAAAGACACACACTCACAGTCTCATAAAAATGTCAAGATTAATACATTTTGCACACAGGAACTTAGGGATAAGGAAGTCTTAAGCATTTTCTTCGGATATAACACCGATGATAAATTGTCGTCATTTATTAGAGCCAATATTGTACTAAAAAAGGGACACCCGGACGGAACGAAGTTCCTTTCGAATAAACTTAGGTACTAAACATATCGCCGTAGGTACCTAGTTCAAAGAGTTCGCCGCGCCGCCTTTAAATACATAAACATATTCTACGAAAAGCGAATTCGGACTTTATTTTGTAAACGTAAACGGTTAAAAATTGAAATTTTACCAAACTAGGTATGATAAAATTATTCTGAGAAACGTATATAGGCTGGTGCCCGACCGGACAATAGGAGCTATGTGCAACCGAATTTCACGGTTAATGTGTAAAAATAAGGTTTTAATTCGCTCCAATATTTTCATAGAAAAGCCGCCATTCAACTAATAATGAACTCTATTTGACAGTTCCAACGATTCAATTTTTCTGTTCGAATTGTCTGCGTTTGTGAAGTAATAAAAATAGCAAAAATAAGGTTTTAATTCGCTCCAATATTTTCATAGAAAAGCCGCCATTCAACTAATAATGAACTCTATTTGACAGTACCAACGATTCAATTTAGCTTATTATAGCATGTCGTGACAACTTTTCGTAAGAATTTTTTCCGTCTAGCCCCCTTTCACAACGCGCGATAATGGTTTCTCCTTTTCTTTGGGTAAGATAACAAACAATAAATGAGACTAATGTGGGCTATATTTTCTAATAAAAACTTTTTCTCTTTTCGCAGGTTTAGAGCTTTTCGAGGGTCTCCAAAAGATTGGATACTGAGGATTAGGTTCAAGAAGTTTAAAGTTGGTACTCTGATCAACGGCACGACGTGTCACAAGGGATACATGCAAGTAAGTACTTGTTTAAGTTAAGTACCTTTTTGAAGTAATCTACATTATGAATTAAACAAAACTATAAATCGATATAAAATAAATAAATGGGCATTTTTCTCGTCGATGATAGGTGGTGTACAAAGGCGCTTAGCGAAGCCAAAAATTAAGTATATGGTCGTGGAGCTGGTAATGTGGAACTAATGTGAACACTAATAGGGTTGGAAATTAAACCACGATTGTGTTCAGATCTGAGCTGGCTTTATATTAATTTAAGTCAGTGACCTTACATTATATTGTGTCGGTAACAAAACCATAACGCGATCTAATTCGTCGCTAACGCCATCTATCGAGCTTACTAGTACTAAAGCAACAAAATGTAAAATTATGGTTTCTTTGTTAAAATCCTAATATTGCGATTTTTTTTTGTTCATCAAGTACATCGAAAACATTCTAGTTCATCATCTGCCTAGCCTTTTCTCAAGTATATTAGGGTCGGCTTCCAATCTAACCGGAGGCAGCTGAATACCAGTGTTTTACATGGAGCGACTGCCTATCGGATGCCTATAGGAACTCGATATGAAAGGAATGGTCACCCATCCACAGATCGACCGCGGCAAGCGTAGCTTAACCTTTGACCGATCGATCTGTACGGCTCTTGCTTAGCTTATTCAATTTTTTTTTTATTGTTATTTATGGGAGTAAAATAGTTTTAACGTGTTTTTATGAATAAAAGTGTTGAATGCTAAAACTATGCTTTAAAACCCCCATGGTCCCTGTACTGCTTGATTCTGTAAGCACAATGATTTGAGTTAGTCACATAAACAGTGATTTTTCACACCTAATTTAAAAGTAGTTTCCCAGTATTTTTCTTTCCTGAATGTTAATTAAACCGTGTGGTGCCGGGCGCGAATAGCATCACCTTATTTCTACCCGTGGGTGAGAGAGGTATTGACCAGAGGATGGGCAGCAGCGTCCTTCTAAGTGCCATAACACCTACTGCGATCGCCAACATGCATCGGCCAAGCATGGCGATTACGGCTGAACCCCCCTTGGGGGAGACCTATGCCCAGCAGTGGGCGTCTAAAGGTTGACATGATGATGATGATGGTTAATTAATTTGATAAGTCATGTAGTTAAAAGTTATGTTATGTGTCTTTTTACGACACGGTTGGCGCAGAGGCTGAGCGATCGACTGCTGCGCAGCGTGTTGCGGGTTCGATTCCCGCCCAGGGTAAACATTTGTGTGATGAGCACTTGTGTTTGCCTTGTGTCTGGGTGTTGTTTAACTATATATGTATGTATTTACAAAAAAAAAATGTATTTGTGTATGTATCAGCGGGTTATTCCACTTTTCCCCCCTAAGAGAATCCCCCTCAGGGGGAAATCTGGACCCTAATGTAAAAATCGTCCAGAAAGGCCCCTTGTCATTTTTAGTTATTCCACTTTTCCCCCCTGAGAGAATCTCCCTAGGGGGGAAAAGTGCACCTTACTGTAAAAAAATATTCAGAAATGCCCCTTTTTATTTTGGTTTATTCCACTTTTCCCCCCTTATTTCTAGTTTTAATTTGTACGTTCTTTAAGTAAATAAAAAAAAAACAGTGATTCGACAATATAATAATAACATACATAATCAGTCTTTTTTAACAGAATTTTATAATAAAATGTGATGAAGAGTAAAACTAAAAAAATAATTGATAATAATAAATGTCTGTTACAGTTTCACGACGAAATGGTTGAACCTGTTTTTTTTTTTGCGTAATCTTGTACCTGGGTTAGGAGTTAGGATACACTTTTTATCCCGATATTACTACCTAGACTTACCTAAGCGGGTGAAACCGCGAGGCGCATCCAGATAACTTAAATTAACAAACAACAACAAACTTGTCTGCCTATTTAAAGTAGTTAAAAGAATTGTATATAAATTTTACATTAGCTTTATTAACCATATCGACGAAGGCCCGCTTGGCGGCCTTCTCCTTGTACCTCAGTGGGGATTTCTGGAAGGTGTGAAGGTGTGTTTTTAGACTCCAGTTCGTCCTCCTAAGGGGGATTATCAGGGGGGGAATTATAGACTTCATTTTTTAGATTCCAGTTTTCCCCTCAGGGAACACTTTCGGGGGGATTTCTGGAATAAGTATCTTTTTCGATTCCAGTTTTCCCCCTCAAGGGAAATTCAGGGGGATTATCAGGGGGGAATTCTAGACTTTTAAATTTATATTCCACTTATCCCCCCTAAGGCGGCTTTTAGGGGGGATTTGTGGAATAAGCCGTATCAGCTGTCTGACACCCATAGTACAGGGTCTCCCTAGTTTGGGGTCAGATGGCCGTGTGTGAAAATGTCCCCACATATTATTATATTATTATTATATTATATTATTATATATTATATTTTACATCCCACATAAAAAGACAAAAAGCCAATATAAAGTTGGAGGTGTTTAAAAAAACTTGGTCTGGCAAACTATACTAATATCATAAAGCTGAAGAGTTTGTTTGTTTGGTTGAACGCGCTAATCCTAGGATCTAATTGAAAAATTATTTTTGTGTTGGATAGTCCATTTACCGAGGAAGCTGGGTCGGGTCGCTAGTAGTTCATAAATCGATATAAAAAAGAAAAAAAATATCAGATCTGTCAAAACCAGACACCTAACGATGGAAGAATGAATTCTTATTAATTTTTTTGCTCTCATTTATAACCGCTTTTAACGGAAACGATGAAAAGGGGAAAGAGCGATCGACGAAACAAAAAGTTTTTGGTCATAAAGTCGTGAAAATCGGCCGCCATCACGAGTACTACCACACAATAAATATATACAGAGGTTCAGCTTTATAGAGTGAGCGAAAACAGATTCATGCACACATACATTCGTACTGTTATGAACACATACATGTATGTAGCAAATACGAAAAGTAGAAATGCCCTTCGCTTCCACGTTTACACCGTATTCATTAAAGGCAAAAACATGTGGTTTGCCAGTCAGTTAGTTTATGTAGTAAAATTCAATCAGAACTTAGTCTAAACTAAGTTCTAACTAACTAATTACATTTTTTTTTTATTACCTTGAACTAATTTGACTCAGGATTGTTGCTGATGCATATTGTTTTCACATCAGCGGATGCTGAGGCTGATGTTGTCTTTAATTATTTTTTTTTAAATAAAGGAGGGAAAATGTAGTGCCCATTTTGAAAATATATATAAAGGTTGCACAATTTTCCCTGGTACTTAAGAGGATTGTGAGGTAAGTCCGTGGCGCGAGTAGGTATTTCCAAAAAACCTATCTGTTTCATACCGCTCGCTCTGCCTTCCTCCGGGTGAACATTACAAATACAATAGACCCCTGCACCCCGACCCGTATCGTGCGATAGCGAGAGTTGCAAGTCTAGGAGGCAATTACCCTAATTTCTTTATTGAAATATGGTTTTAGGCGATAACGTTTCCCCCCCCCCCCCCCCGTAAACCTTCACGAAATGCGACTATTTGTTTCTCATTCGATTCAGTATACTTTAATCTAGGTCTGTATGTTTTGCTTTTAAGTAATTCAGTATAGTTATTAAACAATTTTTAAGTAAAAAATGCATGTAGATATTTAAATGAATTATCATTCAGATATCATAATAATTTAAATATTATAAGTCATTAGACTTCTATCGTACGCAATATTTCTTGAAAATAATAATAATAATAATAATAATATGTGGGGACATTTTCACACATGGCCATCTGACCCCAAACTAGGGAGACCCTGTACTATGGGTGTCAGACAGCTGATATACATACACAAATACATTTTTTTTTTGTAAATACATACATATATAGATAGACAACACCCAGACACAAGGCAAACACAAGTGCTCATCACACAAATGTTTACCCTGGGCGGGAATCGAACCCGCAACACGCTGCGCAGCAGTCGATCGCTCATCCACTGCGCCAACCGTGTCGTAGAAAATAAAAACGTACAGATATTATAGTTTTTCATAATATCTAAAAAATATGAAAATTGGACTAAGTTTAGGGGGGTAAACGTTATTGCTTTTTGTATAAAATTTACAGACTCACAATCCTCTTAAATAAAAGATTTGTCTATCAACAAAGAATCAGCATTGCCATACAACGTGGCAATGCTGCCAGCCTGTTGGGCACGTTTCCCGTTGACAACGATGTGGACGAGTTTTTTGATGCCCTTTGAGCTCCCTCCCTTTTTCTTACAATTGTACATAATATTATTATTTAGATTTAAGTTTTGTATATATATTCCTAGGTACTAAGTTTTTACAAAAAATATATTCAAGCTAAGTATAGTGTTGTAATAATTAGTACTAGATTAGTAATTAAGTAGGTACCTAGACTACCTAGTGCATGTTACGACTCGAACATCAGCATTTATAATCAGCATCGATCAATGCGGATGCTGATTCTGATGTTGAAAATGAGGTTGTAGTTCAGCGGATGCTGATGTTGATAATTCGCTTGCACTCGCTGAAAGTGAAGAGAGTCTGTGTGTGTACGATGTCACTCGTTCTACAAACCCGACCTTCTGTACCTGTCTACTCTGTGGTACCTTCAACTAATTGAGTCGGCGTACGCTTTCGAAATTCCACTAATTAATTTTTGAACTCGTCTGACGGGTGAAAGAACTCGGAACTCGGAGGGAGCCAATTTGAGCGTAATTATTAAATCATTCTCCGTTTGTAGATTTGTGAGTTTACAAACTGGAAAACTTCAGGATTCCAGGGTGATTGGGATTTGAAATGTTTACGCATATTTGGGATGAAACAGCTATTAGCCGTTATCGTTATTAGATTTATAAATAGAGAAGATATTAAAATGCTTTTCAATTTGTTTTTGTGGAAAGGAAAAAGTGGTTGATAATTATTTCAAATTCAAAGGCAAAGTATTTATTCAAATAAAACCATTTTCTGGCACTTTTGGATTGTCAAGGGGTCGGTTAGTAAGTCAGAAAGTTGAAACTAGTTGCTCGTTCCAAAACGTTTATTTATATCTATTTTATTTCTTTTTTTTTCTTTTTTTTTATAACGTTACCCCACACAAGGAATTAACCTATATCGTGGGTGCGTTTATTTTACTTTTATTTTTAATTAGCTTTTGCCCGCGACTTCGTCCGCGTGAATGTCGGTTATTGCGAATGCAGCCGAAGTCGCAAATATAAAGTAGCCTATATCCTTCCCCGGGGTTCAAGCTATCTTTATGCCAAATTTCATCAAAATCGGTTCAGTCGTTTCATCGTGAAAGCGTAACAGACAGAGTTACTTTCACATTTATAATATTAGTATGGATTATACAAAACTGGAGTTTCCAATGTACTCATTTGAGACTTCCTTCCTTCCTTTTCAAATGAAGGATGAACAGAAACTTCAACCGCACCACCTTCACCAGCTACCACCACCCCACCTACCACCTTCTTCATTTAGTTATAAGTTAATATTGTTATATATTAAGTGCGTCGCTTTTCGCGTGAATAAATGGCTTTTCTTTCTTTAAACTACAGTTGTATTTCTGTCATCGCTCACTTTTACAGCACCACTCTAAAATGGCAACCGCCCGACCGGAATCGCCCCTAAAAATTCAACCGTTAGCTATCAGCGCGCCGCCCTTGAGCCGCATAAAGCCCGTCACAGACGTAGCTATAATATATATTAATATACGTCAGACGTAGCTATAATCAAGGCATATTTACGATCAGCTAAAATATATATTTTTACTACGTCACCAAAATATGTGGACAGATATAGAAAGGCATATTTCAAAAATGTGAAACAAACAACGATCGCAGACATAATAAGGGCGAAAATATATTATTATATTATAGCTACCGTGTGTGGTGTGGTGGCTAGCTGTAATATATATTATAGCTACGTATGTGACGGGCTGTACTCGTTTACCTTGTCATTGTTATCGTTGAATTCATTTTAATGCAATCGACATAAAGCTCTAACTTCAATGGCAAATAATTTGCTGTATCGGACCCGTGCTGTCATATTGCGATGACCTTTGATAGTAATAATATCAGCCTTTTACTGTCCCACTGCAGGGCACAGGCCTCTTCTCATACAGAGAAGGTACGAGCATTGATCACCACGTGCGCTCAAGGCGGATTGGCGATTTCAGACATATTAATTTATAGGTCCAGGTTTTCTCACGATGTTTTCCTTTACCGAAGTCAGTGATGTCCAAGACAAATTATAATCGTTGTCTTTTTTTATTCTTATATTTTTGGACTTTTATACTTCATGTGTGTCAGTCCGATTTATCCAATTATTCAAAGTCAAAGTCAAAGTCAAATCATTTATTTCAATTAGACCATTTAAGGCAGTTTTGAACGTCATATTGTAAAATTTGAATCTAGTTGCCCATTCCAAATGGTAGTTTCGTATGGAGAAGAATGGGCAAGAAACTCCATACATACTCTTTTAAAAAGAATATTGTTTACAATTTGCATTTACAAGAATTATAATATATTCTGTTACGTGAATACGATGTACCTTATATAAAAATCATATATTATAGTATGTACAAAGCATTACAAGTTAAGAAATGACAGCTAAATGTTGTACAGACACATAGTGTTCACATAATTACAATTAATAATACAGTAGACGACCACTCCTAATCCAACAAACAATGAATAGTGTGTGACCCAGAGTAATCTATTAAGTACACTAAAGAAAACAATTATAATTATATAATACAAGTACAAATACATATTTAAATATATAAAGTATAGTTTTAATTAGCAATCAGTATGATTTTGTCTAGACTGTAGATTGTCCTATGGAGCCGGACCAGCATGTTCCCAAGCATTCTTATCTTGGATATAATCCTCTAACTTATAATATGCTTGTTTACAAAGTCTACCTTTAATGTATCTTTTAAATTTTGTTTCATTTAGTTTTAATATACCTATCACAAGTTATTTTATTATAACATTTAACAGAGTACCCCATAAAAGATGTGTGTACTTTAGATAATCTAAAAAATGGTTGAGCTATTTTATCTTTATTTCTAGTATTGAAATTATGTCGATCACTTAATTTATTAAAAAGATGTATATTTTTTCTTTCATCATCGCTTACTAAATAATTTCTTAAAAGGATAAATGTCTGAACAAAAGACAAGCACCTTCACTATTAGGGTTTGAGAGTATGTTATTTATAATTTCAACATGTAATTTGTCCAGACCTAAAGTGTCGAATAATTCCTCTCTCTCTGAATTAAATTGAACACATTCCATCAATAAATGATAAACGTCATCTATTACCCCACAGGTATCACATTTAGGGGAAGTAATCTTTCCCATTAGAAAGGCAAATTTGTTTGATGGAATGTGTCCAGTTCTAATTCTGTGTGCTAAAGTCGCCCAATAAGTTCGATCGTACACATGAAATTAAAAAAGTCACATTGGTACTCACGACTCCTAATACACGACTTATATTTTGCAAAATATACAAATACATTATTTCTATTATTGTCCGTATGGTGTCGGACGTAAAGAATAGCACCATCCCATATCCTCCCGTGGGTGTCGTAAGAGGCGACTAAGGGACTCACCAGAGAATGGGCAGCAGCGTTCTCTGTGACTTTGTAACAACCATACTGCGATCGCCAACCCGCCTGCCAAGCGTGGCGATTATGGCAAAACCCCCCATTACTTGGGGGGAGGCCTATGTCCAGCAGTGGACGTCTCTCGGCTGGAATGATGAATGATGATGATGACATTATTTCTTACGTAAGAAAGGTAGTAGTGCAATCAGCGAAAGTAAAATAAATAATAGTTTAAAAAAACTAAAAACACGCTTTTTATAGAAAACCAAACTAAAAAATAGAAAATAAATTTTAATAAATTATTTTATTTTAAAAAAAGCGTGGGGTGCATGGTGTCAATAGTTATAAATATTTTATTGACAGATATGAGTAGAGTGATTATCATTTTGATAATATCTTAAGAAGCACCCCACGCTTTTTTTTAAATAAAATAATTTATTAAAATTTACTTTCTATTTTTTAGTTTGGTTTTCTATAAAAAGCGTGTTTTTAGTTTTTTTAAGCTATTATTTATTTTTTACTTTTTAGTTTGGTTATGTCTATATCTATAAATATTATGTACATTTATTCTACCAGGGGCGCTTGTGCAGTACCTTCCTAGTATATAATAGCTGGTTTTTCGGCGTGTAATTTTGAACGACTTATGTTTTTTTTTTCTTTGTTTTTTTTAATAATTTTATCAAATTAGTGTATTGTCATCGGTCCTCGATAAATCTACAAAGTTTGAACGAAATCTGGCCGTTTAAAGTAGGTCAAAATCGCTCCCAAAGAAGTCGGTTACAAAGGTTACAAACAAACATACAGGTGAAGCTAATAAAAAGCTGGTAAAAAAGACTAAGGGCCCTTATTAACGAGAGGGTTCTACTCGGGCAGGCGCCGGGCCGGTGCCGGCTTAGCTTGTTCAAGAGTACGCTAGTGCCTGTGTCGTTCCAATCCCCATACCTAACTGACGACCGGGCGGTTTAAAAACGTGCCTAGATTCGGCGGAAAACCGTCTCGTTAACAAGGGGCCTAAACATTAAACAACAACGAACCTATTACAATAATAAACAATCTTTCACAGATAGTCGACGGCAACGCGAAGACCGATGTTTCGAACAGGAAGGAGCCAGGTCTCTTCTGTGGAGAGATAGAACAACCTCAGACGTTCATATCGGAGACCAACTTTGTGAAGATCGTGTTCCACGCCGACAACTTCACTGATCAAACTTACTTTAGCTTCGATTCCAGGTCAGTGAGTGGCTATTAAACTGGTTAATTTAATATAGAACTAAGGGTAGATTAGATTTTAAGTTTCTCGTTCCATTGTTGAAGATAGTTGATGAAGTATTCGAGTTATTAGTTTCGAATTCAATTATGATCTTTCAGGTCTATTCGCGTCAAAATAATTGCAATTTAAATGAATTATTTAGGTATCTACTATGATTGGAAAAGTTTTTGGTATTTTAATTATAACTTTGTTTTGTAGTACACAGCATCAAATTGATCTAGCATTGTTCTTATACTTACTGGATTTAGTAGCCAAATTTAAGTAATTTTAGCATGACTGAAATTTTGCATAAGAGATAGAGATAATCCTGTATTAAAGGCTACTTTTTACAGGATAACCTGTGTCCTGTAAAAACTAGCCATTAACGTTTGAACATAAGTGAGTAAGGTTTTTATTTGTCCTCAATACCTGAAAATGGCTTCAGTATTGAAAATAGAAATACGCTTACCTTCATCTTTACATAGTCACAAAATATAAAGGTTACAGAAGAACCGCTCCCGCCGCATCTTCAATAATAATTACCTAAACCTGCCAGACTCATTAGAGCTTCTACCGTATTGACACTGTAGGTTTTATTTGTGACAATATGAAATTTTATTGACACTGGTTGGAACTCTTTGCAATTTTTTATAACAAAATTTTCCTGTTTGTCTTATCATTTATTTATTTAGACAACACGTGACCATGGAGACTGAACTCTGCTTGAAACTGCTTGAGAATGACTATAAACGTATTGTCCATGTGTGCGTGCGAAAAATGGCGGTTTGTTCTGAGTGGTCTCTCTGCTCGGGCTTGCCGCAGCCTTACGTACTTTGTAACATGGTATAAAACAGTCGCTTCCTGACTTCTGTCAGAAAAAAGTGAGAGCAAATCCGCAAATTCCGTTGCTAAGTGTACATAGGAAGGTACACTTGGATATTTTAAACTACGCAACAGAATCCGCGAATGATTATAGTATATACACATTGCACTCGTGTGAAGACGAGGCAAGTTGCGAAATCTTTTTCAAAATTTCAGCCATGCTTATAGGTCTAAGGTCTGGTCACTCTGGGATTCTGGACGTTACAACATAAAACACTGTATAGCTATCTATATTTTTTTAAGTTTTTAGTCTTTAAACACAGTCCCATTTAAAAATAATCTTAAGTAAACTGACAAAAAGCTATGTAATTAACTAATAAAGATAATACAACATTTACTCAATGACTAAACAAATAGTATGGTAAGTTTATACATTTAATTTCCTCTACAGAGCTGAGCAACAATTTGAAGTGTATCTGCGCTACGGGCAGCATCCGGAACTCTATCCAAATAGAAGAGGGGAAGTTGTAGCTGGGTATGTATGTCTACCTACCTATAGAATTCACGTATTAGAGAAACACAATTTAAAAGTTCTATCGTTATATTGCGATAAACAGGATCACGGCGGAGCGATAGCCGTTTCGCGCGGTAGTGAGTGACGCATACATCATATTTCTGTCTCGGACGTTATAATTATTTTTATATTTCTACATTAAAATATTCACTGGTTTTAGTTTTACAATAATAATAATCGTTTATTGCAGGCAAAAACCCATATACAAAAAATAAATTAAATAAATATAAAATACAAATTTAGGTTTTGTTAAAAGTACAACAATGTTTCTATAATAATGTGCGTCACATACTCGTAAGGTTTATTTTGTAGGTACAAATTGAATTTAATTTACACTCATAAAAATCAAAATAATAAAATGATTTACAATTCTAAGAAAAAGGCAAAGGGCTCAAAGGGCATCAAAAAACTCGTCCACATCGCTGTCAATGGGACACGTGCCCAACAGGCTGGCACCATTGCCACGTTGTATGGCAATGCTTATTCTTTGACCCAAGAATAGACCAGCCTTCGGGTCACGTGAGGAGTCGACCAGCCGCTTGGCGATGTTCCGAAAAACAATATGGGCACTCGGACCCCGTGGCCCTAGAGTTTCCAACCCAAACGGCTCAAATATATAGCTTCCAAGAAGGTTATTATATTTGCGCCGTTTGAGGTTTTCGGCACCTGCAGCAGCCGCCCCAGCACAACACGTTGTGCTAGGAAGATGAGATGGCGCAAGGGTGTCGACACATGTTGCGTCCCACACCAAAGGCCTACCCAACTTCTAAGGCATTATGGTCATCCCATCTGGTCTCTTCCCATCGTCACGTGCCAACCCATTGGGTTCTAAAATAGCAGGCACCCCGGCGGTGGCAAGAGCACGACGGAGGATGTCATTGAATAAATAGTTTTTCTTTCTTTATTTCAGAACGAATGCGACCTTATAAGCATAGATATTCTGTAAATATTATTAATGTTTAAATCTTTTAATCACCAATAAAAACCTATAAAATAAAAATAAAATATAAATATGTATTGGCCGTTTGAGTTGAATAGAAGAAGGAAGTAACAATAAGGAAAGAACAAAACTAGACTAGAGCTTAAAATCTGCTTATTAGATTTTCTTGAATCATAGCCAAGTACGCTCTCGATTAAAGTAACCATTTCATTTAAAAAAACTTAATTAGTCTAACTATTCGGGAGCTATGGTGCTACAGAGAAACACACAGATACACATGTAAAACTTATAACGCCCCTTTGTTTTGGTGGGGGTTAAAAATCTTCCTCGATGATTTTAAGTGAACTGTCAGTCTCTAAAGTTACAGTTTACCTTAAGGTCTTTTCATTAAATAGAACTCACGGAGTTTTTTCAGAAAATACCAGTTAGTAGAGTATGGCAGAGTCAAGAACGTAAATCACTCGTGAGTGGATGAAAAAATAAAACGAATTGCCATTACTAGTGTAGGGCCTCTAACAATATCGATGAAACCTTATATACTTGCGTCGTGTTTTACGTATATATATTTCTGAGAAACAAAGTTTACTGTTGTAATTGGAGAAGCGAAGTAAATTGTAAATGTTTGAAGTTTAATTCGAGATGTAGAATCAAATAATGAAGGTACCAATAATGTACATGCCAATGAGAAGAAAGACGAGCAGTTTACTGGAAACTCCTTGAGGTGGGTTTCTGAGTACCTGATATGTCGATTACAAAAAGATTTTTTACTAAAGATGGTATAAAATTATCTTGATATTTTCTTTTAAGGGGCTATTTACAGATTTTAAACTGACAATCACGTCTAAATGTGCAGTGTAAATGATTAGAACATTATCTTAATCATATAGAAAGTGAATATATTTGATTAAGTTCATATTAAATAGTTTAATTAACTCGTGAAGTTGTGTATGACGCGAACAAAACATTGACAATCACACAAAATCTACCACGTATAATTAAACGAAACTTACACTACCTTACAGATAATTTTACTATATATCTTTTAGTAAACGCCTTTTTTTAAATTTTGAAAGAATACTACTTTTATTTAATTTTTTCGACTAAACTTTGACAGTTTTGGACGCAGAACTGATGCAGAACGGACGCAGTCTGCGCCCAAAACTCTCAAAATTTAGTCGAAAAAATTAAATAAAAGTAGTATTCTTTCAAAATTTAAAAAAAGGCGTAGACTAAAAGATAGATAGTAAAATTATCTGTAAGGTAGTGTAAGTTTCGTTTAATTATACCTGGTAGATTTTGTGTGATTGTCAATGTTTTGTCCGCGTCAGACACAACTTCACGTGTCAATTAAACTATATAATATGAATATAATTAAAAATATTCACTTACTAAATGATTAAGAGAATGTTCTAGTTTAACATATATTTTTTTCAAATCATTTACACTGCACATTTTGACGTAATTGTCAGTTTAAAATCTGTAAAAGTCGTTTAATAGCCCCTTAATATTGTCTTATCCACTTCTGCGGGTCTTAATTGGTTAGTCTACTACAGCTATTCTTCTCATTCATCAGTTTTTCAAAATAGCCTTTCCAACTATCCCTTATATCCTCATCATTCGAACGAACCATTCCAGTTACGACTTTTATACATCTTATCTGACAAACAACATGCGCGTTCCTCTCTCTAGCTCTAGCCACCTGGTATACTCCTAGTTCTAGCCAACAGTTTGGCCTGCTGTATTATCCAGTGCATCATACATCTTATGACACTGACACTCTTGACACTCTTGCTATGACCACACGCTTTCTTGACTTTTTTCCTTAGAGAATCTTGCTCAGACTTCTTTACTGCTACTTTTTTGTGCGTTCATTACACATTTGATAGTCTTTGTAATATTTCCCTGTCTCTATAATTATAAAGTAAGCATGGCTTTACATAAATAACAAACCGTGAAGAAAGGGAAAGTCAATAATCCACAGTGTCTCTTTCTTTATAGCCTCATCACTGCAATCTCAATCACATGCAAATCAAAAAGATCTTAAAGGAATTTGACACAAAGGTGGCTTGGGATCTGAAAGAGGGCGTAGGTTACTTTTTATTCCGCCAGTTGGTCTGCGTCCACAACAACCTACAATTACGTGAACAAATAGTCCAGTGCCAGATTAACAAGTTTCTCTCAAGCGATAATTATTGGAATGCATCAGAGAGTTAAAGCTTCGTGAACGTTAGCTACGGTTCCGTTGAACTGTAGCTTTTTTTCAAGCGATCAGCTGACGTATATATAAGACACCATGATTGTTATAGTCAGGTGTTTTTTTTTTTCAAGACATTGGGTTAGCTAAAATTTTACCTAGTTTTTAGTTAAGAGGAAATGATTGAATATATTTTTTACCTCCGTGCGTGGAAGGCTACCGCCGCTCATTCTCTCCACGGATCCGCAGCTGACGTTCACTAGGTTTCATAATATTATTTTCCCATGTGTCTCACCAATTATTTATCATTCGAGAAGAAATAATTGATCATATTTTTACCTGGCTCCTGGACTAAAAGTCGCGGAGAAAACATAGGGAATAACGAAAGAATTTAAAATTGGTTCTTCTCATTTTACACACATAAGCTCCTAACGAGTCCTAATAACAGATTCATAAGTACACACCTACAGAGGGTGAATTCACAACTAACAAACATTACCTTGGCAATTCAAATTACTTTAAAAAGATTATTTCATCGAAATCAGATAAAACATGAAACAAAATGTGTTCGGAGTTCCACAAGGAACTGTCGTGGGCCCCGACTGTATTTAAATTATTTGCCAAATTGCGATGCCGGCTTCAAAGGGAATTCAGACGTACGTGATCAACATTTTAAAGTAAATCGCTTGGAAAAGCTATTCCGCATTGTCTACGTTTACTTTTGAGTGTGATCGAGTCTATGTGTTGAGATCACAAAGGGTGTTTTGAAAAGATCACGTTTCTGTTTATTATAGTGTTGAATCAGAAACTAGACAGTTTTGTGAATATTGAAAAGTGAAAGATACCGTGAAAAGAATTCACGAGTATTTTCGAAAAAATAAATTTTGAAAAGATAATGATGATCAATTGGTCCTATATCTATATAGTGCTAGTAAAACGGGGCAAGTGAATACCGGATTCCCAACTCATGATAATAGGAGGAACCGTGCGGTTTTAGTCTGTAAAATCCTTCCAACTACGCTACATAATTTATAATACACTCATCAAACCGCACCTAGACTATCTAATACAAGTATGGGGACAGGCCGCTGTTTCACATCCTCATGACCTCCAAATAACGCAAAACAAAGCAATTAAAACTCTGTTTAATTACAATTACTTAACACCTACGAAAGAACTTTACATTAAAACTAAACTATTTAACCTAAAAACATCATATACATACCATACATGCATACTAATAAAGAAAATTCTAACTAACAAAATACACTCACAAATCACATTCAAACGCAAAACTTCGCTAGGAATAGGGATAGTATAGAACTGCCTTCAGTAAGAACTTTATACGGGAGAAGAACTATTCAGTTTGAGGGAGCGCAGCTTTATAATAAGTTACCTAAAGAAATAAGAGACTCGTCATCAATGAACATTTTTAAAAATAGGTTAAAGTTGTATTTGACCAACCAACAATAAGAAACGACTACCCACTGCATGTACGATAGATCGAACGACAACTATGTTTATTACTTAAGATATTATATTTTTTATTTGTCTTCGTTATGTTTCTCATATTTAAGTGAACTATGTATGTTCTTTTTGAGAAATAAACTTCTTTAAACCGAAATCTTACTCCCTCCGTTCTCCCCAAACGGAGAGTATCCATAAAGATTTCCTCACGAAAAAAAACAATGAACAGTGGTCAGCTCTAATTGCAATGACATTTAAATCCATAAAGATCAATTAAACAAACTGCCTAACCTTTTCTCAACTGTGTCCTTGTCACAGTCTAACCGAATGCAGCTGAATATATAGAGCGCTTGCCTATCTGACTTCCACAACCCAATCACTGGGTAACACGATACCTCATGGTAAGACTGGTTCTCAGACTATCTGGGTTCTGACTATCCATAACGACTGTCAATGTTCAACGAATGACAGCTAGAATCAACGGCTTTACGTGCTTTCCGAGACGTGCAGGGGTCTCGGTATGAAATGGAAGATCACCCATCCACGAATCGACCGCAGCAAGCATAACTTAACCATGCATGACCTAACACCATACGGCTTTTATTTAGCCATGAGCCCTAGCAATAAACGTCAATTAATTAAGGAAAATTATAATAAACAGCCCATTAAAAAAATAAAACCCTTTTAACAAAAAACGGTATATTCATTAAAATCTGTGTAATAAAAACCGTAAATAAGTTCGGCAACAGTTAATTCGGGGAATGATAAATTGTTATTTGTTGCCTCCGAATGTTGGTGGCGAAAGTTTTCAATAATTTAGTATCACATTTCGAACAATTTATATTCTCGTTTATAACAAAACAAATATATTTGAAAAGGAAAGTTCACGTTTTATATTACCTACTCTAACTTTTCTATCGAATCTAAAAGCTTGCTTTTTATAATATTATACCAACTGTGCCCGCGGCTTCGCTACGTGGTTAGGTCCAATTTAAGGAAATAAGTATTGTTTTTTTTGTTTGCACGGAAACCTAATTGAATATAAAAGTAGCCTTAGTTACTCCACATCTACATCGTCGTACCTCCGTCTACATCTGCTAGATAACTGATGTTATAAGGAATAACTTAGGATACTACTGGCAGATGCCGTCAAAATCGGTCAAGCCGTTCCAGAGATTAGCCGGAACAAACAGACAGACAGACAGACAACCATTTTTTTATTTGTTAATTTGTATAGATGAAAAGTCGGTTTATTTTGTGAAAATCTGTGTCGTGGGTGCAATTCATCATATCAGCCGTGGAACTGCCGGACATAAGCTTCATACTCATACCATTTATTGCATTCCACAATGTTTTAAGCCCCCTCTATAGATTTCCAAAAGAACCGGTTGGAAGCGACTTGCATTCAGGCTGTTTCTGCGATCTTAATCAGGTTGTCTGTCAACCTAGTAGATGGACGTCCTATACTGCGCTTGGCGGTGCTTGGTCTCTATTTGAAAACTTTTCGGGTCCATCAGCCATCAGTTCTGCGTGCTATGGACTCTTGTACTGCCACTTTAACTTGCTGATGCGCTGGACTATGTCCGTGTGTTTATAAACATGTGAACTCACAACCTATAGGCCATAGAAGAGGCCAGAGGCTCATTGACAACGACTCCCTGGTTGGGGCTAGGCTCCAGAGCCTTGAACATCGCCATACCGTTGCTAAAATATCGGTCTTTTATCGGGTACATTTCGGAGAGTGTGTTTTGGAATTGCACAATTTAACTCCCCCATCCCTTTTTTTATGATTATGATAATATAATTATGATAATTATTAAGATATGATTTTATAACTTTAACGTGTGAATTTGTGTATCTGTCTGTGGCATCAAAGTTCCCGAAAGAATGGACCGATTTGGACACAGTTTTTAGAGAAATCTGATTTTAGGGAGAACTTTTCTAGCTATGTGAGATGAAGATTGGATAAGTCAATCAATCCAGAGATTTCAATTATGATGCCTTTTTCCATTAAGACAACAGAAGATTCTGACACAAAATTCACCTTTCTAGCGTGTGTTCTTGTAATATTGAATTCAAATAAATAAGAAAATGAAAAACCCAAATATTTATTTGCTTAAGAACTGCTGCTTTTGCTTTTTTACTCTTTGGAGGATTTTTCTGTGTTGTTTGTTTTTAAGAGAACTGTATAACAGCACACTCCATACAAAACATAGTTTATTCATATTTTTGTCAAGGAGTAATTGGTATTTGAAATCTTACACGGTATTTTGTAAACAGGTTAAGGGCACTTTAATCTAGGTTTATGGTTAGTCATTTTGAAATGATTTTACGGAAAACAGATTAAACACAAGGCTTGATATGCTATCTACTTTCATCGAGTTTAGTTAATTAATTAATGCAAGATTTTATAAAAGCTTAGTTAAAAAAAGAGTGTCCGTGGAGTTTCTTGCTCGTTCTTATCCACAGATACCTTAGGTTTTGGAACGAGCAACTAACTCCACCTTTTTACTAACTGACTCCTTGACAGTTCAAAAGTGCCTGTAAATAGTTTAATTTAAACAAATGCTTTGACTTTTATTACCTATTGACCAAAATCTACATTTGTATGTAGTGCTTGATAGCGCTGTGTCGATAATATGCCTTCAACAATCAAATTAAAACGAAACGCGCAAGTAGGTACTGCAAATGATTTCAACACCTTGCACGTCTTCAAAAACGATAAGTACTTCAGGACGTGACCTGAAACTTTCCAACCCTGTCATAACGTCCAAGAACCTTGCCCAAAGTTCGGACACCCAATTACCATGCCAATAAATCACTAACTCAATACTTCAAATCATCACTCGGCGGCGAGCACTGCATAAATCAAGTTCGATTTGCCAATTACTTAAAAGGCTTATCCCGAATGTCGCGAACGTTCTAGCATCATTCTGACTAGCTCCAAATGGCTCCACTTTGGTGGGTACGTGACTGAAATGGCTTATAAATCGTGTCGAATTGTCGGCTCGGGCTCACTGCCCACCTATTATTGCAGCCACATTGATATATGCTTTGTAATCAAGTACTCGAATTAAAGTGAGTGAGGTGCGTAGTTGCTGATTCTGGGATTTCGCTTTTTTTTTAAATTTGGGAGCCCTTTTTGATGGCACGTGAAAGGGTGCTTTTGGGAATGTTATTTATATACGTGAGTGTGCAGATTTTTTGCAGCGTATTTTGTTTTGCTGACGCATTTTTTATAACTGCTTTTGGGTTCTATGTCAACATGGTTAAAGTTGCAAGTCATTTATTTATTTATTAAGGTTTTGCTAGCAGCTTTTGTGTGCATTGAATCTTTACAGTATACTTACTATCATCCTCGTGGTAAGAGCGAGTGCGTACTGCAATGTTTTACCCGGGAAATGCGACACATTTTTTTTTTAAGTTACAAACTTTTAGAGTCATTAAAAAATCGCAACGATAATGCACTAAAAGTGATTTATACATTGGCTTTATAAAATCGTAGCACAGTGTGTACGAGCTATTATACAGTCACCAATCCTACTGTGGTAATTAGAAACGCAATAGGGCAAGATTTTTTGGGAATGATAGCATATGGCTTTTGGTTATCTGCTGGGTTTTAATATTTTTGCACAGAACCCTAAATCTTTCTCTAAAATAAAATGTTACTTCTGATAACATCAGCAATCTGCCCGTGAAACTCCCATCAAAATCGGACCAGCAGTTGCAGAGATTAGCACGAACAAGCAGTCAGGCGAAAAAATGAAAAGTTGTCAGTAGTTTTATCGTATAAACATTAAATATTATGCATTTAGTACTAAGTTGTATGTTGGATATTACAGACAGACCATTTTTTTTTACTTATATGTATACAGGGTGGGGATGGCAATAGCACAAAAAAGGATCATGGTAGGATTTGGTAATTTGGTGTAATTGTTTATATTGAGCATCAATAATATTAAATTATGACGCCACAAGTTGCCGCTCTTCTCACAAGTTAGAAAACGAATATTTCATAAATGGTGTTATAAATGTTGGTTACATTTATATGCGCTTTAGTATATCTAAACTTTTTCGTTGAATTTCGTTTTTAGAATTTATTTAATAGTTTCAAAATATTCTTATGAACTAGTATTACCAGTATTTAATTTTTTTTTTCGTATCGTCGTCCCCAACCTGTATATATAAAATTAGTTAATCTACTTATCTATAAGATTAACTAATTTTAGCAATCAACACTAACAGTAACAAGATTCAGATTCAGAAACACTTACTACAGTAAAACGTGCTCCTGCCAAATTGTAAAATTCAACCATTTTAAAAGTCAGCGATTCAAAGATCCCGTGTAAGAATAATTATGAAGAAGAATCCCAAAAAAAAACAGCGAGAAATCTCCAACTAAAATGACAGGCTTAATGATTTCTTTTAGCTTTGTTAGCGAATTAACTTAATGAACGAACGAACTAATTTTTCTCAGGTCGTATTGCGAGAGAGTGTTCCGGGATTGTCGGCTGCAAACGTGTTATGTACAGTCGGCCGCCTACCCTGGAGTCTATCCAAGAAATCTTCATTGCAGGCAAGTCTATTACCGTATTTTATTGTTTAACAGCTATCGGGTGTTACTCCCTTTACTCTAAATTGGTGTTAATTATGGATAGTGGTGTAAATACATATTGTGAGCACTTTGTACTTTAAAGCTACCATATAAGAGGTATGTCTTTCATTGACTTGCTGATGGTGGCGCATGTGTTAATCATTCGGTTCCCTACACGATGGTTGAGCTAAATGGTGCCGTTAAGGGGGGCCGTCAGTTGGAACTGGTCATCTCTTAGCTGTCTCGGTTATTTTAAATGTATTTTGATTTGATTTGTATGACTATGTTTTTCTCTAGACCACTTTCAAAGTGAACAACTTGTTACATTGTTCTCATTAAGTAGTTGTGTGTGAGTGTTGAGTGGAGTTTCTAGCTCGTTCTTCTCCATAGAAATCTACGGTGTAGAACGAGCAATTGACAACCTTGACAATTCAAGAGTGCCTGTAAATGGTTTATTTGAAAAACATGGTTTTGAGTATTTAAAAGCTTTCTTTATACAAAGCCATTCGATTATTATTGAAATTGCATGCATTCTCTGAATCGATAGTCAAATATCGATTTGGTAATAGAGAATGGTATCGAATGGAAATGAATGGACATTGAGTGGGTATAATTTAACAAATATCAGTTTGTTATGGTCCCACTGCAGGACAAAGACGTCTTCTTATACAGAGAAGGCACGAGCATTAATCACCACGCTCTTTCAAGGCAGATTGGCGATTTCAGTATAAGTTCAGATTTCCTCACGTTGATTTCCTTCACCAATGTCAGAGATGTCCAAGATAAACTTGGAACAGCCACAAAGGTACTTGGCCGGGACAAAACCCGCAACTTCTTAATTAAAAAAATAATTATCATTACCCAAATTAGGTCTTTGAGGCCAATAAATTAGATGGCAGTGAAGTATCACTTGAAAGTCATGGAGCATAGTAGAAATTTTGATAAGGGTAAAACCTGGCTTGGACAAATGTGTTTGTATAGGCCCAGAGCGTTAAGTATTGTTTGTCATACGCTGTTTTCCCGGTACAGTTTGAGACGACAGCACTTTGTATTCTTTACGTCAACTCCCAACAGTTTCATTTTTATTATAAAAGATAACACAATGCTTCGGAGACCCAAGAGTGACAAAGGAAAATGTAACACACCCTTCACATAGTTCTTCTAAATTCAATGTGTGGTATTTTGTCTATGGTGTAAAACATACAAAAAATAAAACTGTCAGTTTGTAATCCATCACGTGATTGCGATCATTTTTTTGTTTTAGACCATACCTGGGAAATTACTAGTTACGAAGACATTAAAGACCCAAGTTTTCTTTTACGAAGCCAACTTTCAATTTTTAAGCTATTGCATAGGTTTATCGCGGGCTTTGACGCGGCGACCGAATCAAGAAATTCCGTAACGAAAATAAAACCTGACACCCGCCACTCCGCCTACCATGTAGCTTGGCCGAGCGTTCGCTTAACGTGTATGTTTATGGTATATTTAATCATAATACATATATAATCTTTGACTTTTGACTTTGACTTTGACATTTGACCTTGACTTTGACTTTGACTTTGACTTTGACTTTTGACTTTTTACTTAGACTTTGACTCAAAAATCAAAAGTCAAAGTCAAATGTCAAAGTCAAAAATGCTATGCAATAGCTTTACCGCGGCAGTCCCCGAGTGCCACAGTGTATTTTTACTTTACTTTGTATACTCCATGGACCTAAGCACTCACGGAATAGGAAAAACAAGTGTAAGTGCCCACGCAGATCAGTCGCGCGTGTCACAATTATGCGGAAGAATGTGTATAATAATAACAACCTTTGCCAGTAGTAATAAATCTTAATTTTATATAAATCACAAATTCAACTTTGACGAAAAGCTCAGTTGTTGTTCAAACAAAATGAAGACTTATTAAAACTAACGAAAGTTGTTATTATTTTACATATTTACCGCATAATTGTGACATACGTGGGATAGCTGTCTGGGCACTTTCACTTGTTTTTTCTATTCCGTGTGTACCCACGTAAGCAAATTGTTTTATACCAAACATTAAGGTCGTTTCCGAGCACTTATTATTGTTCAGTGCTTCATAGTTAAATGACTTTGGAATATCTCTTAACACCTTGTATAGCAATACCTCGAAACAGCTTCTCAAAGTGGTGTTGGCTGACTAATTTCGTGCGAACTAAGTGCTGACCTCTCGACGATTCATAAACACATCATCGCATTGATGTCAAGAACATGTTGAAGACATAAGTGATATAGTGAGCAATCAACAGGGGGCAATTTTGGTAAACTTTAGGACCGTTTGCTTTGTAATAGCTGTTATAAATGCCTCTATTTTTCCTACATTTTTTACATTGATTGTCATTGTTTTTAATTACGATGATTGGCCTTCTGATATTAGCTCTGAAACCAAAATAAAGAATGAACTAGGTGGAGACGATGGATGGAAGATGGATGATACTTCGTTGATGATTAGTTTCTACTAATCATCAACGAAGTATCAAAATACTCCTACTGATGTCTCAAAAGAATTAAAAACGTTTACACTGCACGATACCTTTCTCATATAACTTGTTAAGTCTAAAATCTTGGTAATGAATGAACCGAGAAAATTTTAAACCTCTCTTTATATTCTAAACTGACTCTAGATTTAAATATCTTGCGTATACACATTATAATATATTTAATTAAAACCGTCTCATTGATTTTCACTATTCTGGACTTGTATGAGATAACTGTGGCGTAAAAATATAATAATGTAAATGTAGACCACTAATTTGGTTTTTTTTTTCTAGGTACCATCTAAACACAAGACTGCCGTACATAAAGTTGTACATAGAAAACGAAGAATTCAATATAGATGGGCAGCGATGTGAAAATATCATGACTTGTCCTATGAGACCTATTACGTCCGGTAAGTAGTCCAAATATTTGTAGAACTTGATTAAAAATACACAAGATAAAATGCTTGCCTTCAATGTTGTATATACATTGGGATTCTCATTTAGATTCTAAGGAATTGCTTTTATATTTTTATTCGCTCCTAAGTCCCCAATACGGACTTTATCGTGAGCCGATAAGTCTACGTTAAGTAGCCTTTTAGTGCCAAGTAAATGTTGTTAGATAACATTAGTGAAATTACTGGCAGACTATCGACTAAGCTTCTAAAAATATCCTGTTATTTGCCTTGCTTGTAAAGCCAAGAAGCCTTAGCTGTCATTCGTAGATCCCTGATAGTCGTTACGGGTAAGCAGGAGCTCGAAATTCGAATAACCAGTCTTACCAATGGGTATCGTGTTACCCAATAACTGTGTTGTGGAGGTCAGATAGGCCATCGGTCCATGTAAAACACTGGTATTCAGCTGCATCTGGGTAATCTGGAAACCGTCCCCAACAAAGTTGGAAAAAGGCTAGGCAGATAATGATGATTCTGTATAGAACAAGCAACGATGACTTTAGTAACTGAATTTTACTTATTCTGAAAATAAATCGACCTTTGTGAGAAAATTAGTTTTCTAAATAAAGCTCCTTGAAACGCTAAGAAATGGGTAAACTTCTAAAAATACACTACTATTCCTTGATTATGTTACTATTTACTCCGAAATAGTTTTGTATGTTTTAGAAAATTTCAATAATAAGAGAGAGCTTCACAACACAAATAGACAAAACACACGCGTGACATGATTCTAATCTTAGCTTTGGTGCTAGAGGTCGGTAATCAGTAATTTAAGCAATAAATAAAGTATTATTATCATTCTCAATGTTTTTGACATGACTCGGGTCCATGTGGACCATTGAGAGGCATACGAGACGCTGAAGCCAACTCGCAGAGACCCATTTGACACTTAATCTTAAATGAAATTAAATAAGACACATTATCCTTGTATACCAAAGGACAACCCCCGGTTGGTAGACTATTAGAGGATATAGAAACAGTAAATTGGTCTATGGTTTTGGTGATTAAAGTGGACTTGGTTACCTGCCACCATGTAAAGGCTATGGCCCCTGCCAGACTAATGTTATAGAAAAAATGGCAGGGGGTGACTTGCCAAGTCACCCCCTGCCATTTGACAAGTCACCCCCTGCCATTATTTTTCGTGTACGTGACGTGTATTTGAATGTTAAGAATTTTCAACTAACAGAACATAAGAAATTTACTTTTTGTACTTAATTAAGTACTAATGCAATCAGTCCTAAGCATAGGAAAAGAATTAGAACTTGTTTCTCTCACTTAATAAAAAGATACAGGGAAAAAACTAGTAGCGTAATAAAGAAAAAATGGCAGGGGGTGACTTGCCAAGTCACCCCCTGCCATTTGGCAAGTCACCCCCTACCATTTTTTCTATCAATAACATTAGTCTGGCAGGGGCCATAGCCATAATATTAAGATTTAGTATTTTCGAATAAAATAATAAAATGTTTATTGTTCAAAAAGAGTTACACTCATCGTTTGTGTGTCACATCCCACACTAGGATACCCTGTGTCGTGGGAATCAGTCTCTTTCGTATTATGAAACAGATACAATTACAATTCGTGTTAGTACTAACAAAAAAAACAAAATAGAGAACAAAAAGCGGCCAAGTGCGAGTCAGACTCGCCCATGAAGGGTTCCGTAGCAGCAAGTAACATAATATAAAAGTTTTTTATATTTGAGTTGATTGAATGAAAGGTAAATTTCGGTTTACGATATAAAAAACTACTTACTAGATCTCGTTCAAACCAATTTTCGGTGGAAGTTTACATGGTAATGTACGTCATATTTTTTTTTTAGTTTTACCATTTTCTTATTTTAGAAGTTACAAAGGGGGACGGGGGACACATTTTACCAATTTGGAAGTGTCTTTCGCGCAAACTATTCAGTTTAGAATTTTTTTTTATTAGAAACCTCAAGTTTCATTTCTAGGTGTGGGGAACGCCCAAAATGTATTGTTTTTTTTTCTATTTTTGTGTGAAAATCTTAATGCGGTTCACAGAATACATCTACTTACCAAGTTTCAACAGTATAGTTCTTATAGTTTCGGAAAAAAGTGACTGTGACATACGGACGGACAGACAGACAGACAGACATGACGAATCCATAAGGGTTCCGTTTATTATCATTTGGCAACGGAACCCTAAAAATTGTGACTGATTTGAGTGATAAGTGGGTTGTTCAGAATGACACAGTGTTATGTGAGGCTTTTATTGTAAGTGTGAGTGAGAGAATGGGGATGGAAATGTGTGTGATGATACACATAACAGTCAGTGATTACTTCAGTAACATTGCTATTACTTATTCTAAAAATAAATCGACCAGTCTGAAAAAATAACTTTTTTCAAAAAAAAAGCCAACCGCCTTCAAAAACTAAGTGATAAATAACTTTAGCACAGAACACACATTACTTTAGTTTCGGAAGTCGGTGGCAATACAAAACAACAAACAGAACAAAGCCACCGCCACCGACTTCCGAAACTAAGGTGTTTACTGTGTTAAAGTTATTTCTAACTTTTTAGTTTTTGAAGGCGGTTGGCTTTTTTTTAAAGATTTAATTTTCCGTGTTTTAGTATCGCTTTAACATTCAAATCCATAAACAAACGACGACACAGTTAAAACAGAGATTGAAAATCCTCTAAAGATTAAAGAAACTAAAACGTCATCTATGTAATTTTTTTGGGATAATGTTGATTTTTTCAAAAAGCGATATGCTTCAAAAAAACAGTTTCTATAAAATTTATAAGGGACCATTTCGGAATAAACCTATTTGGAACAAAAAAATAATTTTGCAAATCTGTCAATATATGATGGAGTTATGCCCGAACATACATAAAAAAAATATAATTATAAACATCGGAATTGATAAGTTCCTCCTTTTTGAACTCGGTTAAAAATAGTTTTCCAGAAACGCTAAGCAAACGACAAAACTTCTAAGCAGAATAGCAAGATATTTTCGTGCAATTGGTTGGTTAATATTCTGTACATGTCATAACAGGCAACGATTACTTTTTCAATTGTTTATTATTTATAGAGGATTTCGGAATCGACCAGTGTGAGAAAATTTGTTTCCTAAATACAGCTTCATGAATCTACTAAGCTTCTAAAAATATCCAGCCATTATTTAGTAACATAATTTACAAAAAAGCTTTTTACAAAAAAGACAACCGCCATCAAAAAGTGAGAAATAACTTTAGCACAGAACACACATTGACTTTAGTTTCGAAATTCAGTGGCTTTCTTCTGTTTGTTGTTTTGTGTTGCCACCGACTTCCGAAACTAAAGTCAATGTGTGTTCTGTGCTAAAGTTATTTTTCACTTTTTGAAGGCGGTTGTCTTTTTTGTAAATAGCTTTTTATTTTCCGCTTTTTAGTACCTCCTTCTCATCCAAATCTATTAAGAAGAGATTGAAAGTTAACTACTACAAAGATTGATGAAACTAAAACGTCGTCTATGTAAAATTTTTGGGTATTTGTTGATTTTTCAAAAAATGCTAAATCAATTTCGATAAAATTTATATGGGACCACCCCTGAAGCATACCCTATCCATAAAAAAAAGAATTTTCAAAATCGGCTTACGTTTGCCGGAGAAATCGCGTAACAAATCGCGCACATACTTAATGCAAATTTAAGACTTATACGGTTTTCTCATGGATGCCATTGTCAGAACTGGACCAAAATAGCTTTCAAATAAAAAAAGAATCATCAAAATCGGTTCACCCAGTCCCAAGAAATCAGGTAAAAAACAATAAAAAAAAAAAAAAGAAATACAGACGAATTGATAACCTCCTCCTTTTTTGAAGTCGGTTGAAAACAGGTAACTATTATTCTTAGGCAACTTCAAACCTACCTATTCTAAAAACAAACCGGCCAGAGCGAGAAAATTAGTTTTCTAGACAGCTCCTTGAATCGCTAAGCAATTCTTAAACTACGTTTACTGCTGACTTGAATAGGCCACTTTGCTGAACGTACAATCGTTCAGACGGAATCACCAATTCGAACGTTCAATTCTACTAAAAAGGCAATCGAGGAAGCCAGTCCGGTTGAATGTGTCTATCAGAATAGGCCTGCATCAGCAACTAGTGCTGGCGCGTTATTGATAAAATGAGATTGCACTTTGATCGTGTAAATAGAAGCCGTATGTTCGACTTTTGCTTTACCTTTTCCTGTATGGTGTCGAGCTTCGATCAATAAATCTGGTTTGGTTTATAAATAAAAGTTTGCTTATGTGGCTTTGGTATTTAGTCTATATTAGAAAAGGTGTAGTACTTATAGCATTACACCCTTTATAGTAGTGCATAAGAACGGTGGTACTTATAAAAATGAACAACTTTTTACTACAGATCAAACCTTGAATTTAAAAAAAAAGTCAGCTGTTGTTTACATTTCGTCGAATTATGCAAACAAAGAGTAGAGAAAAGCTGATTTCATTCCGCGATTTCACGTTTCGTCCCATTGTAAAAGTTGTTTATTTTCATGTGTACCTACTGTACTACATAGTACTCTCGTAAAGTGCGTCTCAATTTTAACCTAACACGTTGTATATACTTTTCAAAATAAAAAATACGGCTTGCTACAGTCATATATACATATATTTTTACAATTTACAATTAATATAATGTATCTGAAGTCCTGCCAGGTTACTAAGTAACCTATTCACCTTAAAACGTTCGCCAGCCCAGGGGTGTGATTCTGTGAGACCTCATTCTAAACTTCGAATCTGAATCCGCTGTGAGTTTCTTGTTTGGCATTCTAAAAACTCGGTTGATAATTCGAATTTACACTAGCGCCACCCTAGCGAGCGTGCCAGCGAGTTGAACTAAATTGACAGGAAGATTTTCACAGATAAAGTATGAGATGACGTAAGAAGTGGCATTCTGTAAGGTAATTTCCCCGTCACTTCGACGCTCACTTCGCACTCGAACCCGATTCAAAGTGTCAAATATATCAAGGTCATTTTGAACCTTATGCGAAGTGAGAGTGAATAGCGATGTGAGATGCGAGTTGTTGTTTGAATTTTACAGAATCGACCATGGCTGCCATGAAATAATTATAAATATTGCAATAAATTGGAGACATCGTATTTGTGGACTCATCATAACGGCAATGATGAAAGTGTATTATGACAAAAGTGTTTTTTGATTACCAATCTAGTTTGCAAACTTGTAAAGAACAATATACAAAAAAACAGTCTCCAACCGGCTCCAAAATAATTCCTTATCCAAGTAAAACACTCCAAGATCACAATAACCATTTCCCTCTACATTTTCTACTTAACACAGCAAGGTGTTATAAGTTATGAAGATCATAAATATCAGCTATCCAATAACCGCTATTAAATCAGTGCCGACCTGCAACTTGGTAGATATTAAATTCTTAGACCGCTCTCGACTTTACCCATGTTTTAGAAAGGCTAGCGTATTGAAAAATTGTGTCACAGTAAAATGGAAACAGAGTGTCAGCTTTATACAATTAACTATTAAACAAAAAATAAACTAAGATAATAAGGCATCAAAAAATTCCTCCACATCGCCGTCATCTGGGAATGTGCCCGCATAGACTAGACGTAGTAATATTTTGATTGAAAACTATACTTGCATAACATTTAGATATTTTCATGATGAAAAATTCAATGACATTTGACATGACAAAAATTTTCGACCCGTTTGAGGTTGAAACCCTCGGGTCGTGGGACCCGATCGCTCATCTCCTTTTTAAGGAAATTTCCAAATAACCTTTTGGAAATTTCCTTTGACACTTCCCGTGATCCAAGGGCTGATTTTTACATTGCCATCCAACGTGGCAATGCAGCCAGTCTCTTGGAACCAACCAACCTTTTGGAAATTTCCTTAAAAAGGAGATGAGCATTCGGACCCCACGTCCCGAGGGTTGCAACCTCAAACGGGTCGAAAATAAAGTTATCACCAAGGATACCAAAAAATATAAAAAAAAATCGTCATTGTATTTTTCATCACGAAAATATCTAAATGTTATGCAAGTATAGTTTTCAATCAAAATATTACTACGTCTAGTCTATGCGTGACCATTCATTTTATTCCAAGACCCCAGTATATCCCAGTCATTTATAATGTATACGAAAACAACCGTGGGCGTTCCTTTTTAAGCTGTCTAGCTTACAATTACTTGACCATGTACACACGCATGGACACTTAGGGATTGTCTGATCTCTAAGCGGCCATTTTTAGGGTTCCGTATGGGAACGCGTGGAGGTATCGAGTTGAAATTAAAACCATGTACTCAAGTCAACGGTCCCTTGATGCTGTAAACAAATCAACTCTCTATGTTAACGTGAAAAAAAGATACGGCCGTTTATGTCGCAAAAAACGCATTTATAATATTAAGTTAAAGTATGGATTGTAGGTATGGATTAGTATAGAAGTATGGATATGTACTTACAAATATGTACGGAACCCTCCGTGGGCGAGTCCGACTGGCACTTGTCCGGTTTTTTATTTGTATATGCGTGTGTTAACCTATTTTCGCTTATATGATATGGACCTTCTGTAACCGTATATCTTTGTTGTGATGGCAGTCTAGCAGATAGTCTATGATTTGCTTCATCTGTGTTCACATGAATACGAAATCGTGTGTATCGCTTGAGTATATTGAGTGGATGGTTGAGCTTCAATTGGCTCAGCATGTTTTGATAGGTGATCTGAATTTAAAACGATATAGCTTGGAGGAGAGGATTCTGTTTTTATTTTTAGAGTTGAGTGAGGTAAACGAGTTTTGCCACTGTATTTGGCATAACACGTTAGATAGTTTATAACAGCTGAATAGAATGATAATAATAATAATAAATGCTCTTCTCATACAGAAAAAGCCTGAGCATAGATCACCACGCTCGCTCAAAGTGGATTGGCGATTTCAGACATTTTATTAGAAGCACAGGTTTCCTTACGATGTTTTCCTTCAGCGATGTCTGTGGTGTTCAAGATAAACTTAGAGAGTACAAACGCCAGCACAACAAGCCATACCAAACTGTAATTTTTTCCCAATTGGATACTAACCTTATTATTTTGTAACAAAGTTGAAAATCTATCAATGAAAGAATCATGGCGAGAACCATACATTAATTTGTAAGAAAAAAATTTGAATGTTTAAAATATTTTCCAATGTGAAGAATACATTACCAGGAGTAGATTGATATGTTTATCATATTTTTAAACCCCCGCATAATTAAAATATTACGAAATGAAAATAACACTTTTTCGTTTCATCTCGATGCCCATTTTGTGTTAATAACAAAAAGAAAGTGACAAGCAACGTTAACGGATCTATAAAATTGGCAGACAAGAGATGTTCAGAGGCCGGAGCACTTTGAGCTACAACAATCAGTCAAAGAATCATGACAGGATTTGTACAAAAAAAAATAAAGATGTTTAGAGAAGTTGAAATTCTAATTCTTATATTCTTGAGTACCTAAAGAGTATCTTCCGGCATTTACAATATTTTTAAAACCCCCCAAAAAAAAGTAATTTTTTGTCCATAATCAACATTTGTGATATCATTTCCCATAATGGCAATTTCAGGTGTAAGAACTGCGACTGAAACGGCGCCTGTCAGTGTCACTGTTACTGTCAGTTACAAAAATATTGTAAATGCCGGAAGATACTCTTTAGGTACTCTAGAATATAAAAATTAGAATTTAAACTTCTCTAAACATCTTGTTTTGTACAAATCCTGTCAGGATTTTTTGACTGATTGTTGTAGCTTAAAGTGCTCCGGCCTCTGTACATATGAATTGTAAAAGTCACCTTGGTACTTTCCTGATATCTAACTCGCATGGGTACTTTCCTTGAAATTCTCACAAGTCCAGAAAGTGACGCCGCTAAATTTATCTATGAGATAGCATTATGTCGATGACTCCAGTTTTTGTATTAAGTATATATTATATATATTATTAAATCGTGTATAGTGCAAGTAGTTTGTCTAAACATAGGTTAGGTTATGATGGGGCTGACTTGCCTTAAAAGGATAAAAGTCCCTAAAAAATAAAGAATAAAAAAATAAAAATAAAATCTAACTCGCTGTCTGAGGGCGCCTTCAAATTAATCGCGCGCCAGCAGCGCGACAGCAGCGCGACGGCAGCGCTGCTTTGTAAATCCATACAAATAAAGACGCGCGACTACAGCGCGATTGATAGCGGTGCAGTCGCGCTGTAGTCGCGCGTCTTTTTAAGGCGCCCTAATGCATGAGAGGCAAGCTCATTTAATGCTAGGCATCACAACAGCTGAATACTCCAACAGAACTTATGGTCATCATTATCTGTCTAGCCTTTTCTCAACTATGTTGGGGTTGGCTTCCAGTCTAACTGGATGCAGCTGAATACCAGTGTTACATGGGGCGATTGTTTATTTGACCTTCACAAGCAAGTTGCTGGGTTGTGGAGGTCATCGTGCTATTATAATTAGCTTTAAATCGTCTTTATTCAATCAATGTACTTTAGATTAGCTATGCTATTCTCTAAAGTTATTCGTGGCGGCGAACTCGACATCGTGTCAGCTGTGAAGTCGATGTCGAGTTCAGCGACTGTTTAAAATTTGCGAATATCGTTTTTATATTATGGACTGTCAAAAGTGTTAAATTATTTGACCTTAAATAATTCCAGTGGCGATAGCACTGCGTCAGCAAAGGTTAATGAATACGAAAATATAACTCGCCGCTGCGCAGCGTCGAGCTTTAGGTTGTGTTACTTAGAGAATAGCACCAAGGGGGCCCTAGTATTCGATTCTTATCAGTGGGTAATACTAATTTTGCGCCTCGTGTAAAATTTAACCGAAATGTTTTATATAATATTCGTATTTTCAATTCGAAAAAAACTTTTACGAAGCGGGTTAGGCCCTCAAGCCAATTTATTAAAACGTTCTAAATCTAGTTGCCATCTCATGTAAGTGGCAATCAATGTCAAAAATTTAAATAAATAAAACTAATTTTTGACAGATTAAAACTAAGATTAGAATGCGAACGCTTTTAAAAGTACGAAAATTGCCCCTCGGTCTAAACTATAAGGCAGATTTTTTGTATTTCCACTCTTATTCCGGCCTGGGTAAAGTTCCTAATGCAAAAACTGCCTGTAAAACCGGGTCAGGTGTGAGGATTAAAAACTTTGCTCTACTTGGAACGGAGTTCGAAAGACAAAAACTGACTCCAAGGTTTAAAACTTGGACCACTAAGGTCTCGTTTTTAATAAGACGGAATAAGTCTTATGCTGTCTCTGTCACTTTTGGGCATATGGAAGTCACAGCAAGTCTTTCAAGAACCTTATTTGGTGGTTAACACATTTTGCAGCTGAACCCCAATCAATTGTATCAACGTCAATTCACACCTGCCACTCGGTGTGATTTGCAGTGGCCTATATGGAAAGCGCTCAATATACTCCCAGGTAGGCCGCTGCAAACACAACCTAGCAAAATGGGGGATTATAGATCCCATCGATTCCCAGTATGAGTGGGGTGCTCCTCCAGACAATGGCCCACTTACTACAGTGCCCAAAGTGCCCTTTCACTTGCACCTTAGAGGACATTAAAAACGCTACTAATGCTGCGATTAAGAGGAAACACCACGGGCTAGAGAATTGAAAATTAGGTATTTGTAAAATCTATTGCTGTCGCGCGATGACCGAACACGAACCGCAGAGCGCGATAGAGACAACTGCAGCTTTGACCGAAAAGACCTATTAAAAGTACACAAAATCAATGATTCGTAGTCCCCTGATTTCTTCTCCAAAACTTAACCGATTTAACTGCTTTTTTCATTAAAAAATAAAGAAAGGCTTTTGCCGTGTTCCTATGTTTTCTATTTTTTATGTAATCAAGTCTTTGTTTTCTGAAAGTTTGAACACAGCGGAAAATCATGCCAATTTTTTAGGTTTTTGAATATTCATATCTCTTTTAATAATAAATTTATGAGAAAAAGGAAAACATAGGGACATGCCAATAGTAGCCATGGATATTTAAAAATAATTGATCTACTGGCATTACCCAGGGAGGAAACAGGGGACTAGTCTCCTCTTGACTAGTTTAGTTTCTACATTCGGCAAGGAAACTCGGTGTGTTTGGAGTGAACATGATGGAATTGGTTTCGCACTTATCGTATAACGTATCCCGTCGGTATACTACAGAGAAATGGTGCGCTCAGTGTCGCGACGGGCGGCCTCGCGACCTTTTCAAGCTTTTCAAGCGATAATGGTCTTTTAAGTATATATAAGGTGCTATAAAAATATCTGCCACGGCTTTAATGGGAGGTAGTATTGTGTTTAAAGATTACAATAGTGAAGAACATTCGTACCCCAGAATAGTTAATTTAATTTGAGAAAATAAAGTAGTTTAATAAACATTGACTACTCTGCATAACGCGTTTCACAAATTACGCGCGATGTGTCGCTTCGTCAATGAAAATAACTGCTATCTCTTTCTATCTGTTCTGTGAATGAAAACTGAAATCAGCTGATTAGTTCGTCACTATCTAACCTACTAGGTACACAATAATACGCAGGGAAAAAGTGTGCAAGTCTACGTGATGGTTTTATGCGAATAAATCAATTCAAATTTATACGTACAATTTTTTGTATGAAAATAAATATGACAAATGATCAATAATTTATCTTTACTATTGTAATCTATAAAGACAATACTGTCTCCCATTGCAGCCGTGGCAGATATTTTTATAGCACCTTATAGATAAAGTTTAAAATTATTTCACACTGAAAGTGCTCGCCGCGCCGCTGCCGGCCGCTGCTATTCCGGTGTGACTCGGCCCTAACACAATAAAATATTAAACACAACCATCGATTCGAAAAAAAGAAGACATCAATTGAAGTAGAGCAGAAATATATTTCCTTTTCTTTGTACCCAGGGTCAGAAAACTGTCCCTACGACTACATAAGGATATACGATGGCAAGGACGAGTCTGCATCAGTCATCGGCACTTTCTGCGGGATGGGCAAGTTCCCGTACTCAATCATCGGAACTTCCCAGGACCTGTTTGTAGAATTCGTCAGTTCGCCTGCAGGTTAAGTATAGCAATTTGTAAATGGAGTTCATTTGAACTATTTCTTGGTATATTGAAAGATCTTACTAGTACTAATGGGTTGATCTGACTTCGCGATTGACTAGAATGAGCTATCAAAACGCCCCATAGGTTTTATAGGGCAATAAAAAGTGTATCGTCATTTATTTACCAACTCAATTGAATGATTATTTATTGATTTCAAAGTAACTGAAAATATAATTTTATAGTTGTTTGATAAAGAATCGTGTTTTCAAATACCTAAAGTGTTTTTAAATACCTAAATTTTTTTTTAGAGAAATAGTGTAGGTATTGGAATTAGGTATCGGTTAGAGAAGTAGTTTCTAAAAAATAACTTTAGGTACAAAATTACTTCTTAATACATATTAGTGGAGATAGAATTATCTCAACTAATATTTCTAAAGAAGTAACTTTGTTTGTAAGAAGTTTTCTCTGAAACTTAAACGATTATAAAATATTATATTTATAAGCCAGAATACTTTACGTAACTTTTGTGTAACACTAGGTCCACTTCTAAACACCGGCTTCCATTTTAACGTGGGCAACTGGCCTGGCCACGTCGAAGCTCCAGGGTCGAAAGTCGGGACCTGTGACTGGCTGCTAACTGCTGAGACCCTCAAGAAGTCAGGAGACACCGAAGGGATCTTCCTCTCAGTAGCTCATTGGTACCCTCCTCATACCTCCTGCACATACCTGATGCAAGGGTTTCCTGGACAAGTGGTCAGGTTGTATTTTCCAAGGTATGTTGGTGTTCAGGATATTTAGGATTTAATTTCGCCAAAGTTTATGATCAATTTGGTCACAAAAGATTTTAAAGGAACTGCCCCTATTTTTCTTTATGAAGATCACAATTCGGCTATTCATTAGGCAAAAGTTATGAAAACTAAAACTCAAATATCCAATTAAAAAAAAAAACAACAAAATAAGTGATAATATCAATACCCTCTCAGAGGACATTTAGGTGTTCCTATAGATCGGTCATATTTTGGTAAAAAAGTAATTTAACTCAATTAAAGTTTATAGAGGGAATAACGCCAGTAATATCTAGGACACGAATCACTAATTCACCCACCCCACCCACACTTGGTCACTAATTTCCCCGTCAAATTACTTCATTTCTAAATTAAGTTTCGTGTAGATAGATTTTACCTCGGACAGAGGTGAAGCATTATCTCTTGAACACATTCCCAGATGACAGCGATGTGAAGGAATTTTTATGCCCTATTATATTAGTTTTTTTAGTTTAGTTTTTTTGTTTTCAATATTTCATCATTTAATCTAACTATTTCTTTTTAACAGTTTTCGGATCAACCGCATAGAGTCTCCAATACAACCCTGGACTGGTGACTGTGGAGAATCCCTCACGTTATACGATGCTCCAAGACCTGATGATGCTCGCATCATCAAGACTTTCTGCGACACCTTCAGCAGACCCATGGAGAAGCACGATTTTGTTTCCACTGGCAATGCTATGTTTGTCAGGTTCGAGAGCAAGACTGGCAGTTATAGTGGGTAAGTGTGCATCAATTTTAATTTAAAAAAAGAATAGTTACGGGCGCTCGGATAGTGCGTAAAGCCGTTGGTGCCGGCTGTCATTCGTAGATCTTTGATTGTTACGGGTAGTCAGATGCTCGAAAGTCTGACAACCAGTCTTATCAATGTTTATCGTGTTCCATCCATGCTCAATACTAGTGGAATTCATCTGCATCCTGCAAGAAGCCAGATGCAGCCGGTTTCATAGTTGGGGGAAAACCGACCTAGTTGGAAAAAAAGCTAGAGAAAAGACAAATAATGATGCTTATTTGACAGTAAAATAACAAATATTTGCCCAAAATATGCGCTGAGGCGTGGATTTGTGAACAAAAGCCCGATAAACCAAATCAAAGCAGCAGTGGCGGATTTGCAGTCTTGGCCGCCCTAGGCCCCAGGCCATGTAATAAGTACCAGCCGCCCTTTTCTCAGCACCCATCCTATGGACTACATAATGATTTTACTTTATTGCCAACTTTAGTGATGTATAGTGTATGATGATATGTAGTATATGATGCGGTGCAGTGCGGCCCGCCCATAGATATGAGATTTAAATTTCTATGCGCCCGCCATAATAATTATGCGCGGCCCTTTAGAATATGTAGGTACTTTGAGTAATTTCTGTGTCATCATTAGTGAGTTTTTTGTCACGATGGGCCGCAATACCGAGACCCCGATATTCCGGGATTGGAAGCCCTACTAGCCAGAACTACTAGTTCGATTTTTAAAATTCTTTGCTAATAGGAAGCCATCTCTGATTCAGGTACACCAAAAACATAAGAGATCCGTACTATTCATACCATCACGCGGACGAAATAGCGAGCAAAATTTAGTTCTGCACGCGTAGTATGACCACGCTATGTCTACGGAAGAATAGACATACTGACAACAAGAATAGACAAAATTTTTGTCTATTCTTGGACTTGGAGGACTTGTCTATTCTTGCTGTCAGTATGTCTATTCTTCCGTAGATATAGCGTGGTCATGCTACGCGTGCTGGTAATAAAGTGTAATACCTAAAATTCTATAAGTAATTATAAATGTAAAATTTAAACTCAGTGCGGTTGAGGCAGTTGGTACCAAAAACAACATAAAACATAATTTATTACTCGCTCCAACTTAATTTCGTGGATTTTTTATGGCTTAGAACACATTAAGCACTCCTAATGAGCGAGGTTGTAATAAACAACGAGAATTGCACCAAACGCCACGGCGCTTATATTTGTTTACGTAAGAGAGATTTTGTAGAGAGTATTCTGCGGTAAATACCATTAATTAAATCTCAAAAGTTAATGAGTAATCAAATGAACAAATATAAGGCGACTGAATAACTATAGTCTGACTGCTTAACTGAGATCGTTCCTGAGGTAGCTGCGCGGTGCAGGAGGGGTGACAGTTGTCACAAGTTGACGTATCAGTGAGCTCTCGCGTCACGTCACCACACTGAGGTAGCTGCGCGGTGCGGGAGGGGTGACAGTTGTCACTAAATTACGTATCAGTGAGCTTTCACGTCACGTCACCACTCTAAGGTAGCTGCGCAGTGCGGGAGGGGTGACAGTTGTCACAAGTTGACGTATCAGTGAGCTCTCGCGTCACATCACCACACTGAGGTACCTGCGCAGTGCGGGAGGGGTGACAGTTGTCACAAGTTGACGTATCAGTGAGCTCTCGCGTCACGTCACCACACTGAGGTAGCTGCGCGGTGCGGGAGGGGTGACAGTTGTCACAAGTTGACGTATCAGTGAGCTCTCGCGTCACGTCACCACACTGAGGTAGCTGCGCGGTGCGGGAGGGGTGACAGTTGTCACAAGTTGACGTATCAGTGAGCTCTCGCGTCACGTCACCACACTGAGGTAGATGCGCGGTGCGGGAGGGGTGACAGTTGTCACAAGTTAACGTATCAGTGAGCTCTCGCGCCAAGTCACCACACCCCTCCCGCACCGCGCAGCTACCTCAGGGACGGTCTCAGTTAACCGGTCGGGGTGTAATTTAGTGTTCAAATCAAAATGTTTGGAACAGTAGTTTTTTTTTTAGATTCCACTGTTTGTCTGTCTGTCCGTCAGTCTGTTACGAGGCTGTATCTTTGAACCGAAATAGGTCGATATTTAAATTTTTCACGTAGCTGTGGCCATTATATAAAAAAATTATACCAACCGAGATACGTGTTTTTTTGTATGTAGTTTAAACATTGTACTTACGGTTGTAGATAACCTTTCGTGTATCGCCAGTATTTTATATGGAGCGACTGCCTGTCTGACCTTCATAACCCAGTTGCTGGGTAACATGATACCCCTTAGTTAGACTGGTTGTCAGATTTTCTCGTTTATGACGAGGTATCTATAAAGACTGTCAAAGATCTACGAATGACGGCCGGGACCAACGGCTTTACGCGTTCTCTGAGGCACAGAGTCTCGGTATGAAATGGACGGTCATCGATCCACCAGCCCACCGCGGCAAGCGTAGCTTAACCACCACGTCCAACCATCACCACATTTTACTTAGCGGGCTGGAGTGTGGGGTGAGGCAGGGGGGGCGGACCTCTCCCACGCTCTTTAACCTGTACGTCAACCGACTGCTCGATGAGCTCAGCAGCACTGGCATCGGTTGTCATATAGATGGAGTGTGCGTGAATAACATCAGCTACGCGGACGATATGGTGCTGCTGAGCCCTTCGATTGGTGCCTTACGAAGGCTCCTGACAATTTGTGAGTCCTACGCGGTGGCTCATGGGCTCAAATACAACGTAAAAAAAAATTATTTAAAAAAACAAAAAACCCGACTGCGTGAAAAATTGTTAAACTCAAAAGATAGAAATAAGTGAAAACTTAAATATTTTTTTGGTTTTGAATCATCGTGGTTGACAGTGTTCACAAAGGCAGTCGGAGGCATCAAGTTAAAGTTTAGACACTTTCAACGGATTTGAAACATATTGTACATTTTTGATGCCTCCGACTGCCTTTGTGAACACTGTCAACCACGATGATTCAAAACCAAAAAAATATTTAAGTTTTCACTTATTTCTATCTTTTGAGTTTAACAATTTTTCACGCAGTCGGGTTTTTTGTTTTTTTAAATAATTTTTTTATTTTAATATTTTTAGTTTTCGCAGTGATTCAATTTAGAATTTAGAAAACTTTACGTCGAGTCTCTTTACGTTGAGCCGAGAAGCTTGCCTCGCTTCTATTATCCCTGCGTCGAGTCTACAACTTCTGTCCCGTTTTTACTCCCTTAACGTCGAGTTTCTGTACCCGCTTTTCCGTGCACTAGCTATCGGAGGGCTAGGCGGTGCAGTGCACCAGGTCCCCAAGCTTAGCGGGCCCCTCGGCCCCAAACCTTGAACTAACCTAAACCTTAAACCGACTGAACTTTTTATTATTTATTTATATTTTTTCTCCTCCATGTTGTTATGTATTGTCCTACTAGTGTTGTTGGTGGGTGGTGCACAGATATTGGTGTAGCACCAAAAGGTTTAATTATACATTAGTCGCATTTTTGCTTCCAATGCTTCCTTTAATTCTTCCGCTGATGCAAGTTTTAGTTCAATAACCGACATCCTTGGTGACTTTGTGCGTCGGTGCTTCAGTCAATAGAAATACCATTTGTTTAATGTCTGCCATAACAATGTAAGACACCTTTTCTAATGCCAACGTTCACGCCCGTTCTGATTTGTAAGAGTTGGTATAAACCTCAATCTTCTTTCTACCATCTACCCCACTTCCCGGTTTCGTTTTTATCCGTCGCGATAGAATTGGAAAGAAGGAGGTTGTGTTGCTATTTAATTATCGTCGTATTGATTTTCCTCTAAAAAACATTGCCTCTTCTTCTTCACTTTACGGTGCCTCCCCTGAGTAGTAGGTACCTATTTCCAACACAAGAGAGGGACAGGTCGTTAGGATTAAGTCGAGCCACGTGTCATACCCTAAGATATTAAAACGAGTAGGTTGCAGAGGAAGAACATAAGAGACTAACAGACTCGATGATATGTAAGAGTTCTCGGGAAGGACAAGTTGGCTGCCCAAGGTCTGTGTTGAAATCGCCCATGAAGACGCAATGTGCATACACTGACCCTACTGATTCTTAAAGTTGCGAAAGTAGTCAATGGCGGGCGGACATTAATAGACAACACCAAGTAGGGTTTTAACACCTTTGATATGGATAATATCATCCAAATATAATATCATCATATCAAAGAATATGAAAAACCAACCTCTTCCTTCTAGTGAAGATAATACTTCTGAACCTCTCGGAACCTCTTCAAAGCTGCAAGATATCGCTAAACTGCCATATTCTCGAAAACCTTTCTTCTTTTTCTCCTACTGATATCATCATAGTACCTAAGTAAATTATAGTGTAGAGAAACGTTAAAAAACAAATAATAAAACAATATTTTAATGATACTGGTGTTTAATTTATATCCTGACTGTACTTATTATATAAACTCGACGTAACGGAATTAGATAGCGTAAAATAGCAATATTTTGCAAGAGCAATAGACTCTCAGACTCGACGTAAAGGAACTCAACTTAAAGGGAATCAACCTTAATTATTTGTTGTTTTTTAGCATTTCTGATTCAAAATTACATTTGAACAAATAGTTGTATATATATTAGTAAGGTATTTATAAAACCTACCCTACTCGATAGGTTTAAAGATAATTTTTTTTGAAAACACTAATATGTCGCCAAAAATCGGCCAGTTTAATTTTAATAATTTTGATACCCAGTGTCACTCACACAATTAAGACGATTGAAACGACACCTTTCAAGCTAAAAACTCTCAGACTCAACGTAAAGGAACTCAACTTAAAGGGAACGAACCTTAATTTATTTGTTGTTTTTTAGCATTTCTCATTCCAAATTACATTTAAACATAGGTATAAGTTATTTATATATTTGTAAGCTATTTATAAAACTCTTTATTTTGATACCCCACTCGATAGGTTTTGAGGAAAAATATTTTTATTTTAAACACTAATATGTCGCCAAAAATCGGCCAGTGTATTTTTTCTAATTTTGATGTACCCAGTGTCACTCACAAAATTAAGACGAATGAAACGACACCTCTCAAGTCAAAATCCATTAAGCCGTTTGAGCTACAGAGCGTGCCAAAGAAATTCACATACATACATACATACATACATACATACATACATACATACATACACCCGAAAAACATAACCCTCCTTCTGGCGCAGTCGGGTAAAAAGAGTGAAATAATGATCTTTAGGCCGGACAACAAGCGATACACATTCGTTCCGCATTTCACTTTATGTGGTACAGCTCTAAACAAAGTCGAGCAATTTAAGTATTTGGGCCACTGGGTCACCGAGGACCTTAAGAGGAAATACAAGGGCCGTTTTTCCATACAAACTTAGTCCCCTGTTTCCTCCCTGGATAATGCCAGTAGATCAATTTTTTTTTTTAAATATCCATGGCTACTATTGGCCTGTCCCTATGTTTTCCTTTTTCTCATAAATTTATTATTAAAAGAGATATGAATATCCAAAAACCTAAAAAATTGGCATGATTTTCCGCTGTGTTCAAACATTCAGAAAACAAATTTGACTTGATTATATAAAAAATAGAAAACATAGGAACACGGCAAAAGCCTTTCTTTATTTTTTAATGAAAAAAGCAGTTAAATCGGTTAAGTTTTGGAGAAGAAATCAGGGGACTACGAATCATTGATTTTGTGTACTTTTAATAGGTATTTTCGGTCAAAGCTGCATTTGTCTCGTGTGAGTGTTCGGGCATCGCGCGACAGCAATAGATTTTACAAATACCAAATTTTCAATTCTCTAGCCCGTGGTATTTCCTCTTAAGGACAGTGTAGATATTGAAAGGGAGCGCAGAGCGCTGTTTGTCCGATGCAACATGTTGGCCCGCAGGTTTTCACGGTGTACGAGGACTGTCAAAGTTGCGCTTTTTAAAGCGTACTGTCAGTCCTTTTACTCCTGCAGCCTGTGGGTTAACTATACACACCGGACATACAGCGATCTGCGCGTGCAATACAATAACGCGTTCCGGGTGCTGATGGGGCTGCCGCGCCACTGCAGCGCCTCCGTGATGTTCGCGGCGGCTGACACAGACGGCTTTGCGGCCATCATGCGCAAACGGTGCGCATCCATCATGCGCCGTACGCGCGACAGTCCCAATAGCATCCTGCGCGCGTTGGCGGACCGGTGGGACTCTCCGATGCTGGCTCGTTGGATACGCCTGCACGCAGTCGTATAGTGATTTGCCACCATCATCGGGAAGTCCACCCGAACCTGCCTTACTGTTTTATGTTTGTCGGTCAATTAATTATTACTAACACTAGTTTCTAAGTTCGCAATAGTACTAACAAATATGGATGTTGAATCTGAAATAAATGATTATTATTATTATTATTATTATTAGCCGAGCTTCTCCATAGTAAAAGTTGTTTTACCCCTTGGAAGATACGCAGTCAATTTAAAGTCAACAACAACAGAAGCCTGTATATCACTTCTTAGTACTGTTATGAGCTGGGGTTTGGGATAAATAAATTAACACCAATTTACACCAAACAAAACACAAACATTTTATTCAAAAAGTCACAAACTCAATAATCAATTACTTCAAAAAAATCACTTAGATCGCAGTATTCGCAATAGTCGCAGTTTTCAGTTTCGCTTCCAAAAACTAATTCACTCCACCGTATCGCAGTTTGCTATTTATATAAGGCTTAGGACATATACGCGAACATTCTAGCAAACACGGAACTGATCGAGAACATTGCAACATGAAACTTAACCATCTCGTACATTCCAGAACTTCTGCTATTCGATAACAGATGGCGCCAGCGTGTGACGTAGTTCTGTTGTTCTATAATATATGGCGCTAGCATGGCGACCTACGTAACAGTACTGTCAAAATGTAACCAAGGTCTTTGTTCCAGGTCATCACTTTACTACTGGGCTCACTACGATTTCTTCAACAACACTCGTTTCGGAGAACCTGTGCCAGGAACCGCCTGTGATGAGATCATAGCTTCCTGGAAACAAAGAGCTGGAAGACTGAGGTCTCCCCTGAACACCTTGGTGTATAAGCAAGCATCTCCTGGAGAAGATGTCCATTGTCTCTACAGATTTGTTACTGACAAGAGAATTTATGCCAGAGTCATCTTGACGATCTTGAGTGTCAATTTCAAAGTGAGTATTTTGAAGTCAAATAAAGTTGAAGTGAAGTGGGGAAGGATCTCGAGTGGCGACCACGAACCGACGACATGGTTAAGGTCGCGGGTAACCGGTGGATGCAAGCGGCAGGTTTCCGCTCGTTGTGGCGTTCTATGGGGGAGGCCTTTGTTCAACAGTGGACGTCTTCCGGCTGATGATGATGTTGATGATGATGAGATTATTAAATAACGCTTTTGATAGTTATTTATAAGTAAAAATAATTAAATCTATAGCCCGACTGCTTCACTGAGATCTGTATGTTTATGTTTACTTTGCTTATCGTTTCTAAGGTAGCTGCGTGGTGCGGGAGGGGTGACAGTTGTCACAAGTTGACGTATCATGTCTCCTCTCTCGCGTCATGTCTCCAGTCAGGAACGGTCTCAAATAAGCAGGCTTTAGTTCCCCTTTGATCATTTTTATCCATTGCACACAATCCATCCATATAATTTATTTTTAGTTAATGGATGGAGCAATTACATGAAATCTTTTTTTTTTTTTTGCAAACATGATAGCACATACAGAGTATTTTTTTTTATTAAGTAGTTCACCGTGTTCGACCGTCACATGGCCATGGAAATCATAAGGAAACCGTGGTCGATTCTTTAAACAAATTACAGTTTTATACAAAAAATATTTAGTTCAAGGTAACTGTTTTGCGATCTGAAAACCGAGAAATACTCAGAGTATTCGAGCAAATAAAGTTCTCATCGGGAATATCGGCAAAAATATTTTCGGTGAAATCAAAATTCCGAAAAAGCCGACAGGGCTAAAATCTCCGACAAAAAAGTTACGTAAAATAAATAAAACAAGTTTGTACGCACACAAACCCAACGTAAAATATAACTTTTAATCATTGATAAGTCTGTACGAATTCATCAAAATTGTTCTCGTAGCGAAAACGTTTAATTATGCAGTGACGGTTTTCACATGGTTAATAAATAAAATTTTATTAAAATTTACTAACACACGACCAAACGTGATTTATTTAGGCTATAGGTATTGTCAGGATCTAATTTATATTCAGGCCCGACTGCCCCGCCGGTCTCGTGGTTGCAGGTGCGACTGCTATGCGTAGGGTCCTGGGTTCGATTCCCAGATTGGGCAAAAAGTGTTACTGGCCATTAGAAACTTCAGTGGTGTGACAACCCGGTGCCTAGGAAAGCACGTTAAGCCATTGGTCGTGCGCCTGATTGTGTCGTATTGCAAATGTGTCGGATTATAAGTGTACATTTGACTATACAGGGTGGCCGGAACATTTACGTCCATAAATAAAATTTAAACGTCCCTCGTATCGTGGGGTATCCGAATAACCCCCGTGTATGTTCCGCGACTTTTCATAGATTACGAGTTATGATTCTTTTTCTGAATTTTTGTGAATTTTCGACCATGGTCAGGTCGAAAATCTAAAAACTATTCTAAAAAAAAAGTAAAAAACATTGTCGTGATTTTTTTTGCAACTGAATCTCCATGAGTCGACCTTTTTTGCATAAACATACCAGCTTCGTAACTGTGATGAAAGTTATGATGAAAAGTAGGTCTAAAGTGAAAAATTTACATTTGGTAAATTATGACTTAAATTTTCGACTTGAAATTAAAAATCTAAACAGATGACTTCATGGTTCCTAAGTAGGCTTTATGCGCCAGACTCTCAGCTTTCATAATCATTAAAAAAAGTAGTACTTAATAGCCCGGCTACTTAGTTTTAAATCAACTTCAAAGACAGCGTGGTGTAAAAATTCTTAAAATTACGCACCTGATCAATTTTTTATTGCCCATTTTCTCGTTCCTAAGTTTATTTAACGAAAAATAACTGCAGGAATGGCTAAAATTTACACTTGGAGATTTTTTTTTTAGTTTAATTTAAGTTTAATGAATTTTGCGCGATCCGTTCTCGTGAACCATGGGTTGTAAACGAGGGCGGAACTCTTTCACCTGGAATAGCAATGAACCGAGAGGATATGAGACCGAACTATTGCTATCTCTCTCACTCTCAGTGGCGAGTGGGGCACCGCGTAACCGAAGCCAACGCAAAACAAGTTACCTCAGTCGCGTTCACTTTGTGATGAAGTTACCTGTTTAGATTTTTAATTTCCAGTTGACTTAAGTCATAATTTTCTTAAACTTTTTCATAACTTTCATCACAGTTACGAAGCTGGTTTTTTATGCATAAAAGTACTACTTGAGAAGATACAGTTGCAAAAAAAAAATCTCGACAAAAATTCAACTTTTCTTTTTAGAATAGTTTTTAAATTAGTCAGGTCGAAAATACCCAAAAATTCAGAAAAAAATTCATAACTCGATAACTATGAAAAGTCGTGGAACATACATGGATTCGGATACCCCACGATACGAGGGACCTAAATTTTATTTTTGGTCGTCAATGTTCCGGCCACCCTGTATAGTATCAATTGAGACTGGCTACGGTGACCAACATTCAGTCAAGAGAATAATAATATTACATCAGTATACAGGGTCAGATTTATTCTATTGTGCAACTTTCAGGTAGTAAGGGCGCTTTACGAACCCTGAAATGTGAAAAAAATCAACTGTTTCATGTATTTTGATGATGTTGTAGTGCATTTTATTTCCATTACATTTTACCCGCAGTAAGAGTACCCGCAGTTTAATCTGTATTTTATTATATTAGTTAGTATTGTTTATTGTGTAGGTTTAATGTGCTAAAGTTGTTTACAGTATACTATTAGACCTTAATGTACAGTGGGTGATAGCTAAAACAAACGAGTTTAAACTCTATGTCTGTAACAATAAGGGTTATTCAATTTGTATGAGTTCATCTGACTAGCGCTACTCGATAAACAAATACAATAATAAAACAGACACGCAAAATTGATCTTTAAAACGTTAGGATTAGGATATTTATAACTACTTGTTATGCAATTTTGATTTTTATGCGGTAAGACTTAAAGTTTATCACAGTATTGTAAAATAAATATCATTTTAACCTAACTTGTAATAAGTGGGTAGTTGAAAGACAAATGCGTATTCATTGTAAAACTGGTATTCAAATCTTACTAAGGATATGGGTAGGAAAATAAAAAAATACCGTGACTATAATTAAAGCTAGTCTACGCACAATTGCAATGACTACGGGCGAACATTTTCTGTGTTGCCTTTCTAAATTGCGAATAGCCCACGCCTTTTTAAAATTATTAAATATAATCTTTGTGGCTTTATTAACATGATTGTCTCAATTGAGTGATTATTTAAAATACAAAATAATCTATTTGCACGAGGAGAATATTGGCATCAAAAAGATTGCAAGGAGACTTATAATATAGCAGTAAGTGTATTTTTCTAATTTTAAACCACGTTTTTATATCTAGCTATTCCTTGTGCCGTGACGTAAACAAACATTTTTTTTATATACTCAAACGTAAAGTGACGCCGTTTAATTTCTTTGTTTCAGAAAATACTGTGAGATTGTGGTTAAGGCGTTTTAAAGAAACAGGAAATGTTCAAAAGGATCCTCCAGGACCAATGACTAAGAACTTGTGGAAATTGGAGGCCGATTTAATAGTCGCTAATATTTGGAAATGTTACGTGATGTAATGTTGCCGACTGTGCGTGTTGCTTAGCCAAACACGGATATTTACTTCGTGCAGAGATGCTGTGGTGCAAAATTGGCTAACCAGTCAAGAAGGTGTCATAACAATAAGTTGGCCATCTAAAAGTCCTGATCTGAATCCAATAGAAAACTTGTGGGGTCAAATGATTTTAAACTGAGATTCATCAGAAGTCAGGACAAAAGAAAATTTGGCGCAACTTGTGACTTCAACGTGGGAACTCATGAGAGGAAGTGATGCTTGCTGGAACATGGTGTGCAGTATGCGAAGCCGCTTGCAACAAATTAAAGAGAAAGATGGTGCTCCACTTCGCTATTAAGACAGCATCACCGCCTGCAGTCAACAATACTTACGTCAGTGTGTGTGTTAAATAATCTGTTGTTATCATAATTCCTAAGGAAGTGTTTCATACAATGATGCAGGTTCTTATAACGATCATATTTAAAACTAAAAATACTCATAAAAAATCTAAAAAGTATGTAATACATCAAAGTTAATAGTGCTGTTTTGACTAATATTTTATAAGTAGGTAGGTATGTATGACAGTAAGTTAATGTGGTGATGTTATTGTTATAAAATAGAAATATTATAGTTATATTTCTAAACATAATATAACATGTTGATTCACTACATTCAACACTTTGTAAAGCATGTAACAGATTACTTACCTACTTAAAAAATAATAAAAATGGGTATTTTATGGGCACTATTGAAACGAAGAACTGTTTTGTTGTCGCGTTAGCAACTTAAACAGAAAATTCACGCATAGCATAAGTAGTTTAGTATTCTAACTTCTTTTATAATGTTGTAAGTAATTATTTTTTATTTATTTTGAATAAAATCTTTATCATTATCATAATTGTTTTTATTTTTTGTGGTTATTTGTATTTACTTAATCTAATAGAAATAGTATTTTCAATTCAAAAAACATAAATGAATATTGAAAACTACAAAAAGTAAAATGTTAGTTTCGAACTCGCAACCATGTTGTTTCCACTGGTTCAACCACTAGACCAAACAGACATAATTAAAATTGTTGAAATTAACAACTCCATCATGTGACAAAACAGTAGTCACTATAATTATCTACCTTATCGTTACGTGTTAAAGATTAAATTGGCATAACTATATTATTTAATATATGCCTACCTTGAACAAGTCGTTCTAGTTCGTACGTATCAAATAACACTTATCTACTGCTAATTGCATAAGGTTAAAATTCGTCTAACTTTTAGTGGGTCAGTTAACAGCTATCACCGACTGTACACGTCTGTAGATAGTTACCTGGGTAGGATCTAACGCCTAAGGTACAGGCTCGGCCTAGTTTAGGTGTTAGTGGTCATTCAAATTGTGTTCAATTGCAGAATTGTACCTACTATTTACCAAAATCAACTTGTAAATAATTGTTGTGTCAATAAAGCTTTTTTATTTTTTATTTATTTATTTTTGTACTGACCAGCTGATATATATTTATGATATGTCAGAGTTGGTCTCAAAGTTAGTTGTTCGTTTGTGAGTAGGTACTTTCACCCAATAAAAGATGTTCAGTGAAAAGGTCAGTATGCAGGTAAACGTCGTTTTATACTAAACATAAAATCTTGTGTGTATTCCTCGAAGGGGTTAGAAAGTTGTTTGTAATAATTATAGTAATTTCGTCAGAAAATTCATCATTCATTCATTCTGTCATTCATTTTTCATTTGTGCCACACTTATTTTGAGATGTAATAAAGTCCCTAAGTTTGGCACAAGTCCGGAATTCGGACTGCTTCCTAGAAATTTCACCTGACAATAAATTGAACCAGGAATTGTTTTTTTTTTTTTTTTTCATTTTTTCTTTTTCTTTAAAAAAACGTTGCCCCACGCTAGGAATTACTCCTGTGTCGTGGGTGCGTTTACAAACATATAAACTCACATACACAAACAGCCAGACCCGGAACAACTATCTGTAGGCCATACAAATATTTGTCCCGTGCGGGAATCGAATCCGCGACACGCAGCGCAGCAGTCGATCGCTCAACCACTGCGCCAACCGTGTCGTATTCGTCGTCTATTTTAATTGTATGGTGAAAATATTTACATTATGTATGTACGAATTCGTATTCTACATCGTAATTATGATGTAGAATACAGACTTTACTCCAAAAATAATCAATTACTTAAACTTAAACAACTGAACAAGTTCTACAAAACATTTTCTTAGTTCCAGTTCAGTTTCTACTTTAATGAATTTTAAGTGAAAATTCGTTTACTTCAAGTAATTTCTAATTAGTTTTCCGTTTACGTTTGCTTGAAGTAAAATATTTTATTTTATTCTTTCAAGGGAATTTTCCTTCTAATTTAGTTTTCAAGATAATCAGAACTGACAAAACGTTAAAAGTTATTTACAGTTAGAGTTGTTTCTCAAACAAGAAAACAAAAGATTTTTTTATTCTTCATGTTGATTCATGAGTTTTGTCTCTGTCAACGTAATGAAATAAAAATATTAAATCAATTCTAACCTTTTGTTATAATAAAAACATGTTTAGACCTCTGAATAGACACTATTCAATTGATATATTTAAAACTGAATTTGTATGAAATTGTCTGCCAAGCAATTTAATCGCATCTTATTTGAAAATGATGAAACACGCCCGTTGTATTTAATAAATTTGTAAAGCTTTATTGCGTACCTATTTACGCAATTCTAACTACATATTTATTTCCAAAAAGACTGATACAATTTGTACCTTCACAATATAATCAAAGGCCTATTACTTATATCCCTTTTACTCTCAAAATAGGAATAACAATTTACATATAACTTCTACAGCGAAGCGTGCCATTTCAGAGTGTTTTATTTATATTGTTTAATCACAATGAACTCGTTATATTTAAATAACATTATAAGATTTTTCTTTCTTTGATATCAAATTTATTTATAGCGGGCTATATCCAGTAAGCTAACTACACAATTTTAAGTACGATTCTAACCTTTTTTTTCTTTCAGGAACACCCCTACACTTCAGTCACGTGTCAAAACTGTTACGAAGACCGTGCAGACAAGCTGATCATCTGGGAGCCGTACCCAGCTGGGAAATCACCTAATATGACAGCACCAGGAGTCAGCACCACCCCTCTACCACTACACTTAGCTGTTCAGCGATCCTTAGGCTCATGCCTCTGCGCTAAACATGCCAACGCAGTATCCAGAGCTAGACCTTACAGAGTAGTGTCATCAGGAGAAAGCTTGAACCTTCAGCTGATTGTAGACAATGCCCACGCTGCAGCATCATACTTCAAAAATCCCTCACCACTCTTTGAGGCTCGCTACGAGTTTGTCCATGGCCCTCTATGTGGACCAGCCGTTTTGGCAGCTGCGTCAGATGGTGAAATAGTTTACCCACATTTGGAAGCCCTCGGTTATATGGAACCACCAAAGAGGATACAATGCATTTGGGATTTAGAGATCGAAGAAAAGAGAGACATTTGGTTACATTTCGAAAGTATCAAGTTTGCTTCGCGCCATTGTGAAGATGGCAACATTCAGATATACTTGCCTGGACGGTTAGATCCATATTTATCTGTATGTGGAGATAACGTAACAGAAACTGAAAAACTACCAATCTTGTCAGCAGGCGAACTTGGGTTCGAATCTTTAGATGACCCGTTAGTGATTGAAAAGGAAAAGACGAGGTCTATCCGTATAGTCTTTATCGGCAGTGCATCACCTGCTCGGGCAGCCTTCAAAATCGCCTGGACGGGGCTTTACCATCTACCCAAGAATTCCGATGGCACTCTAATGACGTCACGTTTAACTGATGGAGAAATGAAATCTTCTGATTCGGGTCACAACTGCGATTTTATTTGCCCTGGTGAAGCTTTGTGTATTCCAGCAAGATTGATCTGCAATGGAGTAGTAAACTGCCCAAATGTGACTTCAGGAGATCGAAAATTCTGGACAGGTGATGAAAAAAGAGCTAGAGAAGCGTATTCTGAGGATAGTCTGCGACGTTTGGGTTACTTGGATTTGTTAGGAGGACTTCCATTGGGACAGCTGCACGATGAAGCACCTGAGCTGTGTGCAAGGGCGAGGAGTGTTGGGGGTGGTGATTGGACGGCACCTGCTTTAGGGGCTGGGTTAGCCATTGCTATTGGTGTATGTGCCCTTGGTGCTGCCTGGCGCCTGTGCTGCCGCAAGCGATCTCCAGACGAAGAGTCCCTGGATTACTGACACGCGGCCCGCGGTGCACCTCATGCACCGCCATCACTCCACTCGCGGTCTACCTCCAGGGATCTTCCTATGGACTGGAGCCTCCATTGACAGACGCTATATTGAGCGCCGGAGCCCTCCTTTGTTGACTTCTGAGAACCAAGTTCTTTACTCGTTGTTGTTACCCGGATTATGGTGAATATCATAAATACCTAAGAGTTCAGAATCCTGTCAATTTTCACTAAGAATTTTTCTATAAATATCTCTCTATATAGCAACAGTATCGAGCAGTTGGCGTTGCGTGTTCAAGGTAAATTTTGGTAATGTAGAAAATTTACGATTTAGGTGGAATCCGTCTAATTTGTTAACAACGACCTTTGTGTAGCCAAAAATTTCCTTGTAACTGCTTGGAGCTGTCATTATATATCTACTCTACTTAAGTACGCCAATTTTGAATGTACTTTATTGAAGATACGCCCGATATCTGCCGTGTTTAATTTTAGGAGGGTGAGATTCTAGGCGCTCAAATTGACGATGCGACGTTGTTTTGTATTTAATGTATATAATATACCCTTAAACCTAAATTTAACCTAACATTAATATTTGATGCTTCAAATGAACGATCATAGGTTAGGGGCATGGTGATAGTAGCCAAAGAGTTAAGTCATTATCAATTTAGGTAGTAATAGTTGTAATGTTTTTATAACATGGCGTAAGTATAAACATTACAGAAACAAAAATCAATGGGTTCAATTGTATGGTTTTTGAACTCATTATGTTAAGCATCACGTTTACTTCTATCATTATTGTGTTCGTAAAAAGAGCGCCAAGTTCACACAATGAATTAGTGAATCGAGTTACACAAGTAGCTTTTCTAGAAACGCTAATTCGACCTTCTTTTATAACATCGTTAAGTTTTCAACCAGAGTACCTACCTGTCCCGAGAGCACTAACTTAGGTTTTTTTAAAACACGACTAACATAATACATTTTTAATTTTAAAAAGCACAAGTAGTATCCACCATTGAAGAGTAAAGGCTTCAAACGAAATGAATATTATGTGCGAAATACGTATTGACAATTTAAAAATCGATCGAATTTACGTCAAGCTTAGTTTTCGCGCTTGTGTAAAGTCCTTTCGCAAGTTTCCTTATTAACATTTTACTAAAATTACATGCTCAATCAAATATTATACAAGTTGTCGCAAGAACTTGGCGTTCTTTTACGTACTCGACAAGAACTTGGCGTACTTTTACGTACACGCTGGCTTCAAGCGATTTGACTGACTGCGAGCATCATTATAATCTACTCGTTGTAATGTAAATATATTTGACTAGACATTAAGATCGTTACTAGAATAAGGTATGGCACATATGGTTGATTTCTGGTCTATAATTACAGTAGATCCTAATGGAGAAGAACGAGTAACAGACTCGGTGGACACTTTTTTAAAATCAAACATTAAAAATATAGTGAATCAAGAATTAAATTTACAATTCGATTTATTACTTGATATATCAATGTTCAACCGTTCTTCATCAAATAAAATTATTTCATACATCAAGTTTTGTCCCTTTCCTTCCTATCTCTGTCTCACTCTCATAAGTGTTACCAGAAATCAGTGATATCTGCCCATAACTTAATGTAAACAGTTCGCACAGCTGTTAGCTACGATTAGTTCTGCATTTGCAATAATAATTTATATTATTATACTTATATCGTTTGTAAACTTTATATACTTTGCACTGTTAGCTATTAGATTGTTTTCACTGCCTTTATGATAAATGCTTTGAATTAAAACCATTTCTATCAAGTATACCTTTGTAAGAGTACGAGCAAAATTCGTTAAATGTTGCCAGAGCGCTGTTTAAAAAATATAAAACACATACTAAACGAATAAAGAAACTAAAAATTGAACGTTACAAACATGTCTTGATTATTTATCTTGTTTTAATTGGATACAGTAATCCAATATAAAACACATCATCTAAATAAATTTAAAATATACATTGCACGTCTAGTCTTTCAGACCAAAAATTAATGTGTCAGATTGTCAAGCGCTTAAAACCAAGAAGCTTTTAGATAGAAGTGGAGGCGACACTCTAAATACTGAAATTAAGAAGACTGTAGTCGGACGCTCTTTTTCCAAATACTCACTTAAGAACGAGACAGTGATATGTGTTGTCTTTATGTTATGTATATGCATAAAGAAACAGAGCATTCGACCACAATCGTCTTTAATTAGGTATTTAGAGTGTCGCCTCTACTTTAATCTGTAAGCTTCTGGCTCGTAACCTGCAGTGATTGGCTGTTAATAAAACAGTGAACTTATCACAGCATTACACGCGTGCTTGATAATTTGTCACCTATAGGCCTACGCAGACCGGGACGGCATGGCAAAGGATTTTGTCGTCAGTCAGCGCACACTAGCCGCTTAGATACGGCAATCCAGCGCCTTGCCCCGGCATGACACGGCATGCCGCGGCACAACAAAGCACGCCTCGGCAGCTCCTGCTGCCCGATACACTTTTAGTCTACAGTCCACCCCCGCCTTACCCCGCAGTATGTCACAACAAGCGCCGGAGTCCTTGGCATGTTGAAATCCCTTTTGATGCCACGGCATCATTTTAAAGCATAGCAATTTATGTCATATTTTTATATCAATACGATTGAACGTCCATTAGTAAAAATTTGAATCCCTTGCCATGCCGTCCCGGTCTGCGTAGGCCTTAAATATTCCGTTCGAGAACCAGGGGTTAGTAATCGCTATTTACTTAATTCTGTCAAAGTTTTAAATGGTCTATGTAGTTTCTGTCTCTTACCACGTAAATCACCGAGATATTTTCTGTATGACTCTTAAACTGAGCGCATGACTCAACTAGTTAAAATATGTAGTGTGTAATTGAAACTTTACTTAATAACATTATTATGTAAAACGACAAAATTACAAGTATAAATAAATGTCAAAAGTGTAATTAAAGAAGTAGGATAGCCAGATAGAAACGTTATCAAGGAAAGATAATTCTGAAACACCTATAATCTGGGAAAGCAACTGATAGACTGAGATCTTCGTAAAGTTGTAGGTACACCATAAAAATCGATAATGATCGATCTACAGCGGTTAGTCGATAAAGATCGCCTCGAACCATAATCCGTGATCGATCGATGCGTAAAAAGAAACACAATTGATAAAGACGCTACATTGGATCGATCCAAATAGGTCGGATTCTACAGCCTCTTTAAATGCATCTGTAATGGATAGTGCTCGTACTAATGTCCCTTATTTTAAGAACAATAATAAAATTAGAGTGTAATAATTATTGTTTGCAACAATAATTTACAAAGCTTTATTTTGACAGCTAATTAGATTTTGTTAGCATTTACCGGATGGGTAATGTTAAAAAAATAAAAATATATTTTGTACAAAAACTATTTGTTTTATTTATAAATGCAAAAATAATGGTGGAAATACAGGGTTATTGTTGTAATAATCTTCGAGGAGTAACTATTTTACTAATTCATAAACAACAAGTTTTTAACCGACTTTTAGAGGTAAATGTTTGACCACGCAAAACTTTGTACAATGTAGTCCGATTTCGATTATTTTCTCAAACTTGGTCCCATTTGGATTATAAGAAGTCGGTACTAAAAATCGAAAAAAGAAAACTTTTACAGAAACGACAACCACTTTCAAAAACTAAAAAGTAAAGTATAAAAAAGGTAAAGACAAGTTTTTTTAGTAATTTAAGTTATTAAATGAAATCTCTCTAAATGTTGACAACTCTACGTGGTACCAAAATAAAACACTAGATAAGTAAACAAATAGTGCGTTGCGATTGCAGGGGCGGTACTTGGTACAAAATAATTATTTATAAAAATTTCAAAGTACTAAACAAAATCTTGATTATCTATTTTTGGTACTTTTTATTGTGTTTCGTAAAATAGTCCTGCGAAGAATTATCGTTTTATAAATAACACTGTATAATATTGTGGTATCCCTGTTACACGATATTAAAATGATTTCTGAAATAATCAGTCTAAACCCACATAACCTGCATCTCTTTCCCTACTCCCTGTTTTCCCTACTATATTGGGGTCTGGTTCATGTCTACCCGGATGCAGCTGAATACTAGTGTTTTACATGAAGCAAGTGCCTATCTGACCTCCACAACCCAGTCACTGGGTTATACGATACCGCCGTATAAGACTAGTACTGGCTGGCCTGGCCTGGCTAGTTATTGTTTTTATGCTTATGGTATGTATTATGTTAGAACACCCCCCCCCCCACCCCACCCTTAGAACACAATACATACATAAGCATACTGAAATAAAACTAAATTAAAATTCTATAGGTACCTCTTGAACCCAAAAACAAGCCAACCACTTCCAAAATTATTTGTAGGACAGGTGACATGCAGGTCAGGTCCAACTGACAGTCTACAGATGGTGCACAGCAATATCATAATTATATACCAGCCTAAAAGGCATCTCATAAAAAGATGGCACAAGTATTGAACACCACGCTTGCTCAAAGTGGATTGGTGATTTCTGATATAAATAATAAGACCAGGGCTAATTCACGTAATTTTATGACGAGCCGATGAAGTTGTAGTACAGTTGCAGTTAAGTTCAAGTTTGAGTGATAAACGGTATTCTTGTAATCTTTGAACCGCGCGTACGCTGCGCATGAACTTCACGTCAAGTCAACTGTACGACAACCAAACTCTACCAAATTTACTTATGGTGTAGCTACACGAGAGAAAATAATATTACTCACTAAATAATCGAATAGAATCGATTACATTTCAATGAATATTACGTTATTATTATATTAAAATAATACCCCAGTACAGATTTTTGTGCTTTTTCTTACACAAACGAATAGTAGAATACTGATCATGTTGCGTTCCGAAGCACGCACCAAAGACGTGCAACAGTAGAATGCTGTTATTGCGCTCGCATGACGCAAACTTGGCGCGAGCGTGTCTGACAGCGGTAGAGAATACGAAAAGCGTAATTGTTTTGATCGAAACTTAACTGTAACTGCACTGCAACAGCACTTTTTTAGTTACGTGAATAAGCCCAGGTTCTCTTCACTGATGTTGGTGATGTCCAAAATAAAATTAAGTAAGTATGCACATAATTATATTATGAATTGAAAAAGTTACATTGGTACCTACTTGACCGGTTTTGAAACCGATACCTCGTTGGTAATCGCAATATACTTCGTATAACTCTAACCAGACGCTTTAAAGATCGGAGTTTTATAGACTGGCTGAAGTTATAGCCCACAAAAGTGTCTGGCTACAACAAATAATGGTTTATAACAATATCATGCAAAAACATATATATAACTAGCCGTCACGGTAAAACGTAAGTGAAAAAGGTACTTTTCGTACCTGATACCTGCAACTAGCAAGGACGCTTGCCATCTTAACCTCATATTCATCTCTCAAAATGTCAGCCATGTTAAAATGAGGTAGGTCTGCCGTCTCCTCAGGGGGGCAATTACCCTAGTCTTAACAAGATATTCCTTTAAGAACGTTCGCCTTCAAATCTATCTTAATCTGTCAAAAACACCTTCTATTAAACGAGTACAAGAAATACATCTGTATCATCTGTATCTGTGAAATGGCAGTTTTTGGAAGTAATCTATATCCATACTAATCTATACTTAATATTATAAAGAGGAAAGATTTGTATTTTTGTATGTAACGAATAAACTCAAAAAGTACTGGACCTATTTCAAAAATTCTTTCACCGATGGAAAGCTACATTATCGCTGAGTAACATAGGCTATATTGCAAATTCAAGCGGACGAAGTCGCGGGCAGAAGCTCGTACTTTATGAATGACGTAAGGTTGTCTTTTGTTTGCACTTTAAAGATTGTTGACGAATATCGCCATTATGTACTCATTTTACAAGTTGGACTTGTAAATACAGTTTCGACAAATAAATGCTCTTCGAGTCCAATAGAATAATGCGTTTAAGATGCTGTTGAGGCTGCCACGATTCTGCAGCGCTTCGAGCATGATTAAAGTGATGATGGCTGATGGCTGATGGCTTCGCAACGATTAGGGCGGGACGGGGCAGCACGAACATTCTCCTGAATGTCATTGCGTGCAGATTTGATTGTCTAATTACTACTTAATGCGATGTCGTGTTTTAATGTTTACTAACAATTGGTTTAGAGTTGAAATAAAGTGTGTACCTATTATTATTGTTAAGGGATTTGGACTTCTGTTCAAAAGGTAGGTTCACAAAAACCAAAGAATGAAGGAAAATACAAAAACACCATTATTTACAACACAAGCAATAATAGGTACCTACATGAGAACAGATAAACCCTTCAAAAGCGCAAACCTAATGTCCCATCCATTATCATCACGCTCCCTCAAGCGATTATTCACAAAATTATTTATAGCCACCATATTTCACTGTATCTGTAACATTCAGGAATACATAAATCGTAAACACGACAAAGAGCACTTAAAATCTATAATACGATAGCATTTTTCATAGCCGTATCGTATTGGTGGACAATGTTGTTTGCAAATATTGAGGCACCTGCCCGCCGCCGGCGTAATTTTTTTGTGCGTTTATTTTTATGACACATGTTTGCCGTGTTTTCTTTTTGAAATGTAAAAAATATTTTTAAGAGAATGGCTGAAAAATATTAGCCAATCAGAGTGGTGGAATCGGGGTTGTCGTCTTTTGATGTAGTATCTGCCATTCAAGATGAAATTAAGTATAGTGTGCTGCAGCGCTTTCTAAGTGTGGTCTAGTCATATTTTGGTCAATGTAAATTAACTCGATTACATTTTCATTATTTCAGGATAAGGGAATGGTTCAAAAGCCAAATATTGGTCGTTTGTCATTGTTTAACTATTGTGTCTCCTAATTAGACAATAAAATTGAGCTCTTACGGCTCGCGTACACCTAACTAATTCGTCATTGGCCGAAGTTTGCTCGGGCGACTGGCGACGACGGCCAAACTCGGACGATTGAATCAAACACTTGTAAAAGAAATAGACACAAAGTGCACAAACACGGCCGTCATCGGACGATGACGCCCGAAAACGGCCGATCAACCGTTGAGTCCGAACTTGTTGAGATTTCTCGCCAGTCTTCAGTGCAAATTGAGTGTATTTATAGTAAAATTTTGTTGTTATCTACCTAAACAATTGAAAAATTTATTAGTTGTGTTTATAATAGACCAACCCTGTGGGATAAACATTAAAAAAATTACAATAATCGAGTGGTTTCGGTTAGGGGCTGAAGTTGCATCGGAAATGAATGTAGCTGTTCCCGACCGACAGAATACAGAATAAAATATAATATTATAGAATAGAACTACAGAATACCGGCAACGTCCAATGTCGGCACAAGTGGTAACACTGTTGCAGTGTAAGCACATACCTACACGTCCGAGTCACTCGTCCGGGTAGTGTAGTATATGCTATACTTACTTTTTTTATTCATTCAATCATTCTTCTATCATTCTTCTCAATTGCTGTTTCTATTTTATAATCTTGTTTATCATAGGATTCGTGGAATCATGTAATGATAATCACTTTTAATAATTATTACATACACTTAATATTTGTATACTATACCTTTGTTCTCCATAGCTTCATAAAGACTGTGTGTCTTCTAATTAAATATTTATAAATACTTATAGTTTCTTTAGAAAGACCTGAAAAATAATATTTGTTGGGATTTCTAATGACAGTTGTCAACATTGACAATTGTCAACTAAAAACTAAAAACTAAGGAATAACTGACAATTGTCAGTTATTCCTTTTAATTAGTTTTTGACATGTGTAACTTAAATCCTTCTTACTGATATTTGTTGTTTTTTTTTTTTTCTTTTATTTAAAACATATCAAATACAAATATCACTTAGTAAGTGTGTGTTTGCTGTATTGTATACAAAACGGCTGGATACCTGCAAATGTATCTGGTGTTCTTAAAAATTCTTTTCGCACTAACAATGTAAAAATATAACTGGCAGACTACACTTAGACCTGGTCGGTACTAAAATACCCCTCTATATGAGTATCGTCATATACGTACGTTCCAGAAGTAAAATTCATACTTGGAAAATAATATGAATTTCGGAGGAGCCGACTTGAAGGAAATCTGTCAAATGAGTCGGTCTAGATTTCGGTTTCGAATAAGCAACACGGTCTTAAATTGGTAACGTAAAAGTCGACCAGTCCACAACCGAGCGTCGGTAACAGTCCTAAGTCGAGCCATCGAGCTGTCGCGTGCTTGCTGCTGCCAGGGCGGGTCCTACTGATAGGACCGCCTGGGGACCTCCGTCCCAAAGCTAGGAGCCGACCGCGGCAGTCTATCTTCGGCCGATCCTGTTTGCCGGCCAGGCTGTGGAGCCTAGAATTCTCTGTCGCTAACATAGTGCGATTAGGTTAGTGTTTTATACAACTCTGTTTTTCTAATCACTTAATTTTTGAGACTTATTAAATTTCATGTACAAGTCTACTTAGCTTTTTATTTCATAAAACGTAGTAGACCTGTAACAGTAGGTAGTTCTGTCCGCCATCGGCCGACAAAATCGGTTTTGGTGTAGGTACGCGAGCTGGTAGTCTGCTAGGGTTAGTCTGTTTTGGTACTCCACTGCCCATCGTCTGGTCAATATCCTTCTGTCACCTTCATGACAGCTACGGGTAGAAATGGGGTGGTTCTATTCGCGGCAGACACGACGTATTACTGACATACCTACAAAAAATAAAGTCGAATTAAGAATCTCCTCTTTTTTCGAAGTCGGTTAAAAACAAAAGGCGTTAATCATTATCATCATCATGTCAACCTTTAGATGCCCACTGCTGAGCATAGGTCCCCCAAGGCGTTAATAAAACCCTCAAATCCTATTATCGTCTTTGTTTCGAAAGTCAAACACGATGCTACCTACATACCTACATTTCATTAACTCTTCGACCGGCTCCGGACGGTTTAACTTTTATAGAAGTTTTTATTAGTTTTTCTTTTTTTTATAGATCTTTTTACTTAATGAGTTGGAGGTATTAATTGGTTTGCACATGGCTCTGACTTGGGACTTCGGAACTGTTTATAACTTTATTATTTAAATGGTGGTGGTCCAACTTCGTTGGCTGTTCCAGATTTAGAAGTAATTTATTTATTAGCTTTTGCCCGTGAATTCGTCCAGGTGAATGTCGGTATTCGTGGGTTAAAAAGTAGACTATACCCGTTTTTAGGGTTTAAATTTAGTCTGATCCAAAGGAGTTGTTTCAAAATGTATGGAGTCTGGGCCCAGTCCCTGTACACCATACTTAATAATAGGTAAACACATTTGAAACAGTTCTCAGTTGCCCAATTACTTTAAAATAGCTTTGTGAGCAGGTAAAATACAAGAAATTGCACTTGAAATTGCAACACAACAAGAAAACAGTCATGGCGGTAAGCTGTCATTTTGATTGATTAATGACGTTTGACATTTATAATGCTGATTTTCTGCGTCAATTTGTGGATAGTCAGGTAAACAGATGGAAAAAAAACTGTGTTAAATTCAAAAAACGAAAGGGAGGTTGTTATAAAGTACTGAACTGAAGGACTGAAGTGACACTGTTGTGACACTGTCAGCTGTCAGTTCCCTTTCTATGATCAATGGTCGATCTATGGTTTAAAGAGTAGCTAAATCTTGAGTGACGCCAAGTTGAAAATCCTTAAAAATTATTGTTAAATTATCAATTTACTACCACAACAGTTGGTGGGTCCGGTTCGCACTTCCGTGTGAATAAATGGATTTTCTTTCTTTCTTTCTTTTCTTTCTTTCTATATTAATAGACGGATACCTAAGCCTCGTTGAATTGAAATAATGACACTTGGTCTGTATGAATAATTATATTGAATATTGATTTAAAATGAAAACGGTTACAAATTTGAACCGGCGCGACAGTAAACGGTGCGTGCGTTCGTCCGTGAGTCGGAGACGATTCTGTCCGTCCGATGATAGCCGATCGGGAGCGCGAGCGCCGTCACCGGCGGCCCGCTCCCCGCGTCCCGCGCCGTGCGTCATCATACTCCCCCGGTTGAAGTCCCTTCAACACCTTGAACTGGAAGGGGGCAGATTGTATTGTAGGCTCGGCGGACGATCCCCTTCTTCGTCTTGATGTCGGCAACCCGAGCGACGCCGTCCTTGCCTGGAAGAACCTGTGCTACGCGGCCCAGTAGCCACATGAGGGGTGGCAGCGCCTTCTCCTTCAGGACCACCAAGTCACCAGGCTTGAGATCACCGTATGAGGTGTGCCATTTCATTTTCTGTTGAAGCAACGTGACATATTCGTTAGAAAACCGGTTCCAAAAGTGTTGCTTCAAATACTCGATTCGTTGGAATCGCTGCAGTGACGTTACGTTAGCTTCTGCCATCTGTGGATGAGGCACAAAGATTAGCGATCGCCCAATAAGGAAATGAGATGGAGTGGGTAAAGGTCAGAAGGATCATCGGACATAGGAGTAAGAGGTCTGGAATTCAGTATAGCCTCAATCTGTATCAACAGTGTAGACATTTCTTCAAATGTTAGATGTGCTAAGTTTAATATTCGCCTTAGGTGATGTTTGACTGACTTAACAGCCGATTCCCATAGCCCGCCAAAGTGCGGAGTGTACGCCGGAATAAATGAAAATTTAATACCTTGTTCGTCCACCTGTGACGACAAAGCGAGATTGAGAAGTCTTGATAGTTCATTGAACGTGCCCACGAACGTAGTGCCGTTGTCAGAGAAGATATGCTGCGGCTTACCTCTGCCACCTACGAATCTATTAAGAGCTGCTATAAATGCTTCTTTTGTCAAATCTGAGACAAGCTCCAAATGCACAGCCTTTGACGCTAGACAAACAAAAATACAAATATACGATTTTACTAATCGTGAGCCCCTTCCTTTACGGTCATATATCATTACCGGCCCGGCATAGTCGTTCACCGGTGTTGAGGAATGGGAATTCTAGTTCAACACGTTGTTCTGGTAAATTACCCATCACGGGTTGAATTGTGTGGCCCTTAAACCTACAGCATTTGACGCAGGTTCGAACTGTGCGCTTCGCTAACGCAGTGCCTCCTATCACCCAGTAATTAGTTCGTACCAAGGCTAATAGTAAACGGGGACCAGGATGTAAATGGGTTTTGTGTAACATCTCAAATAATAGTTTTGTTAGGGGATGTTTACCGCATAATAAAATTGGATGTCTTACATTATACTCATAATTAGAATTCCCAAGTCTACCACCGATACGAATTATATTGTTAGCATCCATGAACGGAGAAACTGATAACAATCGATTTTTATGTGGCAACTTGACATTCGAGAGAAGACATTGTTTTTCAATGGGGAATGACTCTTGTTGAGCCATGCTCAATAAAAACGTCATTGAACTACTTAATTCTAACGTAGTAAGACTGCCGTACTGTTTGCTCTGACGACAATTGTTTATAAATCTAAACAAGTAAGCTATTACTCTCTGTAGAGAAGTAAAATTAGAAAATTTCGAAATTAACATCGTAACTAAATTTATTTGTGCAGGTTCTGTGTCATATGTTGTATGGAGTGAAATTAGTTCAGGTAATTCTGAATTGCAGCTTCTACCAGGAATACTCGGCCACTGAGACATGTCACCTTTTAAATAGTTAGGTCCCGACCACCAAATGGAACTACTATTTAATTGTTCGGCACTCACGCCGCGAGATACTAGGTCTGCGGGGTTTTCCTTGGAAGCTACGTATCGCCACGCAAAACCACCAGAATCTTCCTGTATCTCACTAACACGATGCCTAACGAATGGTTTACACTGCTCTGGCTTATAAGCAAGCCAGCCTAATGTAATGGTCGAGTCTGACCAGAAGAAGCAATCGTCGTACTTAAAGGTAACTGAATCGATTACCCGTTTCCATAGCCTTGTTCCAAGCAAAGCTGCACAAAGCTCCAGGCGTGGAATGGTAGTGGGTTTAATGGGAGCTACTTTGCTTTTGGACACCAACAGCCGAACAGTAACTGTCCCATCACCACCAACACACCTCAAATACACGCATGCACCATATGCACTCTCCGAGGCATCTGTAAAGGTATGCAATTGCACGTTAATAGGACTATTAACTATGATACAACGTGGAATGTTTAATTTATTTAAATGTGACAAAGTATTCACGAAACTAAGCCATTCCTTTTTTATATGCTGTGGAACCTCTTCGTCCCATGAGCATTGATGCTTCCATAATTGTTGCATAATTATTTTTGCTGATATTATGCAAGGGGCTACAATACCAAGAGGATCAAATACTTGGGCTATTGTAGATAGGATATGACGTTTGCTAATTTTGTCACTACCTTCTATGTGGATGGAGAATGTCAAGCAATCGGCTGCACAGTTCCAATTAAGACCCAACGTCTTAGAGAGCTCGTTTTCACTTAAGTCGACAAGATGATGTTTAGTGTCTCCTTCGCTGATTGCTTTTAGGATTTCTGTGCAATTTGAGTTCCACTTTCGCAAACTTAATTGAGCAGGGTCTAACGAATTTATTATCCCCTGGCATAAATCAAATGTATCCTGAAAGGACTCATGACCAGTCAAAAGGTCATCCACGTAGAAGTCGTGACAAATAGCTCGTTTGACTTCTTCGTCTGTTGCTTCTAAGCCCAGCTGTCTTAAACATCTAGTGGCTAAGAATGGGGCTGACGCCGTCCCATACGTGACAGTGTTTAGTGTGTAAACCTTCAACGGATGCGACGGGTCTGAGCGCCATAATATTTGCTGAAGAGTACGTTGTGTTGGGTCAACTTCTATCTGTCTATACATCTTTTCGATGTCAGCGGTTACGACGTACTTGTGTTGCCTAAATCTAATTAATATCGACAATAAGTCGTCTTGTACTGTTGGCCCAACACGCTGTATGTCATTTAATGATTTTCCTGATGACGTTACAGCGGAAGCGTCGAATACGACCCGTAACTTGGTTGTAATACTACTCTCCCTAAGTACCCCGTGATGGGGTAGAAAACATGAAATTGTTTTCTCTGAATTTAATGTAGTTTCATTCATGTGACCTAATCGAATATATTCTGTCATGAAATCTGTGTACAAATTTTTTAGTCTCGTATCTCTTTCCAACCTCCGCTCAATTGAAAGAAACCTACGCTTAGCTACTTGAAAACTATCGCCTAAAGCGCTAGGTGATTCTTTTAAAGGCATGGCAACTATGAAGCGACCTTGTGAATTGCGTTTTGTAGTTTTTGTGAAATGTAATTCACATGCCTTTTCATCGGCTGTAAAATTATGTTCGGGTGGAATGGTATCCAGTTCCCAAAACTTGGATAGTTCTACTGGCGTGTCCTGACAAAGATGACTCATAACAGTAGATGTTTTGCCATTGTAGATTGACCCTGAAACCAACCAACCAAGCGTCGATTCAACTAACGTTGGTTGATTTTTACCTAACTGGATGCGATTTGTGCCTATGATGTCCCAAAATATGTCTGCCCCGATGAGTATGTCGGTGGATGCAGGTGTGTAATATTTAGGGTCGGCTAAACAAATCCCAGAAGGTATTTGAACATCATGTATGTCAATGTGTGTAGACGGGATTGAAGATGAAATTGTAGGTAAAACAAAACATGTAATGTTCGTTTTGTAGTTACTATTCATAGACTCTATAGTGAAGGAACATGATCGTATGCTTTGTGACGTCAGCCCACTAATGCCAGTAACCTTAGAGCTATTGAATGAACTTGGTAGATTAAGCTTACGGCAGAGATCCTGTGACACAAAATTGGCCGTGCTTCCATTGTCCAACAAGACTCTGGCGACATGCGGCTTTCCTTTGTTGTCTCTCACCTTCACCAATGCTGTGGAAAGTAAAACATGTACGTTAGACCTTTCCTTAATTGTGTTGGTGGATAAAGCTATTGCTTCAGTTACAGCAGGCTCATTCGAGCTATCAGAATGTAGCAACGTGTTGTGCCTTTGCGAGCAGTATTTGCAATTGCCAAATTTACAAGTGCGTTCAGCATGACCTGAATGAAGGCAATTTAAGCACACTTTACATTCCTTAGCCTTTTGTATGCGCATATCCACAGGCAACTTCCTAAATTCTTTACAAGTAAATAAGCTGTGTGGTTTATGACACAGACCGCAAGAGAACTTTGCCTTGGTGTCAGCAGCTTTGCTAGTTGAAGCGAGGAAGCTTTTACTAGGTTTTGTTTGATGTGTGTTGGACTTACCCTGTGAATGTGACTCTTCTAGTGTTTCTAGTATGTCTGCTCGGTTAGATAAGAATTTAATGAAAAGGCTAAGCTTAGCTGAATCGTCAGAGCTACTTCTTCGTTCTTCCCATTCCCTACTAGTGACGGAATCTAATTTGGAATTCATCAAGTAAATGATTAAAGTATCCCAGTGTTCTACGGGTTCATTTAACGTAGACAACGCTCTGAGATTTTTATTGGTGATATCCACTATGTACCTCAAAGCTTTGCTCGATTCTTTAGTTATAGGCTGCACAGAAAAGAGCGCGTGAACATGATTATTCACGAGTAAGTGTTTGTTATCATATCTCTCGCAAATTAATTGCCAGGCTGAGTGATAATTATCAGCCCTGAAATCAAAACTCTTTACCACTAATGCTGCGCCATCTTGAAGAGATGCGCGCAGGTAATGAAATTTATTAATATTGTCTATTTTATCATTTGTGTGTATTAAGGAGATGTAAGTGTCTCTAAACTCGAGCCAGTGTTGATAATCACGGTTAAAGGTGGGCAAGTTAATTTTAGGAAGGCGAACAAAATTCTGAGCGTGAGAGGCAGATGCATTACAGAAGCTTACCTCAGCTTGTTCCGCGTTTTTGTAAGTCTCGAGCATAGCACGAGCAGAGGATATAAGCGAAAAGTACTGCGCCTCACACATATCTCGCTCCTTCAACTGCTCCTCTGGGCTATCAGAGATCTCCTCCATCTCACTCTGCAAAGCGTCAAAGTCGTCAAACAAAGATTCAATTCTTTTAAGACGCAAATCGAGTTCTATCCTGCCTTCTAGTTTGCTAATTTGATCACTTTCCTTGATGCTAGATAAATAAGTGCTAAAATTTGTGAGTTTACATTTGAATACTGCACGTTTCTTGACTAACTCTTTAAGTTTACTCATTGTGATGCTGCTAATTTTATGAAATGGATGTAAAGCAAACTAATAATATTGTGTATTGTTCTAAGTCCTGAAGAACACTATAAATACTGACACTAACACTATATTAACTACTGTACAATACTGTACTGTACAATGCTAGCAAGCTAAACAAACACACGCAATTTTGCACTAATCTACACTACTAACACAAACTAGTTTTTAACAATAGAAATATAAAGTATACTGATCTGCAATGGTTTTGACAATCCGTATCGGTCACCTCTGGTCAATCACCAAGGTTATCCTATGAAATTACAAAATTATTAGCATTAGAACACAATATTAACTGGATTAACCAATGATTATTGGTTATTTGTATGTTTTATAACCTCGATAATAATGTGATTATACAAAATTGACATTCGTTCGTCCGTTACAGTGAACTGTAAAGAACGAACACGAATGAATTTATGGAACTAATGAATGAACGATGAATGTACGAATGTATGATTCTACCAGTGAGCAGTTTACTAATTACCAGTTTATATTATCTGTGCTAATTCGAACTTGGGATGAATGAATAATCGAATGTGTGAATGACAGTATTTACCAATAAGCAGTGAACTAGTGAATTTGCGATGACTGAATGAATGAATGAATGAATGAACGAGAACTGAATGAAACACGTATGATGACACTGTTTGAAAAACAAGAAAAATAACGAATGAAATTTTAAATTACGATTAACAAATGATTATATTAATTGATCCACTATTGATATATTAGGTATATTACGTTAATGCAATGTTAACGAAAAATGTAACTAACTAATGAAACAGATGATGACTATGTGAAATGATGGGAAAAATATATGATAATTAAAGGAATATGGAACGATCTCACGGTCTTTTATGCACTGTCCTGATTGAATTCTTCGCCGTTGATGCAATAGTTGATGTCCGGAAGTAAGGTGATGACCGCCTATAGTGGACTGTTGAACCGCTGATGCCTCTTGAGTGTCAGCTGAGGTGCTGTAGCGCAATCCTCAGCAATGTTTCCCAACGATGAGCAAACAGGATGACGGTTGAAACTTGAAGTTGCCCAGGCTTGAGTCTGTGACCTCAGGTTGCCCTCCGGTGAACTTAATACTGCTTTGTGAAGATGGATGTAAATCCGTTGGATTCCTTGAATGTAGGCTCCGTTACGTTAGCTCGAAGGACCATTTGGTGGGCCCGGTCCGCTATATTAATAGACGGATACCTAAGCCTCGTTGAATTGAAATAATGACACTTGGTCTGTATGAATAATTATATTGAATATTGATTTAAAATGAAAACGGTTACAAATTTGAACCGGCGCGACAGTAAACGGTGCGTGCGTTCGTCCGTGAGTCGGAGACGATTCTGTCCGTCCGATGATAGCCGAACGGGAGCGCAAGCGCCGTCACCGGCGGCCCGCTCCCCGCGTCCCGCGCCGTGCGTCATCACAGTATACATTTAAATGAATTATCTGTACCTATTTTTCCCGGATTCTACGGATTGTTCTCTACTTTTTGAAGTGGTGTACATAGACTGGGCCCAGTATGAAACTTGTCCTTTCTACATAATCGGTTCTGTAGTTTAGCAATGAATATGTAACAAACAAACAAATAAAATAAATAAAATAAAATACATTTATTGCAGACTATTTTTGTCCATATTTTGTTAGTAACAAAGGTCTTAATAACTATGTTAGTGCCGTATTAATAATCAAATAAATTAATAATTTAATCAACTAAATTAGAAATCAAATAAATGTATAATCAAACAATTTACATTTAAAAAATATTAATAAGAATTCATTAGATTAGGTACATGTAGTTTAATATATTTATTGAGTACACTACACGACGAAATGAACGAACTTAATTTCGCATTTATAATATTAATATGGATTCTGAGTACATACTATTCAAAATGGAATGTGGGAAGGGTGTTAAATTAAAAGTACTTTATGTTCACTTTGCAATACAATTTTAAAATCGCTTTACATTTCTGTGATACCACGCCATTGAAAATCGTAGTGTCCGCTCGCTCTTGTGACCCGCTAAGTAGCCAAATCGAATTTGGTTACATAATAATAATAATAATAAAGAAATAATAATAATAATCGAAGAGTACTTGCACAGGCACAACCTTGTGGCCAGGATTATCCATCAGCAACTTGCTTTGAATTACAACCTCGTGGAATCAGAAGTTCCATACTACAGGTATGTGCCCGATCCAGTTCTTGAAAATGGCAATGTCACATTGTACTGGGATCGATCCATCATCACTGACAGGACTATTGTAGCCAATAAGCCTGATATAGTGGTGGTGGATCGATTGGAGAGGCGCGCAATGATTATTGACATAGCTGTTCCTCATGACGAGAACCTCATGAAGGCCGAGAAAGACAAGCAGATAAAGTATCTTGACTTGGCCCATGAGGTTGTCGACATGTGGAATGTGGACTCAGCGATCATTGTGCCGATAATTGTTACAGCCAATGGCTTAATTGCCAAGAGCCTCGACCAACATCTAAGGAGGCTCTCGTTAGACGGCTGGATCAAGGGCTTGATTCAGAAGGCAGTACTTCTGGACACGGCCCGCATTGTCAGGAGGTTCCTCTCTCTGGAGCCCTGACCGCCGGTAGCTTGGACCCTGTTCCCGATACCGGTGAGGTACTATTTTTTTATATTTTTAAATGTTTTTGTTTTTATATGAATATTAAAAAATGTAATTTAATATGTATATAAAATAAATGAATGTGAATAATAATAATAATAATATGTGGGGACATTTTCACACACGGCCATCTGACCCCAAACTAGGAAGACCCTGTACTATGGGTGTCAGACATCTGATATACATACACAAATACATTTTTTTTTGTAAATACATACATATATAGATAAACAACACCCAGACACAAGGCAAACACAAGTGCTCATCACACAAATGTTTACCCTGGGCGGGAACCGAACCCGCAACTCGCTGCGCAGCAGTCGATCGCTCAGCCACTGCGCCAACCCGATGACCATTATTATGTATTCGTCCATGCTCAACCTCCACATTCTTTACCTTCGTCCATGTTGAACCCCTAAATATTTACCAGGTTCAACCCCTGGGAGTTGAATATGGCATTTAATTTTTAACTGTCTTCAATCCACGTTCAACCCCAATAGACAGTAAAACATAAGTATTTCTCATCTAGCAGCAGCTTGAATTTATGCAAAACCGAGCGCATCGAGCTCGGAACTTGGGGTACCCCAACTCGGACAGGTTAGGTTTTTAATCTACCCAGAAATAGCGGGGCTCCGTCGACCGGGCTTAACTACACCTAACATGTTCGAGTCGGGGTGCCCCAAGTTTATAATAGCTGTTAAAGATTTATTGTTAAAAAAATAAATACACTAATAATCTGGGTATTTTCAAGGTACGAGTATACTGGTTCATCCAAGGAAAGAGTGCTCTATAATAGGCCGCATCATCATTTTCGATCAGATGAGTAGCGGCCAAACACAAGCCTATCAAAATATAAAAAAACGCACCGTTTAGGTCCTACGACTCCTACCTAATCTCATCGTTATTGCAACCTTTACGTGTTCCACTGACCCCGTTCAAGAAAATAATGGAATTTTCTGCGGCAAATTATTGTTTTTATGCGCCATTACTACAATCGTGAATGCGTGCGACGAACATTCTGATTTATAATGGCTGTTCAAGCAATCTCTGGTTAAAAATTACGTCCCTTTTTCTTGGCGTTACCAATTAATTGTGTTAATGTTTAATGTTTATTTCTATGACAAATAATTATGATGTAAGTAAGTATCTAATATTTTCGGACATGTCTCAAGACGAAAATATTAATCCATTGAGCGTCTAGTCGCAGACGGTAGAGTGGAAGGCACCAGATCACGAGGAAGATCCTCCATGCGATGGACCGACCAAATTAAATGCAGTGGGCGATCCATTGCATGAGAGCTCCAGAAACACCAAATGTCGCGACAAATGGCGAGAAATCGTGAGGCGCATAACATAACATAAATGTCGCGACAAATAGCTCATGGGGGTCATCCATAAAGTACGTCTAATTATTTCCGGATTTTTTGACCCCTTCCCCGTCCTTGTCACAGTTGGTCACTTTTGTGAGACCCCCCCTCCATAGTGTGATGTCACATATGTATTTTGTAATTTTACATCTAGAAATTATTATTAACTTAACATTTTCTAGATGTAACAGCGATTCCGAAATGTGAATGATATTTAGCAGACAATACTGACAGACAAATCGTTAATGACAGGAACATTCGATGTGTTTACATCTATTTCATCCAACCATATACCATCATCGTCATCACCCTGACATATCAAATATTTGCGAAATATGACGTCACGTAACATAGGACCCCTCCCACCACTTGTCGCATAATGTCACACTTGGTCGACCCCCTCCCCCCCCCCCTTTCAACGTGTGATGTACTTTATGGATGGTCCCTGATGACCACAACCGCTCAGACAAGAGTGTCACGAAGAAGAAGAAGAAGAAATATCTTATACCTACATTTGTTTCGCATTTTTCCTTTTTCCTTACGATGGTCTGACACCTCCGCATCTTTTGCCTCTTGTGTCCTGATCTCTCTCCGGTCGTGTCGGACTGTCGTCCCATCGGACTATGAGAGTGAGGGAAGAGGGAGTGCACCTGAGTTTGCGCACACACTTGTGCACTAATAATATAATATTTCCTGCGATGTTAGCTTTTCTCGACTGAGATTGGCCGCCGTGACCGAAATTCGGTGTAGAGAATATTTTTACTTTCTTCGGATGATGGAATGGGGATAAAATAAATAAAAAAATAAATAATATGTGGGGACATTTCACACACGGCCATCTGACCCCAAACTAGGGAGACCCTGTACTATGGGTGCCAGACAACTGATATACATACACAAATACACTTTAAATACAAACATATATAGGCTCTCCCCTCCGGATACCGTGGAGTACGGTCGTGTACACAAGAAACCGCGCAATTATTTTATTTAAATAATAAATAATCAGTAAATAAAATTAAAAACTACCAGTTGAAGTACTAGGCGCGCAGACGCAACAAGGTGGTCGGTGTTCGGCTACTCTGCAAGCTTATCACGGAACAGAAGCGAGACAACAACATTATACGCTTCATCGGTCATCCCATCTACTGAGACCTCATACAGCCCCGCCTTCCGACCAACTGCAGCCTAGGGCAGAGCGGGATAGCCGACTTCTCAGTGTTGCTGCCGTCTTCGCCCACTGGACCAACGCACATACGCAACGGCGCGTACGCAAGTATTTGAATTAGTGACACAGCTACTCGGGCGTCAACATAACAGGTATTAACTAGAATTCGTTTTGTTTGTACATACAATGTCTATTCAAGGTACTCCTCCGAAATCAGCTAATTCCTCTACTTTAGTAAAAACCCCGGTATTGACTTATGGATCTGATTCACAATTATATGTGTCTCCACCTACTGGACAAAGTGACAATATAACTCGAAGATTAAAGCGTAAACACTTCGAACATGGCTCGTCGGAATGTACCGTAACTACAGACGAAATGAAGGATATATTCACTTCTTTTGAAACCCAGCAGAACTCTAAGTTCGAGAAACTCATAGAATCTGTATCATTTATCAAAGATCAGAACAATGAGATACGGAAAAGTATGGACTTTCTGTCATCCAAATACGATGAAGTATTAGAAAAAATGATCAACCTTGAACAAAAAAACAAAAGTTACGAACTTAAAATCGAGTCACTAGAGAGCAAGATTGAACAATTAGAGCGTAACTCACGTGCATCTACTATAGAAATTAGGAACATTCCTAAACAAGACACGGAAAACAAGACCACTCTACGTTCATTGGTCCAGAAAGTGGGTGAGGTCATAGAACAGCCATTATCTGACTCTGATTTTCGCGATATCTATCGTCTGAAAACCAAAAAAGAATCCAATGACCATATTGTGGTCAACTTCACAACTACTTCATGTAAAGATGGCTTCATAAAACAATCTAAGAACTTCAATAGAATGCACAAAGACAGCAAACTCAATACCTCTCACCTTCAACTGCCAGGCCCCACTAAGCCGGTTTATGTTGATGAGTCGCTCACCAGCTTAGGGAGAAGACTAGCTTACCTGGCTAGGCAGTTTGTTATGGAGCACAAATACCATGGTACGTGGACCTCTTATGGCAAAATATTCATTAAAAAAACCCAAGACTCACCAGCGCTTCGAGTGGACTGTGAACAAGACATGAAAAGACTCCTAATCAAGTGACTATCCTACGTCATACTACCAATTTTGTTACCTATTTTGTATCCATTTTTTTTTCTATACTTATAATTCTAATATCATAAGTTCTAACATAACATTCCACAACAAAACATACACTACATTTTTAATAACACTACCATCACTCTATACCTACACTACACAAAAACATACATACGAGACTCTAACCACTACATTCTCTAGCAACCCTATGCTGACAATACACACGGTACCTATCTATTACCTATCTCATACAGATAACTACCATACACTTTATACACAATCTTCATACTATAATCACTTGTCAAAACTACAAGCTGTCTACGCGATACCATTCATTACTTTCTCTTACAACCCTGTACTCATAAACCATACTTGTTACTCTTACAAACAAAGGCAATTTGACATGTTTGAATTCACCTACTTTGTTAACTTATACTACAATTCGATAATACTAACCTAATTAACAGCGATCTTGATAATTTCGTTATAGCGCAATCATCCACTTGCGAAATAGAGGAGTGTCCTAATTTAATTATAAAGCCACAGATGAGTCTAAAAATAATTCACCAAAATATACGTAGCGTAAATTGTAACTTCTCAGGCCTATTAACCCTCCTTAAAAGATCAAATACAGACTGGGATTGTATTATAATTACAGAGTGTTGGCTACGCCATACCCAATACATCCCATCTATAGACGGTTACGATTGTGCCAAAACTGAAAATAATTTCACACAAAATGAAGGGGTCATTGTATATTTTAAAAATAATCTAAGACCAATAATAGCTGAGCCTAACCTACAAGATGCCAACTGTCTAACAATAAAGTTAGACAGTAACACCATCATAGTGGCAATATACAGACCCCCCGGCAACAAAAATATTAATCCCTTTCTTGAATCTCTCAATCACCTTTTAAGCAGCTTAAACTGCCCTAATATTATACTCACTGGAGATATTAATATTAATATAATGTCAAACAGTAAAGATGCCAACTCATTAGTCTACCTAAACCTTCTAGCTTCTCATAGCATCTTACCAGCCCATCAGTTACCGACACATAGCAAAACATGTTTGGACCACGTCATGCTAAAAAGTAATCTCCCCGCATTTTGCTATGTTGCGGAAACGTCTGTTACTGATCATGACAGTGTGATACTTGTGCTAGAATACCATAACCAATCCAATAAATCATATATCACTAGGAAAACTGACTATACGGGCCTTGACAAAGACATGCAAAATATATGTTTCAATTCCATCTATGAAACATCTGATGCAAATACAGCTACAACTATGCTAGTTAATGACTTAAAATCTAAAATAAAATCCAATACACAAACCATAACCGTTTCCAATCGCAAGAGGATTAAAAAGCCTTGGATAACTACTGGACTATTAAGGTGTATGAGAAACCGTGATAAACTGCACATAAAGTCCAAAAAAAATCCAAACAATGAAATTATCAACATCACTTATAAAAGGTACAGAAATTTCTGCAACTGGTTATTAAAGAAACTAAAAAGAGAATATGAAAAAACTCAAATAGATGAAGCAGCTAAAACTAACAACAAAAAACTTTGGGACGCTATAAAACTGTTAACACACTCCAATAAAAAAACAAACCCAGCAGTGAATCTTATATCAACGTCAAACCCTACTACCTCAGCCAATAATATAAACAGATTCTTTGTGTCTATTGGGAAAAACCTTGCTGAAAACATTCATCATGGCAATCCACCTGTCGGAACATCTAATGTTAACTCCTGTCCTTTCTCCTTCGCCCTGTACAATACCGATGAAGCAGAGGTCCGTCAGTGCATTTTGAATTTAAAGAAGGTTAATACTGTTGGCCGTGACTATATCTCGGGAGCTTTTCTGAAAAGATACCACACCATTCTAGTACCTCCTTTAACGCACATATTTAATTTAATGTTCCGCACAGGTGTTTTTCCGAAGGAATTTAAACTTGCGGAAGTAATCCCAATACATAAGAGTGGTGACAGAGGCTGTGTTAATAACTACCGACCCATCTCTATACTTCCTACACTATCTAAACTAGTCGAAAAACTTATTAACAAACGTCTTATAAAATATCTTGAAACCAAAACCCTACTGTCGAGATCTCAATTTGGATTTAGAGCGGGAATCTCGACAAATGATGCAGTTCACGAATTAACAGATTATATTGTTAATAAACTAGATCACAAAAAGAAAGTAATAACAATATTCTTGGACTTAGCAAAGGCTTTTGACACAGTCTCTGTTCCACTCCTACTAACCAAATTATATAACATTGGTATTCGCGATGCACAGCTTGAATTGTTTAGGGATTACCTTGCTGATAGACAACAGAGAGTTAAGGTGGGAGAAACCATTAGTGATGACCTACCTGTATCCTACGGTGTCCCTCAGGGCAGTGTACTGGGCCCCACACTTTTCCTCGTCTTCATTAATGATCTGTGTAATCTTGCACTACAAAATGGGAAAATCGTAACGTTTGCGGATGACACAGCACTGATCTTCCATGGTGACACTTGGAAGGAAGTCTATGGCTTCGCTCAAACTGGATTCAACACAGTAATACAGTGGCTCAATGTCAACGGCCTTACTCTTAATGTTGATAAAACTAAATATATACCGTTTTCGATCAAAAATCCTACATCTGCAATTCAAGACAGTTATTGCATAAAAGCTCACTACTGCTCATCCGACCGTCTCTGTTCCTGTAGACACTTAGAAATAGCTACTAGTATAAAGTATCTTGGAGTCATGATTGATAGTACACTAAGTTTCAAACATCACCTGGACTTACTATCCTCCAGAACTAGGAAACTGATATATATCTTTAAAAGTCTGAGTCGCATAGCAGATAAAAAAGTAATTAAAATGGTATATATGGCCTTATGCCAATCCATTCTAAGCTACTGCATTACTGTATGGGGTGGCTCCAATAGGACTAGCATATTAAAACTTGAAAGAGCCCAAAGAGCGGTCCTAAAAGTAAGTCTGTCATTACCATTCTTCTTTCCCACTAAGGATCTCTACTTGCTCTCTGATGTGTTGACAGTCCGCCAACTGTATATATTGTGCACAGCTTTAAAACAACATTCGCAAATAGGGTATGATCCCTCACTTAATAATAATAAACGAATCAAACACAGGGTTTGCCAAACGCTTACCAAGCGAAACACTACTTTCTCTCGCAAATTCTTTGAATTTTTAGGTGGATATCTATACAATAAAATAAACAAAAAGCTCGCAATCTATCCACTTACAAGAGTAAACTGTAAAAGGGCTATAACCACCTGGTTAAAGTCCCTCAGTTACGATGAAACAGAAAACTTGCTTAAAGTCCCATCCTAAACTACCCTCGTATGATTTGACAACTCCCACACACTCATCCCCACCCGCACACACATACACCAACACCCTCACCTACACACACCCACCCACCCGCACACACCCACACACAAACACACCCACATACATACACACGCACATACATACTCATACACACACCCACGTCCACACTCTACATACATATATACACCATCTTCCCCACACTCACATATTAGACACCCGATCCTCACCCTCATATAATACTCACAACAGTCACACCTCACCTAGTCTAACCTACTTAATTATTAATTAATTTGGAATGTTGTACTACCCGTGCTTGTCATCCATTTTCCGGAGTCTGGAGAGGCTGGTAATCTGTCATACAGGTCTCCTAGTACAGAAACCAGTCTCTCACATAAGTCAAAGTCAAAGTCAAAGTCAAATCATTTATTTCAATTAGACCATTATAAGGCACTTTTGAACGTCAAATGAGAAAAAAAAAATTGATTCTAGGTGCCCATTCCAAAAGGTAGTTTTGTATGGAGAAGAATGGGCAAGAAACTCCATACTTACTCTTTTAAAAACGATGTTAACAATATTTGCATTTACAGGAATTATATAATTATACGTGAATACGATGTACCTTGCATAAAAACACTAGGTATTTGAAAGTGTGTACAAAGTATCACAGATTAAGGAATGACAGACTAAGTTATATGTACATAGATACACAGTGTTCACATATTACATATTACAATTAATGCTGAAACAGTAGACGACCACTCCTTATATTTTAACAAACAATGAATCAGTATGTGAGCCTGAGCAGTGTATAAAAAAAGAGTCAAATATATATATGTACATATTTATACTAAGTATGAAATTAGGTATTTTAAATTAGCAATCGGTTCGATTTTGTCTAGACTGTCGATCGTCCTATGGAGCTAGACCAGCATGTTTCCAAGCATTCTTATCTTGAATATAGTCCTCTAGATTATAATAAGCTTTTTTACAGAGTGTACTTTTAATATATGATTTAAATTTTGTTTCACTTAGTTGTAATATATCACTAGGAATTTTGTTGTAGCACTTAATACAGTACCCCATAAAAGATGTATGGACTTTAGACAATCTAAAATATGGTTGAGCTATTTTGTCCTTGTTTCTAGTATTAAAGTCATGTCCATCACTTACTTTATTAAACATATGTAAGTTTTTTCTTACATACATAATATTTTCATAAATAAATTGGCAAGGCACTGTCATTATATTAATATTTTTAAATAGTTCCCTAAGAGATTCGCGGCGACGTAGATTATAAATGGCTCTGACAGCTCTTTTTTGTAAAATAAAAACGGATTCAATGTCAGCAGCCCGACCCCACAGTAAAATACCATACGACATAATGCTGTGAAAGTAGCCAAAATAGACCAAACGCGCAGTTTCTACATCTGTTAACTGTCTTATCTTTCTAACAGCATAAGCCGCGGAGCTTAGTCGCCCCGCAATAGATGTTATATGAGGTCCCCATTGTAATTTCTCGTCTAGCGTGATTCCTAGGAAAACCGTTTGACTAGTAAATTCCAGTTTCTCTCCATTAAGTATGATGTCACATTTACTATTCCTAACATTTGGTAAAATGAATCGAATACATTTGGTTTTTTTTTCATTAAGTACCAAATTGTTTACCGTAAACCAATTTTGAACCTGAAGAATAGCGTCATTTACGTCGTCTAGATTTTGAGACCGTCTGTTTATTTTAAAGATCAATGATGTATCATCGGCAAATAACACCATTTTTGGTTGATTTTGAAACAATTGGGGTAAATCATTTATATAAACTAAGAATAGAAATGGACCCAATATTGAACCTTGAGGAACGCCCATAGTCGTTTCAGACCCCAATGAGTTCACGCCGTTAACCTGTACTTTAACCCGTCTATCCCTCAGGTATGACCTTAGTAAATTAAGAGATGTTTTACTAACCCCGTAGTGCTCCAGTTTCAGCAAAAGTGTCTCATGGTCAACGCAATCGAACGCCTTTGAGAGGTCGCAAAAGATTCCAATGGCATCTTGTGATTCCTCCCAGGCGCTAAAAATGTTCTTTATTAGGGTGACACCGGCGTCAGTTGTACAACGCCCTTTGGTGAAACCATACTGTTGTTCATGAAAGATGGAATTTTTATTAAAGTGACGCAACATTTGATTGAGCATTAACTTTTCAAACACCTTGCTGAGAACTGGCAGAATCGACACAGGCCTATAATTGTTGGGGTCTTTACTATCACCGGATTTGAACAACGGTACTACTTTACTGTGTTTCATCAGATCCGGAAAGACTCCTTGGTCTACACTGGTGTTAAATATAAGAGCTAAATAGGGCGCAATCGTTTCTATAATAGATTTACAGACTTTAGACATAGATTATAAAAATCACTTTGTTTACATTGATTTATGTATATTATAACATTCCTTGTAAGATTCTATGTGAGAGATAAAAATAAACTTTTTGTATTTTGTATTTGTATTTATATATAGATAAACAACACCCAGACACAAGGCAAACACAAGTGCTCATCACACAAATATTTACCCTGGGCGGGAATCGAACCCGCAACACGCTGCGCAGCAGTCGATCGCTCAACCACTGCGCCAACCGTGTCGTCGAATGGATGGTCGATGGGAGAATTATGTTGTGTAATATCAAATAGTGTTACCATTTAGTTACTACCCAATGATATCGCCATCAATATTTATGTAGGTATATTTTATGCATAATTATTTTGTTTTGCCCTAATACAGGTAAACCATTCTCAACTGTTGACAAAAGTTAAAGCGTACTAAATAAAAATATACATTTGCGAACATAAATTATGTAATTGATACTTAATTAAAAATGAGATATTTCTCAAAACTCAACAACATACTAAAAACTAAACGCTTTGAACTTATTATTAAAGGATCCCCAATCTTCATGATTAGGTATAAAGCAAAGCAGAACAGGAATTGCACTTTTTTCTTGATATCCTGTTCTGTTCCTCACCTGGGTAGAGGCGTCGCTCCATGCCTTCCATCGATCTCAATCCTGGGCTTCATCCCACTAGTTTTGGAGGAATCCGTCTACGTCCCACCATCTCCTTCGTTACCTACGCACAATTCTAATTTATAAAAAAATATTTAAAATCTTTGCTACCATATCTAACGGTACTTAAGTAACTTCGTACTCTCCGAAAACGGTTATTACAAAACAAATTCGCACAGCCGTTATGACGTCACATATTCGTAAAATGGCCGACAGAAAAAATATAAGAAACAATCAGCGAGAATTTACAGCAGCTTCAAGTTTAATGTGCCGATCTTGCGCTGTTATAATGACTCACAGTAATCTGTGGTGCGAGAGATAAGTAGCGAGCGATTTATTGTCCATCCCTTTACCCCCGTTCTCTTCCGTCTCTTTTCTCACTTCGGTGAATTTCGGTGAAGTGAGATTGAGGTGAGCTGTGATTCTACCAGATAAAAAACTTTTTACAAAAAAGAGAACCGACTTCAAGAACTAAAAAGTGACAAATAACTTTAGCACAGAACACACATGACCTTAGTTTTGGAAGTCGGTGGCTTTGTTCTGTGTTGTTTTGTATTGCTACCGACTTCCGAAACTAAAGTCATGTGTGTTCTGTGCTAAAGTTATTTATCACTTTTTAGTTTTTGAAGTCGGTTCTCTTTTTTTTGTAAAAAGTTTTTAATATCCACTTTTTAGTGCCTCCTTATCACCTAAATTCATTAAGAAACGACAACACAGTTAAAACAGAGATTGAAAGTCCTTCAAAGATGGAAGAAACGAAAGCGTCTTCTATGTATAATTTTTTGGTTTTGTTGATTTTTTCAAAAGGCGCTGAATAAATTTCTAGTTGTTATATACTAAAACCTTCACAAGAATGTAACAAACACTTTTTTGAAAACTCAGCCAAACGGGAGAAAATCGTGGACAAACATACATACATACAAACATACATACATTCATACATACTAACATACGGGTCGAAGAGAACCTCCTTTTTACCCGACTGCGCCAGAAGGAGGGTTATGTTTTTCGGGTGTATGTATGTATGTATGTATGTATGTATGTATGTATGTATGTATGTATGTATGTATGTGAATTTCTTTGGCACGCTCTGTAGGTCAAATGGCTTAATGGATTTTGACTTGAGAGGTGTCGTTTCATTCGTCTTAATTGTGTGAGTGACACTGGGTACATCAAAATTAGAAAAATTACACTGCCCGAGTTTTGGCGACATATTAGTGTTTTCAAAAAAAATATTTTTCCTCAAAACCTATCGAGTGGGATATCAAAATAAAGGGTTTTATAAATAGCTTACAAATATATAAACAACTTTTATGTTTAAATGTAATTTGGAATGAGAAATGCTAAAAACAACAAATAAATTAAGGTTCGTTCCCTTTAAGTTGAGTTCCTTTACGCTGAGTCTGAGAGTTTTTAGCATGAATGGTGTCGTTTCAATCGTCTTAATTGTGTGAGTGAGACTGGGTACATCAAAATTATAAAAAATAAACTGGCCGATTTTTGGCGACATATAAGGGTTTTAAAAAAAAATATTTTTCCTCAAAACCTATCGAGTGGGGTATTAAAACAAAGGGTTTTATAAATAGCTTACAAATATATATACAACTATTAGTTTAAATGTAATTTGGAATGAGAAATGCTAAAAAAACAACAAATAAATAATTAAGCTTGGTTCCCTTTAAGTTGGGTTCCTTTACGTCGAGTCTGAGAGTCTATTGCTCTTGCAAAATATTGCTATTTTACGCTACCTAATTCCGTTACGTCGAGTTTATATAATAAGTACAGTCAGGATATAAATTAAAAGCCAGTATCATTCAAATATTGTTTTATTATTTGTTTTTTAACGTTTCTCTACACTATAATTTACTTACTATGATGATATCAGTAGGAGAAAAAGATGAAATGTTTTCGAGCATATGCCGGTTTAGCGATTTCTTGCAGCTTTGAATAGGTTCCGTGAGGCTCAGAAGTATTATCTTCAGTATGATCCTTTTTTAACTCCCGATCCTTGCAGTGCTTCGCCATGTAAACTCCTGACGCCATTTATCATGGTGGGAAAAAGCCAGATGCAGAAAGTATTCTGCATCTGGCTTTTCAGTAGAGTGGACTCAAGAGAGGGACGGGGTGTTGGGACTAAGTCGAGCACCGTGTCATACCCTGAGATAATTAAACAAGTAGGTTGCATAGGAAGAACATAAGCGACTAAAAGACTCAATGATATGTAAGAGTTTACGGGAACAAGACGTTGGTTTTTCATATTCTTTAATATGATGATATTATCTTTGGATGATATTATCCATATATCAAAGGTGTTAAAACCCTACTTGGTGTCGTCTATTAATGTCCGCCCGCCATTGTCTACTTTCGCAACCTTGAGAATCAGTAGGGTCAGTGTATGCACATTGCGTCATCATGGGCGATTTCAACACAGACCTTGCGCAGCCAACCTGTCGATCCCGTCAACTCTTACATAAAATATCATCGAGTCTGTTAGGTCTCTTATGTTCTTCCTCTGCAACCTACTCGTTTTAATATCTCAGGGTATGGCACGTGGCTCGACTTAGTCCTAACGACCTGTCCCTCTCTTGTGTTGGAAATAGGTACCTACTCAGGAGAGACACCGTAAAGTGAAGAAGAAGAAGCAATGTTTTTTAAAGGAAAATCTCTACTACGATAATCAAATAGCAACACAACCTCCTTCTTTTCAATTCTAGCGTTACGGATAAAAACGAAACCGGAAAGTGGCGTAGATGGTAGAAAGAAGATTGAGGTTTGAACCAACGCTTACAAATCAGAACGGCGTGAACGTTGGCATTAGAAAAGGTGTCTTACAGATCACTGTAGTATCTTGGCACACATTGGGCATTGTTATGGCAGACATTAAACAAATGGTATTTCTATCGACTGAAGCTCCGACGCACAAAGTCACCAAGGGTGTCGGTTATTGAACTAAAACTTGCATCAGCGGAAGAATTAAAGGAAGCATTGGAAGCAAAAATGCGACTAAGTTATAATTAAACCTTTTGATGCTACACCAATATCTGTGCACCACCCACCAACAACACTAGTAGGACAATACATAACAACATGGAAGAGAAAAAATATAAATAAATAATAAAAAGTTCAATCAGTTTAAGGTTTAGGTTAGTTCAAGGTTTGGGGCCGAGGGGCCCGCTAAGCTTGGGGACCTGGTGCACTGCACCGCCTCGCCCTCCCACGCCACGGAAAAGCGGGGTACAGAAACTCGACGTTAAGGGAGTAAAAACGGGACAGAAATCGTAGACTCGACGTAGGGATAATAGAATCGAGCTAAGGTTCTCGGCTCAACGTAAAGAGACTCGACGTAAAGTTTTCTAAATTGAATCACTGCGAAAACTAAAAAGATTAAAATAAAAAAATTATTAAAAAAAACAAAAAACCCGACTGCGTGAAAAATTGTTAAACTCAAAAGATAGAAATAAGTGAAAATTTAAATATTTTTTTGGTTTTGAATCATCGTGGTTGACAGTGTTCACAAAGGCAGTCGGAGGCATTAAGTTAAAGTTAAGACACTTTCAACGGATTTGAAACATTGTACATTTTTGATGCCTCCGACTGCCTTTGTGAACACTGTCAACCACGATGATTCAAAACCAAAAAAATATTTAAATTTTCACTTATTTCTATCTTTTGAGTTTAACAATTTTTCACGCAGTCGGGTTTTTTGTTTTTTTTAATAATTTTTTTTTTATTAATTCGGTTAAAAATACAATAAATCCTTCAGAACAGAACAGCTTTGACAGAAAGCTACACTGTTGCTGAGTATTATGGTATAGCGCAAAGTCGCGAACAGTATGTCTATTGTCTCGATCTTTATTTACCAAAATTTTTGACAATATTTCGACATTGATTGTTACAACTGGTATTAAATTGCGAGTTGCGACTACATTTTAAACGTTTTTAATCAGTAGAATTGGCCTTCGAAAAAAAAAACCATACATACAAACACTAAAACAACCAAATTACAGCAAAAAGAAATTCGCCGCTACATCTTTACTTTTAGACCAGCCACAGTAGCAATAAAGGTTGCTCGTAAAAAAAAACTTACTAATTTAATACCAAAATAAAAAATCAACGAATTTTTACGCCAGCAGCTGATCTGCTCCACCGTATTGAATGTTTCTCATCAAAAACCCGAAACAAAAGATTCATATTTTATCAAAAGCAGGAAAACTCGAAACGACAGACCTAATCTAAAAACCGAATATCAGAAAAAGAGACCATACCAACACTAGACCAACAGAAAGTGCTTTTACCCTCTTTGAGTAAATATTACCTGTTTTAGTTTTAGTTCATGTAGTCGATGGTTTTGATGCACGGTAAAACTCTAATGAGTTTATGTTTGCATCATCTTAAATATGTAATACCTATAAGTAATTTTAATTAGCAAATAAAAAAAGGACATCAAACAATTACAGCTTAACAACAGAACATCGCCGCTACATCCTTACCTTTAGACCAGCCCCAGTAGCAATACAGGGTGCTCGTAAAAAATGCTCTAAACATCCAACTCAGGCCGTAAACGCGAATAAACGTCTACGTTGTAAACGTTGAATAGTAAACCTTACCTCCAGGTGTTTGCTCAGCACTGAATATTCATGAATTGTAAACTTCAGGCGATAAATTCGTTATGTCTTATCGTTTATCTGTTACTAATAAAGCTTGAGATTGTAAACACTTAGTTGTTTTCACAAGTTGTAGAACTTCTGCTGAGGATTTGGAATGACTAAGTCTTGGAGCTGAATTTCGCTGTGAAGCGGTTTAGTCTGTAAGTATAATAAATGGATCTGATTTTGAAATTCGAATTTGTTTAGAAAGTTTTCCTTTATTGTATGAGTTGTTCTGAAAGTTTTTAATAAGATTACTAACTACAGATTATGATAGCTTCTATCTGCAAGTTTGTTCGCGTGAAAGTCAAATCTATACTTAATATTATAAAGCTGAAGAGTTTGTTTGTTTGTTTGGTTGAACACGCTAATCTCAGGGTCTTCTGGTTCGAATTGAAAAATTATTTTTGTGTTGGATAGTCCATTTATCGAGGAAGGCTATATAGGCCCATGCGAAGCCGGGTCGGGTCGCTAGAATACCATAAAACATAATATGATACTTGACAATAGTATAACTTAATATTCGTGAAATATTTTTAAAATCGGATGAGGAGTTTCGGAGTTTACCTCTAACAAAATAAAACAACTTACCATACCTCTTTATAATATTCTCCTCTTTCGGATTGCTCAAACTTGTATTAGTCTTATCCTGGGAATAAAATCACTCTAAACGGTTAGGAGGTATAGAAGGAGACGGGTAGGCGCGTCGTCGTGGATTCCACTATCTGTACCAAGGGGTATCATGCCGCGAATAACATCACCCTATTTCTACCCGTGGGTGTCACAGAAGGCGACAGAGGGATATTGACCAGAGGATGGGTAGCAGCGTCCTTTTGAGTACCAAAACACCTACTGCGATCGCCAACATGCATCGGCCAAGCATGGCGCCCCTTTGAGGGAGACCTATGCCCAGCTGCTAAAGGTTGACATGATGATGATGATGATGCTGATGAGGGGTCAGATAAGCAGTCGCTCCGTGTAAAATACTTTTATTCAGCGGCATCCGGTTAGACTCAACGCTGACTCCAACATATTTAGGGAAATGCTTCGCAGATGATAATGTTTCTTCTTCATCTTACAGATACTGTTGCGCCTATTTATAATTTACGCTAACACCGGTAATTATTGCCAGCGATTTCATCCACCTTCATTTTGTGACTAGGGCTGTGATTCTGTAAGACTTCATTCTAAACTTCGAATCTGAATCCGCTGTGAGTTTCCTGATTGGCATTCTAAAAACTCGGTTGATAATTCGAATTAACACTAGCGCTACCCTTGCGAGCGTGTCAGCGAGTTGAACTAAATTGACAGGCAGATTTTGACAGATAAAGTATGAGATGACGTAAGAAGTGGCATTCTGTAAGGTAATTTCCCCGTCACTTCGACGCTCACTTCGCACTCGGACCCGATTCAAAGTGTCAAATATATCAAGTCATTTTGAACCTTATGCGAAGTGAGAGTGAATAGCGATGTGAGACGCGAGTTGTTTGAATTTTACAGAATCGACCTACTGGTCCCTATTTTTTTAGGGATTAGGTAGCATTCTATCAGAGAAAGAATTTTAGAACCAATCGGCCTAGTAGTTCCGTAGATTAGGGTGTTCCAACAAAAAAATAAACTTTAACTTTATAGTATAGAAGAAGATTACAAGGTTCTAAAACGTTCTATCTCTAAGTTTATGTTCTCTTTATAGACGACCTTTAGAATTAAATCCCTACAGTTTTATTTTACGAGACAATAAATTAAATTTACTGTCCTTTTGTCTGCAAATCTGCGAAACTGCTTGTACTATTGTAAAATTATTTTTATGATCGAAGATTTTGTTAATTCTTTTATCAATTCCATTCAATGAAATTTCATTAAATTTTATTTTATTGGGAAGTTAACATTTGTAATATGCATAATTACATACATATTGTAAAGTATAACAAGATTAATTTTAAGGCTACAATATTTAACCCATATCCGATTAACGCGAAATAACTTATACTCAATTACCATTAAATATGAAAGTGAGTTCGTTTGTTTGTTTGTTACGGTTTCACATCTAAAATACTGGACCGATGTTGATGAAATTTGGTACAGACTAAACTTAAACCCCAAGGAAGATTATAGACTACATTTTAACCGGTGACTTTGTCTGCATCCAGTGTGATAATTAAATTATTAGTTAAATACGTGCATTAATTAAGCAAAAAGTACGTATTCCTCGTATGTACCTATATATTATTATTATAAATTAGCAACGATACATTATGAAAGCTATTTTGTAATATCAAAAGCCATTCTTTTAAATTAGACCTACATCAAACCTTGTTTGAACCCAATACATCACTTAGGACTAATTTCCAAATCGTCAAATAATTATTTTAACGGCGAAATAATGCGATTTAATAGCTATTTTTTGAAAATAATGTCAACCGTCGTATTTTTTCCTTAAAGTAATATGGCTATTAAAAATTCAGCTCTCAGTAAATTAGGATTAGGTAGTTAAATACATTTGAACCATCGTCGTTCTTTCTCTAGAAACAAAATTTTTTTTTTTTTTTGCTGTCTCGTTTATAATTTCGTGATTTGAAACAATCCGAACCCAACCCCACAGTAACCTAATAACCTGTACATAGTATAAAAAAAATGGTTTACGGACTGATTACTTTTACGTTATAACGTCGTAAAGAAACATAATGGCTAACATATCACTTTCAGCGGAGCAACGTTATAAGACGTAATTTGATAAACGCCATTTGACACAACGTTTAATCACGTCAGCAAAAAAATATGTCTTTTTTCAAAGAACGTGTATAAACGGCTGAGGCTTACACAAATTTATTTGTTTATTTATTAACACTTCAAGCACAATGCACAGAGGCGGACTAAATGCCATATGCACGCCACCACCATCGCGCCACCAGGGCCTCAAGTCTACTATTACAATAGTGTCAGAATGGTCTATCATTGATTTCATAATTGTTGATTTTGACAAGTTTGGTAATCTACTAATATAATGGCGTCATTATGATTTTCCAATGGTCAGTGAATGGGTTATAGAATGGTAATCTCGTACAAAAAAACAACTGAATCGGTAATCTGCTAAAATTTTGACAGTTCCTTTGATCAATGACCTACCATTAGAACGTCATTATGCAGTCATTGCGTTAAATTCGACCGACCCATGATCGACCATTATGAATTTAGCAGATTACGAACTTTTAGCAAAATGACAATGGGATCGTGTTGGAATGACGAAATTATAAAAATAGCAGACTTGGCCCCCTGGTCACGCCGCCGTCGCCGCCGTCGTCGTTAAGTACGTCATCGCGCCGTATCACTTTAACACGTTCAGAACGGCGTGTACCACCGGTGGAGCACGGAGTATTTGCTGACACGGCGAGGTGTACCACCGGTGGCCACATCACACTATACTTTCAATATACTAAGAAATTCGCGCCGCTTTGAGAGAAAGTGTTGTATTTACCGTCCCCGCCTAGTAAACTTGACAAATTTTCATAGTGTAGCTCAGGAGGTGGATGTTATTTCGAAAAGTAAACAAAAATCAATATTGAAATTTTTTATTTAAGTATTAGAAAAAAAAACTGACGTAAGCACAACATAAATTGTACGAAATGCAAGTTATTTAATATTAAATAACGTTGATAAAATTTAATAATAAAAAAAATTAATCAAAATTGAAATAAATATAAAATGAAATGCCATCATGGATGGTATAAAATGAAAATTATTTTATTACGTCAGAGCGGCACGCGCGGATCTGATTAATGAGACAAAACAATTTACTATAAATTACGATTACTGGCTTAATAAAGAGAGAGAAAGCATAATTCCTGTGCAATCCTGTGTGTTTCCACCGGTGGCGCACCCCGCCCGGCAAGATTTTTGGTTCATGGGACGGTGATGTACCACCGGTGGCCACAGGAAGATTTGCGCCGTAGGATACCAAGCACCTACTGATGAGGTGCCGGTCTGAACGTGTTAAATTTTGGGACTGCTAGCGCCACTCCACGTAAATTTTTTTGTACACTTTAAAAGGCTACTCGCACGCTTATATTCTATTTACGCATACATTCGCAACGTCGTAATATTTGTCCCTCGATGCCCCCGCTCCCATACTTCAGTCGTCCCGTGCGCCGTGAGCGGGAGAGTATTCAATTGCAGTGCCGCGGCCGTGGTTTAGCGAAATTACGCCTTCGAACTATCGTAAGTATTTGATTATTTTGTGTAGATATTTATCGTAAAGTTATTTATGCTTATTGTTTGTGTCTACATTTGTAAAAATAATAAGGTATAATCATGATTTCATTATGATAGACATAGAGGGCAACCCTGGAAATCCAGAACCACCACTATTTTTAGACATAGAAAGCGACCCAGGAATTTTCGAGCCACCACCACTTCTAGGCATAAAAGGCAACCCGGGAAATCCTGAGCCACCACCGCTTCTAGACACACACAGAGAGCAACCTCGGCAACCCAACAATTCCTGAGCCAGGATTGCCTTTAGATGTAGTAGGCCATTCCGTAACTCCCGATCCGATGCCACTTATAGCGTTAGTGGTAATGCTGCAGCTTCTCCTCCTCCTGCTACGATAGAGGACCACCTGTGGTAACGGTTGTGTCACATTTCGTATTATCTTTGCTTGTATGAAAAGCAGAACGTCACTAATCGTCATTTATTTTGTATGAGAAAATAGTGTGCCACACTACAAACATTTGAATACCCTGTTGCTCCGCTGAAAGTGATATACCATAACATAAGCAAATAATGACTTCCGTCGAGGTGGGCGCAGCTTATTGCTTGGGCCGACCGTGCCTCTCTATCGCTAGTTCCGCGCTCTCGCTTGCACGCTCAGGCTCAGGCGGAACGTGACAGTTTTTCGTGCGTGCGACCAATATTCATCGATTTATAAGACGGTATCACGTCAAAATCGCTTTCCGCCGTTACATTCCACTGTGAGCTTGGATCTTTTAAACTACGCAACCGTTTTTTTTTTCATATGGCTGAAGAACGTTTGCCCGGTCAGATAATCGATCTCTTTTTAACTTTTTTAATATATTTTTTTCATATGCACCTGCCATGTTATCTCTTCCTCACCCTTGGTTGACTGGTAGAGAATGCCTAAGGCATTAAGTCCGCCTTTGTACCTTTCTGCATGAAGTATAAATAAATAAATAAAATAAATAGCAGAAGTTTTGCTAATTCACTCAATGGACATGTAAAAACGTCAATCTTGATATGAAGATCTGATGATGATGATAAAGAGTTCTTACAACATCAACTTTCTGTATAAGTATAATTTTATTATTATCTGTACAAATAAATAAAAGTGTCTGTTTGTAATGTCTTTTTTACTAAATGCAAAATTTTTACACGGCACTATTAACCTCTGTCAATTTTAAGCTCGAATTATTTAAGCAAAACTAAGCACAAATATTCATGTTCAAAAATATCCCTGCCTCTGTTAGGAGAGGAGAAATAATCTTGAATATGCTTGCCCAGCAATAACCGCAACATTTCCACAGCAACCACAAACCAATAAATAAGGTTAACTGTCACCCGAAGCATTTGAAAATTTATTCTCAAACGAAAAATCCATAAGAGAAAACCAGTAATCCTCACTAAACTAAACAAATGGCGAAGACCCGCGATTTCAGTCGTAATTAAAATAAATTCTCCCGTTCCGACTAATCCTTACACAGGGTGTTTGCTTATTCACATGGTGTTGTAGTTATTTTCAGCTTGTTCCACTCGGATTAGCGTTAAGCTTCTCTAATTGGAGCCGCGCAGATTCGGTGGCAGGTATAGGGATCGAGTGATGGAGTTTTGCTCAATTGCTCTAAGCTGGGAATACATGTGCCAATAACTTGCAGAAAAGTCTGCAAGTAACTTGCACAAAGTGTGCAAGTAACTTGCATGACATCAGAACGTATCACCAATTAAAGTAGCTATGACCCAACCAAATGCATGCAAGCTACTTGCAAAAAGTGTGCAAGTTACTAGCACGTGTTTTGCGCAATTTTTATTATCACACAATAACTAACATTGCGGTTATTGACTTAAGTTTTAAAGAAACTAAACAAACTTACTCTTGTCTGCAATTCAGTTGAGTTTCAACTTTATTTATAGGAATAAAAATATGATATTTATTTGGTAGTGAAATCTGTGCTGCCAGATTTGTGGCCGATTTTATACTCTCGTATGTAAGCTTGCTTTGGGTTGAGTCCCGCTTGCAATGCAAACTTCAATCGCTTTGTGGTTCAAGCCTTATTCATAGTTTTTCTCGTTTTATAGATATTGTTAGACGGATTAGAGTATCGAAGTATTGGTATTGTAAACAGTGAACGTATCTTATTTTACAGTGAGTTAATATCGAGAATCGAGACTCGAGTGAGATTTTCGATATAATCTGGTTTCTTTTCTCAGTTATAATGTTTGTTAAAATGTTCAAAATGTAGCGACAGTCTCATCTCACCGGCAACCAATTTCAAAATCTTATTATTCGTTCTTATTATTATTTAATACCTATATTGTTTTTAAATTAGTGATCCGTTAAAAAAAACACACTGACGAAGTCATGAGTAAAAGCTACTTTATTAAATCAAAAAACCTTTTTCATCGCATTCCCTAGCCCATTTTCGTATCGATTTCGCTTTAGAAAAACTAAGTTTTCCTGAAAACTCACCTATCGGTATATCATGTGTCATGTTGTGAACTAGGCATAAATTGTCACAAACGTTTCAGCTATTTGTCAATTAACTTGGTGCAAGCACACAATATGTCCGTCAGACACGACAGAGTTGTAACAAACAAAAATAGTCGAGTGTATCGTTGAATTGCTGTCCCGAATTCGACAACCAGCATGGAAGAGAATATTTTATTATTTATTATTTTTATTCATCCTTTATTTCAGGCAACTAAGGCCCATAAAACAGAATACATACATAAGCATAAAAACAATAATTATAAACAAATACATATTTTAAATCAATAAACTTAAAAACTACTGCACACGAAGAGACGGCGCGTCGTGTTACGCTGCGAGGTGTCACGTAGCCGACGGCGGAATCGCCGATACAGCACACCTTTCGGCCAAAACTCTTCCTTGAGGAAGGTCACCAAATGTTGAGTCGGAACGCGCACTACGAACGACTTGAAATTGGTGTTATGGCGTGGGCTCAAGGTCCAATTGGTCTTCACCCGTAGATACTCCACGATGTCCTCAGTCTTTGTAGAGTGATGCAAGCGGGACACGTACAGCTGCGTCGTCGGTAGTGCAGGACGTAGCAGCATGTTAGATCCGGCGATATTGTAGCCCATACGAAATATAAATAATTATATTGTTTTTGAAGGAACCACACCTTCAGGATGATATCGAGGCTGCCTTAGTTCTGTAGTGAGTGTACTAATGGCTTTTATGCGCAAGAAAACTGTATCCCAGATCTGCAGAATGCGTGGCAGCTGCATAATTATGAAGACTGAAGCAGATAGGATCTCTTCTCCGCTATGGAGTTGATTTATAAAGAGGGTAATTTTATTATATTTGCATGGTAGTTTAAATCGGACTGCATGAATTTAGTTATTGGAAAGATTAGGCTGTTGATGACGACGACTAATAAAATAGTCAGGTATTTCTTTCACCCAAAGATTGCCAAAAAAGAGCCCCGATCTGTTCCTCTATCACAGTGTTGTGTATTTTGAAACTTAACTGGTAGACACTTTAAATTTTCTCACCGTTTGTGTGTGTATTCTATGGCCACTATATGTATGTACATAGACAAGAAAAAGTTATAAATTAAAGGAGATCGGGTATATAAAGAGATGAGATAAAAACTTTTTTTGCTTTTTAGTTCCTACTTCATAACATACAAATTAATAAAGAAACGGCGACACTAAAAAAATTAAGTCGTCCCTTAATTTTCCACCCTTAAGGGTGGAATATATTTATATGGGACGAATTTTGAGAAATACACTATCAATTAAAAAAAGAATCATCGAAATCGGACTACACTGAAGTTAGCATGGTGAGGACAGAAAAAGTATAATTTTTAAATAATGTCAAAGGCACATAAAGCATTTGGGTCTGCCCCTCTCTGCCCCCCCCCCCCTCCCCCCTTGGCATTGCCCTTGATAATAGTTATAAGGCGCGAGTCCGCTTGTTTTACACAGACATACCAATCGAGCGACGCACACACACCTTTCAAATCGCTCGCCACACACCACAAGATCATCCCGCGCCGTGCACTTAGGGCGTTCCCGCGGTCACATACCACACAGACACTGTTGTGTTGTAATGATCCCCCCCCCCCCCCGCTTCTTCCGGGGGGAGGGAAACCAAACACCCGGCCCCTACTTTTGGGGGCCACAAACTCGCCACTTCGGGAAAGGGGCTACAACCCCGTCACTGACTCCTCGTGCCCCCATGTCGGAGACGCACAGAGGCGACTACTCACTTGTTACTATAGATTGGCACATAGAGTCTTGGCCCACCTGATACAAGTATCAGGTGGGCCAAGACTCTATGTGCCAATCTACAGTAGACCAAGGACATTGGTCCAAAAGTACGGCGATGTTATCAACGAATGAAAATAGATTCATGTGATTATCGCCGCGATAGAATTCTCGCCTGTGTGGGAATGGCGTCTGACATAATAAACTTCTAATCCCTCATCGCCTACAAAGGAACCGCGCCTTCTATCACACCCCTGTTATAAGCATTTAGAATCGCTAATATAATTAAATTTCGCAATTTACAACGATCATTCTCGCTTAACATTATCAAAATTTCAATATACGCATACCGTATCAATATGTAACTGCGGGCTATATTTACTTACATATTATTTGTTAAAATTATATTATTTATTGTATCTACGTACTTAAAACCATTTAATTTACTTCGTAATCTTCTATATAATAAAAATGAATCGTTGTTCGTTAGTCTCGCTAAAAGTCGAGAAGGGCTGGACCGATTTGGCCAATATTGATCTTGAAATATTTGTGGAAGTCCAGGGAAGGTTTAACCGGTAAGAAAATTGAAAATCCAATTGGCAGTACAACGTTTTTGGGTCAGATAGTCTATCTTAACGCTGCTTCCCAATCTGGGGGGCCCGAGCGCCGTCTGTAGGCGGCTCTACGTGGGAATCGTGCGATCGATGGCCCTTTATGGGGCCCCCATCTGGACGGCAGACTTGACGGCCGGAAGCATCGCCGTGCTGCGGAAACCGCAGCGAGCGATAGCCGTCAGAGTCATCAGGGGGTGTCGCACGATCTCCTACGAGGCGGCTTGTGCACTGGCCGGATCCCCGCCCTGGGACCTGGAGGCAAAAGTACTCGCGTCACTGTACCGGTGGCGCGAGGAAGCGCCGGCGCGGGGCGAGCGACCGATGCAGCGACACATGGAGCTGCGTCGGTCTCAGCTTCGCGAGGTCCTGGTGGCGGAATGGCGGGACAGGCTTTCGCGCCCTACCGCCGGCCTCGCCATCATCGAGGCGGTCCGGCCAGTGCTCGAGCGCTGGCTCGGGAGGAGGCACGGCTTCCTGTCGTTTCGGGTGACGCAAGTGCTCTCGGGGCATGGTTGCTTCGGGAAGTACCTGTGTCGCATAAACAGGGAGCCGGACGCCCGGTGTCACCACTACGTCGACTGCCGGGAGGACACGGCGCGGCATACGCTGGTAGAGTGTGCCGCTTGGGAGGAGTCGCGCCGTGCCCTCGTCTCAGAAGTAGGCAGTGACCTTTTGCTGACGGCCGTGGTCGAATCGATGGTCGACAGCGCAGAGTCCTGGGACGCGGTGGTTTCCTTCTGCGAAAGTGTCATGTCGCAGAAGGAGGCTGCGGAAAGGGAGAGGGAGATTACAACCTCCAACCCTGCCCGCAGCAGGCGCACCGGGCGTCGGCGGAGGGCGGACAACGCCCTCTTTCAGCCCCCCTAAATGGGTCCAGGGGCGGCAGACTCGGGGACGTCTGTCGCCCCCCACATACACCAGGACCCGAGGTGGCGGCGCGTAGTGTTGCACGCGCGCCCCTCTAAGACGTCCGGGGGGGAGTCTTACACCTCACTCCCCCCCCTGTCCAGAGAAGTGGCCCGCCGTAGCGGGCCGGCTCCAGTTGGGGGTTGCGGAAGTATCTCCAGTTCCCGCGACCCCCGACGTAGGTGTGAGATGGAACACCGAGGTGGTTTTTAGTCAGTAAGAGTCTGACAGACCCCTCCGCCCGACATCCATGAGGATTTTCCACCCCGTACTATAAAAAAAAAGCTAGTCTATCTTCTATATAATAAAAATGAATCGTTGTTTGTTAGTCTCGCTAAAACTCGAGAACGGCTGGACCGATTTGGCTAATTTTGGTCTTGAAATATTTGTGGAAGTCCAGGGAAGGTTTAACCGGTAAGAAAATTGAAAAATCGACTGTCGTCGGGTCAGCTAGTAATTAATAATAATAATATACCGGACATAATTTCTGTCACGGCGGCCAATCTTGATTAAGACCAGGCAAGTACGCAGAAGAAATTATAGTGCTTAAACACAGATGCAATCCATCTTCCCTTAGTCTCATAGTGCGATGGGACGGCAACCTGACAAGAGCGGAGGAATCAGGTGCAGGACCAACGCCTTTAAATGTGCTTTCCTAGGTACGGGGATGTTACACCGCCAACTTACAAACTCTGGGCTGATTTGTAAACTTTTTTTATCCATTTCGTTACTATTTTTTGCATTCATAATAATTCTTAGGGTAGACATAAATGAATAGGTACTAGATTTAATTGTGTTTTAGTTATTCTAATTTTATTTTGAATTGTTTATTATGATTACATTTTTATCGTACACGACTTGTTACATTGTTCTCACATTGTACCCTAGATTCAATATGAATGATGTAACCGAAATTTGTAACATATTATTGATTTTAAAAGAGTGTTGTTCATGGAGTTTCTTGCTCGTTCTTCTCCATAGAAACCTACTGTTTGGAACGAGCAACTAGCTTCAACTTTCTGACTGACTGACTCTGACAATTCAAAAGTACCTGTAAATGGTTTATTTGAAATAAATGATTTTGAGTTTGAGTTTCAGTTTGAGTCGTAAGATTAAATTGTATAAGTGGTTAAGTGAATGCTGCTTTTATAATTAAAGTGAATGTATGAATAAGAAATTTTATTCCAAATCCTTACAACATTTAGCTTTTTAGTCATTATCGTGTGACCTTAAAATTTTACATGCTATGTTATACTAAACTAAACATGGTTGTGCCTTTTTTTTATACCACCATTTTATACCATGTTTTACGCAAATCAACGATTTATTAAATAAAGAAAAAACATTGCAGATGCAAATTATTGTGCTAGAGTAAACAAAACATAGGAAAATAACCACGCATAAAAATATCATGCACATAGGACTATAATTTAGTTCAACTTAAACCGGCTTCAATTTCCAAATAACCGTGCGTTAAAAGTATAAACTGCCAATAATGAGGGTAGTATAATATGTTTCATTAGAGCCATGCTATACCATCGTCAAAAAGTCATCAGGCCTCTAATATCTAACTGGTGAGGGAAAGTTGCTGAACGAAAATTAGTACCAAGATTAATACGAAAATAATTGACTGGAAATTTAACTACATACCTTGTGTAGGGTGTAAAAAACCTTGTGCGGTCTGTCGACCCTCGTCAGGAATGAAGTTGCATTTTGTAACTTCGAATGCATCCCACAGAAAGATACACCAAACTCGCTGCGCTCGCTCTTGCACAAATTCAAGTGACAACGTTAACCCATGCCCAAGGGTGATTTTCTTTCGTAATTTGTTTAAAAACACTTAAAGAATCATGGCAAGATCCATATATTCATTTGTCAAAAAAATACTTCATTTAGAGGGTTTTAAATATTTTCCAATGTGGAGAATACATTACATACCATAATATACCACATTTATAAAACCCTGCATAGTCAAAATATTCCAAAATGAACAGTTATAACAGTTTTTCGTTTCATTTCGTTGCCATTTTATAATGATAAAAAAAATAAAGTGACAAGTGACATTAACGGATCTATTCAACTGACAGACAAGTGATGCTTATCGTTGTTTAGACCGGTGGAGTTAAAAAAGTACATTGATTAATCATTATTGACACTATTTCCCAATAATCGATACAATGTCGGTCACCTGCGAAACGGCGGTTGAAATACTGAGTTTTTTGCTAAACTATTCATTGTTAACATCTATTTTTATTGCAGGGTTATAAAAATATTGTCTGAAGATACTTTTTTAGGTACCCAAGAGTATGTGAATTAGAATTTCAACTTCTCTAAACATCTTTATTTTTTTGAACAAATCCTGCCATGATCCTTTATTTCGATGCGGTATTATGCGTATTAAAATTATGCCAAAACAATTTATCCTACAAGATAATTATGTCAACATAAACTGTATGCCAAAAACAATTATGGCAAAGTATTATTATACCAAAATAGATATGCCAAAGTATGTTGAAAAAAAAAACAAAATGTGTAAAGAAGAGATCCTTCCCACTGCTGGGCAAAGGCCTCTTCTCATACAGAGAAGCGTACCTTCTCTGTATGAGAAAAGGCCTTTGAACAAGATTTGATAAGAGCATTGATCACCACGCTTGCTCAAGGCGGATTGGCGATTTCATACTTTTAATAACATTTGTGGAAAATAAAACTATTTGACGGAAATATGAACCAGCAAGTATAATGTGGAAAACTTTATTGATATTAATATAATTCAACGATGATAATTTAATAAACTAAGATCAATCGTCATAATTACTGCATGTGCATTCTGATCAGCATACAAAGTAAAACAGTGCCTGCATTTCCAAAAAAAATATTCTGATTTATGTTTTACTACCTCTCAATAATTACGTTATTCACCAGATTTAATAAAAAAAATAACAGAATTTGTGTGGATCAATAAGTTAAATAATTAAATAGGAACTAATTTGGCGGTAGTGAAACAGACCCAAAGTGACAGTAATATTTCCCACACAACATTATGAAAGTTTCAGCTGTTATTGGTTTCCACATTTTCCACCGGTTAAGGAAAAGTTTCTGTCCATAAAAGGTTTAATGTGTGTGTTATTTTAAAAAAGTAACTACAACTTAAAAAGCTAAACCTGTACGTCTTAGGTTATCTAGATTTTATTTCGATTTAGGAAAACACATCCTTTTCTCGTCCATATTTTTAAAAAAGAAACTGCATTTTTTTTTGACAAGGTTGCAATCTAAAATTCTAAACAAATGATTATTAACAAAAAGAAAATAGGAACTTTTGAAGTAAATGACAATAAATGTATTGTGCGTGACAGAATAGCAACGTTAGAATAAGATAAGATTACTTTATTATTTTAAAAATGTATATTTAAGGTACCAATATACAAGAGCATATAAGCCGCGGTCGGTCGGTGGATGGGTGATCATCCGTTTCATACCAAAGACCCTCCGAGCCTTGGAAAGCACGTAAAGCCGTTGGTCCCGGCTGAAATTCATAGATCTTTGCCAGTAGTCGTTATGAGAAGTCAGAAAGTCTAACAACCAGTCTTACCAGGGGGTATCGGGTTACCCAATCACTAGGTTATGCAGATTAGATGGGCAGTCGGTCTATGTCAAACACTGGTATTTAGTTGCATCCGGTCAGTCTAAAAGCCGACCTTATCATATTTGTATAAAATTCAGTTTGTCTTTTTAGAAGAGCAATCAAGACATTATAATTATCAATTAGCGTTTAATCATGCTTTAAATGTTTAATTTGTGTCAACATGTGCACGACCAAAATGTTGAATATAGTGTATTGCCGGCACTTCACATGGCGTATTTGTCCAAATATTTGCCTTATTTGGATATTGCAAAATGGACTTTATTTCAATAATTTTTGTATTATCCAAATATGGTGAATATTTGTAGAAATACGCCATGTGAAGACCTAGCATAACAAACAAATTTAGAACACTTTACTTTTTTCTGGCAAATAAAGTCATTATTCTTTAAATCAACGTCCAAAGCTTGCGTGTATTCTTTTGAAACCAGCATATCGTAACACTTAAAAACACATTTCACCCAGCAACTGAACACAAACCACGTGAATCCACCCTCAATGTAGCGTCAAAACGCGTCATTGATCATCTAGATTGACGAGGAAGACCCCAGGTGCGTCATTACGGCGTATAAAGAATAATAATTCGGGTCTATCCCGTGATGGATGCTGGGCCACCGGACAAGTGACAAATCGCTTTTGGACTTTTTTCAGAATCGTGTAGCGACCGTTTTTCGCGTACAAATATTTTGGTCGTCGCGACCGTGATTACGTAGGTTTGGTGTTATTGTTGCTTCAGTAAATGGGTTTTTTACTTGAATTTGTAGTTTTTATGAAATTGGTTTATTGCTCTGTAAGGTTGTTGTTTGATTTTGTTTTGGTTAAATCTGAGTGGCCTGAAGCTCCATCGTATTATTTCTATAAACAAAAATATGCTTCACGGCATGGCAGATAAATGTGAAATATCGAAACTATTTTTTATAACGGACAGACGCGGCGGGGCCTTTGTTTTGTAATATGTAGTGAAAGTGATGATAGTAATAATGAATGAATTAATATCATAATTAAAATCGGGTCAGACTGGCCGCATAAAATGTTTGAAACTGGAAATCCAAGGATCAAACTTCATACAATTTGGTAATGTTAGTTCATTCGCTTTTAGTTTTTGAGTACAAATTGTGTAATATTATCCCTTTTTAGGACCGCTTGATCAAACGTCAGATAACTCTTAACGAATGAAATATGGCAGTGCTTCGATCGATCGATCATCGATTAACCCTTAGACTACCATAATGATTATGTCTACATATCGTGCCCGTCTTTTGAGGAGTTCTTGATCGATCAGCTACGGTTTAGCTACGCTTGACGCGGTCGGTACGTGGATGGATAAAAATACCCCTCGAAAAGCACGTAAAGCCGATGCTATTGGCTGACATTCGTAGATCTTTGACAGTCGTTATGGGTAGTCAGAAGACAAAGTCTGACAACCAGCCTTACCAAGGTGTATCGTATTACCCAGTAACTGGGTTGTAAAGCTGAAACAAGCAGTCGTTCAATATTAAACACTGGTATTGAGCTGGAACCGGTTACACTGGAAGCCGACCCAAACAATAGAGAAAAAGTTAGGCAGGTGATGATATTTATTTATTTATACTTCATGCACAAAGGTACAAAGGCGAACTTAATGCCTTAGGCGGGTATTGTGATCGTCTTATAGATGTATAGAGTACTTAGTGATGTTTGTGTACTTACACTGAACCAGCACGACTGATACTACCAGTGTAATAAAAGTAACATATTAATTACATAACTGATCAAAATTCTATTCTATAAGCTGTCGATTGGCTCATCATGGCCTGCGACATCATCCATCATACACTACGTACGGTACGTGCTGTTTTAGAATTCAATGGCCTGCCACGCTACTATGGAAAGAGACCAGGGGGCCAAGTCTGCTATTTTATAATTTTGACATCCCAACACGATCCCATTTTCATTTTGCTAAAGGTTCGTAATCTGCTAAATTCATAATGGTCGATCATTGGTCGGTCGAAATAAAAGCAATGACTGCACAATGACGTTCTAATGGTAGGCTGATCAAAGGAACTGTCAAAATGTTTGCAGATTACCGCCTAAGTCAGTCATTCAGTTGTCCTTTTGTACGAGATTAACCATTCTAGGTATATAACTTTTTCAATGGCGTGTCAGTGGTTGACCATTGGAAAGTCATTGACGCCATTATATTAGTAGATTACCAAACTTGTCAAAATTAACAATTATGAAATCAATGATGGACTATTCTGACACTATTGTAATAGCAGACTTGAGGCCCAGATAGGTTGACCATAATAGGCCTTGGATGCTGGGTATGTCTTTTCTGTGGTATGTATAATGTGCCGACACCCTTGCGCTATTCCATCTTCCCAGCACGACATGTTGTGTTGGGGAGGCTGCTGCAGATGCCGAGAACTTTGAGGTTCTCGGCATTTGCAGCAGAAAATATAACAGACTTTTAGAAGCTATATATTTGAGATTGCTACCGAGTGTTTATCTTATTTATCGGGACACTTCCAAATGCCTGGTCGACTCTTCACGTGATTCGAGGGCTGTCCTATTCTTTGGCCAAATAATCAACTTTGTCATACAACGTTGCAGCGATTGAGTTTATTGATGACCAATGAACCCCCTTTATTTTTAAATTGTACGTATTATTATTATATCATTCAATAATATCTTTGTATCATTTTGTTTAAGCCGTGTGGTGCCGGTTGCGAATAGCACCACCCCATTTCTACCCGTGGGTGTTGTAGAAGGCGACAGAGAGATATTGACCAGAGGATGGGCCGCAGAGTCCTTCTGAGAACCATATATAACACCCACTGCGAACGCCAACATGCATCGGACAAGCATGGCGATTACGATTGAAATGATGATGATGATTATTTTGTTTATGTTTAGTAAATATTTCATGCTCATTAAGTTGTTAATAATATACGTTTTATTTACAAAACATTCATACATGGGTGGCGTCAACGACCAGTAATAATTTTAGCAGAATATTAGACAGTGAGCCGACAGTACTGTCAAGCCATATAAACGCTCGGATAGTTCTGTTTAATTAAAACCAGCTATAAACAAAGCTGTGGGTGGCGTTGAAATGTGATAAAAGTACGATGTTGGTACTTACTGTAGCACAAAAACCATCAGTTGATTTTTAGGGATCCGTCTCAAAAGAAAGAAATAGAAACCATATGAGATCACCTATTGTTTAAGGCGCTTCCCTGACCAAATAACCTTGACTTTACATTTCCTCTTTGCCTCAGAATTGAAATTCACATAATTTTTTATAAAAATAGAGAAAAGATCTTTCGAAATAAAATAAAACGTGAATTATAAAGATGCTTAAGTTACCTATCTATTAATGTAATCCTCAAATTAATAACACGTCAAATTTAGCAAAAGATACATGTTATCAATTATTTTTTACAGTGAGATTTAAGTGTATAAAGGGCACTTAGAAAAATAATAAGAACGTGGAATGTGATGATAGGATATTGAAAGTTAATAATTATGCTTTTAGATGTAGTTTGTTTCTCTTAATTATAAATAACGATGAAAAACGCACTTTTGGTCGGGGTAGCGCCTTAAGTCTTTATTGCAATCTATAATTTCTACATAATAATAAATATTAATACCAGCCTATAATTTTCCCACTGCAAGGCAAATGTCTCTTTGAGGATGCACTAACACGCTTTGATTACTACATTTGCTCAAGGCAAACCAATACAACCCATACAGGGTGGAAAGTGCAAAGATGAAACGAAACAGGGCGATAGTCGGGGTTATTTGCAGTAAAAAATATCTTTGCGGCAGAGCACTCACTTGATCTAAGTTATGTGTTATGTGTTTTTTGAAAATAGGCAATTAAAGTAAAATGGGTACCTATTTTAAAACAATAAATGGTGTTTAGTAGCTTTTTTATCACTACAAAAGTTCTTTTATGATAGTAGGTACCATGATTTATGAGTATTGGCACTTTATTCAATGTCTTTTAAATCTCACGTAAAATTATTTGTAACTTTAAAACCTTACTTTGAAAAACAAAAGTACTACCATTTTAACTGCAAATAACCCCAACAATCGCCCTGTTTCGTTTGATCCACGATTTTTTGCCCACCTTGTATAATTTGTATAAGTCTGAAATTGCCAATCCACCTTGAGCGCACATGGTGATCAATGCTCTTGCCTTCTCTGTATAAGAAGAGGCCTTTGCCCTGCAGTGGGACAATCGTATGCTAGTAAGGGATTATGTACCTAAATCTTTAAGTAATAAAATATATTTTGAACTGTAGAACTATAATCAGTCGTCAAAAAAAACCCCCAACGCAAAACATAAAAGCGATTATGTAAAAAGTCAAAAATAATACCTTTTGTTGAGCCATCAAATGTTTGTTCGTTGAAATGGCGCTATAATGTCGCGGCGGGGTACCGCTTAAGTAAGTCAGTCCCTTAATTTCATTCACTGTCTATTAATTTACCAGCATTTCCGACCAATTTGCTTCGATATTATCAAATTTTTGTTGCTAACCTAGTTGTTAATCTTGTTGCAAATCTAGTTACCATCAGTTCGCTATTTTAGCTATTTAGTTATTGCTTTAAACTTAGCGGTACCCCGCCGCGACATTATAGCGCCATTTCAACGAACAAACATTTGATGGCTCAACAAAAGGTATTATTTTTGACTTTTTACATAATCGCTTTTATGTTTTGCGTTGGGGTTTTTTTTTAATTTTAAATTTAATTTTTATTTTAAATTTTTTAAACGTAATTTAGTTTGGTTTTGTATAAGAGTTTACAAAAATAATTTACAAATTTTTAGTTTTCATTTCGTTACTCATTCCTCATTCCCTTGCAATATAGTGTACATTATTCTACTAGTCAAGGCCTTTCATTTGATACCCATATATTGAGAGAGTTGTGAAAATAGAATGTAATTCCCGAAGATCCCTACCGCAGCTAACAAAAGAGCTGATAACTTTAAAACTGCTGAACCGATTTTGATGAAACATGTCTAAGAACCATCGCTAGAGAATCTGCTTTCAAATAAAAAAAACCGCGTTCAAATCGGTTCACCCGTTAAAGAGCTACAGTGCTACAGACAGACACACAGACACACAGACACACAGACACACAGACACACAGACACGTCAAACTTATAACACCCCTCTTTTTCGTCGGGGGTTAAACAGACACGTCAAACTTATAACACCCCTCTTTTTCGTCGGGGGTTAAAAATAAAAGGCATAGAATATTGTGTTGCACAATATTCAATGCTGTTACACAATTAGTTATAAAATAATCTCAGATTATGAAACCAAAGGCAGATAGACCGTGCGGAACACTGAGAGTGAAGCCAAAAAAGCAAATTAAAAAGCGAATACCTACAACGCGCGTCGTACTGTACTGCCACGAATCAGAATAGCACGAAAAAAAATATATACAAATGCAAATTCAAAAGCGAATACAATCACGAGATTGTAGGTATTCGCTTTGGATTTTGTATTTGCTTTAGTGGCTTCACTCTCAGTGTTCCGCGCGGTCTATCTGCCTTTTGTTTCATAATCTCAGGTTAGTAAGTGATTATGTAATGTAAATCTTTTATTTTGAACTGCAGAAAAAGCTAAAGTCAGTCGTCAAAATAATAATATTCAATGCTGTTACACAATTAGTTTCCTGTTTTAAAACGTTATAAAATAATCCTATATTGCCTAACTTACTGGGTCCATTCCCTATGTATTCAATCTTCTTAGACTGATCAAAGGATTGCTGCAGACGGTCCCTTTGCAAATGCAGTTTAATTAGGTATTCCAACTGTAATGAGTTTTTGCGATATAAGGATATTAAAACCTTTTTATAAAATGGGGTTTATTTGAATTTGCAAGTAAGAAATAAATACATTTAAACATAATCTCCTCCTTTGGTTTGGTTAAGACTACTCGTATTATGCATTTAGATCAATCTATACAAATACATAAAAATGTAGTGTCGGTTTGTAATGACAAAATAACAACTGTTTACTAAATGCAGCAGTTTAAACCAAAAAGCCAATTATAAAAATTTAAGGCTATCTGTTATGCAGTTTGCTGGTTTCTAATCTCCGAAACGGCTAGTTCGATTTTGACGCGACTTTCAATGGTAAATAGCTGATAATATGAGGATTACTGCTGCACATTTAAGCTATTTTTATTTTAGAAAACACACGTTTCGCGTAATATAACTAAAACACCGCAGATACCCAACACGCGAAGTCGCGGGCATAAGCTTGTATTCATTTAAATCTTTGCCGTACAATAGCCTTTTTAATTTTGCCTCAAAATTAATGCGACAAATTGTCAAGCAGATATCAAATCCCTACGGGCTCTTACACACGAGCGGCATGTTGTCAATGGTAGAGGTAACTGCAGCCGTCGGCACGCGACATGCCAACTTCAAACGACGACGACGATGGCGGCCGCTGATCTTTGAAGTTGGCATGTCGACGGCTGTCACTGCCGTCGCGTTGGCAACATGCCGCTCGTGAGCCCTACGTCGCGACTCGCGTCGTATACATAATGAGTAAAAATTAACGGTAAAAAAAATATTTTAAAAACAAGCTTTTATTATGCACGAAAAATTAAAAAAATAAACTAAGACATTCATAAAATTCGTAGTTTCTTAAACTTTATAAGTAACAACCTACAAAAATGTTCAGTTTAACTGTTCGATACAATTAGTGTCATCAGTAGAAGTATGATACATAAACATTATATTATCTATAACCAGTATATTCATATTCTTACGCGATTTAAAAGCTGGTCGCGCAATCTCGTTAACTTTTTTCTCGTTAGCTTTAAGATCGCGTAAGAGGAACCCGATCACTTTTCCCAATAATTTTTGTCCGAATTTCATTTTACCGAAAACTATTGACCGACGTCTTTTTTGCTATATGCATTATTTGACATATTTTTAGATCATCGAAGTATCATGTGTCATAGGTATTATTTTACCGAACTATGTTTCTCCGATTTACAAAATAACTTTTTCTTATTGGCCGAAGTCTCTTTTGAACTATTTTCATTTGCCAAATGATTTGTTTGCCTTAGTTTCACCCCATCAAAACAACATTTCGGAATATTATTTGATCACAAATATATAGCCGGTTACTTGGTAGCATTTTCAACATTAAATTAAAATAGTGTCATAAAAAGTCAATACGTTACAAGATTTAGTGACAGAAACGAATTGCTGCAAAACCGACTTCACGCAGTCTTGTCTGCCCTACATTTAGAGTGTAATTTAAGAACGCGTAGGGGCAGAGGGGCGGGGCGGCCCGCGAGCTGAGGAGCAGCGTTGAGCGTTAAAACCATCTGCGACTATAAGCTTGTGTGGGGCCGCCCAGACCTCGCAGCGCCGCCGGAGCCGTGACAGAAACAATGCTTGTGTATGTTGCATGCCTGCTTGCATATTTCATGCTTGTTTGCACGCTGCATGCTTGATTGCATGCTGCATGCCTGCTTGCATGCTGTATGCCTGCTTGCATGCTGCATGCCTGCTTGCATGCTTCATACTTGAAGCAAGAATCTTTGTTAGCAAGCTTCTTACTGGGACTACCTGTTTTATTAAGTGCCATTACGTTAAATAATTAATGAAACAAAATAGTAGGAAACTAATCTGAAATTAGCTCTCTATAACGCCACTGTAATAAATACATTAGTTTTGAAAGCTCTTTAAAATATTTAATTTCACTCAAATTGTCTTTAATTTTCTTAAGCTTATGATTTTTCGTTTCTTTAACGACGTATTTTTTTTTCTGGTGGGGTACCGGTTATCATTGACTCAATATCAAGCATATTTACTTCTAGGCGTTTGGTGAAATATGGTAATTAAAACAGTGGTATAACGAATGCTCGAACAAATGTTATTTCGGCTAAGTGTAACTTCGGTAAAAACTTTTTCGACCAAATGAAACGTCTGAGCAACGAAAAAAAGCGAATTGATAATAGGTCAACTGATACAGTGGCAGACGTGACTTCGATGAAGTAAAAAAATACGAAACGAGAAAAGTTGAAAAGTTTTAGGTGAAATGAAATTCGGTCAAATATTTTTCGACCTTATGATAGGTAACCCGCGTAAGAATATTAATATACTGGTTATAGATAATATTATGTTTATGTATCATACTTCTACTGATGACACTAATTGTATCGAACAGTTAAACTGAACATTTTTGAAAGTTTAAGCCTTTAACTGCCGGGCCAAAAACGTTGAAGGTAAAACCTCCACTAGCGTAGGTCACCGATGACCTACATGGCGTTCAACGTGTTAAGAAACTACGAATTTTATGAATGACTTAGTTTATTTTTTTAATTGTTCGTGCATACTAAAAGCTTGTTTTTAAAACATTTTTTTACCGTTAATTTATTTTTAACTTTTTAGTTGGACATATTCCTTAGTCTATCCATTTCCATTAACGCTTCATTGTTACAAGGTCTCTTTCCAGTTAATTTTGTGCAATCTAATTCCTCAATTTGTAGACCGTCTAAAGACTTAACTCTACTCAGAGCTACATGCGCTAGCCACTTCTCATGACACCAGGTCAATGATACCTTGTTATTGTATTGTCACCAAAGTTACGTAGTCATACCGAAATTCAACTCAATCGGTCCATGGGAACTAGTGTTCCTATGGGCACCTTCCAACTCCTCATGACACCAGGTCAATGATACCTTGATATTGTATTGTCACCGAGCCGAAATTACATAGGCATACCAAATTTTGGCTCAATTGGTCCACACGAATCGGAGTTCCTACAGGCTACTTCCAACTCCTCATCAGATCAGCTCCATGATACCATATTTTTGTATTGTTACCGAAATTACGAAGACATACAAAATTTCAGCTCAATTGGACCACAGGAATCGGACTTCCTATGGGCATCCTCCAACTCCTCATCAGATCAGCTCCATGATACCATATTTTTTTTGTATTGTTACCAAATTACGAAGACATACAAAATTTCAGGTCAATTGGACCACAGGAATCGGAGTTCTTATGAGCATCCTCTAACTCCTCATCAGATCAGCTCCATGATACCATATTTTTGTATTGTTACCAAAATTACGAAGACATGCAAAATTTCAGCTCAATTGGACCACAGGAATCGGAGTTCCTATGGGCATCCTCCAACTCCTCATCAGATCAGTTCCATGATACCATATTTTTGTATTGTTACCGAAGTTACGAAGACATACCAAATTTCAGCTCAATCGGTCTATTGGAAGTGGTTCAAATGTTCCTTGCAAGATTTGTAAACATACAAACATACAAAAGTGAAGTTAAAATAAAAGCTTGTAAAATGGCTTTGTGACAGACGGGCAAAAAGTTATCTTAAAAAGATTTCGCATTTCCCTTTCAAGTACGGAACCCTGAAAGAATCCTTTAACAAAAAAGCAACTAGTCTATTCCATATTTTTCCTACAATACTAAAAGCTTCGTTTAATACTGCAAAACATACAAAATTCGTCGAACATTTTCTAAAAGAATAACATAAGTAAAAGCATCAAGTATCTAAGGTATATTCGAGGAAAAATTCTAACTAAAGCTTCAGAAGAGTGATTTACGATGTCATAAATAATAAGTATCTAATAAGGGAGGAAGGAAGTTTCCATTTTAATCGATTTATGAACGGCCCCCGCTGAGATTGTGAGAAAACAGTGCACTAGGGAACCTCCTACCTTATTTTCAACTTCACGTTGTATTTAATACAACATTTATTGAAGACTAGCACTTAGCTCGCGACTTCGTCCGCGTGAATTTTCTCAAGGATCCCTAATTTTTTGATAATGCAAATATAGCCTATAGCATTCAGGGATACCGTTGCTTCCTATTGGTGAAAGATTTTTTGAAATCGGATATGTAGTTTCGGAGATTACCCCCTACATACAAACTTACGAACTATGTATAACTTACATATATGTAACATGTACACTTTTTTTGTAAACGATATTTAATAAATAAATAATTATTATTATTGAACTTACATATAAAAGAATCATGGCAAGATTTGTACAAAAAAAAAAGATGTTTAGAGAAGTTGAAATTCTAATTCTTATATTCTTGGGTACCTAAAGAGTATCTACAATAAATTTTAAAACCCCGCAATAAAAATGGATGTTAAAAGTGTTTAACATAAAGCTCATTATTTCAGAACAAATCGGCGCCTGACAGTAATAGTGACACTGACGTTTCACAGTTACACTGGAATTGCAACGTTTATGGGAAATAATGCAACAAATGATTATTATTTTGTTCCACATACTTGTCACATGACTTGTCTCCCAATTTGATAGATTCGTTAATGTCACTTGTCACTTTCTTTTTTTTATAAACACAAAATGGGCAACGAGATGAAACGAAAAAGTGTTATTTTCATTTCGAAATATTTTAATTATGCGGAGGTTTAAAAATATGATAAGTATATCAATCTACACCTGGTAATGTGTTCTCGACATTGGAAAATATTTGAAACCCTCTAAATGTTTTTCATTTTTCATACAAATGAATGTATGTTTCTCGCCATGATTCTTTTACCTCTTTATAATATTAGTATAGATAATAATACAGATAAAAGAAGAAAAATCTCGCCGCGTGGTGTCTCATTCAATCTTTATTTTTATTTACTTACTAGCTTCTGCCCGCGGCTTCGCCCGCGTCAAAAGAACGATTATCCCAAGGGAACACATTACCGGGATAAAAAGTATCCTATGTGTTAATCCAGGAAATGGTCTACCTATGTGCTAATTTTCATGCATATCTGTTCAACGGTTTACGCGTGATTGAGTAACAAACATCCAAACATCTTCACAAACTTTCACATTTATAATATTAGTAGGATTTATACTTCATGCACAAAGGTACAAAGGCGGACTTCATTCTCTACCAGTCAACCAAGGGTGCTGAAGAGATAACATGGCGGGTAAATGACAAAAAAAGTAATAATTAGAAAAGATATAAACTACGCATTATTTAACTATATCTCTGGTATACTATATACCCATAAACGTATACATACATACAATAAATAAAAGAAAAGGGGTTTATGAGATGACTCTGCTTACTTGTCTATACATCTATACTCTATACATACTCTATATCTACACATCTCTAGATCTATACATATATAGGGTGACTGGTAATTAGTGTACGATACTTAAACACGTGATTGTGTTCATGATAACAAACCACTTTCCCGAAGAAAATTTTTTTTTTGTACTGGTTCACTTTAGGTCACAGGCGTGCGCGCGCGTGAATTTCATACGGCTGTTGTGTTATTGTTATAAAAGTGAACCAGTATAAAAAACATAATTTCTTCGGGAAAGTTGTTTCATGAACACAATAATACGTGTTTTAATTAAGTATCGTACACTAATTACCAGTCGCCCTATATACTCTATACAAATAAATAAAATTGATGTGTCTGTTTGTAATGTCCAAATAACAGCTTTATACTAAATGCATATGAAAGTAAGTATGGTACTTATCGCAAAAAAAACAATTTTTAAAATGTTTGTCTGTCTGTCTGTCTTTCTGTCTGTTTGTTCCCCCTAATCTCTGAAACGGCTGAACCGATTTTGATGGGACTTTCACTGGCAGATAGCTGATGTTATAAGGAGTAACTTAGGCTATTTTTATTTTAGAAAAAAGAATAGAGGGCCGTAGAAAAAAATTAAAACCCCACAAATCCATGCAAAAATAATTAAACCCCTGCTGACAACCGACAATTACGCGAATGAAGTCGCGGGCATCAGCTAGTGCTAAATAAAATTCGCAATTTCCACTTAAATGCATACCGACTGGTGGCTGTCCTGATTTCGAGAGGAAGCGCATTCCAGAGAGGAATGGCCTGGATACGCAAATTTTCAAGTCCAACAGTACCATCATCATTATCTGCATAGCCTATTCTTATCTTTGTTACGGTTGTCTTTCAGTCTAACTATAGATATAGCTGAATATATGGAGCGACTGCCCGTCTGACCTCCACTATTGTTTATGAATCAATAAATTTTATAGCTTTTATATATAGCTGTTCCCGCGACTTCATCCGCGTGTATTTATTTATTCATCATGTTCGTGAACGGGCGCTGTCAGTAGAGATTGGTCAACTCTTAACTGCCATGGTTTTTATCTTGATTATTTTTTATATTTTGTATTTCTAGATTACCTTCATTGTTTTCACATATAGAAGCAACAAGAATAATGTAAGCAGTATTTTGTAAAAACTTGATTTTAAATGAGTGTCCGTGGAGTTTCTTGCTCGTTCTTCTCCATAGAGACCTACCTACGTTTTGGAACGAGCAACTAGCTTCAACTTTCTGACTAACTGACCGACTCCTTGACAATTCAAAAGTGCCTGTAAATGGTTTAATTGAAATAAATGCTTTGACTTTGACTTTGATTTATTTTAAATAGAACGGCCGAATCCAATTACACTATTTACACAAAATTGACGACACGGTTGGCGCAGTGGCTGAGCGATCGACTGCTGCGCAGCGTGTTGCGGGTTCGATTCCCACCCAGGGTAAACATTTGTGTGATGAGCACTTGTGTTTGCCTTGTGTCTGGGTGTTGTTTATCTGTATATGTATGTTTTTACAAAAAAAGAAAAGTATTTGTGTATGTATATCAGCTGTCTGACACCCATAGTACAGGGTCTCCCTAGTTTGGGGTCAGATGGCCGTGTGTGAAAATGTCCCCACATATTATAATTATTATTATAAAATAATATACCTAATTTATTTAAAACAGTCATGCATTCTTTTCGCAAAAATTCAAACATTCTGACAGTATCTGTATGTCGATTATAGCGAGTGTGGACTAAGTCGCAGATTATTAAGTGTCCTATCTCCTTTCTTTTGGTTTAATCCTAAACCAAATTTCATCAAAATCAGTTTAGTGGTTCAGCCGTGAAAGCTTAAAAACAAACAAACTCGTAGTGTAGTAGTGGAGTACTTAAATTGGTGGTGAGCTATAGATTTTATTTAAACATGTTGCAAAATGCAGTAGGAACTCCATTTATAAATAATGGCCGAATTAAGATAGTTATTTGTATCACGTTGTTGAAATTACCGCATTTCCGTGTTTACTTTTTATGTGAATATTATTTTTGCGTTGCTTTAATAATCATTTATCGTGAAATAACGGAGCTTACATTGGAATAACGTTATTTATTTAACGTTATATTTTAATCAAGTGAAGGAAGCCATGTGGTGCCGGTCGCGAGTAACACCATCCTATTTCTGCCCGGGGGACGTAGAAGGTGATAGAGGAATATTGACCAGAGGATGGGCCGCAGCGTCTGTATGAGTACCATAATACCTACTGCGATCGCCAACATGCATCCAAGGGAGGGTTCAGACGTCGCCATGCTTGGCCTATGTCCATCAGTGGGCATTTAAGGGTAAATATGATGAAGGAATTTTGTTTTCATTACTCTGCAATATTTTAATTACCTAAATATACCACGTATAACTACAAACTTCTATTGTACATAGGTTAATAGATACAAAGGGTTTGTATAATTGTACAGTAATATATTATACCTAAATTATTAAACAGTCGGAATTTAAACCGGATAGGACGGAACACGCCCAGAGTTGGTGAGTAGAGTGACCATGTGAAACTGTTTCAATGGATATTCTTACTACTGACATGAAGTTAGCAGTCGTGAAAAATATTTTTTTTGTGCCGATCCTTTCACCTTTCTAAGTTTTTATAAAATGTGTCTCGAAGATAATGTCTGCACGATAAGTTAATGTTCATCCATTAACCTATCGTGTAGACATTATCTTAACATATTTAAAAAATAACCACTATCAAAATAAACATTAAGTAGAAGTATTTGAAACAAGCAAAAAACTGCTAAAATCATATTTTCTTTCTCAATAGTCAATACTCAATACTCAATATCTTTATTGCTTTTCCATAAGTACAATTAATATGCTTAGGTGGTAGGTGCGCTTTACTACCCTTCTTTTTTCGTCGGTCGTTTTGGGTATTCTATTTATATTTTTATAAGACTAATTGTGTATTTAGTAAAAAGCCATATTTACAATTAATATCTTATCATTTAAAAGTACCTGGGCGATCGAGACTCGCTCGGTATTTATTTTTGTGTTTTAAAAAAATTAAACCTAGCTAGATCGATTTATCGCCCCCGAAACCACATGCATACAAAATTTCATGAAAATCGTTGGAGCCGTTTCCAACATTCAGATTATAATGTACATATAAATATAAATACAAGAATTGCTCATTTAAAGGTATTATTATTACACAGTCATATATTTCCCTGAACTTGGTAAAAAAAAATCTAAAATTATAAAGAAATGCTATAATTACCCATATCTGTTACTTTTCATGACTGATAGTGGTCAATCTTTCACATTGGAAATAGTTTAATGCATTCAGGACCGGTTTTAATAAAAAAAGGATTGTTTGGAATAAAAGTCCTAAATAATTCCCGGCCTGTGGTGACCCTACTGCTACCGAGTCAGAACAAACAGACAAAAAAAGCAACAATAAACCGGGTGCCGGCACTGAATTGGTAAGAGTTTGCTTTGCACGGGAATCGAACCTGGTACACGTACCGTTCCAGAATACAAATTAGCTTTATTTGGCTTCGTAATTGTGATTTTAAAATGTTTCAGTTCATTTTAAATAATGGTTTTCATTTTTGAATTGGATTAGCTTAGTAATTAACTTATTTTATTGTGAAATTATAACTCATATTTTTTTTTATAAACAAACACTTGATAACTTTGTAGAACAGGTAACATCATCATCATCATCATCATTTCAGCCGAAAGACGTCCACTGCTGGACATAGGCCTCCCCCAAGTGGCGTCACATTGACCGGTCCCGTGCGACTCGCATCCAGCGGATCCCCGCAACCTTTACCAGGTCATCGGTCCACCTAATGGGAGGCCTTCCAACGCAACGTCTTCCGGTTCGCGGTCGCCACTCTAGAACTTTTCGGCCCCATCGGCCATCTGTTTTGCGAGCAATGTGCCCTGCCCACTGCCACTTAAGTTTGGCAATTCTTCGGGCTACGTCGGTAACCTTGGTTCTCTTGCGGATGTCCTCATTTCTGATTTTATCACGCAAGGAAACTCCGAGCATAGCCCTCTCCATTGCCCTTTGGGTGACTTTAAGCCTTCTGATGAGGCCCATTGTGAGCGACCACGTTTCGGTCCCGAACAGTTAACATTAATGAACAATTAATTTATTTTTATTTATATTGGTTAGATTATTCAATGAATAAGTTATTTACGTTTAATATGGGTAAAATTAAGATTAAGGTGCCTATGTAGTACAACAAAATTAATTCTCAGCTTTTTTCACGGCGTGGCACCTTGGTATGGTAAATATTTCACGGTTTTTATTTTGATTATTTTGTGTTTTAAATATAAATTGTTACGCGATTTCTCCGGCAAATGTAAAGCAATTTTGTTTTTTTTTTGTAATAGATGCTTCAGGGGTAACATATAAATTTTATAGAAATCGATTCAGCACTTTTTGAAAAAATCGTCAGAGAGCAAAGAATTATACCTACATAAGAGATGATGTTTTAAGTTTCTCCAAACTTATACTTTTAATTTCTGTTTTGAGTGTGTTGCCGTTTCTTTATGGATTTAGATGATAAGAAGGTACTAAAAAGCGTAAAAACAAAGCTTTTTTACAAAAAAGACAACCGCCTTCAAAATCTAAAAAGTAATAAATAACTTTAGCAAACAATACACATGACTTTAGTTTCGAAAGACGGTGGTATACAAAACAACAAACAGAACGAAGCCACCAGACAAGACATATTTTCACATATTTTAATAATTGGGTATCGACAAATTAGATAATTAAATTTTAGCTAAAAGACCTTCTAAAGTCTCTATGGAAAACGACAATAGTAGATAACTTATAACGGCCTTATGTAGGTATACAAAATGTTGGAATATAATGGTTTTGTTTCTACTTAGCTTTTTTATTATTATTTCTTAACTGGCAAAGGCCACCCTTTCTCCTTTCCAATCCTCCCTGTCTAGAGCTAGTGGACCAATCACTCATCCCGCTCTCTTCGCCTGGATCTGCTTCGATGTCGCTGGACGTTTTGCGGGACCCACATTGTGGTTGTTTTAGCCCAGATTCGTTCGACATGCGGCAGATTTTGTCGGCCCAGTCCAAAGATAATTTGCACAGTCCCATTAAAGCTTGGCTGCTATTCAAGTGACGTCGGCGATTTGTGTCTTGGAGCGCATCACCGTAACACTGTACTTTACCTGATTCAAATATTTTAAAATTTACTATAACTACGACCCCCTTTAAGTGGTTTCGCAACCCACACGTTGAGAATCAATCCATTCATTAACAACCCTATTTTAAAAATATCGATAGTTATTATCGGATATCTATGGTATTCATGGATATTTTATTTAACACATTTTAAGCATTTAATGTTAATTCAACTCGCACTCCAAAGTAAAATAAAACTAAAAATGTAAATTAAAACTTTGTTCAGCAAACAAAATTGGAATAAATAATTTGTGTCAAAAGAAGTTATTTCGCGAAATTGTTTTACTAACACAAACTGCGCTATGTACCAAGGGAGATTGGTAAATAAAAGAAAAAAATAAGAACCTAACCCTTTGAAGTGAAATCCAATTTAAAAGAAACTGAGTCTGTTGGAGTTCGTCAAAATTTTTATATGATCCCAAGTTCTTTAAACGGTTAAAACGAGGTATTTATCAAAAGATGGATAAATTGAGTTTCATACTAATCTTCAGTCTATTTACAATTTTGGTGAATTTTTAACTTTTTCCGCGAATTAGTTTTGTAGTTAAATATTTATTTATTTATTAAACTTTATGCACATAATGTAAAAAAACATTGCACAAAGGCAGACTTAATGCCTTGGGCATTTTTTACCAGTCTACCTTAGTGTGATGTAGAGACAAAACATGGTAGGTGCAAAGATACTTAAAATTTACTATTATGAAATAATAAATACATACATACATACAAACAAAATATACAAAGTTTAGAGCTAAAATATATAGATAGAGTAATACAATAAATTAATTGTGTGACGAGTCTGTCAACTTCTTATGAAAGTGTTCGCGAGCTGGTGGCCATCCTGATATTCTGAGGAAGCGCATTCAATATTATTGGTCTCATCTCATCGCACACAATATTATTGGTCTTTAGTAGGTCGTGATGACCCAGTAATTTAGGCGCCCGTCTCTCATGCATGAGATTGTGGGCTCGTATCCGAGAAAGTACCAATACCGTTTTCAATTCATGTACACACGGCTACACATTAAGCTATACATTTTCAGTATAACCTGATCGCGCATTGTATAGAATTTCCATACAATGAGAGGTCGGCTTATTCTGGAAATGTATAGCTTGATGTGAAGCCATGTGTACTTCATCACAATGTATTAATGAAAGATAAGTTTGTATTCGTTCTGGCTATTCTTCGTAACGACTGGTCCGAATCTGTTTTTGTTTTTTTGCTAATTGGTAATAAAATATAACCACTCAAGGATAACGTAGGTAACGTTATCCTCGAGTGGTTATATTTTATTACACAGGCGAAGTCGCGAGAAATAGTAGATTGTATGACAAGGGAGCAAAATAATATTTTTACGGCGAGGGCGCTATTTTGAATCCAGAGTGAAGCGAAAGATTCTAGAATATATACAGCGAGGGATTTTAAAATAGAATCCTGAGCGTAACGAGGGATTCAAAACATCGCCTGAGGGAAAATATTTTTGCTCTCGAGTCATATACTCTACTTTTCATCTCCTTCCTTCTATGAGAAAATATTTCTCCCGAGATTTCGTAGGTATTAAGTTTTGTATGACGTTATTAGCTCCTATTTTTATTATTTCAGGAGTTAATCAGTTCAGAATTCAACGTAGAACTCGTTTTTTTTGCAAAATACAATAAAGTTCGTACCGATTACAAGAACAGAGAAGTAAATCGCGCGCTTTTGTTTTTTTTTAGTAACCGCGCCTCCCCGCACCGTAGAGCTGACACTTTCAGCAGAAAGTACGTAAGGCTGCGGCGCGCCCGAGCAGAGAGACCACTCAGAACAAACCGCCATTTTACTCACGCACACATTGACATTACTTTTATAGGCAATCTCAAGCAGTTTCAAGCAGACATTAGTCTCGACTGTCACGTTTTGTCTAAATAAATAAATGAGAGACATTGACATTTCATGACAAACAAAAAAAATTGTTATAAAAAAAATGCAAGCAGAGTTCCAACCAGTGTCAATAAAATTTCATATTGTCACAAATAAAACCTACAGAGTCAATACAGTAAGCAGCCCTAGTGAGTCTGGCAAGTTTAGGTAATTATTTTTGAAGATGGCGGGAGCGGTCCTTCTGTACTTTATATTTTGTGCTTACAGCCAGTAATTTACACAATTTGCGTTCGATTTCAATGAACGATTCATGTTCCAAATTCGAATCTCATTACTGTCCGCTAAAAAGTCTAGTGGAGAAAAGAGCTAATTTGCTCCCGCTTATAGAGGAACAAAACGACACTTTTCGAATAGAAGAGATGAAAAAACTAGTAATTATTACTTTTATCTTAGACATCACAGACATCGGTAAAGGAAAGGATAGTGGTTTGGACTTTTAATCATTTAAAAAATCCAACTGGAGGCGTTGAAAGTTATTGATAAACGCACCAAGAAGCTCATTAACAACAACTCCCTGGTTAGGGCTAAGCTCCAGAGCCTTCAAGATCGCCGTACCGTTGCTGGGATATCGGTCTTTTATCGGATACATTTCGGAGTGTGCTTTGGAATTGCACAATTTAATTCCCCCAGCCCCATTCCATCATCGGACGAGCAGAGATACGGCAAAGCATCACCGCTATATGGTTGAAGGTCCACGGTCTCGAACCAAGCGCTTTGATTCCACAATTTTTGTGCGAACTGCCAGACTGTGGAATTTGCTGCCCGCCTCTCTGTTCCCTGATAAGTATAATCTGGGTATCTTCAAGGCACGAGTGAACCGGTTCATTCTAGGCAAGCGTGCTCCACCTTAGGCCGCATCATTACTTAAGATCGGGTGAATTGCGGACAAACGCAAGCCTATCCAAGCCTATCTGATTATAAAAAATCAAATAAAATTATAAGTCTGAAATCGTCAATCCATTTTGAGCAAACGTGGTGATCTATTCTCCGTATGAGAAAACCCCTTAGTCCTGCGGTGGGATAGTAATAAGCTAGTATTCAATTTTTATAATTATTTATTGATCTTCACGTTCATTATAGGTTCTAGTAATACATTGAATGTATGAAAAAAGAAGCTCATAAACTGCCTAAAAGTACTTTGCCGGGTTTTTAAGATCCCAGGTTCTATTTTGCTAAATAAGCGTTTCATGTGATTACGAACCTTAAATTTATGAGGATAATGTTTATATTTGTATAAGGGAATTTCGCGGACAACCGTTTCATACTAATATGAACATTATCTATATACGAATAATGACGAAATTTGCATGAAACGCTTACTTCGAACAGCAAAGTAAATTCGAAGTGCTATCTCTGAATCTTACCTAATTTTATGCTGAGAATGACAACGCTTAACTTTGGTTAATTATAGATAACTACATAGCTTGTTAAAAGAGTATTTCTTGAAGACGGTGAAGTAGATATTCAGCGTTATGCAATATTATAATAATCCATACTAAATCCATACTTTAATATTATAAATGCGAAAGTAACTCTGTCTGTTACGCTTTCACGATAAAACGGCTGAACCGATTTTCATGAAATTTGGTGTGAAAATAGCTTGAACCTCGGGGAAGGACATATGCTACTTTTTAATCAGTGACTTCGTCTGCTTTCGCGATAACCGACATTCACGCGGACGAAGTCGCGGGCAAAAGCTAGTAAAATATAACTCGGTCGGCTGCACAGAAGCTGCACGAGATCTGTAGGTTGAAAGATCTAACTAAAAATACTATAATACGCGGTATAAATACCCTGATTTTCCCGATCTTGCACTATTGAGCGAAGACATGGACATTACGAATATCTATTTATAAGATGTCCATATAAAAATACTTCATATTAGGGTAAAAACCGGATAGTTGCCATACTTTTAGAACTTACTTTACATCTCTCAGTATATAAAGCAAAATACCTTATTTCTAAAGCGGGTGGATACTTTGGTTTATTATTTTAAAATTTATCAAAGTAGGAAACATTATCTTTGATATGAGTAATTGGCGAAAGTATTGGCGATTCATGCGGGCCTCTAAATTTTAGGACATCTATCCCTTATAGGAAAAATAGGTACCTTATCCCAATGATATAATACACTTAGATGCGTTACCCGCGCTCAATAATGGCAATATTAAAGCAAGGCAATTGCAGGGGTTTCACTTAGTCACGTACCACCCAGTGTCGCGGCTATACGTCAGTATCGCTCGTAATTCACACATAACTGACGTAACAAAATTTGTATGTTTATCTTTTTCTAACAGGTGTACACTGTATGCTTATGTCCTTTTCTTAGCACTGTATAATTGTATGTGCCTACTGGTATGTAGATATAAATTTTTGCGCCGTTTTAAAGTGCACTAATGTTCGCGTATGACGCGTCTATTTATAATACGTCATTGCCTTATCCATATAAATTACGTTTAGGATCAAGCCCAGTCGAGAAAGAGGACATTTTTCCCGCAAAAAAATTAATCGTACCTTGCCTTCTCATGCAGTCGCATATAGATATGCAACACGGTCTACTTAGTGGCAGTTGTAGAGTATCTCCAAAGATATATGATTCATCCGTAAAACTAGAGTAATTAACTCTATTTATCTGTTCCGTGGTAATTACAATCGAGACAAGCTCTTGTTCTTTTGTCTTGTTCAAGTTCTGAGAACAGAATGGAATGGAAAGAGAATGCCCTGAACAACATCACCCCAAAATTGACTACTCACTAGAAAGAGAGAAAGCGATTGTGCGGCCTATACCTGTCTCTTTTCGGTAGGTCTGTAGCAACAAAGGCTCGGTGACCCAAAGCACTCGCTTCTAGAAGACTGTGACGTGAAACAATCAAAATTCTAGAAAGAGACAACAACTGCTCGTATTTACTTCACAGCTGGGTAGGGGGCGCACAGGCCATTCTCTAAGTATATTTGAACTAAAACATCATAAATAGATTAAAAAATTGCATTCAAGGTAATTCCGCTCAATATTTATCATCTTTACACAATTTTGAACTCTATTTTGTACGCACTTGAGTTTTTTATTGAACAATACGCAAACAATTAGTAGCTTGTTTTGACCGATCAAAATATTGTACACATTAATTCCTAAAGCAATTAACAAATAACAGATTTGATTGCGTATGGTAATTAAAACGTGGTAAAATTAGCTTTGATAGCGATAATTCCATCATATCATTGAACACGGCTAAAATACGACTACCTTATGTTGTTACTCCATAAAGTGCAAATATTGGCGCCGATTCCCTTGTTCAGAAACTAAACTAAAATTGGAAAATTGGCATCTCTTACTACCAGGCAGCTGAAGAAAAGGACGGCTACAGATAAGAACTAAGTTAGAGATCACAAATTAGTCTTTTCCTTGAACTTTGCCTTGGTTTTAATCAATACGTTCTGAAATGCCTTGAAGGGCAATGGAGAGGGCTATGGTCGGAGTTTCCTTGCGTGATAAAATCAGAAATGAGGACATCCGCAAGAGAACCAAGGTTACCGACGTAGCCCGAAGAATTGCCAAACTTAAGTGGCAGTGGGCAGCTCACATTGCTCGTAGAACGGATGGCCGATGGGGCCGAAAAGTTCTAGAGTGGCGACCGCGAACCGGAAGACGTTGCGTTGGAAGGCCTCCCACTAGGTGGACCGATGACTTGGTAAAGGTTGCGGGGATCCGCTGGATGCGAGTCGCACGGGACCGGTCAATGTGGCGACACTTGGGGAGGCCTATGTCCAGCAGTGGACGTCTTTCGGCTGAAAAGATGATGATGATGTTCTGAAATGACAATTAAAATTGTATGAACATTTTAGATCAACTTAAATTGACAGCTCTTATTAATATCTGTCTCTTTCTTGTTTTATTGGAGAGAAAGAGATATAAATAGCTTAAAAAAAGTTTCGTTCGTGCACAACAGGATTGGCACCATTGCCTAGCAGTGCAAATAGAACATAACCTTCCAGGAAGCTTGAAAGATGTTTGAGCCGTTTGGTTTTCCAGCCCAAACCCATACTAGGCCCGCCACTTCTTCCAAGTGAAAGTCTAGCATTACATCAAAAATAAGCTTTAATACTCAGCAATAATGTAGCTTTCTCTCATTGTAATATTTATTCTTATCGAGAGAATTCCTTTTACAAACAAAAAAAACATAAAACACCCAAACTTGACTTCTTTATAATCACTACTTAATCGAAAAATAAGTTAAAAAAAAACCCTTCCTTTTTAAAGTTCATAGCACATTACATCAACTCACGTCGACTCCATTCTAACTCAACTTACAGTATGGCATTGAAATGTAAGCTTTATTTCGTGTTCCATACAAGTGAATTTTTCAACACATCAATAGGTGAACAACGCGTGAACCACGCATCGACCACGCGTCGTAGTCTTTTAACTTGTGTGTTGATAAAATATGTGTACCTTTAATTATTCGATTCGTGACGAAAACTTCTTGTTTTCGCGTTTTGCCCAGAGCAATATCGTAATAATGTGAGCAGATTATTGAAAGACAATTACAATTTTCGAAAAGATTAATTCTTGATTTAGGCAGCTACAGAGTAAAAGTGTAATTTTTAATTATGGTTTTTTGAAGCGAAGACAATTCTTTCATATCGTTTTACGAAAACAGACGTTAATTTTCAGGACGAGTACAACCATTACAATATGCCAAAATATTTTGTTTTATGCATTTTTCCAACAAGATATACAGTCATAAAGACAGCTACAAAGCCAAAATTACGAAAATATTACTATTATGTATTAAAAAACAATATTGAAAAAGTAGAAAACCGGTTCACTTTGTCAATTTTTTATCACCAGTATTTGAATAAAAACATAACTGATATATTTATTTTATGAAAGTAATTGTTATGCTTAATATACAGAATATTTTTCAGTCCGTTATACGAGCTCACTTATTTTAGACAATTATTTTAAAAAGCACTGCAAAACATCGCGCGCTGTCGTTTGCCGATCAATTTCAATGATTCGTGCTTATTTCGTGCATTTTTTTTTCTGATGCACACAAACAGACCATTGTATTGTACTAGTGTGTGTCAATGCTGCTACGCCGTTCTAGCAATCGTTTAGATTTTGAGTTGCGCTAAATCGAATACGCGCCCTTAAGGTCAAAAGGTCGTAGCATAAAAATATTCTATCAATTCAGTCATACACAGACAAAAATACCCTGCGCACATGCCTCTCTGCCTATCCTTTTCCCAACTATATTGGGGTTGGCTTCCAATCTAACTGGATGCACCTGAATACCAGTGTTTGGTTACATGGAGCGACTGCCTATCGGACCTCCACAACACAGTTACTGGGTAACACGATACCCCTTGGTAAGACTGGTTGTCAGACTTTCTGGCTTCTGGCTACCCATAACGACTGCCAAAGATCTACAAATGACAACCGGGACCAACGTGCTTTCCGAGGCACGGAGGGAACTATGACTCATAATATCAACGTTATATGATCGAGGTTAAAAAAACACACCGTACGAGTTGTGCGGTTCCAAACAATTCCGTTATTTTTATTTATATCCTCCATAAAAGAAACAACAATTTCGAAAACTCTCACTAACAATTTTTATACACAAAACACTCTAAAAAACTCAGGAACTACGCGTTTGCATACAACAGCGGTAAATTCTCATATAACCTAGTTTGCATATCCGACTTGTGCCGGCTTAATCTGGTAAAAACTGGTATTTACCGGACAACGGCTTGTTCCGCCATGTTGTTGTTACGTGCAGGTTAATGTACCTTTCGTTTGTGTTTCGGCTTAGCGCTGTATGTTTTTGTAAGTAAAAAGGTTGAATTGTTGGATAAGTGGTTTTATGATGGAAAGGATTGTTACAATTATGGATAAATCTCTCTTTGTGGATTTAAGTGGCATGAGTTTCCGCTGAGAAACAGCGGGTCAAGGCCTGTTGAGGGAGCGGTGAATGCGTATGCGAATCCCGCACCCCGGCCATATGATAGGCAGACGTGGAACACTACGATAGTTTTAGCCGGTAAGAGTCCGGCATGACCCTCAGTCACCCACGAAATGAACAATGTAACATGAGTTTAACGGTGGTATCGGTGGGAAGACAGCTCACCTAAAGCTCACTTTACAGAGGTACTAATTTATCTGTGAAATGGCAATTTTTGGTTCGAATACATTCTATCAGACATAAGGTCGTCTTTTGTTTGAACTTTTAAATTTGTTGACGAACAGTGCCACCACTGATTTCACACATAACTTATGGACAGTAGAGCTTGTTATAATTAATGACGTTTGCGCAAGATTTAGCGTCTACAGCGCAATGCAGGTTGCATTGCGCTGTAGACGCCAGACAGTCTAGTCTAGTGCTCAAATAGGTCTGATTGACGTGATGTCTTTCTGATTACCGTCCTTCTTCTCATCTTTCTTCTTCAATCGGTCCTTCATTATTGAGGATCGTGGTCGCAGGACCCTTATAAGCCGACAATCGGCCTTCATCTACTCCGATTCAAAGTTACCATCACTACCTCCTGATATTTGCTTGAGGACATAGCTTCTTTGACTTGGTCCGACATTTGTGTTGGCAAACGGCCTCGTGCTCTTTTCCTCTCGGTATAGCCAACAATGACCAGATTACAAGCAACAAGAGGGTCAAAGACAACGACTCCCCGGTTAAGGCTAAATCCAGAGACTTGAACATCGCCGCAACGTTGTGCCGCAAGTGTCACCGCTATACGGTTAAAGTTTCACGCGTCTCGATCCAAGCGGTTTGCTTACACATTTATTGTGCGAACTGCCAGACTGTGTAATTCAATGCCCGTCTCTCCTGTTCCCTGATAAATATAACGTAGCACGAGTGAACCAGTTCATCCTAATCAAGCGTGTTTAGGCCTTAGGCCACATCATTACTTAAGATTAGAGTAGAAAAAAACAAAAGAAAGGCTTTTCGAAGCTGCTATCTCCCCTCTGCATTATCTGTCCAAAATAGGTTAAATTGTTGCTTGGTTAGGTTAATAGGTTGATTGACGTCATAATACAGGTAAACAGACTACAGTCTGTTTACCTGTATTGTGTGTATAGATGAGTAAGCTGCAGGCCACAATATAACCACCTACCAAATTCACTGAAGTGTAATAGTGGCACTCCAACAGGGCCGTATTTCACGCCCGCGTTGTCGTTCAAATTGCTTTATTTGGCGGGCGCACAAATTAAACCGTACTAATTAAGTGCATACAAGCCGCGATCTGGCCCTGGGCTAAAACGGTTAGTAGTAAATTAGGTAATTTTGTTGTTGTGAAGGTTGATGTTTGCAAAGATACTTAATAGGAAATCTGCTTAATTGGTTTGAACGTGACTGTTGAGTGGTTTGACTGGATTCGATTTTTAGGGCAAGTGAAGTGCCACTGGGCTTTTCCTTTAGGTGTTTCTTAGTAGCAGTATTTCAAAGCAACAAACTATCGGTCCATTCTATAAAAATCTCCTTCGGTGAATTTAGGTTAGCTCTCAACCCACACCATTAAGATTCAGCTCCTGACGTAACAGCAAAATTTCGTAGTCAACTACAATTGTTATTCTCAGTCTCAGTTACTGTCGGGCGCGCAATACTTACTCACTCGCGTTCGTGGTAGTACCAACACTATACTGGGTGTTTTTGCAGGATAGTGGGAGGCCTCCATCCTCCTGCGTGTGTATAATATAAAAATTGAAAGGGTATAAATATAACAATAAGATTCAATCAAATTTAGGGCAAATTTTTATTTAAATTAAACCATTTCAATAAAATATAGCTTCATTATCATCGAAACAACACTTTTAATATCCAAGAGGGTAAATTATAATATCATTATCAATTTATGGACACTTAAATAGTCATACCAAAAATATGGTTACTTCTACCCTTATTAATCATTATCATTATTTATATTCATCATTACTAACTGATATCATTATTTACACATATATGATTTCTCACAACATTTCAGGGAAAATACAACATATAATAATAATATTCATATAATTCCACTATATAACTATAGGTACAGTCGAACAAGCTATTTGGTATACAGGCAAAAATATTCATCTTTCTACTACAATAACAATATTTAATTTATTTGCTTTATATTGAGCATGTAGGTAGCTACGAGGGATACCTACGTACTCGAGTTAAAAAAATGAAATAAAATAAAATATTGTGTGTGTAGTAGAAAGATGAATATTTTTGCCTGTATACCAAATAGCTTGTTCGACTGTGCATCTTATACTATATAACTATAGTATATTCATATTATACATTTTTCCCTCCAACTACAATGAGGAACAAGAAAGGTACTTATCTGAGGATCTGCTCGGTCCGACGGCTCGACTAAGAATGTCCCGTCAAGCGGTAGAACCTCGCTTATATAAACAGTAACAAACAAGTTACGTCATCGAGCCGTTAGTACAGAGAATACAAGTACAAAATTGAATAATCATCGTTTATAATTAAGTAATAATAATAAAATGATTATTACTATTATTGTCAGGTATTTACAAGTGATAAAAATATATTGGAAAGATCTATTACAAATGGTTAAAACCATAACAATGTTTTTACTATTTGAATCATAACCAAACTACCTTTCAGAATCTGGGTATCTTAATTTCATTTAAACAATTAAAATAATAGTGCTAAGAATCATACAAAATTAAAAATATATAACACGTGCAAAGATGGGTCATCATGTCATAGTTTGATTGTGCTGTCTGTTGTGGATCTGGATCTGCACATAGGCTACTTAAAACCGACTTTAAAAAAAGGAGGTTCTCAATTCAACAAGTATATTTTTTTTGACCATGCATGACTTTTTTCAGCGAAGTCCAATTTGATGATTGTTTTTTTTAATTGATAGTGTATACTTCAAAATTGGTCCCGTATAAATTTCATGAAAATATTCCTTAAGAGTAGAAATTTAAGGGATGACTGATTTTTTTTGGTGTCACCGTTTCGTAATTAAGTTGTATGATAAAAAAATATTTTTTTACTAAAAGACACTCCGACTTTTTAAATCCACGATTTTGTCGACATCCGCGATAACCAACATTTACGTGAACAAAGTCACGATCAAATGCTAGTTTTTAATAAAAATAAAACGCATTAATTTTAGAAAGCTACCAAAAGCCACAGCAATTCACTGCATGTGCTTAAAAATTCATACAGTAAAATATTATTGAAACCGTCGATCGATACCTAACGACATCGGCATTCAAGTAGGTAGCTACCAAATGCAGTGAAAGCAATGTTTCATGTTGAACTAAGCAATTAATTTTTCAAATGGCTCGAAGGGAGTTCATTCATGCGAATAGAGGGGGCGTTGGGAAAATCAACAACCTTTATATAGATGTATTTATGTAGAAGCACACTGGATTGGTGTTTTCGTAGATCATTTTGCGATATATTTTCGTTTGGCGAAAAATAAAGACTTGCAACCACTGTTTACACGCATAATAATTTCTTCGGATATGGGGTAAGCAGTTGATGACGCTGTCTGTACCAATCATAGATATAAATAGACCCTAGATAACGCAAGTATCACGATCTGTATGAAAACCAAGCATGCCATTTTTTGACTACCTATTATGGCGTCACAATGTTTTGTTTTACTGAGAGTATTATCAGATATTACTGAGAGTATTAGATTAAAAATAATAGTTTTTTAAAATAATTACACATAATATTAATCACAAAATGACTTACCGGTGAAAGAAAACGTTTACTTTATTTTTTACTTACCATTTTTGTACGTAAGCTAGGCACGAAACTAGGCACGCGAAGTAGTTGCTCTTGCGTTATCTAGGTCTATCTATATCTGTGGTACCAATTGTGTGTTTGTTTTCATGCGTTTAGGCAGCAATCGGATTGAGGATTCAACTGTCATTGTCATTGAGGCCAAACCTAGACTATGGGTCAGAGTTTAAAAATTGATTTTACTAATTGATGTCAACCTCAACGTATTTTATGCATTCTAATATGATCCTTGTATATGCAATAAACTCTTATAAATAATATTATTATTATTTGACTTTTCGTAGAGCAGAAACTGTGTCTGAACTTAAGTCTGAGTTAGTGGGATGCGTCCACTGATCGACATTATAATATAATACGTATTGTCACGTACACGCACGCACGCACGTATTTAGATATTATATTTAAAAGCGAAATATCTTTTTTTCATAATTTCGATTACGTAATTTACATTTTCCTTGTCCATCGTAAAAACAAGAAAAACGTTAACATTATACAATGATCATAAACACTGTATAATGTTAACATTTTTCTAATTAAAAATTGCTGAACAAAATATATAATAATATTTGTTTGCTACGACGTAGCATAGCTGCTACGACGTAGCGAAGCTGCTACGAAAGCTACGTTATCGTAGCAGATCGTAGCCTTGGCTACGAACATAATACAACTAATGCTTTGCTAGTATAGAAAATATAATATTCACGTATCTAATCTGATGGTCAGGACTGGAATCAAGTTTATTGAAAGACAATATTATAATATTATTGCTTTAAATATAATGGGCCATGTACAGACGCCAGCACATCAAGTCATACCAAACTGTCAATTTTTCCCAATTGAATATGAACCTTATTGTTTTGTTATAAAGTTAAAAATCTATCAAAGAAATTTGACAGATTGTTGTAGCTTGATGTGCTGGCCTCTGTACATTTAGTCAATTTGAAGCCAGAAACGTAAACTATTAGCTCGTTCACTTACTTGGCATTGCTGTCTCGACATGACAAAAGCTTACTAGCATAGAAATGAAAACTGTTCTGTATTAACAAAACCGGAGTACTAGCTTTCTGACTTACCAACTTCGTCGAACTAGTGTCATGTATTAAATACATTTATTATAATAAGCAAAACAATATGTTTAATAAACGCATTTTTTTTTTTCCTGATAAAGGAGGTAGGTACTTACTTAACGTCATTCTAATCTGAAATTAAACAGTATCGATAGGTATTGTAAAGGTTGCATGCATATGGCCACGAATATTTGATAAAATGTTTCGTCTAAACACTCTGGATTTGTTCTAGAAAGTATTTTGAATTTAGAAGCGTTAGGCTTATTTTGATGTCAATGCATTGTTTGGCCGGCCGGAATATAGAAGTTTATTTCGGTTTCTCCTCAGGTTCTTTTAAGTTAAGGTTAAGGTTCTTTTAAGTTAAGGTTAAGGTTCTTTTAAGTTAAGATTAAGGTTCTTTTAAGTTAAGGTTAAGGTTCTTTTAAGTTAAGGTTAAGGTTCTTTTAAGTTAAGGTTAAGGTTCTTTTAAGGTAGTGTAAGGGTCAGCACGGTATGAAGTCTACAAATACCTATTACATAGCATGCTTTTGATCACAATATACTAGGAGCTCGTGGCTAAGTTAAAGCCGTACAGATCGATCGGTCAAAGATTAAGCTACGCTATGATACCGAGTTTCCTCCGTGCCTCGGAAAGCACGTAAAGCCGTCCCGGCCAATAACAACTGCCAAAGATCTACAAATTGTCATTTGTAGATCTTTGGCAGTTGTTATTGGTAGTCAGAAGCCAGAAAGTCTGACAACCAGTCTTACCAAGGGGTATCGTGTTACCAAGTAAACTGGGTTGTGGTGGTCCGATAGGCAGTCGCTCCATGTAGAACATTGGTATTCAGCTGCATCCGGTTAGACTGGAAGGCGACCCCAATATGGTTGGGAAAAAGCTAGGCAGGTAGATGATCCTAGTTCCACATTAATATGTTAAAGATTAACTTACTTTCTGACTACTCCCGTAATGAGAATATTGATATATCAACGTCAAAATCTATACCACCCTAAACCCAAGCCCTTCGCATCGCATTATGAACCTTGTCACTACCCCATAAGGTTCAAAATACAAAAGCAATGCAACAAATCCTCGCATCGGAATCTTTTTATTAAGTCCCTCGTCTCTTCTATACATTTTCGTTAGAATGTCTTACAAGTTCGACAATAGACAATTAATACCAAGAGCAAACTTCGCCGTAACATTGAAATTGAAAGAAAGATAAATTCGTGAAGTTGGCTGAGGCGAGAATTGTTCGTTCTCCCCTACAGTTCCTTGAGCCAACAATTCCTTATGACTTTTGATTTATAATTATAAGGTTTTGTGGAGCTAACTCCATTTATAATTATAAGGTTCTGTTGAGCTAACTCAATTTGCAGTTGGAATTGATGAAAGAAAGTTTATTGTACTTTTGTAATTTTTAGTTAACTTTGATTTGTTTTTCGGATATTTTTTTGCTTCATCGGTCTTGCGGAATCAGGCTTAGGCTCAAGGGACAAAGAAATTTCTCGAACGAATTTCGGTCAAGGAGGCCAATCGCAATGGAGACGCGTATGCAGGAGACATTATAGTGCACAAGTGTGTGCGCAAAATAATTACGGATATACTCTTTCCTTCCACCCTCTCATAGGCACTTGTAATTGACAATGCCAATTATGAAGGTACGTCTGTAGAACATGCTCAGCGTGGTTCCCTATTTTAATTTAAAAGTCAATAGTAATTATAATAAGAAATTTTATACTCAGATGATATAGACCTATAGATAAATGCCTTAACCTAAGTATACATAATTATAACAATATAACAATTTTTGACAACACGGTTGGCGCAGTGGTTGAGCGACTGCTGCGCAGCGTGTTGCGGGTTCGATTCCCGCACAGGGTAAACATTTGTGTGATGAGAACTTTTTTTTTTAATATGTAGGGACATTTCACACATGGCCCTCTGACCCCAAACTAGGGAGACCGTGTACTATGGGTATCAGACAGCTGATATACATACAATATAGATAAACAACACCCAGACACAAGGCAAACACAAGTGCTCACTTGTGTAAAATGTCCCCACATATTATTATTGATTATGTTAGTAAATAACACATGTTAGTATCACTTAATTGTGCCACAGTATAAATATTAGTACTATCGTACAGTAGCGACACGCCCCGCCCCCTTCGAACCACTGTTCCTTACCTATTCCCGCGTTAAAAGTGCTCTCGAAACTGCTTTTAGTTCGAGCGGCGCGTAAACACGCACACACACATACATTTGTACAGTCTAATATTTTGGTAGTAGTGTAGGCAATAAATCGTTTCGTTTGTATGGAGTGTCGTAGGTGTGATTGCACTAAGTTGACTAAGTCTTTGTATAGTGTATAGCAAACAAAATTATTTAATATACCATCAGAAGATATGTTTCATAGCCTGCAGAATTTTTTATCTGGAGCTCAAAGGTGAATTGAAGGTTTGGGAAGGAAGGGATACTTTGACTGAATATTGTTATTTTTTTTAATAATCAACTTATGTCTGCTTCGCGGACAGTGAATGTGTTAAGGTTCGGTGTCGATCGACTGCTGCGCAGAGTGTTGCGGGTTCGATTCCCGCCCAGGGTAAACATTTGTGTGATGAGCACTTGTGTTTGCCTTGTGTCTGGGTGTTGTTTATCTATATATGTATGTATTTACAAAAAAAATGTATTTGTGTATGTATATCAGCTGTCTGACACTCATAGTACAGGGTCTCCCTAGTTTGGGGTCAGGATGGCCGTGTGTGAAAATGTCCCCACATATTATTATTATTATTAAGGTTTTATTTCTCGAAACTAGTTTGAGTCTCTACAGCATACTCCACTCATCTGCTTTTCCCCAGACGGATCAGGTAAAGCAGGACATAGAAAGTACCTACCTACTACTACATTTATTTTCGAACCAAATAATCTTCAAGTTTTGCGAAATGCTTTTAGCGAAGTTTGTGAACGCCTCAAGTCTTACAGTATGACTGTGCCAAAGATTTTTAGGGTTCCGAAGATAAAAACCGTTGCCATTTTGTAACGTCCATTTTTGTCGTAACACACGTAGATGATGATCACTAGAACAGGCTACAATAATTAAGACACTAAAATAAACAAATCTTATTACTTTATATTATTAGTATATTTTAGTGTGTGTTTTATGGGTAAATGTTTTTTATTTTTAACCGTTTATGGTGTACAGTCAGCAAAAGAAATAGGTATGCAGGTATCAGATATGGTTGTAGTTTACTTAGAAACCGATGGATGTTTTCAAATGAAACTTAAATTAAGACATTAAAATGTTAATTCTCCATAAGATACATCCATCGGTTTTTAAGTAAATTTTGACTATATCTGACGACCCTTCATACCTATCTCTTTTGCTGACTGTACATGACGATGTGAAGACGAAGTCGCGGGAAGAAGCCGGCAATCGGATCACGTTCTAGCAACCTACTATTTGCTTTTCTCACATAATTTGCATTGTTTTAATATCTCAATATATATTATAATTCGGTACGTGTCACTTAATTATTATGATTATTTAGAAAGTTTAGGCTTTTAGGTTTAGGGAGCGGTTACCGATTCTTTATATTTATTTTTAAAATATAAGCACCTTATGCCTACTACATTTTCATAATGCAGGTTGGTTATAATATCAACGATAAATTGTAAAACTAAACAAGTATAACAGAAAATAAAACAAAACCTAGAATGCGACAGCAGCTTCACCTACCGGGTCCAATTGTATTTTCAACCGATTTCAAAAAGGAGGAGGTTCTCAATTCGTCTGTATGTTCTTTTTTTTTATTTGTTACGCTATTTCTCCGGCAAATGAAAAGCGATTTTGAATTTTTTTTTTTTGTGAATAGGGAATGCCTCAGGGGTGGTCCCATAAATTTTTTATTGAAACTGATTCAGCACTTTTTGAAAAAATCGACAGAAAGCAAAAAAACATACATGGATGATGTCTTAATGTTCTCCAACCTTGTACTTTCACTCTCTGTTTTGACTGTGTTGCCGTTTCTTAATGGATTTGGATGATAAGGTACTAAAAAGCGAATAATAAAAAGCTTTTTTACAAAAAAGACAACCGCCTTCAAAATCTAAAAAGTGATAAATAACTTTAGCACATAACACACATGACTTTAGTTTTGGAAGTCGGTGGTTTTGTTCTTTTTGATGTTTTGTATTGCCACCGACTTGGAATCATCCAGGAACTCTGAAGTATCGGTCGGTTTCTGGTCCAGCTGTTTAGGAGGTGTTAACTACTACGGGAACACGCACATTTACACGACTTTAACAGAACACTTACTCATTTTTAGGGTTTCGTACCTCAAAAGGAAAAACGGAACCCTTATAGGATCACTTTGTTGTCAGTCTGTCTGTCTGTCAAACTTCTAAGTTAACGTGAAAAGAAGATACGGCCGTTTATGTCGCAAAAAACGTACATTTCGACATGCTCAAGGGAATCAAAATTTATAGGGAATATTTATAACTTTCCGTTGACCTAGAACTATGAAATTTTGCAAGTAATATTGTCTTATACTATAAATACAGGAAAAAGTCTGAATATTTGTACTTACATCATTAAAAATATATTATTTCAAGTTATAATGAAGTTTTGTCCGCGATTTGGTCCGTGTGAATGTCGGTTATCGCGGATGCAGACGAAGTCCCGGATTAAAAACTACCCTTTGTGCTTTTCCAGGGTTTAAGCTACTTTCATACCAAATTTCATCAAAATCGGTTCAGCTGTTTCATCGTGGAAGCCTAACAGATAGAGTTACTTTCTCATTTATAATATAAGATATTTATTATATTAGTATGGAAGCATAGATATGTATTATGTTATGTACCTACAAATTTGTACGGAACCCTTAGTGAGTGAGTCCGACTCGCACTTGTCCGGTTTTTTTTTATCGACAAATTTTGTAAAACTCGAAAACTCGTCAAGCATGTGGGTCTGTGACCTTTAAGAGACGGGAGAGTGGATAAAACAATGTGAGACTTTACGACTTATCTCGTTCCTTCGTGGATTAAGAGTTTTTTTTTTATTTTCTTACGGGAAATGATTGTAAATTCCCTTGAGAAAGAAGTTTTGACGTGGAGTAAAATAGTGGTACTTGTGAAACAGTGGCGTGCCAATTTTATTGTTTTTTGACTATTCAGTTGTTTATGTGTAAATAAAAGTCTATGAATATTTTTTATGTGATTGTCATTGGACCTTTTTCTTTTACTCAGTGACCAATTAAAAATATTCATAGTCCTCTTTTGTAGTCTGAAAAAAAAAATTATTATATTATTATTATCCATACTAATATTATAAATGCTAAGGTGCTAATGCTATAATGTTATGTTTTCACGATGAAACGTCTGGGCCGAATTTGATGGAATTTGGTATGAACATTGCTTGAAACGTGGACACTCACCGTGGGCCTGGTCCACAAATTCAAGGTTGCTCAGCGTGACATGGAGAGAGCGATGCTCGGAGTTTCTCTGGTGGATAGAATTCGCAATGGAGTCATTCGCCAGAGAACTAAAGTCACCGACGTTGGGCATCGAATTAGCACGCTGAAGTGGAAGTGGGCCGGCCATGTCTGCAGACGGACAGACGGTAGATGGAGCAGACACGTTCTAGAGTTGAGACCGCGTTTGGGCAAGCGTTGTGTGGGACACCCTGCGGCACGATGGACCGACGATTTAAAGAATGTGGCTGACAGCGGATGGATGCGGGTTGCTCAAAACCGGGTTGGTTGGCGATCTCTGGGGGAGGCCTACGTTCAGCAGTGCACTGCAATAGGCTGATATGTTTACTTGAACTGTAATTATTACTAGTAAGTAGTTAGTAGATTTTTGACAGTCGTTATGGGTAGTCAGAAGCCAGCCAGTCAGACAACCAGTCTTACCAAGGGGTATCGTGTTACCCAGTAGCTGGGTTGAGGAGGTCAGACAAGCAGTCGCTCCATGTAAAACACTGGTATTTAGCTGCATTCAATTACACTGAAAGCCAAGCTTGCTCACAACATGACAAGGCAACTTTAGCACGAAGCATGATGAAATCCCCTTAAACCAGCAACGCAGTGAAAACATTCATCTCTCTAAGTTAATCCTTTTTAAAACAAAACAGGCGTATGAACATTTAAATTTACAATCCCTGTCATAAATAACAATGTTGAAACAGTATTGAGCAAATAAATATCGAAACGTCAACTGGATCACCTTCACAAATGAAATTTCTGCTTGATTCCCAATTATTAATCCAGTGTCGGCACAACGGGTGAAATTAATTAATGTAACTCGATTGAACGAATGTGTTCGGTCTTATTGTGTAAATTGTTTTGACGACTAGTTACTTAATATTGCTTAGCATTTCAATATATTGATTGAAGTATTTTGGGATGGGTAGGTATTAATTTGGATTGTCATGTCAGTTTAATTTGCTAAGGAATTGGTTACCTACCTATTTACCTTCAATTAATGTACACGATAGCGGTTGTTAAATATGTGATTTATATGTTAACTATCAACCCACCCCAGCTTCGCATGGGTATTATCGTCATGTTTCAACTTTACACAAAGCTTTAACAAAGTATACGCCTAAACCTAAATAATGAATCCTTGCCTGTAAAAACTGCATGCAAATCCCAATTTAGTAGTTTTTGAGTTTATCGCGAACAGACATACCCGGCGGTGAACTTCGGGTGCAACTTCATATTCCGAAATTTCTTTTAATACAAACCTTGTCCTAGCAATACCGAATACAACAAAAATAAAATTATCCAATTTGGTGCAGTAATTCGGAAGTTATGCCCGTACAAACATTTCGGTGACTTGTGTTTTATACTATGTAAGGATTTAAAGACCTACAAACCATTATTACAATTAGACCACTAAAGGGCACTTTTGAAAGACATTTAAAAATAATTTAATCTTGTTGCCCCTTTTAAAAGTATATTATTATCTTTGACAGTCGTTTTGGGGAGTCAGAAGCTAGAAACTCTGGTACAACCAATCTTACCAAGGGGTATGGTGTTACTCAGTAACTGGGTTGTGGAGGTCAGATAGGCAGTCGCTCCATGTAAAACACTGGTAGGTATTCAGTCAAATGGTTAGACTGTAAACCGACCCCAACATTATCAACATTCAGTTTAATATGAACGGCTTACTTTTATGTTTCAATCTAAAATTTAGAATATTAGTTTGGGCCGCGCTTTGATTCATGTGAATGACATTTGTAATTAAAATTGTATTGGCATTATTTGTTGTTTGATAAAATTTGGTATTAATAACTGTGTTAAATATATGTGTGTTTATTTTGTCAGTTAGACTGTGGTTTATAAACAAGAACGTGGTGTTTTAATATTTTTCGCGGAGCCCTAATTTCTTTTTTCTAAAATAGAAGTAGCTAAGTTACTCCTTATTATATCTTCCAGTGAAAGTCCTGTCAAAATCGGCCAAGCCGTTTTAAAGATTACCTAGAACAAACAGACAGATTGACAAATATGTAAAAAAAATGTTTTTTTTTATATAAGTACTCTACCTACTTTTACATGCAGATACTTCAAATTTATTTATTTGTAAGCACCTTACGCGCGAATTCGTCTTTCGCATTCGCGAAATACTTAAAATTTGACACTCGTTATATCACTAGCGCAGGATAATAATACAGGAAAAGGATTACCGTTATGAAAATGGAACTTTGGAGCAAAAAGAGAAGCCATGATGGAAATAACTCAGTTGTCATAGGAACCATTGGCTGAATATTGAAGAAAGTTTTTTCCACATTTCTTGTGTGGTAAAATAATATATTATACCGAACTAATTTTGGTCAAGGCAGCAGATCTCAATGAAGACTCGCCAAGTATACTAAAATAATAATAATAATATGATAATAAATTCATTTATTTCGGAACCAGTCCATATCTATACATGTTAAATTCAGAAATATTAAAAACAATGAGAATTAGTTATCTAAAAGATTACAATAATACAACAGTCATGAAATAAAACATACACAACTCTCCTACGAATAATTGCCGCAAAACCATCTATATTTACGTCCGCAAACATACCTGACGCGCTACAGTAGGGAGGCAGCTTCATCAACTAAAAAGTTTAATAATATTATTAGCCATTATTGCTGTTTAAATTTCTTACAATTATAAATATATGCATATATTTTATGCTTATGTATGTATTGTGTTTTATGGGCCTTAGTTGCCTGAAATAAAGGATTAATAATAATTATTAAAGAAATTGAATATTTAAATGTAACTAATAAGCTACTCTTTTAACAATTAAATCAAACCATTGGCAAATAGTTGTCCGTCTGTTTAAAACTATCTGTCGACAAAGGCCTTCTCTAAAGATTTACATAATCCTGTTTCTTGCCACACGAGTCAATACCGGATTGAGCTATTTTCTTGAAGTCGTCTACCCATCTTTGTACTAGCCTACCTCTATTTCTTTTACTGCCTCATAAATGCCATACGGAAGGCATAATACAAATTAATGTGTGCGCAAATACAAGTTTACCAAACCGACACGACCGGGGAAGAGATCAGTTGCAGAACCAACGATATTACTTTACTTTCCGAGCAACAGGGGTATCTCACCACAAACTTTCAAACTCCGACCTTATACTGAAAAATTCCGAATTGAAAAAAAAATCAACAACTATTGTCCTACAAGGTAACACGTAGAGCTATTCTGTTACAATCTCCCTCGGTGAACACCTAGGTGAAGTGAGCTGCCATCCGTCCCGATGCTAGGGATTGACAAAGCAGACGGACGTATGACATCTCACTTCACCTAGGTGATCACCGAGGGAGATTGTAACAGAATAGACGTACCGGTCTTTTTAGACATAAGAATTGAATTGACATTTAATTTATCAAGCTAAAAATAAGACTTCTTTAATATACATGAAACATACAATACATAGACGTTTTTTTTTTCACGATCTAGTTATTATTCCAAAGATATTGTTCTGAAACAAATAGCGACTATCAAAAACAAATGAAGTCGAATTTCCAAGCCAATGGCTGTCTATAAAGGAAACATTCCAATATATATAATATTATAAGTACAACCGTTTCAATCATTTCGAGCCTTCTATTGAGAGTCGTAAATCAGAATATTGAATAGATAGACATGTCTATAGTTGATGTTATTTAATACAAGCTTTTACCTGCGACTGCGTCCGTGTGAAATATCTTGCGAATCATAATTTTTATGTTAAAACAAAATATCCTACAGCTCTCGGGGATAAGACAGTTTACTTCATATAAGTAATAATAATATGTGGGGACATTTCACACACGGCCATCTGACCCTAAACTAGGAAGACCAAACATAAATTCACCTTACTGTTGTAGTCAAACGAGCTCGCTGATAGCAATTATGCTTACACTAAAATAGAAAAGTCGTAGTAAATAGTATAAATAGACGAAGTAAAATATGATACTTACCAATATAAAATGATTTTTATATATACCGAATATCATAAATACCCTAAAATGACAATGCCAGATCCTGCCCCACCCATGTACACAAAAAGTAATTAATGAATATAGAACCTTTACAGTAAATGAATTTTCTTTAGAACTTGCGGATTACGAAATGCCTGTACACGCGCATTGCGCAGCAGAGGCCGCGGATGGGTCGCGGGGAATATAAGCTGCGCACGCAGGCTCATACGATGAGAACCCCGCACGATGCGAACCCCGCGACACTCGGATGACAGCAAGGAACGAGTGCGCGTGTCAATTTTTATATGTAATTTGTTTCACTATATTCACTCGTCTGTCCTATAATTAAATCTATAATCTATAATTCATCCGTTTCAATCCATTCCCAACATGCCTAACAATACCTACCCACAAAATACAAACTCATTTAACCTAAAATATAATTTAAGGATTATAATAGGTGAATAATAACCATAATGCGTACTTAACGTGTAATAATATTTTGTTTCAATTGCTTTAGAGTACTTAGTAGGTATGCGAAAAAATATATTTAAATCAAATAAGTTGCAATATAATCATAATTTCGGCTCATGAATAATTCATGCACCACGCGTCAATGTCATTCATTCGCTCTCTGTATTCCAGTTGTTTGCGTTCGTGCCTTACTTTTTTTTTTACTGTGCTTTTTATTGTTTTCCCTACCGATGGCTTTCGCTTCTTACTACGGATCTCGATTCTCGCTTACTCGCCGACTTTGTGCTGCTTACCACGGATTCTGATCTTTACTTATAATCTGTTGTACGATGTTGTGGTGAATAAATTGTAACCAGAGTGTAGACAGGATGTAAATAAGTAGTTTCTGTTAACACACCAATAATTTGTTGTAACTATTATAAACTACACCTAACCTATCATCAACACGCACGAAACGTTTTGGGAATACATTCATTGTGCGTACTGCTAAGGAGTGGAATTCCCTGCCTGAGTCTGTGTTTCCTGATAGCTACAACCTGGGAGTCTTTAAGGCAAGAGTGAATAGGTTACTTCTAGGCAAGCGTGCTCCATCTTAGACCGCATCATCGCTTCCCATCAGGTGAGATAGTGGTCAAAGGTATGCCTATCAATAGATAAAAAAAAAAAAAAAAAAAAAAAAAAAAAAAACCGCAAGTCAGGTCAGGACTATGTTTAGACATCAACAATAAAAAAAGCAGTAAGATGTTACATACTGCAAGCTTGTTCATAACTTTTATCAAGTGGGGCAAAGTTCTATAGAGTTTCTGGCATTGTCTTTTACAAATCAATAATTTAAAATGCTAGTAATACAGTACACGTTTATAAAGATTTTTTTTAAACACATAATGAGAAAAGCCTTGAGTTCTCCCTTTCGTAAAATCAGTTTATAAATTGAAATAAAGCTTAAATTATATTCCTTAAGTTAAATAATGACTCTGACCATGTCAGGGGATATGCGCATGGCAGGAGTGTGATTTTAGCCGGGTATGAGCCCCACACTACCCAGGCTGGCTTACCTGTGAGGCAGTCTGGGTGTCCATGAGGATTTCCCACTCCTGCCAGAAAAATAAAATCAAACAAAGAACCAGGGATATCCTGTATGTGTCAGACAGCTAATAGACATACATATAATAATATGTAATACATTTAAATACATACGTATATAGATAAATACAGAACAGATAAATTAGGTAAACAATAACCAGACACATGGCAAACACAAGTGCTCATCACACAATTGTTTACCCTGGGCGGGATTCGAACCCGCAACACGCTGTGCAGCAGTCAATCGCTCAACCACAGCGCTAACCGTGTAGTCAGTGAAAGAATGTTCAGAATTGGACCGGCATTTTCAAATTTTACAAACAAACAGACAAAACTGTCAACTTTATAATATTTGTATAGATATCTATTTTTTGTAATCATTCAACTTCAAGTTACTATTATCGTCTGCCAGCCCACTTGTATTGGGATTGACTTTCAAGGCCGTTGCTGTTGCCAGATTTCTCGAGTTTCTGGCTTTTATTGAGATTCAAAAAAAACACTAAATGCGCGGTCACTAAAGCGTAAATTCCTCTGCCCTCAGAGACTTATTTACACCTCTAGTCATAACGTGAGTATTGTTAATGATCAAGCAGAGGCAACACGAGCGAAATGCGTGACTAGGGTGCTAAAAATGCGCAACTCGGACGCTGGAAATACGCGACTAGGGCACTGAAAATAGAAGACTCGAGCGCTAGAAATGCGCGACTAGGGCACTGAAAATGCAAGACTCGGGCGCTAGAAATGCGCGACTAGGGCACTGAAAATGCAAGACTCGGGCGCTAGAAATGCGCGACTAGGGCACTGAAAATGCAAGATACGACGCTGATAATGTGCGACTCTGGCGTTGATTTTTTGGATTAGCTTACGTATTCATAACTATTAATATTGGATTCCAATATTAATATGTAATTATCGTCGTTGATGTTGTTACTACCTCGTTGGTAGCAACTCTGTTAGGTACCACTGTCTCACAATGAAGATCTTTGACTTTGACTTTATTGGTGTCGTGGTCACAAGCACGGCTGCTGAGCGTGGAGTGCTAGGTTTGATTCCCAGGTTGGGCACTGTGACATTGGGTTTTTCCAGTAGGAGTTTCTCATACTGATCGGTTTTTATGATGGTTTTATGAATATCAGGTACTTAAGCAGCTCATTTGGTACCATTACAATCCCGGTAGCCACCTCAACATCTTGTAAGCAGTCTGAGAAACTCCTACTGGAAAAACCCAATATCACTTTGCCCGACCTGGGAATCGAACCCAGCCGGAGTATCACAAACAGCAAGTAAAACCATTGATCCTGCGCCTAATTTCTCTCCTGTTATTTACTCTTCTTCCACTTCTCTCTGTCAAGGGCTATTTCAGACCAGTCTTTGTCAAAAGAGTCTAGATCATCGCTGGGCCTGCCACGATGTCGCTTGCCATGTATAGGGACCCATTGGGTCACGCGTTTGGCCCAATAATCGTCTGACATACGGTAGATGTGTCCAGCCCAATTCCACTTCAGCGTGACAGCTTTCCTAATGACATCAGTTATTTTTGTGATGGAACGGATGGTAGTATTCCGAACCTGGTCTTGAAGTTTTATGCCCAGAATACTCCGTTCCGTAGCTCTCCGGCAAACCACGAGTGTGAACCTCCTGCTGATTTGTCAAAGACCATGTTTGGGAACCATATGTGAGGGTAGGAAGAATCTCGAAGAGACTCGTCGACGTGTGGTCGACGAGTCTTCTCTTAAGGGACAGTGGAAGATTGCCCATCATGGCCCAATAGCTCTTCCAGGCGTTTTCGGTGCGTCTTGCTACTTCTTTGTTGTTAGTATGTTGTCTCTTCTTTGTTTTTTGGCTAATCTTTATTAGATTGGACACTGTGACCGAAATTCAGTCAGAAGAAATTATGTAATTATATTCGTAGCTCAAAGTACCTACACCTCCACATTTTCGACACTCTCAAAGCGTAACAGAAGCCTATAAAGTACGACAGCACATATTGATTCGAAATTCAAATTGAAATTTGAATCTGGCCGTTGATTAGAATCGGAATGGGCAGCCGAGCTGTGACTCGAATACATAATCGATTCAAAATTGCGTATCGATATATTCGTCGCGTTTCGACGTATCGAAATGAAAGAATTTGATATTTTTTGCTGATTATTTTTGTTACGATTTCAGATTAAATAATGCTGGTTTTATATAGATTTGTTAGTTTCTGTGTCATAAATAACAAAAAAATATATATTTCGTGCTACGAACATTTTAAAGCTTCTGTTTTTTTTTGGGTCATAATGATGAGTTTATTTTTTACCCGACTACGGCAAAGCCAAAGGAGGGTTATGATTTTGACAGGCTATGTATGTATGTATGTATGTATGTATGTTCATCTGTTCGCTCATAGCTCCTAAACCACTTATCAGAACTGTTATAGGCTATATGACGTGTCACCAACTCCAATGTGGCGCCCTCTGGCAGACAAAAAAACAAAAATAAAAAAAAAATTAAGACAAGCATACCGTGTTTGGTATCATTGGAAAGGGGTTCACTAGTATTGTTCAAATATATATAATATTTAGTTGTGACTTGTCTCAAATTATTTAAAAAAAGGAAAGATTACCAACTAAATTAAGATACGCATACCGTGTTTAGTATCATTAGAAAGGGGTTCACTAGTACCTTTTAAATATATAATACTTAGCTGTGACTCCATAATGGTTTAAATAAAAAAAATAAGTTTAAAAACTAAAACCGGACTACAACAAAAAGTGATCTAAAAAGTACGAAACAAGAAAATATTTCACACAGAAATCAAGACATAGGTACAAAATGGTCAAGGTAAGCCGTGGTTGCATGCCATTATAATTCATGTTCATCGCACTCTTATGGGATACAGGCATGCAACCACGGCTTACCTTGACCATTTTGTACCTATGTCTTGATTTCTGTGTGAAATATTTTCTTGTTTCGTACTTTTTAGATCACTTTTTGTTGTAGTCGGGTTTTAGATTTTAAACTCATTTTTTTTTTATTGCAAATATTCGTTCGTAACTACGATTAACAATAATAAGAGATAAGATATAAGCCTATATTTCAACTCTAAAATGGAGTAAGTTTACGTTACGTTTTTCGTCCGCGTAAATGTCGGTCGGTTGCCCGTGTGGTGTAGGACGTAAAGAATAGCACCATCCCATATCTTCCCGTGGGTGTCGTAACAGGCGACTAAGGGACTTACCAGAGAATGGGCAGCAGCGTTCTCTGTGCCTTTATACCAACCATGCTGCGATCGCCAATCCTCCTGCCAAGCGTGGCGATTATGGCAACCCCCCCCCCCCTTGGGGAGGCCTATGTCAAGCAGTGGACGTCTTTCGGCTGAAATGATGATGATGATGAAATGTCGGTTTTCGCGGATGCAGACAAAGACTTAGATGAAAAAGTAGCCTATAAGTATCCTTTTTTTGGTGTCCGAGCTTTGGCTGTACCAAATTTTCTCAAAATCGGTTTAGCAGTTTAGCCGTGAAAGCTACTAACAATCAAACTCACTTTCTCTTTTACTGGTGATGGAAAAAAGTTAAAGTTTTTTTTCATTGGATTTAAATCTGTTAGCCAGTCTTAAAAATCAAGGATTTAAAAAAGACTGATAAAAAATGTGTAAAGCGTAAACAAATACTGAATAATTCAATCCGTCACATAATTTTAATACAAAGAATTTGAATAAAGTATACTACCTTTATTTACGATAAGTCCTTGATATTGAGGTTTGAGATATTGTGGAGATTTTCATAATGGCTTGAGAATAGAAAGTATTCATATACTGTAATCCCGGGATAAATACAATACCCAACTTATAAAGTAAACTCGCCCTAGGAATATTCACTATCCTACACCATGTTTTTATGTAGATTATCATCTGCCTAGTCTTCTTCTCAACTATAATGACGACACGGTTGGCTCAGTGGCTGAGCGATCGACTGCTGCGCAGCGTGTTGCGGGTTCGATTCCCGCCCAGGGTAAACATTTGTGTGATGAGCACTTGTGTTTGCCTTGTGTCTGGGTGTTGTTTATCTATATATGTCTGTATTTACAAAAAAAAAAAAAAAATTGTGTATGTATATCAGCTGTCTGACACCCATAGTACAGGGTCTCCCTAGTTTAAGGTCAGATGGCCGTGTGTGAAAATGTCCCCACATATTATTATTATTATTATAATAATAATAAATAAAATTGATTTCTCTCTCCACAAAGGTTAGGTTATTGATACCTTAGGACTATACAATATGATAATGCAAAAAAAAGCACCTTTACGAGAGACTGGAGTCCGTACTAGGGAAACCTTGTGTTACAGATCTCCAGGCGGGAGCCTGGGGGAGCACTGGGGTGGGAACCCCAGTTATTAAGGCGACGATATACGACTTTTACAGATTTTAAACTGCCAATCACGTCAAAATGTGCAGTGTAAATGATTTGAAAAAAATATATGTTAAACTAGAACATTGTCTTAATCATATTGCAAATGTGGCGCTCTTTTGGCGTAAATCCGTATTCCAGTTTGTGTCAGTGATACAGTGTGCAAACCCGCGTATATCGGCTATTCGTATTTCTACAAACGATCGGCCTGTGCTGGTTGTCAGTGTTTACATGCCTACGGACTGTGCTGAGAACATACCTGAGTTCACAGACTGCCTAAGTGCGATTAGTGCTATTATTGAGGAAAGTAATGTTGAATCTGTTTTCATTCTCGGAGACATAAATGCACATCCAGGTGAGCGTTTTTATACTGAACTTTTGGAATTCTGTGCGGAACAGGACTGGATATGTGCGGACACTAATAAACTGTGTTTATCGTCCGATACTTTCACTTTCATTAGCGAGGCACACGGGTGTCGTAGATGGCTAGACCATTGTATTGTCACGAGGGCCGCGTGGCCGTGTGTTGTTGATATATATGTAAAGCATGATGTGTATTGGTCAGACCACTACCCACTAGTAGTTACATGCAATTTTAATGTTATTACACAAAAAACCGTATTGAAGTACACACCATGTAATAAAGTTAAATGGGGCGATAGGAGCCCAGAGCAGATAAACGAGTACACAGAGACATGTAATACACTTTTAAAAACTTTAGATTTCCCATATGAATTGCAAAGTTGTTGTGGAAAGATCTGTCACAATGATTCCCATAAGGATATTGTCAATAAATTATACAATGATATAATTAATGTGTTACAAAAGGCTGCGGCCACGACCTGTATAATGAAGAAAGGCAAACATGGAAAGTTATTAGCTGGGTGGAATAAACACGTTAGTGAGTCTTACGCGGGTGCCAGGCGGACATTTAGTTCATGGGTAAGTTACGGTAAGCCAGCTAGCGGGCCGTTGTTCAAAGACATGATTGAGGCACGTAAAATATTTAAAGGTAAGCTGAAGTGGTGTCAAAACCATCAAGAACAGATAAAAATGGATTTGATGGCTACACACTACACGAACAAGGACTTTAAGAATTTTTGGAAGTGTACAAATGAATTGAACTCTAGACCTGGCATCCCAGTGAGTGTCGGCGGTGTTTCCAACCCTGAAGACATTGCTAATGTTTTTAAGGAACAATTTGTAGCAAAATCACCCTTAGGACCAGCATGCGGACGGTTCGATACTGAGACTCAGGGGACGAATATTTCAATTTTAATACTTGCTAAGGATATTGGTCGTGCTATTAGGAGTATGAAGGGAGGAAAATCACCGGGGTATGATGCTCTCAGCGTGGAACACCTTAGGAATGCTGGTGTACACCTTCCTAGAGTACTTGCAATGTTTTTTAATTTGTGCATAAATCACTCATACCTACCCCCGGCCCTGATGAGGACTCTGGTGGTACCGATTGTCAAAAGTAAGACGGGGGATGTGTCTGATAAATCTAACTACAGACCCATTTCGCTAGCCACGATTGTAGCGAAGGTATTTGACAGTGTGCTTAACTCATATTTGAACCAGCATGTTAACTTACATGACGCTCAGTTCGGCTTTCGTCCGGGCTTGTCGACTGAGACTGCTATTCTTAGCCTTAAGCATACTGTCAAATATTACACTGACAGACAAACCCCGGTTTATGCTTGCTTTCTAGACATCTCGAAAGCATTTGACCTAGTCTCTTATGATATGTTATGGCAGAAGTTAAAGGAGACGGGGCTACCGCCAGAGTTGACATCACTTTTTAGGTATTGGTACCTTAACCAGAAAAATAATGTAAAATGGGCGGGTGAACTGTCGAGTGAATACAGACTAGAATGCGGAGTGAGGCAGGGGGGGTTGAGCTCGCCCCTGCTTTTTAATTTATATATAAATGCGCTAATCGAGGAACTCAGTCAATTACCCGTAGGGTGCTACGTAGATGGTGTCAGTGTAAACAACCTTAGTTATGCCGATGATATGGTGCTACTGGCTCCCTCGATTTGTGCATTGCGGAAATTACTTGCTGTATGTGAAAATTATGCGGCCACACACGGTTTGAGCTACAATGTTAAAAAGTCAGAGTTCATGATCTTCACGGCAGGTACAAAGTGCCCAACTGTTGTTCCACCAGTGCTACTCAGTGGTATTCCTCTTAAGCGAGTATACCAATTCAAGTATCTTGGGCATGTGATCACTGAAAGTCTTGGAGATGATGTAGACATGGAGAGGGAGCGCAGGGCATTGTCAGTCCGGGCGAACATGCTGGCCCGCAGGTTCGCTCGATGTACAGACGCGGTGAAAGTAACTTTATTCAAAGCGTACTGCACATCTTTGTACTCAGCGAGCCTGTGGTTCAGATATACCCAAAGGGCTTACAATTCTCTGCGCATTCAGTTTAACAATGGATTCAGGGCGCTGTTACGTCTGCCGCGCTTCTGCAGTGCGTCGGCAATGTTCGCCGAGTCGCGCACAGACGGCTTTGATGCCACCTGGCGCAAAAAGGCAGCTTCACTGCTGAGCAGATTGCGTGGGAGCAGTAACAGCATCCTGAATGTAATAGGCAACAAGTTGGACAGCCCTCTGGTGTGGAGCCTCACCCAGAGGACTAAGTCTCTCTTAGTTATTAGGTACTAACATAGTTTTTAAGTTCATACTAACAATATATAATGTAAATGTGTATAAAATGGATCCATGGTTGTCCGAATAAAGAATTATTATTATTATTATTATTATATAGAAAGTGAATATTTTTGATGAAATTCATATTAAATACTTTAATTAACTCGTGAAGTTGTATCTGATGCGGACAAAACATTGACAATCACACAAAATCTACCAGGTATAATTATCCGAAACTTACACTATCTTACAGACAATTTTATTATCTATCTTTTAGTATACGCCTTTTTTTTAATTTTGAAAGAATACTACTTTTATTTAATTTTTTCGACTAAACTTTGAGAGTTTTGGACGCAGATTGCGTCCGTTCTGCATCAGTTTTGCGTCCAAAACTCTCAAAGTTTAGTCGAAAAAATTAAATAAAAGTAGTATTCTTTCAAAATTAAAAAAAAAGGCGTATACTAAAAGATAGATAATAAAATTGTCTGTAAGATGGTGTAAGTTTCGTTTAATTATACCTGGTAGATTTTGTGTGATTGTCAATGTTTTGTCCGCGTCAGACACAACTTCACGTATTAATTAAACTATATAATATGTATTAGAGCTGACTTTATAAACACAATGCCAATGTAAATAGGTCTTGCATAATGCTCACGTAAGCTCACCCTATAAATGTTACTATGTAATTGGGTCACAAATAATGACACTACCGTCTCTGTTTTGTCGTTGACTTATTCTTCCCTTCTTGTACTATTCATGTTTGCGATAGGATGTGTTATTAATTATATCCTGTATAATCTTATTTGGTGTTTACATTTCCGCCCTAAATCTATCAGGTTATGGGCCCAGAACGCCGAAATCTGCACGGCAATTATATTATTTTCTGTCTACATTCGTTAATAGAAGAAAAATTAATTATCATCTATTAGCACCATTGGACACAAAAATAAAAATGGCTGGAAATGCTTCACCTTTGCAAAGCATCGAAAAACTCAAAGGAATAGAAAACTATTCAACATGGAAGTTTTGTATGAAGATGATACTAATCCATGAAGATCTTTGGGACACTATCGATGGTGAGCAGAAAGATTTATTGAGTGATCAAAATATGAAAAAATCGCAGAAGGCACTTGCAAGAATATGCCTGTCTGTTCATACGAGTGCATTCCCCCATGTCAGGAACGCAAAGGATGCACGTGAGGCATGGAACAACTTGAGCAAAGCCTATGAGGATAAAGGGCTGTGCCGAAGACTAGGTCTGTTGAGAACGCTGTTCAGCACCAAGTTGACAGAGCATGATAGCATGGAAAGCTACCTTGGCAAGCTGCAGGAACTGTCACAACAGCTGCATGACATAAATTCATCGCTGGATGATGAATTCTTGGCCGTCATCATGCTCAGTGGGTTGCCAAGTAATTATGATCCGCTTATTATGGCACTAGAAAATTCAAACTTAAAGTTGTCAAGTGACATGGTCAAAGGTAAATTATTACAAGAATACGACCGCAGGAATAAATCTGAAGATACTATGGCGTTGGCAACAACTAGAAAGGAACCAAAATGCTATAAATGCAGGAAGACTGGACATTTTATTAAAGACTGCCCGAGGAATAATAATATTAAGAAGCCAGATAAAGACAAGAAGTCAGATAAGGGCAAACACCCCAAGGATGTATCCAAGGCTCTCTTAACGGCACTCTCAGTCAGCATTCAGCGCGGTGTATGGTATGTGGATAGCGGTGCATCTAACCATATGTGTAATAACCGAGAACTGTTTAGTGAATTTAGTGTAATAAGCCCGTCACAAGTGAGTGTTGCGAATGGTGAAAAATTACCAACAGCGGGACTAGGTAATGTGCGTGTTAAATTACAAGACTGTGTAAGAACAATTAGAGATGTTTATTTTGTGCCTAATCTGTCAGCAAACTTGCTTTCTGTTAGTTCTTTAGTGAAGAAGGGTTATAAAGTAACTTTTAATAAACAGAAATGTATTATATCTGATGAGGATGAAGTTTTGGCAACTGCCACTCTTAGGAATGGTATATATCAACTAGATGCCATTGATCAGCCTTTGTGTGGGGGGGGAGGTAATAGTAATTTTGCTTCTTTCAGTACAGTTACCAAAGAAGAACAGTCTAGTGATGAGACTGTAATGATTTCTTCATCAAGCTCATCAAAAGGTACAGTGAAAGAGGAGTCTCAGGAAATGTGGCATCGGCGACTTGGTCACTTGAACTCCAGGAGTATGGCACTGATGAATAAAGGTATGGTCACAGGTATTAAATATAATTCTAATGTTTTTAATCCTTGTGTTGCCTGCATTGAAGGTAAACAGACTCGTGCTCCCTTTCCTAAAAGGTCATATACACGAGCAACTCGGTTACTAGGATTGGTACATACTGACTTGTGTGGACCAATGCCAGCACAGTCTATTGGTGGCGCTAAATATTTTCTGATATTCATCGACGATTTCAGTAGGAAGACTTTTGTTTATTTTTTGCATAACAAAGATGAAGTTTATGAACATTTTAAGAATTTTAAAGTCTCAGTGGAAAATGAAACTAACCACAAGATTAAAATTCTACGTAGTGATAATGGCGGTGAATTTGTTAATTCGAAATTACAGGCTTACCTTAAAGAAAATGGAATCAAACATCACACAACGGTCCCGTACTGCCCTCAACAGAATGGTGTGGCAGAGAGGGCGAATAGGACCATTGTCGAGAAGGCCAGATGTATGTTAAGGGATGCCAGCCTGGACAACAAATTCTGGGCAGAGGCTGTTAATACCGCAGTATATCTCAAAAATCGGACACCAACTAAGGCCCTAATTGGACAAGTACCTGAGGAAAAATGGAGGAATAAAAAGGTAGATATCAGTCATTTACGTATTTTTGGCTGTATTGCCTATGCTGTTACCCCGCTCAGAAACAAGTTGGATTCAAAATCCAAGCAGCATATTTTTGTTGGGTACTGTGAGGGTACAAAAGGTTTTCGATTGTTGGATCCGGAAAAATCATACAAGTGTGTCAAAGCAAGAGATGTGTGCTTCTTGGAAAATAAATTTTTCAATACTAAGACCCATGATGATGATCTTGACTCTGAGTTCATTGTTTTTGGGAAACCTGTGAATGTTGTTCATGACCCAGAATCAATCTTGGATGATGACCAGTGCTCACAGCAAATTGAACGGCCTGAGCCGAGCCAGTCTGAACCATTCGTTAGACCAGATTTTTCTGATGGCCGAATAGGAACACGGTCGAGCATAACTACAGTGCATGATTCAGACAGTGAGGTTGACACTACTTTAGAATCAAATGGTTCGGACCCCACATACGTTCCAGGATGCTCAACACTGGATGAGATGACATCTGATTCATCAGAGTATGAAGATGTAGATGAGGCTCGAATGTCTGTCTTGTTGGTTAAACAACTATGCAACGATGATGATGAACCAGGAACGGCTAAAGAAGCTTTGGCAGGCACGGAAGCAGCAGAGTGGACAAAAGCTATGTCAGATGAGTATCAATCCTTTAACCACAACAAATGTTGGACTCTTGTAGAAAAACCGAAGAACCAGAAACCAATTAAGTGCAGATGGGTTTTTAAAAGGAAAAGAGGTCTTGATGGCGAACTTCTAAAGTATAAAGCACGACTGGTAGCAAAAGGTTACTCACAGAAGTACGGAGTGGATTATGAAGAAACATTCTCTCCGGTGGTAAGACACTCTACTATTAGAACTCTATTTGCCATTGCTGCTGAATTTAATATGGACATTGATCATCTTGACGTTAAGACTGCCTTTTTGAATGGAAACTTAAACGAAAATGTATATATGGAACAACCAGAAGGTTTCATAGTAAAAGGTAAAGAACATTTTGTGTACAAATTAAATAAAGCTATCTACGGACTAAAGCAAGCATCCAAAATGTGGTACGAGAGAATAAACGAAGTATTGTTACAGAAGATGCATTTCAAAAGGATGACTTCAGAACCATGTGTATTTTACTTGAGGTGTAAGAGTGAATTAATAATAATTGCACTTTATGTCGATGATATTTTATTGTTTTCTAGCAATTCAACTCTAAAAGAAAAAGTAAAACGCGACCTTATGAACACATTTGAAATGAAGGATTTTGGATCTGCGCACCACATTCTTGGAATGAGACTAAATAAGAGTCAAAATAAAATTACACTCGATCAAACTGGATACATAAAAAGGGTATTGGAGAAGTTTAGTATGACGGATTGCAAACCTGCGAAAACTCCAGTAGAAAAAGGTATCAAATTACCAAAAGGTGATATTAAAAGTAATAATCCTCATTACAGGAATTTACTTGGCTGTCTCATGTACATAGCAGTGTGCACCCGACCAGATATTGCTCATGCTGTGAGTATGCTTAGTCAATATAACGAGTGCCACACTGAACATCATTGGAAAGCTTTGAAGCGTGTTCTTCGCTATCTTAAAGGTACGTTAAACTATAGGTTAGTTTTTCAGAAGAGTGGTTTGGAAGTAACTGCTCATGTAGATGCTGATTGGGGTGGGAATGAACTTGATCGTAAATCTTTTACTGGTTTTATTTTTAAGTTCGGAAATTCATTGATTTCGTGGGAGAGTCGAAAGCAAAAGACTGTTGCCCTCTCCAGCACAGAGGCTGAATACATGGCACTTTCTGATGGTTGTAAGGAAGCTCTTTTTGTAAGAAGTTTTCTTTATGAATTGTTAAACATTAATTGTAAAGTAACATTGTATAACGATAATCAATCCGCTCAAAAATTGACTACTAATTGTATGCATCATAGTAGAACAAAGCACATTGATGTGAGGCATCACTTCATTAGAGAAAACATTAAGAAAAACATTGTTATTGTTAAGTATTTGCCAACAGATTTAATGATTGCAGATTTGTTGACAAAACCTCTGACAAAAGAGAAACATGATCAATTTGTAAACGGATTATGTTTACATAATTTTTAAGTTATGTTTAATCCTTGGTTTGTAATCATTTCACTGGGTTGTATTGAAGTAAAATACTGTTAAGTTTGTGTTATTGTATTTAACTTTTTATAGACATCAATAAGTGGATAAGTATTGATTGTAGTATTCTGTTATGTAACTATTTTTAGTTAGTTCGTATGACATTGGTTTAAGGGGTAGTATTAGAGCTGACTTTATAAACACAATGCCAATGTAAATAGGTCTTGCATAATGCTCACGTAAGCTCACCCTATAAATGTTACTATGTAATTGGGTCACAAATAATGACACTACCGTCTCTGTTTTGTCGTTGACTTATTCTTCCCTTCTTGTACTATTCACGTTTGCGATAGGATGTGTTATTAATTATATCCTGTATAATCTTATTTGGTGTTTACATTTCCGCCCTAAATCTATCAATATGAATATAATTAAAAATATTCACTTACTAAGTGATTAAGAGAATGTTCTAGTTTAACATATATTTTTTTCAAATTATTTACACTGCACATTTTGACGTGATTGTCAGTTTAAAAACTGTAAAAGTCGGTTAATAGCCCCTTAAGTGAAGTAATCTTACATTGCAAAAAGTTTAAGGTTAAACAAGCAACAAGAAATTTTTAGACTTCTATGGAAGAGAAGCAAAATAAAAAAAAACAAAGATAAATTGGTTTAAATACTTAAATATTAAATTAATTAGTCATGCATAAAGGTGTGGAGTGTGGCATTGAGTGTGGTATGTGATATGTGTGAGTGAACTATGTTAAGATCCACTTCCTGTGTCACCGTATGCAGCTGAATACCAGTGTTTTACTTGGAGCGGGGCGGGATGGGGCTAATTATTGTTGGTTATATGAGGTGCTATAAAAATATCTGCCACGGCTGCAATGGGAGACAGTATTGTGTTTATAGATTACAATAGTAAAGATAAATTATTGATCATTATTCATATTTTTTTTCATACAAAAAATTGTACGTATAAATTTGAATTGATTTATTCGCATAAAACCATCACGTAGACTTGCTGTTGCCGCACCGCACCGAATAGGTACAATTCAATCGTTTCGCAAAACGCCGGCGCCGTTCATACACTGTTGCCATTCTTATCATTAATCAAACGATGCCGCTGCGCATCGGCACTCGTCGGGACGTCGCGTCGTCAAAGAGCAGCCTCGCGCGCCCCCACCCTGACCCGCACTACCCCGTTCGTCGCACGCGCCAGCCGACCGCCCGCTCGCCAGTCGCCCCCCGCCCGCTCGGAAGTTAGTTTTAATTAGCGGTTAGCGACGGGATAATCGCTCGCGCTTCCTTTAAAAATGCCTCCCAGACGACGGTATTCCAATCAAGAATATCTTGAAATAGTGTTGTGCTACCGCGAGTGTAACTCCATAACTGCGCATGCAGTAAACTTATACCAGCAGAGGTTTGGTGTGCGAGTGAGTCATCATACATATCATTAGAAGTGTGGAAGAACTAAAAAGGCGCATCAAACGCGCATTTAGGCAAGTAAAAAGTGAAACGGATACATTAAATAAAGTGAAGAGACATGTACGTAAGCGTGCCTACATTTGTGTGCAACGCGAAGGCGAAGGCAACGCCAAGTTACTGTAATTTATCGTTATTTGATACCTAAGTATTAATCTAAGCACCTACTGTTTAAAAATAATAAGAAAAAAATTACGATTCTTACACTAACTTGTCAGTCCAAAGCCTGTTTTAAGTGTGATGGGAAGTTTATCATCTTATTTACCTACGTCAGTTTTTTGGAAGAATGCGGTAGCTGGTAAGTAATTGCACTTTTAAAACACTTTTTTCCCTGCGTATTATTGTGTACCTAGTAGGTTAAGATAGTGACGAACTAATCAGCTGATTTCAGTTTTCATTCACAGAACAGATAGAAAGAGATAGCAGTTGTTTTCATTGACGAAGCGACACATCGCGCGTAATTTGTGAAACACGTTATGCAGAGTAGAGTCAATGTTTATTAAACTACTTTATTTTCTCAAATTAAATTAACTATTTTGGGGTACGAAAGTTCATCACTATTGTAATCTTTCAACACAATACTACCTCCCATTAAAGCCGTGGCAGATATTTTTATAGCACCTTATATACTATTATGCACTTAAGTTACAGATATTTTGATTTGGTTTTGGATCTAGTACAGGGTAGCACGAGTTAGGGGGTAAAAATATTGAAGTTGGTAGGGGTTGGGTCTCCGATTATAACGCTACCATTCTCATTAAAAGAAATTGCGAAGTTTTTGAGAAATTAGTAAAATAAGTTACTAACCTCAAATCACATCATAACACATAAAAAGCGAAAACGAAACGTTAAATAGACGAGTGACAACCAAATCAGGGGCACCCCGAAGTTCGGTTAGTTAGGTTCCTTTAAACCCTGCTGATAGGAGTACCCCGCATAGCGGGGCTCCGTCGACCGTCTTTGTGCCAATTTTCATAACCGTTGCAGACGACGCCTTTTAGGTAAGTTTAGTGTTTTGAGGTTAGGTTACAAAAAGTGTGTTTTCTATTCATGTGAGTGGTATCAGGGGACTCAGGGGGCCCCATACCTCCCCCCACCCTCACATCCCCCAACTCGTGCTACCGTATACTACATTTTAACCTTGATTTGTATAGATTATCGTAACTATGGATCTCATTCTTCATCTTGGTTCCCATTCTTCATCTTTCTGCCTATATCCCATGTTATTTGAGATCAGCGCAACTCGTTTTGTTGTTCCATTCCGTCGTGTCAACCGTTATAATTCACTGAATCCTTTCTCCTTTGTATCATTCTTCACACAATCCATCCATGTTATCTTCGACCTTCCTCTGCATTTCCATCCATTCACATATTTATTTATAACTCTTTTGGTCACATGCGTTTTATCCCTCCTCCTCAGTTGGCATACCAAGACAAACGTTTTCCTTTCAACTGTTATGTCATTGGCGCAACTTTCAAACTTCCTCTAATATACTCATTTCTGACCTTATCTTTTCTAGTAAGTCTACACTTCCTTCCCAACATTTGACATTACAATATAAAATAAAAGAAAAATCCAATGTCCTTCAAATAAAAATATTGATAGGATTTTTTATCTACACATCATCATCATGTTCCTGCCTTTATCCCATATTACGCACTTCATGTTTTATTCTTCTATTCCGCCCTGCCAACCGTCACCCTTTCATTCATATCGATATTTTCACATAATCATCTAAATAGTAAAATCATTACAATGGTCACGTCACTAATCTACAAGTACCTACCACAAGTTTGTATCCACATTTAGATTAATAACTCTTTTAAGTCTTATTTCTCTTTAAATAAGGTTCTAATTAGGGTCACTAAAATAAACCCGAAAGTTAAGAGAAGATTGTTTAGTGAAGAAAGTAAACAACAACGTATCAAAAAGTTTTTTGAGAATCAGTTGAATTTTTCCCTGTCGTAAGCCCGTCATACTATTGTCAACTACTGCAACTACTAGAAGCCAGCGTCAACAATAGCAGCCACCACAAAAGCGCCAAAGCAATGAAGCTAAGTACCTAAGCATGTTAACATGTTGTAAGCATGTTATTTGTGGAAGCTAGTCGAGTCCCGGAGAACCTACCGACGAAATCAACCAAAAAAGAACAGCGATGGAGTAAGAAAAAAAATACGAGTGTGCTTTAGACCACACGACTGAAGTAAAACGTCTTTAGCTCCATCTATATGTATGTATGTATCCGTTTGCAACTGGCTATGAGAGAAAGAGAGAAAGAAAATGTGTGCTTGCACCTCTCTCTCTTGCCCCTACAGAAGAAACGTAACTTTCTATCTTCACTTATATCTCCCTCTCAACTTCCGTTTGCCTCGCCCGGTCACACTTTTCCTAACGCTCTCGTCACGCATTCACCACCTTACTCCCCAAGTCAAGCGTGCGTAAAGAAGTTTTACTTTAAAAACATTATTACATCAGGCAAGAGACAGAATAGAAACCCCATTCGTGATTGACGTCATTAATATCACACACTTCAAGATCATCTACTGACAAAGCACACACACACATATATATACATATACACACATACATAGACACACATACATATAAATATTCAAGCACCCACTTATCTTAAGTGTTGTATAATATTACAATAAAATTATTTTTAATTCCCCAGAGAATATTTATGTAAGTCCTTGAAGGCTCCTTAATTCTTCGAGATTAATTTCTTTCTCATTAGCCTGATGGCTATGTAATGGATAAGCCAGGGACACTTCGGTATCTTTGTCTTTGTTAAATTCTGTACAAAAATGTAAGTAATTTGTAGATGTTTTACTTAGGTACTTTGAGAATAAAATGGTCTAGATAACATTTTCTTTGTTGAGATATAGTGGAAACTCTAAATATCATAAACTGGCTTCTGTCTTACTACGACATCGTGGAAGTCAGTTTTACCAAAAAAGAAAGCTTATAGCACTAGGTAATAGTGTCGCTTTCTATCAGTATAATACATACATCAAAAAGGTCCTCAACACGCATCATTTACAGAATATTTTTTCTTAACAAATTAAATTGGTATATTACTTTTTTTGATCTCGGAAACATTAAAAAAATATATAAACTTTTCGATTGTGTTTTGTTTTCTAAAACTTAACATTGAAACTTTTTTACAGCTTCAAGGGAATGCAGACGTAGCTCTAATTACTGTCAATTTAAACTTGATACCTCCACGCGTTCCTGAGAAAAAAGTCTTAGTAGACAAACTGATGGACGAATAATGAAGTGATCTTATAAGGGTCCCTTTTTTCATTTTAAGTTATGAACACTAAAAATGCACCCTAAAGGAAATAAAAAGAAGTTTAGGTACATACCCTACCGAAATATACGGCCTTCACAGTGTGTTCATACATTCGAACCTAACGATATTCTGATACGCTCTTTAATGCATTCGTACTGAATAGACTTAGTAGCTCGGAATCAGGGGAGAACGTAGATAAAATCTCTGAAGAAAATATATATCAAGTAAGTCAGTTGAATATCTAAAGTCGCAAGACTTTTGTCGTTAAAATGTTATGCATACATAGTGATGGTGACGTGGTTTAATATTCCGTGGCTTTCGTGGTACCAAGTGCCATGCCTGAGCGTAGGGTCCTGAGTTTATTTTCCAGGTTAGCCAAAATATTAATAGGTTCTTTGCCTTTAGGAATTTCTTAGAAGTCAATTCGGAGTGTGGAAGTTGTTGGAGTGACATCCCCGTGTCTTGGAAAGTACGTAATGCCGTTGGTCTTGAGCCTGATCTCTCCCTGGTCGTGTCGAATTGCTGTCCACTCGTACTATGAGAGTGAGGGAAGGGGAAATGCACCTGCGTTTGCACAGGGATATTTTTACAAAATAGACCAGGAAGACCTCCATTTTTTATCGTGATACCAGGAGCCCGTCTTCTAATTATTGGCAAAGGAAAACTATTAAAACACAATAGCAAAATATTGGCAAAATTAAACAAGCAAATACCTATGTACTACCTAAAACCGTCGCTACGACCTTAAAAAAAAACAGCCAAAATTATTAACATTGCATTAGGTACGGTGTGTACGGAAAATATCTCATAGAAAATGTATCTGTGGTAACTTGTAATTAGCTATGTCTTGGATAATATTATTACTAACTATATCTGCCTTGTTGTAAATTTTCCTAAATAAATCTATCTATCTATTATAATACCTAAAGCTGAAGAGTTTGGTTGTTTGTTTGTTTGAACGCGCTAATCTTCGAAACTGCTGGTCCGATTCTGAAAATTCTTTCTCCAATTGGAATCTACGTTATCACTAAGTGCTATAGGATATATTTGTAGAATGAATTTTGAGTAAAAGGGAATGTATGTAAAGGTGCGAGTGAAAGGTGAATAAGAGGGAAAGAGAGAGATATAAAGAAAGTAAGATGGCGAAGTGTGCTAGGTACGAGTAAGAACGACGTACGACGTTAGACTGTATTTTTTTAAGTTGTGCCATTTTGGTTAAAAATATAGAAGTTTTCTCCAGTCTAATTATTTTATTTCACCACACGTTCCCACATATTTTACTATTGAAAAGTTAAGGATCCATAAGTAAAATCAGGCAAACGAAGTCGCGGGGAAAGTACTAGTACTAAATAGTAAAACACCAAACAAACCCACAATTCCGTAATCAGACATTGTCAAAAGCACATTAAAATTTCGCCCGCACTGCACTACTTGTAATTGACGCCAAAAAGAAAAGAAAATACGTCTCAACGAATACTAGCAAAGGTAAAACAGCTTATGTTGCTCGCTCGGCTCGTCGGCAGGATTCAATTAATGTCCTGGTAATGAGCGCACTGGCTTCTCGCCAGCTCTTGACTCTTAAAAATCCAACTCTTTTTGGATTTTTGCAGTTGTTACCCTGTAATCACTTCTTTGTTCTATTAAGTCGAGTTACCCAGCGAAACACACTGCTCGGGAATTTTAAGCGAGGTTTTTACAAAATGTTTTCTGTTTAGTATTCTAAACGTAGGTTAACCTAGTTAACCCTCGGTTTGCTGCGGGTGAACTCAAAACACCAATATACATCATCCGCGCGGAGCTGGATTTAGAAATATATTGGGTTTTCGCGAATTTATTGGTTCATTGGTTCGTTGGTTACAGGGCGGAGTATCGACCGTTAGACTAGTTTTAGTTAGGATAAAATTGCTTAGGATATCTTAGTGGATATGCTTGTCGCTGACGATGTAGGATTAACAATTACCATAAACAGGGTAATTGAAAAAATACCCAAAACCACTTAATCCTCGCTTCGTATCATCACCCTGAACAACATTTGTTCTACGACTTTTCCATACAAAAAATATAAACACACTTTAAATTTTGTATAATATATTTTTTTTTTGACAAGGCCTGCAGTCAGCTGTGCCTGTACATTAGCCTACCTACTATCTACATCATGTTCGCTATCATATCATGGGTGCGCGTGCGCGTAGTATACGTAAATTTTACAGACTTCAAATAAACAAAAACAAATTGTTTTTATCTACGTTATTTAGTTGAGGTCAAAGTCGTAGAACAATTGTTATTCAGGGTGAAGATACGAAGTCAGATTAAGAGGTTTTGGGTATTTTTTCAATTTCCCTATATACAACAACTGTTGTACTAAAACTTTTTACAAAACATAACGAACTAGTTTTTTGCCCGCGACTTCGTCCGCGTGAATGTAGGTTATCGCGGATGGAGACAAAGTTGCGGATTAGAAGTAGCCTATGTCACTCATACTTACACTCACACTCACACTCACACAATCCATTTCACAAACATACACACCCTCATACACCCACACACACATAACTCCAGACATGCACACTAAAAACATACTCAAACTTTCGATAATGTTATTTCTTCTTCTTTTTTTTTTTGTATTTTGTTTTATTTATCTTGTATTTCATATTTTTTATTTCTCTTAAACTAGCCCTAATGGAATACTGTTGTATAATGTGTGTCCTATCTGCTATATGCACATCATTTTGAAGGGACACTGGCTTCTAAGATACAGGTACATAAACCTAGTTTAGAAGTCAGGGTTTATTTTCACTCTGGAACACTAGCGTAAGATTTTTTAGATTTAAATAATGTTTGCATTTATTTATGGAGAAATAAAGATTATTATTATTATTATTATTATTATGTCATTCCCCAGGGATCAAGCTATCTGCTTCATACCTTTCATCAAAATCGTTTTGTTGTGAAAACGCAACAGACAGAGTTACTTTCGCATTTATAATATTAGTATGGAAGTATGGATAGTGTGGAGTAGTATGGATTTATCAAAAGAAGCCTTTCAAGTTTTTGATTTTAAATACTTTCTTTCTTTTCTTAAAACCTTGCGCCACACTAGGAATTACTCGGATCCTGTGTCGTCGGTGCGTTTACAAACATATAAACTCACGTATATGCACAAACAGCCAGACCCGGAGCAACTACACAACAACTAAGTATACTTTTTAATTGTTGAACTGAAGGTGTATCTTGTTACGGACACAACGAATGAAAAAACAAGAATTATGTACTTCAACAATGTAACATCACAACATCCATATTCTGCATTATTTAAAATAGAAAAAATTCAGTGTGTACTTATGTACGCGCGTGAGAAGTTATACTTCTTCGAGTCACAAAATAGCAACGAAGGCAGTAAGTAGTTCAGCATGTACGTCAGAGATGGCGTTGTTTACAATTACTCCCGTAAGAATTTTGTGTGACGGTGTGCGCGCGCATCGTATAATTTCACTCTCATCATTTTTTCATAACGCGCCTAAAGAAGTATAACTTCAAAAACGATAGCATATTGTGTCGATATTTGTTAATGAACAGCTACCCTGCTCACCTTTAAAGACATACAAGCACAATTTAAATCTAAATTACTTCCTAAGATGAACAATAAACTCCCAACACGAATTCAGACGAGTAAATATCCTGAGCTAACATAATTACTAGAGCGTCAAGTCACAATAGCTTTCATATAACTATCTCGAGCAATTACTGTAGGTTTCTCACGTTGCTTTGCTGTGGGTTATGCACTGTGATAGGTGGAGCGGGTAAACATTATGTAGAATTTGTGAGTCCTTTGTGACTCTTTTCGAATCGGCGGTAGTTTACTTACTTTTCCTTTTTAGGCGTTAAACAGACGAGCAGCACTTTGCTGTCAACAGAGCCAACTTCAGCTGTCGACAGAATCAACTGCTACTGTCGACAAAAGCAACTGCTGCAGTATTCGACACGCCGACTGCTGCCCACCACGTCAACAGCGCCCACCATGTCGACGCTCATACTAAGCTGTCGCCATTGGTCGTCGTTTGCTGTCCACGTGTCAACGGCAAACGCCGACCAATGGCGGCAGCTGTAGTTGCCTCTCTCGACAGCTGAAGTTGGCTCTGTCGACAGCAAAGTGTTGCTCGTCTGTACGAGGCCTTACTTGAGTACCCTGGCCCAGTAGGCAGCCACGTTTATCGCGGCATCAGTGGTGTTTTTTATCTCCTCTAAAGTAAAGCTCTAGAAACACTTTGGGCACTGTAGTAAATGGGTAATGGTTTGGTCAGGAGCACTGCCGCACGTTGTGGGATCTAAAACTCTCAATTCTGCGCAGTCTATTAAAAACTTTAGAGTCACCATTGGTGATCATCCGAGTAGCAGGAGTTCCTGGGGTTGAACCAAGATGGGGTGATGGTGACATTTACCACAGCTTACGTCTCACGGTACGTGGTCGGTCCTGTATGGTCTGTGCGCTATGCAGAAAGCTCTTCCGACTCTTAAGTCAAGTATGTGAGTTAAAACATACAAGTTGACTTTTATATCACTGAGCATCTTTCAGGTGGTGAACGTACTCATAAATACGAACAATTGTAACACAATGTTTTGGACCGTAGTTCCTTATCGCGCGTTGCGAAAGGGGGTTAGACGGAAAAAATGTAACGACACTTTTTAAAGTTGTAACGACACTTTTTGCTATAGTTGTAAGCCGTGCGGCGTGCGCGTGTTTCTCTGTCTGTCTCTCTCTCTCTCTCTCATAGAAAGCAAGCCAGTTATTAATTGTAAATAATAATAAGTAAATAATAATAAATAATAATAATAATAAACAACAACACAACAAACAGCAACATATATGTTGTTATTGTTGTGTGTTGTTGTGTTTGTTGTTGTTGTAAATTGTTGTCGAAAGGAACTTCGTTCCATTCGGGTGTCCCTTGACACCTCTCAAGTTTTTATTTTTAATGGGACATCCCGCCACTCCGTTCCTAAACCACTACAACTTCTAAAAGCCAGAATCAACAGTGGCGACCACTAGAAAAACGTCGAGGCAATGAAGGTCGACGAATCCCGGAGAAACATTACGACTGTCTTGGATTCCGCAAAGAAATTAATCAGAAAAGAACAGCGGAGGAGTAAGAAAAACGTATTTACCACACGCGCGTGTAGCGTGGGTACTTCCACTATTATTTTCTATTCCGTGGTCTTATACAATGTAGGTTTTGGCTGACCCGACAGACGTTGTCCTGTCCCGATCTACCTACTTACCTGCCTATTTACCTACACCTACCCCACACCTACCCTACACCTACCCTACACCTACCCTACACCTACCCTACACCTACCCTACACCTACCCTACACCTACCCTACACCTACCCTACACCTACCCTACACCTACCCTACACCTACCCTACACCTACCCTACACCTACCCTACACCTACCCTACACCTACCCTACACCTACCCTACACCTACCCTACACCTACCCTACACCTACCCTACACCTACCCTACACCTACCCTACACCTACCCTACACCTACCCTACACCTACCCTACACCTACCCTACACCTACCCTACACCTACCCTACACCTACCCTACACCTACCCTACACCTACCCTACACCTACCCTACACCTACCCTACACCTACCCTACACCTACCCTACACCTACCCTACACCTACCCTACACCTACCCTACACCTACCCTACACCTACCCTACACCTACCCTACACCTACCCTACACCTACCCTACACCTACCCTACACCTACCCTACACCTACCCTACACCTACCCTACACCTACCCTACACCTACCCTACACCTACCCTACACCTACCCTACACCTACCCTACACCTACCCTACACCTACCCTACACCTACCCTACACCTACCCTACACCTACCCTACACCTACCCTACACCTACCCTACACCTACCCTACCCTAACCCTTAACATTTGGATGGGGGATGAAAAGGGGGGGGAAAAGGGGGATGAAAATTAGATGTTGGCCGATTCTCAGACCTACCCAATATGCACAAAAAATTTCATCAGAATCGGTCAAGCCGTTTCGGAGGAGTACGGGAACGAAAACTGTGACACGAGAATTTTATATATTAGATATTTTGTCGCTCCGCCAATCACTAAGGTAGGGATGTAACGTAGTGCGTCGCATTCTCTTGTGTGATATGTCTCATTGAAACTCGCGACTGAACAGCAATGCATGTGAAACTGCTTAATTTCACTGTAATAGTGTACACGGAACCGCAAATGAATGATAAATATGTAAAGTTTGGGTTGAATTTTCTTTATTTATTTATTTTGTAAGTATAGGTCTCAGATTATGAAACAAAAGGTAGATAGACCGTGCGTAACACTGAGAGTGAAGCCAAAAAAGCAAATACAAATTCTGAAGCGAATACCTACAACGCGCTTCGTGCTGTAGGTACTGATACGAGTCAGTATAGCACGAAACGCCGCATCGTTAAAAAATAACAAATAAAATACAAATTGAAAAACGAATACAATCTCGAGATTATAGGTATTCGCTTTTGAATTTGTATTTGCTTTTTTTTGTTCACTGTCAGTGTTCCGCTTCTATCTGCCTTTTGTTTCATAATCTGAGGTGTAGGTATGTTACTTGACAATCTGTGTAGGTAGCCTACATGTTTTCCCATCGACAAAAATTACAATCTGTCTTCTATATATATAAAATGCTTTGTCCTGATCATATTTTATTGAAACTCATCGCCTAACGGAGGTAAAAAGGGGTAGAAAGTTATTTTGGGGGTGATTTGCATCGAAGTTGATATCAATACTCCTTAGTGCTTTTGATTTAAATTACATTTTATTCTGACACATGTCATGTTTGAAAACTCAACTCAAAATAAATATTATTACAATATAGATACTGCAGAAGAATTACATGTAATTTTCAATACATTAAATTAAAGGACTATAAAATTATTTTGTTAAAATAGCGTGGCGATGAGAAGCACTTTCATAATTTTTCGAAAATTCCCAATCGTCAGACCAGTGAACGGAATTATTTCCGTTCACTGCGTCAGACTCATTTATTTGTTTATTTTGTGGAATTGCAAACCCAGTACTTTTGTGGGAGAAATATCGGCTGGCATCATCTGTCCGAAGACTTCTTGCGAGTTTTGAGATCAACTACTAAGGGTGGCATTGAACACAATGATAAACGTATTCTAAACAACTGTCTTACTTCTCTTCAAAACGTGGTCGTTTTCCTGTGGTCGAGTTTGGGTCACCGGCCCCGCAATCATTGGCACATCAAAATCCTGGAAATCGGGAATACACTGCCGAAACCAATTACGATCCTGCTATGTTATTCTGTAAGAACTCACTCCAGCTTTCACTTCTGATTCCGCGGTGAAAACTGTTTTAGGTATTCTGTATCTCGATAAAAACTACGCTAGTGCCACTGAGTGTCAACATAAGTGAAGCGAACTATTATTACGTTACTATTTTAGCGAACACCAAATACTTTTCACTTCGGGTAAGTGAAATCGAAAATGAGATAAGATTCGAATTCGCGGGTGAATTCTTACAGAATTGCACTGCAGGTGCAATGAGTACTATCGTAAATAACCACGTCTGCGTGTTCACCTCAGAGAAATTGCAGAGCAATTAATGCTCCTGGTTGAGCAGAAAAAACATTCACTACCACTGGTATTCTTGCAGAGGTCAGGAGGCAAGTTAAAATTGCAGTGCCACACTGCTTTAAAACTTCCAACAATTAAGATAGCAATGCCTGTGAGAGCGAAACCTATTTGTGGGGTACCTATCACGAAACAATGACAAGAGACATGTATGACTAATAGGAACGCAGTGGAAGGTGTAAAACCCTGCAAGACATCCGCAGAAACCAAGACATGATGGGTGGGTAGGGTCACAGTTCTGTTTAGTGGCGATTTCAGGCAGACGCTGCTTGTGGTGACGCGAGGAACTAGGGCTGACGAGTTAAATGATTCGTTGAAACGATCAATTCTATGGTCACGAGTTTATAAATCGCGCTTGACCATCAATTTATCAATATGCGTGCTCAGCTTGGAGGCAATTCACGTGTTCAAGAATTCTCCGATGTTCATTTAAAACTTGGTGAAGGCTCTCTACCAGAGGAAAGAGGGCAGGTGAATCTAACAGAGACTCTTGGTAGTGTAGTATCTACAATAGAAAAACTGATTCATCTGTTGTACGGCGACATCAGTCAAATACCGCATCAAGAGTATGGGTGTGTATTTTGACGCCCATTAATCACAATTAATACTGTAGTCGAGCAAGATGACGCCACATGTTACCCCGTAGAATTTAGAATAGAATTCGCTTACGGGAAATAGACTTCTAGCGCACATCATCCAGCTGAAGGTCTGTTTCTCTATTATTTGGAATTAAACTCCGCTAAAGTTGTGTAACAGGAACCGGCTCGAAGTCGTCTGTCAGCAGAGAAATATTATCGAAGCTGAAATTGTAACAGGTTGTGGCGTTGGTGAGAGTGTTTATACCACTTAAACCACTGGTTCCCCACAATTACCCCTTCCAATTGAAGCGTATGCAGTTCCCTGTGAACGTGTGCTTTGGCATGACCACGGCATGACCATAGTCTCAGGTCGATGGGTGTTTGCCACACTGAAGGCTGCGGATGTCGATCTCAGGACCAGCTGCTTTTCCCACGGTCAACTGTACGTCGCTTGCTCTCGCGTCACCAGTCCTGACTCTCTGTACATTTTGACTAACGGCAACACTTCAAATGTAGTTCACAGTGAGGTAATATAAACATATAGCTAAGCTTCCTTAATGTTTTTTCTTCTTTTCAAACATTTTTGGGTTTGGAATTTCAACATTTTGAAACAGACCAAGCTGTACACTGTCTATCTATGGAGTAGGCACTCAAGTAGTAATTGTTTACTACTTCCACGCAAACGAAGTCGCGGGCATAAGCTAGTCTTCCATACAAACTTTCATCCCCTATGAGACTAATCTAACACTTTTAGGGTTTTTTTTTTAATTAAAAATAACAGATGTTCCATACATCTTAACCATGTAAGTGTTGCACTTTTGTATGAAATAGCTAGTTTTGCATAGCCAGCGAAAAACCTTTTTACCTTGACAGTTAAGTAATCGTGTACTCAATCCATGATAAAAGTTTGTATGTATCTTGTATAATTATATGTATTACAATTATGTATAAATGTATACTTATATACAATATGTATCATTATATTAGAGATATATAACTTTAGCATAGTACACAAATGACTTCCGTTGCTGAAGTCAGCGGCTTTTGTTCGGTTTGTTGTTTCGTACTGCCAACTTCCGACTGTAGAACAGTGTCTAAAATATTTTTGTTTTATTATTAAAGCGGTTACGTCATTAATTTATTATAAAGTAGCCATTGCCCGCGGTTTCGTCCGTATGAATTTATTTTCGGATCACTCGTGTATAACGTCTAAAAAAAAAAAATTTTTTTTTCATAATTTTTGAGTTTCAGTTTCAGTTTCCCAAACAAACATACTAAAAATCATTTTTTTCTCCTAGTTTAGAAGTTTAGATTTAAAATAAAATATAATGTTCATACATTAAAGAATATATAAAAGGAGTAACTTAAAAAGCAAAAGTTTAAAAGTACGCCCCTTGACAGCAATGCAAAGAATTTTCAACCATTTTCGTTATTTAAATAAGACGCTTTTCCCAACAAAAGCACTAATTCAAACTAATAAAGATAACAATAAAAAACAATTGCCAAACTTATTCACAATTAAAAAAACAAAATACAGTTTCCTCTTGAGAGTAAAATTCTTCACAACTCTCACGGTACATCTCCTCGAGGAACCCTTGAAACAAGTTTGGGGAAGTACGTGAAAAATATCATTGTTAATCCTAAAGTTTGGGGATATCACACGGGGGACTGATGGGGACTGAATGAACAAGTTGGGGGGATAAGTATTATCTGTAGAGTATGTCATTAAATGTTTGGAGTGAGGGTAGTCGGTTATTGTGCGCGGAAGATAAGTAGGGAGTTTACGGAGCGTGACTTTTTTATGACGTATGCTTTGTCGTTCTATTTAATATGTCGTGTTTTGTGTATAAAATTGCTGTGTTTATGTCTTTTTAACTGACTTAAAAAAGGAGGCTTTTAATTTGATACTTAGCGCACAACTTACTTATGTACAGACACCAGCAGGTCGACCTACCTGAAACTGTCAGATTTTCTCAACCAACCTTGAACCTAATTCTTTAGAGATAAAATTGAAAATCTATTAAATAAAGGGAATCACCAGAGTCGGCTAATCGTGAACAAGATGCCCGGTAAAAACTATTTTAACTAAACAATGTTATAAATTCTTAAAGAAATATTTTTGCACATCACATCGTAGCCAGCTACACGTACAAAAAGTCGAATTAAAGAGTATTTAAACAGTCTCCACCAGTTAAAAACCATAGCCATTTGTTTGATGCAGAGTGTTACCAGCACGGGAATAAAACATCAATTTCATTCTGTAATCGATTATAATCGATTACAGAATGAAATGAACCAATGTGATAACCAAAAAAAAGTGTTTGTCTGTAAAACGAGTACGAAAATAATGTTACACCGCCTGCCCACTTTTTAGATAATATTTTAATAGTCTATGACTCTGAATAAAGTAGAAATAAAATTATTAATAAATTAATAACAATAATTAATATAATTAATATAATTATTAATATAAATTATTATTATAAATTTAATTAATTAATCTATTAAATCTATTACAGATTGTAGTAGCTTGATGTGCTGGCGTCTGTACGTATGTAATATTATTGAAACTGCTATAATATAAGTGTGACTTCCTAACAAATATACAATTTATTTTGTATGTATGTTTGTTTGTATGTAACACACACTTACAAACATTCATACAAAACGATAACCCTTGATGTGGGTAATACGATAACCCTTGGTATCAACTGACCAAGAGACTGACTGGCGTACTTTCCGAGGCACGAAGGGATCTCGGTATATCTCGGCTTTGGGTCATTTATTGAATCCAAGGCCAAACTAGCTGCCAAAAAGCTGGGAGTCCTCGCAAAGGTGCGAAAGTACTTCACGTCGGAACAGCTGCTCAACTTATACCAAGCACAAGTTCGATCGTGCATGGAGTACTGTTCGCACCTTTGGGATGGATCGGCAAAATACCAACTGGAGGCATTGGAAGTCATCGATAGACGTGCCAAGAGGCTCATAAACAACGACTCCCTGGTTAGGGCTAAGCTCCAGAGCCTTGAACATCGCCGCACCGTTGCTAGCCTTTCGGTCTTTTATCGGGTACATTTCGGAGAGTGTGCTTTGGAATTGCACAATTTAATTCCCCCATCCCCGTTCTATCATCGGACGAGCAGAGATACGGCGAAGCGTCACCGCTATATGGTTGAAGTTCCACGGTCTCGAACCAAGCGCTTTGACTCCACATTTATTGTGCGAACTGCCAGACTGTGGAATTCCCTGCCCGCCTCTCTGTTCCCTGATAAGTATAATCTGGGTATCTTTAAGGCACGAGTGAACCGGTTCATCTTAGGCAAGAGTGTTCCAACTTAGGCCGCATTATCACTAACGATCAGGTGAATTGCGGTCAAACGCAAGCCTATTTAATAGTAAAAAAAAAAAAATGTTGTGGATTGAATAAAGATCGACTTTTCGAACGTAAGATAATAATCGATTTTCTAGGAGCTTTCGGAGTTAACTTTATCGCTTCTGACTGCCCATAACGACTGCCAAAGATCTACGAATGACAGCCAGGACCAACGACTTTAAGAGGTATGCAAAGCACAGAGGAGTCTTAGTATATAACGGATGGGCACCCATCCACGTGCGGACTGCGGCCAACCATTCGCTCGAAAAAATTAACGTAATTATATAATTAATGTAACACCTCGTACGTGTTTACAAACAAGGTCTCGATCGATTGATCATTATTTTCGAATAACGACTGACTTCTCAATCGCCAAATATTCAATTTTCGGAGTCAACTTTATTGCAAATTAGCTCTTTTTTATCCCTTATAAAGAAAATATCAAATTACCAATCAACCTGTATAAATTAAAATAACTGTTGCAGCAGTATATGTGACTAGGATGCAACCAGGAACTTTTCAATAATTGCTTGTATTATTTATCGTTAAAATACGTTTATTAGCGATTTACAAGACAAAATTAAAAAGGCTTTCAAAAATGTAAGACCGACATCGATGCGAGTAACGAATGCAGTGTATGTTGAAGTTGGCGCGACCGTCGCGCCCCCGTTGCGTCGTTTTAGGAAGCTCCGTCCGTCATCGATTGTTGCTGCATTCACGCTTGTCGTCACTGCTTGTGACAATGCCCGTGGTTGTCGCTGGATGGCGCCAGTGCATCGGTTTGAACATGCCGGCCGCCTTGGAAGCGACTGGCTTCAAGCTTCCAATAGACTGGAACAAATTTGGTTATTGTAAAGGTAGCGGGCAGATTTTTGAAAATGCTCGCCGAATGATGCCGGCCGCTGTACGGATCTCAGCGACCCGTGCGACTCCATCTTTCCCAGGGAATGTCTTTATGATCCGGCCCAACTTCCACTTCAGGGGCGGAAGATTGTCATCTTCGACGAGGATCAAGCTGTCCTGGGTAATGTCGTCACTGTCGACCTTCCATTTTGTACGCTGCTGCAGCTCAGACACGTACTCTTTCGACCAACGCTGCCAGAAGTGTTGCCTGAGCTGCTCCACCCGTTTGTAGCGCTCCAGTCGCGTAGGCATGGTCGTCGTCAGGTCTTCGCAGGCTGGCGCAGTCAGTGGTCGGCCGATCAGAAAGTGAGCTGGAGTCAGAGGAAGATAATCGTTTGGGTCGGAGGAGAGAGGGGACAAAGGACGGGAGTTGAGGATAGATTCAATTTGTGTTAATGTTGTGACAAACTCCTCGCGAATCAGCCTCGCACTGCCCAGTACTCGCCGTAAGTGGTGTTTACAGGACTTGACTCCCGCCTCCCATAACCCGCCAAAATGAGGACTGTAAGGAGGTATAAATGTTAGACAAATTTGATTTTGGTTGATAAACTCAGAAATATCGTTAGAATTTTCAAAAATGGCAGACAATTCTTTCTCAGCACCAACGAAGTTTTTACCGTTATCTGAAAAGATTTGATGTGGCTTACCGCGACGTGCTATAAACCGTTTCAAAGCTAAGATGTAATCCTGTGTGGTCAAGCTACCGACTAACTCTAAATGTATAGCGCGGGTTTTCATACAGATAAATAAACAGATGTACGCTTTTATTAATTTAGCACCTCTGCCCTTGCGGTCCAATATAAACAATGGCCCCGCGTAATCTACGCCGCACTGTATGAAAGGAAAGCTCGCATCTAATCGTTCAGATGGTAAATTGCCCATAATCGGCGTCAATGTCCTCCCTTTCATGCGAGTGCATGTAACGCAGTTGTATACTACTTGTTTTGATAGGTTTCGAGCCCCTAACACCCACCACTTCTCACGCATGGAATACATTAAAAGTTGAGGTCCTGCGTGAAGCAATCGTTTGTGCTCATATTCACAAAGTAACCTTGAGAAACGATGTTTACCACTCAGTAGTATCGGGTGTTTTTTATCAAAACTAAAGTCAGTAACATTTCGTAGTCTACCGCCCACACGAATTATATCAAACTTATCTAAGAAAATATTTAGTCCAGCTATTTTATTAAACGATTTATTATTTTTAGATTTTAAAGGCAAATTATTTTTAAGATTATAATATTCATTATTAAACGATTCCAATTGCACGAAACGTGTCAATACGTTAAGCGAGCGTTGTAGTTCGTCTAGAGATAACGAACCGGTTTTGCGGCTGCGGCCGCTCCCGTGAGCTTGCGCGAGCGCGTTATCTATGAATCGCAAAACATATGCATAAATTCTTTGTAAACGAGTAAATGATGAGTAACGGTCAATATTTAATAATTGATTTGTTTGGTTAGTGAGTAAATTAATTGTATGAGATTTAATTTCAGGTAATTCGACAGGTATCAAATCTTGATTATTGTTATTGTTTGACCATATAATGCTAGGTTCTCGTAAGAACGTAGGGCCGCACCACCATTGATTATTATTCTCGTACTTTAATGACTCAAGACTAGTGCCTCTCGTTATGAGGTCAGCAGGGTTCTCAGTACCCTTAACATGCCTCCAAATTGTATCGTCAGTTAATTCATTGATTTGAACAACACGATTTTGAACGAATGTTTTAAGTGAATGTGGGGACATACGTAGCCACCCTTGAACTATAGTAGAATCAGTCCAAAAATAAATCTTATCGAAATTTAAACGTAAGGAACCTTTTATTTTATTATATAATTTTGCACCTACCAATGCACCACATAACTCGAGCCTAGGAATGCTTACCGTTTTTATAGGTGCTAATTTACTTTTTGCACACAACAAACACACAGAGATCGGTACCGACTGGTCATTATTATCGAGACACGATCGAATGTAGGCACATGCACCGTAGGCATTTTGAGATGCGTCTGTGAATATATGCAGTTCTTTATATTGAGTGTTTGTACTTGTTACGTAGCGAGGTATTTTAATCTCGCGTAAATATTTTAAGTTAACAACGAACCTACGCCACGTATTAGCAATATTCTCTGGTATTTCTTCATCCCAGTCTAATTTATGCAGCCATAGATTTTGTAATAATGATTTTGCTATGATTACTGCGGGAGCTAGCAAACCTAACGGATCATATACTTGTGAGATGAGTGATAACATTATGCGTTTAGTAACTACGGAATCGCTTTGTGTAAACTCAGTCGTAAAATGCAGTTCGTCACTTTCCGTAGACCAACCTAATCCTAATGTTTTCGATAAATGACCTTGACCTATGTTTAGGTTTTTAGTGCTTTCAGGACAAACTTTATGATTAAAATTAAATGTCCATTTATGTAACGGGAAACAACCCCTACGTAATACTGTAGCCGTTCTGTCACACAAAGCTTTCAGTGAATTAAGATCATCGTGACCAGTGATTAAATCGTCGACGTAGAAGTCTTCGCGAATTGTTTTAGCCAGCATGTCATCGTCACATTCTTGTGCTAATTGGTTTAAACATCGCATACTTAGAAAAGGGGCTGACGCGGTGCCGTAGGTAACAGTGTTCAGCTTATATAATAGTAACGGTAAATCCTTATGTTCCCTCCATATTATTAATTGTAAATTACGCTGATCCTCATCAATTAGAATTTGTCTGTACATTTTTTCCACGTCAGCGCATGCTACATATTTATATTGTCTGAACCGAAGTAAAATTGAAAAAATGTCATTCTGTAAAGGTGGACCAACATATTGTATGTCATTTAACGATACATTAGTGGAGGTTTTAGCACTGGCGTCAAATACAACGCGTAGTTTCGTTGTGAGGCTATTCTCACGATAAACGCCATGATGCGGTAGAATGTAATGTGGTTTACATAACAAATCATTAACGTTTGAAACTGGCGACATGTGACCAAGTGCTTCATATTCCCGCATAAAATCACAATATAGACGTTTATATTGAGGGTAACGATATAATTTCTTTTCAAGTGATAAGAAACGATTTTTTGCCATGGTATACGAATCACCTAACGAATCGGCAAAACCTTTTAAAGGAATACGTACAGAGAACCTACCATGTTCATCACGTTGTGTAGTCTCCGTAAATAACGTTTCACAATAACGATCGTCTTTTGACATAAGACGGGGTAAGTCGGCGAGTTCTTCTAGTTCCCAAAACTTTCTTAGTTGAGAATCAATTTGAATTAAGTTACATTGAACTCTGTCGATTTTAAACGGTTGTTTGTAACGAATAGGACCCGATAAGATCCACCCTAATTTTGAATCATATAAGGTCGGACCTGAACTTAGCTTTATTTTATCCTTATTTAACAAGTCCCAGAATATATCCGCGCCTATAAGTATGTCTATATCGCATGGGTCACTAAACGTCGGATCGGCGAGCGCGATGTTGTGAGGTATGCATATACACTCATAGTTAACGTTTATTGAGGGTAACTTTGATGTGATTTTTGGTAAAACTAGACATTGAATCTCAGTATTAAAATCATTTGTTTTTGAACGGATGTTTATTTTACAGGTGTGAGAACTTTTTGAAACACTGTGTCCTACACCGTAAATATGAACCGTGGACTTTGTAGCTGGTATTTGTAAACGATTATACAATGACTCAGTAATAAAACAATTCTGACTTCCGTTGTCGAGAATCGCCTTAACTGTGTGATATTTTTTATTTGAATCGCAAACATCAACAAGTGCCGTCGATAGTAAAACCGGTTGTACCGCGGTATTGCACGTAAGTACGTTTCGGTCGGATTGTACTTGTGCATCAGCTGATCTGCTTACCGTGTCTATCTCGGAGCGCAAACTATATGTAGCTGCGACCATACCTACACTTTCAGTGGGAGTGTCACTATGAAGGAGCGTATTATGTTTTCCTTGGCATAATTTGCAGGACCCAAAAGTACATTCATCTGATGAATGACTAAAACGAATACAACTTTGGCAAAGGTTTTTATCTTTTACAATTGTGTACCTATCTTGTACAGACATATTTAAAAACTTAGGACACGCGTACAAATAATGTTCTTCACTACAGAACGCACACACACGGCTTTGTTTATTTTTATCAGAGTTGCGTTTGCTCTGAGCGGATAGATACGAATGCGTTTGGTGTGGTGACGGGTTCGATTTCGAGTTGGAAGATTTTTGATTTTGAACAGAATTTGATTTATTGGACTCATTACTTCGTTTAGATGAAGAAACGGATTTGCTATTCTTTGAATTTATCATTTCCAACACATCAGCGCGGTTTCGAAGGAATGCTAGTAAATCGTCAAGCTTTATATTATTGCTACTTTGCGAATCACTTTGTTTCGATATGAGCGAACCACTATAAGTTTCCCACTCGCGCTCTGTGGACGGGTCAAGTTTAGAGACTACTAAATAAACGATGAGCGTATCCCATGTGTCTGTGGATTCATTTAACGATTTTAGTGCACGTAAGTTCCTTAATGTCGAATCAATTAGCTTTCTTATTTGTGAGCAAGATTCATTTTGAAGCGACGGAATAGTGAATAACGCCTTGACGTGATTTTGAACTAGTAATCGATTGTTGTGGAATCTATTTTCTAACAAATCCCATGCGTGAGCGTAGTTAGGAGCTGTGAACTCTAATGCACTGATTACGTGAGAAGCGGTGCCGCTGAGCGACGATTTTAAATAATGAAACTTTTGTATAGCATTCAAATCATTTCGGTTGTGAATCATAGTTAAATATGAGTTTCTGTATTCTAACCATTGATTATATGAGCCGTCAAAGGCTGGTAATTTTATAACCGGCAGCTTGATCGATACAGGATTGAAACTACAGTTGTTATTGGCAAACGAATTACTGAGATCGTCGTTTAGCAAACACTTCGCAGTAGCCATGACAGAATAGTACCTTTCTTCGAATGCTTCTCGATATTCTAACTGAGACTCAAGGTCTGAATCTAAGACTAACTGCTCAATTTCACTTTGGATGTCATTAAAATTTTGGAAAACTACGGTATTTGCCTGAATTCTCAAGTCAAGTTCAGCTTTAATAGTTAAATTGAATTGAGACTTGTCGAATTTAGTAATATATTTTTCAAATAGTGTTAATCTACATTTAAATGTGGCTCGCTGCTTTTTTAAGTCAGCTAGTGTTTTAGAGAGTGTGCCTGATGCGGGTATGACTAGCCGGGAGGATTTGGGCCTATCACTTTTACCGGATTCCTGACCCGTGGCTAACTGGAAACTATCATCGTCACTCATTTTGACTGATTAAACAAGACAAGAGTACTTACAGTTTCCTGTTCGACACCCCTCCCGGCACTGGACAGCCCGGCAGCACGTGGCAGTACTCGACTGAAACACGAGAAGTAAAACAAGTTAACGCAGATTGTTGGAGCCGAAGAGGATAAAAAGGGTTTTATCACCAGACCGTTTGTGACTCGCCGTTTTTCCAGCTCTTCCAGCTCCTTCTTCAAGGATTTTTCGACGACTACCCGGCGCAACTCCACGCGGTCGCGAAGGTATTCGACTTCCGACGCGAAGGACCAAATGTTGCAGCAGTATATGTGACTAGGATGCAACCAGGAACTTTTCAATAATTGCTTGTATTATTTATCGTTAAAATACGTTTATTAGCGATTTACAAGACAAAATTAAAAAGGCTTTCAAAAATGTAAGACCGACATCGATGCGAGTAACGAATGCAGTGTATGTTGAAGTTGGCGCGACCGTCGCGCCCCCGTTGCGTCGTTTTAGGAAGCTCCGTCCGTCATCGATTGTTGCTGCATTCACGCTTGTCGTCACTGCTTGTGACAATGCCCGTGGTTGTCGCTGGATGGCGCCAGTGCATCGGTTTGAACAATAACAATATCTTCCTAATCAAACCGTTTCATCCATGCAGGCAGCTGCCGAAGACAAAAGTTGGGCTGTCCCTAAGCTACCTCAGATAAGTGACGCTTGGAAGTACGCTACACCGTACATAATATGGTATAAGTTATAATAGGATTCCGTGTATTGGGATTTAAAATGTCAGTGTAATTGCAAGTTCTTCTCTCGGGGTATTCCTCCTTAAGCACACTTACTTCCACTTCATTTCTGCTCTCCTGGTAGTTTTAATAAACAATTGCATTTTAAAACGTCTTCAATCGATATCATTCATTACGAATTCATCATGCACTTGACTATGTTTCTTCGTTGTGTTCGGTGCGTTTCGAGGAATAAGATTATAATGTTTTTAATTTAATTTCCTAAGTGCACCTGACGGATGCGTTTCGAGGAATACTTTAGGTGCGCTTCGTTGGATACGTTTCAAACTAGGTGCACTTCGAGGAATACCCCCTTCTCTCGTTGAGGCTTGAGTTTTAAAGGAACTTTCCTATGAGCGAGCTTAAAATAAAAATAGTCTTGCTATATTTCGGTCAACCACTAATAAAGTTAGATGAAATTATATACATACGACTAGATTAATTTTACATTAAGGGATCCCACACAAAACCGTGAATTCGCATCGCATCGCAAATATCTGCGAATCGCAGCCTCACAAGTTCCTGCGTAAGTATCGCATCGCATTGTGGTTTTGTGTGGGAGCCCTAATAAGTACTTTATAATGTGCCTAGCCTTTTCCCAACTATATTAGGGTCAGTTTCCAGTATAACTGGATGCAGCTGAATACCAATACTTTACATGGAGCGACTGCCTATCTGACTTCCACAACTCAGTTACTGGGTCACACGATACCACTTGAATTTTTTTTTCATTAGTAGGCCAATACTACTAATAGGGAAACGCGAAACTCGGCGCAGAGGGCGCCACTAGCACATTCCGTTAATCATAACCTCGTATTCTTGTTATATTATGTTATTAATTGTAATAACTAGGTATTTTGTGAAAATATATCAAAGTTTTAATTAATTTTACTTACCTAACTGTACTTTAACCATATTATGGCGTCCTACGACCATTTGAAAGTGGATTCTAGGTTATGCTCAGAATAAAATAATATTTGGTTGTCTTACATGATAAATGTGAACGTTATTCTATAAATGCGACTATCTCGCCTGAATACCTGAACATATTTTAGAGTGATTTTTAGCTGCTTCCCAAAGTTTTCGAACATTTTCTTCTTTGGAAATGAATAATACCCTTCATTTCTTCATCGAAATACACAGCACTGATACATTATTGTATAATATAACACACTTCCCAATTTTGTACTCAATTAAAAGCAGAATTTCACGCTTTGAACGACTTTTCGATAAACTGTTGACGGACTATGCTAGTGCTGCACTCTGGTGCCAGAACATTGCAGTAATATCCCCTATTAAAAACATTAAAAATCTTGTCGCAATTTCATCATAGCGACAATCTATGTCAAAATCTTGTCAAAAATTTAGGTAACTGGAGGAGTTTTTGACAAGAATTCGATTTTTTTTTCACATGTATTTTTCCACTGCAGGGCTAAGAAAGGCCTTTCTATCCTCCTTCCATTTCTCTTTGTCAAGGGCTATTTGAGACCAGTCTTTGTCAAAAGAGTCTAGATCATCCCGCCATCTCCGCCTGGGCCTGCCGCGACGTCGCTTGCCATGTAAAGGGACACATTGGGTCAAGCGTTTGGCCCAATGATCGTCTGACATACGGTAGATGTGTCCAGCCCAATTCCACTTTAGCGTGACAGCTTTTCTAATGACGTCAGCTATTTTTAGAAAGAAAAGAAAGAAAGCAAGACCATTTATTCACGAGAGAGTGACGCACATTACAAAATAGTTTGTAATGGAACGGATGGTATTCCAAACCCAGTCTTGAAGTTTTATGCCCAGAATACTCCGTTCCATAGCTTTCTGGCAAACCGCGAGCGTGGACCTCGCGGAAAGAATTCGAGTGTTCCTTTATAAAGTTAGTATTGTAGAATCGCCCACTGAACTAAGCCAAGCTTGAAATTAAAAGCTATGAAAATTAAACGATCCTATTGGTTGGTAATTCACACATCAATTGCTACAGGGCTTAGTAATAAAAAGCATACTTAGAATGTCTTACACTAAAATGATTATATCCTAACATAATTTATATAGGTAAGTCTAAACGTAATTATAAAGCTAATTTAATTGTACGTGTTCCAAGACTAAGATCTAGGCTGTTCAACAAGTTGGGCTTTTGTCTTAATTAACGTCTGACACTTACGTACTCTATCTACTCATGACAGGTACCTCTTATCCAGCAAAATCCACTTTACCAAGTTTCACAAATCAACTAAATAAAGTAATAAGTATAAATAAGTAACAACTTATTTAGCAAAGTTCTTTTCCCGCTTCGGATTTTCCGCCATCTTTATTTTTCCAAGAGCTCGCAACATTCAGAAGGGCCTGTTGTGTTGCCAATATAAAAAAATATGTTGCAATATAATTGAACATTCAAGAGCAACACTGGTGCGGAAATAATAGAAATAATCAAGGCTTCTCTCGCTTTGTATGCAAATAAGCAATCCGCCACGGGCAAGAGAGCTTCGACTAATTCCCAGAAAACAACATTTTCTAACAAAGACTATGAAGGTAGGTAATATTGATGCGGTTAATGCTTAGGCGAATCCTACACCCCCGACCGTGGAACACCACGGTGGTTATAGTCGTTTATAGTCATTATATTATGCTTCTTACCGTCACCCCCACGACGGAAGAAGTCCATGATGATTTTCACCGCGCACGAAAATAAAGCTTAAATTAGATAGTTTTTTGATGCTCAATTTCTAAAATATTTATATTGTTTCGCTTTAGACTACAGCCACCCACTCTAAGTCTGTGGTTACTGCTCAGCTTTCGTGGGTCGTACTGTGATATTAAGTTGATGTTGTGACCTATAAAACGTCAAAAGATTTTTTGCAAATCAAATCAATAGTTCCTGAGATTAGCGTAATCTGACCAACAAACAAACTCTTTAGTTATATTATAGTAATAAATTGTGGTGTGATATTACGATGAGCATAACAGTAAAGTAAAGCAAAGTAGCATAGCCGTTGACAGTAGTAGTAGTAGATCTTTGACAGTCGTTATGGGTAATCAGAAGTTCAAAAATCTGACAGTCAGTCGCTCCATGTAAAGCAGGTACACTCAGTTGCATCTGATTAGACTGGAAGCGGACCCCAACATACATAGATGGAAAAAGATGAAAGAATGATGACGATTATGAACTTTTAGTTCACGACGTAGGATACGTCAATCGTAGTTCACATGTGGTGCGATAGATGGCGCCACCTCTTTTCCTCACAGAGGAACCCAAGTTGTAGGCACAATACTAAGCTCTATTTCTCTCACAGTTCTGTACTTATTTTACTCGATAATCTTTGCCCTTTCGGCGCGAGGTGAAACACTATGAGATTACTCGTGTTAAAATAAAACCACTATCGCGTTTACGTGCCACAAATAACAAATCGTTTATGTTAACTAACTCCACGTACCTTCTGTTTTATTTCTGTTCTTAATTAAACTGAAGGAACAACATCTTGAGTAAACTTTGGGTGGTGCTGTCATTTTTATTCAGATCTTCAACCGAATTGGCAATGTGGGTTTAGATTTGCCTAAGCAAACTTATTCCACGCCTTTTTAGGGTTCCGTACCTCGAAAGGAAAATACGGAACCTTTATAGGATCACTTTGTTGTCCGTCTGTCTGTCTGTCTGTCAAGACCCTTTATCTCAGGAACGCGTAGATGTATCGAGTTGAAATTAAAACCATATACTAAGGACCACGGTCCCTTGAAGCTGTGAAAAAAATCAAACTTCAAAGTTATCGTGAAAAAAAGATACGGCCGTTTATGTCGCAAAAAACGTACATTTCGACACTCTAAAAGGGAATCAAGAAATAGGGTGTTTTCCGTTGACCTAGAACTTTGAAAGGAGAATGACAAGGTTTCCTTCAAGAAGACTCGGCCAGAACCGACAAAAATGAACTATATATCATAAAAAAGGAAAATAATTATGGAATTTTATAGTATAATTCGTTTTCTATAAGAAGTACACCAAAAAAGTTATAGTTCTTTAAAGTTGTCCACTTAGTACTTCTAATTTTAACGATAACATGAAATAAACTATTAAATGATTAATTACATAATGATTTTGGCACATTATCCTCGCATCATATATTTTCATAGTAAATATACATAATTATAACATACCTATATACATTATTTTTATTTTGGGATGTAGTATGAAAAAAAATTATATGTTTACTTTTTAATAATTTATTATTCATCAAACCGTACATCATCATATTTAATTAATAAATCGTCTAAAAACTGGGCTGGAGGGGTTATACCCATTTGTTTGATGTCTTGCCCAACCGTACCATAACATTGTCATTGTATGTGCACAGCAACCTACCGTTTTTGCCCAACTATGCAATTACAACAATATTACTCAATTTCCTCTTTTCCACTTCCATTATTATTAATTATGATATAAACATATATATTTTTCGACTTATATGTCTGCTTTGAATTTTGCCTCTATGGAGAAAATTTAAAACTTTTTGACAATTATCAATAACAACAACAAGATGAAGTGTTGCCAGCACTATATTAATAACTATTCTAAACAGTATCGATAATCTAATTAAATTATTTTAAATTATTTATGGTATAATATATTCAAAAATATAATTAAACACTATTTATTATTATAAGAATTACGAGTTACGACTTACATACATGTAATAAATTCACATTTGTAGTTACATAATGATAGTAATGCAATCGATTAGCAAGTGCAATTTCGTATCGATGTTATTTTATTTTGGTATTGGCAACATTTCTAATTGATATTGCAGATAGGAAACGTGTTGAAAAATTGAATAACTATTTAATGGTGTCCCCTTGTTTCGCAGACAGAAATTTCATAGAATTTCGTTTCTCAGAAAATGTTTAACATAATATTTGGTTCTCGTATTTTTATTTCGACTATTATTGTTTCAAAGACTATTTACTTCAATGAAAAATATTTCACAGAAACACAATTCAATGAATTTTTAATCACATTTTTTTGTTTAACTAACTTATCAAAAAATATAATTCTTTTTTAACTAATATTGTTTGTTTGTTGTATTTTTCCATGGAATTTATTTCAACGAAAATGTATAGATATAAATAGACAAAAACAAAAATGTTGTCTTAAAAAGTCAATATGTTGTGCTACCAAAGTTAATGACTGAAACGAATCGCTGCGAAACCGACTCCACGTAGTCTTGTCTGCCCTACACCTAGAGTGTAATTTAAATCTGCGTAGGCGTGGAGGGGCGAGGCGGCCCGCGAGCTGAGGAGCAGGTCGTTTTAACGGCCGCCGCCGCGAGCCGTGACAGAAACTATGCCTGCTGCATGTTGCATGCTCGCTTGCATGATGCATGCTTGCTTGCATGATGCATGCTTGCTTGCATGATGCATGCTTGCTTGCATGATGCATGCTTGCTTACATGCTGTATGCTTGCTTGCACGCTGCATGCTTGCTTGCACGCTGCATGCTTGCTGGCACGCTGCATGTTTGCTTGCACGCTGCATGTTTGCTTGCACGCTGCATGCTTGCTTGCATCCTGCGTGGTTGCTTGCACGCACGCGCAATAAGTTTGGTTAGAATTGAGAGTCCCATTCCTGGGAATAAGTTTTATATTAAATAAAAAATACAAAGGATAAAGGATTATTATTATAAGGATAAATAATATTTGATTTGCTATTCTATGATATGATTATTCTAACAATAAACTTTATATGAAACCAAAATCGATGATTTGAAAATCTTAAAGTCTCTTCTGCGTATTGATTATTCTATGAAACGAAATTATTATAAAAAAATTATGTGAACCGAAATTCTATAAAACTATTAGCTATGAAACAACGTACAGCCCTATTTAATATTACTTTTAAACGGTGTACTTCTGCAGATTTTATTTATACTGTATAATTCTTACTGTTTTATATTATAAATTATCATTAATATAAAAAGTCTGTCGGACGCTATTCGCTATTCGAGCCGATTTTTGTCATTGTGATTTGCAAGTATTATTGTCTTATACTATAAATACAGGAAAAAGTCTGAAAACTATACATTTGTAATTCAATAATTAAAAATATATTCATTATTTATAATGAGCTTTTGTCCGCGATTTGGTCCGTGTAAATGTCGGTTATCGCGGATGCAGACGAACTCCCGGATTAAAAAGTACCCTATGTGCTTTCCCAAGGTTCCAGCTATTTTCATACCAAATTTCATCAAGATCGGTTCAGCTGTTTCATCGTGGAAGCGTAGCAGACAGAGTTACTTTCTCATTTATAATATTGGTAAATATGGAAGTATGTATACCTACTTTGTACGGAACCCTCTGTGAGCGAGTCCGACTCGCACCTGTCCGGTATTTTTACTTACATTTTGCGTACCTAGTTAGTGTAATGACGTTGAATATTTAACGGTGATTAGTTTGTTTTTTTTTACAACATTTTAAAAAAGCAGCCTTACCTGGAACTTCTTCCTGTAGGCCATAAAAGTATTTGTTCAGGGTGGGACTCAAACCCGCGACATATAGTGCGGCAGCCAATCGCTCAGCCGGAATTCTAAGTATAAGTTCTAAATGTACGTCCCGTGACATGGTCAACAACCTTTTCTAAAGCTTTTTTAATGCTTGAGGCATGACCCACATGACGCTCTCTGTACAATTGACTGTTTTGCTGGATAAATACACATTTTAGCATAAAGTGTTAGTTTGACGTAATTAATTTAATTGTTGAGACATTGTGGGATGACTCGTTTTGGCAAATCTAAGCCCATATTATCTTCTTATATACCATTTCGTATAAAATATTTGGTATATGAACAAAAGCATTCATCTTTTTACCACACTGCCAATATGTAAGAACTTCCTAAATACAAATAACAATAATAAAAAATAAAAAATAAAAAATGTGTGTGGACATTTCACACATGGCCATCTGACCCCAAACTAGGGAGACCCTGTACTATGGGTGTCAGATTGCTGATATACATACACAAATACATTCATATATAGATAAACAACACCCAGACATAAGGCAAACACAAGTGCTCATCACACAAATATTTAAAACTTTATTATATTTATATATTTACATGCCAAATACATAATATTAAGTTTTTTTTTTTTTATGGGACAAGCCCGCCACACTATTCCCTAACCACTGTAACTCCTGTAAGCCAGAATCAACAGTGGCGACCACCAGAAAAGCGCCAGAGCAATGAAGCTCGACGAGTCCCAGAGAAACGATTCAACTGTCTTGGATCCCGCAACGAAATTAATCAGAAAAGAACAGCGGAGGAGTAAGAAAAACATATTTTCCTCTTCCCTCCAAATCAAGCAGGAGACAGAACAGAACTAGGCCAATAGGCACAAAGGGACGTTTACAACTGGGAGAAACCCAGTTGCTAAGCACCACGGATTATAATTGACATAATTAATGGGCCCTAAAAAGTGAGCTGTTACATTAAATCTGATTCCAATAATAGGTATGGCAAAAACGCTTGAACGCACGGAAATTAGTTCTAGTTTCCACAAGGTCCGCATAATAAACTGCTCCGGATGTAGCCTGTACACTATCCAACATAATATTGCGTTCTTTCTGCCGAAGAATACACTCCCATAAGATATGATGTGCAGATTGTAAATATTTTTAAGTAGTTGCAATTCATCTGCAAACCAGACTCTTCGTTACTACACAAAAGAGACTAAAGCATCCTTAAAGCAAAATCAACTAAAAGACCGCCAGAAAATCGCCAAGAACTAACTAAAACTATTTGTTATTAGACGAAGACAAAGAGACTGTTTCTTTAAAGTATAAGAAAAACCTAAAGAGCGTGTTTGAACAAGGAGCACTTTTTATTTCGCTCCTTAGCGAGCTAGACCTTTAGTACCAGGGCGCGTACTGAAAGCCCGTACTATTTGCTTTAAAAAATTCTCAAACTCTAACTCAAAATCATTTATTTCAATTAAACCATTTTCAGGACTTTTGAATTGTCAGAGTCAGTCAGTCAGAAAGTTGAAGCTAGTTGATCGTTCCAAACAGTAGGTTCCTATGGAGAAGAACGAGCAAGAAACTCCATGAACAACACTCTTTTAAAATCAATAATATGTTACAAATTTCGGTTACATCATTCATATTGAATCTAGGGTACAATGTGAGAACAATGTAACAAGTCGTGTACGTTAAAAGAGGTTTAGATACAAATATAATCATAATAAACAATTCAAAGTAAATTTAGAATAACCGAGGCAGCTAAGAGATGACCAGTCCCAACTAACGGCGCCCGTTCACGAACATGACGCACGGATAGGCATCATTTGGCTCAACCATTTTGAAGGGAACTGAAACCAGTGTGATTCTGGCACAAGAATTAAGAAAATGTGTTAGAGTAAAATCTCCGAAGGCCGCGGAACGGGAATATTCGCCGAAGAACTCAGATCACCGGCATAACTCTCAGAATATGCAAGTTGAAGAACCGAAAACCGATGAGGAAGAAAGGGTCTCGAGTGGCGACCACGAACTGGAAGACGCAGTGTTGGCCTCGTACCAGATAGACCGACGACATCGTCTAGGTCGCGGGTAACTGGTGGATGCAAGCGGCAGGTTGCCGCTCATTGTGGCCTTCTATGAGGGAGGTCTATGTTCAACAGTGGACGTCTTTTGGTTGATGATGATGATGTTTAGAGCAAAGGACAATAGCGAACATCCGAACAAACGTTTGTTGACGTTTTTTGTGTCTACCTACCGTTAAAAAATATGTAAAAGCATAAAGTTTAAATTTCTGAACAGGGGTGTGATTCTGTAAGACCTTATTCTAAACTCGAATCTGAATCCGCTGTGAGTTTCTCGATTGGCATTCTAAAAACTCGGTTGATAATTCGAATTTTCACTAGCGCCACCCTTGCGAGCGTGTCAGCGAGTTGAACTAAATTGACAGGGAGATTTTGACAGGTAAAGTATGAGGTGACGTAAGTTTAATTCAAGTGCTCTTCACCTTTGTGGATGCAGCCAAACCTCTTGGACAAAATTGATCAAATCATTAAAAACACTTTAACATCAATTTTGAATGTGGCCCTGGACGACCGAGCGTGGCTACAAGCCACACTACCCATTCGTTTTGGTGGTCTCGGCGTCCGCAAAATTTCCAGTGTGAGTTTACCGGCTTTCCTGTCCTCCGTCCACAGCACCGAAAAGTTAACCAAAAAAATTTTATCCCCATCATTGGTTGACTTTGAAGTGCCGTGCTTGACTGATGCGGTGAACGCCTGGAAAGTGGCTTGCCCAGATACAGATCGGCCCGTGAACCCATCTTCCCAGAGACAGTGGGATGAGCCGCTCTGCAGGTTGGTACGGAATAATCAAATTAATACGTCCACCAATTCTGCTGAGCGTGCCCGCCTACTGGCTGTGGGTGAGTGGGAGTCGGGCCTCTGGCTTCAGGCACTTCCGTCACACAACATCGGTACTATGCTGTGTGATAATACTTTCCGACTCGCTACATGCCTGCGTCTGGGCGCTCCCTGCGGGGCTCCACATCGCTGTCAATGTGGTGAAGCTGTCGACTGCCTCGGACATCATGGCCTATCCTGCAGTAGGAGCGCAGGCCGAATGGCACGGCATGCCAGCATCAATGACATCCTCCGTCGTGCTCTTGCCACCGCTGGGGTGCCTGCTATTTTAGAACCCAATGGCTTGGCACGCGACGATGGGAAGAGACCAGATGGGATGACCATAATGCCTTGGAAGTTGGGTAGGCCTTTGGTGTGGGATGCAACATGTGTCGACACCCTTGCGCCATCTCATCTTCCTAGCACAACATGTTGTGCTGGGGCGGCTGCTGCAGGTGCCGAAAACCTCAAACGGCGCAAATATAATAGCCTTCTTGGAAGCTATATATTTGAGCCGTTTGGGGTAGAAACTCTAGGGCCATGGGGTCCGAGTGCCCATATTGTTTTTCGTGACATCGCCAAGCGGCTGGTCGACTCTTCACGTGACCCAAAGGCTGGTCTATTCTTGGGTCAAAGAATCAGCATTGCCATACAACGTGGCAATGCTGCCAGCCTGTTGGGCACGTGTCCCGTTGACAGCGATGTAGACGAGTTTTTTGATGCCCTTTGAGCTCGCCTGTCTTTTTCTTGGAATTGTACATAATATTATTAGATTTTTAAGATTTGTATATAACTAAAATTGTAATTTAATAAACATTCTGAAGTGTCAAATATATCAAGGTCATTTTGAACCCTATGAGAAGTGAGAGTGAATAGCGATGTGAGATGCGAGTTGTTGGTTGAATTTTACAGCAGATCGGTTATCTTTAATATCAAGTCAGGAATTAAAGATTCTCCAATTTGAAGTTCTAGAGGTTGTGTCTTGTCAACATACCCTGATATATAGTAATACCTACTTACCACTTTTAAAACACAATTGATAGAAATGCATTGTTCCAGCATATTTAACGACGTATTCAGAATAAAAAATTCCATCTTATTTACCGAACATAATATATTGAATTGTGAGTCTGAGTTAATTGACAACTCATTTTACGTCGCCGTATGACACAAACAGGAGCTTTGTCTACTATCGACACTATGTCTATTCTGTTACAGTCTCCCTCGGTGAACACCTAGGTGAAGTGAACTGTCATCTGTCTCGATGCTAGGGATTTACAAAGAACTACAGTCGGATGACAGCTCACTTCACCTAGGTGCTCACCGAGGTGCTCACCGAGGGAGATTGTAACAGAATAGCACTGGGGGGTTTGTGTAAACACTCGTCTCGCATGACACATTCGGATATGCCTGTCAAATATGCCTGTTATCACACTCGTTGAGCTTGTTCGACGCCAAGGATTAGTAAGAAACCGGGTCGACAATGCCAATTAAGCAAATCGCATTACGCGCAAGCAAAGCAACTTCTTCATTGAGTCATTGTATTAAAAGGAATAGAGCGTAAATTACAGAACACACACCACAATTTCATCATCGTCATGTCAACCTTAAGACGCCCACTGTGGGCATAGTTCTCCCTCAAGGGAGGGGGAGGGGGGTTCAGCTGTAATCGCCATGCTTGGCCGATGCATGTTGGCGATCGCAGTAGGTGTTACCGTGCTCAGAAGGACGCTGCTGCTCATCCTCTGGTCAATATCCCGCTTACGCTTTCTACGACACCCACGGGTAGAAATGGGGTGGTGCTATTCGCGGTGTGCACCACACGGCAGAACCACGATTTACCTTTACCGAATTACACATCTTACAAAATTACATTTATATAACTTCAACGTTACTTAGATATGGAAATGAAAGGCAGCTTATTTGAGTAAAAAAACAACATATTTTGAAATGTGAAAAACATTCGTCAATTCTTCTAAAACCAATAGTAGCGGTAAACACGCTTCTTCTGAACAAAAGAGCTGTTTCTATACAGTTTTATTTTTTGACAAATAAACACTGAATGACTTTTCCTTGGCTTCGTCCAAATTATTTATTATAGTGTACTGTTAGAGTTATTCATTCCTGCATTTGTTCTGAAAGCTCTTGTTTGCTAAGAGTAACGAAAGACTTTTCTAAATAGAAGAAAATTCAAATAAGCATTTGCTTTTGATGTATACTCAAGAGTATTAAAATAAGGTTGACAAAAGAATGAGGTTTTTTATTTTACCGAGTTTTCGTTCTAGTAAGAAAAGTCACGTTCGTCGTAATTTTTCAGTTCTTTTGGCCCTGCTACTAACATTCTTGACAGGTAATCGAGAGACGACAAAACCACTTTTCTTACTACTTCATCATCTGCCTAGCCTTTTCCCAACTATACTGGGATCGGTTTCCAGTCTAACCAGATGCAGCTGAATACCAGCGTTTTCTTTTTTGTTTTTTTTTTTTTTTTTTTTTTTGTTTTTTTTTTTACTTTTCTTACTACTTAAAAACAAAATGTTATACGAGATTTTGTGTTTCGTATTATTTTGAAACTAAGTTATTTGGAAAGGGAAACTAACTACAAGGCTTAATCTTATTTACAAAATGTCTGTTGCTGAATGTTTTTATTTTCAGAAGTTTTTTTTTCTGTAAATAATGTACAATATTTACACGAATATTAAAAGAAAATCCTAAAATGACTAAACTAATACAAGAAGTCATCAAAAAAAATCTCCACATGGCGGACTAAGTCGGACGGAGACAAGTGACATTGCCACGTTGTATGGCAATGTTTAACTTCTGACCAATCTTGGATCACGGGAAGTGTCAACCAACCTTTTGAACATTTCCTTAAAAGAAGATGAGTACTTTGACCCTACGACTTGAGGGTTTCAACCCCAAACGACTCGAAAATAAAGTTATCACCAAGGATTATCAAATGGTTTATTATCTAAAAAAAAACTACCACCTAACACTAAAAATACACAATTAAAAACACAAGGAAAAACTATACAATTATTTAAAAACGGCACAAAAAGTAAAGTGTTACCGACGAAGGGAAGCTGTCTCATCTCACATTTACAATTCAAGGATGTTCGAAGTTCCCTAATTGATTGTTTCAAGGGTCCCCTAAGCCTGCTTTTAGCTAAAAATCGGAGCGAATAAAGAAACGGTGAGATGTGAACGGCGACGTTAAGTGTAGGTTCCGTGTTTTTTTTAATCAACAACATGTAGCTCTAGAGCTCTTTGCTCTTGCATTAAGTATACATATATTATTTAACTTGCTTTTTATTTAACAAAAATACGCAGAACTGTGTGACTAGCTTCTACCGGCTACTTCGTTTGCGTTGATTTTAAAATGAATAAAAAGTCCTAACTAATACGACAGCAAAACAAAAACAGGATAATTAATTCCAACAATAGTTTATTTATTTATTTGACAACATAGGTTCACTTGTTAGTAAAAAAATAAGTTATAAAACAACGTGTTAGTAACTTAATCTAAAAAACCAGACACAATTAAAGACATTAGACAAACGACAAGGTTACCCTTATAGCACCAATACATTTACAAAATGCTTCAGCATTGAGGCATCCAGCTGTTTGGCTAGGGCCTTCAGAATGCTATTAGAACTGCCACGCACTATTGTAATTAAATAAGCGGTATTTTTTCTTGTAATAGCGTAAAAGTCATCAATTCGCGCTTCCGCGAATATTAGTGCTTCTACTATATAGTAGAATTTCTATACGCATGTCAAACTTTAGCTAAATCCCTTCAGCTGTTTAAGGGTGAAACGACAAACATCCATACATCCACATAATTTTTCGCATGTATATAATAGTAAGTAGGTATCAGGATTCTTTACAAGCTTTTTCACTTACACGGAAACCAAGATTCAGCATCGTAACAAGAAACGTCATGTAACTCTGTATTCGTAACATTTGGCAAAGGAAATGGAATTGGAAATACGAAATGTCGAATCTATGTCGTACTGATTCTTCCCCTGAAATTTGATGGAATTCAGCCTAAATCTTCTTCATTTGCTGATACCCTAGGAGAAGTTTTTGCTTAAAAGTTATGGAAGTAAGAAGAAAAGTAGGTCTCGTGGTGGGGTGCCTCTCCTCAGAGCGTGAGGTTCTGGGTTCAGTCCCCAGACCGGGCAAAGTCTTATATAGTTTTTTTAGAGTAGCTCGGAGTTTGAAAGTTGGTTGGCACGTGGGTGTGGTGAAGCACGTTAGGCCATTGGTCCTGCGCCTAATTGGGAATATGAGAATAATAATATAAATGGGAAAAATCTGTAAAAACATCGAAAAACACTTTACTTGCTTTAGTAACCGAACCCAGCTAGTACACATAACAGTCGCTCTTTAAACAAGATCAACTGGTCCTAATAATATGAATAATCTTTTACAATCAACAAAAAGAACAGCTCTGCTCCATTTAATTAATCTTCCATCTTAATTACAGCGTTATTCACCATCGACACCCTCAAACTCGAAGCTCAAGAAATTAAACGAAAAGAAACTAACCCCATTCTGTTTCAACAAAAGAAACTTTCAACTAGTTCAGACAAGTGCTACTAAGCGTCTTTGGATCTTTCGTCTTCCGTTTCAACACCTCAAAGAGGGATCCCTAAAGAACTTTTTCAATCAACCGGCTACTCTATATCTTACGGCAATCGGTATTAACTTAATTTGAAAGGTGATGGCATCGGTAGAGCTTATTGGACCATCTATTCTTTGTTTATTCTCCCTTTTTTTGCGCCCTGCGACATTGTCAAAGATATAAAAGATTTTCGTAGAAGCCTGTAGGAGTTACATCACTATTTTTGTTTAGTAGGTATAGGATTCTTGATACGCTTGGCGTAAAATTACGTGTTTTTTAGTCTCGTTCTACAAGTCATGTATATATCGTACATGGCACTTTTCCGTCGCCTTACACGCATCGTATTGTAACGCGATAGTACACAATCAGTGATCATACCTGTACTCATAAAGGTGCGTACGGATTAGGGGCAGCCTCGCCTGAGGCATGCACGGCTCGCCCTGTTGCCTCAAGTGCGTACGCGCCTCAGCCCGAGGCGTGCCTTCACGAGCCGTGAGTGGCGAGGCTGCGCACCCCGAGGCTGCCTCTAATCCGTACGCACCTTTAGAGGTCATGAGAGAGCATTAGTTACTTGGCAGTTAAGATTACTCAATAAATCAGATCTTCTTTGGCTATCAGTGTCCATCATTTCATGCAAATATACAAAGTGTGTGTGACCCATTCAGCAGCGCAAACACTCGAATATCTGCAGTGTTTTAAAAATTCGAAGTAAGTTTTACATGACTTATTTTTTATTAAATGTGTGATCCTTTTAACCGACTTCTAAATAAGGAAGAGATTCTCAATTCAACTAAATATCATTTTGGAATGTATGTTACGCGATATCTCCGGCAATTGTGGATCGATTACAAAAATTACTAAAATATCTTTAATGTTGGAAATCAGTGGCAATATAAAACAACAAACAAAACATTAAGTATTTTTTTACTTTGTGGTCTTTGAAGAAGGTTCTCTTTAATTAATAAATGATTTTTTTTTTGTTATTTGAACATCATTTTCTAGTCATTCCAATTTTTGATATTGATATTATAAAGTGTTTTTCATTTTAACGGAACTAACTTAAAAATGCAGCATTACAGCTTTAATAAAATAGCATGTAATTCTAACTAGAATCAAACAATGATGTGAACATCCCTTTTTTTAAACTCCGCATAATAAATTAAAAGAACATAGAAACTCTAGAAAAATAATCGAAGGTACAACAGTACCAAAAGACAAAAAAGACACGAATACACAGAACACGTTGCTAATGCTAAGGAGATTCTGTTCATGAATAAGGGTCAGGTTACACCGAGACGCGACGCAACGCGACAAAGCGCGCACTTTTCACACGACTGCATAAAAATGAGCTAGACCAATTTCTACAGGGCGTACCGGAAAGGGGGTATACATCCGAAGGGAGGTGAATGTACTCGTGAAACTAAACAACATTCAACAGAAAAAAAAATCGCAATAAAAAAAAAATTGGACTCTTCATAGAAAATTTTAACTAGCCGCCATTTTGTATGGAGACAGGAATCAAAAAATTTTTTTTATTTTTTTTTCTGTTGTATGTTTTCAGTTTCACGAGTAATGTATACCCCCTTTCCGGTAGATCCTGTATATGTATGTTTAATTTCAACTTTTGTTCAGCCGTTTATGTGTCAAATAGTAACAAAGATCCATCTTCCCAAACTTTCATGTTCAAAATAATGCTTTGTTTTAAATTAAATAACTGCTGTTGAACTATACAAGATAAATGTGATGTGTAGTTGCCACATCAAATATTTTAAATACCATTATTATAAATTTCTGTTTTATACAGTAACTGTGTGTGAGTTTGTTTAGTTCTGTAGCTTGTAAACGCTTCAACCGATTTACATGTAGGTATGAGACATTGTTAGAATCCTTGCATCGTTCCTAAAGGCTAAAAATGCTAAAAAATATAATAATGGTAGCTGACATGAATTCCTTTTTTTGTAACCTGTTATTGCATGTGGCACATTTAAAAGAAAACATTAGTAAAAGGTATAAAAATGAAAGTGACGTTTTTTAATTATACGTTTTTTTTAAGATAGCGACACAATATTAAACTTATTTTCTGCAGGATAAGATAATCGCCGCGCTGCGTAGCGTGTCGTATTTTTGCAAGCGTCAGCGTGCATCGGTAACCTTATAGCGTGGTAAATAAGTTCGATATTGTGGCGCTATGTCGCATCACGCCTCACGCTTTCGGTCTAACCTGACCCTAAGCTATGAAAATGTTGTTCTTTGTCTAATCAGCGAGGCGACTAAAAAGAAAACTAAGCGAAACTAATGAATAAGTCTTTTGTTTTTAAGGTCGTAATTAGCGTGGCGATGTTTGAAAGCTGCGCATCGTTGAGTTGAATTTAAAGTAGGCGATAGATGTAGAAGCTGATTGAAAGCATTGACGTGTCACAAAGAGAATTGAAGCGAAAGCACACCTCGGACACTTCATACAAAACTTGCAAAATAATTACCTATTACTACTACAAAACCAAATGACGTCTGTACACGTGCAAATGTGTGCGTGAATTTTAGTAGGGTTGAATCAGTTGGATGTCGTGGCGTACAAAATGGCGCGACAGCGCTTTGCGTCGGGTGAACCGAACGACGGCGACGACGGAACTACCCGAACGTTTCGAGCATTATTATGAAGTGATCTTGTCCGAGCGTTCAGTTATTTATTTCTTAAAGAAATAAAATAAATGATATTTGATTTTGAATACTCGGAATTGTAATGAGTTAAAAGTAATATTATAATATTTATTATGTAAAGAGGTTTATTTATTCATCAATAATGGTAAATTAAGGTACCTACCTACCTAATTACAAAATATGGAATTCACGATCGCCCCGTATCATTACGCGGCAACGCAATTTTTTTTTTTTTTTCATTTATTTCGGAACCAGTCCATGTCCATACATGTTAAGTTCAAAAGTATTAAAAATAAAAATTAAGAATTAATTAAAATATTACAATAATAATAATTACAATGGGGCGACGCGACAAGGTTAGTGCGTAGGGTACTTTTCAATTCCAAGAATGAATAGAACGTGAAAGAAAGGGACATAAGTACATAACTAAGACAATAAAGAGAGAGAGCAATATTAATAGCTGGTAATGTTGGTATGTTATTATTACGGAAGTTTTAATTGTATTATTATAAAACGACGAAATCTTGGAAAATAAATTAATCATCGAGATTAAAACTAATAAAACTTAAAACAAAATAAATCGCAAAATTGTGTGTTTGTGTCAGCAGTACCTACAGCGCTGCAGTTCTTACGATTTTGAGCGCCCTGGCTAAAGAGTCGACGGTTAGCCCCTCCTAGTGCGGGGTGAGGGTGCGGTATCTGATGTAGCGCGGGGAAGGGAGTGTCCCTTCTGTACGTAGTACTATTAAGTATTCTGTGGCGAAAGTCAAATCACGTTTTTCAATTAGGTAAACGATTTGAATGACAAATGTTTGTTACATATATATTTTGCTGTTTTTAACCGACTTCAAAAAAAAAGGAGATTCTCAGTTCGACCCGTATGTTTGTATGTTGTATGTATGTATGTATGTTTGTCCGCGATTATCTCCCGTTTTGCTGAACCGATTTTGATGCGGTTTTCAGAAAAGTGTTTGTTACATTCTGGAGAAGGTTTTAGTAGGTATACAAGAAACAGAAATTTATTCAGCGCTTTAAAAAAAAAACAACAAAAACCGAGAAGACGTTTTCGTTTTTTCCATCTTTCCATCTTTGGAGGACTTTCAATCTCTGTTTAAACTGTGTTGCCGTTCTTTAATGAATTTGGGTGATAAAGAGGCACTAAAAGGTGGGAAATAAAAACTTTTTTGAAAAAAGAGAACCGCCTTCGAAAAAGATCTAAAACAGATGTGGCTTTGTTCTGTTTGTTGTTTTGTATTGCCACCGACTTCCGAAACTAAAGTCATGTGTGTTCTGTGCTAAAGTTATTTATCATTCTTTGGTTTATTTTTGAAGAGGGTTCTCTTTTTTACCAGCTTTTTATTAGCTTCACCTGTATGTTTGTATGTTTGTAGGTTTGTATGTTTGTTTGAAACCGACTTCTTTGGGCGCGATTTTGACCCACTTTAAACGGCCAGATTTCGTTCAAACTTTGTAGATTTATCGAGGACCGATGACAATACACTAATTTGATAAACTTATTAAAAAAAACAAAATAAAAAAAAAACATAATAGTCGTTCAAAATTAGTTGCCGAAAAAACAGCTATTATATACTAGGAAGGTACTGCACAAGCGCCCCTGGTAGAATAAATGTACATAATATTTATAGATATAGATATAACCAAACTAAAAAGTAAAAAATAAATAATAGTTTAAAAAAACTAAAAACACGCTTTTTATAAAAAACCAAACTAAAAAATAGAAAATAAATTTTAATAAATTATTTTATTTTAATAAAAGCGTGGGGTGCATGGTGTCAATAGTTATAAATATTTTATTGACAGATATGAGTACAGTGATTATCATTTTGATAATATCTTAAAAAGCACCCCACGCTTTCTTTTAAATAAAATAATTTATTAAAATTTATTTTCTATTTTTTAGTTTGGTTTTCTATAAAAAGCGTGTTTTTAGTTTTTTTAAACTATTATTTTTCAAAAAAGTTTTTGTGTTCTACACTAACATTCAAACCGTATCGGCATTCTAATTATCAATAATATTAATAAATATATCAATATGTTTATTCTGTCACAATCTCCCTCGGTAAACACCTAGGTAAAGTGATCATCTGTCCCGATGCTAGGGATTTACAAACACGATCGGAAGACAGCTCACTTCATCTAAGTGTACACCGAAGGAGATTGATTTGTAACAGAATAGCACGGCTGAATGTAATAACGTTTTAGTAATAATGCTTCTATTAATGTTATATTGTTTATAAAGTAATTTTGTAATTTATAATGTTTTTAATATTTAATCGTTTAATCAATGATTGGTACTACCCAAGCAATTAAAAAAGAATGTATTATTGACAATGCTTCTCTTCTCTCTCTTCTGATCTTTTTATGAAAATGCCTATGCTTAATTGGATGCTTAACAAATAAGTACTCTTAAGTTCATTAAATTTTATTCAAAAACATCCATCAGTTTCTGACTAAACAGCATACGACGACCTTCTTTACTTATCTCCTTTTGTGACTGTACATTTAAACTTATGGCAATTGAAGATTTTTAATTGAGTTACATATATACAACGCTTATAAATAAAAATAAGTGTTATGTTGAGTGTGTTTTGGAATTGCACAATTTAATTCCCCCATCCCCGTTCCATCATCGGACGAGCAGAGATACGGCGAAACGTCACCGCTATATGGTTGAAGTTCCACGGTCTCGAATCAAGCGCTTTAACTCCACATTTATTATGCGAACTGCCAGACTATGGAATTCCATGCCCGCCTCTCTGTTCCCTGATAAGTATAATCAGGGTATCTTCAAGGCACGAGTGAACCGGTTCATCTTAGGCAAGCGTGTTCCAACTTAGGCCGCATTATCACGTACGATCAGGTGAATTGCGGTCGAACGCAAGCCTATTTAATAGTAAAAAAAAAAAAAAAACTTATAAATATGTTTTATGTACCAATGGGGGGTTCACAGGGCATCGAAAAACTCGTCGGGGACAAGTGCCCAAGTGCTTTGTAAAATGGTAATGCTTATTCTTTGGCCAAAAAAAAAAGCAACACTGATCACGTGAAGAGTCGACCAGCTACTTAGCAATGTCCCTGAAAGTTGAATCATAGTTAAATACCCAAAAAAAAAACAATTACTTCAATAAACGAGAGAAAATCACATGGGTAAAGCACATGGGTTGGTTCATTTTGGCAGTATCATTTTTACGCTCTATTTACACATTTAACTCCCACCATATTAAAGATATAGATCACATACCTACCTACATATTTTTCCGGGGACCAATCCCCACCTGATAATTGAAGAAGTAACCAACTTAAAAGGAGCTGGGAGGTTTCAATTAACGACCGGACATTCTTTAGCCCACTAATTGAACACCCACTGCTATTAAGCTGCTTCATCATCAAAGGCAAAATCTAAAAACATAAGTAATTAAATAAAAAAGAACCTTTCATAACTTTAATTACGTCGCAATTAAGGAAACACCATTGATGAGAAAGATAAAGTTTAGAAGGCTTACAGAGACCTGAATTTCAGTTGTGGGAAAATTTTAGGCTAAATATGTTACTGAAAACTAGTGGTGCTATTCTGTAACGATCTCCCTCGGTGAACTCTGGGTGAAGTGAGCTATCATATTGATTTAACATTACAATCATAATCGATGTTTTCAACCGATTTCAAAAAAAAAAAGGAGATTCTCAATCCAAATTATTTTTTACTTTTTAGTTTTTGGAGGCGGTTGTCTTTTATTGTATTTGTTTCTGTTATTTTTTTTCATATTTTATTTGCGTCTAATTATTTAAAAGGTGTATGCTAAGTAAGTGTCCTAACATAACTACTTAGGTGTTTTTAATTTTAAAAGGCATATAAAAGTAATAAATTTTGTTTTAAAATCAACAAAAATAATCATAAGAAATATGGATTCTGGAACAATCTCACCACTCTAGGTGAAGTTAGCTATTAGATATAATGACTAACGCTATTAATCACATACTTCACCTATATTCACTGAGACAGAATTTTACAAAATAGCATTGCCAGCTCACTTCAAGCTCACATCACCTTATTTTCTAATGGTAATGTTTACATAATAAGCCTGCTAAGGTCCTTGAACAACAAACAACCGCGTGGAGTTAATTCGATATATTTTTAAGTTTAAAATTGTATTTAATTATTTAGTTATAAGTAATTAAATATAACATATACAAAGCTATTTTTAAGTTGAAAATATCCGCTTCACACTCAATATTCATTTAGATTGAAGGTTCAATGTGTGATATTAATTGTGCTTGTTGTATAAAATTAAACCAAAGTACGTATCGAAGCGTCTTCATTCTATTTCGAAATCGATTTGAATCAAAACCGTTTACGTCAGCACACTTGTGCTTCGGCTACTGCATTAAGTCACTGTCCGCGTTTTCCTGCCACTATCCACGTGGTCCAGTTACCATCCGCGCGATCCAGGCACTATCCGCGTGGTCCAGGCACTATCCGCGTGGTCCAGCCACTGTTGGCGTGGTCCAGGCACTATCCGCGTGGTGCAGCCACTGTTGTTGTGGTCCAGGCACTATCCGCGTGGTCCAGGCACTATCCGCGCTGGTCCAGCCGCTGTCTGCGTAGTCCACTCCGGTATAACTACTTTAAAAGAAAATACAAAGTTGAACTTCTGTTCATACAATGTAATGTCGTATCATTACCGTTTACATTTTAATGTCTAGATTCAAGATGGCGGATGTCTATTCATTTATACATTAGTTAATTGCTTTTAGAGCACTTTGTACTGCCGGCATTTAAGCCAGGTAGACAAGGTGAAAAGATTCTCGTCCTAAATAAGTACGTTCTTTGGAAATAACGACCTTTTTGCTTTTATTTTAAAACTGGATTTTATTCGTGTTTTTAAAAGGAGACTGTTATTTTGATTAAGTTGCTTTTTAATTTTACGGGGTGATTATTATCGACATTATCAATACCACAGTGAAAACAGGTTCTAGACCAGAATTAAACTAAATTGTTCGTTACTTTTTAAGACACGTAGAAAAAAAGCTTTGTCTCAAATATAGAAGGCACCAGCAATGATCACCAAGCTTGCTCAATGCGGAATGTTGATGACAGACATAGGTATATTAATTACTAGCGACCCGACCCAGCTTCGCATGGCCTATAGCCTTCCTCGATAAATGGACTATCCAACACAAAAATAATTTTTCAATTCGAATCAGTAGATCCAGAGATTAGCGCGTTCAACCAAACAAACAAACAAACTCTACAGCTTTATAATATTAGTATAGATAAGTCCAGGTTGTAGAATCCTCCCTTCTCGCTGCTGATAATCTATTTGTTTACTGATTAGTATTTAATTAGACGTGACAGCGACCGTACCACCACTGTGTACATGACACAATGCATATATCTATTTCCATAGATACACTACACAGGAGTCCTCACGAGGTTTTCTTTCACCGATGTCAATGATATCCAAGACAAACTTGGAAAGTACATAAATTAATTGAAAAAATCATATTGATACTTGATGGGTATTACAACACGGCACGTGCTTTCAAATTAATTATGAGAAGAAACGTTACATTTCATCATCATATCAACCCTTAGACGCCCACCGGGCATAGGTCTCCCAGACCTCCACCTGTGTCGGTCCCGCGCCGCGTTCATCCAGCGGCTTCACGCGGCCAACCGCCACTCCAGCGTAGACTAAACATACCTTTTTTTTTTTTTTTTTCGGATTGGCATCTCGCAGGTCAACCTAGGAGGTTGTCGGCTGCTTAACCAGACTTTCCTGTGGTGCCTTAAAAATTATTATTTTTAGGGCCTCCAGCCAGGGCAAAATAGCTTACAAACTAAGCGACTACACGCTAAGGGCACCCCCTGTGGGGTACGAGCCTCGGCTTAGGGCGTCGCTTTGAGAGGACAGCAAAGGGACAGGCTGGATCGGATTTCCATTATTTAAGGACGAATTTAAAACTACAGGCTCAGCGGCATGGGCTGGCACGAGCAAGGGTCGGGGAGGCTAAACTTACCTTTAAAGGTTGGGGGTTTTATACCAGTAAGGTGGCAAACAGGCATACTGCCTACCTGATGTCAGGTGTTCACCGTAGCATATGTGTGTATATATTTTTTCTTACGTAATTATTTTTTATTATGTGGAATGATTATTATTTTTATTTATTACTAGCTTTTGCCCGTTTTTGACGCTTGAAACAACAGAGGCACCACACGCTCGATACCGACCTTGCGAAAACTTTATGACACCCTATTTAAGGTTCCGTACCAAAAAAAAACAGAACCCTTATAGGATCACTCGTGCGTCTGTCTGTCCGTCCGTCTGTCACGGCCAATTTGCTCCGAATCTACTGGACCAAATCAGGTGGAATTTGGTAGGATGGTGTAATCCTATGACCCAAACACAGAATGATGTGTAAAGTAAATAAATATGTTTTTAAACAAGGTCCATTTTCGGGGAACAAATTAGAAAATTAAAAAAAAAGTTTTGCAAACCTGTGTCATATTTTAAATAACGAGCCCTTCTTTATGAGGATCTCACATATATTTATGTTATTATTGTAAAATAAATAGTTTTGATTTTATTCATGAAAAAAGACGAAAATTGACCATTCTCCCTGATCTCCGAAAGTACTGAGCCTACAAGAAAACCAATAATAATTCTATCAATTGGTACGGAACCCTCTCCATGCGAGTTCAACTCACACTTGACCGGTGTTTGAAGACCTCCATACTGTAGTTTCATGGCTGTTAGAAATTCATAAAATCAAACTATTTCCATAATGCCGTAAGAGATTTTTGGTAGTATAAAAAGGCACTAGCCCATAGAGTGTCCGGGCCAGAATAGCACCCGCCCATCTGACCTAAGGGTGTCGTAGAAGCCGACTACGGGAAAATCCCGGACGTCCGGTGTAATTAACAACCTTACTGCGACCCCAAGACGAATGCAAAGCGTGGATATGACAACACTATAGGGAGGCCTTTGCTCAACAGTGGACGTCTTCCGGCTGGTGGTAATGATGAAATACACTGGACTGATTTTGGTGGCTAGTAGCGAATGCATGCGGGCTACCCAAGACCGGGTTGGTTGGGGAGGCCTACGTTCAGCAGTGGACGGCAATAGGCTGATATGATCATGATGGTGATTAAAACACTGATGTGAATGAATACTTTAATATGAAAAAGAAAGAAGTTAGGCTTATGTAGTCTACTCAACGTTACCGAGTACTATATGGGCAACACTAACGTTAACAGAACGATCAAGTAAAGTGAAGCTATACAACACGTCATGTAGTAGGTACCTAATGTTACTCACTATAACGTTTACGAGGTAGTTTCGTGCTATTACCACTACCTGCACATAGGTAGACATTTAGGTTAAATGGGAGACGTACTTTAAGGAAGTATAGTACTCGTAAAAATTAAGAACTGTTACTATAGACTGTCGACGACACGGTTGGCGCAGTGGCTGAGCGATCGACTGCTGCGCAGCGTGTTGCGGGTTCGATTCCCGCCCAGGGTAAACATTTGTGTGATGAGCACTTGTGTTTGCCTTGTGTCTGGGTGTTGTTTATCTATATATGTATGTATTTACAAAAAAAAAAAAATGTATTTGTGTATGTATATCAGCTGTCTGACACCCATAGTACAGGGTCTCCCTAGTTTGGGGTCAGATGGCCGTGTGTGAAAATGTCCCCACATATTGTCCCCACACATATTACTATGGGAGCGACCTCGTAATCTCGAGAAAAAAACATGCTTCATACAGCTGAACTTAATTTTGCCAAAACGAGCCAACCCTCAATAATTAAAATAATTATACTAAACTAATTAAATATGCAAAATATGTAACATTTTATTATCTACGAATAGGTTCAAGGTACCCAAACTTAGGTATGCTTACAATAGATTTAAAATGAATTTGCGCTAAAATTCCAAAATCATTACAATTACTTCGAAAAATTTACATGAGTCAGACCTTTAATCTAGTTTATTAGTGAAGTTAATATTCATCAAGTGTTGTTTACTATTTCCATTAATTAATACAAAAAGGAAAACCTATTACTATTAAACTAAATTAAAAAAACTAATACAATAAGGCATCAAATAATTCCCCCACATCGCCGTCAAGTCTGTGCCCAAGAGACTGGCGACATTGCCACGTTGAATGGCAATGCTTAACCTCTGTCCGAAGTAAAAACCAGCTCTTGAATTACGGGAAGTTAACCAAATCAATGAATGAATGAATGCCTTTCCTCTTTTATTTCTACTAAAATAATGTAGAGGTAAAAATTGGTTGCTCTATCGTCGTGTCATAGGATAAAATAAAGCTAGTATAATATAGATTAATTAAAACTCTTGAGAAATTTATAGATTTTGCTACTTACCTGTAAAAATATTAAGCATTGTTTGTTTTGTTTATTGTTTGTTAGCAATAATTCAAATATCACCGCAATAATAATTCAATAAATAAATACAATTGAAAGCTGAAATCTATGGGTTGATGAACAATATTGACTTGCCTGAAATAAAAAAAAATATGTATTTAGGTTAACTGACTGTTCAAAGAGTAATTAATAAACTTAACTTAATTGACACTTAACGCAACCAATTAATCGACAATTTATTGTTCAATCCGAAGGTACATGCTCCGGAACCCATTAATAGGCTCATCAAAGTTAGTCATACGAAGGTCGGTTGTCAAGGCGACGTTAACGGGGCTATTTCGGGCTATTTCGTCTGGTAATAGCTCGGACATACTCCGTTAATTAGAGTACTAGGTAAGGGTCTGGGTAGATGAGATCCCTTCAAAATGGTTGAGCTAAGTGGTACCGAACCGTACGTCATGTTCGTTTAAAACTGGGCTTCACTTAACCGCCACAGCTATTCCTATTTTTATTCTCTTGTAAATAGGTACAAAAGGTGTACTCATTGAATGTATAGAGATTCAACATGAAATATGTAACTGAAAGAAATATTTTATTTTATTTTAGTTGAATATACCTACATAGAATTTCTTGTTTTCTCTGCTCCATAAGAACTATTTGGAACAAGCAAATAGCTTCCACTTTCTGACTGGCCGATTCCCTAACAATTCGATAAAAATGGTTTATTCTTGTATCATTCTATGTATTTCACTAACAATAACCAGAAACTGTTCATTGTTTGTTAAAATATAAAGAATGGTCATTTACAGTTTCTGTTGTTTCAAGAACTGGTTTTTACCTCGGGCAGAGGTTAAACAGTGCCATCCAACGTGGTCTAGTCTTGGGCACATTTCCAGATGACGGCGACGTGGAGGAATTTTTTGATGCCTTATATTAGTTTTTGTTAGTAGTGGAGCTCGTGGCTAATAATAATAATAATCATTTAATTCAGGTAACAAAGACCCATACAATATATACCTTATAGACTAACATACATAACTAAATTTCATTACTTGTTATTAGGTATATTATGCCTATGTACTTCACTTCACTGTGCGATCGTGTGGCACTTGTCCGCGGAAGCGACGGAACACCACACCCTTCGGCCAAAAGTCCTCCACCATGACGAGCTGCAGATAACACGTTGGTAACCGCACCACAAACGCCAAGCCGTACAGATCGATTGGTCAAAGGTTAAGCTACGCTAACTGCGGTCGGTCTGTGGATGGGTGACCATCCCTTTCATACTGAGTTCCCTCCGTGCCTCGGAAAGCACATAAAGCCGTTGGTACCGGCTGTCATTTGTAGATCTTTGGCAGTCGTTATGGGTAGTCAGAATTCAGAAAGTCTGACAACCAGTCTTACCAAGAGGTATCGTGTTGCCCAGTAACTGGGTTGTGGAGATCCGATAGGCACTCGCTCCATGTAAAACACTAGTATTCAGCTGCATCCGGTTAGTCTGGAAGCCGACCCCAATATACTTGGGAAAAGGCTAGGCAGATGATAATGATTATATTAGTTTTTTTGTTTAATAGTTAAAGAATTTTCTTTTTATTATACGTGTAAATATAAAAAAAAATCAGTAATAATACAAACATACAAGACATTACAGAAACGAGGCAGCCCCAACACTGCCCGGAACGCATTGTTGTATTGGACACGGAGGGCACTGTATGCCCTTTATTTATTTATTTATACTTCATGCACAAAGGTACAAAGGCGGACTTAATGCCTTAGGCATTCTCAACCAGTCAGTCTACTTACCCTTTCCGTATAGTCAACCAACTGGCTGCACGTGTTTATATATGTGAAATCAGTAATATTACATGAATGTAACTCAAGTTACGAGTAACGCTGACGCCATGAGACAGCACCTTAACAATACATTCCCACTTAGATTAAGCTGTGGTTTAATTGTTTGTTAACCCATTCAAAATTTCTACTCTAATTAATTTAGTTTAATTATACGAGTTAACGAGGTGTAATTAATGTCTGGTTTGTTGCTATATTATATGTAAGACTTGGGAAAGATATGAAAGCCTTTGTTTGTGTTATAATTTTAACTCGGTTAATATAAAAGCTGGCGATTTCTACTAATGATGAAGATAATGCTGCTAATATTATCTATAAATGTTATTTTTTTTATTTATTATTATTATTTTTATAATAAGCACACTAACAGCACTGTCACTTCCAATTCAAATAAAAATAGCATATAAAATCAGCATTTCAGTAAGCATGCAAATAACAGGTATGCACGACACTGACAAAATGAAAAATTGAGACAAAAAGAAAAACTAAAAAGTGTGTCTAGTAGACTTAAATCCAAAAGCACTACAATAAAACAAAACCATTTGAGCTATATAGACGAGCATTTTTTGCACTGTTTATGTAGGGAGCGTTTGTACATGAAGTGAAACTCCTAAAAAATACTTCGGAAGGGTAATCATACATTGTAGTCTTTGGGGTAATCAGTCAAGTTGCATCGTTCATTATATTATGTATGTTTGTTATTCAAACACGTGCACCTGCTCCACAGCCAGTTTAGGGAATTTCTAAATTGAAAGAAAAGGATGTATCCTGCCCCTTTTTCTATTGACATGAGTAACGAGTATCGTTATTATTATACATAGATATTTTTAAATTATTTACTTATTACACTTCATGTGATAAAATAATATACATTGGAAACCTTAGTTTTGTATAATTTAGCAGCATTATTTCAATTTTGTAAATGTGAATACCATGGATCCATTTATTAAGTATATTTAATACCTATATGTTTGACAAAAATTAACATGTTGGTTGGGAGTATTGGCATGCTCGCTCAAATGTCTCGCTGATGGTGGCGCGTGTGTTGGATCATTCAGCTCCTTTTAAAATGGTTGAGCTGAATGGTGCTGATTCACGCGTCATGTTCGTGAACGGGCGCTGTCAGTAGAGATTGGTAAGCTCTTATTTGCCATGGACTTTATCTTGCTTCTTTTTTGTGTTTTGTATTGTTAAATTGCCTTCATAGTTTTCACATATAGAACACAACAAGAATCATGTAACCAGACTTTGTAAAAAACTTGATTTAAAAGAGTGTCCGTGGAGTTTCTTGCTCGTTCTTCTCCATAGAAACCTACCTACGTTTTGGAACGAGCAACTATCTTCAATTCTCTGACTAACTGACCGACTTCTTGACAATTCAAAAGTGCCTGTAAATGGTTTAATTGAAATAAATGCTTTGACTTTTGACACGCCTATACGACTTCATGGATTTTGATACGTACGAGTATACTGTCAGTCTATCCATAGTTATAATGTAAATACGAAAGTGAGTCTGTTAGTTACGCTTTCCGGGTCAACTACTAAACGGTTTTTGATGAAATTTGGTACGGACTAAGCTTAAACCCCAAGAAAGGATGATAATGACTGACTGGCTGACTGGCTGACTGATGGTTGACTGGTAGAGAATGCCTAAGGCATTAAGTCCGCCTTTGTACCTTTGTGCATGAAGTGTAAATAAATAAATAAATAATAAATAATTATCCTTTCTTGGGTTTAAGAATGAAAGAATACTACTGTAGTGCTTGATTGATAAAGACAATTAAGGCTTGTATACATGCCAATAACCTTGAGCATTTGGCCCGTTCTGAATTTGTGGACGAGTGCGGGGGTGATGTCGACGCAGTCTTTAATCGGACGCATTTTTAATTTATTGTAATAAAAATAATACATATTTGCAAAAAGTAACAAAACCAAATCATTTTTCTTTGTATTGCAAAGCAGTCGATTTTTTTTTTGTAATGTTTTGATAAGAAATGAAGGAGTAAAATGGTTTCATCTCAATGATTTGGAGGTGATTTGACATTTTTTTTTCTTATTATGTGATACCGATAGAAACATTGTGGCTAAACCAAATTACGTATCATATCATGTAGATTACTATCATATTTTTCTGATGTAATTTCTCTGTAAATGCCGACGAAAAGTTGCTTCCTCTGCATGCTTCTTTAAGCTTTTTTCGAGAGAGCAGCCTTAAGGAACCTCATCTATTAAAGTAAGAAATAACGCAAAATTATATGCAAAGATACTACACACACTACACTACACTACACACACATACGCACACACACACATACACACACACACACACACACACACACACACACACACTATACTTCTTCTTCTTACTATGATAACGTTTATAAACGTTTATTCTTGTGTAATCGAGAATGCATTAAACGTGTGGTAGTCACATATATTTATGTTATTGTGACAAAAGAAATTATTATTTCCCTAGAAAAAAGGCATCGAGTACAATTGCAGACGCATTTTTGGCCTAAAATTAATAAAAAAATTAGAGGGTTGGAGGATACAAAAAACGAAAAAAAAAATTGTCGTGTAAAGGCTCTTGCACGTTTATTCGAAGCGGCTATCGATATAAGTTACTTGTAACCAATTTGTGGTATAACAGGACATGTGCCATCGATTTTGTTTTGTGTGTGGCGTATGAATCGCGAGACGTGTCGGCGTGTGATTTATCCTGAGAAAAATATTTTTTATCTTGCAAGTAGTTTATGCAGCCTACAGCTTTTGTTTCTAGATATTAAGTTCTGTACGGCGCTTGACACGACAGTCGTGTAAATTTTAATAAAAAAAAGCAGCCAAGTGCGAGTCGGACTCGCCCATGAAGGTTCCGTAGCAGCAAGTAACTTAATATAAAAGTTCTTGTAGTTCGTTGCAACTTTGATCTATGTTTTATGTTTGAGTTGATTGAATGAAAGGTAAATTGCGGTTTATGATTTATGACGCATTAAAAAAAACTACTTACTAGATCTCGTTCAAACCAATTTTTGGTGCAAGTTTACATGGTAATGCATATTATATAATTTTTGTAGTTATATCATTCTCTTATTTTAGAAGTTACAGGGGGGGGGGGAACCCACATTTTACCACTTTGGATGTGGTAAAATGGTAGAAACCTCAATATCATTTTTGAAGACCTATTCATAGATATGAGTTTGATGAAAAAAAATTTTACGCTTCAGTTTTAAGTATGGGGACCCCCAAAATTTATTGTATTTTTTCTATTATTGTGTCAAAATCTTAATGCGGTTCACAGAATACATCTACTTACCAAGTTTAAACAGTATAGTTCTTATAGTTTTGGAAATAAGTGGCTGTGACATACGGACGGACAGACAGACAGACAGACATGATGAATCCATAAGGGTTCCGTTTTTTGCCATTTGGCCACGGAACCCTAATAATTGTTCGCCGCCACAGCTAGAAGTTTTCGAAAACGGGAGTCGCAATGAATCGGTTAGTCTGCGAATTCGTCTGCTTCCGCGATAACCGACATTTACCCAAACGAAGTAGCGGGTAAAGGAAAACTCTCATCTCACTTGGCTGGTATTATTATTATTTATTTACTAGCTGTCCCAACAGACGTTGACCTATCAATAGATTTTTCATTTTTCTTACCGCTTAAACCTTCCTTGGACTTCCACAAATATTTCAATACCAAAATTAACAAAATCGGTCCAGGCGTTCTCGACTTTTAGCGAGACTAACGAACAACGGTTCATTTTATTATATAGATAAGTGGTATTTTGAAAATCTTAAGACGGTACGAGTGAGTACAAAGTGAGTACAAATCAATTAAGACGAATATTAAGATATCATAATTATCAAAGAAATTCTCAAAAACATAGGTAGGTACTTAGCTTAAATTAACGTCACTCAAGTTAAATATTAAAGCACATCAAAATTCGTCTTTCAGAGACATTAATTTAAATGAAATGTAACTTGACTTTCCAAAGTCAAAGATTTTAATGGAAAACAAAATTATTTCGCGCAAATTAATTCGAAGATAAATTAAATATTATGCAAAACATTAATGTACAGTTGAATAAGTTATTTGATATACAAGTAAGCTAAATAGATACTTATATTTCTATTACACAACCAATATTTTTGTTTAGTATTCGTTATAAGTTTTAAAGCTTAAGACAGATTTTGTGTTACTACACCAAGCGATCGATCGTCGATCGTTGCTATCAATCGACATCGATCGACGTTGATCGATTGGTGTGGTAGCTTTGGCTGATCGACGGATATCGTTACACTAACTAATCGATCGATTGCCGTTCGATGGCATCGGTCGACGTCGATCGATTAACCCCAGTCATAATCCATCAGTAATAATAATCAAGCAGCTCGATCGACGTCTACTATTAAATTCTACCATCGATCGATGCCGTCGATCGACGATCGATCGATTGGTCTGGTAGAAACTATCGATCGACGTCGACTAATCCATTCTACCATCGATCGATGCCGTTGATCGACGATCGTTCGATTGGTCTGGTAACACCCTTAAGCACACTCACAGTTTGGATATCGAATATAACCTGTTCTACTATTATACTGTAAAGCGTATGGGATATTATAAATTTAAGAGGGAAATTGAATGAAATATTATATTGTTTTTAAACTTACAGCACTCTACGAGTGCTAGACAAACTAACACTAAACGTGTAACACATTGATATAAAAATAAGCATAACACTTCTAATATCAAAATTTTTCTAAAAAAAATTCAGAGTAAACAGACATGAAAAACGAAAAAAGTTTTTTTCAAAAAAAAGAAAACCGCCTTCAAAATCTAAAAAGTGATAAATAACTAGGACAGACACACATTACTTTAGTTTCGGAAATTGATGGCGGTGGCTTTGTTGTTTTGTATTGCCACTGACTTCCGAAACTAAAGTAGTGTGTGTTCTGTGCTAAAGTTATTTATCACTTTTCAGTTTTTGAAGGCGGTTTTCTTTTCTTTTTTTTTACTTTTTCTTTTCTGCGTTTTAGTATTGCCTTTACATCCAAATCAATTAAGAAACGGCGACACACTTAAAACAGAGATTGTAAGTCCTCCAAAGACTGAAGAAACTAAAACGTCCTATGTATTGTTTGTTTGTTGATTTTCTCAAAAAGAGGTATATGGGGCCATTTCTGAATAAACTCCCTTTCGAACAAAAAAGAATTTTGCCAATCCGGCTATATATGACGGAGATATGCCCGAATATACATAAAAAATAAATATAATTATAAACATTCAAATTGATAACCTCCATTTTGAAGAAGAATTTAGCAAATCCGTCTATACATGACAGAGTTATGCCCGAACATACATAAAAAAATCCGAATTAACAACCTCCTCCTTTTTGAAGTCGGTTAAAAAAAAAACAGAAAAAACATTTAGTCAAATGCTTTTGACTAAGTTAAGCATGCAAGCTTTCTACATGGAAAATGTATTTCAATTAACAAAGAACATGATAAAGGCTGGTTATAGTATCTAACTACCCCGTGGTTCTACCCATATTAATGTCTCTTGTGCCTATCGGCTTGGGCTCTTCTGTCTCCTGCTTTTTATGGAGTAAGTGAAAATTATCTATTTTATTACTTTTTTTATCTATTGATAGGCATACGTTTGACCACTATCTCACCTGATGGGAAGCGACGATGCGGTCTAAGATGGAGCACGCTTGCCTAGAAGTAACCTATTTACTCTTGACTTAAATACTCCCAGGTTGTAGCTATCAGGAAACACAGACTCAGGCAGGGAGTTCCACTCCTTAGCAGTACACACAACGAATGTGTTCCCAAAACGTTTCGTGCATGTGGGTGGGATGTCCACCATTTACTTCTTTTTTTCTTCATTACTTCTTCTTCTCTAAATTTCGTCGCAGCATTCAAGACAGTTGAATCGTTTATTCGGGACTCGTTGACTTTAATTTTTTTGTTTCGTCTTTCTAATGCAGTCGCCACTGTTGATTCTGGCTGTCAGGGGTTGCAGTGTGCTTGGGAAATGCTTAAGAATACAATTACGTTTTTTTTTAGTTTCTCATATTTTAGTGAATTATGTTTGTTCTTTTTGAGAAATAAATGATTTAAACAGGTGTGTGATTCTGTAAGACCTCATTCTAAACTACGAATCTGAATCCACTGTGAGTTTCTTGATTGGCATTCTAAAAACTCGGTTGATAATTCGGATTTTCACTAGCGCCACCCTTGCGATCGTGTCAGCGAGTTGAACTAAATTGACAGGGAGATTTTGACAGGTAAAGTATGAGATGACGTAAGAAGTGGCATTCTGTAAGGTAATTTCCCCGTCACTTCGCACTCGAACCGGATTCAAAGTGTCAAATATATCAAGGTCATTTTGAACCTTATGCGAAGTGAGAGTGAATAGCGATGTGAGATGCGAGTTGTTGTTTGAATTTTACAGAATCGACCTACAGTATTGAGTGGCGAGCTTGTCCCACGGAATAGATAAATTACCTAAACCGTGGCTTGTCCCATAAAAAAAATTGGCTAGGCTTTAACTATCAAGAGTGGATTGGATTTTTCGATTCGCAAAATCCAATATTAACGTCTAAAATGATAAAACCTCTACGAAATACAAATACAACGAAACATACACAACCAAGATTAAGCTTTGAGATACATTATTATTTTGGCCAATAGGAGCTAAGGCGAAAGATAGATTCATCAACACAACTCATAAATAAAGAAATAAGACGGCCATCTTAACCCAAGAAAACACGACCAACAAACTCACTCCAACATCTATTGTAAATAACCCTCTCATTTTACCCCAACTAAAGCCAGAACACACGTCGTCTAACAAACAGAGAAACCGCAGAGGCAAGGCGCGAGCCGTCAATGTGTACCTGGCTCATAATTTGCATGGTTAGACTTCAATGCTGTCGCGACTCAAAGACGTTAGCAGTACCTACGTTCTATTGTTGTATGGTCTAAGAAAAAAAAAATACGTCATACATTTCTAGAATAAACATATTAATTTAACAACAACAATTTCGGGTCCCTAAAGTACATGTCCAGGCCTTGTATGGGATTCTAGCATCGCAACAAGATATATTTGTGCTAATGTATTACGACTGGCTTGTATTTTAACAATGTATTTTAAATTGCGCTTGCGTGAAGTCGATATAGGAAGTGGCAACACTGAATTGACAGCTGTCGTTTGACAGCAGGTATATGACATTTTCAAGTTGATGAGCTTGATGGTTGGAACGTTAGATTTGAATTTTGATCGTAACACGCGTCCGAGAGCTTTTTCGCGTTTTCATATCCGATTCCGTCTGCCTTATCAAGTTATATCATTGATATAAGTAAACCCTAAGCGTTGTGGCTATTATTTCGGCTACCCACTATGTCCGCTTATTCCGATGATCAGGTGTTCCAAACGCTTCTGTGACATTTTATTTTTTAGGAAGCCGTTACCGTCCCTCTCCTGGGAAAACACCTTCCCCCATTCCCTCCATTTCAACCGATGTTGTGCCTCATCTCGCTAATTCGTGAGGAAGTCATCCAAGGCCTCCCGCCAATTTCTCCTCGGTCTGCCACGACCCCGCCTGATTGTGCAGGGTCGGTCAAGCCTATAGCTTAACCGGCATCCAGCAGACATGGCCCTCCCAGTCCCATTTGAATTTTGCAGCTTTTTATCCTACATCGACAATTTTCGTTCTGGAGCGCAGTGTGGTGTTTTCATGTGGTCTGTAAGTTTAAGGTTAAGTGCTGCGCTCCATCACTCGTTGGCTTACCTTGAGTTTGGACTTCTGGATGTTCGTCAAAGACCAAGTCTGTGCACCATAGATGGGGAGAATACAGATATCCATTAGCTTGCGCTTTAAGGGTACACCACTTTTGAATAGCTATTTTATAGACCTGTAGCTCTTTTAGGCATTATTCGTGTGTCTGGCAACTTCTTCTGTAAGTACAGACGCCAGCACATACAGCCATACCAAACTACCGAATTTTTCCAATTGAATATGGACCTTATGCTTTTGTAATAAAGTTTAAAATATAGCGAAGAAATTTGACGGACTGTCGTAGCTTGATGTGCTGACCTCTGTACATAGGCTGAATAAATTGTACAGTCAACAGCAAAAGTAGATGATCAAAATCAGAAATTCAATACTTATTTACTAACACTAATTTATATAGTTTATTACTAGTTTATTTATTAAAAGTATGCGATTGTCACACACATACTTTTGAATCACTTCGACGCCACACAGTTCTGACGCGAACTCCGTAAATTAGTATTGAATTTCTGATTTTGATCATCTACTTTTGCTGTTGACTGTACTATACTAGCTTCTGCCTGCGACTTCGTCTACGTAGACGTCAGAGTTAAGCTGAATTTCTAAGTTATTCCACGAGGACTGAAAACGGGATTTATAGATATTCCGGGGGGAATACTACTAATAGAACTAATAATAGAATTACGTAATTTTCAAACCTATTTCTGTTGTTTTTTAGTTCATTATCGAGTAATAAAAGAAAACTACTCGGTTTAAAAGAAAATACGTGTGTAAAACTTCTTTAGCTCCATCTATAAGTATGTATGTATCTTTTTATAAAATAAAATTCATTTATATAATTTTTCTTTTGCAACTGGTTATGGGAGACAGAAAATGTGTGCTCACACCTCTCTCTATTGCCCGTACAGTAATATACAAAATGTAACTCTCCCTCATTCTATCTTCACTAACTTGTATCTTCCTCTCAACTTCCGTTCGCCTCGCCCGGTCACACTTTTCCTAACGCTTTCATCACGAATTCACCAGCTTACTCCCCAAGTCAAGCGTGCGTGTAGAAGTTTAACTTCAAAAAAATATTTAAATAAAACCTTTGAAAATCTCTTTTCACACAAATACTTGTGTAGATTGGTATTTTTCCCGACAAAACATTGGTTATATTTATTTAGCAAGAAGAAAATGTCATCATTGCCTTTGAAATTCAGAATACGACACAAAAGCTTCATAGTTCGTTATTCAAATCACATCTCACGTTTGCTTTGTCATTTCAAAATTTAATCATTCTAAATAATTTGCATACACAAAGCCGATGTCACAATAGTAATAAGCAAACGGCAAGTTTCATGGCAATCCAATTTCAATTCAATGCGCATTACTCGGAAACATAAACCTAACCTATTAATATTAATGTTCGAATTGTAATTACCTACCAGTAAAACGGTCAGCTGCACTTGGTACCTACTACTTTCTGTATTAAGACTGCGCCGAGCAAAATAAGTCAAAACAGTTGTCACTGTTAAAGTAATATAATCAATACCTTTATCATAATTACCATAAAAAATATGTAATGAATACCACAATGAATGTGTTAACAGATTATGGTTGGCAAAAAATAAGAATACTGTTTAATTTAATAAACAAAAATACGTAAAGTTGTACTAAAATCTTTAAAAAAACCCCGTATTTAGTTGAGTTTTGATAGTAGACTGTATTTTTTTTTCACAAATTTGAATTCATATTAAACTTTAATATTCATAGTACAATTTGTAGTTTTTACATTTTCGAAATGTCGCTTAGTTATTTTATTATACATTTTTCGCGCTGTTTTTAATCATACGCGCGTATGTATGTATGATTCAAAACAGCGCGTCAATTAAAACAAAAATTAATAATAAAATAACTAAGCAACATTTCGAAAATGTAAAAACTGAATATAATGCTTTTCTTGCAAAAAAAGTTGGCAACCCTACACGTGGTCTCGTGCCGTCGACTCTTCCCTGAATCACCAGACGCACTAAGGAATCATTGTTGCGGGTAACGTGTCCAAAGAATCTGAAAAAGAAGAATCTGAAGAATCTGAATCTGAAAATCTGTGCAATTATGGTATACGTAAATAGACGTTGCAAAGATAATATAAAATTTGAAGCATCCTGGAAAAAAATACACAAATAAAAACAATTCTCGTAGAATATAAACCGCTATCTCCTGTAATTTGGACCACAACCCACACACTACTCGAAACACAATGCACGGCTTGTGCCGCAAAGGATCCTAGCCACTCGTTACCAAGTTTTTATTCATCCATTTGTGCATGGCCTCCCTTTTCTCCCCTCTACGGCCACAATCAGAAGACTTCTTTGACACCGACTAGTTATCGGTCATTAGGAATATGGAATAATTTCTTTGAGAGACATTGCTTGTGTGGATTTTATTTTGTATTTTAGATTTTTCTTAGTGTTTTAAATAAAAACAAAATTATTCATTTGTCCATGATATGTTTTGCGATGTTGTTTAAGTACAAAAGTAAAGAAACAGTTCGAAGTTGATAAATTAATTTGAATGTAATTTTGTTGTATTCATATTTACAGTAGAAAATGTCATTAAATTAAAATATTAATTGAACAAAGATTAGATTATTGCGATCAGTACAATGTCAGTTTAATAATAATAATAAACCTTTATTTCAGACGTTTGTCCATTACACAAAATATACTAAAGGGATTGCATGAAATAAAACATCATACCCCTTTCCATAATAAACTAACATTAAAAAATACCGACGCGAAGAAACATTATTTACTGATACCAAAGAACCACGATAACTTAACATAACTGAAATAAACAGTACTTAAGCATTCGAGGACTTTTAAGCATCCATTTTTCCTCATCTATCTAAACAATGTTCCTGAAAATGCTTAAAAGCAACGTTCTATAGAATGTTCAGGCATTTTTAACGAGCGCAAATATTGTAGCTACGTTGTCGCTCCCAATGGAGCTTCCTTTATAATTTGCGTGGCTTGGAATTAATGATGTAAGATAAAATGTACTATACAGTCTTTGATGAACAGCTTAGACATTTTTTCTTTCTTTTTTAATTCGATCCCTGACGATTTGAAGGTATATTTTATAAATCACTAGCTGCCCGCCCCGGCTACCCGCGGGTAGCAAAGCATACCCATCTACATAGCTCCCAGTCACCAAGATTTTTTCCGCGTTCCTCATGAATCACTCTATCTATTGGTGAAACCCACATGAAAATCCATTCAGTACTTTTGGAGTTTATCACGAGCAGACAGACAGAATCGTCAGGAGACTGAGTTTTATAATATTTACTGATAGTAGAAGCATACCCGCGACACTCCATAGAAACGAAACCATATAATTGCCTACACTACTACTAAAATAACAGAATGTACAGATACGTGCGTGTGTGCGTGTATGTCTACGCGCCGCTCGAACAAAAACTCAGTTCCCAGAGCAATCGTTAGACGCGGGGAGAGGTGAGGAACGGTTTCAGAGGGAGGCGGAGCGTGTCGCTACTGTATAGTAGTACTAATATTTATACTGTGGTAGAAGGCTTTCATTGGGCGGTTGAATCAAGGATTTGATTGAGAAAGCGGTACTCCTGGACACGGTGCGTATTGTTAGGAGGTTCCTCTCTTAGAAATCACTGGGAGCTTGCACCCTGTACATGATAGCGGTGAGCTAAAATGTTTGTCTTTTAAATAAAATTAAGTGAAAAGTAATATTAGTACCAGCCTATTATTGACCCAATGCAGAATAAAAGCGTCTTCTTATACAGAGAAGACACAAACATTGATCACCACACTGCTCAAGGCGCATTTATCAAGATATGTTTAAAGAGCCGTGCAAAAAAAAAGGGTAGATTCGACAAACATAAAATTGGCATGTCTAAATTATCGTCTCAACCATAACAATAGCCGTCAACATTAAAGCCAACGCACCAACCCTTACGGAGACATACCCCATTAAAAAGTCCAACCTCAACACTGCCTGCAGCGTTCAAGAGAATGCCTCTTTTATATTTTAGACGTTATGTCAAGCAGTGAATATTCGTCGAGTAATGTGGATCCCTTGGAAATGAGCGCAGGACATCTTACGAACATACAGTCGAGGCAGATGAAAAGCTTTGTGGTGAGAAAGAATGATGCTTTTGTTCGTTACCCCAGATTTGAAAGCTGAAAGATTTTGCAAAAGAAATGTGGTAGTGCTTTCAAGCCCTGTATTTTTTCTTCCAAATCATTGGTCCTAAGGTCCTAGCCTTAGGACCAAAAAATACAATGACGTTTACTCCGTTTGCCCAGGCGGAGTAAATGTAACGTAAAATCGTTCGATTTTTGCATTGACTCAATTTGTTATTTTTCCTTTTTTTTATATTTGCTTAGGTGGTAAGTGTTTATAATAAGGATCAATGATGTCCATAATGATGGATGACCAAAATATGCAAAATAGTGTACAATTGCTGTGATGGCCTAGTTGTTAAAATAATAATAATAAACCATTTTTTTTTTACCTTAACCCAAACATAGGCTGGTATTATTACTAGGAATAATTGCCTTGATTTTCAAAAACCTAATTAGCTGAACAAAACCACAGTCAGTATGTCACGTTGGCGAAGTCCCAAGACGTAGCATTTGCTTTAATATAATTAGCTGTTCGACTAAGTTGAAAAGTCTGTAAATTATGGATGCGTTCAATTATAGAGTCCTGCTCCGGGACTGTTATCGTCCGTAATCTCACATTGTCTGCATAGTTTAAGAGCTCGATGAAAAATGCGAGAGGAATAATCGGAATAACGCTTTGCAATGGAATTGGAGATCTAAGATATTTTATTATTTGCATTCTCGAGGTTTTCAGGTCTCTTTGTGTTCTGCAGGGCCAACTAATATTTCACTAATTTTTATTTTTATTAATTTAAGTACAATGTGTTAGCCTAAAACACAGGTTTGAATTAACCTAGATCAGGAGGGTCGCTAACCTAACCTTTTTTTTTTGGTACGGGGTTGGAAATCCTCATAAATGTCCTCCAAAAACCACCCCGGTGTTCTATCTCACACCTACGTCGGGGGTCAACCTAACCTAACATTGTTGATTTCGATCCATCATAACTTGCACCAGTAATATAAATATTTTTGTTTTACTTTATTTTTAGGTACTTATTATATTTGTTAATATTATCGGGATTGTTATTTTTTCTCAGCTCTTGGGCTGGTTTCAGTTGCATCTACGGGCCGGAGCCAGGTAAATGCAACGTGTGGTGTGTTTTACGTTGAAAGCGTAGTGTGTTGTGACGAGTTGCATTAGGTCTTAAGGGGCTATTAACAACTTTTACAGATTTTAAACTGACAATCACGTCAAAATGTGTAGTGTAAATGATTTGAAAAAAATAAATGTTAAACTAGAACATTCTCTTAATCATTTAGTATGTGAATATTGTTGATTATATTCATATTAAATAGTTTAATTAACTCGTAAAGTTGTGTCTGACGCGGACTAAACATTGACAATCACACTAAATCTACCAGGTATAATTAAACGAAACTTACACTATCTTACAGACAATTTTATTATCTATCTTTTAATATACGCCTTTTTCTAAGTTAAAGAATACTATCTTTTATTTAATTTTTTCGACTAAACTTTAAGAGTTTTGGACGCAGCGCATACGATTCACTTAAAAAAAATCAAAAACAAAACATAACACTAATAAATTAATAGTACCTACTTACTAAACTAATAGATTCAAGTCAATCGCAAAAAGAAAACTGAAATTTATTCAAATTTTACGAAATAACTGTAATGATTTTTATATTAACGCTGATTAATATTATATCCATTCTAAGCATGTGTTTGTGATGTTAACTGAACTATTGAAACTGGATAGTAGCGTAGGTAACACATTTGACATAGTCAATTAGATAATTCCTTAGATTATGAAACAAAATGCAGACAGGCCGCGGGGAACACTGCGAGTGAAGCCACCAAAGCAAATACAAATTCAAAATCGAATACCTACCATCTCGTGTTTGTATTCGCATTTAAATTTTTATTTGTATTAGTATGTGTTTTTTTAACGATTCTTCGCTTCGTGCTGTATTGACTTGTGTCGGTACAGCGCGAAGCGAATTGTAGGTATTCGTTTTTCAATTTGTATTTGCTTTTGTGGCTTCACTCTCAGTGTTCCACACGGTCTATCTGCCTTTTGTTTCATAATCTGAGGATAATTCAATTATTGAATTAAGCATTGCCTTTCAACGTGGCAATGCCGTCAGTCTCTTGATGTTAAATGCCACTACTCTGAATTATTAAGTAAGTACTACTATTAAACTAAAATTCGAACACAGTAAGGCATCTACAAATTCGGCCACATCGCCGTCATCTGGAAATGTCGAACATTTCCAGATGACGGCGATGTGGCCGAATTTGTAGATGCCTTACTGTGTTCGAATTTTAGTTTAATAGTAGTACTTACTTAATAATTCAGAGTAGTGGCATTTAACATCAATAAGTATTCCTTCTACAGCTGATTTCTCTACGAGTTGATCAACCTCCTCATTTCCCGGTATACCAACATGAGATGGAATCCTCTGCAATCTCAGAACTCTATTGCTGTTGGTCGATTCTGTAAAATTTAAACAACAACTCGCATCCCACATAGCTATGAATTCACTCTCACTTTGCATAAGGTTCAATATGACCTTGATATATTTGACACTTTGAATCGGGTTCGAGTGCGAAGTGAGCGTCGAAGTGACGGAGAAATTACCTTACAGAATGCCATTTCTTACGTCATCTCATAATTTATCTGCCAAAATCTCCCTGTCAATTTAGTTTAACTCGCTGACACGTTCGAAGGGGTGGCGCTAGTGTACATTCAAATTGGATTCGATTGGAAGTTTGAAGGCCAATCAAGAAACTCACAGCGGATTCAGATTCGATGTTTAAAATGAGGTCTTACAGAGTCACAACCCTGCACTTAAACTTAGCCATGATTAGAGCTCTTCCAAGTACCTTAAACGATAATTTTGAAAACTAATACAAGTATATAATATTCGCAAGTCCCTCCAACAATATTGCAAAAGACGCAACAATCCCTTCAGACTCCCCTATTATAGTCACCAACAATAAAGTATCATCTATCCCTAACCATGGGGTATGGGTAGATGAAAAGGGTGTCAGATAATAATTTCGACAAGTTTCATATTACTATAGGTAGGTGCCTATATTATATTGGTATTTCTTCCTTTAGTCCCGATAGAGTGATATATTTTGTTGTCACTATGATATTCTATGGAGGGTACAATCATCGTAAAAAGGTTGATGTTGTATTGATATTGATTGGGGCTGTCTAGTGTAGTAATATGACGAATGATAGTATTTGCTTACGTTGAGAATAGGTACTGTCGAGACTAGGTGGTTAAGCCATATCTAACCTTATTATATAATAATATTACTATGAAATAAACATTTTTTGTTATTAGGGGGTTGAGGAGACGATTTTGATTATTAAATCATCATCTGGTACGTTGGGGTCGGCTTCCAGTCTGACCGGATGCCACTGAATACTAGTGTTTTAGGTACATGGAGCGACTGCCTGTCCGTGTGATGTCGGACGTAAAGAATAGCACCATCCCATATCTTCCCGTGGGTGTCGTAAGAGGGGACTAAGGGCCTTACCAGAGAATGGGCAGCAGCGTTCTCTGTGCCTTTGTAACAACCATACTGCGATCGCAAATCCACCTGCCAAGCGTGGCGATTATGGCAAAACCCTCCTTTGGGGAGGCTTATGTCCCGCAGTGGACGTCTGTCGGCTGAAATGATGATGATGATGATGATGACTGCCTATCTGGCCTCCACAACCCAGTAACTGGGTAACACGATACCCCTTGGTAATACTGGCTGTCAGATTTTCTGGCTTCTGACTACCCACAACGACTAACAAAAAAAACAAACACATTATAATTTTATTATTTTAGCAATATTTTATTTTAGTTGCATTTTGGGGGGTTTGGGGAGTGTGCGACGGAATTGCTTAATTTAATTCCGCCGAGCCCGTTCCATCATCGGACCACAAGACATACGGCGATGCGCCACCGGTACATGGTGGACATCCCACCCACACGCACGAAACGTTTTGGGAATACATTAATTGTGCGTACTGCTAAGAAGTGGAATTCCCTGCCTGAGTCTGTGTTTCCTGATAGCTACAACCCGGGAGTCTTTACGTCAAGAGTGAATAGGTTACTTCTAGGCAAGCGTGCTCCATCTTAGACCGCATCATCGCTTCCCATCAGGTGAGATAGTGGTCAAACGTATGCCTATGAATAGATTAAAAAAAAAAAAAATATTTTAAATGCGAATGTGAATTAGTTTGTACGCTTCACGACTAAATTACTGAACCGATCTAAATGAAATTTGGTACACACAAAGCTGGAACTCCAAGAAAGGACATAGATTACTTTTTCATTTTGAATCCGCGAATTTATCCACAACCGCGGTAACCGACATTTACAAGAACGAAATCTTGTGCATTCACATAAGAAATAAGTACATGGTATATTGGGTAGGCTTCAAAAGGTTATTGAGGTTTGTTTTACTCTTTATCTATGTTAATATAATAAAGCTGAAGAGTTTGTTTGTTTGAGCGTGCCAATCTCCGGAACTACCTACGGGTCTGATTCTGAAAATTCTTTCACCAATTGGGGTATTTTGGAATATAATTCTGTATGTTTTTTTTTTGTTCTAAGTCGCGAGAATAGTGCTAGTAGTAAATAAAAACCGTTTAAACTAAGATAAAGAAAACACAAATTAATATCTTGATTTGGCAATACGAAATTCACATAACGTAAGTGGTGGACGGAAGGTGCCATCATTAAAGTAGCTCTTCAACGAATAATCTACTACACCAAAATAAATAAGTAATCTACACCAAATTGATATCGAAGTCTTATAAAACCATCTCCAAAAACATAGTTCTTCGGACCTCGTCCAATGAAAACAGATATCGCGGCATTTTGCATCTGTTCCAAAACATTGCAATGGCGGGGAGTGGCTTTTTTTCCTTTTTTCAAATCGCCAGCCAGCTCCATGCCTTAACAGCGAACATTCAAAGATGCCTCGATTCTTTTAGGAGGCTAGTTACACCGTAGTGTATTATTGTCGTTGTTTGAATTTAATCTGCTTGGCTTGACCCGAACGTAAACGTAATGAACAGTTTACTTGAGTATAAATTATCTAGATATTGCATAGTGTTTTTCGCAAAAATGTGACTTAAGTAATAATACCAAGAATTACCCTTCTTCTGGCTTTGGCCTCTTCTCATACAGAGAAGGCACACACACAACTCACTCACTAGTGGACACTTGCTTGAGGCGGTTTGGTTATTTCAGACTTATATATTTTAGTTATAGTTCAAGTTTCCTCTAGATGTCTTTCTTCACCGACGTCAGTAACGACGAATAAACTAACTCTTAAATATGAAAAAAAAAACAACTGATTTCTAATAAATATACAGCACGATCAAAAGGATGCAACAGCAAGTATATTTTTTTTTTTTTCACTTTAAAGTGATGATTAAATAATAAAAAAAATCAGTGTGTACTTATGTACGCGCGTGAGAAGTTATACTTCTTCGAGTCACAAAATAGCAACGAAGGCAGTAAGTAGTTCAGCATGTACGTCAGAGATGGCGTTGTTTACAATTACTCCCGTGAGAATTTTGTGTGACGCTGTGCGCGCGCATCGTAAAATTTCACTCTCATCATTTTTTCATAACGCGCCTAAAGAAGTATAACTTCAATAAATGTTTCTCTAATTTTTGTAAACAAAAATTAGCCTGCATATAAATAAAAACATAGCTACGTTACGGTGTAAATGCAACCACGTCACAGCTACCCCGATGCAAAGTTGTATTGTAACGCAAAATGGAATTGTTGTGGGTTGCATACCATCGCTATACATATTTTCCAATTTTATCATTCTCACTTCTATCTAAAGGTTACTGTTGCATTCATTTTACTTTGTCTTTTCCCGTGTTTGGGGAGAAAAGGAAAAATTGCGGCGATCTGGGAGCGTCTAGGAGTTAGTGGAGAAATTGGATGAATTATATTCTTTCTCGTTGGTTTAAATTTGGTCGACTTGGGTGTCGTAAACGTAGAGTTATATTTTTAGTGGATAAAAAATATACCTAGGATTCAACTGTGATATTTTTATTCCGCTACCAGGGAATCATATACCAAGATATTTGTGCCTCCTTACTCTACTCATCCATAGTGTCATCTATGGAAACTGTTACTTTCACAAAATAACAACTTTTTACTAAATGCATAACATATAAAATGTATTGTCTGTCTGTCTAACTCTGAACGGCTGGACCGATTTTGACGAGACTTTCACAGGTATAGCTGATGTTACAAGGAGTCAAGAATCAAGTAAGCTCTTCAAATTCGTTTCCTAAAACTACTTGTTACTCAAAAAACAGTTGTAAAGGAGATTATATGAAACTATTTAAAATATGTAAAATTCTACCGATTAGTTACAAACATAAATATCTTCTGGCAGTTAACCACCATGGCACCCAGGAATATAACTTAACGCAAGTATTCAACAAACATAGTACACGATCTATGGCTGCCGGCAGATTCAATGTACCCAGAGTCACCAATTATTTTGGTGACAGGACCCTAAAAAAACGAATACCATACCTATTGAACAGTCTGCCGGCAGACATAAGGAGTGACACCAATAGAAACAGTTTTAAAAATAAATTAAAAACATATTATTTGGAAATTTGTTAAATTGCTACATATACATGTAACAATGTAATAATAATATGTGGGGACATTTTCACACACGGCCATCTGACCCCAAACTAGGGAGACCCTGTACTATGGGTGTCAGACAGCTGATATACATACACAAATACATTTTTTTTTTTGTATATACATACATATATAGATAAACAACACCCAGAAACAAGAATATAATAATATGATACCTATACCTGTAAGACTCACCAGAGCTCACAGTCAAACCATTTCAACGGTTTTGTGGGGCTTAGTTTATAAGCTATGTAACTTTGAACTTATAATAAATAAAAAAATAAAAAAGTCAAGAATCAGTGGAAGATACGGACAACGTCATCAACTGATTACGCATTAAAATTTGGGCCGGCCGAGAATTACTCCACCCCATTTCTACCCGTGGGTGTCGTAGAAGGCGACAGAGGGATATTAAAGTAAAATTAAATTATTTTTTTTTCTATATTTTCTCTACAAAACAAATAAAAATTACAGAAGACAACGTAATAAAATAATAATAATAAAGTTTATTGTATGACAGCTAGTTGAACTAAATTGACAGGGAGATTTTTACAGATAAAGTATGAGATGACGTAAGAAGTGGCATTCTGTAAGGTTTTATTATATATTCTTTAAGGATTTCCCCGTCACTTCGAACCCGATACAAAGTGTCAAAAATATCAAGGTCAGTTTGAACCTTATGCGAAATGAGACGGAATAGATATGTGAGATGCGAGTTGTTGTTTGAATTTTACAGAATCGACCTACGGTTCCGCACCCCTGTCGTAGTGCGTGAATTACAAAAACAACTAACAATAAAAAGCGGCCAAGAGCGAGTCGGACTCGCCCATGAAGGGTTCTGTAGCAGCAAGTAAGGTAAATTGCGGTTTACGATTTATGACGTATTCACAAAAAACTACTTACTAGATCTCGTTCAAACCAATTTTCGGTGGAAGTTTACATAGTAATGTACATCATATATATTTTTTTAGTTTTATTATTTTTTTAATTTAGAAGTTACGGGGGGGGGGGGGACATTTTACCATTTTGGAAGTGTTTAGAAAAAAATGATGGTAGAAACCTCAATATCTTTTTTGAAGACCTAATATCCATAGATACCCCAATCGTATGGGCTTGATGAACGAAATATTTTTGAGTTTCAGTTCTAAGTATGGGAAACCCCCAAAATGTATTGTTTTTTTTTCTAGTTTTGTGTGAAAATCTTAATGCGGTTCACAGAATACATCTACTTACCAAATTTCAACAGTAGTTCTTATAGTTTCCGAAAAAAGTAGCTGTGACATACGGACGGAAAGACAGACAGACATGACGAATCCATAAGGGTTCCGTTTTTTGTCATTTGGCTACGAAACCCTAAAAAGGAACTCAATACTTTGGTCATATTCTCAACGATGTCCTTTGTCATCATTGAGAATTTGAGCAAGGTATTATAAAGGTGAAAATATTTTATTCTTGGGAGTCTGGTGACCAGAGGATGGGCAACAGCGTCTTTCTGTGTACCATAACACTGTGACACCTGCTGCGATCGTCAAAATGCATCGGCCATGCCTGGCGATTACGGCTGAAAGTTGGGCGTTGCGTCTAAAGGTTGACATGATGATGATAATGGTTCTTATATCGGCCATAACAGTACACATTTTGTGAATATTTCGAGTGTCTACCTATTATGGTTCAAAAAATACAACCCAGTCACTGATAAATAGACAGAGAACGGAATCTAGTAATAGGCTTCCATTTTCGTACACTTTGGATACAAAACTGTACAAAAAATAGTGAAATAAATAAAAGAGCTCTTTCTTGGAAGCTGTTTTATAAGGAGTTATATTACATAGTGGTCGTGACCAAACCTTTGTTAGATACAAAACTGTACAAAAATGTGAAATAAATAAAAGAGCTCTTTCTTGGAAGCTGTTTCATAAGGAGTTCTATTACATAGTGGTCGTGACCAAACCTTTGTTCGAAGTTTTACCTCAACTTTTCTACGGTGTAGAAATCCAGACAAATACCTAAGTACTAAAGTAAACCTGCCCCATTACTCTTTACTAACAAGGGTCTCGATTTAATAACGCTCTTAGGACAAAAGCTGTAATTAGGTTTTTTCAGTTAAGTGCTCATTCACAATCCTACTAGTTGTTCAGTAATTGAACGGACTTTCTCGTAGATTGTTCCCGATCAAGTTAAATGCCTAATTTACTTTCTATTTGGGGATGAGAGCTTTCAATTAGAAATTAAACAAACAAACTGAAATAAGGAGTTTTAACAATACTGTAGGTAAGCTACAAGAATTTATCCAGGTACACTACAGTGTACCTGGATAAATTCTAAAAAGGCAGATAGACCACGCAGAACACTGAGAGTGAAGCCAAAAAACCAATTACAAATTCAAAAGCGAATACCTACAACGCGCTTGGTGCTGTACTGACAAGCGCGAGTGTTCCGCGCGGTCTATCTGCCTTTTGTTTCATAATGTGAGCAATAAGGCATCAAACAATTTCTCCACATCGCCGTTATCTGAGAAAGTGCCCAAGAGACTGGCGGCATTGCCACGTTGGTTGGCAATACTTATCCTCTGACCAAGGTAAAAACTAGCTCTTGTCTTGGATCACGGGAAGTGTCAACCAATGCCATCAGATGCTTTATTGCATTCGTTTTTTAGTTTAATAGTTATAGGTTTTTTTATTATTATTCGTGTAAATATTTTAAATTATAAATAATCATACTACTATCAAAGTCAATGTCAAAGTCAAATCATTTATTTCAATTAGACCATTATAGGCACTTTTGAACATCATATTGTAAAATTTGAATCTAGTTGCCCATTCCAAATGGTAGTTTCGTATGGAGAAGAATGGGCAAGAAACTCCATACATACTCTTGTAAAAAGAATATTGTTTACAATTTGCATTTACAAGAATTATAATATATTCTGTTACGTGAATACGATGTACCTTACATAAAAATCATATATTATAGTATGCACAAAGCATTACAAGTTAAGAAATGACAGGTAAATGATGTACAGACACATAGTGTTCACATAATTACAATTAATAATACAGTAGACGACCACTCTTAATCCAACAAACAATGAATAGTGTGTGAGCCAGAGTAATCTATTAAGTACACTAAATAATACAATTATAATTATATAATACAAGTACAAATACATATTTAAAAATGTAAAGTATAGTTTTAATTAGCAATCAGTATGATTTTGTCTAGACTGTATTTTGTCCTATGGAGCCGGACCAGCATGTTCCCAAGCATTCTTGGATATAATCCTCAATATCTTCCTTCGATACTACGACTAAATATTTATATATTTCTGAAAAAAAAAACTAATTATTTTAACAAATTAAGTTACTTGTTAAACGAGTGGCTATCAAAACATTTTGCAAGAATTTTAAGTAATTTTCTTATAAGTTATTCAAAATTAGAAATAACTTTTAGGAATAACTTTATAATCGTCAGATATTTTTTTTAGTTGAAGAATTATAATAATATGACAATTTGACAGCTTTGTACAGAAAATATTCCTAACCGCCCTATTTATTATTCAGTAAATGACAGCTTTAAAATGTACCTATATCTCTTGGGAGGACTGCTATTGTCTGAGAAAGTTATATTAATTTTTCAGATCACTCAATCTAGTTCAGACATAAATGTCTTGTTGAATAATGTAATAATAAGTTCATAATATTTAATTATTTTTTCATTAAACGAAACGTGAGTATTGTTACACATTATAGATTGAGAACATCGGATTAACTCACTGTGTAGTCGGGTTCGTCCGACTATTAAAACCGAATATTTAATTAAAGCATAGTATTCTAGCTTTTTCCCGAGATTAAGTTCGCGCCAATGTCGGTTATTGCGAATTATTAATGTTATTATTAATCAATACTACTAATATTAATATTGTTGTTATAAATAATTATTAGGTTATTCGTTGGCCTTAGTGTATTATTACGGAATGGACCTTTTTTGAAGGCGATACAATAAGTTTAAATATTGAATACATATTTTGTTTGTTATTGAATAATTCCCGGTACTTTCTTGACACTGTAGAGCAGAGCAAACACATTCATCCATTTTCACACACGGCCATTTGACCCCAAACTAGGGAGACCCTGTACTACGGGTGTCGGACAGCTGATATACATACACTCAATAGGATCCAAGCTACCGGCGGTCAGGGCTCCAGAGAGAGAAACCTCCTAACAATGCGGGCCGTGTCCAGAAGTACTGCCTTCTGAATCAAGCCCTTGATCCAGCTGCCTAACGAGAGCCTCCTTAGATGTTGGTCGAGGCTTTTAAGGCAATTAAGCCATTGGCTGTAACAACTATCGGCACAATGATCGCTGAGTCCACATCCCACATGTCGACAACCTCGCGGGCCAAGTCAAGATACTTTATCTGCTTGTCTTTCTCGACCTTCACGAGGTTCACGTCATGCGGAACTGCTATGTCAATAATCATTGCGCGCCTCTCCAATCGATCCACCACCACCACATCAGGCATATTGGCTACAATAGTCCTGTCAGTGATGATAGATCGATCCCAGTACAATGTGACATTGCCATTTTCAAGAACTGGATCGGGCACATACCTGTAGTATGGTACTTCTGATTCCACGAGGTTGTATTTTAGAGCAAGTTGCTGATGGATAATCCTGGCCACAAGGTTGTGCCTATGCAAGTACTCTTCATTAGCAAGACGAGAACATCCAGAGATAATGTGACGGATTGATTCCCCCAGTCTGTGACATGCCCGACAAATGTCAACCGTGCCATCCTTCACAATAAATTTCCGGTAGTTATTCGTCAAAATAACTTCGTCCATAATTGCACAGACCAAACCTTCGGTTTCTCCAAATAGATCGCCAAATCGTAGCCAGGATTCGGACGCTAAGAAATCCACATCGGGCCCGTGTAGGGCCCGGAAAAAGCGTCTGTGAAGCTCCTTACTCTTCCAGACCTCCTCGCGATCTTTAGTCTCAAGCACTACAGGCTTGCACCAGTTCTCTTTAGCCAAGGAAAGCGGGGTAAGGCCCTTGTCCACTGCAACTACATCTCGGTGCGTTCCCACGTCGGCTTCTAGGAAATATTCCCTGAGACTGCATATCTCACGGTTGTGCAGGGTCTTAGCATTTAAGAAGCCACGACCTCCACACTTCCGCGGGATATACAGTCTCATCACCGATGACCGTGGGTGATGCATCCGATATGCTGTCAACAATGTACGGACTTTCCTATCCAGGGCATCGAGTTCCGTTTGAGTCCATTTGAGTATACCGAAAGAGTACATCAGGACCGGCATGACCCACCCGTTGAAGGCGCGCACCTTATTTCCGCCTGATAAAACACTATTGTATACTTTCCTCAGGCGGCCAAAGAAGCGCTCCTTCAACGATTGTTTCATGTCAGCAGCATGATGCGCAACGCTTCCGCCATACCCAAATATTTATAGGTCTTAATTGAAGAGAGGGATCTAAGGTTTATGGAATCCGAGAGCTGAACTCCCTCGGATTCCACAATCTCCCCTCGCTTGACATGCATGACCGCACATTTGTCCACACCAAATTCCATCCTGATGGCGCTACTAAAAGTTTCTGTTACTTTCAGTAGCTCCATCAGCTGTGAACTGTTGGGGGCAAAGAGTTTTAAGTCATCCATGTAAAGAAGGTGAGATATTACCTGACCTCCTCTCTTCAACCAATAGCCTAGACTTGAATTCTCCAGCAGTGTGCTTAGAGGATTCAAGGCTAAGCAGAACCAAAGCGGACTCAAACTGTCGCCCTGAAATATACCCCGCTCAATCCTTATCGGTTCACTATTCCTCTGGATATGTCGACATCCTGGATAGCGAAGGACCGTCCTCCACTGCCCCATACACGACATCAGGAAGGTGCGCAGAGTGGCATCTATCTTATACAACTCAAGCACCCTCATGAGCCATGTATGCGGCACAGAGTCATAGGCCTTATTGTAATCTATCCAACATGTCGACAGATCCTTTCGGGATAGGCGAACCTGTTGGCTGATGGCCATGTCAATCAGGAGCAGCTCCTTAGTAAAGCGGGATCCATTCCTACATCCATTTTGAGAGGGAGACATGATACCGTTACTGTCTACGTGGTGGTTAATTTTAGCTCTCAAAATGGATGTAAAAACTTTATAGACCGTCGGCAAACATGTGATCGGTCTATAATTTTTAGGTTCCGCAGTACTACCTGATTTATGGAGCAGGTGGGTTATTCCTGTCGTCAAAAACTGGGGCAACGATCCTGATTCCAAGCATGACTGGAACCAAGACGCCAAACAAACGTGCGACCTTCTGAACCATTTGATCCAGAAGTTGTGCAGCCCGTCCGGCCCTGGAGACTTCCAATTAGGCAATGGACGGACTGCACAAGCTACATCTTGGGGGCTGATAGTGATTGCTCCCATTTCTGGTAACGCGTCACAGGCTCGTTCGACTTCCTGAGTCCAATCACCCTCAGTGTGCCTGACAGGCACCGACCAGATGTTGCGCCAGAACAAGTACATGGCGTCATCATCCGGCAGGCGCGTATCAGTCACACTTTGAATCGGTCGCTCCCAAGTCCTATAAACCCACCTTTCATCGCTCTGGAATGTGCGATTCTGAGAGTATCGTTCCGCCCGTCGCTTATACCTTCGAATACGGTATGCCCATGCATACACCTTCTGCTTCAGGGAGTCGATGCGCTCTGTGACCCAAGGCATATAGTCTCGAGGACTGATATCAGTCTTCGAGAATGCCTGCCTCATAAAGCGCATCACTCTTGGGCGAGTATTGCCCTCCCTAAAGCAGATTAATTTGCCGATGAGCACTCTGGCCTGACTAATGCGCCGCTCAATTCTGCACTGCCACGCCGGTACGGCAGGTTTGGTACTTTCGAATCGCACTCTCCAAAGCGCTCCTCAATTCTTCATTGCACTGGGTACTTACATGTGTAGCCATGTCATCACTCCCATCAGTAACTTGACTAGGTGTTGCAGTCGGCTGTGGTTGTGCCACTTCCACAATCTTCGGCAGGGGAGCAGTGATATGGCTTCTCTGCATTTCAGTTCGGAGGCGATCAAGTACAGTGTCATCCAACATACGGTTACGCTGGATTACCCGCACCTGATCCGATAGTCGTTGTGCTGAAACGTTGACAGCTGGCTCAAGCACCTGAAACAGAGAGAGCATCCGAACACGGTACGCGGTCAGATTACTTCCCCCCTCTGTAGCCCCATAGTATGCGCGCATGACATTTTCGTTGATAGTTCGTGTCCATCTCATGCGCTGCACACTTCCGCCGGGAGCTGGGACCCTATCAGAGACCGATGGGTCTCGCGGTCCTAAACAATCCGGCGGCCGGCGTCCTCCCCGTCGACGAGCAGGTGGTGGCGTCGTAGGCGGAGAGAAATACTCGTCGCTCGAGCTCGACGCAACTGCCGAGGCCGGTATCACAACACTCACGGTTGGACTGGGTTCCGGCGGCGGTGAGGCGGAGCTGAGCGACGGGTCCGGAGGTTGTAGGCGTGCTCGACGTACTGCTGCTCTCGTTATCATCCTTATCTATATATTTTCTTTATCTTGTACCATCGTTTTTGATTATATAGTCCGTATGTATCGATGATTATATACAATTTCCAATTATTTATGCAATATATTTGTACTATGACAGATGTCATGATGAGAAATTATTTTCCAAAAACTATTTGCGATGATTTTATGGGTATGGCTCACAGAAGTAGTAAAATTAATTGAATATATGCTCGTTATTTATAAAAAATTGTATCAGTATCTATTAATAATGTGTATATGGTATTTAATTAATATTTTTGTTGAACAAATAAAATATTAGATAAGTGACACATAGTGTTGCCAGCTTATTATTATTATTATTTTAGAGGTAAGTATATGGGTTGTACGTTGTTTCATAGCTAATAGTTTTATAGAATTTCGGTTCACATAATTTTTTTCTAATAATTTCGTTTCATAGAATAATCAATACGCAGAATACTTACTTTCAAGATTTTCAAATCATTGATTTTTGATTCACATAACGTTTATTGTTAGAATAATCATACCATAGAATAACAAATCAAATATTCTTTATCCTTATATTTTTTATTTAATATAAAACTTATTCCCAGGAATGGGACTCTCAGTTCTAACCAAACTTACTGCGCGTGCGTGCAAGCAACCACGCAGGAAAGAAAAAGAAAGAAAGAAAAATTGTTTATTTGAAACCTCGTACAGGTAAACCGAAACATAAACAAATGATACTACATAAAAAAAAAAAAAAAGACAACCTGTACGAGACCAAAAAGGCTCCTGTCTCAGCACAATGCTACGACATGAAATGTCGCAGCGCTGGTATTCTGACAGGGCCTTGCAGAGATGCCACGGGCGGCCACAGTCACGACTAAAAGGTAAATAAATAAAAAAAAACAAGATTATAATAATAAATATCTAACAAAAATAAGCAGGATAACCTTCTGTAAAGAATATGTAAACCCGACTTATCTATCAATTATATGTATAAAGTTATTAAATACAATAAATAAATAAAAGTACGCAATAAACAAATAAAAGTGATAAAGATAATTTTGCATTATTTAATGTTGCAACTATCTGCCAACGCCAGCGTTACCACAATGTTTGCCTTGTCTATGCCGCTAGCGTTGTGAGTGTTGTGACAGTGACAAACAAAGGGACGCCGACGCCGCCTCAAATTGACAACATTGATGAAAAGTGTTAGTCTATTATATAGTAGTAGTTTAAGTTCATGGATAATCATAAAATTATGTACCCTAATCTTTTATGTGTGGTGTGAATCTGGTCAGTGGGTCGTCTTAGTTTTCAAAGCGAAAAAGAGTTATACCATAAGTTAATGCAGAGTTGCGGACAGCTTCCTTTTTTACTTGATCTGAGGCAGCAGCAGGATGCAAGCAAGCATGCAGGATACAAGCAAGCATGTAGCGTGCAAGCAAGCATGCAGCGTGCAAGCAAGCATGCATCATGCAAGCGAGCATGCAACATGCAGCAGGCATAGTTTCTGTCACGGGTCCGGCGTTGCGGGGCTCCAGCGGTCCCACGCGAGCTTATCGTCGCAGATGGTATTTACGCTCACCGCCGCATTAAAACCACCTGCTCCTCAGCTCGCGGGCCGCCTCGCCCCTCCACGCCTACGCAGATTTAAATTACACTCTAGGGGTAGGGCAGACAAGACTACGTGGAGTCGGTTTCGCAGCGATTCGTTTCTGTCATTAACTTTGGTAGCACAACATATTGACTTTTTAAGAAATAAATTCCATGGAAAAATACAACAAACAAACAATATTCGTTAAAAAAGAATTCTACTATTTGATAAGTTTGTTAAACAAAAAACTGTGATTAAAAATTCATTGAATTGTGTTTCTGTGAAATATTTTTCATTAAATAGTAGTTCAAGTAAATAGTCTTTGAAACAATAATAATCGAAATAAAAATACGAGAACCAAATATTATGTTAAACATTTTCTGGGAAACGAAATTCTATGAAATTTCTGTCTGCGAAACAAGGGGACACCAAGTATATGTTATATTAGTTATATACATAGATATCACAGATATAGATAGACCTAGATAACGCAAGAGCAACTACTTCGCGTGCCTATTTTCGTGCCTAACTTACTATAAAAAATCGTTGGTAAAAAAATAAAGTACACATTTCCTTCCATCGGTAAGTCATTTTGTCATTATAATTACGCGTAATTAATTTAAAAAAACAATTATTTTTAATCTAATACCCTCAGTAATACCTGGCAATCACAAAACATTCGTATTGCAAAAAATGGCACGCTTGGTTTTCATACAGATCGTGATACTTGCGTTATCTAGGTCTATCTATATCTGTGATAGATATCCTCCGTGGTTATATATTTATGTATAAATGTAGGTTACCTATTATTGTTTATTTACCATCAACATATCATTATAATTTACACCATGCTAGAGAATGCCCAAGGCATTTAGTCCACCGTTGTACCTCTGTGCATGACCTCGTGGCTAAGTTAAAGCCGTACAGATCGATTGGTCAAAGGTTAAGTTTACTGTGGGGTCGGGCTGCCGACATTGAATCCATTTTTATCTTACAAAAAAGAGCTGTTAGAGCCATTTATAATCTACGTCGCCGCGATTCTCTTAGGGAACTATTTAAAAATATTAATATAATGACAGTGCCTTGCCAATTTATCTATGAAAATATTATGTACGTAAGAAAAAACCTACATTTATTTAATAAGGTTAGTGATAGACATAATATTAATAGGTACTAGAAACAAAGACAAAATAGCTCAACCATATTTTAGATTGTCTAAAGTTCATAAATCTTTTATGGGGTTCTGTGTTAAGTGTTATAACAAAATTCCTAGTGATATATTGCAACTAAATGAAAGAAAATTTAAAACATATATTAAAAGTACACTCTGTAAACAAGCATATTACAGTTTAGAGGATTATATCCATGATAAGAATGCTTGGAAACATGCTGGTCCGGGCTCCATAGGACAATCTACAGTCTAGACAAAATCAAACGGATTGCTAATTAAACCTACTTAATTTATACTTAGTATATACATTATATTTAATTCTTGCTTTGGGTCACACACTGGTTCATAGGTTCATAGTTTGTTGAAATGTATGGAGTGGTTGTCTACTTTTACAATAATTGTAAATAATAATATGTGAACACTATGTATCTATGTATACAACTTAGCTGTCATTCTTTATCTTGTAATACTTTGTACATACTTCAATATAGTGTTTTTGTGCAAGGTCCATCGTATTCACGTATAGTTATATAACTGTAAATGCAAAATATTGTTGTACACATTTTTTTTTTAAAAGTAAGTATGGAGTTTCTTGCCCATTCTTCTCCATACGAAACTACCTTTTGGAATGGGCAACTAGAATCAACTTTATATTTTTTTTTATTATGACGTTCAAAAGTGCCTTTTTAATGGTCTAATTGAAATAAATGATTTGACTTTGACTTTGACTTAAGCTACGCTAACCGCAGTCGGTTTATGGATGGGTGACCATCCCTTTCATACCGAGTTCCCTAAGTGCCTCGGAAAGCACGTAAAACTGTTGGTCCCGGCTGTCATTTGTAGATCTGTGGCAGTCGTTATGGGTATAGTCAGAAGCCAGAGAGTCTGACAACCAGTTGTACCAGAGGGTACCGTGTTACCCAGTAACTGAGTTGTGGAAGTCCGACAGGCAGTCGCTCCATGTAAAACACTAGTACTCAGCTGTATCCGGTTAGACTGGAAGCCGACCCCAAATATACTTGGGAAAAGGTTAGGCAGATGAACACCTATTATTGTTACTTTTTAACTACACACATCCCATGTTACCTCTTCACCACCCTTAATTGACTGGTAGAGAATGCACAAGGCATTTAGTCCACCTTTGTACCTTTGTGCATGAAGTATAAATAAATAAAAATCAGCTCTTATAACAATGCATAAATATATACCGATAATAATTCACAGTGGCATATGCCAAATAACCACGTTATAGTTTCATACGCCAGACCCAAAGGAAACGTCTTGTAGTGAAATTGACGTCCAGACACGTCTCGGCCCGATCAATTTGTTGGCTATAACTTAGACCAGACTAACTCCCTGAGGTGTATTTTAGCACTATATAGATAGGGTAAAGTTTACGATGGGTATACCTCGTGGGTACTGGTAGGTATAACGTATTTCAATTCACTTTAATTGAAATGTATTTATGTTTTGTTCAAATTAATAGAAATGTTCGTTTGTTTTGTTGAAATTAATAGAAATGTAAATATGTTTTGTTAGAATTAATGTACATAAATGTACGAATGTTTTGATAAAATTATTATACTTGACTCTCCCGCAGAACATGGTTACACGTTAATTTGTTGTAAGAAAGCGTCAAATTGATATTGCACTACATTTTCTGAACCTACCATTCAACATAGCGGTAATTTAGTAACTTTCTATCAGTGTGTTTTTTTTTGTAATCGTACATACTTGTATACTTCCTGAGACTACACACACACACAGTTTGTTATTATATTATCACTCACAAACACTTATTCGTAAGCAAAGCATTACCTATATCCACATTTTCCACTAGAACTAACACAAAATTCAAATTCCAACTGCAGGTACTTCTCGTAAGTGAGTTATTAAACTAAGTCTGCGATATATACTAATGAAGTACAGTCGGGACGGTGACATTGTGCAAGTTCGACAGATGTCTCGGACGGTTGTTGTACAAGTTTGTACCTAGACTTAGCCTCCTACTTCCCTCTTACACTATACTCGTAGACCAGGAGCCGAGTTTGCAAATTATTTCAAAAATAATGACTTAAAATTTTTGGATGATTAATTGACCAAACAAAAATATATTAGAGGTTATGTTTATTATAAAGTAAACCATATAAATAACATGTAGACAGATTTGTATATTAAAAACTCAGAGCAGATGCAACGAACAGCACCAGCGGCCATCTTATAAACGACGAATGACAGATGAACTTTTGACAGCTGACACTGACAACTATCAAAGTGACATTGACGTTTAATTTATAACGAAGAGTCCGAGAGAGTACTCTTCGTGAAATACTGACGTAAAGTCAGCCATTTTTATTTTTGTTAAGGAGACTTAATGTTTAGTCTCCAAACATAATAACTGGTATGCCCGGTTGATGACAATAGTTTCTAAACTAGAGAACCTATTAAGTTCTAATTCGGGCTTCCGATGGCTGACACATATGCGTCCAATGTCGGGACAGGTCTACTCAAACCTGTGTGGTCTTTCTTCTGAAGACCATCTCAGATATTAAACTATACCCTGTTCACAATAAGATTAGACATTTGCATAAACCTTTTTTACAGTCCGTTCAACCGATTTTGACTTATATTGCGTTGGTAGCATGACAAATGGCAACTGTAGTAAACAGTTGTTATTGTAACCACTTTTTTGCCTCTAATGTCATCTTTAAGCCTACGGAATAGAAGTCAAAATCGGTTGAAGGGACTGTAAAAAAGGTTTGTGTTTATGTCTAATCTTATTGTAAACAGGGTATAGATGGTTCACATATGATCTGATTGTTACAAAAAATAGTATTTGACAAGACTTTGGCTTCTGAGTTAGCTGTCACTAACCATGCCATTTAATACTATCAACCGGGCACTAAACCAGGCCCAGCTCTAGGCCACTGAGAAATTCGGGATGAAATAGGTACAGCTTTGCCAGACCTACATTGTTATCATATTATACAGAAGCAACACGAATATATATACAACTTGATTGAAAAATATATCCCTGGAGTTAGTTTTTCGTTCTTCACTATGAAAACTAACTACGTTTTGGAACGGACAACTAGCTTAAACTTTTTTGAATAACTAACCGATGCCTTGACAATTAAAAAGTACCTGCAATTGTATACATGCTTTAACTTTTGTGAATCAATTCAGCTGTCGATTATGGATACTAAACCATCGAAACAGCTGAACGATAATGATGAGTTAAAATCCATTGCGGACCGACCATACCACTGGCCATACTCCTGGTTGTATGGTTTAAAATTATACCACTCACCTAACCTAACGCAAATGTTCCATCAATAATAGAGGGGATTTGGCGCTCGGCGGCCGCTGCCACGGCACCGGTCGCTTTGCTCACTCGCCTTCGCGCTTAAATGGTCACAGTTCTAACCTAACCTAAACCATTTTCTCAGTGGTATACTTTTAGACAATCCATACCACCTGTTAAAATCTACATTAAAATATATTTTAGTAGAGTCAGCTCTCGACCTAACCCTCAAAACGCGAAAGTGCGACGGTCGCAAGCAGTTGTATTATGCACACGCCGAACTGACGCCGAACCCTATCCAAGCCTCCGGCGATAAACTGCTCGACACGTCTCCTTGTACAAGTTTCGATTGGATATTGGTTTTAGTTGAGAATATTATGTTGTAAATTGTAATGTAGGTAGTTCTGAAATTATGCCCGTCCAATAATTTAACTCGAGATTAGCATGAACATGTTAACTTGTAAGGCTGTTGAGAAATTGTGTTAGTAATTTTGTATAGGTACAAATATACAACTCATCTGTGCAATGGCGCCGTGTACACAGATGAGTTAAACTATCTATAGTACGGTAGTTTATTTTGTAAAAACTAGTTGATTCGATATTAGAGCTTATTTATGTATGAACAGCAAGTCAAGTCTTGACACTGGCAGTTAGGAAACAGAATACTGGTTTATACTGGTAAGACACCAGTACAGAAGCTCATGGCTAAGTTAAAGCCATAGAGATCGATCGGTCAAAGGTTAAGCTACGCTAGCCGCGGTCGGTCTGTGGATGGGTGACCATCCCTTTCATACCGAGTTCCCTCCGTGCTTCGGAAATCACGTAAAGCCGTTAGTCCCGGCTCTCACTTGTAGATCGTTGGCAGTCGTTATGGGTAGTCAGAAGCCAGAAAGTCAGACCACCAGTCTTACCAAGGGGTATCGTGTTACTCAGTAACTTGGTTCAATAGGCAGGTTCAATAGGCAGTCACTCCATGTAAAACACTGGTATTCAGCTGCATCCAGTTAGACTGGAAGCCGACCCCAATATAGTTGGGAAAAGGCTAGGCAGACCACCAATTAATTGAAAAACAAATAATTGAAGAAAATGGTCTACTTCTTCTATAAAGCAATTATGATGAATGATGGATGTCGTGATGGCCCTGTAGTTAAGGTACCCACCTCTAATGCACGAGGTAGTGGGTTAGTAAGTAAGTACGAAAGTGACTTTTTCAATTAAATAATGACGACACGGTCGGCGCAGTGGCTGAGCGATCGACTGCTGCGCAGTGTGTTGCGGGTTCGATTCCCGCCCAGGGTAAACATTTGTGTGATGAGCACTTGGGTTTGCCTTGTGTCTGGGTGTTGTATATCTATATATGCATGTATTTAAAAAAAAATGTATTAGTGTATGTATATCAGCTGTCTGACACCCATAGTACAGGGTCTCCCTAGTTTGGGGTCAGATGGCCGTGTGTGAAAATGTCCCCACATACTATTATTATTATTATTATACTATGTACCTTCTAAGTTACTGTTAACATCGGGGAGGGAAAACATCGTGAGGAAAAAATCTGAACTTATAATTAATATGAGCCTGAAAAAGTCAATCCATCTTGAGCAAGAGTGGTGATCAATGCTTGTACGCACGGCTACACATCAAGCTATACATTTCCAGTTTACGCTGAACTCGCATCGTATAGAATTACCTTAAAATTAGAGATCAGCTTATACTGGAAATGCATAGGTTGATGTGTAGCCGTGTGTACCTATTCTCTATGAGAAGAGTCCTTAGCCCTGCAGGAGGATAATCATAGGCTGGTATTCAATATTATTTAACCAAATAAAAAGCTTTATTAGAGTGTTACTACACCAATCGATCGAATTTATTAGGTACAAGAAAATTTGAAAATATACAAATCTTAAAAGTCACCAAAGTTTTTTTTAAAAAAAAGAAAACCGCCTTCAAAAACTAAAAAGTGATAAATAACTTTAGCACAGAACACACATTACTTTACTTTCGGAAGTCGGTGGCGGCGGCTTTGAGTTTGTTGTTTTGTATTGCCACCGACTTCCGAAAGTAAAGTAATGTGTGTTCTGTGCTAAAGTTATTTATCACTTTTTAGTTTTTGAAGGCGGTTTTCTTTTTTTTTGAAAAAACTTTTTATTTTTCGCTTTTTAGTGTTGCCTTAACATCCAAATCCATTAAGAAAAGGCGGCACACTTAAAAGAGATTGTAAATCCCCAAAGATTGAAGAAACTAAAACATCGTCTAAGTATTTTTTTTCGGAATTTGTTGATTTTCCCAAAAAGGGCCAAAAAGGGTAACCAAAATTGATTGGGGATTGATTGATTGCGGGAATTGATGGAACAAAAAAATAATTTTGCACATCCGTCTATATATGACAGAGCTATGCCCGAAAATACATACATAAAAAAAAATAAAAAAAAACAAACATTCGAATTGATAACCTCCTCCTTTTTGAAGTCGGTTAAAAATAATAACTAATATTATTTACAAAAGGGCATCCAAAAAAGTCGACCACATCGCTGTCAACGGGACACGTGACCAACAGGCTGGCAGCATTGCCACGTTGTATGGCAATCCTGATACTTTGACCCAAGAATAGACCAGCCTTCGGGTCACGTGAAAAGTCGACCAGTCGCTTGGCGATGTCACGAAAAACAATATGGGCACTCAGACCCCATGGCCTTATTAATGCCTAAGACCTCATAGAAACCAATGTTTTTTGTAAATAAATATGCGAATAATGTCTTCACTGCGACAAAAGAAACTAACATAGGTACAAACATGACGATATTGATCAAGATTATCATCAATCCTTCAGTAATCATCAATGAAAATCGTGGCTAGAATTTGGACCTTATGCAAGAACACTTCAAGGAAAGCAATGCTGTCAGGTGTAAAGCAACACATAGAAATTATAAATAACAACAAATGACAATAATGACAACAAGTCTGGGCCTCAAGTCTGCTATTACAATAGTGTCAGAATGGTCTATTATTGATTTTCATAATGACGCCATTATATTAGAGGATTACCAAACTTGTCAAAATCAACAAGTATGAAATCAATGATAGACCATTCTGACACTATAGTAATAGCAGACTTGAGGCCCTGGTCTGCTAGAAATATTAAATAAAAAAGACAACCGCTTTCAAAAACTAAAAATACTTTAATTTTGCACATGCTTATTTTATTTGCAGTGGCTTTGTTTCCCATTATTGTAGTATTGTTTTGCCACCAACTTCCGAAATTAAAATTATTTTCTACTTTTTTTAAAGATTTTTTTTCGCTTTTTAGTGCCTACTTCTTAACATCCAAAACGATAACACCAAGTCAATTAAGTTATCCCAAAATTTTCCACCCTTTGAGGTAGAATATTCTCATCATTCTTATTATTATTATTATTCTCATTTATTCATTTATTTACATATTTCATTATATTTTTAAATATTAGTAAAAAAAAAAAAAAAAAACATTAAAAAATAGTAGCCCACCGGTATCGGGAACAGGGTCCAAGCTACCGGTGGTCAGGGCTTCTGAGAGAGGAATCTCCTGACTATACGCGCCGTGTCCAGGAGTACCGCTTTCTGTATCAACCCCTTGATCCAGCTGCCTAACGAGAGCCTCCTTAGGTGTTGGTCGAGGCTCTTGGAAATGAGTCCATTGGCCGTAACGACTATCGGCACAATGACTGCTGTATTTACATCCCACATGTCGACAACCTCGCGAGCCAAGTCAAGATACTTAATTTGTTTATCTTTCTCGGTTTTCACGAGGTTCTCATCATGCGGAACCGCTATATCAACAATCATTGCGCGACGCTCTAATCGATCTATCACTACTATATCAGGCTTATTGGCAACAATAGTCCTGTCAGTGATGATAGATCGATCCCAATACAACGTGATATGACCATTTTCGAGAACTGGGTCGGGCACATACCTGTAGTACGGTACTTCCGACTCCACAAGCCTGTACTTTAGAGCAAGTTGCTGGTGGATAATCCTAGCTACAAGGTTGTGTCATGCAAGTAGTCTCCGTTAGCTAGACGAGAGCACCCAGAGATAATGTGTCGGATTGATTCACCCGGCCGGTGGCATGCCCGACAAATGTCAACCGTGCCGTCCTTCACAATATACCTCCGGTAGTTGTTCGTCATCATAACTTCATCCATAATTGCACAGACAAAACCTTCGGTTTCCCCAAACAGGTCACCAAAACACAGCAAGGATACGGACGCCAAGAAATCTACATCAGGCCCATGTAGGGCCCGGTAGAAGCGCCCGTGAAGCTCCTTGCTCTGCCATACCTCCTTGCGGTCATTAGTATCGAATACTACAGGTTTGCGCCAGTTCTCGTTCGCTAAGGAGAGCGGGGTGAGGCCCTTGTCCACTGAGACCACATCTCGGTGCATACCCACGTCGGTTTTAAGGAAGTACTCCCTGAGACTGCATACCTCACGGTTGTGCAGGGACTTAGCATTAAGAAAGCCTCGGCCTCCGCACTTCCGTGGGATATACAGTCTCATTACCGATGACCGTGGGTGATGCATCCGATTTGCGGTCAGCAATGAACGGACCCTCCTATCCAGGGCGTCAAGTTCCGTCTGAGTCCACTTGAGTATGCCGAAAGAGTACATCAAAACCGGCATGACCCATCCGTTGAAGGCGCGCACCTTGTTTCCGCCTGATAAAAGACTATTTACCACTTTATTCAGGCGGCCAAAGAAGCGCTCCCTCAACGATTGTTTCATGTCGGCAGCATTGATACCTAACGCTTCCGACATACCCAAGTACTTGTAGGTTTCGGTTGAGGAGAGGGATCTAAGGCGTATGGAATCCGAGAGTTGGGTTCCCACGGATTCCATAATCTCCCCTCGCTTCACATGCATGACTGCACATTTGTCCACACCAAATTCCATCCTGATGGCACTACTGAAAGTTTCTGTTACTTTCAGTAGCTCCATCAGTCGCAAATTGTTGGGGGCAAAGAGTTTCAGATCATCCATGTAAAGGAGGTGAGATATAACCTGACCTCCTCTTCTCAACCGATAGCCCAGACCTGAACCCTCCAGCAACGTGCTTAGAGGGTTCAAGGCCAAACAAAACCACAGTGGACTATCGCCCTGAAATATACCTCGCTCGATCCTTATCGGTTCGCTATTCTCCCGGATTTGCCGACATCCTGGATAGCGAAGGACCGTCCTCCATCGCCCCATACATGACATCAGGAAGGTGCGTAGAGTTGTGTCAACTTTGTACAACTCTAACACCCTCATGAGCCATGTATGTGGCACAGAATCATAGGCCTTCTTATAGTCTATCCAACATGTCGACAGATCCCTTCGGGAACGACGAACCTCTGCTGGTTAATGGCCATATCAATGAGGAGTAGCTCCTTAGTACCACGAGACCCGTTCCTACATCCATTTTGAGAGGCAGACATAATAGAATTTTTGTCAATGTGATCATTAATTTTAGCTCTCAAAATGAATGTAAGAACTTTATAGACCGTTGGTAGGCAAGTGATCGGTCTATAATTTTTGGGTTCCGCAGTACTACCTGATTTATGGAGCAGGTGGGTGATTCCAGTTGTTAGGAATTGAGGCAACGATCCTGACTCTAGGGCTGACTGGAACTGGGACGCCAAGCGAACGTGCGATCTCTGGAACCATTTTACCCAGAAGTTGTGCAGCCCGTCCGGCCCTGGAGATTTCCAGTTAGGTAACGGACGGACTGCACGAGCTATATCTTGGGGGCTGATGGTAATTATTATTATTATTCTTATTCTTCTTATTCTCAATATTCTGACACTATTGTAATAGCAGACTTGAGGCCCAGATGGGATGACCATAATGCCTTGGCAATTGGGTAGGCCTTTGGTATGGGACGCAACATGACGTGTCGACACTCTTGCGCCATCTCATCTTCCTAACACAACGTGTTGTGCCGGGGCGGCTGCTGCGGGTGCCAAAAACCTCAAACGGCGCAAATATAATAGCCTTCTTGGAAGCTATATATTTGAGCCGTTTGGAGTGAAAACTCTAGGGCCATGGGGTCTGAGTGCCCATATTGTTTTTCGTGACATCGCCAAGCGACTGGTCGACTCTTCACGTGACCCGAAGGCTGGTCTATTCTTGGGTCAAAGTATCAGGATTGCCATACAACGTGGCAATGCTGCCAGCCTGTTGGGCACGTGTCCCGTTGACAGCAATGTGGTCGACTTTTTTGGATGCCCTTTTGTAAATTTTGGTTATTCCGAAATGGTCCATGTTTCGGAATAACCCCCTTTCGAACAAAAAAATAATTTTGCACATCCGTCTATATATGACAAAGCTATGCCCGAAAATACATACATAAAAAAAAACAAACATTCGAATTGATAACCTCCTCCTTTTTGAAGTCGGTTAAAAATAATAACTAATATTATTTACAAAAGGTTAAAGGCAAACGTTGTTTTTATGTTTGACCATGCAAATCTGAATACCTGCACTGTAAAAAGTATTTCACAGTGAAAGTATTCCGATTTCGATCATCTTTTCTTTACTGGATAGTTTGTACAGTCAGCAACAAAAGTATATTAACACTATTACATTTTCATATCCTCTAAAAAGACATGAAAACAAATACGATGTAAGTAATGCTTTTAGGTTATACTCAAGAGTTTATTTTATCTTGATTTTCTATCCTGTCCGTATTTCCTTCTGCTCAAAAATTATGATTAAAAAATCTGAAGAATTATTCGACTTTCGTTGCCGTCCGTACAGTCAACAGCAAAAGTAGATGATCAAAATCAGAAATTCAATACTAATGAACGGAGTTCGCGTCAGAACTGTGTGGCGTCGAAGTGATTCAAAAGTATGTGTGTAACAATCACATACTTTTGATAAATAAACTAGTTATAAATTATATAAATTAGTGTTAGTAAATTAGTATTGGATTTCTGATTTTGATCATCTACTTTTGCTGTTGACTGTACCTCAAAGTTGGTCGCGTATGAATTTCATGAGAATATTCTACCTCAAATAGTGGAAAATTTAGGGATGACCTAATTGATTTGGTGTTATCGTTTTGGATGATAAGAAGCAGGCACTAAAAACGAAAAAAAATCTTTAAAAAAAGTAGAAAATAATTTTAATTTCGGATGTTGGTGGCAAAACAATACAATAATGGGAAACAAAGCCACTGCAAATAAAATAAGCATGTGCAAAATTAAAGTATTTTTAGTTTTTGAAAGCGGTTGTCTTTTTTATTTAATATTTCTAGCAGACCAGGGCCTCAAGTCTGCTATTACAATAGTGTCAAAATGGTCTATCATTGATTTCATACTTGTTGATTTTGACAAGTTTGGTAATCCTCTAATATAATGGCGTCATTATGAAAATCAATGATAGACCATTCTGACACTATTGTAATAGCAGACTTGAGGCCCAGACTTGTTGTCATTATTGTCATTTGTTGTTATTTATAATTTCTATGTGTTGCTTTACACCTGACAGCATTGCTTGCCTTGAAGTGTTCTAGCATAAGGTCCAAATTCTAGCCACGATTTTCATTGATGATTACTGAAGGATTGATGATAATCTTGATCAATATCGTCATGTTTGTAGCTATGTTAGTTTCTTTTGTCGCAGTGAAGACATTATTCGCATATTTATTTGCAAAAAACATTGATGTCTATGAGGTCTTAGGCATTAATAAGGTCCAGATTCTAGTAATGATTTCCGTTGCTAATGACTCGACTAATATTTGCGTATAAAATACAAACCCGAATATAATACGAGCAGTAGAATCTCTTTATGCTAATTGCACTATTGAAAATACCAATCCCTTCATATATTTTTACTTATAATTTCATTGAAAATATGAAATTCATGTATTTCAGACCACAACGATTTATACTTATATATTGCAATTCAACACAATAATTTCACAAAAAATTGCATTAAAATTTCAAAATTGTGCGAAAATAATCCACACTAATATTATAAATGTTTGTTGCGCTTTTACGACTACGATAGGCTACGGTCATGAACACCTAGAAAAGATTTAGACTACTTTTTATTCCGCGACTTCGTTTGCATCCACGGTAACCGACACTGGAGGAATTCGCTGGCAACAATTAGTACATAATCATTAAATTTGCATCTTTAGAATACACGAGCAAAAGGATACAAAACTGCACCTATGAAATCAACCGAAAAAACATTTCCGAAAACAAAAACAAAAAGTTCATTTAACCAAACATACTTCAATTCGAACTTTCAATTACGGAACGCCAAAAATTTCGACGTCCATCCCTCGATAGACGAACGACCTGTAAAAATGTTTCATTCCACCAAATTTTCTAGTGACACGCATGTACTCTTTGGCGTGACAAATTCAATCAACGCGGTGACAACACGTCCCGTATTTCGGGGCCTGTCCCCCGGGTGCCTGTTTCATTATACAACAATTTCATGCACACTGCGTGTAGATGAAATACGTTTTTAGACCGGTTTTTGTTGGTATTGATGCAATTTTGGACAAGTGTCACTGTTTGTGTGAACGCATTGTATTGGGTGTCATGTTCCGCTATGTCATTATGGGCGAATTTCGCTAATGATACTAAACGCGAGTAGCATATCTATCGTTGAATACGGAGAGATTTAGTTATGGCATTACGTGACTTCGTTCCAGTCACATTCCATCAAGAAAGTTTAGTTTTTTAATGAAAATGGTTACGTCACCTAACTGTGAGGAATGTGGAGTAGTCGAAGACATACAATACGTTTTGATGGAGTGTGTCCGGAATGGAGCTCTAAGATTTACCACTCTCGGATCCACTTATAATTATGATGTTGGAGAGTGTAATGCCATCCTGGCTTGTCCTTTATCGGATCAAGCCAGAATTCTGTACAAAATGGCATTTTTTGTTTTAAAACGATAATTTTGGCTGTAGTTAATATGTTGTATGTTGATGTTATAGGGCGACGTTATAGGTCAGCGACAAAGCCCTCAAAATAAAGAAAAAAAAAAAACGTTGAAGACCAGAGCAGAGCAGAGCTATTCCACAACAAACTATAAACACACTCCTACGTCCTACTCCACTAGCTTTTGCCCGCGACTTCGTACTCGTGAATGTCGGTTATCGCGGATGCAGACAAGATCGCGGAATAAAAAGTAATAATAATAATAATAATATGTGGGGACATTTTCACACACGGCCATCTGACCCCAAACTACGGAGACCCTGTACTATGGGGTGTCAGACAGCTGATATACATACACAAATACATTTTTCTTTGTAAATACATACATATATAGATAAACAACACACAGACACAAGGCAAACACAAGTGCTCATCACACAAATGTTTACCCTGGGCGGGAATCGAACCCGCAACACGCTGCGCAGCAGTCGATCGCTCAGCCACTGCGCCAACCGTGTCGTCAATAGCAGTAGTAGCACATGTCCTTCCCTAGGGTTCAAGCTATTTTCATATCAAATTTTATCAAAATCGGTTTAGCCGTTTCATCGTCAAAGCAGACAGACAGACCGAGTTACTTTCACATTTATAATGTTAAGTATAGTACATATGGAAGTACGGGTAATAATAAATATTAGTGAAAGTTTTGCTAAAGAAATTCAGATCAATACCTGGTTTTTTTTCTGCCTATATTTTCCCACTGCAGGGCAAAGGCCTCTCTATTCTCCTTCCACTTCTCTCTCATAGGGGCTATTTCAGACCAGTCTTTGTCAAAAGAGTCTAGATCATCCCGCCACCTCCGCGACCGGACCAGCTGCGATGTCGCTAGCCATGTAAAGGGACCCATTGGGTCACGCGTTTGGCCCAATGATCGTCTGACATGCCAGAGATGATGTGTCCAGCCCAATTCCACTTCAGCGTGACAGCTTTTCTAATGACATCAGCTATTTTTGTCATGGAACGGATGGTAGAATTCCTAACCCGGTCTTGAAGTTTTATGCTCAGAATACTCCGTTCCATAGCTGTAATGACTTATGTATGACTTGCTGTATGACTTAAATATCTGGAATGACTTACGAAAAATCGTTTTAACATTGCAAACGCGGTAATTTACCCACCGTTTCCGTTTTCTAGCATTATTCATTTCAAAAACCAAAACAAAGATCGTTATTTCGTCATAAATTGATAACCATATAACGTATTTTTTTACTTATCTTGTCTACAAATTAAACAATAAACAGCATTTGTTTGATTTGTTACTAAGCGGTAAAAAAAGGAAAGAGTGGGAAAGGGCAATGGCATCTATTGCCTCGTTAAAACGATTTTTTGATAGCACAGGTTTTAACACGCCCATTTTGTTTTGTTTGAGATAAAACCTCAAAGTTAAATTTCGACAATGGCATCTATTGCCTCGTTAAAACGATTTTTTGATAGCACAGGTTTTAACACGCCCATTTTGTTTTGTTTGAGATAAAACCTCAAAGTTAAATTTCGACAATGGCATCTATTGCCTCGTTAAAACGATTTTTTGATAGCACAGGTTTTAACACGCCCATTTTGTTTTGTTTGAGATAAAACCTCAAAGTTAAATTTCGAAGAGTAAGTTAAAATTACATTTTGAAGTCTCCTCACTCTTTAGAATTGATTGACTTTGCAACATGTTCAGAATAAATAAACAGAAGCAAGGAGTAAATGGATGGCCTTAATAATATTGACAGGTATTCGTTGAGTTGCCTATTAACGAAGTAAAATGATACGGCATAAAAGTTTTATTTATTTTTTATTATCTATTTGACATTGTGCTATGATTTATTAAATTGATTGACTGTCTTGACTGTGATAATCTAATAATCTGATAAATTTCCTAATGTAATGTAATAATTTAATACAGCAAATTGAGAATGTAAATTATGATTATGATATGTATGGTCACATTTTTTTTAACTTTTTTATCTAACCTAATTAAAATATTTGCACGACTGATAAGTCGAATATAGTGAGTCCTGATTAATTTTACCACCTCATTGTATACCTATATTCTGGCAAATAAAATAATTTCATTTCATTTCATTTCAAAGGTGCTGTTAGTTGAGATTAGTCGTCTCGTTACTGCCATAGTTTCGAGATATCTTTAATTTATTTTATTATTTTGTATCGCTCTGCACTTACATTATTTACACATATAAGTACATAGAAGCAACAAGAATAATGTAACCAGGATTTTGTGAAAACTTCATTGACAATAGTGTCCGTGGGTACAGTTTCTTGCTCGTTTTTCTTCAGAGAGACCTACCTACGTTTTGGAACGAACAATTACCTTCAACTATTTGACTAACTAACCGACCTCCTCGACAAATTCAAAAGTGCCTCTTAATGGTTTAATTGAAATTAATGCTTTGACTTAGTCTCTGATAATCAACTGCTTAAGACTGGTTGTCAGACTTTCTGGCTTCTGACTAGGTAGTCAGAAGAAGAGAGGAAGGAGGAGGAGAGTCTAGAAGCCAGAAAGCTACAGTGCTTTGACAGTTGTTATAGGTATAACAACTGTCAAAGACCTACTAATGACAGTGGGAACCAACGGAAGGGTCTCGGATATGAAATGGATGGTCACCGATCCCCAGACACACCGCGGCAAGCGTAGATTAACCATGACCGATTGATCCGGCTTTAACTTACCCACGAGCCCTTGTCAAAAAATACTAACTTTATTTAATAAAAGTTAAAAAAAAAACCGCCTTCAAAAACGAAAATGTGATAAATAACTTTAGCACAGAACACACATTCCTTTAGTTTCGGAAGTCGGTAGCGGTGGCTTTGTTGTGTTGTTGTTTTGAATTGCCACCGACTTGCGAAACTAAAGTAGGTAATGTGTGTTCTGTTATAAACTTTTTATTTTCCGATTTTTAGTATTGCCTTAATATTCATATCTATTAACACACGGCGACACACTTATAACAGAGATTGTAAGTCCTCTAAAGATTTAAGAAACATATATGTAATTTTTTTGGGATATTGTTGATTTTCTCAAAAAGAGCTAAATAAAATCTCCTCCTTTTTGAAGTTAAATAAAAAATAAAAAATATAAACATCCGAATTGATATTCTCCTCCTTTTTGAAGTTGGTTAAATAAAAAATAAAAAATATAAACATCCGAATTGATAATCTCCTCCTTTTTGAAGTTGGTTAAATAAAAAATAAAAAATATAGACATCCGAATTGATAACCTCGTCCTTTTTGAAGTCGGTTAAAAATCACTGTTTATCTGTGTTACCTGTATTACCTGTGCAATGAATAGACTTTATTTTGTTTTCCTAATACGCCAAATAATCAAAATATATCATGAACTTTACGCACCACACTTTAATAGGTAACCGAATATTGCGTGTAGCTTACCCGCGTATTGTGGCTTCAGCTGTATTACCGATACAAATATATACCGACAATATTGGGTATCCGCAACATATCTCCTACTATTATTATTCTCTGGTATGAATTTATATTTATGTAGCAGGAATATTGTCAAACCAGTAATATTATAATATCACTAGTGAAATTATAACTTCACGAAACCGCCTCCATTTCTTACAATTTTACGGGCGCATTAATTCAGTGATATTATATTTCCACTGGATCCGACTTGGTTAGGTTAACCTTCATGGTTATATTTTTTTTACCCTTAAAACACCTCCGGGTCGTATCCGACACGGTGACTATTATCACCACCAAAACAAATATGGCGTCAACAGGACCATGTCCGATAACAGGCGGTCGACAAAGTTTCGTGCAATCACAATTTCACTGGTTTGACAATATACCTGCGACATCTACATTATGTATGTATGTTCGAGATGGTATATAAAGTCTTATACCTGGGCGATCGAGCTTTGCTCGTTATTTTTCATGTTTTAAAAAAAAAAAAATAATAATAATAATCTTTATTGTTCAGAAAAATACAGAAACAAGTAAGATAAATCACTGGTCTCCACACTAGGATTCCCTGTGTCGTGGAGGCCAGTCTCTTTCATCATGGTTCAAAATAAAGTAAAAATACAATGTTACATGAATAGCAGAGGAAAAGTTCAACAAAAACAAAATTATAATACCTGGCGTCTTGCAGTAAATTGTGTACAAAAGCGTAAGTAGTGTGGTGTACTTGCATGTATGTGTGTGTGTGTGTTTGTGTGTGTGTGTATGTGTGTGTTGGGTGTTTATGTACGAGCATGCATGTGTGCATGTCACCAGACTTAAATATTTCATATTCATGAAATGAAATGAAACCTATAAATCGATTTATTGCCCCCGAAACCCCCTACAAAATTTCATGAAAATCGTTGGAGCCGCTTCCAAGATTCAGATTATATATACAAGAATTGCTCGTTTAAAGATATTAGTTAGATTAAAAATATTAGATTAGATAGATAGATACTATTTCACTTGTTTTATTATTGACATATACTCAAACATGAACATTGTGAACTCTAGCTTTGATTTTAATTTCTGTCATAAGTATTTTTTATTTTTTCTTTACTGGCCAACCAACAATTGTTTACACTGTAAATAGTTAAATTAATATTTACCATTACCTATGGATAGTGTAACAATTTCTTACAGGTTAGCACCGTATGCCCCATAAACATTTAATAAAGATATGCCACAAGCACTAAATTATAACATTAATACCTATATAACTATATATATATATCATATATATCCATATCTTCCCGTGGGTGTCGTAAGAGGCGACTAAGGGACTTACCAGAGAATGGGCAGCAGCGTTCTCTGTGTCTTTGTAACAACCATACTGCGATCGCCAATCCGCCTGCCAAGCGTGGCGATTATGGTAAAATCCCCCCTTGGGGGAGGCCTATGTCCAGCAGTGGACGTCTTTGGGCTGAAATGATGATGATGACCTATATAACTAAAATTAACAAGTTTATGTGATGGATTATAAAGCTAATATAAACAGTAAAAGTAAGATTAAATACAGACACAACAAAATGTGAAAAAGGATTAAAAAATAACATAGATTACACATTGCTAGAAATTATCCTATGAAACTTGGCATATGAGTCAAAATGCACGTCAACAAGATATCTGGAGCCTTTTAACAATTTGCAGAGACGAGGAACAACAGAATTGGCACCTATTGTTCTGCGGAGTGGAAGGTGTAAAGGAGTAATGGGAGCACGAGGGAGTCTAGCAGGAGCTCGAAACTGAAACTTGGATAGCAATAGTGGACAATCAATTTTGCATCGGAGTAACTTATATACTAATATGGATTCAATCATTATTCTGCGTTTTCCAATGAAACCATCTTAAAATAAGATAGTCGGGTCTTCTCTAAAGACTTTGTACACTATTACGCTAGTTACGAAAAGGGGCCGAGTTTTCTTGTCCCAGGTCTTCTCGCTAATACAATACAACAGTAATTATTATAAATGAGCACTGAACAGATTCTGTAGGACTGAATGATTCCAAAGTTGTACCAGCGGCTTCGCTCATCATACCATCATCAACCACCCTGCGGCACGATGGACCGACGATTTGATGAAGGTGGCTGACTGCGGACTGATGCGGGCTGCCCAAGACCGGGTTTGTTGGCGATCTCTGAGGGAGGCCTACGTTTAGCAGTGGATGGCAACAGGCTGATATGGTGATGATGAGGAACTGTGAAGCGGTTTGGCTCACGCGGCCCTAAATAACAATTAAGGAAAGGATTAATGTTACTGGATTTGGATTCCGCACTTTGCCCTTAGCTAACTAACTTAACTCAGCCATAGTACGTATACAAAGTGTAACGTTAAACACGCAAAACCTCAGACACCCCAAATGAATTTTAATTCAGTTAACCTAATTCTGAATAAAAAAAATAACAAAAAAAAAATTAAAGGTTTTATGGGCTGTTTTAGTTTCACCAAGACTCATATTTGCATTGAAATAAGAACTATTATTATCACGCGTATGAGAAAATTTAAATTGGACGACAACCATTTTGTGTTTGTTTACCTATTTTGGCAGGTTTGCGCACGTGATGGCTTGACTTATTAATAAATAGACAGGGCAACATGTATAATGAAGATTTTTTGAAAAATGTGACCTATATTAAAAAGTGGTTCAATTGATTCTGCTCGTTATTCTAATCAAACTACTTTCAGGTTTTGCGTATTTGACGTTACACCTTGTATAGGTTCCCCGACCTCGTACCAATTACTTTCAAAAATATTTAATGAGTTTTAGCTTCGCTACGATTACTAGTATAAATATTTTAACATCTGCTTCAATTTTTTTCAACATTCAAATTTTGAATCATAAACACGCGCACCAACTGTCACCAACGATCACCCGTTTTTTATAAAAGCAAAATGGTCGGCGTCTAAATATCACTGGCTGTTTACACGAACGATTAAAAAAAAAGGTTATATTTGTAGGCTATCGACGACATCCGTGCGGTGATTATGCCTCGCGTAATGGCGATAAATAATTACGCGACACGTGACGCGCGTAATTGGAGCCTATACTACGTAATGTGCGCTTTTAATAGGCACTCGCAGTGAGAGAGTAGGCGGAATTAATAAGTACCTACTTGGATATCTGTCACAGATTATTATGAGGTCTCGGGTAACCAGTGGATGCAAGCGGCGGATAGTTGGGAGCGGTGAATGGTTATACAAATCTCGCAACCTAGACCATAGGCAAAGGTGGAACACCGCGGTGGTTTTAGCCGGTATGCATGCCTCTTCGTCACCCCCACGATGGAGGAAGTACATGAGGATTTCCACCCCATAACAAAAACATTGGTCGTTGTGGCGTTCAATGGGGAAAGCCTTTGTTCAACAGTGGACCTCTTTCGGCTGATGATGATGATGATTATTGTTGTAAGAAATAAAGCGGGTTTTCTAGTTTTTAATTATGATTCAAGATCGTGAAGGGTCGCCAGTACTATGTCATTTTGACATGACTGAATTTTTGAGAATTTACCATAGATAGATAGAAGAATACCATTATCATTAAGTGCTGCACAGAAACTAGCAAAAACTACGCATAACCGTGTAGTTACTAGAATCAATTTCGGACCCTTTTTCAGATGTCAGGTTTTATTATGATATAGTTGTAAATATTTTTTTCAGTATAAACAATACCCTGGTAGACATTTATTAATGGGCCCGCCACACTATTGTATGTCAGCTGGGATAAACTGAACCCAAAAAACAGAAAAAAAAAAAATTGGGTCATGCCCGCCACTCTATTCCCAGCCGAAGTCAGGTAAAGAGATGGTACAGGGCCCTTCTAGGGCAAGCAGTGCCTCTTGTTTTTATTCCCAGTTTAGGCAACGTAATATTGGGTTTTTCCATTACGAATTTCTCAGTAACTATACCCTGTTCACAATAAGATTAGACATTTACAAAAACCTTTTTTACAGTCCGTTCAACCGATTTGGACTCATATTGCGTTGGTAGCATGACAAATGGCAACTGCAGTAAACAGTTGTTATCGTAACCACTTTTTTGCCTCTAATGTCACCAAGCCTACGGAATAGAAGTCAAAATCGGTTGAAGGAACTGTAAATATGGTTTGTGTTTATGTCTAATCTTATTGTGAACAGGGTATAGTAAGTTTAAAAATTGGGACAAACCCGCCTCACTATTCTAAACAGCAACTGGAACTCCTGAAAGCCTGAATCGACAGTGGCGACCACCAGAAAAATGTCGAGGTAATGAAGCTATGGACGAGTCTCGGAGATACGTTACAACTGTCTTGGATCCCGCAACGAAATTAATCAGAAAAGAACAGCGGAGGAGTAAGAAAAAAAAACATATTTTTCATTTCCCTCAAGATCAAGCAGGAGACAGAACAGAACTGGGCCAATAGGCAAAATGGAGCGTTTGGAACTGGGGGAAGACCAGTTGCCGAGCACCACGAATTACAATTAATAATACTAATAATGTTTTATTGACATAAAATGGGTTGCATCATAAAACATATGAATCCCCTGGCCCCTAAATTAGTTTTAACTGTATCATAGGGACCTGCAGTGACTTCGCACAAAATTTGTTGTTATAACATGATGTGAAAAAAAAAACAAAAAAAAATTTGTGAATAGAAAATAAACATCTATACTTAATATTATAAAGCTGAAGAGTTTGTTTCTTTGTTTCGTTGAACGCGCTAATCTTAGGAGCTACTGGTTCGAATTGAAAAAATCATTTTGTGTTGTATAGTCCATTTACCGAGGAAGGCTATAGGCCCATGCGAAGCCGGGTCGGGTCGCTAGTTTTACATAAATTATGTATGTATAGTTTATATATTCGTAAGTTTATATCTTTTTAACTTTTTTAATATATTTTTTTTTTCATATGCACCTGCCATGTTATCTCTTCACCACCCTTGGTTGACTGGTAGAGAATGCCTAAGGCATTAAGTCCGCCTTTGTACCTTTGTGCATGAAGTATAAATAAATAAATAAATAAATAAAGACAGAAATTCCATTCCACCAACACGATGACACACGGTGACCTTGTGGAAAGACTGATTATATCAGACTTTCTGGATTCTGACTACCCATAACGACTGTCAAAGATCTACCAGACCAGACAACACAAACCGACTGCAGCTTTACGTGCTTTCCAAGGCACGGAGAGGTCTCGATATAATAATAATAATACATAATAATAATAATCTTTATTACACAAGAAAGAGGTACAATATTGTGTGAAGTCCCTGAGTCCTGTGCTAGGTGATAAACCTGTGTTACAAGAGTCAGTGCCCTCTCCCACTAGGAGAAACTACAGAATCTTATGCAATAAGATTTAAAAAAAATAAAAGAAAAAGTCACAACTATAATAACAAAAAGAATAATAATAAAAGCGGTTAGAAGAAGCCTGTATTGAGTATTGCGACTGTGTGTGTGTATGTGTGGGTGAGTATGTGTGTGTAGGTGTATGTGTGAGTGTGAGTGTGAGTGTGAAAGTGTGTGTGAGTACCTGTCATACGTTAGCATTAATGTTACGAGACAGATACAATAATATTCTCTGTTTCGTCGTAGTTCAGCGACAGTAGCCATGGCTTAAGACTCTGCTTGACTTTATGCAGGGTTAGTTTATAAATTGAAAGCGTTTTGTTTATTTTATTATATAATTGAGAGCTTTGGGCACGATAGTGTCGTCGCGCAAGTGCAGTACGACATTGAACAGATTCACAAATTGGGAAAATGAAATGGATGGTCACCTATCCACGGACTGACCGCGGCAAGCGTACCTTAGCCATGATCGATCAATTCGTACGGCTTATACGAAGCCATGAGCTCTTATTATATTGTTATTATTATTCAGCAGAATAATAATAACAATATAATACTATGTGGGGACATTTCACACATGGCCATCTGACCCCAATCTAGGGAGACCCTGTACTATGGGTGTCAGACAGCTGATATACATACATTTAAATACATACGTATATAAACAACAACCAGACACAAGGCAAACACAAGTGCTCATAACACAAATGTTTACCCTGAGTGGGATAGAATGTCAGCGTCGTGTATATTTGCCTGACACAATCATGCTGACCTGGACTCCAATTTAGTGCAACCTTGAAACGCACACCGCACTTTGTTCAATCTTTATTTGATTTGTTTTTTTTTTTTGTTTAGATGTTACCACTTAGAAGAATTAAATATGTACAGAGCTTAAAAATAAAAAAAAGTAGGCCAAAAGACTAGCAGCATTACCACGTTGAATGGCAATGCTAATTCTTTGGCCCAAGAAAAGGCCAGCCCTCTGGTCACGCGAAGAGTCGACCAACCGCTTTTTTTTTTTTTTTTTTTGTTTTTTATTTAAAACATAACAAATACAAATATCACTTACACAAATATATCACACAAACCATCGCGGGTTTAGCCGTGATATATTAGGCACATCAAGCTCGGCGCACTTCTTACATATTATTATTAGTACCCACATATTCAAATTCTCAATTAACTTATAATTTCATGAAATGTTTTTTAATACAAATTTACAAATATTTTTGTTTAATACATTTAAGGTTTCGATAGGTAGGCCATTCAAAATTGATGGCAGCATGTATTCCCACGTCCGTTGTCCGTAAACATTAATAGATGGGGGTATCTTAAAGGTAGGTATGAACTGAACTACTATAAGCTACGGCTTAGAACTGTCTATAAGCGGTTTTTGTGTTGTGTTCTGGGTGAACTAAATGTTTTATCTATCTATCTAAATTAGAATGCTATCGTTCTTAACAATACGTAAATTGCCTCTGACGAATTTTGTCACTAATCTCTTTTGTTGACCGTACACATATAGCCCGTAGGCTGTGTTACCCATATTATATTCCCCACATATTTCAGAGTAGGAGTACAGACTTATAAGTCGGCAGTATTTCTATACTAATATAGAATGCTGAATAGACGGTTTGTTTGTTTGTTTTTTGTATTAACGCATTAATTTCTGAAACTACTGCTATGTTATTCTGTAGGAACTCACTCCAGTTCTCACTTCTGATTCCGCGGTGAAAACTGTTTTAGGTATTCTGTAACTCGATAAAAAAAGCTTTTTACAAAAAAGACAACCGCCTTCAAAAACTAAAAAGTGAAAAATAACTTTAGCACAGAACACACATTGACTTTAGTTTCGAAATTCAGTGGCTTTGTTCTGTTTGTTGTTTTGTATTGCCACCGACTTCCGAAACTAAAGTCAATGTGTGTTCTGTGCTAAAGTTATCGGTTTACGTTTGCCGGAGTAATCGCGTAACAAATCGCGCACATACTTAATGTAAATTTAAGACTTATACGGTTTTCTCATGGATGCCATTGTCAGAACCGGACCAAATTAAAATGGGACCACACGGGAATCACTAGCTTTCAAACAAAAAAATAATCATCAAAATCGGTTCACCCAGTCCAAAGAAATCAGGTAACAAATATTAAAAAAAAAAAAAAATTTTGAAGTCTGTGGAAAACTACGCTAGCTTCACTGAGTGATAACGTAGGTGAAGCTAACTATTATTACGTTACTATTTTAGCGCATACCAAATACTTTTCACTTCAGGTAAGTGAAATCGGAAATGAGATAGGATTCGAATTCGCGGGTGAATTCTTACAGAATCGCACTGCTGGTCCGATTTTGAAAATTTGCTAATAGGAACATAGCAATGTTTTCAGTCGTTTTTTTAATGGTATAACGGAATTTACGCGGACGAATGCTTTTGAAAATTATTTTACTAATGGGAAGCTTCGGTATCCCTGAGTGCTTTAGGTTATTTTATTTTATTTATTATTATTTTTATATTAAAATATGGATTTGTAAGAAAAAATATGTGGACGAAGTCGCTGACAAAATCTAATATTTTATAGGAGTGTTTGTGAGTTTGAATGCGTTTATTTCTATTGCAGTTTGGCAGAGGTAAATAATTAAATATAGCGTACAAAACGAAATATTAATGTGAATAAAAAAAACTGAAAATTATTTTACTAATGGGAAGCTACTACGGTATCCTTGAGTGCTGTAAGTTATATTTTATCATCAACATAATTTTTTTACAAAATTCACTCGTCGAAGTCGCAGGCAAAAGCTAGTGTCTAATATAACAACACTGAGCCGAACTTACAACAAAGTTTTAATTAATTTATGCATTTAGTTCCTGTGTGCTAATATTCCGCTGTGACACCATTTTGTGGTGTTTATTGGGCCGTGTCTATAGCAATGTTAGTTGTCCGTGTATGTGTTTAACTATTGTTCCAGAATAGTTATAATTAGAGCTGAGATGTATGTGGGTTTTGAAATATTAATCATTAGAAATGTTTCCCTATGGGCTGTGAAAAATACTAAGCCATGATTATTTACTATCATCAAAACTTTAATATTCTAATAGGCTTGCATTTGGCAGCATCTCACCTGATCTTAAGTGATGATGCGGCCTAAGGTGGAGCACGCTTGCCTAGGATGAACCGGTTCATTCGTGCCTTGAAGATGGGTATCTTCAAGGCACGAATGAACCGGTTCATCCTAAAATCTGGGTAGATTATATTTATCGGGAAACACAGGCGAGCAATGAATTCCATAGTCTGGCAGTTCGCACAATAAATGTGGAAGCAAAGTGCTTGGTTCGAGAATATGTTGGTACATTTTTTTTTTACAACCATTAAATGGGAGACATGAGAGACAGGATCTCAAATATATGTATTGAGATCGATTAAGTACTACGTTAATTAAAATAAAAGACCTTCTATAAATGTTCCCTTGCTTCAAAAGTTTAAAAACCACAATTCTGGATTACTTTTAATATCGTCAACAAACAACACTTCTAAGCTATCATAACAGCTGACGATCGCACAACTTATTCTCCTAATAAATGTGATTGATATATAAGTTGCAAGATAGAGGACAAACATCGAAGCACTATGAGCCAGCTAAGTTCAATCGTTAGCGCAACTTAAACAAAGGATGTGCAAACTTGAGTAGTTAAAAGTTATTTTTTTGCGCAAGGAATCGGATAGTTCGGAGTTAGTAGTACTTTGTGTTAGGCTGAAGTTTTTAGTTGTTGTTTGTTTCGTTATTTATCGGGTTAAAAGGACTTATAATATGGTCAGCCGTGTGGTGCCGGCCGCGAATAGCACCACCCCATTTCGGGTAAGTACTATCCTACTAATATTATAAATGCGAAAGTTTGTGAGGATGGATGTATGTGTGTGTGTATGTTTGTTACCCTTTACGAAAAAACTACTGGACCGATTTGAATGAAACTTACAGTAATATAGGTTATTCATCAGAATAACACATAGGCTACAATTTATAATGATTTTATGTAATTTTGGTCATAATATAACGATACGTGTCAATTAAGTCGGAAAAAAATCTTCCATCTGAGATCTATCTTGGCGTGCGCTGCCTTAACCAATGGAGTTACATAAAGATGATGTACCGCAGGATTGTTTGTCTTAAGTAGGTCTAAATAAAAATCCGCGACAGCATATATCTACATTTTATGTGCAAGCCAGTACGACCAAAATTGTGAACCATAAATTTAATTTAATTTGGTACTATTTTACAATGCACATATTAGTATATAATTATCAAACTCTTAAAAAAAAGAAACATTTCTCGCATTAAGTATTTAATGTAGATAAACTTTGTCTTTCACACTAAGTGATTTGGCCGAATAGTTTAAAAGTTATCACGTTAAGATTGACTTGAACGGAGCGCCTGACGGCGGCCGGCGGCGGGCTGGCGTCATTGATGGTTGTGTTATGTAGGCATTTTTATTGTCATGTCATTTATTCTTCGTCATTTATCCTAGATAGCGATTAATTACTTTTTATTTTTAATTCAGTCGCATAAGAATTGTCCTTTATTGTTTGTTTAAATATAGGATCGTAGATTTCGTTATTTAGATACCTATACTATATAGTTTTTATAGGTTAAAATGTTCTTATTCCACGCATCCCAATAATACCCAATAACTTACCCTTCAATTTCAAACGTTTACAGTTCCCACTTAAAGTTGCATTTTCTATGACTATTAATAAATCGCAAGGGCAAACTTTGAAGGTAGGTAGCGGGGATACATTTAGGCACGCCCTGTTTTTCCCATGGGCAGCTATACGTAGCTTGCTCACGTGTATCTAAATCCCAAAACCTACATATTTACGCTGAACCAAAAAAATCAAATAACATAGTATACTAGAGCATATTGCAGTAAAAACACAGATAAATTAACACAGATGTTCACCTATTCCAATTACACACCACATAATTCTTTACTTATTACAAAATCTATTAAAGAAACCGCATCAAAATCCGTTGCGTAGTTTTAAAAATGTAAGCATACATAGGGACATAGGGCCAAAGAAAGCAACTTTGTTTTATACTATGTAGTGATTAAATAAAAGTAACATTAGTCAGACCTGTTTGTTAGTCAGTGTTATGTAATCCGTTTGTGCTGGATAGGATAATCTCAAGCCCGGGGAAGGACATAGGGCTACTTTGCATAAACACACCATACAGGTAAAGATTGATGAAGAAACCACTAGACTTAGCATTTTGAAATTTGCAGAGTTCTATTATAGCTTAAAGTAATGAGCACTTAGAAAGGAATTCAGATAATTCTACCCTCAAGGGATTCCTTCTAAATATTAGGTACAGGAGTTCAAAGATTGTATGGAAACTAATTTTGAAATAAGAAATCTGGGACGTACGATGTGAAGGTACATTAAAAAAAAAAAGTATTCAAAAAAAATGTCGCGTAACTTAATGTGGCAAACCAAATTCTACGCGAGCGAAGCCGCGGGCAAAAGCTAGTATGATATAATTACAAAATCTCTAATATTTACAAGATATAACAACTGATTCTATAATTTTGTTTCATATTATGATCAGTTAATATAAAAAACGATTAATATAATTTTAAAATAACTACTTTTTATAAGCATAATATACGTTCAATATAAAATCTTTTGATATACCACTCAAAAGACATAAAACTTATTTAGTCTAATATGATAAAGACGCCTAGTTAAAAACACAAAGCTAAATTGCATAAATACACATTATAACTTAGTCTAATTATTAAAAAGTTGAAGCTGGGTACACTTCTTAAATATGAAAACGATTTTAAAAGTATTTTCTTATGCTGGCCGTAGTTCAAACCTAAACCAAATGATTCACCAACGGTAGAGGCCATTTGGCGCTCGGTGGTCGCTGTCACTGCGGATATTAAAACATATTTTAACCATGCATGCAGCAAGCATGCAAACATGTAAACAAGCATACACCACGCATGCAGCATGCAAGCAAGCATGCAGTATGCAGGCAAGCACATGCAGCAGGCATGGTTTCTGTCACGGCTCCGGCGTTGCGGGGCTCCGGCGGCCCCACGCGAGCTTATCGTCGCAGATGTGTTTTACGCTCACCACCTGCTCCTTAGCTCGCGGGCCGCCTCGCCCCTCCACGCCTTCACGGGCTTAGATTACACTCTAGGGGTAGGGCAGACTTGACTGCGTGGAGTCGGTATTACAGCGATTCGTTTCTGTCACTAACTTTTGAAGAACAACATATTGAATTTTTAAGACAATACAATAGCGTGGCGCAGTAGATTTGCAGATCATGCCTAGTAACATTATGCGAATTCAATGTATGCCAAAATAAATTGGCTTTCAAGATAATTTTGCCAAAAAATATATGGCAAAGTACCTATTATAATGGCATTACAAATTATGCCAAACTGGGTATGCCAAAGTATATTAGGATAAAGAACATTATGCGAAAAGAAGGGATCCCTTTCTAACCTAACCTATCCGAGTCGGATTGCTCTGAAACAAATGAAAAAAAAAATGAAATCAATATAATATATATTTGAAACGATAGACTTAATGATTTTCGATTAAATAAACGTTTTATCCAATAACGTTATACGAAATAAGTTTTAAAGTATATAAAATGTAATATGTAAAGTTATACCAACAGTTGGGATATCTCACGTTTATTATATCTTGTGAACGTTATTGAACTGAAAATATACCAAATAACTTTATATGATATGAGACGCACCCCTCTATTTCTGCCTGTGGGTGTCGTAGAAGGCGACAGAGGGATATTGCCCTGAGGACGGGCAGCAGCGTCCTTCTTAGTACTATAACACCTACTGCGATCGCCAACATGCATCGGTCACGCATGGCGATTACGACTGGACCACCCCTTGGAGAAGACCTGTACTCAGCAGTGGGCGTCTAAAGGTTGATATGATGATGATGATGATGACGATGATGATGATGATGATATGATGGTCCTGACAGAATTTCGGTCACAGTGGCCATTCTCAGTGAAGACTGGTATGGCAATACATCTCCAAATCCTATAGTATTGTTGATGTCTATAAGCAGCAGTGATCAGTTAACATCAAGTGGGTCGCCCGCGCTGAAGCCCAAACTGAGAATAAAGATTTTTCACAAAAGGACTAAAACGCTTAAAATAATTCCTTTCATAACGAGTTCCCTCTGTGTCTCGGAAAAGCACGTAAAGCCGTTGGTTCCGGCTGTCATTAAAATTTGTAGATCTTTGGCAGTCGTTATGGGTAGCCAGAATCCAGAAAGTCTGACACCCTGTCTTACCAAGGGGTATCGTGTTACCCAGTAACTGGATTGTGGAGGTCCGATAGGTAGTCGCTCCATGTAAAATACTGGTATTCAGCTGCATTCAGTTTAGACTGGAAGCCGACCCCAATATAGTTGAGAAAAGGCTAGGCAGATGATGATGCTCTAATCTCTAAACGCATAAACGCCTAACTCTCAGCCCATACGCTAAACGATTAATAACGGCTTTACGTGCTTTTCGAGGCACGAAGGGAACTCGGTATGAAAGGGATGGTCACCCATTCAGAGACCGACCGCGGCTAGCGTAGCTTAACCTTTGACCAGTCGACGTGTATGGCTTTAACTTAGCCACGAACTCCGATTAGAACATTTTACAAAATTTGACTTACACCCACAGAGGTGAAAGAAAAATTCTCTAGTTAAAGAGCCAGTGAGCCCCCGTCTCGTTGATACAATTATTTATACGGTGGTAGCTATGTTCCTGAAACGAACCAAAGACCATGCTCAACGCCAGCGACCAAAGAACTGTAAAAATTGCATGCGTTTGGCATGTATCCGACACGTTTAAGTATATGGTATCGATGGAACACTCTGGAAGGTTCTAGAGATCTAAGTGTCATACCATTACATTTGGAAGAAGTAGAACATAGTTGTTTTACATTATGACATATTCACCTGACAGACCACCCTTCATGAGATACGGGTGTATTATTGTTAGTTTACCTGAAATCCGTCCGTGTGGTGTCCAACGTAAAGAATAGCTCCATCCCATATCTTCCCGTGGGTGTCGTAAGAGGCGACTAAGGGATTTACCAAAGAATGGGCAGCAGCGTTCTCTGTGCCTTTGTAACAACCATACTGCGATCGCCAATCCGCCTGCCACGCTGCCCGCGTGGTGATTATGGCAAAATCTATCCCCAAGGGGGGAGGCCTATGTCCAGCAATGGACGTCTTTCGGCTGAAATGATGACGATGATGACCTGAAATAATAGATATATCAAGTTAAGGGGCTATTAAACGACTTTTACAGATCAGATTTTAAACTGACAATCACGTCAAAATGTGCAGTGTAAATGATTTGAAAAAAATATATGTTAAACTAGAACATTCTCTTAATCATTTAGTAAGTGAATATTTTTGATTAAGTTCATATTAAATAGTTTAATTAACTCGTGAAGTTGTGTCTGACGCGGACAAAACATTGACAATCACACAAAATCTACCAGGTATAATTAAACGAAACTTACACCATCTTACAGACAATTTTATTATCTATCTTTTAGTATACGCCTTTTTTTTAATTTTGAAAGAATACTAACTACTTTTATTTAATTTTTTCGACTAAATTTTGAGAGTTTTGGACGCAGACTGCGTCCGTTCCAGTTCTGCGTCCAAAACTCTCAAAGTTTAGTCGAAAAAATTTCGAGTCCCGAGTATATATAAAACCCTCTACACAACCAACGGGGCAGTTATAAAAAGGTCTTATAAAACCGTAGTAACATACCCACAGTTGCATATTTCCCTTCGGATTACTATATAGGGTGAATACCCCAGTAACCAAACGCCCGCGCGCCTGCACGCCGCTTACTGTAACGTAATCGCGTTCCTTCTAAGCGATTGCTCTCAATTCGCGCGCAACTTTCGCACGATCAATTTATTTTCAATTTTTTCACGAATACTGTAAAAGAATAGCAGTAATGCAAGACTTTTTCAAGGGATCTTGGTTTTTATTTTTGGCGAGATGAGGCACAATTTGAGTGAAATGGAGGGATGGACGGAGGCCTTTGCTAGGAAGTGGGGCAGAAAAGATTAGTAAATAAAAATCATTTTTTATTCTACCTAGTTAATATTTGATGGAGATTGTATTGACATTACTAGAGCAAATCTATTTGTTCTATGACACTCTAAAAATGTGATGTCTAGTAAATAGGTCGTTGAAATGTAATTCATCATCATGTCAACCTTTAGACGCCCACTGCTGGGCATAGGTCTCTAATAAGGGTTTAGCCGTAATCGCCATGCTTGGCCGATGCATGTTGGCGATCGCAGTAGATGTTATGATAATTAGAAGTAAGTACGCTGCTGCCCATCCTCAATCACTGGTCAATATCCCTCTGTCGCCTTCCTGCTACGACACCCACGGGTAGAAATGGGGATACGTAAATTTTATTACATTGTACATTATTAAAAATTTTTGTTTCATCCAAATAGCCCTGTTATTCAAACAGTATTTTTACTTTACATAATAAATTCACTATTGTGCATTTGAAGTTGTATATAGAAAACCTCATTTTTACTTTACATAATAAATTCACTATTGTGCATTTGAAGTTGTGTATAGAAAACCTCATTTTTACTTTACATAATAAATTAACTATTGTGCATTTGAAGTTGTGTATAGAAAACCTCATTTTTACTTTACATAATAAATTCACTATTGTGCATTTGAAGTTGTGTATAGAAAACCTCATTCTTACAAAAGTACATACCTAGTAGTAGCTTAGTTCCACTAAACCCACAATCTATCAATAATTCAACTAATTACGTCAATCAAATTCAAAATACCAAATGTATTTCATTCCCGTCCAGTAAAAACAGGTCAATGTGCAACCAAAAAATATGCTTAGAAAGTCTACAAATTAGTCTGCGACGTAGCAAATAAATCAAAAGTTTTTGTAGTATCGAGTATTTTTACCGCATCTTAATTTGCATAGGTGTAACTTTTTACAGCAGTAACTGTTATGATTTTGAAAAAAACCATTTTATTTTAAATGTAAACTACCTTAATATTTGTTTTCGTAAATACCATCTTTGTTATCACTTAGTCCTCGTGGTAATAAAAATATCCATCATAATATTTAGTAATATACAAAAAACAGCAAATAAAAAGTTTTTTCATCCCACCATCTCGGAAAGAGTATTTTTAATCTTCAATATCTGAGTGGAAAAGCCGTTTTTATTCTCTAGAGGATAAAGTAAATTGAATTTAGAACATCGTGTGCACTAAGTTTGTGAATTAAAAAAAAACATTAAACCTATTTACTGCTACCTCTATGGTGCCGAATATATCATACAACTTTTTTTTAATTTGTTAAAAACTCAGACTTTGTAAACGTTTTTTTTTTTGCATTTAGTCATTTCCTCGCTGAGGTGGAATGAAAAGTTACGTGTTGCACTCGAGTGCAAAGATTTTTCACCTCGTGCTCTTTTGATTCCCTCGCTAACGCTCAGGATTCTAATTTTGAATCACTCGCTGCGCTCGTGATTCAATTTTAGAATCCTTCGCTTGCTCGGTCATCAAAATTGAACACGCGGTTAAAAAGCAACTTTGCACTCTTGTATAACAAATAACTATTATTCTCATTCTGCACTTTAGGACCTGCATAGCAATAGTCCCCTTCCGATTACTTGAAATAAATAAGCTATATCGAAAATCAAACAATAAATTCAAAAAATGGGAAGACGTGGGTTAGCTCATTTTGACCGAACGAAGCCTTTTAAGAATGCAGTAATGTGAAACATTTCAGACCCAACTTGTACCCAAAATTAATAACTATTGTCACACTATTTAAGACACCAAAACATTTTCAGAACATTTTGTACAAAAATTGTCTCAATCAAAACTACTGTGTTCCAACTGCGCTGTGTTCCCGCCACGTAACGGCTCCAAATTGGATGTCTGGCCGATTTACGCGTGACATGGGATTGAGATTGCCAACTTTTAATTCGAAGGGTTTCCGAGACTGCTGAAACGAACCACCGTGACTCCGTGTTTGAATGCCGAAATAATGGTTTTTTTTTTTCTTTAATAAATTCGGTGTAATTCTGTCAAAACCACGGAATAGAAAACCTAGTGGAACTACTAAACCAAAATTAATTACAATAAGTTTTAATTTTGAACAACAATAAATGAGCTTTTTGTCAAAGTTGAATTTATTTATTTATGTATTTATACTTCATGCACAAAGGTACAAAGGCGGACTTAATGCCTTAGGCATTCTCTACCAGTCGACCAAGGGTGGTGAAGAGATAACATGGCAGGAGCACATGAAAAAAAAAAAATTGTTTAAAGGAAGAGAAAAACTTACGAATATATAAACTACACATACATAATTTAATATTTGGTATATACCATACCTATATAAAATATATATAAACATATAATATATATATTATATATATAAATATAAATAAAGGAACAAAGTATTATGAGATGACTGAATTTGTTGTTCATACAAAATTAAGACTTATTGCAACGGATGAAAGTTGTTATCTATTCCGTGGTCAAAACGAACCAAGACACGTCTTTCGAAATCATTGTAACGATTATGGATATTTAACGCTGCTTCGTAAATGGCAATGCCAGATCCTGCCCCACTCATGTACAGAAAAAGTAACCCATGTACAGAAAAGTAAATTCATGAAAATAATTGTAATGAATATAGAACCTTTCTATAGTAAATTGTTTTTCTTTAGAACTTGCGGATTACGAAATACCTACCCACAAAATACAAACTCATTTTACCTAAAATACAATTTAACCTATAAACAATGTCATTATTGTTTTTAGATTTCAACGGAAACCGGAAGTTCTACAGTCACTAAGACTAATGTTTAGTTATCAGCAATAAATAAACAGTAAGATGCTATAATAAGGGTTAGGTATAGTTTGTACAGTAGCTATATATACAGCTATGTGAATATACAGCAGCGCTGTACCAGCTAAACCGACAGTATTGTCGGGAGCAGGAGCTCTTTACCGAGTCGAATCCGAGGATCGACTGACTGTAATACGGAGTGCACGCTCTTTTATAAGACGATACTCCCACCTTGCAACCTTTCCATAAAAAGTCTGTCCAATAGCGCACGGAATTGCGTCACGCGCTTACTTGACACAAAACACTAATATGTGCTAAATCTAATAAGATCTAATTATAAAGTAATTAAATAACACAATAATAATTGTCATGATTAAACAATAGTGATTTCATAAAGTAATTCGTTTTACATTCAAAGTATACGTGTCAACAATTGTTTTGAATAAAACCATCGATGACAATTATCGAAATAAAGCAACCACAAATCAGTGTGCACACACTGAGTACTCAGTAAATCATGTTTCGAATTAATAGACAATAATTGATAGTAAAATCACATAAATTAACAATAAGAAACACAAATCATAACAAATTTAGTTAACACCCACAATTGTGATTAATAAACCGTCTCCGACATAAATATTTTTTAATTTATTTTTAAGCTTTGTACATATTTAATTCTTTTAAGTGGTTAACAAATGAATAAATAATTATATCAATAAAGTAAAAAAATATTAGTTTTCCGTCATTAATTTTATTATTGAGAGACTGCGGGTTGGCATAAAAATCAAAAATCGTATTGGAGGTACGTATCACTGTACTCAAAACTTAAACTACTAAGGACCTAGTAGTATAAGTTTGGAGTGCTAAATCTCTTGCACTGCTTGATAACAATTACTCTCATCTGTCAGCCATTTTGAATCCTATTTCAAACGAGCAAATACTGTCGAATTTATAGAGAGCCCTCGCATTCTGTAACACCAGATTAGATTGCCCGCGGCTGATTTCAAATTAGATCGCGCGTTGAAAGCTTATCTACAAAACGCGATCAAAATCTAATGTTTTTCGGAATATCAACGCGCACCTTTTTTATTTTCAACTAACTGCTGCCCACGGCTTTGTTCCCGGTGTTTTTTTAACCAGGAACGTTCTCGGGCGAACACAAAATAACCCTCTAAAGTTTAATCAAAAATGGTTCAGTGGTTTAGGAACGCGTAGAGAACAAACATTCAAACATTCATTTTTATTTATATTGATGGAAATTTAAATATCTTGCCATGCTGAGCTGCCATGTTATCTTTTCACCACCTCAGGTTGGCTGGTAAAGAATGACTAAGGCATTAAGTCCGTCTTTGTAGCTATGTGCATAAACTTCAAAGAAATAATAATAGGTCGGTAAACTCATTAAAAAAGAAAAGAATAAAAGAACTTCATTAATAATTCGTTCAGCCTCAAATTAATCAGAAAAACAAATCGAAAACGTTAATAGCTATCGTTTTTTTTTTAAATTTCTCTCTTTCCCCACAAAATAATTAAGTAAAAAAAGAAAAAACAATTAGACATTATACGTTTTAACTCAAACTTCCTGTTGCCATCACAAAAAGAAAATAAGACAAAGGAAAATAAATTAAATTGTAATTTGAACGTTTCGAAAAAAAATTGTTTCCAACAAACGCCTAACGAGTTTATTCAATAAAAAGTAGCCGTCTATCACACCGTACCTAAATTTCGCGACGATTTTTTTCTTCGACAAACTGTTTAATTGTGAATGGTTTATAGCAGGGATCTATGTGAGGGGGCTCTTGGCTTATAAAAGCCTTAAAGATCGACCGGTCAAGGTTAAGGTACACTTGCCCCGGTTATTCTGTGGATGGGTGATCGGACCATTCATTTCATACCAAGTCCCCTCCGTGCCTCTGAAAACATGTAAATGCCGTTGCTCCCGGCGTCATTGTCAGAAAGTCTGGCAATCGGTCTTACCAGGTTGAGGAGGTCAAACAAGCAGTTGCATTCATTAGAAAGACTGGTATTCAGCTGCATCCGGTTAGACTGGAAGCCGACCCCAACATAGTTGGGAAATGGCCAAGAAGATGTTTTTTTTTTAATACCTATCTTAAGTACCGGTAAAATTGTCATCTGCTTTAATGTGATCAGGTAAAATTGTCATGTGCTTTAATGTGATCAATTGGGCTCTGTCAGATTCTATTACCACTTTTGATCACATATACCCGTCTTACATAGATTTTCCAGAAGGATTGTCTTAAGAAAAAAATTCAACATTAACGTTGACTATCAAAATGATCATGAAATTAACATATATATTTTGTATATTTTTCGGCTTCCGTGTACTTAACAACCTCACTGCGATCCCCAAGACACCTGCCAAGCGTGGGGATTATGGCAACGCCCCCCATTTATGGGGGAGGCCTTCGTTCAATAGTGGACATCTTAAGGCTGATGATGATGATGGTGATGATGACTGGTGGCAAAATACTACGGAGAAAAAAAAAGAATGACGAACTAAATATTCCCACCAACTTGTGTATTAGCGATCCTTACAAAACGGTGTGACAGTCAGATCGAAATACTTGATTAAATAAAATTATTTATACAAAAAATAATACGTAGAGGCATTTTTTCTTATAATACTATTACTGTCTGTGAGTGACACCATTTTTACTCCAGAGGAAAGCTTATTTAATCAATTTCAATTTGTATTACAATACAATACTTTTTTCTTTCAATCTAGATTTTGTCTTGGTTTAACGAAAATTTACTCGACATTTATTATTCTAGTCATGTTACTTAGAATTTGTTCTTTCTGTAGCTTAAATACATACTGTACTTATGTTACAGCGTAGGTATATAGCAGTCAAGAATCAGCCATTATTTTAAGTCAAAGTCAAAGCGTTTATTTGAATTAAACCATTTACAGGCACTTTTAAGTTGTCAAGGAGTCTGTTAGTTAGTCAGAAAGTTACAGCAAGTTGCTCGTTAAAAAGGACTCTATGAAGAAGAACGAGTAAGAAACAACAGGAACTCTTTAAATTATTTTCCTGCCAAAAGTGACATTAGAGAGTGAATCTTTATCAATAATGCCGGTCACATGGGGGCACATAACGAGCAAAGTCAAAGTCAAAGTCGAATCATTTATTTCAATTAGACCATTATAAGGCACTTTTGAACGTCAAATGAGAAAAAACAAAAAATGATTCTAGGTGCCCATTCCAAAAGGTAGTTTTGTATGGAGAAGAATGGGCAAGAAACTCCATACTTACTCTTTTGAAAACGATGTTAACAATATTTGCATTTACAGGAATTATATAATTATACGTAAATACGATGTTTGCATAAAAACACTAGGTATTTGAAAGTGTGTACAAAGTATCACAGATTAAGGAATGACAGACTAAGTTATATGTACATAGATACACAGTGTTCACATATTATTACAAATGTTGAAAAAGTAGACGACCACTCCTTATATTTTAACAAACAATGAATCAGTATGTGAGCCTGAGCAGTGTATAAAAAAGAGTCAAATATATATATGTACATATTTATACTAAGTATGGAATTAGGTATTTTAAATTAGCAATCGACTCGATTTTGTCTAGACTGTCGATCGTCCTATGGAGCTAGACCAGCACGTTTCCAAGCATTCTTATCTTGAATATAGTCCTCTTAATTATAATAAGCTTTTTTACAGAGTGTACTTTTAATAATATGATTTAAATTTTGTTTCACTTAGTTGTAATATATCACTAGGAATTTTGTTGTAGCACTTAACACAGTACCCCATAAAAGATGTATGGACTTTAGACAATCTAAAATATGGTTGAGCTATTTTGTCCTTGTTTCTAGTATTAAAGTCATGTCTATCACTTACTTTATTAAACATATGTAAGTTTTTTCTTACATACCTACATAATATTTTCATAGATAAATTGGCAAGGCACTGTCATTATATTAATATTTTTAAATAGTTCCCTAAGAGATTCGCGGCGACGTAGATTATAAATGGCTCTGACAGTTCTTTTTTGTAAAATAAAAACGGATTCACGGAAGCAGAATACCTAAGCTCCTTACCACCATGATGAGAAATCTGCATTGCAGTCCTAGTGGCCGATGCAACTCGATTAGGTTATCATCAAGGTATGAGCGATGAAAAAGAAGTCACAAGTTCACAACATGTCATCACAAATCTCTACTACGACATTCGTCATGCACCATAGACCCATGGATCTTATAAGATAGGACCTACAGACGGCTACCCAACCTTTTTGGGAATCGATCGAGAGTTACGAAGGTTAACCAAACATTCCAAATTGAATATCGTCCCGTCATTCGTCATGCACCTAAGACCAGACGATAGACCTCATAGAACTCTACGTAACCTATTTGGAAATCGACTGTGATGTTACGAAGGTATTTTAAACATTCGAAATTCAAAGTCGTCCCGTCATTCGTGGTGCACCATAGATCAGACGATAGACCTCGTAAACCTATAAATCTAACTTCTTTGGAAGAGGACTGTGATGTTACGAATGTAAACAAAACATTCCAAATTCAAAATCGTACCGTCATTCGTCATGCACCGTTCGTCAATTGTCAGCGACATCTCTTTGAGAGCACACGTCCAAAATCAACGCGGCACGTACTTATGATTTTCCTTTTTTCTCTGTTTCCCCACAAAATTTGCTTGCGAACACGCTACGAGCCGTTTGTCTTACTCCACGGAGCCGTAAATCCGTGACTGAAATAACTTCGCGACAGTTTTCTACAGGAAAAGTACCTTATTGAGTTCCGAAATGCCGTTGAGAATATGAACTGTCATACACAGTGGATTCTATCTACTGTTTCCTTACTGAAAGGATTTCGCTTCAGTTTATCTTTATTGAGAGGGATTTGTGATATTAGAATATTCAAATTATTAACGGCTTCGGTTCGTGGTGAGCTCAACAGATTAACGTTTCAAATATATAAGAGGATAATGTACTTACGGTTTTGAATTTTCCCTTTATTGTTTTAAAGATACACAAGCTCTTTTCCTAGGCGCGTGATACTGGCTGGCTTTTATGACGTGGAAAACCACGGAATCGGGATTTGTCTAAATCCCGCGAGAACATAAAAAGGACTGTTATTCAACTGAAGGGAACAATCATGTGACGTGTTGTAGTCGTAAATAAAATTGTTTCTTTTTTATTTGGTGTAAAGAGCTGAGCTTCGCCAAGCTACATTCTCTCAATAATACAATAAGTTACGTTAAACTATTTCAATAATTTTAATTATTTACTATTTTAATTATTATTTGAGAATCTTTAATTTATCAACGAGTTTAAAGTAAACAAAGCTGTTTACTTTAAACTCGTTTTCTTCAATTGAATAATGTCAAAATTTACCTCCTGCTTCATATTTCCCATTTTAAGATTTTTTTCTATTAAATGACTGACAGACTTTTATGACTGTAATGGATTTAAACCCCATTGTTATAGGAGTATCCTTTTTTTTTAATTGCAACATGATCAAACTCATGGCGAGATTCATACATTCAAGTGTATAAAAAAAAAAAAAATTTAGAGGGTTTAAAATATTTTCCAATATAAAGAATACATTACCAGGAGTAGATTTATATACTTACCATATTTTTAAATCCCCGCATATTAAAATATTACAAAATGAAAATAGCACTTTTTCGTTTCATCACGATGCCCATTTTGTGTTTATAAAAAAAAGAAAGTGACAAGTGACGTTAATGGATCTATCAAATTGGCAGACTAGTGATGTGACAAGTGTGTGGAAAAAAGATAATCATTATTTTCGATATTATTTCCCTTAAAACGATTCAATTTCAGTGTAAGATCTGCGAAACGGCGACTGTCAATGTCACTGTTACTGTCAGTCGACGTTTCGTTCTGAAATAATGAGCTTTTCGTTAAACAATTCATTTTTTTTGCGGGGTTTTAACAATATTGTAAATGCTCTTTAGTTACCCAAGAGTATAAGAATTAGAATTTTAACTTCTCTAAACATCTTTATTTTTTTGTACAAATCCTGCCATGATTCTTTTAGAGCATCTCCTTTAATATAACATTACTATTTTTATGACTTTACTTTAGTTATTCTTATTATAATCACAGTTTTAGTAGGTTATTTAATTTAAACACTGGGTTGGCTGCTTTTGACCCAATGACACAACAATGAAGCTATTATCTATCTTCGACTGTCTGAACAGATTTATTGATCTTAGTTTTGCTAAAACGAACCTGCCAGCATTCTCTTAATAGTACAATTAGTTACGTTAAACTATTTCAATATGCTAAATGTGTTACATTATTTATTTATTAAAACTATATGCACATAATGTATCACGCTGCACAAAGGTGGACTTAATGCCTTGGGCATTTTCTACTAGTCTATCTCTCTATACTCCATTTACAATAGCATTAGACAGAAGTTAGAAAAGATTATTTTTAATGCACACTTTGTAACAAAAGTACAATAAACCTGTTAAAGTTACGATAGACACCGAATTTATTATAAACTATTTTTACAGTAGCTGTCGCACGTATTTGTAACCATTTTAATAATTTATCTTCTAAAATTATGTGGCTTTAAAATTACAGTGTCAATGCTAAAAACCTAACAGAAGCAGGGATGAACAATACCCGGAACGTTATTAGTTTCACTGTAATTCTACCAAATTTAGAATGTTACCTAACCTTTAAAAGACTTTTATTCAATTTATATTATTATACGTCCATATTTAGTACTATCTTAGATCTATTTATCAAAATTATGTTAAAATCAGTTTAATAAAAATTGTTTTAACTTATCTTTGAAATAAAATGTTTTGCATACCGACTTTTAGGAGCCTCTTTTTTATAATGCTATTATAAATGGAGTATAGGGTTATGCAAAGACAAAACATGGTGGTCGAAAAGAGAATATTTACAAGAATAAAATACATGTAATAATAAATACAGGTCGGATGCACATGTGACGGAAGATGAGCTGCGCATCTTCGGCCGCGTAACGCGAAAGCAGACAAAATGATAGTGTATATCCTACCTTACATACATAACAGAATGAAGACCTGGTGTATTGAGCTAATTAAAATTACTAACTACTAGCTTTATAATCATTTTAATTATCTCAATACACCAAGTCGGGCAGCAGCGGCTTCCGTGTACTTAACAACTTCACTGCGATCCCCAAGACGCCTGCCAAGCGTGGGGATTAAGGCGGCAACCCCCCCCCCCCCTTTATGGGGGAGGCCTTTGTTCAACAGTGGACGTCTTCCGGCTGATGATGATAATGACTACTTGCTTTTGCCCGTGCCTTCGTTCGCATGAATGTACGTTTTCGCGGAGTCTCAGATTAAAACTTAACCTATATCATTTTCTTGTGGGTCTTGCGTAATCTGTAACTCTGTACAAAATTTCGGCAAAACTTGTTCATTAGTTTAACAAACAAACAAACTCATTTTCGCATTTGCACCTAATGTTATGGATATGGATTTTATGTAAAACTTCCTGTCAGCCCTCGTAGCGGGTTGTCAAGCCCTTATTAAAATTGAATAGAATATTTATTTACCAGAATTCCAGAAACATGGTTACAAAGTTGTTTATGATTTTGTCATAGTGCTACATGTGTGTCACAGTTACAACCACGGATATCTATGGTTTTAACGGTATACAAAATCAATTTATAAATACATCAAATTACAATAACATCATTTTTTTAAATTTACTTAAATAAATAAAAAATAATAATATTACATTACATTATTTCTTATATACCAATCATAATGTTATCATATTATGAAATAAAACTATAAATTCATCATAATTATTGTCACATGAATAAAATTCTAATATCTTAGAATAGAACTCAGTATAGTGTGTATAGTGTGTGTGTGTAGTATAGAACCCAAATTAATTGGGTAATAATTTATTTAAATAAGGTTGAATGTGACTAAACTAGCCCCAACTAAAAAACTAACACTATGTAGTAATGATGATTAATTAACTCGTGAACCTAAAAAATAACCTTCACTCTATGAGACGTTCTTTAAAATTCCTTTTTTTAAATATTTCAAATCTCTCAACTAAAACAGAATAACATCAGCCCACAGAACAATGACGGCAATGAATCTGCGTTCACAATTCAAAAATTAAAAAAACTAAAAAAGAATTCAATTGTGATTCTCGACATGCGAGCCTGGGGTCCGAGGATGTTTCTTTGCACGTCGTAAAAATGTCCCTCCCTCCCCCTCCTTCACCCTCAGGGTACCATCATCCTCCCCCTTTTGAGAGGAGACAAAAGAAATAGCGCGTGACGTGAATGGGCTCCGACACGGATTGATGTCCACGGACTAAGCAGGTTTTTAATAAAAAAATTGGTGCGAAACGATAAATGACGTTCTTAGATTTTATGAACGCTTTGTTAATAGGGTATATCCTATAAAGTAGCTGTACTTTATTATAACGGTAGGGTATACCAAACCATTTCATGGAAAAGTGATTTTACAATTTAAAATCACACTGTAATATTTTATTATTTATTTTAAAATACAGTTTTTACATTGTTTTATAGTTCATTGATGTGAAACATGTAGGTAACGTTGTTTTTAAATTTTGGTATTCAATTTTTAAATAAAGAATAATATTTTCTTTTAAAATAATCAGAATTTTTTAATAAACCCTCTTTTCATGCAAATTTTCTATACAAAATAGTTTCAGCGTTTTATATCTGCGAAGCGCCCCGCGAAGTCTCAATGTTTTTTTATTAACTTAGACTGTTTAATAATTCTTACAGCAAAATCTGCAGCAATTTTTAATAAATATGATTCTTAGTTTTAGACAAAAAATAACAATACCTATACTCCATTTACAATAAGATTAGACTTTAAAACAAACCTTTTTTACAGTCCCTTCAACAAATTTTGACTTATACTACGTAGGCTTAAGGATTACATTAGAGGCAAAAAAAGTGGTTACAATAACAACTGTTTACTGCAGCTGCCATTTGTCATGCCACCAACGCAATATAAGTCAAAATCGGTTGAACGGACTGTAAAAAAGGTTTGTGTGTATGTCTAATCTTATTGTAAATGGAGTATAGTAAGTTCGTAGTATCAACATGACATTTTAACGAGTGGTGAATAATACCCGCAAATATTTAGACTCATATTATGTCTTTTTATAATGCGCGGATAGAAATTAGTTGGCAGCTGCAAAAGGTCTCATTATGATTTCTTTCAATTGAACTTGACTGCTCACGGAAAGACATTATTTATTTATTTTATTTTTTTGTGGGGCATTTTCACACATGGCCATCTGACCCCAAACTAGGGAGACCCTGTAGTATGGTTGTCAGACAGCTGATATACATACACAATTTTTTTTTTTTTTTGTAGGTACATACATGTATAGATAAACAACACCCAGACACAAAAGCAAGGCAAACACAAGTGCTCATCACAATTTATACCCTGGGCGGGAATCGAACCCGCAACACACTGCGCAACAGTCGATCGCTCAGCCATTGCGCCAACCGTGTCATCCTCCATATTACTTTTTTTTTTTAATCAAATATAAAGTGGTTACCCATAACCAATAACCGATGTGTTTTTCTTCACATTTGTCAGCGATATTGGATAAACTAAGAAAGTAAGTCATATTGGTACTTGTTCGTGCCCGGTTGTGAACCTACAACCTTGTGTATGAGAGACGACTGCCTTAACCACTACGCCATCACGACAAATAATAATAAGTACCTATCAATTAATCATGAGTATAGTCCTTATGACAACAAACAACCAAAACATCACAACCAATTACACATAAAAAAAAATATTCTGGCATTAAAAATATATTTGGCAGTCTTCAATAAAGTTTTCTCAATCTATACTGATCCGGCAAACGTTGTCTTTTCATATAAATAAAACAAAAAAATAGCCTACGGCCGATATTCTCATACCTCAAAAATATTGTTGCGTAGGTACGACCAAAAAACGGCATACTAGCAGCACCTATTATCCAGTAGCAGCACTACGCTAGATAGCGACATCTATGGTAAAGACGACAGTTCGCAGTTAAACCGATAACACGGTTTTGCGGGGCAAAGTTTTATAGTAATTATGAACTTATTGTATATATAAATAAATAAATAAATAATAATAATAAGTAGCAGAACTACGTCACACGCTGGCGCCATCTATTGTCGAGTAGCAGAACTACAGGTTCTGGAACATTCGAGATGGTTAAGAAAGAAAGAAAGAAAGAAAAAGTATTTATTCGCTCCCCAGGACAAAAACACAAAAATAACATAAAAAAAAGAAAACGAAAATTGCTCCTGTACGAGGCCAAAGGGCTCCTATCTCAGCATGGTGCTGTAACATTAAAAAAACGTGACAGCGCTGAATTTCTGATAGGGCCTAGGTCAGATACGGGTAATAAAAAAATAAATAAAAATAAAGTATAAACGATAAAACAAATATAAATATGTAAAGTATAATAAATTCGAAAAGAAATATAAATAAAAAAATAAAAAAAAAAATTACATCTGATGAGATGTAATTTTTATTTTTATTTTTTTATTTATATTTCTTTAAAACCAAACTGTTTAAGTGTCATGTTGCTACCTTCACGATCAATCCCGTGTTTGCTAGAATGTTCCTAAGCCGCATATAAATAGCGGACTGCGAGGCGCGGGGAGTTATGCCCTGGCTGGAGGCCCTAAAAATAATATTTTTTAAGGCCCCACAGGAAAGTCCGGTTAAGCAGCCGACAACCTCCTAAATTAACCAGCGAGATATCATCCCGAAAAAAAAAATAAAGATTTGGAAGCGAAACTGAAAACTGCGAGTATTGCGAATACTGTGATCGAAGTGATTATCAAGTGATATTTGTTAGTGATTGATTATTAAGTTTGTGACTTTTTAAATAAAGTGTTTGTGTTTTGTTTGGTGTAAATTGGTGTTAGTTTATTTATCCCGAACCCCAGCTCGTAACAATATACACAAAAAAAAAAGCCAATTCGCAGGAGTTCGATAATTAACACACAATTTTAAAGTATTAGAAGAAGATGAAGATGATAAAGCCAAAGAGTTTGTTTGTTTGAACGCGCTTATCTCCGTAACTACTGTTTCGATTCTGAAAATTCTTTCGCCAATTGGAAGCTACGTTATGACTGAGTACTTTAAGCTATATTTTATTATCAAAAAACCCTACATAAAAAAATCACGCAAACGAAGTCGCAGGAAAAGTGTTAGTCAGAAATAAAAACAAATCCTTTTTATTAGGGTACATTATGAAACAAAAGGTAGATAGACCGCGCGGAACACTGAGAGTGAAGCCAAAAAAGCAAATACAAATTCAAAAGCGAATACCTATAACGCGCTTCGTGCTGTAGGTACTGACACGAGTCAGTATAGCACGAAACGACGCATCGTTAAAAAAAAAAACAAATAAAAATACAAATACAAATTCAAAAGCGAATACAATCACGAAATGCTTTTTTGGCTTCACTCACTCTTTCGCTTCACTCTGGTCTTTGTCTTCCATGTGGGCATAGCCACGGTCAAAACCTAACTATAATAATTTCACAGATACCTGAATATTTGACTTCCAACGCCAGAACCTGTCTAATTATTTACACTGCGTACGCCAAGGGTAAACATGTTCCGAGCTTATACATAATGTACCGAGCACTTTATATACTTACCACAGACTATTAATTCAATTAAGACCCGAGGCTATTGGGACACTGCATCGCAAAATTTATCTTTTTTCCAACACATACGGGTTAAATGAATACTTGAACGCGATATTTATGTTGAAATCATTTATATTAAAATGGAGGCTTAAATATTGCTTTATATTTTCCTCATTTTATAGTAAGTTTGTTAAATATTTCACTCGGATCTGAAACAGAAAAGCGTTGCTGTTTCGTTACTAGCTGCTATTAACTTGAGGTGAGCTGGCTGTAACTAGGCTTGGGGTGAGTTGACCAGTCCATCCAATATTGATTTATAGCGGATATAGGGCTTGTTATGGTATATCTCTATAAAACCACAAACACAACCACACCGTCATATACTCACCCCCCGCCCTCACACCCACACATCCTCTCTCACTACTTTCACACACATCCCCTCACATCACATTTCTTACACACACTTTCCTTATTATGTATAAATGTTATTCTGACACAGCATGTTGTGTATAATATTTCTAGGCTATGTCATAAAATTTGAAAATTATTTTGTACAGTAAGCACTGCCCAATTGAACAAACTGCATGTAGGTTTATCATCCCCATATATTGTCATCATCATCATATCCCTGGCTTTTTCCCAATTATATTGGGGTCGGCTTCCAGTCTAACCGGATGCAGCTGAATACCAGTGTATTACATGGAGCGACTGCCTATCTGACCTCCACAACTCAGTTACTAGGTAACACGATACCCCTTGGTAAGACTGTTTGTCAGACTTTCTGGCTTCTGACTACCTTTAACGACTGCCAAAGATCTACAAATGACACCCGGGACCAACGCACAGACGGGTATTTTGACAATCTACGCGGCCAAAATTATTTTATGATCTTATTCTTTTCTAAAGGATAACTTAGTAGATAACTTAGTAGAAAAAATACTTAATACGATTTATAAAGAGGTTTTATTATTAAATAACATTGGGTTCCCCAGGCATGCGAAGCGCGATAGTTTTTTGCACAAAACACTTCATTTTTCTTCCCTTTAAGTTTTTCATACAACTTATAAGAGGTACACTACTCTTACTCCCGAGGTAGGTACCTCTTGAACCTAAAACAAAAACATTTTTTTTAGAATTACAGTATTTTTTTTGTACATTACTCAAAAAAAGTTCAAATTATCAAAACATAACGTATCCGCGCTTATCCGCGGCAGTGTTTTTATTGTTTACTACTCAAAGCTTCAAACTTTCATTTGTATAAGGAGTTACGGCAGGATCTAACTTGATAGTATAACAAATAGACGACGACATAAAATATTTACAATGATAAATCGCCCTAACATGTAGGTACTTTCAAATTATTATATCTTATCTTTGTAATGATGAAAATAACAAAATACTTAATAAAATACAGCATAACAACCTGCCACATCAGGATCCATCACAAACACTTCTTAAATTTACACTATATATTTAATAACGGAGGGAACTCGGTGTGAGAGGGATGGTCACCTATCCACAGACCGACCGCGGCTAGCGTAGCTTAACCTTTGACCGATCGATCTGTACAGCTTTAACTTAGCTACGAGCTCCTCATCCCTCATCACCATATATTGTATTCTAAATTAATTCTAATTGTTTTCAATTAACGATTTTAATTGTAATATTATAATTTATTGATAAACACATTTATAAATTAAAATTTAATGTAACTAAATAAACTATTAAATATGCTACTAAACTATTGTATAAACGCATTAATTTTATTAAATTCTAATACATAATTGCATATCTACAATAAGCTGTAACAATTTAGGAAGAAGTAACTTACTCCTAAAATACAGATATTATAATATCTAGCTCTGGAATCAAGGCTTCAAAAATAATGTAAAAAAAAGTTATGCAAATAAAGATTATGATTATTATTATTTATGTGTAATTTTAATATAATTTGTCGGGAGACTGAGAAAATACAAGCCTAGATATTAGTGTCCTAATCCTATCTAGAAAACGTCATCGAGCTTATTGAAAAGGCTGGGCTTAATAGTGTTAATTGTGGGTTAAAAGTGCTTATATTTATTGTGCTTAAATAATCGATTCATATTTTAGTCAATACTCAATACTTTATTACTGAGTATAAAGTATTGAGTATTAACTAAACTATGAATCAATTATTTTTGTATATAGACTGCTGTCAAAAAAGTTCTTTTAAATAATAAATATAAACACTCTTAACCCACAATTAACACTATTATGCCCAGCCTTTTCCCAAGTATATTGGGGTCGGCTTTAGTCTAACTGAATCCAGCTAAAAACCAGCTGAGTATACATGAAACGACTGCCTCTCTGACCTCTATAACCCAATGACTGGGTACACGCTACCCTTTCGAAATACTGGCTGTCTGACTTTCTAGCTTCTGACTACCCATAACGACTGTCAAAGTTCTATGAATGACAGCTGGAATCAGCGATTTTACGAGGAGTCTTGGTATGAAATGTATGGTCATACATCGAGCTACCAACCGTGGTAAGCGTAGCTTTATCATGACCAATCATTACTACATTGCAACCACAAATCCAATTGAATCGAACTAATAATTTTGTATTTGTCAACTAATTAATAGATAAGTTACATTGTCATCACATGATTCAGTTAATTATATTCAAATAATTTTATAGACCTACCTACTTGATAGTTTTGTGTTCTATCGAATTAGTGCGGTAATGAGTTATCGATGAAATAAACTGTCAATCGTGCCAATATTGTAAACTAGCACTATCAACGCGACTTCGTTTGCGTGATTTTACTTACGGATCCCTAATGTTTTTAAAATTAAATAAAGTCTGTAACACTCAGTGATAACAAAAAAGTGATAAAATCGGACAAATAGTTTTGAAGATTAGCGCGTTTAAACAAACCTTTGACCGATCGATCGGTTCGGCTTTTATAGTTAGTGACGAGCTCCTCTAAATATTTCTCTAGTCACCAGTTCGAAAAGGCTAATAAGTCGCTTCGTAGGTTACTAAACTAAAACTATCGATAATCCTGACGTCAATTTCCCGCTACACCAAACTGATCAGCGATCCAGACAGCCTTATTAAAAGTTAATCAAAATTTCTAATTCCGACCGAGCTCAGCTCTAAACTTGGTTGGTTATAACCGGTACGAACCGGATCTGTCGATGTGTGCGTGTGTGGGTATTGTTTTCTTGTTTACTGAACACCTACATAAACCATTGTGTGTTTTCACCCCAGTGATTGAATTGTGAATTCCGTTTTATTTATAGTTACATTGGATTGGAAATAGAATCATAGAAGAATATTTGAAACTAAACTTTATTGAACATGGCAGATAGTAATTGAATGTCTGTTTGATTTTTAGATTCTTCCAATAGATTTCAGTGTTCGTTCTGTTGGAAAATATATACAGACAGTGTAAGTACCTACAGAGACGGTTTTTGATTTCGCTGAACAGAATGAAATATGAGAAAAACATATTGGGCTTTCAGATAACATATCTAACATTTTTATAGATGTCGTAAAAATACCACATTTTTACTGTCACTTATTTCATTTTACTTTATTTCGAAACTACTTAGTTTAGCTTCAGATACGCTCATAAAATACGACACTATTATTTCTAACGTATAACAGAAATGTGTGATTATATTTAAGGATCGTGAGCAGAATCTCCTAAATAAGCAATATAAGTTCACAAATGAAGTATTTTTTTCTTAAAGAATATTATTGTTTTTTTTTCTATCGACAAAAACAATTGTATGTATCTGGTTAAACGACGATACGAATAACTCTTAAAACAAACAGCTGAACAGTCCTTAATAATTTCACACCTTGCGAGACGATGGACCGACAACGATATGAAGAAGGTAGCTTAGTAGCGTATGGATGCAGGCTGACCAGGGTTAAACTAAAGAAGTGCTGTTGCAGTGCAGTTGCAGATAAGTTTCGATCAAAACAACGCTTTTCATATTCTCTACCGCTGTCAGACACGCTCGCATCAAGTTCGCGTCACGCGAGCGCAATAACAGCATTCTACTGTTGCGCGTCTTTGGTGCGTGCTTCGGAACGCAACATGATCGGTATTCTACTATTCGTTTGATGTCTCAAAATTACAGTTAATATAAAAGGCATTAAAATCTGTACTGGGGTGTTATTTTAATATTACAATAACGTCATATTCGTTGAAATGTAATCGATCGTTATTTTTTCTCTCATGTGGCTACACCATAAGTAAGTTTGGTAGAGTTTGGTTATCGTACAGTTGACGTGCAGTTCACGCGCAGCTTACGCGCAGTTCAAAGATTACAAGAATACCTTTTATATAACTCAAACTTGAACTTAACTGCAACTGCACTGCAACTTTATCGGCGCGTCATAAAATTACGTGAATTAGCCCTCGGGTTGGTTGGTGATCTCTTACGGAGGCCTACGTTCAGCAGTGGACGGTAATAGCACAGTATAAGTATTAGTACTACCGTACAGTAGCGACACGCTCCGCCTCCTTCCAAAACTGTTCCTCACCTCTTCCCGCGTCGAACGACTGCTGTGGGAACTGCTTTGAGTTCGAGCGGCGCGTAGACACGCACCCACACACACACGTATTTGTACAGTCTGTTATTTTGGTAGTAGTGTAGGCAATGGTATCGTTTTGTTTCTATGGAATGTCGTGGGTGTGGCAATAGGCTGAAATGTATTTATGTATTTGATAAAGATCATTGGACGAAAGCACATTTTGGTCACATTTTTATCAAATTTTTGTCACATTTTCGTCACATTTCTGCCGCCGTAAACCGGATCGAACAGTCAAGACGGTTAAGCTTCGCTTGCCGCGGTCTGTCACATGATGTAGGTAATACCTAGTTCTAGAGCTCAGTGTAATCTTTAAGTGTGTTTTAAGATGGTTTTAAGCCATATAAATATGAACACTGTTGTGACTATTATCCACCATTTCTCGGTAAACCGTAGTGTAAAATTATTGTGTTCCATTCCCCCGGCGGAACGGCATCGGCAGTGCTATTCTGTTACAATCTCCCTCGGTGATCACCTAGGTGACATGAGCTGTCATCTGTCTCGATGCTAGGGATTGACAAAGCAGACGGACAGATGACAGCTCACTTCACCTAGGTGTTCACCGAGGGTGATAGTAACAGAATAGACATACTGGTCAACTCTCCCAAATGTATGGAACAACAGCAGTTTGACACTACTTACCTGCTCTTCCTTGTACATGGGACTTGCATATTTTCCAATCTCAGCTCATTCATATAAAACCGCCCTTAAAACTGTACTAAAGTCTAAAACCTACACGGTCAAAATGTATGATACAGCTGATTTTTACCAGTTTTTTTTTAGCTTCACCTGTATGTTTGTATGTTTTTTTGTAACCGACTTCTTTGGGCGCTATTTTGACCCCCTTTAAACGGCCAGATTTCGTTCAAACTTTGTAGATTTATCGAGGACCGATCACAATACACTAATTTGATAAAATTATTAAACAAAACAAAAAAACAAAAAAAAAAAAAAAACATAAGTCGATCAAAATTAGTTGCCAAAAAAACAGCTATATACTAGGAAGGTACAGCACGAGCGCCCCTGGTAGAATAAATGTACATAATATTTATAGATATAGATATAACCAAAAACTAAAAAGTAAAAAATAAATAATAGTTTAAAAAAACTAAAAACACGCTTTTTATAGAAAACCAAACTAAAAAAAAGAAAATAAATTTTAATAAATTATTTTATTTAAAAAATAGCGTGGGGTGCGTGGTGTCAATAGTTATAAATATTTTATTGACAGATATGAGTAGAGTGATTATCATTTTGATAATATCTTAAAAAGCACCCCACGCTTTCTTTTAAATAAAATAATTTATTAAAATTTATTTTCTATTTTTTAGTTTGGTTTTCTATAAAAAGCGTGTATTTGGTTTTTTTTTAACTATTATTTTTTGTAATAACCGACTATTAAACATTTTAACGCTGGTGGGTCTAGAATCGTTTTCTTCGTCTTACCGTGCCGTGTCATGTGCAACGTCATCCGCTGACACAGTCATTAGATCCTCAGGTGTGTAGGTAACAGGGTATGCGGCGCAAGATAAAAGGTCATAGTCTGCTGGGATATGCCGCATAGGCACTGAAGATTGGTGTCACCTGCCGGCTGACTTCAGCGCAGAGTCTATTTAAAGTTTTCCAGTTTGGCCACAGTACCAGCCCGCGCCGCTTAGCATGTAGCTTTTGGAACGAAGTTCCATAACGCGTCTTATGGGTAGAGCGAAATAATAGAAATCATCAGGTAACGAAATACATGTGTGTATTTTTGTACAGACACCCCCCCGATCGCGGAGTTTTTTTTTAACTTTTTGTCATTTTTATAGACTTGCGTTTGGTTGCAATTCACCTGATCTTTAAATTCGTCCCTCAATAATGGAAATACGATCCAGTCTGTCCCTTTGCTGCCCAGCGACGCCTTTAAGCCGAGTCTCGAATCCCACAGGAGTTGGGTGCCCTTAGCGTGTTGTCGGTTATTTTGTAAGTTATTTTTCCTGGCTGGAGGCCGTAAATTCAGTTTCAGGCACCATGGGTAAGTCCGGTTAAGCAGCTAACAACCTCAAAATAGCTTGTACCCTGGGAAAGCACATAGGGTTTTTAATCCGGAACTTTGTCTCGCTCGTCGCTCGTATCAGCGATAACCGACATTCACACGGACCAAATCGCGGACAAAAGCTCGTTATAAATAAAGAATTTATTTTTTATGATTTCATTACAAATGTGTAGTTTTCAGACTTTTCCCTGTACTTATAGTATAAGACGATATTACTTGCCAAATTTCATAGTTCTAGGTCAACGGAAAGTACCCTAAAAATTTTGATTCCCTTGAGAGTGTCGAAATGTACGTTTTTTGCGACATAAACGGCCATATCTTGTTTTCACGTTAACTTAGAAGTTTGATTTTTCACAGCTTCAAGGGACCGTGGTCCTATATATGGTTTTATTTTCAACTCGATACTTACCTATGCGTTCCTGACAGATAGACAGACAGACGGACAACAAAGTGATCCTATAAGGGTTCTATTTTTCCTTTTGAGGTACGGAACCCTAAAAAAGCTACAGTACTGCGTGAATCATCAATCCCTGTTAAAAGTTTGTATGACCTGTATATTTTACTAGATGCTAGGGGTAATAAGAAAAAAAATCCAGTGTTCAGATACGAAGTAATAGTGGCCTTAATACACTTTAGTGTCCGTTACTATCCCCGACCAACGTTTTGGAATACGCCCAATAAAAATAAGGATTCCCAATAAAAATTCACTTAAACACGAAATTTAAAATTTTCACGTTACGATGTTGTGCGTCACTCTGTAACAGCGTTACAACTACCAATTTCTTTCGTGTTATTTTGAACTTTATATTGGGCATGTTAAAGTTGGTTATTGCTTGTGTGTGCAAAGGTATGTAGATCTAATAGTGTTGTGTTGTCAGAAATTGGAAGTCACTGTCGGCAAGTAATGGCCGGTCGTGACACGAATAGCATTTGAATTTCCCCGATAGATACACTTTATATACTGTAGTACGCAGAAAAATTTAACACGGTCCCCCTCTTAATTTTCTTTTGTGGGAAAGAAATACGTGATCGTAATACTTATAGTGTTTGCCTAGGGATCAGGATTCGCTATTTTTTTTTGTAGACTTTTTTTTATTTAATTCTCTAAGTTGATAACGCCTTTTTTTTGTTATTTTCTCTTTGGTCCTCTTGGGGTATTGTGGAAAGAAAATCTCATGAATATTCTATGCTCTTTTTTTTGTAAATAAAAATTCAGATTCTGTATTTCTTTGGCCGCTAGTCGCTGGATTTACTTGAAATGTTAATAAAATGTTACATTTTAACAAAAAGGTATTAGTACTCACACTCACACAACTCATATTTATTTTCTGTTCTGAACGGATACCACTCTTTAAATAATCAATAATACAAAATACATTCAGCTCAGTCAAACTTAATCAAATTAATTAATAATAATAATAATAATAATATGTGGGGACATTTTCACACACGGCCATCTGACCCCAAACTAGGGAGACCCTGTACTATGGGTGTCAGACAGCTGATATACATACACCAATACATTTTTTTTTTTGTAAATACATACATATATAGATAAACAACACCCAGACACAAGCCAAACACAAGTGCTCATCACACAAATGTTTACCCTGGGCGGGAATCGAACCCGCAACACGCTGCGCAGCAGTCGATCGCTCAGCCACTGCGCCAACCGTGTCGTCTTTTTAATTTTTATGTGATCGTAATATAATGCTATCCAAATTAACCTCATTCCAATATTTTTTAGTCTGAAATAAAAATATTACACTAAGCGTGGTCGGGTTAAGTTAGGTCGGCTAGTTGTAAATAAATATTTAAAGTACCTACTGTAGCAAAGCATATTTTTATTTGGAATAATATCATACTTATACCTCAGATTATGAAACAAAAGGCAGATAGACCGCTCGGAACACTACGAGTGAAGCTAAAAAAGCAAATACAAATTTAAAAGCGAATACCTACAACGCGCTTCGTGCTGTACTGACACGAGTAAGTATAGCTTGAAACGCCGCATCAATAAAAAAAAAAAACAAATAAAAATACAAATAGAAATTCAAAAGCGAATACAATCACGAGATTGTAGGTATCCGCTTTTGAATTTGTATTTGCTTTTTTGGCTTCACTCTCGGTGTTTCGCGCGGTCTATCTGCCTTTTGTTTCATAATCTATCTCATAATAAGTGTTTCATAATAGGATACCGAACCACCAAAAATGGTTACAGGGTAATTTTTTCAAAAAAAAATAACAGAGTGGCTCCAAGGTTACTGTTTTTATAGCGTTAAGAAATTTATGGAACATAAAGATTTACAATAATAATAGTATTGAATGTTTCCCTAATTATTTTAATATTTATAGATTGTAAGGACTATTATGTAATCTCTATTAATAATGATACAAATTTAGTAGTAATGTAATGTAATAATGACATAATTATTCTGTATTAATGTATCAATGACATATTCTGTAGTACTAGTAGGTAATGTAATAATGACATAAAGCTCAATAATTTGCACGCTTGCTTGCAGGCCGAATACAGTGACTTTTAGGCTATAAGACCTTCCTTCGTAGAAATGTATTTCTTGCAAATAAATTATTATTATTATTTTGTTTTATAATCTGAGCTTTACACCTACTAACATTATAAAGTGATAATGTTTGTCTGTTAGATGTAGCTTTCTTTCTATGAAATAATGTTTGTAATTAGTTCACTTGGCGTTTTTGTACACAAATATTGGCCTTATTTGGATAATACAAAATCGATTTAATATCAATAACTTTAGGGTATATTTTATATTAATACGTAATATGTTATGTAATACGTTTTATACGTGATATTTGTACAAATACGCTAAGTGAAGTGCCACCGTCATGGTATAATTAATTCACGTCCACGAGGACAGAAACGCGGGTATACACATAAAAAAACCATAAAAATACATTTTGAGCCTAAAAAAGTAGGGTTAGTCAAATTAAGTCTACCTTAGACAGTTAAGTACTTTATTACCGAAAATATTCAGCTGTAAAACCCATGAGTATTCCGATATACCTAATTGAAAACGTCAATAAAATAAAAAAATCTTTAAAAAATCTCAGTTTAGTTTCGTATCGTAGCAAAAAACTGGAGTCAGATTAGATTGAGTTACGCTACCGAACGAAATGACAGTAAACTAATAAAATCCAATCAATATTCATCCTTAGAGACTGCAATTTCAAAATTTCCCTCATCATGGCACGAATATTTATATTTTACTAGTTTTTGCCCGGGACATCGTCCGCGTGAATGTCGTTTATCGCGGATGCAGACAAATTCGCGCAATAATAAATAGCCTATGTCCTTCTCCAGGTTTCAAGCTATCTTCATACCAAATTTCGTCAAAATCGGTTCAGCCATTTCTTCGTGAAATCGTAACAGAATAACCTATTTTCGCATTTATAATATTAAAGTATGGATTTAGGGGCGAGTGGGTGAATAAACGCCATTCGGATCGATCTGTTAAGGTAAAGCTACGGTTGCCTCGGTCAATCCGTGTGTAGGTGACCATCCCTTTTCATACCGACACCCTTCCTTGCCTCGGAAATCGTAGATCTTTGACAACCGTTACGGGTAGTCAGAAACCAAAAAGTCAGTCTTACCAAGGGGGGTATCGTGTTACTCAGTAAATGGGTTGTGGAGGTTAGACAGGCACAAGCTCCATGTAAAACACTGGTATTCAGCTGCATTCGGTTGGACTGAAACCCGACCCTAATATGGTTGGAAAAGGCAGGGCTGATGAACTAGCTTCTGCCCGCCACTTCAGAATTAAGTTCAAAATTATTCAACTGGAACAACAATATTATTGTTATTTTTCAAAGTTCAAACTCAAGGTTTGCCAACGTGCTATGGAGCGCAGTACACTTGGTGTTAAATTAACCGACGGCGTTTGAAATCTTTGAAACACCATACTGCGCTCCAACATACAGATCGTTGAGGTGGCTCAAAAGGCTGCCCAGTTTAAATGGGACTGGGCTGGACATGTCTGCTGCATGAACGAATTAAGGTAAACGCAGCTATTACCGACCCTGTTAAGAGAATTTTAAAAGCGAACTCGCTGTCGTCACAGGAACTAACGAATTTTGCCTCTTTTCCGGGATGCCACGCGCATTAACAAAAGTTTTTGGGATGCTCAATGAACTAACATGCGTGTTTCGTCAAGTGTCTTCAGCATAAATTGTTTAAGTGGGTTAAAAATTCCAAATTAATGGAATGGATCGGTAATAGCTGTGGATTTTAGATGGGTCGATAATAGCTGCGTTTACCTTAGTGCCTTGAAATGACGGGGCTGCGGTAGACCACGTAAGAGATGGCGGGACGACTTGCATGACTTCCTTAACGATTGGCATAGACATGAAACCGATGGAACAACAAAAACGAGACAAAAAATTATGCTAGGTGTTAAGCTTGATCAATATTTGTGTGCCAAATTGTGTCAAAGCGTGTATATCAATCCATCATAAGAAACTTTGCAATTTTAAACTAAACTTCTAACAAAAAGCTTCACCATAAACAACGACGGCTATTTTTTAATTTCCCCTACTGCCCACGGACAGCAAAAAGGTCCGCCATATTGAGGTTTTGGGGAGAAAAAATCGAATAAAGGACAATAGGAAGGACGGTCCATGTCATAATCATATTTTTCTCGCACAAAAGAGTTCTTACGTTAATGTGGACTGGTAATAAATGAAAGTCAGGAACATATAAAGCATGGTTTTTTATTTTCCCCTTCGTGTTACTAGGAAGAGATTTTTTGCGCGGGAATTTTCGTGGCATGGCCGATTTTTGGACAGCGTGATAAAAGAAACAAATTACATGATAGATTATTCTGTATGAGACGTGTTGACCCGTGCAGTTTAATGGCAGTGTGTTTTTTTTGTTTTCTCTTTTTTGATAGATTTTGTATGAAAACGCTTCGATGAAAAATTTTTGGCTATGTAGATTTGGTGGTACCGGTTTTTGATAATTAATTAAGAATGTTCTTGATATATTTTTGGGCCCATTCCTAATAAAAACGCATCATACACCATAATATGTGGTGTTGTCCACATATTATCTATAATATAAAAATGAATCGCAAAATGTGTTGGTAAGCGCATAACTCAACAACGCCTGGACCAATTTGGCCAATTCTTTTTTTTAAATGTTCGTTGAAGTTCAAAGATGGTTTTTACGGCGAGAAAAATTCGAATAATTGCCGGAAAAGCCCTAAAAACAGCCCTTTTCTTTTTCCCATACAAACGTTTTCTAACTAAAACGAGCTTTATTGCTATTGTATAAAGTTCATGTTGAATTACAAGCAGTCACTTTTGTTTAAACAATGTAGGTATGTTCCTAACGTCAAAGAGTAAATTTTGCACTTAGGTAGTAGTAGGTGTAGGGTAGGTGTAGGGTAGGTGTAGGGTAGGTGTAGGGTAGGTGTAGGGTAGGTGTAGGGTAGGTGTAGGGTAGGTGTAGGGTAGGTGTAGGGTAGGTGTAGGGTAGGTGTAGGGTAGGTGTAGGGTAGGTGTAGGGTAGGTGTAGGGTAGGTGTAGGGTAGGTGTAGGGTAGGTGTAGGGTAGGTGTAGGGTAGGTGTAGGGTAGGTGTAGGGTAAATAGGCAGGTAAGTAGGTAGATCGGGACAAGACAACGTCTGTCGGGTCAGCTAGTGGTATATAAAGATACATTATTATGAACACTGTAGGTCGATTCTGTAAAATTCAAACAACAACTCGCATCTCACATCGCTATTCACTCTCACTTCGCATAACGTTAAAAATGACCTTGATGTATTTGACACTTTGAATCGAGTTCGAGTGCGAAGTGAGCGTCGAAGTGACAGGGAAATTATCTTTCAAAATGCCACTTCTTACGTCCTCCCCTCTAACCTCCCTGTCAATTTAGTTCAACTTGCTGACACGCTCGCAAGGGTGACGCTAGTGTAAATTCGAATCAACCGAGTTTTTAAAATGCCGATCAAGAAACTCACAGCGGATTCAGATTCGAAGTTTAGAATGAGGTCTTACAGAATCACAGTCCTGACCGATAAACTAAGTGACATTAAACAAAAAGTATTGCTGGGAAAAAAAACTTATTTTTATCGTAAAAAAAAAACAGTATTTATAAAAATAACACCAGTCTATAACGGGCAAAGACCTCTTCTCGTATAGAGAAGGCATGAGCATTGATCACCATGCTTGCTCAAAGTCGATTGGCAATTTCAGACGTAAATTAATAAAATTATAAGTCCAGATTTCCTTACCATGTTTTCCTTCACCGATTTCTGTGATGTCCAAGATAAACTTGGAAAGTATACATGAAATTAAAGAAATCAAATTGGTACTTGTTTGTGCCCGGTTGTGGAATCACAACCACATGCATGAGAGACGGGGCCTTAACTACTGTCAACCACCACGATATAAATCAAGTAACACACGCAATGTAACAAACGCAAAACATTTTGCTTATGGGTGCATGCAACCGGCTCACGCGTGCCTTGAAGATACCCAGAATTAATAAATCGGGGAATAGAGAGGCGGGGCAGTGAATTCCACAATCTGTAGTTCGCAATAATAAATGTGGAAGCAAAGCGTTTGGTTCAAGACCGTGGAACTTCAACCGTATAGCGGTGACGCTTTGCCGAATCTCTGCTAGCCCATTGAAGGAATGGAGACGGAGGACTTAAGTTGTGCAGTTCCAGAGCACACTCTTCGAAATTTTCCCGATAAAAGACCGATAGGCTGGCAACAATGCGGCGATGTTCAAGGCTATGGAGCGTAGCCTTGGGAGTCGTTGTCTATGAGCCTCTTCGCACATCTTTCAATGACTTCCAACGCCTCCAGCTAGTATTTGGCTGATCCATCCCAAACTAGGATATAGGTTCAGCATCTGTTCCTACGTGAAGAACTTTCGCACCTTTGCGAGGACTCCCAGCTTTTTGGCAGCAAGTTGGGCCAGTCGTCGTCCGAGAGCTAGACAATTTAAAGCTGCATAATTTAAAGCTATATAATTACCACCGCTAGCACACATGACGCGGCCCGCACAGATGAGTTGGATTATCTTTAACTTTCTGCTAAGTATATTTTCGTTAAGCATATTTTTACACCCGGAATACACGCGTAGGTATAATCCATGTAATAAAACGATAGAAATCATCTCGTTATTCCACAAACTTTTGGCAAGAGATTACATCCCTTCATAATTCTAGTTAACATTTGACAAGTACCTACCTTTACCTCCTCGTACTGCCATAAAGATTAAGTCGTAAATCATGACGAGATTCCGTGGAATTCGTCTCTCTTGGTTAACTTTTACAACGTAAGTCCTTACCTACGTCATCTTGGAGACGCTTGGCCCGTTAATTATCCATTGTTTTTATATGTACATACAATTGTTTTTATATTCTTTTACTCTCGATTAAAAGAAAAAAGACCACAAGGCCAAAAGGCCCGGCTGATATTCTTGGATCTTTGGCAGTCGTTATGGGTAAGACAGAAAGTCTGACAACCAGTCTTCCCAAGGGGTATCATGTTACCCAGTAACTGGGTTGTGGAGGTTCAATGGGCAGTCGCTCCATGTAAAACACTAGTATTCAGCTGCATCCGGTAAGTCTTTGTGGCGCACTCGGCGACGACGCTCGCCTTCCGGCACCCACTAAGTGATGACTTTGATGACTGATAGGGATGACCCTGATTCCTATCAGATACATCCTTCATACATGACCCGCCCAATCCCACTTCAGCCTTGTTGACTCATTTCCCACATCGGCGATTCCGTCACAGATTTTATTACTGTTCGTATAATCAAATCACAACAGCTGTCATTCGTTGTCAAATGTATGAAATAACTATAAAAGGGAAATTCATATAGTGCTTAAATCTCTTGAAGTCTTCATTTTCCTGACTGTCCTCTATAATATTAAATTAAATAATCCTTTATTATAAGCTTCGCTAGTAAGTTTAGACTAAAAACTTGCTGATATCTTCAGATTAGTTTATCTGATCTTCATCGTACATAACCTTAGAACCTTGTCTGCAAAATCAGTTTCTATTAAAAAAAACCGCGTCCTAATTGGTCTATTTGTTTGGGAGCTACGTTAAACTTATAATACCCTTCTGTTTTCTTCAAGAGTTAAAAAGAAGCGTAATCATACAAACAAACAAACTAAGTACTTAAGTAATTCTATTAATAATTTTCCTCGTTCCCAGATTCAATCAATGCAAGAGATTTACGATTTTTTTTTCACGGAACCCTAACAAATTCATATTACTCCCATCTGATTTTACTCTCGAACATTGATTGAATCCAATCACTGCGTATTAGAATAACGTAGGGACCAGAAGGCTAACTCTATTTGTTCTGAGCTTTATACTTGCGTACCGAGTCAGTCTCTTTATGTATATACCTGAATTAAATGATTATTATTATAATTTGTCTAGTAATTCAGGACAGCAGTAACTAAATCGTTAGTGGAGGAAGCTGTTCCAGACTTCCTCCGATCCGAAGGCATTGTCGCAGGGCTAACCTAAGCCTAAACCTATACCTAACTGTAACCTAAACTGATACTCCTAATACGCAGGCTTAAACGAATTTATTTATTCACAATGTACACTTACACATTTATACACATTCAACACACCCCTAACACTATTACATACAATCACTCACAGACACACTCCAAACACACTCGCATAGATCACACTAGTGCACTCCTGTTTGTATTTTTTTTTTCTTCTTTTATTTTTATTGTCCATTGCATACTCTGTTTATTGATAAGTGGAAGAGCGGAGTCACCTAACACAAGTATCTTCTTGCTTAAAAGGTGATCTCCAAATCACGCATGTTAAAACTTTGTAATTGAAATAAATATTTTTATTATAAAAAAAAAAACATCACCTGTCTAGTCTTTTACCAACTATGCTAAGGTCGGCTTCCAGTCTAGCTGAATGCAGCTGATTAAAAATGTTTTACATGGAGCGGCTTCTTTGGGACAAGCCCGCCACACTATTCATAAATCACTGCAACTTCTAAATGCCAGAATCAACAGTGGCGACCACCAGAAAAGCGCCAGAGCAATGAAGCTCGACGGGTCCCGGAGAAAAGTTACAACTGTCTTGAATCCTGCAACAAAATTAACCAGAAAAGAAATACATATTTTCCATATCCGTCCAAATCAGACATTACTTCCAATCATCATCATGTCAACCTATAGACATCCACTGCTGGGCATAGGTCTCCCACAAGGGGGGTTCAACCATAATCGCCATGCTTGGCCGATGCATGTTGGCGATCTCAGTAGGTACTCAAAAGGATGCTGCTGCCCATCCTCTGGTCAATATCCCTCTGTCGCCTTCTACGACACCTACGGGTAGAAATGGGGAGGTGCTATTCGCGACGGGCACCACACAGGTAACGATACGTCCCATACGTCAGTACGACCAATATGCCTGCTTAAAATAGATGTATTTTTTGAATCGCAGAAATTACTTATTACTTTCGAGAAATTTAGAACCAATTCCGATTGGTATGTTAATAGCAACATAATTATAAACCTGTACTGTTGCTGCCAAAACTATCCAGCAAAAATCAAATTTTCACCAGAGATGCGGGCATAGCGAAGGATATGTGTGAAAATAACAAATACCATCGCTTCATTTTGATAACTAGAACTAAGCTGGCGTCATGATAGGTCAGTTTAGCACACATCCCCCACTACGCATCCACCCACGTCCCATTGCTCATTAGAACCACAAAATTGCGACAGCCAGTTTTTTGCCAGCAGTTTTTTATATTAACATCATAAAAAATATTTTAACGCTCACAATATAAAACTCTAACTTGAATGAGAAATTATTTGCAGTGTTGATGCCATGCTGTTAATAAACGATGACCTTAAGAGACTGGTACTTCTTTAATTTCATATTCTATCGCATTAGATACCTAGGTGTAACATTTATACCCTCGCATATTGCGCCCTCCGGCGGCACTCGCAAAATTGGACCGACATCCGATCTAAATTTGAATAAAATTACTTTTATTTCATTTTTTGCGCTCGGCGCGCGCCATATGTGCGACTGTGCGACTTTTGGCGAAATCTGGCAACGGTCTCCTAATGTCATTTCAACAGTATTATTTATGTGATGTTTTTGGGTGTACTACATTTTGTTTAAGCGCTTAGAAATGTTTAAATTTATATTCGCGCACATGTGTAGTTTTTTTAGGATGGTATTTTTTACCCAAGCATTGTCACTGAGCTGGAGTTTCGTTGTTTGTTTTCTGCTGAATTTTGAAAAATTTAGAAACTATAAAAACACTGCGTTAGTATGCTTCCCACCAAATGGACCGACGACATCGTCAAGGTCGCGGGTAACCGGTGGGTGCAAGAGGCAGGTAGCGGTTCGTTGTGGCGTTTTAAAGGGGAGGCCTACGTTCAACAGTGGACGTCTTTCGGCTGATGATGATGATGATGGGGGAAGAGACGCAAGGCGAAAAGTGGCTGTGTTCCAGTTTGAAGAGTGTGTGAAGTGTAATTACAGGTACGTGAGACATTTCAACTTTGTTCCTCGGTAGGCAACGAACCTGCAAGGCCTCTGTAGGCCTAGCCAAGTTACAATAGTTTCGTACAATCTTTCTACAATAATCAACGCCTCGTCGTAATTCATTTTTGATTTTCAATCACGTAACTTATCGTTGAGATGGCGTCTTTCCCATACATTTGATTAGTTTTCTATTAGCGTTATCGATTGTAGATTGTCAATTTGGGTAATTTGGAAAGGGCCCTGATATTGCAAATGTCTAGTAGTAGTAGTAGTATGACGGGCTGGTGTCCGCATTTCCGCAACTCCTCGTCTCAGCGCGTAGGTATTTTCGTACAGGAAAATAGTGGGACAACTTAACTAAGATGAGCCTTCAACTCGTTTTGCTACCCTTGTCATACAATGACGTAATTAAAAAAAAATGGCCAAGTGACTCGCTCATGAAAATTTCCGTACCACCGTATTTTTACTTATTTATTAGTTTTTGTTATTGCGACCATAGTATTACACACTCTTGTGAAAATTGTCTACCTATACAGATACAGTTCGTTGACACACAGATGGACAGACAGCGTAGGTTTCGTAATAGGGTCCCGTTAGGCATCATCCGAGTACGGAGTCCTAAAAATGAATTGAGCGTCTTCGATCGGCTTGCCGAAAGTTTAGATATAACTGATGAAATTGTTCAAAGTTATCGAAGTCAAAGGGTTCTCTCAACTTTCAGCCATTGTTCTGTTACCAATTAATATCCCAATTATTTTCGTCTATCATTCCATTTTTTCATAAATATTTTTTGAGTAAAATAAATCGGTTTCTATTGTTGTTCATTGTTCTTTTCAATTAATAAAAGGTTCGACGAAATTCTTTGCAACGTCTACTTTCTTAGCGGTATTTACTACTTTCTTTTGTTTTCGGTGAGAAACCTTCAAAAGGCCGGGGAAAATGTAGGATTCTTACCTTACCATTCCGGTGGTCACCATCAGTATAATAAATAGGGTTCCAATTTCTCTTATTGGACCGCACCAGAAGCTCTTCTGTGGGCCCATCCCTATACAGACTGTAAAGTGGTCTGCCCTGAGCCTCGCCGTGCACGGTAGCACTTGACCACTGACCACTTCTCTGAGGTCACTTTGGTGGGTGGACAAAATCCCCAATGGGTACCCGTGACCACAAAGACCCATTTAGGTCCATGTAGATCGGAGGTACCTCTGTTCACCTGAACAGAGGTACCTCCGATCTACCGCTAATCCATACTAATCGATACTTCCATACTATCCATACTTCCATACTAAGTTATAAATGCGAAAGTAACTCTGTCTGTTACGATTAAACGGCTGAACCGATTTTGATGAAATTTGGCATGAAGATAGCTTAAAGGACATAGGCTACTTTTTAATTCACGACTATGTCTGCATCCGCGATAACCAACATTCACGCGGACGAGGCAAAAACTAGTATTTGATATTTTATTTTATTTTATATTCGTTGAAATAAATTCCATGGAAAAATACACTGAACAAACAATATTCGTTAAAAAAGAATTCCACTGTTTGATAAGTTGTTATACAAAAAAAACTTGAGAGGTGTCAAGGGACACCCGGATGGAACGAAGTTCCTTTCGATTAATTAGTGAAGGAATTGTAACAATTTTTTTTTTTTTTTAAGTTATAATAATATTTTTATTTTTATTAACAAATATAATGTAATTAAAAGACAATTTAATTAAACGTGCCCGTTTATGTATCGAGCGAAATGGACTCCATATTGAGCAGTTGCTTCGATACAGGGAAGTGTAAATTTTATACCTAATAGGTAAGTTTTTTAATTAAGCCAAAGTTGATTAAAACTGTGTTTGTGAATAGCTTTGAATTTATTTAAATAGGTTACCTATAGCACCTATAGGTACCTACGCCTGCCTTTCTTTTCCTAGCAAAAGAGTACCTACTCACTTACCTACTTACAACTACAAATAATTCGCCAATGATAAAAGTAAGTACCACTACCTACCTAGGTACTGTAACGTTTATGCTACACTTGCACCTTTACGAACTATTGCAGGACTACGCTACGTTAAATGAAAGGTACGAATAACTTGTAGAAGATTATATTAATAAGATTAACGAGAGGTAAGATTTACACGACCTTCGCTCTTAGTCGAGCCGTCGGTCTCGTGTAAATCTTACCTCTCGTTAATCTTATTAATATAATCTTCTACAAGTTATTCGTACCTTTCATTTAACGTAGCGTAGTCCTGCAATAGTTCGTAAAGGTGCAAGTGTAGCATAAACGTTACAAATTTTCTTTGAACCTAATAAGGATTTCAAAGAAAATTTGTACCTAAGCTCCCACTGGCTTAATTTAAACCAAAACATTTTAATCAAATAAAAAAAAATATTATTGTCGCTAGTAAAACCTAGAGAAAAGTACTCTGTGACCTAGAGCGATAAGGTGCAGTGGTTACCTACTGACGACCGCGACCGATAGAAAGCTCATGATTACCAAACCCAAACTTTCAATAGGTACCTACTAAACAAAACATAGAAGTAGGTACAGTAACTACCTACCTACCTAACCTACGTATTCTAGACTTAAAATTTACACTCGTTTTCACAATCCACACAGTCTCACAGTGAAAGGTGGACTTATCTCGTAGGTCGTTATCATCGGAATTATCACGCAATGATAATTCCGATGTCATTGAGGTAGGTACCGCCACTATTTGAGCGAATAAACTTAGGTACTAAACATATCGCCGTAGGTACCTAGTTCAAAGAGTTCGCCGCGCCGCCTTTAAATACATAAACATATTCTACGAAAAGCGAATTCGGACTTTATTTTGTAAACGTAAACGGTTAAAAATTGAAATTTTACCAAACTAGGTATGATAAAATTATTCTGAGAAACGTATAGGCTGGTGGCCGACCGGACAATAGGAGCTATGTGCAACCGAATTTCACGGTTAATGTGTAAAAATAAGGTTTTAATTCGCTCCAATATTTTCATAGAAAAGCCGCCATTCAACTAATAATGAACTCTATTTGACAGTTCCAACGATTCAATTTTTCTGTTCGAATTGTCTGCGTTTGTGAAGTAATAAAAATAGCAAAAAAGTGTCGTGACAACTTTTCGTAAGAATTTTTTCCGTCTAGCCCCCTTTCACAACGCGCGTTAAGGAACTTCGTTCCAAAAATGTGAATAAAAATTCATTGAAATGTGTTTCTGTGAAATATGTTTCATTGTAGTAAATAGTCTTTGAAACAATAATAGTCGAAATAAAATTACAAGAACCAAATATTATATGAAACATTTTCTGGGAAACGAAATTCTATGAAATTTCTGTCTGCGAAACAAGGGGACACCGTTATACATGTTATGTGAAAATAAAGTTACGCAAAATTAATGTATATAATACTGATTATTATGAATAAAAAGAAATCTAAACAAAAAAGATATGACTTTGAATAATAGTGTAAAAGATGTTGGTGATGAAAAGTTATGTTGAGATAATATAGGAAAACAAATAAAAGTATAATAGATGTTTATTGCTACTGACATTATGAAATTGAATGCTTCGAAATTATAACATTAGAGACAGAGTAGTTAGGAATTGTGATTGTTAGGATGAAAAATGTTAGGAAGAACATTTTCGGATTTCCAATAAAATTATCGGAGTTGAAAATTTAGGTGAACTTTGGCGCACCCCAGATTATGAAACAAAAGACAGACCGCGCGGAACACTGACAAATTCAAAAGCGAATACCTATAATCTCGTGATTGTATTCGTTTTTCAATTTGTATTTGTATTGTTATTTGTTTTTTTTAACGATGCGGCGTTTCGTGATATACTGACTCGTATCAGTAGGTACAGCACGAAGCGCGTTGTAGGTATTCGCTTTTGAATTTGTATTTGCTTTTTTTTTTGCTTTTTTGCTTCTCTTCTCTTGTTTAATAATCTGAGGGATAGGTCTATTGAATCGATATCAAGTCTAAAGCTATATATACTATACTAACACAACTTAACTAACAGCTATACTTCTATATTCGATTCATATCAGAGAGTGATACTAACTGTTCGTGTCGTATATAATTTAAACCAAAATTCTATATGATAGCCATATCTCCGATACATAATTCGTCTTGAATCGAATACTTTTAATACCAGCTCATCTTTCTCCCACTGCAGGGCAAAGGCGTTTTCTCATAAAGAAGATGCACGAGCCTTGATCACCACTTCATACTTAAATAAATTTCATTGTAGTTTCTTCCCGTAATTTCGTGTGCATGGAAGTCCAGTATACCTACCATAAGACATAGCCTATGTATGACACTCGACAATAGTGAAGCTTTCTATCAGTGAAAGATTTTTTGTGATCGGGCTAGTTCTTTTGGAGATTACCTCTTAAAACCAAACTTATAAATTCACGTGTGATGCCGGCCGCGAATAGCACCACCCCATTTCATTTCTACCCGTGGGTGTCGTAGAAGGCGACAGATTTGATCAAAGGAGCAGCGTCCTTCTGTGTACCATAACACTTACTGCGATCGCAAGAGGCATGGCGATTACGGCTGAACCCCCCTTGGGAAGACCTATGCCCAGATGCCCAGCAGTGGGCGTCTTAAGGTTGACATGAAGATGATGAGTGTAGATTTCCTTCCTTCATTTTAACCGATATCGTGTCGTCATCATCATCATATTATTATCAGCCTAATGCTATCCCCTGCTGAATATAAGCCTCCTCCAGGACTGTGATTCTGTAAGACCTCATTCTAAACTTCGAATCTGAATCCGCTGTGAGTTTCTTGATTGGCATTCTAAAAACTCGTTTGATAATTCGAATTTGCACAAACGTCACCCTTGCGAGCGTGTCAGCGAGTTGAACTAAATTGACAAGGAGCTTTTGACAGATAAAGTTTGAGATGACGTAAGAAGTGGCATTCTGTAGGTAAAGCAATTTGCCCGTCACTTCGCACTCGAACCCGATTCAAAGTGTCTAGTATATCAAGGTCATTTTGAACCCTAAGCGAAGTAAGAGTGAATAGCGATGTGAGATGCGAGTTGTTGTTTGAATTTTACCGAACCTACCTACTGATATTGGCAACATGGTCTTAGGTAGCCCGCACCCATCCACTGCCAGCTACCTCTTTGAAATCTCCGGTCCATCGTTTCGCAGGGCATCCCACACTATGCTTACCTAAACGGCAGTAATGTAAAAATAAACTCGGAGGTTAATAATACTAAAATAAAACAATAAACTTCACTTAATACTTTAGTTTGCTCAGTTATTTTTATTGCCATCATCCTTGAGGAGTTGGAAGACGTAGGAGAAGTCTTTCTGGCCGTATCCTCGGGACTGCACGATGCGGTACAGCTGCGTTGCGACGGCGCCGAGGGGGATGGGGGACCGGATGCCAAGAGCCATAGAACTGGCCAGCTCCAAATCCTTTAAAAAAAGAAAAAAAAATATCTGTAGATTAACACAACATTATGCTCTCGCTTTTTCCCTACGTCATAGCAAATGAAGTAGGTACATCACTAATAACGAAATATTAAATGACGAAAATGTAATGCAATTTTTTTTTAGGTGTCAGGTATAAAATGTACCTTACTCATTTTCGTTCAAGTGAGACAGCTGGTTCCTGTATATGTTTTACAGGATGTTGCTAAAAGCCATTATTCGTTATTTCCAGATATTTATATAATATTTAAATTACCGAAAAAAGTTACCTACCCCCAATGAAATTTGTTTGTAAGTTATATCCTTATTGATAGTAAAATAATTATATTTCTAGTAAGCGTTTAAATAGCAAAATAATAACACATTGATTATGACATTGGTTTCTTATTTACTTGTGAGAGATAGAAAAACAAGTTGTTATCTTATCAATGTGCGTAGAGGATTACAGCTTTAAACGTATATAGCTGTTATTCTACGAGTATTACCTAACATCAGCTCCATCACAGCTGATAAAACTTAACACATTTTAGATTTATCAGTATGCATCGGTATTCATTTTTTTTTTGATACCGATATCTTCCAGTCAAGTTTTGTAAGACTAAATGAACCTTCCGATAACCAATATTCTGAGTCTCATAATAACCATACAATGTACAAAAATCTTCATGTTTTTGACTCCACAAACGTTATGGCACCATTTGAAAGGCTACGGCACAGACAGTGCCGTTCGACCGCAATTCAAATGTACGGCACTGTTGCCATCTACGTAAACTTTTTCATAAAAATACCTATATAGAAACAGTACAACAGTAGTATCGCTGCCGTCTGCGGCCACCTTCGAAATTGTATTTTTATAAAATAGGACATCATTACCATCATGTCAACCTTTAGACGCCCACTACTGGGCATTTGGCGATTACGGCCAAACTCCGCTTGGCCGATGCATGTTGGCGATCGCAAATAGGACATATCATGGCAAAATGATAACCTCAAACATCATAGCTGGTACAAATAGAATACTTAGTGCCATCCATGAAGATGCACCCCACTCTTTTTCCTAATAACTTACTGTGTGAATGTGCATCCTTTCGCTAGTATTGTAGTGCCACAAAATATAGAGGTTACAGAAAGTCCGCTCCCGCCATTTTCAAAAATAATTACCTAAACTTGCCAAACTCACTAGGGCTGCTACTGTATTGACTCTGTAGGTTTTATTTATGACAATATGTATTGACATTGGTTGGAACTCTTTGCATTTTTTTATAACAAATTTTTCCTGTTCGTCATGAAATGTCAATGTATCTCATTTATTAATTTAGACAACACGTGACAGTCGAGACTGAAGTCTGCTTGAAACTGCTTGAGAATGCCTATAAATGTAATGTCAATGTGTGCGTGCTAAAAATGATGATTTGTTCTGAGTGGTCTCTCTGCTCGGGCGCACCGCAGCCTTACGTACTTTGTGGTAGTGCTGTCAATACGTACGAATTTTGTCTATGAGTGCACATGCACACTACGATGAAATATACGCTCGGATCAAACTTCTCGAGCAGCCGATAACCTTGGTCGACTTGTTCGATGCCATACCGAAAAAAAAAAGAATGGAATCTATAGTAGAAGACCTGCCTGCTTACTAAAATGTTACCTTAAGATAAAATCCCTTTACCTTAACCATAAGTTCATTCTTGAAACCACCGTCATAATTCCTGCTGGAAGGTGCAGTGGCGACCAGGCCAGGGACTGGGCAGTACACCTCGGTGGACCACGAGCGAGCTGAGGAGTTGTTTAGAACATCCAGGAGCACTTGAGGGTCGAGACCCATTCTGGAAAAAGAGGATGGGTTGACAGTCAAGAGGATTGTACTTAAATACTGACAAAACTTACTTGCTAAAATTTTACTGACAAGACCAATTGGCATAAGGTGGCTGGCTGATAGTGGCTAGTGGTGGCTGGTGTTGTGTATCTAGTAAGTACCAACACCAGTTTCAAGTTGTGTGTAAGTATACTAGCCTAGATGGATTTACAGTCTTTGCAGGAATGCATTCCTTTCTAACACTACATATTCTTTCATCTGTTATCAAAATTTCAGCTATGCCTAAATGGTCAGGCGACTCAGCTACGAGTATCTTAGTCCATTCGGATTTCTCGACAAAGCTATTTTAAACCGACGATTTTCTAAAAAAGAATACTCTACCATGTAGTGATTAGTATAACGGTAACAAGTACTTACTTAATACCCATATGCATGCACTCAGCAGTCGCCATGCCAGTGATACCCATCAACATGTTGTTTGTCAACTTGGCGACCTGACCAGCGCCCACTTCTCCACAGTGAAACTGCTTGGCACCCATCGCTTTTAGGAAGGGCAGGGATCGCTCGAAGTCCTCTTTGCGGCCACCAGCCATGAATGCTAGTGTTGCGTTTTGGGCGCCCATGACACCTGAAATTAGAAGAGAAAAGTTTTGTAGAGTATTTAGAGGGTATCTATTTAACAAGAGGAAGTTTATTATGTCGGCATCGCCGAGGCTGGCTTAGCAAAAGGTGACGATATGATCTACACGGGTTCAAAGAGGGCTGGCTCGAGGTGGTGCAAGACCAAAACACCTGGAAAGACTCGGGAGAGGCTTGTGCCTAGCAGTGGAACATTAGAGTCAAGCGAAAAAAAAAATCTTTTTTACATTAAATGCATTATCTGTTTCTTAGTCGACGCCCTCCTGCCCGATGGACCGATGACCTGAAGAAGGTAGCCGATTGTGGCTGGATGCGGAGTACCGGGAAAAATGGCATGTCATGGTGGAGTCTTATGTCCAACAGTGGACCTGTAGTAAGCTGAAGTGATGATGACGATCCTTAGACACCGGTGGTTTAGCCAAAATCAACCTTATTTGAATAGTTGGAACCTCAAAATAGAACTCTGATAAACTCTATTCTAAGTTTAAATATAGGTTACACAACTCAATCGCATTTCAAATCATTTAATACAAGTAAACCATTATCAGGCACTTTTGAATTGTCAAGGAGTCAGTCAGTCAGAAAGTTGAGGCTAGTTGCTCGTTCCAAACAGTGGGTTACTATGGAGAAGAACGAGCAAGAAACTCCATGAACACTCTTTTAAATTTAGGTTACATCATTCATGTTTAATTTACGGGACACAAATGTGAGAAAAATGTAACGAGTTGTGCATAAACAGTTCAAAATAAATTTAACATAACCAAGGCAGCTAAGAGATGACCAGTCCCAACTGACGGCACCCGTTCACGAACATGACGCACGTCATTCGATCAACCGTCCGCCACAAGGGCTAACAAGATAGTTTAGAATATAATAATTATGTCATCAATAAATGAAATAATAACGCAATTAGTGTATCAATCATAGTTTATTGAATTCACTTTTACAATAATTATGGCTCAATGATTACAGCACACAATCAGCTGACCTGCCAGGGAAAATATTTTTAGTCATTTTAAAATGACATTTATTACGTGCGTAACACTCAAAGATATCACTAAAATTATTTGTGCTAGCGTGATAATAATTTTTATCTTCTAATGATAAACGAAATTTAGCCACCTGTCATGATATAGTTTATCATGACAATAGATGTTGCTAGCTGTGATAATTCGCGACAAATTGTTGATATGGCTTTCTGTATGTCTATTCTGTTACAATCACCCTCAGTGAACACCTATAGGTGAAGTGAGCTGTCATCCGTCCGTCTGCTTTGTGAATCTCTAGCATTGGAACGGCAGTGCTATTCTGGTACAATCTCCCTCGGTGAACACCTAGGTGAAGTGAGCTGTCATTCGATTGTAGTGCTTTGTAAATGTCTAGCATCGGGACAGAAGACAGCTCACTTCACCTAGGTGTTCACCGAGGGAGATTGTAACAGAATAGACGTACGGATGACAGCTTATTCCACCTAGGTGTTCACCGAGGGAGATTGTAACAGAATAGCTCTACTGTCTTGTGATTTTTAAACCATTCTGGTCGTTAACACTGTTTCATTGTTTGTTAAAATATAAGGAGTGGTCATCTACAGTTTTAGTATTTGTAAAAATGTGAACACTATGTAGATATATATATATATATATATATATATATATATATATATATATTTCAGCCTGGATTTTCCCACTGCAGGGCAAAGGCCTCTCCACTCTCCTTCCAACTCTCTCTATTATGGGCTATTTGAGGCCAGTCTTTTTCGAAGGAATCTAGATCATCCCGCCAGCTCCGCCTGGGTCTGCCGCGATGTCGCTTGCCATGTAGAGGAACCCATTGGGTTGTATGTTTGGCCCAATGATCGTCTGACATGCGGCAGATGTGTCCAGCCCAATTCCATGTAGGTATGTTTTCTTAAATTGTAATAGTAGTGGTTTTTATGCAAAGGACATCGTATTCATCTATTATACGATTCCTGTACTTATACAAAATCTTCTTTACATAGTACAAAACAAAGTCGATACCGCTGTCTATACGCTTAAATCTTTTAAACTCCGCAACAGATTTTAATGCGGTTTCAGCAATAGTAGATAGTAGTTTATACGTTTAGTTTAATTTACATTGCACCCCTGCGAAGCCAGGGCGGGTCGCTAGTATTGTATAAAAATAAGTATAGAAGTTATGGCGGTAACAATACCGTACAAATACCAAAGTGACTTCATAAATTCAAAGTTTATCGTTGACATCATTGATATCGGTTTTAGGAAAAAATCGTAAAGAAACCTGGCTATAATAAATAAAGTCTGAAATCGCGACTCCGCCTTGAGCAAGCGTGGTGACCAACGCCTTTTCTGTGTGAGAAAAATCGTTTGCCCTACAATGGGACAATTATAGGCTGGTATTTTTATTTTGATTATGTTAGTTTAATTATAGGCTGGTATTTTTATTTTTGAGTATGTTAGTTTAATTATAGGCTGGTATTTTTATTTTTGATTATGTTAGTTTAATTATAGGCTGGTATTTTTATTTTTGATTATGTTAGTTTAATTATAGGCTGGTATTTTTATTTTTGATTATTTTAGTTTAATTATTGGCTGGTATTTTTATTTTTGATTATGTTAGTTTAATTATAGCCTGGTATTTTTATTTTTGATTATGTTAGTTTAATTATAGGCTGGTATTTTTATTTTTGATTACATTGATAGTTTAAATATCAAAACCATAATCATTTATTTATTTATTTATTTATTTATTTATACTTCATGCACAAAGGTACAAAGGCGGACTTAATGCCTTAGGCAAATCATCAATTCTAAATCATGCTGAGATTCGATTGACGCAGTGGTTGAGCGATTGGCTGCTACGCTGCAATTCGCAGGTTCGATTTCCACACGGAGCAAATATTTGTATGACCTACAGATAGTTGTTCCGGGCCTTGCTGTTACAGCATGGAAGTTTATGTTTGTAAACGCACCCACGATACAATATAAATTCCTAGTGTGAGCAATATTAAAACAAAAATGCTTGAAAACAGTTATTAACTATCAACTTCTGGTAAAACACGCCAATTTAACAAGCAAATAATTAACTAGTTTATTAAATACACATCCCAGCTAAGGTTTACTGTGTGATAAGGTTATCAGCACCACAGAAGTGATGCAACAGAAAGATATGATAGCAAAATCACGTTTGTCAATCTTCTTATTAAATCTTACATTAAATCCTTATCATTGACGATAAAATGTGAAGGTATTTTGGTGTCACACGTATGTTCTTATCTTTATTTTTTAAAACAGCAGTTGGTATGTTACTTGATAGAAAATGTTCCTTGAAGGTGGATTTTGTGCATGACAACAATTGTATGGTATTAGTTAATCTGTGATATGGTTTACATGTTCTTTTTTTTCTTTCTATATTTACATTTAAGATTCATAAGAGCTCGTGGACCTCACAAAATTGAAGTTTCAATACGAAATAAATATGACTCGCCGATGAAGTTTTAATGCAGTTGCAGTTAAGTTCAAGTTTGAATGATAAACGGTATTTTTGTAATCTTTGAACTGCGTGTGAACTGCACGACAACCAAACTTAGGTACTTAGGGTGTAGCCACATGTGAGAAAAAATATTACTCACTGAATAATCGAATAGAATCGATTACGATCGATCGATTTTTTTTTTTATTTTTTTTTTTCAATAAAATATGACAATAATACCCCAGTACAGATTTTAGTGCTTTTTAACAATAATTTTGGGACGTCAAACTAATAGTAGAATACCGATCATGTTGCGTTCCGAAACACCAAAGATGCGCAACAGTAGAATGCCGTTATTGCGCTCGCGTGACGCGAACTTGATGCGAGCGCGTCTGACAGTGGTAGAGAATACGAAAAAGCGTTGTTTTGATCGAAACTTAACTGCAACTGAACTGCAACAGCACTTCTTTAGTTACGTGAATTAGCCCACAGTTATGAGCACGTATATGGCCATTAACAATGTAAAAAAGCTAAGAATAATGTCGGAGATCAGTCGGATGCTGGCAATTCATTTAGCGTATTTGTACAAATAAATGCGTTACTTGGTTAATTAAAAATATAATACCCTATGCATATTGAAATAAAGCCGTTTTTGTTTTATCCAAATAAGGTCAATATTTTCACAAATACGACAAGAGCCAGCATGAGACTAACGCTAAAAAAAAAATATTTAAAAAAACAAAAAACCCGACTGCGTGAAAAATTGTTAAACTCAAAAGATAGAAATAAGTGAAAACTTAAATATTTTTTTGGTTTTGAATCATCGTGGTTGACAGTGTTCACAAAGGCAGTCGGAGGCATAAAAAATGTACAATATGTTTCAAATCCGTTGAAAGTGTCTAAACTTTAACTTGATGCCTCCGACTGCCTTTGTGAACACTGTCAACCACGATGATTCAAAACCAAAAAAATATTTAAGTTTTCACTTATTTCTATCTTTTGAGTTTAACAATTTTTCACGCAGTCGGGTTTTTTGTTTTTTTAAATATTTTTTTTATTTTAATATTTTTAGTTTTCGCAGTGATTCAATTTAGAATGTAGAAAACTTTACGTCGAGTCTCTTTACGTTGAGCCGAGAAGCTTGCCTCGCTTCTATTATCCCTACGTCGAGTCTACAACTTCTGTCCCGTTTTTACTCCCCTAACGTCGAGTTTCTGTACCCGCTTTTCCGTGCACTAGCTATCGGAGGGCTAGGCGGTGCAGTGCACCAGGTCCCCAAGCTTAGCGGGCCCCTCGGCCCCAAACCTTGAACTAACCTAAACCTTAAACCGACTGAACTTTTTATTATTTATTTATATTTTTTCTCCTCCATGTTGTTATGTATTGTCCTACTAGTGTTGTTGGTGGGTGGTGCACAGATATTGGTGTAGCACCAAAAGGTTTAATTATACATTAGTCGCATTTTTGCTTCCAATGCTTCCTTTAATTCTTCCGCTGATGCAAGTTTTAGTTCAATAACCGACATCCTTGGTGACTTTGTGCGTCGGTGCTTCAGTCAATAGAAATACCATTTGTTTAATGTCTGCCATAACAATGTAAGACACCTTTTCTAATGCCAACGTTCACGCCCGTTCTGATTTGTAAGAGTTGGTATAAACCTCAATCTTCTTTCTACCATCTACCCCACTTCCCGGTTTCGTTTTTATCCGTCGCGATAGAATTGGAAAGAAGGAGGTTGTGTTGCTATTTAATTATCGTCGTAGTGATTTTCCTTTAAAAAACATTGCCTCTTCTTCTTCACTTTACGGTGCCTCCCCTGAGTAGGTACCTATTTCCAACACAAGAGAGGGACAGGTCGTTAGGATTAAGTCGAGCCACGTGTCATACCCTAAGATATTAAAACGAGTAGGTTGCAGAGGAAGAACATAAGAGACTAACAGACTCGATGTTAAGTAAGAGTTCTCGGGAACGACAGGTTGGCTGCCCAAGGTCTGTGTTGAAATCGCCCAAGAAGACGCAATGTGCATACACTGACCCTACTGATTCTTAAAGTTGCGAAAGTAGTCAATGGCGGGCGGACATTAATAGACAACACCAAGTAGGGTTTTAACACCTTTGATATGGATAATATCATCCAAAGATAATATCATCATATCAAAGAATATGAAAAACCAACCTCTTCCTTCTAGTGAAGATAATACTTCTGAACCTCTCGGAACCTCTTCAAAGCTACAAGAAATCGCTAAACTGCCATATTCTCGAAAACCTTTCTTCTTTTTCTCCTACTGATATCATCATAGTAAGTAAATTATAGTGTAGAGAAACGATAAAAAACAAATAATAAAACAATATTTTAATGATACTGGTTTTTAATTTATATCCTGACTGTACTTATTATATAAACTCGACGTAACGGAATTAGATAGCGTAAAATAGCAAGAGCAATAGACTCTCAGACTCGACGTAAAGGAACTCAACTTAAAGGGAATCAACCTTAATTATTTGTTGTTTTTTAGCATTTCTGATTCCAAATTACATTTAAACAAATAGTTGTATATATATTAGTAAGGTATTTATAAAACCTACCCTACTCGATAGGTTTAAAGATTTTTTTTTTTAAAAACACTAATGTGTCGCATAAAATCGGCCAGTTTAATTTTAATAATTTTGATGTACCCAGTGTCACTCACACAATTAAGACGATTGAAACGACACCTTTCAAGCTAAAAACTCTCAGACTCAACGTAAAGGAACTCAACTTAAAGGGAACGAACCTTAATTTATTTGTTGTTTTTTAGCATTTCTCATTCCAAATTACATTTAAACATATAAGTTATTTATATATTTGTAAGCTATCTACAAAACCCTTTATTTTGATACCCCACTCGATAGGTTTTGAGGAAAAATATTTTTATTTTAAACACTAATATGTCGCCAAAAATCGGCCAGTGTATTTTTTCTAATTTTGATGTACCCAGTGTCACTCACACAATTATGACGAATGAAACGACACCTCTCAAGTCAAAATCCATTAAGCCGTTTGAGCTACAGAGCGTGCCAAAGAAATTCACATACATACATACATACATACATACATACATACATACATACATACATACATACATACACCCGAAAAACATAACCCTCCTTCTGGCGCAGTCGGGTAAAAAGGCTTTTTTCTTTTCTGCTTTCTTTAGTTTTTCAATTGTTTTATGTCGCTTTTTATCTTTATTGTTTTCACATAATTAATAAAAGAAACAAGAATATTGAGACCAGTATTTTATAAAAACTTGATTTAAAAGAGTGCCCGTGGAGTTTCTTGTTCATGTTTCCATGCCATAGAGACCTACGTCACAGTATAAGTATTAGTACTATCGTACAGTAGCGACACGCTCCGCCCTCCACCGATACACTGTTCCTCACGTCTACCCGAGCCGCATTGGCTCTGGCAACGTCTTCTAGTTCAAGGGCTGACTCGTGTGTATTCGCTCATTTGTGAAAAAGAAAATCGAAATATTTTATAGATAATAATTAGTATTTATAAACAAATAATAATATTTGAAATTATATCATTTTTATCATAATAAACTATGACGTATACATGCACGAATCGGTCTGTTTTAAATTAAATACCATGAATTACAAGTTGGAAGAAATAAATAAAAATTCTAAAAGTATTATAAAAAAGGTATAAATCATTCTCTCATCAACCGTCATTCCCTCCTAAATGTAATTAGGAAATGACCTTGAGGGAATGGCCAATTTTAACTAAAGCTACAAACTTCTTGGTATGTACGGTACCTATTTGGAAGTTCGAATGTCAAACCTTGAAAGAATCGAGTACCTAGATGAGAGAGAGAAACACTTGTGTTGAGGCCGAGGCCGGTATCGCGCGCTCGCGGTGGCAGTGACAGCCCTAGCGATATTAACGCACACACACGCACGTATCTGTACAGTCTGCTATTTTTGTAGTAGTGTAGGCAATTACATCGTTTCGTTTGTATGAAGTGTCGCGGGTGTGCCTACGTTTTGAAAAGAGTAACTGTGAAGCTTAAACTTTCTAACTAACCGAATCCTTGACAATTCAAAAATAGTCTTTAATTGAAATAAATGTTTTGACTTTCATTACTTTTCATACGACAGATTTCGCGTGGATGAAAGGTTTAATTTCAATTCATTGTCATTGGTATTTATCTTTGGATTAGGTACTAAAGATTTCTAATATAGCAACTTGTAACAAACAGTAAACAAGTAAACTTGTTGTTTTTCAAATACCATTTACTAAAGTTCATCGACGAAAACCATTTATGATCGTTACACATAGAAACAAGTCACTGTTTCAGTGTGCGTTAGGTACCCGTAAATGGTTTTCTAGGTTGGTATTGAGCTACTAATTCAGTAAATGTACGTATTTAGAATTCCACGATCAAAAGAACTTCAGCAGTATTTTTTTGTAATATTACATTCCTCAGTAGGTACAAATTGGTCTTCATTAGTGAGTATTTATTACGAAGATTTCCTTTAAAGTTATTGACTGTAAGACTAGTTTATATTTAGGTTAGGTACATTTTCAAAGATCGGTAGAGAACGGTAGATTTTGTGAATTATCTTTACATACTAAGTATAAAACAAAGTAGTTCCTTCTGTCTGTAAACTTAGATCTTTGAAACAACGCAACGAATTTCAATGCAATTTTCAGCAATATTACATTGATACAAGAGGCAGGTTTATACGTATTGTTTTATCTACATTGCAACCGCGGGCGGATGCTAGTAAAGAGATAAATAAATAAAATATTAAGTACTAATTTGTAGGTATGTTACCTCCGGATACGGGTGCGTCAGTGAAGCCCTTTCCACTCTCGACTGCGACGGGGAAGATCTCTTTGGGCACATTGGGGTCAACAGTGCTTGAGTCAATGAGGAGAGCTCCTTTACGGGCCTAGAAACAACAAAAAATTAATTATGAATATCATATTTTTGAGCTAAACCCTGATTAATTTTCGATTTAATGTATAATGAGATTTTTAGTTGTTTTGAATCATAAATTCTTAGTCAATTGAGTTGGTAAATGGCTAACTTACTAGAGGTGACGTCATAAGTAAAAATTGTTGTACAAAATCTATGGGGAAATCGGGTTTTGACAGCTCACAAAGGCCTCTCTCTCTCTACTTGCTCCAGTTCTCTCTATCAAGGGCTATTTAGGGCCAGTATTGTCTCTATCAAGGGCTATATGATGCTAGTATTCTCTCTATCAAGGGCTATTGTCGATGGAGTCGAGATCATCCCGCCATCTCCACCTTGGGCGTCTGAAGGCTGAGATGATGATGATGATGATGATGATTCTTCGATAGTTAGGTATAGTATTAAAATAAACCTCGGAATTCGATTCGAGTTTCCGAGCATTCGGTTATGAGCGTTTTATTATCACCCGAAAGTTTTGCCATAAAGACGGAATAGTTCTTTAACTTGAGACTCTCACATCTGAATCACAAAGTTGTTTTCTCTGTAAAGTTTCATCTTTTTGACTTGTTTGATATACCAAGTCAAGTAAGTACTGTTTGTCGAAAGTTTAATAACTTCGGAAAGTTGTATTGTGGTCAGGACTGGTGTAACTTGACGCCACAAGAACTTATACTTCCGTAAATATCGTATTACTTGACCGCAGGTAAGTTGGACTTGTGTCCTAAACTTTCACTGAAGGAAATATTATATTTCCTCTATATTTTCCGCTTGAAAAACTTTTTGCATGGTTTCGCAAGAATCTTAGTGAAATTTTACTCAATGATTCAATGTACAAAGAGCGCCAGCAAAAAACACACACACACACAGCGTTAAAATTCTTTCAAAAAGTGGGTAACCAATTGCTGACACTACCGTAATGCATCCAGCTTTTTTAACAAAATGAAAATCTATTTAACATAGGTACTTTTGCTGTACAAAATATAATGATTCCTCAATGTTTCCCGTTTTATAAACTTTGGCATGGTTTCACGAATTTAAGTTCAAGAATCTTAGTGAAATTTTATTCAGTAATTCAATCTATTACATCTAAATTCTGTCATGCCTAGCCTTTCCACAAATATAATGGGGTCGGCCTCCAGACAAAGCTGGATACCTCGTGAGAAGATCTAGACTTATAATGAATGTAATTTTAAAATCGCCAACTCGCCTTGAGTAAGCGTGATGATCAATGCTCGTGACTTCTCTGCGTTAGAAGAGGCATTTGCTCTATAGGGAGACCATATTCATCGTCATCATCATCACCAACAGCCGAAAAACATCCACTGTTGAACATAGGCCTCCCCCATAGAACCCCACAACGAGCGGCGACCTGCCGCTTGCATCCACCGGTTACCCGCGACCTTGACAATGTCGTCGGTCCATCTGGCGGGAGGCCTATCAACGCTGCGTCTTTCGGTTCGTGGTCGCCACTCGAGAACCTTTCTTCCCCATCGGTTATCGATTCTTCAACTTGACCATACTAAGCTGGTATTATGTAAATAACGTTCATACTATCGCCGTGGCTGAGCGATCGACTGCTGCGCAGCGTGTTGCGGGTTCGATTCCCGCCCAGGGTAAATATTTGTGTGATGAGCACTTGTATTTGCCTTGTGTCTGGGTGTTGTTTATCTATATATGTATGTATTTAAAATATATTTGTGTATATATATCAGCTGTCTGACACCCATAGTACAGGGTCTCCCTAGTTTGGGGTCAGATGGCCGTGTGTGAATTGTCCCCACATATTATTATTATTATATTATTATACTCACATGCTTAACTACACCATCTTTGCCAAGGTACGCTTCTAGCACAACCTTGTTGCTAGGCAAGATGGAGACCACGACATCAGCACCGTCGACCGCTGCAGCTATGGAAGAGGCTTCAGTGATGCCGTTCTTAGCGGCTGCTGTTAAAGCCTCCTTTGATGGATCGTAGCCACGGACTGCAAAGCCCTGTAAAGAAAGGTAAATATTTATTAACTAAATAAGCCTATCCTGAAATTTTAAAGGGATCGAGTGAGAACGGTTCTGAAGGATATGCCAGGCGATATTCAAATTTTCTTACGTTTTTTGCAATTTGCAGCTCATTTTGAATGCTCAATTAGACGCAGAGGAAAATATGCATTTACAGAATTATTTGTTTTATTTTATTAAACTGCGCATAAAAAAACTCTGTACAAAGGCGAACTTAATGGCTTAGGCATTTTCTACCAGTCTACCTTAGGATGATGCTGCGACAAAACTTTTAATTATAATACTTAATTAAAATCATCAACATAGAAATCCAAATTTTGCTGAATCTGTAAGTCTGTAAAAAAGTTTTTTCAAAAAAAAGAAAACCGCCTTCAAAAACTAAAAAGTGATAAATAACTTTAGCACAGAACACACATTACTTTACTTTCGGAAGTCGGTGGCGGTGGCTTTGTATTTGTTATTTTGTTTTATCACTTTTTAGTTTTTGAGCCTTCAAAAACTAAAAAGTTTTCTTTTTTTTGAAAAAACTTTTTATTTTTCGCTTTTTAGTGTTGCCTTAACATCCAAATCCATTAAGAAACGGCAACACACTTAAAAAAGATTGTAAGTCCTCCAGTGATTGAAGAAACTGAAACGTCGTCTAAGTAAGTTTTTTTTTTTTTACCAATTTTGATAAAATTTATATGGGACTTTTTCGGAATAACCCCCTTTCGAACAAAAAAAGAATTTTGCAAATCCGTCTACATATGACAGAGTAATGACCGAACATACATAAAAAAAAATTAAAAAAACATTCGAATTGATAACCTCCTCCATAATGAAGTCGGTTAAAAATAGGGCCTTTCCAGATAATGTTAATTTGGAAAGGTATGTTAATTTGGAAAGCTTGCTGCCATTTTTATAACGTGACTCAATAATCATGAATTTCGTGCTTTCTGAGGCACAGGGGTCTTGGTATGAAATGGGGTGGTCACTCACAGTGAAAACAAAACCAAAACCCTAAAAAGTCTTCAAAATACCGCAATTCCCACACATGTCCACAAATATTCGAAACGTACCTAATATACTAGTATGTACGCTAAGAAAATAAAACGATTAGGTTTTGCTTTTCCTTTGCCGTTCACCATTTCCACCGAGCTAAAATTCGCTTCATTTGTCAAAGAGACCGGGATTTTCGCTGAAATCATAAACACTCACTAGGATATACGACTAAAGCATAGCTAGGATTTGCAGATATTTGCTTTATTAACATTGTTTCAAAGGACGTATTTCGCTTGGCTGTTATTGGATTTGTCTAGTTAGAAATGACATGTTTAGGTACTGTACTCGTATAGAGATTATGGCTGACTTAGCTATATCCAATCCTATTTTAAGGACCTATTAGTTTATATTCCTATGAAATGAACTCTGTTCTAAATTAGAAAAGTTTTAACGGTCCACCACGAAGGTCTTCACAAGGTTTAGAATAAAATAATACTCAAAAGTATTTGAGTTTATATGTTTGTACCATATTTTTTATTGATTTAAAAAAGTGTTCATTGAGTTTCCTGCTCGTTCTTCTCCATAGAAACCTACTGTTTGGAACGAGCAACTGGCTTCAACTTTCTGACTGACTGACTCTTTGCCAATTCAAAAGTACCCATAATTTTTTTCTTTGGAATATATGGTTTTGAGTTTGAGTTTGTAAACGTACCCACGATATTATTATTGGAGAAATTCCTAGGGTAATTTTGAAATATCATAGTGGTCAGATTAAAACATATTTTTAAATCCAAAAATACCCTATGTTTAGTTTTAGGAGACTACCAATAGTGAATGCAAAGAAGATAAAAAAATAATTACTAAATTACTTTTACTTACTAATAAAATGAGAGGAAAAGATTTGATTTTTTCTGTTTATTTGTAACGAGTTAAGTAAAAAGAATCGTAAATAAGCTATATTTTATTATCAGAAAATTAGAGATCGTTAACAAAATTCACGCGGGCGAAGTCGCGGGCAATGTGTTAGCTTTCTAATAAACTTGTTCAATTTTATTAACATCCAACAGGCAAAAAAACTTCTATGACACCGATTCAGCCTATTGGGAAATTGGCACATTATTATATCAAAGCTTTTCGAGTCCAACCCAAATCACCGTACGAGCGGACATGTTGAAAGTTATTGATAAAATACTTTTTCAGCATGATTTACGCATAAAATGGCTTTTGCTTGGAATTTCATTCAACCAATTTGATGGGAAAAAATACATTTTGTGACTACAATTTTATCGATAAAATAATGGCTCTGACATACATGGCACAGAGGTCAACAATAATTGTCGTCTATGATGTCGATGATGTGATGTGTGTGTGTGTGTGTTTGTTGTCGTATAGATGTCATTGGCTAACACTCGACTCGAGGCACCGAAAGGAACCGAGTGAAGAGGAAACATGACCTATCACAATAGTTAAACTTCACATCATATTACGTGGACCTAAGATGTCTCAACTACCTACGATTCCAAAAAAACACACACACATGTCGTAGAAAAAACATATCGACCAGACTCCTTAAAAAATAAAAACCCACTGAAGGACTTAAAAATCCCTTTCAAAATTAACAGGGCGTGCTCTTCAATCGAACTTGTTCAGTGCAAATCCCGTTGAACCTTAAAATGGTTTACGTAAAAAGCAGGCATCTGCATAACTTAGCATAATCTTTGAATCAACTGAAAGGATTTTAATTTTAAATTACAGTTAATGTACCATAAACCGATGGCAGACGATTTTATCTTTACCTTTTTTTCGGCACTTATTGGAAAGTCACTTAGTAGCGATTGAGATTTTAGTATAATGATGAATATTTATGGCTTACTAAGCCGCTGGACAAAGAAAAGGCGTAAGACGAGGGCGGGGCGCAGACACATGTCTTTTCCGCGTCCCTTTCATACAAAATGTATAGAAGCGTCGCGACGCAATGCATATAGAAAAGACAGGGAGCGGACACGACGCTTACTCGTCTGCGCCCTATTGTAAAAACATATAGAAAGGAGGTGGCACGGGCGCAAGCGAACGCGGGGCGGGCGGGAACGGGGGTGCGGCCGGGGTGGGGCGCGGTTGTCACACACAACTACCTGCGTAATCTCTCGTGGCGCCCAGCGTCACGTCCGTGCCTCGTCTTTTCTATGAGTTTTAAAACGTCGCGACGGCGCCCCGTCTGCGCCCCGTCCGGGCCCCGTCCTGGTCTTACGTCTTTTCTGTGTGTCCAGCACCTTAGGCATCTCTACTGATCATTTGTTTGAACGCACTAATTCCTAGAACTACTTGTCCAATTCTAAAAAGTCCTTTGCTAACAGAAAGCTCAGTGGTTTAGGAGTTCGCCTCTCATGCAGGAGGTTGTGGGTTCGCAACCAGGCACAAGCAATGCACTAATGTGATTTTTTCAATGTCATATCTAATTTCTCTGTTTATCTTGACATCACTGACATCGGAGAAGGAAAATTTCGTGAGAAAATCTGGACTTATAATTTATTTAATTCCGAAATCGCCAATACGCCTTAAGAGGAAACACAAGGGCCGTTTCTCCATACAAACTTAGTCCCCTGTTTCCTCCCTGGATAATGCCAGTAGATCAATTATTTTTTTTTAAATATCCATTGCTACTATTGGCATGTCCTTATGTTTTCCTTTTTCTCATAAATTTATTATTAAATAAAAGAGATATGAATATTCAAAAACCTAAAAAATTGGCATGATTTTCCGCTGTGTTCAAACATTCAGAAAACAAATTTGACTTGATTATATAAAAAATAGAAAACATAGCAACACGGCAAAAGCCTTTCTTTATTTTTTAATGAAATAAGCAGTTAAATCGGTTAAGTTTTGGAGAAGAAATCAGGGGACTACGAATCATTGATTTTGTGTACTTTTAATAGGTATTCTCGGTCAAAGCTGCAGTTGTCTCTATCGCGCTCTGCGGTTCGTGTTCGGGCATCGCGCGACAGCAATAGATTTTACAAATACCTAATTTTCAATTCTCTAGCCCGTGGTATTTCCTCTTAAGGGGCTATTAACGACTTTTACAGATTTTAAAATGACAATCACGTCAAAACGTGTACTGTAAATGATTTGAAAAAAATATATGTTAAACAAGAACATTCTCTTAATCATTTAGTATGTGAATATTTTTGATTATATTCATGTTAAATAATTTAATTAACTCGTGAAGTTGTGTCTGACGCGAACAGATATAGACAATCACACCAAATCTAGCAGATATAATTAAACGAAACTTACACTATCTTACAGACAGTTTTATTATCTAGTTTTTAATGTACGCTTTTTTTGAGTTAAAGAATACTATCTTATATTTAATTTTCTCGACTAAACTTTGAAAGTTTTGGACGCAGCGCATACGATTCTCTGGTCGCTCAAGGTCGCCGGCGTATATCGCCTAGGTACTTTGTATAAATCGGGAATGTACTAAAAAGATACATCAACAAAACAAAACATACATAATGGAATAAAACAAAAACACACACACACACAACAACACACATACACACACACAACACACAATGGTGGTTAACACTTAATGGTGTTATAAAACATACATCATTTGGACGTGTTATAAAACACAAGTAACACAATATGTTATTTAATCTGTACGCACCTTTAGAATATAATACAGTACATAAAACGTTAACAAAATCCAGCAAAACAAGTATTCAGAGAGTACAGCAACAACAAAAGTGAACCAACCAATGAGTTCTCATTCAAATATATTCCCTGTCTCTTTCACCCGTGACGATAATCCTATGTGTGACGGAGATAGCTATTCGGGCACTCGGGCATTGCGTACAGTCGTCTACAGTTCAACGTGTTCAGGTCAATGTCAAGTGTTTATTAATACAACGATTCGTTACTATTACGTGTGACGTTTCGTTGATAGTAACTTGTTTTTGGAGACGATTTCTTGTGTGTGTTAGTAGTTTAGGGGCGTGTTTGTAATTAATCATTAGAATTAGGTAGATTGTTTTTTGGAATAAAGTTTCTAAGTATGTTTAACTATTAGATTTTAAGATAACGAAATAATTGTACTGTTGTTTTAGATTGATTTTATTTTATTGTACCGTAACTGTATCTAATATATTATATGCTAGTAACATGTGGAAACGTAGTGGATTGTATATTTACATATAGCATACTAAGTATCAACATATAATAAACAATGTAGGTACGATAGTTTGTATTACTAAATAAAATAATTAATTAAAATTGAATTAACGCGGCTTGCGGTAGCTATGTTTCGTGACAAAATGTAAAGTCACGTAAGATTTATGCGTTATACCCGGTCCATACGCCTTTCTCTTTCCCTCAGGCGTGCTCTCTCTTTCCTTCTCTTTCAAATGTGTGTGTGTGCGTGCGAGTATCAAGACTCAAATAGAACTATACTACAGTAGAGCCATTCTGATACAATCTCCCTCGGTGAACACCTAGGTGAAGTGACACACTTGACAGTGCAAACGGATGAATGACAGCTCACTTCACCTAGGTGTTCACCGAGGGAGATTGTAACAGAATAGACATACAGGTTTTTGTTTCGTAGTTAGAAAATGAGAAACTTTTACTTGTTAAAATAATACGTACCTACCTGACGATAGGTGAGTTGCACAAAACCAACATTAGTTTAACGGATACTTTAAATTGACGCTGTCACAAGTCCTGTAAACTAATGTTGCTTTCGTACAACTCAACGTAAGTTATTTAATACTTGCATAGCATTTCATAAGCTTTGAGTTATCTACTTGAGTGTTATCAGAGGTTATCAGCCGAGATTCTTAAGTTTAATTACATTAAATAACATAAGTACTAAATCCTAATTTTAATAGTTACGTACTTACTTAATTTTTCGTAAAATACAAGATTTATTAATCAATCAAGTTATCTAAGAACATAGAAAACCTTAAGAAGCCATTACTCAATAATCCAGTATTAGTTTGTTAAATCCCTATTGCACAAGCAGAACAATATTAAATTATTATTTAAACAAAACTGACTGACAACTGCTCGTATGCAGTCCAAAAATATTTTTTATTTTTCGACAGCATTTCGTATGGCAAACACAGTAAAAAACATGGACTGCATACAAGTATTTTTTATTTACTTTATTACCTACCTTTGAATAGAGCCATAAAAAGTAATAAATTATTATGTAGGTACCTACCTACCTAATATTTCATACAATGCGGTCAAGTTTACCTATTGTACTTATTTTACATCAGGCAATATGTATACGCACGTTAACTTTACTTAACTTTCATTATTATAAAATCCTTTTGCTCATAATTATGATGGTCACATTACTCATCAGAAAATAGTTTTCTAAAATCAAACTTGAATTATAATACTAGGTACTACTAGTACCTACTACTACACTACCTACTAGTACTTTTTTTATTACTTATTTCAAACATTCAATGTAATCAAAAAGAATATGTGGAATCCTTGAACTTTAATTAATTCAAACTCAAGTATATACTACGAATATGAACGATCCATTATTATTAGAGGCGCTCTTTTTAAATAACAGACATTATTTATGACATTATTTTAACCAAAAAGGTACAAACACAAAAAGTTTTTAAAGCACTCTTTACCTTTGAGGTTTTAAATGAACTAAATTACGGAACATATACATTCCAAATTCAAATACTAAGAAGCTGATTATAAAACAGGAATATACAACTCATAGGAATCTAATTAGAAGAAATGACTTAGTAGCAAATTACCTGTTTCGCAAGGTTTGCAGCCATGAAGCCTCCCATATTTCCAAGGCCAAGGAAAGCCACATTTTTATCAGGAGCTGAGCTATATCTCCTTGTCACTGTTAGAAAACACTGTGTGCCTCGCGCCGCCATCTTGGATATCTTTATTTAGCCGCACGTTGTTTAACCGGCGCGGGCGCAACGCAACTGAGCTAGCAAAACCGGCCACGTTGGTTTGATACTATTATCAATAATGTTATCGACACATGATGATAGTGGCAGTCATTAGTCGTATGATCAGCGTATTTGATGAGGGCGTGGTTAAAATCTTGTACGTAGGTTACATAAAAGTTGTGTTTTTACTATTATTAATGAGCCGTTTAGTAATTTTTTTAAAGGTACGAGACAGTAAAGATTTTCGTCTATACTGATATTATAAAGTGGCAAAATGTGTAAAGTAGGAATTTCATGAGCATGCGAATTCGTATTGGTATTGCTATGCTATTTGCTATAATGACGATAATTGCTGAATGGGATGAGTCGGGTCACTTTCCGCTAAAAAACTATTGTAATAGCCATAGTGTTTAACTTTTAGATAGATTTTAAATTAATGACTGATGTTCGATAGATTACAGTTAGCAATTTGATTTCATCCAGCAATATTTGAAATATATCTAAAATATTTCGCATTTCACAAAAATCAAAACTACATTTCATTTGCTAATAACTAAACTACCGTCGTGTGTAGCTGTCCTTATCTCATTATCATAATACCTAAATACCACACACACTGGTGTCGTTATGTCAACCATTATGTTTTTTTTCAACATTACCATAAATGTGTTTTTAGACTAATTGTTTCTCCAATACAATAGAGAAATTGTAAAATTAATTGCTTTGTCGATTTTGAAATTGTTCTCTCCTAACTGTTTTTATCTATTTTTTAAATAATATATATATAGCTGGTTATCTATATATGTATGAATTTACAAAAAAAATGTATTTGTGTATGTATATCAGCTGTCTGATACCCATAGTACAGGGTCTCCCTAGTTTGGGGTCAGATGGCCGTGTGTGAAAAATGTCCCCACATATTATTTATTATTATTTTATTATTTATTAAATGTTTTGCATCGCTCTTCATATACATTGTTTTAACATATAGAAGCATCAGGATTAGTAACCAATATATTTTTTAAACTTGATTTAAATAAAAGAAGAGTGTCCGTGGAGTTTCTTACACTTTCTACTCCTTAAAGGCCTACCAACGTTCTGTAACGAGCAACTAGCTTCAACTTTCTGACTCACTAACAAACTCCTTGCTAATACAAAACTGCCTGTGTGTGGTTTAATGATTTCATTGAAATAAATGCTTTGACTTTGACTAAAAGTTGTAAAATATATTAATAAACAAAATAATTTCTTAAAAACAACCTCAATATGGTTTTCATTTTCATTGTTTTATTTTTATTTGTTCCAGATATGTTATAAAAATAAGACCGGTCGATTTACTAGTTGAAATAGGCATTCGATTTGTTTTTTTTTTTCCGATCGTAAATATGCTTAGTTCAAGAGCCAACATTTAGTAAGGTGAAGTTCAATTAAAGATGAAAGGGATCTTTTTCCCGTTCGTCAACAGTGTTGACGACAAGGTGTTGCTGATCAGGAATAATCGATATAATTATGTTGATCAAGCTTAACACATAGGATATTTCTTTATCCTATTTTGTGTTCCCGTGGAAAAAAATCGGGTTAATACTAAAAGTCCGTGCAGATGACGCCACGGGCTTCTGCCCGCTCTTCTGCTTTCTGTTAGCTTCAGCTTGTATCGACATTAATGTTCGCGTATCTCGACATTATGTATGGATCAGCTGATTTTACAAAGACTAACATTGTATAAACAAGGAAGGAAAAATCCATACTAATCTATCCATGCTAAGTTATTTTTAACTAGCACTGTGCCTTCGACTTCTTCTGCGTGAATTTCAAGGATCCCTATTTTTTTCAGTTGCTAAATATAGCCTATGTTTCTCAGGGATAATGTAGCATTCTAATGGTGAAAGATTTTTTTAAATCGGACCAGTCGTTTTTGAGTTTATTCGTTACAAACATACAAAAAATTATAATATTAGTGTAGATAATCTTCAATACTTAATGAAATCTAATACCTATTCGACCGCAGTGTTATCGTCCGCCAAAGATAAAGATTTGGTCAGCCAAGGTCATTGCGAGGCGCTTATAATTTTACAAATGGGTATCTTTTGTAGACTTGTTTCCCAAATTACCATGATTAACTAACAATTGGAGGTGTGTACGACTTATTTTATCTTTCTTAAAATTCTGAACAACTACTTCATTTAGGATAGGTCTGGAATTTAATCTGTGAATCCATTCCTACTTCAAAATTATTAACTTCTAACTTAAATTTACTTAAAATATTATTTATTTAAGTCTGTTGACAGTCACAATATAGACATTATATAGATAGACAGTTGCTCCATGTAAAACACTGGGAAGTATTCAACTACATCCGGTTAAACTGGAAGCCAACCCCAGCATAGACGTTGGGAAAAGCCTATGGAGGTGATGATGAAGTCCGACTTTATAAAGTAGGTCCTACAAACATAATTTTATTAATATAATACAAATTTATTTGACGACACGGTTGGCGCAGTGGCTGAGCGATTGACTGCTGCGCAGCGTGTTGCGGGTTCGATTCCCGCCCAGGGTAAACATTTGTGTGATAAGCACTTCTGTTCGCCTTGTGTGTGGGTGTTGTTTATCTATATATGTATGTATTAACAAAAAAAAATGTATTTGTGTATGTATATCAGCTGTCTGACACCCATAGTACAGGGTCTCCCTAGTTTGGGGTCAGATGGCCGTGTGTGAAAATGTCCCCACATATTATTATTATAAATTATCAATTTTTTATTGCAACATAATATTGTTTTCTGAGTAGGATATAGACGTAAATATTTAACAAACCTAAGTATGCTGCCAGCCTGTTGGGCACGTGTCCCGTTGATAGCGATGTGGACGAGTTTCTGATGCCCTTTGAGCTCCCTGCCTTTTTCTTGGAATAATAATTGTCAATTATATTATTATTATTATATTTAGCCTGTACTGTCCCACTGCAGGGCAAAGGCCTCCTTCCATTTCTTCCATTGGTCATGTTTATGGAGGGGATTAGACATTTAACCCATCACGCTTGTCTAATGCGGGTTGATGGGTAAACAGTGAACCTGCTCACTCGGTTCGTGGGTGCCGCAGACAACATCGGAATGTTTCCGTTACCACACTAAATTGACGTCCTGTTTTTACGCCAATTCTCTAACTTAGACCATTTGCATACTGTGTCAGTTTGCATGCTCTAAGTTAGGATCTATTTACTCGAAGATGTTAAAGTAAATGTTGTGTCCCTTAGTCGATTTTTACGACCTGCGCGGGATGATAAGCAGCTGATACATTCTATGTTTTTCTATTGCTCCCAGATCAGCATGGAAGAGGCAATAATACCTATGTTTTTTATTTTATTTTAAAGATTTACATGTGCTAATAAATCGTCACTGTGGTGTCGGACGTAAAAAATAGCACCATCCCATATCTTACAGTGGGTGTCGTAAGAGGTGACTAATGGACTTACCAGAGAATGGGCAGCAGCGTTCTCTGTGCCTTTGTAACAACCATGCTGCGATCGCTAACCCGCCTGCCGATTATGGCAACCCCCCCCCCCCCCCCCCCTGGGGACGCCTCTGTCCAGCAGTGGACGTCTTTAGGCTGAAATGATGTGCTAATAAAGTATGAAATGTTTTTTGATTAATCATCAATGTCGTTCAAACCATCAATTTGGAGTATTTTTTTTTTAAACCTAAGTTCCACTGCTGGACAAAGGTCTCTTCTCATACAGAGAAGGCGCGAGCATTAATCACCACGCTTGATGTCGAATAATACTATTGTGTTAATCAGTTAAGACTGCTCTCTTGAAAAAAGCTTGAAAGAAGCATGCAAATGAAGCAACTCTTCGTCGGCATTTACAGAGAAATTACATCTGAAAAAAATTGTTAGTAATCTACATGATATGATACGTAATTTGGTTTAGCCGCAATTTTTCTATCGGTATGACATAATAAGAAAAAAAAATACAAATCACCTCCAAATCATTGAGATGAAACCATTTTACTCCTTAACAACTTATCAAAAGAGTCATCATCATCATCATTTCAGCCCAAAGACGTCCACTGCTGGACATAGGCCTCCCCCAAGGGGGGATTTTACCAGAATCGCCACGCTTGGCAGGCGGATTGGCGATCGCAGTATGGTTGTTACAAAGGCACAGAGAACGCTGCTGCCCATTCTCTGGTAAGTCCCTTAGTCGCCTCTTACGACACCCACGGGAAGATATGGGATGGTGCTATTCTTTACGTCCGACACCACACGGACTGACATCAAAAGAGTATAAAAAAAATATCTACTGCTTTGCAATACAAAGGAAAATGATTTGGTTTTGTTACTTTTTACAAATATGTATTATTTTTATAATAATAATAATAATAAAACATTTAATTCAGACCAAGTCCATATTCTTGTTAGTAACAATTCGCTTAAATACTAATGTTAGTAGGTATAGGTACATAGTACACAGCACACTTAAATTGCGAAATGAAGTCGCATCCATCTTTGCAGCATGGGGGACTCCCACCGATCTGCAAAAACACCCAGTATAGTGTTGGTACTGCCACGAACGCGAGTGAGTAGGGAGGCGCATCTTTTCCGAACGATAGCGGCGAAGCCATCAACCCGCGCTTCAGCAAACATCCCTGACGCACTGCAACGCCATGGCAGCCCCAACAGTACCCTGAGTGCATTGTTATATTGGACACGCAGGTCGCTGTACACCCGCTGCGAATAACTGACCCACAGGCTGCAGGTGTAAAAAGATTGGCAATATGCTTTAAAAAGCGTGACTTTGACCGAATTCGTACACCGTGCAAACCTGCGGGCCAGCATGTTACAACGGACAGCCAGCGACCTGCGTTCCCTTTCTATATCACTATTATCATTTAAATCATCGGTGACCCAGTGACCCAAATATTTAAATTTAGACACTCTACCCAGTGGAGTACCACAAAGGGACACACTCGGATATACTGGGTAAGAAAAACCACTCGCATTAAAGATTAATTTTTATTACAATAAATTAAAAATGAACCGATTAAAGACTGCGTCTACATCACCCCCGCACTCGTCCACAAATTCAGTACGGGCCAAATGCTCAATGTTATTGGCATGTACTTAACCCTTCAATCTTTAGGTACTTCCACAAAAAATAATTCATCTAAAACCCTACAAATGTAGATTCCAACATTATTTTAATTGTATTTAATTGTCTATGTTATTCAGAATATATTTTAAGTACCTACTTAATACAATTTTTTTGTATTGACATACATTTTTTCAGTATTATTAAGTTGTTAAGCGTTTTTAAACAACTACTAATTAATTCAAGAGATAAATAAGAATGAAAACATTAACCACCACCGCCATCTGTACGCATTATTCAGAGTGAATGTTTGGTGCCTAGTAATTTGTAATAGCATTATATATTAGCAGTCCTTTGCAATGCTTTGACTGCAGGCGCTGTTGCCAACAAAGGAATGAGAAGAGAAAGAAAAAAGAAAAAAAGAAAAATGCGTTTATTGGCATTACATACTTAAAATAAAAAAGTTTTTATTTTTCGCTTTTTAGTGTTGCACTTAAAAGAGATTGTAAATCCCCAAAGATTGAAGAAAGTAAAACGTCGTCTAAGTATTTTTTTCAGAATTTTTTGATTTTCTCAAAAGGGGCAAAATCAATTTTGGTAAAATTTATATGGGACCATTTCGGAATAACCCCCTTTCGAACAAAAAAAGAATTTTGCAAATACGTAGATATATGACAGAGTGATGCCCGAACATACATAAAAAAAAAATACAAACATTCGAATTGATAACCGTTTATCTGAACTGGCTATAAAAGGATCCATAAAATTTTTAAGATTAATCTGAATTGGCTACTTTTATGCCCCGACGCCATTTTTTTACGTAACACATTATACTTCCATGCAATAATCTGTGGGGTCTTGAAATTCCGCTCACTGTGGTATATGACAATACTAGACGAGAATATCAGGAACATTTATTTATCTGTATCCTTTTTCTGTCAATCAATCATGTCGTTCATAAGACAATAAAGCAATATTAATAGCTGGTAATGTGGAAGTTTTAATTGTATTATTATAAAACGACGAAAACTTGGAAAATAAATGAATCATCGAGATTAAAACTAATAAGTAAAACTTAAAACAAAATAAATCGCAAAATTGTGTGTCCCTACAGCGCTACAGTTCTTACGATTTTGAGCGCCGCCCTCCAAGTGTCGTATCTGATATAGAGCGGGGAAGGGAGTGTCCCTTCTGTACGTAGTACTATTAAGTATTCTGTGCTAATAACCTTCAGAATTTTTATGTTCTTGTTCGGAAACCGGCTTGTTCGGAAACCGGCTTGCTCGGAAACCGGCTTGTTCGGAAACCGGCTTGTTCGGGAGGCTGGAAGTCGTGAAACGACGAGACGATTCGTGATGACTTTTGAAAACAACTTGCAGCCGGGCATTGTCGCCCTTTTTGGAGAGTTTGGACCTCTGCACCATGCCTGTGGCGTTTTACCCTCGATTATGACGGAACTAAAAGCCCTTCCAACCGGTTTTCCAAGGCCCTTAAGGCCCTTGCCTTAAGTACCGGTTTTCCAAGGCCCTTAAGGCCCTTGCCTTAAGTACCGGTTTTCCAAGGCCCTTAAGGCCCTTGCCTTAAGTACCGGTTTTCCACCCCCTGATCGCTAAGATCGCCCCCCTGCCGAACTTAGCCCCCTGCCGAACTTAGCCCCCTGAGCCCCCCGGCCGAACTTAGCCCCCCTGCCGAACTTAGGCCCCTGCCGAACTTAGCCCCCCTGCCGAACTTAGCCCCCCTGCCGAACTTAGCCCCCCTGCCAAACTTAGCCCCCCTGCCGAACTGAACTTCTCCCCGCCGAACTCTCCCCGCCGCGCTTCTCCCCGCCGAACTTCTCCCCACCGCGCTTCTCCCCGCCGAACTTCTCCCCGCCGCGCTTCTCCCCGCCGAACTTCTCCCCGCCGAACTTCTCCCCGCCGAACTTCTCCCCGCCGCGCTTCTCCCCGCCGCGCTTCTCCCCGCCTAACTTCTCCCCGCCGCGCTTCTCCCCGCCGAACTTCTCCCCAACGCGCTTCTCCCCGCCGAACTTCTCCCCGCCGAACTTCTCCCCGCCGAACTTCTCCCCGCCGAACTTCTCCCCGCCGAACTTCTCCCCGCCGAACTTCTCCCCGCCGCGCTTCTCCCCGCCGCGCTTCTCCCCGCCGAACTTCTCCACGCCGAACTTCTCCCCGCCGCGCTTCTCCCCGCCGAACTTCTCCCCGCCGAACTTCTCCCCGCCGAACTTCTCCCCGCCGAACTTCTCCCCGCCGAACTTCTCCCCGCCGATCTTCTCCCCGCCGAACTTCTCCCCGCCGAACTTCTCCCCGCCGAACTTCTCCCCGCCGCGCTTCTCCCCGCCGAACTTCTCCCCGCCGAACTTCTTCTCCCCGCCGAACTTCTCCCCGCCGAACTTCTCCCCGCCGCGCTTCTCCCCGCCGCGCTTCTCCCCGCCGAACTTCTCCCCCTTCTCCCGGCGAACTTCTCCCTCTTCTCCCCGGCGAACTTCTCCCCCTTCTCCCCCTTCTCCCCGGCGAATACTGTTGATCGCCAAAAAAAATACGGTACGGCCATACGGTTGACTAACGGCGCCCGTTCACGAACATGACGTACGGATCGGCATCATTTGACTCAACCATTTTGAAGGGAACCGAATGATCCAACACGCGCGCCACCGTCAGCGAGACATTCCAGTGAGCATGACATACTCCCAACCGCCAGGGCACATTAAATATTAAAGAAGTGTCATCAGCAAATAACACCATTTGTTAAGTGTTTTTCAACAGATGAAGAAGATCATTAATATACACTAAAAAGAGGAAAGGACCCAAAATTGAGCCTTGTGGAACCCCCATTTATTTGGACTTGCTGCTGCCTATTAATCAAATAAGATTTTACTAAACTAAGCGATGCTCAAGTTTCAAAAGTAGTGTGTCATGATTTACGCAATCAAATGCCTTGGAGAGGTCACAAAAAATTCCTATGGCATCTTGCGCCTCGTGACACCAGCGTCAGTCGTACAACGTCCTTTGGTGAAACCATACTGTTGATCGCCAAAAAAAATAAAAAAAAAAAAGTTCGCCGGGGAGAAGGGGGAGAAGTTCGCCGGGGAGAAGGGGGAGAAGTTCGCCGGGGAGAAGGGGGAGAAGTTCGCCGGGGAGAAGTTCGCCGGGGAGAAGGGGGAGAAGTTCGCCGGGGAGAAGGGGGAGAAGTTCGGCGGGGAGAAGTTCGGCGGGGAGAAGCGCGGCGGGGAGAAGCGCGGCGGGGAGAAGTTCGGCAGGGAGAAGCGCGGCGGGGAGAAGTTCGGCGGGGTGAAGTTCAGTTCGGCAGGGGAGAAGTTCAGTTCGGCAGGGGGGGCTAAGTTCGGCAGGGGGGCTAAGTTCGGCAGGGGGGCTCAGGGGGCTAAGTTCGGCAGGGGGGCTAAGTTCGGCCTTGGAAAACCGGTACTTAAGGCAAGGGCCTTAAGGGCCTTGGAAAACCGGTACTTAAGGGCCTTTAGTTCCGTCATAATCGAGGGTAAAACGCCACAGGCATGGTGCAGAGGTCCAAACTCTCCAAAAAGGGCGACAATGCCCGGCTGCAAGTTGTTTTCAAAAGTCATCACGAATCGTCTCGTCGTTTGACGACTTCCAGCCTCCCGAACAAGCCGGTTTCCGAACAAGCCGGTTTCCGAACAAGCCGGTTTCCGAACAAGAACATAAAAATTCTGAAGGTTATTAGCACAGAATACTTAATAGTACTACGTACAGAAGGGACACTCCCTTCCCCGCTCTATATCAGATACGACACTTGGAGGGGGGCGCTCAAAATCGTAAGAACTGTAGCGCTGTAGGGACACACAATTTTGCGATTTATTTTGTTTTAAGTTTTACTTATTAGTTTTAATCTCGATGATTCATTTATTTTCCAAGTTTTCGTCGTTTTATAATAATACAATTAAAACTTCCACATTACCAGCTATTAATATTGCTTTATTGTCTTATGAACGACATGATTGATTGACAGAAAAAGGATACAGATAAATAAATGTTCCTGATATTCTCGTCTAGTATTGTCATATATCACAGTGAGCGGAATTTCAAGACCCCACAGATTATTGCATGGAAGTATAATGTGTTACGTAAAAAAATTAAGTAAATTGGACATAATTAAAATAACTAAAAAAAAATGGCGTCGGGGCATAAAAGTAGCCAATTCAGATTAATCTTAAAAATTGTATGGATACTTTTATAGCCAGTTCAGATAAACGGTTAACCTCCTCCTTTTTGAAGTCGGTTAAAAATACACCTTAAAACTATTAAAAACAGAAAACAGTGAATACAATATCAAAAGGGCCTCAGCTCAGCATGATGTCAGATGACACCACGAAGCTCAGCTGCAGCCCACGAGTGCCATACACTGGAATATTAAAACAATAGGAAATGGAAGGGTGTGTCCGTTTTAATAAATTAGAAGAGTAAAACTTATAACACCCCGTCGTTTTTACGTCGGGGGTTAAAAATACGGTAAAAGAGTATATCTTCTTGAGTTGTACTCATTTCATATTAGGAAATTAGGCTTATTTTGGTGTCCCATAATCTTTCAATAACTTGATAATAATGTCAAATTAATTAATTAACGAGTTTTTCGATGCCCATTGAGCTCTTCTGCCTTTTCTTGGAATTGTACATAATATTATTATTTAGATTTTTAAGTTTTGTATATATATTCCTAGCATATTATATTATATTCATTTAACGTAGCTTAGTTCTACAGCAATTTGTAACACTTAGGCTACACTTGTACCTTGTCCCGTGTACGAATTACTGTAGAACTAAGCTACGTTAAATGAAAGGTACGAATAACTTGTAGAAGATTATATTACTCAGACTAACGAGAGGAAAAACTTTAGGTAGCCCGCAGCTTAGAGCTGAGCCGGACTAACTCTGACATCACATGTCATAGTATGAAAGCTATATTCTACCTAATTCAAATATATTTCCAGCAGGTTCTAACCATAAACTAAATAGTTATGGCTTCATTACATAAAGCCTTTCTGCTGGGCAAGTCTCTACAGTACTATGTTTTTATTGAAATAAATAAAGTAAAAACTGTATAGATCGATCGGGCTTGCATACATGCCAATAACCTTGAGCATTTGGAACGCACTGAATTTGTGAACGAGTGCGGAGGTGATGTAGACGCAGTCTTTAATCGGACGCATTTTTTATTTATTGTAATAAAAATAATACATATTGGTAAAAAGTAATATAACCAAATCACTTTCCTTTGCAGCAGAAATTGTTTTTATACTCTTTTGATAAGCGTTCTCTGTGCCTTTGTAACAACCATACTGCGATCGCCAACCCGCCTGCCAAGCGTGGCTATTATGGACCCCCCCCCCCCCCTTGGGGTGGCCTATGTCCAGCTATGAACGTCTTTCGGCTGAAATGATGATGATGATGATAAGAAATTAAGGAGTAAAATGGTTTCATCTCAATGATTTAGAGGTGATTTGACATTTTTTTTCTTATAATGTGATACCGATAGAAAAATTGTGGCTAAACCAAATTACGTATCATGTAGATTACTAACAATTTTTTTCAGATGTAATTTCTCTGTAAATGCCGACAAAAAGTTGCTTCATCTGCATGCTTCTTTCAAGCTTTTTTCGAGAGAGCAGCCTTAAGCTTCGCTTGTGCGGTCTATCCGTGAATGGGTAACCACCTACAAATGGACGCCAACAGTCATTTGTCAATTCAATTGATTCACATTTATTGATTTCAAAGCAACGAAAAATCTTCTTCTTCTTTTCGAATCGATGGTTTTTCTTTTTGTTGGACTACTTGAGCCCATTTATCGCAGCATTATACTCACACTGGGTGTCGGTGGAATCTATAATCCCCCAATGTGCTAGGTTGTGTTTGCAACGGAATACCAGCAGGGTGCCCAAAAAAATAATAATTTTACAGCAAATTGAAAATGAGTTACCAGGACTAAAATCAAGTGTTTATAGAGAAGTTCTATCTTGTAATTTATTATTAGTTAATTTGAACTACCCAGTTAACATTTGTCAATGTGTTATTATAACAAGCTTTTTAAGTGTTAATAAATACGAATGAATCGTCAAATAGACGACCGTCCTTTTTTATACCATAAAAAGTCACACACCAGAACTATTCAAAACTTTTTTCATTTCCATACAAAATATGTAAATTTTATGACGCGAACATGACATAATACCGATCTACGTCACCGCAGGACGATTTCATTTGCATCCAGACATTTTTATTTACAACTAGCTTATGGCCGCGACTTCGTCTGCTTGAAAGTCGTTTGTCTGTTGGATTTTGAACCGACTTTTTAAAAAAGGAGATTCTCAATTCGCACGTTTATATTTTTTTTATGTTTTAAAACGCATAATGTTTTTCAGTGTGGTCCGATTTTCAAGATTCTTTTTTTTATTGATAGTGTATTTCTCAAATGAATAACATGAAAATATTCCACCCCAAAGGGTAGAAAATTAAAGGATGACTGTTTTTTTTTAGTTTCACCGTTTCTTAATATTAATTTGTGTGATAAGAAGTAGGCACTAAAATTCGAAAAAAATACTTTGATTAATCGTTTTTTATTGCCACTGAAGTATATTTTTACCTCAAATTTTGTCCTTTTTCTAAAAAAAGGCTATATTAGCATATCATCTGCCAGTGAAAGCAAAACCAGCGGTTTTGGAGATTAGCCGGAACAAACAGACAACCAACGTTTTTTATTTTTGTTTGAGTACTTTCCAAGCATTAATAATTGTGCATTTATAGCAAAAAAATGCTATTTTGACATTACAAACAGAGACTTCAATTTTATTTATTTGTATGTATGTATAAATTCATTTGTTTTTTAACTACTGTTTCGACAAATTGCCGGGTTGAACTGCGCTGAGCCAAACTTTTCATATTTTAGCCACTGATTTAAACACAAGTTGGCAGTCCGAGTTTTTTCGACTACAGTTCGAACAATCTGTTTTGTTTGAGATAAATTATTTAAATGTGAATTATTTTTTGATGTGATGTGAGTAAGTAGGTGAATAATACAAGAATGTTGACTGCCCCGTTGGTTTAATTACTCGAATAAAATGTTTAAATTAAAATGTGCCTCGGGAATCAAGTAAAACCGTTGGTCCTGCGCCTAATCTCTCCCCGGTCGTGTCGAACTGCTGCCTTATAAAGAGAAATAAAGAGAGAGCGCGCGTCAGAGAAATCAGTTCAGTCTGCTTTTTCCGAATGACGGCGTAAAATCCGTCATCAGGGTCTGCACGAACATTTTGGAGGCACTACAAAAATGGAGAAGGCCTAACATCATCGTAAAATGTAGTTAGTCTTAGGGTATTTAGCGATCATTTGGTGTATCTATCCTATAATCCACACGTGTACAGACCCTGACAGTACTGATCTAAACATACACGCGAATCTAGGGGTCAGCATGTTCCCGTGTATCGCCAAATCTCGGGATCTCTATCTCAACATCGTCCTTAAGGGCGCGTATTCGATTTAGCGCAACTCAAAATCTAAACGATTGCTAGAACGGCGTAGCAGCATTGACACACACTAGAACAATACAATGGTCTGTTTGTGTGCATCAGAAAAAAAAATATGCACGAAATAAGCACGAATCATTGAAATTGATCGGCAAACGACAGCGCGCGATGTTTTACAGTGCTTTTTAAAATAATTGTCTAAAATAAATGAGCTCGTATAACGGACTGAAAAATATTCTGTATATTAAGCATAACATTTACTTTCATAAAATAAATATATTCGTTATGTTTTTATTCAAATACTGGTGGAAAAAAATTGTCAAAATGAACCAATTTTCTACATTTTCAACATTGTTTTCTAATACATAATAGTAATATTTTCGTAATTTTGGCTCTGTAGCTGTCTTTATGACTGTATATTATACTATTGGAAAAACGCATAAAACAAAATATTTTGGCATATTGTAATGGTTGTATTCGTCCTGAAAGTTAACTCTGACGTCTATTTTCGTAAAACGATATGAAAGAATTGTCTTCGCTTTAAAAAACCATAATTAAAAACTATACTTTTACTCTGTAGCTGTCTAAATCAAGACTTAATCTTTCTAAAACTGTAAATTGTCTTTAAATAATCTGCTCACATAATTACGATATTGCTCTGGGCAAAACGCAAAAACATTAAGTTTTCGTCACGAATCGAATACACGCTCTTAAGGTCGTCGACAAGAAATTTGATACATTGATATTATACCCTAGGTACTTAAATTGAGTCACCCGATTAAGATTCATTTGTAAACGCACCCCCGATATAGGAAATGTTTCTTTTTAATCGTAATGCATAGTATACCACCCTTATTTCCTTCTCCGAAACTTGCCAAGGAAATCAATTTTAGTTAGAAACAATAGAAGCATCGAGGCAGGCGAGAACGTAACAAATAAGTTTGTTCTTCGTCTTAGTTCGAAACTCGTCAATAGTTCGCCTAATATGAACATGATAACACACACACTATGTTCAAAGCAGACCTTGGTATGCGTCATGTGAAGAGGAAAGATGAAATGTATAAATATGGAATAGAAGTAGAATAGGATAGGAAAGAATAGGATAGGACAACAATAAAGTAAAATAATATTTTCTGCTTAAGAACATCATCATCATCTGCCTAGCCTTTTGCCAACTATATTGGGGTCGGCTTCCAGTCTAACCGGATGCAGCTGAATACCAGTGTTTTACATGGAGCTACTGCCTATCGAACTTGACGACACGGTTGGCGCAGTGGTTGAGCGATCGACTGCTGCGCAGCGTGTTGCGGGTTCGATTCCCGCCCAGAGTAAAAATTTGTGTGATGAGCACTTGTGTTTGCCTTGTGTCTGGGTGTTGTTTATCTATATATGTATGTATTTAAAATGTATTTGTGTATGTATATCAGTTGTCTGACACCCATAGTACAGGGTCTCCCTAGTTTAGGGTCAGATGGCCATGTGTGAAAATGTCCCCACATATTATATTATATATTATTATAACTTTCACAACTGGTAACACGATACCCCTTGGTAAGACTGGTCTTCAGAATTTCTGACTGAAGCCAGAAACTCTGAAGATCCATAACGACTGTACAAAAAACCACGAATGACAGCCGGGACAAACGGCTTTAAGTGCTTTCCGGCGCACGGAGGGAACTCGGTACGAAATGGATGGTCACCAATCCACAGACAGACCACGGCAAGCGTAGCTTAACCTTTAGTCGATCGAGCTGTCCGGCTTTCACTTAGCAAAAATATGAATGGATTGTGTACAGGATTTAGGAGGAAAGAGTAGGGAGTGATAACATGACGGACGGAATGGTGGAAGATAACATGTTGCGCCGACCTTGCATAAGGCCAGTAAAATGGTACATGGTCTGGAAGATGATGATGACGTATAATATAAACATCTTTGAGAAGGAGTTCGTCAGCTCGTTATGCTATGAGATATACTCTAATTTGTAGACCACCAACCTAATTCTACAGTAAATAATAATAATAATATATGTGGGGACATTTTCACACACGGCCATCTGACCCCAAACTAGGGAGACCCTGTACTATGGGTGTCAGACAGCAGATATACAATTTTACATACACAAATACATTTTTTTTGTAAATACATACATATATAGATAAACAACACCCAGACACAAGGCAAACACAAGTGCTCATCACACAAATGTTTACCCTGGGCGGGAATCGAACCCGCAACACGCTGCGCAGCAGTCGATCGCTCAGCCACTGCGCCAACCGTCAAAATATTAAATAGAAAATTAATCGGATTTTATGGGCTAATATCAAGTGGTTTTTTGTAGTGAAGTTCTGTTTGAGAATTATTGCTTTTAAAAGTGTCATCTACCAAGCGGGAATACCTGTGTTTGAGCATATAATTGTCATCAAGCTACAATAATCTTATTGTAGCTTGCGTATTTTTTTTTTACAATTATTAGTTTTTGACAACAAAGACAATCGCCTTCAAAAAGTAAAAAATAACTTTCAATTCGCAAGTCGGCGGCTTTGGTTTTGCTTATTGTTTTATATTGCCACCGACATGCGAATTGAAAGTTATTTTGTACTTTTTGAAGGCTTTGTTGTCAAAAACATTGTATTTTTCCCTTTTTAGTGCCTACTTCCTACCATAAAAATTAATTGACACAGAAAAAATCAGTCATCCCTTAATATTCTATACCCATAGGGATGTTTTCTTGAAATTCATATGGGACATTTTTAGAGGTATACTCTATCAATTAAAAAAAGAATCATCGAAATCAGACTACACCGAAAAAAGATATACGTGGTCAAAAAAAATCATGTTCATAAAATGAAAACTAACTACTACTAAATTTCTGTGTTAAATTTTTATGGGACCAAATGGCAACTATTCCTCATCAAACTAAAGAAAAATCACGTAAATCGGATCATAAATCTTAGAGTAATCGATGTACATACATAAAATTTTTATGGGACCAAATGGCAACTATTCCTCATCAAACTAAAGAAGAATCACGTAAATCGGATCATAAATCTTAGCGTACTTAATCGGTGAAAAAAAAAATACCAATCGAATTGAGAACCTCCTCCTTTTTGAAGTCGGTTAAAAAGTAAGGTTCATATCTTAAAAATAAATATAGACACATAATATGTACAATGCTCACAGGGCATCAAAAAACTCGTCTGCATCGCTCTCAATGGGACAAGTGCCCAAAAGGCTAGCAGCATTACCACGTTGAATGGCAATGCTAATTCTTTGGCCCAAGAAAAGGCCAGCCCTTTGGTCACGTGAAGAGTCGACCAACCGCTTTGCAATGTCCCTAAAAACAAGGTGAGCACTCGGGCCCCATGGCCCTAATGTTTCGACCCCAAACGGCTCAAACATATAACTTTCAAGAAGGTTGTTATATTGACGCCGTTTGAGGTTTTCCGCACCTGCAGCAGCCGCCCCAGCACAACACGACGTGCTAGGAAGATAAGATGGCGCAAGGGTGTCGACACAAGTTGCATCCCACACCAAAGGTCTAAAGGTTCATATTCAATTACAGTTTGGTGTGGGTGGATATGTTGACCTCTGTCACTATAAACTCCTGCGTACTTAGGTACTCTCCATTGAGGTTGGCCACCGTGACCAGAATTCAGTTGGATGAATATTTTTTAATTGAAGAATATACAAAGTATTCACATTAATACTGGTAAATAATTTTATTTTATAATATAACTTTTTAACAAATCTTAAAAATCTAAATAATATCAAATATTTTGACAATTCCAAGAAAAAGGCAGAGGAGCTCAAAGGGCATCAAAGAACTCGTTCACATCGCTTTCAACGGGACACGTGCCCAACAGGCTGGCAGCATTGCCACGTTGTATGGCAATGCTGATTCTTTCACCCAAGAATAGACCAGCCGCATTTACCCGGTACAACAACCTCAAAAAGTGATTACTGTTCTAAGTACCATCATAGCTACGGTGTGTTTATATAGATCTTAGACTGTAAGCTTTCTGAACCAATGTAATATGTATAAAAGCAAAAGGTCATTCATTCATTCGTTCCCTCTCTGATTAAACACGGAATCTCGAAAATAACTTGACCTTTAATTTTTAAGCTGACATTTGGAGGTAGGATTTTATAGACAGGAGACGTCTTTGACCTTGCAGTAACAATTGGGCTATTGCCATTATTAATAGCTTTTACCCGCGACTTCGTCCGCGTAAATGTCGGTTATCACGGATGTACGTGAAGTCGCAGATTAAAAAGTAGCCTATGTGCTTCCCCTATCCTGGTCAGGATAATCTAAAACACGAGTTAACCGCAACACATACTAATACATGCACTCCTACACTAGTATAGTATAACACACACACACACACGCCTGCACACACATGCACACTCCATACACAAACACGCATGCACACTCTACACACACCCCCGCGCACCAGACGCACCCAGAGCTGCTAACCTAATATTATTTAATGATTTTTAATTTTATTTTTTGTTTCTTTATGTTTCTTTTCTTTTAAAACTGGTCTCATAATTGATCAGATACTAATTAAGGGAAGTAGCGAGGCAGCTCCAACACAAGTACTTCTGTAACTTACTGAGGCTGTCTCAATTCATGTATGTATGATCTGTTTTGAGATGAAATAAATATTTTTGGATTTTTGTTTTTTTTTTTCCGAGTCTTTAGCTATATTCATACCAAATTTCATCAAAATCGGTTTAGCCGTTTAATCGTGAAAGTGTAACAGACAGAGTTACTTTCAGATTTATAATATTACTAGCGACCCGACTCGGCTTCGCATGGGCCTATAGCCTGCCTCGATAAATGGACTACCCAAAACAAAAATATTTTTTCAATTCGTGCCAGTAGATCCTGAGATTAGCGCGTTCAAACAAACTCCTTCAGCTTTATAATATTAGTATAGATAACACAGATTATCAAACAAAAGGCAGATAGGCCGTGCGGACTACTGTGAAGCCACAAAAGCAAATACAAATTCAATGACGAATACCTACAATCTTGTGATTGTATTCGCCTTTGAATTTTTTTTTTGTATTAGTATTTGTTTTTTTTAACAATGCTTCGCTTCGTGCTGTACTGACTCGTGTTAGTATAGCGCGAAGCGAATTGTAGGTATTCGTTTATCAAATGATTTATTTGCCATATTTTCACCCCGTCAAAACAACATTTCGGAATATTATTTGATCTCTAATATATAGCCGGTTACTTGGTAGCATTTTCAACATTAAATTAAAATAGTGTCATAAAAAGTCAATACGTTACAAAATTTAGTGACAAAAACGAATCGCTGCCTAGAGTGTAATTTAAGAACGCGTAGGCGCGGAGGGGTGGGGCGGCCCGCGAGCTGAGGAGCAGGCGGTTTGAAGGCTCGCTGCCGCGGCTGAGGCTGGCCGGCAGGGCCGGCCAGCAAGCCGAAGCTGCGGTGGTGAGCGTTAAAACCATCTGCGACGATAAGCTCGCGTGGGGCCGCCCAGACCCCGCAGCGCCGGAGCCGTGACAGAAACAATGCTTGTGCATGTTGCATGCCTCCTTGCATGTTTCATGCTTCTTTGCACGCTGCATGCTTGCGTGAATGCTGCATGCCTGCTTGCATGCTGTATGCCTGCTTGCATGCTGCATACCTGCTTGCATGCTGCATGCCTGCTTGCATGCTGCATGCTCGAAACAAGAATCTTTGTTTGCAAGCTTCTTACTGGGATGACTGGGGTTTTATTAAGTGCCATTACGTTAAATAATTAATGAAACAAAATAGTAGGAAACTAATCTGAAATAAGCTCTCTATAACGCCACTGTAATAAATACATTAGTTTTGAATGCTCTTTCAAATATTGAATTACACTCAAATTGTCTTTATTTTCAAAAGTTTTTGTTTTGTCGTTTCTTTAACGACATATATTTTTTTTTCTGGTGGAGTACCGGTTATCATTGACTCAATATCAGACATATTTACTTCTAGGCGTTTGGTGAAATATGGTAATTAAAACAGTGGTATAACGAATGTTTGAACAAATGTTATTTCGGCTAACTGTAACATCGGTAAAAACTATTTCGACCAAATGAAACGTCGGAGCAACGAAAAAAAGCGAATTGATAATAGGTCAACTGATACAGTGGCAGACGTGACTTCGATGAAGTAAAAAAATACGAAACGAGAAAAATTGAAAAGTTTTAGGTGAAATGAAATTCGGTCAAATATTTTTCGACCTTGTGATAGGTAACCGTACTTGACGCTTACAGGAGGGATTGGTCAGCATCTTACACTAGACAGAGAAGGTTGGATAGGAGACAGGGAGGCCTTTGAGGTGCAGTGAGACAATACAGGCTGAAAATAAAATAAAATAATTATGGAACATTATCATCTGCTTAGCCTTATCCTAGCTATGTTGGGGTCGACTACCAGTCTCACCGGATGCAGCTGAATATCAGTGTTGTACAGTTACCAAGTTTACTTAGAAACCAATAGAGGCTTTCAAATAAAATTTAATTAAATCATTGAACTATTTATTCTAAATTCATTGTATTTTAATTTATTCATAAACACCCATCGGTTTCTAAGTAAACTTCAACTATTCTTGGCGACATGGATACTTATCTCTTTTGGTGACCGTACATGGAGCGACTGCCGATCTGACCTCCACAACCCAGTTCCTGGGTAAGACTTTACCCCTTGGTAAAACTGGTTGTCAGACTTTGTGTGTGCATCTGGCTTGAGGGCCCATTTTTCGAACCCTTGCAAAACGAAATAAGAGTTATAGGGAAATTAGTTAAAAATAGTAAAAACTTCAAGCCCATGAATTTCTTAAATGTGGATTAAAACTTGAAAATTTTCTCTAAGAAAAAGTTGTAAATCAATTTTTTCTTAAAGTTTGATACTTTGTGGCTTCTGACTACGCATAACGACTGTCAAAGAACTACAAATGACATTCGGGACCAACGGCTTTACGTTATTTCCAAGGCACGGAGGGGACTCGGGATGAAATGGATGGTAACCCATTCATGAGCTAACCGCGGCAAGCGTAGCTTACCCATGACCGATCGATCCGTATGGCTTTTACTTAGCCACGAGCTTCTCCAAACTTTATGGAATCCAAAAATAATAGTTTTTCTTTTTTAAAAGAAAACGTTCCTCACTGGAAATTTCACCTGTATCGTGAGTGCGTTTACAGACATATAAAGTCACATACGTACAAACAGACAGACCCGCAAGATAATACAATTATGTCGTAACTGGTTTGTGGAGGTCCGATAGGCAGTCGCTCCATGTAAAACACTGGTATTCAGCTACATCCGGTTAGACTGGTAGCCGACCCCAATATAGGTGTAAAAGAAGTTTTATTATTTGGTTTAATAGAATCCATTTCTTTTTTATTTTCTATTTTTAAGTTTTGGATATTTTGAGTAATTTCTAATTTTTCATTTTGAATTAGCTGAAATTTTTCTATGCAATCTAATCCAATTAAGAAAACTAGTACCAGTTTCGGAAAGTTGAAAAAAAATATATTACTTAAGTAAATAATTATAGAAACAACATTATTTTGGGGGGGGGAGATGTAAAAGAAGTTGGAAGACTGTGACTATGGTAGAGGCTCTATGATATGTCACAAACGTCTAACTGATTTAAGCAAGACTATTACAATAAAATAATAATGTGTAGGATTTGTGAACATTAAATGTTGTTTCTCTTATTACAGGTAATATTAGTGTAGGTACATAGTTTTAAGTTTGTATTGTAAAATGTATTTGGTTTCGTATTTAATAAAATTAACTCTTATTACAGAGCAACGCAATTGATTATTACACAAATCCAAAAGAAATATTATATAGGTATTTGGAACAAGGCTAGGCAGATGTTGAGTGCTTCAAGAGGAAGGTTTTAGTATATAATAAAATTTGTTTTAGTATAAATAAAAAAACCGCGGGCATCAGCTAATGTTATATAATACAGTTTTCCCTTAAAGATCTGAGGAGCCTTCAAGGTATGTATGACTTTGTCAAAGAAAACACCGATATCAGACTGAGACACATTTATTTACAAATATTCGCAGAGGGACCATAAAACCGCGGGGAATCTTGACGCCGCGATTCAGGAAAAACCATAAAAGGCGCCAACTATCATGGTTTCATTTAAATATAAAATACAAAGAAATATGTAATTTTTACATTAGACGCAGTTGACATTGAACAGGAGGACATTTTAGCTAACTTTTAACTGTCCCCTCTTGTGATATAGGTTCCTGGGTTCGAGTCTGAGAAGTGCTATTCAGAATACACATACAGGTCGGGCAAAAAGTGGATTTGGTTTCTTCATTAGAAATTTCTCAGTAGCAGCCCGGATTTGGAAGTTGGTGGTGTAACACCCCCATGCCTCGAAAGTACGTAAAGCCTTTAGTCCTTTGTTTTTAATTAGAAGAATTTGACTCAATACCATGCTTTTTAATAATATCATCACACTAAAATCACCAAGATTATAATTCCACGTAATAATACGCTAAACACAAAGTCTAAAGTACTTGCGAGTAATTTATCGGGGCAGACAATGGACTGATATTGCGTAGGGCGGGCGGCGCAGTTTGTAGGGCGGGCGGGATAATAAAACTGCGTCACGTTAATCATTCATATTAATCTAGATATAAATGGAGGTGTTTGATAAACTTGTCCGGGTTTTGGTTTTATTATACGAGTTAAAGTAATGACTTTGGTCTATTCTACAAGATTTTATTTACAAGATTTTATTTACAAGATTAGCCTATTGCCGTCCACTGCTGAACGTAGGCCTCCCCCAGAGATTGCCAATCAACCCAGTTTTGGGCAAACCAAATCCAATCGCTGCCAGCCACCTTTTTCAAATCGTAGGTCCATCGTGCCCCAGGGCGTGGAACGCTACGCTTGCCCAAACGCGGTCTCCACTTCAAAGCGCGTCTGCGCTCAAAGTTTATTTAGCCCACGAATAGCGGGTACATATATTTTGGAAAATGTCCTCTTGGCCATTTTTTAGGACAAGCGACTATTCCCACTGCACTGTAGATCCTGAAATCTAGAATCAAAAGTGGCGACCATTAGAAAAGCGCTGGGGCAATGAATCTCGACGAATCCCGGAAAAACGATTGTTGATTGAACTGTGTTGAACTTATCAGAAAAGAACAGCGGAGTAATAAGCCGTCATACTGTACCCAAACCGCTGTAACTCCTGAAAGTCAGAATCAACAGTGGCCGCGTCCAATCTCAATGGGTACTCCAGGTAAGCAGAAGATATTGTGCACAAGAAGTGTGTGTGAAAAAAACAGGTGCATTCGCTCTTTCCTCTTTTGGTCTGATAGGACGGCTGTAAGACGCAACCGGCGTGAGATCAGACGCAGGACCAACGACCACGTCCATAAGTCCCCTACGGTATTTTTTACTGATTTGACAAAAGCCAAGCTTTTGGGAATTTCTGTGGGTCACTACTGTTCATGAGGTAATTATGTGAATCATGAAATAAAAACCTTAATTAAATTAATAAATTAATAATGGTAATTTATTTAGATATTATTTACACTTTTAACATACTATTTAGTCTTAAAGCGCTTCTTTGTCAATAATAACACTCTATTACTAATTTATAAATAGGTACATTTTCACTAAACTACGACATAAGTTCGTGAACAAAATGGCTGCAATATTTATATTATTTTAAACACTGGGTTACCATTTCTGGCTTTGGTAAATGTGTGTTAAGAAACGTTACTTGCGTCCAGCGCATTTGGTAAAAATCGTTTTCTTTATCTTTATTTTAGGTTAAAGTCGTCCACAGTTACACGGGCTTTCCTATTTTTCCAAGAGCTTGAGGACTCTTCAATTTATGCGTTTGGTACCAGACTACTGCGATGCTGGAGCATGTGTGTGTGTCGCACTGCACAAGTGCCGTTCTCGTTGTGTCAAGTGTCAACTAATGTATGAAAAAAAGGGCAATCTGGAAATTAACGCTTAAATTGAAAGAGTTCTTAAGTGTAACCCTATTTAATTACAGTACCTACACTTATTATCAACATCTTCAAGCGTATTTCAATTATTCATGAAAATTCATTAAAAAGAAATTAATTATGACTTGGTGTCAATTTTACACCGGGCCGATAAAAAAATCGAAGATGGCGAAAATAAGTGTTCGGTTCTGGGGGCAGTTAGGAACGTTTGCATTCATACCTCAGTACCCATCTATCAAAAAACGACTCTATTTACATACCTACATATTTGACAAGATTTTGACAGTAAATGTATCTGAGATGAAATTGCGACTAAATTTTAAACATTTTTGTAGATATGACCTTCAGATATTGATTGATTAATCAATCTGAATAAAATTAAACAAACATTGACAGTTAAACAAAATAATATTTCGTTACGCAACGAAATTTTATTTCATTCAAAAAATTCTAAAGATTAGATAGTGAATGGCTATCATTACATTATCTACTCTCTGATAAAAATAATCTAAACGTATAAATAACAGAGCGAGGTAAGGACGGTTTGGAACTCACCGCAAAATATAAAGGCATCCCTACAAACGAGCGATATTATTATTATCACTGCGGAAAGATATCGTGACACAACTTTAATCATAGATTCAGTAACATTCTACTACGGTTAGGTTAGGTTAAAAAAAATGTTATTGTGATCATTTTGACCGTGTAAAAGTATGTCTCACAATATTCCATCGTGTATCCGTAGAACAATTTCTATTTATTTATGACTTGCCTTTATCGCCCCAGTGATAACATCGCTCATGTGTGGCGACGCCTTAATACTTATGTATCTACTTATCTTATCTATGAAATACGAAAAATATTATACCTGTTAGTGCTTTTCACGACTGACATGGTTTTATTTCGATCGACATGACATAAGTAGATCGAAACTAGAATATTCCATTCTATGAAAGTAGTCAATATTGCCAATCTCACGTATGAAGGTACAAATAGCGTAAAATGTAATTTACGTATCATATGAATTGAACAAGCGTTTCACAAAATTGAAATTGAACAGTTCTGCAAAAATGAACCGATTCACGTCAAGTTTTCTCTCATTTTTCGACGTAATTGTAATGTTTCCGACGAAATAGTAATGTTTTCGACGTAATTGAAACGTTTTCGACGTAATTGTAATGACTCCAACGTAATTGTAATGTTTCCGACGAAATAGTAATGTTTTCGACGTAATTGAAACGTTTTCGACGTAATTGTAATGACTCCAACGTAATTGTAATGTTTTCGACTTAATTGTAATGTTTTGGATATTTAATGCTGATTAATTTTAAATTTATTGTAAGCAATCATTTGGACATAAAATATTGTTGAATGTTAAAGGACCATATTGAATAAATTGAATTACTTAAACGTAAATTATTTTTTTTTTTAGAAATAGTGGCTTGGTTCTTCTTGGCAGAACTGAGATCCTGTCAAACTAATTCACATGTTTAACTTCACAAAATAATTATGGTGCTTTTCTTTCGCAAGATACTTGAAAGTAAAGGATAGAATATATAGTTTACTTAAGTTTACTCTTATACATACATACAAAAGAAAGAGAAAAAGGTTCTTACATCTAAAATCACAAATCTTCCACATAAACATACCTAAACTAACGTAATCATACAAATATAGCTAATTAATTTATACAAATATGAGTTTTATATTTTACACATTAAAACTAAAAATGATAATTTACATTATTGGTCCTGCTAAGGTCCAGCCGAAGCAGGTACTTGCATACGTATAATCTTAAATTTATTTTTTAAACAGACAAACTTACATACAGCGTGTAATTAAATAAACTAAAAACCCAACAACAGGTATTGTACTCATTACAGTTTCAATGTTTGTAAGTATGCAAACACTATCTATGTTCATAACTTAGCTGTAATTTCCTAACTTGAAATACTTTGTACAGTGGTTTTAGCAAAGTATGTACATCATATTCACGTATAATTATTATTTCCGTAATCTTACAAAATAATTATTGTAAACGATTATTTTAAAAGGGTGAGTATGAAGTTTCTAGCTTAAGTTTTTCTGATATTTTTTCTGACAAATACTTAAATGATTTGATTTTGGCTTTAATTTAGACATTATGAACAACCAACCCTGAAATTAGGAAAAAATCAACTGTAACATAATTATATTTAGTTGAGCTACGTGAACATAAATGTTTAGCTCAGCTGTTTTTTTTTTCATAATTTTACAACTTATTATGGAACCAACTGTCATAGCAAAAAGGTTCACGAAGATGAGTTCAACGACCTATTCTCTGGGTTTTCAGTTTATGCAATTACATCCTGTATAGTAAAATTCCATTCACACGCACACTTTTACAGTCATGACTTCAAAATACCTAATTAATACATTTACTTCATAAAAATAATATTATAACCTGGTAATTTCATGTATTGGGAAGGACGGATATTGCAGCTGGAGCCCGGATAGTCGTTCTATGAAGAACTCTTCGGCTTGCAGCTGCATTTTCTCGTCAAAATGAGATCGCCAGCCTCCAGCTTCGCCTGCAAATAAAAATGTCTAAATGATAAAAGTTGTTAGTACTCGTACGTACTTACCAAACTTGGAAACTATTAATTTATAAGTTAACTAACCACCCACCACGGCTTCCCACGGATAGTACAAATAACTATAGTAAGTTGTATAACCTTCCTAGATAATTCGTCTGTATATTGATCAAAACCATACGAAAATTCTTACAGCAATTTCTGAGATTCACTCGAACTTAATCTCGGGGTTTAAATTTATTTTGATTTTAACAATTCACAACTCAACATCATCGTCATTAATATTGACTGAGTGATAAAAGTGGTAATCGCCTCTACGTGTTTTAAAAATTGACAGATAATTAAGACACCATTATTTTTATCAATTCATAGATTAACATGAATTCTTACAATAACTAAGATCTTCCTCACTTTTTATCAAATATGCCACTTTCGTAGAACAAATATAGGGCGACTGGTAATTAGTGCACGATACTTAAACACGTGATTGTGTTCATGATAACAAACCACTTTCCCAAAGAAAAAATGATTTTTGTACTGGTTTTTAAGAAAATGACTGAAAGGGTTGACTTGACACTCTCCTATCAAGCAATCAGAGATCCAAATAATGGTATTTTAACTGTCTTTTTAATTCAAAGTCAAAGTCAAAGTCAAAGTCAAATCATTTATTTCAATTAGACCATTATACGGCACTTTTGAACGTCAAATGAGAAAAAAAAAATTGATTCTAGGTGCCCATTCCAAAAGGTAGTTTTATATGGAGAAGAATGGGCAAGAAACTCCATACTTACTCTTTTAAAAACGATGTTAACAATATTTGCATTTACAGGAATTATATAATTATACGTGAATACGATGTACCTTGCATAAAAACACTAGGTATTTGAAAGTGTGTACAAAGTATCACAGATTAAGGAATGACAGACTAAGTTATATGTACATAGATACACAGTGTTCACATATTTCATATTACAATTAATGTTGAAACAGTAGACGACCACTCCTTATATTTTAACAAACAATGAATCAGTATGTGAGCCTGAGCAGTGTATAAAAAAAGAGTCAAATATATATATATATATATTCTGAATGTATATTATGTATTTGAATAATATTATCTATGTCAGCTTTATTTGTATATAAATACTTAGAATCTTGGTTTCATTGTGTGGTTTTTCCTACTAGAGAATTATCAGAATCAGTTCAAAGACCCTTCCTTCCCTTAGATTTCTCAGTTCCCTTTTAACATGAAACTTATAACTGCGTTTTCACGTGACCAGCACGCGTAGCATGACCACGCTATGTCTACGGAAGAATAGACATACTGACAGGAAGAATAGACAAACTGTACTGACTTGTCTATTCACTCTATTGACTCTATTATTTCTGTATTGACTTGTTTTAATTGCAGGCGTTGCAAAATGCGCCGCCGCCGTCACTGACTCGACGCCGGTCGAGGTCGTGACTTGGCTTGGCTTGGCTGGCAGGACCCAATATGCTGCGTCCGGCAACACCTACGACGCAGCTCTATGTGTCCCGGCTGCATCACACCACGAAGGTTGAGGAGATCGTGGAGTATATACGAGCCAAGACCACCTGGACCTTAAGGGTCGAGAAGTTGGAGTCGCGCCACAATACGAATTTCAAGTCATTTGTGGTGCGAGTCCCGACGCATTACCTTGAGACCTTCCTCAAGGAAGAGTTTTGGCCGAAGGGTGTCGTGTATCGGCGATTCCGCGGAAGGCTACGCGACACCGCGCAGCGTAACACGACGCCGTCTCTTCGTGTACAATAGTTTAGAAATATTTTTGTGGGTTTAATTACAAATATGTATGATAGTCTGTAAGGTATATATGTTATGGGTCCTTTGTTACCCGAAATAAATGATATTATTATTATTATTATTATTCTTGCTGTCAGTATGTCTATTCTTCCGAAGACATAGTGTGATCATGCTACACGTGCAAAGGGCTGGCCTTTTCTTGAACCAAAGAATTAGTATTGCGATTCAACGTGATAATGCTGCTAGCCTTTTGGGCACTTGGCCCATTGAGAGCGATGCGGGCGAATTTTTTGATGCCCTTTGAACCCTCCATTGTACATTGTACATAATATTATTATATATTTTGTAATATTTATATTTATAATACTATTTTAAAAGTAGCGTTGTACGTCCGGCCGCGCGGCGTACGCGTAAACACCACATATGTGCCCCAACTTAAAGCTTAATATCTAGCAAACTACTGCAGCTAGATCAAAGTAAGTAAATACATGTGAATGGCTGATACTATAGAGAATCGACATTTATATGAAAACTAAATTACACTAATTAGTACAGAGTACTTAGAAACAGCTAAAATTGCTTGGTTTGTATAAATGATGGGGGGCTATTTTTTTTTCGATATGGCATCTCGCATTTCAATCTAGAGGTTGTTGACTGCTTAACCGGACAATCCTGTGGTGCCTTAAAAAGTGATTTTTAGGGCCTCCAGCCAGGGCAAAGACTTATAACTAAGTGACTACGCTAAGTGCACCCCCTGTGGGGTACGAGCCTCGGCTTAGGGCGTCACTGAGAGAGAGCAGCAAAGGGACAGGCTGGACCGGGTCTCCATTAATTAGGGGCTAATTTTATAGCTAAAGGCTTAGCGACGCGGGCTGGCACTAGCAAGGGTCGGGGGGGGGGGCGTTACGGGGACGTCGCGAAGGACCTCGGCGGCGAGGTCGGAATGACGGAAATCTGTGCTTGTGTTTAACTAAAGTACTAGTGGCCCTATTACTCTCTTGAAGGAGGGTTATAGCGTCATCTGGATCGGATAGGGTATGACGTGGACGACGGGTCCTGCTAATACGGGAAGGGGGTATCGGGCGACCGCTACGACGAGCGGGTTGCGGTGTTTCCCCGCTTGATCGAAGAAGCGCTTGCAAGCGCGCTTCATAGTTAACCGCCTCATCGTAATATATAAACGTGCGGGCTACTACGTACTGGCTGGTTATTAGTAAACCGTTCTCACCTTTTCTGATGAACTGAATGTTGTCATCTCGACCAGTACTGTTGTTGACATTCTTATTTTTTCGAAGATTATCAAAACTGAGATGTTCCGTTAACCGCTTCACCTGGACGTCCGAGTAATCCTTGTTTAGGAACTTGCAGACATTCCTAACTTCCTTTGTCAGATCCTGAAATTAAAGATTTGTATTAAAATTTATGACTAGCTGCTGCCTGCGACTTCGTTCCTGGTGTTTTTTGCCTTCGCGGGCTTACGCAAGACGACCCTACACTGCAGTTAAGCACCCGGGAAAGCAAAGACGACAATCATGCAAACATTATAATTTTATTTATGGTAGTACTACCTACTAAGTTATGTGCTCCTAGTACTTGGATATAAAAAAGCTTGGAAACTGAAGATATTTGGAAACTAGTGACTTCATTCAACTGAGTCATGATACCCTGGTACTATAGTAGTGTCATTCATCAATGGTTGTATCACGCTGAATTTTTTTTCTCTCCTTAATTTCACACAAAATCTTAATAAATTGTAGCCTATGTGTTATTTTGATGTATATAAGCTATATTACTGGAAAGCTTAATTCCGTAATTTTGGCGTGAAAAAGTAACAAACATCCATTCATCCATCCATCCATCCATACTCACAAACTTTCGCATTTATAATATTAGTAGGACTAGCTATAACCCGCGACTCTGGCCGCTTGGAAATCTATACTTTAATATTATAAAGCTGAAGAGTTTGTTTGTTTGGATGAACGCGCTAATCCCAGGATCTGCTGGTTCGAATTGGAAAATTATTTTTGTGTTGAATAGTCCATTTATCGAGGAAGGCTATAGGCCCATGCGAAGCCGGGTCGGGTCGCTAGTAGACGATAAAACATAGCCAATGGCATCGAAATAAGACCAGTACTTTCAAAGATTAGGTACCTCATCTCATACAAACAAACTAACAAATTCACCTCTTTATTTGAAATTATTTTTAAATTAAATAATCATACCTTGATCTGTGCTAGATACAAACAATTGCATAAAGATACTACTACTACAGGACCACAGTCTATCTGCATACGTTTAATGATTATCGCGGTATTTCAGTACTGCTAGGCTTACTGCTGCATTCCACAGAAATATAATAATATATTGACGGGGTGTGAGTGTCGTTTCCTTACGTGCTTTGTTATTCTTTGCCTAAATTAGTAGACAATTAATCTATCTCATGTTACGATACCCCGGGGGCGGCAACGCTACAACTACTTAACTAGTCATCATTTCAGCCGAAAGTCGTCCACTGCTGGACATAGGCCTCCCCCAAGGGAGGGGCTTTGCCATAATCGCCACGCTTGGCAGGCGGGTTGGCGATCGCAGTATGGTTGTTACAAATGCACAAAGAACGCTGCTGCCCATTCTCTGGTCCCTTAGTTGCCTCTTACGACACCCACGGGAAGATATGGGATGGTGCTATTCTTTACGGCTGACACCATACGGACACCTTAACTAGTATTGAAATAAAAATGTCTTTTGAAGAAAAGAATCATGATTTCATATCATTTAGTAGTCCTGTGAAAATTTTGTGTATGTGTATGGTGTTGTAAACTATACCTTTTTCAATTCTTCATAGAACACAAAATGGAGGTTCGGATGGTGCCTCTTTTTGTAGGCTTCATTTGTATGCGCCACTATAGGAGTCCACGGCACTGTAAATAAACATTATACATGATTGTTGATATCCTTATAGATTTGGTGACGTGACACTCTCGTGCCTTCGAAAGTACCCATGCAAAACTGTTGGTCCTGCGCCTGATCTCTTTCCGGTCGTGTCGGATTGCCGTTCCGTCGGTCTATGAGAGTGAGGAAATAGAGAGTGCACCCGTGTTTGCGCACACACTTACGCGCTATAATATCTTCTGCGTACTGAACTAGTACACTTTAAAGTACTTTTTTCTTTATCTTTTCTAAAAAATTTGGCCATGCTAAAATGACATGGCAAGGATAGGGATCGGCAACCTTTGGAAAATTTTGGTAAAGCCAAAATCTTTCAGTTTTTAAAGAGCCACTAAAAGTTTTTTGAACGCGAAAGACAATGTACAATGAAATGAAATCCGAATGTGATTTCATACAGTACGACTTATAGTAGACTATGTGAAGAAAAGTATGTAGCAGGGGCAATTAATAAAATTAGTTTCATATGATTGATTGCACGATTTTAGCTCATGGTACTGAAAAGCCACAATTTCACATCGAAAGAGTCGCAGGTTGCCGATCCCTGGTCTAGGAACTTGAAATTAAATAGTCTGTTAGAAAACAAATGAATACTAACACAAATCTCTTCTGAATGCTTCCCAAAAGTGACTGAAATTAGCCCTCAATAATTTCTTCGCAATCATCTTATGTAGGTAATAATACGACACAGCCACATCCCTCGGATCTCTTGCCACATACAGCACTTTTGCAGTAGACAGCAAGCTCGGAGGCAGCATGGACAAAGGAAGGTGAGTCTTAATAAACCTAGGCGAAGGTGCCTTGTCTATTGTCTTCCAACTTGGTTCTCTCACTGCCTCGTTTAAACCTTGAAAGTTTCCTAGATTCATGAAGTTCATTTTGATCAATTCAAACGCGACTTCTGGAAGTACTGTTGTGGTTCTGTGAAAAGAAAAAAGGTAATGTAAGTATTTATTCGCTTACCTTTTTATAGCTGCCATCGTCCTAGGACCAAAGCTATAGAAACATTCGTTGTTAGAATCTTTATTCATGGTATAAGAGAGCGGCTTGTCCTCCATAGTACAAGTTTTACTTAGTTCGGAGGTCAAGTTTTTCACAAAATGTAAAAATTCTAATTTTAATCTCTCTCTAATTTACCGTTTTAACCTTGCAAAAGCGGTCATTGGTCTTTCCTTAGGGTTATATTTCACCGGGACATCATGGCATCGCAACTAGTCGCTGCCACCAGCAAAATGTACGCGACTCTATAGAGAGTATCTCACCTGGTGTCCGCTTGGTGGTGCAACCAATTTGGACGCGACCAATACGGACGCGTAAACTGCATACATTTTGTTGGTGGCGCGACTGCTGGCCACCACCATGGTGTCCTAGTGAGATAGGACCCTTTATATATCCCTTCATAGGAAACTAAAAAAAGATATTTATCGTTTTTAATTTTCGAAATATGTTGATGAATACGACAAAAATCAATTTAGGACGTTAATGATTTTTGTTTCCATTTCTTAAATAAAGGATTGGGTTAGTGACGGCTGTTGCTATGTTCAAATGATTTTACTATAGTTGTTCTTATCGGGCATTTGCGGAGTGGTCAAGCTTCCGAAAATCGACCAAATCGCCGATTGCGGCAGTAGCTAATTTGCGTTTACCCCTTAAAGCCTACTTGACCATTTGTTGTGTACATAATTATATGCCAGCCCTATTTACTGAACTATCATCCTTTATGAGTAATACCTCTATCAATATTTCACATGGAATCACTGTCATCTGACATTATTGATGTACTCATTAGTCTTTTGCTAAGAGCCCCGAGTTTTACGAGCGAATACATGCTACAAACACAAAATCACTACAATACTACGCGTGAATTCGACGCAATTCACGCGTATTTGTAGCGTACTCGCTGCGTTTAAACAATGTGTTCTCTGCGTATGGTTTAAGGTACTTCTACACCGAATCTGCGCTAATCAAGGCCGTAAACGATATTAATGCCTTTTCTTTCAAAAACAAATGACTGGCAAATCGATAAATATTAACAACGTTCAATATTGATACTGCTTATTCAAATTATATCTTTATTGATAATATATGTGACGTACTCCTTATAATAAAAGGCATAATTACCTAAGTGTAGGTACTAGATAATATCCATAGGCAAATACTAAGCTGACTTTGGGCCTGGTACGATATAATTTTATGATCAGATATATTTATTTATTTATTTATTTATTTATTTATTTATACTTCATGCACAAAGGTACAAAGGCGGACTTAATGCCTTAGGCATTCTCTACCAGTCAACCAAGGGTGATGAAGAGATAATATGGCGGGTGCATAACAAAAAGTAATAATTAAAAAGTTAAAAAGATATAAACTCATATACATAATTATATATCTGGATACCATATACCTACATAAACATATACATACATACATACCTACATATATATAATATGTAAAAGAAAAGGGGGTTTTGAGATGACTCTGCTTACTTGTTCTGAAAATAAAATCTCAATTTCCGCTTAAATGCATACCGAGTGGTGGCCATCCTGATATCGAGAGGAAGTGCATTCCAGAGAAGAATGGCTTGAATATGAAAGGAAGAATGAACGAAATCAGAAGTATGAGAAGGGCAAAGTAAAAGAAGATTGTTAGAAGACCGCAAATTCCTAGTGTGCAAAGAACATAGATATTGAAAGTGGGATATTAAATAAGAAGGAGGAGAGAGAGAGTTGAGCAGGGAGAATAAAGTTGTCAAAGCACGCAAACTTCTTCTTTGGCGAATGGGCAACCATTTTAACTCGGACCTGTAGCTAGACACATGATCATATTTCCTCAAGTTGAAGATAAACCTGATGCAGTTATTCAGGACCCTATCCAGCTTATCCAACAAAACCGCATTCAAGTCAAAGTAGCACACGTCACCATAGTCGATTATAGGGAAGATTAAAGTCTGCACAAGCATCGTCTTTGTCTTCGCAGGCAAAAAGCTTCTCAGACGATACAAAGATCGCAAAGTTCCGTTAGCTCTTTGACAGACACTAGAAACCTGACTTTGCCAACCAAGCGTCGAATCAAGATGCAAACCGAGATCTTTTACGCTATTGCTAATGGGGATGACGGTACCATTGAAAATAACTGGAGGAAGAGAGCTAACCGCCACTCTACCCATCATACGTGAGCTTCCGATTATAATGGCCTGACATTTTGAGGGGTTTACGGCCACACCAAATCTATCAGACCAATCTTTTATAGCATCCAAGTCTCGGTTTACATCTTCTATAGCGTCCGATAAACCTTCTACCCGCGCAGCTGTATATAATTGAAGATCATCGGCATAAAGATGATACGAACACCGAAGACAGTGAGTAATAAAATTAATGAAGATAGAGAATAGCAATGGAGAAAGAATACCGCCTTGTGGAACGCCAGCATCCAGGTCAAGCCAACTTGACGAGCTCTCGTCAACGCGGACCGACTGCTGACGTCCCCGAAGATAAGACGAGAACCATTCCAGCGCCTCGGAGGAAACCATAAGATGTGAGAGGATGGATATGAGAATGTCATGATTGACGGCATTAAACGCATTGGAGAAATCTATTAAAACAATGAATATATTAGTGTAGTTCATAAATATTGCTTAATAGGTATTGATGTACTAAAGGTTTGGATTGGTTTTAATAAACTTGCCCCTAGGACAGAGGGCAGCACAACAAGTTACAATAATCTGTCAAGATTTTTTGATAGGTTTTCGACTTTATTAGAACAGAATAAGGTTCATATTCAATTAGGAAAATTTGTCAATCTGGTACGGCTTGATGTGCTGGACTCTGTACACTAGTGCGAGTCTTACGATAAACTTGAAACATTACCAATACTCACTCAAGCATGGGGAATCTTTTGTACAATGGTGTTTCTTTTGCTGTTATGTAATCCAAATCGTTTTCCACCAACCACACTAGTTCTTGAATCCATGTTGTGCCTGGAAAAGAAAGAAAGACAAGAAGGTCAAGGCTAGTACATTATTTGAACCACAGACTTATGGAACAAGCAACTGAGAGTGGTGTAATAGGCAGCTGGAGACAGTGGTATAGACGTACCACTGTCTCCAGCATCTGACTGCGTCATCAACTGCTGTTCCTGACGTCACATCGGGCTACCGTAGCTTCGTACGCCTCACCGCGAATGTCGTGGTCGGACCGCGGTAGCGGTAGCTTGGCATTCAACATAATGGTCCTTCGAGCCGGATCATTATGTTGAATGCCATGCCAAGCTCCAGGTGTGTGGCTGGTGGTCTTGACTAGTAAATAAAACTGCGTAGACTTCTAGTAAAACTGTATATTGTACTTAGGTACTGATTATTATAACGAGATGATCGTGTGCGCACGCTAAAGGTGTCGGCGAGCGAGTGGCTACCGCGGTCCGACTACGACATTCGCGGTGGAACGTACGAAGCTACGGTAGCCTGATGTGACGTCAGGAACAACTGCTGACCCCTTCGAAGAAATTTTAATGCGTGAGGGGTAAGCAGTTGATGACGCTGTCCTTACCAATTCTGTTGCACACGAACTACACTTATTTTAAGCTATTTATATCTCTTTGTCTCCAATAAAACAAGAAAGAAACAGATATTAATAAGAACTTTTTTTTTATTAACAATTTAAGTGGATCTAAAATGTTTATACAATTATTATAGTTGTCATGTCAGAACGTATTGATAAAAACACGGCAGTTCAAGAAAAACACGAATTTGACATCTCTAACTTAGTTCCTATCTATTGCCGTCCTTTTCTTCAGCTGCTTGGTAGTAAGAGATGTCAATTGTCTAATTTTAGTTTAGTTTTGAACAAGGGTATCTGCACCAGTGTCTGCGAAATGTTAAGTTAGCCTTTCACAGACTTCATCTATTCTTTTTTTTAAGTCATTGAACGTACGCATTTTAATTCAGTCTCAATCTATCAAAATTGCCTCAAATTTATTGACATTGATCGTCACTGAGATCAGATTGTGATTTGATTTTGATCGTTTACTTGAATTGTCCTTCTAACCTTTTCAAGCCAACCTCTGAAATGTAAACCCTATTATCTACACGTTAACACCCACATTGTTAAAACGGTGAGTGCCTAATCGACGACAACTATTTAATCAATCGACTTTCTTGATCTTTACTCATCGAAATTAACTGCATATCATGTGACTCATTCATCAAAATATACGCTTTGTGCTGAGTCATGACATATTTTGGAAAAATACAGTTCACGTTACCTAAGCCGTTGTAACTAATATCAGATACACGTGCCAGGCTTACGTGCGTACCATACCTATGCAATTTATCTGATGGATTGACATTATCGTGATAACAATAACTACGAAATAAAAAAAAATCGCCGAAGTTCGAACTGGACTCGTACAGTTCGAACTACAGTACCAAAAGATTCGTGACTCGTACAGTACAAGACCAGTACAGTAACCAGGTCGTCGAATATTCACATCCACCAGTCGACACCACCCCATCTCATCTTCCTAGCACAACGTGTTGTGCTGGGGCGGCTGCAGGTGCCGACAACCTCAAACAGCGCAAATATAATAGCCTTCTTGGAAGCTATATATTTGAGTCGTTTGGGGTGGAAACTCTAGGGCCATGGAGTCCGAGTGCCTATATTGTTTTTCGTGACATCGCCAAGCGACTGATCGACTCTTCACGTGAACCGAAGGCTATTTTTGAGTAAATGTATCAGGATTGCCATAGGTACAACGTGGCAATGCTGCCAGCCTGTTGGGCACGTGTCCCGTTGACAGCGATGTGGACGAGTTTTGTGTTTTGATGACCTTTGAACTCCCTGCCTTTTTCTTGGAATTGTAAATAATATTAGTTATTATTTTGATTTTTAAGATTTGTATTTTTTCAAATTTTCTTGTAAATAAATTAAATTGGACTTCAAATTTACAACTACCGGTTTCTAAATAAACTTCAACTACGAATATATCCGACGACCCATAAATCTTTTGGTAACTATACATGAAAAGTTTCGTACCCGTTTCGTAAACCCAGCGTACAATATTTAACACTAGTTTACATAGAAAAAAGCAATTTAATACGTAATCTGTGAATATTTTAAATATGCTCTGTGACAAACGGAAGGACAGACTGACTGCGGAGTCTTAGTGAAACGGTTTACGGTTTTACGGGACCCCAAAAATGCTACAAAAAGTTTTATTTCAGTAGCAGAGTCCTGCTGTTTGGTCTGACATACATATTTTGTCATTTGCTTAGTTTTTGTTTTTTTTTTTTTTTTTTGTGGTGACAGATACTACGAGCTTTGGATAAAAAATTCGAATGTTAGGATTATTTGCTTGTTTTTTTTTAATGTTTATTTTTTAAAATGGTGTAAATATTGTACATATTTATAGTGCGTAGATATTTCTTTATCAAGTTACATAATAAAAATCGTAGTTTAAAAATTTAATTCAGCTGCCTTATCAAATATTTTCAGTGGCAGTAGATGATGAATTATTATTATGATAATTAAAGATCAGTCGGTGGACAGAACTTCTATTGTTTTATTGAAACCAAAGTCCAAACCACAAGAAACATAATTATCTACACTTACTGCAAAACATCAAGTCATTGAAATTACTATCTAAATTTAACGGAAATAAATGACATACCAATTACCTAAGTAATCTTTGACGTCACGTACGACTGCAGTACTGTCGCATTGAATCCAAATTGAAATGAAAAACAATCAACTTATATGCAACGTCCCAAAATTATATGATACATCTGTGCCGGAAATGCACTCATCATGTCAACCTTTAGACGCCCACATAGGGCGGGCATAGATCTCAAAGGGAAGAATTAGCCGTAATCGTCATGCTTGGCCGATGCATGTCATGGCGGGAGCGGTCCTTCTGTAATCTCTATAATTTTGTGGCGGAATCCTTTATTTTCTAGTCCATGACTATGATGTAAATGTGTGAGTGAGGCATGTTTGTACAAACAGTCTGGCTTACTTAGGGTGCTTCACTTTCGATGTGTGTGGCGCGGAGTTCTTCTTTATTTTCTAGTCCGTGGGTACAGACTAAGCTTGAAGTCGCTTGTACTCACCAGATCTGGGAAATGTGATGACCCACACATCATCAGGTCGCACCTGCATGTTGTATATGCCCTCCGCATGCTTCTTGAAAGCACCCGGCATGAGGTACCCGCTTTCTCCACATTTAATGAAAGGCCGCGTATAGCCTGTAATCAAAATTAATTTGCAATTAGTATACAATCAAACGCTTTAGAGTGGAGACCGCGTTTGGGAAAGCGTAGTGTGGGACGCCCTGCGTCACGATGGACCAACGATTTGAAGAAGGTGGCTGACAGCGGATGGATGCGGGCTGCCCAAGACCGACTTGGTTGGCGATCTCTGGGGGAGGCATACGTTCAGCAGTGGACGGCAATAGGCTGATATGATGATGACACAATCAAACTTCCTAGCCTTATCACAAATAGTTAGGGTCGGCTTCCAGTCTAACTGGGTACAACTGAATACCAGCGTTTTACATGGAGAGATTGCTCATCTGACCTCCAAAGCTCAGTTACTGGGTGACACGATACCCCTGGTGAGACTGGTTGTCAAATTTCAGGTTTCTGACTACCCTAACGACTGTTAAAGATCTACGAATGACATGCTGGGATCAACGGTTTTACATGCTTTCCGAGGCACGGACGGGTCTGAGTTTGAAATGGATGGTCACCCACCCACGGTCGACTGCGGCAAACGCAGCTTAACCATGACCGACCGATACTCGTAGGCTTGACTTTTAAAAAGTCGTACCTTCATGTTCTTTGGGGGCTTAGGAGGCTTTGGTTTCCGCACTTAGTCCTTGAAATATGGACCAAGTCGTACCTTTTCAAAGCCAAGCCCCAGGATATGAAATTTAAAATTATATTCCAACTATTCGAAATATGAGCGACAATGTATCCTTGACTCATTAACACTATGTTTTTATAGTAGTCTCAAATTGTATAAAAAACCTATTAAACAATAAATCATGCTTCCCTTTACAAGTAGAAGCACTTGGGAATATGTAAAAAAAAACATTTTTAAAGACCTATTTCAATGTTGCAAAAATTCTACCATATTTCATAGAGGGCGGCTCGTATGAAGCAGAAGCAATTTTTTAAATACAAATACTATTTCACTAAAAGCATTCATTTCATATAGTGAGAGCTTTGCTGTGGATTTTTTATGAATTATAATTTTAAAAGTAGGACAGCATGTCTCACTGTCGTCATCACACTACATTTCACAAATTAAAGTTAACTTTGTAGTTAGGGGTTATCTTCGGAACTATAGGTGCAATTATGTTAATTATTTCTCTAATAAGAACCTAAACGACCCCTGAGTGGCAATCGGGTAAAAAAAAATGCAATCATCATCAGATCTGCCTAGCCGTTTACCCAACTATGTTGGGGCCGGCTTCCAGTCTAACCGAATGCACCTGAATACTAGTGTTTTACATGGAGTGACTGCTTATCGGACCTCCACAACCCAGTTACTGGGTAACACGATACCCCTTGGTAAGACTGGTTGTCAGACTTTCTGGCTTCTGACTACCCATAACGACTGCCAAAGATCTACAAACGACGGCCAGGACTGACGGCTTTACGTGCTTTCCGAGGCACGGAGGGAACTCGGTATGAAAGGGACGGTCACCCATCCACAGACCGACCGCGCCTAGCTTAGCTTAACCTTTTAACATAGCCACGAACTCCAGCGCAAAAAAAAATTGCGATCTTTACCTAAGTAAAAATAATTAGGTGGACGAGATCGCGAGCTAAAGCTAGTTTGTTTATTAGTGCGAGAATAATTATCATCGTTTTCATTTTTACTATTTTGAACCGGCTTCAATAAAGTAGGAATTTGAACTTATTAATTCGACCTGGTATGCTATTGTTGCGGCATTTTTATTGTATGTTTTGAAAATAGATTATTTTAAAAGTATTTTAATTTCGTATCGATTATGACATTAAATTATTATATTAATTATGTTATTTTTATTTATTCAGCCAAAATTTATATCACCCACTTGAATTAATTATGCTCGATATTAAATATGTTGTTTACATAATTTCTACATCAAGTTCTTCTGAAGTACTTCTGATGTAGAGCGAATACTTTAAGATAGGTACCTACCTATTTAAGTATTATTTAGGTTATGCGATATTTGGCACCTATCAATGATAAGATTAGCTTTTGTTTAATACTTTTACAATGCTATGTAAATGAGTAGGCGGCACGTATACAAACATAATATTATCTAAAATGCGTAGCTATCGTTATCAGTAGCAATCATTGCAGTCAGTTGCTAGTCCAAGGTATGGTCGTAACGACGTACAGGCAAGAGGGTCAGCAAAGAAGGATGTATAAAAAATGAGGACATCACACACACGGCCATCTGACCCCAAACTAGGCAGACCCTGCACTATGGTAGACAGACAGCATACACAAATAGATACATAGATACTCACCTATATAGGTCAACAACTCCAGACACAAGGCAGACACAAGTGTTTATCACACATGTTTGCTGGGATTCGAACCCGCCCAAACAAATACTAATTGTGGTAAAACTAAAAGTGCACCTCCCATAAACGAGTATAAGGAATAAGAGTAATCGAAAAAGCCAGTCCCACTGCTTCTGGAATATATGTAGGTACCTATATATTTTCCCCCTTAACAGAATCCTGACTACGCTCTTGTCTCAAGCTGTGAAATTGACAATGACATAAGGTGCGATCCCACCGCGAACATTTGCCTGTTGCGTAGACAAATGACAGTGATTCAAAAGGACAGTGCTCAATGGAGCGTGAGAACAAAGCAACATCGTACTCGCGAACGCTGATCGAGATCGAATGCTCGCGGTGTAGACGCAAAACGGGTGTATCACCACAAGCTGTCAAAGTGCGATTTTGCCATTCATATATTATGTATGACTATAGCAAACTAATTTGTCACCTCTCTATTTTGTTTAACTATTTATTGATTTCAAAGCAGCTAAAAATCTTATTTTACACTTGAATCCAAAATGATTCGGGGTTTCAGGGCTAAAAGTGTAAATGAAGTGTTATTTTATAGAAGTAGTGTCTTGGAATTAATGGTGTCTTAATTCGAATAGTAACACATAGGCCTTAAGGTCCATTATTAATGGAAAAAATCATGAATAAATGTGTGTATGACTAGCTTCTCCACGACTTTGTGTGCGTATATTTAGAATTATGACAAAAAACACAGATCAAAAAAAAAATCCGTTTTGCCGTTTAAGCGTAAATGAGGATACATTATCATAAATCCATTCATCCGAACAAACTTTTGGATTTATATAGTAAGAAGGATTAATAATATGCACTTGTCAGTGCATTGAGTACATCAACTGTATTTAATTTTGACTCATTATACGAGCACTTGTTTGCTCCATAAAGTGAATAATATTGTATCGTAAACAGATTATCATTTTATCATTGATTATGTGCTAAAATTCGTGTGTAATTAGTGTTGTAATAAAGTGATGATAAAATATTTGTCATCGTCATAAATAATAATTATTACCTACATAAAAGGTAAAAACAAAACACGTTTTACCATTTTTGACATCCATAATATAAATTTGACAAATGGTGACATTTTATTTTGACTAAAATTAGTTCTAGCACACGAAATTGATGCAACGCAACTTGCAACGGATTTCTATTCGTAAATTAGATTTTTTTAATTCGAGCACTGCGTCCTCTATCAGCCCGCACCGAGCGCCAACCGAACAAGTTCAGTTCATGAAATCTGTTGCGAGATGTGCGTTCGTTGCGAACAGTGCGGGTCAATGAACGCGCACCTTTATAGTAAAGTGAAAATGAATTTCATTAGTGGATGTCAAAAACACTGCTAGACGTGAACTAAATAACCAATTGTATTTCTTTGTTTTCGGCTGCTTTACCGGACTGCACGCAATATATCAAAAAGCTTGGTTTATAGAGCGGCAGAACTACGTGACACGAACTGTTTTCAAAATTCTCAGTAGGTTATCAAAATATCGCAAAAAAGAATTTACATAAGTACAACAGTACTGAATGATTGTCGCGTGAAGATAAAAGGATATAAGAACGATAAAACAGTAAATAAATTACTTAAAAGATTAGCTATCTACCGGTGAGGGCATGATCATTTAGTACCTAAGTATATGCAATTATGTGACATCAGAATTATATCTGCCTTGAATTGAACTGCAGGGCAAAGGCCTTTCATATAGAGAAGGAATGAGTATCTATTAATTTTAATTGTCTTCTTTGCCTTGCATTGCATTGTATGATGGCGTAGTTTTAAGTTAGCAAAAGACCCATGAATCCCATAACTCAAACGATAGAAGAAAATGTATCTAAAGCATTATAAATAAAATAACCTTTCATGGCTTTAACGGACACCATTAAAATACGAATTAAAAATGGCAGCCATATAAAGGAGCTTATAGCATTCCGTTTCACTCGCGCAATATAATATCGAGTGTAATGATTTTGATTGGTTACGATCTTGCATAATTAATTATTTAAGCCTTTCCACTAAATACCTACAATAATAACACATTGGCCGTCGTGACACGATAAATCGATCTAGGAACAATAAAAAGATGATAATAATTACGTGCACTTAATATTAAATATTATCTGTTAGCAGTTAAACCTGACGTGTTTCTATACCTTGATAACAATAAATAGTCACGATTTCCACACTACAGGGACATACATTTATCTATCACACCAAGTTTTATATGTTAGTAATTTGTAAATAATATATAATGTTTTACTGAATAGGAAATTATTTAAGTATTCGGAAATTATTTGAGTATTTGGAAATTATTTGAAAATTATTTCAGTATTTGGAAATTATTATGTTAATGTTTATATTTAATTTATTAATTTACCCTATATTATTTTTATATAATTGATATAAAAATAATATAAATTTAAAATAATATAATAAATTTGATTATATAAAAATATCCAGGCATATACCCTGTTCACAATAAGATTAGACATAAACACAAACCTTTTTTACAGTCCCTTCAACCGATTTTATAGGTACTCATATTTCCATACATTTATGTAAAAGCATTGATAACTCAGCACAATAAAAAACATTGTTTTAAAGTTATTGCCAGTTACCTGCTGGTTAGTAGCCTATTCTTGGGCCAAAGAATCAGCATTGCCATACAACGTGGCAATGTTACCAGCCTTTTGGGCACCTGTCCCTTTGAGAGCGATACGGACAAGCTTTTTGATGCCCTATGAGCTCCCTCCTCCCATTTGTACAGACAGCGTCACCAACTGCTTACTCCCCACACATTGCTTGCATGATGCGTGCTTGTTTGCACGCTGCATGCTTGCTTGCACGCTGCATGCTTGCTTGCATGCTGCATGCTTGCTTGCATGCTGCATGCTTGCTTGCACGCTGCATGCTTGCTTGCTTGCATGCTGCATGGTTTTAACATTTCTTCGGGTAGGGGGTAAGCAGTGGATGATGCTGTTTGTACGTTATCATTATTAAGTTTTGTATAATTATTATTTATGGACTTCGTTGTACCATGTAATTTGAACGACAGTAATTACAATAAAATTAAATGAGTTAGAAACAAACACAGCGCATTCGTTTAACATACAAACATCAAATACTAAGATAACCTAGATCTAATTCCGAGACACGCGATACAGATGTTGTCTTATCTTAAGATGTAAGAGATAAATCCCTTTAGATAGGTATTGCTATAGGCTTTAAACTGTGAGATACTATACTATTATATTGTTATAATATCAAGGACAATCAGATTAAAAAAAAATGTGTAAAAAATATGTTGCGAGTTCTAAAAACATTTCCCTTATTTTGGGCTTCGCCGCTATTGGCTTAAGATAAAAGTCATCAAAATCGATTTAACGATAGCCTCTTGTTAATTGTTAAATAATTTTGTAAATTTTCTGATATTTTTGAATTAGATCCTACAGTTAGATAATTGAATAAATTTCGCTCTTCATTTTTAATTAAGTATGTTTACATTATTTACTAATGAGCACTGGCATGTTGTTTTACAAAATTACACATGTTTAGATAACATAAACTTAAAAGATTTCTTTTTTGTATGTTTGTTTGTACCTTATGGTTAAACGCAAAAAAATACTAAACCGATTTTTAAAATTCTTTCACTAATAGGAAGCTACGTAACCCTTAAATGCTATAGGCTATAAATTATAATCAAAAATGGGGGTCCCTAATTTTGTGATAATTAAATTCACGCAGACGAAGTCACACGCAAATTGCAAGTTACTTATATTGCCAAATTACTGTTAAATGTTAATGCTATTATCTGAAGCAATCATGCATATAAACAATAATTAATTATAGTGGAAATTCATACCAGAATCAAGTACGAAACATTCAAACTTTTAGTTAATTATATTGTTCAAAAATTGAATCACATTTAAACCAGAATATTTTGATGTTCATCATTTTGCTGGAATATTTATTTTAACAATATATATTGTAAATAAGTTCTTAATTCTATCTAAAATACTCTTCTGTGCCTACATCGTGTCGAGAAAAAGTTTAGTGCTGTGATAATAGGAAAAAAAAGGAAAATGTCATACTGTTTTTCCCGAAACCGGACAAAACACATCCAAAAAGAAAATAGAAACACAACACTGCACATTACACGCACCCATTAAACATTTTCTAATGATCTTTTCTTCTTCAGCCGACACATTTTTCATCTGATACGGTAATTCCAACCACGGTGCCATACTGCTAATTTCAAGTACACACGTTCACACACTGTGATAATAATTGGCAATACGAAGGCTTTTCAATAAATGTATCTTTTTGTACTTATTATCTTATCATTGTATCGATTCATCTATTGCCCTGATAACACTGACTAACCAACGAGAATGTACGAAATTTAACGCCTAATGATAAGAATGACGATGGCAGCGATAGAACAATGTACATATATGCAAAAGTTATGTCGCTCATGTCAATTGTACAGAGTAACAATTTGTTAGGGTAATAATATATGATTGTATGATACTTGATGACGTATGCTAAATGTGTTCGAACCTGTGACGTAACGTAAATCTAAAATGATATTTCAAATTAAGAATGTCATTTTTGTAATTTGACCTCGTGGTAGAATTATGGGAACGAAGTTCAAATTTTCTTACGTTTTTTTGGAAATATTGACATGTGCGGATTATATTAACTTTTAAAGTTATGTTAACGATTTTAATTATTATCATTATTTTTGTTAATGCATAATTGTTACTAATTCGAATATTTTTATATTACCCTACAACTTTAGATACTGGGCTGAAAAATGCAAAAAAAAATGTAAGAATATTTGATTTTCGAAATACCTGCACTGTGTTAAAAAAATAAAAAAGGTTTTATTTTGTTTGTGGTGACGTATCATTATGTCATATTAAACTTTAGAAAGTGAACGTAGTTTAAAAAAAACTAATGTTATTTTATCTTATTTTTGTCCCTGCAAGAATAATATTATCACCGAGAAAAATATTCCATCTTTTAAAAAATCGTAGACGCTTTACCAATACCTACCATATCTCTTTTTATGAAGTTTAAAAAATGCTTTTATTTACTAATAATTTTTAATCCTTACTTAGAACTCCATCATCTTTCAGTCCTGCTGTATGTCATGTAGATATAATGATTCATCTAATCACCTACCTACCTACAAACCCAACCGCAACGTCACAGATGGAGATTCCTTAATTACTCACGTAGGTAGGTACAAATTAATCATTGCTCACCCCTTTGTATCAATCAAACTTAAAGGCGGGAGATATCAATTCGTACAACAAAGGGATACGGGCGGCGATTAATTTTCGGGTGTCAGTTAACTGTCGTTGACATGAACGTGATACATTTATATCTCCGTTGGGAGACACTCGAGATTCCAAACATGGTCAGAGAGTCTACCGCGAACGCGCGCGTAAACGTTACGTAAATTCGAATTTTAAATTCAAAATAACTAATTGAGCTGAGCTAAAATAATGAGTTGGTTTTTACCTTCGTCAGAGGATGATGGCGGAGGATATGGGAAGGATAAGCATTGCCATACAACGTGGCAAAGCCACCAGTCTCTTGAGCACATTTTCAAGTGATGCCATGTGGAAGTTTTTTTTGGCACCTTATTGTATTAGCTTTTTAGTTTAAAAGTTGTTTTTAGGGTTCCATACCTCAAAAGGAAAAAGCGAAACCCTTATAGAATCACTTTATTGTACGTCTGTCTGTCAAAACCCTTTATCTCGAGAACGCGTGGAAGTATCGAGTTGAAATTAAAACCATATACCCAAGTCTACAGTCTCTTGAAGTTGTAAAAAATAACTTTTAAGTTAACGTGAAAAAAAGATACGGCCGGTTATTTCAACACTCTCAAGGGAATCAAAATTTATAAGGTACTTCCCGTTGACCTAGAACTATGAAATATGGCAAGTAATATCGTCTTATATTACAAGTACAGAGAAAAAATTGAAAACTATACATTTGTAATTAAATCATAAAAAAACGTACGTACAAAATAATCATAAAAAGTACGTAATAAATCATCGAGGTATACGCGTTCATAATTGTATGAATGACCAAATCACGGTATTTGAACGGAACCCTTGGTGGGCGAGTCCGACTCGCACTTGTCCGGCTTTTATTATTCGTGTAAATATTGTAAATTAATAACCTAATAAAAATATATTTATTGTCTTTATTTACATACCTAATTTCAATTTAGTTTGAAGGTTTTATTCATATCAATTGATCATTGTGCTAATTGAATCAATCGGTCGATTTTCGACCTAAATCAAATTCAGCAGACTTTCTGTTACAGCTTCAGATCCTATCAGGACAGGATATGAACCTCTCTGCGACTCAGGCTAGCATGTGTCTGGTGGTGGGCTTGGCTTCCACATACCCACTGGCGGTGGTAAGCTTTCTATTCTATTCTCGAACCAAAATGTAGGTTACCGTTTTTTGTTTTTATCTAATACTGTATGTTAATTAACGAAAGAAGTTCAAATTAACCGGTATACTACATCGTCCATAGATACGAAAAAAATATATATTCCCAACCAAAATAATAAAAAATATATTTTTAAATGTTACACAAAATTGGAGACGTAAAAGAAACATTCTGTACCTACATGTTTGGATTTCTTTTATTTATACCTTATTTTTATGCTGTTTTTTAATAAATCGAATATTGATGTAGATTAACAATTTTAAGGGAACGCTCTGTTTTTTTAACTCACTGTATATATCCATCTTTTTATTTAAGTAGTTACCTAAATCTTAATAATCTATTGACATATTATTATTTTCCTCATCGAGGAAACATTAGAGGAATAAAAATCGGAGAATTATAATTAAATCGTGATTAATCCATCAATTACAAACAAGTCGTAATAGATGCTATAAATAATTTATTTTACCTTATTGTTATCAAATAATTTTTGAGGTATACAAAATTTGATAACAATAAGGTAAAAATATTGTCTCTCTTATCAAATTGTTATCATCATTATGTTAGTCAACGATTATAACTTAGTCATAACTTTTGCATAGGATACTTATTGACTTTTTTAAGGGTACATTTCAAATGGCTCATGGCTAAGTAAACGCCGCGCCGTACAGATCGATCGGTCAAAGGTTAAGCTACGCTTGCCGCGGTTGGTCTGTGGATGGGTGACCATCCATTTCATACCGAGTTCCCTCCGTGCTTTGGAAAGCACGTAAAGCCGTTGGTCCCGGCTGTCATTCGTAGATCTTTGGCAGACGTTATGGGTAGTCAGAAGCCAGAAAGACTGACAACCAGTCTTACCAAGGAGTATCGTGTTACCCAGTAACTGATCTTGATTCTTTTTTATATCTTGTATTGCTAGATTACCTTCAAAGTTTTCACATATAGAAGCAACAAGAATAATGTAACCAGTATTTTGTAAAAACTTGATTTAAAAGAGTGTCCGTGGAGTTTCTTGCTCGTTCTTCTCCATAGAGACCTACCCTACGTTTTGGAACGAGCAACTAGCTTCAACTTTCTGACTAACTGACCGACTCTTTGAATACAAAAGTGCCTGTAAATGGTTTAATAGAAATAAATGCTTTGACTTTTGACTGGGTTGTGGAGGTCAGAAAGTCAGTCGCTCCATGTACTTGGCAACTGGGCCTCTCCCAGTTGTAAACGTCCATTTGGTCTTATAAGGCCAATTCTGTTCTGTCTCCTGCTTGATTTGGAGGGAAGTAGAAAATTTGTTTTTCTAACTCGTCCGCTATTGTTTTCTGATTAATTTCGTTGCGGGATCCAAGACAGTTGTAATGTTTCTCCGGGACTCGTCGAACTTCATTGCCGAGTACGTGCGCTGAAAGACCAACTACACGCCGAGAGTGCAGCTGTTGGACTCGCATCGCAACGTCAACTTCAGGGCGTTTGTGGTACAGTTCATCACTCATCACTTCAGCCGAAAGTCGTCCATTGCTGGACATAGGCCTCCCCAAGGGGAGGTTTTGCCATAATCGCCACGCTTGGCAGGCGGATTGGCGATCGCAGTATGGTTGTTAAAAAGGCACAGAGAACGCTGCTGCCCATTCTCTGGTACGTCCCTTAGTCGCCTCTTACGACACCCACGGGAAGATATGGGACAGATGATATGGGATGGATAAGATATGGGATTGGTACAGCTACCAACGTGTTATCTGCAGCTCGTCATGGTGGAGGACTTTTGGCCACACGATCGTACAGTGAAGTGAACTAACTAACATAGTCATAAGTTACTATACTAACACGTAATGTAATTATATATGTTATGTTATGTTAAGGTATATATTGTATATTATTATTGCCTCGACGCTTTTCTAGTGGTTGGCCACTGTTGATTCTGGATTTCAGGAGTTGGAGTTCGGGAACAGCGTGGCGGACATGTCCCATCAAAAAGAAAGTCGCTCCATGTAAAACACTGGTATTCAGCTGCATCCGGTTAGACTGGAAGCCCACCCCAACATAATTGGAAAAAGGCTAGGCAGGTTGATTAAAATACTCACCAAAATGTTTTGAGACCCTTTATTTATATTCGTTTTGCTTACCAAAATATATTAATGCTGTGGTATCCTGGTCAAAATATTGGAATTAAGAGCGTGTATTCGATTCGTGACGAAATCTTCATGTTTTCGCGTTTTGCCCAGAGCAATATCGTAATGATGTGAGCAGATTATTTAAAGACAATTACAGTTTTAGAAAGATTAAGTCTTGATTTAGGGAACTACAGAGTAAAAGTATAATTTTTAAATTATGGTTTTTTATAGTGAAGACAATCCTTTCATAGCGTTTTACAAAAATAGACGTCAGAGTTAACTTTCAGGACGAATACAACCATTACAATATGCAAAAATGTTATGTTGTATGCGTTTTTCCAACAGGATATACAGTCTTAAAGTCTACTACAGAGCCAAAATTACGAAAGAGCCAAAATTGTATTAAAAAACAATGTTGAAAAAGTACAAAATCGGTTCACTTTGACAATTTTTATTCACCAGTATTTGAATAAAAAAGTAACTGATATATTTATTTTATGAAAATAAAGGTTATGCTATGTTAATACCTATACAGAATATTTTTCAGTCCGTTATACGAACTCATTTATTTTATACAATTATTTTAAAATGCACTGTAAATCATCGCGCGCTATCGTTTGCCGATCAATTTCAATGATTCGTGCTTATTTCGAGCGTATTTTTTTTTGTGATGCACACAAACAGACCATTGTATTGTACTAGTGTGTGTCAATGCTGCTACGCCGTTCTAGCAATCGTTTAGATTTTGAGTTGCGGCAAATCGAATACTCGCCCTTAAACCCGTTTAAGTACCCCATTTTTAAAGAGGTAAAATGTCTAGTAGTTTTGTATGACAATATCACGAAAACCTAAACCGATTCCAAAAACCTCTTCTCTGAAAAAAAGCTACTCTGTGCCGAGTGTATCATCATCATCATCATCATTTCAGCCGAAAGACGTCCACTGCTGGACATAGGCTTCCCCCAAGTGGCGCCACATTGACCGGTCCCGTGCGACTCGCATCCGAGTGTAGTTTTATATTATTCTTGTCTTCCACAAGAATAAAGTCGAGAGTAGAAACTAGTATTTACTAAAACCCTGGGACTATGTGGATCGCCATACATTTACCGACAAATAAATAGAGAACGCCATAGAGAACACCTGTTAAAAAAAAAAAAAAAAAAAATATAAATATAAAATTATATTTATTGTCGGCCAAATATAATAATAGCACTATACATGGGTATTTTAATACTTTTAGAAAGCATATTGTCGCGTTCTAATGTTTAAAATCAAAGATATTTAAAGACCGTAAATTCGGTTTATTCCTTTTTTGTTTTTGGTTCGGGGTGGAAAATCCTCATGGATGTCCTCTGCACTGGGGCGGGCGCGGGGCGGAGGGGTCTGTCAGACTCTTACTGACTATAAACCACCCCGGTGTTCCATCTCACACCTACGTCGGGGGTCGCGGGAACTGCAGATACTTCCGCAACCCCCGGCTGGTGCGGGCCACTTCTCTGGTCAAACCTAACCCGGTTACAGGTTAGGTTAGGAACTTGGGAACATTTATAATATTTATGCCGAACCTGACCCGATGGTGATGGTTGATGATGGTGAAGGAATAATAATAACTATAAAGTAAAAATTAAGTTCGTAAATAATAATTAATTGTATTGTGAAAAAAGCGTAGGGTGCTTCTTTATTATATTTTTGTAATAATTCGAACTATATAAGAAGTCACTAAAGACTTATCTGGAATATTTGATTTGTCACGCTTTTTTTACAATAAAATTAATTATTTTTTTCTAACTTCATTTTTACTTTTTATTTATTACAATTCCTTTACCATCATCAACCATCACCATCGGGTCAGGTATCGTCGTTGAGAGTGCAATTAATATAATAATATAATATAACATAATATGTGGGGACATTTCACACACGGCCATCTGACCCCAAACTAGGGAGACCCTGTACTATGGATGTCAGACAGCTGATATACATACACAAATATATTTTAAATACATACATATATAGATAAACAACACCCAGACACAAGGCAAACACAAGTGCTCATAACACAAATATTTACTCTGGGCGGGAATCGAACCCGCAACACGCTGCGCAGCAGTCGATCGCTCAGCCACTGCGCCAACCGTGTCGTCCGCCGTGAATTCCGCGTAACTAACATTTTTAACAAACAGTTTACAATAAAAGAAACTAAGGGACAAACTGTGGGCTTAGGTAACTCAGTGCCAGTGCCCTGAGACAGTAAGACGGGGTCGCGGGGTCGGGGTCGGGGTCGTCGTAGGAGATGGCGGGATGAACTGGACGGATTACTCCAAAACTGTTGGATTCAAATTCAAATTCAAATTATTTATTTGGAACAAAAAACATGTTTACAGATTTATGTGTTCGTTAACAGCTACATTAGTTTAGAACTGTGTCGTAGCCATTAGCGCCCACCTCCGAGAGGGGAGACGTCGGCGTTCCAATATTACTTATGTATAATTGAGTTATTAATTTATTATCTATATAATAATAAAGACTCAATTGTATAATATAATTAAAAAATTAAAATAAAATTTATGAATTAAAATTAAATTAATTAAAATAAATTAAAAAAAAAAAAAAAAAGAAAGAGATTTAATTATCGTGTGAATAAATTAAAATGGTGTTTCAGTTATATCTACTTGTAATGTGTGTGTGTGTTTATATAAATGTGGTGTGTGTGTGTGTGTGTGTGTGTGTGTATGTATGTGTGTGTGTGAGTATGTGTGCATGCAGGGTATTTTTTTTTTTTTTTTGGATTGAATTGGTGGATTATATTGCTAGATGGGGAGGGGGTTTTTTCTTTTTTTTTTACTTATTTCATCAGATTTTCCAGTTCATTATATGTCAGGCTATGAAGCCATTTGTCCGTGAGAGCTTTACACTCCCGTAAAGTAAGTGGATATATAGCTAACATTTTATTTATTCTATTATACAAGACAGGACTCAAAAAGTTGTACTGACGATTCACCACTACAACACTGGCCGGTTCAGTCCAGCAGACTCTGTCCGCCCTGCGTTTATTTGAGTTGAGACTAGGGTCAAATTGGAGTTCTGAGTGTTTGCGCATTATGGTACTTAAGACGAACGCATGCCTTACTGTAGGCACTTTACATAGAGCATAGAGTTCCGTGGTAGGGAAGCGAAAAGGTTTGTGTGCCATTACTTTGAGAACTGCCCTCTGTGCTCTTTCCAGTTTAAGTAGTAAACATTTTCCAGAGCCACCCCAGGCCACTATACAGTAGGTTATGACAGAGTGTGCCAAGGTAGAATAAACCATTTTTAGAGTGTGGAAGTCGGCAGATGATCTTAATTTTTTAAAAACAAATATCAGTTTCCTGACGCGCGACACTAATGACCCGATTTGTTCCTTCCATGACATAGTGCTGTCAATAATAACACCAAGATATTTAATGTGGTTTGTTCTCGCTATAACATTGCAGCTACAGCTGTTGTTAGTTTTCAAACAACACTTGTGTGCAGTAAGGTAGTAAGGTGACGCTGGTTGAGATGCTGTTCTTGGTGCAAAAGTAATAAATTTGGTTTTATCGAAATTCAAGGTTAGCAGATTCCTGGTGAACCATTCCATAACAATCTTTAAGGCAGATTCTGCATAGCAGTGAGTCTCATGCCAATCATTGCCATGGATAAGTATTACCGTGTCATCTGCGTACATAATTATTTTAGAATTATCCAAAATCAATTTACAAAGGTCATTTATATAAATTAGAAACAGGGTAGGTCCTAAAACACTACCCTGTGGGACTCCGTAACTAAGGACCTCCTCATTACTGGTGAAGTTACCTACTTTAACAGCCTGAGAACGATCTGTTAAGTAACTCTCAAAAATGCCAAACGGCAGGCCTCTAATGCCAATTTGTTGTAGTTTAATGAGCAAGAGAGGGATCGAGACAGTGTCAAAAGCCTTGGAGAGATCAAGAAAGATAGCTATAGTTTTCAATTTGTCATTAAGATGTTTTGCGATAGTGCCAGTCAGCTCCAGGATAGCGTCTTCTGTATTTTTTCCAGATCGAAAGCCATATTGATTCGCGGCTAGAATATTTTGGGAATTTAGATAATTTAAGAGTCTGTTATTTAGAATTTTTTCAAGGATCTTTGACAAAGTTGTTAAAACAGAAATAGGTCTGTAGTTGTTGACACTGCCTCTGTCCCCGTTCTTGTGGATAGGGTGTACGATAGCCTTTTTAAAAACTGAGGGGAAAACCCCCGACATGAGGGCGAGGTTAAAAACGTGGCATATGATTGGAACCAAAATATGCCTAGCAGCCTTAATTAGAACGGCTGATATGCCATCCCAACCCACAGCGCTATTCAATTTGAGACCTAGAATGATTCTTTCTAATTCTTCATTATCCGTACTAAAGATGGCCATAGAGTCAGGATTGACACGTGTATTGGGGTCAGGACTGTTATTGCCCATGCCAGATAGGATTTCAGATGCTAAAGTTCTCCCCACATTCGCGAAAAAATGGTTTACCACATCAAGAGACCGGGAGGGGTCATCCTCCAGGGACAAAAGCTCGCTATTTGAAGTCTTGCTATTATTTAGGTTAGATATAGATTTAATAAGTTTCCAGGTAGCCCTAGGATTTTTACGGTGTTTTTGGAATTCCGCACTTTCGTATTGATGTTTTAATCTCTTTAGTAGGTTATTACAGAAGTTTTTATAACGCGTGTAGGTTGTTTTAAGGATAACGTTACCGGGTTCTCTTTTGGTTTTACGATACATTTTATCCCGGTTTCGAATGCATCTCAGAAGCCCAGGCGTAATCCATGGCTTAATGATTCTGTTTTTACTTGAGATTACAGCAGTACAGGTATTGCTATTGACCACAGTTGAAATTAAATTTACTAAATTAGTAGCAGCAATATTTGCATCGCTACTGTCAAGAACAGATGAAAAGTCAGTTTTTTCAAGATCAACCACGCAAGCGTTTACATCAACACGGCGTGAAGATATTACTGGTTTTGGAATATCAATTTTAAACTTGCCGAACACAATTACTGGAGCATGGTCTGTAATAAAAGAGTCAACAACCAAAGTTATTGCAGGTTTGTTAGTCTTAATAATCGCATGATCTAAGCAGCTGCTTTTACGTGTGGAAAAGAGATGTCCGGGCAGCATCCCATGGGAAGCAAGTGTGTTCAGGTAAGAATCAGAATTAATGTCTGTATTATTTGGTGCTATATTGATGTTAATATCTCCCAGAATAACAATTGTTTTAAAAGTTTTAAGTGAATCCAGAGTAGCGTCCAAAGAATCAATGAAGTTTTGGGTGTTTCTGTGAGATGGGGACCGATAAATTGATATTAATGCAACTTCCGAACAAAATTTAAGAATAAGACAATTTGCTCCATGAAGGATTGGTGTCTCAACTGTGAAATGCTGGTTACGCCTAGCATACACAACTATACCTTCATTTTGGTTAGAATATTCTGACTTAAACGACTCAAAGCCAGGAATCTCCGGAAGAAGGGGACATTTGCTTAACCAACACTCCGACAGTACAATAGCGTCAAATTGTACTTTAATTCTATCTAATAAAATAATGAGTTCATTAAAATTTACGGTGTTGCCTAGGCTTCTAATATTTAAGTGGAAAAATTTGAAACCACTTGTGGTATTCATATCAAAGTATGTGCTACATTGCTCTGGGGTACACATGTATGACCTTGAAACTGAGATATGTTCTATATCATGCGAAATTTCTTCGTCATTCATTTGACGGTCCTTGTTTTAACAAAAAAAAAAAACATAGTTTGTTGGCAAAGACACGGGATTAAGGGTGCTACACTAGTCTGATGACAGATTCCACTAAAGACGAAATAGATAACATTAGAAGCGAATGCAAATATGCATGGCTGCCTGGCTATGGCGGTCCTTCCGTTGTAAGTTTTATGTGTGTGTATGAGTATGAAGGAGTATGGTAGTTCTGTTGTGTAATAGTGTATATGTATAGCATGATCAATGATTGGTATAAATATAACAAAAATAAGTTTAAAAAGTAACATATTTGGAAAGATTACAGTTAAAAACACAATTATAAAAAGTTTAAACAATAACATAAATGATAGAAAATAAAAATATAAGGGGCTCAGGTCATAAAAACCTTTCTGACACGCCAATGTAGAGACTGTAGGAATATAAGACGTATAGACGCAGTGAGAAAACTGGATGACTAGTCACTTTGGATCATCAGGTTTTGGTAAATCCAATTCCTTCGATATCAAAATATGTGGAGCGCCCTCTTTTTTGCGAAGGAAAATCTTCCCGTTGGTAACCCAGCAAAAGCGATATTCGTTGCTGCTAGCGAAGTCCTTAGCTAAAAACAGTAGTCGTTTCATTTTCGGTGTAAGATTTTCAGACACAAATACAGGCTTAGAAGGTCCACTTATGTTAAGATGTTCAGTTGAAAGCTTAGTATTTTTCTTATTGAAGTCCTTAAACATACGAACAATTTTTTCCTTGAAGAGATTAGAAGTAAAGTCTACGATAATCGTTCTGTTATTGGAGTCGGTTTTTCCTATGCGATACACGTCTTTTACCTCGTGCGCCTGTATGGGAGCATTCAGCACAGATCCCACCTTCATTATGGTATTTAATAAGCATTCTTTGGTCTCAGACTTTGTGACAGGTATATTTCTGATTTCCACGCAAGATGATCTCGCACTGCGTTCCAGTCGCTCTAGTTTGTCTTCTAAAGTCTTTAGGTGTTGTGAGTTATTGGTCCGTTCTGTATCAAGTTGTGCCTCTAGTTGTTCGACCTGGGATTTTAAGCTATCATAGAAATCTGATAGGGAGGTGACAGAGCTCTGGATCGTTGAGTTTTGACGCTTTATTTCTTCGACAGACTCATAGATCTTTTCTATTTTAGCGTTCTGTTCCTCCTTGAAATCGAGGAACAAGGATTTCATTTCCGACATAAAAACAGACAGTTGATCTTGGTCAATTCCAGACTCAGTACATTTTCGTTTGTTTCTATGAGTGATGTTTAAAAAATCACACTCTGCGGCATTTTCAATAGATGTTTTATTTATTGCTGAATCCGATCCAAAATGCACCAAAATAGGAGTTTCTGCTGGTAAAGAACTTGGTGGCGAGCGGTGTACAGACATAATTATAAAAATAAAATGAATAAAATCCAAAAAGAAAGTTTGGTGGGCAGTTTCGAACTTGCGACACCGAGCGCTGCAGCCGAAACCACTCTGTACACGCTATTTGAGTCCGTAGTGTACGTTGCGAAATAACCGTTCCGTGTCGATGAGCTCTAAGATTTTTGACAAAATTTGTATTGAATGATAATTAGTAGTTTGAGGGTAACTACACAGATTCACCAGTAAAAATAGTCACTTTCGTACTATGTCTTTGTTGATTATTTGCAGTTAAACGCCCACAAGCACTGATTTTACACGTATAATTTAACGTATTTATTACGTAATACTGGTATCTTTAAGTTAAGCAGCTGCTTTGAAATACAATATTGCTAAAAACACTTTTTTGAAATTATTTTTGCGGAGCTAACACAAACACGACCATCCGCTACCAAATCACGGAGGGAGCACAGGATCGCGCAACATGGAAGGCATGGAGGGAAGACAGAATAGGCTAACGAAGAAAGGTTATTCTCCAAGTTAAAAATGCTGTCTTGCTTCCAATTCGAAACAATCACCGACACAGTTCATACACACTTTTAGAACAATTAAGGTAATTATGACAACGTTTTCGTCTACAATTAGTGGCTCTCGGTAAAGTAACGTTATTGATCAAGGCCTTGGAAATAACTGCTGTTAATTCAGTTTATTGCTGGGAGCTGCCTTGGAATAAAGCTATGATTCAGTGTCTCACAGTATTGTGTAGCAGTAATTGGGAGAATTTACACCTTTTAATACAGTTTTTAATGATGCCTCGTTGCTGTAGTGGTTGCAGGTGCTACTCCTGGGCATGACTCATGAGGTCCTCGGGTCGATTCTCAGGTCGTGTGAAGTGACCAATTAATACTAACCCTAAACGGACCCAATAACACGTTCTCGGACCTAGACATCGATCCCAGGCGTAAAGAGCAATCTATACTTCCATACTATATATTTATATATTTTATATATACTACTTTCTACTTATTAATATTATAAATGCGAAAGTAACTCTGTCTGTTACGTTTTCACGATGATACGGCTGAACCGATTTTGATGAAATTTGGTATGGTAATAGCTTGCATCCTGGGGAAGGACATAGGCTACGATAACCGACCTACAGTCCACGATAACCGACATTCGCGCGGACGAAGTCGCAGGCAAAAGCTAGTATAAAATTATTCAAAAATATAAATATTAATATATAATATTAATATAAAATTATTTTTTTTAGAGAGGAGACAAAAGAAATTATATTCGTGGTCTAATAGGGGCTACCGTTTTTGTGCTCACTAGTTGTCATCACTGTCAAGTAAAGTCTTGAAAGGAGCTGTCAAAGTTTGTTGTTACAGGCGTGAAAAAAAATAACATTTAAATCTTATTTAGTACCTTAAAACCGTTTCGTAAAAATAAAAATATTTCAAATAATAATAGGTATACCTCTTTTTCTTGGCTCGGCTTTCAAAGCTCTAACATTAATTGTAATAATTAATCTCAGGTTTCTATTGTATAATATTTACAACATTATTCTAATTAGAAATTAAACCCGTGTACCCCACCCACAAACAGTGACCTTTGACATTTCGGAGACCTCACGTTACACTAGCACCTCTATTGGCGAAACCAAGGCGAATAATAATTTGACTTTGACTATGGGCCTCAGTACAAAACTCTCACTCAAAACTGTCAGGGTACTTATCTTTTGTTACTCATAATATTATGACGAAGAGAAAGATGAAGTTCGATGATTCCTAACGTTCACTACACTCAGCTTATCTATGATTCACCAATGTTTACATTATTTTTATCCGTTTATGTAATATTTCTGATGTTTCATAAATGCCTTTGGTGAGTCATACTATACAAGTTATGAAACTTCAGAATGAGGAAACTCTCCTTTTTGTTTTAGACTGGTATTTTTCGTCAAGCCAGGCTGTTGTTGGCTGGTCACTTTCCTGTGGTGCCTTAAACAGAATTGGTGGCCTCCAGGCAGGGCAAAAAACTTAGCAACTACACTCTAAGGGCACCCGTTGTAGGTTACGGACTCCGCTCTCCGCTTAGGGTGTCGCTAGGTCAGGACAAGCTGGATCGAATCTTGATTATTTTGGGTTGAATTTAAAACTAGAGGTCCGTCGGGCTGGCTCGAGCAACGGTCCGAGAGGGAGCAATTTCTTCTCTTATATTCCTACCTTTATTGTAGACTTGCGGTTGACCGCAATTCACCTGATCTTACGTGATGATGCGGCCTAAAGTGGAGCACGCTTGCCTAGGATAAACCGGATCACTAGTAGTGCCTTGAAGACACCCAGAATATACTTATCGGGGACAAAGTCCCCCGATAAGTATGAAGGAAGGCAGTGAATTTCACAGTCTGGCAGTTCGCACAAGAAATATGGAAACAAAGCGCCTGGTTCGAGACTGTGGAACTTCAACCATGTAGCAGTGACGCTTTGCAGTAACGTAACGTAACTGTTACTGTGCTAACTAATCTATATTACTCATTAATGACAAGTTTGATTCTAAATATTGACAAATCAGTTTTCCATTGAGTCATTAGTGATCAAGTAGATTTTAAATGAATAAGCAAGTTATTGACGCATCAGCCGGTCTATCCACACTGCATAGGGATTAACAGTTCAACTTTTTTTTTCGGATAGGCATCTTGCTGGTCAACCTAAGAGGTAAACGACTACACGCTAAGGGCACCCCCTGTGGGGTACGGGCCTCGGCTTAGGGCGTCGCTGGGGGAGGGCAGCAAAGGGACCGACTGGATCGAATTTCAGGCAGCTCACCTCAAGCTCACTTCACCTATATTAAACGAGGGAGATTTTACAGAAACGAACTAAATCATTTTAGTATAACTAAAATACGGGCGAAGACCCCAGCAATGACATACTTTTCATGAGCTGTGTAAACGCGATATACCCTGAAAGATTTCAATTGATATTTAATCATTTCAAAGCAACTCATAATCATATTATACAGTTCCGATGGGCCCAGTTATTAGAAACCACAATTAAATCAATATAATCACAAAAAGAAATACAAATTCTTTCCAACTAATATAATTTCATTACTTAATTTAAACACTGTCTTTACTCCGACGACACTGTACATCTTCGTAACCTATAAACAATAATCAACAAAAAATAGTATTGAATAAAATAAAAATAAAACACTGAAAAAATACGCAATTACAAAAATCTGAATGACAAACCATATAAAATTGATTTTGAATCATAAATCTTAACCAATTGGACCTATATATTTAGAAAATATTAAGTTCATCTCAACTGCGAGAGTACTAAAGTAAATCTTAAATTCCTAAATGTTATATTAGTCATAACTGAGATAATTAATTGATCCTAAATATTTGACTACAATCAGTTTATCTGTGAATCATCAATCAACGTTTATATTTTGAACGCAAATTATGACTCATTAGACTAATAAGTCTGGCAAGTTAGGCAAGGAGTTAGGTAAGTTAGGCAAGGAGCGTTTTACCTGAAGCATGAAAATATTTGTGCAGATATTTGGGGAACATATGCCTAGCTGTGGATGTCTTTTGGATGTCAAGATGATTATTTTCGTAGTACTGAGAATTTAGAAAACACGATAGAAATCATCACCGATGATAACTATCTCTTCCGTTTTAAGATGATGATGATGATAGTGACGAGATTAACATGATTTTCCCTTTTTTGATTTTGATAGATCGATATCCGTGGTTTAAATCAAACTCTTCTCACCAAAAAGGAAGCATTAAAAAAAATGAAAACAATTTAAGCAAATCAATTTAATCATCGTTTGTCTTGGTATGGGCATGTGAAGAGAAGAGACGAAACTCATGTGACCAAAAGAGCTATGAATATTAGTTTGGATGGATGGAGAGGGAGAGGAGGGCCAAAGAAAAGATGGATGGATTGTGTGAAGAATGATATGAATGAAAAGGGAGTCAATGAAAGCATGACGTTGGACAGGACGTAATGGAAGAAGAAAACATGTTGCGCCGACCCCAAGTAACATGGGATAAGGGCAGGAAAAAGAAGAAGAAGAATTTAATCAAATCAGACAAATAAATAAGGGTAAAATTAACGTTGAAAGATTTTCTAACATAAAAAGATAGCTATAGCTTCATACGAGTACAGGTAGAGCTAATAAAAGCATGTTAATAAATGTATGTAGCAGGATAGGATAAGAAATTCATCTCGAGAATTAGAGAGTTACACCCTAACTCTCCAAGTCAATATTTATTACTCATCAGTCATTAATGACGCGGTTTGATTTGATCCTAAATATTTGACTGCAATCAGCTTATCAATGAGTCATCAACACATTTTGTTCGGTACTAAGCGACTTATCAGAGCTTTTTGTAAGCGAGAAAAATTCACCTGGCCCGTATAAAATGTACGAGAAAATTCATGGGGCAGGCATAGGCCTCCTAGCAGTGCCCAGTACAAGACGCATCTATTTATAATATGGAATGGCGCTAAACTAAATACCCAACTTTCTAACTCTATAACTTATTATATGACTTATATATTTTTGTAAGTATAATTGTTTTATGGCTAAATAAAAATATATCATTGAAGTCACCGTCAAACGCACAAAATCTGCTTAGATTATAAACGTCGGCTTCTTAGCTGACCAATGTCGCATTTTTAGCTGATTATTGTCGGCTTCTCAACTGACAAATGTCGGCTTTTTAGTCGATGAATGTCGGTTTTTCCCTGACAACTGTCGGCCGCTTAGCTGACAACTGTTGGCTGCTTAGCGGATGAATGTTGGCTTTTAGCTGATATTACTGTCGGCTTTTCAACTGACAAACGGGTTTTTTAGCTGACAAACATTGACTTCTCAGCTGACAACTGTCGGCTGCATAGCTGACAACTGCCGGCTGCTTAGCGGACGAATGTCGGCTTTTTAGCTGACGGATGTCAGCTGAAACAATGGTTCCGCGGCGGCTGCCAAATCTGTAACCGGTTCTTTAACCTCCGCTTAAGTTTAAATTTCGATAGAATATGTTTTCTAAGACCTTTATTTTGTTTTTTTCAGACCATGCAACGTACAACATTAGGCGAACTAGCCTTATGGGAACCACCACCCGATGAGATTGACTATTTCCAAAAATTTGTTGGCTTCATAGATGAACTGTACCCAGATGACTGGAGAGGCTGGGAAGTGAATAAAGTCTCATATGAAGATTTATTCGGAGACAGGATATCGTCAGATGAAGAATGCCGTTTACGTTTCGCCATTCCTACAGTTCATTTGGCATACGCTTTTAGCGAGGGCCTACCGTCCTTGAGCGAACGAAAGTACAAACGCATTAAAAGACAGTTAATTACGTGGCCACTGGGCAGAGCAATTATATATAGTCCTTTTGCTACAATGAAGAAAATTCATCCAACAGATGCTGGCAATAGATTCTCAGAAGTACTTTCAGAACTAAAAAGTCAATTAATATCTCGTTCGGATGCAGCGAAACTTCTTCAGTCTGCACATGGAAGACATGGTCCGTCATCAATGTCATCAATATGCCAGAAGAGGACGTATAGCTTAGGACCTGCTCCATTCAAAAAAGCTCGAACTGAAGATCACGATGCCTTGACTGATTTCATGAAGCAACAAAGTGAAATGCTTGAGAAGCTATATCAACTCTCCAAATACCAAAATAAAAATATTAAACTTGTTAATGAAAAACTATCAAAAGTAACAAAAAAAATCGATTTGAATAATTTAGAATACAACGATTCAAGTGACGAAGGAAGCTGCGATGCGCTTTCCTATGTCCAAGATAAGGAGTTTGCTGGAAAACTAGAAAATCTGACAAATGAACTGGTAGAAGATCCTGTTAAAGCTAAAACAACAGAATCTGATCCAAAGCTAAGCATTGCCGAAGATGGCTTAGTTAAACAAGGAATTGCTTGCCAACGTCTAGAAACAGACTCTTGGCAGAAAATCAGATACGAAGACGTAGAGACAAAGTTCCAAGCTACTCCTGTATTCACAAACTTGAAAGTCAACAGTGGTCTAGCTGCAATCACTCCACCTTGGCAACTCGTCACAGTCTTGGAAAAGATGGATCTCTGCTTAGGAGCCATTACACACGGACTGTTGCAGCAGCGAAAGGAATTTCAGGAAATTTACCAAAAAGCTACGCTAGAAGCTAAATCAGTTATTCATAAATACTTGTTGTCTGCCGAATCTTCGTTCCGTCGTACTTCGGACTCTATACTCCAGTACACCTGTGGGAAAAGAACAGAGGTTATACAACAAAGAAGAGGCATCTACAAACCATCTATGGCCATTTTCCACGAGCGTCTACATTTGATTCCGCCATCCTCTACGCATTTGTTCTCGGAATCAAAATTCTCTGAACTGGTAAAGGAACTAGGAGGAATTCACAAGCTTTTTCCTGGCTTCAAATTCAAGCCTAAACACGGGAGAAAAGTTGTATCCCAACGACCGAATGTTAGAGACAAACAACGCTCTCCGGAAAACTATAGAAAATCCAATTTACAGGTTCTGGAAAGACGAACAAGAAACAATCGTACAAACACTACTGGCCATAAAATTTAGAAAGCAGAAGAATATTTAGGGGCTCTATAAGCATCCTCTCCATACTATATTGTACTACACAGACTAATTATATTTAAATAATATTATAAATGATAAAGTGACTTTGTTTGTTTCTTTGTTTGTTACGCTTTCACGGCTAAACTACTAAACCGATTTTGATGAAATTTGAAACAGACTAAACTTGAATCCCTAGAAAGGATATAGGACACTTTTAGATCCGCGATAACTGACATTCATGCACAAAGTCACGAGCAAAAGCTAGTCAATATTTAAAGGTACTGAGTAGATTTACATAAAAACGACACCTAATTTGTAGTGTGAAATAACGTTAATCATGATTTCTTTTGTAACCTTGGCTTAATTACACCTAAAATAGAGAGATAAGCAATCAGGGGCATCAGATAAAGTTGAAATTTTCTTATAAACAGATTTGTGTCTTCGATTTTTTAATTTAATTTATAGAAAATTCTCCAGCATTTATAGAAAATACAACAGTTCTTGTGTTTATTTACATAATTTATTTATGATTAACAACTTAAAAGCGAAATTTTATATAAGTAGGTATATATACAACAGTTTTAGATATTAAATTATATACAATTTTATCAAAGGGCTGGTGAGTTCCTATGACATCAAAAAACTCGTCCACATCATAATGGACACGTGCCCAAAAGTCTTGTAGAATTACCACGTTATATAGAAATGCTGACTCTTTGACCCAGAAATAGGCTATTCCTTGTATCACGTGTTCAATGAAATGCGAAGTTACTTCGGTTTGTAAAAAAACATCAACTATTGTTACTACTCTGGTTACTGATTTCAGGTTGACTGTACTTGCGTCAATAGTTTGAGAACACGAAAGTAAATTCTAAAACCCTATAAATTATCTTCATTAGTCATTTTTACCAAGGAAATGGCGAGTTGTACCCTCTCCCATCAACTCAGGATGGATGAAATGGGGACAGGTCACTGGAACAACTTGCGATCCACGGATTGACTTGGGGGGGCCTCAAGTTAAAGGTGATAATCTACAATTCCGTGATAAGACCTATCGTATTATATGGATTGGAAGGTTGAGCCGTGAAGAAGACGAATGAATAAAGATTGCATGTAGCGTAAATGGGAATGCGGAGATGGATGGGTGGAGTCACCACAGTAGATATGGTGAGTCGGTATATTAGAGGAAGTTTGAAAATTGCGCCAGTGGCAGAAAGTTTGAAAGTGAATTGTTTGTCTTGGTATGGTCATGAGAAGAGAGGGATGAAACGCATGTGCCCAAAAGAGTTTTGAATATAAATGTGGATGGAGAGGAAAAGGCAGGCCGAAGAAAATATGAATGGATTGTGTAAAGAATGATATGAAAGAGAAGGTTGATAAGTCGGGGTTGAAGGAGAAAACGAGTAGCACCGACCCCAAGTAACATGGGATAATGACTAATAAATAACTGTTATGCCTGACATGGTTTGATAAATTGATACTAAATGCTCCAATCAATTTATCAATGAGTCACCAATGTTTATATTTTGCATGTACTCGTAGCTTGTGAATTGTGACTCACCTGCTTTCTTCCTTGTTACGTGTAGAACAATTTGTGTCTGACCTGGTTTATCATTATCTATGTGAATCACAGCCCCCCGTGTCACACTATTGGGGGTACTTATCTATAATTGTGTTACTACAAAACTGCCAAGCCTTTTCCCGACTACATTAGCGCTGGCTTTCAGTCTAACCGGGTGCTACTGTGTTTTACATGGAGCGACTGCCTCCGCAACCCAGTTACTAGGTAACACGATACCCCTAGTAAACTTCTGATTACCCATAACGACTGTCTAAAGATGCGGGACCAACGGCTTTATGGAATTCGGCGGGTATGGAATGGATGGTTACCTATCCGCGGACCAACTAGTAGTAGTAGTAACAAGTCTTTCTGGCTTCTGGCTACCCCTATAACAACTGTCAAAAATCTACAAATGACAGCTGGGACCAACGCCATGACGTCTTTCCGAGGCACGGATCCAGAAGCATGAGCCCCTTCTGCAACTGTAATAGATGTTTTTACACTGAGATTTTTCAGTTTTAACCATACAGCAAATGAAAAGATTATTTTTATTGTATTGAAAACGTGATAAAAGATCGTTTTCATTCATTCTCATAGTTCAAGGGTGTGAACACTAAAGTTCATTCTAAAACCCTATAAAAAATAATCTTTATTACTCATAAATAACTGTTATGTATGACTGACATGGTGTTATCAAATGTAAGCTCCAATCAATTTATCAATGAGTCACCAGTGTTTATATTTGGCACGTACTCGTAGCTTGTGAAGTCGTGATTCACCTGCTCTCTACTGTACTTCTCAGGCTAAACATTTTGTGTCTGACTTGCTTTATCATTATCAGCCTCCGTGTCAGACTGCTGGGGATACCTGTCTATATTGTTAGCCTGCTCTAACAGATACAAATCATACTAATAGATGTTGAGTTGACTTCCTGGGTGTTCAGCGAGGGATATGTAACAGAATAGCACTTTACAATCTCCCTAGGTGAAGTGAACTGTCATCCGTCCCGATGCTAGGGATTAACAAAGCAGACGGTCGGATGACAGCTCACTTCACCTAGGTGTTCACCTAGGGAGATTGTAACAGAATAGACATACTGTGCACATGTTGTAAGTTTAGATAGTATTTGACAGACATTGTTTTGACTTCCTGTTTTAAAAGATGTTCTGAATAACATCTATAATAATAAAAAATGAATCGTTGTTCGTTAGTCTCGCTAAAACTCGAGAACGGCTGGACCGATTTGGCAAATTTTGGTCTTGAAATATTTGTGGAAATCCAGGCAAGGTTTAAACGGTAAGAAATCCTAACACAAGTATCTTCTTGCTTAAAAGGTGATCTCCAAATCACGCATGTTAAAACTTTATGTAATTGAAATAAAAAAAAAAGAAACGTTTTTTATTTGGGTTTTTTTATTGTAAAAGCAATTGTTAGGACAACATCTGTCGGGGTTAGCTAGTAAGTTATAAATATAAGTCTGTTATTTAGTCTGAAAATTGAAACTAGTTGCTCGTTTCAAAGAGTAGGTAAGTTTTTATGGAGAAAAACGAGCAAGAAGCTCCACAGATATTCTTTCCAATCAATCTTCTACAAAATCCTGGTAGCATTATTCTTGTTTCTCCTCATAATAAAGTGACAGTAATAAGGAATATGCCATTTTTAAACACGTAAAGCCGTCATTCGTAGATTTTTGACAGTCGTTATGGGTAGTCAGAAGCCAGAAATTCTGACTGAGTTGTGGAGGTCAGATAGGCAGTCGCTCCATGTAAAACACTGGTATTCAGCTGCATCAGGTTAGACTGGAAGCTAGGCTAGGCAGATGATAATGATTATGCAGGAAAATGCAATTTTTATATAAATGTACCTAAAAAATTGCAGTCCACTTACGTCAAAGTGTGAGCACACAAAAAGTCATCAAACCCTAAAACTATAAACCTTCATTAGTCATAAATTTTAAATCTGTTATGTATGGCTCAAATAGTTTGATGCCAAATGTAGGCGGCAATCAATTTATCAATAAGTCACCAATGTTTATTTTACCGGCAATCTCTATAATCCGGTATTCTATACAATACCTAGGCAATGTATAGAATGCCTAAAACGGGTACTTAGGTAATGTATGAAATATTTTTTTTTTATACTTTGCCTAGGTATTCTATACAATACCGAATGCGCAGCCGGTAATGTGTGTAAAAGCCATAAGCAGGGAAGGAGGCTGTCAAGTAGATTTGATTGACTTCTGTCATTGTATAATTTAGTCACAAAATATAAAGGGTACGCACCGCAGCCTTACTTGCTTTGTGATTTAGTAGCATTATTTCAATTTTGTGAATGTAAATACCATGAAGCCATTTATTAAGTAAATTTTATGTATGTGTTTAACATAAATTAACATGGCGGTTTAGAGCATTATCAAGCTCACTCAAATATCTCGCTGATGGTGGCGCGTGCGTTGGATATTTCGGCTCCCTTCAAAATGGTTGAGCTGAATGGTGTTGATCTACACGTCATGTTCGTGAACGGGCGCTGTCAGTAGAGATTGGTCAATTCCTAACTGCCATGGCTTTTATTCTTTTTTTTAATGTTTTGTATTGCTCTTTATCTGCATTGTTTTCACACACACACACACACACACACACACACACACACCACACAGACAGGAGCAACATGAATAATGTAAGAAGTATTTCGTAAAAAACTTGATTTAAATAAAAGAGTGTCCGTGGAGTTTCATGCTCGTTCTTCTCCATAGAGACCTACGCTACTTTTTGGAACGAGCAACTAGCTTCAACTTTCTGACTAACTTACTCTTTGACGATTCAAAAGCTTCCGCGTCTACGCGGGCTTAGATAACAGTCTAGGTGTAGGGCAGACAAGACTATGTGGAGTCGCTTTTGCAGCGATTCGTTTCTGTCACTAACTTTTGTAGCACAATGTATTGATTTTTTAAGTAAAAATAGCTCAAACTTGTTTGCGTTATTGCTAATAATTGTATGCCTAAATACTATTATACTTATAGTCATTGCCGTCATTTTATAGGTAGGCCGGTTAACATTGTCAAAAAACCGAAAACCAAAATCCAAGTCCAATCCAATTCAATCCAACCAATTCGAACCATTCCAATACAATCCAACCAACCAACCAATATAATTATAAAATATGTGTGTTTTGGTTAAGGTATTTATTTTATCTATGGGCAGCCTGAAATAAATTAATTATTATTAATATCCAATACCAATATTCCATCAAATTAACCAAAATCTATTTATTTTACATATTGCCAGTGGACCAGCAGGTATTCTATACAATCCCTAGGAATTGTATACATTAGCTAGGTAAAGTATGTAATGCTCAATAATATTCATAATATTACATACATTACCTGGACGCCCCAGGTATTCCATATATTACCTAGGTATTGTATAGAATATCTGAATTATACTGATTGTCGGTAATATTTATATTATTTGGCACATACTCGTAGCTTGTGACGTTGACTCACCTGCCCACTTCAGTACTTCTGTGAAATATTTTGTTTTTGACCTAGTTTATCGTTATCAATATAATTCACAGCGGTACACCACACTGCTGGGGGTACCCTTTTTAGTGTAAAAAATTCTTTATCATCATCATCATGTCAACCATTAGATGCCCACTGCTGGGCATAGGTCTCCCCAACGGGGGTTTAACCATAATCGCCATGCCAGACTGATGCATGTTGGCGATCGCAGTAGGTGTTATGGTACTCAGAAGAACGCTGCTACCCATCCTATGGTCAATATCCCTCTGTCGCCTTCTACGACACCCATGGGTAGAAATGGGGTGGTGTTATTCGCGGCAAGCACCACACGACTTGAAGAATTGTGAAAAATGCTGTATTATTTATTGTAATGCGTAAAATATTGTGCTCACGTAACTATGCAACAAAATTATAGATTATTGAACTTTAGATTAAGTGTAAGTTGCCAAATATGTTCGTCTATTACTATACAATAATAACAATTCAATTCAACAAACTGCCAAATTTCTTTGATAGAGTTTCAACTTTGTTACTAAGTCATAAGGTTAATCATATTCAATTGGAAAAAATTGACAGTCTGGTATGACTTGACATGCTGGCGCCTATACATGCCAAACTTATGCTTTAACCTTTTGATCGTTACGTCAAAAAAGCAAATACATGCCCAGTGCCTGTAGACAAAATCCCTTTCTGTTAGCGTTAACGCCAACGGAAATATAAAATTGTATGCAGTTGACGTTTGTTTACCAGATGTCACGTGATGCAAATATGTCAACTGCAAACAGTCGGGGGCACAGTAGTGCCCCCGCCAAGACGAGCAAAGCGAAGCGCAAGGGCACTACCTACCTTTTTTCGAAGCGATTCGTCGTTTTTTTGCACCCTCATAACTTGGGTTTAGCCAGATATTTTTTACCAGATATTTTTTTTTGTTGGAATATGATGTCAATAGTGAACTTATTAAACTTATTAAGTTTCAATTGAATAGCTCTCATACTTTGGATTTTATTGGTATCTATAAAACCTCGATTTCGTCACTGATGGTCATCAAAATTCTAGGGTACTTCCTAGAAAGCTGAGATTTGGTATGTAAGCTCAAAAAAAAATTTTAAACTAGAAAAAATGCACAAAAAAAAAATTACATTATCAACTACAAAAAGAATTGAAATCCCACTAAAAACATTTTTATGTAAAGTGTTGCCAAGACGAGACCGTTTGGCTCGCACTGTTAAAAAGTCATCAGATCTCATGTAGAGCCAAGCTTCTAACTCTACACGCCATAACTCTACAAGCCTTAACTTTACAAACTCTACAACACTTTATAATAGTCAAAATACGTGGCTTGGCCGTTTCGCTACTGTCACATAAGGGAAAGAGGAAAAACTTATGCACTGTTCATTGCTTTTTTGTTATACTTAATAGTTCTTGAACGGCCATGCCACATATTTTGACTAAAGTGTAGAGTTTGTGAAGTTAGGGCTTGTATCCGGACTCGCCCACCGAGGGTTCCGTTCAAATTCCGTGGTTTGGTCACCCATACAATTATACCTCGATGATTGATTATGTACTTTAAATAAAGACTATATTTTTTATGATTTAATAATAAATGTATAGTTTTCAGACTTTTTCCTGTACTTGCAGTATAAAACGATATTACTTGCCAAATTTCATAGTTCTAGGTCATCGGGAAGTACTCTATAAATTTTGATTCCCTAGAGAGTGTCGAAATATACGTTTTTGTATACGTATATTTCGTAAACGTTTGATTTTTTCACAGCTTCAAGGGACTGAAGACTTGAGTATATTTTATGGTTTTAATTTTAACTCGATACCACAACGCATTCCTGAGATAAAGGGTCTTGACAGACAGACGGACAGACAGACAGAGAGACGGACAACAAAGTGATCCTATAAGGGTTTCGATTTTTCCTCTTGAGGTACGGAACCCTAACAAAGTGATCCTATAAGGGTTTCGTGTTTTCCTCTTGAGATACGGAACCCTAAAAATGACGTGGGATGGCTCTTTAGCAGAACTAAACCGTACACTTTCAATAAAACACTTATTTCTATACTTATACTTATTATAATATTAAGCTGTAATCTTTTTATCTGTGAGTCACCTACGTTTAGAATATTTGTTTTGTTTTTATGTAACTCATGACTTATCACTCTTTTCAGTGATATTTTTACGTGATAATCTTAGATTATGAAACAAAAGGCAGATAGACTGCGCTACCACCAAAGCAAATACAAATTCAAAAGCGAATATTATATACAGGGTGGGGACGACGATACGACAAAAAATTAAAATAGGTACTGGTAATACTAGTTCATAAAAATATTTTGAAACTATCAAATAAATCCTAAAAACGAAATTCAAAAAAAGTTCCGATATACTAAAGAGCATATAAATGTAACCAAAACAAAACACCATATGAAACATTGGTTTTCTAACTTGTGAGAAGAGCGTCAACTTGTGGCGTCATAATTTAATATTATTAATGCTCAATAAAAACAATTACACCAAATTACCAAATCCTACCATGATCATTTTTTGTGCTATTGCCATCCCCAGCCTGTATATATTTTTAAACGTTGCCCCACACTAGGAATGACTCCTGTGTCTTAGGTGCGTTTACAAACATATAAACTCACATACACAAACAGCCAGACCCGGAACAACTATCTGTAGACCATACAAATATGACGTGTTCCGTATTTTCCACTTTGTTCAAAGTCAAAGCATTTATTTCAATTAAACCATTTGCAGGCACTTTTGAATAGTCAAAATAAAATTGAAGCTAGTTGCTCGTTCCAAAACGTAGGGTAGGTCTCTATGGAGAAGAACGAGCAAGAAACTCCACGGACACTCTTTTCAATCAAGCTTTTACAAAATCCAGGCTACATTATTCTTGTTGCTTCTATATGTGTGTATTATTATATATATTTTCCACTTTTAAGTGCCTCCTTATCGCCCAAATCCATTAAGAAACGGCAACACAGTTAAAACAGAGGTTAAAAGTCCTCCAAAAAGATGGAAAAAAGATGAAAAAAAAAAAACGAAAACGTCTTCTATAAATATTTTTTTGGTTTCTGTCGATTTTTTCAAAAAGCGCTGAATAGATTCTAATTGTTGTCTAAAACCTTTTCCAGAGTGTAAGAAACACTTTTCTGAAAACCACATCAAAATCGGTTCAGCCAAACGGGAGATAATCGCGGGCAAACATACAAACATACGGGTTGAACTGAGAACCTCCTTTTTTTTGAAGTCGGTTAAAAATACTCGTTTAATTTCATTAATTATGTGCGCACGTGGTGTGATGTTAATTGTGATTTATAAAAAATAAGGATGTGTGTGTGTGAGAGGGAGTGTGAAGGAGTGCATGTTTATGAATTGGTTGTAGGAATGCAATGAATGCAAAATTCAGCAATGACTATTTTGTAACTGTCAAAATAAAAAGCGTTGCCATTATTAGTGTCGATCGCCTTCATCATTCGTTTTCTTCATCACCTATGTTGGGGTCGGATTTCAGTCTAACCGATGTAGCTGTATACCATGATTGTTTTACATAGAGTGACAGCCTGTCTGACCTTCACAACCCAGTTACTGGGTAACACGATACTCTTGATAAGATTGGTTGTCAGACTGTCAAATATCTGCGAATGATAGCCAGACCCAGCAGCTTTACGCGCTCTCCGAAACACGGAATGGTCTCGGTATGAAGTGTGTTCTAATCAGCCGTTAAAGTTTGAAGAATATCAAACATCCTTACGAACTTTTGCATTTATAATAGTAGTACGATAAGTAGGAAGTAATATTGTTATCTTGTCATAAAATTACCTAGTCCTCCACTTGAAGCATATTAATGAACAATTATTAATTATCACTTTAAATATCCACTCAAAATTCATCGACTTTTCCGACACTGGATATTATTACTATTTGTGAAAAGAAATTAAAAAGTCAATACATTATTTCAATTAAGATCCCGAACAAACACGAACTCAACTTTATAATGTAGAGACGATGCATCTCATTTGAGTTGATAAAAAATATATTACAACTGCCCATAAAATAAAAAAGTCCGACAACTCGACTGCAGAACCACCTACCGAGTCCAATTGTGAATCTAAACCATTCCCAAATCCACTGAAACACACACAAAAAAATTCATCAATATCGGTAAAGCCGTTGAGGAGGAGTTCACTTTCATACACACGAACAGAAGATTTTTATATAAAGAAGATTATTAAATTTTAGCTTATTAAGTGTCACGTGATTTCCGCGGTTGTGGAACCTGAGGTACTTTCTATCTATCTTACACTCAACTACTGTACACTCAGTAATCTACGTTACTTATGAATGACAAGTTTGATCCCAGATAGTAGAGATAACAATCAGTTTATCTGTTTGAGTCATCAATGTTTTCTTTTTGTATGTAACTGTTGACTAATCAGACTTTTCCATTTTTAACCGACTTCAATAAGGAGGAGGTTATCAATTCGGATGTCTATATTTTTTTTTTTTTTTTATGTATGTTCGGGCCATAACTCTGTCATATATATGACAGAGTTATATAGACGGATTTGAAAAATTCTGCAAAATTAATACAAAGGGTTTCTTCCGAAATGGTCCCATATAAATTTTATAAAAATTTATCCAGCCCTTTTTGAGAAAATCTAAAAAATCCCAAAAATAATACTAAGATGACGTTTTAGTTTCTTCAATCTTTGGAGGACTTAAAACCTCTTTTAAGTGTGTCGCCGTTTCTTAATGGATTTGGATGTTAAGACAATACTAAAACTAGTTTGGGGGGGTTGGGGTCGGTGCAGGTCTTAGTGGGGCGGGCTTCATTGCCAGGAAACCCGCACCTATAAAATGCTAAGCTGCCATCTGCGTACGCCTAAGTGTGTGAAGCTAGGCTATCAGACGCGCATCGACAAGTGCTTCATACACGTCCACGCCATCGCTAGATTGCCGCCGCAGTCTAGTGGTGGACCTACTTACTATTATCTTGGTAGGTCGTCCCCCCTGGGCAATGCTACGGGTCATAACGAGCTTCACACACTCCATCTGCCTCGTGACCTGTAGTAGCCAAGTATGAAGTGCGAGGGCGAGCCTTTGGCGCCCGATGGTCGTCTGCGGTGTGCTTGCGTACCAAAGACGGCATGTAACCAAACAAACTGGCTAGGAGATGCTAACTCCGAATATAAACTGCAACCGCTGCCTTGTGGAGAGATGTTGGCTCATCAAAGGCTAGGGAGTTACCCCGAAAATGTAACCAGCTCAGAAGATGCTAACTTCGACACCAAAAACGGCACCTACTGCCTTGTAGAGAGATGTTGGGTCATCAAAGGCTAGGGCGTCTACCCGAAATTATGATGTGTAGTGCCTTGGGAAAGCGCTACACTATTTTCCCAACTATCGTAATGAAATGAGTGAAAATAATGAGAATGTTCTGCCATGCAATCCGGCTAGCCCCCGGCGCTCACAGGTATCCGGGCCTGCGAGTGAGAAATTGACTACCGAAGACTGTAAGGGGGTGGGTACCCAGGCCCCCTTACCAGTAAATACTACTGGTCTTAAAGAGAGTAAAAGTAATAAGAAGCTAATACAGCAAGCCTTCCACCCAGGACTATTTCACAATAGACAAAGAAGTTTGTCACTTAGTTCGATAGGTGATGATAACACTGTAATACAACATGAAAAGACACAGCACAATGAGACGAATAACACATACAACAAAGACGTCAATCCTCCTATCTGGCAGAGAGTACCAGTCCAAAGAAACCCCAAAAGGAAAAAAGTATCCTCACCATCACCTGAGAGAATAACTGTTACCAATACATTCAGTGGACTTCCGGTAGACCAGAAAGAAGATGCTACAATACCACGTACTGATACAGTCAAAAAAGGAGTAAAGCCACCGCCCATAATCTTGTATGGCATTGAAGACCTCACCAAGTTAACCGAGCTGCTAGAGAGTGTTGTTAATAAATCAGACTTCACATACAAAATCATTAACCAGAATCAACTCAGGATTAACTGCGCCACTGTAGAGGTCTACAAAACGACAATAGATATTGTTCGAAAAAATGGACTAATTGGACATACATTTAACAGAAAGGATAAGCGTCCCTATAGAATAGTGATAAAGAACCTACACCACACTACACCAAATAGCGTGATAAAGGAAACACTGGAAGAGACAGGAAATACTGTGATTGGAGAGATAATAAATGCTAAATATGGCAGAGAAAAGAAACCGACATCTACGTTCTTCGCCAACCTCCAACCTGGTCCCAACAACAAGGCTATAAAAAGTATTAAATTCATACACCATCAGTCAGTAACTATAGAAGACCCACGAAGACGAACCTCAATAGTTCAATGTCAAAGATGCCAGCAGTACGGACACTCTAAAAACTACTGCATGAGGCCCTTCCGATGCGTGAAGTGCGCTCAATCGCACAAAACATCGGAATGCCCTAAAAAAGACCGCAACACACCAGCAAAGTGTGCCCTATGTCTAGGCGAGCATCCAGCAAACTTCAAAGGGTGTGAGGTATATAGAGAAATACTAGCAAGGAAGACAAACACACACCGAGAAAACCCTAAACCAGGTGCCGATGACAAGTCCCAGGCACAGAATAAAAACTACTCATCCCATTCAAATAAATCGAGCAAACCCACGCCCGCGGCATATCCTACCGAAATACTGTCAAATCCCAACAACACGCAAAAACTATATGCTGAAGTAACAAAAGCCAACAAAATATCCAAAAATGATAATGTTCCCACAACAAACAAAGCACTAAGTATAGAAGAGATGCTCTTAAAACAAGCAGAAAAATTTGATATGATCCTACAACAAATGAGTATGTTAATAAACCTCATAACAACTCTAGTCACTAAGATGACGCGATGACTTCCCTCAAGATAGCAACGTGGAACCCAGCGGGACTATCTCCAAATAAAGTAGAGATAGAAATTCTGTTACATACCCACAACATAGACATATTACTAGTGCCAGAATCTCATACAACAGCAAACAGTTGTGTTAAAATACAGAATTATAATATATATTGCACTGATCACCCAGACGGCACCGCACACGCTGGAGCAGCCATTATAGTAAAGTCTAATATCAAACACCATGAGCAACCACAATTCAAAACTGAGTACATACAAGCAGCAACAGTTGCAATAGAAGACCGAAACGGAAAATTTAATGTATCGGCCATTTACTGCCCTCCCAAACATAGCCTAAAAGAGGAACAATATAACGAGTACTTTAATACCCTAGGTTCCCGCTTTATAGCAGGAGGTGATTGGAACGCCAAAAATGTTCACTGGGCCTCCAGACTCACTAATACAAGAGGCAGAGAGCTCAAAAAGAGTATAGATAAAAGCCAGCTCAGGACAATATCCACAACAGACCCAACCAACTGGCCCACAGACCCAAATAAACTTCCGGATGTCATTGACTTTTTCATAGTAAAGGGATTGTCTAGGCTTTTCCATCATGTAGAGACAAGCCTAGACGCAAACTCCAATCATGTTCCAGTAATCCTAACAATTGGCACCACGGTCCTAAATACGGAACGAACCCTCAAATTATACAACAAGCACACAGATTGGTGTTCATTTCGCGAATGTATCGAAGATGGAATCAACCTCAAAATTCCACTAAAAACCGAATCGGATATCGACGTTGCCGCAAGAAATCTCACATCAATAATCCAAGAAAGTTGTTGGAAGTCAACACCAGAAGTCATGGAACGTCCATATCAAAAAAGAGTATACTCGGAAACTATACGGACAAAAATTATGGAAAAAAGGAGACTAAGGCGTATATGGCATACAAGCAGGCATCCTGATGACAAAACAGCATTAAATAAAGCCATTAAAGAACTAAAAACCCTTATAACTGAAGCAGACGATGTCGCCTTAGACACGTACTTAGAGGGACTTACAGCTACTAAAACAACGGACTATTCCCTATGGAGAGCCTGTAAAAACCTAAATCGACCCTTGCACCATAAACCACCGCTTCGGTACCCAAATGGAACATGGATTAGAACTGACCAAGACAAAGCCGATGCATTTGCAAACCATCTTAGCAATGTGTTCAAGCCCAATAACCCAAGACCAAATGAGGATGAATCTGATATGGACATTGTCATCAACCAAGATATACAACTGGATTTACCCCTGAAGTTAGTAACGCCTAAGGAGATAATTAGAAATATAAGGTTAATGGACAATAATAAGGCCCCTGGCTATGATCTCATTGACAAAAGAGTCCTTCAAGAATTACCACGGAAAGGAATTGTATACCTAACAATACTTTTCAATGCTATCCAACGAATAGGTTACTTCCCAGATATATGGAAAGTGTCACAAGTGATAATGATCCACAAACCCGGTAAACCTATACATGATATCACTTCATACAGACCAATCAGTCTCTTACCGATTATGTCCAAGCTTTACGAAAAGTCCCTACTACAGAGAATGCTACCTGTTCTCAATGAGAGGAACATTGTCCCAAATCACCAATTCGGTTTTCGAAAAGAACATGCCACCATAGAACAAGTGCATAGAGTGTGCAGGACGATTAGAAAAACTTTCGAGAAAAAAGAGTACTGCTCAGCTGCCTTTCTTGATATACAACAAGCCTTCGACAGAGTCTGGCACAAAGGTCTGCTATTCAAGATAAAATCATTACTACCACATACATTCTTTGAAGTACTAAAATCGTACCTTACAAACAGAATATTTCAAGTAAGAGAAAACCAATCCACCTCAAGGTTCCAAGAAATATCTGCAGGAGTACCGCAGGGATCGGTTCTCGGACCAGTACTGTACACCCTGTTTACCTCTGACCTGCCCCAAAGTTCCGAGATCACAATTGCGACTTTCGCGGATGACACGGCCTTACTTGCTTCGCACAAATGCCCGATACTTGCATCTCACATCTTGCAATCCAGTTTGAACGAGACTGAAGAATGGCTAGCAAAATGGAGAATCGCCGCCAGTGTGTCCAAATCAGCTCATATCACATTTTCATTACGCAAACACGACTGCGACCCGGTCACCCTGAACGGCAGTCAACTCCCACACCACGAGTCAGTGAAGTACCTGGGTATGCATCTTGACCGCAGGCTCACATGGAGAAAGCACATTGAAACAAAAAGAGAAGAAATGAACCTGAAATACAGAGGTCTTTTCTGGCTGCTTGGAAAAAATTCAAAACTGGCGATAGATAACAAGCTCTTAATATACAAGACCATACTAAAGCCAATCTGGACATATGGCATCCAACTCTGGGGATCAGCCAGTGCCTCCAACATAATGAAAGTGCAGAGGGCACAAAATTATATATTAAAACAAATTTCCAATGCACCTTGGTTCATTAAGACAACGGAGTTGCATGAAATTCTCAATATTCCAATGGTCAATGAGGAGATAAATAGCCATGGCGACAAATATAAACTCAGACTGCTAAAGCATCCGAACATACTCGCTGGGCAGCTTACTATACCAGAAAGCATTCGCCGATTAAAAAAGCGGCGGGATATTTTTGACGAGAACAGTCAGTGAGAAGCACGACTTCGTAAATAATGGGGCTCTCCAGTGGGAGTAGCACCTTACATGTCATCGGCACCATCCCATCTGCTCATAGTCAGAAAGACTGATCGCAAGATTCAAACGGAAAAAAAAAAAAAAAGAAAAAAAAGACAATACTAAAAAGCGAAAAATAAACAGTATTTTCAAAAAAAAGAAAACAGCCTTCAAAAACTAAAAAGTGATAAATAACTTTAGCACAGAACACACTTACTTTACTTTCGGAAGTCGGTGGCAATAGAAAACAACACACACAAAGCCACCGCCACCGACTTCCGTAAGTAAAGTGTGTTCTGTGCTAAAGTTATTTATCACTTTTTATTAGTTTTTGAAGGCGGTTTTCTTTTTTTTTTACTTTTTATTAGGGTTCCGTACTTCAAATGCAAAAAACGGAACCCTTATAAGATGACTTTGTGGTCCGTCTGTCTGTCTGTCCGTCTGCCTGTCAAGAACCTGTATCTCACGAACTCGTGGAGGTATCGAATTAAAATTAAAACCATGTACTCAAGTCTACAGTCCCTTAAAGCTGCTTTATGCCGCGAAAAACGTATATTTCGACACTCTCAAGGGGATCAAAATTTATAGGGTATTTATACTACCTCTGAAAAGTCTAAGTCTGAAAACTATACATTTGTAATTAAATAAAAAAAATGTAGTAAAATAAATTTTAAAGTACGTAATCAATCATCAAGGAATGCTCGGTCATATTGTATGGGTGATCAAACGGAATTTGAACGGAACCCTCAGTGGGCGAGTCCGACTCGCACTTGTCCGGTTTTATTTATTTATACTTCATGCACAAAAAGGCGGACTTAATGCCTTCGGCATTCTCTACCAATCAACTAAGGGGCCACCCTTAGAGCGTAACAAAAAAAAGTTAAAAAGCTATACACTTACAAATATATAAACTACACATACATTGTTATATTATATTATATTATCTGGTATACGAGTATCAATTGCCATCAACCTGCTTCTTTCCATTCTCAAAATTTCACCTTTGTTTAAATAATAGTTCTACAAGAATAGCAAATCTTTCATAGTTTATGAATCCAGCGCCTGAAATAAAAATAAAAATAAATCTTTTCTCTCAGAACTTAATGAAAATTGCAGACAAGTAAGTACTTCTTTTGCACCTTTAGGACTTCTTGCAGCGAGGAATGAAACCTCAAAAGTGCATCAACCTCTTTATTTCTGTGCCTGACGTTACGCTATAAATAAGGTGGGGAAAAAAATGACTGAAAGTTGGGCAAAAACCCGTGGTAATTTAAAATTTCTCCTCGCTGACTTAATCCAGGATTCAGTTTCGGCCAGTCTCCCCTAAGGGAGGGCGGGGTAATTAGTCATTAAACTTCCTCAAATTCGAAGCCGCTCAAACTGATGTTTGTACTAATTTATCACTGCTGGTTCTATACACCTTGTAAAGTTCAAATAAAGGTGATTTTTGAATGATCTATGAGTGGAAAAAGTTTGTGAAAAAGTGCCAAGTTTTGAGTGGCCTCCGTGCTGCGTTAAATTAGTTGATTTAGACTTTTTAGATTGGAATTATGAATATTACGTTGTGTTTATTTATCATAACATTTTAGTTTTAACGTATCGCGCTTGATCATTTTTCGTTTACGAGAATGTAGTCTTACGGTCGGCTTATTCTGAAAACCGGAGCCGCGCCGTGATTTCGTGCCTTCGTGCACGGGCGACGGCGTTATGCTGAGCGTAAGCCGTTTCGCGCGGTAGTGACGCATATTTCCGACTAGGACATTTTTTTTACAACAATAAATAATGTTCTAGACGTAAATATGCAGCTTTTAAAATATACTCACTTGTTTTTGGGGTTTTATAAACAACAATTTTTATATAATATGTGCGTCACTTTCACTTTAGTAAACAGTTTTTCTTTCTTCCTATCTTTCTTACAAAAACTGTATCGTGAACAGTACATCAATTCGCCTGCTTGATACATTTTGAATGAACTTATGGATTAACAGCTGTTTTCTATTTTCACGACGACACACAACTGTACTACATGTCGCGGGATAGATTCCCGCACAGTTCAAGTATGGCATTAAGGAAATCCTCATGGTCTTCCTCCATCGTGGGAATGACGGAGGGGCATGCCGGACGCTTACCGGCTAAAACCTGCGGTGTTTTACCTCTGCCAATGTCACCGCTCCCAATTATTTACATGGCCTACAGGTACTTGTTTTGAGTCTGGGGTCCAGGTGTATTTTTTTATTGGACATACCCGCCACACTATTCCCAAACCACTGTAACTGTCCTGAAAGCCAGAATCAACAGTGGCAACCACTAGAAAAGCATCGCGGCAATGAAGCTCGACGAGTCCCGGAGAAACATTACAACTGTCTTGGATCCCGCAACGAAATTAATCAGAAAAGAATAGCGGAAGAGTAAGAAAAACATATTTTCTACTTCGCTCCAAATTAACCAGGAGACAGAACAGAACTGGGCCACAAAAGTTTATGTTGTGACGTAGGGGATACGTGGAGAACGACGAAAGGCCAACGTAACCGGTCATCATAAAAATATATTCTTAATTAAAAAAGGAGTGGGTAAGTCTACGGTCACTAATTTTCCTCCAACCTCCCCTGGGAGTTGCACAGTACTCTCCTGGCTCAGACTTGGGCACGACGATCACAGCGGTGTGCCACGCTAAAGACGCCAGGTGTGGTGACGGTCGGCAGGTGGTGCTGCCAGACCCGAAGCGAGCTCGACGCGGCCACGCGGAACAAATAAGGATCCGGGGCTAACCCAACGTTGGGATGCTCTTGATGTCCGCGGATTTAGAAAACCCAGGTGTTCAGCCGGAACTTTGGACCCCAATAAGGGGTTATGAATTCACAGAGCTTAAGGGTCTATTAAACGACTTTTACAGATTTTAAACTGACAATCACGTCAAAATGTGCAGTGTAAATGATCTGAAAAAAAAAATATATGTTAAACTAGAACATTCTCTTAATCATATAGAAAGTGAATATTTTTGATTAAGTTCAGATTAAATAATTTAATTAACTCGTGAAGTTGTGTCTGACGCGGACAAAACATTGACAATCACACAAAATCTACCAGGTATAATTATCCGAAGCTTACACTATCTTACAGACAATTTTATTATCTATCTTTTAGTATACGCCTTTTTTTTTAATTTTGAAAGAATACTACTTTTATTTAATTTTTTCGACTAAACTTTGAGAGTTTTGGACGCAAAACTGATGCAGAACGGACGCAGTCTGCGTCCAAAACAAAAAAACTGCACATTTTGACGTGATTGTCAGTTTAAAATCTGTAAAAGTCGTTAAATAGCCCCTTAATACTTTTGACTAATATTAGTCAATGAAATACTGGCTGGCAAGAAAAAAAAATGACGAAGAACACGCGTATACGATAATACAATTTGTCTTGCACTTGTTACTGCGCCGATTCGAATTCGAATTCGAAAAAGGAACTGTCACGGTGGTGGCCGTGGCTTAAATACGGTAATTAGCATAGACAATATTGTTCGTTTCACTCGTTCAGAAACCGCAATTAGGCGGGCTTTACTAGTACAATTGCTATTAGTAACCTAGGACGGCCCTAATATTAATACGTCTGTGGCTTGTTTTGACATTTATTTGCATTGAACTATATTACGTAGTAGTAGTACCTCATTGTTTATCTGTTATTGTAAGGTTAATTATTGATATTTTGCTGTGATTTTTAATTATTTTCAGACAAGTAACGATACAAAGTTCCAGTGTATAACAGTGTTTATGAGTTTATACAATGTTAATAAGTGCACCCACGATACAGGAACAGTTCCTGGAGTTGGGCATCATCACCATCTTCCTGCCCATATCCCATGTTACGATGTTACTTGGGGTCGGTACAAAACCTTTTTTTCTTCCATCCCGTCCCGTCGACGGGATGGAAGAAAAAAACGTGTCATGATATCACTGAGTCTCTATCATATCATTCTTCACACAATACATCCATTTTGTCTTCGGCCTTCCTCTCCGCCCATCCACATTTATATTCATAACTTCTTTGGTCACATGCGAGTGACCCCCCCCCTACCCTCCTCTTCCTTTTTTCAGGAAAAGTATGACGGATGCTCCTAACATCCATAATGAGCTGATTCGACTCTACACACCGAGTAATTAATTTCGTAGCCGAAAACATAGACTGCTAGACGTGCCTTCGTGTCGGACTACAGTCCGTGCCGCATCTACCGTACCGCGCATGTTGGCCGCACTAAATAAGCCCGTGGAAGCCAACCCGGAATCTCGGATCAAGTAAAAAAGGTAGATAACGCACGGCCTTTGTTATTAGTGAAGCCACAAAACTCTGCTACTTCAAGTAAACACACGCGCTCACACACACACACATGCATCCAACTATGCTGATTTTCATTAGTATCTCACGGGGCGTCGTAGAGTAACTTTCGATAGAAAATGCCGCCCTGTGTAATTAATGGTGCAAAATCAACTCCAAAGTGAACAAAAAGTCTGAAAGAATATCGTTTCACACGTAAGTATACACAAAACAACATATTTTTTTGTCAATCAATAATTATTTTAAGGTTATTCAAAATAGGTAATGTCATTGTCACGAAGTGACGTACCGAGAAAGTGTTGCCAGTCGTCTTTTTTCTAATAGCCCAAATTGTGGGTAAATAGATTGTAGTCGTACAAAAATAATTAAGTATAGTGGACCTGTGTGATTTTATGTTACGTATACATTTAAACCTTGGTAAATATTTATTTTTTAATTTGCTTATGTTTTTGTTTAAATTCTTCTATTTTTCTATCAAATATTATGTTTTTAGGTTTCCAACAAATATTTTAATAATAAACGCATGGGTAGCTGCTGTAAGACTGAGCCGAAATGAACCACAATGGCAGCCATCCTCATCTAGTGTGGTTTGTTCAGAGCATTTTGATATGACTGACATGTACGATACAAAACGTGGTTTTCGTCGAATTCATAGAACAGGATATCCAAAAAAGGTATTTTTAACCGACTTTAAATAAAAGGAGATCTCTTTTAAATTAATTTTCTGTTATCTGTTACCTATGTTTGTGATTTTCTCGGTATACAGTATACCTATCTGTTGCTACTATACCTACCAAAATGTTTAAAGTTATTTATTTATACTTCATGCACAAAGGTACAAAGGCGGACTTAATGCCTTAGGCATTCTCTGCCAGTCAACCAAGGGTGATGAAGAGATAACATGGCAGGTGCAAATGAAAAACTAATATTAAAAAAGTTAAAAAGAGAGAAAAGAAACTTGAGAAAGAGAAGAAAGAAACTTACGAATATATAAACTACACAATACATAATTTAATATTTGGTTTAAAGGTATGAGGAACAGAGTGTAAAGTTCTTCATCCTCTATTGAAAAGGGAGGATCCTCCGACCAGACGGTTGTTGCGTCTGGTGGGCTACTGCCTGACGGTTGTAGTCGGGATTTTCTAAGTATCCTAATGTCGCGGATAACTCTGCTTGCGCGATCTACGAAACATCGGTTGTAGTTCGAATCATGTGCGATAAATGTCGCCACATTTGGTATATGACATACCTATATATAATATATACAGGGTGCCCGGTAATTAATGGATAACCTTGAAATGGCTTATAGTAGAACTTATGGCCATTCAGAAAAAAAAAGGAAAAAAAAAACATTTCTAGTCGTAGTTCAATAAAGTAATTAATAAGTAAAAGTAATTAAGAAAAAAAAGTAAAAGAAAAGAGAAAAGAAAAAGTAAGTAAGAATTTTTCTCTGTCCCTTCCTCGCATCATTTCCCCTATTGTTTCCCTGTCCATTTTAGTATTCAATGCCTGTTCAAGTGCATACCTGTCTGCTGCATGTACGGGACATTCTAAAAGTAAGTGTGGCACGGTTTCAGGAGTGTTTGGATCGCAGATGCACGATGGACTCTCCTTGCACTTGAAGCGATTCAGGTACTCGGAGAATCCACCGTGCCCTGTCATGATCTGTGCCCTGATGCTGGTCATCTCCATCTTTCTTATTGTCCTATACGCCGCCACCACGTCCGGAAAAAACATTTTGGTGATGTTGGCGGTATGGCCGGATTTGTATCTCCGATTCCATTCGTCAAGCGTCCTCATGCGTATGTGGCGTTTGACGAATGAGATCGGCCACAGGTTGTAGTCCGGTATTTTCTTTAGATTCGTGGCGGCCTCTTTTGCCAGCTGATCCGCTCTCTCGTTGCCTTCCAGCCTTGCGTGGGCTTTTATTCTGTCTGGCCTCTACTGCCAGGAGGTGAAGGCAACTGGGGTTTTCACGGCTAAGTTCGGCAGGGCCAAGTTCGGCAGGGCTAAGTTCGTTAGGGCCAAGTTCGGCAGAACTCGAGTTCGGCAGGGCTAAGTTTGGCAGGACTAAGTTCGGTAGGGCTAAGTTCGTCAGGGCTACGATCGGCGGGGCCAAGTTCGGCAGGGCTAAGTTCGGTAGGTCTAAGTTCGGCAGGGGTAAGTTCGGCAGGGCTAAGTTCGGCTGGGCTCAAGTTTGGCAAGGCCTCAGGGCTCGGTACTCTCTGCAACCCTTTTTCTGCTGCATATTAACGATTTGCTGAAACCCGGTACCATTGGATACGCAGATGACAGCACAGTTGTAGAGAGTTACATATCCAGCGCACGTGCCAGTGCGGCTGAAATCCGGACTCACAGGAAGTCCATGGTCGAGCGCTTAAACTTGTCCCTCAAGGCTGTCTCCGATTGGGGCGATGCCAATCTGGTCAAGTTTAATGCAGCCAAGAACCAGGCGTGTCTTTTCTCTGCCAAGAAGAGGCCTTTCAATCTGGCCCCTGCTTTCCGAAATGTATCCGTTCCGATCACCGACCATCTTGAGCTTCTTGGCGTTACTTTGACGTCGAGTCTCAATTTTGGGTCATACATCGAGTCAAAGGCCCAACTAGCTGCCAAAAAGCTAGGAGTCCTCGCAAAGGTGCGAAAGTACTTCACGTCGGAACAGATGCTGAACCTATACCAAGCACAAGTTCGATCGTGCATGGAGTACTGTTCGCACCTCTGGGATGGATCTGCCAAGTACCAGCTGGAGGCGTTGGAAGTTATTGAAAGACGTGCCAAGAGGCTCATAGACAACGACTTCTTGGTTAAGGCTAAGCTCCAAAGCCTTGAACACCGCCGCGCCGTTGCCAGCCTATCGGTCTTTTATCGGGTACATTTCGGAGAGTGTGCTTTGGAATTGCACAACTTAATTCCCCCATCCCCATTCCATCACCGGACGAGCAGGGATACGGCGAAGCGTCACCGCTATACGGTTGAAGTTCCACGGTCTCGAACCAAGCGCTTTGACTCCACATTTATTGTGCGAACTGCCAGACTGTGAAATTTACTGCCCGCCTCTCTATTCCCCGATACATATAATCTGGGTATCTTCAAGGCACGAGTGAACCGGTTTATTCTAGGCAAGCGTGCTCCACCTTAGGCCGCATCATCACTTAAGATCAGGTGAGTTGCGGTCAAACGCAAGCCTATAACAATATAAAAAAAAAAAAAAAAAAGGCTCAAGTTCGGCAGGGCTAAGTTCGTGCAGGGCTAAGTTCGTCAGGGCAAAGTTCGGCAGGGCCCAAGTTCGGCAGGGCTCAAGTTCGGCAGGGCTTAAGTTCGGCAGGGCACAAGTTCGGCAGGGCTAAGTTCGGCAGGGCTAAGGTTCGGCAGGGCTAAGTTCGTTAGGGCTCAAGTTCGGCAAGGCTCAAGTTCGGCAGGGGTCAAGTTCGGCAGGGGTCAAGTTCGGCAGGGCTCAAGTTCGGCAGGGCTAAGTTCGGCAGGGCTAAGTTCGGTAGGGCTAAGTTCGGCAGGGCTCAAGTTCGACCATAGTCGATCGCAAAGTTCCGTTGTCTCTTTGACACTAGAAACCTGGCTTTGCCAACCAAGTGTCAAGATTCAAACCGAGATCTTCCAATGAATTTAATCGGTGGATGGAAGCAAACCGCCACTTTAGCTTCCAATTGCGCCCTGACATTTTGAGGGGTTTTCAGATCAGTCAAATTTGGGGTGCTATCAAAGACTGGTCATCCAAGCCTAGCCTTGGATAGCATCCAAGTCTCGGTTTACATCTTCTATAGCGTCCGATAAACCTTCCGCCCGCGTAGCTGAATACAATTGAGGATCACTGGCAAAAAGATGATGATGGCATTGGAGAAATCAATTAAAACCAACACAGTAGCACGGCACGGGATCAGACGTATTGAAAATGAAAGAGGTTCTTTAACGAAATTAGAATTTATTATTTACAGAGCTTATTTAATTAATCCGACAGGAAATTACGGTCAATCAGTTCTTTATGTTATAAGAGATAATTAACTTGACACCTTATAATAATAGCAATGACACCCAATAAAAAGTAACACATTAGTTCCAATAGTACAGTAACACCTTAGTTCTGAAATGGAGCAATAATATACAGAGAAGCAGAGTAACAATAATTAAGAGCAATACAACCTGTGTACCGGGCCCATGAAGATATAGGTATAAATGGTGCCAACACTTAGAACAAAAACTTGAAACCAACTGTGGGCTGATGCTCTCTTTCTGAATGCATACATAAGAACGAGACAGTGATATGTGTTTTCTTTATCTTATGTATGCATTCAGAAAGAGAGCGTCTGCCCACAGTTGGCTTCACTTAGGTATTTAGAGTGTTGCCCCCACTTTTATCTATAAGCTTCTTGACCGGGTCACGCCTGAAGACTGCATTGCTTCTCTAATGTCACCAGTCACTTTATTATTTATTTAGTTTTGTGTATATTACAGATATTACTTCCACCTTCGAATGCGGCTGTCAGAATATATTATCGCATGTAATTATAAAGATGTTTTTAATTCCATGAAAATAAACGTGCTCCACATAATCTTTGTTGTATTTTTTCTCTCTGCTCACGCACCAACTGGACTGTACTGGACTTACTACTTTTCTGTTATTTTTTTTTATCGAATCGAAATCGATAAAGTAATCCTAACCGGCTCCTAAGTTCATCATCTCTTTGAATTGTTGACGCTGAAGAATATTGTTTCCAGTAATTAAAATAACCAAACAAACAAACAGGTTTAATTTCGCATTCGCACACTACCTATTTTTATTATTACGTATTATCGTATTTATCAGGGACTTTTTTTGAAAAAGTGGCAACAATTCAGGGACACACATAGATAAAAAAGTGGCGACAGTTGTCTATTCTAAATGCGTTATCTACCTTTTTTACTTGATCTAAGCCCGGAATGCGATCTGTTCGAAAATAAATTCGCCATTAAAATAGTTATGTACCTGCATTTTTGTGTGAACAGTATTTAATTACTGTTCATGTTTTATGTTATTAGACTTTGATTTATGTGATTAGTTTATCATATAAATAAATAAATAAAAATATAAATAAATTCAGTTCCTAGAGTTGGGCAACGTTTCACAAGAACGAGTCGTTCACGCCACCCATAACATATATCTCTTTCTATATAACGTTTACAACTATCCCCGTGGGTGTCGTAGAAAGCGACAGAGGGATTTTGACCAGAGGATGGGCAGCAGCGTCCTTCTGAGTACCATAACATCTACTGCGATCACCAACATGCATCGGCCTATGCCCAGCAGTGGGCGTCTAAAGGTTGACATGATGATGATGATGACGACTTATTACATATTTCGCCTTTTTAAAACACCCTGTCTACTTGCAACGTACAGTAATGGTTTTCCATAATGATGCAATGGGTCTTCAGACCCTATTACACCACTCATAGTTAATAGAGTCAGGTGGTACTTAGCGAGGTATCCGTGGAAAATTAATGGTTTTTGAGGGAGAGACCTCTTCAACAGCTTACCTCCCTGGTCTCTTAAGTAAGAGGGTGCTTTTCCCCCAAATATCCAAGATATTGGTGCTAAATAACGTATCCGCCATTTCTAACACAATAGAGAAAAATATCGACTAGCTTATGCCCGCGACATTGTACGTGTAAAAGAAAAACAATCGCCAGAACAGCTCGTGCGATTCTGTTTTTTTTTTTTTTTTAAATAACCTACTTTATCTTTTAGTGCTATAGACTAGACATATATTTGTCGGATCGTTAGGATTTAGTCCGTTAGATTCAGTCATCATGTGGGCAGAATATGGGTTTAGGGTACAGGGTACAATACACGGCGTTTATTAAAACCACAATTTAGCACAAACTCAATTTAAAATAAACTCAGACTCAAATTAAAATAGACATAGTAACACTTTAACACAACGAATCGAAAGTACAGTTTTGGGACGTATTAGCTACGATGTGATCAGACACTGGATTCTGAATGTGTTCCTCGCTGTGGGCTGAAAACATCACGACTCTGTAGAAGCGCGCCAAAAGAAGTGGTAGATCACGTGTTCTTGATAATGGCGGGCTTGGATTCGTTTCATGTCTTTTTGTTTATTGACTGGATACGACATATTAATAATAATACTTTATTACAGACCATGGAGTCCACTTTGTTAGTTAGTAACAATGTTCTTATAAACTAGTGATAGTAAATACTTAAAAGTACCCAGTATAACACATACAAAAAGAAATTACTCACGACAATCACTGCTGCGCCTTCACATTAATGGCGCTGCAATGACTGACGTAACTGCAGTCCAGCCGACTAGCGATCATGCTAAGGATGCTGTTGGCACTGCCACGTACTCTACGCACCAGGGATGCGCATCTTTTACGCATCGTTGCCTAAAAGCAATCAACGCGCGACGCACTACAGAATCGCCGCAGCCCCATCAGCACCCTGAACGCATTATTCAACTGGACTCGGAGGGCACTGTAAGACTTTTGAGTTTAATAATAAAAAAAAAAACATAATAATTCATTTATTTCAGGCTGCATAGGCCCATAGATAAATACCTTAACCTAAACAAACATATTTTATAATTTCAACCTTGTGTTAATAGAAACGACTTAAGACTATGTTAGTAGCACTTCACTAAATTGCACTAAGTTGACTGTGTGCTGTCCTGTGGCACTTGCCCGCGGAAGCGACGGAACACCACGTCCTGCGGCCAAAAGTCTTCTTCCATGACGAGGGGCAAGAAACAATTCGGTACTCGCACCAGAAACGCCTTGAAATTGACGTTGCGGCGCGACTTCAGTAACTGCACCCTCGGCGTGTACTTTATCTTTCGGCGCACGTACTCTACGATGTCCTCCGCCTTAGTGGTGTAGTGCAGGCGGTAGATATACACCGGCGTGTTCGGCTTAGCGGCCACATCAGCTCATCGGTTTAGTCAGCCCACAGACTACACGTGTAGAATGATGTACAATAAGACCTAAAAAGTGTAATTTTGACTTCTGTCGAACAATGTGCAAACCTGCGAGCGTTCCCTCTCGATGTCGTCGTATATATAGGTAATCAAATGAATAGGTACTCATTTCATTACCTATATGTACGACGACATCGAGAGGGAACGCTAAGACAATTGACGCGGAGGAGGTCGAAGCTAGTATACTTATATTTATACATAATATGTTACAGAGGTAAAGGTTGTTGTTCTTCCGTAATCTTTAGAAACTAACTAAGGTCACCACCATAGCTATCCGAATATGCAAGTTGAAATGACAATGGGCAGGCCTCACTCGAGGAACCCATAACAGATGGGAAAGAAAGGTTCTCGAGTGGCGACCACGAACCGAAAGACGCAGCGTTGGTAGGTCTTCCACCAGATGGACCGACGACATCGTCAAGGTCGCGGGTAACCAGTGGATGCAAGCGGCAGGTTGTCGTGAGTTGTGGCGTTCTATGGGAGAGGCCATTGTTCAATAGTGGACGTCTTCCGGCTGATGATGTGATTCTTTAGAAGTATTTGTCTGTTTGTATTTATTGTACGAGCTATGTTTTATGGTGCACTTGTCTTACACGCGAACGAAAACGCAGGCAGGGCATAAATAAATATAAGTTAGTTTAGATGGATAAATAATAAAAGCGAAGTAATAAAATAAATACATACTCGTACCCTCGTTAGTACAGTTGACATGTCGGTCCAACCTAGGACAATATTATCAGAGTATACAAACATTGTAATATATCAGTACACGGGATAAGATGATATATTGTATAGAAAAGCTATGTAATTTGTACTCAACGTGGACGCATTTGTGAGAGGTAGCACAGTTTGTGAAAATACTAGGAGTACGAAGAAATTGATACGTCATTGTATAATAATTGACTTCTCATCATCATCTGCCTAGCTTTTTCCCAGCTATGATGGGGTAGGCTTACAGTCCATGGGACCAGGGGCAGCAGACTCGGGGACGTTTGTTGCCCCCCACATACATCAGGACCCTCTTAAACGTCCGGGAGGGAGTCTAACATCTCACTCTACACCTTAGTCAAAATACAGCTTGGCCATTTCGTTACCACAATAACTATTGTATTTAACAGAAAATAATTGAACAGCCAATACATTTTTCACCTAATGCCCCCATGTGACGATAGCGAAAAGGCCAAGTCACATTTTTGACTAGGGTGTGGAGTTTGTGAGGTTAGGATTTGTAGAGTTAGAAGCTTGGGTCTACATGAGATCTGACAACTTTTTGACAGTGCGAGCTATGGTCTCGTCTTGGCAACATCCTACTATCCTACTATATAATATAATAATATTATAAATGTGAAAGTTTGTGAAGATGTTTGGATGTTTGTTACTAATCACGCGCAAACCGTTGAACAGATTTGCATGAAAATTGGCACATAGATAGACCATTTCCTGGATTAACATATAGGATACTTTTTATCCCGGTAATATGTTCCCTTGGGATAATCGTTCTTTTTACGCGGGCGAAGCCGCGGGCAGAAGCTGGTTTTACATAAAAATGTTTTTGGTGATATATCACTTCTTTTTGTAAATTACTTAGGATAATATTTTTTTATTTTGTTCATTTTTTCTAGTTTTAGAATCTATTTGTTGTTTGTGTATTAATACTAGCTTACATTCCAAATTTCTGCTTTCTCGGACTTCAGGAAGTACCCTAAAATTTTGATGACCATCAGTGATTGAGTTAGTGACGAAATCGGGGTATTTTAGATAAGAATGAAATCTAAAGTATAAGAGCTATGCAATTGAAACTTTACATGTTTAGTACGTTTACTATAGACAACATATCCTGAGAATTTTGTTTATCTGGTATAATTCAACCACAAGTTATGAAGGTTCAAAAAAACAACTAAGCACTTCGAGAAAAGGTAGGTAGTGCCCTTGCGCTTCGCTTGGCTCGACTTGGCGGGGGCACGCCCCAGATACTACCCAACAACCTAAGTAATATTCAGCACGAATTATTGCTAGGAAACGAATTTAAAACGTAAAACAACTTTGTTCTTTGACGTGTCCGTAACAAAAAAGATATGCTCCGGGACAAAAATAACGATTGCAATGATGAAAAGAACTTTAAGTGGCTTCTTTAAGTGTATCTGTACCTGTCGTGCTAGAAATAGCTTAGAAACTTTCCGTCCGATCCAGAAAGTCGTTCAAGTAGTAGATATTAGCTATTACGCTAACTGTTACGCTTCCCCGCCCTCCTGTCACTCGTAGCATCGGGCTACGCCACGTTGCTACGCCGTAGCATCAACATCGACAATTGAGACCTCCATCCAATAAAGCAACAAAACAACCCTAATTACCTACGCGACGGAAGATTTTAAACTACCTATTTAATGGTATTATTACTAAAGGTAATTTAAAAAGCGTATAAATCGTGGTAGTAATTAAAAAAGCATTATAGTAAAGTCTGAAATCGACACTCCGCCTTGACCAAGTATCTTCAATACTCGTGCTTTCTCTAAATGAGAAGAGACCTTAATAACCCTGGAGTGTGATAAAAATAAGCTTGTATTATAATTGGCTATATTTTGAAAAAAAAAATAGGGATCCTTGAGAAAATAAACGCAGACTAAGTCGTGGTTAAACTGCTAGTTTATACAAGGTGTAACGTTAAACACGCAAACCCTCAGACACCCCAAATGATTTTTAATTCAATTAACCTATTTATGAAAGAAAAAAATCATTAAAAAAATTTTTAGATTTTATGTGCTGTTTTAGTTTTATCAAGACTCGTGTTTACATTAAAATAAGAACTATTATTATCACGCGTATGAGAAAATTTACATTGGACGACAACCATTTGTGTTTGTTTACCTATTTTGGCAGGTTTGCGCACGTGATGGCTTGACTTATTAATAAATAGACAGGGCAACATGTATAATGAAGATTTTTTGAAAAATGTGACCTATATTATAAATTGGTTCAAATGATTCTGCTCGTTATTCTAATCAAACTATTTTCAGGTTTTGCGTATTTGACGTTACACCTTGTATATATTTTCAAGAGCTGTGAATTTTGTGAATAATTAAATAAATATGTATTGCCTTCTCCAATTCCTTTCCTACTCTTTGTACCCGGACTCAAGCAAGTCAGGTTACACATGTTTAGTGATAAATGGTGTAACAATGGGGCTTCATTAGCGTCCCGAGACACATTAATTAATTCCACGTCAGAGACTACACTCAGATGTGTACGCTACGGAACCCTCCATCTTTTATTGTGACAGATATTCGAAGTACTCTTGGAAAAGAAGTCGATCTGTCGAATATTTCTTTTTTTGCTGATATCACAGGTCTATGCACCCGGCAACCTTTTGGCAGGAAAGGGTCACAAGGTGGCAAAATAAACTAAAGGCGGGCCGCACTTGTGATATTAACCCTAGAAGCCCAATATACCTACCTATGTATAATTTTTCATATTCCATAGATAAAATGAACATGTTATTAAAATTGAATAAAACATACAGAATTTAATTTGTACACGTAATAATCGTGTGGCGTCGGATGTCCGTGTGACGTCGGTGTCCGTGTGGCGTCGGACGTAAAGAATAGCACGAATAGTGTCGTAAGAGGCGACAAAGGGATTTACCAGAGAATGGGCAGCATCGTTCTCTGTGCCTTTATAACAACCATCCTGCGATCGCCAATCCGCCTGCCAAGCGTGGTGATTATGGTAAAACCCCCCCTTGGGGAGACCTATGGCCCAGCAGTAGGCGGCTAAAGGTTGTCATGATGATGATGAAATAAAATTTTAGAAACCATTAATGTACAGACACACAGAAAAGTGTTGATGAAGAGATGGTCTTTCTTTTATAAAAAAACTTGCTTTTGCCCGCGACTTCGTACGCGTGGATGTCGGTTATATCGGAAACAGATGAAGTCGCTTACTAAAAAGTACCCTATGTCCTTTCCTAGAGTTCAAACTATCCTCATGCAAAATTTCATTAAAATCGTTTCAGCCGTTTCAGCGTCAAAGCGTAACAGACAGAGTTACTTTCGCATTTTTAATATTAGTATTGTTAATAATTTTTATATTTTTATTATGTTCGTCAAAAATCTTTGCTTAATTAGATTTTTATGTACATAAAGTCTACCTGGTTTCAAATTAACAGTGTTACCTAACAAAGGGTGCCTGAGGCCAAACAAGACTACTTTTTATTAATCACCTTTGTTTTCAGTAATATAATTTTGTTTTCAATTTATTACTCCTACAAACAGTTGTAAAAACATTAATTTCAACTAAAACAAAGTACTGAAACTGAGTAAGCATGAATATTACAATTTTAATTCACTCCTGAATTCGCGGAGCAAACTTTAATTAAGAAATAATTTTAGAGACAAAACTGGACGCCATCTGCAAGCGACTGTACTGATCCAATGTTTTAATATAAACTTAGAAATTTAATTAAATACTTCGTTTATAATTGTTTCTGTATAACTTGCGAACGCGATTATACTTATTTTAAGCTCTAGATAATGCGACAATATTTGGTACTGCGTCATCAACATTTCGCAATAAAGGACATTGCTCGGCGTCCACACATCGTTTGCATAAGAACCAATCTTGTACGTGAATTTCTTTCAATGTTCTAAATAAATGGGACTTTGCTGGACATGTCGCATGCCGAACGACCTATGGACCCGTAAACCTTAAAATTGGTGCCCTGAAATGACGAGACGGGGCCGCGGTAGACCACGAAAGAGATGGTGGGTTGACTTGAATAGCTTCCTTAAGAATTGGCAAGACATAGCTAAAAGTCGAGACCGATGGAAGGAATGGAGGGAGGCCTTTGCCTTGCAGTGGAACATTACAGGCTAAATATAATAATAATAATAATTCGATTTGAACAAATTAAAATCAAGGACACTTCTGATAATTGTAAAAATTCCAAAACACTTTCGGATTTTGAGGTTCTAATTAGGTCAATGGAAACATACCGGTAACTTGCGTGTGCGACATGCTAGTGACAAAATAAGGCGACTGTCATTACTCTTAAATGTCAAAGTGTCATCTGTCAATTCATCGATTGTCAGTGTCGACTAGAAAGAAACCTTATTCACATATTACTAATCTGTGCCTTATTCATAGATCAAGCGCTAAGAGTGCTGAGTTAAAGTTGCCTATTCAAATCTTCTTAGACAAAAATATAATGACGCTAGGGAATAAGTGAACTACTCTCCCCGTGTCTCTCTGCTTGCCCATGATGATGAACTACTGTCTAATTTTCCCTTACGGTTAAAAGTTACGAGAACTGCCATTCCAAACATCTCATGTAAATATTGTGGAACTGCCCGATTCAATTATGAAAGTATCTCAAAACACGTAATGAAGTTACAAAGACGACGCGCCTAGAGATAAAAAAAAATGTAAGTAACAAAAATAACATGATTAAAGAAACGAACACACTTGACAGCTTAATCTTTTATTTTTATAACTTGGTTTACAAGACCCGGCAAACATTGCGTTGCCACATAACTTGTTTGTTAAAAACAAATACAAAAATAGTCCACCACTTATTCTCAGACTTACTTATTATACACAAAAAAAAAGATAAAAAATCGGTCAAGCCGATTCGGAGGAGTTGGATAACAAACAGTGGACATGAGATTTTTATATATTAGAAGAAAGATTGTACAGTCACAAGCTTGTGGAGCTTTCCACATTGGATTTGTAACGCTCTTATTACAATGGTCATAGAGGTTAAGTCTACTTTTGACTGTATTCAAAATTCATACTTTTCCCATTCTCCATATATGTCACCATAACCCCAACCCCTGGTCCGACGGCTAGGGACGCGGCGAAGTTATCTAATACATAAATACCTGTTATTCCTTCGTTATGATTGAAACTCAGCACACAATACAGGTATAAATCAACACAGAGAACCTTTTAACTCATTCAAATAAATTCAATTGAAAATTACTTGACTGCCTAACAGCCAGTAAGTTACAATTCCACAAAGTAATTTTAACACTACACCATTGGATAACAACCTTTAGTGTCTCAGTAATAAGCGTTACCTGAAGTGAATGTGTGACTTGGTAGAATTTATCCTCGGATTAAATCGGAATGGCTGGAGGAAGTCGTCCAAACGGAAAGTATTAGATTATACACGAATCAATAAGAGCTCAGTTTGCTCACTGGGTTCACAGTTAGGCAGGTTTTAAGCTTGAATTAACAGTACTCCGTGATTAGGTGCCATTTTCACGGTTACTGGGGCTTTGTAAGCGTTTTTAAGCGCGTATGTATGGAGATATTTGTATGAGGGTTGTATGAGATGTGGGTCACCCCTTTTAGGTTCATTTTATCACGTAAACACGTTTGGGAGAATATGTAGGAATCGTGAACAAAGGTTGGAAGATGAAGCAGATTGAAGGTCACGTCATTATTGCGTTCTTTTAGAAAAATCTTTTATATCTATATATATAGGTATGTAGATTGGGATGAAGTTCCCTAACTCGGCTTACGGGTAGTGCGAAATAGTAGAAATCGTCACGTAACGAAATGCGTGTGTGTATGTGTGCGTGTATCGAGCCGCTGCTGCGCGCACTCGCCTGCTCGTGAATTTTTTTTTTTTGTACAGACACGTACCTACGTGTGACGTGCGATATTTGTATAAGCTGTGATACTTATTAAGTAAGTGTGTGTAAGTGGTCACCTCTACCTAAAGACCCTTGCAGACAGTAGCGTGCCTTCCATTAAAGCCGAAAAGCCCGGCTTGCTATGAATAACGCGAGACGATAAAAAAAAGAAGATACCTTTAAATAGGTATTGAGAATTTATCGGGATTATATTCTTAAATCTGTTGGGCTTGCCCTAACTTTGACCCTAGGCACGCCACTGCTTGCAGATGTAATGTTATCCCAGAAATCAAGATGAAATGACTCACCCTTCAACCGGAACATATAGCAACACTGCTTCGCGGTAGAAGCTCCTTCACAAATAACTCTACATCTATACATACAATACATACATAAGTATAAATAATAAAATTTTAAGTATCTGTTTGTAATGTCAAAATAACGGCTTTTCACTGAATGCATAATAAAATATCTATACTTCTATCATCATCATTCATCATTTCAGCCTAAAGACGTCCACTGCTGGACATAGGCCTCCCCAAGGGGGGTATTGCCATAATCGCTACGCTTGGCAGGCGGATTGGCGATCGCAGTATGGTTGTTACAAAGGCACAGAGAACGCTGCTGCCCATTCTCTGGTAAGTCCCTTAGTCGCCTCTTACGACACCCACGGGAAGATATGGGATGGTGCTATTCTTTACGTCCGACACCATACGGACTTCTATACTTATACTTATACTTATTACTTACATATTATATATTTTATATGCTGAAGAGTTTGTTTGTTTGGTTGAACGCGCTAATCTCAGGATCTACTGGTACGAATTGTAATATTCTTTTTGTGTAGGATAGTCCATTTATCGAGGAAGGCTATAGGCCCATGCGAAGCCGGGTCGGGTCGCTAGTAATATTATAAAGCTGAAGAGTTTGTTTGTTTGTTTGTTTTGTTGAACGCGCTAATCTCAGGATCTACTGGGTCGAATTGAAAAATTCTTTTTGTGTTGGAAATTCCATTTATCGAGGAAGGCTATAGCCTATAGGCTCTGCGAAGCCGGGTCGGGTCGCTAGTAATATTATAAAGCTGAAGAGTTTGTTTGTTTGTTTGTTTTGTTGAACGCGCTAATCTCAGGATCTACTGGTTCGAATTGAAAAATTCTTTTTGTGTTGGAAATTCCATTTATCGAGGAAGGCTATAGGGTCTGCGAAGCCGGGCCGGGTCGCTAGTACGGTATTTGCGGGAAACAAAACTTTCTTTTAATTTGTTGTCTGTCTATGTATATTCAGGCTAATGCCTCACTGACAGAATCGGTCGGGAAACAAAATCGGTTTAGTTGTTTCGCAGATTACTGCGAAACAACTAAACCGATTTTGACCTGACTTTCACTGACAGTTAACTGATGTTATATGATAACTAGCTGACCCGACAGACGTTGTCCTGTCCCGATCGACCTAATGGGGGATGAAAAAGGGGTGAAAAAAGGGGATGAAAAATAGATGTTGGCCTATTCTCAGACCTACCCAATATGCACAAAAAATTTCATCAGAATCGGTCAAGCCGTTTCGGAGCAGTACGGGAACGAAAACTGTGACACGAGAATTTTATATGTTAGATTATATACCTACTTATGATTTTATTTTAGAAAAAGTACTCGATTTCTCTGCAATTAAAAAACCTATGAAAATTGTCAACAAAATCCTATATACAGTTAACTATACTCAGTTCACAATAAGATTAGACATTTACACAAACCTTTTTTTAAATCCCTTCAACCGATTAAGACTTCTATTCCGTTGGCTTAAGGATGACATTATAGGCAAATAAGTGGTTACAATAACTACTGATTTTTGCAGCTGCCATTTGTCATGCCACCAACGCAATATAAGCCAAAATCGGTTGAACGGGCTGTAAAAAAGGTTTGTGTATATGTCTAATCTTATTGTGAACGGAGTATAATTACTAATACGAATAGTTATATAATATTTATTTTGTTTTTATTTTATAGAGTATCGTGTGACCTCCAGATATCAAATTATAATCCAGCAAAATTTTTATCAAAATCGATTTGATGATTCACCAGTAAACGAAAATCATGCCACACTTATGTGTTAATATATTTTAATTACTACAACGGTGTTGGTAATTAATACTTATAGCATTAATTACAAGATAGGCCTCAATCAAAATAATAATAAATTTGGGTATTTCCAATTTAATAATCAATCACCGCTTTGATATAATTGTGTCTATTCATGATGCAGTGTTCATTATTGAAACAATGACGTCTAAGCATATGGACTGTGATCCCAAAGTCGTGCAAACTACGTCATTTTATTTTATCTTGGTGTAATTTTAAGAATAAATAAACGAAAATGTTTTTTTTTCTGGGATAAGCCCGCCACTCTGTTTTCGGACCACTGCAACTCCTGTAAACCAGAATCAACATTTGGGACTACCATAAAGGCAATGGAACTCGACGAGTCCTGGAGAAATGCTACAACGGTCTTTTATCCCGCAATGAAAGATCAGTGAAACGGCGTTCTGCTGAACCTGTAGGTTTAAGTTTGTCCTTAAATTACCAAGATCCAATCCAGCCTGTCTCTTTGCTGCCCTGCCCCAGCGAAAGCTCAGCATGATATGATTGTAATTTATGTGTACAATTTTGCATGCCCATGTGACGACAGAGCATGGAGAACATTGCCAAAACATTTAATAATAACATCTAAACCCCTTACCCATGTTGGCAAATAATTAAATGACTTGAATGATTTGACGTCCTGGTTGATTCGTACCCAGGTGATGCCCTTAGCGTGTAGTCGCTTAGTTTTCGCTTGTCAATTTAAATTCTCTTTAAGGCACCACAGGAAAATCCGGTTAAGGACCCAAATATCTCCTTTTATTTTTGGTCCGGGGTGGTAAATCCTCAAGTATGTCCTCCGCCCTAGGGCGGGCGGAGAGGTCTGTCAGACTCTTACTGACTAAAACCCACTCCGGTGTTCCATCTCACCTTTGTCGGGGGTCCCGGGAACTAGAGATACTTCCGCGAACCCGACTATCTCCTTTTTTTTTTTTTTTTTGATACGGGGTGGAAAATCCTCATGGATGTCCTCCGCCCTGGGGCGGGCGGAGGGGTCTGTCAGACTCTTACTGACTAAAAACCACCCCGGTGTTCCATCTCACACCTACGTCGGGGGTCGCGGGAACTGGAGATACTTCCGCGACCCCCGGCTGGTGCCGGCCCGCTGCAGCGGGCCACTTCTCGGGTCAGGGGGGGGAGTGAGGTGTTAGACTCCCCCCCGGACGTCTTAGAGGGGCGCGCGTGGAACACTACGCGCCGCCACCTCGGGTCCTGGTGTATGTGGGGGGCGACAGACGTCCCCGAGTCTGTCGCCCCTGGACCCATTTAGGGGGGCCGGAAGAGGGCGTTGTCCGCCCTTCGCCGACGCCCGGTGCGCCTGCTGCGGGCAGGGTGGGAGGTTGAGATCTCCCTTTCCCTTTCCGCAGCCTCCTTCTGCGACATGACACTTTCGCAGAAGGAAACCACCGCGTCCCAGGACTCTGCGCTGTCGACCATCGACTCTACCACGGCCGACAGCGACAGGTCACTGCCTACTTCTGAGACGAGGGCACGGCGCGGCCCCTCCCAAGCGGCACATTCCGCCAGCGTATGCCGCGCCGTGTCCTCCCGGCAGTCGACGCAGTGGTGACACCGGGCGTCCGGCTCCCTGTTTATGCGACACAGGTACTTCCCGAAGCAACCATGCCCCGAGAGCACCTGCGTCACCCGAAACGACAGGGAGCCGTGCCTTCTCCCGAGCCAGCGCTCGAGCACTGGCCGGACCGCCTCGATGATGGCGAGGCCGGCGGTAGGGCGCGAAAGCCTGTCCCGCCATTCCGCCACCAGGACCTCGCGAATCTGAAACCGACGCAGCTCCATGTGTCGCTGCATCGGTCGCTCGCCCCGCGCCCGCGCTTCCTCGCGCCACCGATACAGTGACGCGAGTACCTTCGCCTCCAGGTCCCAGGGCGGGGATCCGGCCAGTGCACAAGCCGCCTCGTAGGAGATCGTGCGATATCCCCTGATGACTCTGACGGCCATCGCTCGTTGCGGCTTTCGCAGAACGGCGATGCTTCCGGCCGTCAGGTCTGCCGCCCAGATCGGGGCCCCATAAAGGGCCATCGATCGCACGATCCCCACGTAGAGCCGCCTGCAGACGGCGCTCGGGCCCCCCAGATTGGGAAGCAGCGTTGACAACGCCCCAGCCGCGCCCAACAACTTGGGCGCCAGCCGCTGGAAATGAGGGCCAAAATCCCATCGGCTGTCGAGCACCAATCCAAGGTACTTCATGGTGGACTCGACAGCTATTCTGGCCCCTCCGACCACGATGTGTGATCCCAGCGGCGGCGCCCGCCGAGGACCGTGAAAAATCACGGCCTCCGACTTGTTGAGGGCCACCTCCAGGCCGAGGTGCCGGATGCGGCTCACCACCTGTGAGACCGCAGCCGTCGCCAGCAACGCTGCCTCCCTGTACGAGCTCCCCCGGGCCGTGACCAGCGTGTCGTCAGCGTAACACGTCAGGTCCACGCCCGGCTGGAGCTCGCCCCTCAGCACCCAGTCGTACCCGATGTTCCACAGGGGCGGTCCTAAGACGGAACCCACCCGACTATCTCCTAGGTTAACCTGCGAGATGAAAATGTGAAAAAATAATAGAACGTAAATGAGTAATATACCTTTTGTCTAATCCAGCATTGAAACTAGCAAATACGCATACCTTCTTAACTGTTATATATTCCTTTATCTATTCTAAAATAATGTGTAAATTTTTCGCTTATGAAGCATTGGTTTTAACGGGGGAAATAAAAATAAACGCATGAAGCTAAATCTGGGCTGTACAGACTGAGGATGGGGTAACTTTGGTATCCCCGAAGTATTCAAATAGTCCATGGTTCTAGCAGCTGTGTGAGTGGGCACCAAAGAGTACAATATATATACAGAGGTGGGCACTAGCATGAAATTTCGACGCAGTCTTACGTACTTTGTGGCACTAGTAAACAAGACTGCCACAGACACCGCTCCTTGGTCGCTCGCTATTCAAAAATATTTTAAAAAGAACTACACGTAAGTGGCCAATATTTGTCACCAAGGAGATTTGTATTGAAATTTGCCGTCAATCCTACTAATATTATAAATGCGAAAGTTTGTGAAGATGTTTGGATGTTTGTTACTCAATCACGCGTAAACCGCTGAACAGATTTGGATGAAAATTGGCACATAGGTAGACCAATTCCTGGATTAACACATAGGATACTTTATATCCCGGTAATGTGTTTCCTTAGGATAATCGTTCTTTTTACGCGGGCGAAGCCGCGGGCAGAAGCTAGTTCAAAATATTTTCTAGAAAAAAGAGAAGGTATTTATTTATTCAGTGACTAACATTTTTCGGAACGACCTAGGTATATAAAAAGCTAAGCTTCTGTAAACCTTTTTTAAGCAAAACTATGCTATGGAGATCATCCAATCTTACTGATAAATCTCACACACATCTGCTACGTAGCTTTGCACATGACTGGTGGAGAAGAGGTCTTAACAATATCTGACCTTCACCCTGGTCTATCAGCTCCATTTCAAACTTAGCTGACTAACTAATCTTTTTACCACCGTCATAATGACGTGTAGCTCGTACCACGATGCCGAGATAAAAGAGAGTCACGTATCAAAATAATTATTTATTTATTTTACAACTTATATCTAAATCCACAATTGAATACAAAACTAAATAATAATAAAATTGATCAATTCGGTTAAAGCCGGACCCATCCATTTCATACCAAGTTCCCTCCGTGCCTCGGAAAGCACGTAAAGCCGTTAATCCCGGCTGTCATTCGCAGATTTTTGGCAGTCGTTATGGGTAGTCTGAAGCCAGAAAGTCTGACAATCAGTCTTACCAAGGGGTATCGTGTTACGCAGTAACTGGGTTGTGGAGGTCCGATAGGCAGTCGCTCCATGTTATTCAACTACACAGTTCGGAAAAGGTTAGGCAGATGATGATAATTATGTACAATTAATAAAAAACAATAAAAAAAACTCGTCCCCATCGCTGTCAATGGGACAAGAGTGGCCATAATAGTGACAGCATTGCCACATTGTACGGCAACGCTGATGCTTTAGCCCAAGAAAATGTCAGCCCTCCAGTCACGTGAAGAATCAACCAGTCGCTTGGCGATGTGTCGAAAAACAAGAATTTCGCTTTCACGATGAATCGGCTGAACCTGATTTTAATGACATTTGGCATGCAGATAGCTTAAGGGCGTGTATTCGATTAGTGACGAAATTTTCATGTTTTTTCGTTTTTCCCAGAGGAATATCGTAATGATGTGAGCAGATTATTAGAAGAAAATTACAGTTTTAGAAAGATTAAGTCTCGATATAAGAACAACAGAGTAAAAGTATAATTTTGAATGATGGTCTTTTAAAGCGAAGACAATTCCTTCATAGTGTTTTACTAAAATCATCGTCAGAGTTAACTTTCAGGACGAATACAAATACAACAGTATGCCAAAATATTATGTTTTATGCGTTTTTCCAACCGGATATATAGTTTCAAAGTACAATACTGAGCCAGAATTACGAAAATATTACTATTAGGTATTCAATAGTAGATTATGCATCAAGGGGATAAAGTAGTGTCTTATGTAGCGGGCGCCGTATTGAATCCCGAGCAAAACGAAGGATTCTAGCGTTAACTCCTGAGCGGAGCGAGGGAGTTTGGAGGTAACTCCCGAGCAAAGCGAGGGAGTTCAGAGATCACTCCCGAGCAAAGCGAGGGAGTTAAGACAAGAATCCTGAGTGCAGCGTAGGATTCAAGGTCGCCCAAGACGAAGGCACCTGTATCCCCGAGGAGCATACTCTACTTTTCACACCATCTACGAGACAATAAAAACAATAGTAAGTACTAGAATTAAGAGTAGATTGTTGGTCATACTAATGGCTTCGAATTGAATGTACTCCGGAGTCAAATCACTACCGTCACTCAACATTTTTGTGAGAATTTGCTGATATGTAATTTGTTGTATAACAAAGCAAAGCAATTTTCAGTATTCGCGCCTCAGATTATGAAACAAAAGGCAGATAGACAGCGCGGAACACTGAGAGTGAAGCCTAAATAGCAAATACAAAGTCAAAAGCGAATACTTACCTACAACGCGCTTCGTGCTGTACTGACACGAGTCAGTATAGCGCATCGTGAAAAATAACAAATACAAATTCAAAAGCGAATACAATCACGAGATTGTAGGTAAGCATTCGCTTTTAAATTTGTATTTGCTTTTTGGCTTCACTCTTAGTGTTCCGACCGGTCTATCTGCCTTTTGTTTAATAATTTGAGATTCGCGCCTCTTTTTAATATGTCCTATTTTTCTTTTATTTATATTCTACTAGTGGTGGCCAGTTCGATCTTTGAACAATTTATTTTTTAGTGCAGTTCTCAGATAGAAAATGCAGATAGACTCCGCGGAACACAGAGTGAAGCCAAAAAAGCAAATACAAATTCAAAAGCGAATACCTACAATCTCGAGATTGTATTCGCTTTTGAATTTGTTTGTATTTGCATTGGTTTTTTTTTAACGATGCGGCGGTTCGTGCTGTACTCGTCTCGTGTCAGTACAGCACGAAGCGCGTTGTAGGTATTCGCTTTTGAATAATAAATAAAAATGTTTATTTCATCAACTTAAGTATACATTTTACATAAAACGTGTGTGGAACCACCTTTTAAGCAACAATATGCTTGTGTTAGGTGGTTCCGCTCTTCCAGTTTGCAATAACTAAGTATAAATGCTGTGAGATAAACAAAGGTAATCTAAAATAAGCATGCAGTGGATGATGGGTGAAATAACAACGCGCGCGGTGTAATAAGTGTGAGGTGTGTCAGCGTGTGTGTGTGTGTGAGTGTGTATTTGTGTGTGAGTTGGTATGTGAGGATGTCAGGAGTGTGTGTGAGTTATTTGTGCTTTGTCTGTTTTGGGGTCAGCCCTACGACTATGTCTTGGGGTCGGAAGACACTGTAATCAGTGTCTTCCACTGACTGTAGAAGACCCTAGTGATCGGTCACGTCACGTAGCAGTTTGTAATATTGACTCGACTTCTGCGTAGCTTTTGATTGCTAACCACTGTGTGAGGGTATTTCGACAGTCACGGTAATTCATTGGGTAAATACCTAATTCTTTGTTTAGAAAGTTATAAATGTGGGTCGACTGTCTATTATATTGTCTAGCAGCGAATTTGGTGTTAACCGGTGTGCGTGGAGCTACTCTGTTCTTCCTCCTAGCCACTGTCTTGGAAGGGACGAAGGAAAGTGACTTGTGCTTTTTCAGGGCTATCTGAAGGATATATAATTTCCTGACTGATAGGAGGTTTGAGTTTAAATAGAGACTTTCTGTGGGGTATCTGAGTGGCTTGAAGAACATGACTTTAAGAAGGGCCCTTTGTGCTCTTTCAAGTTCTAGAAATTTGGTCTTGGTCGCTCCACCCCAGACTGGTAAACAATACATTAGGATAGATTGACCCAGAGAGAGGTAAATTTGGTCGATCAGTTTTTTTGTTGCAACGTGCCGCAGTGTTTTAAACGTCCAGATCAATTTCCGAACTCTATTCATTATAAGCTCTACGTGGAGGTGCCATGATAGTCTTTGGTCCAACATTACTCCCAAGTATTTGGTGTGAGTTACTTTATTTATTGTTAGACAAGAGCAATCAGGGCGAGAAGGGTTGAGGCAGTTATGGATTTTGATCCGGAAATCCTGTGGCGGCTGGGTACGACTGGACATGGTAAAGCATATGAAATTTGTCTTTGAAATGTTCAATGTTAGAAGATGATGATCTAGCCAGGCAGCAATCAAAGTCAAGGCATGCTCAGCGGTTCGGGCAACGCTGTCCCAGGTTTCACCTGAGAAGACAATAGCAGTATCGTCAGCGTATGAGAAAAATTAAGCACCGTCGATCTTCATACTGCAGAGGTTATTAATGTAAATGAGGAACAGCGTTGGCCGAGCACACTACCCTGCCCGACCCCGTATGTGACAGATATCTCAGAACTGATGGCTTCCCCTATCCTCACCACATACTTGCGCTCACTCAGTATTGTATTGTATTACATTATCATTATACAAAGTCATTAAACAAAGTCAAAAGCGAATACTTACCTACAACGCGCTTCGTGCTGTACTGACACGAGTCAGTATAGCGCATCGTGAAAAATAACAAATACAAATTCAAAAGCGAATACAATCACGAGATTGTAGGTAAGTATTCGCTTTTAAATTTGTATTTGCTTTTTTGGCTTCACTCTCAGTGTTCTGCGCGGTCTATCTGCCTTTTGTTTCATAATCTGAGGCAGATCTTATTAATGGTGAATGTTTGTATGCGATTTCTACTTTATGTTCCAAATTCAAATCTCATTATTGACCAGCGGGGTCATAATGAAATTCAGTACAATATTATTGCCCTGCTAGACCTCAGGTCTTAAATGACTTACTTTAGGTTAGGTTTGCATGACATATAATTTGACATTGTCGAACAGGTGGTGTGAAAAAACAATTTTAGTAAAGTACAAAATCAGTTCACTCTAACAATTTTTTTTCACCAGTATTTGAATAAAAACATTAGGTACTGATATATTTTTTTTATGAAAATAAAGGTTACGCCCAATATACAGATTTTTTTCAAATTCAAATTAATTTATTTGCTAGAATGTAGGTACAAATGAAGAACTTAAGACTATCGTGGCCCAATTACATTCTACCATAACATGTGTGCAAATATGTCATATTATTTTTTAAATAAAATAAAATTAAAATGTTGTTAAATAAAATAAAATTAAATTAAAATTAGTTGGCGTCAAAATAGTGAAATTAAAAATGTATTAAAATGTCAAATTATGAATACAATGCAATATCATTCTCCATATAATTTCACGATCACGATTCATTAAGCTTAACTCATTTATTTTAGACAATTATTTAAAAAAAAAACACTATAAATCCTCGTAGGTACGCAATCGTTTGCTGATCAATTTCAATGATTCGTGCTCATAGTTCCGCGCTCACGCACACAAACAGACCATTGTATTGTACTAGTGTGCATCAATGCTGCCACGATGTTCAAGCAATCATATATAGCAGTTGTGATTTTGAGTCGCGGTAAATCAAATACGCGCCCTTATGCCATAACATCGACAATTTTTAACCCGCGACTTTGTCCGCTTCCGCGGTAACCGACATTCACGCGGACGAAGTCGCGGGCAAAAGCTATAGTTTATTAATTTATCTTTCTTCTTCAAGATATATCTACATGGTAAAAATTTAAACTTTTTAAAAGACAGAATAGTAAGAACTTGAACGTTACCCCTAAACGATTGTGAAAACAAATTTAATAAACGCATTTTGCTCCGACTTGCGCCGAAATGCAACAAAGAAAGTCTGACTTTGTTAAATCCTGTTTTAAAACGGCGTCATGTAAGTTATAAGCGATTAGCGGAGTAGAAATATATTCATATACTTTTGATAGTCATTTACAAAAGATAAAAGATTTTTATCTAGTTTCTCCTTTCAAAATGTGGTGTCGTTCTTTTATTGAATTTTTTTTTTACATCATATTGAAATTTTAAGCTCTATCTATATACTCTAAAATAATTAAAGCAAATCTGCCAAGCGTGGGGATTATGGCAACCCCTCCCTTCTATGGGAGAGACCTTTGTTCAACAGTGGCCATGTGTGTTTTTATTGTTTTCAATAATACAGGGAAATATCATACCCTCTTAGATTAATTAGATTAATGTTAAGTATAACCAACTAATGAAACACCCACACAAACAAATAAGGCAGTTTGTTTTCAGCCTCTCCTAAATTACACACATTGACCCACTAATCTCTAATTATAAAACATAATATTCTGCCGATCGAATTTCGGTCACGGTGGCCAATCTCAGTCGAAAGTAGCCAAGTACGCAGGAGATATTATAGTGCACAAGTGTGTGCGCAAACACAGATGCACTCCCTCTTCCCTTAATCTCACAGTACGTTGGGGCGGCAATCCGACACGAGCGGAGAAAGATCAAACGCATGACCAACGGTTCTACGTGCTTTACGAAGCACGGGGGTGTTACACCACCAACTTCCAAACTCCAAGCTCCTACTGAAAAAATCCTAATGGAAAAACTCAATAGTAATTTTGTACCCAACCTGGGTATCGAATGCAGTACCCTCTGTCTGTGGTAGAAATGGGGTGGTACTATTTGCGGCCGGCTCCACACGGCTTATTCTACCACCTTAGGGTTAGAATGGTCAAAAATGCAGAAGTGGCTCAGCCGCTTAGCTCCAGATCCCCTCTATTGTTGGTGAACCATTTGGGTTAGGTTAGGTTAGAACTGTGACCATTAAAGCGCAAAGGCGAGCGTGCCACGGCAGCGGCCGCCGAGCTCCAGATCCCTTCTATTGTTGGTGAATCATTTAGGTTAGGTTAGAACTGTGCCACCGTAAGAAAAAGAAAAATATTCCAGCCGTTTCACGAAGCAAGCCCTCCGACTGTCCAAAAAACAGCTACGTGTGGTCACAGCCGCCATAACTGGCCATGGGTCTTTCAATAAACATCTTTTTGTCATAGAAGTTACAGACTTTGAGCTTGCATGGGGGCAAACGAGACAGCAGCCCATGAGCTTCTGAACTGCCCTGAGGTCGCTTCATACAGGGCAAAGTACTTCGGTAACCCAGATAACCTACGGGAGATCGCCACCGACGTCAAGGCGCTGCTGGCCTTTCTTGGGGAGCTCGGGTGGATCGAATGATTTACTTCCCACCTGTACGCAAAATTCGCGCTGAGACGTGGAGTTGCGGACACCAGCCCGTCGTCATACTACTACTACATCATAAAAGAAAGTCGTGTGCAAAGAACAATGGCAGCCACCCATACATTGTTTTAGTTGAGATTAAATTCCTACGTCTTTAAATGAAAAATATCTTATTTAATTCAGCATCACCTTCTGAATTAGTTTGTGCAAGATTTTTTGTTCAAGAAGGCCGAGAATAATAGATATTCAGTCATGAACTTTTGTAGGTTATGTCTGTGGTAACTTTTATATTCCAAATTGAGGAAGTAAAAAGGCAATATCGCATTAGTATTTTCTTTACCTAGTTAATTCAGAATGAAATGTCTTGTAAAAATATTACTTAACGTTGGTAATCCCAGTGGTTATAAATACTCTTTGGCCTTACCTTATGTATACAATAGGTATCTACTACATGTATACATCGATCATATCGTTTTTACTCTGTGCACAGATCTGTCTATGACTCTGTGTCAATTACCAAGCAATTATTTTTAGATTTGGGTTACTAGTCTTTTTGCTAGTCATTAATCGAAACTAATTGATTTATTTTTATAACACAGTATTTTTACATACCTGCAAGAAACCTACACTTGGAAATAAACTGTATACATTTACTTACTCCGTTTAATTGTAATAACAAACTAAAACTGATTACAATACTTTAAATGCTTTAAGTACTTACTGTCACTTGGCAGAATAAATATAAAATGGCAACACTAAACGTTAATGAAAAGTCAAATAAGTTTTCATTTAACATAATTTTTTTATCCGGCCCTAACTGGTTAATGTGATACTTTGAAAAATCGTAGAAAAATAATGTAAATTCTTTCTTAGGTAAGTCACTTTTAGACGCTCAAATTTAAGTCAACTACGTTTTCGCCATTGTTCTTTCACGTTTATTTTTTCTATTTTATTAAGGTTTACCAACAGTTGTTACAGATATTTTTGTCTTAAATCTAACTGCACAACCTATTACAGGCAAACACCACATGCTCTTTGAAAGCTCTTTGAAATTTTTAAAGACTTAAAGTACTTAAATTCTAGATAATTATTTTAAAAACAATACTATACACACTATGCACACAGACGGCTTCCACACTGTCCTGCGGCGCCGCATCGCTTCGCTAATGTTTCGCACGCGTGGGAGCGCCAGCACCATCCTGAGCGTGCTCAGCCACAAGCTGGACAGCCCCCTCCTGGTGCACTGGGTTCAAACACAAGTGCGTGTGCCCGGGGCACCAGTGGCCGGCAAATACTTAAATTAGTTTTTTTTCAAATGTAACTAACATAGTTTTAAGTCATTGTACTAACAATATTCTAATGGGAATACGGGGTTTGGCACAGAATTGGTTTCATTCTTACCTTTCAAACCGACTGCAACGAATAAAAGCTAAAGAAGGTGAAGCGATAAGCGAGTATGCTGAAGTCCACTATGGTGTACCGCAGGGAAGTGTGCTCGGACCAACTCTCTTCTTAGTCTACATCAACGACCTTTGTGATTTAGCAGTAGAGAATGCAAAGGTACTTACTTTCGCGGATGACACCGCTATTGTATTCCATAGTAAAAATTGGACTGAGGTCGTTGATGCAACTCAGAGGGGTCTAGCTGAAGTAATGGACTGGCTGCAGCGAAATCTACTAACTTTAAAGGCTAGCAAGACTAAATACATAGCATTCAAAACATCCAAGCGGTATGAAACTGAAAAGCCCCTCCAAGTCAAACTCCACTCCTGCAGGAACCCTAGCAGTAACACTTGCCAATGTGTCGAGATTGAACAGGTTGACTACATTAAATACCTTGGCGTTTTGATAGACAATAAATTATCCTGGATCAAACAAATAGATGCTGTCTCTGCTGGGATCCGGAAATTAATGTTCATTTTTAAAAAACTTAGGAACATAGCTGACCACAGTACCCTTAGGTGTGTGTACTTTGCACTGTGCCAATCTATCTTAAATTACTGTATAGGGATATGGGGTACAGCAGCAAAGAGCCACTTGATAAAACTTGAACGAACTCAAAGGGGCATCCTCAAGGTTGCTTTTGGAAAGCCTTATCGATATCCCACCGACAGTCTGTACCAAGAATGTAGCGTTCTTAGGGTTAGACAACTTTTTGTGCTGTCTATAGCATTACGCTTTCATCGACAGGCACTGTTCACCCAAATTGAATCATCAAGATCATGCAGACAGATTAAATGGGACATACCCTCGACTCGTACAAAGTTCGCCCAAAGATCCCCTAGATACGTCGGTCCTTATATCTACCAAAAACTAAACAAAATCCTGGACTTACTCGGTTGCTCCAAACATAGTTGTAAAATTAAAATTATAAAGTGGCTATCAGCTCTGGACTATGTCAAGACTGAAGCTCTCCTGATTCCCTTGTTATAAATCCCCTGCATTAACTCACCCACACACAACACATCCTACACATAAACATACGCAAACACACCCTTACAGTCATAGAATCATATCACTTTACATTCACCCACAATGACCCACATCACACACATTATAACACAATCATAATAACTCATACACATATCAAACATCCACACACATATACACCACACATACTTACAGCTTTTAATCTTATACCTAAGTTAAGTTTGAATTAGTAACTACTTAAGTTGCGACACCTTTGCTTAATATTATTATGTTAGCTAATCAAAACCCAACTGTAAACCACTATGTGCACTTTATGTCTCACCAACTACGAGGATACTAGACCCCACGACACAGGGTATCCTAGTGTGGGGTCTAGGGCTACTCCCATTGCACACAACACATACTCTGCTTTATAAGCCAATCTTTGTTTTTTTAGATTTATTTTGTGCTTACTAATTCTGTAAACTTGTGCTTAATAAATTCTTAAATTCTTTAAATTCTTTAAATATTATGGACAGAAATCATGGCTGAAATAAAAAGTTGTTATTTTTTTATACTAATTACATCTGTAAACGTCGAAATTGAGTCTGCGTGGACGTTAACCAGATCGCTGCGTTCGTTTATGAGTTTGCACATGCGGGTATAGGTGAGTTAGAACCAAACACTGTACGGCGAAGAGGTGGAGCTAAGGGCGTTATAGGTTTGCGAGGTGGTCTACGGGGTACTCTGAAATTGAATCTACATACCAATTGTGGGCAGTCAGTTGTGTGTTATTGAGCAGTTTAAATGCGAATCTCAAATCCAAGAGCTCCCTTCGAGCTTCCAGGGTACCTACTCATTTATAGTTCTAGTCGTTTCGGCTGTGCGTCAGTCAGTCAGGTTCTACTTTTATATAATTATCATCATCATCATCAGCCGAAAGACGTCCACTGTTGAACATAGGCCTCCCCCATAGAACGTCACAACTATATTTAAATAGGTAATTAAAACAGTCCTTCTGTAATTATATTTGTAGCATGTAAGTTTACTGATATAGCAGTATTGTGGTAGTAATATGTGAAATCGGAACAGTCGTCGAATTCTGCGGTGAATGTAGCGATATCAAATTATATAAACACACATACAATGAGATGCTTGCTGCACAATCTAATATTCAGTTACTGTTTGCAGAGGTTCCTGTAATTCTATTCTCTGAGTGTTCACCTCTGATTCCGCGGTGAAAACTGTAGGTATAAGTTATTCGGTAACTCGATGAAAACTAGCGAATACCAAATACTTTTCACTTTAGGTAAGTGAAATCGGAAATAAGATAGGATTTGAATTCGCGGTGATTTTTAATACAATGTTTTGATAAATCGATACGTTTTTGACTACTTTTTGTAATATTAGCTGAACTTATTATTTTTGGTAAAGCACTACAGAATAGTCCGATTAAGCAGCCAACAACCTCAAAGGTTGGCCTGCGAGATGCCATTCAGAAAAAAATTAAAAAATGATTGAGCCCACTTGTTGCTGAGATAAAATATAATCTATGTTACTCAGGAATAATGTAGCATTCTATTAGTGAAATAATTATTAAAATCGGACTAGTAGTTTTCAAGTAAAATCGTAACAAGAAAACAAGCAAATCTTTCCTCTTAAGGCCGCGATTAAGGCTAGGCTACAAGACAATAGGTCATGGGTCGAGGAATTACCGACAGCGTTGTTGGGACTTCGGGCGGCCTGTAAGGATGACGGAAACGTAAGCTCAGCAGAATTAGTATTAGGACAGACATTACGGTTACCAGGCGATTTTTATTGCGAAAACAACTCGACACAAGTAGAACATTTACCTACGTACGTAAGCAAACTCCGAAGCATAATAAGCAGTATGCGGCCACAGGCAAGGGAGAGCAGCGATTCGCGGAAAATATTTATTCATAAAGACTTAAATACGTGCTCTCATGTTTTCATAAGGAACGATATGGTAAAGAGTCCACTAACCCCATCATATAACGGCCCACACAAAGTAATCAGTAGGGATAAGAAAACCTTTAAGATACAAATAGGCGACCGTCAAGCAACCATTTCCATAGACAGATTAAAACCAGCGTATACGTACGACGAGGAAAAACCGCCAGAAAACAAACGTACCGAAAATGAATATAAACCAAATGTAGAACCAAGCGAGCAGAAATCGCTACCGCCCATGGTTAAAACCACGCGCTGTGGTCGAGTAATTAAGCAACCGGTGCGATTTTTGCTCACATGACAATGTTCTTGTGTGTGTGGTTCTACATTTGGTTTATATTCATTTTCGGTACGTTTGTTTTCTGGCGGTTTTTCCTCGTCGTACGTATACGCTGGTTTTAATCTGTCTATGGAAATGGTTGCTTGACGGTCGCCTATTTGTATCTTAAAGGTTTTCTTATCCCTACTGATTACTTTGTGTGGGCCGTTATATGATGGGGTTAGTGGACTCTTTACCATATCGTTCCTTATGAAAACATGAGAGCACGTATTTAAGTCTTTATGAATAAATATTTTCCGCGAATCGCTGCTCTCCCTTGCCTGTGGCCGCATACTGCTTATTATGCTTCGGAGTTTGCTTACGTACGTAGGTAAATGTTCTACTTGTGTCGAGTTGTTTTCGCAATAAAAATCGCCTGGTAACCGTAATGTCTGTCCTAATACTAATTCTGCTGAGCTTACGTTTCCGTCATTCTTACAGGCCGCACGAAGTCCCAACAACGCTGTCGGTAATTCCTCGACCCATGACCTATTGTCCTGTAGCCTAGCCTTAATCGCGACCTTAAGTGAGCGATGCATTCTTTCGACCATACCGTTCGCCTGCGGGTGATACGCTGTTGTACGGGTCTTTTTAATGCCTAACAGGTTTAGCAGACTCTTGTATAGTTCGCTCTCAAACTGTCTACCCTGATCGCTAGTTATTGTAAGTGGGCACCCAAATCTGCATACCCAACCTTCGTAAACGGCTTTAGCTACTGTGTCCGCGGTGATATTGGTAACTGGGATTGCTTCGGGCCATCTCGTGAATCTATCTATCATAGTGACGCAGTATCTATAACCTTCTTGTGACGTTGGCAGTGCTCCGATTATGTCTACATGTAAATGTTCAAATCTATCTACTACCGGAAAACTACTTAATTTGGATACCGTATGTCGCTGTACTTTAACTTTCTGACAGTGAATGCATGCCCTGGCCCACCTGGTGACGTCCTTGTTCATGTCTGGCCAAAAGTAACGTTTCGTTATCATTTTCCGTGTGGCCCTAATTCCCGGGTGGCTTATGTTATGTACTGCGTCGAATGCTATTTTACGAAATTTGTGTGGGAGGTATGGCCTTACCTGGTTCTCTGAAATGTTACAATGAATTGCTTTGTTGCACAATGGTGAATGAATTAGTTTTAATACAGTGTTACCTTGCGATTCTGCTAACATACGCGCCATTTGTTCGTCTGTTTCCTGTGCCCGTGCGACTTCGTCGAAATCGACTTGCGTCGGGCAAAACACGGACTCGACCCGTGACAGCGCGTCAGCAACTTGGTTCTCGTTTCCGTTGACGTATTGTATGTCGCTCGTGAATTCGCTGATATACAATAGCTGCCTTGTGCGCCGTGGCGTCTCTCGGTCGGTACCTATTTTAGAGAAAGCATACGTTAACGGTTTGTGGTCTGTTAAAATAGTAATCTCTCGACCTTCAATCATGTTTCTAAAATGTGTTATGGCTAAATAGACTGCCAGCAGTTCCCTATCGTATGTGCTGTATTTTTGCTGGGCCTCTGATAGTCTCTTAGAAAAATAACCTAAGGGCCTCGCTTTTCCGGCGACTCCTTGCTGTAGCACTGCCCCCACGCATGTATTTGATGCGTCACACATTAGGGACAATCTACCTGTGGCCTCTGGGTGAGCCAGTGTGATGGCGCTTTGTAGGCTTACCTTACACTGCTCGAAAGCCGCCGTGGCCTTATCATCCCATGTTATTTTTGACTTATCCTTTTTCTTGGCCCCATGCAAAAACTTGTTTAACTCTGCCTGGTGCTCAGCCGCTTGCTGTATGTGTAACCTATAAAAATTTACCATTCCAAGAAATCGTCGTAGCTGTTCGACGGTTTCTGGCCGCGGGTAACATTGTATCGCCTCGACTTTATCTTTCAAGGGTTTTATTCCCTCTGGGCTGACGCTGTAACCTAAAAACTCTATTTCCGGCTTACCGAAACAACATTTTGACAGATTAATAGTAATTCCGAACTGTTCGAATCTGCTGAAAACGAGGCTCAAGTGTTTTCGGAGTATTTCGGCGTTAGTACTTGCGATGATTACGTCATCTATATAACAGGATAGGTATGAACATTCCCCTTTCCGCTCGCCGCTTACGTATTCTAATCCCTGTAACACTGTGTTGTTCATGAACCTCTGGAATGTTTGCGCTGCATTACGCAAACCGAATGACATTCTCGGAAATTCGAACAGTCCGAATGGTGTAATAATTGCTGTTTTTTCTATGTCCTGCGGTGCTACGCGAATATTATGATAGGCCCTATTTATGTCTAGGCGTGCAAAAATTTTCTTACCTGCTAGTCCATAGGTGAAGTCCTGTAGTCTTGGGATCGGGTATCTGTCCGGCTTCGTGATCGCGTTGAGTGCACGATAGTCGCCACAGGGTCTGATCTGCCCATCCTTCTTAGGCACGACGTGCAGCGCGCTTGCCCATGGACTCTTTGATGGCCTACATATACCTAAATCTTGCATTAACCTAAATTCTTCTTGTACCATTTTATATCTATGCGGTGGCAACGGCCTAGCGCGGGAAAACACGGGTGGGCCTGTAGTTTCTATGTGATGGTATGTATTATGGGTAGGGGGTTCTTTGTACGAAATTGGTTTAGTTATTTCTGAGAACTTTTCGAGCAGATCTTTGTACGGGTTGTCATGCTGAATGCTAGATATGGTAAATTGGGAACATTTCACTATACCTGCTTCCCTACTTATATTAGTGAGACCGTCAATCAACCTTTTGTTATGTAAATCTACGACTAATTGGTGCGCTCTTAAAAAATCTGCCCCTATGATTGGCTGTTTCACTTCGCAAACTATAAATGACCATTTATAATTTCTATTTAGTCCTAAGTTTAATTCTATAGTCACTACACCGTAGGTTTTTATTTCTGTGTTGTTTGCTGCGTAAAGTTTATACGTACACTCTTGTTTTTGTTTTGTTTTCACTTTACTCACTGGTATCACTGACACATTCGCACCCGTGTCCACTAAATACACAATTCCCGTTTTGTAGTCTTTCACGCAAAGACGGTGGTTTCCCGCGGCACAATCGTCCACCGACGCTGACTGCACCGCGTCTAGTTTTCCTGCTTCTGCTGCTTCTTGGTCCAGCTACACGGTGCTTCACACGTCCGCGCGTTGTTCCTGTAGCGGAAGTGGTGTCTGCATAGCCAGTCGGGAGATTCTGGTGTGCGCCGCGTCCTGCTTTTGGATCTAGGGCGTTGTTGCCATCGTCTGCCGCCCGCGTTGTCTTTTCGCCTCCTGATCTCATTTATTTCACCGCGTAGTTCCTTCATTTCCAATGTTAGTTCCTTTAACTGGCTGGCTATACCGTCACCTGTCGATGTGCTGGGTGTGATGGATGCGACCTCGCCGTTTCCCAAGGTTTCCAGTATTTTATCTGCTTTCCTAGCCAGATCCTCCAACTTGGTGTCTTCGCTCATTGCTAACATTGCGCGTACGTTAGGTGTTAGCCTGCCCAGCCACAGCCTCTTCAATGGTTCCTCCGTCAAACTGCATTTCTTCGCCAAGGCCGACATTTCTCTGAGTAATTGGGACGGTTTTTGTGTCCCCAGTTCTGTGTCATGCATTAATTTGCGAAATTGTGTATCTGTACTCTCTTCATACACTGACAACAAACGCCTTTTAATTGTTTCGTATTTCGCTGTATCCGGCGGAGCTTCGATGATGTCGGTTACCTGGCGTACAACGTCCGTTGGTAATTTTGCGAGCACCATTTCGTACTTCTGGGTGTCGCTTTGCTTCTGTGGTGCCATCATTGCCTCGAACTGGATGAACCATGATCTTGGTATTTCTCTCCAAAATTCCGGAACTCTCATCTGCACTGTTACTATTGATACGTCTCCTACGGCAGCTGCCCCGGGGTGGCTGATTAACGCTTGCGGGTTCATTTTGAAAACGGCACACGCGTCGCTTTACTTTGCTAAAGCACGTTACGTTTCACTTTGCACCACGCGGTCTAAACGCCTCTGCCTCGTAAGCTGTTTTGAGTCGCCTACCCTGTTGCTATCTGAATAACAACGCGGAATCCTAAAATCGTCGTAAGGTCACCAGTGTTGTGCGTGTTATTTTGTTGGTGAGATAAATAAAGAATCCGACTCCGAGGAAACAAATTGTCTTTAATTCAAGTTCCACAATACTTCGTTATAGCTAACTACGTACAATGTATGCGACGAGACAGGGCGGTGGTATGTAGGCGACTGGCGAGCCGATTGCCCGCTCCCACGTACTTCGTCAATAATGCAACTCAGCATATTCCGATTACTAAGCCGCCACACTTACAACTAGCACTTTCCCCGCGACTTCGTCCGCGTGAATTTTCTCGAGGACCCCTATTTTTTTAATAATAGAATATAGCCTATGTTACGCAGCGATAAAGTAGCTTTCGATTGGTGAAAGAATTTATGAAATCGGACCAGTAGTTTTTAAGTTAATTCGTTACATACAAAAATATAAATCTTTCCTCTTTATAATATTAGTATAGAAGTATAGATATAGATATAAGTTTAGACTGGCTTTTAGTAACTCACGTTTTTGTGTTTCTTTCTGAAAGTATTTTTACATAATAACTAGCGCTTTGCCCGCGACATCGTCCGCGAAGTTGTTGTACAGAATACTATTTTTATGATAAAATATAGCCTATAGCACTCCGAGATAAAGTAGCTTCCAATAGGTGGAAGAATTTTTAAAATCCACTAAGTATTTTGTGCGTTTATCCATTAAAAAACAATTTTATCTTTATTAAATTAAGTTTAGAAAACTTTTTTGATAACAGTGAACCGCCTTCAAAAAATACTAATGACTTGACTAATGACATGACTTTAGTTTCGAAAGTCACTTCATCACTTTTTAGTTTTTTTTAAGGTGGTTCACTCTTTTTAATAAAGGTTTTATTTTACACTTTTTAGTGCCTCCTTATCACCCAAATCCATTAAGGAACGGCAACACAGTTAAAACAGAGATTGAAAGTGCTCCAAAGATGGAAGAAACGAAAACGTCTTCTCGGTTTTTGTTGTTTTTTCAAAAAGTGCTGAATAAATTTCTATTTATTGTAGGTACTTATACTAAAACCTTTTCCAGAATGTAACAAACACTTTTTCTGAAAACCGCATCAAAATCGGTTTAGCCAAACGGGAGATAATCGCGGACAAACATACATACATACATACAAACATACGGGTTGAACTGAGGACCTCCTTGTTTTTGAAGTCGGTTAAAAATCAAATGTCACATGTATAAAAGATCATTACTTGAGAACGGCTCGACCTATGTAGCCAATTTTTTTTTTGTTGTATTCATAACGGTCAAGGTTTTAAAATTGGATAGTATTTTTTTTTTTGTATGAAAATTCAATAAAAAAATGTGAATTTTTGTTGACAGGGGGACGAGTTTATAACAGAACTTTAAAATAACTACCCAAAATCGCTACCCTCTTATAACTTAAATGAGAAAAGGTCCCAAAAGTTAGCACAAAGATTTAAAGTATTCATTATACGGGCTGCCGGGAGCTGATAGTTGTTCCTCCACCAGCTCGCCTGGTCGTGACTACACACTGCTACTTTGTATAATCTTAATGAAATACGAGAGAAAATAATACAGGCTAACTTTTAATAGTAGTAGTAGAGTAGAGTATGTTGGGGTGGCCTTCTAGTCTAACTGGATTCAGCTGAATACCAGTGTTTTACATGGAGCGACTGCCCTTTGCTACAACTGGTTGTCGAATTTTCTGGCTTGTGACTACCCATAACGACTGTCAAAGATCTACGAATGACAGTCAGAACCAACGGCTTAGCGTGCTTTGTGCTTTCCAATGATTTGCCTTTGCATGCACTTCCATATAAATTCATAGGTCACATTTGTGATATTAAATAATAGAGTAACAAAAAAACTTTTAAAAAATAAGAAAACCGCCTTCAAAGACTAAAAAGTGATAAATCATTGTAGCACAGGACTCACATTACTTTACTTTCGGAAGTCGGTGCAATACAAAATAACAAATACAAAGCCACCGCCACAGATTTTCTTTTTTTTAAATCTTTTTATTTTTCATTTTTTAGTATTGCCTTAACATCCAAATCCATTAAGAAACGGCGACATACTTAAAAGAGAGTCCTCCAAAGATTGAAGAAACTTAAACGTCATCTAAGTATATTTTTGGGATTTTGTTGATATTCTCAAAAAGGGCTGGATCAATTTTGATAAAATTCATATGGGACCATTTCGGAATAAACCCTTTTCGAACAGAAAAAGAATTTTGCAAATCCATATGACAGAGTTATGCCCGAACATACAAAAAAATAATATATAAACATCCGAATTGATAACCTCCTCCTTTTTGAAGTCGGTTATAAAATCATGGTGCGCGCTCGCTCAGGCTACTTTGAATCTCGGCAAAAAAGTTGCGCTTCTGCCCATCCTCTGGTCAATATCCCTCTGTCGCCTTCTACGACACCCACGAGTAGAAATGGGGTGGTGCAATTCGCGGCTGGCACCTCACTGCTTAAATGTATCTTATCTACTCCAAAATACCCACGGGCTATTATCAAATAGATTAATACAATTGACTTAGTGAGTACATCGTCCTTTTCGCTTGGTATTTGACCTCTTTTATTGTAGTTTGATTATAATAATTTACGGATTAGGCACTTGGTGCGAATTAAGTGCGACTGCACTCACCCTTCATAGTAAGATACTAATTAATGTCTGAAGTGGTTATTTCTCTTCTAGCACTCGTAGGTACAGTACTAGTACAATCAGTATTTATACCTCTTCAAGTACATAAGTCCTCGAATATTATGAATGATTATATATTTGGATTACAAGGAGATTATCACTGAAATATGTACTGCGTAGTACGAACTAAAGTCCACATCAAGCAGCTGATATGAAGATATTTGGAACATAAAATATTAGTCATCAAACAAGCCATTATTTTAGTAACGCAAGAACAAATTATCAAGATGGAAAAAGCAGTCTACTGGGGACAGTTGACTGCTTTTTCCACCTTGATAATTTGTACTCGACTAGACCAAATTGAGTTTGGTCTCATGTTCTCTGGGGGAGGCCTACGTTCAGCAGTGAATGGCAATAGGCCGATATGTGATGAAATATTCAAAATGTATGAAACTGAAACAGCATACAATTTCAGAGCTTGTTCCCTCAATTAGTTCACAATGACGAGAACAATGACCCTGTTTTCAGGTTTATTAATCACACTGATAGTACTGAAAACTATCTAACTGATAAAACCGTTTCATTAGTGTATGAGCACGCATGCGCAGGTCCGAATGGCCTCTCCATGTAGGTAGGTATGTTTCATTCATAATGTTTGCGACGAAATTATGACTGTTTGACGTACTTAAGGCGCGTCCCTGTGCAAAGCGCAGCGCTAACCGTTTTTTGTTCAGTTTTTCGGTTCAACTACTCTATATCTAGAGGCGCGAGGGTACAACGGGGCGCGCAGGCGGAATAGGGTATTTTACTCAATACGAGAAAAAATCTATAAATATGTTATTGACACAGTTTAGGCATAAAGCAGTCGGAAAATGTAAGTTTTAGTTCATATAATAACAAAACAATTTTTTAAATTCAATTCAAAGTTTTCAGTATTTTTAATCTGTTATAAAACACTGTGAAATAGTAACGGCCATGTTGTTACGTCGTACGTACCAATATAGGCTTTGTACTTTTATTATTTTCGTAACCAACGTCATTTTTTCATTATTACACCTATTACAAAATATGCTTTTAATTATTTTTAAATGATATACAATTATCATATTTAATATGAGCTCATTTGATACAAAACGAACTGACGTCATTTACGCTGAGCAATATGGCGTCCAGTAAGAGGCGTTTTCGTCAAACTACGCGCGAAATTTGAAAATTTAAAATTTAGATGCATTTTTATGGCACTTATAGATTGAATAAAAATTTTGTATTTTTTTGGTAGCATATTAGCACTACAGAATTTCTTTGAGACACTTTTCAAAAATGGGTGTAATACCCTATTATTAATGTGTTGTTTACAGAAAAAGATATCGCTAATACCTAAGCACTTACTTTACAATAAAAACTTATTTCTACGCGCTATCGTACTACTGCTCCTGAAATTTAAACCTACGTTTTTTTGTATATTTTTTCCATTTACGACAAATTCAAATCTAGGTTTTACAAAAAACTTCAGACCTCTGCGATGCTTTTTTAGCGAGATATTGGCGATAACGTGTTTTCCACCGTTTCAATGGCGCGGCCATGGGGTTTTAGTCTTACAGCTCCTAAAATATAAACCTAGGATATTTTGATGTATTTTTTCAAATTTCGACAAATTTAAATCTAGATTTTACTATGAATTTCAAACGTCTGCGATGCATTTTCAGCGTGATATCGGCGATAACGTGATATTCACCGTTTCAATGGCGCGGTCATGCGGTTTTTGTCTTGCAGCTCCTAAAATATAAACCTAGGATTTTTTTCTGTATTTTAACACTTTTTTTACAAATTCAATCTGTTATTTACCTGAATTTCAGGTCTCTGCTACGCTTAGTTTTAAAGATCTCCGTGGCCGCGCGGTTCTCCGCGTTTCAATGGCGCGGCCACGTTCAAACCCTTATAACTTTTTAACCATAACTTCAACAAATTTATAGTTTTGGGAATCAACTTTTACAAAATGCATAATCTTGGAATAGTTTTTTTTTCGATATATCGCCGCGCCGTGGCCGCGGTGTCGAAACGCACACGTTTACAGCGGTTTCGGTCAAACTATAGTACGAGTTATTTTAGGGTTTCGTAGCCAAATGGCAAAAAACGAGACCCTTATAGATTCGTCATGTCTGTCTGTCTGTCCGTCCGTATGTCACAGCCACTTTTTTCCGAAACTATAAGAACTATACTGTTGAAACTTGGTAAGTAGATGTATTCTGTGAACCGCAATAAGATTTTCACACAAAAATAGAAAAAACAACAATAATTTTTGGGGTTTCCCATACTTAGAACTGAAACTCAACATTTTTTTTTTATCAAACCTATACGTGTGGTTTATCTATGGATAGGTCTTAAAAAATGATGTTGAAGTTTCTAATATCATTTTTTTCTAAACTGAATAGTTTGCGCGAGAGACACTTCCAAAGTGGTAAAACGTGCCCCCCACCCCTGTAACTTCTAAAATAAGAGAATGATAAAACTAAAAAAAATATATGATGTACATTACCATGTAAACTTCCACCGCAAAATAGGTTTGAACGAGATCTAGTAAGTAGTTTTTTTAATACGTCATAAGTCGTAAACCGCAATTTACCTTTCATTCAATCAACTCAAATATAAAAATAAAATAAAATTATATTACGTTGCTTGCTGCTACGGAACCCTTCGTGGGCGAGTCCGACTCGCAATTGGCCGCTTTTTCAACCGACTTCAAAAAAGGAGGAGGTTATCAATTCGTCTGTATTTTTTTTCTTTTTTTTTATGTTTGTTACCTGATTTCTCGGGACTGGGTGAACCGATTTTGATGATTCTTTTTTATTTGGAAGCTAGTGCTTCCCGTGTGGTCCCATTTTAATTTGGTCCAGTGCATCCATGAGAAAACCGTATAAGTCTTAAATTTGGATTAAGTATGTGCGCGATTTGTTACGCGATTTCTCAGGCAAACGTAAACCGATTTTGAAAATTCTTTTTTTTATAGATAGGGTATGCTTCAGGGGTGGTCCCATATAAATTTTATCGAAATTGATTCAGCACTTTTTGAAAAATCAACAAATACCCAAAAATTTTACATAGACGACGTTTTAGTTTCATCAATCTTTGTAGTAGTTAACTTTCAATCTCTTCTTAATAGATTTGAATGAGAAGGAAGTACTATAAAGCGGAAAATAAAAAGCTTTTAACAAAAAAGACAACCGCCTTCAAAAAGTGAAAAATAACTTTAGCACAGAACACACATTGACTTTAGTTTCGGAAGTCGGTGGCAATACAAAACAACAAACAGAACAAAGCCACTGAATTTCGAAACTAAAGTCAATGTGTGTTCTGTGCTAAAGTTATTTTTCACTTTTTGAAGGCGGTTGTCTTTTTTGTTAAATGCTTTTTTTAATATAGCCGATGAGATGCTTGCCTACGGCGCGCGTCGCTCTCAACGTTTAATCCGCCTCTGTCTATATCCAAAAGAAATATCAACAAATAAAAAAGCCTCATTATAAATTGTTTATTTATTTATTTATTTAATATTTATCTTAGATAATAATAAAAAATAGATTAAATTTCTACATAATCTTGACTCCAAAATGGTAGATCTGAATTTTGTTTACGAAGTATTTAACTAATCTCCTCACAAGAAAACCACAGAAATGAGAAATAATTATTGAAAACATGCATCTCCTCGGCAAGTAATTGATTAATGAACATTTCGGTATTTTTTTTTTTTTAATCCTAAAATTTGATTTTATAAAGATTTAATTCTAAAATCTCTTGAGCGGCGCAGAGGGAACGAATGCTCAAGGTTATTTGCTCAGGGTACCGCCTTAACCCCTCGTATGCCGGAACGTAGATCTACGCGAGACACAATAGCTTTTTAATTGTGTTTGTAATTACGACATACGAAGTGTTAATCCATATTATACATGCGAAAGTTAGTTTGTTTGATACGCGTTCACTGCTAAACTACTCTACCGATTTTGATGGCATTCGGTAAGCTTGAATGTCTTGTCACGAGCAAAACCTCGTCATCATCATGTCAACCTTTAGACGCCCACTGTTGGGTATAGGTCACCCCAAAGACCTTCACCTGTGTCGGTCCCGCGTGTGTGGCTTCCCGTGGCTCGGACAAGGTCATCGGTCCACCTTATGGGGGGCCTGCCGACTCTGCGTTTGCCGATGCGCGGCCGCCACTCCAGGGCCTCAAGTCTGCTATTACAATAGTGTCAGAATGGTCTATCATTGATTTTCATAATGACGCCAATATATTAGTAGATTACAAAACTTGTAAAAATCAACAATTATGAAATCAATGATAGACCATTCTGACACTATTGTAATAGCAGACTCGAGGCCCAGGGCCTCGTCAAGTCTGCTATTACAATAGTGTCAGAATGGTCAATATTGTCAGAATGGTCAATAGTGTCAGAATGGTCTATAATTGATTTCATAATTTGTTGATTTTGACAAGTTTCATAATCTACTAATATAATGGCGTCATTTTGACTTTCCAATGGTCAACCACTGACACGCCATTGAAAGAAATGATATAGAATGGTAATCTCGTACTAAATAATAATAATAATATGTGGGGACTGTAGGGGACTGTATGTTTGTGTAGATGGTAAGCTCTTCAATGAGGCGACTGGTTGATTTTAAATAGGTATCACAAATGTTTACCCTGGGCGGGAATCGAACCCGCAACACGCTGCGCAGCAGTCGATCGCTCAGCCACTGCGCCAACTGTGTCGTCAAAATGACAACAGAATGACTGACTTAGGCGGTAATCTGTTAAAATTTTGACAGTTCCTTTGATCAATGACCTACCATTAGAACGTCATTGTACAGTCATTGCTTTTAATTCGACCGACCAATGATCGACCATTATGAATTTAGCAGATTACGAACTTTTAGCAAAATGACAATGGGATCGTGTTGGAATGACAAAATATAAAAATAGCAGACTTGGCCCCCAGGTCCTTTGTAAACAGGCATCGGCTCTACGGGGAATAAGCCCAGCCCACTGCCACTTGACCTTGACCATTATTTTGCTATGTCGGTGACCCCGATTCTCCTGCGGATCTCCTCATTCCTGATTCGATCCCGCAGAGAAACTCCGAGCATAACTCTTTCCATTGCCCTCTGAGCGACCTCTAGGCGTGCTACAAGGCCTGAAGTGATTGACCATGTTTCCGAGCCATAACTCATCACTGGCAACAGACACTATAGGTCGATTCTGTAAAATTCAAACAACAACTGGCATCTCACATCGCTATTCACTCACACTTCGCATAAGGTTTTAAATGACCTTGATATATTTGACACTTTGAATCGTTCGAGTGCGAAGTGAGCGTCGAAGTGACGGGGAAATTACCTTACAGAATGCCACTTCTTACGTCATCTCATACTTTATCTGTCAAAATCTCCCTGTCAATTTAGTTCAACTCGCTGACACGATCGCAAGGGTGACGCTAGTGTAAATTCGAATTATAAACCATGTTTTTAGAATGCCAATCAAGAAACTAACAGCGGATTCAGATTGGAAGTTTAGAATGAGGTCTTACAGAATCACACCCCTGGTCAAAGACTTTCGTCTTGAGTCAAAGAGCAAATCAAGTGTGATATAATTTTAAGAAAGTAGTACATAAAGATAGCGAGGTGTTCGTGGCTATGTTAAAGCCGTACAGATCAAAGGATAAGCTACGCTTGCCGCGGTCAGTCTGTGGATGGGTAACCATTAATTTTATACCGATTTTCCTCCGTGCCTTGGAAAGCACGCAAAAGCCGTTGGTCCCGGCTGTCATTCGTAGATCATTGGCAGTCGTTATGGGTAATCAGAAGCCAGAAAGTCGGACAACCAGTCTACCAATTGATATCGTGTTACCCAGTAGCTGGGTTGTGGAGGTCTGATAGGCAATTGCTCCATAAAAACACTGGTATTCAACTGCATCAGGTTAGACTGGAAGCCGACCCCAATATAGTTGGGAAAGACCAGGCAGATGATAATGAGTACATAAAGATAGCGGACATTATTTAGGAGGCGCTAAGCATCCTCACGTCTTAGGGTCTTCGCCCACGTCAGACAATCGGTGAACGTTGTTTTGTCGGAGAGAAATGGAACATATGAACTCCAATATACCAACTCAGATGTCCCACAAAAAGTCGGTCTCACGAAACTATGAAATAATCAACCGATCCGTTAATCGGTCCTACAACAAGTCTGACGTGGGCGGGCAGCCTTAGAATGTGCCGCGTGCTCCCTCTCTCTTCCTCACACCGCAACCCCGCGTGGTGGAGCGTTTACTTGCCCGATGCTGCGTTTACACGCTAGTGGCCAGTACACATGCTTGAGCACAGGTAGTACGTCCAGTTGCTGCGTGACTGATACTCAGAGTCATTGTCACTGTAAGGTACCTCCATTAATACTAATTGGTAGGTACCTAATGGCGTTATGCCAAGTCGTAAACACTTATAATTTATCACAAGATTATCATCGTATAAAACACTTTATGCCGCATTTGGTTTTATGTACTTACTGATTAGATAATTATCTATGTAATTAACATTTCTTTTTTCACATCCTGGTATTGAATGCAGAATCACTGTGCTAAAAATTTCGTACGTAAATTGAAGAAACAGCTGCGCCGACATCTACCGAATCACATGCGAGGCGTTGGCATGCTGACGTATCCTATTCCTTTTTATTGGGACAAGCCTTCCACACTGTTAACAAACCACTGCAACACCTGATAGCCAGAATCAACACAAGCTTTTCTGGTGGTCGCCTACCACCAGAAAAGCACCGAGGCTATAAATCTCGACGAGTCCCGGAGAAACGGTTCAACTGTCTTGGATCCCGCAACGAAATTAATCAGAAAAGAACAGCGGAGCGAGTAAGAAAATATATATTTTCCACTTCTCTCCATATCAAGCAGGAAAAGAGCTAGGCCAATAGGCACAAAGAGACATTTATAACTGGGACACTGGGAGAAGCCCAGTAAAGCTCTAATCACACATATCAGGTCCGTGCCCGGAAACTTAACAGAGCCGTGGCCGTGCCAAGACCGTGCATCCGAGACCCGTCAGGGACTTTTTGTTCACACACGTCAGGGGTGTGACCGGACCGTGGACAGGTCGCGACCTTCCATCTGTGCCCCTCAGTCACCATTTTGTTTTATACAAAATGCTAAATCGTACAAAACGCTATAGGTATATGCGTACCACCTCTATTAAAAACTCGTCATTAATTTATTAATTTTTAAAATATCGATAAAAAATTAATCTACATCGGTTTAGTAGTTACTAAAATTTTCGCATTTAATTATTAGTATGAAAGTATGGATTACGTACCACTACTATATATTTGGACCTACCTACATCAATCTAAACTAGGTACAATCAGCAAAAGAGATAGGTCGTCAGATATAGTCAAAGTTTACTTAGAAACCGCTGAATGTTTTTGAATAAAATAAAATAAAATTAATAGGGAATAAATATTTCAATGATTTAATTAAATTTCATTCGAAAACATCCATCGGTTTCTAAGTAAGCTTCAACCATTTCCGATGACCTGCATACCTATCTCTTTTGCTGACTGTACATAGTTTAAATTACATATGTAGAAATAATATGTTCGGTTTGAAATGCAAACACTTTTGTATTGTTATCATTAAAATTTGTTAAAGGAACGATTGTGACCAGTCTACATTGAGATTGTCGGACGTGACCGAAAGTCGAGAGGACGATATCTTAAATTAATATAAGTACAATATGTACCTAAATGTTGCTGAACTGGTTTTTAATAAAACGGGTGACTAACGTAGATGCGCATGCGATCCGGTTCCACATTTGTGTTTGTCTATAGTCTTATCTCAGTCGCAGTGGGTTCATCGTACAGTAAATAAGTACAATATTTTATTTTATTCTGCATTCAAATTGTGAGTAGTGAAAAGTGTAAGGAATAGAAGTGGTAGAGCTATTTCGGAAAGTAAGTACTACAAACATTTCTAGACACATAGGCACACCGCGCGCTCTCTTTCTTTCTCTTTCTACTGTATCTGTGTGTGTGTCACTGTCAATGTGTGTATACGTTATAAAATAAAAAATGCGTGGGGAACTTCGTTTTTGCCTCCTCCCAGACCCTTGTTCATGCCAAACCGCGCAGTTTAGCCTATAGCTGTAAATTCGTCGATAAAAAATCGAGATCCGATGTAGAGCTACGCCCTAAGCCGAGGCCCGTACACCACAGGGGGTGCCCTTAGCGTATAGTCGCTTAGTTTACAAGGCCGACAACCACCTTTTTTTCAACCTCCTCCTTGGAAAATCGTCAGAGATGTCCTCCTGAAGGGTCTCCTTAGGCCAGGGGGGGAATAGAGATAATGGGTTCCCCCCGCGACGCCTAACTGGGGCGCGCGTGGAACACTACCACACCTGCAACACTCTTTACAAACGAAATTATTTAATTACCTACACTACTATCAAAATAACAGACTGTACCAATACGTGTGTGTGTGTCTACGCGCCGGTCGAACTAAAAGCAGTTCCCAGAGCAGTCGTTCGACGCGGGATGAGGCGAGGAACAGTTTCGGAGGGAGGCGGAGCGTGTCGCTATTGTACGATAGTAGTTACTAATATTTATACTGTGACACTGTGACACTGTGTGTGTGTTGTCCGTATGGTGTCGGACGTAAAGAATAGCACCATCCCATATCTTCCCGTGGGTGTCGTTAAAGGCGACTAAGGGACTCACCAGAGGATGGGCAGCAGCGTTCTCTGTGCCTTTGTAACAACCATACTGCGATCGAAAACCCGCCTGCCAAGCGTGGCGATTAAGGCAAAACCCCCCAATACTTGGGGGAGGCCTATTTCCGGCAGTGGATGTCTTTCGGCTGGAATGATGATGATGATGATACTGTGACACTACGCTCGGCCACCTAGCCGAGCACTTTCTAATTTGAAATGCGAGACACCATTCCGATCAAAGTAAAATAAAATCGGTCTTGACGTGACACTTTTTTTTCTGAATGGCTCTAACCACTTTAAATCTGAATTTATTTAAGTAGGTAATACAATTGTTATTTATCTACAAGGTGACTTTGAAATCACTCATCACCCCCATTTTATCTTTCAAGGGGTACGAACAACTTTTACTATAGGAACACCTCTGAAATATGAATTAAGAAACCTGCTGCAGTGCTATTCTGTGACAATCTCCCTCGGTGAACACCTAGGTGAAGTGAGCTGTCATCCGTCCCGATGCTAGGGATTGACAAAGCAGACGGACGGATGACAGCTCACTTCACCTAGGTGTTAACCGAGGGAGATCTGACGAACTGTTCCCTACAGAAAATGCACTAACTACAAACGAACATATTGTAGTACCTACGGAACACTTAATTTTTTCATATTTCAGGGTTGGTTCCTTAATAAAAGTTGTTCGTATTTATTTGACGACACGGTTGGCACAGTGGCTGACCGATCGACTACTGTGCAGCGTGTTGCGGGTTCGATTCCCGCCCAGGGTAAATATTTGTGTGATAAGCACTTGTGTTTGCCTTGTGTCTGGGTGTTGTTATCTATATATATGTATGTATTTATGTATTTGTTTATGTATATCAGCTGTCAGACACCCATAGTACAGGACCTCCCTAGTTTGTGGCCAGATGGCCAAGTGTGAAATGTCCCCACATATTATTATATTATTATGTTGTTATTATTATTTATGAGCACTTTCATCTCCTAAGAGATGATTGAATAACGTCAGCTATATTTCAATTTCATCAACCTCAACCTGAATGCTGCGCTTAACGTATAACACGAATTCCTGATTATTAGGACCATTAATGAGAAGGCATAATCAGTCAAAGCCAAACCATCTCCCAATTAAATTTAAATGTAGGTGTTGATTAGAACTAGATTCGTGTGCGCTCAGCCCGCATCACCCCTCCACTTCCCTCGTTAGCTGCTGCGACACTTCAAAGCAATTTCACCTTTGTGGCCCATTCACTTTGATCTCAACACGGATCGATTTAATTTTAGCTTTCTTGTAATTAATATTGAGAAACCGAAATGTCTCATTTAAACACTGCTGGTCAGAAATATTTGGACAGTTTAAATGTAGGTATTTTTTTAGTTCGTTTGTGTGTGTTAGGTATGTGTTATGGTCAATTACAAATAATAATCGAAATCTGTACAAATAAACAAAATTCAAGTGTCTGTTTGTGATGTCAAAAACAGCTTTTTATATACGGTAGTTATATTAAAAATAATTATTTTTTTATTTTTGTCGGTAGTAATAAAGGTTTAGTAAATTAACGTCAACTCCATACAATTTGAATTTTCCGTTGACGATAACGCTAACAGAAAGGGATTTTGTCTACAGGCTCTAATGTGTGTCATCATCTGCTGGCATATCACTTGAATGTTCTATTTGTGACTGATATGCAAAAATATGAATGAATATATTTATCAGTTCTCCAGACTTCGAGTGGTTATGAATACTGTCCGCCATTGTACTCGCGTTCATAAAGCCGGCAGTGATGCGTTATTCATTAACGTTGTTACGATAGCTCGCGATGAGTTCTGTCACGACTATTCTTACCTGTCTGTTTGTCTGTCATCGGTGATTCATAAGTAATGAAACGGAGAATTAATATTCATCTGTTAAAGCTACGAATGAATCTTAAATGATTTCTCCGCTGTCTTTCATCTCTGCTGGGGTAAAGTTCTACAAAAACATATTTGCAGTAATTTTCATGTTTTTTGTATTTAACGCTAATTAATTTTAAACATATTTTAAGAATAAGATTAGAAATAAGAAATTATGTCAAATTATATATATTATGTCAAATTATAATATGTCAAATTCAAAAATCTTTCATACCGAGATGTCTTATTCCTTGGAAGAGCTCGTGGCTAAATAAAATCCAGACAGATCGATCGATCAAAAGTTAAGCTGCGCTTGCCGCTGTCGGTCTACGGATGGGTGACCATCCACTTCATGCCGAGTTCATTACAATATTTTTAAAACCCCGCAAAAAAAGTTATTAAGATAACTTAACGGCGGCTGTCAGTTCCACTGACAGCGCCGTTTCACACTTTTTACACTGAAATTACATCGTTTTATGGGAAATAATATCACAAATGGTGATTATTTTTTTCCCACACACTTGTCACATCACTTGACAAAAAATTTTAAAGATCCGTTAACGTGGCTTGTCACTTTCTTTTTGTGTTATTTTCATTTCGTAATATTTTAATTATGCGGGGTTTTAAAAATATGCTAAGTATATCAATCTACTCCTGGTAATGTATTCTTCACATTGGAAAATATTTTAAACCCTCTAAATTATTTTTTGTTTTATACAAATGAATGTATGGGGCTCGCCATGATTCTTTGTCCAATTAAATTTGTCCAATGATCCTTATTTTGACCTTGTGTTGTAGCTTGATGTGTACCAAAAATTGCAATTTCACAGGTATGTTAGTTGGTATCTCTGTAATAAAAGCATACAGTAATAATGAACTTTATTTTCTTTTTCAGAACAAAATGGCATCCCAAGAATTTCCATATGAAATTAAAAATGTTACTGAAGAAGAGGACAAAATTATTAAAAAGTATTATAAAGGTGAGACACGAAACATGTTATCATTTTGGTACTACATTCCTCTTAAATAACGCTTAGTAACTTGAATAATAAAGACATGAAGTCCGTTATTCAATCGCAAATCTTATTTCAGCGACAACCTATGTCAAAATATGTCAAAATTATTTACTTTTGTTTTTATTTTTGGATACACATACAGCCCTGTGATGGGGTATCATGGACTTAATAATACAGACCATGTGGGGTATCGAGTTACCCAGTAACTGGGTTGTGGGTAGGGTTGCCACCTTTTTTTGAAGCAAATAAAGTATATTTACTTTCTAGGGTAAATAAAATAAAATACAGCATCTGCGAATAAAGTATTATTTTTATGGAGCAAGGTTTTATCGATGCGATCCATTCTACAATAAAAACTTTTTTACCTGTGAGAGACAGACGGAAGGTCCAGAGGGACAGACAGACAGCAGAGTCTTCAGTCTTTGGGTACATCATTATTATCAGTCGGAAGACGTCCACTGTTGAACAAAGGCCTCCCCCATGGAACGCCACAACAGAGCGCCTTCCGGTTCGTGGTCGCCACTCGAGAACCTTTCTTCCCCACCGGTTATCGGTTTTTGAGCGATGTGGCCTGTCCATTGCCACTTCAACTTGCATATCACATAACATAATATCTACAGACCTTTTTGAAGGAGGACTTTTGGCCGAAAGGTGTCGTATATCGACGTTTCCGAGGGCGGTTATCCTTTACTCGCTGATTACCTAAAACGCAGTCTGCCAATTTTATATGTATTAGTTTATGGTTGTTTAAGATTATTTGTGTATTTTTTTCTGTGGGCCTCAGTTGCCTGATAGTAAAATTTATTATTATTATCATACTCTGAGAGCTATGTCGGTGACCTTAGTTCTTCGGCGAATTCCCTTTAAGTACGGTACCCTAAAAAATTTGAAGAAGTAGCCAGGTAGCCTTATCAAATATGTCATTCATTTTACAGAATACGTGAGACCATTCATCCGAGTAGGTCCAAAGGGGTATATTTCAAATGCAGGCTACGGGGACCATGCCGCAGAGATCTATAACCTTGAAGTCAGAGCTGATGATATATGGGTTACTACGTTCTCAAGATCAGGTAAAAGTTGGTTCTTCTTATTAAGACGGCTCTTCTCGGTCCGTCTAGCGTCAACGGGAGATTGACTGGAGGAAGAAATCAATTTCAAGCTACTAGGGAACCGGTTCGGTCTTTTTTTATCGTGGTGAAATCCTCATGGAATATCCCCCGTCTAAGGAAGACGGGGGGGAGTGCCGGACTCTTACCTGCTAAAACTACCACGGTGTTCCATCTCACACCTATGTCGGGGCTCTCGGGAGCTAAAGATACATCCGCAACTCCCACCTGGTGTCGGCCCGCTTTTGCGGGCCTCCTTAGGTCAAGGAGAGGAGAGAGGTGTTGGACTCCCTTAAACACTACACGCCGCCACCTCGGGTCCTGATGTGTGGGGGGCGCCAGGCGTCCCCGAACCTGTCGTCCCTGGACCCACCCGCCATCGATACAGTGACGCGAGTACTTTCGCCTCCAGGTCCCTGGGCGGGGATCCGACCAGAGCATTTAAGCCACCTCGTACAAGATCGTGCAATACCCCCTAAACCGGTTCGTCCTAGGCGAACGTATTCCACTCTAGGCCACATCATCACTTGAATTCGAATAGTAATGGTGATGTGTAAGAAATATGTGATAAACATGCTTTAAATGTTGTTTTATTATTTGTAAGAGTGCAGCGATCCACTTTACATAATTATCTGTCATATTTCAGGAACCACTTGGTTGCAAGAGCTCGTGTGGTTGGTCGCGAACAACCTCGACTTTGACACTGCAAGGAGCGTCTCTATTACAAGGAGATTTGCCTACATTGAGTAAGTTTTGCATGCGTAACTTCCAGAACACATTATTGTAATAATATTTCACTGTTATGTTTCGTTTCGTTAGAACACACTCATTATTATTTTTTTATTCATCCGTATTGTTATCATAGACACGGTGATATGAAACTAAAATAAACCTTTATTGCTGTAACCTAAAAAGGAGGAGCTCGTGGCTAAATAGAAGCCATAAAGATCGATCGGCCATAGATAAACTCCGCTTGCCGCGGTAAGTTTGTGGATGGGTGACCATCCATTACATACCAAGACCCCTCCATGCCTCGGAAAGGCACATAAAGCCTTTGTTCCCAGCTGTCATTCGTATATCTTTGACAGTCGTTATGAGTAATCAGTAGCCAGAAAGTCTGACGACCTGTCTTACCAAGAGGTATCGTGTTGCCCAGTAACTGGGTTATGAAGCTCTGATAGGCAGTTGCTAAATTTAAAACACTGGTATTCAGCTGCATCCGGTTAGACTGGAAGTCGACCCCAAAATAGTGGTATAAAGCTACGCAGGTGAAGATCCTGTAACTTAAAGCATGCATAATATAACATTTTCATCATCATCATCTCTAGACGCCCACTGTCGGGCAAAGATCTCTCCCAAGGGGAGGGTTCAGCCGTAATCGTCATACTTGGCCGATGCATGTTGGCGATCGTAGCAACACATACACACATAACATTACATACATACGTTATATAATGTATGTATGTAATGTTATGTGTGTATTAGTCCTCCTTATCGATTTCGATAACGGCGAACCTACATAAAAAGCTATTTTCTTGCGTGTGCCCTAATATGACTCGCCAGACCGAATTTGGTTTTAAATACCCGGTCACAAATAATAACAGTAAAGTTGGCCTGCGCAGAGTTAGAAGTATAGGTGTAGGAGGGTTTTAATCTTTCTTTACGTATTTGGCACTTTTCGTCCAACGTATTAAGACGCTTCTGCTCAAATAATTTTACATTTTTGTTGATAGTAGAGTGCCAAGACGATCTATTCAAAGCGAACCTTTCTCAACCTTGGGTGTGATTCTGTAAGACCTCATTCTCAACTTCGAATCTGAATCGGCTGTGAGTTTCTTGATTGGCATTCTAAAAACTCGGTTGTTATTCGAATTTAAACTAGCGCCACCCTTGCGAGCCTGTCAGCGAGTTGAACTAAATTGACAGGCGGATTTTGACAGATAAAGTATGAGATGACGTAATTCTGTAAGGTAATTTCCCCATCACTTCGACGCTTACTTCGCACTCGAACCCGATTCAAAGCGTCAAATATATCAAGGTCATTTTGAGCCTTTTGCGAAGTGAGAGTGAATAGCGAAGTGAGATGCGAGTTGTTGTTTGAATTTTACAGAATCGACCTACTTTAGGGTCTATACCGCAAGCGTTCATGTGTCTTTTTTAGCACATCTTTATAGCGCAGATGCTGACATATTTACATTACAATTAACATTTTACTTAATTCGAACCTTCCATGTTACTTGGCGCCAGCGCAACACGCTTTCTTCTTCCATTTCGTCATGAAAACATGACTCCCTTGTCTTTCATTTACAATTTTTTCACACAATCCATCCATCTTTTCTTTGACCTCCCTCAACCGGTTTTTCTTTAGCTGGTCTTTCGACAAAGGCCTTATTTACAGCTTTCTATAATGCCCTTTACTTTGGAGTGCGTTTCGATTCTGGACCAGCTATCTTTTTTAATTCGCCTTCCCCACGTTTAGGTTGTCTACCTTTGTTCTTATTACGATCCCACCGGTACCATTTCCTTATTAGTCTCGTTTTCAATGTGATATACTAGTTTCCAGCAATAACATTTCACTAAAATGACCGAACGGAACTGAAATCCTCAATCAATTCAGTCCCACAATATCTTACTAGGGTCATTAACCAGTGCGTCTCCTATCCGTAATGACTTACGGTGACGAAACGTGGACACTCACCGTAGGCCTCTGGATCACAAATTCAAGGTTACTCAGCGTGCTAAGCTCGGGGTTTCTCTAGTGGATAAAATTCGCAATGAATTCATTCGCCAGAGTACTAAAGTCTTCGATATTGCGCATCGAATCAGCACGCGAAGAGGAAGTGTGCCGGCCATGTGTGCAGACGGACAGACGGCAGGATCCATTTTAAAACGTGCCTGCTCCAGGCACGTTTTAAAATGGAGACCTCATTTGGGCAAGCGTAGGTAGAGGCACCTTGCAGTACGAATGAACCGACGATTTTAAGAAGGTGGCTGGCAGCGAATAGATACGGTCTGCCCAAAACCGTATTGGTTGGCGATTTCTTGGGGAAGCCTACGTTCAGCAGTGGACGGGAATAGGCTGAAATAACGGGGATATTAATCAGCGTAAAATACTCAAAGCATTGCCTACATTAGTTGGAAAAATATTTACCAAGTGCAAGATGGATTCGCACTCTGTTTCCTACCACTGTAAACTTAAACAAAATAACCTAAGAACAAACTTAACATTGTTATCAAAATCATGATCTCCAATACACTAAATCTGCAAATACAAGTTTGTACGCACAATATTCAAAGATTTACCACGATGTTCAGACCATAGACTTGTTGTGGGTTTTTTCTAATCACAAATAACAATAAATAAAGGTAGTTAAATCTTTTAAGCAAAGAACTCTTCATTGTATTATGACGTAAAAAATGTCTATTCGATCCACAGCACAGTGACAGCTGGTCAAACTTTCTTCTGTCACAAAATACCGTCAGATTTCAATATAATAACTACGAGACGATAAAAATGCGATAACAGTGGTTGAAGTTGCAATGGATAAAGCATGTGTGTACGTATGTGTTGTGCAGTGTTTGTTATACCTGTGAAGTCTTCGGGCTAGTGTAGGCACCTGCACATGATTGTTTCGAGTTAGCGTTGTGTAAAATATTAAGCTACTTTGGTTCGGAGTACTTCAATCAAAGTCAACGTCTTTGGCTTTGATATTCTTATGTCAAGCTTATAGAACCGTTGGTACTGATTCACCCACGACACTCCATTTAAATGAAACGATATACAGTGAAACTTGGTTAAGTGACACATCAAGGGACCTGCAAATTTGTCTCACTTATAGAGGTATTCGACTTACCCAGTGTCTCAGATATCCAGGTATAAATAAATATCTGTCTCATTTACAGAGGGTTCCATTAATAGAGGAGAGAATACAGGTTATTTCAGATAAAGAGTTGCGATTATGAAATATAATAACGTTTTATGTAAACATTTTACGTGAATTTTAATCTTAAAAGGTACCACGTTTTAGTTTTCCTTGTCCTTCAGAACATTGTGATTGAATTTTATCTTTATTCTGAATTATTCTTCCCACTTTCATAAACGGATATTAACTTCAGTTTTTCACGTACTGATAACGATTTGAGCCTTCGTTTCGGCATTTTCCAAATAAACATGCGTATCTATCATACAAAACTAAAAGTGAAGGTCTTTGAGGCTCAAAATTAGTTAAGTGTGGAATTTGCGGGTAGAATAAGAATAAGTAAGTAAACAAACAAAACGATGTTATCTCAGTTACAGAGGTTAATGCATATAAAATTCACTCGCTGTTTCAGTTATAGAGGTAACTATGACGATAAAATCGAAAGAACGAATCCCAGTTATAGAGGTTTGGTTCGTCTCACTAACAGAGGTAATTCAGTGCCTAAGTGTTGGGACCTCAGCATGAGTTCCAGTTATGGAGGTTTGTCACTTATCTAGGTCCCACTTAACCAAGTTTCACTGTATAACAGACTGTACAAATACGTGCGTATCTACGCGCCGCTCGAACTAAAACCAGTTCCGAGAGCACGTTCCACGCAGGGAGAGGTCAGGAACAGTGTTTTAGAGGGGGGCGTAGCATGTCGCTACTGTACGGTAGTACTGATACTGTGGTACTGAAGTCCTTCCTTCCAGTACTCGCAGGTGTACTTCCAGTAGATCTTGAGGTGCCTCGTGCTGCAATGTATAACTTCTTTCATACATTTTGATCGCATTGTTAGTGCATTTGTGTAGGCAAAACTGTATCTAGTTGATCATGAATATTTTGATTTAAATCTACCTACACAAATGTCTGTTTTTAATGTTAAAATAACAGTTTTTTACTGAATTCATTTGAATGTTTACACGATACTAATAACAAAAAATCTATTTTTAATACATTTGGCTGTTCGTCTGTCTTTTTGTTCTGACTAATCGTCGAAACGGCTGGTTTTGACGGGACTTACACTGGCAGATAGGTGATTTTGTAAGGAGTAACTTAGGCTTTAGACAAATATTTGGGGATTCTCTCAATTTTTTTTTTTTTATTTTTGTTATCAAATATGCTTGCGTTTGACCGCAATTCACCTGATCTCAAGTGATAATGCGGCCTAAGTTGGAACACGCTTGCCTAGGATCAACCGGCTCACTAGTGCCTTGAAGATACCCAGATTATACTTATCAGGGAACAGAGAGGCGGGCAGCGAATTCCACAGTCTGGCAGTTCGCACAATAAATGTGGAGTCAAAGCGCTTGGTTCGAGACCGTGGAACTTCAACCATATAGCGGTGACGCTTCGCTGTATCTCTGCTCGTCCGATGATGGAATGGGGATGGGGGAATTAAATTGTGCAATTCCAAAGCACACTCTCCGAAATGTACTCGATAAAAGACCGATAGGCTAGCAACGGTGCGGCGATGTTCAAGGCTCTGGAGCTTAGCCCTAACCAGGGAGTCGTTGTAACTGAGCCTCTTGGCACGTCTATCAATGACTTCCAACGCCTCCAGTTGAAATCCCGCTCATAACCGACAATAACACGGACGAAGTTGAAGGATAAGTAAATCACAGAACTTTAAAAGATAATCTCAACTTGAAGTTTATATTAACCTTGTCACAGGCACCCAACTCTAAAGCCCAAGATACGAGCAGAATGTTCTACAGACCCCAACGCTCCCCGAGCGACCTACGAAGACTACCGAACTTTGCCGAATATGACGTCACCACGGTACATCAAATCACATCTCCCGCTGTCACTGCTCCCGCCAAAATTACTGGAAACGTCCAAAGTAAGTTCCTCGTATTTTATGGAATTTCTTTACTTAATGAATTTTTTGCACAAGATTTCGTTGGCTGATTTTTAATATCCCAAGAGGGTTTTATGTTGGAACCAATAAATTGTGACCCATATTTTTGACCGGATTCCATGGCTTCCGCAATAAAATTGATTATGTTCATAAAATAATGTTTTTCATAACTTTGATATTGTTAGTTTATTGGATATTTTTAAGACAGCAAATTATTCTTGCCTATGAAGAAATTGAGAATTGATTATACAGATGGTATACCTTTATTGAAGTAAAATAATATATGTAGGTATCTTTGATAGGTATCTATACAAATCTATACCATCTATACATATAATACGTAACTGTACGCAAAATACGCGCTGAGACGTTGAGTTGCGGAAACCAGGCCGTCGTATATACTACCTAAGTACTAGGTACTACTACTACTGCATATAAGTAAAATTAAAATATCTGTTTGACATGTCAAGAAAACAGCTAGGTATTTACTTTAATGCATATGAATACAATGCATGTGCATATGACTTATACGGAAAAGCAATTTTTATTATTTTTGTTCGTCTGTTTGTTCCTCCGGCTAATCTCCGAAACGGCTGATCCGATTTTGATGAAACTTACATTGGCAGATAGCTAATGCTATAAGGAGTAACATAGTACGACTCTTATTTTTGTAAAAGAGTTAGAGGTCTCGTTTAGATTATAGTAGATATATTTTGTGATTCCGTTACGCAATCATTTTTAACAAATGAGCATTACCACAAAATAAACATTATCAGTGGAACTAACAAAACTATTTCTGTCTCTTTTCATTTACAGGTTTTCTACATAGCGCGGGACCCTCGAGATGTCGCAGTATCATTTCACTTCGCACACAAACTGTTCAGATATTTCGACGATAATGTTGAATTTAAAGAGTTTTGGGACCTATTCAAGGAAGATTTAAGTGAGTATCGGTTTATCAACTCAGCCTATGTCCCGTCCAACATGTCAAGTATTACTCTTATTGGATGGACATAGGAAGCAGCTTATACAGAAAAGCAACGGAGTGTATTCGCGCGTACACACACAAGGGACGCGAGATCGGTGACGTAGAGGGAGCGTGACGGCATGAGAAAGCGTCATGCCGTTTGCCGTGACGGCAAAGTGGTCGATTTTACTGCCAATAGATGTTTCACATCAAAAATAAATCATAGTTTACTGCTGGGTATAAGGTCACTTTCAAATTGCACCACAACACCCATTTGTCAGATTCTATGATGACGTCTAACTCATGGCTAAGTTCTGGGTCAACTCAATAGTCTTTACTGAGTTGGATACACTTATAATAAAAACACTCGCTTCGCAGACTTTTGCGTTCAGTTCCCAGCTGACATACTACACTATTGTCAGTCCATGTTTCTGGGGATACGATATCCAATCAAACCTGTCCCTTTGCAGTTACGCCCTAAGCCGAGGCCCGTGCCGCCAATGGCGGGCCCTTAGCGTGTAGTCGCTTAGTTTATAAGTTTGTTGCCCTGGCTGGAGGCCTGAAATTCACTTTAAGGCAGCACCATGCGAGGTGCCAATCCGAAAAAAAAATGTTCGTCTGCTCCTACGACAATGAAAGTCGTTTTTAGGATTCCGTACCTCTAAAGGAAAGAACGAAACCCTTATCAAGGGTATATCCAAAATAAAAATAAGTTTTATTAATAGTACAGTCAAGAGCTCGTCACAGCAGTGGACCTTTACACATCGGACTTTGTAGCGTTCATATTACAATAGCCATGGGGGTACAACACTCACAGTACCCGTGTAAAGCTTCATAAGCCTGCGACTGTATTTAAAATTCATAGTTTTCTATATCCTCTATATATGAACTTGCACCCATCCCCTCCCCTTAGGCCGTCAGATTGATAGATAGATAGATAAGATAGATAGATAAATCATTTATTTAGTGCACCCAAAAGATATATCACAACACAAAAGAAAAAACAAAACAAATCAAATAAGGGTTAAACAAAGTGCGGTGTGCGTCTCAAGGTTGCACCAAATCGGAGTTCAGCTCAGCATGTGTCAGGCAAATGTACCTGACGCTGATATTCTGCTGAATCCCTGTAGTGACATTCGAGATAGCGACGCTCTTGACCCACTTCAATTACTTTACTATTTTTAATTGCTTGCTCCAGTTATTTTTTGGGTAGTGAATTTAATTCCGAAACTTATAAAAAAGTGAAAACTTAAAGCTTTGAAAACGTGTTGCAATGAGCGCACCACCGCTACTACACTATAGCAAAAGCATTTAATTTAAAGCTGTATTTCGTTACATTTAAGATTGATATTTCCGTAACGTTACCATAGCTGTCGTGTGACACGACCTCACAAGCATTGCCCCTACCAAAAATTGCTCTTCCCGGCTAATATGACGAAGTTTTCACCTCAATAATGTTATGGTAGGACTCATTATTTTCTTTCAGTACTGCACACACCTATATTCTCGCATGTGGAAGAGGCTTGGCAAAAACGAGACCATCCAAATATGATGTTCTTGTTCTACGAAGATATGCAAAACGTAAGTGTTGACAACCATATACAGTAAAACTTTTATATGTGGGACTTGTATAAGTGAGAAACTGAACTACCTCTGTTAGTGGGACAATACAAAACCTCTATATCTGGGCAAAGGAACTATTAGTTGATCTGTGATCTGGGATTAGTTCTTTCGATTACATCAACATAATTACCTCTATAATTGAGACAGCGAGTGTATTTTACCTCTTTTTAACCGACTTCAAAAAGGAGGAGGTTATCAATTCGGATGTCCATTAATTTTTTTCATGTATGTTCGGGCATAACTCTGTCATATTTAGACGGATTTGTAAAATTCTTTTTTTGTTCGAAAGGAGTTTCTTGAAAATCGAAATAATATAAATTCTACCAAAATTGATCCAGTCCTTTTTGAGAAAATCAACATAATCCCAAAAAGAATACTTAGATGACGTTTTATTTTCATCAACCTTTGGAGGACTTACAATCTCTTTTAAGTGTGTCGTCGTTTCTTAATGGATTTGGATGTTAAGGCAATACTAAAAAGCGAAAAAGAAAAAGCGGGTGAAAACCGCATCGTGAGTTCCTAGCCTTAGTATCTACATTGCACCTGTGTGAAACCGGGGCGGGTAGCCACCCAAATTATTTTTAATTTAGCAAAAGTATTCTTTAAAATATAATCTAGGTATTACATTTTTTTTTCAAACAAAAGAAAACCGCCTTCAAAAACTAAAAAGGAAGTGTTAAAAATAAAAGTGGTTCCGTACATTTTTCAACGTTTTATGCGTTAAATGCTGGATTCACTCAGGACAAGTGCTCTACAAATCAATTTTGTTCCGCTCATCTTCTTTTACCAGAAGACACACTAGATAGCGAATATAAGTTAGGCATAAAAAGCTCCTTTTACAGATTCAATTGTAAGTTGACGTTACGGTACCAAAATCTGTTATTTTTGGGTGAAGAGAGAAATTATTCAGGTTTCTCTAAAGAAGACAACCCCAAGGAAATGAGTGACGAAAGTTCTGAAGAACTGAACAAAGATGATGGATTCCGGCAAGATTAAAAAGAATGGGCAGCCACTTGTAATATTCCTCATGAAACAATACAAAAACGAATGAAAAAAATTAGATAATAGAAGATTGCCTCATATTCTCCCTAAAGATCCAAGAACGCTTCTTTAAACTATGCAAATTAGTTACTGTTACGTATAACAATACTGTATTTTTATACCTCTTCTACTAAATAAAAATCATAAAAAGGTACTTAAATGGGTTTTTATTTGGCATTATTCAAACTTAGTAAGCCATAGTTAACCATCTGTCATAAACTTATCAACGTCATAAAATATAACACTATGATGTCCCTGTAAAAAAACTGATGTAAGTATATAGGTACTCAACTATGCATACAGGTTTTTCTATTTTCCAACAGTACTCTAATTGTAACCGTCATGGTGGATGCCATTAATCGTATAAAAAACATGTATAAGACCAATAGTAATATAAATGTCTAATTGCAGTCGCCCAATGTATATTGGCAATATGGCGGAATCTATTGATGACGATTAAAGTATTTTATTTTTATAAACAATATTTAAACATCAATATTATGAAGGCCCATTAAAATATTAGCAGGAATGATAATACATATTCTCGAAAAAAAAAAATTCCCAAGTATATCTTATCTTCTACCACAATATTCTTTCTTTACATTAAAAATTAATAAATAAAATTATTAAAAAAATTCACTTAGTTTTTGATGTTTTATGAAAATACAATAAATTGTCACTTGAATTGTCTAGCTTGCACCTCTGACAACCAGCTTATCAAAATGTATACGACTATGCGATGATATAGTTATGTAAGAGTATTGCTAGAAACGATCATAAACCTTATTAGTTAAACTCACAACGCCTACAGGATTTTTATTTATTTATTTATTTTATTTATTCACAAGGCAACTACAACAGGTGACAAACACACATATGACAAGGTTTACATTATAAGTTCAACGTTATTCAACGTTATTGTCGCTGATACGACTACAAAACCACCCTTACACAATTTAAATGTTATATAATCTGCGCCCAAACATGCGTTATAATTACGTATAAAAGACTATTATAAAACCATTATCATATGGCTGGAAGTTGAATAAAAAACGTTAATGTACCATTTATATGACATTATTTTGCTACTTGGGATCTGTAGATACTAGATGGCGCTAGCGTGGCATTTTCGGTCGTACCGATCTACGCGACACTATGTAGAGATGTGTAAGATAATATATCGGTGGCGCATCGCCATACAAGTGGGATTGAGTTATTATGATTGTTTTTCATTACTATTTTACGTATGTTTTTAGGACTTACGCAACGTAATAGACAAAGTATGCGACTTCTTAGATAAAGAGTATTCTAACGAACAGAAGCAACTGCTCAAGGAATTTCTTCACTTTGAGAATATGAAGAAAAAACCTATGGTGAAATCGGATAAAGAAAGAAGCGAAGTTACTTTCTTTAGGAAAGGTGAGTATAATGACATATCACTTCGGTAAATTACCGTAGCAGCAGTGCTCTCAATCTCCCTCGGTGAACACCTAGGTGAAGTGAGCTGTCATCCGTCGCGAAGCTAGGGATTGAAAAAGCAGACGGACGGATGACAGCTCACTTCACCTTGGTGTTCACCGACGGAGATTGTAACAGAATAGACATACACTTATATAGGATTACTTATTCTACATTTTATACGTTTTAATAAAAGCCACCTTTGAGCCATCGCTCAAAGGTGGCCTTTATGAAAACGTATAGATATCATTTTTTTTCCCTAAGAATAAATACCCAGATATTATCACAAACTTGAAATGCTTTAGTTCTGTCAAAATAAACCAGTCCAAGTCACAAGTTTATAGGGTTACGTAAGTCCGAATGAAAAACGGAATACTAATGAGATCGTGTGTCTATCCGTCTGTCACATCCAACTAGCTCCGAATCTACTGGACCGGTTAAGTTGTTTGCAAAATTCATTTATTTACGTTATGCACTCCAAATACGGACGCATAACGTAAATAAATGCATTTTAAACATGGAAGTTGTATTGAAGGGAATATTTTTAAATTTAATAAATATAAAAAAACTTTTTTATATTTTAAAATAAATAGTGCTGGGCTACGTGCAGAGTTACTTCGACTACTGATACGTCGAGGTGCTGAGGTGTCTGAAAAAGGCCGCAACAATGACCGCCCAAGTACAAGAACGAAGCGCAAAACTAATCCAACTGCGTCGAGGGGTAAGACAGGGAGACATCATCTCTGCGAAACTGTTTACAAACGCGTTGGAGGACGTTTTCAAGACGCTTCATTGGAAAGGACAGGGCATAAATATCAACGGTCAGTACATCTCGCACCTACGATTTGCGGAGTCTCTGCAGAATCTCTGCAGAAGCTGGAAGTGATACTAAACAGCCTAAGCGATTCTAGACAAGAGTGGGTCTCGGAATGAACCTGGATAAGACCAAAATCATGTACAATGGTCATTTCTTCCCGAGACCCATAGTCGTAAATGGCTCTATTCTCGAGGTTGTGCAAGAATACTTTTAACTTGACCAAAATATAACTACTACTAGGGCGGCACAACGTCGAGAAGGAGGCGAACAGAAGGATACGCTTGGGCTAGGCGGCATTCGGAAAGCTTCGTGATATTTTTAAATCCTCGATCCCACAATCGCTTAAGACCAGGGTCTTTAACCAGTGCATCCTACCCGTAATCACTTACAGAGCCGAAACGTGGGCACTCACCGTGGCCCTGGTCCACAAATTCAAAGTTGCTCAGCGTGCTATGAAGAGAGCGATGCTCGGGGTTTCTCTGGTGGATAGAATGTGCAAATAAGTCATTTGCCAGAGAACTAAAGTCATCGACATTGCACGTCAAATCAGCACACTGAAATGGAAGCTCCATCTGCAGACGTGGTCGGCCCAGTCGTGTCTGCAGATGGACCAGACACGCTTTAGAGTGGAGACCGCGTTTGGGCAAGCGTTGTGCGGGACGCCTTGCGGCACGATGGACCGATGAATTAAAGAAGGTGGCTGGCAGCGGATGGGTGCGGGCTGTCAAAAAACCGGAATAGTTGGCGATCTCTGAGGGAGGCCTATGTTCAGCAGAAAAGGGAATAGAGTAATTGAAGATGATGAAAAAAAATAGTTTTAAGTCACTTAAGAAAAAAGATGAATGACGCTACGCGCGGTACGTACAGTAATTTCGGAGGTAAGCCTTCGAAATTACTGAACGTATAATCCAAAATTTACTGAGCGTATAATTTTGAAAAATAAAACTGTAATTAGTTATTTTTACACATTACAGGAAAATGTTCAAGATGTCTAACAATGAAGTCATAAATCTTTGAATATTGTGCGTAAAAACTTACATTAATTTGCCATTTTAGTGTTTGGTAGAACGTGTTTTTCAACTACAATGTTAAGTTTGTTCTTGGGTTATTTTGTGTGTAGTGTTAAATATTTTACGGTAGTATGGACGGAACCCTTCGTGGGTAAATCCGACTCGCACCTGACCGAATGTTTTTATATATGTTATGAAGTCAATGTTTTTGATTAAGTTCGGGATGCAATTGGTGAATAATAGTGTAGATAACACATTTAGAATATTGAATTAGTTTTGAGTAATTAATTTAATTATTGGTATCTAGAGGTTGTGGGTTCGCACATTTTGGCAGAATTAAACTCTTACAATGAAATAAATGTTCACAGGAAAATCCGGGAATTGGATCAATTACTTCGACGAGGAAATGACGAAAGAAGCTGAAGAATACATGGAGAAGAATTTAAAAAATACTAATATACGTTTTCCTAATGTCAGTAAATAAGTATTTAACACTAGGTTCTGCCTGCGTGGCCGTCAAATATAAGTACTATAAAATATAACAACACTTCGACTTTTAATTCTGTACAGTAACTTGACAGTTCAAAGAATAATAATGGTACAGACAGCGTCATCAACTGCTTACCCCCACGCATTGAATTTTCTTTGGAAAGGGGGTTAGGAGTTGATGACGCTGTCTGTACCATACTAAAACTATGTGTTGGGGTTGTGAACGATTTTGCATAAAGAACGAATGATAAAAATGGTTCGATTGAAATAAAACTTTAAATATTCGTATATAAGATGTGGAATATAAGAACAATTAATAATTGTTAATAAAAGTAGTTTCTTTTCTTTTTCTTCTAATAGAAACAAAATAAAAATCATATTATTTTTTTTGCCTTTTGTCATTTAAATAGTGTCTAGATATAAGTAAACGGGTGTGGTGTGTGTGTACCTATAGATTTTTAATAGGATAAACCGTGTTTTTAAGAAAAGTTATTAATTATATATTATATGAAATGTTTGCCTAGAAGATAAGTAGGTACATTATTTTAGTTAATTCAATTTCGTTCATTCTTACACCACCTCACTAGCTTTTTTTTGTCAATTTCTAGTATCCCTTCAACTGCAAGTTACTGAATGGAATTAAAACTTGAAGTTTAAATTAGAAATGTCAAATTAGTTTTTCCTAAAACTTCGTCGTGTTTTTAATCAATACGTTCTGAAATGTCAACTGTTATAAAATTGTATAAACATTATAGATCAACTTAAATTGACAGTTCCTATCTAACATCTGTCTCTTTCTTGTTTTATTGGAGAGAAAGAGATATAAATAGTTTAAAATAAGTTTAGCCTGTGCAGAACAGAATTGGCACCAATGTCAAAATCTTGTCAAAAATGAATATATAACAGCATTTTTGCCATTTTGACGAACGTTCTTAAAAGTTACTAGAATTGGGTACTTGAGACCAAGAAGCTTATAGGTAAAAGTGGAGGCAACACTCTGAACACCTAAATGAAACAAAAAGAATGAGAATTCAAAAAGAGAGCGTCTGCCCACAGTTTGTTTCACTTATACTCCATTTATAGCATTAGAAAAAAGAGGCTCATAGAAGCAGGAATGCAAAACATTTTATTTCAAAGATAAGTTAAAATAATTTCAATTAAACATATTTTAACATTTTAACATCATTTTGATAAATAGATATAAGATAGTTCTAAATATGGACGTAAAATAATATAAACGGAATAAAAGTCCATTAAAGAGTAGGTAACATTTTAAATTTGGTAGAATTACAATGAAACGAATAACGTTCCGGGTATTGTTCATCCCTGCTTCTGTTAGGTTTTTGCATTGACACTGTAATTTTAAATTGGAATTAAATATACAACTAAATGAAAGCCACATAATTTTAGAAGATAAATCATTAAAATGGTTACAAATACTTTATTTTATTAATCGTAGGCTATATTTGATATGCCATGTGAAGGCCAGCATAAGAACCAATTACAACGGTAATGTATTGAGTTATGTATTTAAATATAATGCAATATAACTACTATCTCGACTCTTTTCTTAACTAACATTAATACTTATATCTTTTTATATTCTGAAAGTAACTAAAAAAAAAAAAAAAAAAAGAAAAAAATACATTTATTGCAGACTATTTTTGTCCATATTTTGTTAGTAACAAAGGTCTTAATAACTATGTTAGTGCCATATGAATAATCAAATAAATTAACAATCAAATAAATTAATAATCAACTAAATTAGACATCAAATAAATTTATAATCAAATAATTCACATTTTAATAACATTAATAACATTTCATTAGATTAGGTACATGTAGTTTAATATATTTATTGAGTACACTACACAACTCTGGTTTGCCCGCAATCATCCTTATGATCCTGTTGCTGCTGCCTCGAATTCGGCGTACCAATGAGGATGATTTTTTGCGCATGATAGCAAAGAAGTCATCGACCCTCGCGTCGGCAAACATGCCCGAGGCGCTGCAAAATCGAGGCAGCCTCATCAAGATCCTGAAGGCGTTATTGTATTGTATTCGAAGAGCTTTGTAAGCTCTCTGCGTATAGTTGGTCCATAAAGCGCTGGTGTAAAAGCTTTGACAGTAAGCTCTGAAAAGTGTTAGCTTAACTTCTATTGTGCACCCTGAAAACCTATGTACCAACATGTTAGCCCGCACCGACAAAGCTCTTCGCTCCCTCTCAATATCCTTGTCATCGTTTAGTGTCTCGGTCACAATGTGGCCCAAATACCTGAGCTGAGATACACGTTCCAAGGGTACCCCGTTAAGAAATACAGGTGGTATATGCTCTGGATTTTTATTCTTCCCTCTGATGAGCATATATTCACTCTTCCTCTCGTTGTACCTAAGACCGTGCACCGCCGCGAATGACTCACAGATATTGAGCAGTTTTCTCAATCCACTGACCGAAGGGCTCAGCAACACCATGTCGTCCGCGTAACTGATGTTATTTACGCAAATTTTATCTATGTGACATCCGACATGGCTGTTGCTGAGCTCTTCGATCAGCTGATTAACATATAAATTAAAAAGTCTTGGAGAGGACAGTCCCCCTTGCCTCACGCCACATTCAAGTGTGTATTCATCAGAGTTTATATTTCCCCACTTAATGTAATTTTTCTGATGCCTATACCAGTAGGAAAATATATTTACGAGTTCTGCCGGCACCCCGGCCTCTCCAAGCTTAGTCCAGAGTTTCTCATACACAACAAGGTCAAAAGCCTTCGATAAGTCTAGAAAACATGCGTAAATGGGAGTTTTCCTATCCAATAAAGCCCGCGACTGAGCGCATGAACTGCGGGTTTTATTTTTTGTGTTAAGTCCTATTTTTTATAAATAATATAGCCTAGGTTACTTCTTATAATATCCGCTATCCTGCAATAAAACTTTCGTCAAATTCGGACCAGTCTTTTAGCTGGAACAAACCGACAGACAGACAACAATTTTATAAAGGACAATGCCAGAAACTCTATAGAACTTTGCCCCACTCAATAACATGTGCAATATGTAGCATCTTACTGTTTATTTATTGCTGATAACTAAACATTAGTCTTAGTGACTGTAGAACTTGCTGTTTCCGTTTAAATCTAAAAACAATAATGACATTGATTATAGGTTAAATTATATTTTAGGTAAAATGAGTTTGTATTTTGTGGGTAGGTATTTCGTAATCCGCAAGTTCTAAAGAAAAACAATTTACTTATAGAAAGGTTCTATATTCATTACAATTATTTTTATTAATTTACTTTTCTGTACATGGGTGGGACAGGATCTGGCATTGTCATTTTCTTTTTGGTATAAGTACCGGGTAAACATTCATAGGCATTGAAAAAAGAAGCTATTATTTTGACATAACAAACAGACACTTCAATTTTATTTCTTCGTATGTAGTATGTATAGATAGATGGTGAAGACGCATAAAAACATTATATAAACAAGGGAGCTATCGAGTGCATTGTTGTGCAAATTGCTACTCGAAGCGGTCCACACGACCCGTGTAAAAGCGTTCCACCCAGACACAATTATTTGTTTGTTCAAATGGCGCGTTGGCGCGGGAATAACGAACGACTGGTATAAACTTCTGGGAGGAATGTGTTTTGTTACCTTTGCTGTAAAAAATCTTTTTACAAAAAAGACAACCACCTTCAAAAACTAAAAAGTGAAAAATAACTTTAGCACAGAACACACATTGACTTTAATTTCGAAATTCAGTGACTTTGTTCTGTTTGTTGTTTTGTATTGCCACCGACTTCCGAAACTAAAGTCAATGTGTGTTCTGTGCTAAAGTTATTTTTCACTTTTTAGTTTTTGAAGGCGGTTGTCTTTTTTGTAAAAAGCTTTTTATTTTTCGCTTTTTAGTACCTCCTTCTCATCCAAATCTATTAACAAGAGATTGAAAGTTAACTACTACAAAGATTGATGAAACTAAAAGGTCGTCTATGTAAAATTTTTGGGTATTTGTTGATTTTTCAAAAAGTGCTGAATCAATTTCGATAAAATTTATATAGGACCACCCCTGAAGCATACCCTATCCATAAAAAAAAGAATTTTCAAAATCGGTTTACGTTTGCCGGAGAAATCGCGTAACAAATCGCGCACATGATACTTAATGCAAATATAAGACTTATACGGTTTTCTCATGGATGCCATTGTCAGAACTGGACCTGGACTGGACTGGACTGGAAAAATAGGACCACACGGGAAGCACTAGCTTTCAAATAAAAAAAAATCATCCAAATCGGTTCACCCAGTCCAAAGAAATCAGGTAATACAGACGAATTGATAACCACCTCCTTTTTTGAAGTCGGTTGAAAAGAATATTGAATACTTCTACCCGCCACATCGTCTGCGTACACTACGGAATTAACCTAAAGACATAAATAATTACAAAGGAACACATCATCATCTGCCTAGCCTTTTCCCAACTATATTGGGGTCGGCTTCCAGTCTAACCGGATGCAGCTGAACACCAGTGTTTTAAATGGAGCGACTGCCTATCGGACGTCCACACCCCAGTTACTGGGTAACACGATACCCCTTGGTAAGACTGGACAGGAACACAAAACGGGATAATACAATTAGGTAGATGACAACGCCAATCAATTGATATACTTCTTGTATTTTGTATGGCAATTGATACTTATGACGTCAGTTATAGGTATTCATTTGCCAAGTCAATCCACAAACTATTATATTCATTTTGTCTAAACTAAATATATAAATTCAAAACGTAAAAATAAAAGTAATAATATTATGTACAATTCATGAAAAAGGCCCCTCCCTTTTTCATGAATTGTACACAATTGTACATAAGTAATATTATTATTTTTATTTAGGAGCTCAAATGGCATCAAAAAACTCGTCCACATCGCTGTCAACGGGACACGTGCCCAACAGGCTGCCAGCATTGTCATACAACGTGGCAATGCTGCCAGCCTGTGATCCTTTGACCCAAGAATAGATCAACCTTCGGGCACCTGAAGAGTCGACAAGCCGCTTGGCGATGTCCCAAAACACAAGATGGTTACTCGAACCCCATGTCCCTAGAGTCTCCACCCCAAACGGGTCAAATATAATAGCTTCCAAGAAGGATATTAGGCTATTATATTTGCGCCGTTTGAAGTTTTCGGCACCTGCAGCAACTGCCCCAGCGTAACACGTCGTGTTAAGAAGATGAGATGGCGCAAGGGTGCCAACACAGGTTGCATCCCACACCAAAGATTTACCCAACTTCCAAAGCACAATTTATTGATTTCAAATAAAAAGTCTAATTTTACAGTAAATATAAAATTATAATTGGGTTTTCATGGCTAAAATCATGTGTTTTTTTAGAGAAGGTCTTTGTCTTGGAATTATAAGTTAGTCATGTCATCTCCGGTTCCACGAACCGGAAGACGCAGGGTTGGTAGGCCTCCCATCAGATGTACCAGCGACATCGTCAAGGTCGCGGGTAACCGGTGGATGCAAGCGGCAGGTTTCCGCTCGTTGTGGCGTTCTATGGGGGAGGCCTTTGTTCAACAGTGGACGTCTTCCGGCTGATGATGATGTTGATATCATCTACCCATTATTCTGTGTAAAGCTATATAATTTCGTGACAATATGGCTGTCCGTGGCAATATGTGTGCCAAATTTTAGCTAAATCCATCCGTTCAGCCGTTTAAACTTCAGAGTACCTCTTTTTTTTATATACCTAGTCATGCCATAAATATTGTCACGAAGAAAAAAACATTTTTTTTATTGCAAATAATATTTATTACTTTTACAGTGTGTTAGTTTATAATTTATAATATAGAACAATTTAAAATATAAAAAGCTTATTCGAAATGGTCTCCATTGGCTGCAATACAGTCCTTTAAACGTTGAGGCCAGTTATCAATAGAAGCACGCACTCTTTCCATGGGAAAATTCTTCATTACTGTAATAAATCATTTGGTTAGTGGCCTTAATGACAGCAATGTTTGTACAAAACAATAAACGTTTCTAAATTATTTTAAATGTTGCTTATGTCAAGTAACGATTATAACAATGTTATTATGGCAACTAATTTTATGGCAAATGAAAGTTATGAGTAATAAGTTGATATGACAAACTTTATTAGTATAAATGATAATAGTGCAAGTAAATATTATGACGGGGGACGATTATGGAAAACAATAATAGTGCGAATGATTTTATGGAAAACGAAGAGATCGTTATAATTATTTTATCAACGCTGCAGGGTTTGTGCGTGTATTTGCCTAAGTACGCAAATAATAACGTTTACCTACGAAGCCACATCAAAACATGATAGTAATACAAACACAAAGTTTTAGGTGTTCGTTTGTTTAACTAACTAAATGTTCACACACACTCTCATACATACTTGGGGACAACGCACCACGGCAAAAATCTTGAACGAAGAACGCGGCGTGGGGACCGGCTGAAACAACAGCATCGTGCACAGGTACACATTGCCGCCAGGACCGCGATTACATCATCTTTTGGACTAACACCTCGAAATATTATTATTCATACTAATATTGTAAATGCGAAAGTAGGTATAGTGCGTGCCACGTAAGATGAGACTTGACACAGACTTGATTTGACTTGCGCAGTACTCGATTTAAAGGTTTTTTTTTTGAAATCGAGTACTGCGCAAGTCAAATCAAGTCTGTGTCAAGTGTCGCTTTCACGATGAAACGGGTGAACCGATTTTGCTAAAATTTGGTATGGAAATAGCTTGAATCCTGGGGACGGAAATAGGCTACTTTTAAATCCGCGACTTTGCTTGCATCCGCGAAAACCAACATTCACGCAGACGAAGCGGGCAAAAGCTAGTTATTGTTATATTTCGCCTGTACTATGCCACTTCAGGACAAATGCCTTCCTCCATTCCTTCCATCGGTCTCAAATTTGCGTTAAGTGTTGCCAATCCCTAGGAATCCGTACAAGTCGTCCCGCCATCTGCTTCGTGGTCTACCGCTGATTCAATTTTAGAATCCTTCGCTTGCTCGGTCATCAAAATTGAACACGCGGTTAAAAAGCAACTTTGCACTCTTGTATAACAAATAACTATTACAAAGTCTGAGTTTTTAACAAATTAAAAAAAAGTTGTATGATATATTCGGCACCATAGAGGTAGCAGTAAATAGGTTTAATGTTTTTTTTTAATTCACAAATTTAGTGCACACGATGTTCTAAATTCAATTTACTTTATCCTCTAGAGAATAAAAACGGCTTTTCCACTCAGATATTGAAGATAAATTTACTTTATCCTCTAGAGAATAAAAACGGCTTTTCCACTCAGATATTGAAGATTAAAAATACTCTTTCCGAGACGGTGGGATGAAAAATTAATTTAGTTCGTGTACAACAGAATTGGCACCTAAGTTACTTTAGTAAATTTAAGCCAGTCCTCAGTAGCGCTAATCAGGTCATCCCTGTAACGAGCTAGGTCCTTCAAAAATAAATGGAAATGTCGAGTAGGTAAGTCTTGCAAGTCTAAGTAGAATTATTTACGTCTACTTTGGCCTCCTAACTTGGTGCACAAGTGTGTGCGCAAATACAAGGGCATTTTTAGGAGTGTTCATTTTAAACAAAATTACTTTTACTTGCCTACATTCCACTGCATGTTCTTATTACTTGTATCTAGCAGAAAGGGCGGCTAACACTGTTTAAGTGTTAGGGCGTTTGTACACTACCTCTTATTCGAACAAAGATTCTAGTTTTTACGAACAACATAAAAACGGATCAGAAATTTACGAATGGGCGATGTGCACTAACTCGTTATATTCGTTTTGGGGAATTTAAGAGGCCGATTAAAAAATACGAATACGAGAGCCCATGCGCACCAATCTGAGAGTCGAGTAATCACTAATCACCAGTCTTTCGAAGCCCTTAATCTTCCCCCGCCCTCACCGCTGAAATTCACAAATGAACAAAACACCTTATAGTATGACGGGTAACTTCAATCCGTAAAAACTGGCTAGATGTGTTTTATTTTATTTGTGTTCTGTTTTATTTTATATGTAATTGTTTTTCGTTTTTGCATTATTTTTGTACTTATTATACTTCTTTTATCTGTAATGTTAGCGTAATTGGCTCATCGAAGCCGTGTTAGCATAAAATAAAAAACCAGTTTATGGTAGAACTTACTTCGTGGGTAGAACGCAATGCAATGCATGCCAATTATTATTATATTATTATTATTATAACATGTAATTTTCGGTTCCGTAAATGTCCTTTTTTTGTTGTAAATGGTGGATAAGGATCTACTTGGAGCGGTGAATGCTCATGCGAATCCCGCCATATGCAGAGGTGGAACACCGCGGTGGTTTAAGCCGTGTAGTGCCGACCGCAAATAGCACCACCGCACTAGAAGCTGACAGGGATATTGACAAGAGGATGGGCATCAGCGTCCTTTTGTGTCCTATTGCGATCGCCAACATGCATCGGCCAGGCATGGCGATTACGGCTAAACCTATGCCCAGCAATGATAATGCCCGAAAAATAAAAAAGAAAGGGTAGGTAAGTATCTACTTAGAAAACAAAATTGCTTTTTGTGTCTGTGTATGTTTCCTTAGTTCTTCTAAATCACACAACGTGGGTGAGGACTCTACTGCTTTAAATTCCGAGGACTAATTCAAATTCCTAGTTCAATAACCTCCTGACTTTAATTTCATATTCATGATATTTTTGTAAGTACAGTCAACAGTAAGGGCGTTTCTGCACTACCTCGTCGTCTTCGGTCCGTATTTGTGATTCGAAATAGTCTTCATAATAAATGTATTCATGACTGTTTGTGTACTTACGTTTTCGTGTTTTTATATTCGTAAGTTTCTCGCATCTAGCCAGTTTTTACAGATTGAAGTTACCCGTCATACTATAGGGTGTTTTGTGCATTTCTGAATTTCAGCGGTGAGGGCGGGGGAAGATTAAGGGCTTCGAAAGACTGGTGATTAGTGATTACTCGACTCTCAGATCGGTTCGCATGGACTCTCGTATTCGTATTTTTTAATGGGCCTTCTTAAATTCCCCAAAACGAATATATACGAGTTAGTGCACAGCGCCCATTCGTAAATTTCTGATCCGTTTTTATGTTGTTCGTAAAATCTAGAATCTTTGTTCGAATAAGAGGTAGTGTACAAACGCCCTAACACTTAAACAGTGTTAACCGCCCTTACTGCTAGATACAAGTAATAAGAACATGCAGTTGAATGTGCATGTAAAAGTAATTTTGTTTAAAATGAACACTCCTAAAAATGCCCCTGTATTTGCGCACACACTTGTGCACCAAGTTAGGAGGCCAAAGTAGACGTAAATAATTCTACTTAGACTTGCAAGATTCGACCTAAACAAACTAACAATAAGTGCCATTGAATGAAAGGGTGTAAAAGGATTACCTACTCGACTTTTCCATTTATTTTTGGAGGACCTAGCTCGTAACAGGGATGACCTGATTAGCGCTACTGAGGACTGGCTTAAACTTTGGTGCCAATTCTGTTGTGCACGAACTAAATTAATTTTAAGCTATTTATATCTCTTTCTCTCCAATAAAACATGAAAGAGACATATAAATACGAGCTGTCAATTTAAGTTGATCTAAAATCATACAATTATAGTTGTCATTTCAGAACGTATGGATTAAAAACACTGCGAAGTTCAAGGGAAAAACTAATTTGACATCTCTAACTTAGTCCTTGTCTGTCGCCGTCCTTTTCTTTAGCTGCCTGGTAGAAAGGGAGACAATTGTCTAATTTTAGTTTAGTTTGTGAACAAGGGCAAACATTCGGCGCCATAATATGTCTTATAACCTACACATAAACGGGTCGGGGCCATCGGTTCGGCATTATCAAAACCGTTTAGGCTGACCCGCTTTAATAAAGGCTTGTTTGACGAACCTCCAGATCAACTAAATGATCACCAATAATAGTAAATAAAATAAAATCAAAAATAGTAAATGGTCACCAAAATGGTGTTTCCTAAAGTATTGTAGAAATGTATGAGTTTGACTGTAAAAAGCGATTTGATTCTGGCACTCGGCGGCCGCTGCTGCGGCACGCTCGCCTCGTGCGTAGGGAGTCACAGTTCTAACCTAACCTAACCATGTCGGATCCGCCCCAGGGCGGTCAAAAAGATTTTGGTTATTTTGCACACTAAGATTTGGTGACCATTTAGTACAGACGCCAGCACATCAAGCCATACCTAACTGTCAAATTTTCCCAATTAAATATGAACCTTATGGTTTTGTAATAAAGTTGAAAATCTATCAAAGAAATTTGACAGATTGTAGTAGCTTGATGTGCTGGCCTCTGTACGTTTGGTATAATTTAGTGTATTTTTTTGGTAAGGGAGCTTAAGATCCTAAAGTATTTTTTGGTGATCATTATATTTATACCCTTTAATAAAGCGACCCCTAGTTTCATTGCTTCAGCATTTTTTTAGTGAGCGCAACTGTTGATTCTAGCTTGCAGGAGTTGCAGTGGTTTAGTGCCCTTACCTACTGTGCTCCAAAACACAGGTTGACCAGCTTAAATGAGCACTCTCATTTTAACTGGGCGGGCTGGACACATCTGCCGCATGCCGATCAACTTAAGGGTCCGTAGAATCCAAGATTGGTGCCCCGAAATGACGAGACCGGGCAGCGGTAGACCACGAAGCAGATGGCGGGACGACTTGTACGGATTCCTAGGGATTGGCAACACTTAACGCAAATTTGAGACCGATGGAAGGAATGGAGGAAGGCATTTGTCCTGGAGTGGGTTAGTACGGGCGAAATATAACTAACAATAACTAGCTTTTGCCCGCTTCGTCTGCGTGAATGTAGGTTATCGCGGATGCAGGCAAAGTCGCAGATTTAAAAGTAGCCTTCCTCATTCTTCCTCCTTCCAATCCTTCCCCAGGATTCAAGCTATTTTCATACCAAATTTTAGCAAAATCGGTTCACCCGTTTCATCGTGAAAGCGTACAAGACAGAGTTATTAGTGCGTGCCACGAAAGATGAGACTTTCGTGGCGTTTCAAGAATTTTACCTTTAAATCGAGTACTGCGCAAGTCAAATCAAGTCTGTGTCAAGTCTCATTTTTCGTGGCACGCACTATAACTCTGTCTGTTACGCTTTCACGATGAAACGGGTGAACCGATTTTGCTAAAACTTGCGCAGTACTCGATTTCAAGAATTTTACCTTTAAATCGAGTACTGCGCAAGTCAAATCAAGTCTGTGTCAAGTCTCATCTTTCGTGGCACGCACTATAACTCTGTCTGTTACGCTTTCACGATGAAACGGGTGAACCGATTTTGCTAAAACTTGCGCAGTACTCGATTTTAAGAATTTTACCTTTAAATCGAATACTGCGCAAGTCAAATCAAGTCTATGTCAAGTCTCATCTTTCGTGGCACGCACTATACCTACTTTCGCATTAATAATATTTCGAGGTGTTAGTCCAAAAGATGGTGTAATCGCGGTCCTGGCGGCAATGTGTACCTGTGCACGATGCTGTTGTTTCAGCCGGTCCCCACGCCGCGTTCTTCGTTCAAGATTTTTGCCGTGGTGCGTTGTCCCCAAGTATGCATGAGAGTGTGTGTGAACATTTAGTTAGTTAAACAAACGAACACCTAAAACTTTGTGTTTGTATTACTATCATGTTTTGATGTGGCTTCGTAGGTAAACGTTATTATTTGCGTACTTAGGCAAATACACGCACAAACTCTGCGGCGTTGATAAAATAATTATAACGATCTCTCTAGATTATGCTGATTGCTAGCAAATAATCTAGAAGTTTGTGGGTTTGTGTAAATATTATACGTAGTGTAAAGATTCAAATAATTAGGTACTTTTAACTCCATTTTTATTTGAATTTTGCTCCATAATAAATATATTCTGTGTCGTGGGTGCATTTTTTTAAATCTTTATTTAATTAGGGACATTTATAATCGCAATGCGTATGTCAGTCCCAACGTATCCTAAATTCACATTGGTCATATCTGGACCGTGAACCTTTTTTTTTTGCAGTAAAACTTCTTTACTCACGCTTGACTTGGGAAGTAAGCTGTTGAATGCGTGACGAGAGCGTTAGGAAAAGTGTGATCGGGCGAGGCAAACGGAAGTTGAAAAGGATATAGAAGTTAGTGAAGATAGAAAGAATGAGAGTTACGTTTCGTATATTACTGTAGAGGCAAGAGAGAGAGGTGCGAGTATACATTTTCGTTCTCTCTTTCTCTCATAGCCAGTTGCAAGCGGATACATACATACATATTGATGGAGCTAAAGAAGTTTTACTTCAGTCGTGTGGTCTAAATCACACTCTTATTTTTTTTTGTTGCCCGGTTGAAATCCTCATTGACTTCCTCCATCGTGGGGGTGATGGAGGGGCATACCGGTCTCTTACCGGCTAAAACCACCGCGATGTTCCACCTCTGCCTATGGCCGGGGGTGCGGGATTCGCATCAGCATTCACTTCTCCCCCGACAGTGGGCCATGAGCCTAAACAGACGTCATCATCGCCATTTTTGGTTGAGCCCGGATTTTATGAAATGTGTACTACTATCTACTTCAAGTCTGTTCAACCTCAACAGTGGGTACATAAACTCAGATACCTACACCTATCGAACCCCTTACAATTACATGAAAACTTGTAAAGTGCAAGCTATAAGTACGATTTTTTTTTTCTGTGCAGGGAAACCAACGGGACACTCAGCGCAGCAGCCAATGGGTCAACCACTGCGTCAACCATGTCGTCAAAATAGACCTTTTGGCTCTTCTATGTTTTGTTCTTTTTACTCCTCCGCTTTTCTTTTCTGATTAATTTTGTTGCGGGATCCAAGACGGATGTATCGTTCCTCGGGGACTAGTCAAGCTTCATTGCGATTCTCAAACAATAAATAATAATAATACCAGCATAACACGGTTCCACTGCTGAGTTCCAATTTTTTATATGTACGGTCACCAAAAGAGATAAGTATCCATGTCGCCGGGATTAGTTGAAGTTTACTTAAAAACCGATGGGTGTTTATGAATAAAATAAAGTACAATTAATACAGAATAAACAGTTTCATGATTTAATTAAATTTCATTTAAAAGCCGCCAATGGTTTCTGAGTAAACTTCATCTATTTCCGGCGACATGGATACTTATCTCTTTTGCTGACTGTACTCGACCGCGTTAACGTAAACTTCAATTTGTACTGAAACTGGAACAGCACCGTCTAGTGGCAACATTAGGAATCACAATTAATCTATAGAAACTGACATAAGCGAACGTTTACGCTAAGAGCGCCCTTCCCCATCGAACGAACTTCAACGCGAGCGTGATTGAAATTTTTTTTATTTCAACCAACGCAAAGCTCGAAAACAAACGAGTAAGTGAGAACGCGATAACATCACAGGAAAATTGGCGCGCGGAAATTTCACAAAACTTGTTCCAGGACATACGTGTTTTTGAAAAAGCCTAACAGGTTTTTGGTAGTAATGTTTGTAATTTAGAATCACCATTACATGTGCAAGGTTTGTATAAAGCTGTTTTTTTTTACTTTTTCAATGTATTTGTGCATTATGAACGGCCAAAGTTCAGATAAAATTGTGCAAAAAAGCTGTTTTTCGGACGTGTTTACTGAATTAGTTTCTCAACAAAGTTTATTTTTGGCTTCATACAAACCTAGATTTTAACCACAAGATACCTGGGTGTTAAAAATATTTAGGAAATAATTTGTTATAACGCCGTAATCGCGTACGAGCGTTTGTATGGGAAATATGACGGGATGGGCGCTCTTAAGAGCGTGTATTCGATTTGTGACGAAAACTTCATGTTCTCGCATTTTGCCCAGAGCAATATCGTAATGATGTGAGCAGATTATTTAAAGACAATTTTAGTTTTCGAAAAGATTTAGTCTTGATTTAGGGAGCTACAGAGTAAAAGTATAATTTTTAATTATGGTGTTTTGAAGCGAAGACAATCCTTTCATATCGTTTTACGAAAATAGACGTCAGAGTTTAACTTTCAGGACGAATACAACCATTACAATATGCCAAAATATTATGTTTTATGCGTTTTTCCAACAGGATATACAGTCTTAAAGTGTACTACAGAGCCAAAATTACGAAAATATTACTAATAGGTATTAAAAAACAATGTTGAAAAAGTAGAAAATCGGTTCACTTTGTCAATTTTTTTTCACCAGTATTTGAATAAAAACGTAACTGATATATTTATTTTATTAAAGGAAATGTTATGCTTAATGTACAAAATATTTTTCAGTCCGTTACACGAACTCATTTATTTTAGATAATTATTTTAATTATTTCGTGCATATTTTTTTTCTGATGCACACAAACAGACCATTGTATTGTATTAGTGTGTGGCAATGCTGCTACGCCGTTCTAGCAATCGTTTAGATTTTGAGTTGCGCTAAATCGAATACGCGCTCTTAACGCGTTTAAATCGGTTAAAAAACTCACACTACGCCCTCAGGACAAAGACCTCTTCTCATTTATAGAAAAAGGACGATCATTGAATATTGATCACCACCTCCACTTTCTCAAGGCGGATTGGGGATTTCAGACTTAATGTATTGCCCGTGGGATGTCCGGGCTAGAATAGCACCCACCTATTTCATCCCGACCACAGATATAGACAGACCTAGATAACGCAAGAGCAACTACTTCGCGTGCCTAGTTTCGTGCCTAGCTTACGTACAAAAATCGTAAGTAAAAAAATAAAGTAAACGTTTCCTTCCATCGGTAAGCCATTTTGTGATTAATATTATGCGTAATTAATTTAAAAAACAATTATTTTAAATCTAATACCCTTAGTCATACCTGGTACTTAATACCAAATTTAAGAAAAACAAAACATTGTGACTTCATAATAGGTAGTCAAAAAATGGCACGCTTGGTTTTCATACAGATCGTGATACTTGCGTTATCTAAGGTCTATCTATATCTGTGATCGATGCGACCGTGTCGTGCAAGTCGACTAAGCGAAAATCCAGAAGTCGGGCAGCAGCAGCTTCCGTGCACTTAACAACTTCACTGGGATCCCCAAGACGCCTGCCAAGCGTGGGGATTATGGCAACCCCGCCACCCCCTCTTGGGTAAGCCTTTGTCCAACGGTGGACGTCTCCAGGCTGATGATCATTAATATGTAATTATAAGTCTAGAAACACATCTTATTATTTTTCTACTTTAATGTAAAAATATTTGAACAAAGAATAAAATGAAACAATATTATTTTTAATCCATTTATTATTTTCATTGTAAACTCATACACTTGTTCTATCATCAACCGTTTATAATTTACGTTATACACGTCATACATCACGAGATGAGACTTAAACACTAACGCACTCCACGCATTGTAAGAGATGACGGCCATTTTGATTTTTTACCCTACTACGAAGGAGGTTTTAATTGATCAAAATTAAGATGGCAGACGTTTTACAGGTTTGTTTTTTTTATAAAAAAAAATATTATTTAAACTAAGTTTCGAGAATTTTAATTTTTACTTTTTAACCTTTATTGCATGGAGGTAAGCAGAATAACGCCACCTGCTACGACTCTTCCATAAGCACTACTTTTACGTACTTAAAAAGGGAATCGAAACGCAGTCTTCGATTTAAGGTCTAAGGAGTATCCTCATTTCAATAAAAAATATTTCAAAGGGAAAGTTACTTATAAATAATTGAAAATCGTCTCTTACAATACCTAGAGTCTCAAATGCATTTACTTTACTTTTAACATACTCGGGCGCACCATAATTGACTTGAAAAAGCAAAACAATCAATAAAGCGAGTTTTTTAAAAAATATTTAAAAACAAAACATGTAAATTCTAAATTAAAAAATTCGAAATATTGTTCCATTAATTGGAAACTGCAAAATAATCACTCGAGTTTTTTTTAGTAAATAAAAAACATAATTTATGGCACTTAGCAGCAAAAAGTAAGCATTTATAAACATAGGTAATAACAAACTAAGAAAGTACGTTAATTTAATCAAAGTTTTAATTGAGTTTTTTGTGAAATTTTAGTAATCAATGACTTAGCCAACCCACTACGAAAAGGCTGAACAAAAATTAGTAATCTTATATTTAATTGATGTTCATTGACATTATTTTACAAATAAAAGGCTAATATTCGAAAATTCGCGTTCCTTACTTTCGCATTACGCTTCCTATTTAGGTAAATATAATTTACCACACTACGGTAACTTTATTGTATTGTAGGCAAATTAAAAGCAAATAAAACTTGACTGAAGCAACTTCTACTCCCGGTTTTGCTAACTTGTAACTTGTAAAGTTTTCGCGCGAATCTTTCAACGGTCACAATGCCCGGTAAGAAATCACCTCAAGAACCGTAACATATTGGATAACTGTCTAAATGTTATTATTTACGATTATAAATAGTGTGCAGTAATTACATTGAAAAATTGTGTATTCTTACAATGTAGAGATAGTATATTTTTTGTTATTGCATACTTATTTGCTTCGTTTGAAGTTTACATACTATATCAAGTCACTTCACATTACGACACCACAATTTTTACGTCGTAAAAAAGAGATATAAAAACTTCTTAGTCTCAAAAGTGACTTTTTAGCATTTTATTATAAACACCATTCAGACGAGAAAGTAATCACAATTATTAACAGCCGTCTTCTCCGATCGGTTCCCAATGACTCGAAAGTTAGCTATCGATCTATTGGCCGTAATAAATTACTTATTGTTTGTTGAGGCTACTGGGACCGAGCGGTGATAACTATGATATTGACAAGTAACTTTTGCTGCTGTACAAACTTGAACCTTATTACAACTAACTAGACCTTATAATACTTAAGTTAAATTATGCTTTATCTTTGGCGAATACACTGCTTATGGTACCGTGAAGTTTGAGAAACTTAAAAATACGCTTGATTATTATAAAACATCGTACGAACGTCGTTGTAAAGTCTCACAAAGTTCCCTATTTTAATAATGAGATACAAAATTGTTTGCTTTAGAGAATAAAAATGGTACCATTCTTACTTACGTCTACATAATTTATTAGTTACAGCTAATAATATTATCCCGAGGATGTGTTCTTGAAAATAATCCGTTACATGTACAGGTCGATGACCTTTCTGAGTAACTGACTCCTTCAGAATTCAAAACTGCCTGTAAATGGTTGAATTGAAATGAATGACTGTGGCTTTGACCTGAGAAAAAAATTCTCAATCTAATCTGTCTCCCAAAAACGCAGTTCTCAATCTGTCAAAAATGCCTCTAAATCCAACATTTTTGACATTGATTGCCACTGAGGTAAGATCGCGACTATATTTCGTTTCTTTTTTTTTACAAGAATTGGCATTCTTGTTTTAACGCCAGGTGTTTTGAGGCGAAGGACGATTTTTTTTTTTTTACTATTTTCAAGAACACACCCCTCCATTAAACAATTAATAGTTACATTTTGTGGTGTTACAGCAAGATCGGTACTTCTCCATTATTTTATTAAACTACATAGTTTTATACAGACCAACAGTCAGATTAATTCTTGTTCATCAAATGGCAGTTATCATTTGCACCTTATTTACAAATAATTAATACATTTTTATATGTAAAATTGCTTCTACCAATTCCACTTCATACTAATTCACACACGATGGAATGCTTTTTTTTTTATTATTATTTTATTTACAATTAATGGATTAGCTGTAAATAAAATAAGTTATAATTCAAGTTTAAAATTAAATAGCCCTAATTTATATTTACATTAGGTCCACGCAATTTAAATCAGTTAAATTTTTGAGCCATAAATATGAAAGCTAAACAATTAATAAACTATACTCGGTGGAGGTTAGAGAGATTCAATTAAAATAAATTTAATTTCTAGTCCGAATATTGTTTTTACTGTTTGCGGAACCCCGCACAAAAAAGTTAACTTAAATTTACAAGTGTCTACTGTTAATATTATGTACATTCTTATAAAATAGAGATATACAATAAAATGTCTACTATCGGACTCCGAGCCGTCTACTTTTAACTTAACAGAAACATGCCAAACGACTATTATTTTTCCCAATAATTTGGCAAATTTCGTCCTAAAGTTAGCGAAATAATCAACTTTAACTTTAACAGTTTCAAAGTTAGACCATAGCCGGGTTTTTTCTTAAAACTATATTGAGCGAAAACCCGAGTCCAAAATCATACGGAGTCTTTGATGGCACAGCAGTCTTCACTACCAACTTTAACGCGAGTTATCAACAAAATTGTTATAAGATATTGGTCAGTAACACTTGGTAACACAGCCTTTTATAATACGGATAAAGAAACATAAAAAAAAACTGTAGTTGTTCATAATTACTTTTGAAACAAGTACATGTTTTATGACGTTCAAAACTCTAGACTTGTAATAAAAAATAAAGTAAAAAAATAGGCCTTATTTAAGATGATTTTAGCAAGTTACCGTTGTAACATTAGGTACCTAAATATTTGTGCTAAAATGATTCCCTACAAAAATTCGAGACAGCAAAAATAACGTTTGTCAAAATATTTTAGACATAAATATTAGACCAGTATTCACAATAAATTACAAAGATTTTGAGCAATCACGCACAGGTAGAAATTATTCGTTAAATTTTTAAGCATCTGTGCTGACGGAACGTTTTTATGCAATACGATATTGTCTACGAATCACTCATTTTAAAATCAATTGTTTGTTAATGACAATTTTCAAAGCAAATAATGTGGTGTCCTTTTAAACCTTTATGATTAAATATTCTGTCAGCACAAAGTCAAATAAAGTATCCCACAGTCGAGAAGATAATCAGTCACAAATTTCCACATAAGATTATTGTCACTCCGCATTTGCTATGATCGTCATAGCTGAACATCGAGTGTCGAAAACGTCACGGGGGTCGAGGGTACACTGGGGTCACATAACAGCGTCATAGGGATTCGTCAGGGGTGCACTGAGGGAGTGGCGCGGCACCGAGCGTTACAGAAACACATCCAGAGGAGTTAAGGAGGCGCGGGGTTGCCCCTAGAGCTCGGTCACAGCGTAAAGATCGCGGGTGTCCGCGTGTGGAGGGTGAATGCGTTCGGCTCGCTCTGAGCGTTCGGGGCGGTCCGGTCGCTCCGCTCGCTCGGGTCGGTCGGCTCGCTCGGGTCGGTCGGGTCGGTCTCGGCGGCGGTGTGTGGTGTGTGTAGAGTGCTGCGCTTGCGCAGGCAGGTTGGCGCGGCGCGGTCGCTGTAAAGAGCGGTACTCGAGCGCGGCGGCTGACAGCGGTTGCGGCTGATCGCCGTGGGGCTTGCGGGCGGGACGCACGGTGGCGTATTTGTCGGACGCGGGCGCGTGCGAGGCGTGAGGCGCGTGGGGTACTTGAGGCGCGTGAGGCGTAGAGAAGGTCCCCAGCGATACAGCGGCGGCTGCGGGGCGCGGCCGGGGCGCGCGCGGCCCGAACGACGCGTACTTGGGGTCGAAGCGGTTCAGACTCAATGAGCGTCCGGATTGACCTGAAATGTTTTTTGTAAAGTTTTGGTACTATCAAAATACTTTCCGTATTATATTCGACACTTAACTACTTAAAGATTATCCTTATTATTTTTGTAAGTGCACTTCATCATCATCACGTCAACCTTTAGAACCATTTTTCATGTCAACCTTTGCCCTGCTGGGCATAGGTCTCCCCAAGAGGGGTTCAGCCGTAATCGCCATGCTTGGCTGATGCATGTTGGCGATCGCAGTTGGTGTTATAGTACTCAGAAGGACGCTGCTGCCCATCCTCTGGTCAATATCCCTCTATCGCCTTCAACGACACCCACGGGTAGAAACGAGGTGGTGCTATTCGCGGCCGGCACCACACGGCTAAAGTACACTAGGTTAGTACACTTAGGGAAATTAATTATTTTTAAAATTGTTACAATTCACCAATTTATCATGTCAGCCATTTCATACAATTGAAAAACAATGACAGTGATGATAAGAATATACGGACAATTACCCAATTGTCCGTATATTCTGGCTTCCGTAAGATGACACAAATTAAAGCATGAATCCCACCGTCGTTGGTTTGAATTAACTCGGCGTTTGTAGACTATAAGATTTTTACTATAAATATTTTATCAGGCGTTGGTCTTACTGTTCTTGGATTCAATTTCAATGTCATGACTTGCTAAAATAAAATTGGTTCACTGCGTGTTACATCCTGATTTTTTAAATTCCCGAAATTCCTGTGAAGTTCTTGCAATTTCATACATGGTCCTTCGAGCCGGATAATCTATTATCTAACTATATAGGGTGACTGGTTAAAGTCAAATCATTTATTTCAATTAGACCATTAAAGGCACTTTTGAATAAAATAATTAATAAAATATAAATGTCATATTGTAAAATTTGAATCTAGTTGCCTATTCCAAATGGTAGTTTCGTTAAAAAAAATGTTTACAATTTGCATTTACATGAATTATAATTTATGTTATGTGAATACGATGTACCTTGTATAAAAATCGTATATTATGGTATGTACATTAATGACCTATATTTAAACCATATCTTGTACCAATTATTAGGACATTTTTTTCTACTAGGACACATGAGAATCCTCTGGTTTTTGAGATATTGAAGGTCAAATTAGCAATTCCGTTTTTGTGTTACGTACGATTACGTATTCCAAGTGCCAGTACCAAACTTTTATCCAAACAAACATAATTAGCAAAGTCAAATAAGCACGAATTGGATATTTTGACGTTCAAAAGTGCGTTTGAATGGTTTTATTGAAATTCAATAAGTATTGGAGTGACGAGGTAAAGTACCAAAATAATCTTAATGATTGAGTTAGAATAGTGTGCGTGCACGGAATAGACAAACCAAGTGGAAGTGCCCACGCAGCCAAACCCACGCGTATTTCAATTATGCGGAAAAATATGTAAAATAACTCTTAATTTTGTATGAACAATAAATAAGCTTTTCAGCAAAGTTGAATTTGTTATTCACACAAAACTAAGTCTTAATACAACTAGCGAAGGTTGTTATTATTTTACATATTTTCCGCACAATTGCGACACGCCGCGGAATAGTTGCGTAAGCGCTTCCAATTATTATTTTTTTATTCTGTGTTCACTCGTTACCTGCGTTGTGTTCGGGTGGGAGCGCGCCGCCGGGCCGGTCTCAGTAGAAGTCGCTGCTCTCGAGCGTCTTGCACTGCTTGCTGAGTGTGGCGTACTTGCTGTGCGGCGGGCGGCCCAGCGTGTGCGCGCCCCCGTGCGCCCCCGCGCCCGCGCCCCCCGCGCCTGCGCCGCGCCCCAGCGTCGCGCTGCCCGACATGCGCGCCCTGGGGGCACAACGACTCGTCTAGTGTGGGCACGTGTACAGTACCCGGCCGTAAGGGCTTTAGCTAATCTATCAGTTGCTGTGTGGGGTAGAGGTAAGGAGCACGAACTCTGTGTACGAAAGTGCCCGTGAAAACAGGGCTTGCCCTAACTGTGCGTCGCGACGCCCTGGGGCGTCACGGCACTATCCCAAGGGCGTCGTGGGGCTCAATGTAGAGAAAGAGATGAGAGTGACAATTTCCAAAGGTGAGCCCCTTTTTAAGAAGCTATGCTAGCCAGTCAACAAAGTAAAATAAATATCTCTTTTAATTTACATTCTTGTTTTGTTTTTGTTTTTATTTTCTAATAAAAATATAAAAATTATTTGGAGTTTTTCTGATAACTTGTTACCAGGCTAGAACTACAACTGGTATGGTAGGTAGTTTATGATCGCGTCGCAAAAATATGGCAAATTTCCAAGGGCGTCACAGTAATAAAAAGTTTGGGAAGCCCTGCGTTAAAATGTGCTACATAAGGGTGGCGCTACAATTGCGATCGAATAAAAATTTTCTAATTCGGCGTACTTCGATCCGTCAACAACTTCTACATTCATGGATCTATGGCTACATTCATACCACACCCTGTGCCTACGCTAGCGCCATTGTGGCGGGTTTTGGAACTGTTTATTTGCCGCATAAAGTACTGTTTCAACTTTCCCCTCCATATGAGATAGTGCTTTCCTTACCTCTATCCTCCATAGTGTAGAGCTACCAAAAGTAGCATGTCTACTAAAGCCCTTACTTAACACATTAAGTTTCAGAAACAGCATTGTAGAGCGTTGTCTCTGTCACACTCTTACCTGTGTAAGTCTTCTCTCTTTCTAAAACTCAATGATGTGTGAATTTACAGGTACTGTACACATTTATTAAACACACACTTTTGTAGATATTTATTGTACCAAGGGTTTATCTGAATTTGTTTGGATACGCTTCTATTTTAACAGAAGTGACTGATTATTTGTATTTTGTGACAACCATTACTACATAAATAGAAAAATATAGGGGTGAGTGAAGAATGCTAACGGTTGAGTGGGGTAAGTAAATGGGGGAGACTGGGTTAAATGGGGGAGACTGGGTTAAATAGGAGAACGCTGGGATGAATGGAAAAGACTTGGGTTGAGTAGAGAAGGCTGAGGGTTGAGTGAAGAAGGCTGGGAAGTAAGTGGAGAAGGCTGGGGTAAACGGAGAAGGCTGGGATAAACAGAAAAGGCTGGGGTCGAATAGAGAAGAGTGGGGGGCTAAAATGATAGACAAGAGAAGATATTTTTTCGACACATTTTGCAAAATAAAAATATCAGTCGCTGTAATTACAGGGTGATAAAATGATGGAGGATTTTGTATGGTACTCATATCGTTTTAATTACATGCATATTTCGGGACTCATGTAACTATGAAAATCAAGATTTATAATTACAGCGCGAAAAATTCAGAAACATTTCCGAAATATTCACGTAAATAAACTCAAAAACACTTACACCCATCTCTGGGCAAGAACGTCACAAATATTTACCTTGGCTTTTCGAAGTCCATGAGTTGCACATCAGCGCCGTAGGAAGGTGGCTTGCCCGGGCTAGACAGAACGATAAACATAGTTACCGTGGCAAAGGGGGTTCTTGCCTAAATGAGAACCGCACAGATCTTAATGATCTACGAAGTTAGACAGTTTGTCGCAGAATTTTGGGTTAGTGACAGATTTGTTTTATACCCCTGATTATTTAGAGTTTCTTTCTTTTTAAATCACGGTGTTGGTAATAAAGTTGCAGTGATTTAGTCAGATAACATCTGACAGGCGATAAGCGGTCTAGTTATCTAGTCTATAGATGTAACAATTCACGAACGCGTTTCGATCATTGCAATTTATACCTTATAACAATAAGGTACAAGTCTCATGACGCGCGCTCGTGAATTGCAAGGTGTAGACCAGTAATTTGGTCCGTCAGTATGATCTGATGATTAGATACATGTAAGCGATTGTGTTAAACCGTATTTCAATACAATTTGATATAAATGTAAACAAACTTGTTTTATTCTTTCTTATTACAATCAATATTTTTGAGTGTAGTTTGAAGATTTCAACTTGATATTTCACCCCCATTTACTAAAGACCCTTTGCATAGTATTGTTGAATTGTGATTTTAAAGAAATCTGGGATTATTTTTGACATCAAATTTATATTATTGTGCGAACTGCCAGGCTGTGGAATTTACTGCCCGCCTCTCTAGTCCCTGATAAGATCTTTAAGGCACGAGTGAACTGATTCATCCTAGGCAAGCGTGTTGCACCTTAGGCCGCATCATCAGTTAAGATCAGGTGAGTTGCGGTCAAACGCAAGCCTATTAGAATATAAAAAGAAAAAAAAATATTTTATATTATGATTGAAGTTTTAATTAACCAATTCGAATAACTTCCACTTTCTATAATGCGATCTGTAGATCAATCTCTAACTGTGACCAACCAAGTGGCCGAGTTTGCAATCTCAGTTTGGTTTCACAAAATTTGTTCATCACTAATTCGACCAACGTTCAGAATAATCTCATGTCCTATCATTAAACGAAAAGTGAGTATTGTTACACACTATAGATCCCCGGAACCCGAAATCCGATGAACCCGGTAACACAGTGATCCGCTTTTCTCAATCTAGAATGATCTTATGTTCGTTTACATTTGTACCAAATCGGATAGAGATCCGGCTGTGTGTGAGCGCGATGCTCACCTGGGCCGTTCCAGGTCCATCAGCTGCACGGCGGCGCCGTAGCTGGGCGGCTTGCCGTTGTTGACGGCTGCGCGAGGCAGAGTGCGCGATGCGGCACTGCTGCCGCCTGACGACAGGAACGGCGCCTGCTCCTCGCCGCCACCGCGCCGTCTGCGCATGGGCACATCATACGTACTACTAGTTGCTAAACATCTTCAACAATCATGGCGACTACTGTGCAGACCCTCCCCTCTGATTTGTCATTCCCTAATGCTGGGCACACCACACGTACTACTAGTTGTCAAACATCTTCAACAAATATGGCGACGACCCCCCCTGACTTGTCGGTCCCTAATACCGCCATGTTATCGTTTTTTGCTGAAGTTTCATTACCACACGACGTACTTTTAGTTGCCTAATATCTTCATCAAACATGGCAACTATTGCGTAGACCCCCTCTGACTTGTCGGTCCCTAATGCCGCCATGTTATCCTTTTTTGCTCAAGTGTCATCACCACAAGGCGTACTACTAGTTGACAAACATCTTGAACATATATGGCGACTACTGCGCAGACCCCATTTTGACTTGTCGTTCACCAAATAACAACATGTCATTTTTCGCGCATGCTCAAGTTGTTTATCGGCTATTGTTAATGAGAAATTTCGTACCTACTATACGAAAGATGCCTTGGTATAAAGCTAGTTAGTATGGTTAGTATTTGATGGCCAGGCAATCATACTTTGTTTGCTAATGCTAGTTTATTTAAAAGCAGGAGGCCGGTCTTTTATAAAATTTCAATAGTAACATTATGTTTGGAAATGTCCATAGACACATTGATTGAAAATTTCCAAAGAAACATTCTATTAAAATTGTCCAAAGAAACATTGCATTTGCGAACGAATGACCGGAAACAAAAGGGATTAGAGGCTTTAAGCACAGTAAGTGTTACGGAACATTGTTATATTTTGTTAACACAGATTTTGTTTAAACAGTTATAAAAATCAAGAGTTTTTTTTTACTATCCTTAATGAAGTAAAACCACCACCAGCCGAGATGCTAAAAGAAATGAAAATTAAAATATATGTTTCACTTACTTGGTGTTGATGTATATCCAAGCGTGTGAATCGACTAGCACTATGGCGGTGAAGAGGAAGCCGGCAGCGACAGCGGCCAACAACTGAAGTGATAACGCCTGTAAAAATATAGGTTTAATTACAGACATATTTTTACACTAAGTTCGTTCACGTGAAATAAGTCAAAGATCCCATTTTTATTAAATAATAAAACAATTTATAGGGTAGCTTCGTATAAGCGTAAGAATTCTACACCTTTTATTAAATCTGGAAAAAAATTAAGCCGTCTCGGGACGCTTGGCAGATGTCAATCAAAACTACTTTGTATTGAAAATATGCAAGAAAAGGTGTTTTAAAAAAAATCAACCGATCTATTTGTGTTCACGTAGCTTATAATGATGAGTACAAATACCCCTTTCAGGTTTACAGTGAATTCAATTACATTTTGTATATTATAGCGGCCCCCCCTGTACATACAGAGATTTTACTTTTCTGTGAAATGGCAGTTTTTGAAACTAATTTAAAACTTTGTAGAAGACATAAGGTCGCCTTTTGTTTGTAATTTTATGTTTAATGACGAACACTGCCACCTCATAACTTAGAGTGTACCTGCAGGCCCGCGTCGCAGGCGGCTCGCGCGGCGGCCACGAAGTAGGCGCGCGCCATGCGGCACTCCAGCGCCCCGCTCAGCGCCACCAGCGCGCGCTCCGCCTCGCCTGTGCCCGCGCCTAGCGCGCCTAGTGCTGGCTGCAGACCTGCGGGGGGGAAACGGCATGGTATGAACTCTATGCTTTTTGGCATCGAACATAATATATATTATCTTCTTTAATATAAAAATATTTATTAAAAGTATAATTATAATATTTAGGCCGTCTTACAGAGGTGGTCCATTTGATGTAGGTACCCGACGTAAAACACCTTATATGATCCCTTGTTAGACCATACATTACTTTTAGATGAAGGTTGATTGAAATGAAAGAAGGTAAGTACTGAAACACTACTGTATTGTCCCAAAGGTATTTATGGTAAAATGAGCTTAATGAACTGATGGTGTGGAAATAAAGTGAGTGACGCGGCCCTTGTTGGCTGTAACGAGAACGCCCGGCTGTATTAACGCGAATTGAACTGAATGTAATGAGTTGGAATGAATGTGGCGTAAACTGCTGAATTGCTGATTGTGCGGTTGCACCGTACACACCTCACGCAATTAAAAAAAATGTTGACATTAATTTGAAAAATGTTTCTGACGGCCCTATGTCCGTTAATTAAAGTATGAAGGAAGAATTTACATTAAATGGCTTTTAAATAATTACTGCCGGCTTACGCTGAAAACTAACACCATGGTTTCGTGCCTTCATGAACAGGCCACGGCTTTAGGTTGAGCGTTAGCCGTTCCACGCGGAAGTGATGCACAAAATACGTGACGTTATAGAGTGACGTATAGAAGCGTCGCGACGCAAAACATATAAAAAAACGGGGCGCAGACACTACGCTTACTCGCCCGCGTTCTATTGAAAAACATAAAAGACAAGTGCGTTGCGTGCGAGAACCGGTTTCCCGTGCCCCGTCCGCACCACGTGCCCTGTCCTTTCTACATGTTTTAAAAAGTCGCGTCCGCGCCCCGCTTAACGCGGTTCGCGACACGTTTTCGTCTTAGGGGTCATCCATAAAGTACGTCACACTAATTTCCTGATTTTTTGACTCCTCCCCCGTTCTTGTCACAGTTGGTCACATTTGTGAGACCCCCCCCCCTCCATATGGGACGTCACATATTTTGCAATTTTACATCTAGAATTTTTTAAGTTAAAACAGCAGTTCCGAAATGTGGATGATATTTAGCAGACATTACTGACAGACAAATCGTTAATGACAGGAACATTCGATGTGTCAACATCTTTTTCATCCAACCATATACCATCATCGTCATCATCCAAATAAAGAAATTCTCTAGCACGTCTAGCAGCAATTCTTTGAGGTTGAATCTTTGCGAAATGTGCAGTCACGAACTTAGGACCCCTTCCACCCCTTGTCACACAATGTTATACTTCGCCGACCACCCTCCCAATGTGTGACGTACTTTATGGATGGTCCCTTACGTCTGTTCTGTCTGGCTAGGCTCTTACCAGGATCATTGAACAGTCGTGGTGCCCCGCTAGCCAGCACCGCCAGCGCTTGCCTGACCGCCACTACGGCACGTTGCGCGTTCCTCAGCTCAGCCGTCAGCAAGTTCTCGCGAGACACTTTGCAAGATAAGTAGTAGTGCACCATCTGTTACGCGAAAAATTATGATTTAATAAGTATCAAACGGGCACGTCCATACCATCTGTTACGCGAAAAATTATGATTTAATAAGTATCAAAGGGCCATGGGGCCATTGTATCAAGGGTTTATAGTTTGTTAAATTAAATAACAAAGGACGTTCCCTTAAACTCGTTATCTACATCATAAATAGATTTTAAAAAAATTGGTTGTCTGTAAGTTTAAGGGCGATAGTTTTATTTATTTATTTACTGCATTCCATAGTGTTTCTGAGATGTTACATAAAAGCTTATATTAAGTACAATTATGGACCCTGCTAGGGCACAGCATATTGAGTTACATTACGTGATAACGTCATAAAGAAACATAATGGCTAACATATATAACATAAGCAAATAATGGCTTCCGTCGATGAGGGCGGAGCTTAGTGCTTGGGCCGATCGTGCCTCTCTATCGCTTGTTACGCACTCTCGCTTGCACGCTCAGGCTCAGGCGGAACGTGACACTTTTTCGTGCGTGCAGCCGGTGTTCATCGATTTATAATATGTTATAAAGTCAAAAAAAAAAACAGTATTAAAAAATCCAAACATGCACAGAACGTTTCTCTTACGTATCAGATTTTGTATGTACTTAATTTAAAAAAAAAACTTTTTGGATGGGATTTTTTTTTTACTATCTATGGACGATGTAATATTACCAGTTAAAGGGAACGCATTTCGTTAATTAACATACTGTATATTTCTTTTTAATTTATATCAATTTTATCTGCTTAGATGTACTATCGCGGACTTTCCCGCCTGCTCAGTTAAAAAAAAATCCCTTGGCGCCTGCAAAGTCAACGGGGCGGGGTAGAGAGCGCTTCCATCTTTTGAGTGCAAGCAAAAATGAACTTAGTGGTGGTCAGGCGGGTGTGACCACGATAGTACATCGGACGTCATTACCGAGGACGGCCCAGAAAGAGATGACGAAATGACCTGGACGCGTACCACGATGGCTGGTTTGAGGTAGAAAAGTTCCTGGAAGAACTTGGGGGAGGCCTTTGCCCAGGTGTGGGACAGCATAGGGTAATAAAAAAATACGTACGTCGAAGGGCAAGTGGTGCGGAGCGTGCAAAGCGAGCGCGGCGGCTGGGTCCTGGCACGCGTCAGCCGCCGCGACTGCTGCCGCCGCGAGCACCGCGCCGGCCAGCCAGCACACCACCAGCGCACCCAGCGCGCCCACCTGTGGGCCCACACCACACACTCACTACACGCTCAACATAAAAAAAAATACTAATATGTGGGGATGTGGGGACATTTTCACACACGGCCATCTGACCCCAAACTAGGGAGACCTTGTACTATGGGTGTGAGACAGCTGATATACATACACAAATACATTTTTTTTTTGTAAATACATACATATATAGATAAACAACACCCAGAATCAAGGCAAACACAAGTGCTCATAACACAAATGTTTACCCTGGGCGGGAATCGAACCCGCAACACGCTGCGCAGCAGTTGATTGCTCAGCCACTGCGCCAACCGTGTCGTCCAAACTGGACAAACTTCACAAGGATGCGCTTCGAATGGAGATAAAACAAAAAAAATTATATTTTCTAAACTCATAATCTTAACTACGGTAGGCGCCAGATAAAACTGCAGTAACGTTGACCAATGTATCAGGGGCGGATCTATTTAAGAGTTTTTGGGCTGCAGCCCAGGGCTCCGTGTATATCAGCCCCCAGCCCCTATTGAAGTCAATGGGCAATATTATGAATGAAAAAGAAACGCAAACATCATTATTTATTTTTTACAAAATGGCAACTAGTTGCCTACTTATTGTATATACAACTTGGGGCCCTCCCAAGTAGAATTAGCCCAGGGCCCACAAACTCAGGTCCGCCTCTGCAATGTATTGTAATTTGTCCAGTAATATTTAATGTTGCCTTGTATAATACAAAATGAACTTTATTTCAATAAAAATATAGGGTAAAGGACAATGCCAGGAACTCTATAGAACTTTGCCCCACTCAATAAAAGTCATGTACAAGCTTGCAATATATAGCATCTTACTGCTTATTTATTGCTGATAACTAAACATTAGTCCTAGTGAATGCAGAACTTGCGGTTTCTGTTTAAATCTGAAAACAATAATAACATTGATTATAGGTCAGGTGCACTTTATAATCGTTATAATAAATCACACAGTAATACCACAGTCTATAAATCATACAGTCGTCCGACGAAGACGTCTAGACAGGGCAATCGTGCGGGGCGTGAGGGACGAGACGGGGGAAGGGCGCTCCCGAACTGCATACGCTACCGTGTTAGTAGTTCGGGAGAAAACTTTCAGGGCTATCATGTGTCAGTTTCTTTTTGTTTTAATTAATGTAAAATAATTTTATTAAAATGGTGCATACGACGTGTGTTGTGAAAGATTGCAAGTCGTCATCTTACATTAATAAAGAACTGCAATTTCATCAATTTCCGCGCACGGATGCCTGAGCCCTTGCCGCCAACTTGGCGGCGCGACGTGTAGCCGACATTTATTTATTGTGCGCCGACCAAGATGGCGCCGACGAAAATTTGCAATTTTTCGTCATGGGTATCATTTCCATGGTTCTCGAGGTCGCTTAAAACGATTATGGGGTCGAAATTAGAATCCAAGATGGCGTCGACGAAAATATGCAAAATTTACGTCATGGGTGTCATTTTCATGGTTTTCGAGGTCGCTAAATACGACTATGGGGTCGAAATTAAAATCCAAGATGGCGTCGACGAAAATTTGCAATATTTTCGTCATGGGTGTCATTTTTATGGTTTTCGAGGTCGCTAAAAACGATTATGGGGTGGAAATTAGAATTCAAGATGGCGCCGAGGAAAATTTGCAAATTTTTCGTCATGGGTGTCATTTTAATGGTTCTCGAGGTCGCTTAAAACGATTACGGGGTCGAAATTAGAATCCAAGATGGCGCCGAGGAAAATTTGCAAATTTTTCGTCATGGGTGTCATTTTAATGGTTCTCGAGGTCGCTTAAAACGATTACGGGGTCGAAATTAGAATCCAAGATGGCGCCGAGGAAAATTTGCAAATTTTTCGTCATGGGTATCATTTTCAAGGTTTTCAAGGTCGCTTAAAACGATTATGGGGTCGAAATTAGAATCAAAGATGATCCAAGATTTAAAACCGTTTTTTTACTCAATTTTTATTTACAAGTTTTTAGTTTTGTTCCTTTTTAAATCTGTCAAAGCATATTACAGCATTTTGTTGCTCAAACCCTTTCATTTGATATCCATATTGAAGGGGTTGTGAAAAGAAAAATGGGATTTAAATCTTGGATTTACAATGAAACCGAATGTATTAAATTATATTGTCATGAGAACTAAAGGTGCGTACCAAAATTTCAGATCAATCCGTAAACAGGAAGGAGGTCAAATTTCAATTGCTAGATTTGACCCAAATAAACAAGTCCAGCTAAATAAAACCGTTTAATGAGTACATTTTTACCTATAATTTTTTTTAAAGTTAAACGCTTGATGAAAATTTCATTCGCCCAACGATTTTATTTTTGTAGCTAGGACCTACCAAATTATTTTTTAGCTTTAAGTACTACATTGTCTATGTCATTTTAATCTTTATTTTCAGTAAAACCGTTTAACTTAAACATTTTTTGCTCATTTTTTATTTTAAGTTTTTAATTTTGTTAAGTATATTTGTTATAGCATAGATACCCATATTAAAGGGTTGTGATAAGAAAAATGAATCGGCCATTTTGTTGATGGCCATATTAGCTTTTCATAACGAACTCTATTTTAGTAATCAAGCCCTTTCATTTGATATTTGAATTGAGGAAGTAGTGATAAAATATGTAATCCGCCATTTAGTAGTGGCGGCCATCTTGGATTTACAATGATAACGAATTTGTTAAATTATACTAATACTAAAGGTGCATAACAAATTTCAAATAAATTCGTCAACAGGAAGGGGGTCAAATTTCAATTACTTGATTTGATCCAAACAAATAAATAAACAAACAGGGCAAGCTAAATAAAACTGTTTAAAAAACTATATTTTTGATAATGGTTGGTGTTAATAATAATGTTGATCTAAAATAAATTAAAAAATATTGTTTACTTGAGACAACCCTAGCTGTTGCGACAATGTCTACACGTTGTCGGCATTTACAAGAAGATCAAAGGCGTCGTCCTACTGTATGTTTTTATACTGTGGTAATACTATGTGATTTTTATAATTTTTTCATAGTACTCTGAAGCACTTTAAACAACGTATTATGATACGTTACGCATTATTGTTATTACTTATTATAATCTTTAAATTATATTTTAGGTTAAATGACTTTGAATTTTGTGTGTAGGTATTTCTTAATCCGCAAGTTCTATAGAAAAACAATTAACTATGAAAAGGTTCTATATTCATCATAATTATTTTCATTAATTAACTTTTTCTGTACATGGGTGGGGCAGGATCTGGCATTGTCATTTTGTATTATCCAAATCAGGCGAATATTTGGACAAATACGCCATGGGAAGTGCTGCTAGCGTTACAAGAATTACACTTTTTTTTATTTGATAGGCATACGTTTGACCACTATCTCACCTGATGGGAAGCGATGATGCGGTCTAAGATGGAGCACGCTTACCTAGAAGTAACCTATTCACTCTTGACTTAACGACTCCCGGGTTGTAGCTATCAGGAAACACAGACTCAGGCAGGGAATTCCACTTCTTAGCAGTACGCACAATGAATGTGTTCCCAAAACGTTTTGTGCGTGTGGGTGGGATGTCCACCATGTACCGGTGGCGCATCGCCATACGTCTTGTGGTCCGATGATGGAACGGGCTCGGCGGAATTAAATTATGCAATTCTATCGCACACTCCCCAAAATGCAACCGATAGAAAACCGACAGGCCAGCAAGACTTTGGAGCTTTGACTTGACGAGCCTATCATTGCCAATGATAGGCTGATGATACTAACACAGAGCAGCAGTAGAGCGCGTCGCGAGCGCCGGGCGGCGGCGGCCAGCAGCGCCACACACACGGCGCCCCCGCAGCACCAGCCCGCCATGCCGCCCGCCCAGCGCGCCGCCTCCCACACCCACGCGCGCTGGAACATAACCACACATTGTTGTTAAGGCGCTATAGATAGTGCAATCCACGAAGACGCGCCCCACTCTTTTTCCTACTCGCTTGCGGTGTAAGTGTGCATCCATTCGCTAGTGTTGTAGTGCTATCGATACGTATGAATTGTCTATGAGTGCGCACGAACACTACGATGACGCATACACCTGGAGAAAACTCCCCACACCCCGCGGCCTCCTCGAACAAAAAATGGTGGGGCGCGTCTTCGTGGATTGCACTATCTATAACAAGCGACTTACGCAGATTTGAAACTGACAATCACTTCAAAATATGTAGTGTAAATGATTTGAAAAAAATATATGTTAAACTAGAGCATTCTCTTAATTTAGTATTTGAACATTTTTGATTAAGCTCATATTAAATAGTTTAATCGTGAAGTTGTGTCTGGCGCTGACAAAACATTGATAATCACACAAAATCTACCAAGAAAAAAAAAACAAAATGACAGCCACTATTTCGCAAGTCTTACACTGACATTGCATAGTTTTACGGAAAATAATATACTCCTGGTAATGAAGTCTTTGTTTTGTACAAATGAATGTAAGAATCTCGCCATGATTCTTTGCGGTTTACTCTTAGAAGAAAGTATTGGCAAAATATTAGACATACACTTTTTCGAATGTACTACAAACCTTCATAAAAGCATCAAGATTAAGAGCTGCCAATGGTCGTCGAAGATTGTCAGCGGCTGAAGCAGCAGCGCTGGCGTTATTTCGAAGTGCTGAAAGCGCTCGCAGTAAAGTTCCCAGCGCCGTCTGATTGGCTACAGGTGCGTCCAGCGCATCCGCTAATCTACCCAATGGAGCCCGCGCTCGAGAACCCATCGCCTCTTCTAAAATGCTTGACTGAAAGTTAAAAACAAAAATATTAGCTTTGTTACTGTCAGCTCAGAACGACCAGCAATATCCTTCAGTGTTCGTTGATTAATTGCACAACTAAAATGAAACAGACATAGAATTGAAAATTGCGTGATTGCGTGTAAGATAAAAATAATCCACACTGAATTATACACACAATTTTCAACTGTATTTGTAACAACATTTAGTTCATTATTAATTACAACTCTTTTGACCCTTACAGAAAGGTCAACTTAGCCGTAATTTTGTGCACAAATAATGTAAATACAAAACTTGCAGCGGTACTCTCTGATAATTATAATGTTGGCAGGTTTTAGGGTAAATTTAGATAACGGAGGCAATTTTATTACGAGACCAATTTCTGTAATTTTTACTGTGTTCTGGTGTTCAGATGGATGTGTAGGATAACCAGAATGAATAAGGCCAGAAATGAATTTATTTGAGGAAGTTTGAAAGTTTCGCTAGTGACAGAAAAGTTGAGAGGGAATCGTTTGTTTATATGGGCACGAGAAGAGGAGAGATGACCAAAAGAGTTATGAATATAAATGCAGATGGATGGAGAGGAAGAGGAAAGCCGAAGAGATGGATGGACAAGTGTCAAGAATGATATGAAAGAAACGGAAGTCAGTGATATGACGGCTTGACAGGGGGGAAATAGAGGAAGAAAACGTGTTACGCCGACCCCGATTAACATAGGACAAGGGCAAGAACCCATTTCCCCATTTCTACCCTTTTAGAAGGCGACAGAGAGATATTTACCAAAGGATGGGCAGCAGCGTACTTCTGAGTACCATAACACCTTCTACGATCGCCAACATGCATCGGCCAAGCATGACAATTACGGCTGAACCGCCCTTTGGGGGAGACCTATGCCCAGCAGTGAGCGTTTAAAGGTTGACATGATGATGATGATGATGAAGGGCAAGAAGATGATGATGGTGCGGAGTCGGAGGATATAGGTACCGTGCCAGTGTACAGGCACATAAGAGATTTAAGAATTGGAAGTATTCATAGGTAGCACCAACATCCACCACCGCCACAATCCCCACGCTTGGCAAGCGTCTTGGGGATCGCAGTGATGTTGGTAAGTACACGGAAGCCGCTGCTGCCCGACCTCCGGATTTTTCCTTAGTCGCCTTCGACGACACCCTCGGGATGAAATGGGGGGGTGCTATTCTAGCCCGGACACTCCACGGGGCATTTACTGTATAGTCCTAAAGTATTTATATAGCTTATAATATAACCTTTGTGGAGAGAGAAATAATTTATATTTGTTACAAGAAAACTATTTCTCCTCCCAACACTTACCTGGTTCTTAACCGTGTTGACGAGTTGAGCTAACTGGTTACCAGCCTGGATGCTCTGCAGCATCGCGTTGTGCAGGTCATCGTTGCCGAAGAGGCCCACGCCGATCGCGCCGCAACATAGTACCGAGAGAATCATGAGCGTAATCTGGGAAACAAGGATATATTGGAGACTGAGAAACAGCATTTTTAACGTCGGAGGGTACAAAAGACAGCCCCAGAACGCCCACCCATTACTATTGGCATTTCACCACCAGAAAGTCGAATACAGTGAAACTTTTACCATATACTATGTCCCTATTCTGTTGAAAAAACAAAGGATTCATTCATTCAGTGAAAAAAAAAAATGTATTTGTGTATGTATATCAGCTGTCTGACACCCATAGTACAGGGTCTTCCTAGTTTGGGGTCAGATGGCCGTGTGTGGAAATGCCCCCACATATTATATTATTATTATATTATATTATTATTAGTCATCCATTCATTCATTTATTCACTCACCACTTACCGCTTTTTAGTACATTATTACGGAGAAGAATAGTTGGCGCAACCTACACTCCATCAACAATTATTTATTTGTGTTTTTCCACCCCTACGAAAACAAAGTGATATTATAAGTTTAAGACGTGTATCTGTATGTCTATCTAGCATCATAGTTCCTAAATCGCTGAACCGATGTTGATTTAGTTATTTCAATTTGAAAAGTGACTTGGTCGAAAGTGTTCTTAGCTATGATAAAAGAAAATCTGTTCAGCAATTTAAAGATCATCACTTATCCATAATTTTGAGTTGATTTACGTTCGAGACACGCGAGGTTAGTCTACTTATGCATTCTAGCTAACGAATCACAAATAAAACACTGATTTCTCAATTTGCTTCATTTATTTATCTAAACAAAACACAAGAAACGGTCTTTTCTCTTTGATATTCTACTAATTCCTTTTGATCTCCTAAAATGACAGAAGAATCACAGACTTCAAATAAAATTAGCCCTAATAAGACCTTAAAAAAAATATTTACGAAATCTCCAAACAAGACATCAAAGCTATTCAAAGTTCAGTGCCCTATTTTATCCCTATCACTGGTAACTGTTTTTAACAGGGATGTGATGGAACGTTACCGTAACCGAAACTATCGGATATCCGAAATCAAAAAATCTATCCGAATCCGTGACCGAATCTGATATAGAAGTTTCGGATAAGAGTCATGACCGGTTTGCGCTGGCTCAGTCGACAATTTGTATTTTCCCTTTAACAATTCCTTAAATATTCGTAACTTAAACGATCCGAAGTTATCGGATAATCCGAAATAATTTCATATTCGCACTGGCGGCGCAGCGTAGGATGTCCACCTACAAGGTGGCCCGACGACCTGATGACCGCACCAACACGAACACGCTGAATGCAAGCCAGCCGGTCATTTGAAAATCCGCATTTGATGTCCTACGGCTGATATGATGATGATGATGATGATGATGAACCATATCAGAAACCGGTTTAAATGTTTCATATATCCGTATCTATTTCCAGATCCGAAACTTCGTATCAGTTTATTAATATGTAGAATATAAACAAAACATCTGATCGTTTGAACACTTACTTCAAACACGTGTTTGAATCATCTCTGTGAGAATTATTTTGATTGTGTTTGCAGACTATTTATAGAGCAACGATACCCTCGGGGCGAACATGATGAGTTTATCATTCCTTGTATAATAGAACTGACATGTGTTAATATGAAGACGGTCAGACTATGAGTCTGTAGTGCATAATTTATGGGACCATCAACATTTTCGTAGATCTTCCTACACTGAGTAATTATAGCCGCTGCGTAACGTATCTCGATTAAATAGCAATTGTAAATTCTCTCTTCTAATCGAAAAAAAATATTGATCATCATCTGCCTAGCCTTCAAGTATGTTGGGTTCGCATTCCAGTCTAACCAGATGCTGAATACCAGTGTTTTACATGGAGCGACTGCATGTCTGACCTCCAATACCCAGTAACACGATGTATGATAGAACTGGTTGGTAAGACTGGTTGTCAAACTTTCTAGCTTCTGACTGCTCGTAATGTAAGGACTGTCAAAGATCTACGAATGACAGCCAGGACCAACAGATTAACGTGCTTTCCGAGGCATTGAAAAAAAAGTTGAATTATATTAAAATCTGTTAGCAACTTATTTGTACTGTTACAAGCTGTACATAGGCCGAATAAATATCACTTATCTATAAGATCTCGATAGAAGTATATGGTGCAAGTTAAAGTGGCAATGGGCAGGCCACATCGCTCGAAGAACCGATAACCGATGGGGAAGGAAGGTTCACGAGGGGCGACCACGAACCGGAAGACGCAGCGTTGGTAGGTCTCCTACCAGATGGACCGACGCCATCGTCAAGGTCGCGGGTAACCGGTGGATACAAGCGACAGGTTGCCGCTTATTGTGGCTGGCGTTCTATGGGGGAGGTCTTTGTTCAACAGTGGGTAAACGTCTTCCGGCTAATGATGATGATGATGAGAAGTAGAGGTTGCATATTTGATGGAATAAATGATTAGGATAAATGTTTTTTTGTCTGGCCTACAGGTAGTTGTTCCGGGCCTGGTAATTTTAGTATGTGGGTTTATATGTTTGGGGTAGCAGTAAAAAAAATGAGCAAATGTCACAGAAGATGCTTTACAGGAACTTAGGCCAGAAATTGCACATGCGACAAAAAAAATACCGAAGTGCCAAAGTGCCTGGTAGACAAGTGTATGTTTATTCATTATTATTATTATATTTAGCCTGTACTGTCCCACTGCAGGGCAAAGGCCTCCCTCCATTCCTTCCATAGGTCTCGACTTTTCGCTATGTCTTGCCAATACTTAAAGCCATCCAAGTCGTCCCACTATCTCTTTCGTGGTCTACCGAGGCCCTGTCTCGCCATTTCAGGGCACCAATTTTAGGATTTACGGGCCCATAGGTCGTTCGGCATGCGGTAGACATTTCCAGCCCAGTCCCATTTAAGCTGGGCAGTCTTTTGAGCCACGTCAACGATCTGTATTTTGGAGCGTAGTATGGTGTTTCGAACGCGGTATTCATACTTAAAGTTATTACCCAACAATCGAATCAGTCTTTATTTATTTCGGTAGGCCGAGCCCTGTCAAAACCTTCAAGGGTCATTACACCATCATTCATATTCTACCGACAGAATTTGGTTCACTGCGGTCAATAAAGGAGACGAGCCAAGTACGCAAGAGATACATTATTATAATGTACAAGCGTGTGCGCAAATACAGGTATACTCCCTCACTCCCATAGTCCATGGGGACGACAATCCGACACAACCTGGGAGAGACCCAAGGGTTTAGGGTGTTGATGGCATCGATCGACGTTGATTGATTGGTGTGGTAGCTTTGGCTGATCGACGGATGCCGTTCGACTAACCAATCGATCGATTGCCGGTCGATGGCATCGGTCGACGTTGATCGATTAACCCCGGCTATAATCCATCAGTTTCTTTCAAAATGTATTTACAAGAGGACGCGCAGGCCAGGTAAATAGCGCGCGGGGCGCAGGCGGGCAGCAGGTGATAATGGGGAAAGGACGGCGTGCGGTGCGGCTAATCAAGCAGCTCGATCGACGTCGACTAATCCATTCTATCATCGATCGATGCCGTCGATCGACGAGCGATCGATTGGTCTGGTAGAAACTATCGATCGACGTCGACTCATCCTTTCTACCATCGATCGATTTGTCTGGTAACACCCTTACGTGTTTTCCGAGACACAGGGGTATCACATCACGGAATAGAGAAAAAAACAAGTAGAAGTGCCTACGCAGCTAAACTGTGCGTGTCACAGTTAATAAAATAATAACAACCTTCGTCACTTGCATTAAGTCTTAATTTTGTATGGACAACAAATTCAACTTTGACGAAAAGCTCATTTGTTGTTCACACAAAATTAAGACTTATTACAACTAACGAAGGTTGTTTTTATTTTACATATTTTCCGCATAATTGTGACACACGCGGGATAGCTGTGTGGGCTCTTATACTTGTTTTTTTTATTTCGTGTATCACATCGCCAATTTCCTATCTCCGGGCTGCAACTGAAAAATCGCTCGTAATGGAACCGATAACCCAATGACACTTGCCCGAGCTGAGAACCAAACCCACGCCCCCACGCTCAACAGTCGCGCTTACAACCACGAGACCAGGATAGTAAGGGCACTATGAACTCCAGAATAAAATTTATATCATTTAAAATACATGAATAAATAGCTAAATAACTAATAGCTAATTAACTGCTAACATATTCTGAAGGTTATAATTGATGGTATAAGGCAACAATGAATAATAGATTAACTACGGAAAGGTTACGTCAGTCATTGAAGTCGAAGATGGTGAAGGCATTACCTAGTAACAACAAAAGAACTTTAGTACCTGTTTTATTTATTTAAGGCTCAAGGCTCAAAGAATTAGCAGGATTTCGTAAGATTCGATTCTCTGGAATCTGTGAGAATCCGTCGGAAGACAAGCGATCAGATGGCCAATTCTAGTGCATAGGCCAGTAGATCAAGCTACAACAATCTGTCAAATTTCTTCAATAGACAACAACAACTTCAACTTTATTGCAAAACAATAAGGTTTATATACAAATGGGAAAATTTTACGGTTTGGGATAGGTCTGGTGTTTGGCCTGCGTCTTACTTTTAGCAACGTTAACATTCTAATCTCTCGGTATCTGTTAAAAATGCCTCTATTTCACATATGTTTTGACATTGATTGTCGCTTAGATGAAACTGAAACTAGATTTTGAACTTTTTTTATTACGAGAATTGGCTTTCTGTTTTATTGCGTTTGTAATTTAAACAATGTACACATAAAGTTCATTATGCAATGTGCACATAAATATGTTCCGATGAATTCAGAAATCTCTAATTATAATAAACAAGAGTAAACCACACATAGACCTTTCTCCACTCAACATCATGAATGAAGGGAATTACCATACGCCCGCTAATGAGTACTACACTAATTATGCAATTAAGAGACTCCGGATTCCTACAATAGGACGTTTAAAAAGGCTAGAATGGTGAAAGTTTTCCGTAAGTACTCTAAGTACTTTGTAAGTCTTGCTTGGTAATAAGATTTAGATGTCAGACAAACTTCTGTTGTCCCTTTTGCATAACTTAAAGAAAGTGAATAAGGTATAGACGTTCGCAGCCTTCAAGGCATTTAGGTAGCCCGAGAACTTCGTTTTTTTTTACGTTTTTCCTTAATTTTTTAGCAACTTGCAGCTCAACATCGGATTGTAAGGTAAAAGATGCGAGACTAAGCCTCAATTCACACCAAGATAGCAGCGAAGCGGCCGGCAGTTTTGCTGACAAATCATTTTGAACTTTATCTCTAAACGGGTTAGACTGTAAGTCGACCCAACAAAGTTGGGAATAAGCTAGACTGATTATTTCGACCTCTTACCTTTAAAGCGGTGATGCTTCTTGGCGGGCGTTGCTTTCTGTCGCAGCATCTTGTTAGCAGGTATATGAGCAGGACTGTCAGAGTCAGGATCAGCCACGCGCCAGGTATCGAGCCGAGGATGCCCAAGCTCTGAAAAAAAGATGTAAATATGTTAGGCTTGCTAAGTTCACTGGGAGGTGGGACCCGCTGAGGTTCAGTGGGTCAAGGCCTGTCGGGGGAGCGGTGAATGCTTAATTACTTTTTTTTAAATGGGTCAAACCACACTATTCCCAAACCACTGCAACTCCTGTGAATGCTTATGCGAAACCCACACCCTTGGCCAAGGCAGAGGTGGAACACCACAGTGGTTTTAGCCGGTAAGGCATGCCCCTCCGACACCCCCACGATGGAGGAAGTCCATGAGGGTTTTCACCGAAAAAAAAAAGCTTGCTAAGTTACGAACAGTTACCTAATGACGACATTGACACACGATGCACGATTTGAAAAAGGTGGCTGGCAGCGGATGGATGCGGGCTGCCCAAGACCGAGCTGGTTGGCGGTCTCTGGGGGTGGCCTACGTTCAGCAGTGGACGGTAACAGGCTGATATGATGTTGATGATGATGATACAATGACGGCACGGTTGGTGCAGTGGCTTCGCTACATGTCTCAGGTTCGGTTCTCGCACGGAACAATATGCATGGCCTACTACATGGTAATTGGTCCGATTGTTTGTGTATGTAAGTTTATATGTTTGCAACACGAGGAATTTCAGGTATTTTCATATGACAATAAAATATAATAATGCATCCGCCATGTTATATCTTTACTGGCATTTAATCCTTTATTGTGTAATTTATAGTATATATAATCAAATACCTCTCACTCAGGGTTATCAAAATGAATCTATTAACACATCATTTGATAAGCCTTTTAGGACTTACAGGACGTGTCAAAAAAATATACGTAGATACACTCGAAAAACATTACCCTCATTCTAGGTCAGATGGATAACATCGGATAGACCGACTAAAAGAGTAGTAGACCTTTCACCACAGTTCACAGGACATACCAAAGATTCTTTGAAACCAAAACTAACCATAATTTTCCACGCTATTATAAGCTTATTTATTAAGAAGCACTCTACCTCTAATTTAACAGTTCTGCCAAGTACAGTAAACTTCAATAACGAACTACACTTCTGGACACATCTATTGGCCCACCTTGTATTTTCAGTTTCGTTTGGTCCTAGCAAAAATTTTATATTAGGTCGAGCAAAAAGTTTTTATGCAGTTTTGAACCTGGCACATTCACAATTTCATTCAATAGTCTTTTTTGAATTTCGAACACAGAATTTGAAGAAACAAAAGACAATTTGGAGCCTGTTTGTTGATATCAAACAATCGAATACTAAGAAAACTTGGTTTTATTGGTTTACTTGGATTTAATTCATGAAAAAGTGATTGATATATGTTAGGCTTGCTAACATATATCATCATATCACATATATGCCTAATCGTATGAGGGCTGTGGTAGATGCCCATGGAGGCAACACGCGTTAATAAATTAAACCTTTATTTGATAAAACATGTTTTTTATTCAAAAATCAATTGCCTTTAACAAGGCGCATATCCGACTTGTTAGGCGTAGCTCCATGTCGTATGGTATTCTGAATTCAAATTTAAAACAATACGATCGAAAAAGATGGTAAAATGTATCAGGTTTAAAACTGCATCAACAGTTTTTGTTCAATCTAGCAATCATATTTCGGTAGGGGCCATCGAAACCTAAACTCTAAGGTGGGCCAATAGATGTGTCCAGAAGTGTATATCCCTCTCTCCCCAGGGCACAAACAATCCTTAATGAAGTGTCATGTTGTGTTGACAAACGTGTCTTACTAACCAAGTGTAGGTACAGTTCCGGGACATGATTTGTTAAGCATGTGGATAAATAGATATGCGTTGCGATTTTCGTTGAGCTGAGGCAATTTTATTCTACTCTTAAGGTCTAAAGCAGACTAGATACTTTTTTGGTAGTTTTATTAGCTTCGTAGGAGAAAATTGGATCTGTTTTAGCCCTAACATCCCCATTTTAATCTTTTTTCTTTGAAGTATTTTTCCCGACCTGTGATTCCACATTTGCAACAAGTATAGGACCAGTCATATACTCCCGAACACTTACTCGCATACATTTACATGCTTGAAAAAAAAGCACGTTGCCAAGGCACGTTGATCAAACCAGTGCTAGTATTCTTGTTAGGCTATTGTAAAAAAGAGTCAGAGAGTAAAGGTTGCTGACAAAATTCCATCAATTTCATCTAAAACTTACCTCCAGATAAACAGGTGAGTTGGGTGCGAAGGTGTCATTGACGCGGTGTAGCGTCACGTTGATATGCGGCAAGGCGTGCAGCAGCCGCGAAAGACGCGGCGGCGAATACTCGTCTGAGATGCCCGGCGCGCCCATCGCGACCTTTCACGATCACACCTGAAAGTCAAAAGACACGTCATGAGGTATTTATTGAAACAGACGAAACTGCGCATGATCGGTCAGTCATACTGGATGCGGATGCGATATTACTGACAACGGTAACCGCAGATTGGTTTCAAATTTGAACGAATTGTTTTTAAATAATAGCATTTATTTATTTACTTAAAGGTTTATCCACAGCACATACATTGTATACTCGCAGTAAATCTATGTCAATTATAGACAAACACAACATAAACAAAAGAGACCGCATAATACCGCTTACCTGCTAACTTAAATTGAGGTGTACAATTGATACACAATTTAACGTAGAAAAAAATATAGAGTAAACAAGAACGGAACGGATCAATATGGTAAATATATGTAGGTATGTACTATGGGAGTATCTACCTAATCGTTCTAATCTTCGTAGCATATTAACTAATAGTTCCTTCCTTCGTGGTTCTAACCGTTGTAAACGATAAATCTTGACGCGCCGTAACCACAGATTAAATGCGTAACAATGACTAACTGACAAAAACTAACATATGGATTTTGGTCAGATCTGGCGGATCTAAAGGCAGAAATCCATTTAAAATCCGGATATTAAAACTGCAACCAAATAACGTCGCATTTGGTTAAGGACATACCTAAAATGCGACATCGTGAGGAAAACTGGAGTACAAATTAATAAAATCTAAAATCCATCTTGATCAGTATGTCTATTCTGTTACATTCTCCCTCGGTGAACACCTAGGTGAAGTGAGCTGTCATCTGTCCCGAACTCCCGATGCTAGGGATTTAAAAAGCACTACAATCTGATGACAGCTCACTTCACCTAGGTGTTCACCGAGGGAGATTGTAACAGAATAGACATACATGATACAGGTGTGGTTAACAATGCACATGCCTTCTCTGTATCAGAAGAGGCGTTTGCCCAGCAGTGGGATGATAATAATAAGCTGGTAATAATACTGTAGCCTCATTATATATATCCGGTTTATTCAGATCTACATGACGACAAACTCAATGAAACTTTAATCCAAACTGGAACCGACATGGAAAGCTATTATTGTGAACTAAAATAAACTTTTGTTCGCAAATGTAGACCATCTGTTGTGGAAGCTCACACGACAGACAGACAAATAAACTTAAATTCACTAAGTATGACTCATTAAATTAAACGATAGTAATATTAGGATAGGCGGTTCGAAAACAGGTGTATAGGTCTTTTCTTTGGCACTAGGTCAAATGAAGATTATCGCTTTCCTAAACTAATAATGTATTACTTACATTTTGATAAGTGAAAGTGATATATATAAGTGATAAAGTGGTTAAGTGTTAAAGCCAGTAGCCGTGGTGCACTTACGGTACTTCAAGTAATCAGCTTTATATAGGCACAGTAAGTATACAATAAGTACAGTCTTTGGTTTCTCCACAAAAAAATAATGTGACAAATTGTGAAGCGGATTGGTTGACTAAATTATCAACAACCAATCAGAATGGCTTACGAGCGCTTGGCAGTTAGTCAGCTTTCAGCCATCTATGAACTATTATCACTAGTGTTTGTATGGTTTGAGAAAGATAATCAAAGCGATTTAAAGGTCTATCAGGTAAACCCTGAACTTTTGTAAAAAACTATAGGTTAGTCTATCAATAATAATAATAATAATAATAATAATAAGCCCCCTAAACAACCACACGTCCTGATTGACCATCCAAATCACGTGGGGGGCGGACACACGAGCGAGAAATTACTGTCGTGGCTAACGTGGCTCTGGAAACCCACTTAAAAATGGAGACACGTTCAAAGAAGAAACGCATAGGACCGCTGCCCGGGGGCGATCGCCGGGGCGCACCTGGAGCTGACGCTGGGTGTCTCAGCATGCGAACCGTCAGCGGTGAGGAGTTGAACAGGCGGGCTTCCACCGACAAAGATGTTACAGCCGAAACCCCAGACGATGGTGACAGACTGACAAATAGGACAGACACCCCTATAGAACCTTATAGCCCAAGTACAGTGTCATACACACCCTCAAGAACTTCGTCACCATCCATACCATCATCACCCCCAATAACTAATTTAAATTCAGTATCACCCACTCCGGTCTTGAATGTTGCGCGGGAGGTAAGTACCTTTTTACCCGCGTCCACCAAGGCTGGGATAGCAAGAGTTCGCATGAGATGGTGCAAAGATGTTAATATATTCATCATGCGAACTTACTTCTACATTACGAAATTAGAGACAGATATGACCACCTACAGAAAACAACTGCATGAACTTTTCACACGACAATACCCAGAGATAAGCGTATCAGAACAAAGAATATCAGATCAGAGAAGAACTATCGTTAGAAATAAACTTATATCCCAAGAAGAATTAGAACAGTTAAAAGAAGAAATAAGAAAACAATTAGAACATGAATCAAATGATATTACAGACGTTAACACTATAACACTTCCACAAAACATAACTGTAGAAACTTTACAACAACAGTCACACCAATACACTCAACTCCAACTTATTACACAATCCCAATCCTACAATTCGCAAGCATACACTCAATCATCACACACATCCACACAAACCGAGCATATTACACTACTGCTAGAGAATGACATAGAGACCTTGCCCATCGTAGATCAAAATCTTATAACAGACACGTATGTCCAAGAAATACATGACAAGTTCACAACAACACTAACACAATACTCTGGAATGGATCCAGCAGTTCGACCAAAACTACCTAAACTTAAATATAGTCCTAACCTTTTTCGTTTAGTTAATTTATTTAACGAAACTATACTTAAACAATTTATATCCAATGACACACAGCTCATAGACATACACACACTTATATATTGCACAGCTGTAGTCATATCGGAAGAACTCAACTATAAAATCACAGAACACACAGGGAACACAAGACGACGACACGACATAAAACCACCATGGCAACAGAGACTAGAAAATAGTATAGAAAAGTTAAGAGCAGACTGCGGTAGACTTACACAATACATTAATAACAACAGGTCAAATAAAGTAGTTAAGAGGGTTGAGGCTATTTTTAAGAACAATTCTACACACACTAGGCATGAGAATAGCAACCGGAAACCAGAAGAGTTTTTAGATACGCTCAAACAAAAACTAGCACTTAAGGTTCACAGACTCAGGAGATATATGAAGGCACAGAAGCGCCAACATGATAACGGCATTTTCGCTACCAATGAAAAAACATTTTATAGAAACCTACACAAACCACACACTGACACAATAACTGAAAACGACACAGACACACCTACAAAAGAACAACTAGAAACATTCTGGTCTAACATTTGGGAAGAGCAAGTAGAACACAACGACAAAGCATCATGGATAACGGAAGAAGAAGCAAAATGGAGAGGCATTGACGAAATGGAGTTTGAGGAAATAGCAGAGGCCGACATTACACACATCACTTCCAGATTACACAACTGGAAATCACCTGGAATAGATAAAATACACAATTTTTGGTACAAAAAGTTATTTTCATTACACAAAATAATAGCAAAAAATTTAACAGACATTATATTAAGAAAACAGAATACACCCGACTTTATTGCAACAGGAATCACTTACATGCTACCTAAAACTAAAAACTCACGTCAGCCTTCTCAATACAGACCAATCACATGCCTACCTACTATATACAAAATTTTAACATCAGCAATCACAAAAAGCATTAACTCACACATTGACCGCCATAACATAATAGCAGAGGAACAGAAAGGATGCAGGCGGGGGCACATGGGATGCAAAGAACAACTGATTATTGACTCTACTATACATAAACACGCCACAACAAAAAACAGAAATCTTCATTGCACATATATTGATTACAAAAAAGCCTTCGACAGTGTTCCTCATTCCTGGTTAATAAAAATTTTAGAGATCTATAGAATAAACCCGAAAATTATTGATTTTTTACGCCTAATTATGCCACAGTGGAAAACAACACTACAGATAAATTGCAGTTACAATACCGTCACCACACGACAGATATCAATAAAAAAAGGTATCTACCAAGGTGATTCCTTAAGCCCATTGTGGTTCTGTCTCGCACTAAACCCTTTATCTCATTTGCTGCAAAACAGTAAGACCGGATACTGCCTCAAACACACTACACATGAAACAACAATATCACACCTTATATATATGGACGACATCAAATTGTACGCAAAATCAGAAAAAGATATGAAACGTTTAGTAGAAGTAACAGCAGAATTCAGTAGGGACATTAACATGCAATTTGGTTTAGACAAATGTAAAACACTTCACATTGTAAAGGGCAAAGTACGACCTGGCGACTATGTAGTAAATGACACGGACACTATAACAGCAATGGAGCCGACTGATTTATACAAATATTTAGGGTACACTCAATTGAAAGGAATAGACCATGTAAGAATTAAAAATACAATAACAACAGAGTACAAGAAAAGACTTAACGCCATCTGTAAGACCCAACTCTCGAGTAAACATCTCATTAAAGCCATAAATACTTTCGCTATCCCTGTACTGACGTATTCATTCGGAGTTATAAAATGGACTAAAACAGACACTGAACAATTAGAACGAACTACACGCACTACACTCACGAAACATAACCACCTACACCCTAAATCTGCCATAGAAAGACTCACCATCAAACGGCAATATGGAGGCAGAGGCCTAATAGATATCCAGCACCTATGGCGAAAACAAGTTAGTCGGCTAAAAACATTCTTCCACACAAAATCTCGCACTAGCGATATACATAAAGCCATAGTCACAAACGATCTCAACTACACACCACTTAACCTACACGAGCAGACAGATACACCAAACAACACCAATGACGACCGACAGAATCAAAAAATTGAAGATTGGAAGAAGAAAGTACTTCACGGACGACATCCTCATGACCTAGAGCAACCCCACATAAACACAGTAGCATCAAATAAGTGGCTCAAAATAGGTATTTTATTCCCCGAAACTGAAGGATTTATTATAGCCATCCAAGACCAGATCATTAACACAAGGAACTACAGAAAATATATAATCAAAGATCCTACAGTAACCAATGATAAATGCCGGAAATGTCACATTCAACCGGAAACGATACAACACATTACAGGCGCATGCACTACACTTACACAGACAGACTACACTCACAGACACAATCAGGTAGCCAACATCGTTCATCAAAAACTGGCACTCAAACACGCACTCATACAAAACACCAACACACCTTACTACAATTATACTCCACAAACAATCTTAGAAAATACCACACATAAACTCTACTTCGACCGCGCTATACTAACCGACAGAACCATCCATTATAATAGACCGGATATAACCCTACAGGATAAAATAAATGAAGTTACTTACCTGATAGACATTGCAGTCCCCAACACACACAACATACAGAAAACAATCACTGAAAAAATAAGTAAATACACAGAGCTGAAGGAGGAAGTTACTAGAATCTGGCGGCAAGAAAAAGTATACGTAGTCCCAATAGTCCTTCCCACCACAGGCGTTATTCCAAATCACCTTCTCCATAGCCTGAAATTATTAGATCTTAAAGAAACCCTCTATGTAACCCTACAAAAAGCTGCAATATTAAACACTTGCAGAATAGTCAGAAAGTTCATGCAGATAGAAGAACACGAAATAAATCCTCATCACAATACACCATCATGAACACACAATCTACACACCACACGCTACATTTTCTTGGCTTTGGCCCGTAAATGTAGCTAATACCAGCCTCGAGCTTAGAAGAACAAACAACACACCTAAATAATAATAATAATCGTCCCAATAGTCCTTTCCACCACAGGCGTTATTCCAAATCACCTTCTCCATAGCCTGAAATTATTAGATCTTAAAGAAACCCTCTATGTAACCCTACAAAAAGCTGCAATATTAAACACTTGCAGAATAGTCAGAAAGTTCATGCAGATAGAAGAACACGAAATAAATCCTCATCACAATACACCATCATGAACACACAATCTACACACCACACGCTACATTTTCTTGGCTTTGGCCCGTAAATGTAGCTAATACCAGCCTCGAGCTGAGAAGAACAAACAACACACCTAAATAATAATAATAATAATATATGTGGACTCAGCAATCATTGTGCCGATAGTTGTTACTGCCAATGGCTTAATTGCCAAGAGCCTCGACCAACATCTAAGGAGGCTCTCGTTAGGCGGCTGGATCAAGGGCTTGATTCAGAAGGCAGTACTTCTGGACACGGCCCGCATTGTCAGGAGGTTTCTCTCTCTGGAGCCCTGACCGCCGGTAGCTTGGACCCTGTTCCCGATACCGATGGGCTACTATTTTTTATATTTTTAAATGTTTTTATTTTTTATTAATATTTAAAAATGTATTTTATAGGTAAATATAATTAATAAATGGTGATAATAATAATAATAATTCTTTATTTGGACAACCACGGATCCATTTCATACACATTTACATTATATATTGTTTAGTACTTAATAGTCTATCAATGGGATGCACAGAACCACTATACAAATAAATACAATTGAAGCGTCTGTTTGTAATGTCAAAATAACTGATTTTTACTAAGCAGCTTAAAACAAAAGAACTATTTTTTTATTATTTTTTTCTATCTGTCTGTTTGTCCCGGCTAACCTCCGAAACGGCAGGTTCGATTTTAACGAGACTTTCACTGGCAAATTATATCTGACAGCACATAGGCTTCATTTATTTCGAAAAAGAAAAAAATTTAGGGGTTCGTGCAGAAAAAAAATAAAACCAGTACACCGCCGCGCCGTTCATGCGGACAAAGTCGCGTACTTGAGCTAGTTCGAAATTAAAACTAAAACCAGTATACCGCCGCGCCGTTCATGCGGACAAAGTCGCGTACTTGAGCTAGTTCGAAATTAAAACTTACTAGCCCTATGTATTTTTCTCTTGTTTACTTATAGCTAGCGGTAAAGGGTGAGCCTTTTTAAAAGAGAATTCTTGTTAATCTTTAGCACGTCGCAGACGTCACGTTCTCGAGACGAGACGGCTTAAATGCACTTAATAGAACAACAGGAATGCAACTAGTTTAAGAGCACTTTAATTAAAGTATGGAGTTCTTGGAATACATCGTCGAATACTAACGAGTATCTAATATCTACCTACTTAATAAATAGAAAACATCGGAATATTCGGTATTCGGATCTCGTTTTATGGAAGACTATCGACCCGACCCAGCTTCGCATGGTCATATAGCCTTCCTCGATAAATGGAATATCCAACACAAAAAGAAATTTTCAATTCGAACCAGTAGATCCTAGCGCGTTCAACCAGACAAACAAACAAACTCTTCAGCTTTATAATATTAGTATAGATAAGTGATATCCTTCCATGCGTATGAGAAACTAAGCATAACAGTTCAAAGAACCTTTTCATCATCATCTGCATATCCTTTTTCCAACTATGTTGGGGTCGGGGTCAATACCAGTGTTTTACATGGAGCGACAGCTTATCTGACCTCCAGTACCCAATCCTCTTCTTAGCGTGTCGATAGCAAACACGGAAGTGTTACATGTGTGTGAAATGTGCTACGGTGTATGTGTGAGTGTGTATGTGTGAGTAGTGTTTGTTCTTGTCAGATTCCTTGTTTGGCCCAGAATTCAGCCACGGCAACGCCGTCATTAGGTCCTCACATGAGTAGGTGACAGGGCATGCGGCGCAGGATAGAAGGTGGGCCATGGTCTGCGGGGAGACGCCACACAGGCACTGAAGATTGGCATCATCTAAGAACCCCCACCTTTGAAGATTCTCTTTGCTGCGGCCAACCTGGGTGCGGAGTAACACGAAACCCCTTGGTAAGACATTTTCAGACTTTCTGGCTTCTGACTACCCATAACGACTGCCAAAGATCTACGTATGACAGCCGGGACCAACGGCCTAACGTGCTTTCCGAGGCACGGAGGGAACTCGGTATGAAATGGATGGTCACCCATCCACAGACCGACCGCGACAAGCGTAGCTTAACCTTGACCGATTTATACGTACAGCTTTTACTTAACCATGAGCTCCTGCTTACAAAGAACCTTATAAAGTGGTAAACATGCAAATTGTAATAATATTCTCGTAGCCATTCTGAATAAAGAATAGCCAAATACGTGTAACAAGATATTACAGTGCACAATTGTGTGTGCAAGACTGCAAGCACAGGTGCACTACCCCTTACTTTCCTCACAGGGCATAGTCCGATAGGACGGTAATCTGGCACGCTTGGGGAAAGATCAGCAGTGCAATTCTATAAGAAAAATCACCCGTGAATTGGAATCCTATCCCATTTCTGATTTCACTTACCTGAAATGAAAAGTATTTGGTTTTCGATAAAATAGTTACTTAAAAATAGTTCGCTCTGCCTATGTTCTCACTTAGTGGCGCTAGCGTGGTTTTCATCGAGGTAAAGAATATCTAATACTGTTTTCACCGCGGAATCAGAAGTGAGAACTGCAGTGAGTTCTTACAGAATAGCATAGCAGGTACCGGGACCAACAGCTTTACTTTCTTTTTTAGGCACGGGGGTGCCCAAGGGGTACCACACCTCCAACTTTTAAACTCCGGATTGCTACTGGGAAAGTAATGGAAAACCCAGTACGGACTTTGTACGACCTGAGAAACTAACCCAGTAGTGCTATTCTGTTACAATCTCCCTTGGTGAACACCTATACCCTGTTCACAATAAGATTAGACATATAAACACAAACCTTTTTTACAGTCCCTTCAACCGATTTTGACTTCTATTCCGTAGGCTTAAGGATGACATTAGAGGCAAAAAAGTGGTTACAATAACAACTGTTTACTGCAGTTGCCATTTGTCATGCTACCAACGCAATATAAGTCAAAATCGGCTTTTGTAAATGTCTAATCTTATTGTGGACAGGGTATAGGTGAAGTGAGCTGTCATCCGTCCCGATGCTAGGGATTGACAAAGCAGACGGACGGATGACAGCTCACTTCACTTAGGTGTTCACCGAGGGACATTGTAATAGAATAGCACTACAGGACTCCACGCTAAACGAATGTTGTAACAGACTGTCTTCTTCCTGTAAGAAACTTCAGCTACGACACAGTAAAACAAATATTAATTTTCCTGAAGCATAGTAGATATACATGCTTATATATAGATATCACGAAACATGATGCCTTCACGAGACAGAATTTTCCAGACAAAGTTTTGATATGTGCGCAAACTTTTCTGACACGAACTGTACACGATATTCCAAAGGATTATAACCTCTAAGCTTGATAAGCATGGTTGGATGTCGCTTGGTAAAATGGTAGTCAGCCGTCCTGTCTTCCCAATGTCTCCCGCGTGGAACAGATAACATATAGATATAGGTAGTTCAGTAGTTGTATTTACCGCAACTATCTATCAGGATCTCTGCTTACGACGCCATGTTGTGATGGACCGATGGTACTTCACTTTCACCGAGAGCACATCTGTAACAAACGATAGGCTACTATTAATATTTGATGCTACTGAATACTGTGAGATTGATATTAGGTAGATACTATGGTTAGAAAGACCGTATCCAAGAAAAACAAAACGAGATAATAAATACTGAAGAGTTACCAAAGAATCCAGGGTCCACGATTGTTTAAACTAATATTAAAAAAAGAGAAAAGATTTGTTTTTTTATGTTTGTTTGTAAGGAAGCAGCCAAGCTTAAGTGGGACGGGGCTGGTCACATTGTCCGCATGTCGAACTTATCATGGGCAAAAGCAACCACAATGTGGGTCCCGGAAAACGTCCAGCGACATCGAGGTAGACCTAGGCGAAGATGGCGGGATAAGCTTGACGCTTACAGGAGGGATTGGTCCACACTAGCTTTGGACAGAGAGGGTTGGAAAGAAGAAAGGGAGGCCTTTGCCTTGCAGTGAGACAATACAGGCTGAAAATAAATAATAAATAAATAAATTGTTCGTAATGGACAAATTAAAAATACTATAACCGATTTTACAAATTATTTAATCAATAGGAAGCTACGGTATTCATGAGTAGCTAAGTGCTACTTTACTATTTAAAAAAAATTGAGATCCGTAAGAAAATTTACGCAAACAAAATCGTAGAAAAAATGCTAGTTCCTTATAATAATAAAACTGTTGGCATAAACATTGTGGAATGTAATAAATTATTGAGTATTCAGAAAACAAATGAGGAAACAAATACCAACACCATAAGCACGCCGATCCTAAACAACAACTTTCAAGAAGCTTGACGTAAAACACATTCTGCCAAAGAGGCATGCGCAAGAGTCAAAACATCTCGAGTTCTCGACACTTCGTTTCATTCAGTCAGACAGTTTACCGAACACATTAATTTTCTTCAATTCCCTGATGTAACGAGAAACCACCATACAGTACTCCTCAAAGCTTTGCCATGACATTGTAAAACAATCAGAATGAAATATGTAGCAACAAATTGTTTGGGTGTACTGTCCATACGTGGTCTAAACAAAACCGACCACACGCAGTGGTTCACTGATTCCCATTAAACATGCCAACTACGGCCCGTTGTTCGTACAATGTGGTGTTATCGCTACCATTAAAATTATCTTGAATGCATTCGCTCGCATTTCTCAGATAACTAGACGCTGTATAAACTAGGAATAAACGAATGGGTTAGAGGATAATTTATTATGTTACAAACGTTACAAGTGTTAGTAAACAAAAAGTATACCGCTCAGGAACACAAGCCTTTTTTTTTTTTTTTTTTTTTTGGTACGGGGTGGAAAATCCTCATGGATGTCCTCCGCCCTGGGGCAGGCGGAGGGGTCTGTCAGACTCTTACTGACTAAAAACCACCCCGGTGTTCCATCTCACACCTACGTCGGGGGTCGCGGGAAACTGGAGATACTTCCGCAACCCCCGGCTGGTGCCGGCCCGTTGCAGCGGGCCACTTCTCGGGTCAGGGGGGGAGTGAAGCCTACGCCAAGCTCATGATGCGACCACCTGCAGTGTGTAGCCGCATCCAGTGCCGCCACATCCTCGAGTCCCACGCTCAGGATACTATTCGAGCCGATGCGCATGCGCACCAGCAAGGAGGCACAACGCTTTCGCATGATGGCATGAAAGCCGTCCACGCTTTTCTCCGTAAACATTGCTGAAGCGCTGCAACGCCGCGGTAGCTCGAACAGCACCCTAAACGCGTTGTTATATTGTACACGCAGGGCATTGTATGTGCGCTGTGTATAGGTACTCCGTTCACAAACTGCAGGTGTAAAAAAGCGAAAAATAAAAAGGCGGTTTTCTTTTTTTTGAAAAAACTTTTTATTTTTCGCTTTTTAGTGTTGGCTTAACATCCAAATCCATTAAGAAACGGTGACACACTTAAAAGAGATTGTAAATCTTCCAAAGATTGAAGAAACTAAAACGTAGTCTAAGTAATTTCTTTGTGAATTTGTTGATTTTTGAAAAAGGGCTAGATCAATGTTGGTAAAATGTATATGGTACCATTTCGGAATAAACCCCTTTCGAATAAAAAAAAGAGTTTTGCAAATCCGTCTATATATGACAGAGTTATACATAAATAAACATACTAAACCGAACATACATAAATAAAAAAACATAAACATTCGAATTGATAACCTCCTCCTTTTTGAAGTCGGTTAAAAACGATTGGCAGTAGGCTTTAAATAGTGACCTTGACCTGATCAGTACACCATGCAAAACTGTTGGCGAGCATCATGATATCTCCAGTTTTGTAATAACTAGCTTTGGATGCGACTATATGCGAAGTTAATTCCAAAAATGTTAACGACTGTCAACACTATCTTCAATAAATTCAAACCAGTGCGGTAAAACTTCACCTCAACACGTCAATGGAGTTACGGAACTCTCCGGGACATTACTTTGGTAAACGCATTAAAACCGTAATAAAGGGACATTAGCAGACGTTGAACGTTGAGCGGTGTCACGCAACGAATTACAGACAATTGAGACGAGAACGCGGCGCCATTGAAATGTTTGCGCACAAGCAGCTCTTAATTATAATCTAATGTGCTATGCGAAGCTGAGAAGTTCTTGAAAGGACTACAGCCGCTGAGTCTTCTAGTCGGAAAAAAACATATCCACAAAAAGGTAGAATAGGTATACAGGTACACCTGGTACACATTTTATCTCAGCATCTTCTTTTTCATCGTCATCTCGCCACTTCTTTCTGGGCCGTTCTCGGCGACGCTGTCCATCGTCAGGCACCCATTGCGTGGAGACTCTTGGCGGTCAATGTGCATGCGGCTAACGTGACCCGCCCAATGTCATTTAAGTGTTCTTGCCTACGTCTGATGTGCGCGTATTGGAACGAAGCGTGGTGTTCCGGATCCTGTCCTGTCTTCTTTCACCCAGAATGCTGAGCTCCATTGCTCGTTACCAGACTCCAAATCAGAACTCATGTGTCTCGGTGAGCGACCGGGTCTCAGTAGGTACCGTAGGATAAGATGGGAAAGCATTTATTTCAATTAAACCATTTCTGAACACACAGGCACTTTTGAATTGTCAAGGAGCCGGTCAGTTAGTCAAAAAAGTTGAAGCTGTCCGTTCCCAAACGTAGGTGAAGAACGAACAAGAAACATCATGAGCTCTCTTTTCGATCGAGTTTTTCCTAGTTACATTATTCTTGTTGCTTCTATAATTATGATGAGATAAAAATAAAGGCAAAGAGCAATATTTAAAACAATTCAAAAAATAAAGCGTGAGTCCCAGAGTGATCTCCGACATAATTCGTAGCCTCTATACATTATTTATGGGAAAACGGGACAAATACGTGCTCATAACTGGTCAGGCACGCACCTATTATTATTTCGTATTGAAATTCCAATTCTGTGACGTCCGCGAGCTCTCATGAATCTTTAAAGCAAATCGTGCAAGGCTCGCCCTAGTATATGAACCCGACACGACATGTGAAATACCACAAAAGTGATGAAATCAAATTTCCAGTATAATCTAATGCATTTTCTTCATATTTATATGGTCGTCTGCATAAAGGTGACTAGCATATTTATGCAGATTTTAACTATGTTCGGTCATAAAGTTATCACATTAATCAAGTTAATTGTACATAATGTATGTCTCAATGGCGGGACATAACAGACTTCCTGTACCTAACACAATCTCTTATGAACCTATGACCCACAATCAATGGCTGGATTAGCGGGTTGCATCGATTTATGTCCAATGACTAAAAAGACCCAAAAAATATTAAATTCGATTACATAATAAAATGGTCACGTTAGCATTCCAACTGCAAATCGCTTAATATCGTAGCCTAGACCGTGTCGAAAGCCAACAGCTTCTGAGTCATGACTTGTTTCACAACCTGTTGACGTGAAAATCACCTTTTTTGTTGCAGTAACAACTGAACTTGGGCCACATTCCCATATAGGTATGACCGGTGCAATCTCGACGACTAGATGCCCGGCATTCTTCGTCTGTCTTTATATATTGCGTGTGAAAACTTGTGCATGGTTCTGACTGATTATCCAATTAACGATGTCGATATAATTTGCAATGGAACTGCAGGTTTCGTTTTTATACAGGTCGGTGAATTTTAAAGCGCTTTAAATCTACTTTTTCTCTTTAAGTTTATTTTGGACATCACTAACATCGATGACAGAAACGTCGTCGTGACAAAACCTGGACTTAAAATAAATAAGCATAAGTCTGAAATCGCATTGAGCAATTGTGGTGATTAATGCTCGTGCCTTCAGTGCATGAGACGAGGCCTTTGTTTGATGAGACCGTGGGACGATTTATTTATTTATTTATTTACACTTCATGCGCAAAGGTACAAAGGCGGACTTAATGCCTTAGGCATTCTCTACCAGTCAACCCAGGGTGGTGAAGAGATAACACGGCAGGTGCATATAAAAAAAAAAATAACAAAATAGGTAAAGTGGGCTCATTTAAAGTGGGCTCACGATTATAGACTGGTACGTCATTTGATTGATAACGAGATGGATCAACGACCTGGTAATAGTCGCAGGAGTCCGAATGATGCTGGAGCCCTACGACCAGGCATTGTAGCGAACTTAAAAGAGTGTAAGAGACCTATATCCAGCAGTAGATGTTGAAATGCAGAAAGTGTCCAATACTAGCTTTCTACCCGCGACTTCGTCATAGACTTCAGAATTGAGCCAATAACCAAAATGATCCCACGAAAACATAAAAGTGGGATAAAAAATGTCCTGTTTCTTTAATTTCATCTAATTTCGTTAGGGCGTTTAAGCATAAAGGAGTAATATTCATCCACACAAACTTTTGCTTATATAATTGTAGACGTCCACTGTTAAACAGAAGCCTTCCCCATAAGACAGGGGGGCCGGGGGGTAGTATTATTATAATAGGTAGTAAGATACAGAGAAATATTTAAATTTTATCAGTTGCTAAATATAGCTAACGCTGCTGTATAGCCTTGCGAATAGTTAGAAGTACTAAAACTAGATCGATAGAAAGCTCTAGTCGCGTGTATGGCCTCATAAACTTTTATTGCGAACATAAGGAGAGAATGTTCACGTCGACACACTGTTCTGAACTTCACAACACTCGGTTAGTTATTCATGCATATGTTGATGGGGATATGAGAAAAAGTTTCTGTTGTTGTTTTATCCTGGATGAATTTAACAGATACGAATATTAGATGAAATTCTTGTGCTGTCCGTGACAAAAATCATAGCAGTTTTGTCTTGGAGAGTCGACTGGCCGTACGTAGTAAAGAAGTCGTTTTCACACGAACAACTTCATTAAAACCAGAATAAAACAAAGAAAACGTAACAATTTGAACAATCCTTTTTTATTAAACTATCAGTGTTATTGTGCGCTTCGTACAAAGTTATTACCGTACAGTTTGCAACTAATAAAACAATAACTGACATAACTGTGCACTATTATCCAATCGATGTTGACCTATGCAGACTCACGAAGTCACGACAACCGAGTAATAATGTTATCATGCCTTGAAACATTGTTGCCAGTGGAATATATTGAGTTGGAGAAATTGTGCTTTATAGGGACTACAGCTACGGTAACAGTTTAAAAAAGTTTTATTTAATTATTTTCGTTAGCAAACGTCCACTGTTGAACTAAGGCCTCCCCCATAGAATGCCACAACAAGCGGAAACCTGCCGCTTGCACCTACCGGTTAAACGATATCGTCGGTCCATCTGGTTGGAGGCTTACCAACTCTGTGTCTTGCGGTTCGTGGTCGCCACTCGAGAACCTTTCTTCCCCATCGGTTATCGGTTCTTCGAGCGATGTGGCCTGCCCATTGCTACTTCAACTTGCATATTCTGAGACCTATGTCGGTAACCTTAGTTCTTCGGCGAATTTCCTCGTTCCTGATTTTAACGCGCAAAGAAAGCAGAGCAATGGGGCAGATTTCTGTCTAATAATGGCATGGAAGCCTTCACGTAAGCAGCGTTGTCAAACGTTCAAATAAAGCCGGATATGTTACGTGATAGGTTATAATATAACTAAAAATAGTGTCCATTAAGACTTTTACACAAGTCTGAAGCACTTTCTTAGAGTCTGATATAATTTATAGAAACACTATGTTCATGTGTTAGATGTATAGCACAAGATTGTTACTATTCACTCACTTTGTACACTACACTAATTCAAAAGGTTTAGTTCTTTTTAGCCTACGCACTAAGTCTGTATTGTCTAGCAGCTGGATTGCCTCAACATTCACGTGTCGGAGAAGTCTGAGTTGCTTGGGCTTTGGGCTTCAGCAAATTTTTGAATAATAGTGGTGACGGATTCCATTTTAAGGTCACGGTGAAGGTCGTCATTTCTTATGTACCAGGGTGCATTGACAGCATCCCTGAGTACTTTATTCTGGAATTGTTGGATTATTTTCACGTTGGTTTTTTTAGTACAGCCCCAAAGTTGGATACCATACGTCCAAATTGGCATCAGAATATGCTTGTATAGGGTTATTTTATTATGTATTTTAAGAATATGACCATTCTTTTTTACATGTCATGTGTTGATTTCCGCTCCGCATCGCAAGCAAGCGGACTAGCATTGACCTCCACTGTCCGGAACTTTTATTCAAAAGTTCGGCTAAGCTGGCTGGTTTATGACAACCTAAACATGAACCTGCGTGACCATACCAGATGCACTGCAGAAATGGGGCAACCCTAATAGCATCCGGGACCCGTTATAATATTGCACCCGTAGGGCACTAGTAGTCCAGCAAGTATTATTGCAAGTAGTTATAGCATGTCTAAAATACAATAGAAACTAGTAACTAAGTTATATACTGCTGTCATAAAAACTTTAGTATCTCTCAGACAAATTATTGCAGTCCGTTGATTCGAAGTTTCTACATATAATTGGCCTGTTAAAACTACACTATTTGTATAGACAATGAGAAAAATAGTACGGAAATAATAATATGTCCACTTTTTAAAGCGTAAATGATAATTGAGTTTCAAGATAATGTCGGTAACATTTTAAGGCTATTCCTGGAACTATGTGGCTATCTTAGGATTTCTAAACATCAAGATAGTGGATGTAATATCTAAAGAACCAATTTTAAGTTTTCATACATGTATATTTTGATTTATTTAAATTGCATGCACATTAATACGAAATCGGACTTATTACCTTTAGTAGGTAATTAGAAACTAAAGCTAGTTACAATATTAGTGCTTTCATGTTCCCTTAGCTTGCTTAGATGGGATGTCTGTAGACAATGTATACCACATTGTCTACAGACATTCCATCAAACGAACTTTGGAACTAAATTGTATAGTAATACTTTTTCTTTATTAGACACCAGATCGTGTTGGGTGACAGTTCAAATAACCACAGGGAGGGAATACTTACACAAAATGTGGAACATTAACAAAAAATGTCAAAACCAATCATGCGTGTGCTAACAATACGTTCCAATTTCAAAATGCGTTGCCAATGTGAAATATCCGCGTATTGTTCCCATAACTGTGAAAATTGGAACATCTGTCATCGGTCGCGTGTCGAATGAATAGAAAACTTCACTATCTGCACTTATTACTATAAAGTGCGGCGAAATTAGCTGAGACCGACAACTTAATGTAGGTATACATAGAATCATAAAAGAGGTCGAGCATTGTACAAAACGATGACTCACTAAAGCTTCAACAAAAGTTGCTGATCTGCCAAATCTAACGGAAACACGACGTGACATAACTCTTATTGTTATTCAAATAGAGTTTTAAATAGATACAGCTTTTTATCTAATAGCTTTTTTTTGGTAGTCCAAAATTTGACTTAGCAAACGAGTGCAAGAGTGTCTGAGAGAACCAAATATAGAGTAGGATATTGCACCATATGTACCGTTACACGATCTCGAATGCGCGTCATTGTGGAGGGGTACAGACGACTTGAATCAAAGTTGTTCAACTTTGGTACATGAACCAATAGCAAGTCATCATCACATACAAGAGTGAGTTGCGGAAATCGACATATTCTGGGCTAAGATCAAGCAATATACTATACTGCATTTGTATTAGCATTAGACAAGAACCGCCCAAATAGTTATTCACGATAGTTATTAGGTTAAATTGTAGAAATGCAGTGTTTTAGTGTTAAGCCCCATTTACGAAGAGCAATTTAGTCGCCTCTTGAATGTAATAAGTTGAAGCGACAATGAAAGTTGCACCGTGTGAACAGTGTTTAGACGATGCAAGTAATTGGTTGCTTCAATGTCATTGTATGCTACAGGCGCGAAACTTGCATCGAGTAAATAGACTTTATTCTTTTAATGTTAATGGCTAATACTTTATTTACATTGGTTTGTATTTATCATGAATTATCGAAGCTTATGAAACTAACATTGGAATACGAATAAGAAATAGAAACCCATGTATGTTAAGCTTAAGATAAAATTTTAAGTGAGAACAATGTTTTATTCTCTTTTCCATATAATGAAAGGCTTTTTTATTTCAATATCTGGGCGACCGAGGTTTGCTCGGGTTTTTTTTTCCGTGTATTTTAAAAATTAAACCTAGCTAGATCGATTTATCGCCCCCGAAACCCCAGCATACTAAATTTCATAAAAATCGTTGGAGCCGTTTCGTGCTCGTTTAAAGGTATTAGATTATTACTTCTACTACTACTTTTAATTTAATAATTTTAATTTCATTAATTAAAAAGTAATCTATATCCTTTCATGGGGTTCAAGTTTTGTATGTACAGTCACGAGCAAAAATATGTATACAGATTGCAAAATTCAAAAGCAATTTCTCGTGAAATAACTATTTCAACTTACAGATAAAACCTATAGTAGTTTGGGATCAAAAATACCCTTATCGTAACCCCATAACATTTCAATCAATAATTCAGGAGAAAATCAGTTTAGAATGAGACCATGTGTTTACATGTTTTTGCTCGTGACTGTACCATCGCGGACACTGGCGGTGAATCACCTTTCAACCTTATGGCATTAGTAATAAGGTTGAAAAGTGGTTCACCGCCAGTGTCCGCGGAGGTACATACCAAATTTTATAAAAATCGGTTCGGTAGTTTAGCCGAGAAAGCGTAACAAGCAAACAAACCCACTTCCACATTTATAATACTGGTATGGACGTGACGTTTTACTAAATAAACCCACTTATAACATAATTATAAATTATTTCAAACAATGCTTTCATTAATCTTTAATTAAAAGCGCACTCAATCAATCAATGTTGGCCGTTGTAAGAGATAATTGTCAGTTTCACAAGATATAGCAGGGCCGGATTTAGGGCAGGGCAATAGGGGCCAAAAAATTTATTTTTAGCTAGATCATGCTACTCTCTTTCTTCTTGTCATAGAGAGGAAAGTATTTTCCGTCTGTTCCAAAATATTTTGGGACCTCTACAATATTAAATCCGGCCCTGTGCTTTAGTATTTGTCTCCAGAACTTTCTACTTCACTGGACAATGATAGAGTGTGACCGATGGCAGTCGTGTGAACTTTGTTTTCTTCGAAGTTTACTTTGGAAGTTCGTGTGATTACAAAATTGTCTCTTGAAGTTTTACTATACAGGTTAGATAACGTGACACATGCTATTCTATAAGAACTAACTTCAGTGCTCACTTCTGATTCCGCGGTGAAAACTGTAGGTATTAGGTATTCTATAACTCGATGAAATGCTATGCTAGCGCCACTAAGTGAGAACATACATAGGTCATGCGAACTATTTTAGCGAATACCTAATACTTTTCACTTTGGATAAGCGAAATCGGAAATGAGATCGGATTCGAATATGAGGGTTTGACCACTATCTCACCTAATAGGAAGCGATGATGCGGTCTAAGATGGAGCACGCTTACCTAGAAGTAACCTATTCACTCTTGACTTAACGACTCCCGGGTTGTAGCTATCAGGAAACACAGACTCAGGCAGGGAATTCCACTTCTTAGCAGTACGCACAATGAATGTGTTCCCAAAACGATTGTTTTCTTGCACCGCCTTGAACCAGTCCTTGTGTTAAATAAAGTATTTTTCATCCATATACTTAAATCAGAACTTGGAGAATTAGCGCAAGAATTTGGCATTTAAAGTGATAATTTCACCGAAACGTTCCAAAATGTAATGTCCCGTTGCTGCTTTTAATGTGCTGTCATTAATTCAATCTTATCTAACCAACGCATCAATGTTCATACAAAACAATAGCTTATTTTCAACAGTTAACATTTCTAGCTGTCTATCTAATGACAGGATCTCGTGATATATTTTCGTTTCATATTTATTTAGTGATCTTTTAACTGTCGTTTTGATAACATTCGTTAATGTCGTTGAAAGATACCCCTCCAACAGTGTCCCTTAATTGAAAAAGTTGTTATGTGATAATTTATGCAATGGACACTGGAGGTCTGAAGTCTATCTACTCTATTGGATTCTTGCCGAGTGATTTTATTTTTTCTTATCTGTCGACTGGCAACTAGATCTATTCTCGTAATTATCTGTGAAAACTTGTAATTAGCCTGTTTTACCTATAAACTGTACCTATCCAAATATTTCTAATGGAATAAAACAAAATGTACTTAAGTATTTTTTATTAACTAGCTTTTAGGTACCCGCGACTTCGTCCGCGTGGGTTTTTTACGGATCCCATTTTTTTTTAATAATTATTTATAGCCTATAGCACTAAGGGATAAAGTAGCTTCTGACTAGCAAAATAAATAGCAACAAAAAAAAAAGATTAGCTCGAACGAACGCGAACGAAGGTCATCTTTATAATATGTAGTGATAGTGAAGTTTGCCAAGCGCTTCTATGGCAGCAACCTGTCAAATTTCTTTGATAGATTTTCAACTTTACTACAAAAGAATAAGGTTCATATTCAATTGGGAAAATTTGACAGTTTGGTGGCTTGATGTGCTGGCTGGATAATCATTCTCGGACTTACAGTCACCAATTCCTAGCCAACCAGCATGTTTAGAAAAACGAAAAATAAAAGAAAACCTAGCACACAAATTACAAAAGCGCCGCATTTTCAATAAAGCAACGTTTTACCATTCAACACTCGACTTAATTGTGGTTCGGCTTGATTGTGGCCATAAACTCAACGATTACTCATAGCATCGTAAACACATACGGCGGTCTTAACTGTGCCAACGGCCAAATACACAAATTACGAACCACGTAAAACTTGGTACCGGTGCAAAGTTGTTAAGTGACATACTGCATGAGCTGTCTTAAAATTTACTCTACAGACACATTTGGCAACGTGACCCCAGAGTAGGTAGCGAGCCAACTCTGCCAAATGAAATGCTATCAACACGGAGTGAAGGTTCTCTATGACGTATTTTAGAGGGTCCCACATTGGTGAAAGAGTATGCAATAAAACCTATATCAGGTACAGTTTGAATTTAATTAAGTAATCATCATCTGCCTAGCCTTTTCCCAACAATGTTGGGGTCGGCATTCAGTCTAACCTAATGCAGCTGAATACCAGTGTTTTACATGGAGCGACTGCCTGTCTGACCTCCACAACTCAGATACTGGGTAATACGATACCTCTTGGTAAAACCGGTTATTACTTTCTGGCTATAACGATTGTCAAAAATCTACGAATGACAGCCGAGACCAACTTAGCCAACTTTTACTTAGCCAAGAGCCCCTCTCTTGGCTAAGTAAAAGTCGGACCGATCGACGCTTGCTGCGGTCGGGACTTGGATGGATGATCATCCATTTCATACCGACACCCCTCCGTTCCTCGGAGAGCAAGTAAGAGCCGTTGGTCTCGGCTGTGGATTTAATTAATAATCAAGGCCAAAAATCGTAGCATTTGGCGCTATGCAGTGAACCCATGACGAACAGGCGTGAGTTCTAAAAGCTATATTAGAGGGAACTTCCACAGTAAATGCAAGTGTGTATGTGATTTTTCGATCTAACTGTTATCCCAGAATTTTATTATTCACCAAAACGCACCGTACTGGGTCCTGCCAGTGTAATTACAGATATATTAGACATTTCAATTTTAATTCTGAGATGGTTACGCATGTGCAAAGCCTCTAGTATTGCAGTGGTGACCACTTGCCACAAAGCAACAATTGAGCTTGTTTGCCGGTTCAAAAAATGTGTTACCTAAAACTAAAGAGATTGAAATATCTCTACCCACTTGGAAAACAACCAAAAACGTCGTTTGATGACATAGTTGAGCACCGATCCATCATTGTTCCAAAACACTGTATCTCGTCAAACAAGTTGCCCACTCCAGCCGGTCGTATGTCAGTTTTATGCATCGCAAATGGTTTGGCGACATCAATACACAAGCGACCACATACAAAGCTATCAGGAACACGACAGACCACGGGACGCCTATTGTGAGACCATTGTGGCTATTTGGCCATTGTAATTCTGCACACGTGCTTCTAATAATAATGCGTACGTGTTGTTGGTAATGATACATGATTATCTAGTGTTCGTCAATGACAGTGTCATGACTACAAATCTTTACAAGTTAGCATCAGTTCTTCTTCGTCTTCTTAATCGTTCAGTCTTGACAGAGTGGTCGTTGTCATGTGGATTCACTCACAACTGCGGTCACTACCTTCGAAATCGTTTTCCCACTTGAACATTTATCGAACTACAAAAACCTGTATGAAAGAGAAGAAGAATAGTTCGTTCTGAAATCCTGATACTCTGTAGTCCAAAATCAATATTGTTTGCTAGATGGTGGTCAATTTAGCAAACAATTTTTATTTTGAGCTTCAGAGTACCTTTAGGGTTTCACAATCGAAAATGTTAAGTAAAACCACATTATTTATTAGACCTCGTTGTGCTAGCTACTGGAATGAATACATTAAGATAAGGCAATCACCCTCAAAACTTACTTCAACACCTTGCATAAGCAGAGCACCACATCATCTGCAATCATTGAACAGAGTAATTGGATATCAAAGCTCTAAAGCACGGCTACACCGATTGTAGCCTTGGATGATCCCAATGCTACAATTGGTGCAACCTCAGCTAGTATGTATCTTGTAAACAATTTCATACAAGAGTACATACCTATACAGCATGACACATGTGCTATTGGATTCATGGCCTTTAAAAAAGCTCACTTCTTGAATTCTTATCATAATCTTCCTATCCTAGCCCCATGTTACTACATGTTTTCTTCAACCATTCCGTCTTGTCAACTGCCTTCCTTTCCCTCTCCAAACATCCACACTTACATCTATACGTGTGCTAAATTTCAGCTAATTCTGTTCAGCCATCAAAGCATGACAGAGTTACAAACACCCATCCATTCTCAAAAACGTTCGCATTTACAATATTAGTAGGATAAAACCATAAATTCTAGTTTAATTTGGGATCAAACTGACACACCAACATCGTTTCACTTAAAGGAAGCAACAGAGATGATTCATTACAGGATTTCCCACAACGGTGGGTGGTTTGTACTTTGTAGCGGTCGATAATGCGTGATGTTAAGCACCTACATAAATAAAATGGCGAAACAAAGGATTTAACATGCCTACTTTTTGTATTAATGTTGCTTTTATCATGTGGAATGTTGTGATATGGAGCAAATAATACGTTTGGTAGACAGACATTACACGCCATGGCTCATATGGGGATGGGCTGACTGACAATAGGTATTCCATTTGGTTTCATAAAAGTAATAGTAGAGCGAGCCCTTTGTGAAGAAGCGTCCGGGGAAGAACTGGTACCATGATGAGTAAGTGAGATGAATGAGTCATAGTGAGTGAGATATAATATTCCAGTTATAAGGTGCCGATGTAATTATAGGAACAAATTCAAAAAAGTCAAAGTCAACGCATTTTAGCATTTAAATAACCACTTTTGAATTGTTAAAGAGTCAGTTAGTCAGTCACAAAGTTGAAGCTAGTTGTTCGTTCCTAAACCTAGAGTAGGTCTCTACGGAGAAGAACGAGCAAGAAACTCCACGGACACTATTTTTTACAAAATTCTGGTTACATTATTCTTGTTGCTTCTATATGTGAAATGAAGATGAAGAGAAAATGAAAAATAACCTAACGAATTTGGTGTATTCCCGTTCGTCCCACCGACTTCATCCTCATGGTCTATTCGCGACAGGCAAAATCAATTTCCTAGATTTGATTATAGAACTAACGGAACACTTCGTTAGACACAAAGAAACCCCTGGTCACGAATCAGTATTCCTACATATTATAAATTATTCGTTCGGAATAATCTCAGAAACGACTGTACTGATTTACTTACTGTTTTTAGTAATAGAAAGAGGAATAATCTAGAAAGGTTTAAAGGCTATAATTTATAAACACATTCATACCGAAGAAGTCACGGGCAAAGCTTGTTAATAGGTATATATAAAAGTATGAACAAAAAAAAAAAAAAAATCTTTTATTTCAGTTACAAAGTGCTTATAACATACATGGTTTGGAGATCACCTTTTAAGCAAGTAGTTGCTTGTGTTAGGAGACTCCAGCCTTCCACTTAGCATTAACCATTAGTTTGCAATTCATTAAGTAAGTTACTTGTACATTTTAGAAAAGGCAAAATAATAATAGAGAAAATGGAAATATGCGTATTTATGTGTGATGTGTAGATGTACGGTATGGGATGTGTGATGTGTAGATGTATGGGATGTGTGTGTGTGGTGCTAGTTTAAGGGTGTGTATGAGTTAAAGTTAGAGTTTTTAGTTCTCCTTTATGTTACAAGTTTAAGTGTACATGAAAGGTTAGCCCTGCGACAGTGGATCGGAGGAAGTCAAACTACGGAATCCTCCACTAACCGAGCACACAACAATGCGCTTTTAAGTGAGTAGGTCATCTAAGAGTAGTAACAATAGACTCAACAAAAACGATCTAACTCCATCAACAAATGGGTCATGGTACTAATGTAGGTAGTTAATGGATTAACAGAATCGTTGCAGTGGACAGATGACGGACGCTCGGCAGATAACGTCCATCCGATATCCGGACGCCGTCCGGCTTGTATCCGGCACCGGTCATCCGGACGCCTGAGTAGCTATTTGTACAGCGGATGCCAAGTTTAAGCAACTTTATTTTCAGTAGATTAATTTTGAAATTTTAATTAAACTAGCTTTTGCACACGACTTTGTCCGCGTGGATTTAACTCAATGACTGTCGCAACCCTCCGATAGGTACTTATGTGCCCATGCGGTGCATTTGACATTCAAGTTGGTCGAATCGGTTCTTAGCTTACGTCTCTTATCTATAACCTATCCATCTGCCAAATTTCAGCATTACAGATCAAGTAGTTTTCGAGATTTTGTGATTAACCTTTTGACCGCCACAGCCGTGAATCAATGAAAAACCAAAATGTGCTCAGCACGCCACTGTCACGACTACATGACAGGCATGACAGACGAAAAACTACTCTATAGTATTACGTTTAGAAACGTAAGTATTTCCATTTAGTAGTAATTCGTAGCTTGGCCCAGAGGGCACGTTTTTGTTAATCAGTGAGTGGTGTTTCGCTTCTAGATAGATGATAAAGGCAAATACTAGACCCTAACTGTTTCTAATTTGAAACAGTTTTCATTAAACTTTAGGTTTAATGAACTCACACTGTACATCGATAACCCTCAACAAACCTATGAATTTCTACCCGGAAATCTAAACGGTCATCCCATTTAACTCAACAAAGTGGACCGTAGAAACATAACGAAGTCCCAACAAACTTTAACAATATGTAGAGAACATAAAACCGTAGGTTGGCGGAGCGCGTGCAAAATTAAACGGACAACACGGCGAATATTCATAGGAACAGGCCAACGGGACCCTCGCGTAAAAATTCAACGCCATTTTACATCTCGTTTTGCTCCTACAACAATGTCATTTATTATACGTACCACATTTGATACATAATTTAATACCATTCTCTTCAATAGACGTCTTTATATTGAGTATATTAGTATATTTACGTTTCCCTGCGACTTCGTCCGCGTGAAAGTCGGTTATCGTGGATGCAGACGAGTTCACGGTATAAAAAGAAGTCTGTGTCCTTTCTTGAGGTTTAAGCAAAGTCTGTAACAAACTTCATGAAAATCGGTTCCGTAGTTTAGCAATAAAAACATAACAAATAAACAAACTTACTTTTACATTAATAATAGTTTTGATACGTTAATTACGTCCACATTTAATACCATTATCTGTAATATTATAAAGCTGAAGAGTTTGTTTGTTTGTTTGGTTGAACGCGCTAATCTCAGGATCTACGGGTTCGATTGAAAAAATATTTTTGTGTTGGATAGTCCATTTATCAAGGAAGGCTATAGGCTATATCTTTTATATAATATCTTTAGGAGTAAAGGCATATTTACGTATTCGTTCTCTAAAGACCCTCCTCTTCCAGTTTTGTAAGTCATGTCTCGGAACCATCCAATGCGGCGATGTTACCAATTGATTTTATTTCCGCGTCTTACTTTCATCCTTATAAAACATCTGCGGGTGCATTGCAGATTCAATTGAACATAACAGGGTATCAGAAATCAAGAGGCATATTCACCCTTAGGATATTTATTTTTTCAGTAAATGTTCTTCTTCCTGTCCTTATCCCATGTTACTTGGGTTCGGCGCAACATGCTTTCTTCCATTTCATTCTGTCCAACGTCATGCTTTCAGTGACTCCCTTTTCATTCATATCATTCTTCACACAATCCACCATCTTTTCTTTGGCCTTCCTCTCCCTCTCCATCCATCTAAATTAATATTCATAACTCTTATTTTTTCAGTAAATAATTCATAATACTTAAAAGCGAACTTTTTCCTCCAAAACTAGGTCGGGAGCCTGTGTTTTAAGTGTGAGTCGTAATAGTAATAGTTTAAGCCAAAGGGGCAGACCATCCTTCACCAATACAGCAGCAGACATCGTAAAAACTCCATCTTCATGTTCCAATACTCTCAGTCCCCAGGAAGTCGTATTCGTCGGTAGCGACCCTCCAAGGAAATCCCAACGCACTGCTAGCAATCTAATTATAAATCAATTGTCTTGTTAGGAGCCGCCAATCCGGCGGGGCCTAAGAGCTCAATTTGTAACTACGCCCAGCAACTATTCGCTCTAACCTAGTTTTGCTCGCGAGGAAGTTTCCAATCAAATTTTAATGTGTAGTCAAGGCGATCTAATTGAATTACCTGACCAGATTCTGTGTCGCGTCTGGGAAACACACTGTTTAATTGAAACAAAGACGTAAGGACTTGCGCAAATACTCCTACAGTTAAGGTTTTTCAGAGCATTGACATCAGTCGACGAGAACGTAGATTATATTTTATTCAGGAAATTGATTACACACCTTAAACACTAGATGGATATGTGTTTTCTATCAGAAGTAAAGTTCAAAAGTTTATATATTGGTAAGAAGAAGCACTGCCAAAACAAACAAGACACGATATTTCCAAAATTATAACACCAATTCCCGTTTTAAAAAAGTTTCAAAATGTAGTCGCAATTTCATCTCACTGACGATCAATGTCAAAATTTGTCATTAATGGAGGTAAATTAGAAGTATTTTTTAAGATTGAAAGAAATTGGCGCTGTATAACATTTACTAAAGAGGTCATTAGAGAATAGAGCAAAATCAAAAAAGGTAACTTCGAGAGCGAGTGCCGAACATAATCGTCTTAATTTGACGTTAATAACTTGAGTAACGTCTGATGCGAACATCAAAAGGATTAATTTAAGTTCCAAAAGCGATTTCGTTACTTGGACAATTTATTTTATAAATATTATTTAACATAAAATACTGAAAGCAATATTAACAGACTTTAGAGAAGATATTGAAAACGTTTGTGAAAAGAGAAAAAGACCAGAGAAAAAGGACTAGGTCAAATACTAAAACGCTACTCAATATTAAGATGGCGTTAAGTCTGTACAGTCACAGTCACTTTGACATAAAGTGAAAGAGACTTAACGGTATCTTAACATTGAGTAGCGTTTTAGTATTTGGCCATAAGACTGAAAATCTTTGAGAAACCCTTTCAGTGACCAGGTGAGCACGTGCTTAACCTTGTCTGTTTTGCATGTAGGTATTTACAAATATATCCTTCATCCATCACTGTTCTTAATGTAACTATACTCCATTCATTCATCACCATCATCAGCTAGAAGACGTCCACTGTTGAACAATGTCCTCCTCCAGAGAACGCCACAACGAGAGTTGATGCAACCAGCCGCTTGCATCCACCGGTTACCCGCGACCTTGACGATGTCATCGGTCCATCTAGCGGGAGGCCTACCAACGCTGCGTCTTCTGGTTCGTCTGCATTCATTATAACAAACTTCAATTCAATGCTAGTGTGTAATAAGCTCCGTTATTTTACACAAAGCAAAATCATCATTCAAATGAAGAATCACTAAAATGCAGTTACTTTAAAAAGAAGAAAAAAACTCTCTAGGCTTTTCCCAACTATATTGGGGTCGGCTTCCAGTCTAACCGGATGCAGCTGAAATGCCAGTGTTTTACATGGAGCGACTGCCTGTCTAAACTCCACAACCCAATTACTGGGCATCACGATACCCCTTGGCAACACTTTCGGGCTTCTGAATACACGTAACGACAGTCAAAAATCTGCAAATGACAGACGAAACCAACTGCTTTCCGAAATACGGAGGGGTCACGGTATAAAATTAATTTGAATCTGAATCAGACTTCATTTATTTCTCTAGTTTTAATATGGTTTTTGGTCTGGTTTTTGTATGTTTTGTTCGCAGAGCGGGAGCTTTTGAAACCTATCCTGGTTGTTTCCTTACATTATCGGTATGAAATGGATGGTCACCTATCCACGGATAAACCGCGGCAAGCATAGTCTAACAATGACCGATCGATTCATACGGTCTTTACTTAGCCACGAGCCCCGCAGTTATTTCAACAATATAAACCAATAACTATTGTCATGTAGCTGCTTTTCTTCTAATACCAATAATAAATGGAACATAGGTACTTTCTTTATAACCTAGTTTTTATACCATTCTTCACTTAATTAAGAAGCAGTAAACACCAGATAATAATGTTTCTGACGAGAAAGTTCATTGTTTCTTTCATCAGGATCATTATTTTCCCGGACAACGATCCGCTAATTTCAACCGTAAAATGTCCGAGGGTCGAATTAAGAAATGCTGCTAATAATTTATCAAGAGCCGCGAAAATTAATGGCTCTCTGCCTTTTAAATGGCTACGCGCATGCGTAGTTATAATATAATAATAAAACAAATCCCTGAAAAAAAACTGGGGGTACTTAGTTTTGTTAATTTTGTACAGCCTGAGATTTATGTTTTAACTTTAAGTGGTATGGTAAAACCACGGCAGGACTAATCATTTTCCTTTCAATATAGATTTAAATTTCAATTAAGACCCATGTTTGGGCGCCATTAATACATAATAGGTAAGAGTTGGCGCCCAACGTGGGACTGGAAAGCTTAATTTTATTCAAACCACAATACATTGATTCAGGATTGAATGCGTGAGCTAGCCGCAAAGCCAAATTGTACTAAGTATTTAGTTTCTGGGTACGATAAAGTTAAATAACAAAATATACTTTATTTTCTACAAAAAGTCTGACCCACGCCGTTTGCATTGTACGTCAGACCGGCAGACAAAAGCAAAAACTATTTTTACATCTACTACGGCCTATTTAACCGATACTATGGTCGAACACACGTGGTACTGGTATAGTACCGGTGAATGGAGCACGTGGTGTAGGCGCGGCCGCTCGCTCGATACAGCGGAGGCTGCGCTCTGAGCCTCAGCCCGGCATTACCTCTCCGAACACCACTATAAGCTGACCCACCCTGTCTCGCATGGAAGTAAGACGACTGGCTTTACCGGGACATGCTTGCATTACTGCGGAATTTTCTATAGAATTGATTAAAAACACTAGCTTCTACCCGCGACTTCGTCCGCGTGGAAACCAAATATAACTTATGGCACACGGCAATAGTGTAGCTTTCTACCGGTGGAAAAAAATGTATTCGAACCAGTACTTCCAGAGATAACCTCTTACAAACAAAAACATTAAAAACTTCTAGCACTTTTCCCGCGACTTCGTCTGCGTAAATTTTCTCAAGGATTCCTAATTTATTTGATAATAAAACATAGCATGTAGCACTCAGGGATAACGTAGCATCCTATTTATAAAGAATATTTGAAATCGGGTGAGTAGTTTCGGAGTTTACCCTCTACATACAAACTTACAAACATACAAACTAAAAACAAATTTTACCTCTTTATAATACTAGTATACATTAATTAATCCGTTAAGTATCGTATTGTCAGTCACTTTCAGTGATAGAGACAGAACAAGTCTTAACGGCATGTTAACTTTGAGTAGCGTTTAAGTATTCGGCCAATAAAGGTGTAGATTAGTCTAGAATATAGATGATAATCACTCTATTTGGCACTAATGTAGATGGTAACGATGTAGAACCGAGTATAGGCCAAAGACTCATAAGCCATATTATTTATAGGTAAAATAATAGCCGATGTTAAAGCTCCTTCAATTTTTGAATACTATCGATGGAAATCCGAGACAGAACCGAACACGTAAGCTCTACGCAAAGCGGCCCGAAATTACATCACCAATGTAAAAAGACCTACGGAATCGTTTCAACAGCACAGTGATTGTCATCCAGCAGGAGGTCTTATTGGCTGGTCAACTAATTAGACACGGATGTGTAGGCTCGGAGCGTTTAATTGACGTGCCCTTATTAAACTGTGGATTGAAATAGGCCCTTTGTCGAGATATCTTCCAGGAGATAGAAAGTGCTGATAGGTATTTTGTTCCTTTGTTTAATAGACAATTTTGAATTGTAGCAACTGTGTTTGATCAGCTGGAACCTATATTTGCAGACCTGTAGAGTGTTCGTTTTTTCTTTTTTTTTAACGCTCTAATCTTCGGAGCTTCTATTACGATTCTGAAAATTCTTTCGCTAATAAGAAGCTACCTTTTCCCTGAGTGCTTTACGATCATCATCATTTCAGCCTAAAGACGTCCACTGCTGGATATAGGCCTCCCCAAGGGGGGTTTTGCCATAATCGCCACGCTTGGCAGGCGGATTGGCGATCGCAGTATGGTTGTTACAAAGGCACAGAGAACGCTGCTGCCCATTCTCTGGTGAGTCCCTTAGTCGCCTCTTACGACACCCACGGGAAAATATGGGATGGTGCTATTCTTTACGTCAAGTCGTAATGTCCGTGTGGTGTCACACGGACATTACGATTTGCTTTAGACTTGCTTTGGTTTCTGATTACATAATTTCTGCAAATTCCAATAATAATCGTGCGATTGGTCGGTCGTCATTTTTGACATTTCTCTAATGCTACAACTTCATGTTTGTATCATGTTTGTTACCAAAACACAAACTTGATATGTTTAATATATTATATTTTATGATATTCTTTATGCGCGCCGTGCCGATCAGCGTCTTTTCGTGTGCCTCGGAACTATGAGTAAATGATGTTTATTTATGGTTCCGAGACAACGGCATCCCGGCCGACGCTGAAAATCAGCGCCGTGGTTCGTGCCTTGTTGTGCGGGCCAGGCATTATGCTGAGCGTTGGCCGTTTCACGCGGGGGTGACGCATGTCTTTTTTTTTACAATTTACATCTTTAGTTATAAGTTAATACTGTTATATATTAAGTGCGTCGCTTTTCGCGTGAATAAATGGCTTTTCTTTCTTTTCTTTCTTTCTTTACGATACTTACGTAAAAGAATCCGTTGCTGGTGACTTTGACGTTTTTTTAGCAACATTTTAATGATTTTTCATGACAAGATCCAAAATATTGCAGTTAGTTATAAATGATGGCCAGTTTAAAAGAAAAATATTTTTTTTATGTCTCATGACATTGATGCTTTAATCATGTTTTAATAAATTGCTTACACAATACTTTATGAAACTAAACTTAATAAAAAAAAACTATTTTATTAATTGGCCATTATTTGCAATTAACTGCAATATTTTGGATTTTGTCATTAAACATCACAAAAAAAATAGTCACACTTCGTCTAAGACAAGTCCCGTTCAAATAATTTTAAATAGTCTACACTAGCTCCGCTTTACGGCTTTGCATCAATCTACCAATCACCCTGTATAATTATTAAAATTTCTACACTAGCTATTACTCGAAACTTCGTACGCATATTTTTTGTCAATTTTTTGTTTTTTTTTATATATCCTGCTACTTAGCGATCTGTTCCTTTGAAACAATAATCTAATATGTTATCAGATTATTATCAGTAGATATGTCTTCAGCTGAGTTGTGCCCCCATTGGTGCCATTCTCATCTTCTGTCTGCGAATCTTGTTGCTAGATTTGGTATACTATTTGTCTTGAGGCGAGAATATCTTAGACTGCCCACTCCCTGCAGTTCAGCAGCTAAATGGTTAATATGTTGGCCTAGTTTAAAATTGATAATTCTTGCTGTATGACTCAATTTTTATATAATTTAATTTAATTTAATTTTTATATATATATATATATATATATATTTTTTTTTTTTTTTTTTTTTTTTAAACTTAAGCTGACAGTAAAATATAGCATATAGGTAATACTCAGGGATAACATAGCTTCCTAATAGCGAAAGAATTTACAGAATCGGACCAGGAATTTCGGAGATTAGCACGAACAAACACAAACTTAACTTTGATAGAATTATCATATTTAGAACATTTCAGAACAGTGTTAAATAAAAAAATCGCCGTTTGTAATCTAATGACATTTTGTCAAGCGAGTAAAAACCCCATTTGTATTGCAAAAACAAATTAATCTTAATTTGATAATGAATAAAGGTCTTCTATCAATGAAACAAACTGTTATTTAAATCATAACTATGAATATTGTCCGCCCACACTAAATAAAAGCTCCATCCATCACCGACATGCGATTAAAACTAAATGCTTGTTTATGCAAATTGATTAAACCATTTTTCATATGAATCATGCTGAATGCCCCTGTGATTCGATCAATATTGCAATCAATAACACTCATTGATGCAAATATTGATCGTTACCGTAGTAATTAAAGCGATTCAGCCGCTTAATTTGACGAAATATTGACAAGCGCTTCAATCGCTTCATTTGACGAAATATTGACAACCGCGAATAACCGTTTCAGGGACGCTTAACATGTATGTGCAAAGAAAGTCTTTTTAAAAACGAGAGCGTACCTAAAACCAAATAAAAATATGAATCTCATAATTTAAAAAAGCATTGAATAAAACAAAGGGCTAGTAATGAATCAAAGTGCTTTCTAAAGCATAAAAGCACTCAAATGAATTACTTCAAGGTCTACATATTACATCTTGAACAATCAAGGACAGTTACATCAAACAGCTGTTCATCCGTAGCTCTCCCATCTGGCGGGATAGTACTTGAAGACCAAGAGAGGCACTCTCCACATGACATGTCGAGCTTGGAGCAATCCAATAAACCTACTTGTTTATTGCCAAGCTTAGAACACGCCACCGATAGCGGCGGCGTCGGAGATAGGCGCAGAGCGACGGGATGGAAGGACCAGATAAAGTAATTTTGGCCTTGTGTTTAGAGCAGTGTTGGTCTTTTATCATTTTTGTATTCATGAGTATGAGGAGCTTAGTGTTATGTTGAGGAAAACGGAAAGGGAATAGGTATTTGGTATAAATGTTGGAGCTCGTATCGGATATTTTTATTTCTATATTCGAGGAGCTCGTGATTAAGTTAAATCCATATGATCTCACGGTCAGGATGGTTAAGCTACGCATGTCGCGGACTATTCATGGATGGGTGACCATCTATATTCATACCGAGACCCCTCCGTGCCTCGGAAAGCAAGTAAAGTCATTAATCCCGGCTGTCATTCGTAAATCTTTGACAGTCGTTATAGGTAGTTAGAAAATCTGACAACCAGTCTTAACAAGGGGTTTCGTGTTACCCAGCAACTTGATTGTAAAAGTCAAATAGGCAGTGGCTCCATGTAAAAAACAGGTATTCAGCTGCATCCGGCTAGACTAGAAGTCGACCCAACATAGTTGGGAAAAGATTAGGCAGATATTGATTATGTTTAAATGACTGAACGGAGTGAACTGAAATTTGGCACTTAGATATCGATTTTGCTTTACACTTAGGATAATTTTTATCCTGTTTTTGTGTTCCCAAGGTTTATTTTAGGTCATTGGCTTGATTCTTAAGTCTAAGCTAGTTGAAAATATCTGTTAAGCACACAATGTTCAATCAATTTGAAGGCTTTATTCATTTCAATGGCTGATTATGCTTGTGGTATAAAATTAAACGTATCCGATTCAAATATAACATTTTGCTATAGGGTAGGGTACTCGTATTTCCTATTCGAAAACTGGTTCGAATCGAATACTTATACGTTTGGCGTGATTGTGGTCTCTGGGCCTTAGATGTAAAAAATCGATCGCAGAATTAGCAGAAAACGCATTTTTTTTTTGTTTTGAGAATGCTTTTCTGCATTATTACGAGCGCAGTTTACTTTCTCAAGTAGTGCTGCTGTTGGACCCTTAATTTTTAATTCTCTTAAGAAATTTTGCCCCACAGTAGGAATTTCTCCTGTGTTGTAGGTGCGTTTACAAACATAAAGTCACATACACAAATAGTCAGACCCGTGTTATATCTGTGATGCCTCCCAGATACGTCATCACCATACATTCGGTTACTGTGAATGGATTGCGCAACCCAACTTGATGCATCCAATAAAACTAACCAGCAGATTCGGCGCGGGGCCTTTCGTCACATACATCGATCGTTAGGACAACCTCTTAGTACCTACTCACCTAATATTAAGAATTAATTGTAATTATTTTATTAAATTCATTAAGTCGAAATTTTGGGTTTTTTTTTATGGAGTCCTCCGCTGCCTATCACGTAATTCCCGGGTCAACTATCTGTAATCGGGCAATACAAATATTGTTCCGTGCGGGAATCAAACAACATTTTTGACGACACGGTTGGCGGAATGCTATCGCTCTACAACTGCGTCAACTGTGTCGTCAAAAATGTTTACGGATACTATTGCAGCAGTTAATTTAAGGCTAAATTCGCATTTATGATGTGATGTGTAGTGGGCGTCATGACGTCATCTCTTGCATATCTTATACACGCATTTACTGTTGACAGATTCACGTTACCCTTTTAAATGTCCAGAAGGCAAATATTGGTCGTTTGTCATTGTTTAACCATTGTGTCTCCTAATTAACAGTTGAGCTCTTACTCTCGTGTGCAGTGTCAAATGTAAGGATTTTACCCAACACGACTCACCACACGTGGCTTTAAGTTCCATCAAAAAGTTAGCTCGCTCCTATCTTGCATATTGAACCGCATCAAGTTCCAGCGACCTTTTAACTAACGCGTGTACTACAAAAAGGCTACAATGTCTGTTTGTCAGTCAAACACTACGGTAACTTAAAAGATTAGAACATTGATTGTTTGCGAACGACCGCTTAGGGCCAGCACACATCGAGCGATGCGCGGCGTCGAAGCTCGCACTTATGCTGAATTGGGCGTATTTGGCACAGCTGAGGAGTGCACAATAATCTTTTTTCTTGTATTTTAATTATAATGTTATTTTTTGTGTTATACATAAACTGTGACAAATAAAATAGATTTACATTATCGTATAATAAATGCGACACCACGCAGCGCAACACGACGCCCGCGCCGTCACTTCGTGTAAATACAATAGTTTAATAATATTTGTTTGTAGTTTTTATGAATATGTATGATAGTCTGTAAGGTATATGTGTTATGTATAGGTCCTTGATATCCGAAATAAATGAATTATTATTATTATTATAATAAATAAGTTCTATGTCACAGTATAGCGTCGCGTCGCGTCTTAGTGTAAGCTGACCCTTAGACAAGCTTTATGATCATTGTATTTGTATACTAGTCAGTAATAGAAGAACAAATATACTTAGAATTAGTTAGTGGTTGTGGCTACTTTAGCGCTTGTTTGTTACTGCACTTGTTTTCTATTAGGGCCTTCGCCCACGTCGGAATTTCATAGTTTCGAAGGACAACATTTTTATGGGATGTTTGTGTTAGTATATTGGGTTTCATATGTTCCTTTCTCCCAATGGAACATATGACATTTCCGTCTCCCATAGTCAGAAGCCAGAAAGTCTGACAACCAGTCTTACCAAGGAGTATCGTGTTACCCAGTAACCGGGTTGTGTGTGGAGGGCTGATAGGCAGTCGCTCCATGTAAAACACTGGTATTCAGCTGCATCTGGTCAGACTGGAAGTCGACCCCAACATATTTAGGAAAAGGCTAGGTAGATGATGATTTTCCATTCTCCCATTCTCTATTTTAAGTTTCGTCGAACTGAACGACGACGAATAGAACTAAACGTCGAAGTTGATGATTTTATGCGAAAATGTTTTAAAGTTCTAAGCAAGTTTTTGTTGATTCGCTGAAAATGCTCAATGAGTTACTTCTAAATAATCAAGTCGTTCGAGCATTGAGTTACAAAGGAACATTCGCTAAAGAATGGTTATTACAAAAAAAAAAGCTCAGGGCCTCAAGACTGCTATTACAATAGTGTCAGAATGGTCTATAATTGATTTCATAATTGTTGATTTTGACAAGTTTGGTAATCTACTAATATAATGGCGTCATTATGAAAATCAATAATAGCCCATTCTGACACTATTGTAATAGCAGACTTGAGGCCCAGGTTTATCAGTAAACCAATTTCCCCTGAACCTATAATATTAACAACACGTGTATAAAATCAATGAGATTATCCGTTTTTCTTCTTCCATTGTAAACAGAGGCGCAATTCTACAATCTTATAGGACTGTTTACATTTTAAACTTAGTCACAGTCTGTCAAAAATGCCTATAAGTTTTTGAACGTTTTTAATTTGTAGAATTAGCCTTCTGTACAGTTTTTCTCATGTTATCAGCAAAATTGTAGCCTGACCAATTGGTCAGAATACGGCCGACCGCAATGGGATCATTTTATTGCATCAATAAAACAAAAACATACCACGTTTTAAAGTCGCTTCACCTCTTTAGTACCGTTTTATTATTCTCAGAACGAATTATGTTCGAAATATCGTTAGTACAGACATTTATGAGTTTGTTAAGGTCATGAAACTTATTGTATCAGTACCTTGTCCTACAGTCCTACGCAAATCGTAAAATTCAGTTTTTAGATCCGATAAATGAGATTAACACAGTTATACTATGGTCATAATGACCAAATTTCGGTTTAGGTTATTCGAAAATTCGATAAAGTTTCCTAGTTTACAAGTTTTCTTACTAAATTATCACTCAGATAGACCTTATCTATATAACAACATGTTTACGCTTCACAGAAAAAAACATTTAATCTTTTATTTTTAGGGGTCATTAGTACTTATCACACTTATAACATAAAAACAAGAATTCGCAAGAATTATACATTATATATATAGATAGAGCACATCAAGCTAAAACAGTCTGCCAAATTTCTTTGATAGATTTTTAACTTTATTACAAAAGTATAAGGTTCATATTCAATTGGGAAAATTTGACAGTTTGGTATGGCTTGATGTCTGTATTTAGTGCTATTCTGTAAAATTGTAGTTGTGTATTTAGGTGAAGTGAGTTAATAGTTTAAGGTGAGTAGTCAATCCCTAGCATGGGTGAAATGACACCTCACCTCTGGCTCACTTTACCAAAAATTCACCGAGGGAGAATTATTACAGAATAGCACTGCTGAACCCAACTTTAAACCATATTTACACCCCTCAGCCGTTATATTCTTTATTATTTTAGATTGCGCTCCCATCCGCCTCGAAGGACCAGGCTCTAATAAATAAAGAAGAATGAAGACATTCGACCTCCATTATATTTACGATCGTGATTTAGAAGCAATAAGCGAAAATATCCTTTCAGAATACCCCTCGGGTATCCGAATATTTTTGCGTAACGCTCCAATATTATATGCGAAGATTTTTCCCCCTGGAATTTCGTAATAAGTCATTCGAAGTCATCGAAGTTAAATGTTGCATGTATTTCTATGGCAATTTAAGAAAAAAACAAGTGATAAAAGGATACTGTGACTGTGGGCTGTGTGTGTGTGTATGTGACCTTTACCACCTCTGAATAGACACTAGTCACTACTTCTTACCAGACATATTTCAAAAATGGAACAGAACTTTTATGAAATGATCTGCCAAGTACTTAATTTAATCAAAACTTATTGGAGGATGAAGAAAACGGTTTTTCAGTCTTTATGTTTCAGTATATTTCTATAATCTAGGAACGTAGGTATTCAATCTAGCAATATATATTTTGACATCTTATTTAGTCTCACAATGGAATTAAAAACCATTCACAAGTTTATGAGGTTTAATAAAGTTGTCAATTTAGAAAATCATACCTACTTTGCATACGAATGTAAGAGATTTCCGCCGTCAAATTTGATTTAACATAATACCGTTATCCGGCTTTCTATCAAATTTCTGGGTACAGTCACGTTCTGTGAAATACAAGCTGACTCACCAAAGGCGGACAATCGATCGAGTATGGCGCCAAAAAACTTAAGTCTTTCAAAAAGCTTCTATTGTACCATAAATTGAACGCGTTTTTTAATGTTCACATTGTACAATGCAACAGCCGTCCTTATAACCCAATATCTATGAACGCAGTCGTTCGAATTTCAAACAAGCACGAGGAAATATTTTCAGCCAGTTTTATTAGAATATTATGGCTAGTCGACCGTGACTCGGAATATCCACTATTTTATCATGATATTAAGTACACTTCAAGACATGAATCATCGAAATACGACCAAGTACATTATGCAGCAAGACTAGATACACCTTTCAAAGAGTTAGTCTACGCGTTTCAAAGGCCAGAAAATTAAAATATATTAGTAATGTGTTTAAAATCTATGCTTTACCTATGAAATGTAGCTCTACCATAAAAGATCTTGAGACTTTACATAAGTACAACAACGTCGAATCGAAACATCTGCTACTGTCGGTGTCAAATAAAAAAAAACGTTATTATATCAACAGATGACTAAAGTCAAAAATACATTGAATATTTAATACCTACATAACAAAAAAAAACTTCCACTGAAATGACCATGGAATTATAATTTAAATCATAGACAAGCGATAAGTTCGAAATATGAACTTGATCTGTCATCAAAACGTCACCGCCTCACCGGTTTGTTGTGGAAAAAAGAAGTATGCTCAAATCGTGACATTATGGATATTCGTATCACGTAACTCGATTTATTGACAACGCAGGCGGAGCGAGACCAAAACAATAGTATGAAACGCCATTAAGGAAGACTTGATGACGGGCTGGCGTTACTTAAACACAAATAAAAATAAGTCAAGTGTAAAATAACAAAATAATTAGGCACAGATGATATCAGTTTGATACATTATTGTTCATGAAGGTAAGGTATTATTACATTCAAAGGTTCGGTCGTTAATTCGCATTCAAAGACAAATAAAAACGCAATAAAAAAAACTACCTACCTGGAGCTAAATTACAGCAAAAAGCATGTGCATTTTTTGTTTTAAATGCTTTATTTAACAGGGGATTGTCAGGATAAGAAGCAGATATTTAATTTTAAAAAAGTACCTCCCTATTTATCAAATCGGAAGCTTTTGAAGTGCATTGAAAGCCATAAATTTAAAAACGTCTAACTTATAACAGAGTCCCCTGAGTCACACAGTGAGTCACCGATCAAAAACAAAAACACAGGCTTTCGAAGAAGAAAAAGCTGCTTTATTTATTGCTTCAAGAGCGCAACAAAAAATAGCAAGAGGTAGGTACTTCCAGCTCCAGGTTAAATTGTAGATTTGAAATGAAGTAATAATTTATCTTGACAATGTCAATCGCATTAAAATAAAAAGTGAAGTCTTATAATGGTGGCAATTCTGTTGTCGTGCACAATAGAATGGCCACCATTAGCTAAATTTATTTTAAGCTATTTAAATCTCTTTCTCTCCAATAAAACAAGAAAGAGACATTATGTTAAGGCTGCGCCGAGCAAAATCATTCAAAACAGTCGTCACTGTTAAAGTGATATAATCAATACTTTTACCATAATTGCCATAAAAAATATGTAATGAATACCACAGTGAATGTGTTAACCGATTATCGTTGGCAAAAAATAAGAATACTGTTTAATTTAATAAACAAAAATACGTAAAGTTGTACAAAAATCTTTAAAAAAATCTCGTATTTAGTTGAGTTTTGTTAGTAAACTGTATTTTTTTTTCACAAACTTGAACTCATATTAATCTTTAACATTCATACTTCAATTTGTAGTTTTTACATTTTCGAAATGTCGCTTAGTTATTTTATTATTAATTTTTCGCGCTGTTTTGAATCATACGCAACGTATGTATGTATGATTCAAAACAGCGCGTCAATTAAAACAAAAATTAATAACAAAATAACTAAGCGACATTTCGAAAATGTAAAAACTACAAATTGTAGTATGAATGTTAAAGATTAATATGAATTCAAGTTTGTGAAAAAAAAATACAGTTTACTAACAAAACTCAACTAAATACGAGATTTTTTTAAAGATTTTTGTACAACTTTACGTATTTTTGTTTATTAAATTAAACAGTATTCTTATTTTTTGCCAACGATAATCGGTTAACACATTCACTGTGGTATTCATTACATATTTTTTATGGCAATTATGGTAAAAGTATTGATTATATCACTTTAACAGTGACGACTGTTTTTAACCCCCGACGAAAAAGAGTGGTGTTATAAGTTTGACGTGTCTGTGTGTCTGTGTGTCTGTGTGTCTGTGTGTCTGTGTGTCTGTCTGTGGCACTGTAGCTCTTTAACGGGTGAACCGATTTGAATGCGGTTTTTTTTATTTGAAAGTAGATTCTCTAGCGATGGTTCTTAGACATGTTTCATCAAAATCGGTTCAGCAGTTTTAAAGTTATCAGCTCTTTTGTTTGCTGCGGTAGGGATCTTAGACGCATACCGGATGTTTACTTTGCTTTCAAACATATTATTATAGGTGACCACACTGACCACACAAAACCAAACTAAAATACATTTAAAAAATTTAAAATAAAAATTAAATTTAAAATTTAAAAAAACCCCCAACGCAAAACATAAAAGCGATTATGTAAAAAGTAAAAAATAATACTTTTGTTGAGCCATCAAATGTTTGTTCGTTGAAATGGCGCTATAATGTCGCGGCGGGGTACCGCTAAGTTTAAAGCAATAACTAAATATCTAAAATAGCGAACTGATGGTAACTAGATTTGCAACAAGATTAACAACTAGATTAGCAACAAAAATTTGATAATATCGAAGCAAATTGGTAGGAAATGCTGGTAAATTGAGGGACTGACTTACTTAAGCGGTACCCCGCCGCGACATTATAGCGCCATTTCAACGAACAAACATTTGATGGCTCAACAAAAGTATTATTTTTTACTTTTTACATAATCGCTTTTATGTTTTGCGTTGGGGGTTTTTTTAAATTTTAAATTTAATTTTTGAATGATTTTGCTCGGCGCAGCCTTAATAAGAGCTATCAATTTAAGTTGATTTAAAATGATCATACAATTATAGTTGTCATGGCAGAACGTAATTTGATTAAAAAACACGGCGAACCAAGTTTAAGAAAAAACAAATTTGACATCTCTAACTAAAGCCCTTATTACACTTGGCTAAATTAAGTCGACTAAATTCAGTCGCTACTGAATTCAGTAAAGTGTAATCGCATTTTCAGTAAAGTGTAATCGCATTAAGTGACTTACTGAATGCGATTACTTACACTAAATTAAGGCGACTAAATTCAGTAAAGTGTAATCGCATTAAGTGACTAACTGAATGCGATTACTTACACTTTATTAAATTCAGTAGCGACTGAATTTAGCCAAGTCTAATAAGGGCTTTAGTTTTTATATGTCGCCGTCCTTTTCTTTAGCTGCCTGGTAGTGAGAGATGCAAATTGTATAATTTTAGTTTAGTTTGTGACGAAGGGAATCGGTGCTTTTATCTCGTTTTTTATTTTTACACTATGATTTTTATAATGCAACTAGCCTAGCTTTTTTCTCAGATCCCTATTTTTTCGAATGATAAAATATAGCCTATAGCACTCAATGATAACGTAGCTTCTTATTAGCGAAAGAATTTTCAGAATCGTATCAGTAGTTTCGGAGATAAGCGCTTTCAAACAAAAAACAAACTCTTCAGCTTTATATTATTGAGTATAGACAGGTGTTTGCCAATCAGTGAACGAATCGGATGTCTACTACAAACGCTATCCACAAAATGCCGCAATATACAAAAACTACAAAGAAACAGAAATATAAACAAAATCACACACCACCATCACTTCTGATAAAAAGAAAACCCAACTAAAATTCTCGAGTACAGTCGTATATTCATGTAACCCTACGACTTCCGAGGGTGGGACCAATGGTCCTTTGTCCCAGCTAGCCTTTTGCAAGCCTCGCCTAATGAACCACTAGAGATAACAAATTTGCAGCCACCGGGACGGACTGAATGGTGCCAGCCGAAACATCAACGTGTAAATTGTCACAATTTACTGTACTTAAAGTATAGATGAAGCTGTTTAAATAAACTAGAGATAACGTTTACTGAGGGTAACTAAAAAGGATTCGCTACATTAAGGCTCTTAATAAAGTTCTATTTTAATGGCCGTATGTTTTCAACCGATAAAAACAAACCAGCAATTGCCCGCTAAATCATTTGCCTAACTTTTGCCGAACAATGTTGGGGTCGACTTTCAGTCTAACCGGATGCAGCTGAATACCAGTGTTTTACATGAAGCAACTGCCTGTGTGAGCTATATAACCCAGTTTTTAGGTAACACGATACCCCTTGGTAATTATTTCGATTTTCTGGCTTCTAACTATCCAAAACTACTATCAAAGATCTAGCAATGACAGCCAGGAGCAACGTGCTTTCCAAGGCACGGAAGCGTCTCGGTTTGAAATGGACTGTTACCCATCCACGGACCGACCTTGACAAGCGAAGCTTAACCTTGAGTAATCTATCCGGCTTTTACTTAGGTCACGAGCTAGAGCGTGATAGCGCAAGCTTTTTCTCAATTCATAACTTAATATAATTACTTTTATCAATAATGCAAATCCCTCAATTCGGTTGGTGAGCCAATAAGTACATTTCCACCACCACCACCACTATCTACACCCACACTACACACCCGACACACACAACCACTCACTTCACACCATATACCACAATACACACGACACAGACACACACCACAATGTTTGTTCTTATTTTTATTTTTTTTTGTTTTTATTTTAAATTATTATTTTAATTTTATGTAAACTTAAGTAATCGTTCTTTTGTTTTGTATATATATATATATATTTTTTTTCTGTTTGTTTGCTTGTTTGACATAATGTTATAACAACCAATTTTGTGCGAAGTCACTGGTCCCTATCATACAGTTTACACTAGTTTAGGGGCCAGGGGATTCATATATTTTGTGATGTAACCCATTTTTATGTCAATAAAACATTATTATTATTATTATTATTATTTCACTATTAAAACGAAATTGGTTGAAGTGTCATTTTAAATAGCACGTAAACGCAATCCCCCGTATAAAAGAGTCGTTTCAAAGAGTTAATTTCAGTAATGGCTGCCGTGTTGTACCGAATGCTTTTTTAAATCTGATCATCATCATATCAACCTTTAGACACCCACTGCTGGTCATAGGCACAGTATAAGTAATAGTACTGGTCTTCGCCAAGGGTTCAGCCGTAATCGCCATGCTTGGCCGATGCATGTTGGCGATTGCAGTAGATGTTATGGTATTCAGAAGGACGCTGCTGCCCATCCTCTGGTCAATATCCCTCTCTCGCCTTCTACGACACACACGGGTAGAAATGGGGCGGTGCTATTCGCGGCCGGCACCACACAGCTTAAATCGGTTATTGAAATCAAATTCATAGTAAATAACAGACCGATAGATGTTTCAGGCTTACTTCAAATAAAACACATTCGATCAATTTCAAATTTCGATTTGGGATCAAAAGACCAATACCCTAGTAGTGACAGGTTATCAGCCAGCAACAGTATTCGAGCAATAGTGCGCATGAGCAATATACCCATTTAAATTGCTCTCAAAATCCGAGATTAACCCAATTGGACCTGCATGGAGGCTTTCAGCAGCTTATTGATTTATTAACCCTTAAGAAGAAGTATATCCGGAAATTCGGTCTCTTACGTAGACAGAATTTCCGGATATAATCCTATTTGTATCTAGAAATTATCTGTAATAGCCTTATCATGTGTGTGTTTGTGTGTGTGTGAAGCCGATGTACGATCAGCAACGAGTCTATTAACACTTCAGATTTTTAAATCATAGTTCTTGAGCAGAAGGAAATACGGACAGGATAGAAAATCGAGATAAAATAAACTCTTGAATATGACCTGAAATACTGTAAAGTATTACTTACATCGTATTTGTTTTTACGTATTTTTAGAGGATAATATGAAAATGTAATAGTGTTCAACTATGTTTGCTCCTGACTGTACCTTTGTATTTAAGTGCGTTTGTTTCAATTATGATAAATACGAACTTAATTTTTAATTTATGTTATTGGTTTTCGCTTGCAGGGTTTTTCGAACCACAAACGCAGTTAGAATCTACTTTCATATTCGTAGTGATTATTTTAATCGCACAACACACATAATTCTAGTTTATTTAGTATTATTGATTTTCCCCTGAGGCACAGTTGCACAAGCAAAGCGGTTACAATGCAGTCCCCATTCATCTTTACGAAGAGAAATACATTAAAGACCGTACATTGACTGCCCATAAGAGCCATTACGCACTGTCGACTGGTCGCCAGCGACTCAGTCCCTCGGCGACCAAAACATAGGCGTCCCTCGGCGACCAAGTGCGTAAACACCTATTTGAACTAATGAAAGTCACAGTCGCTGTCGACAGAGTCGCCGGCGATCAGTCGACAGTGCGCAATGGCTCTTAAACATGATCTAAAAGTGATCCTAAACGGGCCACTTTTTCTCGGCAATATGTGGCTGCAATACATTGCCAGCAATGTTTTAATTTTGGCCCGGCCGCAATAAAAATGTTGCTGAAATTCACTCCAGCAAGTATCACTGTTCGTGCTAGTCCGTGTGGTGTCGGACGTAAAGAATAGCACCATCCCATATCTTCCCGTGGGTGTCGTAAGAGGCGACTAAGGGACTTACCAGAGAATGGGCAGCAGCGTTCTCTGTGCCTTTGTAGCAACCATACTGCGATCGCCAATCCGCCTGTCAAGCGTGGCGATTATGGCAAAACCCCCCCTTGGGGAGGCCTATGTCCAGCAGTGGACGTCTTTGGGCTGAAATGATGATGATGAAAATGATGAAGCACTTTTTATATGATCTCCATACACCATATTTTCGGCGTTCCTAGACCGGACATTTTCTCGGCAATATGTGGCTTCAATACATTGCCAACAATGTGTTTAGTATTGCTACATTTTCCAATGTACTGCAGTTCATATTGCCGAGAAAAAGTAACCCGTTTAGGAGCACCACTATATTTAGACTACGAATGGTTTCTTTCTCTTTTGAATAAACTAATAATAATCACGTTTTTATGAAAGCCATTACGCACAGATTTATTTGTTATAATAGTATAGAAATACCGGCCTATTGGCCAACTCCCCGTTTCTACCCGTGGGTGTCGTAGAAGGCGACAGAGGGATATTGACCAGAGGATGGGCTGCAGCGTCCTTCTGAGTACCATAACACCTACTGCGATCGCTAACATGCATCGACCAAGCATTGCGATCACGGCTGAACCCCCCCTTGGGAGAGACCTATGCCCAGCAGTGGGCGTCTAAAGGTTGACATGATAATGATGATGATGACTGGACGCACCGCAGATGTGAAACCTTTAAGTGAATATTCAAAATTCTAAATAATATTAACAAACCATTCTGCTGCTGCTGACTGATGCTGACATTGAACGGGAAAGTAGAGCTCTGGCGGTCAGGGGTAATATGTTGGCACAAGGTTTGCGCGGTGTACTGACCAAGTAAAGATAACGCTCTTCAAAGCTTACTGTCAGAGTTTTTACACCGGTAATCTATGGGTCAACTACTCGAAAAGATCGCTGGATGCTCTACGCGTCCAATATAATAATGTTTTTAGGATGCTGTTGCGATTGCCTCGTTTTTGCAGTGCCTCTCAAATGTTCGCGGTAACCCATACCGATGGGTTTCATGCTATAATCCGCAAAAAAACGGCCTCGCTTCTGAGTAGAATAAGAGGCAGTCACAATAGCATCCTCAAGACTGTGGCGGCCGATATGTCCTTCACAATAGTGAGGCAATGTGTGAGAAGACTTATACCCTAGTATTTTGTTGCTCTAGTGGTGGGTGGTCTTCTCATTAATTAGTCTTTAGTTAAGGTACTAACAATAGTTTTTAAGTGCAAACCTGTTACTAACAATTTATGGATCTCGTAGTTGTCCGAAATAAAATTATTATTATTACTATTATTATTAAAAAAATATTAAAGGCGTGCGTACGAGCGGTAAACATGACAACTATACTATGTAGAGTCGGATAGATGTAATAATGGCCAAATACTCAAATGCTACTCAATATTAAGATGCCGTTAAGTCTCATACTGTCGCAGTCACTTTGACATAAAATGATAGAGACAGCACGAGACTAAACGGCATCTTAAACTTGAGTAGCGTTTGAGTATTTGGCCTAGCAGCTCATATAGAAAAGCAACGAAGTGTATAATATTGTGCGGGCACACACACAACGGAGTCGAGAGCGGATCATCACGGCAAGAGAGAGCGTCATGCCGTTTGCAGTGACGGCAAACTGGTCGATTTTACCGTCAAAGTGCGCCAAAAACAAAAGTCAAGCTATCCGCTTCAGGTACCGTCACGTCTTATCTATCCAGTGTATCCACGCCTTACTCGCCCGGCAATAAGGCTAGTTACAAACTTCCGACATTACGTTTACTTATTAGTCGTGTTGATATTGTACTCGGAATTCCTCAGGCTTGTTTGCTGATAAATAGGGCCTTATTTTAGGCGCCACGCAGAGTAGGCAAACAAGGGTGATCCCCACACATTTGTTTACTTTGCTATCATAATTTACATGATACGTGCGAAATATGTTATTTTATACATAAACTAGTGCTTTTACCGAGACTTCACCCGCGTGAATTTTCCTATTTTTTTTTTAGAATAAATTATATATAGCCTATTAGCGACTCGGTTTCGCACGGATGCAATGTGGATATTAATGTGGTGTCAGTTTGGACTGTCATCTTGTCAAACAATTATCGTCATATTTGTAACCGACTTCAAAAAGGAGGAGGTTATCAATTCGGATGTTTATATATTTTTTTTTATGTATGTTCGGGATTTACAAAATTCTTTTTTGTTCGAAAGGGGTTTAGTCCGAAATGGTCCCATATAAATTTTACCTAAATTGATCCAGCCCTTTTTGAGAAAAATCAACAAAACCCCAAAAAAAAAACTTAGATGACGGTTTAGTTTCTTCAATCTTTGGAGGACTTACAATCTCTTTTAAGTGTGTCACCGTTTCTTAATGGATTTAGATGTTAAGAGGAAACACAAGGGCCGTTTTTCCATACAAACTTAGTCCCCTGTTTCCTCCCTGGATAATGCCAGTAGATCAATTATTTTTTTTTTTTAATATCCATGGCTACTATTGGCATGTCCCTATGTTTTCCTTTTTCTCATAAATTTATTATTAAAAGAGATATGAATATTCAAAAACCTAAAAAATTGGCATGATTTTCCGCTGTGTTCAAACATTCAGAAAACAAATTTGACTTGATTATATAAAAAATAGAAAACATAGGAACACGGCAAAAGCCTTTCTTTATTTTTTAATGAAAAAGCAGTTAAATCGGTTAAGTTTAGGAGAAGAAATCAGGGGACTACGAATCATTGATTTTGTGTACTTTTAATTGGTATTTTCGGTCAAAGCTGCAGTTGTCTCTATCGCGCTCTGCGGTTCGTGTTAGGGCATCGCGCGACAGCAATAGATTTTACAATTACCTAATTTTCAATTGCATAATTTAATTCCGCCGAGCCCGTTCCATCATCGGACCACAAGAAAGAAAGAAAAATTGTTTATTTGTAACCTCGTACAGGTAAACACAACAAAAAAAGGGTTATATAAAACAATAAAACATAAAAAAAGCCTTATGAAACCTGTACGAGACCAAAAAGGCTCCTGTCTCAGCACAATGCTACGACATGAAATGTCGCAGCGCTGGTATTCTGACAGGGCAAGACGTACGGCGATACGCCACCGGTACATGGTGGACATCCCTCCCACACGCACAAAACGTTTTGGGAACACATTCATTGTGCGTACTGCTAAGGAGTGGAATTCCCTGCCTGAGTCTGTGTTTCCTAATAGCTATAACCCGGTAGGTTACTTCTAGGCAAGCATGCTCCATCTTAGACCGCATCATCGCTTCCCATCAGGTGAGATAGTGGTCAAACGTATGCCTATCAATTGATAAAAAAAAAAGCTTTTTACAAAAAAGACAACCGCCTTCAAAAAGTAAAAAATAACTTTAGCACAGAACACACATTGACTTTAGTTTCGAAATTCAGTGGCTTTGTTCTGTTTGTTGATTTGTATTGCCACCGACTTCCGAAACTAAAGTCAATGTGTGTTCTGTGCTAAAGTTATTTTTTACTTTTTGAAGGCGGTTGTCTTTTTTGTAAAAAGCTTTTTATTTTCCGCTTTTTAGTACCTCCTTCTCATTCAAATCTATTAAGAAGAGATTGAAAGTTAACTACTACAAAGATTGATGAAACTAAAACGTCGTCTATGTAAAATTTTTGGTTATTTGTTGATTTTTCAAAAAGTGCTGTATCAATTTCGATAAAATTTATATGGGACCACCCCTGAAGCATACCCTATCTATAAAAAAAAGAATTTTCAAAATCGGTTTATGTTTGCCTGAGAAATCGCGTAACAAATCGCGCACATACTTAATGTTAATTTAAGACTTATACGGTTTTCTCATGGATGCCATGGTCAGAACTGGACCAAATTAAAATGGGACCACACGGAAAGCACTAGCTTCCAAATAAAAAAAGAATCATCAAAATAGGTTCACCCAGTCCCGAGAAATCAGGTAACAAACATAAAAAAAAAAAAAAAAAAAAAAAAAAATACAGACGAATTGATAACCTCCTCCTTTTTTGAAGTCGGTTGAAAAGAGTAGACATACAGGGATAACGTAGCTTCGTGTTGGTGAAATAATTATTTAAATCGGTTAAGTATTTTTTGAGTTTATCCATTACAAACAAACATACAAAAAAAAACAAATCTTTTTATTATATTAGTATAGGCAAGGTACTCTTCGCGTAGGAGTACGTTGAGCTCAAATAAAGGTATTTCATGCACGCCTTTTTGGTACTCATGTTCTTTACTCAGGTATTTTATTTAATGTACTCTGCCTCATAACGTTGTCCACATTATTATTGCGCGTCGTTTTCTGACATACTGACATTTTCTTTCTTAATTAAAACAAAAACCGGCCAAGTACGAATCGGACACGAACGGTTCCGTACCACATCTAAGAAAATCACGTCTCTTGTATTCTTATTTTTATATTCTAATTGGGTTGCGTTTGACTGCAGCTCACCTGCTCTTTAGTGATGATGCAGCCTAAGGTGTAACTGGCTCACACGTGCCTTAAAAAAAAAAAAAAAAAAAAAATACCAACATTTATACAGACTATTTTTGTCCATATTTTGAACAATCAAGGAATTGTCGACGCAAAGAACATACATTGACGTAAGTTTCACAGAACTTACATGACTCGATATTTGAAGGTTGTTGTTTTTGAAAGTATTTTGTATTATTATTAAAGGCTTGCTTTATAACTGGTGGGAGGAAACCCAGTATCGGGAAAGATGGAAGGCATGGAGGAAGGCCTTTGCCCAAAAGTGGGACAGAACAGGCTATCAAAAAAAAAAAGCTTGCGTTTGGCCGCAACTCACCTGATAATAAATAAATCTTGTTATAGCAGCCATAGTCATTATAATACACACTTTGTGAAAAAAATTCAAGTGTCTACCTATTGCGGTTAAAAATCTACAGCCATAGTGATCAGACGGACACACAGATAGCGGTATCTTAGTAACAGAAATCTCACTGGCACCCTTTGGGTGCGGTACCCTAAAATGAGCCTTCAGTTCTAACGACTCCTCTATTCTAAAATCAACTTATTATCACCTACCTAGCCTTTCCCTAATGGCTTCCAGTCTAACCGGATGCAGCTGAATACCATTTTACATGGAGCGACTGCCTACCTGATCTCCAGAACCTAGTTGCTGGTTAACACGATACCCCTTGGTAAGAATGGTTGTCGAAAACCCACTCATTCTTCTAATTTTATCCTACATGTTAATACATCGCTAGTTTCCTAAAAATCTTCTCACGACACATCTACATCACCGGCGAGTGTCGGGGTGGCGACACGACACGCAACCGACCGTGTGTGGCGGGCTTAAAGGGTCTGCGCTCCATACAAAAGTAGTCAAGTCACATTTTAGTTATTAAGTAATCAAACTCGATGAATTAACTCAATTCGAACAACATAATTTCTTTCAAATGACATGTTTTACGTAATTCCAGCTCGTACAAGATTTAAAAAATATATTATTTTAAAATTCAGTAATAAGACGGGAAACTGACTTAACACAGGCTTAGATATTAGTGCTCTTATCCCATCTACAAAAAAAAAACACACACACAATACAATGACATGTTACACTTACAAGCTGTACATACTCTAATATACATACTTTTCATATGATTACTGTTATTATACAAAATATTGTTATAAATTATTTTAAAATTGTAAATATAGTACCTAGTTTCTTGCCTATTGCTGTCCATACAAAACTACCTTTGGAAGGAGCAACTTGGTTTAATTTTTCTTTTATGTCGTTCAAAAGCTCCTGTTAATGGTCGATTTGAATTTGGATCCAGTCGTAGTAAATTAAAACAAAAACATATTGCCACGAATCTGACCCTAACATTCCTAAACCCCCAAACTAACCTGGAGATGTATTTTAAGCTGAAATTCCACCGTATTTCATATTGATCAAACTATGACTCGAATACGTTTGTATGGAGCGTGTTATCGGTAGGTACAGTCCCCTTATAAGGTCCGTGAAAGAGTTCCATTAGGAGCGTCGATTAAAGCACATTAGCGGGACAGACACATGTCAATGTTCTAAGTGAAAGTACTTCGATATAATTATTTGTGTGCGTGGAAGGTCCTCGCTTTACATACTAGCTTTTACCCGCGTCTTTGCCCGTGTGAGTTTTCTTACAGAACTCTTTTTTTTGTACTACTAAATAATATATTAAAAAAATATTCAATCATTGTTTTTAATTTAGTTTACTTAAATCATTTATTCATTAGTCTCATTATAGTAGTTCAAGTTCATTTATATATTTAAAATTTTTAGGGTTTCGTATAAAAAAAAACGGAACCCTTATAGGATCACATGAAATGAGCTCATTATGAGGATCTCAAATAGGTTTAGAAATTATGTTATTATTGAAAAATAAATAGTTATGATTATATTCATGAAAGAAGACGAAAATTGACCCTGGCCTCCGAAACAACTGAGGCTAAAATTTTGAAAAAAATACAAAATATAGTTCATTGCTTGTCCCATTATTCTTGTTGCTTCTATATGTGAAAACAATGAAGGTAATCTAGAAATACAAAATATAAAAAATAATCAAGATAAAAACCATGGCAGTTAAGAGTTGACCAATCTCTACTGACAGCGCCCGTTCACGAACATGACGCGTGAATCAGCACCATTCAGCTCAACCATTTTAGAGGGAGCCGAATGACCCAACACACGCGCCACCACCAGCGAGACATTTGAGTGAGCATGACAATTCTCTCGTTACGACGAGTAACGACGATGAATGTTTTAATGCCCTTTAAGCTCGCCCCACCCTTTTTCTTGGAATTCTACAAAATATTATTTTTATTTTTAAGCTTTGTATATTTTAATTCGGTTAAATTTTCAACGGGAAATATTTTACATTTTAAACTTATCAAAAACCACATAAATATGAAACCACGAGTGCTTACGTATGGCGCAGCGGTTAGTCCGTATGATAATTTATTTAAATATGACATCAACAACCAATAGACCTAAAAAAAACCTGCCTTTATCACAAGAATTTAAAATGAATATTTAAATGAATTCAATAACGACCTTGTTTACGTAACAGTACAAGAAAGGTCATTATATTTTTAACCGACTTCAAAAAAAAAGGAGGTTATCAGTTCGACCCGTATGTTTGTATGTATGTATGTTTGTCCGCGATTATCTCCCGTTTGGCTTAACCGATTTTGATGCGGTTTTCAGAAAAGTGTTTGTTACATTCTGGAGAAGGTTTTAGTATACAAAAAACATAAATTTATTCAGCGCTTTCTGAAAAAAAATACAAAAACCGAGAAGACGTTTTCGTTTCTTTCTTTGGAAGACTTTCAATCTCTGTTTTAACTGTGTTGCCGTTCCTTAATGGATTTGTGTGATAAGGAAGCACTAAAAAGTTTCAACTTTTTTTTTGAAAAAAGAGATGTGTTTGGTGGCTTTGTTCTGTTTGTTGTTTTGTATTGCCACCGACTTCCGAAACTAAAGTCATGTGTGTTCTGCGTTAAAGTTATTTATCACTTATTAGTTTTTTTTATTGTAGGAGGTTTTCTTTTTTTTGAAAAAACTTTTTATTTTTCGCTTTTTAGTGTTGCCTTAACATCCAAATCCATTAAGAAACGGCGACACACTTGAAAGACATTGTAAGTCCTGCAAAGATTGAAGAAACTAAAACGTCGTCTAAGTATTTTTTTTTGGGAATTTGTTGATTTTCTCAAAAAGGGCTGTATCAATTTTGGTAAAATTTATATGGGACCATTTCGGAATAAACCCCTTTCGAATTTCGAATTCGATTTGCAAAATTCTTTTTCCGTCTGTATATGACAGAGTTATGCCCGAACATACATAAAAAAAAATATAAACATTCGAATTGATAACCTCCTCCTTTTTGAAGTCGGACAAAAATAAAAATTCTTAATGGTATAGTTAAGTAGATACATAAAATACCAGACAATAATTTTAGAATAGTTATTTTTACATCTTTGACTTTCACCATCGTATCAGGGTGGTTAACTTAAAATAACTTATAGTCGGCTATGCCATCGCGTAGGCGCTTATTTATGCTCGAAAACGTGCCTGTGGGACAGCAATATGTGCGTTTACCCTAAAGATAACGTTATCTCTGATAGGGTAAGTTACTGCTTGTTAGAAACGATTTTCTCTTAGTTATGGCTTCCTTATGGGAGGTTAGACTTATAAGACTTTCATGATATTCCTAGATAACTACACTTCATTTAATCATTATAATTTTTTATTGTATATTTAATTTTATTAGAAGTCAAAAGGTAAATGTTTTCATTTGTAACTGAAAACTTCATGAGTGTGACTACAAATACAATCTATAATAATTATTATTTATTAATATTATTTTAATATTATAAAGCTGAACAGTTTGTTTGTTTGTTTGGTTGAACGCGCTAATCTCAGGATCTACTAGTTCGAATTCAAAAATTTTTTTGTGTTGGATAGTCCATTTACCGAGGAAGGCCATGTTGGGTCGGCTTCCAGTCTAACCGGTTGCAGCTGAATGTGAAGTGTTTTACATGGAGCGACTGCCTACCTGATCTCCAAAACCCAGTCACTGGGTAACACGATACCCCTTGGTAAGACTGGTTGTCAGATTTTCTAGCTTCTGACTACCCATAACGACTGCCAAAGATCTACGAATGACAACCGGGACCAACGGCTTTACGTGCTTTCCCAGGCACAGAGGGGTCCGGACATGAAACGGCAAGCGTAGCTTAACTACACCTACCACACTCCATGCAAACGAAACGATTTAATTACATACACTAATACCAAAATAACAGACCTGTACAAATACGTGCGTGTGTGTGCGTGTCTACGCGCCGCGAGTCTCGCCTCGAACTAAGTTTTTTAACAGTTTCGATAGCAGGCTCGACGCGGGTAGAGGTGAGGAACAGTGTTTCGGGGGGAGGCGGAGCGTGTCGCTACGCTACTGTACGGTAGTACTAATATTTATACTGTGACTTCGTTAGGTATTAAAACCTCATTTTCATTTTACATTTCAAAATGAAACGGTTTAATATAAAGTCATAATCCCTTAGTTTAACAAGACAGTAATCTCTAACATAATCGTTAAATGATCAAACGGTTCCTTAGATTAAGCGGTAATACAGCAGCGTTAGCAACTAAGGTAAACTTAGATTAAGTACCGCCATATATTAAAATCAGATAGTTATCTTGAACCTTCGTTTTGTATCATGTCAAACTGCTATAGTATACATAGTTACCGTAAGCCTGGTAGTCGTAAACTCAACTGAAGTTTAATGAATTTTCGCTGAAAGTTACAACGCTATCATCTAAACGACAGCTTACGGTAGTTTATTAAGATAGTAATCAAGGTGTCAAATACTTATACTTGGATATTACAGTGTCCTGAAAATAAACTATTGTTGAGTGCTTCCTTATATAAACTAGCTATTGCTAGCGATTTCATCTGCGTAAATGACAATGCCAGATCCTGCCCCACCCATGTACAGAAAAAGTAAATTAATTAAAATAATTGTAATGAATAAAGAACCTTTCTATACTAAATTGTTTTTCTTTAAAACTTGCGGATTACGAAATATCAACCCACAAAATACAAACTCATTTTACCTAAAATACAATTTAACCTATCAATGTCATTATTGTTCTTAGATTTAAACGGAAACCGCAAGTTCTACAGTCACTAATGTTTAGTTATCAGCAATAAATAAACAGTAAGATGCTACATATTGCACATGACTTTTATTGAGTGGGGCAAAGTTCTATAGAGTTTCTGGCATTGTCCTTTCAGAATTAAGGAAAGTCCTAAATTATACCACAGAATCACAATAACGGCATAAATATCCTATCATTACGTTCAGACCCATAAAAAACTTTTTTATTGATCTAACTAAGGTGTTACGCTAGATCAAAATCTATCTAGGTATCTATTAATAGAAAAGCTCGTGGCAGTAAAATCCGGACAGATCGATCGGTCAAAGGTTAAGCTACGCTTGCCGCGGTTGGTATGTGGATGACCATCCATTACATACAGAGTTCCCTCCATACCTCGGAAAGCACGTAAAGCCGTTAAGTACCGGCTGTCATTCGAAGACAGTAGCCAGAAAGTCTGAAAACCAGTCATAATACCCAGTAACAGGGTTGTGGAGGTTCTATAGGCAGTCGCTCCACTTCGAAGTTCAGTATGACAGTCAAAACATTGTTATTCAGCTGCATCCGGTTAGACTGGGACGGGACTTTAACATAGATGGGAAGAAGTTAGGCAGATGATTATCAATTTAGAATGCAATTTTACAATCCATTACTTCAGTTTCATTTTCAGTTTCCAGAAAATTGCTCTAAAGACCTTTATAGACTTCAAAATCCTCATGGTGCTCTATGAGACTTACAAAACAAATATAAGTTTTTCTTCACTTTCTAGTGCAATCTGAAACTATTTAGTAACGTTAATAAACGTAGGTAGGTATCTACCGCACGTGGGCTGTCTATTTCCGAGCGGGTCATTGACCGGCCGGCGGCCATGCTGACTGACCGCCAAAATGTTGCAGTGTGAACGCAGCCAAGGTCGCTATTGTTGACACAGAACTCATGATTACATAGTCTGAGACACCATTTTTTGGTAATAGCACAGAATACTTAATAGTATGGTAATAGTGAAATTCTTTACGTGATTCAATACAAATAGTAGCTTAATTATTTGTCACAATTAAAGTAGGTATGGAAATTGAAAGTCGGATGATGTTTAGTTTATGTAGGAAGGCTGTAGAAGTGTAGATCCAGATAACTGTACTATTAGTACCTAGTAAGTAGTTATTTCTTTCTTTTTTTTTTGTTTATTTGGTTTGTTGTATAATTGAGTACATATATATTTTTTTTTTACTTTTGCATGCTGTAGTGTATACGAACTGCTTTTACAATGTTTACATCCTATTGTGTATCTACTTAATTACATTCTTTGCTTAATTAAATTTCTGATTTTAATTGAAGGTTTTTAACCACTTTATCTCGATAGGTTATATTTTATATCGAATATTCTATAATCTATATCTAAACTAATATAAAAAAATATAAAAAAATGTTTTTATTGTTTCTCAAACATTTGTTCTACAACACAAAATTGAGGTAACCCCGTTAAGTTATAAAGATACTTGTGATGGGGCTACCTCGCAGCTTCCCGTGGCTTACTAGCTACAATGATGAATTGATGAGACATAAATAATAACAAAAGATTTAGGTATTAGGATGTTACAAAGATTGTTTTAGCATGTTCAAGTTAACGTATAGTGTTTGTGTGTGTGTGTGTGTGTGTGTGTATATGTGTGTGTACCTGTGGGTAATTGTGCGGTGTGTGTGTGAGTATGAATGATGATGATTAAATAACTGTAGTGTGTTGTGATTGGGTATAGGTTCTTCATTAGCATATTCTGGAAAAAGAGGAAAGATTTGTATTTTTGTAACGAATAAACTCAAAAACTACTGGTCTGATTTCAAAAATTGTTTCATCATTATAATGCTACATTATCCCTGAGTAACATAGACTATATTAATAAATTGAAAAAATTAGGGATCCTTGAAGAAATTCAAGCGGACGAAGTCGCGGTCAAAGTACTAATATTTTATAACGCGGCAGCACAAAGACTGCAATTGAAATTGAGACTTGAGATATACATTATTAGATAGAAGATCAATTGAACAGCAGGTCTTTATCGTACCATTATAACACTATAGATCTAGGAAAGTGGTATTCTGTGCTATTACTATAAAGAGTTATAGATACTGTTCCAATATTACCTTCTATTGTTATTCTCCTTACACAAAGCCGTGCCTATTTATAATAGCACTAACTAGGTCAAGATCTCAGACGTAAATAACTGTTGTTGGTTACACTGTTGATAAATAAGAAAAAAAAAGAAAAATTGCCAGTGCCCTCGCCTTAAAACAAATTAAAAACAATAAAAAGATTATCATTTTGAATTCTACGACATTTTACGAGTGCCATCAAAAACTTTGTTGGTAAGTAACTTAATCGTAACGTAACTTTCTTTTTATTCGAAGGCTACTAACAAATAACAAGCTAACAGGCTTCAGAGAAACCAGGGGTGTGATTCTGTAAGATCTCATTCTAAACTTCGAATCTGAATACGCTGTGAGTTTCTTGATTGGCATTCTAAAAACTCGGTTGTTAATTCGAATTTACACTAGCGCCACCCTGCGAGCGTGTCAGCGAGTTGAACTAAATTGACAGGGAGATTTTGACAAATAAAGTATGAGATGACGTAAGAAGTGGCATTCTGTAAGGTAATTTCCCCGTCACTTCGCTCTCGAACCCGATTCAAACTGTCAAATATATATATTTGTTCTCATGTAAGTGACGATTGTCTTAATGAGAAATAAAGTTCTTTAAACCGAATATATCAAGGTCATTTTGAACCTTATGCGAAGTGAGAGTGAATAGCGAGTTGTTGTTTGAATTTTACAGAATCGACCTACAGTATATCTATACAAGCAGGATTGTTGCTGTGACGTATGTGGACTCGTACGTCCCAGTTCAATAGGGCAGAGATTCTGTCCGATCTCTCACCTCATCTCCGATGCAGGGAACGTACCAGGGATGTCATGGATATGAAAATTCGGATCTGGATATGTATACCGATATATGAATAACATTATACCGGTCTCAGATACAGTTACGGAAACGAAATTATTTCGGCTTATCCGATAGTTTCGGATAGCTTCAGATTTTTAAAGAATTGTAAATGGAATATACAAATAGGTAATAACTTTACAGCCTGTCATAACTTGTCTCATTTAGACTCCGTCCTTATCCGAAATCGTTTACCATATCAGATTTGGTTACGTTTTCAGATCGAATTTTATTTCGGACTAGGTTCTGCCCGCCTGGAAGTCATATACCTATATCAGAATATGTTTATGATACTCGGTAACCATGTAGCTTTATATTAGTAAAATAAAATTTGAAACGAGATGACTTTTCTGAAATTACCTCCTACATCCAAACTTACTAACTTTACCTCAGCATAATATTAGTATGTATAGGTATGCGATAGTTCCGGTTAGATTTTTATTTCGGATATCCGATAGTTTCGGATACGATTACGAAGCTCCATACCATTCCTAGAACATACATACGGACCATACGGTAAAGCCAAGTCGTTCAGCAAGTGCATGCATAAATACATAGTGAGAGGCGTTGGAGCGTGAACAAATTGCAATCAAATTCGATTTCAGATCAAAAAAAAAAACCGAAGTTGGGATGATTTTTTATATTTTACAGTTTAGTGATTTGAATGGTGTGTTAGGCCGGGCGGGTCATTTGTTTAGCTTTTTTTGAACTAGTTTAACAAAATGAGACCCACTTTTGAGATTTTAGGTGTAGTCCTCAGGTCCTCACCTCAAGTTCAAGTTCACGTAAATTCAGCGAAGAAGATGTTTTACCAAATTGGAAAATATATTGCATTTGTGTCGGTAATGGGAATTATACGAGACCACCACTGAAGCATCCATTAAAAAAAATAATTTTGAAAATTGATCCACATTAAAATTGGCGGAGGAATCGTTGGACATAGTATACATAAAAAAAATACATACAGTCTAACGTAGAACCTCCTTCTTTTTGGAGTCGGTTCGGAGTCGGAAACAGGGGTAATAACTTGTATTGAGAAGTAAAACGTCAGTTCTTCGAGCTCAAGGCAAACTGCCGAAATATAAAAATAAGCCTAACGCTTCTATCTTCAAGCAGTGGCGGGACCTTCATACAAGCCAAAAAGCCGGGCTTGTATTAATCAGCATAACATGAGCTAATCAATGACTGAGCAACATACAATACAACATAACATAATAATAACTTAGAATAAAACAAAATCGCTTCCCGCCGTCTGTCACTCTCTACTAGGGTTGCCAACCCTATACATAATATAGTTTCCTACTATATTAGAAGCCCGACTACTACATTTTTGAAAAAAAGATATAGTAGGCGAAACTACTATATTTTAAAGGCATCAAACTTTTAGCAATAATATTCGTTTCAAAATGTGTAAGCGTAAAACAAAACGTCAATACTTAATTTTTTTTTTTTTTTTTTCTTTATCTACTATTTTTTTATGGATAAAAATTATAGAACTGCTATTTTTGACCGACAAATAGTTGACAACCCTACTCACTACGCATACATTTTTTAAACTACGTAACGGATTTTCTGCGGAGGGTTTTCATCAATCGTACCTACATTGATTCAAGATACGCATAGTTTGATCTACATTGCACCCGTGCGAAGCCAGGCGGGTCGCAGGTCTAGAATAATTCAGGGTTCAGAAGAAACATTTAGTAAGTAAAATTTTTGACCAGGTTGCAGTTCACATACCTACATACCACCTTCACAATACGTACAGCTATCAGCCAAGAACATCAATCCATACCTGAAACAACACATAAATCATTATTATTAAGTTCAAAACACTATGTATTATTTAGTTACAAAGTATTACAGTTACGAACCATTAGGTCGGAGATAGACTATCGGGTAGAATGTTGGAACAGAAAACAATGTATCACCGACCTTAGGCCGATGACCTCATCGGGTCAAACGGAATCCCCGCAAATATGATTACTAACTTACAAGACTTTGATTAGCAAGCTCCAGAGATTGTACAGACGCCAGCACATCAAGATACAACAATCTGTCAAATATTCTTGATAGATTTTCAACTTTATTACAAAAGCATAAGGTTCATATTCAATTGGGAAAATTTGACAGTTTGGTATGGCTAGATGTCTGTACATAACTTTTTTAACAAAACATAAATGTAACGTAAATTATTCGTTTGATGTCTTTATGTTTCATTCTGAATTAGTTATCCACGACCTAATTCCTGGCGGTTATTACTGAGAGAATTAAACTTTGTCACGCACACAAGTTTTTCTATTACTTTGCACTTCATTGCGTTAATAATCGAGTTTCTTGTTGCCTTAATGTTGGAGTTTGATGACAGAAAGGTGTACATAGTAACGGAGGGGTTTGCGGTTAAGTACCTAGAAGTCATACGGATCGAACGGTCATGGTACAGGAAATGAACGCTTACCGCGGTCGTTTCGTTGATGGGTCACCATCCATTATTTACCGAAATCCCTCAGTGGCTCAGATATCACGTAAAGCCGTTGGTTCCGGCTTTCTTTCTTAGATCTTTCAGTCGTTATGAGTAGCCAGAAACCAGAAAATCTGACCACCAGTCTTCACACCAGTGGGTTGTGGAAGTAAGACATGTAGTAGCTGCATCCGGGGCTTATCTTTAGATTACGTCACCGCTATTCGGTTGAAGTTCCACGGTCTCGAACCAAGCGCTTTGCTTCCCCATTTATTGTGCGAACTGCCAGACTGTGGAATTCACTGCCCGCCACTCGTGCCTTGAAGATACGAGTGAACCGGTTTATCCTAGGCAAGTGTGCTCCACTTTAGGCCGCATCGTCACTTAAGATCAGGTGAGTTGCGTGCGGCCAAACGCAAGCCTCTACCAACATAAAAAAAAAGAACAGCATCCGTCGAGTTGAAAGTCCATTTTTTTTACAGAGAGATAGAGAGATAGAGATAGAGATTTTTTTTTACAGAGACGTGAAATTTTAAGTTGCGGTCAATAGTTCGCGAGATCAATAGTTTACGAGAAAGACTGGAAGCCAATCCTGGAAAAAGTTAAACATATGATGATGAAAGAAAACTGTATAGATTTGTAGAATAAAATCTGACATAAGAATCGACTTGGCTTCTGAAGCAACATAAAAGCCGCGAAATGGGCACATAAAAGCGATCCAATTCCGCCTCAGAGAATGAAATTGAAACTAGCTTTGCGTATTTACAGCGTCCCTATTCTCCGATACGATTCTTGGCCTAGAGACATACGCCTTTATTATAGTGCTAGCTTTTGCCCGCGATTTCGTCCGCGTGGCAGTCTATAACACCATAAATAAAACATATTATTATGCTATGACACTCGGCAATAGATCTGATCAGAGTGTCGTAGACTACCTGCTACATCGAAACTTTTGGATGTAGTATTATTATTAAATAATTAATAATAATAATTCATTTATTTCAGGCTACATAGGCCTTAACCTAAACATACATATTTTATAATTTATAACTTTTGTTAGTAGCACTTCACTTTGCACTAAATTGTCTTTGTGCTGTCCTGTGGCAGTTGTCCGCGGAAGCGACGGAACACCACGTACTTCGGCCAAAAGTGTTCTTCCATGACGAGGGGCAGGAAACAATTCGGTACTCGCACCACGAACGCCTTGAAGTTATCGTTGTGGCGCGACTAAAGTACCTAACTGCACCTTCGGCGTGTACTTCGTCTTTCGGCGCACGTACTCCACGATGTCATCAATTATTAGGTCATCATCATCATATCAGCTTATTGCCATCCACTGCTGAACGTAAGCCTCCCCCAGAGATCGCCAACCCAACACGCATCCATCCGCTGCCCACCTTCTTTAAATCGTCGGTCCATCGTGCCGCAGGCCGTCCCACACTAAGCTTGCCCAAACGCGGTCTCCACTCTAGAGCGTGTCTGCTCCATCTACCGTCTGACCGTCTGCAAACGAGGCCGGCCCACTTCCACTTCAGCGTGCTGATTCGACGCGCAACGTCGGTAACTATTATCAGGTGCCGGCCGCTAATAGCACCACTCCATTTCTACCCGTGGGTGTCGTAGAAGGCGACAGAGGGATATTGACCAGAGGACGGGCAGCAGGCAGTGTACTTACTGCGATCGCCAACATGCATCGGTCAGGCATGCCGATTACGGCTGAATCCCCCTCTAGGGGGAGACGTATGCAGTGGGCACCTAAAGGTTGACTGATACGATGATGATGACTTAAGTTTTATGTATTTGACACGAAAGAGCATGGCGGTTAAGAGTATTGTCATGCTCACTCAAGTATCTCACTGATGGAGGCGCGTGTATTGGCTCATTTGGTTCCCATCAAAAAGTTGAGCTAAATTTAACCACAAATGGTGCTGATCCACACGTCATGTTCGTAAACAGGCGCTGTCAACTTATTTCTTTACTTTAAATTGTTTTATATTGCTAAATACCTTATTTGCTATCACATATAGAAGCAAGCGTTCTCTGTGCCTTTGTATCAACCATACTGCGATCGCCAACCCGCCTGCTAAGCGTGGCGATTATGGCAAAACGGGGGGTTTTGCTTTAATTTCTTGAGGGAGGCCTATGTCCAGCAGTGGACGTCTTTCGGCTGAAATGATGATGATAGAAGAAATATGAATACCTAATGTAAACAGGATTTTGTAAAAACTTGATTGTAAAAGAGTACCCTTAGAGTTTCTTGCTCGTTCTTCTCCATAGAGACCTACCTACGTTTTGGAATAAACAACTAGCTTCAACCGTGCTAACTGGCCGACTCTTTCACAATTCAAAAATGTCGGTTAATGGTTTAATAGAAATAAATACTTTGACTTTGACTTTCAAACATACAAACGTTACCTCTCTAAAATAATTATTATCATAGACATAGCGTTGTAAGTCTGTCTGTAGTAGTCTGCCGTAAGTCTCCGCCCACGTGATACAGATCCTATAATAATAACTTGTTGTTATCTCGAAACATCGCAGGTGAGACACAGCTGGTTATTTTATAAGGAAACTAGCACTTTGCCCGCGACTTCGCTCGCATTTATTTACCTACGGGTGCCTATTTTTTTTTAGATAATATAATATAGCCTACAGCACTCAAGGCCTCAAGTCTGCTATTACAGTAGTGTCAGAATGGTCTATCATTGATTTCATAATTGTTGAATTTGACAAGTTTAGTAATCTACTAATATAATGGCGATATATATGACTTTCCAATGGTCAACCACTGACACGCCATTGAAAGAAATGTTATAGAATGGTAATCTCGTACAAAATGACAACTGAATGACTGACTTAGGCGGTAATCTGCAAAAATTTTGACAGTTCCTTTGATCAGTGACCTACCATTACGTCATTGTGCAGTCATGCTTTTAATTCGACCGACTAATGATCGACCATTATGAATTTAGCAGATTACTCGGAACTTTTAGCAAAAATAGCAGACTTGGCCCCCAGGAATAACGTAACTTCCAATTGGTGAAACAACGGTTAAGTATTTATTGAGTTAACATACAACCATAAAATCTTTTCTCTTTATACAACATCTTACACTTATTATATTATTTTATAAGGAAATAAAAGCCAATAATTCAAGACATTGCGAGCAGTAGTTCGAATTTATGAAGGTCAGTTATATCTAGGTTTAGATACCTATAAACTGGGAGAATGTTACTACCTGCCGGAAGTTTTGTTCACAACCATTCACTGTTAATATACCTACTTAAGCTACGAGAAGACCAATAGCAAGGTTTTATACAGCTCGTAGTTTCCTTAAGAAGCTATATTCGATACATAAATGCATTCTAGACATGCGAATGTGCAGTCGCCTGACATATGATATCATCACCTCCTTAGTCTTTACCTATGTTGGGGTCGGCATCCAGTCTAACCAGATGCAGTTGAATAACAGTGTTTTAGGAGCTCCTGCCTGTCTGACTTCCACAACCCAGTTACTGGGTAACACGACACCCCTTGGTAAGACTGGTTGTCAGATTTACTAGCTTCTGACTACCCATAACGACTGTCAAAGATCTACGAATGACAGCCGGGACCAACGGCTTTACGTGCTTTTCGAGGCACGGAGAGGTCACAGTGTGAATTGGATGGTCACCCATCAACGGACCAACCGCGGCAAGCGTAACTTAACCGTGACCGATCGATGATTACAGCTTTTACTTAACCACGAGTTCCTCCACCTGACATTAATGCTAATGAAAAAGCTAATGACATATTCTCAAGGGCAATAGTACGGCGAGACACGAAGCAAGGTTGCAGAGTAAATATTTAACGAGACTGCAGCGTTGGTCATCGATTCCATATCGATTACCCGCAGTCGTGGCAATTGCGGTTCTCCTTCTCAGAATAAACCATCGATACAACACACATACCTAATACAATGTGTTTACGAACGACCCATTGTTGTATTCGCCATTCATTGAAGGCTTTCAATTGCCGCCAGTTGTTGCTTTCCATGAAATAAAGCAATGGAGATAATGGATGACCATTTTTCGTAATAACTCAACGATTGTTGGATTACAATGGACTTTTCTGATTGGAACTTGAGTAATGTTTTGTAAGTATTGAAAAGAAGAAAACATAGCTCATACTTTTCAACTGCAATTAATCAAAAAGGTACTATATTTTCTTTACACTGAGGTACTATAGCGGACTTTTCCGCCTGCTCAGTTAAAAAAATTTTCCCTCGGCGCTTGCGAAGTCAACGGGGCGGGCTAGAGACCGCTCTCATCTTTTGAGTGCAAGCAAAAATTAACTTAGTGGTGGTCAGGCGGGTGTGTCCACGATAGTACGTTCACTTTACACAAAAAGTCTCATGTCTAAGGGCCAGCAGCGCACACCAAACTGCAAAATGCTCTTGCATGGTCGAGCAAATTTTGACTGCTTGACTATGCAGGCGGCATACATGCCCCTCGGTGAGCAAGCTCCGTTGAAAATCCTCTTGGTTGCACTGGTAATTTTGCACTGTATGCAAAAGTCATTTTTTTCGTGGTCTCAAAAATGCTCTACTCTGCTCGAGAGCAGACTCTCGGTGTGCGCTGAGCCTAAATCTGGTTATCGGACGCGACCGTTACTTATCTTTTACAGTTTTTTTTTTAACAATAGTTTGCACAATGAATGTCATCAGGGCGGAACGGAGGCGACAATCCGTAAAATCAGTTTGAACAGACTGTTCCACTGGTTTAAACAAGGATTAGCTCATGCCACGAGCTTGGAATAACTTAGGACCTAACCTAAGCTCTGAAGTAGGTATATTATTCAGTTTTAAGCCAACCACTCCCGACTAAGTACTGTTTCGGTCACAAAATTCCACGAATCTGTAATGGTTTTCTACAATAATTTAATGTATACTACGTAGTTCATGAATATGGATAGTGTTTCGCTAAAACTATTGGCTTTTGGCCAGCTTTTATGTAATTATATAAAATAGCTTTTGTTCCTAACTTTGTCTGTGTGGAAGTCAAAGTCAAAACCATTCTTATCTGATGTCAAATTTCACCTTCATACGTCAAGTCGTTTTCGAGATTTCGTGTATAGTCAGTGACTGACATTTCGCTTAAAAAACCGCTAGTCTTCAGAATTCCGTTGCCTGCCAACAGAATGCCACGCATTCTGCAGATCAGGGATACCGTTTTCTTGCGGATGACGGCATTAAAGCCATCAGTGCGATACAGTGCAAACATCCCCGATGCACTATAGAAACGAGGCAGCCCCAACATCATTCTGAAGATTATGTTATACTGGACGCGTAGGACTTCTAGAAATCGTATGGAGTGACGGACTCATAGATTAAGATTCACCGCAAGAGCTTAGGTATGGGATCTTTTATAGATTTTTAAACATCCAGAAGCAGACCAAAAACCTACGTCCTCAAACTGCACTACCCACTCCGCATAGTTATTAATAACGTTCTTCAGTTAAATTTAACGACAAACAACAAAGCATTCTACAAATATATTTCTTTGACTGAAATTAGAGTTTACCTTTAACTTCGGCTTTCATAAATGATATTCCGTCTGAATCAAAAGTTACTCTTTGACGGAACGTATACACGGAACCCAGTGAAATTGGACCTTAGTACATAGTGCAGTTAGTTTGAAAATAAGATAACAGTAACTTCAAATATTTAGCCGACATCCACTGGTTCAGTAGGAAGCTTCAATTCGAGAAAACAAATCATGCGATTCATTCTGGGACTTAAAATTAAGTTTTTTTTTTTAACACTGCCCACACTAGGCAATCTTTCTGTGCTGTGGGTGCGTTTACAAGCATAGAAACAACTACCTGTAGGCAATACAAATATTCGTTCCGGGCAGAATCGAACCCTCGGATCGCAGCGCAGCAGTCAATCCCTGAACCACTGCACCAACCGAGTCGTCTTTAATACGGTTAACCATCAAATTAACGTTTTATCGATAACCGCGAAGTCAGCAAGGTAAACTCGAGCTATTTCCAATGCAGGGCAGAAAAGTAGATGTGGAACTATGGAGTTTCTTGCTTGTTGTTCTCCATAGAAATCTACTATTTGGAACGAACAACTTCAGCTTCTACTTTCCGACTGACTCTATGACAAAAAAGTACATGTAAATGGTTTATTTGAAATAAATAGTTTGACTACACATTTTTTGTGGATGCTTAGGTATTTATTTTGCATGTTGTATGTATTGTAGCAACAACTAAAAAAAGGCAAAAAATTGTATTTTTGGAAGGAAAGCAACTAATATGTAAATTTTTCGAACGTAACCCTAAACTAGATACCGTTATTGTTTATGAGGTAGCCACGAGATCGCGTGACACACGGACGATGGCGACGGTAATCAATTACGAGACCCTGCCTCTGTACTCGTTCCTTGCACTCAATATACACTTGATATAAACAGTCAGAAGCTTGAGAAATACAGAAGAACAACGTAAGAAAAGTCGAGGCTGCATGAGACAGACAAAGGCTAGTAAAGAAATAAGGACAAAACCTTTAGCAGATTTAGTAAAATAACAATAACAACGACTACACCAAATACTTCCCTAGTCTTGTGAAACTAACAACAAGATTAAAAAACAAAACACAACAACAGTGGGACGAATATTCATGCAAGAAGCTGTAGGCCGCAAAGAGAAAGAAACCTAGCAATAAAAAATAATCAAATAAAAATTACCGCGAACGGTAGAGGTAAGTACCTATTTAGACCATTAACCTCTACAACTTTGTAAACTCCGGAACAGAAAAATAAATGATGTCATGTATTTGCAGATAAGATATTATCACTAGAATTAATCGCAAATGCGCAACTATCCCTAGAAAACAAAAGGGTTGGTGGTAAACATTGATTCCGATATTAATCTTATCAACACAACTTACCTAACCACAGGCCAAAGTCTTATCAGCAGGATACAATTTGCCGAAATCCAACCAATCATATTGACCCTAAAGAATAATGTCATCATTATTTACTAAATTTTATTTGCAATGTTGTTGACCTATTTTTTAATGAAATGTTTTTTGATAATTCTGCAATCGTCGAGTCTGAAGATATCAACGCTGCAAATTTTACAATTTCAGACCATGATAAGAGAAACTGATAATTTATTTAAATTGACACATCTTCGGAATTTTGATTTTACTAAAACAAGTAAAATACCTGGAGTCATACCAATTTCATCAAATCATAAAATCGTCTATGTATGTACATAAAGTAACATACATTTCACCTTTCTACACCTTGATTTGTTCAACTAACTACACTTAACAAATCCAATAATAACAATGGGTGTTTTGTTAATACACATAAACTATGCTACTAATACTGCATTAACTATGTGCTTAAACCCCATTGGTCCATTGTAAAGAAACAATAATGTTTAAGTTTCATTGTGGTTTTGACAAACTTAAAGGACTGGTTGAAGGACCTAATGAATGTAGGGTCGAGTTTACATTATGTTAAGATTTGACGATTACTGTGTGAAATGTTATATTAAGTAAAACATGTAGAAGTCACTTAATGCTGGCATTTAAACGGTTATCTGACACACATATAAAATCTAGCATAAAGTAGACGAAGAAATAAGAGAGAACGTTGACAAGACGAAATCATCAAGGCGAGTAAAAGCAACAATGGTTCGAAGACACTACAAAAAGCTTTGCTTTAAAAAACTATAGGATGGGTTAAACGTGAGAGAAACTGTTAAAGCAGATTGTTGAACAGTTAAAATAAGAGCAATAAAACAATTGAATAAACCCGTTTCATTCAATCACGTATTCACGTAGCAGAACTTGTATGTGCCGAGATTTCATAAAAAGTTGAAATCATTATAAAACTACTAGTGGTATCGTGACATGATCACAAATAGGGCAGGACTAAAGAAATAACTCTTAATACGCATGTTACACAATAGTTGGCACGGCCCATACAACTGCCGATAACTGCTCCCAAAATGGCGTCACGGAAATCCTTTCTTTAAAAGGTTACGACGCATTACACGAATAAAAATATGCTATTATTCATACGAAATGTCAAGCAACCGCAGTTGAGATTTGTACGAGTTTCCATCGGAGCCTCCAACAAAAGGAATACGCACGTGAGCATTTCGCTAACTCCTGGCGAAGTATTTTAACAAAGAATTCACCGCACATTCGGGAATAAACCGTAACTCATGGCAGCTAGGTCCTTTTTTTGTATGAGAAAGCAAACGTCATACCCACCAAAAAAGGACGTGTCGCCATTTGGAGTCAAAGTTCAACCTTCAATGCAACGTGTGCCGGAGTCGATGTTTCACTTTCCGACTTTATATTCAGAGAGTAAAGTTCACATTTGGGTGAGTATCTGCGAGTCTCAGGGAGCGTGTAGGGTGGTTTTTTACGCGGTCGTGTGCCATATTGTGTCGCAGCCGGTGACGAAGGGCTTGTTCGAAACAAAATGCATGGCTTGTTTATAGGTGACGAGGTTTTGCCTTGCGGTGCGATGGGTCGCTATTGTTTCGAGTTTTCGCTGACTATCACCCAGCTGTCTAAAGATTTTTAAAGCCCTACCGGTGTAATCATTTCTTACGACTTACGACAAGTTTGCTCGAACATTTACATGGTATGGACAAAACGCCGAAGTTTTAGTAAACCTTATAACCGATATCCTCATCAGGCAGTCCAAAATCAACACATGTGGTCCACTAAACAATATCGAACCTTAACCTAAACCCGTATCTGAAAACTGATTAAAAGTCAGAAATTCATGGACGTAACAAACTTTGATTCGGTTCCGGGAGTTAACTAAACTTTCTTGTAGTTCAATTTAGCAAGTTGGTTCTCGTGCCAAGGGCGCCGGTTGCCTAATTAGGATGCTAGTAAAATTCTGGGATCCTGCCAGCTATGGTTATCTTATTCTGTAACAAATTATAAACGGTTGACTAGTGAAGAAAGGGGAGGATATTCCTGCGAGGGTACCGAGTCGAATGGGAACGCATTTATTTACCTTTACGCGGGATCATTCCGTGATATTTTTGCTTCGTCTGCTTTCATCTAATCGTTAAAGCACGCTTTTCAAAGCGAGATAAAATTTTCCTTACAAAGTATCATCCAAGTACTTTACTAATACTAATATTTATAAGCTGAAGAGTTTGTTGGTGTTTATGTTTCAACGCGCTATTTTTAGTAACTATTGGTGGATTCTGAAAAATCTGTTTCGCTAATACGAAGCTATAGAGGCTATATTTTATTATCATAATAATTAGGCATCCGTAAGAAAATAAACGGAGATGAAATAGCTGGCAAAAGCGAGTCTATAAGAAATAAGCAATCAATTGATGTCTCGTACGGTATCGGTTGGTAGACCTCCCACCAGATGAACCGACGACATCGTCAAGGTCGCGGGTAACCGGTGGATGCAAGCGGTGGGTTTCTGCTCGTTGTCGTTCTATGGGGGAGGCCTATGTACCTAACAGTGGATGTCCTTCGACTGATGATGATGATGACGGTATGACAAGACGGGATGGAAGTGATGATAAAACGTGTTACGCCGACCCCAAGTAACATGGGACAGGGCAGGAAGAAGATGATGAGGTGACTCATAAAGCAATATCTACAGTCCCTATTGAGATGGACTTCGAAGCCACAATTCACAGAGCTACATTGCTTATTAATAAACGTTCATAATAAGGACATGATGCCCGTAAACCAAATAGGTACCGATAAAATGTTCGCATCTCGTACAATCAATTTGTTGACCACTGATGTCATACATGACTATCTAAGTCTCGATACGTCGATGACATTATCGTAGTGATGCTACCGTTATCGTGATTTTGTATCAAAAAGCACAACACTATAATTTTAATAAGTGTTCATGGAAATCTTGCTATCTTTTGCTATCGAAAACAAACATGTATGACAGGTATCTGTATCCCGTAGTCCCGTAAATCATACTAATATTATTAAAGGGAAAGTGAGTTTTTTTTTAATATTTGTTTGTTCCTTTATACGCTTTCGCGGCAAAACTACAAAATCCTGAAAAAAGACTGAACCCCAAAAAAAGGCCTAACCCAAACCCAAGTTATGAGAGTCCAAAAAAACGACGAAGCGCTTCGAGAAAAGGTAGGTAGTGCTCTTGCGTTCGCTTTGCTGGTCTTGGCGGGGGCACTGCAGTTCCCCGAGACCCAGATCAGCTGATTCATACATGGTATATGTATGAATCAGCTGATCTGGGTCTGAATTGGGTGACAGTAATTTTTATGTTATATTGAAAGAGTATGAAAATTTATTAAGATTGATTTTCTGTTGGCAGACTGGTACTACACTATACCAGTATCATTTTAAAGTTTAGAAAGCCCTTTCAGCATTCGGTAAATAAATAGTTTTGACGATTGAAATACTATTCCTTGGTAAATAATACTACTTCCTTCTTCTCACTTTTATTTACTTTGTATAATTTCCTTGATAGGTACGTAATATGATTTCATATGTTTCCTGCATTTGTGTTCGTCATTAATGAATGAATATACAAAACAACGTGCCTCATCAATGACGCATTTATCCGTAATTCCACGTCAATATCTTCGTCTATTTTTCCTGAGGGTAAATTGATCAATAGACTCCTGAACGATTCATCATTCATTAGAGGACGCAAATATCTGAAGGCTAATTCATCTTCTGACTAGCTTTTTACCAACTATTGGGGTCGGCTTCCAGTCTAACCAGATGCAGCTGAATACCAGTGTTTTACATGGAGCGTGTGACCTTCATAACCCAGTTACTGGGTAACACGTGGTCAATAACTTTTATCTGAAGAATAAATAAAATAATTAAAAATGCTGTCCATCTGTCATTAAGGGGCTGTTACAGATTTTAAACTGATAATCACGTCAAAATGTGTAGTGTAAATGATTTGAAAAAAATATACATAATATGTTAAACTAGAACATTCTCTTAATCATTTAGTATGTGAATATTTTTGATTATATTCATATTAAATAGTTTAATTAACTCGTGAAGTTGTGTCTGACGCGGACAAAACATTGACAATCACACAAAATCTACCAGGTATAATTAAACGAAACTTACACTTTATTACAGACAATTTTATTATCTATCTTTTAGTATACGCCATTTATTTAAGTTAAAGAATACTATCTTTTATTTATTTTCTTCGACTAAACTTTGAGAGTTTTGGACGCAGCGCATACGATTCTCTGGTCGCTCAAGGTCGCCGGCGTATATCGTCGCCTTAACATCCTCTGTCATTTCAACCTTCATATAAATGAAGGTTGAAATATCAGCTCTTAATCAAATAAGCAGCTATTATTTTATTCTTTACCCACAATATCTTGGTTTGCTGCCATAAAACCTAAGAAATTATTAGAAAGTTTTATCAGTGGCAGGAAATAATCGCGCGGTGTGGCAAAAATCGAATGCAGAAAAAAGTTTTACTAATTTTATAATAACCTGGAATTTGCTTGCACTTTTGCACGACAAGGGAGTTTTGAACTCATTACTTGAACTCTAGGACTGACGCATGAAGTGTTTCTTGTTTCTTACCTAAACGTTACTCTACACTATCGTTCAAGTGCGTCAATAGTTTAATAGTCAACAGCTCGTCCTCATTGATCCTGTTTATAAGAGTAGTAACTTTAGCCCGCGTGTCCGTCCGAGTAAAATGTCGGGTATCACTATCATGGTCCGAGACGAAGTCACGGATTAAAAAGTAGCTTATCTCTTGAACAAGGTCTCAAGCAACCGCTTTGTTAAATTCCATTATGATCGGTTCAGTGGTCCAGACAGAAAGAGTTATTTTCACATTTATTATGTGGATTTAACTTAGTGTGGACTATGGGCTACCAGAATTCAATTCATTAGGTAAAGTACCAACTTTTGGTTTCCACTTTCTATAGAATTTTGCGATCTGTTTCAGATTGGTGTGTGAGAGAGAGAGAGAGAGAGAGAGAGAGAGTAAGAGGGGAACATATAGAGAGGAAGAAAGATAAAAAGCAGAGAGAAACAGATAAACACAGAGAGAGAAATAGAGAAAGAGGTAAACCGGGAGTGAGAGAGCGAAACAGAGATAGAGAAAACCAGAAAGAAGGTGAAATACAATGAAAGAGAAAAACATAGAGAAAGAAACAAAGAAAGAGAGAGAAACAAAGGGAGCGAGAGAGAGAAACAGAGAAAGAGTTATAAACTCTCCTGTCCAAGCATAGTTACATGTCTTTTAAAAGTAGGACAGCATGAAATAATCACAAAGATACCAACACTAGATCGAAACTCACTACGTATTATTCCTACGCCTTCTAATTTGTAAATGAAAGGAGGAACGCCTTGAACCGTCTTTAAATATTTAAAAGAGACTCTCTCAGAGATGTTAAACGGTCGGAGGTTGGCCTATATGCATAATAAATTATGTTTACTGCTAACTTTATTGTTTCGGGTTAAGTAATAAAATGTACGTGTGTATGTTTTATCGGGAAACGTAAACTTAACAATAACTAGTTTAATGACGAATGTGACTAGACTTTTGATACTTGTGGGAATTAGCTTCCCTGTAACAGAGCAGAGATCATCCATTCCAAATGATATATTATATTACCATATTATATTTTAGTATGTATTTTGATTTAAAATATACAAGGTCAAATCAAATTAGCTATTAAAACTTTAGACGTGATGAGTATCGATGTTTGTAGGTAATAATAATAAAATTGTGTTTATTGGTAGATTTTTGTCGGCGGACTTAATGCTTTAGAAATTTTCTCCACTAAAGATGTTGAAGAGATAATTTATGGCAGATTCATTGTTAAAATAAGAATAATATTAAAAAGCTATAACCTTAAAAAAGTAAAAAGTTTTTAGTGCCTACTTCTCATCATAGAAATTAATTAAGAAACGGCGACACCAAAAAAAATCTGTCATCCCTTAGTTTTCAACACTTAGGGGTGGAATATTTTCTTGAAATTTATATGGGACCAAAATTGAGGTATACACTATCAATTAAAAAAAGAATCATCGAAATCGGACTACACTGAAAAAAGTTATGCGTGGTCAAACATAAAAATAAATATTTATAAAATAAAAAAATGTTCATAAAATTAAAACTACTGGGCCAAACAATGTTAAATTTGTATGGGACCAAATGGCAACTATTCCGCATGAAACTAAAGAAGAATCACGTAAATCGGATCATAAATCTCAGAGTAATCGATGTACATACATAAAAAAATAAAACCAACCGAATTGAGAACCTCCTCCTTTTTGAAGTCGGTTAAAAAAATAAGTTGAATATACAAATATACATAAATAGCTATATAGCTTATGTAACTTTCCCCCTCCTTCTCTCCCTTCCTACTCCTGTTCCTCATCATCATCACTTCACTATCACTACTTAAGTATCTATAAATAAAAGTTTGAGTTTGCGTTCGTTCGGGCGAAACTACTGGTCCGATTCTGTAAATTATTTCGCTAACAAGAAGCTACATTATTCCTGAGTGTTTTAGGTTACATCAAAAACAATATCGGATCAGTGGAAAAAAACACGCGAACTGCAAACGTCACCTTACATTACTTAACTTTTAGAAGCATTACCCTCAATTTTTTAAGCCCAAAACATTTTATTTCTAAACCCGTCACATTGAATGAACTGCTCCCCGTCTAAACCACATTAACATTACAAGCAAAAGCTGCCCATCTTTAAAATAGAACGTAATGGAATCCGTCAAAATCAATTTACTTTAACGTAAAAAGATTCGTGTTAATTACATAAGTGACAGTTGAATAATTAGAAATACCAGGCGGTATCGGACGTGTCGTCCTCACATGGGCACATTCTTTAGGTAACCACATAACTGGTTTTCAGTACAATTACTATAATATGATAAGTCGTACTATTGTCGCTTATTTGTTGACTCTATGGAATCGGTAGCCTGGTTCATAAGTCATTTGTATTCACAATAAATAGTTGTTAAAGGGAATTAAGGCTTTTATACATGCCAATAACCTTGAGCATTTGGCCCGTACTGAATTTGAGTACGAGTGCGGGGGTGATGTAGACGCAGTCTTTGATCGGACGCATTTTTAATTTATTGTAATAAAAATAATACATATTTGTAAAAAGTAACAAAACCAAATCATTTTCCTTTGTATTGCAAAGCAGTAGATATTTTTTTATACTCTATTGATAAGAAATTAAGGAGTAAAATGGTTTCATCTCAATGATTTGGAGGTGATTTGATAATTTTTTTTCTTATTATGTAATACCGATAGAAAAATTGTGGCTAAACCAAATTACGTATCATATCATGCAGATTACTAACAATTTTTCAGATGTAATTTCTCTGTAAATCCCGACGAAAAGTTGCTTCATCTGCATGCTTCTTTCAAGCTTTTGTCGAGAGAGCAGCCTTAATAGTGCGCAATGTCGTTAAAGCCTTTAGAACCAATGTGACTTTTTAAATTTCATATGTACTTTCTAAGTTTATATTGGATATCATTGACATCGGTGAAGGAAAAAAGCGTAAGGAAACCTGGACTTCCACCTGGCCAATCCACCTTGAGCAAGCATAGTGATTAATGCTCGTAGGCCTTTGCCCTACAGTGGGATAATTATAGGCTGGTATTATTATTATTAATGTTATTCCAGAAGGCATACAAAAGTACTATACGTAGTTAAGTCCTTAAAAACATTTTTAACCGACTTCAAAAAAATAGGAGGTTCTCAATTCGACCCGTATGTTTGTATGTATGTATGTATGTTTGTCCGCGATTATCTCCCGTTTGGCTCAATCGATTTTGATGCGGTTTTCAGAAAAGTGTTTGTTACATTCTGGAGAAGGTTTTAGTATATAACAAACAGAAATTTATTCAGCGCTTTTTGAAAAAAAAACAACTAAACACCGGGAAGTCTTTTCGTTTCTTCCATCTTTCCATCTTTGGAGGACTTTCAATCTGTGTGTTGCCGTTCCTTAATGGATTTGGGTGATAAGGAGGCACTAAAAAGTGGAAAATAAAAACTTTTTTGAAAAAAGAGAACCGCCTGTTCTGTGCTAAAGTTAAATATCACTTTTTAGTCTTTTTTGAAGGCGGTTCTCTTTTTTCTAAAAGGTTTTTTTCAACATAACCAAAATGTCATAATAACAATTAAATTTTCATCCCCTTAAGTAAATCATTTTATTTCTAAAAGAATAATCAAAACTCATAACGCTAAGAACAAGACAGACGGAAAAAGAAATAAAGAAAACCGATTCTTTTACACAATAAAAGCTGTATTCGAACGAAACGAAATCAACATAAGAAAAGAGAACTCCCGTAGGCGCGGGTTCAACGACCCGTCTTATCTCGGACACCAACTTTTATCTATCTACAATCCGCATCTCCTCACGCCTTGGAACTTAATCGATTTTTCAATACTAAGATTATGGACCTTATCTCCTAACAATAAGGCATATTTCAACCCCTAAGTCTCTGTACCCTGTATAGGAATTTAGCACTTCTCCCCATAATATTAGAGACTTCAATTTTTTGCACGTGTCCTCTCCAAACGTAAGGTTTGGTCCCAATTTTGCGATGTGCCAAGTCAATGCCAATATTTGTCTAGATTAGATAAAAGATTCTGGGTCCGGCTGTGCAAACTCGATTTTATATTGAATCGCTTTCCGGTTTAGTGTAATGCTATCGGAAATGGATTTAAATGTGTTTCAATTCCCGTTTATGATTTAATCAAATCCGTTCGCAATATTGAATGGTAAGTTATTTCGCAAAATTATATTAAAACACATAAATATTGAACCCTGTAAAGGTCTGCTTCGTTTTAATCTCATTTTAGAGGCACTTACGCCACGGGGTTGTTTATGCCGAAACCGAGCAAATTGAATTTCAGATCAAACGCTTTTCGTAAACCATTGACAATTCTGTAACTTTATTGATGTTAACAAAAAGCTAACCCTTCCAGTTCACTAATGCATAAAATCTCTCTAAAGCACTACAAAACCGATAAAGCATTAACAAAATTGGGTTACATACTAAAAAACTTGAGAAAAGAAACGCGAGGAGAGAGCTCTTCTAGGTACATGTGGAGGGTCCCTTTATAATTTATTCACCTTTCCGTTCTAAGAACAAAACTACGGTCCAAAAGCTGCCTGTGTGTACCATTTATGTGCTAACAGAATACCGAGGCTTCCCCTCTAAGACCACTTCCCTCGTGTGATGTCGTCCTAAAAATAAGCAAGGATGCTGAGACGTAACTATTCTGTCAACGGACATTTGTAGACGGATGAGATTTGAGGATGTGGCGTTTGATAGCTCGTTGAGAATCTGCTGGGATTGAATAGACGGAACATTTGGGGCTTGCAAAAAGTTAGGCAATCGTAAATCTAAATGTAGTCTTGTATTTGCACCTACCATTTTATCTCTTCGTCACCTTTGATTGACGGGAAGAGAATGCTTAAGGCATTAAATCCATCTTTGTACCTTCTATGCATGAAGTTGGAATTAATAAATAGTCGTTAATAAGAAGAAGAAGTGAAGAAGGACCAGCGATCGACTGACTAAGGAGTGGACCCAGTTATAGCGTATGGCTTTAGAAAGGACTATATCCAGCAATGGACTGCTATCGGCTGTTGACGATGATGAAGAAAAGAAAATTCAGTTAATCCATTCATTTGTTTGTTTGTTCGCATTACTCCAAAAAATCTACCCATAGGTTGAGGCCCATTATAGTAAAAACTTTTTATAATGATAAGAACAATGATCTGTTTTCAGGTTTCTGGCACTATAAAGAAAGTCAATTCTTTATACTCCTTCCTTATGCATTAAGTTAAACAGATGCAGAGCGATGACAAGTTAATTCTACCCCTGTGAGCGAGAATGACTCAATTTACGTAACGTTATTTGCTCTTAGAACACATTCGCAGACCCCAGTTGAATTCCACCCCAATTTAACGAATGAAGACGTTATCTGGAGGTCTTTATTGTTGCAGTCTTTACAAAAAGTAGTATTGTTGCAGTGACCGAAACAAGCACATAATTTTTGGGCAATATCCTTAAAGTATTCGTTGTAAAATTATCCTTCTTAGAATTAAATATCATTTTAGTAATTAATTATTCACCAAAACCACAAAAATGGTCATGTACCATCACTATTCTTGGAACGTCTCCTACAACTAATGAATTAATGTCGTAATCCATTATAAGATCATAAATCATTTAACCACATCCTAATTATAGTGCAACATTAACCTTGATATTATCAGTCTGTGATCATCAATTCCTGAATATATGCATGAAATTATAAATACAATAACGTACACGGAAAGCTTATCGTAAATCAAAACAGTGTCATTAGATACGAGGCTCGTACGCTTGTACCGGGAGAGTGGAATCTTTAATATCAGCATGCCCAACTAATTGAGACCCGTATCTGTACAGAGACCGCATTAATTTTCTAGGAGTAATAGAGGTCTTGTGTGAATGGTTGTTGTTTAGGCGTCCAATTGTGAAAGAGCTCCGGATTTTGGTGGAGGTTTCTCTCGATTGTTGGTCAGTGAACTGTGTGAAGGGAGCGAGGGAGGTCAGCCAGTGTTGGGTGGTGGAGAGGTTGTTCCGGGCGGGAGCTCAGAGCGCAGCCTCCGCTGTATCGAGCGGCCGCGCCCGCTCCTACCCACGTGCTCCATTCACCGGTACAACCACGTGTAAACTGTCTTTAGATGAAAAAAAGCATTACAAAGGTGATTTAAAGTTTATAATGTCTGGAATAAAGTAAAATATGCAATGAAAAGAAGTGGCGCAAAACGGAGAACCACAATTTCAACAATTTGATATCCTTTAACTTCCTTGCGCGTGGGAAGAGCTCTGTATTCCGAGATACAGGTTTCCACCTAGTTCGAAAGCAAAGGCCTTTTAATTGTGTGAACTACTTCTTAAAATATTTTGCAATTTTGTTGAATTTCTTTGGCGAATTAAATATATTATTGCTTTCCTCTCACATCTACACACAAGTTATAATAAACTATATCTCACACAGAACACGAGGCTACAATTTCACTTCTGTCCAGTTTCCAATGAAAAAATCCGCCAATACTATAAATCACGTAAGCGAATTATCACCTACACGCTATTGATAGCCGGCAGTGTGCATTGACATCGGAAATAAAAGTGACAGCATGCTCCCAATCCTGTAGACTCGGAAGTAGGCCAACCATTCATTTAATAAACTGGTGTCGGGGCATATCGAATTAGCCTTTACTCTCAGCACAAGTCAACGTATAGCCAACTCCACATCTGCATACAAATTCACACTTTGTCTATTCCAATTTTTAATTAAATTTGTTTTCTAGAACTTTTGTCTTCTTTGCCAGTAGTTATGTAGTCAATGCTGATTGGAGATCGAACACAATCTCAGATTACACCTCGCGTCTTATTTCGCTTAGGAAATTGTATTTGCTTTACTTGTATTCAGCATTGATTATCTTTAGCATTTTATTGATTTCTTCTTCAAATTATATTCTGAAGATCAAGTATTATCAGTAGATATAGGATCCCGCCTTGAGCATAGATTTAAAGCCATTCGATAGGTTGAATCGAGTTCTAAGTAAGTACAGTTTACGTCTGCGAATCCCTCTGTAATACGAAACTTAATCTCTAAATTCTGAAAACAATCTTATTTTGTACTGAAGCACAGAAACCGTTATGTGTATGATGAAACTTCATTTGAAACCAACCTACAAAATACTTATCAATTTATGTCAATTTCTGAAGAGAAAAAAATTCGCAGTCTCAAATAAATAATGCAGTTAGGTACATTGAAATCTATACAGTATTCAACCCATTAAACACCCAGTCGTGTTAAAAAAATGGGAATCAAACGGATTGCAATAGAATAGAACACAGATCAATTGGTAGCTTATAATAAAATATAGGCAATTGGCCATATTGAATAGCACCGGATAAATGAATGACCTGCGGCGGACGATTGACCAACTCAATATATTTGGAGAGAATCAGATTAAAGCCAACACACTAAATTGGAGTAAATATTAACCTTCTGGCAGCTATGGCTAAAAAAGGAGAAACGTGCCGTCGCGCGCAAAGGTACGAATTACTACTCTATGGAATTACGTACTCGCAATAAATTATAATATTTTTTTTAAGTGCCACTCCGTTTAGGCAGTCTGTGGTGGTCAGTTGTCAGTTTGACATAATTGTTCCGTCTAAGGGAAGATAAGCTTGCCGATGAGTGCTCTAGCCTCACCAATACGACGCTCGACCCGGCACTGCCATGCTGGTACAGCTGGTTTTGGTTGTGCAGCTCCGTCGCTGTTATGAAATTTGACATGAGCTACACGACATGCTGCTACAGCCGCGCAGTACAAAATCATGTACGTCTTTCATGTAGTCGTAACCGTGGGTGGAGTGCTGGGCACATTTTTAACCGACTTCAAAAAGGAGGAGGTTCTTAATTCGATTGGTATTTTTTGTATGTATGTATAGTCAACAGCAAAAGTAGATGATCAAAATCAGAAAATCAATACTAATGAACGGAGTTCGCGTCAGAACTGTGTGGCGTCGAAGTGATTCAAAAGTATGTGTGTGACAACACGTTCTGACGGGAACTCCGTTCATTAGTATTAATTTTCTGATTTTGATCATCTACTTTTGCTGTTGACTGCGTACACCGATTACGCTGAGATTTATGATCCGATTTACGTGATTCTTCTTTAGTTTAATGCGGAAAAGTTACCATTTGGTCCCATAAAAATTGAACATAGATTGGCCCAGTAGTTTTCATTTTATGAAATTTTTTTTATATTTTTTTTTTATGTTTGACCACGCATATCTTATTTCCGTGTAGTCCGATTTCGATAATTCTTTTTGTAATTGATAGTGTCTTTGGTTCCATATAAATTTCATGAAAATATTCCACCCCTAAGGATAATATTAAGGGATGACTGATTTTTTTTGGTGTCATCGTTTCGTAATTAATTTGTATCATAAGAAGTAAGCACTAAAAAGTGAAAAAAAAGTTTTTAACAAAAAAGACAACGGCCTTCAAAAAGTAAAAACTAACTTTGGTTTGTCATCTATACCTACATGACTGTAGCGGACAAAAGGTTAAATTAAACACGGATCAACTGATGCAGTGCTATGACGCAACAGCACTACTTATTATAAATTAAAGTCTTGAGTTTGTGTTTGTTCAAACTGATCTCAGAAACTGCTATAGGGATTTCCATATGGTTTGGAAACCCAACAGGAGGAGGAATTATTTAATAATCTCAGATTATGAAACAAAAGGCAGATAGACCGTGCGGAACACTGAGAATGAAGCCACAAAAGCAAATACAAATTCAAAAATGAATACCTACAATTCGCTTCGCGCTGTACTGACACTAATACTATACAAATAAAAATTCATAAGCGAATACAATCACGAGATTGTAGATATTCGTTATTGAATTTGTCGTTAGTGAATTTGTATTTGCTTTTGTGGCTTCACTCGCAGTGTTCCGCATAGTCTATCTGCCTTTTGTTTGATAATCTGAGTTAATAATAATAATAATCACACACGGCCATATGACTACAAACAGACAAAATTAAAAAATGAATAATAATAATAATAATCATTTAATTCAGGTAACAAGACCCATACAATATATACCTTATAGACTAACATACATAACTAAATTACATTACATGTTAGTAGGTATAGTATCCTATGTTAGTTACTTCACTTCACTGAGCGATCGTGTGGCACTTGTCCGCGGAAGCGACGGAACACCACGCCCTTTGGCCAAAAGTCCTCCACCATGACGAGCTGCAGATAACACGTTGGTCCGCACCACAAACGCCCTGAAGTTGACGTTGCGATGCGAGTCCAACAGCTGCACCCTCGGCGTGTAGTTGGTCTTTCGGCGCACGTACTCGACGATGTCCTCCGCCGTAGTGGTGTAGTGGCGGGGTACTTACTGTATAATACTTTCATACGCATTCAATAAAAAGCTGTTATTTTGATATTACAACAGACACTTCAATTTTATTTATTTGTGTGTATGGAAGATTTATAAATCTCTCTTCATGTCGAAATCCATTAAGGACAGACGAAAACAAAATAATTAGCCACATTTAAGAACAAATGAGAGGCTTATCTCTCAACCGTTAACACTCCCAACATAATTATAAGGCAATAATCTCCAAAATACCGTTAAGTATGACCTCGCGGTCACATCCGCCAGTCATTAAATCATAATGTCAATAGACAAATAAAAAGAAGCTAGCGGTCAGATTGTTCGCATCACAACTAAATAAAAGTCAAATATAATTACGATTATGACCTTCACTCATCATTTGCCTAGCCGTTTGCCAAGTGTAGGGGTCGGCTTCCAGTCTAACCGGATGCAACTAAATACCAGTGTTTTACATGGAGCACCCGCTTCTTCTACAACCCAGTTACTGGGTAACACGATATCCCTTGGTAAGACTGGTTGTCAGACTTTCTGGCTTCTAACTACCATAACGAATGCCAAAGATCTAAGAATGACAACCGGGACCAACAGCTTTGCGTGCTTTCCTAGGTACGGAGTAACAAATATACAAAAAAAAAAAAAACATACAGACGAATTGAGAACCTCCTTCTTTTTGAAGTCGGTTGAAAACAAACAAATTTTTCTGCTTGATAATATTAATATACATTAAAAGCTCTTGCTTTTAACGTACATTTAAAATAAGCCTACGGTACAAAACGGAGAATTTCATCAAAACATTCCTTCGCATTTTAATTTTAATCCGACACCACACGCCACTCCATTCAATAAGGCAGGCTCGCTCCACACGGCTCCATGCTTCGCCATCTGAACATGAGACATCAAATAGCTGTTAAGGCTATTAGCTATATTATTTCTGCTAACGCGATCATTGTACTGCATCACTTTGTGCACTTCGCAACACAGAGGTGATGTCACGATAATGCGTGAATACACAAGATACTATGTAATAAAGCGCTGCTATAATTATATATAGTAGATGATTACGTGTACCGGTTACTAAAAAGTCTTTGTTATGTTTATTCTTCATGCTTTTGACGTGATAACGTCTTATTACTTTACGGATTTGATCCCTGTTTAGTCTTGTGAGGTTGCGGGTCAGCTTTTTCGAAGCTACCGAAACAGCATTCTTTGTTTGCCTGGCTGCACGCACTAAAAAGTGTCAAGTTCTGCCTGAGCCTGAGCGTGCAGGCGAGAGCGCGGAACAAGCGATAGAGAGGCAGGATGGGCCTAAGCAATAAGCTTCGCCTACCTCGATGGAAGCCATTATTTGCTTATGTTATATATGTTAGCCATTATGTTTCTTTATGACGTTATCACGTAAAACAATCGTTCATAAACCAACTTTATAGGCAACCAATTTTTTTATATCTATCAATAGCCTCGGGACCGCAAGTACTCGGTATGGGTAACAGACTGGTGTTCGCAACTCCACGTCTCAGCACGTATTTGGTATCCCCAAGTCCTTCTAAAGAACTATTTTCCTGCGCTACCTCGAACCAACCCAGCTGGTACTGATCCAGGTCGTCTCGCCACCTCTCTCTGGGTCGTCCTCGGCGACGCCGTCCATCGTCAGGTACCCATTGCGCGGAGACTCTTGCCCAGCGGTCAATGTGCATGCGACATTTAAGCCTCACAGTATTTTCACCTACTTCTATTTAATTGTGTTATGTTATTGATTATTTTTAAATAATGTGTGTTAATCTCCAATCTCGATCACCAGCCCTCTACATAGAAATATATCTTACATATACAGGGTGTCCGGTAATTAATGGATAACCTTGAAATGGCTTATAGTAGAACTTATGGCCATTCAGAAAAAAATAGGAAAAAAAAACATGTCTAGTCGTAGTGCAATAAAGTAAAATCGTAATTTTTTTTTATAATAAGTTCTAATAAAAGCCATTTCAAAGTAATTTTACTTTATTGCACTACGACTAGAAATGATTATTTTTTTCAAAAATTTGTTTGCCTATTTTTTTTTGGAATGGCCATAAGTTCTACTATAAGCCATTTCAAGGTTATCCATTAATTACCGGATACCCTGCATGTATATCGATGGCTACCTATGATTCATCCTCGAAAAAATTACAAACTCGACCATAGATTAGTCAGAGTCCCTAGAAAATGTTGAGGTCTGAGTAATACAACCTTATTTGTTTTGGTAATGGTTATGAGAAAAACTCTTTTACGATTAGAACTACTGGTCCAATTTCAAAAATTCTTTCACCAATCGAAAGCTACACTATCGCTGAGTAACATAGGCTACAGGGTAGGTAAATAGGCAGGTAAGTAGGTAGGGGGACAGGACAACGTCTGTCGGGTCAGCTTGTTATTAATATCAGGCGTTAATAGTCAGCTACTTAATTAAAATAATCTTAATGAAGTAGGCTCTGTGCCTATCTCCTCTCCTTATCAACAGATACTTTATGAAAGTCCGATACTAATGAGTAATTAGTTGCTTCCCACCGTTAGAGTTCAATGACTTTACTACTACTACTTTACAATTTTCCAAATGTTTGAACGATGACGAGTAGTTAGGAGATACTTTTAACTTCAATGTTATATAAACAAAATGTTACTCGTCTGACCCTGTCACACCTTGCCGGCCTCAAAGATTTGAACATCAGATAGTTTAGATTTCAAATTAATAATGTAATGTATTTAATCAGACGAGTTTTAACGTTCTGCCTGGCTTTAAGCAACGACGACGACGACGACGATTCTTTTTCTATCATCTGTATTTAACAAATGAATTACTTTAAATAAGAAGGTACGTACGGACAGCAGCTTTATCTTTCAAATAAGAAGATCAATGGCTTGCATTATGAAGTTTTCTTAAAGCGCGCGGTTTGACTGATCCACTTTATTGACCATAATAATATCATTTTTATTTCAGGTTTAACAAATTTTTAACTTCGCCATAATGTTTTAACTATTTTTAACTATACCTTCCTCGATTTTTGTTAAGTTTGAAGAGAGGATCACTCAATCCACATGCACATCTGGTTACCCCCTCTTCGAAGGAATTTTAACGCACTAGGTACCCCAGTTGAAAACTCAGTATACACAGATCATTAATCATCATCATCATCATCATTTCAGCCAAAAGACGTCCACTGCTGGACATATGCCTCCCCAAGGGGGGGTTTTGCCATAATCGCCACGCTTGGCAGGCGGGTTGGCGATCGCAGTATGGTTGTTACACCCACGGGAAGATATGGGATGGTGCTATTCTTTACGTCCGACACCACACGAACAATCAGATCATTAATAGCGCATTAAAAAAAAATGTGAAAAAATAGTGCATCCACTACATAGAAAACTAGGAACTAATTAAGTAGCAAAATAAAGTCGGCCAATTTGTACAGCTGTTATCTTTACACCAATTAGCACTCAGACTATGATACCACATAAGATAACAAATATAAATGTAACAGGAGATATCGCAGCTATTTAGACAGAAGCAACCAAACCAAACTAGCCACTTTAAAATCTTCAACAAAAATACATTTTCTTAGCAACTGTAAGGCAAAGAAACGAAACTCGGTGTCGGGGCTCAAATCACCGGGGAAGTGCTGTGTCTGGCGAGAAACTTACAACGGAAACAAGTGGAAAAGTTGCAACGATTCACACCGAACGACTTCTCAAACGTTTTTGTGCCAGCGCACACCAAACTGCAAAATGTTGTCGCATGGTAGAGCAAAATTTTGACTGCTCGACCATGCAGGCGGTATGCTCGCCCCTCCGTGAGCAAGCTCCGTTGAAAATGCTCTGGGATGCCAGGCGGGCGTGCAGGACCAGTTTGATGCCATAATCCGACATTGTTTTCTACCTACGCCGGTCGCACCGTAGGCCAAACGTAGGTAGTAAACATACGTCCAGATAGTTTTCTCGCTGTGGCAATAGGTACTGAGACACTAAGCGCGTTACGCATGTAGAACGCATACTCGAACACGCATCTTGCAAGCTCGAGCATCAAGTTTGGACGTGTTAAATACATGCACTGTATGCTATAGTCATTAAGTAATTTCTTTTGTGGTTTCAAAAAATGCTCTGCTCTGTTCTGCTCTCAGTATGCACTGACCCGACGTCGTAGCGAGACGTTAGGTGAGATGTTTTGGCGATCTCGTCGTCCGGGAAACTACCACCTTACCTATTTCTGCCAAAGATCAGCTGAGTCCCGGTTCGACATATCTTTGTGCTTAGAATACAAGCACATCTGCAAGAACTCTGGTATTACAGGTGTCTGTAGGCGAGCGGGGACTACTTGACATCAGGTGGTCCGTCGGCTTTTTTGACATTCAAATAAAGAAAACTAGCTTCTGCCCGCGACTTCGTCAGCGTGAATGTCGGTTATCGTGGACGAAGTCGCGAATTAAAACGTCGCCTATGTGCTGCCCCAAGTTTCCATCTATTTTCATATCAAATTTAATAAAAATCGGTTCAGCCGTTTCATCGTGAAAGCGTAACAGACAGGGTTACTTTCGCATTTGTAATATTAAGTATGGATGTGGACGATCTGATAATGTATGAAATAATATGGTGACAAGATACAAGTCTGAATCTTTTCTTAAACATAAAGTCTTCAACCAGAAAGTAATCAGTAGTCTTTTATCTTCAAAACAAATAACAAAAAAGGTAAATATTATGAATTAGATTTAACTCACATCCATCACGTTTCAGTCAAAATGCCACAATTATCACATCAAATTTGCACAAAGCGTTTACAAACAAAGCCACCTCTTAATGATAGAACGTTGAACGTTGCCAAAAATTCATTAATCACCGACACACGCTTAGTAAACTCATAAACTGAACAGCGAGACGCTCGAAATTACCGTAAAATGTACAGGATAAGTTTCTCGGCTCGCGAAAGTTCTAGTTGCATTATCCTCGATGCATTCCGCGCATGAATGATATATGGAGACGTCTCGAGCTCCTCATGCATAACATTAGGGATTTTGTTGGTAACATTGCTCTTCCAACCCGACATTATCTGCGGAGAACCATCTTATCATATAGTATTTTCTACAAGACCTAAGTGCAGTAATTTACATTTGGAATAAGTATATTTACGGATACAATTGTTTTGTGTGAAAACGCTAATATTTGGAACTACTGGGCCTGGAGACAAAATCTCTTTCTGTTAGCGTTAACGTCAACGGAAAAATCAAATTGTATGCAGTTGACATATTTGCATCACGTGACATCTGGTAAGCAAATGTCACCTCCATAGAATTAGATTTTTCCTTTGGTGTTAACGCTAACAGAAAGGGATTTTGTGTACAGGCCCTGGTCAGATTTTGGAAATATTTTTGCTAATAGGAAGCTCCGTTATTACTGAGTGATATATTTTAGTGTACGAGCAAAAAAATAGAGACGCTGTTAAAATTAGATCTAAAGAATAATAGTAACGTCCTATGCGGATTTCGGCTACAGTGACAGTATCTGCTCTAAGAGTCACCAACGTGTGATCTAAAGTAGCTTAATGTACCCCATGTATTTTATGAAATAGAATATCAAGCAGGCGCCCTAAAAGTTAGTTCCCAATGACTAGTTCCAATAGTTCCAAAAATGAATACTTTTGAATCTTTAAAGTGAACAGTTCGGAATATTGATTCCACTGTGAAGGACCTATAAAAAACCCAGTTGCACTGCAGTATTTACTTTCTGCATATTTCTCACGAACATGATGCAATAGTTCATTGTTTGCTTTACTTGGTTTTAAATTATTCCTGTACTGTTTGCTAATAGACGTCAGAGCTATTCTAATGCAATTTTATCTTTAGTACTACCGTTATTGTTATCTACTTGTCCGTAATATAACATAAACAGAACATTCATTACTATTATATACTTCAATTTTATATTCAACTAGTTTTTAGCAGCGAAGTCGGCCGCATTGTTCTTTTTACGGATCTCTATTCACTAAAGTTTAGGGATTTGATCAAAACACTAACTTACTTGAGGGAAATGACCCAACGGAGTTGTTATTGTAACATATGCAGTGATTTGACTAAATCCCTTAGGGATTTGATAAAATCCCTAACTGTACCATTTCCTTGCGAAATATTGATATATATATATTTTTTAAGAATCCAGAATGTTCTTGATCATAAGCATAGCACTCAGGGATAACTTAGCTTCCTATTTACGAAATAATTTTCAGAATCGGACTAGCAGTTCTGGAGATTTGCGAGTGCGAACAAAAAAAACAAACTTCATTCTTGGTTCATTTTTGGTTCTGTATCGTCATGTCTAGACTATTCAAATGTATTCACCAATCCATAAACTAAAACATTTGATCTATCTATCTCCATATAAAAACCATTAAGATACTCAAATCAATTGCTCGATATCATCCAGTTTATTCCGAAACGTTTTTCCGTTGCAAAATCAGCTCAAATGCTTACTTTTAGATTTCATTTTTGAAAAAGGCCTGTTGAAAAATGTGGAAAGCTTAAATCGTCGATTTGTTCTGAACAAGACCCGTATCAATTAATTAAATTAGTCCGTTGAGGCGGATCGTCGGCAAGTCACCAGTCTTCTCGAAACGAGACGCTTGAAGCGTTGTGATGATATTAATTTTGCTCTTTTCAACGCAGTGTATAGATTTTCTTTTTGCTTTGTCTGTATGTCTTTTGATATTTATTGATGTGAACAATTAAAGCCGCGGGTCCGACCGGCTGTTGGCGTGGCGACGCATTGTCTCGCCAAAAGTCGCCACGCCACTTTTAATTTTTGTATTAAATGAATATTTTAAAAGAGAAAAATATACATTTTTTACTAGCTTTTGCCCGCGACTTCGTCCGCTTGAATGTCGGTTATCGCGGATGAAGCCTAAATCGCTGATTAAAAATTAGCCTATGTCCTTCCCCAGGGTTAAAGCTGTCTTCATACAAAATTTCATCAAAATCCGTTCAGTCGTTTCATTGTGAAAGCGTAACAGACAGAGTTACTTTCGCATTTACAATATTAGTATGGATAATGTAAATTCTTAACACTGCTTACAGGACGCTGTTACGTCTGCCGCGCTTGCTGCAACAATGTTTGCTGAGTCGCGCACAGACGGCTTTGATGCCACCTGGCGCAAAAAGACAGCCTCACTGCTAAGCAGATTGCGTGGGAGCAGTAACAGCATCCTAATCTAATAGACAATAAGTTGGACAACTCAGCTTCACCCAGAGGACTCTCTCTCTTACTTATTAGGTACTAACAAAGTTTTTAATTTCATACTCACAATATAAATGAAATGGATCAATGGCTATCTGAATAAAGAATATTATTATTATTATAAACCATCTTTTCATGCATATCTTAACATACTCGTAGTATAAAACAAAGTCGCTCCCGCCGTCTGTACGCTCACGTAATTTTGTTCAAGTTTGAGTGAGAATCGGTATTCTTGTAATCATTGAACTGCGCGTAAGTTGCGCGTTAACTACACGTCAACTGTACGTCAAAGTCAAAGTCAAAGCATTTATTTCAATTAAACCATTTACAGGCACTTTTGAATTGTCAAGGAGTCGGTCAGTTAGTCAGAGAGTTGAAGCTAGTTGCTCGTTCCAAAACGTAGGTAGGTCTCTATGGAGAAGAACGAGCAAGAAACTCCACGGACACTCTTTTAAATCAAGTTTTTACAAAGTTTGGTTACATTCTTGTTGCTTCTATATGTGAAAACGATGAAGGTAATCTAACAATACAAAACACAAAAAAGAAGCAAGATAAAGTGGCATCTAATTCATGGCAGATAAGAGCTGACCAATCTCCACTGACAGCGCCCGTTCACGAACATGACGCGTGAATCAGCACCATTTAGCTCAACCATTTTGAAGGGAGCCGAATGATCCAACACACGCGCCACCATCAGCGAGACATTTGAGCGAGCATGACAATACTCCCAACCGCCATGTTAATTTTTGTCAAACATAAAGGTATTAATATACATGGCTCCATGGTATTCACATTTACAAAATTGAAATAATGCTGCTAAATTATACAAAACTAAGGTTTCCAATGTATATTATTTTATCATATGAAGTGTGATAAGTTAATAATTTAAAAATATCTATATATAATAATAACGATACTCGTTACTCATGTCAATAGAAAAAGGGGTAGGAAACATCCTTTTCTTCCAATTTGGAAATTCCCTAAACTGGCTGTGGAGCAGGACCAGCATTCAGCCAAGCATCTTTATCATTGATGTAATCTTCTAACTTATAATATGCTTGTCTACATAGTGTGCGCTTAATACATGTTTTAAATTGTTTTTCATTCAATTGTAGAATATCAAGTGGTATTTTATTATAGCATTTTACACAGTACCCCATAAAAGAAGTATGTACTTTTGACAATCTGAAGCTTGGCTGATCTAATTTGTTCCTATTTCTAGTATAAACATTATGTCTGTCACCTATTTTATTAAAAAGATGAAGATTTTTTCGAACATGCATAATGTTCCACGTTCCAACGACCACCAAACTATGCCAAACTTACTTATGGTGTAGCAGTACAGATTTTAGTTCTTTTTAACCGTCATTTTGAGACGTCAAACGAATAGTAGAATACCGATCATGTTGCGTTCCGAAACACGCACCAAAGACGCGCAACAATAGAATGCCGTTATTGCGCTCGCGTAACGCGAACTTGACGCGAGCGTGTCTGACAGCGGTAGAGAATGCGAAAAGAGTTGTTTTGACCGAAACTAAACTGCAACTGCACTGCAACAGCACTTCTTTAGTTACGTGAATTAGCCCACAGATCTTTTAAACTACGCAACGGATTTTAATGCAGTTTACATCAATACGTAGGTAGAGTGATTCAAGAGGAATGTTTATACGTATAGTTTGCATCCGTGCGAAGCCGGGGCGTGTCGCTAGTTTTCTATCTGCCAGCGCGACGGCAAAATTTTTTTCTTTAATTATTTTTATATTTTCCTTCCATACATTAACAGTGATAAGAACTACAATTAGTTTAATTAAAAATAGTAGGTACACTATTTTTTAATATTACAAAGGAAGTTCCTGTTACTCTTAAAAACAATGTAACACGTGAGTCACTCATGTTTCTTGTACTTAATAAGAAATAATGTTTCATGGTAAACATGAATAGGGCCGCCATATTATCACTAGATGACGTTTCTGTGTATTTTACAGCAACACATTAATTGTTCGAGGAACCAACAGCGGTCACAAATTCTAAAGGAGCTGTGGACTATATTAATGAAAGGGTTTCGCGGGAAATGTTTCAATTAATTTAAATAGTAATGCACTCATTGGTTGGAGAGGTTCGATTTTGATCAGCGCTTGAGTTCGGAAATCGAATTAACACGTTAAAATATTTACCATCTTCTTATCAACCTGATCCAATATTTCAAATAGGTACATAGGTACTTTAGTTTCAAAATATCTCCTTGCTGCGATCAGTCGGTCTGTTTTGAAGAAATCTAGCTGTGTGAATTAAGGTTAAGATGAGCTGTCCATCCCACCTGACCCCATCACACCATCACATCACCACACACACCATACCACCACAACCACTCTATCACTCGAGATGACTGAGGGAGGTTTTTACAGAATAGCAACACTGATATATAGGCAGACACTTCACACGACTAAATATGACGAACAGCTTTGCCTTGCGGAGACAAAGACATTTAAAAACAAAGCCAATAAATTAATCGTAAACTTTTTACTATTCAAAGTGCATAACCGATAATAAAACTATTCACGGATTACTATTAACGTGCATTGAATACCATTAAGCCAAGTCATATAGTGAACCACTTTCCGAATGTATTGATGAATAATTCATGAAACAAAAGGTTTATTTGATTAAACGCGCCGCTCGCGCCTGCTATGAAAAATTGAATAATCCCTCCATGATAACGAAATTGATTGAATTCTACAATTTATTTTGGGATGTTGTTAGGTAAGGTAAATAACATTCGCATTTGAACATAAGCCATAGAGCAGTGTAAAATTATAGAGGTGTAAGCTATAGGGCTATAGGGGTGTAAGCTTAGAGCGTCTGGTCATTCAGGGAAAGGTAGATGGTACGAGACCACGTGGTCGATCGCCTACCCTATGGACAGACTTCATCAAATCTGCCACCAAGCTCCCTGTGACAGAATTTGCTCTTAATACAGGCAACAGAGACCGGTGACCACGACCACTCTGTCAAGAGTGAACGACCGAGAAGAAGAAGCTATAGGGATAGCTTTACAAAAACGGAGGTTCACAGTAATGTAAAGTCCAGTCCGTCACACGTCCGTTCGCCACTCTACGACTAAGCAAGTGCCCTTGCATGTCTAGCATTATTCGTTAGTCATCCTTAATCATCGGTTGTCGGCTTACACACGACCATTCGACAACACGCTCCTTAAAAAAGTACAATAAGGTCGACGTATCGCCGATTAGCTGCGCAGTAGACGATTTCGTTCCTAAAAGTTACATTGCGCAGCCAAACAGCTAACTTCAGGACCGCCAAGAAACCTTGACCGTACTGTAGCCTGGTTATACACTCGGCGTCACAAAAATCGCACCTTTTCGAAAATAAGTTTAAAACATGTCCCGCCAGTAACGAATACATTAAACCCAATTAATATTGGTATCAATTAAAAGTATGTTTAACGACCTTTAAATTAACAACAGTTAGAATTCCTAAACACAACAGATCTCATTAGCACGTAACGTTAAAAAAAATGTTGTCAAAATACGCATTACAACGGCCACTAATTGCACCTCCCTACAAGGGTATAAAACGGGCGACCCGGGTTAAATGTGGGTCATTCGCTATTCAACCTTTGAAGTGAACACACGTGAACAGCTACAGCAAGAAAAATACCCCAGAAGATGGATACCACTGCAGATGAAGCCGCTCAAGTCATTGCACTACTGCAATCAGGGATGCGGCAATGTGATGTTGCTCGGCAACTGAACTTGAGTCGTTTTGCCGTTCGACGAGTGTTCCAACGTTTCCAAGAGACTGGTGGCTATATCCGAAGACGTGGATCTGGAAGACAACGGTGCACATCCGAAAGAGACGATCGCTTCATTGTTTCGACGTCTTTACGTAATCGGTTCTCCAATGCTGTTGAGCTGCAACAACAACTGCGATCAGCTCGCAGAACTTCTGTAAGCGTCTCCACGATTAGAAGAAGAATGCGGGAGAAGAAAATTGCAGCTCATAGGGCTGCTACAGGGCCCAAATTGACTGCACAGCATAGGAGAGACCGGTTGCAATTTGCCCGTGACCATGTGGATTGGACAATAGACCAATGGAGGGCTGTGCTCTTCTCGGATGAGACGAGGGTGTGTCTTTTCTGCAACGACAGGCGTCGAAGAGTGTATAGGAGGCAAGGGGAACGATTCGCACAAGCCTGTATTCAAGAGACAGTGGAATACGGGGGTGGCTCGTGCATGTTCTGGGGCGGCATGTCAATCGACGGTAAAACGAACCTTGTGTGTGTTTCTCGGACTGGAAGTGCTCGCGGGCAAGGGTCGCTGACTGCTGCTCGGTACATAACAGAGATCTTAGAGGAGCAGGTTGTCCCTTATGCGGGTTTTGTTGGCAGTGGGTTCACGTTAATGCACGATAACGCCCGTTGTCACACCGCTTTAATTGTAAGAGACTACCTGCAAGAAGTTGGCATCCCTGTTATGCGCTGGCCGGCGCGAAGTCCAGACCTGAACCCTATTGAGCACCTTTGGGATGAACTGAAACGGCGAGTACGGGCACGAAATCCTGCCCCTACCACTCTCCAAGACCTTCAAGATGCCGTCGTTGCAGAATGGGACAACATTCCACAAGAGACTGTTGTCACATTAATAAGGTCCATGAGAGAACGCATGGAAGCAGTCATCAGGGCTAGGGGGGGTAACACTAGGTTTTAAGTTAGTTTTAAGGACTTTGTTGTAATTTTTGCTGATAAAATAAAATTTAACTTTTTAATCATTTGCATTAGCTTGCTTTTTTTTATTCCCTGGTAAACAAAAAACCAAATCCATTGATTTATTCTGAAATTTAAATAAATTGCCTTTCCAATTATACCTTATAGTCATATGTATACCATTGATTAATAGGGTTAAAATGACTTTGAAGGGAATTCTTAAAGAGGTGCGATTTTTGTGACGCCGAGTGTATTTTGATCAACAAGTAACTTACATTTATAGATTGAGAAAAACGGATTAACTCACTGTGTTGCCGGGTTCGATGCCATCAATCGACATCGATCGACGTTGATCGATTGGTGTGGTAGCTTTGGCTGATCGACGGATACCGTTCCACTAACTAATCGATCGAGTGCCGGTCGATGGCATCGGTCGACGTCGATCGATGGCATCGCTCGGCGTCGATCGATTAACCCCAGCTATAATCCATCAGTAATAATAATCAAGCAGCTCGATCGACGTCGACTAATAAATTCTACCATCGATCGATACCGTTGCTCGACGATCGATCGTTTGGTGTAGTAGAAACTATCGATCGACGTCGACTAATCCATTCTACCATCGATCGAAACCGTCGATCGACAATCGATCGATTGGTCTGGTAACATCCTAATAATACTCACGTTTCGTTTAATGATAAAATAAAGTAATTTGCTATTTCTAAATTAGCCTAGCCTTATCCAAACTACGTTGTGGTCGGCGTCCAGTCTAACCGGAAAGACAAAACTAAGTAATTATGCAAGACGAAATTTCCTAAATAGGATAACGGCACTAGATTTGTGGTTAGTCAGTTTGCCATCAAATACGTAAAGGACAATGCCAGAAACTCTATACAACTTTGCCCCACTCAATAAAGTCATGTGCAATATGTAGCATCTTACTGTTTATTTATTGCTGATAACTAAACATTAGTCTTAGTGACTGTAGAACTTGCGGTTTCCGTTTAAATCTAAAAACAATAATGACATTGATTATAGGTTAAATTGTATTTTAGGTAAAATGAGTTCGTATTTTGTGGGAAGGTATTTCGTAATCCGCAAGTTCTAAAGAAAAACAATTTAGTATAGAAAGGTTCTATATTCATTACAATTATTTTCATTAATTTACTTTTCTGTACATGGGTTACTTGTTCTGTACATGTGTGGGGCAGGATCTGGCATTGTCATTTCAAAATGATAACGAGTTTTTAAATCTCGTTCAAGATTTTGAATTACGTGTCATTTTCAAATTTATTTGCAAGTTTAATTGCTTCATCATCTGCCTAGCCTTTTCCCAACTATATAGAGGTCGGCTTCTAGTCTTACTGTACAATACGGTCAACGTATCTTGGCGCGTCTGAAGTTAGCTGTTTGGCTGCGCAATGGAACTTTTAGGAACGAAATTGTCTACTGCGCAGCTAATCGGCTAACTTCAGACGCGCCAAGATACGTTGACCGTACTGTAATACCGGATGTAGCTGAATACCAGTGTTTTAAATGAAGCGACCTCCAAAATCCAGTTATTGAGTAACACGATACCCCTTGATAAGACTGGTTGTCAGACTTTCTGTCTTCTTACTACCCACAAACAAAATTATGTGGGGACACATGGCCATCAGACCCCAAACTAGGGAGACCCTATACTATGGGTCAGACAGCTGATATACATACACAACTATATTTTAAATACATACATATATAGATAAACAACACCCAGACACAAGGCAAACACAAGTGCTCATCACACAAATATTTACCTTGGGGCGGGAATCGAACCCGCAACACGCTGCGCAGCAGTCGATCGCTCAGCCACTGCGCCAACCGTGTCGTCTATACGACTGATCGATCCGTATGGCTTTGACCAAAATTTTACTAGACTACTTTTGTATAGAGGGCGTTGTACGGATTGTCCTATTAATAATATCCACTACCAACTGGAATGTGGAGAAAAATCACCTATCCTTGTTCGGTACATCTGAATTACATGACCATTGACCCTATTACTTTTATATACTTAAAAAATTTAGGCGTTGCAAAACGTATCTAATCACCGGCACTTCATAATTAATGTAGCAATTAAAGGATCCGTCTTGAAAATTACTAAATCGATGGAAACTCGGTTAGACATAAATCAGTTAGAGAAATCTCCAATGGTTTACCAACTTAGTTTTTGTCTGTGACTTCGTCCGCGTGAAGGCCCTGTCAGAATACCAGCGCTGCGACATTTCATGTCGTAGCATTGTGCTGAGACAGGAGCCTTTTTGGTCTCGTACAGGTTAAATAAGTCTTTTTTTTTTATGTGGTATCATTTGTTTATGTTTCGGTTTACCTGTACGAGGTTTCAAATAAACAATTTTTCTTTCTTTCTTTCTTTTTCTTTCAAATGTCGATTATCGCGGATGCAGACGAAGTCGCGGAATAAAATTAAAAGTAGCCTATATAGTATCTAGTGGTTTAAGCTTAGTTTTTAGTATTTTAGCCGTGAATGCGTAAGGGTGTTACCAGACCAATCGATAGACCGTCGATCGATGGTAGAATGGATTACTCGACGTCGATCGAGCTGCTTGATTAGCCGCACCGCGCGCCGTCCGCTCCCCATTATCACCTGCTGCCCGCCCGCGTCCCGCGCGCTAACTACCTGTGTGTCTATTCTGTTACAATCTCCCTCGGTGAACACCTAGGTGAAGTGAGCTGTCACCCGTCCGTCTGCTTTGTCAATCCCTAGCATCGGGCCTGATGACAGCTCACTTCACCTAGGTGTTCACCAAAGGAGATTGTAACAGAATCGCACTACTGGCCTTTGTGTTTATGTGTCTTCTGCGTTTCGTCTCCGTAATAATAGTACGAGCAACATCTAACTGGCCAACGCGTTCTCTTGTAAATACATTTCGAAAGAAACTGATGGAATATAGCCGGGGTTAATCGGCCAACGTCGACCAATGCCATCGATCGGCAATCGATCGATTGGTTAGTCGAACGGTATCCGTCGATCAGCTAAAGCCACTACACCAATCGATCGACATCGATCAACGTTGATCGATTGGTGTAGTGGCTTTAGCTGATCGACGGATACCCTAACAAAGAGACATACTCACTTTCTTATTTATTATATTACTAGCTTCGCTCGCGTTAATTTAGAATTTGACAATCAATGCAGGTTGTACTCGGCTTGTAACAATATAATTCAACTAGCTTCTGCCCGCGGCTACGCCCGCGTGAAAAGAACGATTATCCCAAGGGAACATATTACCGGGATAAAAAGTATCCTATATGTTAATCCAGGAAATGCACTATCTATGTGCCAATTTTCATGCAAATCTGTTCAACGGTTTGCGCGTGATTGAGTAACAAACATCCAAACATCTTCACAAACTTTCGCATTTATAATATTACTAGGATTATGATTTGAAAGACACGTGACGCCATTTATTATCATAAGAACGTTATTGTTGTTTTTATCGGGATCAGTACTTTTTTTCGGGATGAAAAGTACTCTATGTCCATTTCAGTACCTACACCTGACAATGTATATGCAAAATTCCAGAATTATCGATTCAGTGGTTTAGGCGCAAAAAGTTAACAAACAAACAAACTTGCTATCGCACATATTATATTAGTTAGGAAGTATATGGATACATAGATGACCATGATATACGCACTGTAGTTTCATTATCAATTCAGAACTTAGGCTTACTTACGAGTTACGACCCAGTTTAGAATAGACACAGAGGTACTGTGACACAAGTAACATAACACATGGTTTTGTGTTTAAGTGAGAAGGACGACTACCTAAGGGTACGGTCCCATTGAGAGCTAATAACCAGAAGCTAGGAGCCATTTTGTAGTCAAAGTCAAGGTCAATGAATTTATATCACCACGCAAGAGCAAGCGAGCAAGCAATCGTGGTGATCAATGCTCGTGCCTTCTCTGTACAGTAATAGGCTGGTATTATTTTTTTTTTAAACCATTTACAAGCACTTCTGAATTGTCAAGGAGTCAATCAGTCACAAAGTCAAAGCTAGTTACCAGTTCCAAAACGTAGGATAAGTCTTTAGGGAAAATAACGAGCAAGAAACTCCACGGACTCTCTATTTTATCAAGTACTAGCTGACCCGACAGACGTTGTCCTGTTCTTATCTACCTACTTACCTGCCTATTTACCTACCGTATACCTACCCTACACCTATCCTACACCTACCCTACACCTACCCTACACTTACCCTACACTACACCTACCCTACACCTACCCTACACCTACCGTACACCTACCCTACACCTACCCTACACCTACCCTACACCTACCCTACAAAAGTTTTTTTTTTTTTTTCTCTCCGTAAGAACCATCTTCGTACTTCAAGGAATATTATAAAAAAAGAATTATCCAATTTGGTCAAGCGGTTCGCAAGTTATGCGCTTACCAACACATTTAGCGATTCATTTTTATATATAAGAAGAAGAAGATTAAAAAAAACCTAGTTACATTTTTCTAGTTGCTAGCTATAGTTCAAGAAAAGACAAATTCCAATTTGATCTGCAAGGTTAGATAGAAATGGCAATATAATTGTATGCCAGTTTTCGGGCATATTAACTACTAAAATTTCAGCTCTGCTACTCGACTAGTGTAGTAGCGTCAATAGTTTTAGGTGTACGTACACAATCGTTAGATACTAGTTTGCTAGCTCACTAATTTATAACTTACCAATATGATCGCGTCAGCTCTCTTTCTTATATCATTTCTTGGCTCACCAAAGAATGAGACCGCCATTGGCTAATAGTTTATTAGCCAACTATCTAATAGCTACTATACTGTACTATACAATACTTAATAGGGGCAAAGGGACCGCGCCCTAACCATAAGACATTAGGGTTATTCAATGAACAGAACTGTCTTTTGAAGCGTAAATATATTTTGAAGTCTTAGCAAATAAGGTGTTACAAATTTTCAGAACCTCTCTAGTACCTCTAATGGCCTCTTTTGCGAAATCTTGGGTTCAAAGGAAAGTCAACCGTTAAGACGGGATTAAGATAATTCGCAAATGTTAGGATAAAAAGCATGGATGAAGCTTTTTTTAGATCAGAAATATCGGACTTGTGGGTTTAAGAAATAAGTGCGTTTTAATCGAATGGAGAGTTTCGTATAAATTGGAACCACTGTAAGGAGTATCGTTAATGGAAACTTATTAGTACCTTTAGAACTGCGTTAAATCTAGCAAAAAACAGTTGGCAAGTTAATGTAGAGGTTGAGAGAAAAATGATATCCAAGTTTGAAGATAATTACAATCTACAACGCATCTCTTTTTTTACTTATAGTTTTGATAAAGTTATCAATCTGTAAAAGAATAATTTTCTGAGCAAAAAAAAACTTTCTTTATTGGCCTTGCATAGTGTTGGACGCCCTGCGGCGATGAACCGAGGATTTGAAGAAGGTGGGTGGCAGCGGACGGATGCTGGCTATCCAAGACCGGGTCGGTTGGTGATCTATGGGAAGATCTATCATGTTTTACGAATATCGTGTTTTGCAAATGTGGTCATTTACGAATGTGGTCTTTTGAGAAAATGATATTCAGCGACGGAGGGGTCTAGGTCTATGTCTAGACATAGACATATTTGGAAGAAGAAAACACGCTGCGAAGGCGAAACCTAACAAAAGATAATGCTTAAAAAAGTCATATTGTTTCTTTCATAAAAAGACTTTCTAAAAACCAAAATTTCCAAACATTACTACATGCTCCAGGTCTCTCTGGGAGAGGCCTACGTTCAGCAATGGACGGCAATAGGCTGCTATGATGATGATGAGTTGTCAAGCAATGTTGTTACTGTTTAAACTAAACCTTATGACCAAGACTTGCCTTGAAAAGTAGAAGCTAATTAAGTAGCTAATAAAAATGATGCAAATACCGTTTTCATCTCGGATTTTTCAAATTTACCAATAAATTTATTATAAGTTACTAACCCTATTTCTCCACTAAACATCCATGACAGAAGTAGAATTTGACAATTCCGGGCAATTGAAGTCGATGAAACAATGATAGCAACGGAGAATATGGTTCTAGATTGAAAGTAACAAGCCATCAATAAATACATGTACAGAGATACAAACAATCTGTGAAATGGCCGTTTTTGAAACGATTTTTGTTTTAATTATAAATATTGCAATAAGTTATTTATAATATACATAAATAAGAATTGTTGTATTCTAAATTTTACTGTTAAAAAAATATTTTTAATAAAATTCTATGTCGCTGTGCCCTACCATAAAGTATAACTGTTATCAAACACATCAAGGAATGCAAATTAATTAAATGAGTACGGATTCAACGAATCTGGCGAGAATCGTATGCGCTGCTTCCAAAACTCTCAAAGTTTAGTCGAACAAATTAAATAAAAGATAGTATTCTTTAACTTAACAAAAAGGCGTATACTAAAAGATATAGATAATAAAATTGTCTGTAAGATAGTAAAAGTTTCGTTTAAATATTCCTGGTAGATTTTGTGTGATTATCAATGTTTTGTCCGCGTCAGACACAACTTCACGATTTAATTAAACTATTTAATATGAACTTAATCTAAAATATTTACATACTAAATGATTAAGAGAATGTTCTAGTTTAACATTTTTTTTTTTTTTCAAATCATTTACACTACCTTTTTTGACGCGATTGTTATTTTAAAATCTGCAAAAGTCGCTTGTTAGCGCCATAAGCTTTCAACACCTAATACCATTTTCAAAAAATAGTCGATCACAGACAACAGCTGGACATTTTTATTTTTATTTTTTGCTCGCAGACGGTCCATTTAAGCTTCGTAGGTTATTTTAGTTGACGTCACTACGTCGATGCGACGCATGAGCTCGTAGCAGTGAGCCCATTCCGATTGAAGCTCGATGCCAATAAAAATATACAGTGTCATTAATCAGGATGTTTTCGTTTTTAAGTATTATTCATAATTTTTTCCTGTTTTTGTTTTTATATTATTATTATTATTCATTGTAATAACTATGGATTTTGATATTAGTGCCAATAAAAAAATTGTAGCTTTTATTTTAATATTGTCCTCCCCTCCACTGCTTGTTTCGTACACAATTCCATTGTTTGTTAGAGGATTTCGTGGAGGGGGATGCAATTTTAAATTGAAACATCTCTGCCTGAATAAATAAACAAGATAAAATTAGGCTTTGACCTGAAACACTGAAAAGTATTGCATCGTATTATTTTGTGTCTATTAAACATGATATAACAATTTAAGTGTTAGGTAACTAATCGACTTTTATTGCTGACCGTGTCTGCATGATTTTTATTTTCCGATTGTCCATTGCTTATCTTAAAATTTTGAAGATGAATTAAACTGTACTTAATTCATGTAATAGACCGTTATAATATCTCACCATATACTTACAATAAGCGTTTATATACCGCATTTAATGGTATATACCGTTAAAGGGTTCGTACCTTTGCAGACACCTTCGTAACCCTTTAATCGCCACCTTATTCCAGAGCCTTCGCCCCATAAGGGAACGCATGACATTGCGTTTACTAATGCTCATATAACGAGCTAACAGTTTTAGGATTCAGTTAGCGTGTAACCCCCCTCCCCGCCTCCATGGGTTGTGCCCGAATATTACATTAAGCGATTTCTGACATCCGTTGTTGGTGCAACTGCACACACGCGAATCGCTCGTTGTGTAGTACACAAAAATTCTAACAGGATTTGAAGGACTTCCGTTTTATCCCCTTTCAAATCCATGTATTGATGCGATGTCAATGTGTGCGTGCTATTAATATTTCATGATTGAAGTAAGTATGCAAGGCGCGGTGCATGGCTTCCTATTTGTTTGTGCTGTCAACACCGACGTATTTGGGCAGCTCGTCTTCAGCCACGGGAAGCGTTGATTCAATGCACTCTCACATCCGGGCAGGGTTATAGCATTGTCTACTATTGGTTTACTTAAAACTTCCTGTTTAAATTCTTGATGGATTCCAATGGGACATACAGGCTGCCGCTGGCGATTTTGTCATACTTGAAGAGGGTGATGATACTACCCGTCATAAACCACTTTCCCTATGATATTAAAATCATTTTATACTGGAACTTTATATTTTCACAACTTTAGCAATAGTGACACGTGACAGCTGCAATAGGGTATTTTACAAAAAAAAACTAATAAGTCCGTCAGTTAGATTATCGAAAAATATTGGACACGTATTTTTTGTGTTATCAAATCAATAAAAACTGACGAAGATAAAACGCATCAAAGATCATGAGTGGGGGTTTGTGACGTCACTTCGCCAGTAAAAGTGTACTGACATAGTGATGTCAAACGAGTTTTCGACGCACTGTATCGACTTAATTTTTTGTTTACGTAAAAAAACACGCGTCCAATATTTTTTGGAAATCTAGCTGACGGACTAATTCGTTTTTTTTGGTAAAATACCCCATTGAGGTATTCTCAAAAGTAATACAGCAGCACGTGGCACGTGCTCAGCATCTCTTTAAAACCGAACACAAACATGTATGCTTTAGGACTCCTTAGTTACTATGTCGAATACGGATTTCATTGGACGAGTTGATTAATATGACGGGTAGAATTACCCCCTTGAAGGATGCAGGTGACTAACTCACCAGTCTGTATTATGAAGTTCGGATTCGTGATTAATCGTTTTCTTAAAGTAAGAACCGTGTGTACTAATATATGGTATGGTATGCCTCATCTTTCATGTGGTTGAGTCTCGCTCACCGCGTCCAAATTGCTGATATTAATTATTCATCAAACATGCCAGATAAAGCTTAATGTGGAGAGCCGTCTGCTTTTGATAAATTACTTAAGAGTTTGAGAGATTTTCAGGCTGAAACTTTATGAAAAGCCATGTATATGTTCGTAGCGTTAGCGTCATGTATTAAGGTTGTGTCTTCTAAATCAAATAGACATAGAAAGAGCAGGCGCGGGTCTAGAGCTCAAAAAAGGTTGTGGTCACCACATACTTATTTGAGGGCAGAAGTTCGACAAAGTACGAGTCGGACTATGGACGCACGGTAATCATTGCATCCCTAAAAAGGAGACTTTAACAAAGTGTGTGTTGGTTCGACCGAGACTATGTACAGTACGCAAAGGAGATAAGTATCCATGTCGTCGGGAATAGTTGAAGATTTCTTAGAAACCAATGCGGGCTTTCAAATGAAATTTTATTAAATCATTGAACAGTTTATTCTCTATAAATTGTATTTTATTTTATTCATAAAAACCTATCGGTTCCTAAGTAAACTTCAACTGTTTCCGGCGACATGGATACTTATCTCCTTTGCGTACTGTACATTGTACCTGCGGCGGGCAAAGCTGTGGGGCGAACAGTTACTGTAGTAAATTAACAATTAACTTTAAAAAATTACAAAGGTTGTCAGGAGAAAAATGTTGAAGGTCAAACCTCCACTGCTTATGAACCTATACGGTGTCATACACTAGAGATGTATAACCTGGAATAACACATTCTTTTTCGTGAAAATTAGGGTTGTGGGCATGCCCACCGTGCCCACAACGGTGGATCCGTGCTTGAGAAGGAGTAAAATCAAGTAGTGACACAATTAAAATAATTTACAATACGGTCAACGTAACTTGGCGCGTCTGAAGTTAGCTGTTTGGCTGCGCAATGGAACTTTTAGGAACGAAATTGTCTACTGCGCAGCTAATCGGCTAACTTCAGACGCGCCAAGTTACGTTGACCGTACTGTAGGTAACATGATTTCAAATTAATACTTACATCATCTACCTAGCCTTTCCCTAACTATGTTGGGATCAGCTTCCAGGATAACCGGATGCAGCTGAATACCAGTGTTTTACATGGATCGAATGCCTACCTGACCTTCACAACCGAGTAACTGGGAACACGAAACGATCTGGTAAGACTGGTTTCAAATTAATACGTAATTCAAAATCTCCTAGGACATTTGAAAATCATCATTATGCCCTTATAAATGTAGAAAATTGATTACGAGTTTAATTACTTTTCTAGATAACGTTTGTGTAAATGCTCGATGTCAGGAAAGTCCCTTAAAATATTTTAAATGCTATCTCTAAAAATTGCAACAATACTCAATCCAAACAACGAAATATTCCCACCAAGACCAATGACGTATTATAAATAGACGCGTTATACACGAACATTAGTGCGCTTTAAAACGGCGCAAAATTTTATATCTACATACCAGTAGGCACATACAATTATATAGTGCAAAGAAAAGGACATAAGCATACAGCGTACACCTGTTAGAAAAAGATAAACATACAAATTTTGTTACGTCAGTAATGTGTGAATTACGAGCGATACTGACGTATAGCCGCGACACTGGGTGGTACGGGACTAAGTGAAACCCCGGCAATTGCCTTGCTTTAATATTGCCATTATTGAGCGCGGGTAACGCATCTAAGTGTATTATATCATTGACCAAGACAGTAAATTCTAATTACTGCAACCAACTGTAACAGCGCAACCCAACACATCGTCAAAACGTTGCAACGGTACACCGCGCAATCGTGATAATGCGATTACTTAAGCAATTATATGCGCGCGCGCTCATGATTGATCACCCGGATCGGCGCGAGAGATGCTAATTACAAAAGCATGTTAACGTTGACGCCTTCGTTAAAGTTTTTAAAACGTTTGTGTGTTTTTGTTTTGTGGTACTCCTAAACGAGCGATACTTTTACTGCGAAGTACTTGCAACATTTACTAGTGTGGCCCGGTAATGCTCAAAATATTGCTGGCGATGGATTACAACCACACGTTGCAGGGAAAATTATGATCCGCGTCGGCTAAAATCAAAAGTGTTGCAATAATACTTGCAGGAGTGGACGAGTGACACTGAAAGTAGTGCCGAATATTTTAAAATACACACCCTGTGTTACTTAAACGTGAGCTTCAATTACTTAGGTCCACTTGCGGCAATAGCTTGAGTTAAGTAGTTGCTTTCCCGAGGTTAAATTACAAAATGTCATAGTACTACATTTATGTAATTTAGGATTTGTTCTACCAAAACGAACCAACACAAGTTAACAATCTTTTCCATTTTTAACCCACTTCAAAAAATGGCGGAGGTTCTTAATTCTACCCGTATTTTGTTTGAACACGTATAACTTTTTACAGTGTAGTACAAATGTAGTCCGATTTCGTTGATTCTTTATTTAATGGATAGTGTATAGTATACCTCAAAGTTGGTCTTACATGAATTTCATGAAAATACCTCTAAATGTGACAAATTAAGGAATTATGTACTTAATTTGTTAAGTGTTTACGATAACCCCTAACCCGCATGAAACGAAATTGATAACCTAAAGGCGGTAAACGGACCATTTTTTTCTTGGGAAGATATGTGTGTCTGCAATACATTTGTTTATTTAGATTTCATGCAAAAAGGTATGAAGACGGACTTAATACCTTGCCATTCTCTACCAGTCAACCAGGGGTGGTGAAGATATAACATGGCATGTGCATAGTTAATAAGCAACATAGCATAGTTTACTCATTGCCAGCAATGTTTTAAGCATGGCCCGCCGTTACTTAAAGTGTTGCTTAACACGTTGACTGCGGCAAAACACATACGGTTGTGTGGCGGCCGAAGGTACGCTAGTGCGGCAAAACACATACGGTTGTGTGTGGGGAATAAGGACTGCGATGAAAATTTGTCTCTCTTGATTTTTTTAATTCCATGCCCTATATAATAATGATAAAACCTTCACGAAATATTTAAAACATACGGCTGGTACCGCCATCTATTGACTGTTATAGGAACTATACTGGTATTTTATCTAACGAAGACGAGTGTTTCTTTTAGACGATACTGAATAGGATTCTAGTGGGGAATAAGATTTATATGAATGAAAGAATAAAAGAAGAACCAGTCACAAGAAAAATAATAATCGAATTCTCAAACTATCAACTAGCCTATTGCAAAAGAGGTACTTTTGCAATAGGCTAGTTGATAGTTTCAAGTCAAGCATTAAGAAGTTCAGTATTATTAAGTCCCAATGTTGACGTGTTTGAAATATGTATAAATACTAGGTAACAAACCTAGATAAATTTATAATTTTGGTTTAGAACCCTTAGTTTTCATACTTGCCTACATAATCGGGGGGCAATACTATTTACATTTTTAAGTCTTGAGAGAAAAATAACTGATATAATGTATAAGTAATTATTTATTTATTTATATTTAATATAAATCGTGTGAATATTTCTAAAAAATATCCACACAGTCGACGCAAAATCGAAAAACACAACCGTATGTGAGCGCCCGCACAGTCGACGCAAAATTATGAAACACAACCGTATGTGTTTATCCGCACACGCGTAGTAAAACACGCCAAGCGCGTAAACCCGCACTGGCGTAAAGTACGGCCGCACACGCTTGGCGTGTGCGGCCGCACTCTCGTCTCGTTTACGAAAAAGCGTTTCGGCTGTGCGGCCAACACACCAGTTGTGTGGCCAGCCGCACTGGCGATCGGCGTAGCGAATGTTCGCCCGCAGTCAACGGGTTAAGGTATTGATTTCAAGCAAACATAATATTTATGAAGTCCACATAGAACGAAACGAATAAACAAGTTGAACTTAATTACTTTAGTGTCATGTTTGCCGTGTTAATTAGTAATTACCGCCCGAACATTGTTCACAACTTAGTGGTATATTTATGGTACGAGAATTTCGGTTACAGAGGAAAACCATTTTGGAGCCATTATTTTAAAAGCGCTGATATAAAACAGGATATTTAATGTAGGTATTTTTAACGATAACGTATCGTAATAAAGTCGGTATTTACATGGGTGGAATTCCCAAATGCACAACAAACTTGAGTGTTATAAAAATAAAAAGTAGGTACTTACCTACATACATTGTACCTATGTATAACCGCCTTTAATTTACAAACTGATACATTGTCGTTCCAGATAACTTAAACAGTGACATTGTGTTTCCGAAATTGGTCATAAACTCCCACAGAAACAAATAACATATTATTAATAATTCTTCTGAGAATTGCATTAATGCATCACATTGAAACATTGCAAAACAGTAATATTGTTTTCCGTAGAAATAACAAATAAGGTCAAAGGACCTCCGTCAGGAACGAAGTTCCACGCGCATTTTATGCTAACACGCACACACACGTAGATACACTAGAAAAAAGATACACAGAGAGAAAGAGTAAGGCGTGTAACGAGGGGGTATAATATGAGGCAAAATCTTACGTGGCGTTACATTTCTTCGTTCCAATAAATTATTCAGGATACTTCTACAAATTGCAGGGCTCAGAAACCGATTCTTGTTACCAGTAATAAAAAAACACCAAAGGAATAACAAATAGTTACTTGAAGAAGTAGGTACTTAGGTAAGTAGTACCACAAAATAGAGAGATCTACAAATTGCATGACATATTAACAAATTGTAAACAGTAATATTTTTCCCACAAGATTAAGCAGCAGATAAGAAAAATAAAAAACGAAAAACCGCCGCAGTTGCCCGCGCGGCCGCGCGCATTGTCCGCAGGAACGCGACGGGCGGTGTGTCATCCTGTGGAACTCCTTGAAAAAGGTGGCCGTATGCCATCGAAACTAGTCGGACGAACCCGACAACACAGTGAGTTAATCCGTTGTTCTCAATCTATAATGTGTAACAATACTCACGTTTTGTTTAATGAAAAAAAAAAAAAAAATTGAGACATCTAAAAATTGCATGCACACAGAAACAGAATGCTAAAAATATGTAGTAATCTGTCATAATTATGTAGAACGCTACGCCTATCAAACACAACTCAACGAAACAGATAAGTACTTAATTTAGATACATCCAATCCGGTCCAAAGTTTGACTCATCTATGAACAATACATCCTTCCTCTATCCAAATGATTGCCTACGAACAATGCAATAAGGGTAATTAATTTATCACTCCGGTTATCGGAACAGGGACAGTGATGCAGCCACCAACGCACCGCGATAACTGAGAATTATGATAACAAAGTGACTACATATATTTGCAACTGATTGCAACTTAGTTCCCAGGATTGTGTTTAGGGGAAGAGAGGAGTAAATGTGTCACTTTGGTGGAGTAAACGATATTCTATACAATGTGTTTGGTAGAAGTCCTGATACAATGTTTCAGAAATTGGGGGTCTTTGGAAATTCGAAATTATTGATCCTTCTTATAAAAAAATACAGTTACTTATTTTAGCTGATGATGAAATTCAATTGACGTAAATGCACTTTGCAGGTCACACGAAGGGTATTTGCATGTTGTTACAACAACAAACAAAAAAGTTATGACGACTTCCCAGTGAGATTTTGGGTAATTAAAAAATAACTTAATTATCTCGATTGCCGTGACATTTAAGTGAACAATAGGAAATACCCTCCCCCCCCTCCCCAAAACTATGAAGTAAATGTGTCGGTTCTTCTACTAAACACTCTGTATAAAAGTGATAAAAATGTGAAACGGGAGCACAACGACCGATAAAAGGCATTAGGGTAGACTCATTGAACGCGAAATCTTGCAAAACCAAGTTAGAAGCATATAGAATCTACACGGAATTCCGAAGGGAACACATTTTTACATACCCAGTCCCACTAGTACCAGTAATCGCTATACACATTAAGCGCTAAACGTAATTCTGTCAGCTTTAAATAATTTGACAGGGATGCAGCGTCGTTCTAAAGTTTATACAATGTGTCCGGTCATGGACTGGGTACTTATATAACAGCTATTTTAATACACAAACACACTACACCTTTGGGTTCAATTCAAAGGCCAGTAATTTCCAATAATTTGTCGATGTGCATAATTTTTGCTTTTTTTCCGAAATTTAACAGCGGCATGTAAAACACTGGTATTCAGCTGCATCCGGTTAGACTGGAAACTGACCCCAATATAGTTGGGAAAAGGCTAGGCAGATAATAATGATGATGAAGTTAAACAGTGGTACACAGTGCTTAAAAAAACAAAGTGCATAAGGTCGAAATTGATTTAATTTGATTTGCATCTGGGTTCTTTGTATATCTATGGTAAAGCGCTTAGCGCATTAAGCGCTTAGTCTATTTTTATATAAGCGCTAAATGTATTTAGCCTAGCATGGTGCCAGTATTTATGAAAAATAATAAACAAACTGAAATGACACATTGGTAACTCACATTACCAATAAGCTATTAACCTCGATAAGTCTTTTCCATGAAGGGCTTCATCACACCTTTACGAGGTAGTTTGAACCCACGGCCTTTGTAATTATAGGATAATAACAACACTTTAAAATAAATAAAAGTGTTAAAAATGCTTCAAATTAGAGACAGTAAAAACAGGCTTTGAAGATTCTGAACTTACACACATACGCCCAAAGAAAACTAAAAATTTAAAACAGAAAGTTTAATAACTTAGCAAATAAGTAGCATACGCACTAAGTTATACAATTTTAGAAGACTCGCTTTGTTTTTCGATTCTAAACGTGTCAATATTCAGGCGAAAAAAAAAACGTCAAAAGTGACCAAAGACAATAAATTAGCAAGTAGCAAATGCAGCAAGAAATGGGATCAGCGGAATGAGTAAAGAAAAATCCGCACTTTCAAAGTTCCATTAGAGATAATGGCGGGCTACCTAATCAGTTAACTGACAAGCAATTGACTAAATCACATGTGGTTTGGTAATACTTTAGCTGGTGTTAAGTTTCGGTCAAGGCCTAACGTTAAGGTCAAATCCATTGGAATCGTCCAAAAAATTATTAGATACATTAAATTATTTAAAGTTGAAAAGTCATAAAAAATGTATTTTATGATAAACTATTTAGCAACTGTGAAGATTAGGATTATGAGATTAACTTAGCGATGAACAAAATTTAATTTTCGTTTTTTAATGGAAATGTTTGCCCTCAAAATACACTAACGGTACCTCACGATAAATACCGTGGATTCATCGATTCATGGTCAGGATCGTACGAGTATTTCGTTGATTTTTCAAAACATTGAACAAGTCCTGTTGGATTCGAAAGCGTCATGAAAGGCAATAATAATAAATTTGATGACGCATTCCGTCGAGTCAATGGCTCAAGGGAATGGAGACTTGATTGGATTCCCACCCTAACGCCATCACAGGGCTTTAACGACATTGCTGGACCTACAGGCACCCCAACTGCATGCTCTTATTGTACAGTGCACGCAAATTATACTCAGTAATTGCTTATTTATTTTTTTGGCCTATCTGCTTAATAGATTTCTTGTTAGCAATTAAATTCTGTAGTCCGTATAAGAAATTACTATCTTGACTTTATGACTGCTTGAATGTTGATCCTTTTTAAACATCTGTGTTTTTACTTCAGACGACACAACAAATTAATGTTTCTGACAGTGTATAAACTGAAACAATGTTTTATCCGAGACAGATGTAGTTTTGCAAAAAGAGGCATTAACCCAATTCACAGCAGCGGGTCGTTAGTGTCACAGTCTGCGAGTCTGTTATCTCGAGTGCCATCTATGCGGTCACCGAGCTGGTGTACCGTCGAGCACAGCCTTTATATTTTTAGGCAACATTATTATAACACTGCGAAATACCTTAATAAGACCGGAAAGAGAACCTGGGGATTGTCATCCTGTGCTCCTTTTAAGGCGGAAAAAGGGAGCAAAATTAATGATGTTTCCTTTAATATTAACGTATCTCTAAGAGCTTTAGCGAATTAAGAAAATAATGAGGGAAGAATTGGGACCGTAAAATAAATTAGTCCTCAATTCTCCGATAAACCGCAGACATGACGCAACAAAGTTTTCGATACCGTTTCGAATAGCACCATTAAAACGTAGTTAATGTAACCTGAACGCTTTTAAATGGTAATTGATTGATAACCACGCGTCATTTATAATCCTAAATCTGTACAAGAAGCTTAATTGAGTTAGAAGACTAATCTGCCTAATCTCTAGTAATAGAGGATGGAGAGCAATAGCCGTGTGCATCTGGTGGGGGCCCCCTTCCGAAACGTAATCATAATGATTTATGGCACACGAGTTAGCGCGCGCTGCCGAATGACGACTAAATGACAAGTTCCGTTCCGCTCACTATTCTTGGTGGCTTCCTGGATACTCTTCTAGGTTGAGGGCTTCCTGGACTATGCGTTTGCAATGTTTATTGCATAGTTACTGGTAAAGTAGTAGTACGGTAAGTTTGAACGCCGAATTGGCTCTGCCTAGTACCAATCAATCTTCCTTCACCGACGAAGCCGAAAAATCACTAATTAAATATTAATTAGCGGGAAAATGCAATTTTGTGGTGACTGTCCGCGGTTTTGCAAACGGCTTAAACATGCAATATTTTACTACCACTTGAAGAACTTTGCGGGACCCATAAAAGAAATAAGTGACCCTTTATTTCGAAACCCAGACATGTGTGAGTGTTTAAAAGAAAACAGGCAAGCTGATAATGTGTCTATCAAAATGATAACTCTGAATGTTGTTACCATGTAGGATGGAAAATGAGTCCTTTGCCCCCGCAGTCTTGTAATTTATCAGTGTCGTCAGCTCGCCATATGTCCAGTAACGATTGAAGTTTCATAGCATCCGGCCACGTGCACGGACTGTCCACTACTGTGCTTTGGTTGCCAGTATTAAATAACAACTCGAATAGACTTTATTACAGGCAACATCTTAGTTGACTTCCGAAATGAAATTGGTACCATACCAATAGATGTATAAGAAACCATTTAGGAACTTCGGAGAATAGGGACTCCCATTTCTTCAAGGTTTCGCAAGTTGCTACTGGCTATCTACAAAGACGGTCATTTGGTACGGTACCACCACCTGCAATCCCTTAAAGTAACTTGAGTATTCTCAAAGCTATCCTAATGATCGTGGTGAGGAAAACAAAAGTTTAAATGATCCTCATAATTCAACAATACTTTTGAAGAACGGTGTCAAGAAGAAAGCTTATTACAAAAAATGCGATGAAAGGGGAGCAATAGAAGTCCAGGTAGCATTAAACCGGGATTTGCGGTCGAGGTCATTATAAAATCCCAACAACTTTGGCCTGTAATTATGCAAAAGACTTTTCCGTGCCATTACAGATTACGGCTGCAGTTTCATAACGCGTTGGCATTTAGTTCTTACGCAACCGCACTGAAGTGTTCTGAGGTTAAGCGAAACAACTGTTTCACTCCGGAGATTTAAACGGTGTTAAACGCCATTGAATCATGGTGGTTACGGAATTAATCTTTTGATTTATTACTTCAGAAGTCGGTTAGCGCGGTACCGAATTGATATCGCATGCTCGCAAGTAAAATGGGTTTATTGAACTGTTTGTGGAATATCTAACTTTCTAAGTATTAGGGTCCATTACACAAGTTTCTATTCGCTGGGTGCAGCTATCGCGCTTGTCAATTAGGAAAACCTTTTGCTCTACTGTTCAAGATTGCCATTGCGCTCAGTATTTATTGTTTAAGCATCCAATAAAGGTTAATGAGATCGAGGTACGTTGCCAACACCAAGTTTCCCTCCCGACACACTTGCTTAAGTCGTGCATAGCTTTAGCATACTGCATTCAAAGATCACAGAGGCCTACACAAGACATCGCGATGTATTATTTATACTGATTGAAAATATAAAGGCACTAGGTTACCTTTCACGGAAATGTTTTGAGTTGCTATTCTGTGTAGTAGGTGTCTTACTGAATCATAAAAATAACCAATGTCACCAAATCAGATTTCGGGGGAAGTTTGTGCATAAAATATGACGCGACGTAATACTCCCCCGGTAGAACTCACGGGGGGTGACCAGAAGTAATAACTTCACCCTTATTTATACGCTGAGCGGCCTTGGGGTTGTTCCCAATTAAGTCCAACTGGGTATCCCGTAGAAGTTATTTTTAGATTCGTGGCGCAACTGTGATGGTGAAAGCGTTTGTTTTGCTGTCGCGTGGTTCTAATCTAAGAATAGGTTGCCATTCTATTTGTTGTATCGCAAGAAGCGCTTCTAGAGCTGTTTTAGGACTTGTGGAATGGGTGGCAGATAGATACCATTTGTTACCTCGTTACAGTACCCGTACCCAGACTGTTTGAGATTCTGATCTCCACGACACAGGGCATCCTAGTGTGGGATTAATGCTTAAATACTCAAACGCTACTCCATGTTGAGATAAGCCGATGTTTAAGACATATAACTGAACTAGCTGACCCCACAGACGTTGTCCTAGATAGGAACAGGACAACGTCTGTTCAACCCCCAAGGGGGTGAAATAGGGGATAAAAGTTTGGATGAAACTTGAACTTTCTTTTCTTGGATATATTTGTCTTACCTACCTACCTAGGTAGGTATGAAAAATCCTTCCTTAGTGGATGCCTTCGTCATATGAGAAACTAGCAACCCGACCCGGGTTCACATGGGCCTATAGCCTTCCTCGATAAATGGACTATCCAACACAAAAATAATTTTTCAATTCGAACCAGTAGATCCTGAGATTAGCGCGTTCAACCAAACAAACAAACAAACAAACTCTTCAGCTTTATAATATTAGTATAGATACGTGTACGAAATTTCAATTTTCTAGCCTTAAGAGTTTGGCCTGTTGATACATCAGTCAGTCATCTTTTGCCTTTTATATTATATAGATAGATGGATGTAGGAGAGAAATGTTACTTTAGGGATAAGTAAGATGACGACGCAGCGGCGGAACGTCCCGACTGAAGTTCAGAATACGATCCGTCAGACAGATCCGATTACCTACGATCAGCGTGTTATGTTTACCACGAAATTCTTGGAAAAGCTCCCAGTCAGATCATGGCACGTGTCGTTTGGTAAGTTATCGATAAGTTCAGAATTTACAGAATTCTTTAACGTTTAAAAGAAAAAATGCGACCCCGTTTAAGAACGTGGTAAGCTCTGCTTGAGAATCGAGAAGTCCATTCACTAGAAATGTTAAGTGTAAGCCAGGCGCAGGGTGACTCACACCCCCGGTGGTCGACCCGTATTGAGGTCACCGCTGTGGCCTTCCTAGAGACCGCATTGTTCCTTATAATACAACTCTATTCGGTTCTACATTACGTTCGAGTCGAGTACTTACTGAAAGTTATAGGTACCTATAAAATAGTATGGACAGAGAGTTTAATATGCTACATACTTATACTTAAATCTTTTGAGTTATCGTAATAATTAAAGACAGGTGGTCTATCGTATGGATGGACACGACGAGTAACGATACGAAACGTAACTCGGAATGCCTTCTTGGACACTTGCAGTTTCAATGGATGATGCATTCATTGAAACCTTAGGCAATACTCAGGTAGGTACCTACTTTCAATTTGCTTCAGTTGCATATGAATTTAAACTTTTCAATTGATTTCTCATTCATGTTGCAAGGTTTTGTTTAGGTACATGAATCTTCCAAAGATTCTTTAAATTTTCAATAGGATATCGAATTCGGTAATTTTTGAAATTCAAAAATCGGTTTATGTAGTGTAAATGTCAAGAATGACATTAATTAGGTACCGTCACGTGTGGCTCTTAGGCTCGCTATGTAAAACAAGCGGATCGGCAGATTCGTTCGGGCATTTCGGCATTCGGTATTGGTATTCCCGAACCGAATATGCCCTTGTGTGTAGCGACCCTTGCAAAAGCAGATCCTTAGAAGCAACAAAAGAGAAGCAGGTTTGAAATTAATCCTCTGCTAACAGTCAGCACTATCCATATCCGCACAATTAAATAGTCCAGAAACAAAAGACAATCTAGTTCAGTAAAAACACCGAAACACCCTCAAATAATAATAATAATATAATATGTGGGGACATTACACACACGGCCATCTGACCCCAAACTAGGGAGACCCTGTACTATGGGTGTCAGACAGCTGATATACATACACAAATATATTTTAAATACATACATATATAGATAAATAATAAAAGCATGATGATACCTACAAACATTTAAAATGCAAATATATATTTGCTAACTTAATATGTGTAAAGTTCAACAAAAACCGCAAGATTATTATTATTTACACAATATCAAGTTGAAGGACGGCTTACCTACAATGTTGATCATTATGCAGAGCTTGTAAAATGGAAAACACACACATTTGGCATACTAAGTGATATAAGTTTGTTTGCATGTTTATTAATACCGTACTTACATAAATGGCTATCTTAAATGTTGGTAAATAAAAAATAAATTCATTAAGTTATATGTCATTTCCATGCCATTGTGTGTGTGTCATGAAACTATTTTTTATTCTGTGGCCATGTGTTATCCATGTGTGAACATAAGTTTTTTTTTTCACTACTAGGGTTGGATAAAGTAGGTAATAAGATTGCTAGATTTTCTGTGGTTTCAGAAAACATAAACTAACTGATTCAATTTTAAGATATTTAAATGATAAACAGTAGATAACATAACAAGTAAATAATTGGTTAGTGACATTCATATCTGAGTAAATGTGAGTGTTGTAGTGAATTGCATTTTTTATTGAGTCATGTGCAAATTAGAAGGTAAGTACTTATTGTTATTTTTTTTTTTTTAATAAATTAGTTCTTGACGGAACAGGCTAAGGTCTGAGACCATGCTGCTTAGTCATCAGTTAGACTTTTGCTTGAGTAGGTTGTTGAGTTTAATAATGAAGCAGCTGCTCTAAGATTTTTTTTATTTAACTTTCAATATCAGAAACATGTGTTCATATAAAATTTATAGGACCATAAATTATAAGCAAGTAAAATAAAATTATTGTGAACATTTGCATGCTTAACTTTATTTATTACATAATATATATTTGCATAAATAATTATTTTAATTGGAATATTCTACCTCTAATCATTAGTATTGGTAAAGTTCAGAATGCATTAATAAATTTAGTTAAAAAAGGTTTTGCTTATTACTATTGCTTATTTACTAATATTATATTACTATCTGATATTTCCTTAATGAGTAGTTACTATAAGATTTTTTATCAGAGGGGAATTTATATCCAAATGGTGAATTAATAAGTATTGTTTACCAAAATCAGAGTGGTCAGTGTTGTCTAAGATTGTTATTTTATTTGTATTATACAAGATGATTAGCAATCCCGCAACCTTGTCATAAGAGAACGAGAAGAGAAACAAAGATGCACTAGTAATAAAAATTCAACAGGATTAAAATGAAAAGACCCCTGTAACAATAAATTATGACATTTAGCACACGCACAGTATTATCCGCTCACCGATCCCCATCGGCTTAGCCCGGGGGTGGGTCTAATGATGAATGCCCGCATCGTAAGAATTTATTAGAACACCACTCGTCATGCTCGAACTTCGTGACATAAAACCTTCATTTATTAATTAAATATATCGTTTTCAAAGCCATAGTTGCTCATAAATACCTCATAAACCCCAGAGAATGCAGATCAAGGCAGCAAATCAAGTCTCGATGGGACAAATCCTTGCACAACCACTAAACTGAAATTATACGAAAATAAAACACACTAACACAAGGTGTTCACTACTTTATAATAAAGCAAATCAACACAGTAACCTATTACACGAACTGATTGTGTCATAAAACGTCCAACAAACAAATATAAAATGTGAAAAATGTTGCATTTCCTATTTTATATGCACCGGCAAACGATCAACACATCCACCGCTACAAAAATCTTTACAAAACTGAATAAAAAAAAATACGATGGTGGCGCTGTGATCGTCGATTAGCGCAAGCGCTGTCAAAATGTACATTGAAATTGAAATGACTCCTTTACACGAAACGACACTAAAAGAGAAAAAACAAATTAGTTTTTAACAAATATTTTTTTTTATGTTTATAATCTGCAAGAATAAGATTTTAAATATAATTTCATTTTCAACGCCAAGTTAAATATTGTTCTGATTCTGTTTTGTGATTGTTTTGATTATCTTCTATGGTGCACCCTCTCTGTGTCCTGTGGGCTGCTGTCAAGTCAATGTCACTGACACAGTCACGTCCATGAAGATATAGGTATAAATGGAGCCAACACTTGGCTTCTTGGTCACAGCCACGAAGAAATAGGTATAAATGGAGCCAACACTTAGAACAAAAGCTTGAAACCAACTGTGGGCTGATGCTCTCTTTCTGAATGCATACATAAGAACGAGACAGTGATATGTGTTTTCTTTATCTTATGTATGCATTCAGAAAGAGAGCATCAGCCCACAGTTGGTTTCAAGCTTTTGTTCTAAGTGTTGGCTCCATTTATACCTATATCTTCATGGTCACAGCCACTACACTCAGAGTGTTGCCAGATGTACCGCTTTTCCGCTTTTTACACCGCCTTTTTGACAATGGATCCCCCTTCCCCTTTTAATCCACGCGGTTCCGCTTTTTTAGAATCTGTTAGAACAACCCTTTAACTTCTCATAGCAGAATAAGAAATAAATATAAATAGGTAAAGCTATTCTACATTAGACAAAGCTGTATGGGTTTGACCCTCAATAAAGAAAAATAAATTGTGCCCTGATAAATATCTTCATGTCTACTACGTATACTAGGTATTCTATTCAGCAATCTGTGGCTTTACCACTCCGGTGTTAAAACACGTCTCTCGAAGAAAAAGAATTTGTGCGGTCGGGGGACCCCCGTAGGAACGAAGTTCCTTATGTTAAAAAAAAATATTAAAAAAATATCTCTCTTTCTTTTTTCTGCCCTTATCCCATTTTACTTGGGGTCGGCGCAACATGTTTTCTTCTTCCATTCCGTCCTGTCCAACGTTATGCTTTCACTGACACCCTTTTCATTCATATCATTCGTCACACAATCCACTCATCTTTTCTTTGGCCTTCCTCTCCCTCTCCATCCATCCAAACTAATATTCATAGCTCTTTTGGTCACATGAGTTTCGTCTCTTCTCTTCACTTGCCCATACCAAGACAAACGATTCCCTTTCAACTTTTCTGTCACTGTCGCCACTTTCAAATTTCCTCTAATATATTAATTTCTCACCTTATCCATTCTGGTAACTCCACACATCCATCTCAACATTCTCATCTCTGCTACGTGCAATCTTTTTTCATCCATCTTCTTCACGGCCCAACATTCCGATCCATACAGTACGACAGGTCTTATCACGGACTTGTAGATTTTCCCCTTTAACTTTAGGGGCATCCGTGGGTCACAAGTTGTTCTAGTGACCTGTCGCCATTTCATTCATCCTGCGTTGATCTGGTGCGTTACGTCTCGGTCTACATCGCCATCCCCTTGGACCAGCGACCCGAGGTACCGAAAGTCGGAGCAGGTCGGTATGGGCGTTTTGCAAACAAATTGCAAAACACTCCGTTCCAACAAAAGTACTCCGTTTTGGTTCTGCTCAATTTCAGGCCAACACTCTCTAGTCTTTGCCACCACACCTCCAATCTGCTCTGGACCTCTAGGCCACTTTCTGCTACCAGCACAATGTCATCGGCGAACAGCATACACCAGGGTGCCTCTTCCTGGATGTTCGACGTCAAAGCGTCCATTATAACCAGAAAGAGGTAAGGGCTGAGAGCCGACCCTTGGTGCAAGCCGACTGCCACATTGAAGCTGCCAGTAGTGCCCACAGTAGACCGGACTTGGGTACTGCATCGACTGTACATTGCTCGAATCAACCGCACATACTTCCCAGGCACACTTTTCTCCTGCAAGGCCCACTACAACACTTCCCGAGACACCCGGTCGTATGCCTTTTCGAGGTTTATTATAATACACGAGCAGGCGAGTGCTGTGCACTTGCCTGCTCGTGCTCATTTGTTTATAGTAGGCTCGATACACGCACACATTCATACACGTATTTCGTTGCGTGACGATTTCTACTAATTCGCTTTACCCGTAAACCGAAGCCGCGAACTTCGTTTCAAAACATAATTTATTAAAACTTTATTACTGACATATTGTTTTACTCTATAATTTGTAAGTTCCCTTGTCTTTGTATGAATAAACAATTAAAAACATCAATAAGATAATGAATTACTATATAAATGTTAACAAAAAATCCCGCGTTTTTGGTTGAAAATCCGCGTTTTTAAAGTACCACTGCCGAATTTTCAATTTTCGGACATGGCAACACACTCACTACACTACCGCAAAGAGTATAATAATAATATCGGTACACTACCGTCAGATCAGTGTCAGTCAATTTGTCAACATTTCCACTTTAATTTGAACTTTTTGGTTTTGCTTTTTTATTTATTTAGTTTTATTACAAACAACATGCTTGACTCTGTAAAACGTGTAATATTAGTTCTTTCTGGGAAAGGAGGGGTTGGAAAATCCACAGTTAGCACCCAATTGGCGCTAACTTTAAAAGAAAGAGGTTATAAGGTATTTATTCAACTGGATTTATTCTTCATAACTCTAAACCCTTTTCTTACTTATATTCGCCATATTTATTTACAGGTTGGATTACTGGATATAGATTTATGTGGACCCAGTGTTCCCTATCTGCTGAACTTGGAGAATCAAAGTGTCCACCAAGGCCCTGAAGGCTGGATACCAGTGTACCTAGACAATGAACAGAGGCTGGGCGTCATGTCGATAGGCTTCTTACTCCGCTCTCGAAATGATGCTGTAGTGTGGAGAGGGCCAAAGAAAACTTCAATGATTAAGCAGTTTCTAGAAGATGTTTGCTGGCAGGAACTTGATTTCCTCATTATTGATACTCCTCCAGGTACCTTGTCTATCATAATATTTTATCATTAAAACACTGTAATGAAAAAACTAAGTACCCATTTGGAAAAAGAAGAGTCTATTTAAAATTCTTATTCTTTTTATTTCAGGAACCTCAGATGAGCACATCACAGTGATGGAGAATCTCCGTCAAGTGCCACAATGTGGGGCAATTATAGTGACCACACCACAGGAAGTGGCCATAGAAGATGTCCGCAAGGAGATCACATTCTGCAGAAAAACTGGCATACCGATACTGGGCATTATTGAAAATATGAGCGGGTAACTCTTTTATGTTAATCATTTTAGGAAGAATATCACAAAAAAATATAGTAATTTTGTCACCCCAAAACTACCTACTGCCGCAACTGGGCACAGAAGGCTCCTTAAACCCTAATCACTTTACTAACTTCGTGAGGAACTTTTTAACAGGTAGCTCTGAATGATGATTCATAAATATTTTATTGTGATACAGACATGGACTTATAATTATAAGTCCATGGATACAGATGAAAATGGATTGTCATTGTTTATACAAATAAGTTGTCATATTGATTTTACAGTACTATGACACTGCAGATTTTTCGATTGGCGATCACAGTAGGTGTTATTGTACTCAGAATGATGTTGCTGCCCATCCTCTGGTTAATATCCCACTGTCGCTTTCTTAGACACTCACGGGTAGTAATGGAGTGTTGCTATTCATGGCTGGCACCACATGGATTGCTAAACTGTTTACTGGTCACAAATAATTCGTTCTAGACTAGCTTTTGCCTGTGACTTCATTGACACTTGAATGCTGGATAACACAATGCAGACCAAGTCTTGTAGTAGCCTATAGACTTTCTTGGGCTTCAAGCCGAGTCATGCTGATGAAGTCTGCGGTAGCATATATCCTAACCTGTACCAGGATTCATGAAAATTGGATCACTAGTTCCATGAAAGCATAAGAAACAAGGAAACAAACCAACATTCACATTTATAATATTAGTATGGAAACCAAATTATATTTTTTCTTATGTCAAATTATTGATGATTGATAACTGCCGTTTTATCACTGTTTTGGAGCTTGATTATATTGTTTGTCTATGTGGGCGAATTTTATCTTCCGACAATGACATTGTAACGACAGATAACATTGTTTACATACTTCCTGTGGCTATCTGTTACCATTATGACCATGATGACCACAACTGGAGGTCAAGTGGTTGGTCAGAATTTATTATATAATTAAATTTATTTATATTGATAAATAAATCTTAAGCTGTAATGTTCTCCTGACTGACACATAAAACTCCATATAGATTACAAATCTATATAACCTTCGGCATTCGGGTAATAAATAAAAATCACATGTATGAAAGACAATCATTTAAGAATGGTTTGTTTGATTGAATTAAGGTATGCATGAAAAAAATATTTTTGTGTTAAGGCGATTCGCACACTGCCCCGCATCACGCAGCGGGGTGCGTGGCGACACAGTCACGCGCCCGTGTTTTCAATACAAAGAGATACTTTCAAGCAACGTAAGAACACGCACTCCCGCACTATGTTGCGTGATACGGAGCAATGTGCGAATCGTCTAAATCCACCGAAAAGATTGGAAATGCGGATGGTTTTTTTTTTAAAGTCCCAATTCAAAAACGTCTAGTAAATTGCCTGTGTAAATCCAGGCGGATCGCTAAAGACTAATAAAAATATTTTTGAAATATGTTCAATTGTTTTTTTTTTTGCAGATATGAGTGTCCTAACTGCAGTGAATGCACCAACATTTTCTCCAGTGGTGGAGGCAAATCACTAGCAGACATCGCTAAAATACCCTTCATGGGCAGTGTGCCCATAGACCCAAGAGTTGGCAAACTGGCAGGACAAGGATTAGCAGCTGTCAAAGAATTGCCAGAATCCACAACTAGTAAAATCTTCAACGATTTGGTTAATCAGCTGGCTGATGTTCCAAATGGACTGTGAGGTTGAATGGAGAAGTATGTATATTATGTAATCATGGTAAAATCGTGGCATATTTATTTGTATAACAAAAATATTTATGCATTGTCAGACGTATTAGCCATGGCACACTAACCTTCGATAATCGAACAATAAATTAACGAAAAAAATTGTCAAACCCGAGGAAGTTGCTGTCATTGGTTGTTGATAATTCAGTCAACTAATCACAGCGGCTTAGCGCTTGACAATTTGTCAGAATAATTTTTCGTCCAAAAGCTGTGGGTAAAATTAAAAAAACCAAATTGTATTCTATACAAATGGTATGAACAATTTCTGTTTCTTGTTGTTATTTTCCTTGTTTTTCATCGTTGATATTAAAAGAAAGTCTGATGATGTACTATAAAATTTAATTTTAATAGGCATATAGTGAAGTAGGCAGGCAAGATACAAGAACACTGAATTTCATTAAAGTCAGACGATTAGTACAGTTGAACAAGGTATTTGGTAAAAAGGTAGCTTACTTGCAACTACTTTTATTCAATGTTATGTATTGAGTATGTAGTAATTTCTTTTACATCGCTCTTTTTAGGGAGAAGTGACCCGCGTAATTCTAATTATTTTTCTTTTTAACCCCCGACGAAAAAGAGGGGTGTTATAAGTTTGACGTGTCTGTGTGTCTGTGTGTCTGTCTGTGGCACTGTAGCTCTTTAACGGGTGAACCGATTTGAATGCGGTTTTTTTTATTTGAAAGTAGATTCTCTAGCGATGGTTCTTAGACATGTTTCATCAAAATCGGTTCAGCAGTTTTAAAGTTATCAGCTCTTTTGTTTGCTGCAGTAGGGATCTTAGACGCATACCGGATGTTTACTTTGCTTTCAAACATATTATTATAGGTGACCACACTGACCACACAAAACCAAACTAAATTACATTTAAAAAATTTAAAATAAAAATTAAATTAAAAATTTAAAAAAACCCCCAACGCAAAACATAAAAGCGATTATGTAAAAAGTAAAAAATAATACTTTTGTTGAGCCATCAAATGTTTGTTCGTTGAAATGGCGCTATAATGTCGCGGCGGGGTACCGCTAAGTTTAAAGCAATAACTAAATATCTAAAATAGCGAACTGATGGTAACTAGATTTGCAACAAGATTAACAACTAGATTAGCAACAAAAATTTGATAATATCGAAGCAAATTGGTCGGAAATGCTGGTAAATTAATAGACAGTGAATGAAATTGAGGGACTGACTTACATAAGCGGTACCCCGCCGCGACATTATAGCGCCATTTCAACGAACAATGGCTCAACAAAAGTATTATTTTTTACTTTTTACATAATCGCTTTTATGTTTTGCGTTGGGGGTTTTTTAAAATTTTTAATTTAATTTTTTAGCTCATTATCTAGCTGAAGCTTAGAAGCGAGAGTAACGAATATGTATTTTGACACAAAAAATAATTAAAATCATCAACATCTCTCCAAGTTAGAATAATTCGTAAATGTGCCTATTCATTGAAAACATGGCGAGCTGAAAATTGCAATAATTATAACATTGGCAGTGTAGTAGAGGGTTGAATATTTTTGTCTGTATACCAAACAGCGTTTTCGACTGTACAGAGGCCAGCACATCAAGTTACAACAATCTGTCGTGAAATTTCTTTGATAGATTTTCAGCTGTATTACAAAAGAATAAGGTTCATATTCAATTGGGAGTTTTGACAGTTTGGTATGACTTGATGTGCTGGCGTTAGTACATTAGCTTCCACATCTACTCACATCTTGCCTGCCTGTAGCGCCATCTGCCTCAATATTGCTCACAGTGTGCAATTTAGTTTTAAGCAAAAGTGTAAAATGTCATTCCATTGATGAATTATGGTGTAAATAAAAATGCATTCTGTTATTATAAGTCTATTTATTTCATAAGTCTATCAAATACAATAAAACATGTTCTAAAAATGTATTAATTTCTGGATTATACTATTATTATTGTATAAAACTAGTTCTTTGTACTACAAATGTTATTAAAATCTTTTAGTTTGAGACACCCTGGTATTGAATAATCATTCATGCATTTTGAGAGATATCCTCTAAAATATATTTTCAAGCAGTAAATTTTATAAATTCTTGTCTTAATTTTCTAAAATCACCTTTTATGTATTAATCATGTCGGTTAGTCGAAACATAATTTTCTTTAAAACATAATATAGTATAGGTCGAAATCGATACAAAAATCAAGCATAAAAATATCGTTACAATCTTACCTTTAAAAATACAGTACTTTTTGAAATAAAAGGAAAATAAATTCAGTATTCTAGAGTTTTTGCTTAAACTAAATTGCGTGGAACATACAAAGGAACGCCCTCGCAAAACGAAACAACTCGATTCAAAGTATTGAAATGTGAGATTTATGTTACGTCGCATACAGTGCACATTTACAAAATTAAATGACGGCAGTTGACGACGACTCGAAGATGCATTCAGACAACCAGAAATGATGCTTGATTAACACAACGTAGAGCTCACATTGCAATACATTGAGTCGAGTTGGTGTTGAGAGAGTTGTTTGTAACCTATATAATTTTAATAGTCACACAAGTAAGTTTTCCCAAAAGCTAATATAAAATATATCATAAAACTTAACGCTAGTTAAAACAGATATAATCAAAATAATACAACAAAAGTCCAAAGACTTCGATTATTTTTATTTCTTTTTTTGGCACATGTTGTAAAGCACAGCTTAAATGGCAAATGAAGAAGCCAAAAGAAAAATCATAAAAGTACCTATTTCCCTAGTCATGAATTTCTTATAACAATTTAAACATTTTAAATCTACATAATTGAGATTACTATTCCAATTATTAAATACTCAATTTTTTAAAACCAAAATTCTAAAATCACATATCGTTCTATCACTTTACCAATAATTTCTTGATAATATTCATAAAATCTAACATTTTAATACTAACTAGTACAGAAATGCAAATAATTATCCTATTACTTAAAATAACCATATTACCTACCAGTAAATTTTTCTTAATAAAATACTTTGGCTATGCGATGACAACTGGGTTGAAACAATGCGAAATGTTTTTTTTTTTAATTATGATACGTATTTTGTACTTACTACCACTTACATAAAACAGATCTATCAAAATATGTAATCTAGTTTGGAATTTTTCTATGCAAAGGAATTTAAAAAATCAGACCATAAAATAAAAACCTGACTTTTTTGACAAATCATTTTTCCAATGACTGTATAAATTCACCTCGGCTCAGTACCTATGTATACGACACAATACAAAGATATTATGACAGTAAAACATAAGAATTCATTGGCAGTTGGATTTTTTGTTTTAAAACTATCTGTTACATATTTTTCTCGTTACCTTGACACGACATTCATCTAAACCATACAAATAGTCTAATTTGGTACGTCGTTGTTTATTCGTTGAGCCACATAAATTGGCGGATTTCGTCTTCTGAGGAGGGGCAGCAATGGGGGGGAGCCTTTTGCAAAATATGACGCAGTTCCTGAAGATAATAAAACACATTTGTACGTAGGTACTTTATGCCACTAAAAAAAAGGTGCATTTTTGAAGAAAAATCTTGTTATTGGTATTATGAGTTGCATGTTCTCCAGTGAAAGTTTGAAGATTTTGAATAGAGTTTTAGAAGGTTCTCGCCATTAAGAACACAGCGCTTAAAAAAAAAAAAGAAAAAAGTAAGTAAGTGAGTAGGTAGATATACTTAGAGCTGATTTCTCAAATAGTCCGATATTTTTTATCTGAAGAATAAGGCGTCCCCCACATTCCTAATGTAGGGTCAGCCTAAATATGACACTGGCATACTTTCTACACAAAAGCAGCTGTCAAACCGCCTTATTTATTCCTCCTCTATGAGTAACTGACGATTGAAAACAAATCGCCCTACAGGAAAAGAGTGAAAAGGAAAATGGATTAACAAAAATTAATGAGACATTAAAAAAACAAGCTTGTAAACGGGGATATGATATATGAGAGTGGAGCAATATTTGAATAAGTTATCGTAGGATAGCTATAAAAGATGTTCAATAAGATGATTTATTTGTACCCCTTAATTAAGGGTTGATATCGATTTACCAAACACCCTAAATAAAACTTTTCGTGGTATGGTTCCATGGAGTTTGTGTAAATAATAATGATATGTGGGGACATTTCACACAGCCCTCTGACCCCAAACTAGGGAGACCCTGTGCTATGGGTGTCAGACAGCTGATATACATACACATATACATTTAAATACATACATATATAGATAAACAACAACCAGACACAAGGCAAACACAAGTGCTCATTACACAAATGTTTACCCTGGGCGGGATTCGAAGCCGCAACACGTTGCGCAGCAGTCAATCGCTCAACCACTGCGCCAACTGTGTCTTTAATAAAAATATGTTCAGTCATTCTGCACAAGTTTTGTAGCACGCGCAGTGCAAGAAAGGTCAACATTTAGGGCTGATTTTTCAATGATCACTTTTAACTGAAGACTAATAGTACAAATGGTAAATTAGATTCGTAGACCTTCTGATCAGGAAGCGTTCTGTTTCTGTATACTGTTAAATTATCACTTTTACATGACAATTCCTTTTACAAACTTTTATTAAACTTGTTTGTTTGTGTGGGTCAAAATTTTCGACTGAGTTTTGAACTAGTTCTCGTAACCGGAATAGGCTAAAATTCATGTGCAAACCTGATGACAATACAATATTATGATGATCCGGACTTGATGCTGCTACGAGGGCCACCTGCAGTCTACCTGATTCCTCGATAGCTTACAGCGGCAATATTTAGGCTCTTAAAATCTTGTTTTGAATATATGTTTGTTACTTTTAATTTATTTTAAACAAGATGAGATCGGTGTTTCGTAGAAACGATGAAACACAAATTCAAACTCAGAGGTCGAAGTCTCTTTTAGTCCATACAGTTCGTTATACACTTTGACAGTTTTGTTTAGAAAATATTGAAGTTATTTGACGATTGATAAATCAGCCCTCAATGCTACATCGCGTATCCTTATGATAAACAAGTACAGAATTACCAAAACGTGTTGCCTTCTTATCACAAAACGTGGTTTAAACATAGCCTTGGTTTGGACCCCTAATTTCTTAAAATTAAAATATATCTGCTGTCAATTTTCATGACATGCGAGTTGACCGTCTGTTGTTTCAGTCAACGAATTAGAGCATTACCATGAGATTTGATAACGTTTTAATGAATTGTATTGTTAGGTCTTTTCAGAGTTTCCGACAACAGTTTAAATATGTACGTAATCTGTTGAATTAATGGTGAACACGAGGTTAAGGAACTGTTTCACCACTTTCAAATATGGAACAGAAAATTTTAATAATATGATTATAAGATATAGTAGACCTAAAGTAATATATTTTGCCTTGTTTGTCGCTATGTCTCTAGTCAGATACTCTTGCGATTCAATAGATTTGTATGAAATTATCTGCCCAGTGCCCGGAATTTAGTCGAAAGTTGTGAAACAGACCCAATTTCCTTGTGGTCAAATCAGTTGGACAAAATAGTCTGACTACGGGGAAGGACCACCTTAAATGTCACAAATGAATAGACTATCTTGAAACCACGTTGTGTACTAAGGGGGTGTATTCGGTGGGTTATATTTAACTGTTTACGAACCCCGACTATTTCGAACCATTTTCCTTTGTGAAGGCGGCCAGCTACTGAGCGGCCCAACCACTGCGGAAGACACAAGGGCACAATGGACTAGAGCTGGGATTCGGTTTACCAAAATGAACCAACCAACGACAAAATTTCTCCCGTTTTTAAGAGCCCATATGATGCTCTTTTTGTGATATTGGGTGATCTAGATCTCGGTATCAGTACCTAAGTCTTAAGAGTTTGCTATTTGGACACCATTAAACTTGGGCTTATAATCTTTAAATCTGTTGAAGCGAAAACACGATTGGAAAAAAAATCACGATAAAAAAGAAAATGAAAACACCTCGTTTTGCACTTAAGTATTTTGAGTTGGGTCTCTGAAACCTTCTGGAATTTCATGATAATTTTTAGCCTAATAGATAGGTAACATTATTATCTTAAATCGTGACGTATTTTTTAGTTTTTCTGAGTGGTTTTCTCGTAATTGGCAATTATGTGATTTTGCGCTTACGTTATTAAATTCTAAGCGAGCATATTTTTTCTGTCTCTCTTTTTGCACGCGGTAGTAATAGTGCTATCCTTTTCAATTCGTTCAATCAGTATGGTATTTGGGGCGGGGCGGGAGGTACGAAATCGCTCGCATTGGGCTGTAGTGGCAGGCTCTTAATGCTGATTCATTACAAATATATTCTACTATTGTTCTGGATAGCAATGTAACATAATTGGTATATTATATAAGGTTGTCGCTATTAATCTATTAAGAAATTGTGAGTTGGGTCATTTTGGCAGCTCATAATTGCCTTGCACAAGCTTTTAGTGAATATTGTTGTTGTGACAAACTGAGGGAATGTCTATTTGAGCCTAACTAGAAGGTGAACAGTAGGTGAACATAGGTGTGGACCCACCATACCCCTGGTAGTAAAGTGGGTTTAACTAACCCGCAATAATAATAATAATAATAATATGTGGGGACATTTCACACACGGCCATCTGACCCCAAACTAGGGAGACCCTGTACTATGGGTGTGAGACAGCTGATATACAATAGGTGGACAATCCGTATCTACCGTCAATCGTAAAACTGACACAACAAAATATTTATTTGACAGTCGTTATAGGTAATAAAAGAGTAAGTATGGAGTTTCTTGCCCATTCTTCTCCATACGAAACTACCATTTGAAATGGGCAACTAGATTTAATTTTCCTAAGCGACGTTCAAAAGTGCCTTTTAATGGTCTAATTGAAATAAATGATTTGACTTTGACTTTGGGTGTGTGAAGCCAGGAAGCCTGACAATCAGTCTTACCAAGGGGTATCGTGTTACCTAGTAACTGGGTTGTGGAGGTCAGATAAGCAGTCGCTTCATGTAAAACACTGGTATTCAGCTGCATATCCGGTTAGACTGGAAGCCGACCCCATCATACTTGGAGAGAGGTTAGGCAGATGATGATGAAACAATTTGTCAAAATAACGATATACGTTCTATAGGTTTATAAATAAACAAACAGTTTTACTAAAAAAAACTATTTATTTACTTATCACTAGTTTGTACAAAGCATGGGATAATATAATAATTATAATTATACAAACAAACATACGATGGATGACGTATAAAATAAAATGAACATGATGGGTAAATACTAAGTAGTATGTACGGTCACCAAAAGAGATAAGTATCCATGTCGTCGGGAAGAGTTGAAGTTTACTTAGAAACCGATGGGCATTTATGAATAAATTAAATACAATAAATAAGGAATAAACAGTTCAATGGTTTTAATTAAATTTCATTTGAAAGTCTCCGTTGGTTTCTAAGTAAACTTCAACTATTCCCGACGACATGGATACTTATCTCTTTTGGTGACTGTACCTACAAAAATTGCGCTTTTAAAAATCCGTGATCATCTTTTTTTCCTCCAACGATTCAACACCACAACTTTGTAGATTTTATATCAATTGCTGTGGCCAGTTAAGATAAATATCTGAACTGGTCACAGCAATTGATATAAAATCATTATACACACACAGCGATTCAAAAACACCCCAAAAAGTTTAGAGCGTTTTAAAAAGGACTTTATGCAGAAAGTAAAAGGTCGAAATTGTTTTAAATTGTTTTCAATCAAGATTTCTGTGAGTAACTGTACATCTTAGTTCTTTGTAAATATATCAATATCTACAGCCCACAAAGTCCTCACTTCAATGTTTCGTATATTACAGTGAAAACTCTCAACCTGTCAAAACTACTTTTGACTACAAAAATCTGTCAATAGTATTTTTGTCATGTTTAACTTTACTGCTTAGAAATCCATTAGGAGGGTAAGTTTTCTTTTGTGACCCTTTGGTTTTGTAGTGATTCTTACAACTAGGGAGATCCGTAAAAAAATTTTGTGGTAAAGACTGACTGAAACCAGTCAAAACTAGTTTTGACCGGTTAAGACTGCAATACACCGTGGCATTTTAGTCGTCTTACAAAGGTGGGCCACTCAAAGTATCCGATACAAAATACATCTGGACATGTTTTTTTTTAATTAAGTTGTTTTTTTTTAATTTAAATGAATCATTAGTAGTCATTGAAAACATAAAGTGAGCTGCCGTTAAGACGATTAACATACCACGGCGTGTAAAGAATTCTTCAAAGCTACAAAACATACCTTCATAGCATTCTTGTTCCTCTGTGCGGCAACGAGATGGTTCACCACCGGGCCGGGGTAATCCTTTCCTATGACGCAGGTCGCGCGCTCCTGTACGTCGATGGGAGCCTTCCACGGTTCGTAACTGGTAGAAAAAACGAAGTTTTGGCATCTCTTACTGTCAGGCAGTTGAAAAAAAGGGCGGCGACAGATGAGAACTAAGTTAGAGATGTCAAAATAGTTGAACTTCTCCGTGTTTTTAATCAATAGGGAAAATGACACCACCAATCAATTAGCATACTTTTATGAGCCGTCAAAACGCGATTACCCCATACATTTTGTATGGCATTAGCAAAACGTGACGTCACTTTTTTGCCAACTCAATTGACCATCCATTTATTCATTTAAAAGCAGCTAAAATCGAATTTTACAGTTAATTAAATGTTAATTGGGTTTTTAGGCTAAGTATGGAGTAGTTTTTTTGAAAAGTTATGTCATGGAATTATTTACTAATGGTGGCATCTTCCCAATTGTACGAACATTTTAAATTAACTTAAATGATTTGCTCTCCGCTGCTCAGGAGTTCGGGCACGTAGCGCCGCTGGGGTCGAGGCACTGTATACAGGGTGCTACACTCACATGTACTCCACGGGCATGCGCGCCAGCTCGGGCACGTAGCGCCGCTGGGGTCGAGGCACTGTATACAGGGTGCTACACTCACATGTACTCCACGGGCATGCGCGCCAGCTCGGGCACGTAGCGCCGCTGGGGTCGAGGCACTGTATACAGGGAGCTACACTCACATGTACTCCATGGGCATGCGCGCCAGCTCGGGCACGTAGCGCCGCTGGGGTCGAGGCACTGTATACAGGGAGCTACACTCACATGTACTCCATGGGCATGCGCGCCAGCTCGGGCACGTAGCGCCGCACGTACTCTCCGCTGGGGTCGAGACGCTGGCCCAGACGCACGGGACAGGCACACTCGCCTGAGTCCAGCAGCGCCTCGAACGCAGACGACGACACCCACATCCAGTTTCCGGCACACACTGACCTGAGAAGGGACCGTCAGGATATTACCAGAAGATACTTACAAATAAAATGAAAAAAAAAAAAAAAAAACATAACGGTAAGCGTTCATCAGTGCCTCAAGCTTTTTTTTTTCTTTTAATTCGTGTTATTTTTATTTTTTTTTAGGTTAAAAGCTTTTAGTCTTACTAACTTTATCGTTTTCTACTCTTCAAACCATTTTATTTGATTTCGATATTTAAGGGGGTTGAGAAAAAATATGTAATCCGCCATCTTGGAGCGGCGGCCATATTAAATTTATTACAATATTGAGTATTGGACACTGTATTGTCACCAGAACCAAAGGTGCTTGCAAAATTTCAGCTCAATTGGATACCTAAAAACGGTCGAAAAATGGTTTGCAAATTTTGAAGCGACAACTTACATACGAATAGTGCAAGTTAAATAAAAACTTATAAAAAAATATATCTTTAAAATCGAAAAGGATCATAATAATATGTCAGTACTGTAAATTCCTGTCTGGTTTAGCCACATCCAGCCTTATTTTATTACTATACATCGTGGCCAAAGACTAATTCTCGTTGATCGTGGCATTTTAGTCGTCTTACAAAGCTGATCCACTCAATGTATCCGATATAAAATACCTCTAGACGCGATTCAAAATATGTTATCATGAATAAAGATAATAGGTACCTACAAAGAAAAATAAATAATGCATAATAATTATGGAATGTCCTATTAATAAAGTTTACGTGTGAAACGGTAGAACATACCTACTTGCAATAGTAAGTACTTAAGAGCGCCCATCCCGTCATATTTCCCATACAAACGCTCGTACGCGATTACGGCGTTATAACAAATTATTTCCCAAATATTTTTAACACACAGGTATCTTGTGGTTTACATTTAGGTTTGTATGTTTGTATGCCAAAAATAAACTTTTTTGAGAAACAAATTCAGTAAACACGTTCGAAAATAGGCTTTTTCGCACATTTTTATCTGAACTTTGGCCGTTCATAATGCACTCATACATTGAAAAAGTAAAAAAACAGCTTCATACAAACCTTGCACATGTAATGGTGATTCTAAATTACAAACATTTTTACCAAAAACATGTAACGCTTTTTCAAAAACACGTATGTCCTGGAACAAGTTTTGTGAAATTTCCGCGCGCCAATTTTCCTGTGATGTTATCGCGTTCTCACTCACTCGTTTATTTTCAAGCTTTGAGTTGGTTGAAACAAAAAAAAATTCAATCACGCTGGCGTTGAAGTTCGTTCGGTGGGGATGGGCGCTCTCGCTAGGGTGAATGAACTCTAAAAAAGATGTCGCCGATACATTCCGCGCCGCCCTTGGAACGCAAGGTTCGGACCGCGCTCGTGGCACAACAGGGTGTTTCAAACTACGTTACGCGTCATTCATACTGAATAATATTTAAATGTATTTTATTATTCAAATGTTCATAAATATTTTTTTTTTATGTGTAGAAATTAGTGCTCGGCGTTATGGTAGCCTAACATTCCTTTCTCGTATTGCTAATAATACCTATGTATTATGGTATTGTACGGTAAAGTGAAAGTCTCAAATTATACGGGAAATAGCTATATTAAATCACTATAACACAGTAATATAAAATGAAACGGTAAACAATGGTAAACTATAACAACTAAACTAATGGTAAAATGGTAATGGTTTGAGAACGAGGTGTCTCTGGTGAGATCTAACGCGAACTAACTCACATTTTGGCAGGCGAGCATTTTGGTAAATTATGCATTTTCGCTGAGTGTTCGATTAACTCGAACAGTATGAATGACTATTAGTCTTTCGATAAATGAAGTGGTTTGCCATTTGAGAAAACCTCTGTTCTAAATTAAAATATTAGACTTGATAGTCAGCCATTAATCGTTGATGAGCAAAACTTACCAGTCTGCGTCCAGTAGATACTTGAGGAAGTGGTTCAGGCCATGTTCCCAGGACAGCCAGAGTGTTCCGCGGGTGAGGAATGACGCTACAGTGTTGCGGGCGGCGTGGTGAAGCCAGCCCTCAGTCCGAAGTTGGCGCATCGCTGCGTCAACGAATGGAAAACCGGTGCGGCCGTCGATCCATCTGGAAATATGGTGATTTACAAAGATTTAATGGCTGCCGACGACAACGCTGTGAAAGTGGCCAAGTTCTGGGGTGTGATTCTATAAGACCTCATTCTAAACTTCAAATCTGAATCCGCTGTGAGTTTCTTGAGTGACATTCTAAAAACTCGATTGATAATTCGAATTTACACTAGCTGGCTCAACTCGCTGACACGCTCGCAAGGGTGGCCCTTGCGAGCGTGTCAGCGAGTTGAACTAAATTGACAAGGAGATTTTGACAGATAAAGACTACGGACTATGTTACTGCACAAATAGATTCCAAGCAAAAATGTCTAGGTGTATTCCTCGACCTAGCCAAAGCATTTGATACCGTCTCGATTCCTGCCCTTGTGAACAAGTTAGAATGCATTGGTATCCGGGATAATGCACTAATGATTTTTAAAGATTTTCTTTGAGGCCGTTTGCAACAAGTTAGAATCGGAAATAATGTTAGTAAGGCTACTCTGGTGGTGTACGGGGTCCCCCAAGGCAGTATCCTCGGCCCGAGCCTCTTTTTAATTTATATTTATGACTTATGCGTACAACAACTTCTTAATGGAAAATTTTTCACTTATGCTGATAACACTGCTATAGTTTTTCATGGTGATTCTTGGGACGGGGTCAAAGAATTTGCTGAGGCGGGACTTCATCAAATACGTCTATGGCTCAACATAAACTTATTAACTTTAAATCTTGGAAAATCTACCTATATACAGTTTTCCTTTGCCAAAACATTGCCAACAAATGTAGATCTAAAGGTTCATTCTTGTAATTATTCCCCTAATACAGATTGTTCATGCCGTCCATTAACAAAGTCCACCGATGTTAAATATCTTGGGGTTATACTGGATGAAAGATTGACTTGGCATCCATATATAGAATCGATGACAGCTCGTACTAGAAAGCTTATATGGGTGTTTAAACGTCTAAGACATGTAGCCGATTTTTAACTTTTACGGACTGTTTACTATGCCTTAGCTCAGTCAGTACTTGGATATTGTACTGTTGTATGGGGAGAGGCGTGCAAAACCTTTATGTTACGCTTGGAAAGAGCACAGCGATCTTAACTGAAAGTTATGACATTCACGACATATAGATTTCCTACAAAAACCTTGTACGAATCATGTCAAGTGCTCACAGTAAGACAGTTGTATTTACTTCTTCTCCTTATTAAGCAACACAAGATCTCCCCATACAATGCCTCGGAATACTACAATAAGCGTACTATCAGAGATGTATATCCATCAGTCAAATGTCATACAGCATCTGCTAGAAGACAACAAGGCTACATGTCGATATACTTATATAATAAAATAAACAAACTAAAAAACTTCCACCCTCTTTTCTGTCGTGAAGCTAAAATGCTACTTAAGGACTGGCTGCTAGGTTTAGACTATGGCCAAACCGAAACATTGCTCCAATGAACGCACCCCATGTTAGGGATGTAACAAGAACTATTCCACATTCACTTTCATACATATAACGTCATAAAACACAATTTTCATCCATGCATCCACACTTCACAATTCTACATCCACACTTCACATTTACACTTTACTCATATTATTATTTGTTTTCCTCTTATTTTTTCTTTTTTTTAGTTTTTGTGCAAAACATTATTACTGTTGTGACATCTGATGGGAGAAGACACTGACTTCTGTAACACAGGTCTCTGAACCTAGATCAGAAGTCAGGGACTTCATAGGTCTTGTGTATCTTTTATTTGTGAATAAATTTATTTTATTATAATTTTTTTTTTAAAGTATGAGATGACGTAAGAAGTCGCATTCTGTAAGGAAACCCCGTCACTTCGACGCTCACTTCGCACTTGAACCCGATTTAAAGTGTCAAATATATCAAGGTCATTTTGAACCCTATGCGAAGTGAGAGTGAATAGCGATGTGAGATGCGAGTTGTTGTTTGAATTTTACAGAATCGACCTACTGGTCAGTGGTCAATATAATAATAATTTCGTAGTTAAATTGTTATCGAAATGCTAAAAACAAATTAATGTCCGATAAAAAAACACCCATAAATAGAAGTATCAATATTGTTCTAAATGTGTTGTGCGATGTCATTTTTGAACCAGCGAGGTGGTGAATAGTCTGTCTTTTATAGGCAAAGAAAGGAAATAAAAATAGTTTAATAAGCACATGAAAGAACTGTGTCAGGGCGGGACAAGAAAATAATACAAAAATACTAAACAAAAAAGAAAAATAAAAGAAATAAGAAATGTCAAGTAATTTGTTATTTGCCTACCGAAAAACCTCATCATCATCATTTCACGAAAGACGTCCACTGCTGGATATAGGCCTCCCCCAAGAAATGGGGGGTTTTGCCATAATCGCCACGCTTGGCAGGCGGGTTGGTGATCGCAGTATGGTTGTTACAAAGGCACAGAGAACGCTGGTGCCCATTCTCTGGTAAGTCCCTTAGTCGCCTCTTACGTCACCCACGGGAAGATATGGGATGGTGCTATTCTTTACGTCCGACACCATACGGACGATTACCGGAACCCGGAAAAACCTACTCTGACATGACTTAATGGATTTTCAGAAGCATTCTGAACACAACATGTATATATTTAAAAACCGTATATTGAAATTCAACACAACATACCTCTGCAACTCATCACCTTCAGGATTCTTCCACGGGATGTCCAAGCAGATAGGGTTGCCAGCCATCTGTCCGTAGTTAGGGTTGTTCACGCTCATCGTGTAGAAATATTCGCGCCAAATTAACTGACCTGTTCACATACATACAGGGTCTTAGAACAGGAAAGAAATCAGAGCCAAGTATTTTAAAGGAAACTGCGAGATTTTTTACCAGAGAAAATATACAAAGGTAGAATATGGGTACTTTATTGCACGCTAAAATTGGATTTACTTTTGCCGTAACGAATCAATCCAAAAAAAAAACTCAATATTTGTAAATAATTTCAGTTATCCATACTAATATTACAAATCTCTGTCTGTTAAGCTTTCACATGAAACGACTGAACCGATTTGAATGAAAGGACAATGCCAGAAACTCTTATAGAACTTTGCCCCACTCAATAAAAGTCATGTGCAATATGTAGCATCTTACTGTTTATTTATTGCTGATAACTACACATTAGTGTTAGTGACTGTAGAATTTGCGGTTTCCGTTTAAATCTAAAAACAATAATGACATTGATTATAGGTTAAATTGTATTTTAGGTAAAATGAGTTTGTATTTTGTGGGTAGGTATTTCGTAATCCGCAAGTTCTAAAGAAAAACAATTTAGTATAGAAAGGTTCTATATTCATTACAATTATTTTCATTAATTTACTTTTTCTGTACATGTGTTACTTTTTCTGTACATGGGTGGGGCAGGATCTGGCATTGTCATTTGGTATGAAAATAGCTTGAAACCTGGGGAAGGACATAAGCTACTTTTTAATCCGCGTCTTCGTCTACATCCGCGATAACCGACTCTCAGACGCAGACGAAGTCGCGGGCAAAAGCTAGTTTTGAATATGATTAGCTTAGTATCAGTTACGTAGTTGAACAAAAGGTGAAGTTGATAATGAAGAATTTATTTTAGACATTCATATTTTCTATTAATTTCCTTTACCGTAAGCACACCCGCGACACTTTATAGAAACGACTAAAATAATAGACTAAACAGATACGTGCGTGAGTGTGCGTGTCTACGCGCCGCGCGAACAAAAACGCAAATTCCAGAGCTAGTCGTTCGACGCGGGGAGAGGTGAGGAACGGTTTCAGAGGGAGGCGAAGCGTGTCGCTACTGTACGGTAGTACTAATACTTATACTGTGCCGTAAGTAAGCAGTGTCTTAGTGCAACAACTTTTGACAACTAGGTCCTAAACTATCCCATAAAGTTGAGAAATAAATTCTTACCAGTAATAAAATGTGAAGCTGATTCAGTAGCAAGGCGGCCCTGATGCACTTGGCGGAAAAGATCTTGTACAGACCAATAAAAACTGAAAACATGTTTTTAATCTTATTATCAAGTTATTTTTTAAATTAATTGGACCATGGAACTTTCAAAAAGTGCTGTGGTCCAACTATATAGTGGACAACTGCCCCTAGTAAAGACCCATGGTCCAACTAGTTGGACAGAGCAGTTGGACCACTGCCCCGGAATGGATTATTTACATGTCAGTAATCAAAGGTTTTAATGTACGGTAAGCGTTATCAATTTGCTACCCCGTGTTCTAAAGTATTTCAATGGGTGAGAGGCACCTTATTAATGCAGCTGTTTGTACAAACCAATTATTAAATAACAAGCATCACACAAACGAGATTTTCACATAACATACTATTTTTCATCACAGATTGTTTATGAAAAATTTTTTTGGGGATTTTTCGTTCCATTGCTATATATATGTGTGTGTGTGTGTGTGTTTCCTTACCTCCGGACGGAGAGGCATCCAAAGCGTAGTGCCGGACTCAATGATATGGGTGGTCCCAACAAGTCCGGGTTGCCGTGTGTCGGCAAATACGATCCCCTGAGAATGTATTTATTTAGGTACATCATACTTTGACGCGTACGAAATTACGGACGGTTAATACATTTAAAAAATAAATGTTACAGTTGTAATCAGTCTTAATTATGTATCGACGCCTTAGAGTGAAAACCTCGTAAGTGTAAAAGAGGTAACTTTTCAGGAGGAAGAAAAACTGCGTACTGTAACATTTTTGTACGGCGTCTTTTATGTTTTATTATTAATTAATATCGAGATTCAACCCGCTTTTATATCCAGAATGGTTCGATCAATTTTCGAATGAGGAACGACACGTTCGTTGCAAGGTATTCACGCCAAACTGACAGATGCGAGTATTTACGAGGTTCTCATTGACTGTCATAGATGGCGCTATGAGTATCGAATGAACAAATGAGTCAGATCAGGATGTGCGTAGCGAGGCTTTCTTCCTAGAAACGCAATAACATAAATTTGAGCAAAAATGCATTACCGAGGTTTTCCCTCTAAGGCGACGGTATGAACAATAAATTCAATTTTGATTTAAAGCTCATTTGTTGTTCATACAAAATGAAGACTTATTACAACTGAGGTTGTTATTAGTTTACATATTTTTCCGCATAAAACACTTACGGGATAGCTGCCTCGGCATAACTTTAATTTCGGCAGTCGGTGGCAATACAAAATAACAATCAGAAACAAAGCCGCCTTCCGAAATTAAAGATATTTTATATATTTTAGTTTTTGAAGGCGGTTGTCGATTTTGTAAAAAACCTTGTTTGTACTCAATACTTATTTTTTAAGTTACTAGAGAACGCGTACCTGAGGAAGGTCTCGTACTCAACAGTAAGACGCTGTTGCATCTGTTTGAGCGCGGTGGTCTCGCCACCCACCCAGCGGATCATTCGGATGTCCTCGTTCTCAAGGAACACGCCCAGGTCTTCAGGTTTCGGAGTCTGGAAGGAACGAGTGTACATCTTTTACGCTTAGTTGGACCAGCAAGTTACTGATGGTATATTATGGGATTTTTACTCATCATCATCATCATTATTTCAGCTGAAAGACGTCCACTGCTGGACATAGGCCTCCCCCAAGTGTCGCCACATTGACCGGTCCCGTGCGACTCGCATCCAGCGGATCCCCGCAACCGTTACCAGGTCTTCCGGTTCGCGGTCGCCACTCCAGAACTTTTCGGCCCCATCGGCCATCCGTTCTGCGAGCAATGTGCCCTGCCCACTGCCACTTAAGTTTGGCAATTCACTACATCACTACATTCACAACATTTTATAATCTAGCTTTTGCCCCCGACTTCGTCAGCATGAAGAGTATATGTAGCCTTCCCCAGGGTTCAAGCAAACTTTATACTAAATTTCATCAAAATCGGTTATGTATGTATGGATGGATGGATGAAAGTCCTCCGTCGCGCTGAATGTATGTCGGACTAATTTCCGGAACTCCTGGTCCAATTCTGTAAATTCTTTCGCTAATAGGAAGCTACGTTACAAAAAATTTGGGATCCGAAACAAAATTCACGCAAAAGCAAAAACTAGTTTTGTATAAAATGAAACCAAAATTGCATAGGATAGTTCCATTTTCAATTTAACAATCGAATACTTTTATGTTGACATGCTCGTGATGGCATGCAAACGTCCCTCAGTTCAAATTCATACCTTACCTTATCGAAGACCGTAAACTCCTGGTAGAAACATTCTGGGAGGCTACCGAACTTGACTCCCGTGAAATCCATATCGCTGACTGGCCGCGGAGGATCGCCGATGGTGGCTACCGTATGCTACAGAAAAAAAACCCGGTATTTAAGAACATTCCTTACGTACACTTGGTAACGGCTTCTCTTTGTTATTATCCTACTCAAGGGCAAATGCCTCTTCTCACACAAAGAAGACAGGAGCATTCATCACCACCATCAAGGCGGCTTGGCTATTATCATTATCATAATCATTTAGATGTCGGAATATTGTATTCATTGAAAATGTGGTCTTAAATAGAACATAGCTGGTCTCCACATATTCGGCCGTTTTAAGTCCAGGTTTACTCACGCGATATTTTCCTTCACCGTTTTCAGTGATGACCAAAATATTTTAGGTAGAACATTTGAAAGTTCCATTGTTACCTACTTGCACGGTATCGAGGTCATTACGACACCATCACAATACATAACCAAACGTAAAATATTTCAAAAGACTAACACAGAGAAACAATATCACAAACAGCGATTACACACAGAAAATATTAAATGAACAAAAATGCACATTAACCTCTTGCATGTTAAATGCACCGCATAGGTGCATATAAGTAGCGGAGGTTTGACCTTCACATTTTTCCCCCGATTGTCGTTGAGAAGAAGACTTATACAGATAATCCATTTCGTTCTTTTTGTTAGCCTCTTCTGTCTCCAAAGGACTCCCCCAAGTCCTTCCAGGACCTTTTTTCCTGCTTCACCTCGAACACCTACTGGACCACCAGTAGGTGTTGGCATGATGACCTGGACCACCAGGTCCAGGTCATCATGCCACCTCTTCCTGGGCCGGCCTCGGCGACGCCATCCATCGTCAGGCACCCATTGTGTGGAGACCCTTGTCCTTGGGCATGCGGCTGACGTGACCCGCCCAATCCCATTTTAGCCTGGCAGCCTTTTTGCCTACGTCTGTTTTGGACTAAAATATTGCTATGTATTTTTTCCACTTACCAAAAACATCTGGTAAGTGAGAGGCGGAATGCCCCCGTTGGCTTTGATCACGTTGTCAGGCTCCCATAGAGTATGGGACACATGCTCCTTGCACACCACGCCGATCTCCTTGCAAGCATTCTTGACGCTGTCGTCACGGGCGCGCCACACTGGCTCGCAATCTTGCTCGAAGCAGAGTTTACGTATGCCTGCAATACGTTGTTTATGGTAAAGTCCTTGCTTGGGTGAAAATAAGGTCTCGTTAGAAGTCAAAATTATACAATTACATAATTTATAAGTGGATTGAACCAGAAGACAAATTTAAGTAATTAAAAACGTGCAAAATCTAGTCCCAATCTCATTAATTACAGTGACTAAAAGTCAAAATCTTGTCAAAAATGTTTTACCGATTAGGACGACCGATTGATTTGAATGCAAACCTTTCTAAAAGTTAGTAGTCCTCAAATCAAAATCTATTCTTAAAAAAAAAACTAAATGTGTCAAGTAAACAGAAATTATTTTCTGACTGACTTCTATCTGATAAACTTCTTCAACTTCAACTCTTCTTTAGGCAATGGATTTTCTGGAAGAGACATCCCAAAATTGCTAATATCACGATGGTCTATCGGAGCACCTAGCTATGATAGACCATCAAACGCTGGAGATAATTAAGCACCAAATCAGTCAGACAAGTTCAACAAAGTTAAATATAAAAAAACATACCGAACTCTTCCCAAAGTCTCCTGAACACGACGTTAGGCTTCCCCTTCAACATGATAAGCCTGCCGCCAAACTTCTTGAACTGGCTATCCAGGTCATCAAGAGCTTCCAAGAGATACCGCATACGATTGTAGGCGACCACTTTTGTACCTGGAAGGCGAATAAATATGACATGGATAAAAAAATTAAGTAGAATCGCCAAAGATGGAAAAAGTATCGTGTAGTGGAGGGAGGCCTTTGCTTAGTAGTGGGACAGAAGAAGCTAATAGATAAAAGGTTTATAAAAATAATACAGACTGATTGGTTCAGTTGAATATCAGTGTCTGTATGAGTCATGTGTGTATGAGAAAGGAACTATTCGTTAATCTGTGGTATGAGTATGTTCTCCTTCGAAGCGGATAAAACCAGGTTATATCAGCATCCAATTAGGAGAGGGCATGGCGGTTGCGGTTCATACATAATTATATCGAACGAGTAGTCGAGCAAACATATGGGGTCTTTTATACTAATTGGAGCTGAAAATGTTATAATTGGCTAGGTTTTATCCGTGACTTCATCCGCGTGATTGTAAATAGCCTATATCGTTGTCCAGATACCAAGCTACATATTTAGTAAATTTCATAATAGTCAGTGCAGTAGTTTTTCCGTGATGAGGTAACAAACAGACAGATCGCATAATGTGGAAATATGGATTGTAAAGTTGATAACACATGATTTGTTATTGCTATGAAAATCAGTAACTGGGGCACTAGACGAACAATGACGATTACGTAAGGAGTAACCTCATTAAGAAATTCATTGTTCATGATTGCTGATAAGAATTATGGTGATCTTTGGTCATCTAACACCTTGATCACCTTGCAGTCACTACCGAACATTGGCATATGTCCTGAACGTCATCAGTTTGTAAGGTTCCTACTGCTGGGATTATGGTATTTTCTTTGGGAAATTGAGTGAGCTCTTATACACCATGCGGAATGATGCCCCATGTTCTACTCCATAATTTGTCTAGCCTTTTCCCAACTATGTTGGGACCGGCGTCCAGTCTGCGACTGCCTATCTCACCTCCACAACCCAGTTACTGGCTAACACGATTTCTCTTGGTAAGACTGGTTGTCAGACTTTCTGACTTCTTACTATCCATAACGACTGCCAAAGATCTACGAATGACAGCCGGGACTAATGGATTTACGTGCTTTCCGAGGCACGGAGGAAACTCGTTACGAAATGGATATTTATGACACACCGTATGGTTATCAATCGGTGTCATTATTTAACCAGGTTTAGATACGACGAAGACTGCTTTAAAAAGGCCAGAGTAAAAAAAGGATAAACATAGATAGTATTTTGAGAGCAACCGCAATCCCGCTACCCGCCATTACATAATCTTGTACTTTATGCAGAACTTTACCAGTTCAAGCAGAGACCTACGTAACATAACAACATTATTACAGAATGAGCGGGGGTTGTCTTCAATTAGTTTAATCATAATACAGTCCTATGTTTGCAAATTCAAGGAAAACTTGTAAAAGTCTAAGGAATGCTAATTAAGTTATTCAAAGCGTACCTAACTACCTAATATTATATTAATTCGAATTTATGACTGCTTGGAACAAGAGTTAGGCAGGATTCTGTTAGGGGCGGGGTGAGGCGAAGCAGAGTGGGACAGACTTTTTCGATTACTCTTATTGCATATACCTACACGTTTATGGGGTGTGCACTTTCAGTTTTACCACGATTAATGTTTATTTACTCTCCGATTCGTCAACATTCCAGGGCCTCAAGTCTGCTATTACAATAGTGTCAGAATGGTCTATCATTGATTTCATAATTGTTGATTTCGACAAGTTGGGTAATCTACTAATATAATGGCGTCATTATGACTTTCCAATGGTCAACTACTGACACGCCATTGAAAGAAATGATATAGAATGGTAATCTCGTACAAAATGACAACTGAATGACTGACTTAGGCGGTAATATGCTAAAATTTTGACAGTTCCTTTGATCAGTGACCTACCATTAGAACGTCGTTGTGCAGTCATTGCTTTTAATTCGACCGACCAATGATCGACCATTATGAATTTAGCAGATTACGAACTTTTAGCAAAATGACACCCCCTGCCTGTACCTACCTCGATATGCCCATGGCTTGGACACCATATTCAACAGCTAAGACCGAGTCAAAAACTAATTTGAATCATACGTTTGCTAATCTGAGGGCTAATTCACGTAATTTTATGACGCGCCGATGAAGTTGTAGTGTAGTTGCAGTTAAGTTCAAGTTTGAATGAAAAACGGTATTCTTGTAATCTTTGAACTGCGCGTAAGCTGCACGTGAACAGTAAGCCATAATGTGAATAGTAAGTTTGGTAAGGTTTGGTTGTCGTGCAAACCAAATTCTACCAAACTTACTTATAGCAGCTTAGCCACATGAGAAAAAAAGTATTACTCAATAAAATCCCAGTACAGATTTTAGTGCTTTTTAACTGTCATTTTGAGACGTCAAACGAATAGTAGTATACTACCGATCATGTTGCGTTCCGAAGTACGCACCAGAGCCGCGTAACAGTAGAATGCCGTTATTGCGTGTCACACTTTCTGGCGGTGACATGACTTTATACGAACTACAGTGTAATGTCAAAAATATGTACGAGAAATGTACGTAAATGTACGCCAAATAAAAAAGTGTACTATAAAGACTTAGCAGAAAACAATTACCATCGTGTCACCGCCAGGTATTCTTTCTAGCGGGCGCTATGTATTTCAGTAAGTAGTATTCCACTTTTAGACTTTGTTATGGGCCTACAAAAATATACGGAAAGTGTATGTTCAATTTCTATAACAGTTTGGTTGTATCTATTCTCGTAGGTATTTTAATCTATTTAATATAAATATAAAAGAAAGTCGGTTACTTACACTAAGTATAACTCAAGAACGGCTGAACCGATTTGGGTGAAAATTGGTGGGGAGGTAGCTTAGAACCAGGAGACGGACATAGAATACATTTTTTTTGTAGGGTAGGTGTAGGTTAGGTAAATAGGTAGGTAAGTAGGAAGATAGGGACAGGACAACGTCTGTCGGGTCAGCTAGTTTGTTAATAAAACATTTGACTGTCAGATTATGAAACAAAAGGCAGATAGACCGCGCGGAACATTGAGAGTGAAGCCAAAAAAGCAAATACCAATTCAAAAGCGAATACCTACAACGCGCTTCGTGCTGTACTGACACGAGCCACTATAACACAGAGTACATTATAATATGCACTATAACACGAAACGCCGCATCGTTATTGCGCTAGCGTGACGCAAACTCAACGCGAGCGTGTCTGACAGCGGTAGATAATACGAAATTACGAAAAGCGTTGTTTTGATCAAAACTTAACTACAACTGCACTACAACAGCACTTCTTTAGTTACGTGAATTAGCCCAAGGTAGCTAAAACTGCAGAAACCGGACTATTTGTAAACCGTTTCCATAAATCAATCAGAGCTGCCATTATGATGTATGATATTGAACAAACCTGGTGCTATGTACCTATGCGTTCGTAGACGAGACATATTTTCGGCAATGTGCGGCTGCATGTAATATCTACATTACCACCTGCTCATGTGAGCACCTAATGACTGCATCAGCGGACAGCGTTGCCGTGGCTGAATACTAAGCCAACCAAACAAAGAATCTGACATGGAAAAACACAAGACGCACATACACACAAACATACATACCATTTGGCCCGCACTGAATTTGTGGACGAATGCAGGGGTGATGTAGACGCAGTCTTTAATCGGACGCATTTTTAATTTATTGTAATAAATATAATACATATTTGTAAAAAGTAACAAAACCAAATCATTTTCCTTTGTATTGCAAAGCAGTAGATATTTTTTATATACTCTTGATAAGAAATTAAGGAGTAAAATGGTTTCATCTCAATGATTTGGAGGTGATTTGACATTTTTTTTCTTATTATGTGATACCGATAGAAACATTGTGGAAACCAAATTACGTATCATATCACGTAGATTACTAACAATTTTTTACAGATGTAATTTCTCTGTAAATGCCTTCGAAAAGTTGCTTCATCTGCATGCTTCTTTCAAGCTTGTTTCGAGAGAGCAGCCTTAAGTACTTCAACACTTTTCGGGTAACTTTTTCCCGTCAATAATACGTGGCTGTAATTCTGTAATACATTGCCAACAGTGTTTTGCACATTACCCGGACATACTTAAAAATTTTGCAAGTTCATATTGCAATCGTTATCTGGCTAGCCTGTTTCCAAAAAAAAAAATATTTTTATTATCATATATTTTTTTCAAATCATTTACACTGCACATTTTGACGTGATTGTCAGTTTAAAATCTGTAAAAGTCGTTAAATAGCCCCTTAACGAGCTTTCCGAGGCACAAAGAGGTTTCGGTCTCGGTATCAAATGGATGGTCACCCATCCACGGAACGACCGTGGCAAACGCAGCTTAACCTTAATTATCGGTCAATCTGTACGGCATTTACTTAGCCACGAACTCCTCACCCACGAGCTCCTCACAACTTCATATTGCAATTAAAAAATTCAGACTTGTGAAAGACGACGCACACATGCGTCGCCAAGAGGGGGGAGCAGGGAGGGGCATTTGCCGCCCCCTAGAGATTTCATGTGCCTTTGACTGTATTAAAAATGCATACTTTTCCTATTGTCCATATACCAACTTGCCCCCCCCCCCCCCTCAGGCCATCAGCTGGCAACGCTCTTGCTCACATCCATGAATCAACTTGAAAAGGGCTGATAACCTTCAAACCGCTGAACAGGTTTCCTTGAGCTCATAAGCTAAGAACTCTCTCGATCAAGTCACTTTTGAAACCAACTAAATCAAAATACGATACGATGTCACAGTCAAACACAGAAACAAACACACACGTTAGAATTATAACCCCCCCCCTCTCCCTCTGTTTTCCTTTGGGTTTAAAAAGCTTTTTACAAAAAAGACAACCGCCTTCAAAAAGTGAAAAATAACTTTAGCACAGAACACACATTGACTTTAGTTTCGAAATTCAGTGGCTTTGTTCTGTTTGTTGTTTTGTATTGCCACCGACTTCCGAAACTAAAGTCAATGTGTGTTCTGTGCTAAAGTTATTTTTCACTTTTTGAAGGCGGTTGTCTTTTTTGTAAAAAGCTTTTTATTTTCCGCTTTTTAGTACCTCCTTCTCATTCAAATCTATTAAGAAGAGATTGAAAGTTAGCTATTACAAAGATTGATGAAACTAAAACGTCGTCTATGTAACATTTTTGGGTATTTGTTGATTTTTCAAAAAGTGCTGAATCAATTTCGATAAAATTTATGTGGGTCCACCCCTGAAGCATACCCTATCTATAAAAAAAAGAATTTTCAAAATCGGTTTACGTTTGCCTGAGAAATCGCGTAACAAATCGCGCACATACTTAATGCAAATTTAAGACTTATACTGTTTTCTCATGGATGCCATGGTCAGAACTGGACCAAATTAAAATGGGACCACACGGGAAGCACTAGCTTCCAAATAAAAAAAGAATCATCAAAATCGGTTCACCCAGTCCCGAGAAATCAAGTAACAAACATAAAAAAAAAAAAAAAAAAAAAAAAAAAAAAATACAGACGAATTGATAACCTCCTCCTTTTTTGAAGTCGGTTGAAAAGTGAAGCCCATTACGAAGCATCCTTAAATAATAAATCACCTTCAAGTGAACCAACAAGTGTTGTAGCGATGACGCGATGGACATATATATAGCTACCTGGATATATAAATCCAGGACCATCTATCAAATAGATTCACTGACCTAGTTGTCCTGTGACAATAATGCCCTACTTGTTTGTTCGCGAACAGAGGTCCCCTTCAGTTGTCATTTCTTGAACGTTCGACTTTGGTTAACAGATTTTATCAGATCGATTTTATACGTAGCTGGGTTTCTTTCGTGTTACAGGAGGGATAGGTCTACACTACCTCAGGACAGAGAGGATTGGAAAGGAAAAAGGGGGGGGGGAGGCCTTTGCCCTACAGTGGGACAACACAGGCTTAAAACAAATTCGTACTCCATACTTTACTTAATATTATTAACGCGAAAGTAAATCTGTGTGTTACGTTATCACGATGAAACGGCTTTTAATTTGGTATGAAAATAGCGTAAACCCTGGGGAAGGACATAGGCTACTTTTAATCCGCGACTTCGTCTGCATCCGCGATAACCGACATTCACGCGGACGAAGTCGCGGGCAAGAGCTATAATAAATGTGTTTAATTCTATGACGGTATTAAAAAAACTAATATAGTAAATTATGTGTACGTTTTCTAGATAATTACTTGGCGATTAGCTAAGTGGAACGAAGATTAAAAGTACATATCTACATTTTGTTTACAATTATTTGATTCCATATGACAGTGCTCAACGAATAGAAACCCTCGAAATAACAACATCCGAAGTCATTGGAATATGCTTTAGTCAGCTAAAGTATATTAAGCAAAAATCAAATTTACATAACTCATACTCCAGGTGAACATAAGTACACCCACATTTCAGTTCAAGTACCATGTTAGGGGCGCCTATTGCTATCAACCGAGCACGATTCTTTAGTCCCAGCTACGATGCCCAAAGAGCAAACAAACAATAACACATTGCCCTACCTACATGAAAATCGAAACCCAGGACCGTACCTGCGGCCACTAGAACCTCTCCTGTATTATCTTCTTTCCCGTAAGTAGTTGTAGATTTCTGTCTTTACAGTTTCTTAGAAGAAATCTATATCCAACTTAATACGTAATTAAAAAGACTTACCCGCAGTTTCTCCATCGAAGATGAATATAGGGAAGAAGGGAAACCCTTTCTCTTCCAGTGCACAATGTAAAGATGGGTTGTCATGCAAGCGCAAACCATGCCGGAACCAGAGAACGCTTCCACCAAGCATTTTGGTGATTGAGGATTATACCTAGAAACAAAAAAAAAACTTATAGATGTAACCATGTTTTTTTCGTGTATTCCCGTTGGCCCCGTCCGCCATGTCCCCGTTAAAGAGGGCAAAGGGAATTGAATAAAATAGTTAAAAAATTACTTCCCGTTGTCCCCGTTACCATTCCTATACAAATCCCTACATATAAAATCCAAAAATACATAACCTAAAATGTTAAAATCTATCATCATATAAGTACATAATTATTAAATCTTTTATTATAGTTTTGGGCATGCCGAGCGATATTGTGAAATCTTAACTACCTATACCCGTTGTCGGAATGTACGTAAGGGGGACAACGGTAACGAAATTTTATGACGTGCCGTAGTCCCCGTCACGTGGACAAAATTAAGGAGCCAACAATGCCTGATGAAGATATTTTCACTTAAATTATTTGCAAACAATAAGAGTTTGTGTTTGTTATGCCAGTATTGTCCCACTCCTGGACAAAGACCTGTCCCCATGTCGTTCAAGTTACAGCGATAATATGCGTATACTTAGTGACAATTAAATGACTCCAAAAAGTCCAAAGTCATTTTATCCGACGTAACAAAAACCCTTACAAGGCCTCCCTTTGAAAATCCTTGGCCAACTCCGACGTTTGAGCAACAAAAGGAGAAAATTAAACTCTCAATTTATTTTTCTCGGAACTCTCATCGGAGTTTCAATTGAAAACCCTACAAGCGCTACATTAACTATTACATAATTATGGAAGCCAGAGGAATGTACAGGAAAACAGTTGTGGAAAGTTTCGTAATGAAAAATAAAGGGCGACAGTTGTCGCCCCTTATCTTTACGTCAAATTTTACTTTTTAATTACCCGAATATCTAATATTTTACTATTCACACGTAAAAATTAAACGCAGACCATTTTTTTTCTTCTATTAGGAATTCAAGTCGTTAAGCAATGTTTTGTGAACGTTTTAGCGCACTAAAGATTGAAGATAGTTCGAAATGGAAATAATAACGGTTCAAAGTTAACCCTGGATATTAGTCGAAAATGCATTCTATGTCGGGATGAATTTTAACCAGCAATAAACATCGTGGGTGGTATCAAAGCAGCCCCGATTTTCGATATAACTGAAATTAACTGATTATCACTTTTTAGTTACAACCTAACTTATTACTTATTGGAAATTAAATAAAGTGAGCAAGCACAAGCGTGGTGAGCAATGCTCGTGCCTTCTCTGTACGAGAAGAGGTCTTTGCCCAGCAGTGGGACAATTACTTATAGGCTGGTATTATTAAATACAATTTATGAGTGTGATCTTCAAAGAGTTGTCATTGTCTTTTTTTCAGTGTTTTTGTTTATCTTGTAAAGGATAAGTAAGATCTTATTTTAAAACTATCTGATGCCCCCAACTTCGTCCGCTCGATGGTCGGTTATCAGCGGGGTTTCAATTTTTTAGCGCGGAACTCTATGTTTTTATATAAAATACTAGCTGACCCGACAGACGTTGTCCTGTCCCGATCTACCTACTTACCTGCCTATTTACCTACACCTACCCTACACCTTAACATTTAGGGGGATGAAAAATAGATGTTGGCCGATTCTCAGACCTACCCAATATGTACACAAAATTTCATCAGAATCGGTCAAGCCGTTTCGGAGGAGTACGGGAACGAACATTGTGACACGAGAATTTTATATATAAGATAAAAGAGAGCCTCAATTACTCCTCTATCTGTCAGTGAAAAGAGAGCCTAAATTATTCATTTATCTGTCAGTGAAAATACTGTCAAAATCGGTCCAGCTGTTTCAGAGATTAGCCGGAACCAACTGACAGACAGACAGACAAACATTTATAACAAACATTTTTTTGATATACCGTAATAAATACTTTCTTAAGCATAAGTAAAAGAGCTGTTATTTTGTCATTAGAAACAGACAGTTTCATTTATTGGATGATGATGAATGAATGAATGTCTATAGGAAAGTATAAATTAATCAATCTCAGCCCTTATGTAGGTCGTACAAGTACCTAGTACCTAATCAGTGGCAGCTAAATGACCCTGAAACCTGCGAACTTGCATGACATAATGCCGATAGGCGATAACGTTATGTAACTAGGTACTGTAAGGCGATATTGTGTCTAAACTACAAATATAAGCGGTGGAAATAAGAAAACTTGATACTTATGAAAAATGTGATTTGTTTACTATTTCCTGAGCTAATACGGCCTTGACTGCGAAAATCGTGGAACGGAATTTTAAATCAATATATTTTCACAAAAATTACTGTGAAAATACGAAAAATAATAACAACATACCCAAACTTTGGGCTTGCACTGAGAAATTTTTAACGGAAACCTCAATTGATAAGACTAAGCGAGGCTTGGGATCGAACTTAGAACACCACGCTCAGCAGTCGCGCTTGCAACTACGAGACTAACTAGGTAGTACTGAATTACTGATATATCTACGTAGTAATAACCTATAGTTTTAGGTTTATCCCTCGAGATAAGTAATAGGTAGAACCAATAGTTCTAGATTCTGTCGTAAGGAACGGGGATTTGAATTACTTACCATAAAATATTCAAAACGCAATCGTCAAAACAACTGTGACATAATCAGAAACATGGTTGTAATGCAGAGTCATTGATCTTTACAGCTATTCTGTAAAAACTCCTTCGATAGATTTAGGTGACGTAAGAGGAGACCTGTCAATTCCGAGCATTGGGTTGACAGGTTAATTCACAGAGGGAGATTTTTACAACATATCTATACTATACTAATATTATAAAGCTGAAGAGTTTGTTTGTTTGTTTGTTTGGTTGAACGCGCTAATCTCAGGAGCTACTGGTTCGAATGGTACTGGTTGAAAAATTATTTTTGTGTTGGATAGTCCATTTATCGAGGAAGGCTATAGACCCATGCGAAGCCGGGTCGGGTCGCTAGTTACATAATATATTAGATAAATATGTTGAAAATCTATCATTATCTGCTTTATTCATATATTTATATGAACTAGTAAACTAAACTAATAATAAAAACAGAAAAGATTTTATTGTTTGTAATAGATAAGTAAACTAAAAAAAAAGAGAACCGCCTTAAAAACTAAAAAGTGATAAATAACTTTAGCACTGAACACATATGACTATAGTTTCGGAAGTCCGTGGGTTTGTACTGTTTGTTGTTTTGTATTACCACCGACTTCCGAAACTAAAGTCATGTGTATTCACGTGTTCAGTACTTCCTTTTTTTTGAAGTCGGTTAAAAGTACGTAACTGATTTAAAAAAAATTCTTCATCAAAAGAAACGTTATTAATATTATAAAGAGGAAATATTTGTTTGTTTCTTACGATTTAACTCAAAAACTACTTGACCGATTTCAAAAAGTCTTTCACCATTAGAATGCTATTTATGAATTGAAAAAATTAGTGATCCTTGTGAAAATTCACGAGGATTAAGACGCGCGCAGTGCTAGCAGGCTATATTTTACTAACTAAAAATACTCAGACCATTATTGGTCTGAGCAAATCACATCTTTTGAGTATAGGTAAACTGTAGAGCTATTCTGTTATAATCTCCCTCGGTGAACACCAAGGTGAAGTGAGCTGTCATCCGTCCGTCTGTTTTGTCAATCCCTAGCGTCGAGACGGATAACAGTTCACTTCACCTGGGTGTTCACCGAGAGAGATCGTAACATAATAGACATACTGAATGACTATAGGAAAGAATAGGGAAAGAAAAGAAACTATGGAATGGTTTGTCTATTGAGACAAAACCGCCACTCTGTTCCCAACCACTGGACCTCCTAAAAGCTAGAATCAACCCTAGAAAAACGCTCGACGAGTCCCGGAGAAACGATCAACTGTTTTCGATACAGACAGCGGAGGAGTAAAAAAAAAAACATTTCCACTTCTCTCCATATTCAGAATGGATTGTGTGAAAGATGGTAATGGCTAGAAAGGGAGTGTCAGGATAGAACTTTTTATTTTTTTTTGTTTAGGATTATTTCATTTTTGTGTTGTTACTCCTGTTTTTAATAAAAAAGTTAAAACATCAGAGACTAGTTTGAATGTGGCTGTACTTTGAATGTGGTATCACAAGAATGTTGTGTTTTGCGAATGTGGTCTTCTAAGATCGTGATATTTTGAGATTATGATATTATGAGAATATCATGTTTTACGAATATCGTGTTTTGCAAATGTGGTGATTTACGAATGTGGTCTTTTGAGAAAATGATATTCAGCGACGGAGCGGTCTAGGTCTATGTCTAGACATAGAGATATTTGGAAGAAGGAAACACGCTGCGAAGGCGAAACCTAACAAAAGATAATGCTTAAAAAAGTCACATTGTTTCTTTCATAAAAAGACTTTCTGAAAACCAAAATTCCCAAACATTCAGATTTCTATCAGAGCCTACGTTCAACAGTGGACGGCAATAGGCAGAAATGACGATGATGATTTTCTCGAACACCATAGCAACGTTTGCTAAATACAAGTTCTAATCTTGCCGATTTTGTAGAACAATGGAATGTCTACAAAGTTAGCGCGAAATAAACTGGAGAAACCTTACAGTGTAATTGAAATATATTATTGATCCAATTAACAACTTCGACAGCTCAAATACAATTCTAACAAATTGTGTGGATCGATCGAACAAAGAATCATGGCGAGATCCATACATTCGTTTGTATGAAAAATAAAAATCATTTAGAGAGTTCAAAATATTTTCCAATGTGGAGACTACATTACCAGGAGCAGATTGATATACTTAGCATATTTTTAAACCCCCGCATAATTAAAATATTACGAAATGAAAACAACACTTTTTCGTTTCATCTCGAGTTCCATTATGTGTTGATAATAAAAGAAAGTGACAAGCGATGTTAAAGGATCTATAAAATTGACAGACAAGTGATGTGACAAGTGTGTGGAAAAAAATAATCATTATTTGTGATATTATTTCCCATAAAACGATATAATTTCAATGTCAGAACTGCGAAACGGCGGCTGTCAGTGTCACTGTTACTGTCAGTCACCGTTTAGTTCTGAAATAATGAGCTTTTCGTTAAACTATTAACTTTCTTTTTGCGGGATTTTAAAAATATTGTAAATGCCTGAAGATACTCTTTACGTACCCAAGAATATAAGAATTAGAATTTCAACTTCTCTAAACATCTTAATAATTTTTGTACAAATCCTGCCATGATTCTTTGGCATTTTAAGCGATTATTTGAATTTGGATTTAGGAAAACATTTAGAGAACAAATTTTGTTCCTGACTCGATGTGCGACTCTATTTAAATTGCGATTGACAATATAACGTGTTTATTTCTCTTGGTCACGAAGATGGAAGATCAGGATGGGATACGGATCCCATCCTGATCTTCCATCTTCGTGATCTCCAAGATACAGGGACCCCCCTAGTTTGGAGATCAGGGTTTCAATTTATTGTGCATAGCATCAGCCTTTTAGACATAACATAACATTTTATTAGTACGTAGGCTTTTCTTAATTTTATTTTATTATTATATAATTACATATACTTAACTAAGTCTGATTACAATCCTAAGTTAGAGGATTTGACATCAGCTCATTTTGACACGATATGAAGTTAGTATTTATGTGTTCATAAAATAAATTTTGCCGACGTGCATGTATGGATATAATAAATTCTACTGTCGCAGCAAAACCACGTAGCATTGCTGCTCTTCAATGAAAACTACATAAATACTCATAGAAAACTTGTTTAATTACCGTGCATCATAACTAAGTGTTTATATTCAAGATTGTTACTACATCAATAACCCTAATCATTTCCGTAAACACTGTAGCGAACCTAGAATAGCCTACACCTACGGCAGTTAACGCGTCGAGCGCTAGGCGAATGCGTAACTGTATGCAACACGATGCACTGACTACAAACAAAACAATTGAATAAACTATTGACTGACGTAACCGTAATGAATCCTGATGAGTCAAGATGTCAATAATGAATACTAAAATATAAGCAAACCGTTTTCACTCATACTTACAGGAAACTCGTTCAATTTCAAATCGGGATTCCTTTAAAACGATACACGTGCCACTGCTCTGAGAGACGAATGCGTACTGAGGGCGACACGACACTCCGCAAAACACACCAGCAAATAAAATCTAGCACGTTCTACGGTTCCGATATCGCACAATAAACAACCTTTGAAAGTCAACCATCCAGTGGTTGTTGAGCTGCCGGAAACCTTACTCTTCATTTTCAATTGGGATGGAAAAAGGGATAAATGGGTCAAGGGAAAATGGTTGGAGAAAAACTTTATACAGGCACGGAGTAGAATAAGATTTTACAGTTGTGTGTGCTACTTCAGTGACTGTTTCATGAAACATTCATGCAACTTTCAGACTTATTTATACCAACATACGGCCAGTTAATTTGCAGCGTGTTGGGTTGTTTATCGATTCGAGTCCATGATTAATTAAAGGGTAGGTATTTTTAACCGACTTCAAAAAGGAGGAGGTTATCAATTCGGATGTTTGTATTTTTTTATGTAGTTATGTTCGGGCATAACTCTGTCATATATATAGACGGATTTGCAAAATTCTTTTTTCGAAAGGGGTTTATTTCGAAATGGTTTCTTATAAATTATATTAAAATTGATTCTGCTCTTTTAGAGAAAATCAAAAAAAAAAAAAAAAAAAAACAACTAGGTAGACGTTTTAGTTTCTTCAATCTTTAGAGGACTTACACTGTTTTAAGTGTGTCGCCGTTTCTTAATTGATTTGGATGTTAGGCAATACTAAAAAGCGGAATATAAAAAGTTTTTTGAAAAGAAGAAAACCGACTAAACTGAAAAGTGATAAATAACTTTAGCACAGAACATATTACTTTAGTTTCGGAAGTCGGTGGCGGTGGCTTTGTTGTGTTTGTTATTTTGTATTGCCACCGACTTAGCAAGAGCATGGTCCAACTTTTAAATCGATCCTATAAACGATTTTCTCGAATGATTTGAATATTTTCCGATATGCAGTCATTAATTTGCTTTTCAACCGACTTCAAAAACGGAGGAGGTTATCAATTCGTCTGTATTTTCAACCGACTTCAAAAAAGTAGGAGGTTATCAATTCGTCTGTATTTTATGTTTGTTACTTGATTTCTCGGCACTGGGTGAACCGATTTTGATGATTCTTTTTTTATTTGGAAGCTAGTGCTTCCCGTGTGGTCCCATTTTAATTTGGTCCAGTTCTGACCATGGCGTCCATGAGAAAACCGTATAAGTCTTAAATTTGCATTAAGTATATGCGCGATTTGTTACGCGATTTCTCAGGCAAACGTAAACCGATTTTGAATATTCTTTTTTTTATAGATAGGGTATGCTTCAGGAGTGGTCCCATATAAATTTTATCGAAATTGATTCAGCACTTTTTGAAAAATCAACAAATACCCAAAAATTTTACATAGACGACGTTTTAGTTTCATCAATCTTTGTAGTAGTTAACTTTCAATCTCTTCTTAATAGATTTGGATGAGAAGGAGGTACTAAAAAGCGGAAAATAAAAAGCTGTTTACAAAAAAGACAACCGCCTTCAAAAAGTGAAAAATAACTTTGGCACAGAACACACATTGACTTTAGTTTCGAAATTCAGTGGCTTTGTTCTGTTTGTTGTTTTGTATTGCCACCGACTTCCGAAACTAAAGTCAATGTGTGTTCTCTGCTAAAGTTATTTTTCACTTTTTGAAGGCGGTTGTCTTTTTTGTTGATAAAGTATAGCACTGACAATGAATGCACGCAAATAAAGAGGCCTGCACACTTCATGCGAAAGCAGATACTTACTTAATTAAGTAGTCCATTCAGCCGAAGACAAGAAGCTTATATACCTATATCTTCATGGCCGAAGAGGTGAACAATAACTAACCAACCTAACCTAACTCAAACTGCAACCTACACTTTTAGACCAACGTTAGTGTAAAACTAGTACCTGCTTTTGTCCGCCACTTGGTCCGCATGAATGAATGTATTTATAAATTATAGCTTTTATCCGTCCTACCTAGATAATTCCTCTTTCTGTTGCTGAAAACTAGGTATATGTAAATCGATACAGTACTTTCTGAGATTAATTATAGCTATGTAGTGATTGTAATTATTTGTGATAATTTCCCTTAGTCAGAAAAATCAAGCCTCTGTAAAAGTGCTTAACCGCTGAACTGTTGAGCCCGGAATCCGCGAAAGCGCGCGTCTGTGGGGCCTTACGGGGTGACCGCATGCTGTTCCGACGCGTCTGATTAAAACGACGATATCTCCGAAATTACGTTAGTTAGCTCGTTTCCAGTTATATCATTGGAATCGCTATTAAATTTGCTAACAGGTCATATATGGTTAGCCGCTGTTAGATCTGCCCACTCATAATCATTCAATAAATAACGTCAATATAATTTAACGTACCGAAAGTGTTATAATAGTAAAGTTACAGTTCAATGTCCAAAACGTATGCTTAGAATAGATTTAAAAAATAATCAGCGTAAAATATTTAACATCATTACAATTACTTCGAAAAATGAGAGAAATGATACAAGTGTGTTGATTTGTTTTGGTAGATCAGAATCCATTTTCAATTGTGTTTTATGATAATTTTCCTTAGTACATTTCGAAGACTGTGCTTTGGATTTTGCCCCATCCCCATTCCATCATCGGACGAGCAGAAATATATACGTACGGCGAAGCATCACCCCCATCATACGGTTGAAGTTCCACGGTCTCTATTTAGTGTGCCAGACTATTGAATTCACTGCCTGCCTCTCCATTCCCCGGTAAATATAATCTGGGTACCTTCAAGGCACGAGTGAACCGGTTCATAGTAGGCAAGCGTGCTCCACCTTAGGCCGCATCATCACTTAAGATCGGTGAGTTGCGGCCAAAAAAGTCGAGCGTCTATAAATAAATGTCATCCATGAATATATTCGGTAGAAAAGATCTAGACTGCAATTTAGGATCCATGTATTCGCGAATTTATTACAACATTAACATTATTCAAACATTGCTAGAACCCTCGACACTTTAATATTCCAAGGAAACTTCCTATTCGTTGGGTTTTGATGCCCGAAAGTCAGAAATACAATATCTATACATCTTTATCAAACACGATTTTATTTTTGCGTCTGATCAATGCAGGATATATTTCAAATAAAACCAATTTAATTAAATTTAATGGATATTAAAACATTGTACCTATGTTTTATTTTAATTTAAAGTTCTCCTCCTCTAAACAAAACACCTTTACTTTTACAGTTACATAAATATGATAATATTATTTAGTATATCTATACTAAATTATAAAGCTGAAGAGTTTGTTTGTTTGTTTGGTTGAACGCGCTAATCTTAGGATCTACTGGACCGAATTGAAAAATTCTTTTTGTGTTGGATAGTCCATTTATCGAGGAAGGTTATAGGCCCATGCGAAGCCGGGTCGGGTTGCTAGTACTTAATATAATTAATTTAAAGTACACTGCATAACACTGTCGACGTATACGTATTTTGTTATTAAGTAAATGACGTCAGAATATCAGATGCCATGGTAGAGTTTTACTCTTGATTGAATGTCTTTATTAAGTAATACGTCCGGCGCAGACTCCAAACTAGCTTGATTGGTTTTAGCTACCAGATATCTATACTATAATATTATAAAGAAGATTTTATTTGTTTGTTCATCTAAAACACTCTTTTCCTTAGTCGTAATGCTACATAGTGTTTAGATAAGTGTTTTTGTACAATTAAAAAACTGGCCAAGTGCGAGTCGGACTCGCGCACGAAGGGTTACGTACAGTCGAACAAGCTAATTGGTTTACAGGCAAAAATATTCATCTCTCTACTATACTAACAATTTATTTTTATTTTTATTTTTTTTACCTTTAGTACGTAATTACCAGGGATACCTACGCGCTCATAATAAGAAAATGGAACAACATTAGACATCGAGCAAAAAACGGCAAAAAATCACGTTTGTTGTATGGGAGCCCTTAAATATTTATTTTATTCTGTTTTTAGTATTTGTTGTTATAGCGACAACAGAAATACGTCATCTGTGAATTTCAACTGTCTAGCTATCACGGTTCATGAGTTACAGCCTGGTGACAGACAGACAGACAGACGGACTGTGGAGTCTTAGTAATAGGGTCCCGTTTTTACCCTTTGGGTACGGAACCCTAAAAATTGTTTGTATTGTATTTTTTTTTGTTTATACAAGCTAACATCCGCATCCGGTACTACTGCTCCGATGTTTAAAAAATATATCGCCAATAGGTGTAATAGGAAGTTACATTATCCCTGTACGTTAGAACGAAGGCGCGGGCAAAAGCTAGTAATGTTTCTTAAAACAGATATTCTATAGTTTCAATCAGTCTCCGTTACAGCAAATAATGGAACAATTTGATCTGGTTTGACGGTGTTGGATAGAAAACTGCGCACTGTGCATCTTTCAGGGGGTGGAAATACTCATGAATATTAACAACTTTTTTTACAATGGGACCAACTCTGAAATATGAAAAAACCTGTCGTGTCATACATTTTTATTGTGTTGTAGTAGGTACCTACAGTCAGTTTTAGCAATTAGCTGACCTACTTGCATAAATTGTTGAGATTTTTACACGCTTTTTATTAGCTTCACCTGTATGTTTGTATGTTTGTTTGTAGCCGACTTCTTTGGGCGCGATTTTGACCCACTTTAATCGGCCAGATTTCGTTCAAACTTTGTAGATTTATCGAGGACCGTTGACAATACACTAATTTGATAAAAATATAAAAAAAAAACAAAAAAAAAAAACATAAGTCGTTCGAAATTAGTTGCCGAAAAAACACCTATTATATACTAGGAAGGTACTGCACAAGCGCCCCTGGTATAATAAATGTACATAATATTTATAGATATAGATATAACCAAACTAAAAAGTAAAAAATAAATAATAGTTTAAAAAAACTAAAAACACGCTTTTTATAGAAAACCAAACTAAAAAATAGAAAATAAATTTTAATAAATTATTTTATTTAAAAAAAAGCGTGGGGTGCATGGTGTCAATAGTTATAAATATTTTATTGACAGATATGAGTAGAGTGATTATCATTTTGATAATATCTGAAAAAGCACCCCACGCTTTTTTTTAAATAAAATAATTTATTAACTAACCCATTATGAGCCTATGGCTTGAAATAAAGATTTATTATTATTATTATTAAAATTTATTTTCTATTTTTTAGTTTGGTTTTCTATAAAAAGCGTGTTTTTAGTTTTTTTAACTATTATTTTTTAGAATATGTTTCGATAGAATTTTATAATTCTTTTATTTTTATTTACTTTACTCAAATGGTAGAAAAAAAATATAATAACCAACCATAACCAACCATTTATTTATGCCAAAGTGGGTTAGCAAATTTATTTGCACACTGGGTGTGCACCCAAAGTGTTTAGTAGTGTTTTTATTTTTTAGTACCTGTAAATGGTTTAATTGAAATAAATGCTTTGAGTTTGACTTGAGGCCAGTGCCTAAGTACGAACCAAACGGCTACAACTAACTCGTAATTTTAACCAACTTGAAAAAAGAAAGTTATCTTTTCGACACGAATGAATGTAATATTATTGCAACTGCTATACCTATTCACATATAATAATTTATTAGGCTTTACAAATAAATATACAAAATCATATAGGTGTGTGTAATGTATGGTCTGTATGTTTGTTTCCTCCGCAATTATCAACACCACTGCCTTCACATTTTATTATGACTTTAGTTTCGGAAATCGGTGGCGATTACGAAACGAATACGAAACAACAAACTAACAAAAACCGCCGACTTCCGAAACTACAGGCATGTGTTCTGTGCTAAAGTTATGCATAACTTTTTAGTTTTTGAAGGCGGTCGTCTTTTTGTAAAAAAGATTTTTAAAGATTGTATTTCAATATAATCTATTCGAATACGTATTGGTGTCATGATGATCCAATTTAGAGGTTAAGGTGTCTGTCTCTCATGCATGGGAGACAGACACCTTATGTTCGAACCCAGGACACCAGGGAGCCAAGTCTGCTATTTTTATAATTTCGACGTTCCAACACGATCCCATTGTCATTTTGCTAAAAGTTCGTAATCTGCTAAATTTATAATGGTCGATCATTGGTCGGTCGAATTAAAAGCAATGACTGCACAATGACGTTCTAATGGTAGGTCACTGATCAAAGAAACTGTCAAAATTTTAGCAGATTACCGTCTAAGTCAGTCATTCAGTTGTCATTTTGTACGAGATTACCATTCTATATCATTTCTTTCAATGGCGTGTCAGTGGTTGACCATTGGAAAGTCATAATGACGCCATTATATTAGTAGATTATCAAACTTGTCAAAATCAACATTATGATATCAATGATAGACCATTCTGACACTAGCAGACTTGAGGCCCTGGGACCAGGGCCCAGGGCCTCAAGTCTGATATTGCAATAGTGTCAGAATGGTCTATCATTGATTTCATACTTGTTGATTTTGACAAGTTTAGTAATCTACTAATATAATGGCGTCATTATGAAAATCAATGATAGACCATTCTGACACTATTGTAATAGCAGACTTGAGGCCCAGGACATAACAATTTAAAAGTTCTGATCATTTCGAGCATCGGTGAAGGAAACCACCTTGAGAAAAACCTTAACTTATATAATTATACCTACTAATATTATAAAAAGTTAAGATTTGTTTGTTTGTAAGTTTGTATGCAGGGGGCAATATCAGAAACTACTTTACCGATTTAAAAAAATCTTTCTTAAAGGAAGTTACGTTATCCTCGAGTGCTTTTGGCTATATATTATTTAAAAAATTAGGGAAGCGTAAGAAACATCACGCGGGCGAAGTCACAGGCAAACACTAGTAGTTAATAAAAGTCTGAAACCCCCAATCTGCTTTGAGCAAGCATGGTGATCAATGCTCGTGTCTTCTCTGTATGAGAAGAGGCCTTTTGCCCAGCAGTGGGACAATTATAGGTTGGTATTATTTATTATTATTATATTCGTAAACCAATCTACTAGAAATACCTACCGATAGTTATGAGTTTCAATACGGTTTAAATTCGTCTGGCTAGAAAATCAATGACCGTCATTGTCACTTGCAGAATGCCTCCCTAGGCGCTCGAAACCATTAGTTATATTAGTTTCTATGAAAGTTGTATTGCATACCTAAAGTGTGTAACAGACAGATTGACATTTCAATGAGATCTAGCTATAAGCTCGACTTGTTTTGTGAGTAGTTGTGTAAGAGTCTGGTTCTATGTTAAAAAGTATCTCAGTCTTAGATTAAAAAAAATGCAAATGCGTAATTTCTTTGAAATAAAGTTGAGTAATATCGCGATAAGAATTCTATTTCGTAAAAGCTTAAAAAAATATTGCAGCTTTGACCTTCAATATCTTCAGAACCAGTGGATTCCCAAGTCTTGGCCTAGTAGAAAAATGATTCTAATAATTGATAAAATATGGGGATTTCGTTTCCGTTAAGAATACCTGAAGGAGGATATCGCACGCAGTCAAGACCGACCGCGACGTAGGACGTTTAGATCGAAATTGGATCGGAATAGAATTGCAACGATGCAACTGGTAATATTTGTAGGGCAAACGCGGAGGCAACGAAGCAACTGGTAATATTTGCGGGGCAAACGCGGAGACAACGAAGCAACTGGTCATATTTGCGGAGCAAACTTTGAGGCAACGAAGCAACTGGTAATATTTGTAGGGCAAACGCGGAGACAACGAAGCAACTGGTCATATTTGCGGAGCAAACTTGGAGGAACTGGTAATATTTGCGGGGAAAGCTTGGACGCAACGAAGCAACTGGTCATATTTGCGGGGCAAACGTGGAGGCAACGAAGCAACTGGTCATATTTGCGGGGCAAACGTGGAGGCAACGAAGCAACTGGTCAAATTTGCGGGGCAAACTTGGAGCACCTCGTAGCTAAGTAAAAGCCGTTCGGATCGGTCGGTCAAGATTAAGCTACGCTTGCCGCGGTCAGTGTGCGGATGGGTGGCCATCACTTTTATACCGAGTTCCCTCCGTGCCTCGGAAAGCACGTAAAGCCGTTGGCCCCGGCTGTCATTGCCACAGCCGGGGCCAACGGCTTTACGGACTGGTTGTCAGACTTACCAAGGAGTATCGTGTTACCCAGTAACATGGGTTGTGGAGGTCAGTTAGGCAGTCGCTCCATGTAAAACTGGTATCCAGCTGCATCCGGTTAGACTAGAAGCCGACCCCAACACATTTGGGTAAAGGCCAGGCAGGTGAATTGCGGGGCAAACGTGGGCAGAGATCGGGAAGTTTGAAAGGAAAAAGGGGAGGTCTTGGCCCAGTAGTGGGACACAAAAATAGGCCTACAATAAAATTATGAATAAGAATAAATTTATAAGAAGCGCGCGTCTAAAATACTGAACGAATACACCCCTAAATTATAATGAATTTGAGAAAAAACATGTTAAAACCCTACCAAAATAAAAGTAATGAAAAACGAAAAAGTTGTTTCAATTTCCTACAAATTAACAAAGCAAAAAAACGTTTATTCAGTTATAAGGTTTCAAGAACATTTGTCAAGGTTCATTGTCCTGTGTGGGAGCAAATTCGTACAATTTATTTGGAATTCAAAGGGAAGCCTTTCAAAACTCTTAAGAAAGCAATATTAATTTCACGACATTTTGCATTTTCTTTCACAATCAATTGACCTTTCGACCTTTAGAAATATCGTCTGAACCAGTTGAAAACAGACTTTTATGAAATTGCTATTTAGCCATGTTTTTCACATTTCCGTAGCGAATTTTTAAGGGGACAAAGGCGTTTTGAAATTCTAAAATTCGGTAGCTACTTTTTGTTTACGTAGGTGAATGTTTATGCGAATCCCGTACTATATGCAGAGGTGGAACACCGCAGTGGTTTTTAACAGACTTCAAAAAGGAGTAGGTTCTTAATTCGATTGGCATTTTTTATTTTATGTATATGCACCGATTACGCTGAGATTTATGATCCGATTTACGTGATGATGCGGAATAGTTGCCATTTGGTCCCATAAAAATTTAACATAGTTTGGCCCAGTAGTTTTCATTTTATGAAAATAGTTTTTATTTACTTACATTTTTTATGTTTGACCACGCATAACTTTTTTAATTGATAGTGTATACCTAAAATTTGGTCACATATGAATTTCAAGAAAATATTCCACCCCTAAAGGTAGAAAATTAAGGGATGACTGTTTTTTTTTGGTGTCAACGTATCGTAATTAATTTGTATGATAAGAAGCAGGCACAAAAAGCGATTTTTTTTGTTTTACAATAATGACAACCGCCTTCAAAAAGTAAAAAATAACTGTCAATTCGCAAGTCGGTGGCAAAACAAAACAACAAGCAAAACCAAAGCCGCCGACTTACAAATTGAAAGTTATTTTTTACTTTTTGAAGGCGGTTGTCTTTTTTGTAAAAAAATTTTAGCCGGTAAGCCGACGTGCCCGGCCCTCCGTCACCCCCATGATGGAGGAAGTCCAGAGGAATTCGACCGCGCAACAAATAAAAAGAGGTAAGTATCTAATATTCATCCAGAAAAGACAGCATAACATTTAATTCGATCATGGGGTCTACCCACCATCTCTTATGTCTGTGCCATGATGACAATACATAATATACACAATAGGGTGTCTTTCCCTACACACGTCAAAAACAGTTCAGACATTGAATTCGAGCACTTAACTTTTTCGAATGAAATCTTTTTGAAGGAAATAGTGTAAAAACAACGCTGTAACTACCACAGATTAACTAATAGTTTCTTAACTGTACATTCTTACTACTTCCATATCACTGTTGGAGCAACTTAGGTTTGATAAAAAACTGTCGAAGGGACTAGATAATAAAATATATTATGACAAGTTGCTGTTTAAACACAGTAGTGTGTTTGAAAATTTTTTATCGGTTAGGTTAGATCATAGATATCCGAGGTTAGATCATATATTTGATATGGTTGCAGAAGTATCTCCAGTTTTCGCGACCCCCGAGTCCCGACATAGGTGTGAGAAGGAACACCGGGGTGGTTTTTAGTCAGTAAGAGCCTGACAGACCCCTCCGCCCGCCCCAGGGCGGAGGACATCCATGAGCATTTTCCACCCCGGAACAAAAAAAAAAAAGATAATACATAAGCAGTTTAAATTAAAAAACTAAATCAACATTATGTGAGGAACGGGAATTTTTAATTTAAAACTCGATCAGCGCGTAGTTACGTGGTAGACCCCCTGAAATCCATATTTACTAATAACTTGGTACGGGAAATTATAGGCCGCAAATCAAAGCAGCGAGTTTCAGATTGTTTTATTGCTATGCTTACCTAATGACCTACTTCCCTTGTCGACTGGGAAGTGGGTGGACAAAAAGTGATGACGATGATAAGTGCATGGGTAAAGTGATATTTATGAGGTACTGAAGCACCTACTTAAGAAATTTATAATGATACTGGTGATTTGCTGAAAGACGAGTAATTGAACTTAAATTGAGTTAGGACACCTAGAAATCGATAGATCGGGGACTTTATTGGGGTTCCAGGAGTTGTGGTGATATCCCAGTGCATCCGGACATCGCTAAAGGAGGAGCGAGCCCAGAGGCGGGCAAAGAAGAGGAAGCCTCGAAGTGAGCCACGCTGGATGGGTTGCGAATGTCATGAGTAGCAGTTCTCGCGGTCCGCACATTAAGGGCGCGTATTCGATTTAGCGCAACTCAAAATCTAAACGATTGCTAGAACGGCGTAGCAGTATTGACACACACTAGTACAATACAATGGTCTGTTTGTGTGCATCAGAAAAAAAAATATGCACGAAATAAGCACGAATCATTGAAATTGATCGGCAAACGACAGCGCGCGATGTTTTACAGTGCTTTTTAAAATAATTGTCTAAAATAAATGAGCTCGTATAACGGACTGAAAAATATTCTGTATATTAAGCATAACATTTACTTTCATAAAATAAATATATCAGTTATGTTTTTATTCAAATACTGGTGAAAAAAAATTGACAAATTGATCCGATTTTCTACTTTTTCAACATTGTTTTTTAATTCATAATAGTAACATTTTCTTAATTTTGGCTCTGTTACTGTCTTTATGACTGTATATACTGTTGGAAAAACGCATAAAACAAAATATTTTGGCATAATGTAATGGTTGTATTCGTCCTAAAAGTTAACTCTGACGTCTATTTTCGTAAAACGATATGAAAGAATTGTCTTCGCTTTAAAAAACCATAATTAAAAATTATACTTTTACTCTGTAGCTGTCTAAATCAAGACTTAATCTTTCTAAAATTGTAAATTGTCTTTAAATAATCTGCTCACATAATTACGATATTGCTCTGGGCAAAACGCAAAAACATGAAGTTTTCGTCACGAATCGAATACGCGCTCTTAAGGCAAGCCCGTCTCCCCGGACGGCGTGGTATGCGGTACTTAGGTATTTTCTTCGCTCAATAAAAAATAAATGTACATACATCTAGAAATGGTAAGTTTGAAATCGTGGTTTAAAATTCACAATTTGGAAGAGCTTTACAAATTCAATCTCAAAATAAGTAACTACGGTACTCATATAAAATTAGTGTTTTTTTTTTGTGGATGGACCTTGTATTATCGGTAAAATAAAAAAAAAGCGGCCAAGTGCGAGTTGGACTCGCCCATGAAGGGTTCCGTAGCAGCAAGTAACATAATAATATAAAAGATTTTTTATTTTCATATTTGAGTTGATTGAATGAAAGGTAAATTGCGGTTTACGATTTATGACGTATTAAAAAAAACTTCTTACTAGATCTCGTTCAAACCAATTTTCGGTGGAAGTTTACATGGTAATGTACATCATATATTTTTTTTAGTTTTATCATTCTCTTATTTTAGAAGTTACAGGGGGGGGGGGGACACATTTTACCACTTTGGAATTGTCTCTCGCGCAAACTATTCAGTTTAGAAAAAAATGATATTAGAAACCTCAATATCATTTTTAAAGACCTATCCATAGATACCCCACACGTATGGGGTTGATGAAAAAAAAAATTTGGGTTTCGGTTCTAAGTATGGGGAACCCCCAAAATTTATTGTTTTTTTTTCTATTTTTGTGTGAATATCTTAATGCGGTTCACAGAATACAACTACTTACCAAGTTTTAACAGTATAGTTCTTATAGTTTCGGAAAAAAGTGGCTGTGACATACGGACGGACGGACAGACAGACATGACGAATCTATAAGGGTTTCGTTTTTTGCCATTTGGCTACGGAACCCTAAAAATAAGGTTGCCCTGGAACATGATATATTTTTCAGACGTATTTTTGCCTAAAATTCTGATGAGGATTTCTGCTCGATAGCCTAGGTAAAAAGGTGTAAACTGGCAGCATCTTTGGCATATACTAGCAGAAATGGGGGTACCTCTGCACCTCATCGCGCTTATTAAAAATCTTTACGATACAGGTTATGGCACGGTCAAGGTCAACACTGAAAGATCCACCACGTTTAGATTTGAGAAAGGGGTCAGACAATGTTGCATCATCTCTCCAATACTGTTCAACATTTACGGAGAACACATCATGCGTAAAGCACTCGAGGGTTGGGGAGGTGGTCTCACAGTAGGCGGTCTTAAAATCTCAAATTTACGCTATGCCGATGACACCACCTTACTGGCTAGGACCGGATCGGAAATGGTTGAGCCACTAGACCGCCTTGACTCGGTCAGTCGAGAAATGGGCCTTAACATAAATCAAGCCAAAACCAAGATAATGGTCGTTGATAGATCTAGCGTACTGCAGGATGTTCACCTGCTCTCTCAGTACGACATGGTCGAGGATTTTGTGTACTTGGTATCGATTGTATCAAATAAAGGTGGAACAGAAGGAGAAATCAGGCGACGCATTGGAATGGCAAAATCGGCTATGACGCAACTTGAAAAGGTGTGGAAACATTCTCAAAAGAACCAAAATCTACATCGTTCGAACTTTGGTCTTTCCCATCTTCTTGTATTGAGCAGAGTCATGGACCGTCAAAATGGCAGACCGACGACGTATCGATGCGTTTGAAATGTGGTGCTGGAGGCGAATGTTACGCATACCGTGGACAGCCCATAAGACGAACAGCTCGATCCTGAACGAGCTCAAAATAACTCGAAGGCTCTCGAGCATCTGCCTTAGGAAAGTGCTGCAATACTTCGGCCACATAGCCCGAAAGCCCTCCGACAATCTGGAGAAACTTATTGTCACGGGGAAGTTAGAAGGAAAACAACCTAGGGAACGCAGCCTAACTAGATGGTCCGACCAAATAAGCGAAAACCTAAAAACAACGATCACAGATGCTCTAAACCATGCCATGGATCGAGGGAAGTGGAAGCAGCTCTGTCGTGGAGTCTGGTAGACGGGAGCATCACGACGCTCAGCAGTGAGCTTACGACTCGAGGAGGAGGAGCCTAGGTAAGTCTAAGCCTGTGTTGATATCAAACCAGAAGGTGCAAAGTTACACACATTATATTAATAAATACCTACTAATTACGATAATTACACAATTACAGTTCAGACAGACAGCAATGTTAAAGAACTACCTACTCCTATTTCATGCGAAGTTACTTCATACACTTGTCGCGTGATGATATTTTCCTATGTAGGTACCTACCATGTGGTAGGCATATGATTTACGAGTACCTACCTACAGTGAGTAAGGCTAAGAACGCTGCGGATTGGTTACAAATGTAGAAGCAAAGCGCTTGTTTCGAGACCGTGGATGGAACTTCAACCATTTAGGGTGACGCTTCGCCGTATCTCTGCTCGTCCGCTGATGCCGCTGATGGAATGGGAATGGGGGAATTTGTGGTATTATTATGTGGTTCAGAAACGTCGATACGTCTTTTCGTGTTAATCAGGAATGGGTCTGTCTGTTCCTTTGTGAGTTTCTTCTTAAGTCTTACCCCTATCCCAATTTATTTCGGTCCCGTGTGGCATGTTTCCTTCTTCCATACATTGTACAGTTACCTCTTTCCTAGTCGTATTATATTTCACACAATCCATTCACATTTTATTAAGTCTTCCTCTATAAACAAGCCATTCGCAATCATTCTCATACAAAAGATTTCTCACGACGACGGCGACGTCAGACGTGTTAAACTCCATCTCCACATTGATTTAGTAATAATAAAGGAGTTTTTCAGGAACAGTATCTGGACGATGGCGTATTTTATAATAGGTAGTTATGAACTTGGCTCTATTTCACAGAAATTCAGTAAAAACATTGTTTTGAAAGATACTACTTCATTGAGTAAACTATGGTGGCCCGAGAATATTCCCCAGTGGTATTCCGCATTTCACATGTAGACCGAGACGTAACGCACCGGATCAACGCAGGATGGATGAAATGGCGACAGGTCACTGGAACAACTTGTGACCCACGGATGCCCCTCAAGTTAAAGGGGAAATCTACAAGTCCGTGATAAGACCTGTCGTACTGTATGGATCGGAATGTTGGGCTGTGAAGAAGGTGGATGAAAAAAGATTGCACGTAGCGGAGATAAGAATGTTGAGATGGATGTGTGGAGTTACCAGAATGGATAAGGTGAGAAATGAATATATTAGAGGAAGTTTGAAAGTGGCGCCAGTGACAGAAAAGTTGAAAGGGAATCGTTTGTCTTGGTATGGGCATGTGAAGACAAGAGACGAAACTCATGTGACCAAAAGAGCTATGAATATTAGTTTGGATGGATGGAGAGGGAGAGGAAGGCCAAAGAAAAGATGGATGGATTGTGTGAAGAATGATATGAATGAAAAGGGAGTCAGTGACGACAGCAAGACGTTGGACAGGACGGAATGGAAGAAGAAAACATGTTGCGCCGACCCCAAGTAACATGGGAGAAGGGCAGGAAAAAGAAGAAGAAGGTATTCCGCATTTCGAACAGCGATAATACGGATACCTAGTGAATTAGGTTAAGCACCTAGACATTTTAGGCAAATGTGTATAGTATGTCAACATTGGCTACGTTTTGTCATTTCCATGTAAAAGCTCCCTTCTTTTACATGGAAATGACAAAACGTAGCCATTGCATGATTGCTACTAACGTCGCAAAACATATTTAACATTTATCTAACAATGATTGAATACTTACCTACAATTTGTTTATTATGTATTTCGACTCGCAAATAAATCCCTGTATGGCCATCGGTTTTCGGATCTGTGGTTTTGTCCAAATCAACAAATGATCTACTTAGCTAGATTGGCTAGATTCAACCCATTACGTAATTACAGGGCCTATACTGTTTTGCAGTCAATTGGCCTTTATTGCAACTGCGTTAAGTTTATTTTCGCATGTAAGTCTGTTTAAGGTAGGTAGTTTTGTTGTTGGATTGATGTGATGCTACTAATGCTAGTAATATGATGTAGGTTATCTACCTATGTAAGTCATGCTTACGATTTCGCTAACGAGTCAATTAATGTTAATCTATACATATTCTATACTAATCCATACTTCCATACTAATATTATAACTGCCAAAGTAACTCTGTCTGTTACATTTTCACAACAAAACGGCTGAACCGATTTTCATGAAATTTGGTATGAATATGGTTTGAACCCCGGGTAAGGACATAGGCTACTTTTTATAAACGACTTCGACATTCGACATTCGCATTCGCTATAACCGACATTCACGCGGACGAAGTCGCAGGCAAAAGCTGGTATTAAATAATGCTGAAGAGTTTGTTTGTTTGTTTCAACGCGCTACTCTCCGGAACTTCTGCTCCGATTCTGAAAATTCTTTCACCAATTGGAAGTTATCACTGAGTATTAGGGGCTAGGCTATATTTTATTATCAAAACTAGCTGATGCCCGCGGCTTCGCCCGCTTAAAACTACTTTTGACTGGGTTCAGTCAAAACCGCGGTTGCGTTACAAAATCAAAAATACGGAACGCCTTAGTTATAAGAATCACTACAAAACCAAAGTTTTAAAAGGGTCATAAAAAAACCTACCAACCTATTGGGTTTCAAAATAATAAGAATAAAAACAGTTCAAAAACTCTGAAGCTAAGTACAGTCAACAGCAAAAGTAGATGATCAAAATCAGAAATTCAATACTAATTTACTAACATTAATTTATATAATTTATTACTAGTTTATTTATTAAAAGTATGTGATTGTCACACACATACTTTTGAATCACTTCGACGCCACACAGTTTTGACGCGAAATCCGTTCATTAGTATTGAATTTCTGATTTTGATCATCTACTTTTGCTGTTGACTGTACGACATAATGCCCAAAAAATTGTATGCGGATTGTAAGGTTCTATGCCTTATCCTCCTCCTCGAGTCGTAAGCTCACTGCTGAGCGTCGTGATGCTCCCGTCCACCAGACTCTTCACGACAGAGCTGCTTCCACTTCCCTCGATCCATGTCGTGGTTAAGTGCATCTGTGATCGTTGTTTTTAGGTTTTTCAACCGACTTCAAAAAAGGAGGAGGTTAACAATTCGTCTGTATTTTTTTTTCTTTTTTTTTTATGTTTGTTACCTGATTTCTTGGGACTGGGTGAACCGATATTGATGATTCTTTTTTTATTTGAAAGCTAGTGCTTCCCGTGTGGTCCCATTTTATTTTGGTCCAGTTCTGATAATGGCATCCATGAGAGAACCGTATAAGTCTTAAATTTGCATTAAGTATGTGCGCGATTTGTTACGCGATTTCTCCGGCAAACGTAAACCGATTTTAAAAATTCTTTTTATGGATAGGGTATGCTTCAGGAGTGGTCCCATATAAATTTTATCGAACTTGATTCAGCACTTTTTGAAAAATCAACAAATACCCAAAAATTTTACATAGACGACGTTTTAGTTTCGTCAATCTTTGTAGTAGTTAACTTTCAATCTCTTCTTAATAGATTTGGATGAGAAGGAGGTACTAAAAAGCGGAAAACCAAAAAGCTTTTTACAAAAAAGACAACCGCCTTCAAAAAGTGAAAAATAACTTTAGCACAGAACACACATTGACTTTAGTTTCGGAAGTCGGTGGCAACACAAAACAACAAACAGAACAAAGCCACTGAATTTCGAAACTAAAGTCAATGTGTGTTCTGTGCTAAAGTTATTTTTCACTTTTTGAAGGCGGTTGTCTTTTTTGTAAAAAGCTTTTTTGCTTATTTGGTCGGACCATCTAGTTGGGCTGCGTCCCCTAGGTCGTTTTCCTTCGAACCCCCCGTGACAATAAGTTTCTCCAGATTGTCGGAGGGCTTTCGGGCTATGTGGCCGAAGTATTGCAGCACTTTCCTAAGGCAAATGCTCGAAAGCCTTTGCGTTATCTTGAGCTCGTTCAGGATCGAGCTGTTCGTCGTATGGGCTGTCCACGGTATGCGTAACATTCGCCTCCAGCACATCTCAAAAGCATGGATACGTCGTTGGTCTGCCATTTTGACGGTCCATGACTCTGCTCCATACAAGATTTTGGTTCTTTTGAGAATATTTCGATCTTTCCACACCTTTTCGAGTTGCGTCACAGCCGATTTTGCCATTCCAATGCGTCGCCTGATTTCTCCTTCTATTCCACCTTTTTTTGATACACTCGATCCAAGTACACAAAATCCTCGACCGTGTCGTACTGAGAGAGCAAGTGAACATCCTGCAGACATCCTGCTATGCCTTATAGAACCTTCTAAAATAGGTAAACATTTTCTTTCAGATGGAATCCTGAAGTCCTGTTCTTGCCACTTTAGACTTTAAATGTGCATAAGATATCAATTCATATTTGATATTATGTTCTATTTTTAATTTGCAAAGCAGGTCCCAAGTATTATTTTTTACTTTTTTTATGAAATTATCTTAACACCACATTGTAGCTAACACAGACAGATCAATTGAACGTGACTTTGAAATTACATTCACAGGAGGTAGCTCAACTAGTATAATTTCCTCCTATCATTGGTAAGCTTATTACAATGTGAATGAATATCCACTTGTTTGTTATTATTCATAAAACTCTTGTCTATAAATAGTCATTTTGCCTGTTGCCACACTATTTTATTAAGTACCGATGTTGCAAGATAAACTTGAAACATTATGTAACTGTAATTATGAATAAAATTATTATTGAGGTAATATGAAGCCTATGGACTCCGCAGAAATTTTGTTTATGCCAAAAAATTTCATAACATAAATTCCACAGTATTCTGTTAAGAAACAAATGAAATAACCAGTTGTTTTGTATTTATACTTTAAAACCGTGCAATAATTACATAATATGATGATACTTAGGTTCTGTAGAATAAACTATCTGTTTATAATTATGTCACAGTTAAAACTCTTAACCAGTCAAAACTACTTTTGAATGGTTTAAATTTATCCGTAATATTTGTGACAACACAGTTGGCGCAGTGGCTGAGCGATCGACTGATGCGCAGCGTGTCGCGGGTTCTATTCCCGCCCAGGGTAAACATTTGGGTGATGAGCATATTATTATTATTATTACCTATTTAGAAACCCATTAGGGTAGGTTTTTTTTTGTGTCCCTTTTAAACCTTTGGTTTTGTAGTGATTCTTATGACTAAGGCGTTCCATATTTTTCATTTTGTAACGCAAACGCGTTTTATCTTAATAAGGGTTTGAGTTTTGACTGTAACATATAACTATATTATTTTGAAATCTAAGAAAATTGTCCCACGGACAAAAATGTGCTGTTAGTTCTCTACTTTTAAAAATTGTATATTTCTCAATCACTTTATTACTTATTATAATTTATAAGTTTTGTATACTTACCTAAATTGAATTATGGATTTAAGTTAAAAGTTAAAATAACCTTTAAGTAATGACGTGGGTGTCTCACAGACGGCGGGCAGATAGATTTGAGTTTTACTACGTCGTGTTTAAAGATACCCCTGCGCCCTTTTTGCTACCTTCGGGATTTTATTCGTCGATTGGTCAGTCGAGCGCTCGGAAATGTTGCAGCAACACGTTCGGCTGTGGAGCTAGGCAGTGTCTCTGAGACGTAGGGTCAGTATTAACGTTCGGGATCTGTTAACCGTCAGGTCATTATTAGTGTATACATTTCTAAGTGTTTACGAGACGTCACCTCATGATTGCTTCTATTTTTTTAGTTAGGTCAACCGAGTACTTTAAAAACTAGTCGCAAAAGAAGACTGGTGGTGTATAGTAAGAGTGAGGACTTCTAAAATACCTTACAAACTTGGTTATAACCTTTTCTTGCAAAGCGATCCCGAAAGGGAATTATAGCAGTTGGAAGATGACCAAGATAAGGAAAATGAGAGTCAGCAGCAAAACAGCCCGACCTCATAATAAAACAAAAGGCGGTGTTGATGAAATCGACAAAAATGTTCAACTTGCAGCCGTGGAACCAGACGTTGGCCTCTCGCAATTTTTTTCAAAGTCTTGTCTTGTCCCTAATATTCCTAGAGCTCAGTTTCTCCAGAATCTTGGTCGGAGTTTGGTTGGGGTAAACCCCACTAGAAACGTCGAGCATACAATTACGATCGATTACCAAGAGAGCTGAGATCGACAATAGCACGCGTACTGGGTCGGAATTTGCCGCCGGAACCTGAAAGAGCTGCCCCTGCAAATACAGAAGCAGTGAGAAAAACTTGCAAAATGTGCCCATCAAGACTTAAAAGACGTACAAAGTACAGATGCGTTGAGTGTTGCAAGCCTATCTGTCTCGGATGTTCAAAAAAGTCGATGCATACTGCATCGAATGCATAGAAAATAAGTGATTTATTCTAAAATATTTACGATTGATGGGACATTTCCTAATTATTTAAGTAATATTATAATAATAACTGATATTTTGAGAGCACAAATTTGCAAAAATAAATAAAATAATAGTTTAGTTTGGCCCGATTATAATTATGTGTTTTAAAGAGAGCCAAATAATTGTTGCTTAATTCGTACCAAATAAATATAGAGCTCATAAGATTTTTTTGTTGTTTTCATACATCCTAAGTTAATAAATAATATAATTTGACATATTTTAAATAAATTATGTGGTTACAAGTACATAATCATACTATTTATTCAATATTTATGTAGCCGTCTGAGATACGTCATGTCACCATCTATGACCTGGCTAAACCACGTCAGAACTTAAAGGTTAATAAGTTTAAGAAGTTTTTTTAATTTCCAATTTTTTTTGGAATTAATTAAAATCTTAAAGAAAGACTGCTACTATGGGGGAACTTAAAATGAGAATTATAGCTATTCATAACACAAACCCTGATCAGTAACATGGTAACACTGGTTACTGAACAGGCAGGGTACCTACTAACTGATCAAGGCACTGGCCTTGATCAGTTAGTAGGTACCTATTTACAGATAGGGAGCCGCTGCTCACCATTTCCTTAGTGAAAAATAAGAACGTAAAGGAAAAATGGCTTAATTACTACAGACAGATAATTATAAAACATTAGCTATGTTAAAAACGGGATCAAATATTTAATGAAAACCACACGGTTTTGTCGTTAGTTCTAATTTACCATTCGAGAAATTCTATAATTATTTTCCTTAGAGCAGCAGAGATAAAAAAAACTTACCTCTGAAACTAAAAACAGTTAACAGCTGATCAAAGTTTTACTAAAACTCCATTTCGTTTTAGTAGATATCTTCGTGGATAAATTTCTGGAACCTGCCACAGAACACTATTATTTTGATGTTAGCATTCGTTAACATGCTAAAGTTCAGAACCGAACAGAGAAATATAATTAAAAACTCATAAAAACACACTTTTGAGAAAACATAATATTGATATCGTGTATCGTGAGCTGTTGGTGTTGCCAAGGGAACTGTACTGCCCGGTACTGGGTTTTGCAGGATTCTAAGTAAATATTAAGTCCAAACCTCAAACCAATAAAAAATGATGTCCAAACCAATAGAATTTTTCTGTAATTACCTATTTGTTGTATCCGAAATATGTCATTGACGCCTCTATTTCAGAGCAATAAATAAGGGTGGTTTTCGTAGCCCAAATAACGAGCGGTTGATCGTAGGATTCGCAAGAGTACAAACACCATTGTAGCAATCAATAGCATAGGTGGAACCGCAATCCTATGTATTTATGTATCATTTTAAATTAGTCCTTAGTAGAAACTGACTACCCAAGACATATTTTAAAGAAAAACTGACTACCCAAGACATTTTTTAAAGAGGATTTCTTTAAAATATGTCTTGGGTAGTCAGTTTCTACTAAGGACTGATTTAAAATGAATCTTCGTTTGTAAGACGATTATAAATTCAACACATGTAACGTTATGTCATTTAATTGTTAACATAATTGGTTACTATACCGAAACGTAAGTACACTTTGCATACTATGAGGTAACTTTTAATATAGAGCTTGTAACCCTATTCAATCGCTGTCACTGTCACTTGTCACAAAAAATGTCAAGTGTTATGTCAAATCAAAGTTGAAATCGTGCGTGCCGAAATGAAGTTACTAAAATATAATGACATAAACACACATAACACTTGAACTATTTGTATTTATACAGCTGTGTGGGTGAAGATTATTATTTTGGACAAAGAAGTGTAGACTTGAGTCGATAAATAAAATTACAATACATTAAAAAAGACAAAGGACTATCACATTCAAACAGAAATACCGAAGAAAATGTTTTATAATTGTCTATGTTTGACTGCCCATAGTGCCGTCATGCTAGTATCAGTGTCAATGTCGTCAATGTCAATCAAAGTATCAAACAAGATTCATTTCGTTCAATTCGAGTGTCACTGTCTGTCATTCTCCATTCCTAACCTAAAAGGCAAAAGAAGTTCAGGCAGGAGTACGAATTTAATTGAAAAAATAAACCAAGATAATAACAAAAATGAATGGCATGAGAATTATCAAAAACCTTCCCCTTCAGTGGCGATCTTTTTCACGATGGTAAGGAACTTTTATTCCAGTCACATCACTAAATAAAAGAATAGGTTATCAAACATAACCATTACAAATTCTCTTATGATTAAGTTACCTTTTCTGAAAATAAGGTATAGATGACCCTAAGACAACCCACTGACCGATCGCTTGTTAACGAATTCGTTGCAATTTACGTTTAAACACCTTTATCTAAGTAATAAATGAGTCTTTCAGTAATACTGTCATGTTTCAGTGCAATCCTTCGCCAAGAAGTAGCTCAAGCAGCCACTCCTCTAACCGTGCCGGTGCCAGAGGGCGTAGACAAACCCATCTCCCCAAAAATTGAAAAGATTGTCTCTGAAATCACTAACTTAAACCTCCTTGAAGTATCTGAACTTAGCCAAGTTCTAAAAAAGAGGTTGAATCTACCTGACGCGCCTGTGATGCCAATGGGAGGCTTTGCCATGGCCGCCCCTGCTGCGCAGGACGAGGAAGAAGCTATCCCCAAAACTGTGAAGACTAGCTTTACTGTAAGTACCTCAAAGCTCCATAGATTGCTGCCATTACCTATTAATCTGTGCCTGTTTGGCAATTGTTATGTTAAATGTTTGGTTTACTTATGATAGGTACCTATCAAGTTCACTTGGTTTTTATCATTTTATTTTTTTGCTACTGATCATGCTGTGTAAGCCTGTACTTTAATACACTGTATTCTGTTTTGTGTTCCATAAATAAATATACACACACACATCCACATGCACTCACATGATACATTTCTATGTTTGCCATTAACATGCTAAGAAGAATAAATATATATTATGCCTGACCAAGATTTATGTTGGTCATAATTCTCAGATATTTTACTACAGCAATTTGACTTAATTTTTACAGGTCAAACTTACAAAGTTCGATGATAAACAGAAAGTTGCACTTATCAAAGAAGTAAAGAGTCTACTAGAGGGATTCAATCTTGTGCAGGCTAAGAAGTTTGTGGAGAGCATACCCACAGTTGTGAAAGCTGATGTGTCCAAAGATGAGGCTGAAAAACTGAAGGAAGCTCTCACCAAAGTTGGTGGTGTCATAGAAATAGAATAGATGCAATTTAGTTTAGGTTAAGACTTTAGTGTGTAATTATTTAGAAAACTACCAAAATAAAAATATAAAAGTGCATTTGAATTGTTGTCTTTCTTATAGTAACAGTCAATAGATTATTTGGAATGTGAAATTGAAGAAGAACAAGGTGAAATAGAATTTACTGATAGAATTTACTGATAACCAGAAAACAGGTCATTGTACTAATCACTATGAGCAACTTTTACTACCCAACCCTAAATCATGAAAAAAGAACATTTGATTCATACATAATACATAACTTAACAAAATGTATGGCAGCTGATTTTATCTTCATTCTATCTTCAGGTTATCAGTCAGTTCAATAACACATCTATACTACTGAATATTATAAAGAGGTATGTTTTGTAGGGGGTAACCTTAGGATCTACTTAACCAATTTGTTTTTTTTTTTCACCAATTGGAAGTTACGTTAGCCCTGAGTGTATTATAGGTAGGCTATATTTTATTGTCAAAAATTCGTGTCCTGTAAAAAAATTACGCGGCCGAAGTGTCAGCCAAAGTGCTAGTTGCAAATAATCCTTATACATTCGAAATCGCGTAGGTAACAAATATACAAAAAATATAAATAACAACATATAGCCGAATTGAGAACCTCCTTCTTTGAAGTCGGTTGAATATAGGTAGGCTAAGTAGTATTATTGCAATTTACGACATGGTTGGCGCAGTGGCTGAGCGATCGACTGCTGCGCAGCGTGTTGCGGGTTCGATTCCTGCCCAGGGTAAATATCTGTATGATGAGCACTTGTGTTTGCCTTGTTTCTGGGTGTTGTTTATCTTTGAATGTATGTATTTCAAATGTATTTGTGTATGTATATCAGCTATCTGACACCCATAGTCACAGTACAGGATCTCCCTAGTTTGGGGTGAGATGGCCATGTGTGAAATGTGGGGACATACTCGTATTATTATTATTCTGATTTATTTACATAAGTATTGAATTATATTTTTAAATATAGTAACAAAATAAAAACATTTAAAAATATAAAAAATAGTAGCCCACCGGTATCGGGAACAGGGTCCAAGCTACCGGTGGTCAGGGTTCCTGAGAGAAGAATCTCCTGAATATGCGCGCCGTGTCCAGGAGTACCGCTTTCTGTATTAAGCCCTTGATCCAGCTGCCTAATGAGAGCCTCCTTAGGTGTTGATCGAGGCGCTTGGAAATGATTCCATTGGCTGTAACGACAATCGGCACAATGACTGCTGTATTCACATCCCACATGTCGACAACCTCGCGAGTCAAGTCAAGATACTTTATTTCTTTCTCAGTTTTCACGAGGTTCTCGTCACGCGGAACCGCTATATCAACAATCATTGCGCGACACTAATCGATCTATCACCACTACGTCAGGCTTATTGGCAACAATAGTCCTGTCAGTGGTGATAGATCGATCCCAACACAACGTGATATTGCCTTTTTGAGGACTGGGTCGGGCACATACCTGTGGGATACTGTGTATCCTCTGGGATATACAGTCTCATTATCGATGACCGTGGGTGATGCATCCGATTTGCGGTCAGTAATGTACGGACCCTCCTATCCAGGGCGTTAATGGCAAGTCCCATCCGTTGAAGGCGCGCACCTTGTTTCCGCCTGATAAAAGACTATTCAACACTTTGTTCAGGCGGCCAAAGAAGCGCTCCCTCAACGATTGTTTCATGTCGGCAGCATTGATGCCTAACGCTTCCGACATACCCAAGTACTTGTAGGACTCGGTTGAAGAGAGGGATCTAAGGTGTATGGAATCCGAGAGTTGGGTTCCCACGGATTCCATAATCTCTCCTCGCTTCACATGTATGACTGCACATCTACTGCTACTGAACGTTTCAGTAGCGCCATCAGTCGCAAATTGTCGGGGGCAAAGAGATTCAGATCATCCATATAAAAAAGGTGAGATATGACTTGACTTCCACTTCTCAACCGATAGCCCAGACCCGAACCCTCCAGCAATATGCCTCGAGGGTTCAAGGCTAAACAAAACCACAGTGGACTCAGACTATCACCCTGAAATATACCTCGCTCGATCCTTATCGATGTACTATTCTCCCTGATCTGCCGACATTCTGGATAGCGAAGGATCGTCTTCCATTGCCGCATACATGACATCAGGAAGGTGCGCAGAGTTGTATCAACTTTATACAACTCCAACACCCTCATGAGCCATGTATGTGGCATAGAATCATAGGCCTTCTTATAGTTTATCCAACATGTCGACAGATCCCTTCGGGAACCACGAACCTGCTGATTAATGGACATATCAATGAGTAGGAGCTCTTTAATACCACGAGACCCGATCCTACATCCATTTTGAGAGGCAGACATGATAGAATTTTTGTCAATATGATCGTTAATTTTCGCTCTCAAAATGGATTTATAGACCGTTGGTAGACAAGTACTTAAACGGTCTATATTTTTTGGGTTCCGTAGTTCCTACCACCGGATTTATAGAGCAGGTGGGTTATTTCAGTTGTTAAAAATTGGGGCAACGATCCTGAATCTAAGGCTGACTGGAACTGAGACGCCAAGCGAACGTGCGATCTTTTGAACCATTTCATCCAAAAGTGGTGGAGCCCGTCCGGCCCTGGAGATTTCCTGGTATTGGATCACATTCCCCATTTCTTGTATTGCCCATTTCCCATCACACGCTCGCTCAATCTCCCGAGTCCAATCGCCCTCAGTGTGACAGACAGGCACCACAGGCATATTATTATTAATTGGGCCAATTGGTTCGCTTCACAATAAATTAGACTTAGACATAACTAACGAAATGTGTGTTTTATATTGAGCAAAATAAAGTATCCAGAAGTGATCATCATCCACACAGCTTCTAGAACTGTAGGAACCAGCTTTACCTGACGTTTTTGAGTTTAGAATTGAATCTCGATTCGATTAGAAACTATTAACTATTTGATCCAGAATTCGAAGAAATCTAGCAATGCTTAGGTGCCTACCTTACAGCAGACATTGCATTATTATCTTCGACAATACAGAGATACACATGTAAAATGAGTTTTTGGAACTAATGCTTTCTAAAAGACATTTTATGCTGGCACTTCACTTGGCGTATTTGTGCAAATATTCGCCTTATTTGGATAATAAAAAACATTTACTATGCTTATTGAAATGAAGTCGATTTTGTATCATCCAATTATGGCGAATATTTGCACAAATACGCCAAGTGAAGTGCCAGCACCTAAGTACCTATCTACTTTAAAGTTTTATTTTTAAGTTGCCACACACTAGCTGTTTATCTTACTTTGGGAGTGCTTTTACAAACATAACTTACAACACAAACAAATATGTGTTCCCTATATCGGGACTCGAACCCGCAACACGCCCCGCAGCAGTGAGCCACTAATTCGCCAACTGTGTCTAGTTACTAACTCCTTACAAACACCACATCAACAAAATTTTACGTAAGTAAATCATGCTGTCACAATCAAATTATGAGTGAATAATAGCAATTATAAATACTCACCTACAAAATCCTGCATGTATAGTACCTATCTTTTACCAACCGTACATACAGGTATGTATTGACTTAAGTATATAGTGGAGGCCTCTACCAAGTTACCACAAACAAAAAATATCTTAACTGTGTAGGTACTGTATGATTGATACACAAAAGACCCTGAGTCAGAGATTGCGATGATTATTACCTATGTAAAAACTATACAAACATTTGAAATATAAGTCTCATAGACTCATAGTCATATGTAGATATAGCCTAAAATTAAGTCCCAGTACGATAAAACACATCATTTAGTATATAAATACGCGTAGATACGGACGAACAGAGGAAAACGTGATTACCATAAATAATTACATAATAGGTACCTACCAAAGTATTTTAGTTTTTTGGCCTTGTTCAAGAGAACAAGTTTTGTATTTCCTATTTCGCTCTTGTATGCCAAGTAGCACTCCATAACTTTATTATTTACAATGTGATTCTAAAGAATTGAAATAAAATATGTACGCACTCGGAGATTTTATTTCATTTTAACTTGTTGCAATATTAATGCGTGGTGTGTATTCTATTTTATGTCAAAAATACTTTATTCGCGACGCGACGGTGTTTGGGTGTGTTATCAAATCTATAAAATGTGTTGATAAAAATGTAATCGTAGCGGGGACAAAATAGTGCTAGTAATCATTATTACTCAGAAGATGGAAGTGAGCAACTACTTGAAAAAGTTCAAATTGCTCGTGGAATACATTTTTGCAGGGAAAGTGGTGATAAATGAGAATACAACAGAGAAATTGTTGAATTTACTGGAAGATCGTAGTGATAATAGTGAGTACTTACCTACGTTATGTTTTATACAGTGTTTGTGTGTTTCTCGTGCTATCTGTGAATTACAACAAATGGTAGGCAACATTTAGGTACGTACCTGTAAATAATCGGCTTTTGCCCGCGACCGCGACTTCGTCCGCGTGAATGCAGCTTATCGCGAACGAAAACTTCGTGATCATTGACAGTCAAAACAGCATCCTGCTGCCGCAGCTGAAGAGTTTGTTTGTACAGTCAGCAAAGGAGATAGGTGTGCAGGGTCGTCCGATATAGTTAAAGTTTACTAAGAAACCGATGGATATTTTTAAATAAAATAAAATAAAATTAATAGGGATTATACCTACTTACATTTCAATTAAATTTGATTCGAAAACAACCATCGGTTTCTTAGTAAACTTCAACCATTTCCGATGACCTGCATATCTCTTTTGCTGTCTGTACCTACTACTTTTCCGATTGTGATACCAAATTCTTTCGCGAATCAGAAGATATGCTATTAATCAATGCTATGGGGTGTATTTTATTTGGATACATTAGGGATTCGTTAGAAAAATCACGCGAACGACGTCCCGGGGAAAGTGCTACTTAGTAGGTACCTACTTATTGTAAAGCTGAAGAGTTTGTTTGTTTTTATTGGTTTGAAGGCGCTGATCTTCGCAACCACTAGTCCGAATTTTATTTGCTAACAGGCTACGTTATCCCTGAATACCAGGGGGCGAAGTCTGCTATTTTTATAATTTCGTCATTCCAACACGATCCCGTTGTCATTTTGCTAAAAGTTCGTAATCTGCTAAATTCATAATGGTCGATCATTGGTCGGTCAAATTAAAAGCAATGACTGCACAATGACGCTGTAATGGTAGGTCACTGATCAAAGTAACTGTCAAAATTTTAGCAGATTACCGCCTAAATCAGTCATTCAGTTGTCATTTTGTACGAGATTACCATTCTATATCATTTCTTTCAATGGCGTGTCAGTGGTTGACCATTGGAAAGTCATAGTGACGCCCAGGGTTGCCATTTTTAGCAGGATCCTGCTTTTTTTGCATCTTAAGAGTAATATATATGCTACAGCAGGATGTTTAGCATTATTTACCGGAGCGAATGGGAACAAAATCCTTTGTTTTCCACTTGGTTGTCGCTTAATAAGGGTAACGATGAGGAAGTTTAGCAGGATTTACCCAAAAAAATGGCAGGAACAGCGAAAAAAAAATGGTAACCCTGGTGACGCCATTAAATTAGTAGATTACCAAACTTGTCAAAATCAACAATTTTATTATAAAATCAATGATTAGACCATTCTGACACTATTGTAATAGCAGACTTGAGGCCCAGATGTATTCATCACTACATATTATAGGGTATTTTACTCTATACGAGAAAAAAACTATAAATATTTTATTGAGACAGTTTAGGCATAAAGCAGTCGGAAAATATAAGTTTTAGTTCATAAAATAACAAAACAATTTTTTAAATTCAATTCAAAGTTTTCAGCATTTTTAATCTGTTATAAAACACCGTGAAATAGTAGCGGCCATGTTATTACGCCATAAGGCTGTGTAAACAAAAAATTGTCAACTGTCAGTCAACCGATTGGCGTAATATAGGCTTTGCACTTTTATTATTTTCGTAACCAACGTAATTTTTTCATTATTACACCTATTACAAAATATACTTTTAATTATTTTTAAATGATATACAATTATCATATTTAATATGAGCTCACTTGATACTAAACGAACTGACGTCATTTACGCTGAGCAATATGGCGTCCAGTAAGAGGCGTTTTCGTCAAACTACGCGCGAAATTTGAAAATTTAAAATTTAGATGTATTTTTATGGCACTTATCGATTAAATAAAATTTTTGTGTTTTTCTTGGTGGCATATTAGCACTACAGAATTTCATTAAGACACTTTTCAAAAATGGGTGTAATACCCTATTAAAGTCCTCCGTAGCGCTGAGTTTATGTTAGTTCGTGCCAATCTTAGAAACTACCTACTGGGTCCGATTCTGAAAATTCTTTCGCTAATAAGAAGCTTTCTTCTCATTACTATCCTATTTTTGTGTTAGATAGTCCATTTATCAAGGAAGGCCCATGCCTTCCTTGACTAAAAAATAATTATCTGGACTATCCAACACAAAATTTTTTTTCAATTCGAACCCGTAGGTCCCGAGATTAGCGCGTTCAACCAAACAAACAAACTCTTCAGCTTTTAAATATTTTACCAATTACTAATATCACCTGCATTGGATCTTCGTCAGATAGATCTGTGATATTCTAGTTTAGGTGGCGAAATGAGAATAGTAACATGAGGACAACCGCCTTCAAAAAGTAAAAAAAATACTTGAAATTCGCAAGTTGGTTTGGTTTTGTTTCTGGTTTTGTATTGCTACCGGTTTGCAAATTTCAAGTTATTTTTGACTTTTTGAAAGCGGTTGCATTTTTTGTAATTTTTTAATATTTTTTTTCCACTGTTTAGTGCCTTCTTCTTAGCATAGAAATTAATTACGAAACGGTGATACCAAAAAAAATCAGTCATCCCATAATTTATATTCCACCTTAAGGGTGGAATATTTTCATGAAATTTATATGGGACCAACTTTGAGGTAGGTATAGGTACATTTTCAATAAAAAAAAGAATCATCGAAATCGGAATACACAGAAAAAAGTTATGGGTGGCCAAACATCTTGCTTTCGTAATTTAGAAATGTCAACTCACAGCACAACGCAATGTTGGCGCAAATGCTGAGCGATTGGCAGCTGTGCTGCGTGTCGCAGGTTCGATTCCCGCACAGAAAAAAATACTTTGTAGTAGTTGTTCCGGGTCCGGTTGTTTGTGAACATTAGTGTAAACGTTACGTATGTTTGTAAACGCATCCACGATAGAGGAAAAATCCTTAGTTCTCATATTTAAAAAACAAGTAACTAGTAACTCAGTATAAAAAAACAAGGGAGCCCGGCAGACGGTTTCCAGCCCTGAAAATTAAAAAACCTACTGCAGCGCCAGCTACCGGGTCCAATTATGAATCTAAACCATTCTCGAATGCACTGGAACACACACAAAAAAATTCATGAAAATCGGTCCAGCCGTTTAGGAGGAGTTCACTTTCATACACACGCACAGAAATTGTTTATATATTAAAGATAACATTCTAACGTTCATTTCATATATTCCAGGTCCTGGTAAATGTCTCCTGGAGAACCCCTGCTTCTCCGACGTGATATTTGATTCGGTGGCAAACTTAAAAAATGCAACGACGTCAGTCAAAATTTTCTTTTTCGAAATCATCACGATACTCTTCAAGAACGAGCTGCAGTTCACCAAAATGCAAATGCATGGTTTGCAAGGTCCGACATTCAAATACTGCATTATCGCCAACTTGAGCACGAAGATTCAGAGCCGGGAACTTCACTTGGCTTGTATAAAGTTAGCGACTGTGCATATAACACATCTTTCTGGATTAAAACTGCTTCTAGAGCATAAAGTATGGGAATATATTCTTCATCCAGACACCCATCGGGCATCCATCCCGATATCTAAAGCAGCCTACAACTTTATATCAAAACTTATTAAAGAGTTAAACGAATATGAAATGGAAGCCGAGCTGATGGAGGTATTGGAGTATGTCGTGAAACCTATCATGACGAGCGAGTATCTCACAGTAAATGTTATAGATCTTGAAATGGACAGAGCTTTTGGCGAAAAGATAGGATCGCATATGCTTGCATTATTAAATATTTTAACCGAGATGGAAAATGTAGCTGTGAACCATGTAGTGTCCATTTTACGGTCATATTTTTTAATAGAGCGTTCATTAATGTGTATTGTGAAAGCAACTAGATACTCCTGCTTGCTTGGCTGTGTAAATGACATATGCCTAAGGTTCTATTATTCTTCTCATAGACACTTGCTATTCAGCGGTCGAGTAGACGAGTTTTGTAATGAAATGATTGTTTTCTACCACAATAGTATATTGCGTTGTATCAAGAAACGAGAAATTCAAGCTGTCACAGATTTCGCTATCAAGTGTAGCATATTCTGGTCAAATTTCGAGAAGACTTACAAAGATAAATTATCTTTCCCGCTTACATTTGAGAGGAACGGACAGAAATTGGAAATGTCCAATCAGTTTATAGTGTACTGCGTTGAGCCACTGTTGATTTACGCGTTTGAAAATAAACCTGGTCGTTCGCAGGTAGAAAAACAAGAATTTCTGGACAAGTTTCTTACAAAGATTGGAAGAACTTTAACAGAACACATCTTCACGGCTTGCTATACATACAAGCAGTTGGTAGAAACAAATGATTTACCAGCAGTCGCAATTGCAACTATTAGAGAACTATTTCGATTGAAAGGACATCTAACCGCAGCACAAGCAGGCCTATATTTCCAGAGTCTTTTCCACGTTTTGGACATTTACATATTGTCAGATGGAGCAGGAGGATTGATTCTAACCGAGAGCCCTATAAAGAGCCCAAGCGACGTGAGGCTGCTGTCGCTAGTACTGGACGCGATTCGAATGTTACTGAAGGAACACAAAATATTCTGGTATGAGAACGTCGAGATCGCCAGCCTTCAAGAGGGGCTGATGAATTTATTGAAACAGGATATCTTAAATACAAAGGTAATATTTATTTTCAATTGAAATTTGAATTTACCTGGACATCTGTAGATAAGTCATCGGAGTGTTCTAAGTATCTTATGCGGAAATGTATTTCACGCAAGTGTCTTTTCACACTAATGTGCACTCGTGCAAATATTTTACTCACAAGTTAAGGAATTAGTACTGTAGGTCAGATAATCACTTGGATGGTAAAAGTACCCATCACCAAACAAAAGAAGTGACCATGTATTTTCTATTTCAGCAAATAGTACAAGTGTTAGATCTGATAGACCTTTGTATGAAGAAGTTCCTGTCTCCGAACATGACGTTGCTGGTGGAAAGCCGGCAGGAGAGTACCCTGACTGTGATCGGTGCCGTCATGAAGATGTACATGCATCACGATGACTGGGAAGTAAGGGATTCAGCCCTGAACTTGCTGCTGAGTTGCACGGATATATCTTTTATTAGTAAGTAATATTTTACTAACTTTTGGACGTTGTACCACGTGCTAAAAAGCAACTTACACAAAAACTGCTTGACAAAAACTTGTTATTGGCGCTAGCGACTTCGGCTGCTTACATACGGATACATATTGCAAAGATTACTTCTGGTTAGGTTAGCTGTTTTTACATATCTACATTTACAAAAATACACATCCAAAAGCTTGTAACGTAACGTGTATATAAATTTGTTTTAGCAGATAGCATTGGAAAACATAAAAACTCGGCGCGTTCAGCGCGTGCAGGATTTTCACGATGTTTTACGGCGTAAACCTTAACATTCCTATACTTTTTCCACCAGAATACATACCTCTACAAAAGGTGATCAGCGAGAACAACCTAATGATCTTCGCTGCGAAGGCGGCACTGACTGACCCAGAGTATTACGCTCAGAGCACCGCTCTCAGGTGCCTGGCAGCTGCTACGAAGATTGAGAGCATATGGCCAGAGGTGCTCGTCGATAATCCACACATTTATGTAAGTATTTCTAAGATTCGTTTTCTCCTCCATTTATGAAATTCTTCTGACGATCGAGACATTTTAAAAGAACAAAATTTTTGAAACTTCCAAAACCTCTGCTTCTCTTGTATTTATCAGCAAAGGATTTAAATTATCTAAAGAGAGATATGACTGGTATGAGAACCTTGGGTGAGAACCCAGTATGCTGGGTGGAAATTTTTAGATTTTGTTAATTGAGTAAATGACGAGGAAATAGGTACTAACAACATAAGAAACCATTAAAAAATCGCGAACTCAAAAACCCATTTATCATTTCAGTTGCAACTCGTCTTTATACTAAGAAACAATCCGGAAGGAATGGTGCGGAAAGAAGCCGCGAAAGTTCTCACCAGGGTCTACACAAACCAAAAGGTGACACCAAACTTTCAATCTACGTTATACGAAGTAATGATGGCCGCGGCATTGGACGACCTGCATTGGGAGGTACAGTTAGCAGCACTGCAGTTCTGGAAGCACGAGATATCCAGACAACTGACGTACAGAGGAATGATCGACGGAAAGTTCCCCTCCGTGACATTCTCAAAAGAGAAGAGGAAGATAATAACATTACATGACAAAGAAATTTTACGACAACTCACCTCGATAATGCACGATCTGTCTTCTATAGGCTGTTTAACGGTACTTTACGAATGTATGAATGAGGTATACAATATAGAAATTTTGCAACAAGCCTACTGCATGGCTACGGAACTGATAGAAATACTAGATAAGTACAAATTCGGAATAATTAAAGATAATGCTATAACATATCCTATGGAAGCGAAAGTGGAAGTAGAAGACAATGACGAAGAAATGGCAATCGATTTGACTTTCACAGGTAATGTTGATACAAGGGATAAGGTCATAGATAGTATATTAAATATGAATCAAAGTGAGCTCATAATGAATCTACATGACAATTACAATATTCAAACGAGATCAGATGGGATGGAAGAAGATTACAGACTGTTCATACCGCGAAAAGAGACGATACATCCTAACAAGTTTCTTGAAACATTTAAAGGAACAGACTTTCGATCAATCATAAAAGACAAAAAGAAATGGAATTCTGAAGTTTATAATAGTTTAGATATGTTGCTAGATGAAATATTAGATTTTTAAGTTTTAGGTTTAAAGCACGGAGAGTAGGTGCTGCATATATTTAAGTTTCAAATGATCTAAGTATTTTGTTGTGTATTATTTATGTTGTTAATTTTGTAATAAAAAGACCATTGATTATAAAGAAAAATATAATCTCATGCTTACTCTAATAGTAACATTATTTATAAGTAACAGGATTTTTATCTTACCACTAGTAACAATCTAAAGAATTCGCTTCTTGATTTACTTCATATAGACCAAGAACATCGTCGAGAAGCGACGAAAAGCTTCTGATACCGTCGTTCCATTTTCGTTTCTCTTCAATAATTTGCTTAAAATCAGTATTTTTGATGTACGTAGAAAATAAGTATGGCGACGCTAATCTCAGTAGTTTTATCTTTGGTTTTAAAGGTGCCGCTATCTTGGTACTCTGTAAGTTCTGTAACGTCATGTGTCTCTCGTAAATATTTGCCAGTAAATTTACATCGTCTGCGTTTAGAATATCTTCGATTACATTCTCTGAACTTTGGACATCCATCATTTCTACATTATCATCGGTCTCTACTTTTTCCTCTTTGATATGACCTAGAAGTTCTTCTATACTAGATACTTCTCCCTTTTTTGGTTCCAACAAATCTGGCACGTTATGTCTTTTGAGAATTTCGTACAATTCCTGTGATATATTTAGGGTAGCATCCATTATGCATACTTCAGTCTGGTCGTGAAGTAATGCAACGAAAACAGTCAGACAACCGATGGCTGATAGTTCGTCTAGAATTTTGATAAGTCTCTTCTGTATTTCTGTTTCGTTTAATGTGACAATCTTCCGAGTTTCCCTAGAGAATGTAACCGGCGGGAAGGTACCGTCAAGCATACCTTGTCCGTTGAGCAGAGAGTAGTAGACGCGCTTCCAGAAGTTGAGGGCACTGATCTGTACCTCCCAATGGAAGTCCGTGAGGGCGGAGGAGACCATGTGCTCGTATAAAGTCTGTGTAATACCGGGACACAACTTCATATTTTGGTATAGGCTGCTTAGGACGTTACACGCTTCTTTTCTTACGATACCTTCTTCGCTGTTGCGTAAAATTTGAAGTAATCGATCCTAGTGAAACAGAAAATTACAAATACAATAACTCAAGCAGTATTTCAATCATCAGGTCTAAGCAGTGTACCTCAGTACCTACCTGTATATCTGGGTACTCTGTGATTAACTGCTCCCACACGACGTTGATACGGCTGGCTGCGCCTACGCACTTGAGCGCCGACACCTGCACGTAAGACTCGTAGTCGTTGAAGGCGATCGTTGCTGCTACGTTAATCAAATTGTTCTCCAAAATCTGCTTCTGGAATGGTGGGAACTCTGAAAATCAATAGTAAAGTACGCTTCAGTACATGTGAGCGCAATAAAGAAATTTTTGACACATTCTCGGGGTATTCATCCAGAGAGAGTAGTTGAAGCAATTATTGGAGGCACGTAAAATCTTTCAGATATATGTATGTATTTAAAAAATCAAAGTATTAGATAATACTGTCTATGTCTTTCTATTGAGATAATGGGGGAAACCTTTGCCCAGTAGTGGGACAGTACCGGCTAGTATAAATAAATAAGTATACTAATCATATAAAGCTGAAGAGCTTGTTGATTTATTTATAAACTTGCTAATCTCCGAAATTATTGGTCCGATTAAAAAAAATTGCTAATAGCTACGTTATCCCTGAGTGCTATAGGCTATTATATTATTTTATAACAAAATAGGGACCCATAACAAAATTCACGTCGACGAAGTCACAAAAAAAGTAGTAAAAAAGTCCTAGTAATTAGTAAACTCAAAATACCACATACTTATATACGCAATATCAGTGCAGATGTGCAATAATTCCAAGGCTGTGTCCCTTATCTCCCAGTTTCGGTCTTGCATCTTCATGTAAATGAGCTTTCCTAGGTCGTGAATCGAGCCACCAGGCTGCGCATCCACCAACAAACTCAGATTTGGCTGCAGAAACTTCTTCACTGTCAACCCTATCACTTTTAAGGATACTACCACAAACTGAAAAAGAAAGGGTACCTAAATATATAAAGAGAACATTTACAGTTTGAATAAAAAGTGACCAGGTCTTCCTTTGAAAAAAAGTAGTTAATACGGCCTGTATTTTAATTGACAGGTCATTTTTCAGAAGTCAATGATCCACTACCACACGCTTACGACACACATCATCAAGAGTACATTAAAAAAAAAAAGCGGCCAAGTGCGAGTCAGACTCGCCCATGAAGGGTTTCGTAGCAGTAACATAATATAAAAGTTCTTGTAGTTCGTTGTAACTTTGATCAATGTTTTAATAGTAAAATGCGGTTTACGATTTATGACGTATTAAAAAAAAACTAGTAACTAGATCTCGTTCAAACCAATTATCGGTTGAAGTTTTATCATCTTCTCTTAGTTTAGAAGTTACAGGGGGGTGGGACACATTTTACCACTTTGGAAGTGTCTCTCGCGGCAAACTATTCAGTTTAGAAAAAAAAGACGTTAGAAACCTCAATATCATTTTTGAAGGCCTATCCATAGATACCCCACACGTATGAGTTTGATGAAAAAAATTTTTTGAGTTTCTGTTCTAAGTATTGGGAACCCCCAAAAATTGTTTTTATTTTCTATTTTTGTGTGAAAATCTTAATGCGGTTCACAGAATACATCTTTTTCAGTTTCGGAAAAAAGTGGCTGTGACATACGTACGGACAGACAGACATGACGAATCTATAATGGTTTCGTTTTTGCCATTTGGCTACGTAACCCTAAAAACAAGCTGGTCCATACATTTTGATCGTGTTGTACTACAACATGTATGGATTTTTGAACAACTGATTTCATATATCAGAGATGATCCCATTGTAAAAGTTGTTCAAATTAATGAGTACTTCCGCGCTAACAAAAAGCCAGCCTGTCTAAGATAAACCTATTTCCCCACTTACCTTGCAACTCAAGTTGGATCTTTCCAGATTGTTTATAACAACATTGTACAAACACATAATTTCTACACTCTCGTGCCAGTTGATATTCCGATTTGCCACCAAAGACAGCACGTTGTCCATCACATATGTCATCACTAGATTCTTTTCTTCTCCATCTTCAAAATGTTCTAATTTCGGATCCCCGTTCATGTCCAGCGGATTGTACTCTTGTAGTACGTAAAATAACGCTTGAAAAACTAGGTTGGCTTGCTCATCATTTAAATGGTCCTTCAAATGGATGAGTTTCTTAACACATTGAAGAATTATTGCCAACGTGTCCAATTCTCCTGTCAAATCTCTTAAAGCATAAGCAGCTTTCGCTGTATACTCGCAGGAGAGATTCAAAAGTCTCTCAATGTAATCGTGGATCCTCGCATCAGTCAGGGTTGATTGAGGCTTCCCGTAAGTAACAAAAACTAAAACGGGAACTAAAAATACAAACAACATTTGGTTTTTCATTTTGATTCGCTTCTGGTCATCCTCTTGGTACATGCCAGGTTCCTTATCTTTGCACAGCTTATTCCATATTATATTACAAGCTGAACAAAAATCTAGTACCAACGTTGCGCTACGACGTTGTATAAAAGTTTGGATGACATTGAAATTGAAAGCCGCTACTTCTAAGAAGTCTTCGGCACTGTAAAGTGTTCCCGGCAACATCGGTTTTGAGAGGAAAACCTTCGCGAGTGTCAACCAAAACATTACTTTCAAAAATGCCAAAGACAGGTCGTCTCTGCGTATCCGATCGAACGCTACGTATAAATAGGAAGCTATTGAGAATTCCTTGATTAGAATACTTAAAAGCAAAGTTGTATTCTCAATGCGACATTCCTTGCTTACAGTAGCTAGCAGTATCTGTACTGTAGGTTCTATATCGATGCATATTTTTTCTTCTTCCTCACTCGTAAGTGACTGAACATTAATGAAGTCGTATTTACTTATAGGTTGTATTAAGTGATTGACTATTATTCTGATGTTAGCTGCATCGCCCAGATCGTTTAGTTTCCAAAGAAATTCAGACATGAATTGGTATACTTGGCGTACAACAAATACAGTTGCTTTTTCATTGCACAAACTGAGTATTTCTTTCCATACACCTGTTCCTAGAAGCCAAGCTATTCCTGAGTTGTGAGTGACAATGTTTAGAGCTGCTTCCATATAAGCAACTCTTATGCTGGGATTCGTGTTTGGTTCACAGATTTGTTTGAAGCCTGCGCGCATTCTGTCTCCCTGCTTAGCGAACATTTTAGCGAAATGTAACTCTTTCTGCGACGCGATAGCGAGGACCCTCGTGAGGAACACTTTGACTGTATTATGCGCATTGTCGGCATGGTCTAATGCTTCGATTATCATATCGGATAGCAAAGGCGCTTTTTTAAGGAATGCTACCTCTGAAAAGGAAGATAAAAATATTCATGAGATACAAATACCTAGAAGTTAGAAGAACTTAAATTTTGAACGCCTATTTTTCAGAAATATGATTGCAGCAGTTTGTTGTATAGCATAGTGTAGGTATAAATGGTTTTCTTTAACCGGTGGCTAATCACAAGCGCGCCAACGTTTAAAGTATTTGGAGCGACCCGATCCTCGAATAGGGTATTACACCCATTTTTGAAAAGTGTCTCAATGAAATCCTATAGTGCTAATATGCCACCAAAAAAAACACATTTTTTTTTTTTCAATCCATAAGTGCCATAAAAAGGCGTCTAAATTTTAAATTTTCAAATTTCGCACGTAGTTTGGCGAAAACGCCTCTTACTGGACGCCATATTGCTCAGCGTAAATGACGTCAGTTCATTTTGTATCAAATGAGCTCATATTAAATATGATAATTGTATATCATTTAAAAATAATTAAAAGCATATTTTGTAATAGGTGTAATAATGAAAAAATTACGTTGGTTACGAAAATAATAAAAGTACAAAGCCTATATTACGCCAATCGGTTGACTGACAGTTGATATTTTTTGGTTTACACAGCCGAACGGCGTAATAACATGGCCGCTACTATTTCACGGTGTTTTATAACAGATTAAAAATACTGAAAACATTGAATTGGATTTAAAAATTTGTTTTGTTATTTTATGAACTAAAACTTACATTTTCCGATTGCTTTATGCCTAAACTGTTTCAATAACATATTTATAGATGCTTTCTCGTATAGACTAAAATACCCAATTGAAAATACGACTATCCCGTAGCATTTTGGTGTTAGTCATTTATTTTATTAAACCACTAGCGGGCCTGGCAGACGTTGTCCTGCCCTTAAATTAAAAAAGTCCTACAACTCGACTGCAGCGCCACCTACCGGGTCCAATTATGAATCTAAACCATTCTCGCATCCATTTGAACACACACAAAAAAAATCATCAAAATCGGTCCAGCCGTTAAGGAGGAGTTCACTTTCATACACACGCACAGAAGATTTTTATATACAGGGTGTCCGGTAATTAATGGATAACCTTGAAATGGCTTATAGTAGAACTTATGGCCATTCAGAAAAAAATAGGAAAAAAAAAATTAACGAAAAAAAAAATCATTTCTAGTCGTAGTGCAATAAGGTATCGTAAAGCAAATTTTTATTTTTTTTATACTTAATCTTAGGTACTACTTTTGATAGATTTTTTTTTCCTATTTTTTTCTGAATGGCCATAAGTTCTACTATAAGCCATTTCAAGGTTATCCATTAATTACCGGACACCCTGTATAAGATTTACAGGCACTATGTAATGGACAAGGAGTCGATTAGGTAGTCAGAAAGTTGAAGCTATTTGGTCGTTCCAAAACTTAGGTAGGTCTCTATGGAGAAGAATGAGCAAGAAACTCCACGGACACTGTTTTCAATCAAGTATTTACAAAATACTAGTAACAATAGTCCTGTTGCTTCAATATGCGAAAACAATGTAAGTGGAAAACAATACAAAACATTTAATAATAAAGATAAAAGCCATGGCAATTAAGGACCAATCGACTCAACTGACAGCACTCGTTCACGAACATGACGCTTGGATCAGCGCCATTTTAAAGGGAACCGATTAACCGAATGATTAACCCCACGCGCCACCAACAGAGAGACATTTGAGTTTAATTTTATACAACAAGCCTAAGTAGTATCACCTATTGATTATGAATAAAGCCTTTAAACTAAATAAGTATTATGTGCGTACCGAGCACAGATATGTACCGAGTATTGCCAATTTAAGTATCGGTCGAATTTACGTATACTTTTTTTACGTTACGTTTATTCCGCGCGCTCGTGGTTAGCCCTCTGATGTCAATTTAATGATTTCGCACATCATTATCTTAATTCGTAATTACTACAAAAAATAATCACTGAAGTATAAGATGACTTCACGCTTATCGGGAGCAAGTTCGGATTTAGGAAGTAAGCTAAACTCGGCGAGTCCACTTCAACTTTTCATTTGTGGTTTTACTGGGTTCGGCCCGGATGACGGAGCAGCGAGTGGCGAAGCGCATCTTATATTGTGAACTTGAGGAGGGGAATCGCTAGCATGGCGGACAGTTCCTCAGGTATAAATATGTGCAAAAGCGTTACTTTAACAACTGCGACTTAAAGCCGTCTCGGTGGGAGCAGCAAGCCGTGCTCCAAAGACTTAGGTTTGAGCCAAAGTTCATGATTTTGAATTTCAGTGGCCCCTTGAGCTTGATACCAAGCGTGAACGATTGAAAGCCCGACCACCTGCGGTAATTATCTATGAGAGATGATGGGCTCACATGCCCACAATGTGCGAAGGTCTTCACAAAGAAAATTGGTTACATAAGCCACATGCAAGCCTAGCAGCAGCCTTGGCCAAAATCGGTAAGATCGCGTCATCATTATCAGATATTACGAGGACCGCTGGACGCACAAACGGGTCGACGCATTCGGTTCGGTTATAATACAACGTTATCCAAGATCCTATTTTAGAGTGCCGAAGCAAATAGGCCGACCCGTTTAAGAGTATAGCAAACCTTATAGACCATAAAACGCTGTAGATTGTTCAGATTGTCTTATATTTAATCCATTTAGATAGAATGACGTTGAACTTATGACCCGTTGTATAGTAGTTGTATAAAAAATGTCTGAACGTGCTATTATTTTACAATTTCAATGAGGTGTTAAGTTTTTTGTAAAATTAGGTATAATTTTCCACTGGTTCCTATTGATAAGTCTGAATAAAGGAGGTGGTGTGCAGTGATGAACAGGCAAGATTACGAAAGTTGAATAATGTAGAGTGTATTTTGCTGGTTGCAGTTTAAACTTTTTAAGCCTTCACAAATAAACTACAACCTATTTGTCAGGAGTAACTCAAATTTGAATCCATAGTCCACATAAAGTAGGTTTTCTTAATCTTTTTCACAATTTAAACAATTCCACAGACCCCTGCCAAAGAATATTTTAGGAAAAATAAAAACAAGCCTTATTTCGGGTTTGTGGCTTGGCCGAGAAATGCAGAGTTTACTACACAATTTCCTAATAAATATGCTGCGAGTTAACTAACCTACTGCGGGCCACTGATACACATTCTAACACACAAGAAAAGACTTAGGCTTTTTGATCTGCGTCTTCGTCTACATCCGCAATAACAGACGTTCACGCAGATGATGTCGCGGGACAAGCTAGTATGTTTGCAAACACTCGCTATTATGTGAAATTCACAAGGCAAATTATGGTTCTGTTCCTAAATATATATATAAAAAACCGATCAAATGTTTTTCCTAAATGCATACAACACGCTGAGACATGGAGTTGTGGACACCCAATACCTGATAGTGTGTCTATTATAAGTATAATAAAATAAATATAACTAGTAGGTATGTATACATAATATAGCATCACACTTTGCATGCATTTAATTACATTTCAAGGGCATTCAAAGATGTGTCAATAGTTGATTATTTGTTTATCCACTTGAAATTGTTAAGCTGTAAAAATGCTTAATTATTTTTTTTAATATCATATAATATTGAGCTCCTAGGACATCTTCAACTTGTCTGTCCAATGATTTCAAAAGGAAGGATACGCCCATTAGAACATTTTAAACAAACATTCATGGAACAAGCAAAAGTAGCGACATCTGACAAATCTCATACAATGTTGACTGAGTTGTGTTGCCCGTTGGCCCTACTGTCATTTTTAGGACCAATGCGCTGGTGCCACTTGGTTGTGCGGTTGGCCTGGTCCTTACGCAAAAATATATAATAATAATAATAATATGTGGGGGACATTTTCACACACGGCCATCTGACCCCAAACTAGGGAGACCCTGTACTATGGGTGTCAGACAGCTGATATCAATGTCTGCTTCACGCTCAATAGGATAAGTGCTCAATAGGCTAGCAGCATCAACTTGGCAGCCACTTAGTATGATAATTCTTTGGCCAGCCGTTTAGAAATGTCCTTAAAAACAAGATAATCCCTCGGGTCCCTATGTCCCTATGGCCCTAGTATTTTAAACATTTGAACATCACAGTCATGTTTAGATGACAAACCAAAATGTGCCCAGCATGCAAGTCACAAATACATGACAGAAAAAGGATCAGCAAGAAAGTGTCACAAATACATGACAGAAAAAAGGATCAGCAAGAAATGTCTACTATTATTTATTGCCAATGGTAGCACAGTATACGTATTAGAACTATCATACAGTAGCAACACACTACGCCCCCTCCGAGACACTGTTCCTCACCTCTTCTCATGTGGAATGTGCTTTCGGAACTGCTTTTAGTTCGAGCGGCGCATAGACACGCACACACACGCACGTATTAGTACAGTGTGTTATTTTGGTAGTAGTGTAGGCAATTATATTGTTTCGTTTATATGGAGTGTCGTGGGTGTGATTGTAGTATGTCACTTGTTAAATCTTGAATTAATAATAATAATAATAAATAATAATAATATGTGGGGACATCCAATTGAATCCTATAGTTGTTATAGATGAGTTCATGGAACTTCTCAGTAAGGGCAAATTATTAATCAAAACAAAACATGCATATTTGAGGAAAATTGCTAAAATAATCCAACTACCAAATACAAAAGCACGTAGTCTTCTATTTCTTTTAAAAATGAGTGCCTAATCAAATTGAAACAGCTACTACAACACTTTATTAGATAATTAATCGGTGTATCTACATTTTCCCGCTAGTTTTGTCTGGAGCTCTATCTCATACTGTAAACATACCCAAATAAACAAACATAATTATAAAGAAGTTACTTGCCAGGATCAGCGCAATTTGACAGTTTTGTGATAAGGCCATCGGCGTAGTAGCTATCGAGCACATAGTTCGGCTCCGTAAGTTTTTCAAATAACAACTTTATCTTATTTTGTATCTTAACACATTCCATCTTTAATGTTGATATTGCGACTGTTACATAAATTTAAACACTTTACTTTGAATGCATTTGAGTCAGACAGTAGTAGAATATTTAAAAAATAAACTGCTATCACAAGATAACCAAAAATTCAGACTCAAACATAACAAAACACATTTTCAAAAGTTGATCTTTCCATTTCGTGTTCGTTCAAGCAAGAATGAATGAGTCCAGAATTTGTCAATATTTGTCATGTCAATGTCTGCTGTCTAATGTCATATTGTCATGTCAAATTATCAAGATTAGATACCAAATAACCATAGATTAAAATGACCATCATAATGACCGACAGACATCTCTTTACATAGTTTAGGGACATCCCTAAATCGACTAAATATCAGATTGAGATTTGTAGACAATCTATTTATGAACCGAAGTTGTTAGCTAGTGATCACACTACACTAAATTGAATTCTACACTGACCAATTTAGAATTCAATTTAGTAAACCACCAATTTACTTTTGGCGATTTCCTAAATAGACTTTCTACAAATTGTATAATGTAATAAACCTTTTAATAACTCGACAAACGGTGGCATAGCTCTCCGACTCTATTGTTTATAGGATTTTTAAGCGTCTTATTCACCATCCATCTTGCTGTACATCCTCTCAAGGTCGCGGCGCTGGACGTAGCATACTCACTATCGTGCGCGCATCCAGCGTGCTGGATGTAATGATGATGTGCGAATTTCTAAATGAAAAGACGGGTTTTATTTATTTAAAATGCCACCTATTTGATCAAAACGCCAAAAAATGGGAGTTCTTCTGATGTTGTAAGCAGCAACAGAAGATCGGGAAATTATAGGATAAGGTTTGGGATAAAAAATAATGTATGTGTTATTATGCACGTTTATTTATTATACATTTTTTCATCCAAAACCTTTTTCTATTTGTATCATAAACGTGCAGAATATACTCAATACTTAAATGATGGTAAAAAAGGAAATCAAATCATAGCAACACAATGTTAGCGTACAAACATCATTTAGCGGACGTCCCTGTGGATGAACAGGCATTAACTTTCTTTAGTTCTCTGAAATAACCGATTCTAATTACGTATGCCTATTTTTTTACGCTTGATATTAACCGTTGCAGCTTTGCCTAAAATGGGCACCAAATCTTGTAATGCTTAAATTCATTTTTGTTTATTCATGTAGTCTGCACTTGAGACATTCAACATACATATTTGTGTGGAACCTTGCAACACAATCTCTAAATGTCAAATCTGCTGTACAGCAAGTTTATAATTCACCATCGTGCATGACCTTGGCGGGACGTACAGCAAGATGGATGGTGAATAAGGCGTTTAAGGCTTTTTCGGTTTTCATAATCGAGACAAAAAATACATACATACATAAAGTAAGAAGTATGTGGGTCGTTTTATTTACACGTACGTACGGAACATGCTCTAAGTACGGAACACACACAACAGAAACGAAATGATACAGGGAATAGGCATTTAGGTCTTTTAGGAATTTTACAAGTCTTAGTGCAATTTACATGTTTGGCGTTTTTGTTTTTAGTTTTTGTCTATGGCAGTCTAAGTCTATGGTCGTTGAGTGATGGATGATTGCAGGAGCAGGCAGATGATTGTTCTAGAATCGTGTTTAGTTTATTAGTAGAGCTTCTGTCAAATTTTTATCTGCAATCTACAAGAAAGACAACCTGACAACTTGCTGTCCATGTCTGCATTCTGCTGTTGAATTAAATTAAAAAATTGTGTGAACACTGTATGTGAAACGAGTGCTTTACCTATCTTAATTCAATACGTAGTGACAATAATTGTGTTTTTTATTAGTGCGTGAGATGCCTTTGAGAGGAAGAAGTTTCGTAAGTGTTCACGATATATGATATCTTATTTCCTTCCGATTTGTGTAGCGATGTCGTGCGCAGCGTTGCTATCTCATGCATGTATCTAACACTGCTCCCGGTGTCCGGATTCTTAGTCGCCCTTGACTGTAGTCAACATTCATCTGCATTATTGACATACTAACCTAATAATTCGGGTACTTACCTATATTCATGTGTAAAGTACTGTGACGATTGCATCGATGAGTTTCAGTTTTGCTTGCTTACAGTTGCAGCACATTTTTGGCACCCACCCAACTGTAGTATCCTTGACTGTGTAATAACTAATACATTAATTAATATTAATATTTGGGATCAAAATGACGGTGTCGCAAGATGACTGATGTGGTGGTCTTCCACAGGATGGTTGATGCGTGCCTGCTATAACACAAGTGTTCCCGAGTGCCTCTTAACAGCCTGCTTTTAAGGTTAGTTACACATTTTGTTGTCTTTTACTGATGTAGATAAACCAATATTTGAACAAGAATTGGTCATTCATTTGTGAAGTGTGCACTTGATTTGTTTGCTAGATTTATGTGGTGTCCTAACCATAAATTGTGCTTTAATGCATTTGCATTTTGTGGCAGAATTGTGAAATGTAAATGATATTTACAGTATGTTTTTTAGAAACCAGTGAAATTGGGGCCATGGAGCATCAAATATTGATGTGTCTACAAATATGAATTGTTTTCTCTGCTTTTTTATCTATTTATGGTGGCAGTTGCTACTGGTGCATTGTTGAAAGTTATTTTGTTTATGTAATATAAAAAGTTTATATTTTACGGCTCTATTTTAGGCTTACTGCTGTAAAAATGTAATGTTCCAAACTTTCTATGAAAATGTTTTATAATTTATTTTCCAGGTAAACATAACATGCAATTTTATATTGTACCTTACTAAAACAAGTTGCTTATTAATACAAAAAGTATGCGAAACAACAGTGATTGAGCAAAAAATGTTTGCATCTTTTTTATTGTCACTTCTTCAAACAAGGATAAGTGCATATGCAACTAGAAAGTTTTCCTGTGTAAGTAATCTGAAAAATAACGAAAGTGAAATTCACACTATCACAACACAACAGAAAAGAGAATTTTATTATTTACAACATTGTAAAAGATTTTGGTCAAATACTTTGGTGTCTGGCCAAATCATTAACCTCTAACATTCTTTCGTTTATTGAGATCTTGAACAGAGAAGAAAATTATTTTTTAAATATAATTTTTATTTGAATGAATTTACAAAATGTTTTTCTGTAACAGTAACTGTATTATTCTGCAATAAATAGGCTGATAGATAATGCTCTTTTGTTAAATCATGATAAATTTGAGAATTTTAGCGAATATTACATGACATAAAAGTAAGCACTCATGAAATGAACAGGAGCATTCACAAACATAAAAAATCCTGCAAATGCTCAATGTTTTGTTACAAGTGAATGCTCAGGTCTATCAGTTTTAGAATAACTTTATCTTTAACCATTACTACCTTTTGCCTGTGAATTCATCTGCATAATTTTTTTATGGTTCCCGACTTTTGAAAATAATATATTACCTATAGCACTTATGCATAACATCAGTGAAAGATTTTTTTGAAATCTGAAAAGTACTTTCAGTGATTACCTGCTTCATCAAAACCTAAAAATGTTACCTCTTTATAAATATTAGTATAGATAATGTATATTTTGAGTCATACAAACTGTTATTCGCCTTCTTTATAAAGTGAATCAAAACAATATAAATTATCATTTGCCAATGACCAACAGTGCAATGGAAAATGCAGTAAATACCAGAGCTTAGTTCATGTTCATACTATGTTTACAATACAGCTGTCTAAGCATAGATAAAGGATAACACCATTCCTTTAGTTTAACATAGTTTCTTTATAAGGAATAAGTGATAAAAAATAAATGATGTAACATGAACAGAGTATCATGTTGTCACATTGACTTTAAGGCAATGGCTACACTTATCTAGTTAACAGGGACCATAAATGTACTGCTTTAAACCTTATGTAACAACTTTAATACACAATCTATATATAAAAAAGAAAGTTGTGTTTGTTACAACACTTATAACTCGAGAACGGCTGGACCGATTGCCATGGTTTTTGATTTGTTGGATTTGTTTCCGTCCCGAATAGCAGAATATATCTTAAAAAAAAAGAAAACTCGATATGTGTAATGAATACTTAATCATTTCAATAGATGCTGATTTGTTTATTACATGTCAAACATTTGTTGTTCAATAGTGTAACGGGTAGGTGTAGGGTAGGTGTAGGGTAAGTGTAGGGTAGGTAAGTAGGTAGATAGGGACAGGACAACGTCTGTCGGGTCAGCTAGTATTAGATACAAATAAATTATTATTAACTAGCTTTTGCCTGTGACTTTGTCCAGGTTGGTGATTGCGGATGTAGATGAAGTTATCCTATCCTTTCTTTCTTTTTTTTCTTTTTCTTTTTTTTTCTTCGTTTTTTCTTTCTTTCTTTTTTACAAGAAAAACATACCAAAATTGGTTTGGTAGTTAAGCCATCAAAGCGTTTTCACATTTATAGTTGGCAATTAATGTTATTAAGATCGATGAACAGTTAGTATGAATGAATATAGAAAGCTTTGTCATAGTTTCGATTACGATTTCTTGAATACAAGAAACTAATTCGAAAGCCATGAATATTTGCTTTTACTTGATATTGTGATACAGAAATTGGCGTTTTTGATAAACTCAATAATATTTTTAGTTTTATTAATAAATTATTTGTGTTCGGTATCATTCTTATCTCTCTCTCATTACTTGTCTCTTGAAGCTCATGTTATTTATTTATAATAAAAATAAATCTTAGACTATAAAATAGTACCTATACAGCAAAGAGCATTATCCTATTTTCTATTCAGTCTGTGTATCCTATGTACTACTATTGTCCTATTGTAGGTAGTTCCAACATATTTATGGGAACATCATTCCATCTGGGCACGCCTCGCCCAACTTTATTTATACTCTGACCAAATTGATTGACATTTATTACTGCCTACACAAGTATTCTCTTCTACTAATAATATCGTTACCACATGTGAGCGTTCGACTCTTGATCGGTTCTTTGCTCTTATTGCAATGGTGCAATCAAAATAGTGATGGTTTATTGAGAGTTGAAAGTTCCTAAATTCTTTTTTATTTGCGAAATATCAGTTATATTTTAAGTTCGTATTTTATTTATCAGTAGTGTCCGACCGAAGCTGCAATGGTCGAAATCTGGTCGAAGCCGGAGCTAAAACAGATTATTCGGACAATTAATCTCTACATAAGTTGACATTGTGTTCGTTTGGAGTAATCTCAGGAACCACTGGTCCGATTCTGTAACTTCTTTCGCTAATATCCCTAAATGCTATAATCTATATTTTATAATAAAAAAAATGGATCCGTACAAAAATTCCCACATACTAGATATGAGCGCCGATGGGTATAAGGCCGGGCGGCGGCGGCGCGCCGACTTTCTAGGGTCGGCGGCGGCGGCGAAGTCGGCGGCGTGACCTTGCGCCAAGGCAGCCCGCGAAATTCAAATTTCCTTCCCTTTTTTTGCAATTTGCAGCTCAGTATCAGGTTATATTGTGCTAAAACAATTATTCGCGCAAGTAAGAAATATTCATTTACAGAATTATAATAATCAATCAAATCAATAATCATCAACATCGGTATCATCATCGACTGGGGTGATACTAACTTCCGTCTCTCTACATGCCTGCATCTGTGCGCTCCATGCGGGGCTCCGCATCGCTGTCAGTGTGGTGAAGCTGTCGACTGCCTCGGACATCATGGCCTATCTTGCAGTAGAAGCGCAGGCCGAATGGCATGGCACGCCAGCATTAGTGACATCCTCATCCATCATCCTCGTCGTGCTCTTGCCACCGCCGGGGTGCCTGCTATTTTAGAACCCAATGGCTTAGCATGATGGGAAGAGACCAGATGGGATGACCTTATTGCCTTGGAAGTTGGGTAGGCCTTTGGTGTGGGACGCAACATGTGTCGACAGCCGACACCCTTGCGCCTTCTCATTTTCCTAGCACAACGTGTTGTGCTGGGGCGGATGCTGCAGGTGCCGAAAACCTGAAACTCCTCCTGAACTCTAGGCCCATCTTGTTTTTTGGGGCATCGCGAAGCTGCTGATTGACTTTTCATGAGATCCGGGAAGCGGAATTCCAACTTAAAAAGCATGCTATTCTTGAGCCTTGTTAAAACCACGGGCTCATTGTCATCATTCTGAGCTCTGATTTGACAGTCAATGTAGGTTGGGTTCAAAATTTTTTTTTTTTTTTTTATTTCTTCTAAAAAAGTTATTAAATCAGCAATCAGCTTGTGTTCGTGAGTTGGCAACTGTTACGTCCTCTGTTTCTATCAAATCATAAATAGCAATTTGCTCTATGATTTAAACTTGATAGCATCATTAGCACATATCTACCACATACATAGTCGCGGCCAAGAGATTATTAATTTTATACTAGTTGACCCGAACGTTGTCTTGTCAATTGATTTTCAATTTTCTAACCGTTTAAACCTTCCCTGGATTTCCACAAATATTTCAAGACCAAAATTAGCCAAATCGGTCTAGCCATTCTCGATTTTTAGACTAACGAGCAACGATTCATTTTTATTATATAGATAGATTACTAGCTGACCCGACAGACGTTGTCCTGTCCCGATCTACCTACACCTACCCTACACCTACCCTACACCTACCCTACACCTACCCTACACCTACCCTACACCTACCCTACACCTACCCTACACCTACCCTACACCTACCCTACACCTACCCTACACCTACCCTACACCTACCCTACACCTACCCTACACCTACCCTACACCTACCCTACACCTACCCTACACCTACCCTACACCTACCCTACACCTACCCTACACCTACCCTACACCTACCCTACACCTACCCTACACCTACCCTACACCTACCCTACACCTACCCTACACCTACCCTACACCTACCCTACACCTACCCTACACCTACCCTACACCTACCCTACACCTACCCTACACCTACCCTACACCTACCCTACACCTACCCTACACCTACCCTACACCTACCCTACACCTACCCTACACCTACCCTACACCTACCCTACACCTACCCTACACCTACCCTACACCTACCCTACACCTACCCTACACCTACCCTACACCTACCCTACACCTACCCTACACCTACCCTACACCTACCCTACACCTACCCTACACCTACCCTACACCTACCCTACACCTACCCTACACCTACCCTACACCTACCCTACACCTACCCTACACCTACCCTACACCTACCCTACACCTACCCTACACCTACCCTACACCTACCCTACACCTACCCTACACCTACCCTACACCTACCCTACACCTACCCTACACCTACCCTACACCTACCCTACACCTACCCTACACCTACCCTACACCTACCCTACACCTACCCTACACCTACCCTACACCTACCCTACACCTACCCTACACCTACCCTACACCTACCCTACACCTACCCTACACCTACCCTACACCTACCCTACACCTACCCTACACCTACCCTACACCTACCCTACACCTACCCTACACCTACCCTACACCTACCCTACACCTACCCTACACCTACCCTACACCTACCCTACACCTACCCTACACCTACTTTACACCTACCCTACACCTACCCTACACCTACCCTACACCTACCCTACACCTACCCTACACCTGCCCTACACCTGCCCTACACCTGCCCTACACCTACCCTACACCTACCCTACACCTACCCTACACCTACCCTACACCTACCCTACACCTACCCTACACCTACCCTACACCTACCCTACACCTACCCTACACCTACCCTACACCTACCCTACACCTACCCTACACCTACCCTACACCTACCCTACACCCCCTCACACCCTCTTTGACGTCGGTATGTTCCTATACCTACATTGTTTAAACAACAGTGACTGCTTGTAATTCAATATGAACTTTATACAATAGCAATAAAGCTCGTTTTAGTTAGAAAACGTTTGTATGGGAAAAAGAAAAGGGCTGTGTTTAGGGTTTTTCCGGCAATTATTCGATTTTTTCTCGCCGTAAAAACCATCTTTGAACTTCAACGGACATTTTAAAAAAAGAATTGGCCAAATTGGTCCAGGCGTTGTTGAGTTATGCGCTTACCAACACATTTTGCGATTTATTTTTATATTATAGATTATTATTTTATAATAATAATTTCTTTATTTACATAAAAGTACATCTCTAGTTCTATGATTCTACCGCGAAGTATCACACATTCAGCCAAATATACGATATAAAACTAAGTAATAATTGTAGGAATCTAGACACTCATTGACGTCATATACCGACACCGAGAATTGGGTTGGGCTAACATTTTTGTGTCGGGCACACTCGATTAACTGTTATTAGGATATTTACATACGCAACTACGCCCGCAGACGACATGAATATTGTTTTACACGCAATATAGCATGTGTGTCCATAGCGTTATAATAAATCACACATACATATCAGACAATAGTCGTCAACTCGATAATTACGCCATTGCTGGCTAATTTATTAGTTTTATAAAACATGCGTTCCTGAGAAAAATGGTCTTGACAGATAAACAAACGACCAACGGTGTCGTCCTATAAGGGTTCCTTTTTGCCTTTTAAGGTATGGAATCCTGAAAATCGTCTGCAACCAATTATACAAGTTGAAATAAGATTGTGAGCATTCGGCCATTAAAAATTGATATTTTATCAATTTTTGGCCGAATGGCCGATTGCTCACACGGTACTCAATGTTAAGATGCCGTTAAGTCTTGTGCTGTCTCTGTCACTCTATGTCAAAGTGACGAGACTTAACGGCATCTTAAAATTTTGGCCATCATGAGATTGAACAAAATATAAACTTTGAAGACCATAATTTCCAATTGAAAATTAATTTTAGAGTTAGTACTTTTCTGACTTAAAAAGGTACCAAAAAAACTGGGAAGAAAACAAAACATACTTAAAGGACTTAATCTAATCTACTACCTTTAAACGAGCAATTTGTTGTATTATACAGGATGTCCCGAAACTTCGGGACACCTGTGTGTCGAAACGGCTCCAACGATTTTCATGAAATTTAGTATGCAGGGCGTTTCGGGGGCGATAAATCAATCTAGCTAGGTTTCATTTTTAAAAAACAGAAAAAAAAAAGTAATACTGAACAAAGCTCGGTTGCCCAGATATTTCTACCTATTCTTAACATGCAACACCGTCATGATAATAACCAGTCTTTACAAAGGAATAATTAGATCAACGCTTTGTAATCTAATCAACAAGTCACACATTTTTTACTAGGTTCATATTTTCTATATTTAGTAGGTCATTTCAAATTACTGCGCACACGCACGTCGTCAGCTGACAGGTCTTATGTCACGTAACACAGTCATGACGATTTGACGTGCGTCATTATAACTGAGGGTGTTCCTGAATACTTCATGTTCCTAATAGAGATGCAGTTGATACTTACAAGTTTTTCTTTTTACATTGGCCATTCATTGTATAAGGTTTGTCTCCGTTGCTAGGGTAGTCAAATCTTTGACATGACGTGTTGGAGGAACTACTAACAGTCAGCTTTTTGTTAGGAACTAGCTTCTGTACGCGATTTCGTCTGTGTGGAAGTCAAGTATACCATAAAATATATCTTACTAGCGACTCGCCCCGGCTTCGCCCGGATGCAATGAACATCAAACTATACACCTTCCTCTTGAATCACTCTGCTGAAAACTGCATTAAAATCCGTTGCGTAGTTTAAAATAACTAAACGTACAGACAACGGGAGCGATATTGTTTTATACTATATGAAGATGATGCTACACCAATGCAGAGTGCATTGGTGTAGCTTTCTATCGGTGAAATAATTTTTGTCATCGGTCTAGTACTTCCAGAGATAACATTTTCATAATTTCAGCCGAAAGACGTCCACTGCTGGACATAGGCCTCCCCAAGGGGGGGTTTTGCCATAATCGCCACGCTTGGCAGGCGGGTTGGCGATGGCGCAGTATGGTTGTTACAAAGGCACAGAGAACGCTGCTGCCCATTCTCTGGTAAGTCCCTTAGTCGCCTCTTACGACAACCTTTTCATCATTTCAGCCGAAAGACGTCCACTGCTGGACATAGGCCTCCCCAAGGGGGGGTTTTGCCATAATCGCCACGCTTGGCAGGCGGGTTGGCGATGGCGCAGTATGGTTATTACAAAGGCACAGAGAACGCTGCTGCCCATTCTCTGATAAGTCCCTTAGTCGCCTCTTACGACACCCACGGGAAGATATGGGATGGTGCTATTCTTTACGTCCGACACCACACGGACGGATAACCTTTTACATACATACAAACAAACAAATAATCTTAACCTTTTCATAATATTAGTATAGATTTTGATTTTTACAAACACAGGACATGCACACTTAGGTCTTCGTTCCCTAAAGTCAGATTTCGCCCATCCATTAATAGCAAATCACGCGCAGCCGGTGGACTTGTTATACACAAAGATCGCGCAAGGCACTGCGCCTGCGCGTCGAATATAATAATGGTTTCAGGATGTTACTAGGACTGACCCGCTTCTGTAGTGCATCTAGCATGTTTGCGGAAGCTCGCGTGGATGGCTTTCATGCCATCATACGTGAATCATGCATCTTACTGCCGAGTGCAGTCGAACGTTGTCGCGGAAAAAGTCGATTCTAAATTGATGCAGGATTTTATGCTGGTTCTAGTTAGACAGTGTTGTCTACCTGACCCTGCATATTATGCCGAATAAGTAACTGTACGAGTATATCTCGTTTTTACTAACATAGATTTTAAGTACTTTGTGTTACTAAACTAACCAGATGTGGACATTGTTCCATTCTACAATTCATACTTCCATACTAACTTACTAATATTATAAATGCGAAAGTAACTCCGTCTGTTACGCTTTCACGATGAAGGGCAGAACCAATTTTGATGAAATTTGGTATGAAGATAGCTTGAACCCTGAGGAAGGACATAGGCTACTTTTTAATCCCTAACTTCGTCTGCATCCGCGATAACCGACATTCACGCGTACAAAGTGGCGAGCAAAAGCTAGTAATTTATATTTTAGGGTACAGCTTCTACTAATGAGGCAAAATGAATGGCCAGACATCTTATTTATAGAAATATTTATCATCATTTAGTTGCGTAAGCGACAATCATGTCCAAAACGCTTGGTCCGTAGGTGTTAAGCTACTTTCAATAGTTCTTTCCGTATTTTGCCGAGACGTGAATAAATTACAAAAATTATATCTCTCCTTATTTAAATTCTTAAGTAATATCCCGCAGAGTTACTTTATTTGTAAACATTTACCTACTACAAATACGGGGTGAAAAAAACACATCACATGGCTTTTAACTATGCGTACCTACTGCCTGTCAAATTAAACAAATTCCTAGATTTTTTTTGCCTATCCTAAAAATAAAAAAAAATCTGGGAAATGACTATTGAAAAAAAGATGGCCGCGCAAAAAAAATGGAATTTGACCTCTCAGACCAATAAAAATGATTTTTATTATTCTGAGTTTGACCTTCGATAAGTATTTCGGTAACCAAACGATCCAGAATTAAAGAATCGTCGGAATTATAGGAAGAAACATGTCACTTTTGGCTTCATTAAGTGTCTTTTGTGCCCCGTTACGTTTTAACCTTTTGACCGCCACAGTCATGACAAACCAAAATGTGCCCAGCACGCCACGGTCACGGCTACATGACAGACTTTATACGTAATTCCATAGAGTATGTACTAAGTTACATAACTACTCTATGTCAGTTTTGGCGTCGAGGGTACATTTTTGCATTTTTGACGTGCAGGTAAAAGGTTAAACTCCAATAAGCGTCACCTAGGTATTCATCGTAGATATAATTTAGATTTTACAAGTAAATGGCTAAGCAGCTACCTAGTCACAGCTCAAATGCAATTTTCTTAGCAAATGATCATTAGAATAAATGTAAACTAGTGCGGTAATTGTCAGCCATTGTTTTATCTTCACTGATTTATTATAACCACATAAATCTTCGCGTACGTACCTATTCCTTTGCCTTCAATATGCATTATGCACTAATTCCTATGCACATCTTGCATATAAGATGCGCATAATAATCATGTCGACTCAATAAACGTCGCAATAAACCGTTTAATATCGGGCAGACAATGATTTACCTCATAAGTATAGCACACACACACATGTCAACCTTTAGACGCCCACTGCTGGGCATAGGTCTCCCTCAAGGGTTCAACCGTAAACGCCATGCTTGGCCGATGCATGTTGGCGATCGCAGTAGCTGTTATGGTACTCAGAAGGACGCTGTTGCCCTTCCTGCAATATCCCTCTCGTCGCCTTCTACGACACTCAAAAAAAAATGGAAAAAGAATGGGAAATGGGATAGTGCTATAGTGTGATAGTGCTATTCGTGGGCCAAGTATAGCAATCTGCATTATTACCTTCGGGGTTTGTGGCTAAATAAAAGCCGTCGTTAATTATGGTTAAGCTACAGTTGCCGCAGTCGGTCTATGGATGGGTAACCATCCATTTCAAACCGAAACCCCTCCGTGAAGCCAGAAAGTCTGACAACCAGTCTTTTCAAGGGGTATCGTGTTACCCAGTAACTGGGTTGTAGAAATCAGACAGCCAGTCACTCCATGTAAAACGCTGGTATTCAGGTGCACCCGGTTAAACTGGAAGCCGACCCCAATATAGCAACTATTGCAACCTACTGACTCCCAAAATGCAGTTTAGACCCTAGTTTGGGATACTGCGTTTCCTAAAGCTTTCTTTTTTACCGTCCCTATACATCGTTTCTATGCACCTTTCTCTAATTTGTTAATTATTGGTATGGAATAAATAAATAAAATAGCTCACTGCGCAACTTGAATCTCATTAATTAGGTTCATTAAGTACTATTGATGGTCCTACATTTTAGAACCCGTTAATTAATGTTAATTTCAATCTATGGTGCCAGACAATTGGCCTTTTCAAGTTGTAAACGTCAGTTGGTGCCTATGGGTCTCTATTTTGTCTCCTGTTGGTTGTGGAGTCAAGTAGAAATTTTGTTTATTTCTTACCTTCTTCCGTTGTTCTATACAGCGAGATTCAAGACAGTTTAATCGTTTCTCTGGGAATTGTCGAGCTTCATTGCCTCGACACTTTTCTGGTGGTCGATGCTGGCTTGAGTTGCAGTGGTTGGGAATCTGAGTCATTTGGCTAACCTTTTTGTTCTAATAAATGTCTTTTTGTGTGCCAAATCCAAATTCTTGTTATTCTCAAATGAAACCTCTTGATCAACGATCTCTATCGTAATTAAGATGACACGCATTATCGAACACGATTTATGCCTACAAAGGTATCTAGAAGGTCGTATCGGACGAGGTTGTTTCAGATAGCTACCTTATTTCTTACCTTCTTCCGTTGTTTTACTCTGATTAATTTCATTGCGGGATTCAAGACAGTTCAATCGTTTCTTTGGGACTTGTCGAACTTTATTTCGGCACTTTTCTGGTGGTCGCCACTGTTGATGCTGGCTTGAGTTGCAGTGGTTAGGAATATGGTGGCGGGCTTCTCGTGTCTTTAAAATAAGTTCGTGGGATTTAACAACTGAGTCATTTGGCTGCCCTCTTTGTTCTAGTAAATGTATTTTTGTGTGCCAAATCCAAATTCTTGTTATTTACTGATGAAACCTCTTTTGATCAGCGTTCTCTATCCTAATTAAGATGATTAACACTATTTATGCCTACAAAGGTATCTTGAAGGTCGTATCGGACGAGGTCATTTCAGATAGCTACCTAACCTACTATTTAGTTTGTTTTTACTAAGCGGAATTTAATAAGCGACGCACATTCTAGTTAAAGCACTAGGTAGGTAGGTATATTTACCTAGGCACAATTATGGCTTTTGTACGTACAGGCAGATGTTCTACCTACAATGATTGAACAAAGTTCTTTGACTTAGGTCGTTGTATAGCCGAATATGCAAGTGCTAACTCACAGGCCCGGTAGCTTTATTTTTTTATTGTTTCCGACTATTTATATTCTCGTAATAAAACGTAGTTGGTAGTATTGTATCAAGCCCATAGTGGCGAGTACAGACAAGCCATCAATCATAAATATATTCTCATTACGTCCATTTGTTAGCGCGACAAAAACTGATCTCGCGCCGCCGTTCTGCACTCGTACTTATCTCACCTTGAATGTCGTGTTTTTCTCAGAAATCGTGAGGTGCTTCTGTCACACAAATTCCTCGCATTTTGTTTGTTTAGCTCGCATACTTAACGTTTAGCAACAACATAATGTAGGGTTTTAAAGCATGTGAAACGCAATTATTAATGTTTTCGTTAGGGTTTTAAAGCATGTGAAACGCAATTATTAATGTTTTCGTTCGTTCCTTTTTCGTTCCGTATTTCTGTTTCGTTCACCGTTTTCGTTTGTTGTGATTATGCAAGCGTAACTAACCAGCAAGGCTAACCAAAAGGGTGTGCATTTTTAGGTCAGAGGTCTTTAACCTATGGAATACGACCTCGCTCGCTACACCATTTGCAACGGAAATGGCTCCAAAGTGATCGTAGAGGAAGTAACGTAAGAGCTAGATACAAGTGGATGGCCAATTTCCTTTCTGGGTCAAACATAGTCTTTCGAAGTTTATTCCTACAATGTTGATGAACATAATTTGTAAACAGTGCTTTTCTATTCTGTTAAATTGGGCTTGAAGACAGCTGTTATCCCACTAGTAATCTAGAGATTAACCACTCACGTCAAGCATACTTCACCTAAATTCTGTGAGGGAGATTTTCACAGAAAAGGCTGATTGTGCACTGCAAGTTCAGTTCTGGCGTGAAATTATGGATCGAGTTTCTACTCGATATTTGGTATTTGATGCAGGTTATATTCATAAGGAAATTGGTTTCTTTTATTATGTGTTTGTAATAGCTTTTACCCGCGACTTTGCGTAAAAAAAAAAAATTGTGTCCAAACGAAAAACTGCCAAGCAAACTCCATAGCTATATGTATAATATTAGTTCAATAGATTATATTTCATCATCAGTAACCCCCATGAACACGTTTTAGACAATTCAATGAAGGTCAGAAGTCGGAATCTAATTTGCCCAATTGATATTGTCAATAACTTCTACTTCCGTATCATGCAATACAGGTTGACACTAAACAAATACTCCTCATTACTCCATGAGTAATCTTTGTCACCGCCTCCCCAGAAGTAATGAATGGTTGCACAATGTCCATGATATTTTTTTGGCTTCAACAAGCACAGTGGGCGGTTTTGTAGGCGTATCGTTGCTTCAGCTATACATCAATATGCCAATATTTTATTACTTGCTTTGTTTGAACAACGCTGAAATCTCTGCTCTGTATTTGGCCTACTGACTTGTTGGGCCTCGCCGTTAAACTTTGTTTACTTTGTTTAGACGTTAATAAGTCGTAAACCCGACCTATATTACCAGTCTATGAATTTTATTGATCTCCAAATATTGTGTCTGCTGCCCAATGTGCGCATTGTGTCTTGAGATTATAAATTAATACTTTTAAAATAACGCCCACACAAATTCAAGGACAAACGCAGATCATCACTGCTCTAGACGTTTGTGGATATCTACGTTTTAAGGTTAAGTACTCATCTATCAGCTTATCTTACGCTTTGTCTTCATTCACTTAAGCTAGCTATCAAGGCGCCATGGATGCTCCTGATACGCTTTCCACCTTTAATGATCGGCGCCTCCCAAATTAAGGATACAGTAATCACTACATCATGTCATTTGTCTATCATCTATTATTTAATAGCTTCAATAAAAGTTCTGAACTAGAACAAATCTAGTTTCATGTTGGCAAACACAATTTTATGTTTTAGAGTTTTAAATATCTAGTTGCTACGTTGAATTTCTTGGTGTTCAGTTAAAACATTAGCTTATTTGAAGTCAACGATCGCTTTTTCAAGTTTTAGACCACGATGACCATAGGAATCGTAAACGACATTCGACCTGCTTTCATTTAAATGGACCACAAAACCGGTTAACAGGTAGTTTGAAAACAATTTGCAAGCATTTAACAATACTGCTCCCAATTGGTTACTCGAGGACAGGAAACGATTTCTGTTTTGTAGCTGTTGTAAAACAGCTGTTGACCTATATGTATATGCATAACTGTATGTTATGCATTAGCATGCCTTCCACGCCATCTACTCATTATGTCACTGGCACACACTACGGTTCACGTAGACGTACCTAGCGTTCACGCGAAGTGCTTTTGCTTTTCTATTCGCTCATATAAAGTGCATTCGTGCGGTTGCGGTCTGCATGTAAACTGCTCATAAGATGTAAATTACATTGGCTCAGTATTGATCGCTTTCCGCAGTTGAAGCTCGACTTTTACTACTGCTTTTGCGACGAAACAAATAAATAACAGATGTTCCTAAACATGAATAATGTACATCCTGTCGTGCTTTGAATAGACATATTTTATTTCAAAAGGGTAGTGTAAATTTATTTATCTTTATGCATAAATTCGTTGTTTATTTTACGGCAGTTTTGGATTTGTACGAGATTTATCTGTATATCTAAATAAAAATGAATTGCCGCATGTATGTAAGATCATCACTTTGTGTTCGTAATAGTCGTACGTAAAGATTTTTTTTAAATCAAGGAATAAGTCTGAAATTTTCACCCGTGCGAAGCCGCGGCGGGTCACTAGTGCTAAAAGGAAGTGTTTTTATTGCTAAAACAGACGTTTTCAGACACTGTGGTACAATCATAATCAATTAAATGAATAATCACTTGATGACTCACATGCAGCTTCGACATGTGTATTGTTTTAATTTCAATATAATTAATGTGCTGAGTAGCGTTAAATGTTTTAATTATGAGCTGTCAGATTGGAGCGCAGCATATGTTATGATTTCGAAATTAATTCGTCTTCACATTTTTGTGTTGTGATTTCTCGTTTTGATTAGCATAAAGCTGAAGAGTTTGTTTGTTTGAATGCGTTAATATCCGAAACTACAGGCCCGATTCTTAACGAAATTGTTCACTAATAACCCTAAGTTCTATCCATACTAATATTATAAATGCGAAAGTAGTTCTCTGTCTGTTACTTACGTTTCACGAATAAACGGCTGGACCAAATTTTGATGATATTTGGCATAAAGATAGCTAAACCCTGGGGAAGGACATGGGCTACTTTATAATCCGCTACTTCGTCTGCATCTGCGATAACCGACATTCACGGGGCGAAAGTTGCTAAAGTTAGTATATTTTTGGGTTCGTATGCGTGTTTGCCTTTGTGATCAAAGAGCAAGAATGCTCAACGATTTCTCGTTGGTTTTCAGTTTAAATGGCATCTTTTATTTGATTAATTCTATTTTTTCATGTATAGACAATATAAATATTGAATTATATTCCTGACAATCTATAAGAAGTCCCATTTGACATATCATATTTGAATATGAATTAACGATTAATAATTAACGATTAATTCGTGTTCTTTAATGCATTTTTCTTTCAATATAAAATTAAACTTGATGCTTACGAATGATACTCGTTGTTATAGTGTATGGGTATACATAGTAATTAATTAGGATTACGAATTTAATTTTTTAATTTCTTACGTACTAGTACAAAAGAAGAAACGTCAAATGAGACTTCTTAAGGTAGATAGTTTCTACCAGACCAATCGATCAATCGTCGATCGACGGCATCGATCGATGGTAGAATGGATTAGTCGACGTCGACCGAGCTGCTTGATTATAACTACTGATGGATTATAGCTGGGGTTAGTCGATCAACGTCGACCGATGCCATCGACCGGCAATTGATCGATTAGTTAGTGGAACGGTATCCGTCGATCAGCCAAAGCTACCACACCAGTCGATCGATGTCGATTGATGACATCGATCGACGATCGATCGATTGGTGTAGTAACACGAGGAGTTTAGTTAGAAACCACGCCAATTTTTCATCAGCAGTCATTAATCTCATTAATGTACGCATAAAATATCGTGTGCCCGTATTTATGTGTACTGGAAGACGTCCCAGAACTGCGTAAAATTGGACTTGGCACACTTTGATGTTAGTCATAGTTACCTGTATTATACAGTCATTGTTCAATGAGATCGTGTAAATTAACCAATGACAACAGCGATTTATTTACTAATTGATCATCGGTCTCGCTTGTCAAGGAAATAAATGTTTCAATCAGTGACAATCTCCAGTAGACAATTTTTATACATCTATAATTGAGTAAACTGTTTTACGAAGGTCTTCAACTTCATAAAACAGTCTGCCAAATGATTAATGTATTGAATATTTTTATTACCAGAGGAGGAGCTCGTGGCTAAGTAAAACCTGTACAGATCGATCGGTCAAAGGTTCAGCTACACTTTCCGCGGTCGGTCAGTGGATGGGTGACCATCCACTTTACACATAGTTGCCTCCGTGCCTCGGAAAGCACGTAAAACCGTTGGTCTCATCTGTCATTAGTCGATATTTGGCAGTCGTTAAGGTTAGTCAGAAAACCAGAATGTCTGATAACCAGTCTTGCCAAGAGGTATTGTGTAACTGGGTTGTGGAGGTCCGATAGGCAGTCGGTTAGACTGGAAGCTGACCCCAACATAGTTCGGAAAAGGCTAGGCAGATGATGATGAATTTTTTATTACCAGCCAATTATCGTCAGGCTGCTAAACAGATGCATTTTTTCATTCAGGTACGGGCATTGATCCACGAACACAGCGTTTGGTCATGGTCTATTGGCGATTTCGGACTCATGTAAATTATCGATGGTTTTTCTTTTACCATCATCTGCCCAACCTTTTCCCAACTACATTGGGGTCGGCTTCCAGTCTAACCGGATGCAGCTGAATACCAGTATTTTACATGGAGCGACTGCCTATCGGATCTCCACAACCTAATTACTGGGTAACACGATACCCCTTGGTGGTTTTTCTTTTACCGATCTCCAATAATTCGGTTTTAAACCATCAATTGAATTCATTTATTTTTCTTCTCTGGGTGTATTTGCAATCAGTCGTAGATTATAAGCAAATTTGTTGTATGCGCTATGTCATGTCGAGTGTGCCTCCCAGTGGGGGCAGCTCGTCATGGTGCATGGCTAAACCTGGTCTGGTCCCAGGATCACACGCTGTTTCAAGCGCGTTTCATGCCTAGTTTGTAGTAACTGGGCTGCAAGATCATTGGGATGATTTGCTAGCCTCTTTTTGTAGGTTTCAGTATTGCATCGGTTTTCTTCTTTCACGGTGTTAATTTGCATGTTGTCATATATCTCAGCATTTGTGACAAACCATGGAGCGCTTGTTATTGTTCTGAGTATAATTTTTTGAAGTCGTTGTAAAATGTTTATATTGGAGTCACTAGCGCTTCCCCACAGCTGAATACCGTACGTCCAGACCGGTCTCAGTAAGCTTTTGTAGATCAGGAGTTTATTGTATATAGAGAGTTTTGAGTTTCGTCCCATTAACCAGTACAAATTTTTATGGCGGATGTTAAGCTCATCTCTTTTGCTTTTAATGTGCTTCTTCCAAGTTAGCCTGCGGTCCAGATGCATACCGAGGTATCGCACGCTATCGCTCTGAGTCAGGGTACTATTACCAAGAGTGACTGGTGGGCAATCACCACGCCTTAGGGTGAATGTAATTTTTACTAATTTTGTGGCACTGGCTTTTATTCTCCACTTGTTTAGCCAGGTACTAATTTCATCAAGACCCTTTTGTAATATTTCTGATGCGGCACCAGGGTCCTTATTCCTGGCTAGAATGGCTGTATCGTCAGCGTAGGTGGCGGTTATAACTCCTGGTACTTCTGGCAAATGTGCAGTATAATGGTAGAGAATTGGGCCAAGAATGGACCCTTGGAGTACACCCGCTCTGATGTCATGAAACGTCGATGTGGTAGTACTTTCCTTGACTTGGAACAATCTGTCTGGCAAATACGAAGCTAGTAGCAGGTAGTAGCTGTGAGGAATGTAGCATTTGATTTTATAGAGCAACCCACTGTGCTGTGAATTCATAATTAGAACAAAGTTTTTACATGTTGAAAAGATCTCTTGGACGTACCTAAATCTACATAATCGGTAGTAAATTGACCAACCGTGGCGACGTTGGTTTCACGTCTATCTACAACTACATTAGCACAAGTAACTTTTGGTTTTATGTACCCATTTCTAAATGAAATGGCACGCGAAATTCAAACAATCAAATTGACCCATTTAGTATTGTTTATTTCTGTATAATTTAATTTCTGCAGTAGTATGGCGCCACTTGATTTTCAATACTTTATCTGGCGCCAAAAAGAATTAGTAATTGTTATTGTTCAGTTATTTACAAAATGTGTAGCTTCGTTTTGTTTTTCAACTACTTATCTGTCCCATTACGCCATTTAATTGTTCGAAATGTCTGCAACTATTTACAGAAAATGTCGTCTGATCACAAAAATGTAGTGATTTTGAATAAAAGCTTTTAATTTGAACTGTGGAGGCATCTATCGCACCACATGAGAACTACAACGACGTATCCTACATCGCGATATCAAAGTTCTACCTATAAAATCAGAACAACAATCGTCAGGCAGTAGCCCACCAGATGATTAGACACAATACCCGCCTGGTCAGAGGATTCTCCTTTTTTCAATAGAGGATAAGGAGCTTTCCATCTTGTTCCTGTTCCTGTCTATTATGGCTTACCAAATTATCTCTTGGCTCATTAAAGTGTAAAGGATGATTGCCACCAAACTGCTCACATCGTATCGGATCGGAACGGATTTTACAATAAACTGCGCCCAGAAGCTCGACCGCGGGCGTCTTTCGCGACAAGCGAACGTTGCCATGCGACATCCTGCCGGACACAGTCGACTGTCACCGCATCCGTTCATATCCTTTCCGATCCAATGCGATGCGAGCCGTGTTGAAATCATCCTTTAGTCTGGAAAGTTCTGGAAACAGGTAGAATTTTCCAGATTCATACTTTGACAGCCATACCATTGATGACATGTAATGCTCCATTTGAGTGAAGTATCATGAGAACAGGACGGTCAAACGCTATGACTTTCGGTATTATTAAAATGACTTTAAATGTCATGTAGGTTACGTTTAATGTTGCAATGTGACATGTTATATTTTTCCTTGTTAATGCCAATTGTAATTCTTGACGCATAGTGATGCTAGCACACGTAATTTTGAACAGGTGATACATAAAATAATGATCATTATTACAGAGATCAGTGTATATGTAGAATGTAGATACAGGATTTCAGGTTTTTTTTTTCAAAAAAATGAAAACAATCAGTCTTTACCTAAATGCTTATTGAGTAAACATTCTCAATACAAAGTAATAACAAAGTAATAATTTTCAAAGCTATACACAAACAAAACAAAATAAGCGTAGTCAGAAATGAATTATTCATTCAAGAAATTATTGTCAATCGATGAATCAAGTATTCTAGGTAATTTGTAAATTTTATTACAATTTAATGGTAAGTATTGTACATCTGTGCAGTATTTAGAACAATGCGTCGAGCCGTCGAAGCATGAAGCGTGTCGTCTCACGGGTATGTTGTGTCATACGACAACAACGATATATTAGTCATAGCTAGGGTTACCAGATCAGAAAATAAATTTGCATGTCAAAATCCCTAACTTTTCAATAAATATATGAATTGGTGGACGCTTGCATTGGTGACTATCCATTTCATACCGAGACCTGCCGTGCCTCGGAACGCACGTAAAACCGTTGGCCCCGGCTGTCATTCGTAGATCTTTGATTTTTATAGTTAGTCAGAAGCCAGAAAGTCTGACAACCAGTCTAAACAAGGGGTTACCCAGTAACTGGGTTGTGTGGGTTAGACAGGCAGTTGCGCCATGTAAAACACTGGTATTCAGCTGCGCCCAGTTAGACTGGAAGTCGACCCCAACATAGTTGGGAAATGGCTAGGAAGATGATGTTATGAAAGACCAGCACTTGTTGAATACAATACAAAGTATGAGCAAGATCAGCTAGATCAGACTGAATGAAACTTCTAACAAATACGCTTACCGCGCGTTCTTTCTTAGTCTTTTCAGTGTGTCTGCGTGTGAGTAAAAAATAAATAAAATGCGTGAGGAACTTCGTTTCTGACGGAGGCCCCCTAATCGTACAGATTTTTTTATTTCTCTATTTAAAATTTTCCGTTTCCCTGACATGTCTTAAATTGTTGTTGTTGATGTTGATATTGTTGACTTGTCATTTGGTAACCCTAGTCACAGCACACCACAGTGTAATGTTACGTATCTACTTTGTACAGCAGTTTTTATATAGACTGATATATTTATAGTATTGACAGTATATTGAGAAGCCAGCCAGCAATGAGCAGTTCAGGGCATTGGCACGACTTTATTGTTTTTTACTAGCTTCGGGATTCGCGTCTGAATTAGATAGTGTTGTTTTCTTAGTTTCAATTAATCATACATCGCTGGAAGTTAAAATGGAAATAAATATTTTTTTTTGTTTTAAATATGGTTACTTACCTATAATTACCGGCGCATAAGTTGGCCACAGATTTTGTAGTGGGGGAAGTTCGCGCATGTAAAAATGTATGAAATTGTGCGTGCGCGAACTTCCACCCGCTACAAAATCTGTGGTAACTGTACTTAGCGCGAGAAAATAACGGGCGCCCCGTTCTATGTTCGCAACGAGAACCTTCATCTCGATCTCAAACTCCCGACCATCCGTCAGATCATGAAGCGCGCTTGCAAGCGCTTCTTCGATCAAGCGGAGAAACACCGCAACCCGCTCGTCGTAGCGGTCGCCCGATACCCCCTTCCCGTATTAGCAGGACCCGTCGTCTACGTCATACCCTATCCGATCCAGATGACGCTATTACCCTCCTTCAAGAAAGAAATAGGGCCACTAGCACATTAGTTAAACACAGATACAGAGTACCGTCATTCCGACGACGACCTCGTAACGCCCCCCCCCCCCCCCCGATCCTTGCTAGCGCCAGCCTGTGTCGCTGAGCCCTTAGCTTTAAAATATCCCCTAATTAATGGAGACCCGATCCAGCCTGTCCCTTTGCTGCCCTCTCTCAGTGACGCCCTAAGCCGAGGCTCGTACCCCACAGGGGGTGCCCTTAGCGTAGTCACTTAGTTTATAAGTTTTTGCCCTGGCTGGAGGCCCTAAAAATCACTTTTTAAGGCACCACAGGATTGTCCGGTTAAGCACTAACCAACCCTCAGTTTTTGCCCTGGCTGGAGGCCCTAAAAATCACTTTTTAAGGCACCACAGGATTGTCCGGTTAAGCAGTAACCAACCCTCAGGTTGAACTGTGACAGGCCATTCGAAAAAAAATAATAAAAAAATAAAAATCTGCCGAGCAATGGTCTCCGCAGTCCTTCCAGCCTCTACTAGGCAGAGGGATAGTTTAGGCTAGTGAAAAAAAAACAACCGAGTGCGAGTCGAATTTGCACAACTGGGTTCAGTATCACCTTATCCGCTTGACTATTGGAGTCATACTATCATTGTTAAACTATTGTGTCTGCTAATTAGATTAAATTTATTATGCCTTGTACCGACCATAGTAATGCACAACACAACATGATAAGGGTCTACCTATTACGTTACGGTCCAAAAGATACAGCAACTGCGACAGACGGACGGAAGCCATAGAAAAAGGGTCCCATTAGCATAATTTGGGGACGGAATCTAAAAACTATAAAAAAAAGATCACCGATAAGCATCGATTTTTTTTGTTTGATGTGTCCTTTTAGTCAGAAGCCAGAAAGGCTGATAAACAGTCTTATCACTATCGTGTTACTCAGTACCTGGGTGTGGGGGGGATAGGCAATCGCTCCATGTGCGACACTGATATTCAGCTGCACAGGGTTGGTCGGATGATGATTTAGTTGCGATGATTATGGTACCTATAAGAAAAAAATAATAACTGTCCTGCTTTCCATAATGCATTTATAATACCAACAAGACCTGTTCGTTAACCAATAAATCAATTCCTTACTCAAACACGGAGCACGACATACTGAGACAAGATTCATTACATATCCGGCTACAAACACTGATTACATAAGCCATGCTAATATAATACGTAATAACACATTTCTTGTATGGTATGATTACAACAAACTGCGCAAATATGAATTCTAGAGATTGCTTAGGTCTTAGCGGTTAGTAAAATAGATATCTTGGCATCAATGCAGAAACCTCCTTATTACTCTAGTTTACAGTTCAAGTTTGGTTTTTAATCAGAACATAAAAACTAGTTTCTATGAGTATATAAATTGTGTTATTTTCTAAGAAGTCACTAAACTGACAGTTGAGGCCAATGCATGGAGAAAATATGATTGCCAGTTTATTTTATAGAAACAATGATATTTCCATATTTTCATTATATCAAAAACAATTGTTAATTCGGCCCATAATACCCGCTGATGTGGTGCTGTAGATGTTCCTTCGTTACAGTTCGTGAAATCCATAATGTCTTTCATTTTCTGCAAATTGCAGCGCTGTTTTTACTTTGTATCTTGCTCTCATTACAACACTCAAGGATAATATAGGTTCCTTTTATAACATCAGTTAAGACGACAATATTTTAAAAAACAATATTGCTCTCGAAATTATATTTGTTGGAAAAAGACTATTTTGTGAAAATATCACGATTCATAAAAAAGTAATTTCGCTTTGTATAAACTTTGTAGACAGTTTCCATTTCGAAAACTGCCTAGCTAGCCAGATTCCCCTTAATAAGAACGGTAATAATTTGTAAAGAAACTAAATAATTGTCAAGTAGAATAATAATGAATGGATCCCGAGCTTTAAACTCTGAAAGCTTCTATCTCAGCAGAGTAATAATAGTCTTAATTGAATAATTAATCAAAATAAAGTTATTTTCGTGTTTATCACAGTCAAGTTATCGGTCATTTCCCTGTCTGAGCATTTCCTAGTTAGTAAGCTTAGTTATGACTAAGCTGACAATAGAATCATTGTTTAAATAGAATTTCGAATCGCATTGCAGTGAATGTACAGTTCTCTTTAGGGCCGACACACAAAAGCTGCACGGCGCGGTGGCCCATTGCAACGCGTCACTGAGCGTAGCATTTCGGCGTCACGCCGTGGGATGTGACCGTTTACGGCTAACGGGAAAACGTTCCTGGAAGGACTTCCCCAAGTCCCAAGGCATTTTTTCACGTCCTAACCAGCCCTGCTGGTACACATCCAGGTCATCCCGCCACCCCTTTCTGGGCCCTCCTCGACGACGACATCCATCTTCAGGCAACCATTGTCAATGTGCATGCGACTGACGTGATCAGTTCAATCCCAGTTAAGCCTGGCAGCCTTTTTACCTATGTTATATACCGTTTTTCCTAACCTAACAAAAAATACGGCAAGTTGTACATCCCAATTATCGACGTTGCGGGGATCGCCGGTTTTGGCGGTAATGCGTCGGCGATACGAAACCGATCGCTGTATTACCGTATCATTCGTCGTACTGTATCAAGCTCCGTATTTAGTTATGTTCGCCTTTATTTCACTCCGTATCGTCCCTGTCGTATCCTCAAGAAAAAGTATCGGCAAACCGTGCCGTATCCGCATCTTCTTTGATGATCGGACAAAAACCGACTCGAAATGTAACGGGCCGTATCGCGCTGTTATCAGAGCGGTGTGTCAAGACTGCGTATCATGTTCGCGTATCATCACCCGCCTATCTGGACAGGTGATGAATGACCAGTCCTCCCCCAATCATCAGTTCGGGCAAATGATCATTAGATCCACCTTGAGACACCGCACCGCTTTATGTGTCAGCCTTTACTAAACGTTTAGTAAACTTTAGTTTCTAGTTCTGGAAACTTAGCGATGGTGTTTAATCAATAGAGGCAAACAACAAATAATTGGGCCATCTAATTCGGAAGTTCAAGGGCAATAAATGACAATTACACCAATCTTTAACTTGATCAGCAATGACTGATTGATTCGGCACGCTCCCATGATGAAATCAACCGATTTCATGCTTCTCCTTGATGACGATTTCGTTAATTGATCACTGGAAGCTTAGAACATTCTAACGCCTTTTTTTCTGTTGTTTAATCATGAAGATTTTATGAATTTTTTGCAGCTGGTAGTAGCTGCATCACTTAGAATACAAAAAAAAATGGATTACTTTAAATATAAATCTTTTTATTACTCGACTGCAACTGGTAAAAGTAATTATAAATATCAGATTTTCAAACAAGAAACATAGCAGTTTGACGCAAGACGTCTTCAGTGGCGCAAACTTTGAACCGCAGAATGTTTTCCGTTCTACACTACATAAATAATTATGCGTAGCCACAGCCAGAATCTCCCTGAATAAAATAAGGAGAATGTAAAAATTTTCTTGAATAAATTCTCCTAAATTTTACAGAATGGCATTCTAGTTGTATATGATGTATGTAGACGTTTCATTTGTATTTATTTGAACCTTGCTTGTACCAGCGACAATTTTTACATAAAGCCTATGGCTCTCAGGAATAACGTAGCTTCATATAGGTTTTTTTTTAAATCCGATATGCAGATTTGGATATTATTACCTGTTACATCCAAACTTTCAAACTTTACCGTATAACATTAGTATAGATTGGGCTTAAGCATTTTAATTCACTTTCCCTGAATTTAGATTTACAGCACAGACCTGCCGATCGACGCAAGCGCACGTAACACTTGCGAAAGATTTGACAGTGTATAAAAAATATTGTCTTGTTCGTGTACAGGCAGCGTCTTTTAACAAGTATTTAGGTCGATAAAATCGTTTCTAATCGACAAAATTCTAGCCACATTCTATTCTTCTACACATTGACATGTTAAATATATGACAAGATGAATGATAACGACCTGAAGCTTACAAAAACCTGTTGTAGAGAGGATTGAGTAGTTGACATCACAGTCCACAAATCAATTGACGTAATTTTTAAGAGCTGTCAAAACGCGACTGCCCCGAAGATTTTGTATAGCAATAGCAACCTGTGACGTCACGTAGTTACCAACTCAATTGACTATGTATTGATTTCTAAGCACCAACAATTCTAATTTTATAGTTAATAACTAGTTTTTGCCCGCAACTTCGTCCGCGTAAATGTCGGTTACCCCGGATGCAGACAAAGTCGGGGATAAAAAAGTAGTCAATGTCCTTTCCCAGGCTCCAAGCTATCTTCAAACCAAATTTCATCAAAATCGGTTCAGCTGTTTCACCGTGAAAGCGTAATATTATAATATTAGTATGGAAGTAAGTATGGATGTATTGAAAATTGATCAGATTTACAGTGCTAAAATATAGTATTTTTTTTAGAGAAGTTTTGTCTTGTAATAATTTGTTAATGGCGGCAACTACTCAATTATGTCTACATAATAGGTACAATGTTGATTTTTATTTAATGGGTAAACTAAAAAGGCGACACGATTTTTTTTCAGGTTTGAATAATTCTTGTTGATTTAATACTTACTCAAATATCGCGTGATATCATTAGCACGAATTTACTAATAAAATAAAAATATTCCGTGACACGAGTACCTACCTTAATAATAGTACCGCTCAAGGTCTTCCAGGTAAATTATGGTAAGACCTAGAATATCCTATGATTTGCCGTACCTTCCTACGACTTAAATTGCGTTGCTTTAAATAAATCACCACGCCTGTTTGTTTGTTGTTGACAAAGTGACATTCTCTTTGATACTAGCATCCGTCCGTGAGTTCGTCGACATAGAAGTCAAGTGTACCATAAAACGATTGCATTTAGTACCAAGTGAAGTACTAACATAGTCTTAAGTCGTATCTATTAACACAATTTATAAATTAAAAAAGAAAAAAAATGGTTGTCTGTAAAGTCCGTTTACGGACTATAGTTTTACGTGATAACGTCATAAAGAAACATAATGGCTAACATATATAACATAAGCAAATAATGGCTTCCGTCGAGGTAGGCGGAGCTTATTGCTTGGGCTAATCGTGCCTCTCTATCGCTTGTTCCGCGCTCTCGCTTGCAGGCTCAGTCTTAGGCGGAACGTGACACTTTTTCGTGCGTGCAGCCGATGTTCATCTATTTATAAGACGTTATCACGTCAAAAATATGTTTAGGTTAAGGTTCTATTTATAAGCCTGTGTGGGTACACAGGCTTATAAATAGTTACAATAAATGAATTATTAAATTATTATTAAAACATAGGCTATGGCTCGCAGCAGTAGTGTAACTTTCTGTCTGTAAAAGATTTTTATGTTAGAATCAGTAGGTACTTGCAAAGAATACCTGTCACAAACATAAATTAACATAAAATAACCTAAATTCGAGAACGACACATCAGGCGAGATTTACGCAACGGAAATTCCTATATTATCATTAATAGTAATTTCTATAATAAATCGAACGAAACACTACGAAACTAATGCGAAACTACGATGTCCCTGTACGATATGGGCTATATTTTATTATTAAAATAGAATGAGTTCCGTAGGAAAATTCACGTGGCACATAATCGCAAACAAGCTAGATTTTTTTTTTATATTGCCTTTTTTTTTTTAATCGCACATTTTATAGTCATATGATGTAAATGACAGGAAATGTAATCTAAGCGATGTAATAGAATCCGAGGAACGATGAAATAAGCGACCGGAATAAAAAGACAGTATCGTTTCATTTATCATCATTAACACTAGTTCTCGTTACTTGATATTCATTAGGGTTACCACATTTTGAACGTTGATTTAATATTTTACTTTTATAGTAACATTTTTGGCTAATACATGAAAAGCGAGAAAACTGAGATAAGTTACACACGCAAGAACATAGCACCGAGAGTCAATGCTTGAAAAAAAAGAATATCTACTGCATTACGTTATTTGAATTTATGTAAAGAAATTTTTAGTCTGCGAGTTCGTCGTACCTTCTGTTGCAATCTGCTTCTGAAAAGATTACAAATCGCCGTTTGCCGATAGTAAAAAGTACCTACCATAATCTCAATTTTGTCTGTAGACATGGTCACTGGATTCTTTACTTTTGATACTGTAGTTACACTGCCTACCCCAATCAGGAAGAAGATAATTTCGCTAATATAATGTGTCCAATAAGGCGGGACAATTGCAATTCCGAACATCATGTAAATAAAGTCTAAGAAACAAAAATAAGAACAACAAGAAAACCGCAACAATGATAGAGGCAGGTCACCTTTTATTTCTGACTGCAAACTCTGTGAACCCTAACCGCAAATCGCTTGCAACACTGCAGTGTTCTATCGAGAAATAACATGCAATTTGTGCGCGTGGGTGATAATGAATCAGTACAGTAGTGGGCTGTTCAAGGACTTCCCTTTTACCGCACTTGATTGCATCGTATCGTTCAGACGTAGGTTACATTATTTTACGACTTTTGTCCTATTTTTGAAATAATATACATTGTAGAAAAAAAAAACAGTTTCGAAAATCCGGTTCGAAGGACCATAAAATGTTTACGCGGGTGAAGCTAATTTAGCAAGTTCCACACAATTTGATTGATGCAAAATATAGGAAAAACAAACTGCGCGGTAATTGACGAGACAGATGCAGTTTATCTTAAACCTTCCTTTTTACAGTACCTTCTAATTCCTTTTGAACCAGCCTTCCTTCACACTTTCACAATTTCACCAATTGGTACATACACAGGATTAGCGATTAACGCAGGGCGAAACGAAACAAGGTCTTGCAACGTGGTTTTCAGCCACCAGCCACACGGCGAAAAAAAACAGCTGTTGCCTAACCGTGTAGGTGTTCCAGTTTCTAATAAAACACCTGATTTTATTTAACCGCCGAAAATTTTCATCGCGGTCTTAAAACTAAATCCATGGTAAAGGTTTTGTCACGACGACCCTATCACCGCTTATAACTTATAGCACTCTTGTGTAATGCAGCTTCTTATTAGTGAAATAATTTTTAGTTTCGTATTAACAGTTCCCGAGATTGAAGAGTTCAAACAAATTCTTCAATTTTATAATATTAGTATAGATTAGATATGTCCTACAACAAATTAATGCAGTCGAAGGCTAACGTCAGAATCAGTTTAAAATTAAATAGGACATATTACTGAGTTTATATATGTAGAAACTCAACAGATATCGGTAGGATGTTGCGTTGCTCTCGAATATAACCAATATTTACAAGCCAATCATCGTTCAGTTATTTGGGGATCGAGAATCCTACTGTGACCCAGTTTGTTTGCTGCGTTTACATTAAAACTTTACGTTGCCGTCGTATTCCAGAATGCTGGATCAGAAAAGAAGTTTTAGTGAAATTATGTCGCTCACAAGTAACTCTTTCTAATAACAAAAGTAATTTTGAAAAAAATGTTTTGTCTGGCTTTCTAATGATAAATATATTATTTGAGACAACTTTCTGTGAGATATCCAAGTGTTTGCGTATACGCTCTTGATCTTCATCTCGTCAAACGTTACCAGTGACGCAAGGAATATAATTTGTGTAGTGTTATTCCAAAAGTTCTATTTCGGTAATTCGCGGCACCCACCTACAGCACATGCAAAACGACGCTCAGACTTGGACGAGTTAGTGGTGTTGAGACGGATATATAAAATTCAGTGTCGATTCCAACAGCTTAATAATTCGGGCAGTTAAAAAAATATAATAACGTGAGATAATTCTGTGACAGTACATTATGAAGCGAAACGTGAGTACACCGCAGTCATTGGTATTGGTGCGAACGTGCCACTGGCATACACAAAGTATAAATAGCTTCAAATATTGTATTTGTTGGTAACACCGATCACACGATGCTGCCAACGATACAGTGTTTTGTTTACACGCTCTAATTAATTGATTTAGGCTTAAAATCGCCATTGGTTACAATATTATCCACTCTTTACAGACGTATACAATAGATATGCATGTAACATTTTTTTTTGGATGTTGCTATTCACTTTGTCCCTAATGTCTCATTCAGGGGACGAATTGTTTTCATATTACACAACATTATTATAAGAATCGTTAGGTATTTGAAACGAGTTGCCCTCCTACGTCTCCGTGCGTCCCACTTTGCTTGTTTATAGTATTTTGATTAACCCTGAAGTGTTTCTTGTTAAGCGGTTACCGCAAAACCGTTCATTTCTGTTGCGAATGGTATTAAACTTGTAATTTTCTTCCCGGTCAATTGACAGTAGTACAAACATTTCTTTATCTCGAAAATGTATAGTCACTGTGACTCTGGCTAGTTGGTCTAATTAAAAACGCTTTGCTTGGCCTAATCACAGCTTCGCTATGTGAACAGTCGGTGTTCGCTTCCTGAAGGATTCCTGACATTAAAGCAGTTAAAAATAGCTACTTTGCTTCATACAAACCTGTAAGTTAAAATGGCGTTCGTGATAAAAGGTGCAGCGCTAGACGTAGTATTTTCTGCTACAAATAAACATTTTCTTCAACACTTCCTTTTCTTTGTTAAAAAAACCTTGATTAAAATTCGGTTTAAATTGTTCATTGCAACTGATTAGTCGTCCTTTTTTAGCGCAGGAAATTAACCAACTCTATTCATGATATATAAGACAAATATCAATGTCAGCATGTATTCGTTAATTCACAATCACAATAAATACTAAGCAATATAAACTATTTCCCATTTGCATAGAAAAAATATCACTAAAATGCAGTTATTTTAACAGCATAACTTTGTAAATATCGTTATTTGGCCGCTTTTTGTCAAATGCTGTAACAAATAGAGTATACATTTACGAATAAAGCTGAATGAATGAATGAAAAACTTATCATTCCACCTGCGTCCTCAACACCATGCGCGATATTCGGTCAACGACCATGCATTGATTGCCAAATAGCAGTCAGCTGATAATGGTCTGTTATCTAACAAGCAGGAACTAATTATATAGTTTACATTGCATCGCGAATTTTTGTTTAAATTTTAGGTCAAAGCATTTATCCATTATTACAACTAGTTTTTTTCTCCGCGACTGCATGCGCGTAAATGTCTGTTTTTGCGGACGCAGTTGAAGTCACGGATTAAAAAGTAGCCTAGCCTATTTTCTTATCAATATCCTTAGCTGGCTCTTCGTTATATTTCATAACGATCGCTTCAGTGGTTTTGCCGTAGTTACTTTCACATCATTATCATTACATACACAAAGTCCCCCGCCGCATGTGCCTATTTGTCCGTTTGTGATAAACTTAAAAACTGCTCAACGGATTTTCATTCGGTTTTCACCAATAGACAGAGTGATTCATGGAGAGGAAGGTTTAGGTATATAATTTGTTACGGTTTTATGTAAATTAGCTAAAATATGACAATGTTTGTTGAAGGTGACGAAAAAAACATGGCGACTATGAGCTAAGTTGATGGATATGCTCTGATACTCGTGCGAAGCAGGGGCGCTTGTTTATAATATTAGTGTGGATTATTTGAATCATAAACTGAATAGCCGTGACAGTAGAGAACTTGTTAAATATCTTGGCGAGTAGCGGAAGGTCTTACAAATTGTGGCTTTTCAAGCCTTGTTCTATTTAAAATGATTGTATTTTGTTGCGTTTTCCACCAAAGACTGACGTTTGAAATATCGTATGTTTTATGAGTAACGAACAGAACGCCTCTTCTGTCTGGACCGCGTTGATGACATATATATCGTGCCCATAGATAATTGGTGTCGTAAAATAAAACAGACAGTTTTCCGCGCGCGAATAATGTGTCGTTAGTCGCGCGCGGAAAACGATGTTTTTTTTTGTCATGCGCTTGCTCTGGCTACTCGCGCGTTTGCGTCAATGTGTATATAAACAAATGTTTTAAATAATAATATGCATGTTTGCATTTTTACAGTCATGTTCTTCTTTGTTCACAATGTGTTTTGCTTAAAACAGCTAATTACCTGTTTCTTAAAAATACTTATAGGATGTAGTTCGTACTGTGTTTTTCTTTCCTGGCTATTTCAGTTTAGTCTGCTGCTTCTATTGTTTTGGATTTTTTATTCCGCAACAATAATATTGTAAATAAAAATCCTACTAATTCTTAATTTCTTGTTTTGCATATACATACCTTTAAAAATCCCATTAGATCATGTCTCCATTATCAACGAGTAACATTGTTGCAATAATCTTCATGTAATTGTCCCACTGTCATTGTAACAAAAATGTTTGTATAATCAAATATGATAATAATAGCAGTGATTAATAATTCCGCATTTATAGCCTTGCGATAATTTTGGCAGCAAACTATTTATAGTAATAAGTCACATGTTTTATTATTTTAAAATAGAAATTCGTAGTATATTATGTTTCTGGGAACTTGGCTTCCGCCTATAAAAATCGTTGGCCGATTGAACACCATCATTGGTTTTGGTAATCCATTTGAATTGATCATGAAGTTCCTTGACTTTGTTTTTTAAACTACGTGGACACATTACAATTATGTTGGTTCTTACTCCTCTGTTATTTCTTTTGATACATTTTGTTGCGGGATCCGAGACAGTTGAAATCGTTTCTCCGGGACTCGTCGAGGTTCATAGGCGCTTTTCTTGTTGCCTCCGCAGTGGTTGGGAAAAGGGCAGTGGAGTGGTCTCAAAAAAATAAATGTGGCGGTTTAACATTTAATTTATATTCTGAGGAAATTCTGGACCAAACAAATATTTTGTGGACTATGTATAGACTTCGAGTAGGTTCTCCCAAATTATAAGACACAATAAAGTACTTTACTTATCCTTCAAATTGTACATGGTTTACTCGCTAAATATAGTTAAAGTTATACGGGTACTTTTACGGTTAAATGAACGATAGCATGGAACAAAGAAAATTCTATTAAAACCCATGTTTAGGAGTTAAGGAATGATTTGTATGCGATAGCGAAAACCAATAAAATATTACAATATCAATAAATTCCATGAGTAATGGCGCAAATAAAACATCAACTTCGAGAGTTCAATAACTGCTGTGTGTGTAAAGTACTGAAAGTTTCAGAAGGTCAAGATTTTAAACTAGAAATATTACAATCAGAAAAAGTACTGTTCTGGTTCAAATTATTACTAGTTTAAATAATATCTTGATATTTTATTTAATAATTATTTTACAACTTTAAATTTATTATTAAATAGCAACACGAGACAAACGACCAACCCCAACCCCAATTCAATCCCAATGGTCAACCCCATTTTTACCTGTGGGTGTCGTAGCAGTCAACCGAGGGATATTGACCAGAGGATAGGCAGCAGCGTCCTTCTAAGTACCATAACACCTACTGCGATCGCCAACATGCATCGACCAAGCGTGGCAATTACGGCCGAACCCTCCCTAGGGGGAGACCTATGCCCAGCAGTGGGCGTCTAAAGGTTGACATTGTGGTGGTGGTGGACGAGACAAACGAGAAGTAGCTCATAGGACATCAAAAAACTCGTCCTCATCACTGACAATGGGACATGTGCCCAAAACGCTGGCAAAATTGCCATGTTTAATGGTAATGCTAATTCTTTGGCCCAAGACTAGCTTTTGACACGTAAAGAATCGACAAGTCGTTTAGCAAGGTCCCTAAAAACAAGTAATCGTCCTACTGTCATCTCAATTGTTTTGCAAATAATCAATCGGATAAAACAAGCATGCCATAAAAGAATTTATTTAAAAATAATGTCTGTTTATAATACAAAACCGTAAAGGTTTCTTAACCTTTTTAATTTTACGTCTGCCTGACCAACGAGGACTCTGCCTTTAACGTCTATTTTTGTTAAAGAACAATTGAAACGTAAATTAACGTACAGACTTATGCGGTTGTATAAATGCAATACCCCAACATTAATCAGTTCGTTTATAAGGCACGCTGAAGGAAAAATTAAATGAATTCATACCAGCTGTTATTGCCATTGTGATGTCCATTATGGTACAAAATCATTGTCCACAATGATTCACACGTGACGACCTGAAAATTAATTATGTTTGTTTTATTTTTCACATTAAATTCACTCTGTTTTTTATAACGTATAGGTACGACAATATTACCCACTACATTTTTGTAAAGCGTAGGTGCTCAAACTTAAATGCGTAAATGCTATCGATCCTTCTCTAGAATTTTCGATAAAGTTCCAAAGGGGTTCCTTGCATCTGTTTTGTACCGGGCGTTTTACACCCTCCATTATGTGTTCAACCACCCCGAGAAGCTTCCAGACAAAATCGACGCAGGCGCGATAGGGAGTAGTACGGGAAACTCGACTGTCTTGCTCTTGTAATGCTTACATTGCCGCTTCTATACAACAAGCTTAATGTAAGAAGCGTTTTGATACGAACATGTATATCGTCCAAGTACAACGGTCTATCGAGCGTTTTGATTGTCTACGATACGGCGACGTTGCTCAAACGTTCTCGAACGCTCCGGACGGGCCGCGAACCCGTAGCGCCGCGCTCCCACATGCTGTATAAATACGATTGTAAGGCGTCGATCGCCGCAGTATAAATCGAGACAAAGTGACGAACGTTACTTAAAGTACGTCAATACTTTCGCGTTATTTACTTGTGAAGTGGTTATAAAGTGAAACATTCCAGTGTTTTGTAATAAGGAAATGGAATCTCCTGTTGTATTGGATAAACCACCGGAGTACCATGGCAGCGAAGTAAGTTTCCTGAAACTTATCCACTAATTTTGAAAATTCGGAAGTTTTTAATAATTCATGAATGAAACATGTGTTCATTTGATGTTACATCGACGATGTTGTGTTTCGTTATCGTGTTTCATTGCACCTGTACTATAAAAATAGGGAATAACCTTAAAAGATCAGAACAATTGACATTTTATTAAGCCAGGTTGCTACTGCTACGTCATGATCACTATCTTTCACAGGTAGTATATTATTATTATTTATTAATTGAATCTGTATTGCCCCACTACTGGGCAAAAGTGTCCCTTATAGTCTTCCACTCTTCCCCACTCTGACTAAATAATAAATTAGCTAATCATTATCATTCCCATTCTGTGAGCATTATTGATGAACCTGATTCCTTATTTTTTTTGTCTTGTGTTCTCCCACGGCTGGGCAAAGGTCTCCACACAGCTATCTACTTCTCTTTATATGGTATAAATACTTTCGTTCTAAATTTTTAATTTAAAATATTTAAATCGGCGATGATCTAACATAAGGATTGTATGAGAAAGCCGAATGACCTGCAAGATGTTTCCTTGTTCGCTTTAGTAATTGGAAACTGGCCAGGTGGTGGCATGGTCAAAGACATAGCTTGTCTGGAACACAGGTGTTACCTTCGTTAAAATTATGACTAATACACATGTATCTGATGAATGAACAATTTTCAAAATATCGTTCCAAGAATAGTTAATTGCATTATTGTCCACTTTTTTAATGCCCCTTTATCATGGAAGTCTCTAAACCAATAAATACCGCCAATTCCTATGAACTATCTAACGTTTTTATTTGTTTAAAACCTTTGAAGAAAGACAAAGTAAAAGACTTAGTATGGAACTTATAAAATTTGTTTTTATCTTTCACTTCGTCAATGCCTTGACTCACTTGGTTCGCCATTATAGCCTTCGTATAAACTTCGTGAATTTAATTTCTTTTTAAAGTCCGTACCTATTTATTCAGCACTGCGGGCGGCGGCGTCTGCTTTCGCATATTTGCCCACAAAAACGTCCATAACTAACACGAGATCTTTGTAAACATTTCAACGTCATGCGGCCGAGTTTCGTGAGTCACGGGCGACGCAGAGGCGCTTTAGTTTTATCGAAATGCCATTTATAGCAACTGCCTACGAAAAATAATTTCTTTAGCCGTCTGAAAACCGCAGAATATTGCATTTTGTTTCCAAATCGAAGTAAAGACTGCGGTTTCGCAGACGTAGTGATATTATTTTAGTAAAAGTACTAGGTAAACTGGTTTATTTGTCATCTTTTATGAACGCCACAAAATAAATTAAAGTCCGAATATTTAATTATAATTAACTAGCGACCCGTCCCGGCGTCGCACGGGTATTGGCGTTCATATTTCAACCAATTTACACAAACCTCAACAATTACACCCACACACACTACAAATATACAAATACAAATATATTTAAACATAAATTACAACACACACACACACACACACACACACACACACACACACACACACACACACACTACACACTTAAGCCTTCCTCTTGAATCACTATATATTGCTGAAAACTCCATTAAAATCCGTTGCGTACTTTAAAAGTTCTAAGCGTACATACAGCGGGAGCGACTTTGTTTTAAACTATGTAAAGAAGATTATTCATAAATTATGAGCGAACATAGGTACATATTCGATCATCGTCTTTGGTCAGCGTTATTCTTGAGCGATTCCTCAGAGTTCACTTACCTTTCGTGTTTCTGTTAATGCGAAACCCCCTTCTGCTTTGTTTATCTGTAAGTGCACGCCTGCTCTAGATACGTTCCCAATAATAGTCCTTCACTTTGCAATATTATTTCAATAGCGTTTCGACTCAAAATGATACCATAATTTTAAGTGATATTTGTACATTACGACATCACTTTCATGTTTGTATACACGTGATATTTGACTCAAAAGTAAACATAATATTTCCAGCTGTGACTGCTGGTATTTGTAAACGTGATTTTGTTATTAACATTCCGTGTTATGTTATGCTTTTGTCCTTGGGTCGTTTTTCAGACATGAAAAATGGACAACACGAATTTTCATTTTATTTATTGTTTTGTAAAGGGCTGGCTCTTATCGATTCTAGTAACCAATCAACGATCTTCGCACCTTCAAGAGTTAACAAACACCACGCATGTGACGATCCACTCAACTTTATGGATAACCGGTTTACCGACTATGAAATTATCTTAGTAAATATTCAGCTAACTTAAGACGGTGATGTCACTGATGTCGGTGTTATGTTAGGAGGTAAAATGTATCGTTCACGTACATAAGCGGACTTAACTTTGTGACTTCAAAGGTGCGTCACGCGAGCGCCCACGAAGATTAGTATCCTTTGCAAATGTGGTCCAACGAAAGAACCTACTTCAAATTGTCTTTATTAGTAAAGTAATAATCACCGGATGTTTTATATAAAACCTTAGAGGGACTTTGAGTAGATATAACAATACCGTAGTCCATCCCACGCCTAAATTCATGTTTCTGCTTATGGAGATTTAGTGGGTCATCGTATGATTATCGTGGAATCGATCTTAAGCTGATAAAATTTTAATTGCAGTCTTATTTAAGGAGTCTTGAATTTCAATATAAACCAGCAACGAGTTTGATGCTGTACGCAAAATACGCGCTGAGACGTGGAGTTGCGGACACCAGCCCGTCATACTAATACTAACGAGTGTTATGAAAATACAACTTCGTCTTCGCGATGCAGCCTGGAGCACTCTAGCTTCCTATTAGCGAAAGAATTTTCAGAATAGGGCCAGTAGTTCCGGAGATTAGCGCGCTCGAACAAAAAAGACTCGTCAGCTTTATAATATCTTATCCAAAATGATTACAGTCTTCATTTTTGCTTGCTTTAGAGTTTAGATTGGAACGTTGAACGTTGGGCGGTCAACGACTTTACTTGCGTCACCCACCTCTGTGATTATGGTCTCAAAATATTATTAGGCACTTATTCCTAGCTTCCGATAATGCGAATGTAGCATGCCATGTTAATTTGAGTTCAACAACTAGACGACTATTTTATTTGGATGGTTTTCAGATCTTTAACTTCGGTTACCTATATACTATTGGAAAAGATCGTACACCCGTGTTCAATACACTACTACATAACAGGACTAACTGGTCTTAATAAAGATTGACAAGTGACAATTAGCGCATCGTCTATAAACCATATAGTAACTATATTTCTCTCCTATCTCTAATTATGTTCAAGTGCAGTTTCGGATATGTAAACACTTAAGAAGCCTTTATTACAGTTATCTGAATTACATCACCTTGTTTATTTATAATTATTAATAATGATATTGATTCGAGTGCCGCGTGAATACAATTATATTTCTTAATGACCACAATTGCAGCACGAGACCGGCCACGTGCCCCCTGGTCCAGCCAGCACACGTTTGCTACGTATTCCAACAATCGTCCATAATCGCATGACGCAACCATCTCCATCGGTTTTTGTTCGTTTCCAACCCACACGCTGATGTCACCGTTTACAATCATCAATGTTAGGTACCTTGCTTTTGTACATTTCGTTCTATGATGCCGCTTTCGTAGCACAATATACATTCTTGGCTTTTCAATGTGACGACTATATTGCCGGTATTGTTGGACTAGCATTCGGTTCGCCAACTGTTTAGTTGATGATTTTCTATAAGTTACTTCTCTAAGTGAGACTATTTTTTTCAATGGAATTAATTAGTTCATCTTATTTGGAAGAAGTTTTTGTCAAGACGTTTTGAATTGTTTCACAGAAGATTGAGGACAACTTTGAACGAATTTAGTCATTTATCGTCCAACGCCAAGTGTAAATCCTTAAATGCTTAATTGAAATCGACAAGTGCTAACAAGTAACAATCTTTCTATGGCTAATTGATTAGCTATTATTATATGACCCCAAAAACTTTAACTAGGTATGTACTTTTATTTGAAGATGTAGCCCAAATTACAATAAACCCCCAATTAAAGGGAACAAAATTAAAATAAAATTGCGGAATCCGAAAACATTATACCTCGTCGTAGGCAATATGTACGAAACACTAAGGATATTCCTGATAACGATCTATTTTATTATCACTAGACTGCAAGGTTATTTAAAGGAACTCTCGTATATTTATGTTTGCTGATGCCTGTAAAGTCTCCGTGAACCACGATGGGACTATGTTAATTGACCATTTTTTGTGTCGAACATGTCAAAAACAAGTACTTATCGTAATTATGAATATTTATTCGCACTGCGTAAATCATTGGAGCGTTCGTCCGCGTAATGATACCGTAGTATCAAAATACGAAAGTCTCGACGGTAAGGTCACTTCCTCGGCCGTCCTTGCCTTATATGGTTGTATCTGGCGACGCAAATGTGACTACTATGTACCTTTTTCTGTTTGGACGTGTATTCCGTCTCCTTCGCACTATACTACTGGTCGGGTAAGGTAGCTCAAAGTACTGAATGCACTATAAGTAAATGCACTTGTCGCTTTTACATATTTATAGACGTTCCATCCGGATACTTGCGAAATCGATGCAATAAATACGAGCTTCCTGTTTGACGTTTCTTTAAGACAATTTAAATGATGGTAGTTTTGCCTCGAGGATGTATTTTTAAAATTAAGTAGGCTCTTTAAACAATAAACAATACAAGTTAAATATTCATACAACAACGGATATATTTATGTAACAGTCTAGGAATTACTACGATCAACAGCCGCCACAGTTGGCTGGTTTGCATGTGACTTCTTATTTAAATAAGCTCAATCAGAGAATTCCATTAGGCCGATAGGTATAGACACAAACATTAATACAGTGATAGTCTGTTACGGAAAAAGTTTTACTAAATCATTATCGACTCATGCGAACATGAGGATGTGGTTATCGAAATTGTATTCAAATTCTGAATGATTTCATCTCTTTTTGCAATTATTTATCGATGAACATTAAATTCATTGTAAAAATAATCTAATAAGGCCGTCCAAAAAGTCCAATACCAATCGAAATCATTTTTTTTTGTGATAAATATGTAATTTTTGATTTGTACACTTGAGGAATCAATGAACCTAACCAATTTTGTTTTTGTCTCCAGCGCGGTTTCCCGTTTGACGAGGAGGAGGGGTCGGGCGCGTGGAGTGAGCTTGCGTCGCGACATCCCGACATAGCGGCGCGTCTGCGCCAGCGCCCTGCCACCTGGGCCAGGAAGAGGCGACCTTCGAGCCAGGACGCAACAGACGGTACGGATAACTATTACATTATGATTTTAGTAAAGAAATAACTAAGAGCCGATCTTGTTCCCCATAAAGTCCCAACCTTTTTTTATTACATGAAGTTATAAAGGTCAAATTTCAGTTGTCTACAGACTACACACATATGTTTATAATATTTAAATGTATGTAGACCTGTATCACAACATCCACTGAAACAAGACCTTCTTCTTTGCAGGTGTGCTTAAAAAACGTTTCGTAATTCCAGATTTCGGCGACGGTTTCGGTGGCTTCGACAGATTTCCCTTCGACGACATCCCGCCAGAGTTCAGAGAACATTTTCCTTCACATTGGAACCGCAGATTTAGCTCTCGCGACGAGCAGCCGCAGCCGCAACCAACACAGCAACACGCGCCGCAATCACCATCGGCGCAGCAGCAGACTGCAGCCACACAGACTGAACAAGAACCACAACCAGGCCCTTCAGAACCCGAACCACAAACTCACCTACCACAATACGGACTAAGAAACACAGTCGATCTCGGCCAGAAAAGTCCAGCTGACCCTAGCCTGGTCGATGCGGAGGACAGGAATCAGAGGTCTATGTCAGCGCCGCCAGACAGTAGCGCACCGTCTAACCAAAGCTTCAAAATGAGTGGACAGAACCACCAGGAACACGCGCCACCGCACGGCGAACAGCACTCTAACGTGCGACACATACCTATATTCGTGGAAGGCAGGGACGAGCCCGTGATCAACAAATCAGTTGATCACGGCACGCACTTCGGCGAAACTAAACCTGCATACGTGCCACCTCCACCGCAGCCACATATCGATAGAGAACAGTATTTCGCTGACGACGGCCCCGTCGGTTACCATCATCCACCTAACTTCTCGAGAGCTTTTGGCACGCCTTTCAACAAAGGATTTAGACAGGGGCCACAACCATTTACACAGCAAAAAGCGTACCCGCAGGCCGCGTTTACCCGCGGGGCCTCACCACAGCGTGCTCAATCACCTAAACCGCAACCGCCTCCGCATACTGAAGAACATTTTGTTAAAGTGCCAGTGCACCATGAACAGAACGCACCTAAGACTGAACCTCCGTCCAGAACTCAGCAGCGGCCGCCGCAGCAGCAACAGCAGTCTCCGCCGCCGCCGCCGCAACAGAAGCAAGCCTCGCCACAGCCGCAAGCTCCGCAGCGGGAACAAACCCCGCCGCAACCAAAACAGACCCCAGTCAACGACCCTATCACACAAATTCTTCGTATCCAAACCGATGTTCTAAATCTTATGACTGAGGTTGAAAACTTTGGTGGTACCAAAAATGATAAGCAATACTTGTTCCTAGATGAAATGCTTACTAGGAATCTCATTAAATTAGATACAATTGAAACTGATGGTAAAGAAAACATTCGGCTGGCTAGGAAGGAGGCTATCAAGTGTATTCAAAAATGTATAGCTGTATTAGAAGCCAAAGCTGAAAGTAACGCTGCTGGCAGCCAACCTCAACCAACAGATGAAGAAATGAATGAAAATACGGAGGCACAACAGATAGCCGAGCAGGTTTCGGAAAATGGTGAGGTTGAAATGAAGGAAAACACCAAAGAGGAAGGTCTAGGTGAGCCGGCCGAACAGCCAGCACAAGTGGCCCCAGCACAGGAAGCGAAGACTGAGAAACCACATGAAGAAACGACAGAGACGAAGCTTGAAGAACAATCTGTAGTGGTGCCAGCTGAAAATAAAGACGACGAACAAACACAAGCTCCCGACACTCGACCAGAGGACACACCTTCGGAAAAACCAGTCGAAAACACAGAACAAAAACAAGAAGGCGAAGACAAAACCCCTAAAAAGGGCACCAAAGTTATAAAGAAACGCAATAAAAGCAAAGAAAATAAGAAAGATATACCTAATGATAGCACTAAGCCAGAAGATAGCAATAAAGAAGCAAAAGTGGAAGGGGTGAAAGAAACCTCTTTAGATATTATGCAAGTGGACGATAAAGGTGATAAGTCAGAACCGCAGGTGATGGAAGTAGATGGTGCTGCTAGTCAATAAAGTTAGTTTGCAATAGTGAATCGTCTCATTAGGTACACAGTCGTAATCCACGCACGGGGCCTAAGTGTATGCCTTCCTTAATCTTCGTGTTAATTATATTGTGCAAAAATAACACAGGTGTTGACATTGTATTGTTTATGTTTGTACATTTTACGTTTTTAATATTAAACAAATGTGTAAAGATATTTGTCCTCTAGGATTTGAAACGGTCTCCTTGTCCTAATATTTAATTAATTTATTGTTTATCATCACTTGATAACACAATTTTCTGAATAAATAATGAATCCGTTCACAAGTGTTTTATTATTGTCAACTAGCTTTTGCCCCGCGACTTCGCGTGTATGTCGGATATCTCGGATGCAGACGAAGTCGCTGAATAGAAAGTATCCTAAATCCTTTCTTGCGGCGTCCAAGCTTAGTCTGTTACAAATATCATCAATTTCGGTTCAGTAATTTAGCCGTGGAAGCCAAGTAAAGAAAGAAAAGTCACAAACAAACTCACTTGCGCATTTATAATATTATTATAGTATAGCATACAATATACTTATTTGATAATACAAAATATAATTAACGATATATTATTATAATTACTTAAATAATAATTTAATTTACGTTATTATAGGAATTCTGACTCCATGATGGATAACTTTTATCACAGAATAAAAAGCACGTGGAGATTTTAAATAAAGTCTACAGTCACGAGTATAAATATGTATACAGATTGTAAAAATCAAAAGCATTTTCTTGTGAAATAACTAAAAATAACTTTTAGATAAAACCTTTATGTTAGCGTAATTGGCTCATCATAGCCGTGTTAGCATTAAAAAAAAATAAATAGTAGTTAGGGATTGGAAATGCCGTATTTGTAACATCATAACATTTCATTCAACAGTTAAGAAGAAAATCAGTAACTGTTTACATGTTTCTACTCGTGTTTATCTGTTTTTACACTTCAATCACGTAGGAATATTATATACTCAATATATCAGTCTGGCGAACTAAATATACATGCACAATCACCTTACTATTAACCTATTGACCGCCACGTCAAAGAAACGCTGACTGACACCGGCTTAGCCACCAACAGGGATTTAAATTTTTATACCACAAGAAATTGATTGAAATTTGTCGCCAAATATCAAAATTGGTCGGTCATTGGTTCAAAAGATAGGTTTTAGGTGGCCGATCTGGAGAGTCTCCCCAGCTTGACCACATTTATATATCTCAAAAACTAGGACACCTTGGGTCTGTTTTCTCACATATTATGTTCGCCAATTAGTCTGAATCAGTCGCAAAGTCACAGATTCATCATCATCATCATTAGTAGTAATTCGTCTGTCAAGAGCGTCGCCAGGACTCGGCAGCTGATGGTCTGGGGGGGGGGGGGGGGGGGGCAAGTTGATATATGGTGGATAGGAAATATGAATTTTAAATACAGTCAAAGCCACATGAACCGTTTGGAAGCCGTAGGGCGGGGGGGGGGGGCAGCTGCCCTTACCTACCCCCCCTTTGGCAACCCATTTTGGTTTGTCATTTATACATGAGTGGCGATCAAAAGGTTAATTATAAGTCAAACCTATTCTAAACATCTACGATTAATAATTACCTGACTGTCTACAATTTACTTTGAAAGCTAAACTAAAATATACATAAAGCCACAGTGTGTAAGTTCTCAATCCAAGAAAATGAGACGAAAAAATTAAAGACAGTTTTTAACAAAACAAGATGCGTCTTTAGACCAGGACAATGGAAAAATGGACAAAGCCAAATACTCAAACGCTACTCAATGTTAAGATGTCGTTAAGTCTCGTGCTGTCTCAATCACTTTACGTCAAAATGACTAACAGTACGACACTTATTAACGGCATCTTAAAATTGAATATTTGATCATTAGAATCGTGCCGGTCAATGCTTGAATTAACTTTATGGCACTAAGAATAAAGCTCATAATACAATAATAACTGGCGCGAAGAAGAAGCTTGGACTAATATTACTCTGTAGAATTCAGCAAGACTCGTGGTTGATCGTCAGAATATAATACGCATACTACGGCAGCACATATCGATTTAAAAAAGCGTACCAGCCCATTACGTCTCAATAATTCAATGAATTGCATCAAACTAAATTAAACATGCTAAATGTGCAACACATTACATTCGAAACGTAAACTTAAAACAGAATTAAATAGTATCATTACAACAGGGTGCAGTCCGCAAGGCGAAAGCTGAGCTTTGCATTTGTGTGCGTGTACATTGGATAGTGTAGGTGTGACGTCGGCCTAGAGCGCGACGCGTCCTTTGCTTAGTTTAAACCGGTTTAATGGTGTAAACTACCCAATTACTTCGAAAAATAGGAGAAATATTGACATGGGCTGATTCGTTTTAGCATAAACCCAATCAACAATAAAAGTAATCTAATTACAGTGAAACCTGTTTAACTGGGATCTCAAGTTACCTAGAATTTTTAATCACTTATAGAGGCTTTTCATTTACCCAGTTTCTCAAATAGGCAGGTTAACATGACAGTTCACTATGAGACGTCGAAATGCCATTTATCATATAAATATAAATGGAAGAAATTAGAACGTTTGTAAACAAGTGTGTCATAACTTGTCTAAACCTGATAAATTATCTCACTTATACAGTTTATTGAGCTACGAAGTCTCAATCACATAGGTAGTGGAAAACATTGAAAAAATCTATGAAATCTAATCTCAGTTAAGGGCGCGTATTCTATTTAGCACAACTCAAAATCTAAACGATTGCTAGAACGGCGTAGCAGCCTTGAACACACTGTGTGCATCAGAAAAAAATATACGCACGAATCATTGAAATTGATCGGCAAATGACAGCGCGCGATGTTTACCAGTGCTTTTTAAAAGAATTGTCTAAAATAAATGAGTTCGTATAACGGACTGAAAAATATTCTGTATATTAAGCATAACCTTTATTTTCATAAAATAAATATATCAGTAATGATTTTAATCAAAAACTGGTGAAAAAAAATTGTCAAAGTGAACCGATTTTGTACTTTTTCAACATTGGTTTTTAGTACATAATAGTAATATTTTCATAATTTTGGCTCTGTAGTGGACTTCAAGACTATATCTTGTTGGAAAAACGCATAAAACATAATATTTTGGCATATTGTAATGGTTGTACGCTATGAAAGTATTGTCTTCGCTTTGAAAAACCATAATTCAAAATTATACTTTTACTCTGTAGTTCCCTAAATCAAGACTTAATTTTTCTAAAACTGTAATTGTCTTTAAATAATCTGCTCACATCATTGCCATATTGCTCTGGGCAAAACGGGAAAACATGAAGTTTTCGTCACGAATCGAATACACGCTCTTAAAAAGGTTGAAAATTCTCAGTATCAGAGGTATTTTAATACAAAAGTGTCAGGACTTCATTGTAATTATCAGCAACAGGGGTTTCTCACATATCCAGGGCCCACATATCCAGGTTTTACTGTAATAACCTAGTAATACAATCGATCAACACTACGATATAAAAAAATTCTCACTCCCACTCCTTCATAACCTTGTCCCAATCTTCGTCCGTTATAAAAGGTTTGTCAATACAGTTGATCATGTACTCGCCGCAGAAGATACACTCACTGGCGACCAAGTCATCGATCTCATTCCTGAGGATCTCTCGTAGGGGGAGACCGTTAGTGGTGACCGTGGATAGCTCGATGTTGGATAAGACTGAAAGTTGTCGCTGTAGGTCTGATAACTTGTTGCGACGGGCTGGTGCTGTGGGGTGAAAGGCGAGGTGTTAGGACAGCGGGACAGAGAAACATTTAATGGCAGACATAGGTAATCTTCTTCTTAAAGTTTACGTAGACGACAGAATTTTTTGTGCGATCTAATCCGCGACAACCTTCTATTTAACAGTGTATGTAATTAATTATACAGCTTAAAGAATCATTTGTATAACAAAAAACATACAGAGGGTTTAAAATATTTTGCGATGTGGAGAATAAATTACCAGGAGCAGATTGATATACTTAGGTACCATATTTTGAAACCCCCGAATAATTAAAATATTTCGAAATGAAAATAACACGTTTTCGTTTCATTTCATTGCCCATTTAAAAAGAAAGTGACAAGTGACATTAACGAATATATCGAGTTGGTAGACAAGTGATGTGAATCGTTGTTTACAATGTCGGAGTTTAAAAAGTACATTGATTAATAATTATTTGTGACATTATTTCCCATAAAACGATGCAATTTCAGTGTAAGAACTGAAACTGGTAGTGGTAACTGTCAGTGTCACTGTCAGGCGCCGTTTCGTCCTGAAATAATGATCTTTTCGTTAAACTTTTCTCTTTTAACATTGATTTTTATTGCAGGTGTTTTAAAAATATTGTAAATGTCTGAAGATACTCTTTAGGTACCCAAGAGTATAAGAATTAGAATTTCTACTTCTCTAAACATCTTTATTTTTTTGTACAAATCCTGCCATGATTCTCTGTGTGTCAGTGACGCGGCAGTTGTCCAAGCAACACACACATTATCGCTGTATAATTATAAGCGCACGCACACATGGCGCCGCGGGCACAGATGAGTTCTATAATACGTACATAGAGTGGGAAGCGTCTCATGAGTGAGACAGTCGCTGTGGAACTTGTGTCCGCAGGGGAACAGGTAGAAGGGGCGCAGCAACAGCGCGATGTCGCACAGACAACACACGTCGGACACTAGCACGGTCACGCTCCGGTTGCGGAACGACTGGATCTCGGCGCGGACCTGCAACGTAACGATTAAGGTTGACTTTTAAGTCACTGCGCATATTTTAGGAGGTAAATGTATTTATTTATTTTTATTGGTTCACCAACAATAGGGTATTACACCCATTTTTGAAAAGTGTCCCAATGAAATTCTGTACTGCTAATATGCCACCAAAAATTTATATTCAATCGATAAGTGCGATAAAAATGCAACAAAATTTTAAATTTTCAAGTTTCGCGCGTTTCTTGACGAAAACGCCTCTTACTGGACGCCATATTGCTCAGCGTAAATGACGTCAGTTCGTTTTGTATCAAATGAGCTCTTAATATATATGGTAATTGTATATCATTTAAAAATAATTAAAAGCATATTTTGTAATAGGTGCAATAATGAAAAAATTACGTTGGTTACGAAAATAATAAAAGTACAAAGCCTATACTACGCCAATCGGTTGACTGACAGTTGACAATTTTTTGTTTACACAGCCGTACGGCGTAATAACATGGCCGCTACTATTTCACGGTGTTTTATAACAGATTAAAAATATTGAAAACTTTGAATTGAATTTAAAAATTTGTTTTGTTAATTTATGAACTAAATCTTACATTTTCCGACTGCTTTATGCCTAAACTGTCTCAATAACATATTTATAGTTTTTTTCTCGTATAGAGTAAAATACCCTATTGTTAACACTGATTTCATGCTTATGGGTAACATGCTAAAATGTATATGCTGCAGTGCAACAACCGCTTACTGGTTAAGTCCGCATGCATAAGAAGTTTATTTATTTATTTATTTATTTATACAAGGTGACTTCACAGCTGACATGTAAGTGTAACAATAATTATACACTTAAACGTTACGCCAATAACGAAGTACACAAATAATTAAGTTGTATAAGTTAATTATGTTTAAACAAAAAACAGAACATACATTTTAAGCGAGATAATGAAAGGTTGGTCTGTTCAGGTAGGTAGATACATAAGAAGATTGGCTTTCAATTTGCCCAAACTGTCGAAGTGCAAATCAATTTGATCGCTGTAGCATTTACAACCTTGCATAACCTTCGAGTGTAATGGTTGCTCCATGTAAACCACTGGTATTCAGCTGCATCCAGTTAGACTGGAAGTCAACCACAACATAGTTGGGAAAAGGTAAGGCAGATTAAAAAACTTACACTATCAGCAGATGCTATCGCTTCTTCCATTTCAGCCTTCATTTCTTCTATTTGGTTGTTATTTTCCTGTAAACAAGTAAATGAATATTAATTGTAGCGAAAAGTCTAAGTCAAAGTATTTATTTCAATGTAACCATTTATATGTTTTATTTGTGTATGTATATCAGCTGTCTGACACCCATAGTACAGGGTCTCCCTAGTTTGGGGTCAGATGGCCGTGTGTGAAATGTCCCCACATATTATTATTATATATATGCACATTTGAATCAGATACATTAAAAAAAAAGCTTTTTTTACAAAAAAGACAACCGCCTTCAAAAACCAAAAAGTGAAAAATAACTTTAAAACAGAACACACATGACTTTAGTTTCGGAAGTCGGTGGCAATACAAAACAACAAATAGAACAGCAAAGCTACCGACTTCCGAAACTAAAGTCATGTGTGTTCTGTTTTATAAAGTTATTTTTTATTTTTCGCTTTTTAGTACTTCCTTATCATCCAAATCCATTAAGAAATGGCATCACAGTCAAAACAGAGAGTGAAAGTACAAGGTGAGAACATTACAACATCATCCATGTATATTTTTTTTTGTTTTCCGTCGATTTTTTCAAAAAGTGCTGAATCAATTTCGTTAAAATTTATATGGGACCTCCCTTGAGTCATATCCTATCCATCAAGAATTTTCAAAATCGCTTTACATTTGCCGGAGAAATCGCGTAACAAATATACAAAAAAAAAAAACAGACTAATTGAGAACCTCCTTTTTGAAATCGGTTGAAAATGTAAATGGTTATTAGTGTATGTGAGTTTATATTTTTGTAAACGATACAGCAGTGCAATTCTGTAAGAAATCATCCTATCTCATTTCCGGTTTCACTTACCTGAAATGAAAAGTATTTGGTGTTCGCTAAAATAGTTACGTAACAATAGTTCGCTTCACTCATGTTCTTACTTAGTGGCGCTAGCGTAGTTTTCATCGAGTTACCGAATACCTAATACAGTTTTCATCGCGGAATCAGAAGTGAGCACTGAAGTGAGTTCTTACAGAACAACATTCCAGGTGAAATCACAAATGTGTAGCAATGTCTTTTTTTTATATATATAGGGCGTCCCACGGATATGCCACATGGAGGGAAAGTACCTTGAATATTGTAGATGGAACATTTTACTGAAAGAAGACTTTATTTGAATTTAAAAAACAATTTAAACTGTATTCATAGATATTTAAGTAATTACATGGTTGAACCGGGAATCGAATCTCGCAACACGAGAAAAATAATCACCTGTAGTATCATACCGATCGAAAGGCTTCATCATAAGGATTATTTTTTGCTAAATAATACAGTGTCAGAAATAAAAGAAATACCATGAATTTTAACATTTTGAATAGAAAATTAATTAATTACAACAAGATTAGACTTTAAAACAAACCTTTTTACAGTCCCTTCTACCGATTTTGACTTCTATTCCGTAGGCTTAAGGATGACATTAGAGGCAAAAAAGTGGTTACAATACCAACTGTTTACTGCAGCTACCATTTGTCATGCCACCAACGCAATATAAGTCAAAATCGGTTAAACGGACGGTAAAAAAGGTTTGTGTATATGTCTAATCTTATTGTAAATGGAGTATAGGTTGTGGAGGCCTGACAAGCAGTCACTTCGTGTAAAACACTGATATTTAGCTGCATTCGGTTAGACTGGAAGCCGACCGGCAGAGAGATGTACCCAGTACGATGGAAGTCCTTCTAATCTATACTAATACATATTATAAAGAGGTAAAATTTGTTTGTAAGTTTGTATGTCCCCTACATACAAACCGCATTTCAACTGCAATCCAACCGCAAATCGCCACACCAACACACAACTGGACTGCAATTAGACTGCAATCGTGAATCGGACTGCACGTTTGGTTTGCAGTCCTATTGCAGTCGTGTCAACTGCATTCAAACTGCATCCGAACTGCAATTTGCGGTTGGATTGCAGTTGAAATGCAGTCCGTCTGTCTAGAGCCATAAACGGAAACTTGTTTACATACTTTGACAGCTGAGTCCGTAGTAGCCAAGAAGCTTATAGATAAAAGTCGAGGCAACACTAAATATCTAAGTGAAGCCAACTGTGGGCAGACGCTCTCTTTCTGAATGCGTACATAAGATAAAGAAAACATATATAACTGTCTCGTTCTTATGTATGCATTCAGAAAGAGAGCATCAGCCCACAGTTGGTTTCAAGTTTTTGTTTTAAGTGTTGGCTCCATTTATACCTATAACTTCATGGTAGTAGCGAACGAAAACTTGTTAATTATTTTATAGCCTACCCTCAAAATATTACAATCGACGCCCAATTTTTTGCAATACGTCCAACATTTAGTTTATTATTGTGATATGTCTAGTTTTAAATATTCTCATGTAAGTGAATTGTAATTCTTGTGAGAATAAATTATCTCAAACTTCAATGCTACACTATCCCTGAGTAACATAGGCTATATTTTGATAAAAAATAGAGATCCTCGAGAAAATAAACGCGGACGAAGTCGCGGCCAAAGTGCTAGTGTTATATAAATATAGTTACCTGTAAGGACTCGCATATAGGTTGCCTGAAGTGATCAATGGTGATGACGTCACTGAAGAAAGGTAGTATATCCTCTATTTTGATGAGCGGACACTCTTCTAGGAAACTCATCGCCTCCTGCATGTCTTGAGTCTTCGTGATTACATTCTCAGCTGGAAAATGGAAATTTATACTTATGACAACACTTGTTAGTAGTCATTTGCCAACTCAATTGAGGAACTATCTATAGATTTCAAACCAACTAAAAATGTAATTATACAAAAAAATTAAAATTTATCGCGTTTCAGGGCTAAAATCAATTTAATTTTTATTTAACGTTTTTTAAGAGAAGTTCTGTCTTTGAATAATTTGTTAATTGTGTCATCTACCTATTATGACATGTCTTGTCGAGCATATCACTGATCTATCTACGCTGACCCTTAGTGTTGACATCTATCGCCAACTGACGTTTCCTACATACGGTGGGTAGAGTGGTAAGGAAAACTATCTTATATGGGTGGAAAGTTGACAAAGTATCCAGTATTATGCAGTAAACTAGCGACCCGACCCGGCTTCGCATGGGCCTATAGCCTTCCTCGATAAATGGTTTGGTGTTGTTGACGAATTGAAGTATGCCGAGCCAGAAAATTTTTACCCGGTGACGATTGTAGCGCCCCCTTATTTAACACATTTTAACGGACACTTTTTGATACACCGAGATAGTCTACATCGCGATATCAAAGTTCTAGGTTGGAGTTTCTATCAAAGGTAAGGACTTTGATAGAAACTCTAACCTAGAGAGATTAGCATAATACACAAACCCAACAACTACAGTTGGGCAGTCCACCAGACACAACACTTGTCCTTTCGATGAAGGATTAGAAACTTTCCACCCTATTACTTATACTTCAAAAGTAATAGATATCCTAATCGATAGACTGAGGAGCAGACGAAAGGTTAAAATTAAGTATAGTATAACAAACATACCTAATGTAAACCCTATTTTCTTGCAAATAAAATCGTTATTCACAAACTCACCAATATTAAGCCATAGCTGTCTCCTCAACTCTGTTTGCTCCGGCATGTCGGCTATGCTTTTGGCAAGAGTGAGGCTCACTTGCAGTGCCAGTTCCACCGCGGAGTCCCACAGACCGAGCAGGGCTGATAACTTCACGCACGCTTCTGAAAGATTCTTTTCACGACATAATCTGAAAGGAATATAGGAGGTTTATTTAATACTGTACAGAGACGGACTTGTCACAGGCATTTTTTATGTTAGTTGAATACAGTTAATGTTCATTATTTATATGAAGCTTTTATCACATTAGCTTATAGGAATATGTAACTTATTGTAATAAAGATAAGGTTAATATTAGTACGAGGCGTTCTATCGTTTCAGCATGCATTTCATTCATAATTATGTTAAGACAGTTTTTTTTAAACTCTATCGGATATCTGGCCTGGTACTGAAGATATGGAACAAGTAACTGGCCTATTAGTATTATCAGTGCAAAATAGTCTTTATTTTTTTCTTACTTGTAAACAAACTTAAGGGTGCAAAGTGCTAGACAAAACGTTGACGCGACTAGAGCAATTATTGTGAATTTATTCAAGCTTTCATAAGAAAAGGAGGTTCGACCAAGAAAACCGGTCAAAACGCGCGAGCTGTGTTTGGTCGACTGAACTCTCAACAACCAATCACATCTGGTCACACATACCTATTTTTTGTTCGAGAAACTGTGGCTTAAACTCACCTCAAAGCATAATGCACGTCATAATTTACCATGGTGACATCCTGTCCTTGCCGCGACAAATACATCATAAGCGCTTCATGGCCATGTTCTACATACAAGGTCAACAGATAGTTATGTATCGCTTTATCTTGTACATTAAAATGTTGCAAAATGAACTCTAAGTACCTAATAATTTCATACAAATGAAGCTTGTCGTTCGTACAGGATAGAAACGCAGGGAGTAATTGTGAAGGATTCAACCTCGCTCCTTGTAAGATTAATGCATTCACAGTTTGTCTCGGTGAGTGTTCCATAAGTACCGAAGCAAAGTGGTAGAACAACTCCGGTCTCTTCAATGTTATAAGGGTCTCAATAGCTTCTGTATAAGATTTCTTATAAATATATTGAGCTACTACGTTCTCGTAGTCTTCATTAATAATTGTTAACTTGATTAGGTTTTGTTTGTCGCCGTGCGAAGCCATCAGGTCGTATACTACAGATTTCACGTGCTGCATACATTTTGAAACTTTCGGATTCAGTAAGAATACTTCGAAGTCACTTTGGATCTTGTAGTATTCTCCAGAATCTTGCTTCCCCGTGCGACGGAGCAAGCCTAGCTGAGATAGATACAGCTCGGTCATCCAAATGACGAGCATAGAAATCAAGGTTTTCTCGTCTTCTTTTAAACTATCCAATCTCTTACCTAAGTAAACTTTTAACGCATTAATTTGATCTAATTCTAGAAACTTAAGGCATATAGTTTCGAAACTTTTTTGTGTGTCGGCAAATATTTCTGCGCTCCTCTCGTAATCACCTTGATTAAATAGTAACTCTGCTTGTTTTACATTAATAACATCTATGTACGCGGGGTTATTATAACAGTACTCCTTGGCTAGATCGAACTGTCCTTTATCAGAGTAAATGATCCATAGATTCCGTTCTTCTCGGATAACTTTGTATCTGAACACACACTTGTCTGTGATGGTCCATATGGTTCTCTTTTTCGTGTCTCTCACTATATTTTTCAGTTTCCCATGGGCTTCAGAGTATCTGTCCTCGAAAACTAGTTCTTGGCTTATAAGTGAGATTACTTTTACTCTGTCGGAGTACATTAGGAGTACGTGGAATTCCGTAAGGACGAAAGATAGGGGAGCATTTTCCTGTTCGTCGCCGTCAGTTGGATAGCTGATCAGTGCGCCTTGTGTGAACAAAGAGTTGGAATTCTGTTGGGAACTTGGATCCAACTGTAATAAAATTAATGAACAGGATGATTAGACTGGCATGAGTTTGATTTTAATTAATTGGATGGATTGTACATTTTGGCTGAAACAAACATGACATGTTTTGTTACGATAATAGCGTAAGAGGAAAAAAAAACAATAAATAATAATGTAATGCATTGTTACACTGAAACCTAAATGTTGTATAGCTGAGTGTTTATAGCAGATTCGATATTCGAATTGGGACAGTCGTTTTGACGAAATTTTGGAGTAATGTAACGAGTGGACACTTAAGACTTCTAAGTATTGGGTTATGCTTAGTCTATAGAAGTATTAAATAAACTTAAAACTACTTTAACTTCGTGTATGTACAAACCTGTCCATAAAATATCCCAGGCTCCGTCAACCAAGCAAAAGTTTTAGGTACTCCATTTCGATCAAAAAATTGAAGCTTTGAATACTTCAAATTAGACGGAATTTCTTGAAAGCCAGTTTCAGGAATAGTCAAATACGAGTAGAAAATGGATTGTAAGGAGGGCTTGTCATCTTTGGTAACAGCGTTACCCATAAACTGGTACAGCCTAGTCGGCGTAGTGACAAAGATGAAGTATTTACTCGTGTTGTTTACTCTATGGAACTGAATGCCTGTTATGGGCATGTCAGTACCTTTGCCTATGTCGAAAATCTGAAATAGAAATGTTTTCGGTCAATTGAAATGGTCGTTGAAAATTAAGTCGAAATGTAAGCTTTACAGGCACAAGATTTAAATAAGTTTAAAGTTAAGTTAATGTCAATAGCGCTTACTTATTACCCCAGAAGTTGTTGTCTCTAATGCCCGATGTGCGGTCACCAAAAGAGATAGGTAACCGGGTTGTCGGATATAGTTAAAGTTTATTTAGAAACCAATGGATATTTTTAAATAAAATAAAATTATTAGAGAAACTTATGAACTGTTTAATTAATTCAATTTAATTTAATTACAAAACATCCATCAGTTTCTTCCATAAGTAAATTTCAACTATGTATATCTGACGACAGCGACGACCCTGCTTACTTTTCTCTTTCGCTGACTGTACATGGGGCTAATTTTACGAAACCACGATAGTAAACTACTAGCTTGTCTTTTAGCTTGGCTTTACAATCTCGACTTAGCTCAAGCTACTACGTTTAGAAATAAAAGCTAATTTTGTATACACAAAGCCTAGCTAGCGTGCTAGCTTTATAAAGCCAGTCTCGTGAATACTGGGCATAGCAGGTATATAGTTGCTAAACACGGCTGTCTATGCATGGCATGCCTACGACCGGCTGAAGGCGCGCGGTCGCTGAGGGAGCGCGCGGGCTGCGGCAGCAGCATCGGGCGTCGGCGGCGGCTGCGGGGTGTAAAAAATGAAGGTGACGTTCAGCTCGGAGCGGGTGACCGCGCTCGCGCCGCCCGCGCCTCCCGTACACCCCGCAGCCGCCGCCGACGCCCGATGCTGCTGCCACAGCCCCCGCGCTCCCTCAGCGACCGCGCGCCTTCAGCCGGTCGTAGGCATGCCATGCATAGACACGGCTTGTACAAATACTGTGGCAATATCAGGTATTGCTAGAACCTCACGCAGGTACAAACCAACCAATTTGTTGCATTGCATGATATGCATCAACTTTGGTTGCATGTGTGTACAGACAGCATCATCAACTGCTTACCCCCATACATTAATTTTTTTTAGGATATGGGGTAAGCAGTTGATGACGCTGTCTGCACCTCTAATGGCGGCACCACACTTCGTTATGCGTTATTTGCTATGCGGCTACACTGTATTCGCCAAATATTTGTTATGTGAGCGTACAACAAACACGCCATCCACACTTCGTGCTTGTGTGCCAAACATATGTGGTGCGTTTGGCTTTTGAAAAAACAAAATTAATGTGTTGACTGTGGCTGCTACTTTTATGGCGGCACCACACTTCGTTATGCGTTATTTGCTATGCGGCTACACTGTATTCGCCAAATATTTGTTATGTGAGCGTACAACAAACACGCCATCCACACTTCGTGCTTGTGTGCCAAACATATTATGTGGTGCGTTTGGCTTTTGAAAAAACAAAATTAATGTGTTGACTGTGGCTGCTACTTTTACAGATTAGAGTATATGTCCGACACGACCACCGTAAGCGAGCGAACACGAGTGAATGAGTGTACTAAGTGTGTGTGGGCAGTCGACACGCATATTCGGCTTATTCGTGTCCTTTGAAGTGTGTCTAAAAACCGACAGGTGGACGGATAGGCGTATTTGCTATTCGCGCTTATGCGTTATGCGGGCGAATAAAGCAAATATAGACGAATAAACCCTCCACACTTCGTCGTATGCGGGCGAATAAGGCGCATAACGCATAGCGAATAGCGAAGTGTGGTGCCGCCATTACAGATTAGAGTATATGTCCGACACGACCACCGTAAGCGAGCGAACACGAGTGAATGAGTGAACGAAGTGTGGGCAGTCGACACGCATATTCGGCTTATTCGTGTCCTTTGAAGTGTGTCTAAAAACCGACAGGTGGACGGATAGGCGTATTTGCTATTCGCGCTTATGCGTTATGCGGGCGAATAAAGCAAATATAGACGAATAAACCCTCCACACTTCGTCGTATGCGGGCGAATAAGGCGCATAACGCATAGCGAATAGCGAAGTGTGGTGCCGCCATAATAAACATCGAACTTTGTGTATTCTGTTATGTATGATACAATCTACATGTTCGTGTTTGCTTAAACATAATATATTTGGCTTAATACTGCAGCAATTGGTGATGCCTGATGAGTGACTATTTAAAATATGTTTTAAATTAAAATTTGTTTACCATGAACATGAAAAAGGCTTTACATTTTGAACAACATAATTTAGATTTGAATCAGCCATCAGTTGCGTCACCAGGATAAGAAGCCAATCATATACTTGGCCTGCTTGGTATTCAAAAAAAGACCGACACATCCGAAACATGCCAGGTGACTTTCAATTACTTTGAAAAGTTTCAAGGGGCGAAAACTCATGACCACTTTTTCTACAAATAAATTAGCTGTTCGTACGAAAAAGCCATACTAAAAACCTGGCTTACAGACAATCAAATTATTCATTTTCATGAGCATTTTTGCACCCTGAAAGATCTCATACCAGTGTCACATAACATAAAACCAAAACTCAAACCAATTGACGTCAAACCTTTGTAGTCATAAATTACTCAATATAAGTAAAGTGAAACCTTGATTATCTAGTGTTTTTTGTTTAGTTGTACATGTATCAAGTCTGTAGCAATTTTTTTAAATATTTTATTAGTCCACATTATCCCGCAGCTGGGCAAAAGCCTCCCCCAAGTCCTTTCAAACACTAAAACCACAGTAAAAGCTTTGAATTTTAAAACAACATAATTTTACAGACTAGAAAGATCTTCAAAAAACATTTATAAACACTGAAAATCAAGGTCTCAGCCAATATAGAATAGTATAATAAAAAAAAAGTATGAATGAAAGCAAAAATGTTTGTTTACCAAACCATCAATATCCTTGCTTCCATACAGAGGAAGATAACTAGGCAGCTTGTGTAAGAAATTGAGAAAATTATAATGTAATCAAGTTAATTGAGTTTAAAATTTATGTGAGTAAATGCACCCATAATGCAGGAGAAATTCATAGTGTGGGGAAATATTAAAAAAAAAATAGAAATTGAATAGAATTTTGTGGTTATTTTAACAGGATTTAATTTAAAACAACTGAAGTGAATTAAATAATAATGAAGTATGTGATATTTTAATTATTATTGTACTCAACATGACCAATAGTATAGTTATTGCATTTCATTTCACGAGTGTTACACCAACAATGATTGCAATTTAAATCTTATGTCAATGGCATAAGAGTCAGAGAACATGTTGATTCATAACAATCAAAAAACCCCAAAACAAAATAATCTCGATCAGACCTATAGAAGATGCCTACATCCAATAAGGTGAAAGGTCCAGGGTAGTCCGCGTAATTCAAATATTCTTACATTATTTGGAATTTTCAGCCCAATACCTTGTTGTATGGTGATGAAAAAAATGGAGATGGAGTAATAAATATGTACAGAATTATTATAATAATCAAAATCATCAACATAACTCTACAATTAGTAGATGTGCCTATTTAATGAAAATATGATGGTAAGGGGAGTACAAGTTTTAATTATTATAATTGTCTAAACACATATTTGTTAAGACTAAGTGCGGAACCAAACCCCCCTAACATAGAACATAGAACAAAACATATTTGTTACCTGTGCAAATTATTTTTTTAATTCCCACACAACTTGATACTGAGCTGTAAATTTCAAAAAAACTAAGAAAATTTGCATTTTGCTGGCTACCTTCGCACATCCCCTTAATCAATAAGAAAAGAGCTGACAATTTTAAAATGGTCGAAAAGACTTTCTTGAACCGTAGCTAAGAACACTCTTATGTCACCTTTCAAATAAAAAAAAAACTAAATTAAAATTGGATCAGCTCTTTATGCGCTACCATACCATAGACAGATACACAGATACACATATTAAACTTATTACACTCTTCTGTTTTCATCAGGGGTTAAAATGTGAACAAAAGTGTATCAGGAAAAAAGTCCTATTCATACAAAAAGTACAAGAATTAATATTAAATAGTTTGCTTACCTCTCTCCAATACTGATGACTAGCCGTAAACATCTTGTCACTGTCAGCCTCCAACTCAGTTTCAATTATATGTCCCTGTGATGTACCAAGCAGGATCGGACCCGTATTCGTCTCCGAAGTGTTCTCCCAGTTCCAACCCACTTCTGTCACTTCATAGTTCTTTGATTTGCTAACCTGTTTGGATTTGAAACTGTTTTGATGCAAGTATATGAGTTCTGGGTAGCCATCTCTTTTGTTCTTCGAAGAGAATGCCATGAGTAGGTGGTGACCAAGTGGATCGAGGAAAATACCAGTTAGCTTTGAATTTGGTTGGACAAATTTTGAGTATTGGATTTCTGAAAATATTTAATTTACTTTATTAGTACATGAATTAAATCAGAAAGGAATAAGTTGAGATTGTGGTAATGGACCAGTGCTTAAGCCACATCTGGTCTCATTCAAAGCAAATGTGGTGAACAATGCTTGTGATTTCTCTGTATGGGAACTGGATTTTGCCCTGCAGTGGGTTTGTTACCCCTAAGACGACCCACTGACCTTAGTGGGACTATAAATAATAGGCTAGTATTATAAAGAAACAAGTCATTAAAGAAAAAAAATCTATACCTTGACCATGATCTTTCTCATCCTTTAGATTAAGCCGAAACAGATTCCCATTAGCCATCGCGAGCACCAGGTAATCGTTAGCCACAGTCGCATGCGTTATCAAATCTGATAGATTCTTTAGAATCATTTTATTCTTTGAAAACATGGGTGTGTTATCTTCCAGTTGCATATTTATATACCCCGAGGACACCATTGGTTCAGACACTGGTTTAGGTCGCTGGGAACTCTGCGACGCTTGCTCGTACTGGTCGAAAATCGAAGTCATTTTGACTGAAAAATGGGTGTTGTTGAAAATCACTGAAACTTCTGTTTGTGTTTATTTGGTAAACACAGTTCGCAACGACCGGCACAATCACAGCGACCACGATCTAACTACAAATTCGCTGTTGAATTGTTATTGGAGTCTGCAAAATAATGAAAGGTAATTATTTCCCTAAAACAGAAATTCGAAACAACAACATCGAATTGAACTTCGTCGCGATGTCGCAGAATCGAATTAGTCAGTTGTCACCTTGACAGTGTATCTTGCTTGACACTGACACTCAGTGTCAAGTGTGCTGGACTGCTGGTGTGTTACGTTTTTCCTTGACACTTTTTCTGGGATGTAGAAATTATTTTACGGACAAGTCATATTTTATTTTATTGCTAGGCATTTATTTTATACGCGGCACGAGGCTGTCTACTGTTTACGTCAGTATTATTATTATGATGTCGTATTAATACCTGTAATTATTGTGCTTCACTTACGAGTAACGATACGTGTGGCGCGGATTCCTTCTTTTAATTCTAGTCAGTAATTTACTAATAATTATTGTAGCAGTTACATTAACAATTCTTTTTGTGTCTTTTGTTAACTTTCTTACGATTCATGTATTGTGTAAAACGAAAAAGAAAAGCTGGGATAAACAAAACGTTACTGTCAAAAATGTCCAATGTCAACGTCCTACATTATGACAATGACAACGTCATTACAAATGAAAAATATTGTTGTATTATTCTGTCAATATTGATATGAACAAAAATGGTTCTTCGGGTCTGGTAAATACGGCCTATAATAAATACGACATTAAATTAGTTTGCCACATACTGGTACTAAAAACATAAAATTAAAACAGAATGTTTGTTAAAATGCCCAATGCTATAATCGGTGTTTGAATGAAAAAGTGGTTAACTGTATCATTGTAATGCCCGTTGCTGTGCTATATTCTTGTGCATGTGCATTGACTTGACAACATTTTTGTGACACAATTTCGTTAACCGGTTTTTGGAAGTAGGAGGTACTTTTATTTTGTAGCATGTTTGTGTGACCTTGTTGGTTTATCATTATCATTCGTATCGCGATTCGAGTGTCAACTGTGAGTTAGTTCTTTTGTACTGTTTCGGTGATATAACATCAGTTCTTATCTGCATTTTAAAATGGCTACAAGTCCGCTTTTGAAATCCTCAAAATTAGGCAGTAAGTATTTCTACAAGTTTAGAAAATTGAATGACTCTTTTATTTTAACTTTGAGAATTTATGAGTTTGCCCTTGCGCATAATGCTTCGCAACAAATTTTAAAACCTAAATCAATTTAAGTTAATGGCAAGAAGTTTTAACTTTTGGTACCTATAATTAAATACCTACTGTCATTATAAAATAAGTTTTGTTTAACCTTTGAGCCAGTTATAGCGTTTTAAATTTCTACTTTAATAAGTTCTTACTACAAAATTTTAAAAATCAAGTCTAATTTGTCAATTTTGTATTAAGAACTTTACTGTCATCAGAATAAAGTTCAAAATATAATAACTGGCTTATGGACTAAAGTGAGAAGTTATTTTGTAATAATACAGGTAGAGTCATATAGGTTTTGCTATAATGTTTTCAGTCTATGCTCGACAATGTCTGAAGAATGTGTCTCAACGCCGCACCTTCACAACACAGCTGACAGAACAGCAGCTAGCTGTTCAGGAATTGGCAAGAAACTTTGCCAATGTGCATCTGAAGCCCAAGGCAGCCCAACATGACACCGAGGGCCTGTTCCCATTTGGACCGGTAAGTACCTACCTATTGTATTTGACTGTAACTAGCCGCTAGAACCATGTTGCTGGCCTCGTAGTGGATATGAATGATGTTCTCAGCTATGCGTGTCACAAACATTAATGACAATTGAATTAACCTTAGGTATATATAGTATGGGTCCGTATGGTGTCGGACCTAAAGAATAGCACCATCCCATATCTTCCAGTAGGTGTCGTAAGAGGCGACTAAGGGACTCCCCAGAGAATGGGCAGCAGTGTTCTCTGTGCCTTTGTAACAACCATACTGCGATCGCGAACCTGCCTGCCAAGCGTGGCGATTATGGCAAAACCCCCCATTTCTTGGGGGAGGCCTATGTCCAGCAGTGGACGTCTTTCGGCTGAAATGATGATGATGATGATATATAGTATAAAACAAAGTCGCCGAAATGTCTATACGCGCATAATTTGGGAATTAATGCACCAAATTGGATAATACTATTTTGGTTGACTTATTGCCAGGACAAGGTTCGTAAGAAACTAAATTTCGAAAATTTGAAAAAAAAAGAGTTGCGATGCTAATTCATTGAGCCAATGTGTGTTTTCTTTGACATAAAGTTTAGAAAATTGTACTATTTGGAAAGCCACTTCTGTTTTGTGAAATCTCCGAGCGTCAATTTTCATGCGATGTTATCGCGTTCTCACTCACTCGTTTGTTTTCGAGCATTGAGTTGGTTGAAACAATAAAAATTCAATCACGCAGTCACGCTCGCGTTGAAGTTAGGCCGATGGGGAAGGGACCTAGCCCATAAAACTGTGGAAGAAGATTTAGAATTAGGTGGTTTTTAAATACATACTAAGTATTTAACCGTATGGTGTCGGACGTAAAAAATAGCACCATCCCATATCTTCCCATGGGTGTCGTAAAAGGCGACTAAGGGACGTACCAGAGAATGGGCAGCAGCGTTCTCGCATTTGTAACAACCATACTGCGATCGCCAACCCGCCTGCCGAGCGTGACGATTATGGCAAAACCCCCCTTGGGGGAGGCTTATGTCCAGCAGTGGACGTCTTTCGGCTGAAATGATGATGATGATGAAGTATTTAACAAACTGCTGCATACTGAAAACAGTAACATTGCAATTTTGTAAGAAACATATTTTTGCGCTAGGGTGAATGAACTCTGATACAGATTTCGCCGCTCGATTTATTCTGTGCCGCCCTTGGAACGCAAGGATCGGACCGCGCGCGGCGCGCGCGCGCTCGCTACAAGGTGTTTCAAAGTACATTACGCGGGTCATTCTTATTGAATAATAATAATAATAATATGTGGGGACATTTTCACACACGGCTATCTGACCCCAAACTAGGGAGACCCTGTACTATGGGTGTCAGACAGCTGATATACATACACAAATACATTTTTTTTTGTAAATACATACATATATAGATAAACAACACCCAGACACAAGGCAAACACAAGTGCTCATCACACAAATGTTTACCCTGGGCGGGAATCGAACCCGCAACACGCTGCGCAGCAGTCGATCGCTCAGCCACTGCGCCAACCGTGTCGTCAAATAGTAATACAAATGTTCATAAATATCATATATTTTTAATAAACATGAAGTGGACTGCTGTTGTAAGACGATTAATAGGCCAGTGTATTTTTGAACTATTTATATTATTTTCTAAAGCTGGCACTTTACATGGCGTATTTGCGCCTTAGTTGAATTAATATAAAATGGACTTTATTTTAATAACTATAGGGTATTATCCATAATGCTGGCACTTCATATGGCGTATTTGTGCAAATATTCGACTTATTTGGATAATACAAAATCGACTTTATTTCAATTTCGATAGGGTACATTTTGTATTATCCAAATAAGGCGAATATTTGTACAAATACGCCATGTGACGTGCCAGCATAAGATTTACCTGTCATCACAACTACCTACCAGTGGCGTGCGGTTCATACAGTCACATAGACATTGCCTACCCTACAACTCAGATAAATATTTATTATCTTGTTTTAATTTATTGTAATATCTCTAATATTTACACGATACACGATTTATTAGTCTCAATAAATAAAAAAATCTTAAATCAGCTCCATCTGTCGCGTAACGGTGGTAACACGAAGTCTCATCGATACGTTCGCGCCTTAGTCCGCGCATTTCGATCGCTTCGCGCTGCACTAGCGCCGCTAGGATCCTACGGGAAAGACACAAATATTTGTGCCTAGATTTTTATATTTGTTTGGATGTGTGCCTCGTGACAGGCTCGTAGATACGCGTGTACACAGTGGTGTGCATTTTCTATTCGTACATGACACACAATGTCACAAATTACGCACACAACGCAAACTGAAGACATTGTCTTTTTTACATTTTAGATTTTACTACACGAGATAACACGAGTTTACACGACGGAATACGACAATTGTGTAGGTACAAAATAAACGTGAATTATTCTGAGTCGCCATTTTTTTTGTTTTGGTTTGTTTAATGGTTTGGTTTTGTGAATGCATTTTTATATGATTTCAACGTTGTTACAGTACGGTCAACGTAACTTGGCGCGTCTGAAGTTAGCCGATTAGCTGCGCAGTAGACAATTTCGTTCCTAAAAGTTCCATTGCGCAGCCAAACAGCTAACTTCAGACGCGCCAAGTTACGTTGACCGTATTGTACTAGTGTGTAAAATGGAATAACTTCACTGTGAAAGTTTTGTGGTGGTTGTGTAGGTACAGACAATACTTAAAATATGATTCCTTAACAAAACTTTATCTCGGCTTCGGTGAAAAAAGACTGATCGAGGATAGCCGCTAGATTTGCAATAAATACAAACTAACCATGCGATTATGTCGTAAGAGGTTGGTACAGTTTTGTTTTATTACATCAAAATAAAGTAGAAGATTCGTGCTTTACGATTAGATGTGACGAGATTCTGTTGTAGGACCGAACCCGAATAAAATGCCTACATTTTGTTTAGGTTTCGGTAGGTACTCAATATATTATGATAGATAATCACCTCATCATCACATTCATCACATGAAAGGGAAAAGGGTAGGTACTTGTAATAAGTAGGTACGGTACCTAATTCTAGTAAGTTGTGAACTTGAAATTATTTTATTGGTAAAAAAACACATTAGGTAAGTAAGTACCTAATTGTTCCTTGTTTAGTAAGTACCTAGATTGCAAAACGTTTTTCTTCTACGAATATTATTTTTAACCGTTTTGAGTTCCTAGGTATCGTAAAATCGATTAAAAAAAATAAAAAACATCTGTTCGTATGATGGTTTGATCTGTATTTCTGCTATTTTTTTTACCTACTCTTGCTAGGGGGCGGGAAACGCCGAAACGTTATAGAGCTTATTATAATGTAGACCGTAGAAGGTAGGTACCTACCTACTCTCGCTTAAGTACCTATACAGCGGTTGTTTTGTTTACCTTTCCTACTATTTTCAAATAATATAGGTAATCGCCTGAAACGAGGCATTACATCGATACAGACCTATTCATATTTTTTCTACGGCAGCAAAAAAACAAATTGATGTCTATAAATTCAGTCACTAGGTTTGGTCATTTGAGGTGGCAAATAACGTAGGTACAGTCATCAAAAGAGATAGGTATGCAGGTCATCGGAAATGGTTGAAGTTTACTTAGAAACCGATGGATGTTTTCGAATGAAAAATTAAATCATTGAAATGTATTCTCTATTAATTTTATTTTATTTTATTCAAAAACATCAATCGGTTTCTAAGTAAACTTTAACTATATCTGTCGACCCTGCATACCTATTTTTTTCTGCCTACCCTGTCTAAAAACTCTGTGCACGCCCCTGCTACCTACTATTATCATATCAGTTGTGTAGGTATTGTGATTGTATCTCAAAAAATATCTGATAGAAAACTTCTGTGTTTTTCTCGTTTGAAATAAGTACATACACACATAGACGTACATCTGATGATCTGATGAAAGATAATAATAATAATATGTGGGGACATTTTCACACACGGCCATCTGACCCCAAACTAGGGAGACCCTGTACTATGGGTGTCAGACAGCGGATATACATACACAAATACATTTTTTTTGTAAATACATACATATATAGATAAACAACACCCAGACACAAGGCAAACACAATTGCTCATCACACAAATGTTTACCCTGGGCGGGAATCGAACCCGATGTGTTGTCTGTCGGTAATGCCCGACGCACTAGAGCATTATCTAAACTAAAATTATAAACAGAAAAGGTTTGGCTTTTTGTATGTATGTTCTTAATTAATGGATAAACTCAAAAACTACTAAATTGGTTTAAAAAAAATATTTTACCTATAGAAAGTAGGTACTGTAGGTACAGTTACAAAAGAGATCAAGTAACCAGTGACGTCTGATATAAATAAAGTTCACTTAGAAACCGATGCATGATTTTGAATAAAATTTAATTTAAATTGTAGAAAATAATCAGTTCATTATATAAACCTAAATTTCATTCGAATAATTACATCTGTTTCTAAGTAAATTTCAATTATATCCATTGAACTAATATTACCTACTACGATTATATCCGAATATCCTTATTTATCTGTTTTGTTGACCATACACATTATACCACTACCTAAATCACTTTAGGAAAAAACTCGTAGTCCTTAGTTATTTTATAAACGAAAGTCACAAAACAAACAAATATGTTCACATTATTGCGCACACGCTAGAAACAGAAATGACGTTTATAATAAAATTGAAAACAAACATGTTTGTTATGGTCAATGGTCAATACTACCTACGTAGCTGCCATCCCTATTTGTGTACACAGTACTGTAACTATACAATATATAGAGATAAGTAACTAGATAGATTATCTACCTTTCCAATATAACCATATGACGTACAAAATGTTTTATCACAAGATTAAATTATGGAAATGTATGAGGTTATTGTTACCACCATAACGTCTCTGAACTGCCTAATATTGCCAGTTTTAAGAATACTTGTTATTCCTGCAGATTATTAAGTACAAAAAAATGTTAAAAAAAATTTAATCTTCCGACCGGATTTCGGTCACGGCGGCGGCCAATCTCAATAGAGATCAGCCAAGTACGCAGAAGATATTATTATAGTGCACAAGTGTGTGCGCAAACACAGATGCACTCCCTCTTCCCTCACTCTCATAGTCCGGTGGGACGACAATTCGACACGACCGGAGAGAGATCAGGCGCACCAACGGCTTTACGTGCTTTCCGAGGCACGGGGGTGTTACACCGCCAACTTCCAAAGTCCGGGCTGTTAAAATGAGCAATTCCTAATAGAAAAACCCAATAACACTTTGCCCGACCTGGGAATCGAACCCAGGACCCCACGCTCAGCAGTCGCGCTTGCGACCACGAGAGCAACGGGGCAGTCAGTTATTAAGTACAATAATTACCATAACGAACACGTGCAATGGTTCATTTAAAGGATTAAGTGCGCAAACAGGCGGAAAAAAAGCGCATTTTAGAACATACCACAACGAAATATAAGTAGACTCTGGTGGCTGAATTCTGGGCCAAACAAGGAACCTGACAAGAACATACACAACACACATACACACTCGCACATTTACAAGCACACATACATATACATACACACACATGATACACATCCGTGTTTGCCAAGAAGAAGTAGAACTCTGTTTCTGATCTTATTTTTTGATGGTAGGTATTTACTTAATATAACAAGTTAACAACCGGGACAGGTACTAAGTATATACTTATGATACGTAGTTAGCTATAGTTTACTCTTCAAAATTGAATCTTAATCAATATTATTATTATTACTTAACGTATTATAATTAAAAAAAAAAACTAATTATATAATAAAGCTGAAAAGTTTGTTTGTTTCAACGCGCTAATCTCCAGAACTTCTGGTCCGATTCAGAAAATTATTTCTCCATTTGGAAGCTATTTTTTTATCACTTAGTATAGGCTATATTTAGTTATCAAAATATTAGGCACCCGTAAGAAAAACAAGTGAACAAGTTAAAAAAGACTCTTTGCAATCATTTCTTTGAGAACCTAAAATAGTCAACTGTTTCAATAGTCAAGTTAATTCTGTCTACTACCTATATAATTCTATCTTTGTATACCTTTTATATCTGTGAAAACTTGTAATTGGCCTTCATAATGTTATTTACAATCGAACTATTGTGCATGATCAGCTGTAAGTTTTCCTAAAATTACAAAAATAAAATAAATAAAAAAGTGCTACTATTTTATATTTAATAATAATAATATGTGGGGACATTTTCACACACGGCCATCTGACCCCAAACTAGGGAGACCCTGTACTATGGGTGTCAGACAGCTGATATACATACACTAATACATTTTTTTTTGTAAATACATACATATATAGATAAACAACACCCAGACACAAGGCAAACACAAGTGCTCATTTAAAGATCGACCTTGAAACCCATATGACGAACGTCAAGTCCTTCTAAATTCTTAAAGAATTTTTCTCATAATCATAACCAATACAAATAAGTCTATTTCTCAAAACCAGCCAGAGTTTCTACAGTACGTAGGAAAAGCAGGTTGTTATAAAATTATTTCATTTTCATAAATACCCTAAAAGATTGCCAGTGGTTTAAAAACCAGCTTGTATAATTCTTTAGACAATCCGTCTATATTTTCACTATAGTAACCGCTAGATAAAGCTGCAATAAAAGTCATTGATCCGACTTGTACCAAAAAGTCCCGAAACTTCACGATAGAGATCGCGCGTCATACAATACTGTCGATAATACTCCTTCGGTCGAGTTTCATAATACCAAATACCGCGTCAAGGACGCCCCTTACCGCGATACGATCGTGATAGCGACACTGCTTTACACTTTTTTTGTATGGTTTTGAGATATTAGAATACATTGGTAGAAGGGCGTCAACGACTTTTATTGCAGCGTTATTTGGCGGTTACTTTAGTCTCCATATCCTTTTCATCTATCCATCAGCATTATAACCGTCTACAGTGACACTTAAATCCACTTTTAAGCTGACCTCACTCGGTTCTCGGCCTGGGTCTTATAGCATCAGCTGTTATTTTGGTCACCTACATAATCCTACATATGGCTAGGATTAAAATGACAGCTATACTTACTATAGCAAGATATGAGCATGATTAAGACACGGATTATGTACTCTTATCGTTGTGTATGACAATGTATGATATGTATAGTATAGTATGCAGTACGTTGTTATCAACCTTCAGTACATATATCGATAAGTTTGAGTTTATCAATATGACAAAAATACACGCCCTTCTAAAAGGTCAGGTACTAAGTAAGAACTTGCAGCGAGTGTATTGTATTTTGGATAGAATATAGTAAACGGGTATTTTATCTAGATAACAAATCTAATTATCAATTTGTGGCACCTAAGCGAGCTTACTACTGTGGACCGTTATTAACTTATTATATAGATTTAGTGCTCATAAACTCAACAGCAGCCCAACTTTGTGATTTGCAGTGCCCTACATGATCCCTTCATGTGCAAAAACCGTCAATTTAATATTATATTGTAAACTGTGTGATGTAAAACATAAACATGAATACATACATACATATCCGGCGCTTCCGAGGCCGGTTACCTGCTGACACCGCGCGACACACGACGCCAACATTACGTGTGAAATAGGATATATTTAATTAAGGTTTTAATATGTATTAGTTTGTTATTGTTTAAGATTATTTTGTGTATTTTATCTATGGGCCACAGTTGCCTGATAATAAAGTTATTATTATTATTATTATTTATTATATACACAAAACACAAAAATATTTATTTATTTGCTCTCATGCACATCACACATGTTTCGTTCACACAAGTTTCGAGACTGGCTGCTGCTCAGTAGGTACTGGTGCACTTTGGGTATTCGACCCGACCCAGGAATTCTGTACTCGGCGGTCAAGTAGTCCCATCGACTAACAAGGATCTATACGAGTAAACCGCCTCATTTTGAGCTAATCAAAACGTGCCGACTACTGCGAATGTTAAGTTCCATCTACGGAGTCCTCTTATCCTGTACAATGCCAAACAACTATCAAGGCATAAACCCAAAGGCACTACTATAATATGTACTAGGCATTAAGTCCGCCTTTGTACAGAGGCCAGTACATCAAGCTACAACAATCTGTCTTTGATAGATTTTCAACTTTATTGCAAAGTCTTAGGGTTCATATTCAATTGGGAAAATTTTACAGTTTGGTTTGATGTACTGGGCATACTGTACCTTTGGGCACAAAGCATAAATAAATAACAATTTTATTTTCACTTCCATAAAAAGTTCTGTTTCTCTTCCAGATAAAACAGCTCGCAAATTTGGGTCTGATGGGTGCTTGTGTCAGCGAAGAGAATGGTGGCTTAGGCCTGGACTATCTGTCTCTAGCCATTGCCGTGGAGGAGCTTTCCCGGGGCTGCGCAAGCACCGGCATGATCCTCTCAATACACAACTTTCTTTACCTTAACTTGGTAAATGAAAAGGGTACTGATAAGCAGAAAGAAATGTTCTTGAAGGACTTCGCTCGAGGCGAAATTGGGAGCTTCGCTTTGAGTGAACCAGGTGAGGTATTTTTATTTTGTTTGGGTCAATAATGTTGTTGTTTTGATCAATTCGGGCGAAATACCAGCGGTCAATGAGATTAATATCTAATTGAAGTTAATAATGCCAAGGAAGATAGAAATAGAAATTATATTGCCAAGGAAATATGTGCATATAAAAAGGTAACTCAAATGGGTATGGACAAATATGAGTAGAAAATAAATAATAAACAAATCTAGACAGAGAGTGAAGTAGAGTGAGGAGTGGTGTGGAGAGTGGAGTAGTGGTAGTAAACAATTTAATGTAGGTGTGTATTAGGTAGTAGGTACTTAATTAATTAGTATTAAAATCATTTATTTATTTTACTTTAATTACAACGGTTAAGGCCAGTTACAATAATTAAAGCCAGAAAATATAAGAGAGAAGAAATAAAAGATACTCATCACTTCCATAAATTCCTCTCACAGTACTTCTGACATACCAATAAAATCTTCATCTATATATCAAACAGCAAACAGATCCTAAAATAGTAAAACCAAGCCAGGTTTGCATGAATATAATGCATTACTTAATCGCTGGGTAAATAAATATGACCGACACGAAGCTGTAGAACATTGAACCGGTCCACGAACTTGAACCAATACTAATGTAAATTAATTACTTTTAGATAACAATGTGGACTAATTAGTTTTACTCCCGTTATCGAAGTCATCGATAAAGTAGGAAATTTGTCATATTATTATTACACTAGCTACCCGACCCGGCTTCGCATGGGCCTATAGCCTTCCTCGATAAATGGACTATCCAACACAAAAAGAATTTTTCAATTCGAACCAGAAGATCCTGAGATTAGCGCGTTCAACCAAAAAAACAAACTCTTCAGCTTTATAATATTAGTATAGATTAAACACAACTTGAATTGATTGAAAAAAAAATTAAATTTAGAATTAAAAAAAACCCCCAACGCAAAACATAAAAGCGATTATGTAAATAATACTTTTGTTGAGCCATCAAATGTTTGTTTGTTGAAATGGGGCTATAATGTCGCGGCGGGGTACCGCTTAAGTAAGTCGGTCCCTTAATTTCATTCACTGTCTATTAATTTACCAGCATTTCCGACCAATTTGCTTCGATATTATAAAATTTTTGTTGCTAATCTAGTTGTTAATCATGTTGCAAATCTAGTTACCATCAGTTCGCTATTTTAGCTATTTAGTTATTACTTTAAATTTAGCGGTACCCCGCCGCGACATTGTAGCCCCATTTCAACAAACAAACATTTGATGGCTCAACAAAAGTATTATTTTTTACTTTTTACATAATCGCTTTTATGTTTTGCGTTGGGCGTTTTTGTAAATTTTTAATTTAATTTTTATTTTAAATTTTTTAAATGTAATTTAGTTTGGTTTTGTATATGAGTTTACAAAAATAATTTACAAGTTTTTAGTTTTCATTTCGTTACTCATTCCTCATTCCCTTGCAATGTATACTATATACATTATTCTACTAGTCAAGGCCTTTCATTTGATACCCATATATTAAGGGAATTGTGAAAATAGAATGTAATACACCATTTTGTGGTTGCGGCCATCTTGGATTTAAAATTTATCATAGTGTATAGTATTCTACTAGTCAAGCTCTTTCATTTGATACCCATATTGAGGGAGTTGTAAAAATATGTGATCCGCCATTTTTTGGCGGCGGCCATCTTGAACCAATTTTCATCAAACATAGCTAAGCTAATTCCGACTAATTCACTTTTCAAATAAAAAAAACAAAATCAAAATCGGCTTATCCGTTCGGGAGCTACGATGCCACAGACACACACACACACACACACACACAGATACGTCAAACTTATAACACCCCGTCGTTTTTGCGTCGGGGATTAATAAAATACTGATTAAAACGAATCCAAATACGATATATCTGCTACTAGGTACTAGTGTGCTGTATAATCTGGCTGCAGCATAAGACCAAGAATTCTATAATCTTGCATAGTTTTATAGCAAACATGGGTGTTTCAATGGGTGGTCAGTGTGGTCACCTATAATAATATGTTTGAAAGCAAAGTAAACATCCGGTATGCGTCTAAGATCCCTTTCGCAGCAAACAAAAGAGCTGATAACTTTAAAACTGCTGAACCGATTTTGATGAAACATGTCTAAGAACTATCGCTAAAGAATCTACTTTCAAATAAAAAAAACCGCATTCAAATCGGTTCACCCGTTAAAGAGCTACAGTGCCACAGACAGACACACAGACACGTCAAACTTATAACACCCCTCTTTTTCGTCGGGGGTTAAAAATAGTACAAAGAATTAGGCCTAAATCAAATATTTCAAAAAAGTTGAACTTGAATTCAGAGTCTTACATCATTTTTTATCTGTTTATTCAATAGCAATAATTTAAGTCTCAATGAAGTTTTACACAAAAAAAAAAACACTTAAAATTTCAATTAATACGATAGCCATAACATAATGGCATCAATAAAATCATTATCAAGTTCTAAAAGTATAAACTCAACGATATGCAGAACAAGGTTCAAACTCCACTGCATCCAAAAAAAATGTTGAAGGTTTATAACAAAGGTCAGAGAAAAATCAACTTAGACTACATTATGCTAAATTACATAGTTGAGTAAGTAGGAATTAATATAAATGATCACCACTAATATAAATATGGAATCGCCAAACTGCCTTCAGCGCACGTGGTGATCAATGCTCTCGCCTTCTCTGTATAAGAAGAGGCCTTTGCCCTGCAGTGGAAAATTTATAGACTGGTGTTATTATAATCACTGAACTGAAGTAAGTTTCCACTGAACTGAAGTTTAAGTTTCCACTGAACTGAACTAAATTTCCAATATAATTTTTGGTCTTTCCAGGCGCGGGTACTGACGTCGCGGGGATACAGACCAGAGCTACACTTGATGGTGATTCCTGGGTTCTGAACGGCAAGAAGCACTGGGTCACCAATGCCAGTGAAGGCCAAGCCCTCGTCGTCTTCGCTACCATCAACCCGGAACTCAGACACAAAGGACTTGCTTGTAAGTTGTAACTTAAATAAAAACTAGTTTTGTGTTTAGAATGATTTGCACTTTAAGATCAACATTTTGACTTTGTAAGTATTAGGACTCATGTTAACAAGTTTATGTGTGGTCTTGTTGATTTAATCATGCAAAATGACGAAATTAAATGAAGTAGAACTGCTCTGATTTGTAAATAATACATAAATTTTATAATTAGGAAAAACCTGGCGACAACATAGTTACTCTGTTCTTTTAGTTTTATAATTTTTCATTTACTTAGGTTTCCTGGTTCCGATGGAAACTGATGGTGTATTCAGAGGGCGGAAGGAGCTCATTATGAGCGTAAGGTATGTATTAAAGTAGAGTTGTAAGCACACTTATTAACACTGCATGCATGCAATACAACTTGGAATGGCCATATCATAGTTTGCTTTTACAGAATTATAATGCTTGTTATATGTATACCTAACTTTATATACGCTGTTGTTTATATATCAGGAAAATTTGGTCCTGAGAGCCGGTGGTCCTTCATGTATGCACAAATTAGTCTTTTGACCTCCACACTCATGTATAGATGAGAAACCAAAATGCGCCCAGCACGCCACGGTCACGACTACATGACAGACTTCTATACGCAATTCCCTAGAGTTTGTAACTTAGCTTGGTGCCGACGGCACGTTTTTGGTTTTTTGACGTGAAGGTCAAACGGTAGCGGTATTATATAACTTTTCAACCTTATAAGAAGTACATAAACATTTTTTAACAAACAAGTACAAACATCTTTGTATAAACAACTTTTAAATCAACTGCGTTATTAAAGCTTTAAACTTTCATATTTAGCACATCAAGTCATACCAAACATATGATTATCCTTTTGCAATAAAGTTGAAAATCTATCGAAGGAATTGGACAGATGGTTACGTATAGCTTGATGTGCTGGTCTCCGTACATATTTATAACACTTTGCTATTGATGAGCAAAGTTGGTAATTTTTAGCATCTTTAATTCCATTTACCATTAACTGTATTTTAAGCTTCTCCGCACGACTTCGTCCCCATGTATATTAAGTATAGCTATCATAAAACGTCATATCCTATGACAGTTGACAATAGTGTAAACATCAGTGTAAAAAAATCCGGACAAGTGCGAGTCGGACTCGCCCACCGAGGGTCCCGTACATATTTGTAGGTACATATCCATACTTCTATACTAATCCATACCTACTATCCATACTTTAATCGACTTAATATTATAAATGCATTTTATTGCGACATAAACGGCCGTATCTTTTTTCACATTAACATAGAGCGTTGATTTTTTTACTGCTTTAAGGGACCGTAGACTTGAGTATAGGGTTTTAATTTCAACTCGATACCTCCACGCGTTGGCGAGATAAAGGGTCTTGACAGACTGACAGACCGACAGACGGACAACAAAGTGATCCTATAAGGTACGGTTCAGACCAACCGGCTCGCATCGGGCCGGGCCGGGCGCCATTTTACAATGCGGTAAAGAACATTGAAATGTATCAACAGTAATTACAGTTCATATTTGCATGCAACTTACGCATAGTTACCTCCGTCGGCATCCCGCGATGCGTCGCGACGTGTCGCAGAATGCATTCGGCCGTCGCAACGGCCGACCGGCTCCGAACGGCGCTGTCGGCATCCAATCGGCTGCCGTCGGGTCCGTTCGGAGCCGGTCGACAGTGCGTCGTCGAATACGAACGGAGATTACGGTGCAGCAACTAACGAATCACTCAAGTTATGTTCTTCAAGCGACAGTTTCAAAAATGGATACGGAAGAAAAACTAATTTCTTTAGTTCAGACATATGATTGTCTTTGCTGTCGGCTGCTGCGGCACGCGTACGGCTCCGTTCCGATGCGGCGCGACGCAAGCCGGTTAGTCTGAAACGGAAAAAACGGAACCCTTAGGTACGACCTAAGGGTTCCGTTTTTTCCGTTTTGAGGTACGGAACTCTAAAAATGACGGCGCTTCCCCCTCCAACGCGCGCGATGCGTCACAGTTCTCACTTGGCGTAATGAATTCTTTGATCCTTTAACTATGCAATGCTGTAATTGAATTTAGGATGGAGATGATAGATATGAAATAAATAAATTAATAATGAAGCTGCACCACACCAAACTGCATCCCACGATTTTGCTTTTTTTTACTTGCCTCCGACTATGTAAGCAATTTTAAAAATTAAAAAGAAAAAACGAAATTCAAATTCATTTATTTGCTATTAAGGGTACTAACATAAAGTTGTTAAAAATAATAGAGCATGCAGATGTCAAGCTTTTACAGCAACATTGTTGTACAATTACATGCAACAGTAATTTAATAAGCATTAAATAATAATAATAATAGCGTATTCACGTCAAAAATTGTAATCACACTAGTACATACTTTTAATAAAGTATGGATTGATAGTACACTTTGTTCGTTTAGCAATTTTTTTTTTAATAAAGCGACGAAAATTGACATGCACATAAAAGTAGGCAGGTACACTGCACCCAGCATTTTAACAAAAACTCAATCCAGAAAACAGAAGGAGCTTATAAAATAGATTTGAAGTGAAACTCTCAGAGCTGCGACGGCTTGCCCCGTCACCTTGGAGGACGTGCGCATCCCACGGGACTACATCGTCGGGGAGCCGGGAGACGGGTTCCGCATCGCCATGGAACAGCTGGACCAAGCCCGCATCGGCATCGCGGCACACGCTGTCGGTGAGTCTAAAGCTTGTTTGACACGTACCACAACCAGTTGTAAACGTCCATTTGGTTCTATTGCCCTAGTTCTGTCTCCTGCTTGATTTGGAGGGAAGTGGAAAATATGTTTTTCATCCCACCATCTCGGAAAGAGTATTTTTAATCTTCAATATCTGAGTGGAAAAGCCGTTTTTATTCTCTAGAGGATAAAGTAAATTGAATTTAGAACATCGTGTGCACTGAGTTTGTGAATTAAAAAAAAACATTAAACCTATTTACTGCTACCTCTATGGTGCCGAATATATCATACAACTTTTTTTTAATTTGTTAAAAACTCAGACTTTGTAAACGTTTTTTTTTTGCATTTAGTCATTTCCTCGCTGAGGTGGAATGAAAAGTTGCGTGTTGCACTCGATTGCAAAGATTTTTCACCTCGTGCTCTTTTGATTCCCTCGCTAACGCTCAGGATTCTAATTTTGAATCACTCGCTGCGCTCGTGATTCAATTTTAGAATCCTTCGCTTGCTCGGTCATCAAAATTGAACACGCGGTTAAAAAGCAACTTTGCACTCTTGTATAACAAATAACTATTCATCCCTTCTATTCGAAAAGTGTCGTTTTGTTCCTCTATAACGCGGGAGCAAAGTAGCTCTTTTCTCCACTAGACTTTTTAGCGGGCAGTAATCAGATTTGAATTAGGAACATGAATCGTTCATTGAATTCGAACGCAAATTTTATAAATTACTGGCTGTAAGTGTTGGCTGTACGGTGAGGGGAGGCGCGCGCGGTAACTAAAAAAGAAAAAACAAAAGCGCGCGATTTACTTCCCTGTTCTTGTAATCGGTACGGACTTTATTATATTTTGCAAAAAAAATTAGTCCTACGTCGAGTTCTGAAAGTGATAGTGCATTAACTTCTGAAACAATAAAAATAGAAGCTAATAACGTTATACAAAACTTAATACATACGAAATCCCGGGAGAAATATTTTCTTATAGAAGGAGATGAAAAGTAGTGTGTATGACTCGAGAGCAAAAATATTTTTCCCTCAGGCGATGTACTTTGAATCCCTCGCTACGCTCAGGATTCTATTTTATTACATTCTAGATTCTAGATTCGCTTCGCTCTGGATTCAAAATAGCGCCTTCGCCGTAAAAATATTATTTTGCTCCCTTGTCATACAATCTACTATTTTCTTACTCCTCCGCTGTTCTTTTCTGATTAATTTCGTTGCGGGATCCAAGACAGTTGTAATGTTTCTCCGGGACTCGTCGAGCTTCAGTGTCTCGACGCTTTTCTGGTGGTCGCCACTGTTGATTCTGGTTTACAAGAGTTACAGTGGTTTGGGAATAGTGTGGCGGGCATGTACCACAACCACACCACATCGCTGCGACAAAAAGTGGTCAAGCAGTGGTTACAAGACGGTTATGTTCAACGGCAAAATGTGGTCAGTGTGAATTAAACTGTTCATTTTTATAAAAAAAAAATAATGCCCCACTACGTGTTTTTTGTTGTGGTGTGGTTGTGGTTCATCTGAATAGACCCTAACTACAATAAAAACAAACATTATTTGCCTGTTCTGCTGTTATTTTTTTATTAATTTCGTTGCGAGATGCAAGACAGTTTAATCGTTTCCCTGGGGACTGGTCGAGCTTCATTGCTTTGGCGCTTTTCTGGTGGTCGCCACTGTTGATTCTGGCTTACAGGAGTTTCAGTTTAGGAATAGTGAGGCAGGTTTACCCCATTAAAAAAAAACCGGACAAGTGCGAGTCGGACTCGCCCACCGAGGGTTCCGTACAAATTTGTAGTTACATATCCATACCTCCATCCTCCATCCATACCTACTATCCATACTTTAATGCATGCTTAATATTATAAATGCGATAGTAACTCTGACTTGTTACGCTTTCACGATGAAACGGCTGAACCGATTTTGATGATATTTGGTATGAAGATAGCTTGAACCCACGATTTCGTCTGTATCCGCGATAACCGACATTCACGCGGACGTTATCGCGGGCAAAAGCTAGTTATCAAAGACTATATTTTTTTATAATTTAATTACAAATGTAAAGTTTCAGACTTTTCCCTGTACTTGTAGTATAAGACGATATTACTAGCCAAATTTCATAGTTCTAGGTTAACGGGAAGTACCCTACACATTTTGATTCCCTTGATAGTGTCGAAATATACGTTTTTTGCGGCATAAACGGCCGTATCTTTTTTTCAGGTTAACATAGAAGGTTGATTTTTTACACCTTCAAGGGACCGTAGACTTGAGTACATGGTTTTAATTTCAATACCTCCACGCGCTCCTGAGATAAAGGGTCTTGACAGACAGACAGACAGACGGACAACAAAGTGATCCTATAAGGGTTCCGTTTTTTCCTTTTGAGGTACGGAATCCTAAAAAGCATAATTTTCCTGTTTATTTTTATGTTATATAGCCATTTAAATATAGTTTGTCGTTTGTCTTGGTATGGGTACGCAAAACACGCGCTCAGACGTGGAGTTGCGGACACCAGTATGTCTATTCTGTTACAATCTCCCTCGGTGGACACCTAGGTGAAGTGAGCTGTCATCTGTCCCGACGCTAGGGATTTACAAAGCACACAATCGGATGACAGCTCACTTCACCTTGGTGTTCACCGAGGGAGATTGTAACAGAATAGTACTGCTGCCCGTCATACGATTCTAAATATCAAGTCAAATCTAAGTTACAAGAATATCTTCGAAAACTTACTTATCGCAATACTGAGGATCTTCTGTTGGGTAATTTTGGGAACATAAATAAATAGTTGAGGTTTTAATAGAGTAAAATTATGATAATTAATTATTATTCTCTCTCATACGTTTGCACATTCACTCATACTTACACTCACACTTACACAATCCATTTCACAAACATACACACCCTCATACACCCACACACACATAACTCCAGACATACACACGATACACATACACAAACTTTCGATAATGTTATTTCTTCTTCTTTTTTTTGTATTTTGTTTTATTTATCTTGTATTTTATATTTTTTATTTCTCTTAAACTAGCCCTAATGGAATATTGTTGTATAATGTGTGTCCTATCTGCTATATGCACATCATTTTGAAGGGACACTGGCTTCTAAGATACAGGTACATAAACCTAGTTTAGAAGTCAGGGTTTATTTTCACTCTGGAACACTAGCTTAAGATTTTTTAGATTTAAATAATGTTTGCATTTATTTATGGAGAAATAAAGATTATTATTATACTACTACTACATGGGAATGTGAAGAGAAGGGATGAAACGTTTGGGCAGACCGCATCCGTCCGTTGCTAGACACATTCTTCTAATCGTTTTTCCATCGTGCCACAGGGCATCTCAGACTATGCTTGCCCAAACGCGGTCTCCACTCTAAAGCGTGTCAGTTCCATCTACCGTCTGTCCGTCTGCAGACGTGGCCGGTCCCCTTCAGCGTGCTGATTCGACACTCAATGTCGGTGACTTTAGTTCTCTGCTGCCTATAGACATTTGTCATCCCGGAGACAAGACTGTAATGACTCTTGTGCCTGGAATTCCACCAGCACCCATTTCCCCAGCAGATGGAATGGCACGACATCTAATTCTTTTTGTATTACCACAGGTATCGCCCAGTCAGCACTCGACACAGCAATCTCCTACGCGAAGAATAGAGAAGCTTTTGGAAAACCGCTGTCCAGATTAGCTTCTGTGAAGGTAATTTCTATTTACCCATTTCTTATTTTCTTTTATGATAAGTTTTCGCATTGAAGTTGAGAACAAGTGTCTGCAAAAATTATGGCAACCACACCAAGCTAATACCTATGGTTATAAGAACCTAACCTCCATCTCCGGGGGGTTGTATTGTATAACCCATTGTAAAAATCTTTCTAATTTGTATTTATTCGTTGTACAATAGAGAGTATTCTATTATATCATACCTGCGTTATCTTTGTATTTGCCAATCTTATGCAAATGTTATTTAGCAGCTACTTTTTTTATAAAGCTACTTTTTTTATAAAGCTACTTTTTTTATAAAGCTACTTTTTTTATAAGGCTACTTTTTTTTATAAAGCTACTTTTTTATAAAGCTACTTTTTTTATAAAGCTACTTTTTTATAAAGCTACTTTTTTTTATAAAGCTACTTTTTTATAAAGCTACTTTTTTTATAAAGCTACTTTTTTATAAAGCTACTTTTTTAATAAGCTACTTTTTTATAAAGCTACTTTTTTTATAAGGCTACTTTTTTTTATAAAGCTACTTTTTTATAAAGCTACTTTTTTTATAAAGCTACTTTTTTATAAAGCTACTTTTTTTTATAAAGCTACTTTTTTATAAAGCTACTTTTTTTTATAAAGCTACTTTTTTATAAAGCTACTTTTTTTTATAAAGCTACTTTTTTATAAAGCTACTTTTTTTTATAAAGCTACTTTTTTATAAAGCTACTTTTTTTATAAAGCTACTTTTTTATAAAGCTACTTTTTTAATAAGCTACTTTTTTATAAAGCTACTTTTTTTATAAGGCTACTTTTTTTTATAAAGCTACTTTTTTATAAAGCTACTTTTTTTATAAAGCTACTTTTTTATAAAGCTACTTTTTTAATAAGCTACTTTTTTATAAAGCTACTTTTTTTATAAGGCTACTTTTTTTTATAAAGCTACTTTTTTATAAAGCTACTTTTTTTATAAAGCTACTTTTTTATAAAGCTACTTTTTTAATAAGCTACTTTTTTATAAAGCTACTTTTTTAGCACAGTAGGTTTTTATCGCTGCAATTTATTCTGATACGTTTAGATTACAGGTCTAAAGGCATTTAATTTTGTTTATTATGAACGCAGCGGTGTTTAGTGAATGGAAAAAGACAGAGTGTGTGAGCGAGAGAGATGGAAGAAATGTTGAGAGTAAGACGAACAGACGCCAGCACATCAGGCCATATGAAACTGAAATTTTCCCAATTGAATGTAAACCTTATTATTTTGTAATATAGTTGATAATCTATCAAAAATAATTACAGATTGTTTTAGCTTGCTGTGCTGGCCTCTGTACCTATAAGATGTAAGATGTTGTTCCTTTCTTTTAAGAAACCGATACTAAAATAATATGTAATAATATGTTGGGACATTTTCACACACGGCCATCTGACCCCAAACTAGGGAGACCCTGTACTATGGGTTTCAGACAGCTGATATACATACACAAATACATTTTTTTAAAATACATATTTATATAGATAACAAGGCAAACACAAGTGCTCATCACACAAATGTTTACCCTGGGCGGGAATCGAACCCGCAACACGCTGCGCAGCAGTCGATCGCTCAGCCACTGCGCCAACCGTGTCGTCAAAAAATGATCACTAGCCTTTATTTTGGTCTTCCATCATACGTGAATTTAGAAAACAAGTATTCTGATAAACTATTTTCCACAGGATCGATTAACCGACATGTGTATGTTAGTCGAGACCGCTCGTCTCGCGACGTACCGTGCGGCAGTTGACGTTAGCACAAAGAACAGCGCGATGGCCAAGTACTTGGCGGGACGGAACGCGACCGCCGTCGCAGACCACTGCGTTCAGATCCTCGGCGGGCGCGGTCTGTCTCCTAAATACGACGCTGAGAGACATTATAGGTAAACTATATATTTTTTTTAAGTACAGACTGCAGCACAGCAAGTCATACCAAACTGGCAAATTTTCCCAATTGAATATGAACCTTATCCTTTTGCAATAAAATTGAAAATCTATCAAAGAAATTTGACAGGTTCTTGTAGCTTGATGTGCTGGCTTCTTATATGCCATTGTTTTCAGAGATATACCTACATTTCGCTATTTTAGCCCTATTACTTACCAGTGGCGTACTTAGGGGTTGAAGTTTGGGCAACCCCGACAGGTTTAAGAATAAAAACCGGATCAGTTTCTACAAAATTCATCGTAGCGCAAAATTATACACATAATTATATTATTACTTGCTGACCCGAGAGCCGTTGTCCTGTCAATTGATTTTTTAATTTTCTTACCGTGTAAACCTTCCCTGGACTTCCACAAATATTTCAAGACCATAATTAGCGAAATCGGTCCAGCCGTTCTCGAGTTTTAGTAAGAAACGAACAACGATTCATTTTGACCCTACCTACCTACCTACCCCACCTACCTACCCTACCTACCCTACCTACCCTACCTACCCTACCTACCCTACCTACCCTACCTACCCTACCTACCCTACCCTACCGTCCCTACCCTACCTACCCTTCAGAATATCAGAATTCTGATGTCTAATAGCACTAAAGAAGTTATTTAAATCATCGTAACGTGACGGTTTTAGATGCGTTCTTATCAAGGGCGTCGCCTAGGGGACGGTTGCCCCCCCCCCCCCCCCCCCCCCTAGAGATTCCAATGCTTTATGTACCTTTGACTGTATTTCCTTTCCTAACCTCCATATATCAAATGCCCCCCCCCCCTAGCGACGCTCTTGGTCCTTATCATTTAAAAAAATATATATGATAATGACTAATCTACACTCCACACAGAGACGCAAGAGGTACACAGATCTACGGTGGCGTGACGGACATACAGAAACGACTCGTGGGCCACTATCTGCTGAAGGAACATGACGCCCTCTGATGCGATGCCGGTAAACTTATTCTAATCTAGTCTAGCTATACATAAGATCCAACTTACATCGATATGTTTGCATATTGGAAGACGATGAAAGACTAGTCTATGCAGTTCTAATTTTATCGCTCATTATAAACGCACGGCTTTGACACAGCAAATTTGCCATTCAAATTAGAGCTTTAAACCGTGTGCGTTAAAATATTTTTCTTTCATGACAAGATAAAAAAACTGCCGGCAGGCGCGCACTTTTTGCATTCGGTAAATTTCTCGATGTCTCGATGTTCGAAGAAATCTATAAATTGACTGACCATAAACTTTTGACAGTTGCAACTCAACGTCAAATATGATAATATCTATGGTTTAAACAATTAAGCTCCAGTTTGAAGATACAAACATACAGTACAGAGCTTTCCTTTCAGCCTAAGTAAAAGGGCTCGTCACTGGAATAAAAATATTAATTAAATACTAGATATTTTCGTTCTGAACGAATTATCGACTCAAAGGCCCAATATTAAATATCTTTTACACTCATTTATTTATTCTTTATTTTAATATCGCAACCCATATTTGTCTTCGTTAATTTTTTACATCAATAAGTAAAAAAAAAGTTAATGCTATTATATTACTAAGCTTAAACGTACTGCATAATATTAAAACATAATATTTTACAAAAGTGTTCCTTTAAAAATCAGAATGTTTATCTTCATCATCATCATCATCATCATTTCAGCCGAAAGACGTCCACTGCTGGGCATAGGCCTCCCACAAGTGTCGCCACATTGACCGGTGTATCTTATGTAGAATTAAAATTAATTTTGCTGTTCAATCAAAAGTTAGTAATCTTCTCGTACATAAGTAATAAACTGTTATGTATATATATATTTATGTGTTAAGGAGGCAACTGTAAGAGGAAATATGATGTATTTATTGACAGCTTATGCGCAAACATCGACGTTCTGATTCTGTCTCGCTTTCAGGTTCAATGAAGTGAAAGAAAGACTTAAGAATGTCTTAAAGCTAAGTGGCATTTGAGCTATTATTTATGAATTGATAATAAACCTGAAAATCATCGTAGATAAAGTTGAAAATTGTGTACAATAGTTCCACGTGGCATTTATTATTATTTATTTATTTATGAAGTATGGAAGACTTACAGCTAAACAAAACAGAATAAAAATGGTAAGTGTAACAGACAGCCAATTACAAGTCTTCACTTATAAAAAACAGACTGGCAAAGATGGTGTGAACAACACAGTACTGCCCACACAAAAAATAAATAAACAGGATAACATCAAAGCTTAAACATACTATACGCAATTTTAAACTCTATTTCTGTTTTTCTAATATATTTTTTATGAATACTGCTCTCTCTCTCTCTCGACCATTCGACTGACCGTAACACGCTACTTAATAAATGCCGTGCGAAATTAGATCTGCAATTTTCAACTCTATTTCTAATCAATGAAAACTGGTTATTGCTGCTCTCTTTGTTTGCGCTGACCCTTACAATTCTATAGATAGACGTGTAAGCGTATTTGGAACAATCATTTAAATACTCTCTTTTAAATATCCGAAATGAGCTTACTAGTTAAAGTGGACTATAGAAAAACCAATAATTAAACTGGAAAAGCTCCAAATTATTCCAACAGACCAAAGCCAAATTATTTTAAAACTCACTTTAACACGCGTCGGATGCCGTGAAAATATTTTATTATCTTAAACGATTTGATTCTTGAGTAATTTTTGATGTCTTTATAACTCTTACAGTTGTCGCCACTTATTAATAGTTTTAAGGGCATCGCATTTATATCATTGTCTAAGAAAATATTTGTTTGTAGTTACTTTTAAATAGGACATTCCATTTTTTTACGATATTGGGTTCTAAAAATTATAAAAAGAAATACCTAGGTGTTGAGTTTTTTTTGTTTGATGAAATGGCTACAAAATTGCTAGAATTGTACTTACTTTCAGTATATTACAAAGTACTCTGTGGTACTTACTTATCTTTATCAAAATGTTGTTTGCGTACAGATAAATCTCGATTAAGGACTTTTTTGTCTTAAATTCTTTTGTCTCGATGGCAATAGCAAGTAACTGATTCAGCATAATGGCATCTAACTAATAAAATATTATTTTACAAATACCTACCTATAGGTATTATAATGTACTTATTGTTGTTAATAAATTATAAGTACTACTAAGTTATAGGGGCCACAATTTGATAATAATATTTATAATATATTCTATGGCTTACGAAACTAAGTTTAAAATGTCAAAACGCAAGTCTTCCTAAATATCTACCTAATAAAAATGTTCAATACCTACATTTTTTTCGAATTTTGTTGTTACTTATATTTTAATAAAAATATATTTTTGTAGATATACCTATGTTTTTAATTTATTTATGTATGTAAGTAATATAATTTGAGAATATTATAATTTATGACTACGTGTATATTTTTAATATTCAATTCACATTTATCATAAACACCTAAACCACTAACATAGTAATGGTAATAAATTAAAAAATAATGGTTGATCACGCATCGGACCAAAATTTTACATAGTAATCATTTTTTGGTCCTTGGAGCCAAAGTGTGTCACGGGCTGTTGCAAAAAGGAAATTTCTAAGATCTCCTTGGATGTTTTGTTTTTTAATTTTTTTTATTAATAATCTCAAATTCTCGCAAATATCCCTTATAATAATACAAAAAAAAATATGCATAATTTTATAACAGTTGCCTACTGGATCGGCCTCATACTTTTGTAGTCTCATAAAATCGGCGAGGCGAATTTGCACATAAAAATGCATCATTTAATCGCCGTTACCCCACTTACACACCGTCCAAATATCGTTGGGCAGCATTTCCTTGGCTGACCTAGTTTTTCCCAAATGTTTTTGAATCTCTTCGGGCTGGTATTTCATTAACCTCATTTGTTATTTGACTGTAGTATTTAAATTTACAAGTAGCTGATTATAAAATAAATTGTATGACTAGCTCTTGATTGAGACACAGACAATATTTTTTGTATTATTTATTAAATTGTGCTCGCTACGGGAGCCAAAGCCTATTTGAGTTCCAATATAAAAACAACAACCGCTTATTTTCAACAGACTTCAAAAAGAAGGAGATATTTTACATAGACGTTTAAATTTCTTCAATCTTTGAGTATGTATACTTTCAATCTCTGTTTTGACTGTGTTGCCGTTTCTTAATGGATTTGGATGATAAGGAGATACTCTAAAGTGAAAACTAAAAAACTTTTTAACAAAAAAGACAACCACCTTCAAAATCTAAAAAGTGATAAATAAGGAGCTGTACGGTTTGATGTTTTGTATTGCTACCGACTTCCGAAACTAAAGTCATGTGTGTTCTGTGCTAAAGTTATTTATCACTTTTTAGATTTTGAAGGCGGTTGTCTTTTTGTTAAAAAGCTTTTTTGTATTTGAATTCCTTCTGGAATTCATCTGAGTATTTCGATAAGACTTAAAAATATTTTCGGCCAGACTTAGGTACTTGCCTCGCTCAGATTGCATTGGCATACAATACAACCTTCACAGTGCCTAGAGACCTACCTAGTAATAAGTTAAAATCCATGTGAATTTCTAAAAGATAGAACACTGTTTTTCAGTTACTGACAAAAATAATGTTTTGTCTAGTTTTATGTTCCTTATACCAGTCTAATTTCTAAAACAGATCAAGCCATCCTGCTCGCTAATGGTGTCACATTATATCACAATCTTTCCTTGGTCGCAAGTCATTGTGGTCAATGTATCTCACATTACGGCAACCTACGACGTCTCGTATTATTCTATCATAATACACTTACCTACGGATAGTTACTGGCTATCAAGTAGTTACCGTGCGACACCCGTTCGTTACGTGCCTCTCAATAATGTTTGTTTTAGTTCAGTTAGCATTGATTTACTTGTCTAACAATTTATTTTTTAATGAGTGAAGTATGTGATAGGATAGTTTGAAAAAGACAACAGAGGTAACGAGGAAACAATATGCAATGCAAGAAATACTTTCAAAATTCATGAAGCAAAAGCCACCGTCAGCTGTCGTCATTTCGGTCCATTACCCCTGCTTCAGTGAACATAAATAAACACAAGCAAGATGCTACTTTTCTGATCTACCAACCAGATCATCTGTTTCTCTAATTACAGCGCGTTATCGACTACGTACCCAGACCGAGACATCATTGTTTAAAGTTTGAACGTGTAACAAATTCCTTTCCTCAAAGGACCGGTGGCTTTCATACTGTAGGACCATGAATCACATAGAGTTCGTATTAATCTCCTATTATCTTAGTGTGCGTCATTTTCAGCAATGTACACACACAGCGGCGATGCCGATAAGACAACGATAGGGAAACTTATCATTCCACCGCGATTACGAGTCGAACGCAGATGGGCTTGTGTCATCATTTTTTAAAAAGTAAAAATGCGCGCCCTTAGTTTTTTGACGTTTCTTTTTTTTATATTCAAAAATGGAAGTGGTCAAGACGTTTACGAAGAAGTTTTTAACGAAGAGGTGTTAAAACTAATTAAGTTGTGTGATGTTTGTACGTGCAGTGAAATCCCCGATATCGATGGGACTCATATAGTGTTGTACGTTCAGTGTTCAGAGTTTGATAGGATAGAAAATGTTGCCGACTTGGACAAGATCGCATGGCCTTTGAATCCGAACGGATTGAAGATATCGGCCACTTTCGACGGATTGGGATTGTCTACATTGGGCAAGTAAGTAACCGTTATATTTATGTGTAAAATATATGGTCCAACGAGCTTCATTAAAACCGTTAATCTTCTCCCAAATTCAGTTAATCCGGAATGCTTCTAGCAGCATTGAATGTGGGCGTAATCGTTCTACAACGTTAGGTCAATGTTCCAAATAGCGCAGCGGTAATTTCTTAGACCAAGTCGTGAGTTCAAATCAGGAATGTAGATATAAATCTATATGGTTCTTCACCTGATAGGAACACCTACTTTATACCTATTTGGAATAGTTTCAAGTGTACGTAACCACAAACTTGATAATTTTCAGATAATATTTCACAACAGGTATATTAGATGCAACATAATATCGTCTCAACATAGAGTAGTATTGACTTTGTAAAAATGATCCACCAACGGGTAGTCGTGCCGGCCCTATTCTGATAAAATCTCCCGCTGAATTAGGTCAAGTGAGCCCTAGGTGAGATGACATCCCACCAAGATTAGGGATTGACAGCATCTCACTTCACGAGCCCCATTTCACCGAGAGTAATTCTTACAGAATAACACTATTGGTCTCTCAGACAGTCGTGACCCTGACTATGCATTATTTTGTTTTCACCTTGACAGCTTATCACTAGGTACTACAACTATAATAAAACTACGCTAGGTATCTACATTATTAAAGGGCATTGAAATTTTGTTTACATGCTCAGTATCTTAATCTCTGTTTGCTTGAGCTCTTTTAGGGAAAATCATATCAAGTAAGTACTTGATGGTAGACGAGGATACTAGTCAAAGTAGAAATGTAATTAGTTGTGTTATATTGGATGACTAAACTCATTATGAATACATTAAATTATAATTAAGGCAGGTTGCATCAACTATACTTTACTGACGTGTAATAGTCAAAAATGGGAAACTATCGTCAAACCAAAAATTGGGTTGTTTCACAAAATGGTACGTCAAAAAGTTACTATTACCATACCCGACCAGTAAACATAATTTTGTGTTGTCAAATTTTCAAATTCAAATTCTTTATTGCGAACTATACCCTGTTTACAATAAGATTAGACATAAACACAAACCTTTTTTACAGTCCCTTCAACCGATTTTGACTTCTATTCCGTAGGCTTAAGGATGACATTAGAGGCAAAAAAGTGGTTACAATAACAACTGTTTACTGCAGTTGCAATTTGTCATGCTACCAACGCAATGTAAGTTAAAATCGGTTGAACGGACTGTAAAAAAGGTTTTTGTCTTATTGTGAACAGGGTATAAGTGTATACAAACAGCTACGTCAAACATCAAAATATTATGGAATCTCTTTTTGAATAACTTTGACTGACGGATTTTTATGTCATGAAACAACCCGTTATATTTAACGAACGTTAAACATCTCACGTCATAGTAACTTTTAACCGTCCGTATGTAACGTTAACCGACTGTTTGAAACAACCCGCCCTTAGTAAAGCGGGTTTCCTCACTATATGATCTACATTCTGCAGTCATCATTACCTACCTAGCCTTTTCCCAACTATATTGGGGTCGGCTTCCAGTCTTACCGGATGCAGCTGAATACCAGTGTTTTACATGGAGCTACTGCATGTCTCACCTCCACAACTCAGTTACTGGGTAACACGATACCCATTGGTAAGGTTGTCAGACTTTCTAGCTTCTGACTACCCATAACGACTGTCAAAGATCTACGAATGACAGCCGGGACTAACGGTTTACGTGCTTTCCGAGGCACGGAGGGGTCTCGGTATGAAATGGATGGTCACCCATCCGCGGAACGACCGCGGCAAGCTCAACTTAACCATAACCGGTCCATCGATCGGCTTTTACTTAGCCATATGAGCTTTTCTGCAGTGCTATTCTGTGAAAATGTCCCTCAGTAAATTGTTAACCCATACTATGAATTGACAACTCACCTCAAGATCACAGTCATACAAGGTGGGGATGACGATACGACAAAAAATTGAAATACTGGTAATACTAGTTCATAAGAATATTTTGATACTATCAAATAAATCCTAGCACCGAAATTAAAAAAAAAGTTTCATACGTACTAAAGAGCATATAAATGTAACCAAAATAGAACACCATTTGAAATTTGGTTTACTAACTTGTAAGAAGAGCGGCAACTTGTGGCGCCATAATTTAATATTATTAATACCTATGCAATAAAAACAATTACACCAAATTACCAAATACTGCCATGATCCTTTTTTGTGCTATTGCCATCGCCACCCTGTATATTCACCGAGGGAGATTTTACAGATTAGCTGTGCTGTTATATGCTCTCGCTGTGGACCCTATCTAAAAAAAAGAACCAACTCGCCGATTTCCACCACTCGCGCGGAACCTAGCAACTAAAACACAATACAATGTCCCAATGAGAAAACACACCTTGATTAAGCCTTATAATAAAATAATCAATTTCACTGTAAACTCTCGCAAACAATAAACATAATAATTTGTTATCGCCCATTTAATAAGTAGATTAGATTACAAGGAAAAGGCAAGGGAACCGCCTTTAGGAAAATGCACGACTTGACGGAAAACGAAATTATACACTTGAAATACTAAACCGGTTCTATTGAAATACTCTGAATCAAATCAAATATAGATTATTCTGATCATTACATCGTCAATTTCTTGTTAATGACAATTTTATCGATAGTCAGTTATGTGCAATACGATAGTCAGAACTCTGTGTGTTTTTCTTTGTCTTTTGTTGTGATATATTTTATTGGAGCTGACCAATTTCAGTATTTGATACTTTGAATTTCTGGTCATAAGTACGGAGTATACAACGTTATTCCGCCATTAGTACATTACATTGAGTAAATCTGTTAAGTTTGAAGATTATTATTAATTTATTTTTGTTTTACGCTAAAATTCAGTATTGGTTACTGTGGTCTAGGTTTTTACTTAGGTGACACTGCACTGAGGCAGCGAGGAGCGAAATGAAGGAAAATTAACCAAATGGGTCACCTTTTAACTGTAGAATGGAGCGGAGTCATTGAGATATTGGTACCCTATTTGTCACTGAGTTGAGATATTGGTACCCTATTTGTTAACCTTTGCTTCGCTCCTCTCCGTGTCGGTGGAGTGTCACCCTAATTCGTGGTCCTAAGAATACGTATTTACTTGGTCCTTTTACCTTGTACCTCTTGGTCCTTTTACCTTGTACCTATCCGCGTATCGTATATCCACTTTAGAAATTTTATTACATTCTACAAATAACATTTCTTCAATAATTGATTATCCTGTGGAGCCTTGTTTAAGTGTAGGTACTTATTACCCGACTTTGGCGAAACCCAAAAGGAGGGTAATGTTTTTATATCTATTAAAATGTCAAAAACAAATTCAATTTCTAAACCTGCCATTTGTTGGCAAGGCCGGTCAAGACCGTTAGTATTAATTACTGTTGTCATTTATTTAATCTGTTATTACTAAGCATTAAGAGACGAAGCCTAACAATAAAGGGCAGGGCATTTACTGTCGCCTGATAAAGGTCAAGTTTATTATTAAATTCCCTCAAAAGTAAAAACCAGAACCCATATAAGATTACTTTTTGTCTGTCTGCCTCAGAAGGTCTTTTGAGTCATCGTTCGTCTTTATAATAATGTTTTGACTAGCTTCTACCCGCGACTTCGTCTGCAAAGACTTCAGAACTAAGCCGTCCTTAATTATCCCACGGGAACACGATAACGGGATCCTAAGTACGTGTTAAGTGAGATCAAAATCTCTCATCGACATCATCATGATTCAGCCGCCCACTGCTGAACGTAAGCCTCCCCAGAGATTGCCATTTAACCAAAATCAAAATTAACCTTTTAACCGCCCCACTTTTGTCGTGCTTTTGTCGTGCCTCCAGCGCCCGGCACAGTGAATAATATTAGTAATTCATCTAACTTCGGACCTTATTTTTAGGACTTCTAATGAAGAGACTAAAGTGTATCAAATTCTAAATGATTAGGTACTTAATTAACTATTTACCTAATATAAATATCTTCTTGATGGAATACAGCGTAATTAAATAAAAAAAACAGACTTAACGAGCTGTGGTATTTGGTCGTAAATATACGACACTGGCATAATGGACACAAAAATATTTGTCGGATTAATCCGACGTGAGCGGTTAAAGGGTTTAATTAATTCACAGATATCAATATTTATAGAATTATGTAACAAATGTCAACTAATTCTGTTGAGCTGTTTAGGCTTGCTAGAGTAAAAAAGATCGAACCCATTTTCGCGTTTATATAAGTAGTAGGATTATTTAATTATAAATGAATGAGGATGGTCTATCAATTTTCCATATTAAAATCGTCTTTACGTAGGTACACTTTTTAGCTAGTTATTTTATTAGTTAACCTTGAAATTAGTAAGAAGGTACGTTAAAATAATGTTGATAGTGTCAGCCCTTATTATGTACCTAAGTTACGCCGCGACACGACGTTGTTATCAGATACCATACAATTATCAGTGAAAGCTTAAAATAGAACCTCTTACGTATCTTCATTGAGATTTAATTATCTTTAACGATATCCGGGCTCCTATCTTAGAGAAGATACGAAAATTAAAAAAATTGTTTGATAGGCTAGAATATAGAATGTTATGATGACCCTGTGGCACCAACCTCTCATGTACGAGGTTATGGTTTCGCACCTACCCTATTATTGTCCCACTGCAGGGCAAAGCCATCTTCATCTTGTTAAAGGCGGATTGGCGATTTCAGCCTTATATTCATTTTAAATCCACGTTGCCCCACGATGTTTTGCTTTTCCAAAGTCAGTGGTGTCCAAGATGAACTTCCCCTATAGGCCATCAGCTGGCGACACTTGTCACATGGGTATCGGCGTGAGAGACGGGCGGGCGCCTTATAAGCACTGTTGGCCATCACGACATAGTTACTATGGAAGGTAATTATTCTGTCTACTATAGTCTCAAGATTCGCCGGCTGTCACATCAATCAAGTACAAAACCGTGTCACCTGCGAGTGCGTTTGTTTTGCGAATCATCGGAGGCGGGAAATGGCCGACTTGTCGTATCAGAGTTTAGGCGCCCACCTACTTCTGTCTACCTAGTTAGCTTGATATTAAATATATTGTTACTAGCTGACCCGGCAAGCGTTGTTTTGCCATATAAATCCAAAAAATAAATAATCCTACGGCCTATTCTCAGACCTACCAAATATATATAAAAATGTCATGAAAATCGGTCAAGATTTAGCAGTTTCGGAGGAGGTCCATAACAAACACTATGACACGAGATTTTTATATTTAGCTCGTACTATCTCACTGCAGGGCAAAGGCCTAAGGACATTTTGCTATGACTTGCAAATTCTTGCCTGAAAATAAACGCGGTTTAAAATATTAATTTGTGTACTGTTTGCGCGTTGCGTTGGAATGATTATTGAGTATCCTGTGCCCACGACTTCGTCCATGTGGCAGTCATCATCATCATAATGTCAACCTTTAGACACCCACTGCTGGGCATAGGACCCCCCAAGGAGGGGGTTCAGCTGTAATCGCCATGCTTGGCTGATGCATGTTGGCGATCGCAGTAGGTGTTACAGTACTCAGAAAGTCGCCATCCTCGGGTCAATATCCCTCTGTCGCCTTCTATGACACCCACGGGTAGAAATGGGGTGATGATATTCGCGGCCGGCACCACACGGCAACATGTGGCAGGCAAGTCTACCATAAAACAGCAAAAACGGGAACAGCATACTCAAATTTTCGATTCCTGGTTTCCGGGTCCCGAATCAGCAAGTTTTTGTTGAGGTGGGTTGCGGACGTTGCGTTGCGGTCCAGTAAATTTTGGGAGCCACTGTCACAAAACATTTGCTAAGGCACGCAGCGTTAGTGTGATTTCTATCAGCGTAAGATTTTTTGTAATCGGATCGGTACGTATCTAGGGATCACCTATTCCATGGAGCAAACAAACAAACAAATTTCATGGAGCATAAAAATCCAAAGGCGGAATTTTGATGCCAAGGTATTCTCTACCAGTCAACCAAGAAATAAAGAACAAACAAAGAAAGACCTTGATAAAAAGAAGAAACAAAAAAAAGAGGAAAGGAAAGTAAAGAAAGGAGGGAACTTATAGTGTAACTTGCGATTTTCTCTATAAATCAAATACAAAACTGCGATGCTAAGTAATTCAGTCGATACGATTTTTAGGAGTCCACATTCTCCATGACGTAGAAGCTCCGAAAGTATCGTTTCAATAGGGTATTTTACCAAAAAAAATCTAATTAACTAGTCCGTCAGATAGATTTCCAAAAAATATTGCACACGTGTTTTTTATTTTTTCACGTAAACAAAAAATGAAGACGATACAGTGCGTCGAAAACTCGTGTGACATCACTATGTCAGTACACTTTTACAGGCGAAGTGACGTCACAAACCCCCACTCATGATCTTTGATGCGTTTTATTTTCGTTAGTTTTTACTGATTTGATAAAACAAAAAACATGTATCCAATATTTTTCGATAAGCTAACTGACGGACTAATTAGATTTTTTTGGTAAAATACCCTATTATTTCGTTTTCAAACAAATCGTTGAACTTTAAATTACCTAGGCATATAGATTTGTTTAAACAATTATGGTAAATTCCAAATACTTTCAACAAAAGTTGTTTATTTTTCATATTTGTGGTTTTCCGCTCTTAACTCCCATTCAAATAAGAATGAGATAAAAATACTAATTATGTAATCAATTGTGTAACTATACGCAATACTTACGCATGAAAACAAGTACCTATTTAACTATAGGTAGCTATAGTACGACCGCTTAACTGAGACCGTTCCTGGAGGGAGCTCTCGCATCACATCACCTCACCTCTAACGCACCGCGCAGCTACCTGAGGAACGGTCTCAATTAAGCTGACAAGCTGACGGGCTCTATGTAATATGTATCCTATGGACTAGTCTATTGTGTAAAAATCTTCATCGAATGAATTTAGGTGATGTGAGTTCGAGGTAAGCTGCCATCCTCCTGACTGAAGCTAAGGATTGACAGCTCCAGTATGCCCAAATTCACTGACGATTTTATTATAGAATAGTACTGCAGATAGCTTTGTCCAGTTTACTGTTTCAGCCCATTAGGTACTTGCGATCAAGATGAAACCTTGCAGACGAATCAGTCGTAATCTTGTACCTGTCATGGTTATGATTGAAATTGATGGTAAAGGCTCCTAGTTGCTCCTAGCCCTAGTGTTCAAGTCCGGATAAATATCTTTATTGTTTTAAACTAACTTTAAGAGGTCCTAAAAGTTTTCCGACATAGAGATAGGAAAAACTTTGTTTAAAGATGTTCAGTTAATCTCTGATCACTGAAACGCCGGATTAATTGAATAACCTTGTGGAGTTGTTGCTCTGATTAGGATTTATGTAGTTTGTTTAACAACTTCCAATAATTACCTACAGTTTTGTATTCTCTATTTTTCAGGTTGCCGCCAAATTCACAGGTGGAAACTCTGAGGTTCATAAATAACGCCATAAAAGCGTACTGGCCCGATCCCTTTAGCGACGTTCCAAATTTGAAAATCTTGTCTTTTTCACATAACGAACTGACCGAAATCACACCTGACCTATTTACGAACATCGAAGGTTTGGAAGATTTAGACCTCTCACATAATAGGCTAACGGATTTTAATCCTTTAGATTTCAAACATCTACGTCACATAAAAAAGTTAAGTTTACAAAGCAATAATTTGAAGAAGATTCCGCTGGATGCGCTGCAGCCTATGGTAGCGCTTGAAGACCTGGATGTGTGCAAGAATGGCATATTCGACTTGTTACTTCAAAGAAGTGATGTGGAGAATCTGGCGCGATTGAAGCGGCTGAATTTGAATGACAATAGAATCAGATCTATTTCGAAGGATTCGTTCCCTCCTAACAACAGCCTGTAAGTATTGTTAAAGTTATTAAATAAATAAAACTGTCATCATTATCACTTCAGTTTCAATTGTTAGTTTTGAGCGTGTTTTAGATTCAAAGTTCATTAAACAATTAAGGCTTGGACTCCACTGAAGCGTAGAGGAGAGATGTTTCGTAAACAACCAATGGGATACTATATTGCGTTGAAGCTAAGCGGTGAGATGTGAAAATAACGCAAGCCGATTGATTGTACGAGGCATCTCCTCTCCTATTCACTTTGGTGAAGTCCGGGCCTTAGAGGCACTTTTGAATTGTCAAAGAGTCGGTCACTTGGTCAGAAAGATGAATCTAATTGCTTGTTACAAAAAGTAGGTAGCTCTCTATGGAGAATTGGAGAAGAACGGGCTTTACGGAAACTTATTTTCAATTAAGTTTTTAAAAAGTCTTGGTTACAATATTCTTGTTGCTTCTATATTTAAAAGCAATGTAGATAAAGAACAATATAAAACAATACACAAAATAAAAAGAAATACGCCATATCAGTTATGAGATGACTAATCTCATCAGACAGAACTCGCTCACGAACATGACGCATAACTGCATTTAAAATGTCAATATTATTCTAGCTAGACCTTCTTCTCAATAGGTCCGCCCACAAAACAAAATCCCCCATTTGGCTACGTTGTGTTTGTAGCGGTCTACTTTGATCTATTGAGCGCTTCCTATACAGGCTAACTTTTAATCCATTGGTAATATTTCAGGCCGTGAAAGGACTCATGAAAATGAGCAACTTTCACTACGGAACCAACTCTGAAATATGAAAAAGAAATCATTGCAACACGATAAAAATTTAAGTATAGAACAACTGCTTTTTTTTCAGAGTCCCATTGTGGAAGTTGCTCGGGGTTGGATCTAGTATCTGGAAACAGGGGTTGGGGGGTAAAAAGTGTTGAATTTGGTAGGGGTTGGATCTCCGATTATAACACTACCACTCTCATGAAAGGAAACTGCGTAGTTTTCGAGAAATTAATAAAATAAGTTACCTACTAACCTCAAATCACATCATACCACGTAAAAAGCGGAAACGGAACGTTAAAGTGGGTGATTGACAACCAAATCTGTCAAAATATATTGTTTGTGTTGTAAAATATAATATGATCCCCCCCTTTCCCCCCCCCCCCACTACCCCCCACTCCTAATTCCTGTTTCCAGATACTAGATTCTAACCGTTGCTCATTTTCACCAGTTCTTTCACCGCCTGAAATATTACTAATGAATTAAAAGTCAGCCTGTATAATGCCACATTACATTGTAACGTTGTTTTAGAATATGTTTGGTTAAAAAAAAATGTAACTAACGTGTTTTATCTCTTTTCAATTGTATAAAACAAATGTAAAACCATAGAACTTTGTCAAGAGTGTGACCGTTATCGATGTCCACAGATAACACAAATAGGTCTAACTAAATAAACATAGGTAGCTGCCTACTTAGGTGGTTCCATGTAATTATGTGTCTTATCTGATTTATACACTGTGTAGCTTGCGTGATAATCTGAAAAAGAATAAACACATGTGTAGATATTAGCAATGAAATAGTAGATTCTATGTAGCTCAATCGATGTTGTTGATCTGCGACTCTGTCCCTTTGTTTTGCTCCTATAATCCTGCCAAAGTGAACCAACCCATTGTGGGCTAGCTCGTTTCGGCACGAACCTTATCAGATTCAACCTTAGCGCCGCCCCTGGGCAATGTATTAAATCGGAAGTTTATTTTAACACATTCCGGCGCGGTCCTTTATTAGGGAAAGACAGTAGAATTTTTCATACATCATAATACTGTCACAACCGTACCAACAATATCACAAAAAATCAAATAGTTTACCTAGGGAGGTACAACCGTATCCCTATGTAGGCGTATTGGAGGTAGACGGCTACAACCGTATCCGTATGTAGGAAAACTCTAACCGTCGCTCGCGTGACACTGACTTCTCAGCAGTATGACGTTTCATAGTAACCAATACGGCTGTAGCCGTACTAGCATTATGGATAAAATCTGTTTATGTGGGGGCACGTAAACCACTTGTTTTTGACAGTAAATCACCGTGATCTCAGCCTTATTGCTTTGAGCGTAAAGTCTATACAGTAAGCAAATAAATTTTACAGTGCGGTAGCCGTGGATGACGTAAAGAAATTAACTAATAATACGGCTGTCGCCGTACTGTCATTTTCCGAAGGTTCAAAATACGGTTACAGCCGTTACCGCGCCGGAATGTGTGAAATTATAATTTTATTGAAAAATTAAAACAAATTATTTATAAATGTTTTAAATTTATGAATAATGTTAGAAGAAGATATTATTATTATTATTATTATTACCTACTAATATTTTTTTAAGATAAAAAATCATTTTCGATAACGCGTAAAAAAAAAATTTCTCACTACAGTCTTTTGCCGCCCTGGGCGCCCCGAGTGCCTTTAGTGTAAATCCAAGCTGGATCCTTATTTTGTTATTTTACGCTTGCACAGTTATTTGCGCCTGCTATATTAGCTTTACTATCATTGGTTGACTGGTAGAGAATAAGGCACGTTTTGTTCAAACTAATACAATATGACAAATGTGTTACAGACATGCAGCAAACACAGTTCAATGTAGGTACCTACACTTAATAAAATGTACATAGAAAACCTACATTTAAAATCAATATCCAAAATAGGAGGAATTCTTCGGAAAATGGGAAAAGTAGAAAAACAGAACTAAATCAATTGTATAATATGTCATATTTATCTTTACAGTGAACTATTGGACCTCTCAAACAACATAATAGAAATGGTGGAAGAAGATTCTTTTCTCACATGCACGAATTTAAGGGAATTAAACCTTGCTCAAAACAACATAACGTTTGTTTTCGCACTGCCACCGACGCTGCAGATTGCCATACTGAAGATCAACACTTTGTACCATTGGCCTAAGTTTCCTAGTGGCATTAAGTATATAGATCTATCGTATAACAGATTGTCGGATATATATGATGAGAATACAGTTAATTTTGACAGTTTGGAGGTAAGTTCAGCTTTTAAAAGGTCACTTAATTAAAAGAAGGCTTCAAATACAAAGTTCCTATTGTATTATTGATAGACAAAACTGAATACGTTAGTATTTATTATATTTGTAACAGAATTATATTAAGTGAGGCTGGAAAGTGCAGGCAGCACCGCACGGCAAGGGATTTTGTGTGACGAAACATAATATACCTTAACGTCATGTTGTTATAGTTGGAATTTCAAACACTATTAATAACACATTTTTGAGCTCGTAGCTACCACGATTATTATCATTCAACTTTCAACTATAACTTCATGATTTTAAGGTGTGTTATGCTGTGTTACATAAAAATTTCTTGCCGTGCCGTACCGCCAGCGCTAATTGGTGGTTTTTGTAGTCGTAGATCACTGGGAGAATGGTTTTATTATGACCTGAAGGTCAATCTCGTAATTAAAAACGTTCAAAATTTAGTCGCAATGTCATTACAGTGAAAATCAATGTCATAAAATATAGGTAGATATGAGAAGTTCACACCCGTCATGGGTGGGCATGTGGGTGGGTGTAGAGGTTCCATGACAGATTGAAACTGAGATTACAATGCGAACTTTCCTAAAACCAAACGCTTTTTAGGGTTCCGAACAAAAAAAAACGGAACCCTTATAGGATCACTCGTGCGTCTGTATGTCCGTCTGTCACAGCCAATTTGCTCCGAATCTACCGGTCCAAATTAGGTAAAATTTGGTAGGATGGTGTAATCCTATGACCCAAACACAGATGTGCAAACTAAATAAGTATATTTTAAATAAGGGTCAGATTCGAGGGACCTATTAGGAAATAATAAAAAAAAGTTTTGCAAATTTTACTGTGTCATATATCAAATGAAAGGGCTCGTTATGAGGATCTCAAATATATTTTTGTTATTATTTTAAAATAAATAGTTTTGGTTTTATTCATGAAAAAAGACGAAAATTGACTATTCCCCCCCGCTGATCTCCGAAACTACTGAGCGTAAAATTTTGAAAAAAATACAAAATATAGTTCATTGCTTGTAGATTACAGGAAACCTATAAGAATTCTATCAATTAAAAATAAAGTGGTCAACTAAATATTAACTAATACGTTCACTTACAGAAAATAGTAGTAGATTCAAATTCACATTCAGTAAGAGTACCTATTGTAAAACATACCATAATTGAATAAAAACATTTGATTTTGGCATTGTACGGAACCCTCTCCATGCGAGTTCAACTCGCACTTAGCCGCTTTTATTTTAAAACTTTATGTCCATTCTTGGGAATTAATTCTTAACCCACACTAACGCCCAAAAACTTTCAATTCCAGGTACTAAACATCGGCGGAAACCAAATAAAAGAATTAAACATAGAGAAAAAACTACCAAGCCTTTACATCCTAGACCTATCTTACAACTTAATAACAGAAATACCAAAGACAATAAGCACTTCATTTTTTCCCAATTTAGAAGAACTACACTTTGATGGCAACCCCTTAGAGACGGTTTATTTTAAAAACATAGTTGCTGTAAAGAGTTTGTATATGAATGAGATTAAGGTGTTGACGGTGGTTGATGAGAAAGCGTTCAGCAATGTGGTGGGGAGAATGGCAGATGAGACAGAGAGTGATGTAAATTGTTTCTCTCTCTATCTCTCTAATTGTCCCTCTCTGGGGGAGATTAAGGCGGGAGCTTTTGATGGCACATCTTTGTGCATGGTAAGTAAGAAAATCAACTTTTTTTTAGTTAATTTGACTGGAACTCCGGAATGTTCCTAGACTGTAGATTGATGGGCGAAAATTCACAAGAGGTTAAAGTCAACGCATTTCTTTCCATTAAATCGTATACAGGCAGTTTTGCTTTGTCAAGTGATTTAGTCAGAAAGTTGAAGCTAGTTGCTCGTTCCAAAACGTAGATAGGTCTCTAGAGAAGAACGAGCAAGAAACTCCACGGAAAACCTTTTCATGACATTCAGGTTGGGTGGTGTATGTCAACCTAAGCTTCTAACTTCTTATTGGGCATTGATTCCCAATCCCATGATTCAATAAAAAAAAAGGCGTAAAGTTTAGTCTTATTTCATTTTAAACTTTCCATCAGGTGCGATAGTGGTCAAACGTATGCCTTTCAAGATAAAAAAAAAAAAAATCTGTAACTCGAGGAATTTCTCCTTTATCAAAAATGCGTTAACAAACATAACAATTCACATGACATGTAGGCCACACAAATGTTTATTTTATTCGTAAATCGACCCTGAGAGTCGGATTTTCCATATTTTTAACCGGTCATCTAACATTTTTCAAAATCAACGCTCATCCAATCGTATAAATTTCAGCTAGACATAAGCAAGAACAACCTGACGTTCCTGCAGAAGAACCTGGTGGACTGGTCAGCAGTGAGCGAGGGTGTGAACCTGCAGTTCAACCCCTGGAACTGCAACTGTGACATGCAGTGGATAGTGGACGAGCTGCTCCCCCAGATGTATGCCACCAAACACTCGCGACTGCTGGCTGAGCTCAGGTATTCACACACCACGATTTTTTTTTAAGGCGGATCCACATATGATCATTTTCCCCGACCCGATCGCTGTATCCGTATCGCCAACGCGTAGCGTGATCGTCTATCTGGACGGGTGATGATACACGATCATGATACCCAGTCTTGATACACCGCTCTGGGGGCCAAGTCTGCTATTTTTATAATTTCGTCATTCCAACACGATCCCATTGTCATTTTGCTAAAAGTTTGTAATCTGCTAAATTCATAATGATCCATCATTGACTGCACAATGACGTTCTAATGGTAGGTCACTGATCAAAGGAACTGTCAAAATTTTAGTAGATTACCGCTAAGTCAGTCATTCAGTTGTCATTTTGTACGAGATTACCATTCTATATCATTTCTTTCAATGGCGTGTCAATGGTTGACCATTGGAAAGTCATAATGACGCCATTATACTAGTAGATTACCAAACTTGTCAATATCAACAATTATGAAATCAATGATACACCATTCTGACACTATTGTAATAGCAGACTTGAGGCCCTGGTATACAGCGCGATACGACCCGTTCCATTTCGATTCAGTTTTCGTCCGATCATCAAAGAAGATACGGATACGGCACGGTTTGCCGATATTTTTTCCTGAGGATACGACAGGTACGATACGGAGTGAAATAAAGCCGCCCATAACTAGATACGGCGCTTGATACAGGACGACAAATGATACGGTGATACGGATACAGCGAACGGATCGGACAAATGGGCCTTTAGACGTGAATACGTCTTTAAATTTTCTTTCATCATCATTATCATATCAGCCTATTGCTGTCGTCTGCTGAACATAGGCCTCCCCAAGAGATCGCCAACCCGCTCTTGGACAGACCCCATCCATCTGCTGCCAGCCACATTCTTCAAATCGTCGGTCCATCGAGCCACAGGGCGTCCCTCACTACGTTTGTCCAAACGCGGTCTCCACTCTAAAGCGTGTCTGGTCCATCTACCTTCTGTCCGTCGGTAGACATGGCCAGCCCACTTCCCATGGTGGTGTCAGTGGCTTCCATACTGGGAGGCAATTCAAATAGCTGATGATAATTAAATCAGGGGATACAGTTTGGCGTTGTAGTACAGTCGAACAAGCTAATTGGTTTACAGGCAAAAATATTCATGTTTCTACTACACTCACAATATTTTATTTTGTTCCAATTTCTTATCTCGAGCACGTAGGTATCCCTGGTACCTACATACTAAAGATAAAAAAAAAAATGTTAGTATAGTAGACATTTTTGCCTGTAAACCAATTAGCTTGTTCGACTGTACATATCTATCATCTACATCCAAAATTTAATTACACCACTCGAAAGCTAAAAAATCAAAGAATTCGTTACAATTTTCAATATAGTATTAAAAACCTTTAACCATCGTCGGAATAAAGTTCAAAATACAGTAATTGGCTTCAAAGTTAAAACTTTTATTTGATAAAACTTTTTAAGTAATAATATGTCTTCCAGATGTGGTTCACCCCGAGCATTCGAGGGTCTGCGTCTGGTGCACTGGTACAACTGGACGGAACGCGCCATGTGCAAGGATGGAGGCTCTCGGAGCATGCATGGGAACTATATGGTCAGTATTTACTTCCCATGCGATTTCGACTTGGCACTTTAGTACTATAGTAGGCCAAATTATATTGTCGGTTGGTGCTTAGTGGTTACATAGATTTTTAATCTGTAGTATGATGCGATACCCGACAGGGGCCTTAACTAAAACTATATTTTCAACCGGCTTTAAAAAGAAGGAGGTTCTCAATTCGTCTGTATGTTTTTTTTTTTGTATATATGTCACGCGATTTCTCCGGCAAATGTAAAGCGATTTTGAAAATTCTTTTTTGATGGATAGCGTATGCCTCAAGGGTGGTCCCATATAAATTTTATCGAAATTGATTCAGCACTTTTTGAAAAAATCGACATAAATATACATGGATGATGTTGTAATGTTCTCACCTTGTACTTTCAATTTCTGTTTTTTTGACTGTGTTGCCATTTCTTAATGGATTTGGATGATCAGGAAGTACTAGAAAGCGAAAAATAAAAAAGCTTTTTTACAAAAAAGACAACCGCCTTCAAAAGCCAAAAACTGAAAAATAACATTAAAACACACATGACTTTAGTTTCGGAAGTCGGTGGCAATACAAAACAACAAATAGAACAGCAAAGCCACCGACTATAATTTAAAAAAAGCTTTTTTTAAATTATACTTAAATTATTTAGTATTGTTATTAATTTGTAGGTTATTTGTAGGTAGGCTAGGATTTAAAAAGGGCTTTACTATTATTATGCGATACTCTTTTTCGTTTACTGAGACGCAAATTAAAGGTTTTGCATAAGTGGTATAATTATCTTCTGAACTCGAAAACTCATAAAATACCACTAATCCATACTTCCATACTAATATTATAAATGCGAAAGTAACTCTGTCTGTTACGCTTTCACGATGAAACGGCTGAATCGATTTTGATGAAATTTAGTATGAACATAGCTTTAACCCCAAGGAAGGACATAGGCTACTTTGAATCGGCGACTTATTCCGCGATAACCGACATTCACGCAGACGAAGTCGCGGGCAAAAGCTAGTCTGAAATAAAGAATATCCTAAAAACTAGAAACAAAAATACAAATGATGTTTCATACTGCCTCTTGCGGAAAGAATTTGGCAACAAAACTTTTTGTCTTTTTTTTTGTATTTTTATACAACACTAGCGGGCCTGGTAGACGTTGTCCTGCAACCCGACTATAGCGCCACCTGCCGGGTCCAATTGTGAATCTAAACCATTCTCGAATCCACTTGAACACACACAAACAAATTCAGCAAAATCGATCAGCCGTTTAGGAGTTCACTTTCGTTACGTTACGTTTTTACGTTAGATGTAGGTATAATATTTATGTCAATTCGATTAATGTTATTTAGTAAATTACTTATTTACTGGTTAGTATTTACAGAGTTATGTTGACTGTTCCTCTTACCCCAAAAACCGGGGCAAGAGGAACTATAGCACTAGCCTAACATTTTTTTGCTATAAACATTGAAATTAGCTTCAGAAGTCGTTCAATTATGGTTAACTGACACACGTAGGTATATGTTGGGTTTATCAAAACCACAATAGGACATTACAATTAGTAGCAAAACCTGAACAAAGAATTTGAAAAATAAACTATGTTTCTCTTACCCCACCTGAAATAAAAGTTTGAAAATACTTTCACAGCTCCTGCATGGTCAGGGTTTGACAGTATACAATTCATAGGTTCCGACCTGTAATTTGTCCAGACTTAAACTGTGAAATAATTCCTGTCTCTGTGCCTGAAATTGCTCACATTTCCTCAACAAATAATGTACGCCATCCTACCCCATAAATGCATGGATGAATTTTAATGATTTCTCATTAAAAAAGGAAATTAGTTTAATGGAATATGTCCAATTCTAATTCTGAGTGATATAATATTACGTTTTCTACTTAGGGCGGGTTGTTTCAAACTGGTTTCCTTCTGCGAAAGTGTCATGGCGCAGAAGGAGGCTGCGGAAAGGGAGAGGGAGATCTAAACCTCCCACCCTGCCCGCAGCAGGCGCACCGGGCGTTGGCGGAGGGCGGATAACGCCCTCTTCCGGCCCCCCTAAATGGGTCCTGGGGCGGCAGACTCGGGGTCGTCTGTCGCCCCCCACATACATCAGGACCCGAGGTGGCGGCGCGTAGTGTTCCACGCGCGCCCCTCTAAGACGTCCGGGGGGGAGTCTAACACCTCACTCCCCCCCCTGACCCGAGAAGTGGCCCGCTGCACCGGGCCGGCACCAGCCGGGGGTTGCGGAAGTATCTCCGGTTCCCGCGACCCCCGACGTAGGTGTGAGATGGAACACCGGGGTGGTTTTTAGTCAGTAAGAGTCTGACAGACCCCTCCGCCCGCCCCAGGGCGGAGGACATCCATGAGGATTTTCTACCCCGTACCAAAAAAGAAAAAAAAGGGTTGTTTCAAACAGTTGTTTAACGTTACATATGGACGGTTAAAAAGTTACTATGACGTGAGATGTTTAACGTACGTTAAATGTAAAAGGTTGTTTCATGACATAAAAATCCGTCAGTTAAAGTTATTCAAAAAGAGATTCCATAATATTTTGATGTTTGTAGTAGCTGTTTGACAACAGAAAATTATGTTGACTGGTCGGTTAAGGTAATAGTAACTTTTTGCCGTACGATTTTGTGAAACAACCCATTTTTTTGATTTGACGATAGTTAGCGCCATTTTTGACTATTACCGGTCAGTAATGTATAGTTAAAGCAACCCGCCCTTAGTTTTCTCCATTATATTTTATTAATAATATTATTCAATTATATTATCATATCTAAATTTCTTGTCCTTCTGTAATTTCAATTTTCCTCTTATTAATCTTTATGCATTTATACTTATTACAGCTGGAACCTTCAACGGAAGACGGCCCTCGGTACAGTTCACTAACTCTAATCCTCGGCGCCTCCATCATTGTTTCACTTCTTGTAGCGATAGCGCTCGCGGTGTACCTGATAAAGACTCGGAAGAAGTACCGCGTCCGCCGCGCAGCTATGAAGAGGAAGCGACAAAGTACCACCGATATTTCCAACGGGAATAAAGAACAGTTTACCACCTTAAATACTAGTAAAGTTTAAGAGGCTGATTCAGTTTTCAAAAACAAATCATTTTTTTCAGGCATATTCTCAAATGACACTCACTTTTTAAGCATCGGTGGTAAACAAAAGTTGAGAAACATTGATGTTGCAGAACACAATTTGGCGAAACTTAAACATGTTGCTAGCACCACCATAACATGTTGCTGGAACAATGTTGTACAACTTTTGTTTACTTGAGACTTGAACATGTTGCTAGCAGCACTTCAACATTACATATTTCCTTTAACACACAAACATGCTGCTGAAACAATGTTGTGCAACTTTTATTTCTATGAATTTGCAACTTAAACATGTTCCTAGCAGAACTGCAACATTCCATGTTACCAGCAGCATGTGCCTGCAACACAAAAACTTGTTGGTGAAGCAGTATTATGCTACTTTAGTTTCTCATAAGTGCCCCTAGGTCGTTTTAAGCCTTTATTGGGCTCATGCATGAGTAATGTGACTTGAAATTCAAAAATATTTCAAATATTGGCGAAAAAATTAGCATCTTTAAAGAGTGTTACAATGTGAATGTTTGAGGTATAAACTCCAGGTTTCTGAGAGCTTGTTTATTATCTGTTGGAAAACCTCACTGGTCAACCAATCACAACCGCATATGAAATTTGACAGTTATAACTCTATGGCATAGACTATATCAGGGCCTCAGAGACCGATGGAGAAAAAGGACCACATAGTTATTAAATAAGTTTTAAGTCCATATTTGGGCAAGTCATTTTTATACTTAAGTTAAAATAGTGATTGAACCAAAACTAGATCAACTTTTATTCAAGTTGTATAAATGCCTTAATGGCGATGTTTGCTATTCGAAATACTATTGTAAATACTTCCCGTATGTATATTGTAAAATTTCTTATAGTTTTCTTAGTAATAAGTAGAATTTCATGGCCATAAAATTATTAGCAGGTGGGTCAATCGCCAGTCTGTAAAGATTCGAGTGTCCATTTTGATCAAAAATTACAACTATGATTTACGAAATTATAGTTTATCTAGTATGTAATAAGACCCATCATGAGCGAAAAAGTACCATTTACTTGTAAAATATTAGTAAAATAAGTTGTATAAAAGAGTTTAAATAAAATATTTATATTAAATACAGTCGTTTCACATCTTGAATGGGTTGATAATATGGCGTATGGTGCCTGGTCCGTCCCACGTGCCCTTCAACAGCGAGTTCCAATACAAGTATGGAAGCACGTGTTTGTTTATTTGATAGATTATCCGACTTTCTTTTGACTGAAAATTAGGTTTAATTAGATTACGCATTTTGGGTGACCTTATTACGAGGAAGTAATGGCGTCATACTCATGGCATACAAAAATATTATGAAAGAGAAGAGAGTTAGATAAATCATGACGACATAGAAATATTATGACAGGACGGGATGGAGGAAGAAAACGTGCTGCCCACCCCAAGTACCATGGGTTGGAAGATGTTGAAGAACTTTATGAACCTGGAAACATGTTTCACACACAAATTGTGTGCAATGTTTGAAACATGTTTCCGGATAAACTAAACATGTTGCACAACTTATTTAAAAAATACAGCGCCTGCTGTGTTATTCTCTCGATAAATTTAGTGACCTTGAGGTGAGCTATTATTGCTATACTCCGTTCACAATAAGATTAGACATATACACAATCCTTTTTTACAGTCCGTTAAAGCGACTGGGACTGACAACTCACCTCTGGTTCTCTTCACCCGAACCCAGAAACTGAGAGATTTTTACTGAATAGACGGTATCTAATATGAAAAACGTAGTTAAACTCACTTGATCAAAAGGAAACGTTTCCCATACTTTCTTTTCATACAAGAACTCTGCCAGCATGCCTTTGTTGTAGGACGTGATGAGGGGACACGCGCCGTACCCGTTGTACTTGGTGGAAGGGCTCTTGCCAGCCATGACGTTGCTGAGGTTGCGCTCCAGTACGTAGCTTTGAGGACCTGATGATTTCATAAGAGTGTATTCGTTTTCTTTTTAAGAACAGATCATCCGCGACGAAGTGTACTCAAATAACGCGGACCGTCCGTCGAAAAAAATGAAACGCAGTTGCGTCCGCGCCGTGTCCGTCGCGGATGGCCACTGAAGGACGAGCATATGAAAGTTAGTCCAGCTGTTTAATTTGGACTTACATAATTCTGTCTATGAATAAGGAACATTACGCGAAACTCGGCGCAGAGGGCGCCACTAGCACATTTCGTAAACAATAACCTCGTATTCTTGATAAATTATGTTATTAATTGAAATAACTAAGTATTTTGTGAAAATATATCAAAGTTTTAATTAATCTTACTTACCTAACTGTACTTTAACTATGTTATGGCATGGCATCCTACGGCCATTTGAAAGTGGATTCTAGGTTATGCTCAGAATAAAATCATATTTAGTTGTCTTACAAGATAAATGTGAACGTTATTCTGTAAATCATCACCTGAATACTTAACCGGAACATATTATTGAGAGTGATTTCTCGCTGCTTCCTAAAGATTTCGAACATTTTCTTCTTTTGGAAATGAATAACTCCCTTCATTTCTACATCGAAATACACAGCACTGATGCATTATTGTATAATATAATACACTTCCCAATTTTGAACTCAATGACAGGCAGAATTTCACGCTTTGAACGACTCGTCGAAAAACTGTTTCCGGATTATGCTAGTGCTGCACTCTGGTGCCAGAACATTGCAGTAATATCCCCTATTAAATGTGAATGGATGGAAATAGAGATCAGGAAGATCAAAGAAAACATGGATGGATTGCGCGAAGAATTTTATGAAAGAAAAGGGAGTCAGCGATAACATGACAGTTGACAGGACGGAATAGAAGAAGAAAACGTGTTACGCTGACTCAAGTAACATGGGATACGGGCAGAAAGATGTTGAGGATGATATCATCATCCTCAATATCTTCCGTTTCCGTCGTAAAGAGGCCAACAGATCAAGCTACAACAATCTGACAAATTTCTTTAATAGATTTTTAACTTTATTTCAAAACTAGAAGGTTCATATTCAATTGGGAAAATTTGACAGTTTGGTATGGCTTGATGTGCTGGCGTCTGTACAAAAACCAACGCATAGACGACGATAACGAGTGATTGTTATTGTTGTTTTGAAACAACTAACTAAAGCAATGCTTTTTGTTGTAGTAACTTACGTTTTTCGCACTAAGTGTAGAGAGAAATTTAAATAATATGTAAATAGGACAATAAATGAACGATGTGCTGTTTTCCCTTACCAACAGCGGCCGCAGTCTTGCTATTAGGCGTGCATGTGCAGTCTCCCAATCCAAACACGTTGGGGTACCGCTTGTGCTGTAGACTGTGGACGTCCACATCCAGGTATCCGTCCTCATTGGTCAAAGCCTCGCACTTGAGCAGGCAGAGCGGAGGAGACATCGGAGGAGTCACGTGTAGAATGTTGTAAGGGAAGCTTATTGTCTAGGGCAGAAGGGTCAGATTTTAATAAGTGTTTGAATCGGGCTAAACTTGGTAGATTGGCTTGAATACATTTTCTTTTGTATATTGGGAAGGTTGTTTGTGAATGTGGGTTTAGATGATTGTAAACGCATCCACGATGCAAGAGAAATTAGGTACTAGCACAAATCTAGATAGACCTAGATATCGCAAGAGCAACTACTTCGCGTGCCTATTTTCGTGCCTAACTTACGATAAAAAATCGTAAGTAAAAAAATAAAGTAGGTGAACGTTTCCTTTCATCGGTAAGTCATTTTGTGATTAATATTTTGCGTAATTAATTTTAAAAGCAATTATTTTTAATCTAATACCCTCAGTAATACCTGGTAATACCAAATTTAGGAAAAACAAAACATTCGTATTTTTTTGTGACGTCCAAAAAATGGCACGCTTGGTTTTCATACAGATCGTGATACTTGCGTTATCTAGGTCTATCTATATCTGTGGGTACTAGGCTGGGGCAACGTTTTCTTGCTGATGATGAGACTCAACACAATCCTGTACGATAATTTCCTTAAAACTACTTACAAAAACTGGTCAAGTGCGAGTCGAACTCGCGTACCAAGGGTTTCGTAACATTATCTACACAACATTAGACATCATAATAAATAAATAATTCCTGTAAATGCAAATATTGTTAACATCGTTTTTAAAAGAGTAATTATGGAGTTTCTTGCCCATTCTTCTCCATACTGGAATGGGCAACTAGAATTTTTTTTTTCCCATTTGACGTTCAAAAGTGCCTTGTAATGGTCTAATTAAAATAAATGATTTGACTTGGACATCGAGCAAAAAACGGCAAAAAATTACATTTGCTGTATGGGAGCCCCCCTTAAATATTTATTTTATTCTGTTTTTAGTATTTATTGTTATAGAGGCAACAGAAAAACATCATCTATGAAAATTTCAATTCTCTAGCTATCACGGTTCATGAGATACAGCCTAGTGACAGACAGCCAGACAGACGGACAGTGGAGTCTTAGTAATAAGGTACCGTTTATACCCTTTGGGTACGGAACCCTAAAAATGCTATGGGACCTAAGTAGGTAATTGTTTTTACGTTGCATCCTTTGGCGTAACTGCTACTGTGTAAAAAAATCGACACAAATATATTTTTGTTATGTTATTTATTTATTTATTTATTTATTTGAAACATGGCACGTCAACAATGTAAACACAAATAATTATATTAACATTTGAGTGGACTTAAGGCTAGTGTTTATACCTATTACAGACATGCACAACATTGACTAAATGTCAGTTACAAAATTGCATGCAAAAATATATATATTGAAATTGTATAAATAGAAAAAATATATATGAGGATTAAAATAGGAAATGCAAAATAATAATAATTAATCAATAATGTCGAGTATAACCAGTTTAAAAAATATTGTAAACAGTTCGAAATACTTTCAAAAAGGTCATAAAAAATATTTTAATACAAAACAATGAAATAAATAATAATTAAATCTTAAAAATAAAAGGTTGGCAATTAATAAATAAATCAAAATAAAATTATACAAAATTAATATCATAAGTAGTAAAAAGAAAATCAGAATTAAAATAAAAATGAAAATCAGAATTTAAATTAAATAGACAATTATACAAACAAAAGAAAAACAAAAACAAAATCAATCGGCAAAACAAGTACAAATTACAGGTCACAGCTATGCTTTTTGTTAGTTTCTAATAACTTTCGTCTAAACTGTGTGGGGTGGTCGTGAAAAATGTCTAGGTTCATTAGATTGCACCAGTCGTTATATGTTGAAGGCAGCCTTGCGATTGGAGAGTTTAACCCGAGATTGGTTTTATATCGGGGGATACTAAAAAAGTTACGGCTTTTCCTACGGGCACTTAGCTTTGGAACACATATCCCAATGCGCCCCAATACCACGTCACATGACGTGGAACCACGCATCACTTTCTGCAGAAACAGCAAGTCCAACACGCGTCTGCGATGCCGTAGGGTGCACAGTCCGAAGAGAGATAGTCTTTCCTCGTACGAACAGCCTGTGCCGATGCCAGGGGTAACAAATGCTAGGTGTCTCGTGAATGATCTCTGAAGGGACTCAATACGATCAGAGTGCACAGCATAATTTGGATTCCAGACAACACTACCGAACTCAAGCACACTCCGCACTATGGCATTTAATAATGTTATCTTAGTGGCAATATGCCTGAACTCCCTAGTGTTGCGTTTGATAATTCCCAACATTTTAGCACCCTTCTTTACCATGCTGCTGTAGTGTGGGATGAAACTTAGTTTGGAATCGAGAATCACACCCAAGTCCCTAACCTCTGTCACAACAACGATTTCCTCGTTGTTTACTTGGAAACCTGTCTCAAGCACCTTTCTCTTTCGTGTAAAACGAATATGCTGGCATTTTGAGGCGTTAAGCTTCATTTTATTGGCGTAACACCATGCATGAACTCGGTCCCGATCAGCTTGTATCAAGTCTGCATCTGCTGTTGAGTCAATTTGTCGCGAAATTTTCATATCATCGGCAAAAAGAGAGCATTGGCAGTGGTGGATCTGATGGACTATATCGTTATTAATAAAGAGCAGAAATAGTATTGGGCCTAAATGGGATCCTTGAGGTACTCCGGATGTAGCAATATATCTTTCTGATTTATGACCACCAAGAACTACCACTTGTTCACGATTTTCAAGATATGATTCAAACCAGCTCAGCATTGGATCGCAAATACCGAATTGACTTTGTAGCTTGCTAATAAGTAGTTTGTGGTCTACGCAGTCAAAAGCGCTGGCAAAATCAGTGTAGACTGAATCGATTTGCTGGTTTTTGTCGATTGCGTCCATAATAGGCGTTATGTGCGAGACGAGATTAGTTAGGACTGATTTATTTTCCTGAAAACCGTGCTGTCTTTCTGATATCTGTGACCTAGTGTGTCTTGTTAATACCGGGCAGACCATGGATTAAAATATTTTGGAAAAACATGACAATATTGAAATAGGTCTATAGTTTGTCACATTATCGTTGTCTCCCTTCTTTAGAATCGGAACTATTCGCGCCCGTTTCCACTCACTAGAAAAGGTCCCGCTTGTAAGAGATTTGTTAAAAATCTCTTTCAATGGATACGACAGAAGGGAAGCACATCTTTTGATGAAGAGTGGAGGTATCCCATCGGGCCCAGCTCCTTTATTAGGATCCAACCTCTTCAATTTTATGAGAATGTCGTTCTCAGTTAAACTTAACAAGGATAATTTGTTGTGCATTGGCAATTGGACGCGCTAGGGCAATAGGAAGAAGGTGTGGAGGTTGGGTTGGAGTAAACGGAACCGAAATGAGATGCAAACAAATTAGCTATGTCTGGACCGCTCGACGAATGGTGTTCATTGTTATTGTGCATTACTGGAGGAATGGTGTTAGCTAACGACCTTTTATTTTTTATAAAATTCCAGAACGCTTTAGGATTCTTTTTCAGACTGTGCTCCACAGTACCAATGGAGTTAGTGTAGCAATAACGCAGGAGTTTGTTACATTGTTGTCTAACTGTTTCATATTCGAGCTTATCCCTCGGATTGTTGTACTTGCGATATTTGTGCCGCAATTTATCCTTTTCTTTAAGAAGACGAATTAGATTACGTGTGAACCAAATCGGATGTTGATTGCTGCGAGCTTTGCGTTTGGGTACGTGTTCGCTGATGACAGAATTTAATATGCGGTAGAAGTTTGACACCATTTGATTTACGTCCGTGGAACCATCGAAACATTCAGACCACCTCACACGTTTCAGTTCAGAAAAAATAGCGTTGTAGTTGGCTTTGAAAAAGTTGTAGTCCGTGCGTGGCACGCATTTAAGTGACGACTGAGGTGTGACATCTAATGTGACTTCAAGCGGAGGATGATAGAGATCAACCCTGCTGATGGAGTCTGCTTTAGAAACTGTACAGTTTTCATTTGTTAAAATCAGGTCTAATATTCTATCCACGTGGTTAGTTATCGAGTTTCTTTGTTGTAACCCCGAAAGAGCTATGAAATCTGTTAGTGCAAAACCTAAACGACTATTGCTGTTATCTGTACCCGAGCTTGTATTGATGTGAGGAATCATATATGGCAAGTTACAATCTTTGGTCCAATTAATGAACCCTAAGTTGAAATCGCCAACAATCACAATATCGTCTACGCAATCGGCCACTTTGTTTACACTGTCTAAAAATTTATTCAGAACTTCGAGTTTAGCTGGAGGAGGCAAGTAAACTACGCATATGGCAATTTTCTTATGTTTATTGTTTGTGTAATGTTATAAATAACTTAAACTTGAACCTACATCTCCTGTTACTACTAACCTCCCCGCGGGGGCCCATGAACACGGCCCCTGTGGGCGTGACTTCCACCAGGTTAGCGCAGTAGTTGGGCACAATGCCCCGGTTCAGCGCCAACTTCCTTAGAGCTACCGCGTACTTCGGCACGCCGAATAAACCCTCTGCACCCGTGTTGTACGTTATATTCGTCTTTTTGATGATATTTTTCTGGAATTTAGAATAATGGTTTAAGTTAAATAATTGCCGCTCAGATTTTTTTTTGCTGTGTATGGTATTACTAAAAGCAAGTCCGCTATCTATATGGCAAAAAACATTTCTCAGCGGCAATAATTTAACTTTTTAGAATTTAAGCAATGTTGAGCATGTAGGCAATGTTATAGCATTTGACCGGTACCTATTTTACTTTAACATAAATCGGTCATTGATCACTTATATTCATGTGTAAAATATTTTAAAATTTAGATTTCCTGAACGAAGATCAACTCAAAATTAATCTGACAGATTGGGTACCTACTTTGCACCATTAAAATATAGTACCTACCTATGTAGATTGAAATCTTTTGGCCATGGGGTCCGAGTGCTCACCTTGTTTTTAGAGACATTTCTAAGCGGTTGGTCGACTCTTCACGTGACCAGAGGGCTGGCCTTTCTTGGGCCAAAGAATTAGCATTGCCATTCAACGTGGTAATGCTGCTAGCCTTTTGGGCATTGTGTGCGATGCGGACGAGTTTTTTTAAAGAAAAAAAGAAAGAATGAAAAAGAGCAGCGCAGTGATTAAGCAATTGGCTGCTGCGCTGCTTGTCGAGTGTTCGATTCCCGCACAGAACAATTATATTTGTATAGCCTACAGATAGTTGTTCCGGGTCTGGCTGTTTGTGTATGTAAGTTTATATAGTACTAGCGACCTGCCCCGGCTTCGCACGGGTGCAATGGTGATACTAAATATACTACAGAATAAATAATATATGATTATCTTTATACACAATATTTACAGCTGTTTTTTCATGAGACAGTACAAACATGTTTGGTGCGTATAACCTCTAGAATTTGAAAGTTACTAGTAAAAATCACACGCGCGTGAACCTAGATTATTAGAGCAATCTAGGCTATAATTGCTGATTCAGCAGTGCTAACTTTAAGGAGAAAAATACGCAAATGAGACGAAAGGCAATCGATAAAGTTCAACTTATTAATCATGCCACATACCTTTGATACAGCGACCCCCAAGCAGAAGCAGATGGATGCCGCATTCGGGATGACCAGCTCACAGTCTAGGTACCTACACTACGCTGGCCAGCGATACACAACATAGTCTAGGTAATACAGATAAGACTTGATGTAGGTTCAGTTCAGGGTTTAGGGCGAGATGCAGCGACTCCGAGCAATTAACGACATATGCAAAAGCACGCGTGCTCACTATCCCGTGGTTAAGACGAGACTCCCGAAGCCAGCAGATGTCACTAGCTTCGACGTGTTGACAGCGGCAACTCCCAATGGGATGTCACCAAACCAACGATATATGACACTTAGTTAATAAATTAGAACTATTAAACCAATGCCTTTCAATCGCCATATGGTGATGTAAGAAAATATAATAACTATAAATTATGAAGCGCAACCAATGTTTTTTTTAAGGTTATTCTCGAAGGCGCGGCATATTATAACTGGCCGTGTGAGAAACACTCAATGCTCAAATCTAAGCGCCAGCCGCTCTACCCCCGCTTTTTAACACTGTGATATCTTCTAATAGGTATATTGATTTTAATGATATGCTGTAAAGGGCAATTTTGATCTACATGAAATGCACAACGTATCTAAGACATTTAATTTGGTAAGTAATAAAACAGTATTGTTTAAAATAGCTTGGTAAGTAACCCATATCTTATTTGTAATATGTAAAAGATTGTAATGGTTACTGTGGGTTATGTTTAAGAGATAAACATATACCATCGCGGACTTTTTATCGATCTTTTTAAGATATACAATTCCGTAGTACATTAATTTGATATATCTCGTAAGGTTTAGCCAGCGTTTGCAATGTAAGCGCATAAAAATATGTTTATTACCTCACATTAGTCTTGGAGTTTCTCGGTTTTCTTTCTACTATAATATGCACGTATTATACCTATAAACCTCCCTCTTGAATCACTCTACTTATCTATTAAAAAATCCGCATCAAAATCCGTTGCGTAGTTTTAAAGATCTAAGCATACATAGGGACAGACGCGGCGGGGGACTTTGTTTTATAATATTATGTAGTGATAGTGATTTGCAAGTAAACGCACCCACGATACAGGGGAAAAAATAACAGATTGGGATATTATAATGTGGGTAGTTGTTAAGGCAAACTTAAATCTACCTGCATTTTTTTAGTGATGTCCGAATGACGCAGAACTTATCGTCGCCGTCTCTGTTATATTACGTCGATGATACAGTCGTGTACTTAGCGTACAGTCGATCGCGGCAGCTTATCGAATTGAGAAGGATTTTTTTTCGGATATCTTTTTTGAATATTATGCACCCGCGCTGATGGTAATTTTGACGCAGTGTGCGATTGCACAGCACTTGCAGTTGTGTAGACTGAGTGACAGTACCCGAATGTGAATTTGGACTTGAAGTGTAGTGGCTTACAGTGGATAAAACTTCAAGGATATTTACCAGTAACCGATCACTAGCCTTCTAATTAAACAATAGGTACCTAAGTAAATAAAACTTTTGATACCCTCTAAGAAACTTTTCAGAAGTTGAGGATAGAAAAACGCTTAAATAATTGGGTACAGCCGGTACCTACACGAATTGTATTAAATAATAATCACCACAAGGAAAGCCGCAAGGTAGGTAATTATACAAATACTTAGTGAGTGTACGTGACCGGTAGAACTAGGAGTCACAGGAATCATTTCCCATGTTAGTAGTGATCTAATGGTAATTGTATAGTAAGTAAATATTTACAAAATGCTTTCGAATAAGTAGTGTGGGTTTCCCATATGGCGAGATTTGTAGGTACCTACACAAAAAGATGTGTGGTTCGAGGAAAATATGCCAGCATTCTTAGAGGTGTGTCATTTCATTTGTAAAGAGATTTGGTGAGTAACGTTTCTTGGTAGTAGAAATAGTATCCGTCTATGGATAGTCTTCTGACCTAGTGACAGACAAATCAATCGCAACCTTCCCCTTCCTTTGGGTGTTACCAGACCAATCGATCAACGGCATCGCTCGATGGTAGAATGGATTAGTCGACGTCGATCGATAGTTTCTATCAGACCAACCGATCGATTGTCGATCGACGATAGATCGATGGTAGAATTTATTAGTCGACGTCGATCGATAGTTTCTATCAGACCAACCGATCGATTGTCGATCGACGATAGATCGATGGTAGAATTTATTAGTCGACGTCGATCGAGCTGCTTGATTATTATTACTGATGGATTATAGCTCGGGTTAATCGATCAACGTCGACCGATGCCATCGACGGGCTATAGATCGATTGGTTAGTGGAACGGTATCCGTCGATTAGCCAAAGCTACCACACCAATCGATCAACGTCGATCGATGTCGATTGATGGCATCGATCGACGATCGATTGATTGGTGTAGTAACATCCTTAGTTAGGCATGAGGCAGATTTATTAATGATACACTTCCATAGATTTCGCCGCGGTGGTTTTGCCTTCCATGCTCTATGGGCGAACCTATTGCCATTAACCGAGCAAATATCCAGACCTCGGGCTGCTAATTCCTGTTGGTAAATCCCATTGACACTGCTCGATCTGAGTGAGGAACCCAGAGCCAAATGATCAGTCACACTTGCGACCGGTCAACATTTTGGTCTAGCCACAAAAACTAAGTAGTCGGTATACTTGAAGGTGTAATTGAATTAATTGAAAGCCCGAATTTCATACCGATTACTAAACCCACCGACTCATTTGGTCTTCAAGAGCGTGTATTCGATTCGTGACGAAAACTTCATGTTTTCCCGTTTTGCCCAGAGCAATATCGTAATGATGTGAGCAGATTATTTAAAGACAATTACGGTTTTAGAAAGATTAAGTCTTGATTTAGGGAACCACGAGTACAGAGTAAAAGTATAATTTTGAATTATGGTTTTTTAAAGCGAAGACAATCCTTTCGTTAGCGTTTTACGAAAATAGACGTCAAAGTTAACTTTCAGGACGAATACAACCCACATACCTACAGTATGCCAAAATATTATGTTTTAGTCTTCAGTCTTAAAGTCTACTACTGAGACAAAATTACGAAAATATTACTATTATGTATTAAAAACAGTATTGAAAAAGTACAAAATCGGCTCACCTTGACAATTTTTTTCAACAGTAGGTATTTAAATTTTAATAAAAACATAACTGATATATTTAGGTATTTTATGAAAATAAAGGTTATGCTTAATATACAGAATATTTTTCAGTCTGTTATACGAACTCATTTATTTTAGATAATTATTTTAAAAAGCACTGTAAAACATCGCGCGCTGTCGTTTGCCGATCAATTTCAATGCTTTGTGCTAAAGTATTTCGTGCGTATGTTTTTTTCTGATGCACACAAACAGACCATTGTATTGTACTAGTGTGTGTCAATGCTGCTAAGCCGTTCTAGCGTTCGTTAGCGATCGTTTAGATTTTGAGTTGCGCTAAATCGAATACGCGCCCTTAAATAAAATAATTCAAATTGATGGTCAGTGAGAATTGGATCAAAAGTTGTGCCATTGTACTCCAGCGTCTCCAGCGGTGGCCATAGGGAATGTTTGAAAATCCGTATCGCTCTCCACCAGTGGTGGCGAATGGAAATAATTTAGAAAGTTGTTTCGCTGTCCCCCAGTGGTGGTCAAACAAGTGGTGGGCATCGGGAATAATGACCCAAAAACAGATCATTGATCATTCTGTCCAATTTTTATTATGGAAAAAAAATCTGCTAATCCACCGTTTAATGTTCTCTTAACAAAGACTCAGCTGATCCATAGATCTATGGATCAGCTCTGTCTTCTTTTTTCATGATTTAGGAGTTGGTGTTAGAGTAACGACTTTTTAATATTTTCAGACCAATTCAATTACTTGTTGTATAGGTATTTGACGGCTAAAAATAACCAAATTCTCCCAACAAACCTTCCTCCAGTAATCTTGAGCTAAGAACATAATCTTCATGGCTGCGCCGGAGCACTTGCCACCGATCACTGGGAACGTGAACAGCGCATGTCCCCCTGAGAAGTTCTTAATCGTCTTCCAAGTCTTTGTGCAGTAGTACGGGGAGTAGATTGTGGACACGGAACTTTTAGGGTCGCTCAGAGCTTTTTCAAGACCTATGATCTAAAGCAAACAGGAAATGGTTCAGTGGAAAAATATGTAAATATCTTCTAGGTATTTGTGCATTAGTAGAGAGAGCAGATTGTGGAGACGGGGCTCCTAGGTCGCTCTAAGATTTTCAAGACCTATGAAATTCGGTGACAGATAATACTTTAAGATGATAATGAAAAATAACGCAATGTTTCGTAAAGTGAAAATTACGAGATGTCTTTCTAGTAAGCAAACAATTTTTTTTTCGAGCTGTTCCTAATTAACAGTAGGTACATGGACTTTCATTGTATGAACTGTATTACTAGGTGTTTAGTATTGGTTTCCGTATGGTGTCGGACGTAAAGAATAGCACCATCCCATATCTTCCCGTGGGTGTCGTAAGAAGCGACTAAGGGACGTACCAGAGAATGGGCAGCAGCGTTCTCTGTGCGTTAACAACCATACTGCGATCGCCAACCCGCCTGCCAAGCGTGGCGATTATGGCAAAACCCCCCCTTGGGGGAGGCCTATGTCCAGCAGTGGACGTCTTTCGGCTGAAATGATGATGATGATGAGTATTGGTTTATCTACAACGGTTGTCTTTCCAAGACATCCAAAGCCGGCTAGAGGCGACTCTTGGCAAAAGCCGTTCGGATCCATCGATTCTGGTTAAGCTACACTTACCACTAGGTAATGGCCAGGTAGTGACCACCCATTTTATAATGAGACCTCTCCGTACCTTCAGAAAGTAGGTACGTAACATAAAGCCGTTGGTCCCGGCTGTCATTCGTAGATCTGTAGCAGTCGTTACGGGTAGTCAGAAGGCCGAAAGACCGACAAGCAGTCTTTCTAAGGGGATCATGTTACCCAGTACCTGGAGTGTGGAGGTCACACACGCAGTCGCTCCATGTAAAACACTGGTATATCAGCTGCATCCGGTTGACCTCGAAGCCGACCCATACACAGTTGGGTAAAGGCTAGGCAGTCTTCAATGGTTGTGACGAAAACATGCTAAGGATCTACTTACTTATTTTTACTACTTTTCAGCTCAAGAATTACCTTTTCATAATCATTTTTAATACCAACAGCGACGACCATAAATTCATAGATTATTTTGTCGCCTTTCGATGTGTAGACTTGGTTTTGGCAGGGGTCGAAGTCTTCAGCCCTGTCGTGGATCCACGTGACGCCTCGGGGTAGGAGCTTAGGGAGTGGCCTTTGAGTTTGTTCCAGTTTTCTTACACCCGCTGCCACCAACGTAAACGCCGGCTGATAGAAATGGATCTGGAGAATAGCAATACAGGAAGCAGTAAGACAAAACCATCGGTGCAAATAGTGCCCACTATTAATATTATTATTGATATTTATTTATTTTTAGCCTGTATTGTCCCATTGCAAGGCAAGGACCTCCCTTTCTTTCTGTTCCAACCCTCTGTGCCTAGAGCTAATGTGGACCAATCCCAGCGTCAAGCTCATCCCGACATCTTCGCCTAGGTCTACCACGATGTCGCTAGGCGTTTTCCGGGGCATTGTGGTTGATTTATTATTAATATTACTATAGTATTACTCTAGAAGGTTCCAGCAGTATGATAGAGTTCTTGTCCATCTTGCGGGCGAAGCGCCAGGCAATGCTGCAACCGCCGGCGCCACCTCCTACCACCAGGAGCTTGCATCTGTTTTAGGTTTAATATTGCTTGTAAGGGGATATGGAAATAGTTAATCGGGTTTTGCTATTGGAGAGTTAAAATGCTTAATCTAATCCCAGTCCTTACGCTTTTAAGTTCCAACTTTTAAAGCATCTGGTTGAAGTTTTGGCCCACGATAAGTTAGGTACCTACTGGCAAAAGGGTAAGTTGGTTTTTAACAATATCCTGTAAAATATAAGTAGGTAAAATCCAGCCAGCACACTAGAACGTTAGTGAGTCAGAATAATATATTATGATGCATGAAAAATGCCCCAGCATTGAAGCCAGCAATTAGGTAGGTACGCATAACCTTTTGCGATTTATAGTCGGATTTAGCTGACAAATGAAAACATGCCACACGCCACCTTCGGCTATAGTCAACAAGAATACGTTACACGATTTTTAAGTAGGTATCTCATCATCATCAATTCATCATCATCATAATGTCAACCTTTAGTCGCCCACTGCTGAGCACAGGCCTCCCCCAAGGGGGGGTTTTAAATGGTCCATATTTAGGGACTAAGTGAGGAAACCAAACCCCCTAACATAGAACATAGGGGGGGTTCAACCGTAATCGCCATGCTTGGCCGATGCATATTGACGATAGTAGTAGGTGTTGGTACCTACTCGGAAAGACGCCGCTGCCCATTATCTGGTCAATTTCGCTCTGTCGCTTTCTACGACACCCATGAGTATAAAATGGGGTGGTACTTTTCGCGGCCGGCACAAAATAAATATAAGTACTAAATTAAGTTCTCCGTGTTTCTTTTTCCTATTTTAAAACATTCTAAAAAAGCCACAAAGTATATGTCCATTAGTTAAGTATATCTCTATTTTTGTTTGTAGGTATTTGCTGTGAATTGTGGCCCGGCGTGGAGTAGGTAGGTACACGCGCGTGCATTTAATGCTCTGGTGCTCAAAGGTTCTAACTGCGTAGTTATTCCTTTATCTTTCTCAAAATTTCAGACATGCTAACTTCAAAGCTTGAGTCCAATAGTTTACGTGTTTGTATGGCATTAACTAGGTATGTAGCGGAGATGAGAATGTTGAGATGGGTATGGGTGTGTGAAGTGATCAAGTTTGAAAGAGGCGCTAGTGACAGAAAAGTTGGAAGGGAATCGTTTGTCTTGATATATAAATACTTACCTGCACTGAAAACCTAGTTCTAGCCGATGATAAATTATAGGATACACCTAAGTTTAACCAAGGATGTGCGGCTGTACCTAGTTCTAGCCGCTATGATGAAGGGTAAACCTAGTTTTAACCGAAGATAAGTAGGATACGCCTAGGTTTACCCAACTGCTACCGGCTGCACCTAGTTCTAGCCGTGTGCGTTTCGACAGCGCGGCCACGGCGATATTAGGTGTAGCCGCACTTCGGGTTTTAGCCGTAACATACATGTGAAGAGGAGGGATGAGAGGCGTGTCACTAAAAGAGTTTTGTAATGTGCATTATGGATGGAGAGGGACTGAGGGAGCGGAAGGCCAAAGAAAAGATGGATGGTTTGTGTGTAGAATGTTTTGAAAGAAAAAAGTCAGAGATAGCATGATGGGTTACAGGACGGAATGGATGAAGAATACGTATTCCACCAACCCTAAGTAATATGAAACAAGAGCAAGATGATGTCGTTAACTAGAGGTTGCTGTATCTCCCACTTACTTGTAAGTTTTCTTTGACTCACACTCACTGCAATGCCGTCGGACCGCATGTTTGGTGTGAAGAGCGAGCCTTTTAAAGACCACACTCATTTGTTACTTTGATTTTTTTTCTTAGTATAAAAAAATATTAATACGACATTTTTACTTCATGATTTTGACTAAAGGGGCTACTAGATTTTTTGTTGGTACTTATGTGTTATTTATAAGTATCACAACGTTGCATGTGGCCAACGAATTTTGTCCCATTTGCCTCTTTGGTGGCATGCACGACTGGTCGGATTTCGTTCGGTCGCCTTACACGGCGGGTATAAGTCTAAATAAAAGCTTTGATAACAAAAATGCCCAACCGAATATGTATAGAGAGAGACCCTCAGGATTTGTGATGGTTTTTATCAATGAAGGGCACTAACATCTCAGCTTATGGTTAGTTAAATTTCACCTTTCTCACTTTGAGTTACGTATCATTTTGGTATAAACTTATTTAAAACAGACAAACCACAAGTTTACATATTAGACTTATGGTTAGTCAATCTACAAAAATATATCGACTTTAATTACTAACCAAAACATGACTATAGTCTACTTCTGTGTATAGTGCTTTCAGTAAAGTCCTCTGAAGATAAAATAGTATATTTTAATTTATATCTTAAAGAAAAGGGTAATCAAATAATACACAATAAAATATTAGTCAATATCATGTATAACATTTATATAACAATATAACAAATGTATACAAAGGCTCATTATTTACATAATAAATCAATTATAACAGTCGTTGGACACTTGATTATCACTACGTGCTTACAAAATAAATATACAAAAAGGGGATTTAAAAAAATCTAATAAAAAAATATCAATGGCTCTTATTTAATGTATTACAGCATTGCAATCGAACAGTTGTATTGCACATGACTCGTTTCCATTGCGTTTTCGCTATGATAACGGCTATTAGGTCAGTAAAGCCAGGCAGAAATGTACAACAAATTTTAAATTAAGCCACCAATGTTAAATGTATTTCGCTACCATAGAAAACAAAATATTATTTAAAAAATACATATAAGTAGTCAAAAAACATATATTTTTTATTTTTCGAAAAAAAAAATACTTTTCTGATGTTCAAAAAAATTAAGCACATTACAATTCTCTGATATAGTACGACACACTATGCGAATTTAAAGGATTTTTATCCATATCGAACGACCAAACTTAGTGCTAGCGATCGCTTTATAAACTTTTTAAAACCATGTCAATTCCTGTCCGGTTTTATTTGTCGTCTAGTTGAAAAGTAATTGTGTTCTGGACAGTACTTACAGCGAGCATCATTTTCTGCACAACGAACATTCAGTCCCGAAGCGAACATGCGCCATTTCACTGTTCAATGCCGTTTCAATGTTCGCAACGCTACAATTTATTTTTGACACATTCATTACAATTTATTTTATTTTTTACTCGTTCCTATAAAGAAACGCATTGAAAATCGCCGCCGAGCGTATTTTGCCATTTCATTCGCACAGTATAACGAGCGAGTGAAATGGCGCCATTTCACTGTTCAATGCCGTTTCAATGTTCACAACACTACAATAAATTTTTTTGACACATTCTGAGTTGACTCTTCTTTCACCCTCAACCGTTTCATTACAACTATTTAAATTGCCCTTATATACACATAAAGCTGTTATTCTTAATCATTTCACATAACATAACCAAGGTTATTACATTCTAACAAATAACTGATATCTATGTATTCACTATCCGCAATTCATTGTTTAAAACCAGGGACTAGAGAGTATTAATATTTCTCTTGATGTGTGTGCAAATTTTTAAATTAAGCCGAATTTGAAGACCTTTTAACTATTTCATCCATGCCTTCATAAAAAAAGTTAATAAAAGCATATGTTTCAAAATAATGAAAAGAAATAATTATTTTATAAAAAAAATAATTGTATCAAAATTAAAAACTTTGTCACCTTTGACCATTTTTTTTAGTTCACTTATAAACTGGACCAGTGGGCCAGTGTGAGTTTTTATTCGAATTTGATCGCTTTAACGTAAACTCCAATTTGTATTGAAACTGGAAAAGCGCTTTTTCAGAGAGAGACGCTTCAAGATTATTTCATACAAATTGACATAAGCGATCGTTTACGGTAACGCTATCGAGTTCGAAAAAATACTCTCAATTTTTCAAATATCTTTTATTTAAATTTTGCGACTGTACTTCTAGTCACCTTCATACGCGTCCCTGGGACCATGTCAAACACAGTACATAGATATCGTTTACTCAAAACTCAAGTACATACATCAGTTTCCGAATGGATTCACTATTTTCCTAATAGTTTCCGGGCCGTGATAATATCCTTTGAGCATTAGGTGCCAGTAAATGAAGGGGAACAAATGCTTCTTCATATAAAACGCTATCTTGCCTTCTTTTGCCTGCAACAAAATAGGTTTTATTCAGAAATAAGCCCAAAAACAATGTTACGGTATCGAACCGTGTAGGAGGGAGGGGAAGCCTACCGCGGTGCGTGAATGGACCATTCATTTCATACCGAGACAGTGTGTCTCAGACAGCACTTAAAGCCGTTGGCACCAACTGTCATTCGTAGATCTTTGACATCGTTATGGGTAGTCAGGCTGAACAGCTAAACAGTCTGATAGCCAGACCAAGGGGTATCGTGTCACCCAGTACAGTACGGTCAACGTATCTTGACGCGTCTGAAGTTAGCCGATTAGCTGCGCAGTAAACAATTTCGTTCCTAAAAGTTCCATTGCGCAGCCAAACAGCTAACTTCAGACGCGCCAAGATACGTTGACCGTATTATACGGATGCGGAGGTCAGATAGGCAGTCGCTCCATGTAAAACACTGGTATTCAGCTGCATCCGAGCCTGGAAGCTGGCCCCAACATAGTTGGAAAAGGTTCGACAGTTTGTTTGTTTTGGTTGATAAGTTTCCATCTTTCTTATTTTAAGTTATGTATAAAAAAATATACAAAACATGACTAGACTACTGGTCGGTTGTGACGGTCAAACAGGCAGTCGCTCCATGTAAAACACTTCATCATCTCAGCCGAAAGACGTCCACTGCTGGACATAGGCCTCCCCCAAGAGGGGTTTTGCCATAATCGCCACGCTTGGCAGGCGGGTTGGCGATCGCAGTATGGTTGTTACGAATGCACAGAGAACGCTGCTGCCCATTCTCTGGTACGTTCCTTAGTCGGCTCTTACGACACCCACGGGAAGATAAACACTTGTCACTGGTATTCAGCTGCATCTGGTTAGGCTGAAACCGACCCCAATATAGTTAAAAGCAGACAAAAATTACCTGATTGAACGGCATGGTTTCCCTGACGACGCCGCCGTACACGAACTCGGCGAGGATGCACGTGTTGTATGACGTCAGTAACGGGCACGCGCCGTAGCCGTTGTACTTCAACTTAGGCTCGTTCTTCTTCATCGTACTGATCAAGTTGTGCTCCAACACGTAGCATTGTGCCGCTAAAGGAAGGGAATATTGTTAGTTTACGTTGCGAGCTAAACAAACACGTTTTCATTTTATTTACCAACAAGTTCTCATTAGCTGATAATATTTGTAAATTAACTAAAGTATAACATTTTAAAGCTAAAAATTGCGTCCCTTCCCGATCGAATAATTAAGATATTTTTTTGTTTCAACCAACGCAATGTTTGAAGACAAACGAGTGAGTGAGAACGTGACAACATCGCACGAAAATTGGCGCGTGGAGCCGAGTGGCTGCGCAGTAACAATTTCACGTGACGGCGGTGGTGAGGGCCGGTGTACAGCACAGTCAACAGCGCACTTCACAGCCGCCATTAAGTGTGAATCGAACTGTACCAGGAAATACGTGTCTTTCAGAAACAAACAGAAATCTCCAGCACCCCAAATGCGAGCTCCAACGACCAATGAAAATGAGCCCTTAGTTTTGGGGCCCAACAAGTAACTATCAGTCGTACTTTTTGCATCTCAAACATTTTTTCTCGCTAGAAAAAATCTGCATCTTTTTGATAAAAGAGGTGACAGACATAATTATAATACTAGAAATAGGGACCAACTAGTTCAACCAGGTTTCAGACTGGCTAAAGTAGATTCGTCTTTCATGGGGTACTGTTTAAAGTGTTACAATAAAATACCTCCCCACATTGTTCAACTAAATGAGACAAAATTTAAGTCTTGTATTAAACGCACGCTATGCAACCGAGCATATTATAAGTTCATTTTTTTTCGCTAGAAAAAATCTGCATCTTTTTGATAAAAGAGGTGACAGACATAATTATAATACTAGAAATAGGGACCAACTAGTTCAACCAGGTTTCAGACTGGCTAAAGTAGATTCGTCTTTCATGGGGTACTGTTTAAAGTGTTACAATAAAATACCTCCCCACATTGTTCAACTAAATGAGACAAAATTTAAGTCTTGTATTAAACGCACGCTATGCAACCGAGCATATTATAAGTTGAGTGATTACATCACTGATAAAAATGCTTGGCTGGATGCTGGTCTAGCTCCACAGCCATAAGGGTTCATAGATTAATTGATTAGCATTTGTAACAATTTTTGGAGCTGCTGAAGATGTAGATCTATATTATCTTTGCATTGTATAAACTCAATGTGTTAGTATTATATAATTTTTCGTAGCACATACATGTGAGCACTATGTTCTTTAAAGCTACCATTTACGAGGTATACCTCTCATTGACTTGAATATGCCCTGGCGGTTGGGAGAGTCATGCTCACTTGAATGTCTCGCTGCCGGTGGCGCATGTGTTGGATCATTCGGTTCCCTTCAAAATGGTTGAGCTAAATGGTGCCGATCCATGCGTCATGTTCGTGAACGGACGCCGTCGGTTGGGACTGGTCATCTCTTAGCTGCCTCGGTTATTTTAAATTTTGGTTTGAATTGTTATTATAACTATATTTTTCTCTAGACCTCTTTTAACATGCAAGACGTGTTACATTGTTCTCACATTGTACCCTTAGATTCAACATGAATGATGTAACCTAAATTTGTAAAATTTAACTGATTTTAAAAGAGTGTTCATGGAGTTTCTTGCTCGTTCTTCTCCATAGAAACCTACTGTTTGGAACGAGCAACTAGCTTCAACTTTCTGACTGACTGACTCTGACAATTCAAAAGTACCTGTAAATGGTTTAATTGAAATAAATGATTTTGAGTTTGAGTTTGAGTTTGAGTTTTGCGTAGATCTAAACAGATTAAAACATCGATTGATTGGATTTATTTTATGTCGATTAGATTTTTTTCTTGCTGTTTTTGCCAAATTAAAACGATCATTGAAATACACGCCTTATAATATTAGTAACATAGTATATATGGATTTAGTACTCACCAACAGCTGCAGCAGTTTTACTGTTCGGCGTGTTGATGCAGTCGCCGATGCCGTAAATGTTGGGATATTGTTTATTTTGCAACGTGTACATGTCAACCTCGAGGTAACCGTTTTCGTCGACAAGACACGAACTGTTTCGGAGGAAGTCCGGAGTGAACATCGGTGGAGTCACGTGCAACATGGAGTAGTCCATCGTTATGTCCTGTTGTTAAATTATTATTATTATTCATCATTATCATCATAGGTCTCTCCCAAGGGGGTTAAGCCGTAATCGCCATGCTTGGCCGAGGCGATCGCAGTAGTTGTTAAGGTACTCAGAAGGGCACTGCTGCCCATTCTCTGGTCAATATTCCTCTTACGACTCCCACGGGTAGAAATTGGGGAAATTATTTATTATTATTTTTGTATAAAGCTCGTGGCTAGCTAAAGTGGGCCGTGGCTAAGTAAAAGCCACACGGAAAAAACACGTTCCTTGATAAAGGGGGTTATCTGTTTAATTTTAAAAATTATTTAAACTTTTCTTAGCCACATCAAAAAAGCAAAAACCTCGGCGCCAATATACGAACTACGTATCGAAACCTTTCATATAGCAGTGACCGTGACGTGCTGGGTACATTTAGGTTTGTCATCTATATATGACATGACAGGATAATTTATATTATTTTTAATTGAATGTTGAGATGGATGTGTGGAGTGACCAGAATGGATAAGGTGAGAAATTAATATAGGAGGAAATTTGAAAGTGGCGCCAGTGACAGAAAAGTAGAACGGGAATCATTTGTATTGGTATGGGCATGTGAAGAGAAGGGATGAAACGCATGTGACCAAAAGGCCGAAGAATCGATGGATGAATTGTGTGAAGAATGATATGAATGAAAAGGGAGTCAGTGAAAGCATGACAGTTGACAGGACGGAATGAAAGAAGAAAACATGTTGCGCCGACCTCAAGTAACGGACAATGGCAGGAAGATGATGATATTTCAATTTGGCTTATGTTTAACGATATTATAGATTTTTCTCCAGATCTAGTAAATGATCACCAAAAATAGTAAATGAAGTAAAACCAAAAATAGTAAATGATCTCCAAAATTGTGTTTCCTTAATTATTGTAGAAATGAGTTTGACTGTAAAAAGCGATTTGGTTCTGGCGTAGGGGGTCACAGTTCTAACCTAACCTAACCATGTCAGAACCGCCCCAGGGGGGACTTAAGAGTCAAAAAGATTTTGGTAATTTTGCACACTAAGATTTGGTGATCATTTACTACATTTGGTATTCTAAAGTTTTTTGTAAATGTGAGTTCCATGGAGTCATGGAGAGAAATGGAGTGGAGGAGGAGTTTATTAAGTAAATTATTTTGACATAAATGAGCATGGCAGTTGAGTGAATTGTCATGCTCACTCAAATGTCTCGCTGATGGTGACGCATGTGTGGATCATTCAGCTCCCACCAAAATGGTTCAGCTGAATGGTGCTGATCCACGCGTCATGTTCGTGAACGGGCGCTGTCAGTAGAGATTGGTCAACTTTTAACTGCCATGGCTTTTATCTTGATAAATAATCAAGATAAAAGCCATGGCAGTTTATGTTTTGTATTGCTAGTTACCTTCAGTGTTTTAACATATAGAAGCAACAAGAATAATGTAACCAGTATATTATGTAAAAACTTGATTTTATAGCGAGTTCGTGGAGTTTCTTGCTCGTTCTTCTCCACAGAGACCTACCTACCTTTTGGAACGAGCAACTAGCTTCAACTCTCTGACTATCTGACCGACTTCTTGACAATTCAAAAGTGCCTGTAAATGTTTTAATTGAAATGAATGCTTTGACTTTGAATGTTTATTATTTTCTAAGTATCTTACCTGTTCCGGGCACTTTTTACTGTAGAAGACTGCTTCCTTCTTCTCGTGTCTGACTTCTTTTAACACCGTCTCGAAGTTGACTTTGATATTCTTCCGTTCCACCACCTTCGTCAGCTCCTTGGCATACTTCGGGACACCGAAGATCACTGACAGGCATGTGTTGTACATTATGTTCGTTTTGGCGCGGACGTTCGTCTGTAGAAAGTGGGTCAGTTGTAACACTTGTTATAAATGCCATGCCTTATTTATTATCTGTCAAACGTCTTAGGGGAATTCCACCAAAATTTTATGCCTAGAATCAGTAGTTTATCTTTGAAATAAAATTGAAGTCTGACACTTTATTTGTACATACAAATAAAGTTTAGTTTCAGGTTATTTTTATAAATAGGTATGTACAGTCACGAGCAAAAACATTTAAACACTTGTTCATCCGTCTTCTGACATCAGAGCAGAATTCAGGAGCCGAGTCTAACCAACACAGTTGAGTTATCAGAATATTCCTGTCTCATTCTAAGCAGATTTTTCCTGAACTATTGATTGAAATGTTATGGGGTGACGAATAGGGTATTTTTGATCCCAAACTACTATAAAATAGGTTTTATCTATGAGTTGAAATAGTAACGTCACGAGAAAACTGCTTTTGAATTTTGCAATATGTATACATACTTATGCTCGTGACTGTATACATAATATTTGGAAACTTATTGTAAACGCAGATTACAAAATAACATTCTTGTAAAATTTAAAATCCTACTCCAAGTTTGTCTTTTTGGTTTGTCAAGGAAATTAACATAATGACGGTACCTTGTCAATACATATATGAAAACATTATGTACGCTAGAAAAAATCTGCATCTTTTTGGTAAAAGAAGTGACAGACATAACTATAGTACTAGAAATAGGGACCAACTAGTTCAACCAGGTTTCAGGCTGGCTAAAGTAGATTCGTCTTTCATGGGGTTCTGTCTAAAGTGTTACAATAAAATACCTCCCCACATTGTTCAACTTAATGAGACAGAATTTAAGTCCTATATTAAACGCACACTATGCAGCCGAGCTTATTATAATTTGGATGATTACATCACTGATAAAATGCTTGGCTGGATGCTGGTCTAGCTTCACAGCCATAAGGGTTCATAGATTTATTGATTAGCATTGGTGACTATTTTTTGGAGCTGCTGAAGATGTAGAACTACATTATCTTTGCATTGTATAAACTCAAACTATTAGTATTATATAATTTTGCATAGCACATACATGTGAGCACTATGTACTTTAAAGCCACCATTTACGAGATGTCTTTCGTTGACTTGAATATTCCCTGGCGGTTGAGAGTTTGTCATGCTCACTTGAATGTCTCGCTGATGGTGGCGCATGTGTTGGATCATTTGGTTCCCTTCAAAATGGTTGAACTAAATGGTGCCGATCCGTGCGTCATGTTCGTGAACGGGCGCCGTCAGTTGAGACTGGTCATCTCTTAGCAACCTCGGTTATTTTAAATTTATTTTGAATTGTCTAATTTCATTGCCACTAGACCTCTTTTAACGTGCACAACTTGTTACATTGTTCTCACATTGTACCCCTAGATTCAACATGAATGATGTAACCTAAATTTGTAATATTCTATTAATTTTAAAAGAGTGTTCATGGAGTTTCTTGCTCGTTCTTCTCCATAGAAACCTACTGTTTGGAACGAGCAACTAGCTGCAACTTTTTGACTGACTGACTCCTTGACAATTCATAAGTGCCTGTAAATGGTTTATTTGAAATAAATGATTTGAGTTTGAGCTTGAGTCTACAAATCGGCGCAGACATATTTTGTTAAAGTGCACAAGTACAATCTGTATAATTATCATAAATTATACTAGCTTTTGCCCGTGACTTCGTTCGCGTTTTTATACGGGTTCCTAATTTTTAGGGTTCCGTACCTACCTCAAAGGAAAAAATGGAACCCTTATAGGACCACTTTGTTGTCCGTCTGTCTGTCTGTCTGTCGAGACCCTTTTTTATAATAAAATTAGCACTGAGGGATACGTGAGCTACCTACTGGTGAAAGATTTTTTGAAATTGGATAAGTAGTTTCGAAGTTTACCTGCTACATCCAAACTTACAAATTTTACCTCTTTACAATATTAGTATAAATACCAAGTACTTTATTACTTGTATAAATTTACAGAAGCGCTCACTAGCATACACAATACAAATAATAAAGTTGCGTCACGTCACTACGTGCATTGTATGTACCTAACTCTCGGCTATAAATTAGAACTTTAACAATACCTATTATAGTGCATGCAAGATAGTTTGAAAATCCGCCATGACAGTAAAAATGTATATTTCTAGAACAATAAAGTCTTTCGTTTATCAACCAAGAAATTCATAGGATTTTGAATTTGGAATTGTACAGACAGTGAATGGACCACAGAACGCATACTAATTTATGTGGGTGTTGTTTATCTATATATGTATGTATTTAAAAATGTATTTGTGTATGTATATCAGCTGTCTGATACCCATAGTACAGGGTCTCCCTAGTTTGGGGTCGGATGCCATGTGTGAAATGTATATATTACTAGCTGACCCGACAGACGTTGTCCTGTCCCGATCTAGGGGGATGAAAAAGGGGTGAAAAAAGGGGATGAAAAATAGATGTTGGCCTATTCTCAGACCTACCCAATATGCACAAAAAATTTCATCAGAATCGGTCAAGCCGTTTCGGAGGAGTACGGGAACGAAAACTGTGACACGAGAATTTTATATATTAGATTATTATTATCATTATTACAACTCATTCCTCTTTCAGCCTTCCACACTTCCATAAATATGTGTTGCCTTTTCTGACCAAATTGTCGTGAACGCTCTCTATTCAGCGCTTCAGGGTTTTCGAAGAATGCTATAAATACAGGTAATATTTACAGGCATGTCTCGAAAACACACCCCATTCCAAATTTTGAAAGAATCACCATATAATGTCTTATTACAGTCCATATTAGTATCACATTTGCTCATTGCTCTAAGATAGAATATGTGATAAGCAAGTTTGAATCATTCTTTATTAAACGGAGGATATTTACAATTTTCCTCTTGTGCAACAATTTATGTCCCATTCATAGAATTTATTCTAAAATAGATTGTTTTATTAATATCATAATATATTTTATATTGTCTATACTAATATTATAATGAGGTAAAATTTGTTTGTTTTTAAGTTTGTATGTAGGAGGATAATCTCCGGAACTACTCTTCCGAATTTGAAAATTCTTTCACCAATAGGAAGCTATCTACCCCTGAGTGCTAATTATATTTTAATATACAAATTGTCATTGACTTCGAATTTAAAGTTATTGTTTACTTTTTGAAGGCGGTTGTCTTTTTAGTACTTACAATTATTATTTTTTCGCTTTTTAGTGTCTACTTTATATCATACAAATTAATTACGAAAACGCGACAAAAAATATTTCAGTCATCCCTTAATTTTCTATCCTTAGGGGTGGAATTTTTCATGATATGCTTCAATTATATGGGATCATCTTTGATGTAACTATCAATAAAAAAAATAATCATCGAAATCGGACAACACTGAAAAAAGATACGCGTGGTCAAACATAAAAAAAAACCGGACGTGCGGAAGTGCGAGCCGGACTCGGCCACCGAGGGTTCCGTTCAAATTCCGTGATTTGGTAACCCATACAATTATGACCGCACCTACCTCGACGTACTTTAATTAAAAATGAAGAATGATTTAGGTAATTACAAAAGTATAGTTTTCAGACTTTTCCCTGTACTTTAGTATAAGACGATGTTACTTGTCAAATTTCATAGTTCTGGGTCAACGGGAAGTATGCTATAAATTTAGATTCCCTTGAGAGTGTCGAAATATACGTTATTTGCGGTATAAATGGCCGTATCTTTTTTTTAGGTTAACTTAGAAGTTTGATTTTCACAGCTTCAAGGGACTGTAGATTTGAGTATATGGTTTTAATTTCACCTCGATACCTCCACGCGTTCCCGAGTAAAGGGTCTTGACAGACAGACGGACAACGAAGTGATCCTATAAGGGTTCCGTTTTATCCTTTTGAGGTACGAAACCCTACGAAGCACGTGACGAATTGAGAACCTCTTTCTTTTTATGAAGTCGGTTGGATTTAGGGATCCGTTACAAAATTCACAACGACAATTTCGCGGGCAACGTGCTAGTTAATAATAAAATATATTATTTTATTTCCATTCAATAGAGGAGGAAAAATGTTTTTAACCGCCATAATTCTTAAAAACATTACACACATTCTATTGTTAGACAATTGACGATTCATAATGAATGAACAATTGTCCACATCATAATGATCTAATGCAAAAGTCATTCGGGGATTTCAGACATAAATTAATTACTAAACCCGGCCACACTTCACTATGGCTCGGTTCCCGTTTTAGTGTATACTTCAGAATATCCATACTTTATTTAATATCATAAATGCGAAAGTAACTCTGTTACGCTTTCACGATGACACGGCTGAACCGATTTTGATGACATTTGGTATCAAATCAAATCATTTATTTGCATAATACATGTTTGTAAGGTGTTATAAAAGCATAGAAAGTACACTGCATTATAACCTAATGAGGCGTGCAAATTTAAGTAATATCTACCAATCACAATATTATAAATATAAAAATAAGCAGTAATTTTCTGAAACTCAGTTAAAAAATAAAAATAGTAAAGACGATTTAGAAAATGTTCGAATTTAAACAATGTCAAAAATTATACAATGTCAAAAGTTATGGAATGTCAAAAATTATAAAAATATAAAACCTCAAAAATTATACAATGTCAAAAGTTATAAGATGTCAGGAAAATTCAAGTTACTAAATTACGATACTCATGTTCATGTCACTCATTTCAATTTTATTTGATACTTGTTGATAGTATTAAATTACAATATTTTTATCCTCTAAATACTCTTTAACATTATAATAACACTTATGAACTAGAAACTTGTGTAGTTTAGATTTGAACTGCGGAATAGATAATTTTTTGATATCATCAGGCAGTTTGTTGTACACCAATGATGCCATACTAAGAACACTTTTGTTGAATAATGCTGTTTTTCCGTACTTTATTTCTATTTCTAGTTTTTTTTTGTCACGTAATTGTCTATATTATTCACTTTTATACATAATCATATGATAGTCTGGATTTGATTTTACAAATAAATTTAGTTCATAAATATATAATGAAGGCAGTGTCAGAATTTTTAATTTTTTAAAGTGTGGTTGACAGCTAGTGGTACTATCTAGGTTGCAGATTGCTCTGATGCACTTCTTTTGGGCTTTAAACACGATTTCTTTATCGACCGAGTTACCCCAAAATATTACACCGGCTTCTTTGTTAACAATCTTCGAGAGTTTGCGGAGAGCAAATGAGGATTTATTAACTTTTTTACAGACATGTTCTAGATGCGTTTTCCATGACAGCTTATTATCAATATGGATTCCAAGAAACTTAGTATCTGTTACTGGTTGTACAATCTTGCCTTGATAACTGGCATTTATGTTTTTAGGTTGTGTCCTTTGTTGAAAGTGAATTATTTTAGTTTTGTCCATGTTTATTTTAAGATTATTTTTGGTCAGCCATTGAATTATTGACTTTAATGTTTGATTGATTTCATTTTCGTAATTATTTTCTTTGTCATATTTTATTATCACTGTACTATCATCCGCAAATATCATCCGCAAATCAAACTATCATCCGGTATGAAGATAGCTTAAACCCTGAGGAAGGACATAGGCTTCTTTTTAATCCGCGACTTTGTCTGGATCCGCGATAACCGACATTACGCGGACGAAGTCGCGAGCAAAAGCCAGTAAAGTATAAAAACAATCTTCTATTAAAATGCTTGGTTGTGTAATTTTTTAAGACATTCCATCAACTACTTTTCGAGTTTTGCGGACACAAACATACGGGTGCTGAGTTTATATATAGGGCGACTGGTAATTAGTGTACGATACTTAAACACGTGATTGTGATCATGATAACAAACAACTTTAACAGAAAAAATGTTTTTGCGGGTAATAGCTGATAGGTCCAAAGCGTGCGCGCGCCAAATTTTATACAACTGTTGTGTTATTGAAATAAAAGTGAACCAGTACAAAAAACATTTTTTCTTCGGGAAAGTTGTTTGTTATCATGAACACAATCACGTGTTTAAGTTTCATACACTAATTACCAGTCGCCCTATATACACCGTGGCATTTGAATCTTACATCGGCAGTACAGAGGCCAGCTCATCAAGCTACAACAATCTGTCAAATTCTTTTGATAGATTTTTAACTTTATTGCAAAAAAATAAGGTTCATATTCAATTGGGAAAATTGGACAGTTTGGTATGGCTTGATGTGCTGGCGTCTGTACATTTCATGTATCAGATTAGTATTAAATCATTCATTTAAAATAATGTAAGAACATTTGGATAAAAAAAATATAAAAATCTTATTAAATAATAATAACGCGTAACGTAGTTTAAAACACCCTGTTCTGAGCGTAATCCGAGCCTATCCCAGCCAATTCAAAATCATATTGGTACTTGCCCGGTTTCGGACCCAAAACTTGATATACGTGAGGCGGCTGCCATCACTGGGTAGAGAAAATAATCCCGCGATCCCGAAAGGAATTTTGATATCGACATTTATATTACGACTTAAATTTCTAGTACCAATCTCGATTTTAGTCCCGGAATCCCGGGTCCGGTGTACCTCAGTCCCGAAATCCCGGGATTGAATTAATAGTCCGGAATTATATTTCCTACCAATAGGCCATCAAGACCTTGACTTGGGTCATCACTTACCTTGTTAAAATAAGAGTCCGCCAGATAGGCAATCTTCTGCGGCGCTCCGGGACATTTGAGCTGTGTGTTAGGGTAAGTGAAGATAGCGTTTCCTTCTTTATGATTCTTCATAGTTTCGAAAGTCTTCTCGCAGTATTCAGAGGCGTATATCGACGATACACCGCTCCCCCTAGCTTCTAATGCCTCGTAGAGACCCGGTACCTGTAATAATAATAATATAATAATCGGGCTATAATAACCGAACTTCCAGGGGTAAGAAGTGCTCATGAATATGAATACCAGACAAATCGACACTAGCAACATTAAACTTAAGAAATCTCTGTATAGCTTCTTCGAAAACATAGCATAGTTTATCTGATCTTACTTTTCCTATTTTTTCGATCTTATTTATATAAAGTTGCTGTCTTCTACTTTCTTGTTCTTTTCTTTCTTGTTGTAGGTTTTAGATTATTTTGTGTATTTTATCTATGGGCCACAGTTGCCTGATAATAAAGTTATTATTATTATTATTAAATGTGTATTTTCTATCTGTGAAAATTTTAATTGGCCTTATCGTTGTCACTATTTTTATCTTATTTTTGTACTTAGCTGTAAGTTTTTCAAATAAAAATAAAATCGCTGTCTATCTCATGTCAACCTTTAGACTCCCACTGCTGAGCATAGGCCTCCCCAAGGGGGGTTCAGCCGTAATCGCCATGCTTGGGCGATGCATGTTGGCGATCGCAGTAGGTATTATGGTACTCAGAAGGACGCTGTTGCCCATACCCACGGGTAGAAATGGGGTGGTAACACACGGCAAACCGCTGCCTACATGTAAATGCCAGATGCCTTACTCGTTGGCATCCCATAAACAAAGTTGCAATGCCTCATGTGCCTGTAACTTCTGGAACACAGTAACGTACCTTAGTATAATCATTGACCATCCCAGCCGCTACGATGAGGTACTCGTAGTTTATTTCATCGCCTTTTGCCGTTGTCACCTTGCTATGTTCAGGCAGTATACATTTCGCCTTGTCCTGTATCCATTTAACGCCCTCAGGGAGAACGCTTGCCTCTTTCCGTCGGGTTTCGGCGACATTACCAACTCCAGCGCCGACTAGGGTCCAAAGTGGTTGGTAGTAATGTTCCTGTTGACAAAATAACAATTTTAAACAAATCACGAGCTACTTATGTACAATATTCATCATCTGCCTTTTCCCAACTCTGTTGAGATCGGCTTCCAGTCTAACCGGATGCAGCTGAGTACCAGCGTTTTATATGGAACGACTGCCTCTGACCTCCACAACCCAGTTACTGGTAACACGGTAGTGGTATCCCTTGGTAAGAATGATTGACAGACTTTCTGGCTACTACGTCAATATGTACTGTCTTTTTTATATGATCGCTATACAGGGTAATTGAAAAAATACCCAAAACCTCTTAATCTGGACTTCGTATCATCACCCAATCTACCACCCAAAATATCAAAACCAATTTACGTATACTACGCGCGCGTGCACCCATATAATAGCAAATATGATGTAGGTAGTAGGTAGGCTAATGTACAGGCACAGCTGATTGCAGGCCTTTCGTCGGTCGTGTCAGAAAAAATATATTATGCAAAATTTAAAGTGTGTTTATATTTTTTGTATGGAAAAAAACGTTTTGAATTTTGAAAAGTCGTAGAACAAATGTTGTTCAAGGTGATGATACGAAGTGAGGATTAAGTGGTTTTGGGTATTTTTTCAATTACCCTGTATATTTTTAGGGTTCCGTAATCATAGGACCCTATTACTGAGACTCAGCTCTCCGTTCGTCTTTCACAGGACTGTCTCTTTCGAACCGTAATAGGTAAACACTTGAAAGCTTTATATAGTATGTATAAGTATTGTGTGGGGGGGGGTCATGTTGGGGTTGGCTTCCAGTGTAACTAGACCGGATGCAACTGAATACCAGTGTTTTACATGGAGCTGACCTCCACAACCCAGGTACTCGGTAACACGGTACTCCATGGTAAGATATATGTTGACAGACTTTCGGGCTTCTGATACTCATAAAGACTGTCAAAGTCCTACGAATGACAGCAGACCAACAGCTTTACGTGCTTTCTGAGGCACGGGTCTCAGTATGAAATGGATGGTCACCCATGCACGGACCGACCGCGGCAAGCATAGCTTAAACTAACCGATCGATCCGTATGGTTTTTACTTAGCCAGGGGCTCTTTTACTATGGCCGCTTCAATAACAAAGGCTTACCCTTTATTTTCCAGGTGACTAATAACTTAAAAGGCGACTAAGTGTTTGCAACTAATAAAATAACTTGAGGAGCTATAAATCATGACTTGGCGACTAAAACCAGAAGATGACGGTCGAGCACCCCGATGTTCGGTTTAGTTAGGTTCTGTTAAACTCTGCAGACAGAAATAGAAGCCCCGCAAGAGCTCCGTCGAACTGACGTCAAAATGGATAAATGGTCCCTAAATCTTTTTGACCCTTAAGTCCCTCTTGGTGCGGTCACAATTCTAACCTAACCAGGTTAGGTTAGAACTGTGACCCCCTACGCCAGAACCAAATCGTTTTTTTACAGCCAATATAGTTTGTCGCCGCGTTAAATACATGCCAATAACAATTTAAAAAATAAAATAAAGTTAAAAATTTAAGAGCGCGACTAGAACCTGCAACAGCTTGATTTTTTTACGTCAAAATTTGGTTTTTGTATTTCATCTTAAAAGTCTATCAAAAAATAGGAGCTACCAGACCCCGAAGCAAAATTTTAAATATTTTGTAAATAATTTCTTCTTGTTATTGGGTCTTATTTCATAGTTATTAGATGAACTGTCTGTTGAAGGAAACAACTGTTATTATTTGTTACTAATGCTGTGAGTTATGACATGTATACTTAGCATTGTGTTCATAACACTGGCATACGCTGTTTTATAACTATATTGTTATGTTTGGATTATGTAGTTGATACTACTTCATAAGAAGTATTTTGTGTTGGGTATATGAATACAAACTAGATATTCTCATTACGAAGAGAACTCGAATTACAGTCCACCGATTTGTACCGCAATATTATAACACTTTAGCGCGCGAATTCGTTCCACGAATTTTCGTACAAATTCGATCGTACTCAGGTTAAACGCGCTACTCTGCGGAACTAATTTTGCTTTTGGCTTTTGATACTCTAATAGGCTTGCGTTTGACCGCATCTTCACCTGATGTTAAGTAATGATGCGGCCTAAGGTGGAGCACGCTTGCCTTGGATGAACTAGTTCACTCGTGCTAACTACTGGTCCAAATCTGATAACTATTTCACTAATAGCAAGCTACTTTATCCTTGACTGTTATAGGATATATATTTTATTATCAACTAGCTGACCCGACAGACGTTGTCCTGTCCCTAACTACCCTACCAACATTTTTCTTATATACAAATATTTTCCTGACAATAACGAGCACAAAAAAGAAAGAATTTTCCAATTTGGTCCAACCGTTCGGAATTTATCTTACATACATTTCGGCGATTCATTTTATATATATATAATGAGATCCGTATGTAAATTCACGAGGACGGAGTCAAGGGAAATCTAAACTAATATTATTAAGAGGAAATATTTGTTTGTTTGTTACGATTTACCTCAAAAATCCGGTCTGGTGCGATTACAAAATTTCTTTCACCAATCGAAAGCTACATTATCCCTGAGTAACAAAGGCTATATTGCATTATTCAAAAAATAGGAGTATTTAAGAAAATTCATGCGGACTAAGTCGCGGGCAAGGTGCTAACTAGTAGCCTTAGTAGGCCATATAATTATAATACAATATTAAAGGAGTATTAAATAACTATTAAAGTAAAAAATCACTTATACCCCACTCATAAACATTCAACTCATTACTCAAATATTTTCCTTAAAGTTTACAAAAAAAGGTTTTACCTAAGTACCACTCAGGGATGTCATAATTCGTAGTTTCACGGGAGGAAAGTTTCTACCTAATATCCATAGGCAATATGTATAATTAGGAGTGTGAACGCTGTCAATGGTTTCCCCCAGCACCAGATCAATGTACTTTTGCCGGGTAAACTTATTCATTAATTTAATTGTTATTCTTAAAAAATGTATTTGTGTATGTATATCAGCTGTCTGACACCCATAGTACAGGGTCTCCCTAGTTTGGGGTCAGATGGCCGTGTGTGAAAATGTCCCCACATATTATTATTACTAGCGACCCGACCCGGCTTCGCCTGGGCCTATAGCCTTCCTCGATAAATGGACTATCCAACACAAAAAATTTTTCAATTCGAACCAGTAGATCCTGAGATTAGCGCGTTCAACCAAACAAACAAACAAACTCTTCAGCTTTAAAATATTAGTATAGATTATTTGCGAAAACTTGCACGTTTCTTAGCTTTTGGCTAATTTTAAGCTACATCAACGGGCCCAAGCCAAGTCAATGTAGCGTGTGGTGAAATTTTACGTTAAGAGCGCCCAACTCGTCATATTTTCCATATAAACGCTCGTACGCGATTACGTCGCTATAACAAATTATTTTCCAAATATTTTTAACACACAGGTATCTTGTGGTTTAAATCTAGGTTTGTATGAAGCCAAAAATATACTTTTTTGAGAAACAAATTCTGTAAAGACGTCCGAAAATCAGCTTTACTGCACAATTTTATCTGAACTTTGGCTGGTCATAATGCACTCATACATTGAAAAAGTAAAAAAACAGCTTCATAAAAACCTTGCACATGTAATGGAGATTCTAAATTACAAACATTATTACCAAAAACTTGTAAGGCTTTTTCAAAAACACGTATTTCCTGGAACCAGTTTTGTGAAATTTCCGCGCGCCAACTTTCCTGTGATGTTATCGTGTTCTCACTCACTCGTTTGTTTTCGAGCTTCGCGTTGGTTGAAACAAAAAAAAAATTCAATCACGCTCGCGTTGAAGTTCGTTCGATGGGGAAGGGCGCTCTTAAAGATGGATGATGAAAAGAGACGTCGTTTTCGTCATTTTGCATGAACTTTCGTACGATTCTGCAGGTGTTCAAAATTGCGGTTTTTTGGAGTGTAATGTAGATTGAGTCTTTATTATTATTATTATTCTTAAAAACATGACACTCCATTTTTCATCATAGGCTTAATTGCGCTTGTCCGCAACTCACCTGCAGCCTAAAGTGGAGCACGCCTGCCTAGGATGAACCGGTTCACTCGTGCCTTGAAGATACCCAGATTATACTTATCGGGGAACAGAGAGGCGGGCAGTAATTCCACAAGCTAGCAGTTCGCACAATGTGTGTGCACAATAAACGAGTAAGCATGAAGTTTCTTGTCCATTCTTCTCCATACGAAACTACCTTTTGGAAGGGGCAACTAAACGATATGACGTTCAAAAGTGGCTTCTAATGGCCCAAGTGATATTACTTTGGAAGCAAAGCTTTTTTGTATCAAAATTACATAACGATCATCCGAGAAGAATATAAATAGCTTACTGTTAAATAAGACACGGCTTTCGGTAACAAGCTATTTATTTGCACTGAGCTTTGGGGCGTACGCGCACGACACGCAAGTCGCACATCTATGTCTATAGCTAGGTACTAACTAACCTAACATCCCTCCACCATATATTCTTAAATCTAAACTAAACCATTATATAACTAGAAGAATTTCCGATAGTTGGTTCGAGCAATATTCCTTAATTTAGGACGAGCTTCCGTGTCCTTACGGAGATCAGGCTTAGGATCAGCCGGTTCTGGTGCCAGCTCAGCTTCTGGCTCAGCTGCTGGTTCCCTCATTGCTTCTCGGTGCTCTGAGCTTGCCTCGCTCCACTCTTCCTCTTCCCCCGGGGAGTCTTGGCGTTGCTGATCTGATGACTGAGCGCCATGTGACATTTCAATATGGTCTCCGCCTGTCCCACAGTCCGCGAGAGCCCAACCAATGTCCTCGTCTTGCTGAGCCTCGTGTGATTTTAACTTATATAATTGGTTTTTATGTTTTTTAATTATAATGTTTTGTTCGGGTATTTTCACGTCATATATACTTTTGCCAATTTTATTTTTAATTGTACCCTGCATCCATTTGTTATTGTTACTTCCTTTTACCAGTACTGTATCATTTATTTCAAAGTTAATGTTTCTACAGCCTTTATAATATTTGGTTTGTGTTGTTTGCTTCTCGCGCACTTTAGCTTGTAAATCTTGTGACAATAATGAGGGCATCGTGTCAGGCGCGGGCTCCGCCCCCGAGGTCTCTAATAAATCAAACCTGCAACGTAATTTACGTCCGAGCATTAATTCGGCCGGCGAGCTGTCTGTCGTCGTGTGTTTAGAGTTCCTATATCTAAATAAAAATTCTGAAAGGTGGGCCTTAATTTTGGTTTTGGGGGTGCCCTGTGCTACTAACCCTTTTAAAAACTTTTTTATTATTTTTACATATATTTCTGCTTGACCATTACTGGATGGCGAATAAGTTGGCGAAGTAATGTGTTTTATTCCATTTAGTCGGCAGAAATCTTTAAATGTTTTGCTTGTGAACGATGTTCCATTATCAGTGACTATTGTATGTATTATGCCAAATCGTGCCATCGTTTCTTGTAGTTTCGTTATAACCGCCGATGTCGAATAATCACTGCTGAGTGAAAAACATTCTACCCATTTAGTGAATGCATCTATAATGATAAGGTACATTTCTCCTTGCCATGGACCAAAAAAATCTAAATGTACTCGGTGCCAAGGACGCTCTGGAAAGGGCCAAGGTGTCAACGGAGCCCGTGGGGGTGTGGGCCGTAAACTTAAACATACTCCGCACTTGGCTATCTTGTTTTCTATATCCTTATCTATATGCGGCCACCAGAATCTAGATCTAGCCTCAATCTTCGTTTTTAGTATACCTAAATGTGGCCTATGTAGTTCGTCTAAAATTTTGTTTCGCAATGACTTCGGTATTATTAATTTGTGTCCCCTAATCAGGCAATCACCTTCCTTAGTTAAATCAAAACGACATTTATAGAAAGATAATAAGTTATTGTCATCTAATTTTATTTTAGGCCAACCGTGTTGTACATATTGTGATACCTGTTGTAAAATGCTATCTTTGCTAGTCTCTAAACGTACTTCATCCAAAGATACCGGTAAATGCCCATCTGCTACAAAATAAATATAGGTCGCTTTGTCGTCTAACTTGTTATTGTAAACAAGTGAGTCATTCGTGACGACACTTACTCTCGAGAACGATCCGTTGTCACTGTTATCAGTTATCGGACGAATACTCGCTCCTACGGTGTCAGCCCGACTGAAGTAGTCGGCACAATTACTAGCGCTAGGAATGTACTGTATCTCATAATTATAGCTAGATAAGAATAAAGCGTATCGCTGTAACCGGTTGGCGGAGACCTCCGGTATGCCTTTGTCGGGATGAAATATAAACATTAGCGGTTTGTGATCGGTGCGCAATATGAATGGATTGTCAACCCCATATAAATATTGATGAAATCGACGTATGCCAAAAACGATTGCTGTTGCCTCCCTTTGGATTTGGCTATAATTTTTTTCAGCACTGCTGAGGGACCGCGACGCATAAGCGATAGGACGTTCTACGCCCTTCGCTTCTAATTGAGCTAAAACTGCACCTAACCCTGTTGGGGATGCATCCACTGTCAATACCAACTTGTAAGAAGGATCAAAATGTGCCAGCGTTTGGGTCGATGTCAGTTCCATCTTAATGTGGTTGAAAGCAGCTTTATGTTTTTCTGACCAAGACCACTCAACATCTTTTTTTAGTAAATCGTTTAACGGACTAAGTATAGACGACGCATTTGGAATGAACATTCTGTAATAATTAACAAACCCTAAAAACGATTTTAATTCCTGCACATTACTAGGGGCTTTGGTGTTAGTCATTGCTGTTACTTTGTCTGGTGACGTGTGAATCCCGTTTTTATCAATAACAAATCCTAAATAAGTCACCGAATCTTGAAACAACTTACATTTGGTTTTGTTTAGAACCAACCCCGCTTCTTGTAATCGATGGAACACTTTTTCTAACCGTTCTGTATGTACCTTTTTTGTATTTCCCGTTACAAGGACGTCATCTAGGAGGCAAAGTACCCCCTCAATACCGTTCAGTAAGTTTTCCATGGTTTTTTGGAAAATAGCCGGAGCATTGGCTAGGCCGAAAACCAAACGAGTAAACTTAAATAAACCTTTATGTGTATTTATTGTGGTGTAAATTTGTGAATCCTCGTGTAACATAAGTTGTAAATAAGCACTACTTAAATCTAACTGTGAGTATTGTATACCCCCGTGTAATTTAGAAAATAGTTCTTCTATTCTTGGTAGTGGGTACTTCTCAATGCGTAAACATTTGTTTAATGACACGGAGAAATCGGCACACAAACGAATCTCGCCGTCTTTTTTAAGTATAGGTACTATTGGACTCGCAAATTCAGCATGTTCTACGGGAAGTAGTACACCGGTTTCCACTAGTCTATTTAATTCCCTCTCCACCTTACTTTTTAATGAAAATGGTACCGTTCTTGCCCGAAAAAAAGTGGGTGTACAGTTCGGTTTTAATGTAAGTTTTATTTTGTGTTTGTTAAATTTGCCTAATGTATTGGAAAACAACGTAGGATATTTGTTTCGATAGTAGTCAAGTTCCGTTAACTCTAGACAATGATTAACCTTAGATAACTGAAATTTAAATAATGTCAAGAAATTTCTGCCCAACAATGCTGGCCCGGCCCCTTTTATGACATATATTTCGATATGTTTTTTTTCACCGACATACGTGATCGGGACCTTCATTACTCCAATCACGTTTAATTTCTCGCCCGAATATGCTTTTAACACCGACTTAGGTTGCTCTAATGACACATTGCTAAAATATTTCTGGTAAGTACACAGTGGAATGGCAGTAGCACAGGACCCACTATCTACTTCAAAAGAAATCAGTTGTCCGTTTACGTCGACAGACAGCGTCATAGGCTCGCCGCCGCGGAAACTACGTATGTTACAAATGAGAATATTCTTACTGTCGTCATGGCTTTCGTCATTCGATGCTTGAAGGCAATTAACTTGTTCACTTTTTTTGTTACACATTTTTTTTAAATGACCCTTCACTCCACATTTTTTACATTTATATGTAGAAAACCGACACTTGTCCGCTGTATGATTATTATAGCCGCACACACTACACTTTATCGCTGATTTTGACAGTCCTGCCGCTATCTTGAACACGTCCGTGTTGGTAGGTGCCGATGCTGCTGCCGTAGATGACTGTCGTGCTGCCCGTTTTGCACTATTTACCGCTACTGCAATTTCCAACGCCTTGGGCAATGTTATGGAAGCTTTTTCGTCCATGAACAATTTGTCCCGTTCTGGGCCCGGTAGCATCCCAATAATGAACCGATCCCGTAACATTTCGTCCATGGCTGTCCCGAACTTACAGTCCACTGCCAGGCGCCGCACCCGGGCAGCCCACTGCGTCAAATCCTCGCCTTCGTCTTGCGCCGCCGTGTGAAATGTGTATCTTTCAGCTAACACTGATTTCTTTGGCACGAAGTGCTTGTCTAACTCTGCAGTTAACTCTTTGTAAGGGATCTCCTCTACTGCTTTCGGCGCTATTAACTCGCGCACTAACTTATACGCGTCATTGTTGAGTGCGCTTAGAAGTACCGCCTTTCGCTGATCATCTTCCTTTCCTTCTGCTTTTATTATTAACGTGTTAGCCGTTAACCATTGAGAAAGCCTTTCTTTAAAGATGCTCCAGTCCTGGCCGAGCTCAAAAGTAGGAACAGATCCAATAAAATACGACATTTTATTTTATTTTTCTGAGCGCGCGTGGGTAACCGTACCTCGTCGCCACTGTTAAATAAGACACGGCTTTCGGTAACAAGCTATTTATTTGCACTGAGCTTTGGGGCGTACGCGCACGACACGCAAGTCGCACATCTATGTCTATAGCTAGGTACTAACTAACCTAACACTTACGTAACTTTAGTTGCGCATATACTTAGGCAATGTGTGTGTGCAATGTATAGTCGTTAATATATGCTCGACTCACTAACGCATCTCCGGTCAAGTAGTACCTTTTGCCCGCAACTTCACCCGCGTGAGTGTCGATCGCAGATACACACGAAGTCGCGGAATAAAGGGAAGCCTATACTCTTTCTAGAGCTCTAAGCTCTTCAAATTTTATAAAAATCGGTTCAATATAAACCATCCTTTCGCATTTATAATACTAGTATGGATTTGACTACTTTGACCGCGACAAAGCGCAGGCTTTCGGGACTGGGACTACGGTCCCGAAATCCATTATTGTATTTAAGTACAGATGGAATCCGGAACCGCGGTCCCGCTCCCAAATGCCCCCCTGTCAAAAAATCCTTGTAAAGGAACTAAATTTTCCATTCTAGATGACCATATATTATTTTCATATTATCTACCTGAATCCTTTCTAAACACCTACGACCCAGGTATTCTTCCGTCACATGTGTCCACCCTAAGCGCATGAGAGCGTTGAGCGACAAGTGAGCGAGGGAGATGGGGTTATATAAGAGACTGGGCACAAAATCATCATTCAATCATGTCACATTTGAAGGTCATGATCATTACATTTCATAGAACTACATGATTACTTCGCAGTATTCACCTGTGGTTCTATTCAGGTGTCCACACTTCCTTCCTCCTAAATTTATTTCATAAATTACCTCTTATTGAAGTTATTATACCTACAGGAAGTACCTTTCTTTAGAATAGGAAAACGGGTGCATGGCCAGACTACAGACAAACCACAAACATGTGGTTTTCCTGTCTCTTAAACAATTGTTATTAAATTATTTCACAATAATTATTATTATTAATTATTATAGGTATGATGTGTAGGTACATGCTACACCATATGTTTCACAGAATGACACTGAAGACATGCAGGGTGAGTAATATTACCATTATGCATTATGATAACTGTTTTTCATTTTTTGAGGGCCCAACGCTAAGATGGACTGCAAAACTCAAAAATGCTTAAGTTTTTTGTAATTTTCATCTCAGTATCTGATTGTATAAAGCAGGTCTTAAAGCGGGGTCCGTAGCATTTGCATCAGGGACCCGCAGTTAGGTCAGTTCACTCCCAACATATGTATTAGGAAATTGTGAAGTAAACTCTGCATTTCTCGGCCAATCCACGAAACTATAAAAAGGCTTGTTTTCTTTTCCTAAAATATTTTTTGACTGGGGTCCGTGGAAATGTTTAGTTAAATTGTGAAAGTGGCCCGTGTGGTAAAGTTTAAGAAACCCTGGTATAAAGTAATAAAAAACTAAACGCGACAGTAACGAATATTAAGTATTTTAGACTTACTAGTTTTCGGGTCACATTATTACCTATTAGTAGCAACTAGAGTAGTAGGGTTAATATATGTAGTTCTGGGTGAGTATCCAATCGTTAGATACTAGTTTGCTAACTCACCAGTTAATTTGCCTATTTTATAACCAATTTTATATGTTTTGTTTAAAGATATATTATTTTTAATGCAAAACAGACATTGCGTTTTATTTATTTTAGTTTAAGTCACAACGTTTATTCCTTTACATAGTTATAAATAACGTTAAATTTTTTTAAAATAAAAATTAAATTAAAAATTTTAAAAACCCCCAACGCAAAACATAAAGGCGATTATTTAAAAAGTAAAAAATAATATCTTTTGTTGAGCCATCAAATGTTTGTTCGTTGAAAAGGCGCTATAATGTCGCGGCGGGGTACCGCGTAACTCAGACCCTTCAATTCATTGACTATCTCTTAATTTACCAGCATTTCCGACCAACTTGCTACGATGCGATAAAATTTTTGTTGCAAATCTAGTTACCATGAGTTCCCTATTTTAACTATTTAGTTATTGCTAACTTAGCGGTACCCCGCCGCAACATTATAGCGCCATTTCAACGAACAAACATTTGATGGCTCAACAAAAGATATTACTTTTTAAAATAATCGCCTTTATGTTTTGCGTTGGGGGTTTTTTAAATTTTTAATTTATTTTTTTTTACTTCACCGAAGTCACTTCTGCCACTGTTTCAGTCGATCTATTATTATTAATTCGATTTTTTTTCGTTACTCCAACGTTTCATTTTATAGTTTTAAGGTATATTTTATTTTTATAGTAATGCCAATAAACGCATTTTACTTTCTTTCTTTCTTTCAATGTGACTGCGTTACCTTCTTATCTTATAGTTTGTAGCTCAACAATGAATAAGGCAACCATTAGACAATACTTTACTACCCAACTATCTAATAGTTTATAGCTCAATATCTAATAGTTAATATCTGTCAAGTAGACCGTTCCCCTGAGGCTTATTTACTATCCATTGTTTGCTATAACTTCGATGACTACTTAGCGATAAGCGAGGGGATTTCAAACTCTTATAAGAAATATTATCAAGTAGCGAAACTAATAGCATAAAACTGCTATACTCGTGAAGTAGTCTAAAAAGTGGTAACAGTTAACTCTCTTTTCAGGATGGCATCTCTCAACCTCGGAGGTTGTCCACTGCTTAACCGGACTTTTGTGTTGTCCTAGTAAATTAAGGCCTCCACCTAGTACATAAGAACTTATAAACTAAGCAACTACACGCTAAGGGCACCCCCAGTGGGGTACGAACCTTGGTTTATAGCGCCGCAAGGGGGGGGGAGAGATAGCATAGATAGCGTAGGAGATGTAGCAGCTAACCTTCGATTACTTCTGAGAGTGTTTTGATTGCGTGGTCAGTAAATTTTGAGAACGTTGTTTTTTGAGAACCACATGTGCACTTTGCCCGCGACTTCACCCGCTTGAATTTTCTCAAGGACCCCTAACTTTTTTAATAACACGATATAACCTATAGCATTCAGGGATAACGTAGCTTCCTATTGGTGAAAGAATTTTTTAAATCGGATGCGTAGATTCGGAGATTACCCCCTACACACAAACTTACAAACATACAAACCTACAAACAAATTGTACCTCTTTATAATATAAGAAGTAATCAATAATTAAATTCTATGACACTTTTCAGAAATACATTAATATCTAGGCTCATATTAAGTACAGCTCACTTAAGTTTGGCTGTTTTTGGTTGACGTTGTAGGTTTGTGTTTTGGATGATTTCTAAACTTTTTGTCCATCACGTCAAAAAAGCAAATACGTATTTGCTTTTTTCCTTCGGCGTCAAGCTACGAATTAATACTCTGTGGAATTACTTATAGAAGGTTGTCATGTAGTCGTGACCATAGCGAGCTGGGCACATTTTGGTTTGTCATACATGACTGGCGGTCAAAAGGTTAATCATCATCATCAGATCATCTGCCTAACCTTTCCCTGGTATATTGAGGTCGGCTTCCAGTCTAACCGGATGCAGCTGAATACCACTGTTTTACATGGAGACTGCTTATCGGACCTCCACAACCCAATTACTGGGTTACACGCGACGCGCACGCGATTAAATGCTTTCCGAGGCACGGAGGGAACTCGGCATGAAAAGGATGGTCACCCATCCACAGACCGACCGCGGCTAGCTTAGCTTACCCTTTGAATCTGTACGGCTTTAAGTTAGCCACAAGCTAGACGAGGTTAATAATAATTTAAAATTCCTTACCGTGCTTGGCTCTAGGACTATCACGTGATCTGGAGGCAATCTCCTTGCAAACTTTGCAGCCATTGTACATCCTCCCGTGCCCCCTCCCACCACCAGTAGTTTGCAACTAGAAATGAGAAAATACTTGTATAAGTAATAGTATCTGGGCGACCGACTTTTTTTAATGAAACCTAGTTAGATCACTTTATCGCCCCCGAAAATCCTGCATACTCATGAAAATCGTTGGAGCCGTTTCCGAAATTCAGATTATATTTAAACAAGAATTGCTCGTTTAAACATTGTTAACAATGATAATACACAAAAAAAAAGATTTTGAAATGGGAATGGCCGAAATCTAAAAACGAAAAGTAGGGAATAGTGATCAGAATTGTTTTTGCAGAAAACTAGGTATAGCATTTTCTGTTTTGGCTTCTGATTAGCTTATGCCCGACTTCTTTGGCATTATTGTTTTTCCGGATCCCTCATTCTTTTTAATAATAAAATATCACTCAGTGATAAAGTAGATTCTTATTAGCTAAATAATTTACAGAACCAGACCAGTAGTTCCAAAGATTAGCATGGACAAACACAAACTAAACTGTAATTTATAATAATGTAGTGATAGTGATACTTACATTTTTTTATTTATGTAGTAATTTATGTCAATATGTAGATAGAAAAATTAATGGAAAATGAATATATAATTTAATTGTTATATTACGTTTTCCTTGGACAAGCTCAAACAAAATCCATTTTAATATTATAAATGCGAAAGTAACTCAGTCTCTTACGCTTTCATGATGACACGGCTAAACCGATTTTGATGAAAGGTATAAAAATATCCTAAACCCTAGAGAAGAACATAGGCTGCTTTTTAATCCGCGAATTCTTCTGCATTCGTGATAACCGACATTATTCGTGATAAGTGATAACCGACATTCGCGCGGACGAAGTCGCGGGCAAGTTAGTAAGTTATATTAAAAATACATACATTATGATTAAACAGTCTCAATCAATCATTTATATTGTAAAACATAGGCATGGTTACAAATAGTATATTGAATGTTTACTGTAGTATAATATACTGAATCTATTCATAGGTGTCTAAACAAACTATGACGAAGTTACGCGACCTAGGTTCGGCGGTTGATTTTACGTTCCAACGTATTCGGCTGATATGACACACCATAAGTGCCGAACTTACGCGGCAGAAATTCAGTTCCGCAACTTTGTGTGTGTATTGTGTCTCGAGCGCTGTCGTGGCGTCGTGTTGTTATCTACACAGTTGGACAGACAGACGCAAAACAAAGTGATCTTGTTAATATGTGTGCTCACAGAATAAGTTGCCGCTGAACTTACGCCCGACCGAAATTAGGCTGTACGCTGTGACGCGACGTAATTTAAGCATAGTGTGTAGTCAGTAATTCAAATAGCATTGCAGGCGTAATTGTGCTGAACTTCGGTCGCGTAACTTCGGCATAGTGTGTTTAGACACTTACTCTCACTTCCAAGAAACTAATTAACTTTGATGTTTATATTATACTTTATGAGACTAAGTATAAAGTTCATCCTACATTGTATTTTATACTTAAAACAAACCATGTTATAGATACGTACATGTTTTAAATAGTGAAAATTAACAGAAGCAGAGCTGATTAGCATATAAAAATGAAAGTGATAACAAGCAGTATTTGTTACAATTCTGTGTGTTTTATTTACTGCAATATTTATAATACAAAAATCATTCCAAGGGGAAAGGAACATACTTCCGGTATATAAAATATCCCATGTCCTAATCTGATCTACCCGTGTGGTGTTAAACCGTAATTATCTATTAACAAACATCAAAACACACACATTTATAAATTTATACTATCACTACATATATTATAATTATATAAAAGAAGTTCGTACCTACTTTATGTCAGACATGTGACTATGGTAGTGGCTCGATGATAATGTCAAAAACGTCAAGACTATTAGAATAAAAATATTAATGAATAGGATTTGTAAACTTTAAATGTTGTTTCTCTTATTTCAGAGCAATGCAATTTATTTCTACATAAATCCAAAAGAGATATAAAAAAATATTATAATTATATAATTGTGTTTGCATCCATGCAATACAAGTTAGTTATTTATTTATATTATTCAATACATTTATAATTTTATGATCATTTGCCTATAAACAATAGTAGTAGGTTTATTTTTTGCAAGTAAATTTATGATTGTGAATGAATTAATTATTGTGGTATGTGAACAGTTATAATGTGGTTTTGAATGAATAAAATTAAAAGGTTTTCTTTTATAAGGTCTTTAATTTTTGTGTGTTTAATCATTATCATTTTCCTGACTGGCTTAAACTTCTACTACTATTAAAAATAATAATTATACATAGACTGTGATTTCACATTACTTTGCTAAGTACATGCTTGTCCACATTTGATTAAAAAATATGTGCAATATTTTCATAACCCTAAGGTTCATATTTGTATAATACACTAACTTAACTTTTATTTCACCCTGACTACTAGCTTATTTAATAAACATACATGGACATACAAACCCAGTTTAAAAAAAACAAAACCAAGAATAAAGTGTAAAATATTCTTCTTAGCATGTCAAAGGCAGAACTTAGCTACATTTTTTTTTAAACACATCTGGTGTTATAATAAAAAATATGAATTTAAAGAGAGACATAATACTAAAGGATCAGTCTTTCAGTAGTAAGTAATATTGTTTGGATAAAATCAGGAAAAATTAAAAATCTTTCAGCAGTTGTTTTTTTCATATACAAGTAATCACCAAGGTATTTCAAGGTTTACTTTCTACAGGTAGGTGATAATTTAAACAGGTTAATGATATAGAAAACAAAAGTAATTACATTTCTCTTTGTGAATAATTAGTTGCAAGAGTTTCCAGTCAAGATGATTAAATCACACAATAAAGGTATAATGTCAAGTGGAGAGAGCGCAAAGTTTGTTAACCATGAATTATTAGATCGGCACTACTTTAATACAATTTCAGTAAGTCTGAAGTATACCTGTAGCCGGCAAATCAATGTATCAATTGGTTATAAATTAGCACTAGTACTCACGAATATGTGGCATTATTTGTAGGGGAGACGGAGAATCTCCTGCAAACCCCTGGAGCAGAGACCGTGATATGTTTTCGAATAATGTTCATGTTTCTGAACTAACAGCACAACAAACGCCTGCCTCTGTCGCTAGCACATTAACGATGACTCCGCTTACAGTTGTTAAGTAACCGCGGAGGCAATGACTGTACTACGTGCAGTCGCGATAATTTGTTGATATTTGAAGAATATGACCTTGTTGATGCTATGCTACCCTCTGCATTTGTCTGAATGACAAAATACAAATGACAATGACAGCACTCTTTGATGACAGCTAGGCCAAGTGCCAAAATGACCAACAGAGCAAAAGCGAACCCACCATAGAGATATATCTATGGAGAACCCCATAATTTCATGTTGAATCCCAAAGCCCATTTGTAATATGAAGGAACTATCTGCCAGACCGTGGTATGTACGCCTGTAAATAAGGTTCATATTCCTATGAAACGCAAGGCAGCATGTTTTCAGCAAGTCCTTAGGTATATGTTAATGGAACTAACCATGAAGATATAGGTATAAATGGAGCCAACACTTAGAACAAAAGCATGAAACCAACTGTGGGCTGATGCTCTCTTTCTGAAAGCATACATAAGAACGAGACAGTGATATGTGTTTTCTTTATCTTATGTATGCATTCAGAAAGAGAGCTTCTGCCCACAGTTGGCTTCACTTAGGTATTTAGAGTGTTGCCTCCACTTTTATGTATAAGCTTCTTGGAACTAACCAACTCGATGACGTTTCTTTTGTTTATGAGTTATTGACAATGTCAGTGTCAGTGATTGTTTTCGACAGCTACAGTGATGAGACCAAGAAGCTTAAGTGACTAATCAATCACTGAGCAAGTTTTTTTTTTATTCTAATACGTTTGACGTTTTTAATTGGTAAAATATCGTTCAATCATATCGTTATTTAACTATTTTTGATGTGCAAATAACCATTATTGTTCTGAAGATGAACATATTTCACCTTTCTGTCTATTTGGCACGTATTATTTGATGACTAAAGACGTAGTATACTACAAATACCAGTCGGTAACAACTACAAAACTATGTCAGAAGCATGGAAGAAGTATATCAAGAAAATAAGGAAAATCATTCTTACAACACAGCACTCTTCAATATACAAAAAATAAACAATACCTACTCCTACTCGCAACACTAAAATATTTTGTTTTCGTCGAAAAAGTTAAATGCGATCAAATTATGTCAAAGTCAAATCAAATCTTCAAAACAAAAATGGCGGATGACGACGAAATTGACATTTTAGGAGATTTCTCTTTTAATTCTTGTTTTGCTCAAAACAACCAAGGAATGTGAGTAAATATAACATTAAAAATATTTGCTTATGTATTTATTATTGATTATGGTATTTATACTGGTTACGCAACAGTAATACGGTTATGTTTACAATGTTTTGTTGACACCAATATATTCATCAAACAAAACAATCTCCTGTTTTAAACCCCTGGTAAAACATAATAAATTTTAACTCCAAGATATTCTAAACCTTTCCAGTATTTTTTATTAATAATTACAGTTGAGCACATACATTTAATTTTATTATAAATAGAGAGTATCTTTTGTTTAGTCCTTCATGCTCCAACAGAGAAGACACTGTTCATCCCCAATGGCTCCTCGACTCTACAGAAACAAACTGGTACGATAAACAAAGTAAAAGGTAAGTTCTACTTTAAAAATAATTCATAATTCTTTTGAAACAAATCTATAAAAGGTTTTCTGACAAAAAAATGTAGGCTCACTATGTTGAAATAATCTGTTTTCAGTACCTATGCAGTAAGACTACATGCAAGTAAATTTTACTATTATCAACGTTAACTAATACAACTTGGCTATGCAACTCATTGACAAACTTCAACTCTTTGATAGCCTTTGTGGATTGACAAACTTGGGAATGGTTTCATTATTTTCATAGTTCACATTTTTCTGATGTACTCTAAAAGACCAACCTGTTTACCTGTTGTTCTACTTGCACCCATAGCTTAGTCTATTTTCATGTTTTATAGGTATAAAGAAGGCTCTCCAAGGAAGCTTTATGGGAACAATTCTTCAGACAAGCACTACAGTGATATACACACAGCATGGAGCCCTGCAGAGAGGGAAGTTCTTTTTAAAGAAATGGTGAGATTTGTGCTGGTTTCCTATAAGTTAAGTTTGCATGTTTCTGATACAGAATATTAATAGCGTGTTGCGGGTTCGATTCCCGCCCAGGGTAAATATTTGTGTGATGAGCACTTGTGTTAGCCTTGTGTCTGGGTGTTGTTTATCTATATATGTATGTATTTAACATGTATATGTGTATGTATATCAGCTGTCTGACACCTATAGTACAGGGTATATCTAGTTTGGGGTCAGACGGCCGTGTGTGAAATGTCCCCACATATTATATTATATTATTATTATTATTATTATTCTGTTGTACAAACTGGTACAACAGAATAATAATAATAATAATAATATTACATACATTACAAGTGAATGAAAGAAAGAAAGATGAAAGTGATTTACTTGTAATTCAATGCCTAAATACTATTAATCTCACTAGGCATTTTCCAAATTAGCATCAATTGTGTGTCTTTGAAAGCATTTGATTGTAAATAATAAAATTGTATTGCTTAAACTACTATATTTTTCGGAACATAAAAGAATTCTCTAATGATTGATATACTAATCTATGTTTTCTTATGCATAAATCACACACACATGATGTGATGTATCCACATCTTGAAAGTGGTTTATGAAAATTCAAATAAATGGAGTCAAATCACCTGTGGTTCATATGACTAGGGTTCAATATTTGAACTATGAACTTTTTAAATGAAGTGATGATCCAAAGAAATTTAAAATGGAATTTAGTTGAAATACCATTTTCATTTACAGGGCAAGTATGGAAGGAATGTTCGCAAAATATCACAAACATTGAAAACAAAGACTGAAGCGGAGATACAGGCATTGATTGAAGCTGAATATGGTGTCAACTTAGAGACTCCAACATTCGGCCTTGACAAACCAGAGGACCATGAAGATGTGCCAGCAGTTGTTCAGGAAGAAATAGTTACCGATGATATGAGCAATATAAATAATGTTATTAACATGGTAACCACTGGAACACCGACAATAAATGTTCCAAAGAAACCATTCCGAAAGAAAAATACAAACTCCAAAAGTTTACTAAAACCTGATGTGTTGATAGATAAAAAGGCTGAATTAATAGCAATAAACCCAGCTGAAATATTATATGAAGATGACTTGATAATAGGGTCGACAGAATCTATTGGTTCTGATCTAGACTTGACTGACATTGTGTCTAAGAACATAGTTAAGTTTCAGGCGAAAGTAAAGGCTGAGAAGAAAATTGGTAATCATAGGAGAAAAAAATCTAGGAACTATGATAAAGGTGCAACTAGGAATAAAAGTAAGGAGTTGCTGAAGTCACCACCAGCGAGACAGCGAAAGGATTCTAGCTTGTCAGAAGACAGTGTCAAGAGTCCCAAAATGCAGATTGTATTGGGCTCTGGACAAGCTCTGCCAGTTTCTGAAGGTGAACAAGTGGTGAGTTCTTTGTTCATCAACAAAAATATTGTTCCATCTCCAGTAATAGCATGTATAAGTTACTGGAGGTATGATATTTTTAAGAGAATATTTGTATAATGGTTTAAGTTGTGCTATGTTATTAAGATTGAGGTAAAACATAGAATATATTAAACATGAATTCTATGTTTATTTTACATTGCCTAAGAGATGAATTGAGATAAATATGGATTAGAATATGAATTGGTCTACTGCTGTGGATTTTATTTCTGTTTATGATTACATTTTGACAAAATAACTTCAAATTATAAAGAGTTCACTTGTCATGTTAACATTCATCAGAAATATTGCTCTACAGATAAAAATTGAAAAGAAGAAAGACTCTGAACCTGAGAGTGATATAGAGATAGACGTGGACAGCGACAGTGAGTGCAGCACAACCAAAACTACACCCAACAAGGAAAGCAAAGCTTTCGAGGAAGCCCCTATAGCCGTGCCGCTCAGCAGGTTTGAGCCCATGCCCAAGAGACCTAAGAAAATCAACCTGGTAAGAGTATTGACAATTATTTGACTGTTTCTCCACTTATTCTGCTTGGTTTTTGTGGAGATTTTAAATGGTGATTGTGGAGAATATTCAGAGACAATAGTAAAAGAAGGAATATGGTTAAAAAGACAGTAATTTGGTGACTGGTATGGCAAAGTCGTTTCTTTAATAGCAGCGGTTAGATTGATTCTATTTGATGAATTTGTTTCCGTATGTCGTAGGATGGTGGCGGCGGCTATACTATAATGCATACGGAGTCGGGCGACCTGTACGCAGTAGGTGCCGAACCGAGGCGGGAGCGAGCGCCGCGTAAACAACCCGTACAGTTGCTGCACTGTCGCGTTTATAATGCTGAGAAACCGGTAATTACAATTAACATTGACGTATTTTATGAATTTGTGATTCTTCACAGGCTTTTGATTGCATTGGCTACACTAAACGTAAACTTATTTTCAGGACAGAATTATTTTTAGAGACCAATTTCTCATTTATTAAGTAAAACATTATTATACACATAATTAATACACCATTTTTTCATGAATAGTACTTTCATGTAGCTCGTTAATGTTGGCGTCCCCCAAGGGTCCATTCTTGGTCCTTAATTTTATCAAAATATCTTTCACAGCGTATCATCTCTAACTTTTCTATTTGCTTTCGGATTGTGCACAGATATTTATCCTCTTATGTAATACTAACTTTTGTCCGCGACTTCGTCCACGTATAATAGAAGTCAAAAACCTACTTACTACTTCTACCTATAAATAACCTGAAAAATTTTACCTTCATAGGTGAGGCAGTTTTCGATATTGTGTGTTTAGTTCAGTGAAGGATCTATTACTTAAAGTCCAGGTTTTCTCAGAATCAGAATCATTTATTTGTGCAACATAGGTAATTACATTAAATAGATCGTCACCGACGGACGTTTTCCACCGATGTCAGTGACGTCCAAGATAAACTTGGAAAGTACATATGAAATTGAAAAAGTCACATGTTTACAAATATGAGTGTGAAAATGAATATTAATTTCCAGGCACCTTTCGATGTTCGCGTGCACGTATCAACGCTCCTGCTAATGGACGGGCACGCGCATACGTCACGCGGTGAAGTGATGGGACTGTTGGGCGGCTCGCTCAGTGAGACAGACCGCGTGGCGGTCACCGTGACCGCGTACCGCCCTGCCGCCGCCGCCGCGGGCAGCACGCACTGTGACATGGACCCCGGTAAGAAACGACTGAATTATGGAATTTCTCAGTTTCAGCTTGGAATGCAAAATATTTGACAAAGGCTCGTCTCCTATTACTTATTTACTTGGGAGTTAAAACATAACTAGTGAACATTGGATGTAGTTTAACATCTCTGACGTAAGTGAAGACAGTATTGAAAACATGAAAACACGTTTTTTTTTGTTAGCCATTTCTGTCCCATTTTTGGACAATGGCCTCCCCGCAAACTCTCCATTTCTCCCAATGTTGAGCCTTATCTTGCCATTTCCTGACTGAAATGAAATTGGCGGGCCAGGGTGCAATTAAAAAAAGAACAATAACGTTATAAATGTTTTAGCCTTTTTTTCCCACGTGCATTTTAAATTGGTGCACTAATCAATATTTTGTTCGTGAACTGGCGTTGTCAGCAGAGATTGGTCAACTCTTAACTTACCTTACCTTACTTACCTTACTTGCTCTTTACCTACATTGTTTTCACAAATAGAAGTAATTAGAATAATGTAACCAGTACTTTGTTAATGTTAATGGTTTAATTGAAATAAATGCTTTAACTTTGATTATTTATTTACGGTCTGCATCTTATTGTAACACCAGAATTTGCTGATGAAACGCCACTTCACCTTCTGGGGGAATGCGGAGCACTAATGCACAAGCGCAACAACCATCTGGGCAAATACCTGTTAAGCCTGGATGAATTAATGGAGATCGCCCCAAAGCAGATCCTGCAGTTCATCACAGCTGCAGGGTTTGGCGGCGATCTCTAACCAACACAAGTGGCGATCACACTAGATCAGCTCTGGTCGCAGTGATACAATAGCCGCACACAATAAAAAACACCAGAATTTAGTGCAAATAAACGAATATTCTATTCTACTCTACTCAATTCTACAGTATCCCAGTCTCGCGCAGCAGAATCCCTCCGTAGTACGGGTCAGCTAGTCTGCGGCTGGCACCACTCGCACCCGCAGTTCCCGGCCGCGCCGTCGGCACAGGACCTGACGTCACAGCGCGGCCTGCAGAGAGCTCTGGAGTGGGCCCACGTGCCCTTCCTCGGCTTCATCACCAGCCAGCACTGGCCCACTGGCAGGACGGCCTCGCAGTATCGGTGAGATTACAATCTAGTACTTGTCCACGTATATCGTGGAGGCTCAGTGGTTAAGGCGCCACTGGGTGTCGGCGGAGGGCGGATAGCGCCCTCTCAAAGTCAAAGTCAAAGTCAAATCATTTATTTCAATTAGACCATTGTAAGGCACTTTTGAACGTCAAATGAGAAAAAAAAATCGATTCTAGGTGCCCATTCCAAAAGGTAGTTTTGTATGGAGAAGAATGGGCAAGAAACTCCATACTTACTCTTTTAAAAACGATGTTAACAATATTTGCATTTACAGGAATTATATAATTATATTAATTATACGTAAATACGATGTACCTTGCATAAAAACACTAGGCATTTGAAAGTGTGTACAAAGTATCACAGATTAAGGAATGACAGACTAAGTTATATGTACATAGATACACAGTGTTCACATATTATTACAAAATGTTGAAACAGTAGACGACCACTCCTTATATTTTAACAAACAATGAATCAGTATGTGAGCCTGAGCAGTGTATAAAAAGAGTCAAATATATATAATTATGTACATATTTATACTAAGTATGAAATTAGGTATTTTAACTTAGCAATCGGCTCGATTTTGTCTAGACTGTCGATCGTCCTATGGAGCTAGGCCAGCATGTTTCCAAGCATTCTTATCTTGAATATAGTCCTCTAGATTATAATAAGCTTTTTTACAGAGTGTACTTTTAATATATGATTTAAATTTTGTTTCACTTAGTTGTAATATATCACTAGGAATTTTGTTGTAGCACTTAACACAGTACCCCATAAAAGATGTATGGACTTTAGACAATCTAAAATATGGTTGAGCTATTTTGTCCTTGTTTCTAGTATTAAAGTCATGTCTATCACTTACTTTATTAAACATATGTAAGTTTTTTCTTACATACATAATATTTTCATAAATAAATTGGCAAGGCACTGTCATTATATTAATATTTTTAAATAGTTCCCTAAGAGATTCGCGGCGACGTAGATTATAAATGGCTCTGACAGCTCTTTTTTGTAAAATAAAAACGGATTCAATGTCAGCAGCCCGACCCCATAGTAAAATACCATACGACATAATGCTGTGAAAGTAGCCAAAATAGACCAAACGCGCAGTTTCTACATCTGTTAACTGTCTTATCTTTCTAACAGCATAAGCCGCGGAGCTTAGTCGCCCCGCAATAGATGTTATATGAGGTCCCCATTGTAATTTCTCGTCTAGCGTGATTCCTAGGAAAACCGTTTGACTAGTAAATTCCAGTTTCTCTCCATTAAGTATGATGTCACATCTACTATTCCTAACATTTGGTAAAATGAATTGAATACATTTGGTTTTTTTTTCATTAAGTACCAAATTGTTTACCGTAAACCAATTTTGAACCTGAAGAATAGCGTCATTTACGTCGTCTAGATTTTGTGACCGTCTGTTTATTTTAAAAATCAATGATGTGTCATCGGCAAATAACACCATTTTTGGTTGATTTTGAAACAATTGGGGTAAATCATTTATATAAACTAAGAATAGAAATGGACCCAATATTGAACCTTGAGGAACGCCCATAGTCGTTTCAGACCCCAATGAGTTCACGCCGTTAACCTGTACTTTTACCCGTCTATCCCTCAGGTATGACCTTAGTAAATCAAGAGATGTTTTACTAACCCCGTAGTGCTCCAGTTTCAGCAAAAGTGTCTCATGGTCAACGCAATCGAACGCCTTTAGGTCGCAAAAGATTCCAATGGCATCTTGTGATTCCTCCCAGGCGCTAAAAATGTTCTTTATCAGGGTGACACCAGCGTCAGTTGTACAACGCCCTTTGGTGAAACCATACTGTTGTTCATGAAAGATGGAATTTTTATTAAAGTGACGCAACATTTGATTGAGCATTAACTTTTCAAACACCTTGCTGAGAACTGGCAGAATCGACACAGGCCTATAATTGTTGGGGTCTTTACTATCACCGGATTTGAACAACGGTACTACTTTACTGTGTTTCATCAGATCCGGAAAGACTCCTTGGTCTACACTGGTGTTAAATATAAGAGCTAAATAGGGCGCAATGGTTTCGATAATAGATCTACAGACTTTTACAGACATTCCCCAGAGATCTTCTGTTGATTTAATTTTAAGATCTTTAAAGGCTCTTATAACAGCCTGGGGGTTTGTATGTTCAAACCTAAACTCCGAACGGCATGCCTTAACATTCTTCCTAAGTAAGGCAGCAGAGAGCGCGGGAGAGGAATTTAAAGCTTCAGTAGTTTTAATGGGAATATTTCCAAAAAATGATTCAAATTCCTGAGCTACTTCTATATCTGAATTAATGGGGCCATGTGCAGTCTCTAAATTAAATTCAGTATTACGCTGTTTTTTCCTACCTGTTTCATTATTTATTATTTGCCAAGTAGTTTTTATTTTGTCATCAGCTAATTTTATTTTATTTCTAATATAAAGGGATTTGGCTATTTTGCAGACACTTTTAAAAAGTTTTGAATATTTCGCAACATACTGATGAAAGCTTGTATTCATTACATGTTGCTTTAGACCATAAAGTTCAAATAGTTTTTCCCTGCTTTTACGAATACCTGGAGTCGCCCAATCGCTAAATAAGAACTTTGTGCAAATACTTTTAGTCTTTAGTGGAAATGTGTCATTAAATTGCGTGTTTATTAGTGAAAAAAACTCAGCGTAGAACTCATTTGGGTCATCTATATTATTAAAGCACTGAACACTTAGTTTACTTTCCAATGAACTATTAAATTTATCTAAGTTTTTACATGTAATTGGCCTAAAGCTTATTTGAATTTTTTGTAAAGGAATGTAGGCGCAAAACGTTATTGTCTGTCCACTATGATCAGATGGCAGCTTATTTATAATTTCTTTATGTAAATAATCACAATTACAAAATATATTATCAATACAAGTGGCAGAAGAAGCTGTCACTCTGGTTGGTTCCATAAAAACATTTGACAAATTAAATGACCTAAAAAGACTCAATAATCTGATACTACTGGAGTTGTTTTCTAACAAATTAATATTAAAGTCACCACATATGATGATTGATTTACTACTAGTACTAATTTTTTTCAACACATCTTCCATTACAGAATCAAATGTAGATAAATTCTGGTAACTGGGGGGTCTGTATACACATACTATAATATGCTTATCCAGCTCAACACAGGACAATTCAACAGTATGTTCTACTGATAATCCAACGATGTCTTTTCGTTCTTTACACTTAATAGAATTTTTAATTAATATTAATGACCCACCATGTATCATATGTTTTCGGCTAAAATGGCTAATTACACTATAATTTTCATAATTAATAGACATCACTTGATTATCTTTTAGCCAATGTTCTGTTAAACAAATAATATCATATTTGGTTATTTCTAAGAACATTTCTATTTCAAGTAATTTGGAAAAGCAACCTTGAATATTTTGATTAAATAATTTTAAAGTATGTTGCTTTCCTTTATTTGTTAGGTTGCCAGAAGTTACCTTTTTATTATTCAATAATAATAAATGATTATTTGAAGGTGTAACTTCTGTTGTCTCACAACTTAGTTTAAAGTGTTATCCGGAGTGACCTCCACAACTACATTTGAAGAGTTCATAGTCCCTGTTTGTGATCCAGCAGGAAGAGAATACCCTATCTGACGGGTTGTGGCATCTAAGGATGTTGGCATTGTAGGTGGACCCTCCTTCGTACTATTTGAAGATTCACAAAAATTTATCCCTATGTTGTTAGTGCAACTAGACAACATAAGTTTGTCACTTAACCTACAGTTTGTTATATTAGCTATAACATTGTTAATATTGTTAATATTATATGCTATCAACATAGCAATTACATGTCTACATTCTCCAGACAGAGATAAAGTTCTCTGAGTTAACTTAAAACCACTAATAAAGTTATTAGTGTCAAAATATAATAATTTGTCACTATGACAACATGTCAACATATGAATAGTACTATTCAATATATAAATGTGATTGTTTTCTGCTTCTGATAAAGTATCAGAGTAAGGAAAGGCACACAGCATGAGCTTTCCTATGTTTAACTTTAATAAGGTGTTCACACCATCCACTATGTCTTTTTTAGTAATACCAGTACTATTACCTAAAAGTAGAACCATTGTACAGTAATGGTCTATGTTTGTATTTACAATTCTCTTAATTATTTGTTTAAAACTAATATTATGGTAACTATGATTCGTAAAGCTATGACTAAGGTAATTGTGTAGTATTTTCCCAAAGCCTGAACCTAATTCATCACAAAATAAAATAGTTTTATTAGTTTCCTGTGTATTGACACAGGTGTTTGCTGGAAGAGCCAACACCGGTGAAACCATGTCAAGCTGAGGCTGAGGAGATGGTGGTTGGTTGGCACTACCGCACGAAAGATTATTAGTCAAATTCTCGTACTTCTCAGCATTGTCCTTCACCAGGTCCAGTAGTTCCCCAGCCTCAAACAAGCGTTCACTTAGTTGATGTTGCGAGGATTCATACTTTTCAAAAATATCCTTCAGCATGTGTTCTTTGTGTAATAAATCATTATAAAGGAGTTGAATATCCGTGTCATATTTTATCCTACATTTATCTAGTTCAACAGTACAAATATTTAAGTCTTTTGATAGGGTGACACGTTGCTTTCTAAGGGAAAGATTTAATTTTAAAAGATTTTGTTTTTTTGATTGATTTTTGTGACCGTTTAATGAATTTCTTGACTTTAATATATTTCTTTAGTTTTTTGTGACTCATAACAACGGGACATAATGGCATGGTATCATCACCAGTCAAATCTATTGTTACCGCTGGCTCACACACTGATTTTGACCTACTGCCTACCAACTCCTTGAACAGGTTATCGGTGTTCACAGCCTGTTGCCTGACTTTGACCGATTCTGAGTGAGATAGGGCCTTATGGGCATCACACAATTCATGTTGAAGTTCTGTAATTCGGTTTAAAGCTAGTTCGTGGGTGTCACTGCACTCTTGAAATGTTGTTAACTTAAACTGTAATTGAGTGTGTTGGTCAGCTAAGTCCATGTGTTGTGTATGTAGCTCAGCCAGTTTATTCTTAAGGAAGGTGTTTTTGTCTACTATATTCTTCACTTCCACCTCGCTGTCATCTCTTTCCTGGAGCAACTGTTTACATAAAGCTTTAGAAGCCTCGAGGTCCTTTAGTGTAGCTCTAAGTTTTGCTTCCATCTCTTTCATTGTAGCACTGCGGGTCATCATTTTCTTTAAAATATCAGTCACCTGGAATGTGTGTAATAAAGTGCAGCTAAATGATAGTGAAAAAGAAAGTGTATCTTGTTTATATTAATAGGAGGTAGGTGGTAGGGAAAAAAAAAAAAAAAAAAAAAAAATGTTTTAAATGAAAATAAGTATTGAGTTGGGAACAGAAAGATAATACAATTAGATGAGGCTGTTAGAATTGAAGGGAATGTTAAACATAAATAAAGTAAGATGAATAGGTGGGTACAATACCTACAATAGTAACACTTTAAAGTTAAATTTTAAGTTTCTACAAGTTTAGGGCACATTACAAGTTTGCAAGTTTTAACTAGGGTTTATAATTATAATTACATACAAATAATAATAAGCCAATACATTATGTGTAGTACACTATGAAGTGTTTACTGTCTGGGCGAATGTTTCGTCATCGATTTTGCTTCCACAACTTGTCAAGCAAAAGGAGACATAAACCGAGCCAGTGTGTGATGGACGTAGCTCAGAGACCTGAGCAGTATTTCGTGATGTTCAGTGGTATGTTAATACAACTTGGATAAAACAAAATACTCCCCGGGTTCGATGATATTTCAAATCCATCCGTTATAGTGGTGACCACAGAACATTTATACCCTGACGGGTGGTGACTTGACAGCCGGTTTTTGTTATGCTTATTGTGCGAAGTTTTCGCGACAAAAACACTGCATATGTACTGTACGTATAACTTATCACTTAATTTTAGTTATATAACACTAATTCACGTAAATTAAAGACTTTTACACATTTTGCAAATTAATAAAATTAAGAGATCGTTTTTTGACGACTTCGTTTATACGTTTATACGTTTATAGTCTCTCTCTCCCGGCCTCCCTAAATGTGGACCCGAGGCGGCGGGGCATAGTGTTTCACACCCGCCCCTCGACGTCAGGGGGGAGGCAAACGCCTCGCTCCTCCCCCTGGGGTTGCGAAAGGATCGTACGTTTCGCGACCCCCGGCGTAGGTGTGTGGAATTGCCATCCCACATCAGTGAGAGTCTGTCGACATACATGACGATAATCCGCGGGACCAAACAAAAATGGCGCCTCTCATTCATGAGGTTGTGGGTCCGATACCGACCAAGTACCAATGTGTCTCTCTCAATTCATATGTACTTTCTAAGTTTATCCGGAACCTGGACCTATAAAAGTTTACATGGAAATCTGGACTTCTTCTTCTTTTCGAATCGATGGTTTTCCTTTTTTTTGTTAGACTACTTGGGCCCAGTAGGTAGCCACATTTATCTAACATTAGTGGCGTTTTTAATGTCCTCTAAGGTGCAGGTGTAGGGGCACTTTGGGCACTGTAGTAAGTGGGCCATTGTCTGGTCAGGATCACCGCACTCACACTGGGTATCGGTGGGATCTATTATCCCCCATTTTGCAGTTTGCAGCGGCCTACCTGGCTGCGCAGTCTATTGAGTGCTTGGACTCATCTTTACATATTATAAAACAAGGTCGCTTCTCGCCGTCTGTCTCGCCGCTTAGATCTTTAAAACTACGCAACGGATTTTAATGCAGTTAGATAGAGTGATTCAAGAAGAAGCTTCGTACGTATAGTTTGATCTACATCTCACCTGTGCGAATCCGGGGCGGGCCGCTAGTAGTATATATAAGTCTGTAATCAATCAGCTTTGTGCAAGCATGGTGATTAATAGTGTCTTCACTTTATGAGAAGAGGCATTTTTGCCCTGCTGTGGGACAATAATAGGCTGGTGTCATGTATATTAGTATTATTATCTAATTGGAAACTATACAAATGCATACCTATCAGACAAACTATTTGCCCAAATAGCACAGTGCAAACAGTTTGTTCAATATGTTTGTTTGTATAGAGACCTTCGTTTGGGAATTTTGTTAAAGCTACATATTCTGTGAAACTTTCAACTGGCAAACTATTACGGTTCTTATACGAAATGCATTTTTTGTATAAGTTTCTTAAATTAATTTTGTCATGTCTTTTTTAAGCTGTATCCGTGTGGAAGGCGATGATGACGCGGAGTTACCCACTGGCTTCCAAATCAGCGTGAAACTGTTAGCTGACCTCACACCTGATAACCTGCCGACCTTCCTGCAAGAGTTGCGCGCCGTGATGGTAGACAACCTCAGTAGGAACGAGCTTAGTGTCAACTTGGTCAAGGACGTCTGTCCACAAGCTAGGATTACGTATTTAGGAAAGGTAGGTATAGAAACATAGTATTAGACACGCCTGTACTCCCCGCCGTGTGGTGCCGGTCGCGAATAGCACCACCCCATTTTTACCTATGGGTGTCGTAGAAGGCGACAGCGGGATATTGAACAGAGGATGGGCAGCAGCGTCCTTCTGAGTACCATAACATCTACTGCGATCGCCAACATGAATTGGCCAAGCATGGCGATTACGGCTGAACCCTCTTGGGGAGACCTATATCCAGCAGTGGGCGTCTAAAGGTTGATATGATCATGATGTACACGTATCTCCGAAAGGAGGTCGTCCATTACCCTTTGGACCGCCACGTCAAAAAACCAAAAACGTGCCCTCGGCGCCAAGCTTCGAATTAATACTCTATGGAAGTACATTTCTGAACGTAATACCATAGAGTAGTAATTAATCTGTCATTCCTGTCATGTAGTCGTGACCGTAGCATGCTGGGTAGATTGGTTTGTCATTTATACATGACTGTGGCGGTGAAAAGGTTAATGATGTCAGGTTTTTCGGTCACTTTTTTACTCACCCTCGTTCTCCTAGCGATACTTGGTGAGGTTTAAAGCCACCTTACCTATATAGCATTATGTGTAAAAAGTTGGTCGTTTTTTTAAAAAGTTGGTTGTCTGTAAAGTCGGTTGACGGACGATAGTTTTACGTCATAACGACATAAAGAAACATAATGGCTACCATATTATAACATAAGCAAATAATGGCTTCCGCCGAGGTTGGCGGAGCTTATTGCTGGGGCCGATCGTGTCTCTCTATCGCTTGCTCCGCGCTCTCGCTTGCACGCTGAGGCTCGGGCGGAACGTGACACTTTTTCATGCGTGCAGCCGGATTTCACCGATTTATAAGACGTTATCACGTCAAACAAATCCTAGCCTCACATTACACCTGGTTAGAACTTAGACTCCAAGATACTTGCAGGTTGCTATCAATTGAGGCGAAAGGTTTTTATATTAAATATTGTAAAACATCAAAATTATCATATTATTTGAATACATTCGTATTAGTTATTCTGAAATTTTATTAAACTATTCAAAAATAAAATTACTTTTTTTTATTAAAATAAGTAATTATGGGTATTCTTGCCTATAAGAAAGTACCTTCTTGGAAAGGGTAACTAGATTCTGTTATTGTCAAATATTGTTCAAAAGTATCAAATTAACCAATTTTTTTTGGTAATAAATATAATAATCTCCAAAAATAGTAAATGATCACCAAATAATATTATGACCACCAAAAATAGTAAATGATCACCAAATCTTAGGACCCTTAAGTCCCTCCTGGAGCGGATCCGACATGGTTAGGTTAGAACTGTGACGTCTATGCCAGAACCAAATCGCTTTTAAACTCATACATTTCTACAATACTTTGGCTAAATTTTGGTGATCATTTACTACTTTTGGAGGTCATTTACTATATCTGGAGGTTCGTTAAACCTAAGCCATTATTTTTGTTTACTTTGAAATAAACAAGCAATACATTTAAAATGATGATAACTTTAACTCACTTATGGCCAAATACTCAAACGCTACTCAATTTTAAGATACAGTTAAATGTCGTGCTGTCTCTATCACTTTATGTCAAAGTAACTGTTGGACAATACTGCCATCTGTTGTCTTTTTTATAATCTATATTCTCTCTAGAATGCATGTAAACCACGAATACTTAGTTAAGGCGAAATGGTATCGTGGACGACTAACGGGGTGCGCGGGGAGGTGGAATGGCCGGACCGCGCGTAATATTGCACGCTTTTTTTATAAATAATTCTATTTTAAATTCTATTTGCTCTGTTTTATTAAAATAAACCCGTAATCCAATAATGTATTTAATGGTAAACGTGTTTACAAAATTTTATTGAAATTGCTCAAATTACAATCGAATAAAACTGGTTTTTCTCATAATGGATGTATATAAAATGCTGATTTTGAGAAAACTGCGACTTTTTTGTTTCGAGTCAAAACATCTTCTTTGGGACCCATTTCGCCTTAAATCAATATTATCTGTCAAACTTAGTCGTGTTTAGAATCATTTTCAATAGATGTCGCTGTATTACGTTTCCATAAAAATATGTTATTTGTGCTTGTCTGTGGCCTGCACCCGTCACTGCTCTCTCTCTGCTACTCTGTACGACCGTAATGTCTTTCCGTTGTTGTAACAATAAAATAATTTAATCATAGTTGGACAAGTTAAGTTTTATTCTCAAATAAAGCTCCCTGGATCCCATCTATCCGTCTAACTGTGACAATAGGAAACTTAACAGCATCTTAGTGTCTAAACACACTATGCCGAAGTTACGCGACCTAAGTTTGGCGGCTGATTTTACGTTCCGACGTATTCGGCTGATATGACACACCATAAGTGCCGAACTTACGCGGCAGAAATTCAGTTCCGCAACTTTGTGTGTGTATTGTGTCTCGAGCGCTGTCGTGGCGTCGTGTCGTGTTATCTACACAGTTGGACAGACAGACGCAAAACAAAGTGATTTTGTTATTAATGTGTGCTCACAGAATAAGTTGCCGCTATACTTACGCCCGACCGAAGTTAGGCTGTACGTAATTTCGGCATAGTGTGTCGTCAGTAATTCAAATTGCATTGCAGGCGTAATTGTGCTGAACTTCGGTCTCGTAACTTCGGCATAGTTAAAGTTGAGTAGCATTTGGATATTTGGCCATTAGAGTTTTCATCGACTACAGAATTTAAAAAGGAAAGTACTAACTGAAATAAATCATTTGTGTTTCTTCAGTGCATATCAAGCGCTTCGCACCACATGCGTTCAGCTGGCTACGATGAAGCCGACCCGCTCGTGGAGCAACTGATACAAGGAATACGGGACGTCTTCAGATAGGAAACAAATCTCACATTATGGAATTAGTTCTTTACTATGTAAACACGTTGACTTTTGAAATTCATTAGCAATATTCAGGAGGTTAAAGTACTCATTAACAACAACACGCTTTTTTTTTGAAATCAAAAATACCCAATTCGTAACCCCTTATCATTTCAATCAATAGTTTAGGAGAAAATCAGTTTAGAATGAGACCAACTGTTTACATGTTTTGCTCGTGACTGTACGTGGTGAGCTTACCCCCAATCATAACCCCAAGAAAATATATTAGCTACTTTTTAATCCGCGATAACCGAAATAGGGAACATTACGCGAAACTCGGCGCAGAGGGCGCCACCATCTCATTCCGTAAATCATAACCTCGTATTCTTGTTATAATATGTTATTAATTGTAATAACTAGGTATTTTGTGAAAATATATCAAAGTTTTAATTAATCTTACTTAGGTACCTAACTGTACTTTAACCATACTATAGCGTCCTACGACCATTTGAAATTGGATTCTAGGTTGTGCTCAGAATAAAATAATATTTGGTTGTCTTACATGATAAATGTGAACGTCATTCTGTAAATGTGACTTTCTCACCTGAATACTTAACCTGAACATATTTTAGAGTGATTTTTAGCTGCTTCCCTAAGTTTTCGAACATTTTCTTCTTTTGGAAATGAATAATTCCCTTCATTTCTTCATCTAAATACACAGCACTGATGCATTATTGTATAATATAACACACTTCCCAATTGTGAACTCAATTAAAGGCAGAATTTCACGCTTTGAACGACTCGTCGATAAACTGTTTACGGACTATGCTAGTGCTGCACTCTGGTGCCAGAACATTGCAGTAATATCTCCTATTTACGTGGACGAAGTCGCGGGCAAAAGCTAGTGGTTAATATTAATGAGTACTGTCAATCTGTCACTCTCTGATTATATTGCCAATGAAAAAATTCAATACGAAAATGGAATTCTACGCAAAATGTTTGATTGTTAATAGATTACTAGTAGCGCAAACTGTATTATTTAGCGGAATTGTCAACTTTTGATGCAAACTTCATTGTGTCTAAATAAAGTTTTTCATTACACAAACATGTAAACTTTAGTCCTATTGTATATTGTTTATATAGATGGCTGTATTATTTGTGTAGTCCACACGTATACGTAAAAAAGGAGTTAACCAAAAACCTGGAGGTAATGTTGTCTCATTCTGTTAACCCTATTAGAATGAGACAACATCATCTCCGTCGAAAGCAACCAAAAAGTTTCAAGGTTTTCACTTAGCTCATTGAGGCATTCTCTCTACTTATTAAGCGTCTTTGGGGACGGGAGTAACTAATAAATGCAGCTGTCTATACAAAAAGAGGTAGCCTTTAAAAACAGTCATTAAATTTAATTTACAAATTTTCTAATAGAAAATCTGCTTTCTGCATGTGATCAATAACTTTGTTTCTTTTTCCTATTTACGGTTTCAGTTTTTAGATAAGAACTATACGCTGAATAAATAGAAAAAAATCGTGTGTTGGAACAAAAATGAAACAGCTGAGGGCTTACTGCCGCACTCAGAGAAATCACTTGATAATATTGAATCAATGTATTTGTGTATGTATATCAGCTGTCTGACACCCATAGTACAGGGTCTCCCTAGTTTGGGGTCGGATGGCCGTGTGTGAAAATGTCCCCACATATTATTATTATTATTAACTTTAATCGACCAACATAAATTGGAACGCTATCATTCAAAAATATGACAGATTGAGAAGCCAAGTTATGTTGATCAATTAAAGTTAATGATATTATTAAGAGCGCGTATTCGATTCGTGACGAAAACTTCATGTTTTTGCGTTTTGCTCAGAGCAATATCGTAATTATGTGAGCAGATTATTTAAAGACAATTTACAGTTTTAGAAAGATTAAGTCTTGATTTAGACAGCTACAGAGTAAAAGTATAATTTTTAATGATGGTTTTTTAAAGCGAAGACAATTCTTTCATTTCGTTTTACGAAAATAGACGTCAGAGTTAACTTTCAGGACGAATACAACCAGGACGATTACAATATGCCAAAATATCTTTTTTTATGCGTTTTTGCAATAGTATATACAGTCATAAAGACAGTAACAGCCAAAATTACGAAAATATCACTATTATAATTATATTAAAAAACAATGTTGAAAAAGTAGAAAATCGGTTCACTTATACAATTTTTTTTCTCCAGTATTTGAATAAAAACATAACTGATATATTTATTTTATGAAAGTAAATGCTATGCTTAATATACAGAATATTTTTCCGTTATACGAGCTCATTTATTTTAGACAATTATTTTAAAAAGCACTGTAAAACATCGCGCGCTGTCGTTTGCCGATCAATTTCAATGATTCGTGCTTATTTCGTGCATATTTTTTTTTCTGAAGGACACAAACAGACCATTGTATTGTACTAGTGTGTGTCAATGCTGCTACGCCGTTCTAGCAATCGTTTAGATTTTGAGTTGCGCTAAATCGAATACGCGCCCTTAAGTGACGCCTCTGAGTGTGGCAGTTAATGTGACTTGAACCTATTCGATCGCGTTAACGTAAACGTTCGCATAATTATGTCGATTTGTATCGAATAATTGTGTTTCCTAATGTTGCCACTAGAAGGCGCTGTTCCGTTTCAGTATAAATTGATGTTTACGTGGAGGCGGTCGAGTACCTACTTATAAAAACTCGCACTTTGCACTCTGTTCCTTACATTTTGTCGAGATAAGCATGCAGCAGATTTTTTTTTTTTTTTTTCTTCTAAAAATTGTTTACTACACTATCTACATATTCAAGCAGAAATTCTGTAGTGATACTTACTCTACGCACAGGAAATTTTATTTTATTGAATGATAAGAGAACACGATCGTTGAGACAATAATTTCAGAGTAACACATGTCATTAAAGTTTGAATTGAAATTGTAATTTTAAAACTCCTTATTGATGTGTTCTTAGCGCTCCTTACACGCGAGCGTCAGACGCGTAAGGCGTAAGGATCAGATGACGTCACCGTAAGACTTGTTGTTCATGTGTGCGTGAGACGTGCTGGTACGAGCTCACATGTTTATACATCATTTCTTGTGAGTAGCTTGGCACTCATTTGTTTTATTTTATTTTAATTATTCTTCTAAGTGTAACTTATTCATGATTATTATTGTAAAATACCTTAATTTATTTTTTAGCTATTCGGTATTATTTATGAATTTCCCGCAGATGGAGTAGGAATATGCTATAGCACTTTTCATTTAATAATGAACAAAATTTAATAGTTGTACAGTCGAAAATTGCGTAATTGTGTGCAAGTCTCAAGGTAATAAATGTAGCACTGAATGAAGTCAATCTTGCATACAATTTATAACTGTGAATTCATTATCAATGTATAAATGCAAACTGACCGAGTTCTACTTTGTTTGTACTGACCCTTATATGAGTATATTGCATAGACATACAGAATGGACTGAGCTGGATAGAGAACCAGCTGTGAAGTAAATACGAGCATAAAAGTGTGAGAGAGACAAAGCAGTCGTGCGGCCAGTAGTCGTCTCTTTCTAAAATTCCGATTGGTCCACGTCACAGCCTTGCAGGAGCGGATTGGTATCGCGCCCTCGTCATTGTAGACCTGTAGAAAAGGGATAGGTACTGGCCGGACAATCGCTTCCTCTCTTTTAAGAGGTTGGTCAATTTTGTGAAGGTATTGCTCAGTCCATTTCCATTTCCATTCTCCTCGTAGTCTATGGTATATTAACTGTCTATCTAAGGGGCTGTCTCCACGAGCGAGAGAATCGCGGCGATATTAGCGTCGTGCCACGTATTTCTATACACTCTCTAAGAACGTGTCTACACACGGCGATGTTATCGCGGCGATGCGACGAGTGGCTGAGTGCGAGCGAAATGTCATCGTATCGCCGTCTATTAAGACACAGATTACCCAACGATAGAAGCGCGGAATCGTCGCGATTCTCTAGCTCGTGGAGACGACGGCCCCTTAAATTTCGTTTTTTTTTTTTAAATCTAAATGGTTGTGTCTTGTATTGCCTTTCCTGCTTTATTAAAAATGACTTTAAACTATTAGTGGTATCTGAATAAATGACGCCTTAAAGGACTAATGTTTTGTGTTTCCATTTGAATGGAAATGTCATTTTAGCCAATTGTAAAATAATAATTATTATTGATTAGGTCCTCTTTTAACTTGAAAATAAAATATAATTATTTCGACTAGAAATTATTGTTTTTATTTATCTCATAATAATTAGTCGATAGGTAGTTATTGCAGTAACATGTCTAACAATAATAAAGTATCCAAAAATAAATTTATATTTTGGAATAAACGATATCACTTGAATTACAAAATAGTTATTTTGTTAAAAGTTATTAAGTTGACTCACAATCACAATCAATCGAGGATATCCTATTTCATTTCCATGTTCAATCAATCCTTCCCGGATTCCATTTTCAAAAAACCTCTCCCTTCGTTCAACCAGTCGATGAATGAGATTACGAGAATGACTCACTCGGACATTCGTCAAGGAAAAAAACGGGATAAAATATTAATAAACACTTATCAAAATGGCTGCCATAGAAAATAAATTGCTTTTACTAATTAGATTCGGTGAGACTATTTTTTGATGAGTAGGTACTTACCTATTATCCGTTTAGGACCTATCAGATAATATAAAGTCTTTAAAAGGTTTTTTGCAAAAAACGCCATGAAAGTACCCACAAAAGTTACATGTAGTCTCTATTTTGTGTGCTGTGAAATTGTAAATTATCAAAAGAGGTAGTAACTATCTCATGACTACTGAAATGGCTTAGGTACCCAAAAAAAACCGCAGGTGAGAACCTATTCAAATATTATATTTCTGTGTTTTTTTTTTCACTTGTTTGTGTAATTAAAGCATATCTACGGATCATACCTATTTCTAAAACTTTTCTTTGAAAATTGCAAAAAACAAGAATATTCGAATTTCGCTGGCTACCCTAAAAATAGTAGCCCACCGGTATCGGGAACAGGGTCCAAGCTACCTACGGTCAGGACTCCAAGAAGAGAAACCTAACAATGCGGGCCGTAGCCAGTGAACGGAATTTATTTCCGTTCACTGGCCATAGCCAGAAGTACGCCTTTTGAATCAAGCGCCCAACGATTTGCTCGAAGCTCTTGGCTATTAAGCCATTGGCTGTATCAACTATCCGCACAATGATCGCTGAGTCCACATCCCACAGGTCGATAACCTCGCGAGCCAAGTCAAGATACTTGATCTGCTTATCTTTCTCAGCTTTCACGAGGTTCTCATCATGCGGGACTGATAATTATGTCAACAATTACTGCTCGTCTCTCCATCCAAACGATCCACCACCAGGTTTACTACATCAGGCTTATTATTATTATCAGCCTGAATTTTCCCACTGTAAGGCAAGGCCTCGCTACTTTCCTTCCAAGTCATTTGGGACCAGTTTTATTACATAAGTATGTACCTACATGAAAAAAAGTGGTCTTAGATAACAGCCATTTAAAACTGCGTGGGTAAGTTCGATTTGAGAACTAGGTATTCACACACACTCAATTAATTGTGGCGAAATCAACCCGCTTAAGACTGAATTATATTTAAGGTGAACGGGTGAACCCCTCACCCGTAATCGCCATGCTTGGGAGATGCATGTTGGTTGTAGGTGTTATGGTACTCAGAAGGACGCTGCCGCCCATCCTCTGGTCAATATCCCTCTGTCGCTTTCTACGACACCCACGGGTAGAAATGGGGTGGGGTGGCCCTACCTATAAAACAAAGCCGCTCGCCCGCTCCCGCTGTCTGTACACTTAGTTCTTTTAAAGTACCTACGCAACGCGGATTTGAGATTTTTGATAATGCGGTTTTCATCAATAGATATGCTACTAATAAGCTGCCACTAGAACTTGGCCTTAGATTGTAAGTAGTTTGAAGCTGCCACTAAAATTTGGGCCTAGATTGTGAGTAGTTCGAAGCTGAGCTTCGACTTTAACTGCCCTAGATTGTAAGTAGTTCAAAGCTGCCACTAGAACTTGGCCTTAGATTGTAAGTAGTTTGAAGCTGCCACTAAAATTTGGGCCTAGATTGTGAGTAGTTTGAAGCTGAGCTTCGACTTTAACTGCCCTAGATTGCATTGGCGCATCTAGAGTTATTTTTCAGGGGGGGCCTAGCCCCTGAGATGCCATGGCCGATGTGATGAAGCAGAGTCGACACCCAATGTTCTGTCAGCGTGTAGGTGCGATTCGATTAGTATCATAATTCATAAATAACTTTTTATTTTATTATAAACTTTTTTGTAGTGACAAAGTACACACACATAATAAGTGTTAAGTTATTTTGAATTACCTATGTTTCGTAACGTTATGTTTGTTAAACATGTTTGAACAATGAACTGTAAATTGACGTTTTGAACTTAGTGCTTTTTTATATTCTAAAAAGTTTGCGTTTGACCGCAACTCACCTAATCTTAAGTGATAATGTGGTGGAAGAACACGCTTGATAGGATAAACCGGTTCACTCGTGTCTTGAAGATACCCAGATTATACTTATCAGAAAACAGAGAGGCGGTCAGTGAATTCCATAGTCTGGCAGTTCGCACAATAAAAGAGGTATCAAAGCGCTTGGTTCGAGACCGTCGAACTTCAACTATATAGCGCTTACGCTTCGCCGTATCTCTGCTCGTCCGATGATGGAATAGGGATGGGGGTATTAAATTGTGCAATTCCAAAGCTCAGTCTCCAAAATGAACCCGACAAAAGACCGCGCGAAAGAGGCTCAAGGCTCTGGAGCCTAACCCTAACCTGAGAGTCGTTGTCAATGAGCTTCTTGGCACGTCTATCAATAACTTCCAATGCTTTCAGTTGGTATTTAGCTGATTCATCACAAAGGTGCGAACAGTACTCCACGCACGATCGAAAGTTAAGATTTGGCGTCAGAGTAATGCCTAGAAGCTTAAGATGGCCAGTGATCGGGACGGATACATGTCGGAAAGAAGGGGCCAGATTGATAGGCCTCTTCTTGGCAGGGAAAAGATACGCCTGGGTCTTAGCGTTATTAAAGTTGACCAGATTAGCATCGCCCCAATCGAGGACTGCCTTGAGGGGCAAGTTCAAACGTTCGACCATAAAAAGACTGGATTTCAACCGCATTGGCACGTGCGCGGGATGTGTAACTCTCTACAACCGTGCTGTCATCTGCGTACCCAAAGGTACCGGGTTTCAGCATATCATTGATATGCAGCAAGAAAAGGGTTGCAGAGAGTACCGAGCCCTAAGGGACACCAGCATTTACAGCCATTCGATCAGACGAGCAGCTATCGATGACTACTCGAATTGAACGATCTCTCAGGAAATCCGATATCCATGTATAGAAAGCAGACGGCAATCCATTTGATGGAAGCTTGCTAATTAGGTCATCATGCCAAATATGTTCAGGGAGACGGCAAGTGCTTCCCCATATTTCTCGATAGCGTCACTCCAGGTGTGAGTGGCGTACACGAGAAGAACCCCAGTGGACCGATTTCGGCGGAAGCCGTATTGACGATAACTAAGGAGATCATTGAGGAGTTTGCTGCGATCCGCGCTTTGAATCGGACGCGCACACTGTAGCCACGCGAAAATTATTTAATTTGCGCCGAGCGCGGCAAGCGCCGCTGTCGCTATGCGTTCGGACGAACTAGTAGCGAACGAGGTCCTGGCATTCCTGCAGTATCAGCTGGATGTCATGGACGAAGTCAGTGTCACCCAGATCTGCACATCCAACTTCATCGAAGAGGAGATACGCAGGGCTAAGAGGCTGCTGTATGAGTCGCTGCATATGGCTGACCGAATGCCAACCCGTAGGAGGGATGAGAAAGGAGAGAGGAGTCTCCAAGACATAATCAAAGTGTTAAAGGAGACCGACCCGGACGACGTGCCGACTTTCGTGGCGAAGGATTTGCGGAAGCTACCCCCAGTCACATTCGACCACGTCGACGTCACCAGGCTGCTGCGGGACATCAAATCCCTGAGATCAAGCCTCCGATTTGCGATACCTCCAACTTCAAATGCACCTCAGACAAGGTGCATTTGAAGTTGGAGGTATCGCAAACCACCATCAGTGATCTACGTACCAAGGTGGCGGATTTACGCTTTACGGTATGTAGGTCACAAGAGCAAACTACTAACGTCAACATACGTCACGGCGCGTTCAATGCATCGCAGCTGTGTTTCGAGTCAGCAAAATTCGACTCGTCGCCGGCCGCCGTCACTGTGAGCGATGCACAAGCGCGCCCGCTGTCCCTGCGTCCCCCGTCGTTGGGGCTTGCTTGTTGGACGTGCTTACTCAGCTGCCGTTACTGCTACTCCGGCAAAACAACAGCAGCAATCGAAACTAGCGAGGGACACCCAGGTTCCCTCCGATCTCGTCCGAAGCGCAGTACCAGTGGGACCAAGCCAAGGGCAGGCTGATAAAAAAGGCTTCATTCGTGTGGAGAAGAAGAAGAAGAAGAAGCCTACTCGTCGCAATCAGTGCGGTACCGCGTTGACCGAACCGAACATGTTGCTGCGTCCCGCTATTCCGTCGACGCAGCTGTACGTGTCACGTCTGCACCACACTACGAAGGTAGAGGACGTTGTGGAGTATATAAGGATGAAGACCAAATTCACCTTGAGAGTGGAGTGGTTGAAGTCGCGTCACAAAATTAACTTCAAATCTTTTGTGGAGCGAGTACCAACTCATCACCTAGAGACCTTCTTGAAGGAAGAATTTTGGCCGTCGGGTGTCTTGTATCGGCGTTTTCGCGGAAGGTTCACGACACCACGACTCAGCGCAATACGTCGCCGATCCAACGTAGTAAATAGATTTTTAAACTAGGTTAATAATTACGTATTAGTTTATGTTTTTATTTAATTTGTGTATTTATTTCTATGGGCCTTAGTAGCCTTATAATAATAAATAATATTTTTTTTTATAGTATGTGGGGACCTGTTATGGCGGACACGTTCCATTGTCTTGCAGATAATGGACGTGACCGAGATGGCCCTATAGTTGGTAGGATCGGCATGACTACCTTTTTTGGGCACGGGCTACACGTTGGCGAGTTTCCATGACTTCGGCACTAATCCAGTCTCGAGAGAGAGCCGAAAGAGGCGTGTCAGTACAGGAGACAATTCAGGTGCACAGATCCTCAGAACTATATAACTCGAATACCATCTGATCCACTGGCCTTGTACACATCAAGATTTGCGTTACGCTTTTCGAACCTCCTTTTGGCGAAAGCGAGTATCAGACATTGAGGTCGTGCTGCCAGCACTGGCGTGCACAGAGTTTTTAGACAGGGTAGGCAGAAAAAAATAGGTATGCAGGGTCGACAGATATAGTTAAAGTTTACTTAGAAACCGATGGATGTTTTTGAATAAAATAAAATAAAATTAATAGAGAATAAACATTTCAATGATTTAATTAAACATTCGAAAACATCCATCGGTTTCTAAGTCAACTTCAACCATTTCCGTCTTTCCGATGACCTGCATACCTATCTCTTTTGATGACTGTACCTAAGTGATTTGCCACCTCAAATGATTCCTAGATTGACTGAATTTATAGACATCAATTAGTTTTTTTGCTGCCGTACAAAAAATATGAATAGGACTGTATCGATGTAATGCCTCGTTTCAGGCGATTATATTATTTGAAAATAGTAGGAAAGGTAAACAGAACAACCGCTGTATAGGTACTCAAGCGTCAGGCCCGCGTCACAGAGTAGGTAGGTATGTACCTCCTCCTAAAGCATCATACGAACAGATGTGTTCAATTTTTTTTAATCGATTTTATGATAGAAACTCAAAACAGGGTTAAAAATAATATGCGTAGAAGAAAAACGTTTTGCAATCTACTAAACAAGGAACAATTAGGTACTTACCTAATGTGTTTTTTTACCAATAAAATAATCTCAAGTTCACAACTTACTAGAAGTAGGTATTACAAGCACCTACCCTTTTCCCTTTCATGTGATGATGAGGTGATTATCTATCATAATATTGAGTACCGAAACCTAAACAAAATGTAGCATTTTATTCGGGTTCAGTTCTACAACAAAATCTCGCGAGTCTTCTACCTACTTTAATTGATGTAATAAAACAGAACTGTACCAACCTCTTACGACCTAATCGCATGGTTTGTTTGTATTGATTGAAATCTAGCGGCTATCCTCGATCAGTGTTTTTTCACCGAAGCCGAGAGAAAGTTTTGAAAAGGAATCATTTTTTAAGTACACAACAAACTTTCACAGTGAAGTTATTCCATTTTACACACTAGTAACAACGTTGAAATAATATAAAAATGCATTCACAAAACCATGAAACAAACCAAAACAAAAAAAATGGCGACTCAGAATAATTCACGTATATTTTTGTACCTACACAATTGTCGTATTCCGTCGTGTAAACTCGTGTAGTAAAATCTAAAATGTTAAAAAGACAATGTCTTCAGTTCGCGTTGTGTGCGTGAGTTGTGACATTGTGTGTCATGTACGAATAGAAAATGCACACGCGTGCTACGAGCCTGTCACGAGGCACACATCCAAACAAAATATAATAATCTAGGCACAAATATTTTGTGTCTCTCCCGTAGGATCCTAGCGGCGCTAGTGCAGCGCGAAGCGATCGAAATGCGCGGACTAAGGCGCGAACGTATCGATGAGACTTCGTGTTACCAGCGTTACGCGACAGATGGAGCTGATTTAAGATTTTTTTATTAATTGAGAGTAATTACTCGTGTATAAAATATTAGAGATATCAAAATAAATTAAAACAAGATAATAAATATTTATCTGAGTTGTAGGGTAGGCAATGTCTATGTGACTGTATGAACCGCACGCCACTGGCTGCCAGCTAAAGTCGGGGAAGTTGCGTCTCCTGCATCAAGATGCGAAGATTCTGCAAATAGAGAAGCAAATAGGTTTGCTTTCTCTCCTGCAGTGTAAGTCAGAGAACCATGAGGTTGTAGCAATGGAGGCAGTGAGGAACTACAGAAGTTTGACTCGATCGATTTATCTAGGGACCAAAAAGCTTTACTACCCGCAGAGTACGAGGCAAGTTTGTTTATGAAAAAGGGGTTAAATTTATACCTAACAATACATTTCTTACCAGGTAAATAAATTGATAGCGTAATAAATGTAAACAGATAACAATTATTGTCTAATAGTATCTTATGTAAGTATGTAGTTTTCTTGGTTGTAAATTATTTTTGTGTGAAGTTTCTTAGGTGTCCATCCTAGAATTTCGAATCGTTAGCCCAACATCCTGGGGTGGGCACAGGACCATACTGGGGTGGGCACGGCCCACCCGGCCCCCCCTCTATATACGCCTATGCTAGATTGTAAGTAGTTCAAAGCTGCCACTAGAACTTGGCCTTAGATTGTAAGTAGTTTGAAACTTCCACTATAACTTGGTCCTAGATTGTGAGTAGTTCAAGAAAAGCTGCCACTGGTCCTAAGTTCGAAGCTGTTACTCGAACTTGGTCCTAAATTGTGAGTAGTTCGAAGTTGCTACTATAACTCGGCCCTAGATTGAGTAGTTGAAGCTGCTGCTAGAACTTGGTCCTAGATTGTGAGTTGTTCAAAGCTGCCATTAGAACTTGGCCCTAGATTGTGAGTAGTTCGAAGCTGCCACTAGATCTCGGCACTACATAGTGAGTAGTTCGAAGCTGCCGCTAGAACTCTGCCCTAGACTGTGGCAGTAAAACGCGTCTAACCTGTTAACCTTTTTTTCAAGTCGTGCTATAAGTCTCAAAGGAATATAAACTAAAAGCTTATTTGTATAATGTTTATATTAGTATTCAGACCCTCTTACAGTGTACGCTATACAGATCTCAGTATAATTTCAGATGGTTGTGGTATATTGATAAAGGGAATTTTCAATTAAATGTGACAATAAAATTAAAATCAAAAGCATATGGCACAGTTCCAGTTTATTTTTTAAATGTTACATGTGCTAGATAAAAAAATAATACAGTCCGATTAGTGAAATTCTTTTTACTATTAACCATCGGCTACTGACGAACAAGCAGCCGTGAGTCGTATCGTTGCTGAAATTAATACTTAGTTTTTATTACAAATCGTTTATCTTCACATTCGTACATTCTAAATTGGAAAACATTATATTTTTTTTTACAATTTTAACAAGCATTTTAACCGATATAGTTTTGAGCCCTTGGCTTAATTCTGCAGGTATCGACTTGATAGTGATATTGTTGTATCGCGTCGATTAGTATTTATATCGATGGTAATCGATGCACGTACCGAAGTCGACACGTACAGTCATGCCTCTCTTGGGCCTTTTTGGTAGTACAAAGGTACTTTCACATCGTAAGTGCCTTGTATAATATAATTTAAAAACGATATAGTAATTCATCTATTTATACAGTCATATTGTCAAGTGGCCGGACATCGCGCGGTCACTGTTTATATTACTGGGCATTATAAATTGTACTGCACATCAAACACAAAATATTACGATATACATAATAATAATAAAAGTACTGACGTAAAGCTACACTGAGCCGCAATATACGCGAACTTCGAGCTTTAGACGAATTGGCAAGCTTTGAACTTACAAATAAATGGAAAACACACTGGCAGTGATAAAACAATGTTGTGTTTAAATAAACACAAAATTCTAAATTTGAGCTACGTCTAAATTCCGGCGAAATTGGCATTTGGAGTTCTTATTATTATTTATTACAAACACATTCATGTAAAGTCCAAAATTGATCGATTTATCCAAACCATACGCCACACGATCGTGAATATTTTGTGTTCGATGATTCGCGTCATAACGCAACCTTAGGCAATAAATAAAAAAAATGATTTGTTTAATTAAATTAATAAAAAATAAAGAGTTCGAAACGATCGTAGCGTTACTTCTATATTTACAATGTGTTAACTTACAACTAATTAGAAGCATCAACTATGAAAATTTTTATCAACATTGAAGGCACATGATTCCGCACCCGATTCTCTTCATATATGTGCTAATATTAGGTGCACTCTCCGCTGGCAACATTCCTCTGTACTTCTATTTTACATGGCAACACTGCAAGTTATATCGTCTGTCGAAACTTCGTAAAGAAAGGTTGAATGGGTAAATAATTTTAAATATTATTCCAATGTGGGATAATTGTGATTATAATTGGTAAATATCTATGACACGTATATTCAGTGTGTTTTGCAATAAGTTTTGACAAACAATACAAGCTGAACTGTTGGTACATAATGGACCGGACGTGACATGCTAACTTACACAATATTATACAATATGCGAAATAAGTACTGGTATAGAACTGCCCGCGTTGCACGACGCTCGCTCCGAATTAACAATTTATTATTCAAACATTTTACAGACGAAGCCAACTAATTACTAAAACAGCTGATAATTTAGTAATAGATTCAGGTGACAAGTTTCATGCAACGCGAACGTAGACTAGTTAATATTATTGAAATTGACTTAGGGAAACTCAGTCTGGCAATGATAATATAGCAAAGTACTTGGGCTCAGTCGCCGACACAGTTGTACTAATAGTTATAGGAAACTGAAATAATAAGAAAATTAACAGCAGCCTTATCGAGTTACTGTACCAGTAATGAAGACTGACGTCATTACGTACAGGGTTTATCAAATGAAATCAATCTTCATTACCAATCAGTTTAAGAAGTTTAATAAAAAACTAAATTTGTACTTACATAGATAGATAACTAACAGGAATAAAAAGTTCACGACAGTGCAACTGTGCAGGCAGCTGAGCTCGGCTAAGACCGGTCACAATACAGAATAAACACAAATTTATTCTTACAAACTATTTCGCTAATTAGTTCTATTCACAGCTGCGGAACGGAAATTATTTATATAAAAACATGTCTCCACTTATAAGTGCAGTTTAAATTCATTACATTGATATTTGATTGAGATCCCGTCGTGCGTACGATTGTTTTTGTCAATAATTTTGAATTGAAACGGCAAAATGGCAAAAAATATGCTGACGTTTGACAGTCTAAACATGTAAATTTTCCTATATGTAACCATAACAAACAAATATGTCGATTTGATAATTCGATAGTGTAATCGATAATTTACTTTTACATGTAGTTATAAAACTAATTGTACTTTGCAGTAAATAATAAATATGAGAAGCCAATCCCCAGCATCTTTTGCACCAGTTTGGTAAAATTTCATACTCCCATCACAATTTACGAATCCCCAATTTCAACGAAACTATATTTTATATTTAAACAGAACACGTCATTTTACATCTAAAATATTAATTTAAAAATATACAAACTAAGCAGTCATTCATGTAACACTAGGAATATTAAAAAAAAATGTTTGCATACCGTCATTCTGCGATTTAAAAAAATATCGTACAATAGTAAGCGTACTCAACTAGCTCGTAGTAAAAAAATAATTAAAATTAATTAAAAAAAAGCTTAAAGAGTCAATGAGGAACAGAATTTATACAATGTCGCGCAGTTATACCTATTACGATTATACTTATCGTACCATTTTTAAAATAAATAATTTATTTAATCTATAGCCGCCCTGCCATCGCTGTACAGTACTTTAAAAAGTTTATTATCAGTTTTCGATAACTTAACCTTATATTCATTATTATAATAATAAAATCAATAACGTCACTGGCTCACATTTTACAATAACATATAAACCGTGATACAGGGCGACATGTAAAGGGCATTTCACACTGGCGCGGTTACTCACACGCGTGTACACTGGCGGACTGTCCATTACGCGATATATTTTATAAATATGGCATTACAAATTGTTTTCTACTTGTTTGATTAACACTAACTACTATAATTTCAGTTTGAACACCACGAAAGAAAAAAAAATATATCACTTTGCTAACGATAAAAAACACGTGGACATGATATTTGGCCAAATTAATGAAAACAAAAGTAACTTAACTTGAAAATCTAGGGAATTATATTTTACATTCGTGGCGTTACAACTTAGTCGCATTGTATGTAGTTGACAGACTGGGATATATCACTACTATGCGATCAAAATAAGAATAGTGAATGTGTGTGAGGTCAATAACTTTGACTTTAGGTACAGAGACCAGCACTTCAAGCAACAACAATCTGTCAAATTTCTTTGATAGATTTTCAACTTTATTGTAAACGAATAAGGCTTATATGCAATTGAAAAAAATCGACAGTTTATTATGGCCTGATTTGCTGGCGTCTGTACTAAGCGCATTACGTAAAAACTTAACACAATTGTTACTAGATAACATTCCAATATCGGAGCAACTATATTGCGGTCTAACTATAGTAATATTTTAGTTGTATTTTTGAACGCGCTAATATCAAGAACTTCTGGTCCGATTCGAAACATTCTTTTGCTAATAGGAAGCTACGTTATCCTGCTCAATTTTTTCCCGAAAACATTTTATCCGCAAGAAAAGTCGCAGTCATAAGCTAACCGTTTAAAGATCGTTCAAAGGTAGCTGGATTACGTTCAAAGATCGACCGCGATATACTGGCACCTGTAGAAAGGTCAAACCTATTCTAATTTCAATCGCACAGTACTTATAATGGAGCTATTCAAGGTAGTAGTGTAGTTCTAGAAGTCCCCGCCGTGCTATCCGCGCTAGTGTTGTGACCTAGTCAATGCTCTTGACGCGCGCCATGACCTTGCCTTCGAACATGGGTAGTGTGTCCGTATCACTGCTCACCTCCTCTTGGATCACTGTGTCTAGATCTGCACAGTTCGTTTTGAAGAAGTATCTGAAAGAGAGAAGATGAATGTTATAGTTTAGATTATTTTTAATAGATATTGAAGAAAGTGAACAGTGACAAGAATTGTCTAAAAGATTAAAATTAACCATTATACGGTAGAATACAAAAAAAAAAACGAAAATCATTTGTTAAAAACATCAGAACACTTTTCTTCAAAATATTTTGAATCGCACAATTCTTGTCACTGTGACATTGATCTGTTATTATAATAATTTAATTCTTATGACATTCATTTACGTAAGTATTGTAAGTAATGTGGTTTTTAATAATAAAAAAAGAATCTGTTTGACAAGTCTTTCGACTATTTTAGTATATTTATTTCTTATGACATTATTTTGCGAGTACTAATTATTACTAATAATTGTGAGTTCACTATTTGAGCGTTTCGGTTTCTTACTGTTAGCTTTTATTGTATAATTGCCGGCACCCCCACTACAAAATCTCTTGCCAACTTACGTGCCGGTAACTATACTTGTTAAATAAATCCCAAATTAATTGAAAACCTGATTTGATTAGTATGTGTAGTTTCTAGGTATATCGCTTTAACTTTTTTAGTTATTTTGTTTTAGATAAGCACCTTCCATGTTAACTCTTCGCAACCCTTGGTTGACTGGTGGTAATGCTTAAGGCATTAAGTCCGCCTTTGTACCTTCTGAGACGCTGTGTCGTTCTCGCTTAAGTAATACCTGGAGTACACACACGCTATAATTAAATATCGAGCGATCGTTCGTTGGCTCGTTTCGGCAGAACTAATTTCATATAATATAATGAATATACAACATGAATTATTTTATGCTGAGCGTTGGCCGTTTCGCGCGGTAGTGATGCACAATTTCCTACTCGGAATTTTTATTTTTTAGTACTTATCCACCTATTTAGTTTTAAGTTTTGTACAATGTATATTTATTACTAGCGACCCGACCCGGCTTCGCTTCCGGCTTCCTCGATAAATGGACTATCCAACACAAAAAGAATTTCTCAATTCGAACCTAGTATTCTTCTAGATCCTGAGATTAGCGCGTTCAACCAAACAAACAAACTCTTCAGCTTTATAATATTAGTATAGATGTGCGTCGCTTTCGCGAGAAAAAAAAGGTTTTTCTTTCTTTGTTTCTTTCTTACTTCTTCTTAATTCATAAAAACAAGTGTATGTTACAGCGTGAGAGCTAAAATATAGTGTTATGCTGACGATTGTTAATGTATATGGTGTTACCTATAGTTGCCCTTCCTCGGCAGGTAGTCCTTGAAGGTCTTGAGCGTGAGCGGCGCGGCGGGCACCTTGAAGCGGTACGGCACCAGCTCGTCCAGGAACGACACCACCACCACCGTGTGCGCCGGCGTGCCGCCGCTGGCGCTGCTCGACTTGCTGCCGCTGCCACTGAACAGGGGAACATATCATAAGCCCGCTTCCTTTATTAATAGAATGGGTCATTTTGACAATCACCCTGGCGACGATATACGCCGGCGACCTTGAGCGATCAGATAGTACAAGCATTTTGTCTTTATCTTAAAAAAAAAGAGTATACTAAAAGATAGATAGTAAAATTGTCTGTAAGATAGTAAAAGCTTCGTTTAAATATTCCTGGTAGATTTTGTGTGATTATCGATGTTTTGTTCGCGTCAGACACAACTTCACGATTGAATTAAACTATTTAACATTAACTTAATCAAAAATATTCACATACTAAATGATTAAGAGAATGTTCTAGTTTAACATATATTTTTTTTCAAGTCATTTACACAAAACATTTTGACGTGATTGTCAGTTTAAAATCTGCAAAAATCGCTTGTTAGCGCCTTAAGATGAATCGAAGTTATGACAACTAAATTTTTATGGGTCGAATCCACTCTAACTCTTATGATGTAGTATTGTTTCTTGCGGTACTGATAAATTAATTAATTTTTAATATTTTTAATTGGTTTTAATTTTGGATTTAAAAAACGAAAATAACAATAATTAATTAAGTAACATATTTTTTTTCTCATTTCTGGTATCATCATTAGCAGGCTTTTGTCCAACAGTGGACGTGCCCGGAGCACGTCCACTGTTGGACAAAAGCCTCCCCCAAAGGGGAGTTGCCATAATCGCCACGCTGGGCAGGCGTCTTGGGGATCGCAGTGAAATTGTTAAGTACACGGAAGCCGTTGCTGCCCGACATCCGGATTTTCCCTGAGTCACCTTCTACAACACCCTCGGGATGAAATGGGGCCTAGCCTGGCACGATTTCCTGTATATTCGGGCAAAATTCTCATACTTGATTGCAGCTGTGTGCCCGGACAAGGCGATGTGTACGTGAGGCGAGGCACATCCACACAGACCGACCTGTATCGCGTGGCGAGTGCCTTGTTGGATGTTTGGACTGCTTGGACTTCATACTGTATGAAGTAAGTTTATGTTACCGTGTGCTGCGAGGCTGCTTGTGGTCGCGGTGCTGCCGTCTCTCCAGCCTCTCTCCCTGCGCCATCCACAGCAGTATATAGTGTGTATATATATGTTACCGTGTGCTGCGAGGCTGCTTGTGGTCGCGGTGCTGCCGTCTCTCCAGCCTCTCTCCCTGCGCCATGCACAGCAGTATATAGTGTGTATATATATGTTACCGTGTGCTGCGAGGCTGCTTGTGGTCGCGGTGCTGCCGTCTCTCCAGCCTCTCTCCCTGCGCCATGCACAGCAGTATATAGTGTGTATATATATGTTACCGTGTGCTGCGAGGCTGCTTGTGGTCGCGGTGCCGCCGTCTCTCCAGCCTCTCTCCCTGCGCCATCCACAGCAGTATATAGTGTGTATATATATGTTACCGTGTGCTGCGAGGCTGCTTGTGGTCGCGGTGCTGCCGTCTCTCCAGCCTCTCTCCCTGCGCCATCCACAGCAGTATATAGTGTGTATATATATGTTACCGTGTGCTGCGAGGCTGCTTGTGGTCGCGGTGCCGCCGTCTCTCCAGCCTCTCTCCCTGCGCCATCCACAGCAGTATATAGTGTGTATATATATGTTACCGTGTGCTGCGAGGCTGCTTGTCCTTGCGGCGCAGGTCGTCGCGGTCTGCGGAGGAGCCGCGCGAGTGGTCGCGGTGCTGCCGTCTCTCCAGCCTCTCTCCCTGCGCCATCCACAGCAGTATATAGTGTGTATATATATGTTACCGTGTGCTGCGAGGCTGCTTGTGGTCGCGGTGCCGCCGTCTCTCCAGCCTCTCTCCCTGCGCCATCCACAGCAGTATATAGTGTGTATATATATGTTACCGTGTGCTGCGAGGCTGCTTGTGGTCGCGGTGCCGCCGTCTCTCCAGCCTCTCTCCCTGCGCCATCCACAGCAGTATATAGTGTGTATATATATGTTACCGTGTGCTGCGAGGCTGCTTGTCCTTGCGGCGCAGGTCGTCGCGGTCTGCGGAGGAGCCGCGCGAGTGGTCGCGGTGCTGCCGTCTCTCCAGCCTCTCTCCCTCCGCCATCCACAGCAGTATGCGAGGCTCCACGCCGCCCTCCGACACCACGGACACGCCGCTGTCCGTTAACTCCGTCACAGTCTTCTTGGAGAACGATCTGAGTGAGGAAAAATAATAATTTGTTACTAGGTGGACCAAAAAAGTCTAAAAAACATCCTCCATTTCTTTATCATCATATCAGTCTATTGCCGGCCACTGCTGAATTTAGATCTTCCCCAGAGATCACCAATCAAACTGGTCTTGAGCAGCCTACATCCATCCGCTGCTAGCCACCTTCTTCAGATCGTTGGTCCATTATGCCGCAGGGCGCCCCACACTATGCTTGACTTAAAACGGTTCCACTCTAAAGCGCGCCAGCTCCATCTACCGTCTGTCTGTCTGCAAGCATGGCCGGTCCACTTTCACTTCAACCTGCTGATTCTATTTTAATGTCGGTGACTGAACAGACGGTAGATGACGCAGACGCGCTTTAGAGTGGAGACCTCGTTTAGGTAAACGTAGTGTGGAAGGCCTTGCGCGAGGATGGAACGAAGATTTGAAGAAGGTGGCTGGCAGCGGGTGGATGCGTGCTGCCCAAGACCGCGTTAATTGGGGATCTCTGGGGGAGGCCTAAATCAAACTTAAATCATTTATTTGAAATAAGCTAAAATAAGCTAAAATAGCTGCTGCCCGCGACTTCGTTCCCGGTGAGAATCCATTAGACCTCCTTAATCCGTCCCTGTCGCAAAATCCGTTCTTAGCGGACGTCTATTAACTATGAACTACCTTCTTGCCAAATTTTATCTTTATATGTCAAGGGGTTTTCGTTATTTCGTGATGAGTGAGTGACCTTTCGCTTTTATATATTTAGAAGATAAACAATTTGTAAGCATTTTTCAATTGTCAAGGAATTAGTCAGTCAGAAAGTTGAGGTTAGTTGCTCGTTCCAAACAGTAGGTTTCTGTGGAGAAGAACAAGATACAATCATAAACAATTCAAAATAAATTTAAAATAACCGAGGCAGCTACGAGATGACCAGTCCCAACTGACGGCCTACGTTCAGCGGACGGCAATAGGCTGATATAATGATTTCAGGTCCTTTATGTATGGTTTTTTTTTTTATCAAATACATCATACCTGCGCGTCAACGAGTGCGGATGATGTACTGAATCAGGCGGCGCGTCGTAGTGTCCCGAGTCAGCTGACAGCGCGGAGGGGGCGCGGCGCGCATGCGCGGGGTGCGCGGCGTGCGGGTGGTGGGGGGGGCGCGCGCGCGCGCGGCGCCCGCCCGGGGGAGACGCGCCCGGCGTGCGCTCCGACCACACGCGGGACACGTGCTGGTCTGGAATGTGACATTTACAAATTAATATAAACCACCGATCATTATGAAAAATGTAGGCTGCATGGGGACTGTCGATAGAAGTGCAAACTTTTTTTTTTTGGGAAAAAATGAAAAATAAATACTTCTTTTCTCATTACCATTCGGTCTGCTCCAGAAACAGTCTAATGAAAAAGTTCCGCTACCTATCGCTGCATATAATGGTCATTGCTCACTGTTACAGCATGATACGACACAGCAACGGCCCGGCTTTAATCACCTTAAAAATCAATCCGTTAGCTGTCAACATGCCACACGAGAGCCGTCAACTTTTTCATCTTTAAAAACCAATTGCTATGTCGGAGCCGTGCTGCTATGGCCTTTATGAATGCATTCAAAATAATGCTTTATTTTGTTTTATTATAAGATTTAACCGTAACAGGTCATAGCATTTCTGTCGGCGCCATGTTAGGGGTCAAGCCATAAGTTTGACCCCTAACAGAAACCCCTCAACAAGGTTTTCACTTCAAAAAGAGTAACAAGGTTAGTTTTAGTATACTGACCGAGGATATCTTGATCGTTGTCGTCATCAAGCTGCAGTTTCTCGCGGATAGCCGCCGCCACCAGCTGCGGAGGTAACGCTTGACTCGAAGCTTCCTCGACGTCACCCTGTAGACACAAACAAAATTAACAAATTTAGAATTTTAATTGTAACCCTGGAGCTTTTTGTACATCAAGCTACAACAATCTGGCAAATTTTGTTAGATAGATTTTTAACGTTACAAAAGAATAAGGTTCATAATCGACAGTTTGGTATGGCTTGATGTGCTGGCGTCTGTACATGTTATAGAAAGGAGTCCTATAACATGTACAGACACATGTTACAGGACTCCATATTGGTTAACTTTCTTTTACTTTTGGTAGGGATTTAACCTACTTCTGCTAGAAATTACAAAAACAAAATAACTTTAGTCGTAATAAGTTCGAAATACAAAAACTGATTCGAAGGACTAAAGTAAAAAAATCATGAGACACCAGGGCCCTTATTCACAACCATTCGATACGTTTCCGTGTCGGTAAGGAACCGTATTCGACAATCTCATTTCCGACTTCAGTCTTCTTATCGAATTTGAACTGTCAAAATTATTCGGTTTCGGATTTGTGAATTGCGTTTGAAGGACATCTTCGATATCTTTTGACTTTCGATTCGGTACGGAATCGAATGATTGTGAATAAGGGGCCAGGAGTCTACTGACAAGGCTTTGAACCCAAAATTAGCAAACTCGTGTTGATTGGAGAAACAAAAGACTTCCTAAAACATAGTTAAATAAGTAAATAAATACTGGAAAGAAGCTATATTGACAACGATTTCTAAAGTGGGTTCTAAGCTCAGGAAACCACAGGTTCCGTGGAAAAGTCACTACGGTTCCGCGAAATTACTTTTATCATTGAATAGTTCAATTATTAAACAATAAATTATTAGTGAAACCGTTCCATTCTTCACATTAAAAGTAAACAGAACTGTATCACTTAGAAAATAAATAATAGTAAATGTTTTTCTTCTGTTTTAATAGCAGTGTGTTTTATTTAGAAGTATTTGATTTGGAGTTCCATAAAATGAAAAGGCTTTGTTGACTGTTTCGTTATCTTAAAAATGTAGGCTGCTAAACCACTGCATTAAGGATCATGTATGTATTTTGTTGTTTGAAAAATGTACCTTTAAGAGCGCCCATCCCGTTATATTTCCCATACAAACGCTCGTACGCGATTACGGCGTTATAACAAATTATTTCCCAAATATTTTTAACACACAGGTATCTTGTGGTTTAAATCTAGGTTTATGTGAAGCCAAAAGTAAACTTTTTTAAGAAACAAAAAACAGTTTTTTTGCACAATTTTGTCTAAACTTTGGCCGTTCATAATGCACTCATACATTAAAAAAGTAAAATAACGGGTTTATAGAAACCTTGCACATGTAATGCAGATTCTATTTTACAAACATTTTAACCAAAAACTTGTAAGGCTTTTTTAAAAACACGTATGTCCTGGAAAAAGTTTTGTGAAATTTCCGCGCGCCAATTTTCTTGTGATGTCATCGCGTTCTCACTCACTCGTTTGTTTTCGAGCTTTGCGTTAGTTGAAACAAAAAAAATTTCAATCACGCTCGCGTTGGAGTTCGTTCGATGGGGAAGGGCGCTCTTAAGGTTTCCTTTTCTCTCTTATATTTTTGTGTCATTAATTATTGTTATTGGTCTTAACCGTTGTAATTAAAGTAAAATAATTGTACAACAGCCGCCACTGACCTCAGCGAGGCGCCTTTCGAGCCGCTCCTTGGCCTCCTGGTCGCGCCGCACTCGCTCCAGCTTCTCTATGAGCAGCGGCGCGAACTCCGCCGGCGGCAACACGCGCAGCTGTTCCGACTGCATGCGCAGGGTTCGAGGGATCATCTGGAAAGAGGAAAACTATATTTAAAGCCACAAAAAAAATATAGACAAGATAAACACACAAAAAGAAAAACATTTGAACAGTTATTGGTACAGTTGAAGAGTTCGTTTATTTTTTTGTTTGAACAGGCTAATCACCAGAAGTGAAGGTCCGATTTTGTAACTTCTTTCGCTAATACGAAGCTGTGTTAACCCTGAGCGCTATGGCTATTTTCTATTATCAAACAACTTAAGGATTCGTAAAACATTTCAAGCAATAGTCAGCGTGAAATCTCTTACAGACCCTTTAATTATTTTTTATCACTCTCGGGCAAAAGCTAAATCGATTCTCTCTTGGAGATGCCATTCAACTTAAAGTACACCATTGTGATGTTTAGGTCTTCCAAGTAGGGCATAGTTTCCTATGAAAAGGCTAAAATCGACGTCCCACTTCAGTTTCACAATGTGAAGACCCAAACTTTTTGTGAGAATTTTAGCCAGACATGTTCCTAGTTTTATCATATCATTGTAGCGGAGTGAATAAGTATCCACCTGTCCTAGACAACAAGTCTTCAAATATAAGAGCATCAAAAGGAGTTTTGTATACTACACTTAAATTCTGCACCTCAATGTTGTCCTCTATTGCTAGTGCGTACATCCTCCTTTATAAATTCACACTATAATATCTCCTGAGTAGTTGACTGGATGGAGATTTCCATTGAGATTGGCCACCGTGAACGAAATCGTTTTTTTTTAATATTCTTTAAACTTCTCGATTAATGTTTGATCATAACACAGATGGCGTCCTGCACTTGACTGTTGAGAACCAGAAAAATTGTATTAATCTTAGTTGCAGTGTGTTCATTGATAATGAAAGTCAACAATGCGAGTGGATCGTGCCTTATCATCGGCTGAATTGTTACATTATTAGATATTTACCTGAAGGGAATAAATGGGTAGATTAACTGTGATTTTCGGAATTTATTGAAGTCATTGTTGTTGGCCTTGCACTTATATTGACTCACGAATCTCTGCTAATAAATTACAGGGAGTCTAGAACGAACCCTGGGAAATTAATCACCATTTACCTACTATGTATTGTATGACATGATGCGAGCTAAGGCAGTACACAAAAACATCTGCTCATATGATCTTCAGCTAACTCATACGAAAACTGACAATGAAAAACGTCTCCATCAGTATGAACGGTTACAAGGCATATTTAACGTAGAATTTATACCCAACAAGATTCCCTATTGCTTCTATTTGCTTCCTATTCTCAAACAATAGGGTATTACACCCATTTTTGAAAAGTGTCTCAATGAAATTTTGTAGTGCTATTAAGCCACAAAAAAAAAAAAAATAATTTTAAATTTTCAAATTTCGCGCGTAGTTTGACGAAAACGCCTCTTACTGGACGCCATATTGCTCTGTTGCTCAACGTAAATGACGTCAGTTCGTTTTGTATCAAATGAGCTCATATTAAATATGATTATTGTATATTATTTAAAAATAATTAAAAGCATATTTTGTAATAGGTGTAACAATGAAAAAATTACGTTGGTTACGAAAATAATAAAAGTACAAAGCCTATATTACGCCAATCGGTTGACTGACAGTTGACAATTTTTTGTTTACACAACCATACGGCGTAATAACATGGCCGCTACTATTTCACGGTGTTTTATAACAGATTAAAAATACTGAAAACTTTGAATTGAATTTAAAAAATTGTTTTGTTATTTTATGAACTAAAACTTACATTTTCCGACTGCTTTATGCCTAAACTGTCTCAGTAACATATTTATAGTTTTTTTTCTCGTATAGAGTTAAACACCCGATTGCTTCCATTGTATTCTAAAAGAAAAAAAAACATTTTAAGGGTGACCGTTCATTCTGATGTCAGGACGACCGGTCACCAAGTCGTAGTTTCCCTGATAAATAGAATTATTGAAATTCACGGTAGTCATTAAATACTTCCCGTTTGCTTCTCTCAATGTTTTACAACGATAATACTGTAACTATCACGGTAATGAAAATATCGGTGTCGATTAGCAACCCTCTAGGGGTGGGGGGGGGGGCTAAGCATAATGTTGACGCTTAAACCTTTTGCTTCCGGTATTATTGTTAAATGTATGTGATACTATTAGCTGTAATACTGTAAACACACACAATAAACGTTTATTATATTCTATTCAATTAGATTGCGAAACGGCTGACGTCCACAGTCCAAAATCCAAGTTAAAATATATACAAAAAATTAGGGAGCCGTTGGAAAATCCACGGATTCGCGGGCAAAATGGTAGTAGTCAATAATTTTGTTTTAAAAAAGTTACTATTATCCTTACCAGGGCAGTATCCTGTTCCTTGTTGATGACAGCGTGGCGGTCCAGCCCGGGGAGGCGCGGCCGGTGGCGGGACTCGCGAGATTCGCGGACGTTCCGCACCGACATGCCATCGCTAGAGCGGGATGGAAGACAAGTTAGCTGTATGTTCGAGTGAGACGGCGATATCGATAGTTTTTTGAGTTTGAAAATTGAATCAGAGATATTTACTTTAATGGTGCTGATTTTTTATAAGAAAAATATCAATATTACAGCAAAAAATAGGGGGCCTTCTATTTATCAAAATAGCCTCAAAATGATTTGAATTTGTTTGTACGTTTGTTATTAGGATCATCATTCTGATGCAAGTTAATGCGTTTCACACGGATGGGGTCAAAATGATAAATTAGATGCTAAAAAGTTAAGCAGTTCTAAAGCTCAAAGGTACAGAAAAACTAAAAGATACTTTCTATATTACATATACGGTAGATATACACTTACTTGATCGAAGTATCAGCTTCTATTTCCTTGCACAATTTATAAAATTGGGTACTTGACACCACTAATGAATTGTCATTCTTTTTACGAACTGTCAAAACGTGATTCCGCCAGTGATTTTATAAGGCGTAGTAGTACAATATGACGTTTATTGACTTATCGACGTCGATATTATCGACTTTTTTTCCAAATTAATTGACTAACTATGTATTGTTTGGAAAGCAATTAAAAATCAAATATTACAATTAATTGAAAACTTATTGGTTTTTCAGGGTTGACACATTAACTGCCAAGTGCCAAGGTACATTTTCTAAATCCTCCAATTAAATTTCTTGAGTATTCATTCCAAATGGTTTAAAATGAATAATTATATATACCTAAAAAGTGTTATCTTTTCTATATTTTAAAATTTCATTGTTTTATTTCGTTTTTATAAAAATAAGTAACAACTTTTTTTCTAGATATAAACGTAAGAGGCCATGTTGAATATGTCTTGTTTGGGGCCATGCCAGTCATTTGGAATAGAAAAGAACACTGTACAATTTGCACTTGTACCAGACGTTACAATGAGGTCATTTGAGCTTCGGTGTCAGTCACCGGCGGTTGACATGGCCGGAATAGTGAGTCTGTCAAGAACCAGTGACTGACATGGCAGTTAACGTGTTAATATAGTTTTTTTTTTTTTTAAAGTATGGTCTGGCAGTTTTGGTTAACTGTGTCAACTACCCAATCAAATTTAATCCACTGTTGAAACTAGCGCGCCCAGAGTCCTGATGAGGGGGACACGTGCACACTGTTCGCCGACCACAGCATACACACCGCTATCTCATAATACTACATGTACTCACACACTGCTGCCGGACAGCGAGACGGCGTCGGAGTCGGTGCGACCGCTGCTTAGGCTTGCTCGCTCCGAGTCCTGGCGCGACGCGGGGCAGTAGCCCGCGTACGACACGTGCGCACTGTACACCGACCGCTTGCGGTGCCTGCCGTGCCACCGCATACATACGGGTGGGGGGGAAGTGGGGAAAACGTGGCAATGGGGAAAAAGGGGGTAATGGAAGAACATGTTTGACGTTTGTGCAGATAGGAAATTATTGATTGACGTAATAAAGTTTTTTGGTTGTCAAAATAAAGGTGATAATTATTTATTTAGTATTTTTTTTACGATTGGTTGTAAAGTCAAGAAAAAATGGCATTGACAGTTATGAGGAGGATGGTAGGAATGGTATGTATACAATATGTGAGGTGGCAAGACAGAGCGTTTAGCGTGTAATGCGGCGAACGCAGCGAACATGCAGCGCGGAACAAAACATGGGGGCAAAACAATACATGGGTACATCAGTCAAGCTGACGGGAGCGAAATTAAAATAAAAAGGCCAGTGCTGGATCGCTCATGCAATGCTGGGGACACACTTCATGGACTCTTAGACGAGGGCGGGTTGACGCTCTTTGCTTTGGACACGAGCAAAATATGCAGACAGGGTTTAAAATTAATTAACTGGAGAAACTTCACAGACGAGATGGGTACGCGTAACAAATGTCACTCAAATAAAAAAAAAACTTTTGCCTAAAGTCTAACTTTTATGTAAGGAGAAGTAGGCCAATTCGCGTATTTAAAAAAAATCTAGCCACAATCAATGTCAAAAATGTAGATCAATTAAAAGTATTTTTGACAAATTAATACCGATACTAAAATGCGTTCGTTCTTGAAAATACGTCAGTGAAGTTTCGCCAATTAATTACAAAAAACTTTTTTACGTAGTGACCTTTATTATCACTACCTTAAGGTTCATATTGAAGTGGTGGTCTGATATTGCTTTGTCGATACAACCCGCCCTGTATCAACTATGAGTATGCTTTGATACGTCAGTATTATAAACTGTTTGTTATAAAATTTTGAATTTTGGGATCTTTATCTGCGATGATCTTAACTAGGCCAAATCTATATCTAATAAAAAATTGGTTCTGTACTCATAACTACATAAAAAAAAAATAACTTTACTAACAATGATTACAACAACACTACTTTCTAAACGAGTACAAAACTAACAAAAACTTACATTTGATTTTCGAAAAATTATTACAATAAAAAAAAGTAATCAAATGAAAGTTTTTGTGTAGATTTAATTATCTATGTAACACAATATCTGACATATCTAATGTTGCGCTTACACAGGCAACTGACATTGCACAAATCAAAGTGTTGCCATAAAATACTCAGTGTTGCCAATAAGTGCACAGTCAATTCTCCGCGCAAGCGCATCTCAAATCTATTCACAGCGTCAACATCAATAGTCTATAGCTATACAATAAGTTAGTGTGTTGTGAATAAAGCGGTGTACTCACGGTGCGACGTCGGAGTGCAGTCGACGCGACTGCGTGGCGAGCAGTGCGTCATGCGTTAGACGCGCGGCGGGCGCCGCACCCGTGCCCAGTTCTTGACCTTCGTGGAGGGTGGCCAGGCCGCCTACTGCCCCCTTTTGGAAAAGCTTTTGTCAATCCTAGCGATCAAGACTGCGATTTTTAGCTCGGGGAAACAAATAAATTATAACCAAGTCGTATGTAGATGAATCTAAAGAGTAAGGCAGAGTAGAGCGTTTATGTCTACTAAACACATTTACAGGCACTTTAGGATTGTGAAAGAGTCAGAAATTGAAGCCAAAATCAAAGCATTTATTTCAATTAAGAGCGCCCTTCCCCATCGAACAAACTTCAACGCGACCGTGATTGAAAAATTTTTTGTTTCAACCAACGCAAAGCTCGAAAACAAACGAGTGAGTGAGAATGCGATATCATCACAGGAAAATTGGCGCGCGGAATTTTCACAAAACTGCTGTTTTTTTTACTTTTTCAATGTATGAGTGCATTATGAACGGACAAAGTTCAGATAAAATTGTGCAAAAAAACTGTTTTTCGGACGTGTTTACTGAATTTATTTCTCAAAGAAATGTATTTTTGGCTTCATACAAACATAGATTTAAACCACAAGATACTTGTGTGTTAAAAATATTTGGAAAATTATTTGTTATAACGCCGTAATCGCGTACGAGCGTTTCTATGGGAAATATGACGGGATGGGCGCTCTTAAACACATTTACAGGCACTTTGGTATAGTCAAGGAGTCGGTCAAGTCAGAAGTTGAAGCATCCAAAACATAGGTACGTCTCTATGGAGAAGCACGAGCAAGAAACTCCATGGATAATCTTTTCCATCAAGTTCATACAGAATCCTGGTGACATTATTAATGTGGCTTTTTATGTGATAACAATGTAGGTAAGAGATTCAAAAATAAAGATATAAGCCATGGCAGTTAAGAGATATTAAATCATACTATCAATAATAGCCTTGAGCATTATTCTCACATGTTATGTCAACAACACTGACACAGACAAAACGCTAAAATAATATCAACAAAATATTGTACGTACCTCTCTGGCGGGATGCGGCGGCGAGGCGTCTGGCGATGACAGCGGTTGTGTGGCCGCGCTGACATATGACACGTACGCGTCCGAGCGCAGGAACGACTGATACGTCGTCTCCGTAATCGCACGCGTCACCTACGATGTTACTATTGCGATTAAAATGTCTGACGGTGAACAGATTTCTTGGTCGTCAGTGTTTTGTTCTTTCTGTGGTGAAGTCGGTTAAAACAGTGACATCCAATTATAACATTTGATAAAAAAATCCTAAAGTTATACATCAAAATTATCGCAATTTTCCAAGTAATGTTAATGATTTTTAACGGACTGCAAATAAGAAGGAGGTTTTCAATTCGACATGTTCTTTTTTGTATGTTCGTTGCGCTATTTCATTTTGCAGATATATTTTGAAAATTATTTTACATGGATAAAGCTCAAGGGTGTTACAATTGCCGGGATATTGCGAAACAAACATATAAGTATAACCACCTCCTTTTTTGAAGTCGGTTACAAAACAATAAAATTACTACGAAAATTGAGATAATTTTAATGTGGGTTGGTGCGTTTTGACAAAACTAAACTCATTTAATTTCCTAAAGATATCGAGAATATATAAAAATGGGAAATTAATTACATTTGCTACATAGGTTTTGGACCAGTTACAATTTGAATGAACCCTAAAGTTATTTGTGTGTCATCTTTATTGGTGTTAACATACTTCCTGCTCCATATTGTCGAATATAGTCTTCTCGATGTTGGAGCCATCCTTGAGGCTCTGCTTCACCTGAGTCTTCAGCTCCTCAGGCATCGCTAGCTGAGACTTGCGCAGAAATCTAAAATACATCAACGATTTTGTAATGGCCCTTCTAAACCTTGAGTCGAAAATCGGAATCGTGGAGGAAAGTATTACGCTAGTAGACATTATTAACACACAACTTCTCTGAATATAACACTTTATTTTAACTCTATTAAGTAGACTTAAAAAAATCAATGTCAAAATCAATAAATTGTTAGTCAATCGAGTTGGCAAATAAGTGACGTCATGGCATCCTATTACTATCATCACTACAATATTATGTACATATTATTATAAATTCAAGTTGAGCTTGTGTTTGTTCAGGTTAATCTCCGAAACTACTGGTACGATTCAGTATGTTTTTTCGCTTATGGGGATGCTACGTTATCCCTGAGTGCTATAGGCTATATTTTACTATTAAAAAAATATTGATCCTAATTAGGGGGAGGGGGAAGAATTCGCACGGATGAAAGCTAGTGGCCACATAAAATCTATAGGAAAATGGCGCTTTGTCATTTTAAAATTTATCTCAAATGATTGGTGTCTAGGATTGTAATGAGAACACATAGTTGGGCCAAAAAAACTTAACCTATATAACATGTGACATGAGTAACTTGAATTTTGGTATATTTTACACCTCTGCCAACAGTTTCGGGGAAACCAGGCGTTTGTAATCTCAATTCTCGCAAGAATAGAAAAACAAATCAGTTTATTAGGCAGACTCACTTATATATAGCGGACACGACCTGCCGTATCTTGGATGGGTCGCACTCCTGTCGCAGGCCCTGCACGGCGAAGTAGAAGTTGAGTCGGTCCACGTGCAGCCCGCCCGCGCCGCCCACGTACTTGCGGAACAGACGCACGCCTTCCGCGTCCTATGGTGGTAGTAGATATATTGAAAGAATACTCATTTTTGGACACCATCACCTGCCTTTTCTCAGCTACATTGGGGTCGGCTTCCAGTCTAATCAGATGCTGCTGAATACCAGTGTTTTACATGAAGCGACCTCCACAACCCAATTACTGGGTAAAAATTACCCCTTGGTAAGACTGGTTGTCAGACTTTCTGGCTTCTGAATACCCAAAACGACTGCTAATAAAGATCAACGAATGACAGCCGCTTACGTGCTTTTCGAGGCAAGGAAGCTCGGTATGCTTAGCCTCAAGCTAAACAAGGAGCACGAGTTTTATTGGACAGATAAACAATAAGAAAAAAAAAAGGTTTCATTTCCTTCTTGTTTGTTTTTGAACTATGATGGATAAGCGATTCATTATTAATTTAACTTCGATCATTATGAAGTAGGTTTCCAATTTATTTATTATTTCAATTACTCTACACTTACAGTTACAACCAGCACATGTCGTGTAGTGTCATCAATTAATAATATAAAAAAAAACATTAAATTACATTTATAATAATAAATACACCAATATGACCAAAAAAAAAATAGTATGTAATGCCCTGTCAGTCACGTTTATCTAAATTCTAAAACAATAATAATCATTGAGAATGGTCTGTGGATGTACCTCAAGCAACTCGTGCAAGCTGCGTGCCCAGCGCATGTAGGGCGGCGAGGCGGGCGAGCGCGCCGAGCTGCCCGACGAGCCTTCCGTCTGCTCGCGCCACGCCATGCTGACCCTATAAAAACACGGTATATCGACACCTGCCACTTGATGGCATTGAGAGGGACTCGCGGGTTTAACCTTCAATGCTGACACACATCACACATACCTACTCCATCATCATCTGCCTAGCCCAGTGATCGGCAACCTGCGGTTCGCGGGCCGCATGCAGCTCTTTCGATGTGAAGTTGTTAGTGTGTCGCCTTATTTGGATAATACAAAATTTACCCTTGATTTTTTTAAATAAATTCGATTGTGTACTATCCAAATAAGGCGAATATTTGCACAAATACGCCATGTGAAGTGCCTGCATAATAATGAACGGAACGGAGTGTAATAGGAGGGTCGACGCGACGCGAAATCGCAACTTATAAAACTTAATGTATTTGTTATATGCTGGCGTTATCTGGATAATACAAAATCGACTTTATTCCAATAAAACATAGGGTAAATTTTGTATTATCCAAATAAGGCGAGCATTTGCACAAGTACGCCATATGAAGTGCCAGCATTAGAGAAACACACCAGTGTCAGTCCTAACATCATATATTTTAAAACATAAGCAAATAACAAAGTCTATTGGCGGTCACCCGATTCTCGATGTAGGATGAAATTATCAGTCTATTGGTATCCTAAAAAGGTCAGAAATCTCTCAGAAAAAAACGGTATAAGATAATCCATATGGAAAGTATGGATTACCTTACACCGTTTTTTTTTCTGATATTATAATTGCGAAAGTAACTCTGTCTGTTACGCTTTCACGATGAAACGGCTGATGAAATTTTGATGAAATTTTGTATGAAAATAGCTTGAACCCTGGTGAAGGATATAGGCTAACTTTTTATTCGCAGGTTCTTCTGCATCCGCGGTACCCGACATTCACGCGGACGAAGTCGCGGGCAAAAGCTAGTATTAAATAATGTGAGCAGTACTCACTTGGACAGATGTGGTTGTGCAAACACATATTTGGACTGAGATTTGCTCTTCTCCTCCCCAGAAGCCGGCGGCAGCGACGACCTGTCAGCAAGCTTGTGCTCCCAACCTGCACACAAGAAATCACAATATAGGTACATTATTGTGCCTCTTAAACATCGTGAATACTGCAGCTAACATTCGTGTGCACTTTCATTTACCTTTATGAGTTAGGATACAATTTGTGGGCACTGAAAACCTCCCAAACACAAATGAATAGTGCTCTGGATCAAATCACCATCACCACTTTTAACAGTGGCAAGTCAAAAAAGCGTTACCTTGCGGGTGGCCGCCTATAGGAGTGTGGCTCATGGCGCACAGGCCCTTCTCCCACCCGCGCGCTGCATGGCGAGACACCACCTGCACACAAACATATATAAAACATGATAGATATGATAGATATAAGATGAATGAAAGTATAAGTTTACTATCTAGGCACTGACAAATTCCATATTTTCAAAATAGGCTATATTGTATGTCATTTAACACAGCTTCACTACTACAATTACCTCTGATGCAAATCTTCCTAAGATATAGGTTTTACCAAGCCGTTTTACACCCATTCTTAATAACATAGAATAGATCACCAAAACGTTGATTCAACTCTTATTGGAACCTAAATAACCACAATAAATATGATCGGTATGGATAAGCTTATTATAGCTTCAATAACTGACAAAAAACTGTATGAATATACCGAAGCGTCCCGTTCATACATCAAAATGTTGGTTATGCCACCAGAACTGCGCACCATGCTACATAAAAAATCAATATGGCAAACAATAAGGATCATATCCAGTGTATTTGATTTGTATAGGTTGAAAAGGGACAGCAAACAAAACATGAGACAGAGTGCCAAAGTCAAGAGTCTCCATCATCGATCGGTGCTGGAAGGAAACATCACATCGAAGCGTAGCATACTATAGAAATTTATTGTGAAAGCTATACCATTACACATTAATCCACTTAGTATAAGGAATAAAATATCAGATTTCATAATTCTCGATACACAAAAAATTATAATTCCAACTAAATAGGGAAGGAAATATATTAATTTTAATTTCTGTTCAACCATCCCTAAATTATTTGAGAAAAAGGGACAGATCATAATAAGAGCATGTCAAAACAAATTAAATCATAACTTCGTGCTTCAATAAGCAAGTTATGATGAAAAAAATCATAATAGAGATGAAAAAAAAATTGAACCTTACCATGTTCATTGTGTTTAAACAAACAATACACTTCTGAGTTACACCGGTCTATAGAACTATTCCTAAATATTATTACTGGATGTTAAAATAACCTTTATTGATAAAAAGTATATTTTTAAGAACAGCACGACTGCACAACGCTGTCGCAGTAGTCCGAGTGAAAGATCCATAGACGGCGGCTGAATGTACAACACAATGGGGTACGGACTAACCTCATGCCCTTATATTTGTATAGTGGTTGTATTTATGAAAGGGTTTATTATAAATATGAAATCAATAACTGACTATAAGAAAGGTTTATTGAGGATAGGGTGCACAAAACTTTTAGAATGTTTTTGTTACACCATTTTATTAGTTATGGCATGAATAAGCCTACTTTTTTGTTTTTAGGACCTATATTAAGGACTTTCAAAATTAGCTTAAGTAAAAAAAAATGTGTTACTAAAAGTTATTATTTTGAAAGGTCTGAAACTGAAGTTTAAGCGTGTTACCAAGCGTCGCATTGTACCAAATTCAACAAATTTTCATTAAACATGACGAGCATAAACACAGGAAACAAGTTGTAAACAAAGGCACACACAGCTCGTAAAAGTAACGCCGCGGTAACAATCACGACGTGTAAAATTATCAATTAACTATTAGAAACAAGAGGAGACCTTCAGTTTAATCTAATAGCGGATCATCACGGACAGAATTGACGGCAATAAATGCTATTTATGCCGAAATACCATGCCGAAACCCGGAAGGGCTGTATTTTTAGAACGATAATGAAAGAAAACTTACATCAAAACGAATATTCTTACTTAACAAGTAAGTTTTGAAGGTCGCTCCATATGATAACTGATAGCACTAATTGAAAACTTTCTTCGAAATAAATAATAAATTAGCTTGAAACCGTTTTGTATACAACAGTGAGTTTGACATTTGTTTGACAAGACAACCTGCAAATGACAGGACACTGGACAGGACAGAGGACAGACAGCTGTAGTCTAACGCCATCTTTCGACAAAACCATGAATGATGTCGCGCAACATTATGTCAAAAAGTGCCACTAGATGACGGTGGCTGTTCCGAGAGTTCATAAGCGCGGCAAAAATAAAATAACGCCAACCACGAAGTAAGTATAACTTTATCTTTGTTTATGGAGGACGATTCGGGACTTTATTGCAATATTTTTTTTTTTTCGGTAAATACCTCTGTAGCAGCTTAATGCCGCTGCATTTCGGTGTTTTGTGTCTTCTCTATTTTTGCTTCGTATTATCTGAAACAATACAAAGAAATGGTCAGAAAGAGAACTGTTTTTTTTTAATAAATAGAAAATTAGCCAAGTTAAAAAAATCTTTTAATTGTAAAAATTATATTCTTGTAAATTGTCCACTTAATTACCTAAATATTTATTTTTATGCAGGGCTTTTTTTCAATTTTTCAAATTCATCGACAATTTATTGGCATGCTTGCAAAGTTGTGTCTAGGCATCTCACTCAGTAGTCAGTGTATCACGGGCGTCATGATGTTCACCTTTTGAAGGCGAATTAATTTGAGGATTCCAACTCGATTTACAGATAAAATGAATAGATAGATATCAAAGACGTTTCTCTGAGTATAGCTCTGATATTTGATTTCGTCAAGATCAGACAGACGGTAAAATTGATTTGTCAAAATCTAGTAGGTAGGTATGGGGTATATATTGTAATTTGAATACGCTGGGGTCTCGAATTATTGATTTCACTCAATAAATACGTATTATTAATACAGCCTGTAAAGAATGGAAACCCACTTCTGAACATACACCTAATAGCAATATAAACTAATAAATTGGAGTACAAAAAAAAGGTATTTACAAAAAAGCCAACTGTCTTCCTTTTGAAGGCTTTTCAGTAAAAGATTCTTTTTTTCGATTTTTAGTGCCTTCTTCTTAACATACAATTTAATTACGAAACGGTGACACCGAAAAATGTTTAGCGACAGCTTTGAGATATATTCTCTATGTTGTGTGTGTGTTAGTTTTTTTTATTTTAATTATGTGGCCTTATATCGCTTATTTTATTAAAAAAATAATCATCGAAATCGGACTACACTGAAAAAAACAATGCGTGGTGGTGTCGAATTGAGAACCTTCTTCTTTTTTTGAAGTCCGTTGAAAATGATACTAGACCTTCCTTTAGTACACACGCTAGAAAAAGGTGTAAGGTAGATTCTTAGCCGGGAGCACCTACAACGTAATCTGAGGGCAATTCTGTTTTTTAAGAACCATCACACTCACTCTAATCTATCAAAAATGACTCCGTTTTTTACCTACATTTTTGACAAGTTTTTAACATTGTCGATGGGGTGAGATAGCGACAAGATGTCGAACGTTTTTAAATACGAGAATAATTGGCATTCAGGTAACTCACGTTTGGTACGTGAAAAAAAAGCCCTGTCTAGGTAGACAAAGTTTTCTTTTAACTAGAAAGATACTTTGTTACGTAGCAGACAATTAAGGAACTTTCACCAAATCTCAAACTTAATACAATAATCATAAAACACATTTTCACGTTATAATTGACACATTCATAAACCAAATTAGTAAGTAACATGTTGAAGCAACTTATTAGCGTGTGGGTACATTTTGTCTAAATAATATTTCGGTAATAAAGTTTTACTCCCTTACTAATAATGCCTTCCACGTCCGCGACTGATCTTGTATCGATACCGCCGAACATCCCTATAACTTCATTAGCTGTAGCGATTAATCGACTATCGATATCGATAAAGGCCCGCCCCCAAAGCGTCATTAGCCGAGAGCACGCACTAAGCGACTCTTTGATGTGCGCAAACTTTTCGTTTCCCTTTGATTGGCATAATGGAACTGTGCGTTGTTATTACACTAATTGAATTTTCGCAAAGTCCGATCCGTATTACTCGAACGGATTTAGTATCATTCCGTTTGTACCTGTGTCTGTGTTCCTAGGGGGCTTTTAATTCATTTGCAATTTGATAATTAATATGCTTAGTTTAGATCGACAGTTTATATGGCTTTGTAATTTGTTGAGACCGTGGTTGGGTCTGATATGTAGGTAGGTATAATAATTATATGAGTTATGGAAGGCAAAGCAGGCCTGCCAAAATTAATTTGAAGCCTTTTAGAAACTTTACTTTACTTTAGCAACTACTAATTATCTACTAATGAGTACCTAATGACTATTACCAAATGGACTATTTTTAGTTTTAGGATGTTTTACCGCATTTTTAAGCCTACAGGTATTAAAATTAATGAGTAAAATAATAAAACCCACGTACTACATAATTAAAACATAACAAGTACTTAAGTAGCCCGAGTTCTTTGCTATAAAACTTAATTTCAGTACTGTATCACCCAGCAAAGAAAATTCTCTATGAAGTGAAGTTAAAAGGGAAAATACGACTGTATGATTGGTTTTACAAGTCAGCAAGATCAAAGGCCCAGTAGTCCTTTCATTTTGGGCCGCCATTCGCGGATTACATTAAAAAAGAGAGAAAGAAAATGTAAAAAGTTAATTATAGGTATTTAAGTGAAACAGTCACAGATAAAAGAATCACTGATTACAGACTGAAGCCTAAATAAATCCTTTGAAGAGGTTTTGCTTTTTTGGCGCGTGGCTTACGTATTAATACGACTTGTATAAAATTACTTACGCCCAAACAAATTGCTTTCCTTTGAAAGTTCTTTTAAGTCTAATTCGTATATTATTTTCGTACTAAGTATTTTGTATTATTTATTTTTAAATGTCTGTTTCTTTTCCATGATTAGAAGCAAGATGTTTCTCCCATCTTAGTTAGATATCACGGCGCTTGCGGTCTATGAACACGTAGTGTAATCTCTTCTTAAAGAAAACGATAAAAACTCGACAAAACACTAGTCTCAATCAATTTACCTCATCTCCACTGTTTCCTCAACAATCACCACATTACACATACGACCATATACCCTATCACTTAAAATGTAGCGAAAAACCTTTGAAAGCGGCCCTAAAGCCCGTCCCACCCAAATACATCAATAATAGTAACCATCGGTAACAAGAGATCAAAATGATAAGGGTACTGATTCATCGTATTAGCGTTCACTCATCAAAGGGGCTCGGCCACTTTGATCGGGCTGCTTCCTGAGAAATTCCTTTGGCACTAAACAACACACTAATCAATCGGGAGGGGTACACCGTATACCCAATCGGAAAAGGCATTAAGGGCAATAGTTCCAGCTTGCGGTAAACTGTTTGCGAGTGAGGCAGGGCGGTGTGGAGGGTGGGGGATGTTCTCGCCGTACATCAAAGGCGAGCCGAGACAAAGCTTGAGGAGCCTTTTAACTTTATTTAGCGGAGTGGTAAGTTTAGCCGGTCGCGAATCGCGCAGGTTAAAGAGTAACACACTCACTTTGAGCTGGGCTGTGGGGGAAGCGATAGGGCTGGCCTATGAGCAGGGCTATGGAAAAACTTAGAAATTAATGGGAAGATTCCAAAGTATTTCTTTAAGGGTAAATCTGTGACAGTAATTACCTAAGTAAGCTATATTGTTACTGTAGAAAGCACACAGTATCTGCTTTAAACCTAAATAAACCCGCTACAAATATCATATCAGCTTTATCAGAGACGTACCTACTTCATAAATCTGACGACGAAGTACTTTATCACTCAGGTCAATAAATCTTCAATGTTCTCAACGTCCAACGAGAACGAAAATCCGTCAAACGAAAATAATTCATCACATCATTTAAAAAGCAATTAAACTTAGATGGTCGGTATCGTGCGACCGGTTTGTCGTAGGTCGCGGTTCGTTGTCAACCCTGCGCGAGGGTGGGGGTATCAAACGGGCCGCTAATGCCGCCCGCACCGCTCCGCGGCGACGCTTTGTCGGCGCCCTTTGACTCGCCGATGATACCACGCACCACCTAAACCTGCAACTCTTTGGATGCGACAATGTGGGGAGTTGCGATTTGTCGCACCTCCTCCAAAGTTGAGTGTCGGGTTGAGTACCGGACGGGCTGTTATCCGTGTGAAGGAGTTGTGTGCGTTACAAATAACAAGAAGACTAGTTCAGACTTTCTTTAACAATGCAATTTTCCTATAGGAAAATGAATTCTAGTCCTTTGACCACACGACAGTTCAGCTTTTCTCCGTTAATGTCCACTCCCCCTTATAATAGCTTTACATCAGGTTGTTTTATCAAACGACAAGTTAATGAAATTGTCGGTTCTAGGAAATGTTTGGCGCACGATCTTGGTATATATTGATTTTATCTTTCATCATACATTTTCAGCACATGGACGAGGCGGTGAGGTCTTATTTTATTAACTCTAGAAATAAAACGTGTTTGGAAAAGAATTTAAGATACTTACAGATGAAAGTTCAGCTTGTTCGTCGATTGGGGACAGAACAGGCCAGTGGAAAGAGACTCGATTTAATATTTCTGAAGATACGATTACACTTACTGCTATTGAAAAGGTGTCAAATCTTAATGCTAATGGCAGCCATAAACGATCCAGTTTACCGTTTGCAGTACGCTTGAAGTGGCGTCCGGTAAACTTGATGGTGTATGACTATCGTTACAGCCATAATGATAGCAAACTTGTGGGTAAACTGGATCGTGTATGGGTGCCATAAGGCCAAAAGAAATATGACGAGGCTTTGACTGCAGAGAGGAGAAAATAGTTCCATATTTACTGGATTCTGTGTTGAGCTCTATCTATAATGTGGTTGTCATCAGTTTAGTTTCGAGGTTACTGCTAGGCAAGGGTGCATCATCGCTTACCAGAAAATAGGATGATGATAAAACCCGAGCATACTATCGAATAAAAAAGTGATCTCATAAAACGTTATAAGGTTCGGAATCCTAAAAACATTCTGGGGATGATCACTAAAAAGTGAAAGAGTGGGCTTTGTAAAGGTAAACGTAGTTTTGTTCCTTACCCAAGAATGAATCCTATGTGTCAACCTAAGAGCAGCGTGGTAATCAACAAAGTAAATTGGCCAGAATTTGCCTTTTTGATCTAGTTAGACTCCAGAACTGGACCAATCATTTGATTGGCGATGTATATCGCAAGGGGGACGTATAATAGATAAACGTCGTGTCGTGAGAGCAGCATTATTGTCGCTATCACACGTGATTCATACCTGATCATAGAATTCTATGCTACTTATGGAGTTTTTGTTAGACGAGGTTCTGACTGACTTTACTACTACCTGCACTACTAGAAGAAGTAGTTGGATTAGATAATAGGATCATTATATTGGAGGTCTGAGAATAAATAAGTTCACATCCGCTTAGATAACATTTATTCAAATTTTGATACTGATAGATAAGCCGTCATCCACTTTCAGTCCCCACAGTACTACTACTACATGATTTATTTGACCTAACAATGGCTACATACAAGTTACCCATATTTCTTCAAACTAATCGATTTGCAGTTAGCATAAAATATTAATTTATTCATGCTCTTGGCCGTATTCTAGTTTCACCTGTCTGAGCATTGACAAAGCACCTTTAATTAACCAAAATCTTTACGTAACACAGATCACCTAACGTACCTAGTTAATAAATCCGATCATTAAATGCAGAGAACGGCGCAGCGACGGCCACAACGCCTACGTTGATTACCATAAGCCGGGACAAAGCGACGCGAGCGCCCTTTGACGAATTAGTACCCACTAACATTACCTACGTCCATACTCTACCGCGGCCGCGAGCTTTGTGCCTTCAAAGTCTCTAAATTAGCATTCGATTTTTAAAAGATATCGATCGACGATATATAAAAAGAGGCTCTTGCCTTGTGTGGATTATATCGATGGACTTTAAGATCAAGCTGCATAGACTAGTGTTCACCAACTCAAATAACAAAAGAATACTTCAGTTTAGAAATCTGATCAGGGCTGGGTTGGAATGCTAGAGTTTAAAACTAAATTTCCAGCTCATCTTCGGAAACTTGAAGCCTTGAGGTATTCGCTGGTGACAGGTTAATGACCGGACGTGATGCACTCCACATCAGATAACGAAACTTAAAGGTGCTGTGTGTTTGGGGACTCGTCAGGTAGAAAGGAAGAAAAGGTGTTAAGTGATACTGATCTAAATATCATATTGCACTGTTTTAAAGTTCCGACAAAGGCGGAATATTTCTTGGAGATAAGAAAAGGAGAGCATGCTGACGGTGTAAACGTAATCTATTTGCTAGTTTGTTACCATGCTACATTAGTCAGCATCAAACCACCGAACCCGTACCAGATGTTTAGAGTAGACAGGTGGAACTCCTTCGGAACTTGCTTCACAAACGTGTCAGTCATTTAGTCTGCGAAGTAGCTAAGTCATGCAGACACTTCTCAATCTGATTTAGCAGGGATGAGCGTATTTGGAGACCTACATACACAACTCATTTGGATTCAAACACTTCTAAGATCCTTAAGCCTCCTTTTAGGTCTTGTGCAACAAACACTACCGTTATTAAGAATGTTGTACAAAAAGGAAAAATAAACCAACAGTAGAGCGGACTTCAACACCAAAGTTTTGATTTTTAAACAACCTTACCCACACAATTTCACTTTCCGATATCTACAAATAAGACCTTTTCAAATGTAATAGTTTAGCGTGTTCCTCTATAGTACAAATTTTAAGTAGATGCGTGTCACGTAAAGTGAATCAGCCCGGAGGCGTAACATCATTACCGATAGGCACCACATAATGAGAATAGTATTTTGTACACGAGACTTGCATACGTAAAGTAATTTCCTAAGTCAATTAGAACTAGGCCGTAATCAAGTCTTCCTTCTCTATGATACAATCGTAGGAATGTTTAAGTCTACCAGGTATTTTTAGTGCCCTAACATCCTCGAGTATTAATCATGGAAATTCATTTGACAAGTGTTACTACATTGGTATATACAACTTTTTGCATGTCAATTGGTAGAATGTACATCTACATATTCATACACCGTATCTATGTAATTACAACTCTATTTTATTCTTGGTGAATTTCTTCGTCCCAGATGTTTGTCACGTACATAAACTGGCTTAAATCATGGCTCATAAGTTACGAGTAGTGTTATGAAATCTGTGACGTATTCATCCAAAAAAGTAAGTTTTCAGAAAACTTTGCCAGGGTATCCGCTCAAATCGTTTAAAATTCCGCCATCCGCAAAAATGCAGTAACTTCACGAGAGTCGTATCTGTAAGCACATTCATGCATAAAGCTGACGGGCAGTATGACGCAAATTCCGTGTTGCGGAGAGCGCAGTCGACCGCAGAGGGCCGCTAGCCGGCTACCGTGGTACCGAGATACCGTCTGCAGCGGATATGTCGCGGTCACCCGACCGAAAGTTCTGCCGCACGCATCTTCGGCGTCCGGCACACCGGTATCGATATAATAAATTCTATTTTCGTAAATATTCTGACCAACCGAATATTTGGCAGAATCTTGACATTCTGCGAATTCGGTTTGCGGCTTAATTTTTATGTTTTGTTTTTATTTGCGTCTTTTAGACAAAACAACTGTAAATTAGTGTGTGATAAATCGTGTTCGGGAGAGTATTTTGTCTTCGAAACCGTAAAACTTCCTTTGATCTTTATTTGGCCCTTGTAGGTGTTAATTTGAGAATAACAAGTGTTTAAATTACTGTTACTCGATACATTTGTTCTGTCATGTTCTCCTGTTGGTACAACTCTGAGATTTATACTGATATCTTATGCTACAAAGGTAGTACAAATACCTGAAAAGAAATATCTCCTCATAAAATAGTTGCCACCTAGGTGCCAACATCAAAACGTATCGTTTGAACTAATTGACTTGTTCCTGCAGTTTTCCAATTGAGTGCGTCCAATCGAAGGTATTCAAGTGTCGCCAACTGTCTTCATGTTCTGCGTCATCAATTTGTACATTTGCCTACACTTTCAGGAAATTGACCGATGTCGTTACAAATCCACATAAGTACAACTTAGTTTATGTCAGAAGGATTTTGGGCTTTATTCAAAACGACAAAAGGTGCTAACTCAATTTGTAGGTGTACACAAATGATGGGGAAAGTCACGTGTCGCGCCGTAGGTACAGCCAAATTCGATAGAGAACTATTCGTGCGAAATGTCTTATGAAATGAAGGATAAATTGTCGCGGGGGAATTGAATAAAGTTCTAGCAGGAACGGAAACGGGGGCGTAAATTGTATAAAACGTGTTACAATGTTATGTAAAACGCATTGGAATTGTTGGTACTGTAAAACCGGTGCTCTTGATACTAAAGGAATTTATGTAGGCAGTGCATCATCATCATTCTGCCTAGCCTTTTCCCAACTATATTGGGGTAAAGAAAGAAACATTAAAATTAGAGCTCAAAACTAAAGCCTTTACCAAAGAGAATCCCTGACAAGATATGATAGATTACTAAACAGTGAAAAACAACGACAAACAATCACAACAAGAGAGCGGTAAACAAAACCGGCCCACCTGACATTTCTTTCATCTCCTCCTCTTTAATATCCCACTCAATCAACCTAACATTCCTCATTCCTTCACTGTTCATGCAAAAAGCACGTCGTCCCAAGATTCGTACGTAATTTGCGAAACAGATTGGTTCGTCCCGTTGTCCCGGCGCGACAAAAGCCAGACCCGCCTGAGGGCGATACCTCTACTCAATAGCATTGTTTTTCCGATTACAGGCCTGATTAAATGTCTGAAACGTCTCAGGTGGGTCGCAGAGTGCCCAAGATTGGATAAGGAAATACGGGACTGTGAATAATATGGATCACGTGTTTTAAATAAGTACACCCGAAACGGAAAGTCATAAAATGAGGCGAAAAAATTGTCAGAATTCGATTTTCTGAGGTTTTAATCAAAAGACGGATGGATTTTCTTTTGGAAGATCGTATTAATATGGCTTGAATTTTATTATAATTGTGTCCTTTTTTAGACGTCTTCATTCGTCATTTAGCCAGATACCCCTCATGCGTTAAAATTCTTTCAAAATGTCGGTAACCTTGATGATTCTGTCCATACGTAACAAATGCACATATTTTCAAAGTCAAACTTTATTTGGTCCATTTCCGCTATTTACTGTGCCTAGCGCGTTTATTTCTTGCAACGGACTTCAAAAAAAGGAAGCTAATCTTTTCCCCAACTAGTTCAACGACTCTAAAATTTTGAGCCGTCGCGCGTCGCATGCAAACCAAGGACCAGGCAAACCTGAACACACTGTCAGGTTCGCAATAACCCGTGGAATAGGGTCCCGTTCCTCAGGCATCTTGCATAATGGACGTGCCCCCGCCTTAATCTCGTGTGAACAATAGTGCCGTCTGGCCACGACGTTTTGCATACAATGACTATTCGCGGTGGGACGCGGACGGCCCGGGAAATGCAGCTGTCTCCGACGGGAGAGTGGGGGGGTTGGGTTTTTCAGCGGAACGTTTCTAATTTGAATCTCAACGTCAATTACGTCAGTATTGGTTTATGGTTATTTGTGAAGAAAAATAGAGAGAAATGATTGGAGGTAGTTGGTATACTTACTTAGTTGATAATTGGTATGCGTTGATTAAAAGATTCAACCTGTACGTCTATTCTGTTACAATCTCCCTCGGTGAACACCTAGGTGAAGTGAGCTGTCATCTGTCCCTATGCTAGGGATTTACGAAACACTACAATCGGATGACAGGTCACTTCATCTAGGTGTTCATCAAGGGAGATTGTAACAGAATAGCACTGCTGAAATATTATGTAAGTACCTAGGTTTATCCAGATGCATTTTTAGGGTTCCGTTGCCAAGGGCACGCCGTAATTTCGGCGGTAAGACCTATCTAAGTGCGCGAACAATCGCCCGGTTGTCACCATTGCGGAGATTGCCTGGAGGACACGGCGCAGCACACGCTGGTAGAGTGCCCAGCTTAGGCACAGCACCGCCGTGAACTCTCCGCAGCAGTAGGTGACCTCTCGCTCCCGAACATCGTTCTTTGGATGGTCCAGAGCGACAGTGCGTGGGAGGCTGTCTCCTCTTTTTGCGAGCATGTCATGCACGCAAAAGAGGCGGCAGAGAGGGTGATGGAAGCAACTGCCTCGCTTCCCTCCAGGAGAAGACGCACCGGGCGCCGGAGGGCGCTTAATGACCTCCGGCCTCGGCTTAGGGGCAGTCCACCACCCGACCAGATGCAGGCCCGTGTAGACAGCGCGTCGTGTTCCGCGCGCGCCACACTAGAGGATTCGTCATCGTCATTCGTCAATTCTTTTTTCGTCAAACCCATACGTGTGGCGTATATAGATACCACACACGTATGGGTCTGATGAAAAAAAAATATCCATAGGGTCTTCAAAAATGATATTGAGGTTTCTAATATCATTTTTGTCTAAACTGAATAGTTTGCGCGAGAGACACTTCCAAAGTGTTAAAATGTGTGTCCCCCCTGTAACTTCTAAAATAAGAGAATGATAAAACTAAAAAAAATATAATATATGATGTAAGTACATTCCCATGTAAACTTCCACCGAAAATTGGTTTGAACGAGATCTAGTAAGTAGTTTTTTTTTAATACGTCATAAATCGTAAACCGCAATTTACCTTTCATTCAATCAACTCAAATATAAAAATAAAAAACTTTTATATTATGTTACTTGCTGCTACAGAACCCTTCATGGGCGAGTCCGACTCGCACTTGGCCGCTTTTTTTTTAAATTTGCAGTGCTTTTTCCGCGACCTCAATCTAGATGAAACAAGTTAGTCAGTTGAGAAATATTGTCATTAACTACTCAATTTAAATCCAAAATCAAAGAGTATCTAATCTGCTATCCGTCGTACCAAAAAAACTTTAAAATGTTAATGGACATCTGTCTACCCATCTCTCCTTTCCGTTCAAAACAGACCGTTAAAACCAATTTCGTCAAAAACTATCGAACTGCGATAAAACCGCGGCCCGTCAAAGGACAGGTTTTCCGACAGCAACACTGGTCACTGTACAGAGGCCAGCACATCAAGCTACAACAATCTGTCCAATTTCTTTGATAGATCTTCAACTTTATTGCAAACCAATAAGGTTCATATACCATTGGGAAAATTTGACAGTTTGGTATGGCTTGCTGTGCTGGCGTCTGTACAATATATTTTTTTTGCGACCACAAAGTTGATTCAGTTTTTATCGGCACGTCCGTCGGTGAAATGGACATGTTCGATGGACGAGCCGCATCGCGGGACAGCTGGTCAAGGCTCGTCTCCCTGCGGTCCGATATGTATTGGAAATTGAAGACACAGCGGACGAAACGACAGTGTTACTCGTAACGACTTCTGAGTTGTCAAAGTAGTAGTAGTCATTTCATGCATCCTATCCTACTATCATGTTATAAACGCGAAAGTAAAGCAAGGAAGGATGGATCTAGCCTCAGATTATGAAACAAAAGGCAGATAGACCGTGACTGAGAGTGAAGCCAAAAAAGCAAATACAAATGCCCACAATTACCCACAATTTCGTGATTGTATTCGCTTTTGAATTTGTATTTTTTAAACGATGCGGCGTTTCGTGCTAGACTCACTTGTGTCAGCACAACACGAAGCGCGTTGTTGTAGGTATTCACTTTTGAATTTGTATTTGCTTTTTTGGCTTCACTCTCAATGTTCCGCGCGGTCTATCCGCCTCTTGTTTCATGATCTGAGGATCTAGCTTAACGATTTTGTGGGATATTTATAGAACTTGCCTTAAAATAATAGAAATCTAACTTAACATAATATAGAATCAATTTTATACCGTTTTTGTATTGCTGTGAGATAATTTAGAACTTTGACTTAATTCTGAAGTCTACGTTCACGACTTCTGAAGAAGTCGCTAAGGTGATCATAATGCTGGATTTAGATAAAAATGGCTACGCCTTCCTTTAAATATAAAGCATTTATTAGTAAGGTACAAATTAATAACATAAATTAAACGATAATTAACTAGCCGATGACCCCGACTTCGACTACGGGAATTTTAGTGTGGTTTAAATTTTTTTAATTTAATTTTAAATTCAAATTCAAAACATTTAATTCATACTCTAGGTCCATATGGTGTTAGTAATACATCGAAATGACTTAAAACTATGTTAGTATCTTACACACAAGCCTATGGCGAATGCTACACGCTCGATATTTATCGTAATATTTGGATCTCGATCCAGGATCACGATATTTATCTGGATATACTCAATTCTTTTGAGAAAACCTTGAATTTCGAGCAACCTTTTTTTTAAATAAAAGTAGTCTATGTTACTCCTGATAACATTAGCGATATGCCAGTGAAATTCCCATTAAAACAGAAACAAACAAACAGACAGACAAAAACGTTAATAATTGTTTTTTTTATTAGTAGGTACCGGTTAAACATTCAAATGCATTCAGTAAAAAGTTGTTATTTTAAAATTACAAACAGGCACTTAAACTTTATTTATATGAATGTAAGTATAGATAATTTACAATCATTCCGAAACGTTACAATATGAAGCACGTCATTATTACACCAGGCGTTTTACATTCACAACATTATGCCGAAAACATCATTATTCACCTTCCGAAAACATACCAAACGAAATGAGAACAGTGGTTAACTAAGCCAATTGTGGTCTAATTGAAAATTTCGAATCAACCGTCGCACTCAAGCGTAGCGGGATCCGCATAAGTAAGAGAAGGAGAGAAAAAACAGAGATTTATTTTTTCGATAGTCTCCGACGCCCGCCAACAGCCCTCTGCGGTATGGATGATTGGATTGATGAATAAAAGATCCGTCAATTTGTGTAATAGCCCCGTGGTGTATTATGCAGTAGTCAATTTAATTGTTCCGACTGAGTGGGAAACGATGTGGTTTACACGTAAGATATTTTCAACCGACTTCAAAAAAGAAGGAGGTTCTCAATTCGACACGTGTATGTCACAGTCAAAACTCTAAACCAGTCAAAACTACCTTTGACTACAAAAATCAGTCAAAATTACTTCTGAACGGTTTAAATTTCTCCATAATATTTAGAAACCCATTAGGTTGGTAGGTTTTTTTTTGTGACCCTTTTAAAACTTTGGTTTTGTAGGGATTCTTATAACTAAGGCGTTCCGTATTTTTGATTTTGTAACGCAAACGCTTTTTCCGTTTCCGGTCGTTGAAGTGTCAATACGTCTGTGCTGTCCACCATCAATAAAACACTTATTAAAAATAGTTAAAGTTACACGTTGAGAACTGTAGTGCTACAAACATCAGCCAAACCGCATCGGAAGACATAGATGAAATAATCCTTGGACTTCCTCAAGATCAACTCATTAAAAGTGAAACTCAAATTTACATCCACAATTGAGGTTAGAATATACAACATCATTCAATTATTCGACATTTAACATCAACTTGACAGCCGGTAAAATAAACAACAATACCTTTTTTTTTTTTTTTTTTTTTTGATACGGGGTGGAAAATCCTCATGGATGTCCTCCGCCCTGGGGCGGGCGGAGGGGTCTGTCAGACTCTTACTGACTAAAAACCACCCCGGTGTTCCATCTCACACCTACGTCGGGGGTCGCGGGAACTGGAGATACTTCCGCAACCCCCGGCTGGTGCCGGCCCGCTGCAGCGGGCCACTTCTCGGGTAAGGGGGGGGAGTGGAACTAACTTCAGTGTCGGCTAGGTTGACAACTAACTTCAGTGTTGCCATCACAAACAAATACTTTATACCGACTCGCTTTTACGTTCCGATTCACACAATTTTATTCGACAACATGGATGAGCAATTTCAATTATTATTCGATAAAATGTAGATAGAAATGCAGAAACAGACAAACGATCTAAAATAATCTCTTACAAAGAATATAATGGATCGGATAGATGAAAAACTAACTCCAATGATTGAAGAAAATGAAAAATTAAAACAAAAAAATTGTAACCTGGAGAACGAGGTTGAATATTTTAAAAAAGAAAAGAAAAGTAACAACATAGTTATTTATGGATTAGAAGAGAGCGAAAAATCTATATCAGAGCTATTCCAAACTGTTAAGGAGATCTTTATAAGAGACCTAAATTTACCCGTGGAACAAAATGATGTGAACAGACTATACCGTCTAGGAAAAAATAAAGTCGAGAACAAGCATAGACCTGTGCTATTCTCATTTACAAATGGGGGGAAAAAAGAAAAAAATGTAAAGAATAAAAAGAGTTAAAGGGAATATATATATCGGAAGACTATTCTAAGGAAGTTCTAGAAAAGAGGAAGGCTTTGCTACTACAGTTACTGGAGGAGAAGAAAAAGGGAAATATTGCTTTTCTGAAATATGATAAACTAGTAGTTAAAGGACCCAACACCGACAAAAGGAAAAGAGAACTGTCTAATTCACCACAGTCGACGTCAACCACTAAACCTAAAAAGCAACAAATGATAAATTCTACTAAAACTAACAGGACAAACGCCTTCGATTTGATGAGATCCCGATCAAACTCTCTCACGGACATCCTCACACATAAAAACCAATAGCAATTAACAACCGGCAAACAGAAAATCCAACCAAATTAGAAAACCAAACAAAAGAAATAACACAATCTCCCCCAAGCCGACTGGTCCTCGTGGGGGATGGAGACCACAACCCTCCAACAAACAGGAAAAAATTGCGAAAAAATTGCGAAAACAGTCACAGAGAATTAAAAATCCATGTTGCAGCCCTCACCTTACAGTTAAAACCGGCAGGTTGCAGGAATAACATGGAGTAGAGTAGCCAGAGAAAGATCAGACTGGAGTATGTTGGAGGAGGCCTTTGCCAACTGGCAAGCGGACTTACAGAAAGTAAAGAAGCACCAAATACGCGAATCATTTGAACTTGTAAAAAATATATAAACTTAGTTTTATAACAGTGCAGTAGTGTAAGAAGCAAAATTGTAAATCTATTGTCCGAATAAAAGGCTATTATTATTATATAACGCAAACGCATTTTATCTTAATAAGGGTTTTGACTGAACCCAGTCAAAAGTAGTTTTGACTGGTTAAGAGTTTTGACTGTAACATCATTTTTTTTTTTTTTGTTTGACCACGCATATCTTTTTTCAGTGTAGTCCGATTTCGATGATTCTTTTTTTAACCCCCGACGTAAAAACGACGGGGTGTTATAAGTTTGACGTGTCTGTGTGTGTGTGTGTGTGTGTGTGTGTGTCTGTCTGTGGCATCGTAGCTCCCGAACGGATGAACCGATTTTGTTTTTGTTTTTTTTATTTGAAAGGTGAATTAGTCGGGAGTGTTCTTAGCTATGTTTGATGAAAATCGGTCCAAGATGGCCGCCGCTACAAAATAGCTAATCACATATTTTTTCACAACTTCATCAATATGGGTATCAAATGAAAGGGCTTCACTAGTAGAATACTTTAGACTATGATACATTTCAAAGCCAAGATGACCGCACCACAAAATGGCGAATTATATATACCAAACGCATTCTCAGGGTGATATCTTTAATATCAAAAAAGATCCATGTGACGAAATACAACTTTAGACGTATCTACAACTTCTCAAAACCAGACTAAATTACATTTAAAAACTTTCAAATAAAAATTAAATTAAAAATTTAAAAAACCCCCAACGCAATTATTTAAAAAGTAAAAAATAATATCTTTTGTTGAGCCATCAAATGTTTGTTCGTTAAAATGGCGCTATAATGTCGCGGCGGGGTACCGCTAAGTCAGCAATAGGTAAATAGGTAAAATAGCGAACTCATGGATTTGCAATGAGATTTGACTTACGCGGTACCCCGCCGCGACATTATAGCGCCATTTCAACGAACAAACATTTGATGGCTCAACAAAAGATATTATTTTTTACTTTTTAAATAATTGCGTTGGGGGTTTTTTAAATTTTTAATTTAATTTTTTAATTGGTAGTGTAAGCCTCAAAGTTGGTCCCATATACATAAATTTCATGACGGTTTTTTTAGGTGCCACCGTTTCTTAATTACTTTGCGTGATAAGAAGTAAGCACTAAAAGGCGTAAAAAAAACTTTTCGTCAAAAAAGACAACCGCCTACAGAAAGTACAAAACAACTTTAAAAAAAGTCAAATAGTTTTTTAATAATTAACTAAGCAGTAAGTGTCGTGATGGCTCAGAGGTTAAGGTGCCCTCTTGCATGAGGTTGTGGGCACGAGCAAGTAGGTACGGTCAGCAACGAAAGTCGATTAACACTTCAGATTTTTAAATCATAATTCTTGATCAGAAGGAAATTCAGACAGGATAGAAAACCAAGATAAAATAAACTCTTGACTACGACCTGAAATACTGTAAAGTATTACTTACATCATCATTCATCATCATTTCAGTCGAAAGACGTCCACTGCTGGACATAGGTCTCCCCCAAGTGTCGCCACATTGACCGGTCCCGTGCGACTCGCATCCAGCGGATTCCCGCAACCTTTACCAGCACGCGTAGCATGACCAAGCTATGTCTACGGAAGAATAGACATACTGACAGGAAGAATAGACAAACAGTACTGACTTGTCTATTCTTGCTGTCAGTATGTCTATTCTTCCGTAGACATAGCTTGGTCATGCTACGCGTGCAGGTCATCGGTCCACCTAGTGGGAGGCCTTCCAACGCAACGTCTTCCGGTAATTACTTACATGCATACATACTTACGGTATTACTTACATAGTATTTGTTTTTATGTCTTTTTAGAGGATATGAGAATGTAATAGTGTTAATCTACTTTTGTTGCTGATTGTATCAATGTGATTTTTTCAATTTCATATGTTGTACTTTCTTAATTTATCTTGGACATCTCTGACATCGGTGAAGGAAAACATCATGAGGAAACCTGAGCCTCAAGTCTGCTATTACAATAGTGTCAGAATGGTCTATCATTGATTTCATAATTGTTGATTTTGACAAGTTTGGTAATCTACTAATATAATGCCGTCATTATGACTTTCCAATGGTCAACCACTGACACGCCATTGAAAGAAATGATATAGATGGTAATCTCGTACAAAATGACAACTGAATGATTGACTTAGGCGGTAATATGCTAAAATTTTGACAGTTCCTTTGATCAGTGACCTACCATTAGAACGTCATTGTGCAGTCATTGCTTTTAATTCGACCGACCAATGATCAGCCATTATGAATTTAGCAGATTACGAACTTTTAGCAAAATGACAATAGGATCGTGTTGGAATGACAAAATTATAAAAATAGCAGACTTGGCCCCCTGGACTAAAAATGAATATGTCTGATATCACCAATCCGCCTTGAGCGCACGTGGTAATCAATGCTCGTGCCTTCTCTGTATGAGAAGAGGCCATTGCTCTGCAGTGGGACAGAAAAAGCTAACAAAAAAAAAAAAAGAATATAGGTACATATTATATCATATTTCTAAATATTGATAAAAAACCGGACAAATGCGAGTCGGAATCGCCCACCGAGGGTTCCGTACATATTAGTAGGTACATATCCATTACTTCTATCCTAATCCATACCTACTATCCATACTTTAATCTACTTAATATTATAAATGCGTTGTTTGCGACATAAACGGCAGTATCTTTTTTTCACGTTAACATGGAGGGTTGATTTTTTTACAGCATCAAGGGACCGTAGACTTGAGTACCTATATGGTTTTAAATTCAACTTGATACCTCCACGCGTTCCTGAGATAAAAATTCTTGACAGACAGACAGACAGACGGACAACAAAGTGATCCAATAAGGGTTTCGTTTTTTCCTTTTTAGGTACGGAACCTATTATTATTATTAACTTTGGGTGTTTCAGTAAATGCTTTACAGGATAAGTACTGGAAAATAGATTGTGGTGTAATTAATAATAATAATAATAAATTGTTTATTTCTCACCACAATTTTTTTACAATATTTAGAACTTAATTTTGTAAAACTTAGTTACAAGCAATATTTTATATTAAAAACATACATTATGCTGTGGTGGCTGTGATAATTGCTTAGAAGTATTGACCCTATCTTCTGAACTAGGTGGTAACCTGTATCTCAGGGGGTAGTGTTCAGTCATGAGTTAAGTGTACAATATTTACCGAGTGCCACTACAATTTATTTTAGTCGATAATTAACATTTGGGTATGTCTGAATTAAATTAAATAAATAAAAATTAAATATTTAATAGGAGCGAAAGTGATTTTGACGAAACAAACTAAACACACTGTTCCGGTTTTACCTTTCCCATCTAAGTATACACGCAACTCAAGATGGGAACTCGGAAGGTGTAACTTAAGTAATAAGTAATACCAGCCTAGTAACTTATACCCTGTTCACAATAAGATTAGACATTTACAAAAAACTATTTTACAGTCCGTTCAACCGATTTTGACTCATATTGCGTTGGTAGCATGACAAATGGCAACTGCAGTAAACAGTTGTTATTGTAACCACTTTTTTGCCTCTAATGTCATCCTTAAGCCTACGGACTAGAAGTCATAATCGGTTGAAGGGACTGTAAAAAACGTTTGTGTTTATGTGTAATCTTATTGTGAACAGGGTATAGTTATTATAAGATTGTCCCACGGCAGGGTAAATGTCTCTTCTCAAGAGGCAGAGAAGGTACAAGCATTAATCACCAAGCTTGCTTAAGACGGGTTGGTGATTTCACACTTATTTTAATTATATGTCCAGATTTCCTCACGATTTTTTCCTTCACCAATCTCAGTGATGGAACATATAAAGCTAAAAAAACAAATACATATTACAATCAAAACATAATTGTTTAAATAAATCTTCTTAATATATTTGCCAGTCATATCAGAAACAGATTCACCCCCGCGCATCAATTCCGCTGTCTGCAGCACGGAAGGGGTGAGGAGTACCCGAGCAAAAAATTGTAATCGACTCTAATAAATTATATATTTTTTTTAAGCACCGCGCATTTGTGTGGTGGCTTCACACTTGTCAGTTTGATATAATTCTTCCGTCTAATATAACCTACAAAATGGTAGTAGGTTTGATTGTTTGTTTTAACGCGCTGATCTCAGGAATTGCTGGTCCGATTTTGAATTTTTGAGAAGCTACGTTATCCCTGAGTGCTATAGGATAAGAGTATAGGCTATATTTTATTATCAACACAATTAGGGATCTCTGGGGGAGGTGGCCTACGTTCGGCAGTGGACGGCAATAGGCTGATAATGATGATGAAAATTGGGATCTGTAAGAAAATTCACGCGAGCAAAATTTAGTAATTGTCAGTTTGACGTAATTTGAAAACTGAAGTTATTCGAATCACAACTACCCACTTAAAGAATTTTAATTTAGAAAATAATAATGAAGATAATGCCTCAGTCCGCCTTTGTGTATGCACAAAGATGCATACACAAAGTATAAAAAAACTTGAGAGGTGTCAAGGGACACCCGGATGGAACGAAGTTCCTTTCGATTAATTAGTGAAGGAATTGTAATAAAATTTTATTACAATTCCTTCACTAATTAATGTGATGCGTTAAAGTGAATTTAAGTGGCTTTAAGCCAGGGCAAAAAAAAAGCGAGGAATGAAAAGTTATTATGGCTGCTTACATTGTAAGTAAGTAATTTTAAAGATTAATATTTTCTAACATGTTAGTACAATGCGTAGTTATTTAGATAGAAAGACCAATAAATTATTTCTGCGCCATCTATTGGCCGTTCGTAATTCGATCTCGAAGAGCACAGTTGCGCCAATAACGTTAATAGATGGCTCTTAAATCAAATATACAAAAGTGTCGTGACAACTTTTCGTAAGATTTTTTTCCGTCTAGCCCCCTTTCATAACGCGCGATAAGGAACTTCGTTCCAAAAATAAATAAATAAAAGAAACTCATTTCCTACGAATGAACTGTATATCTATTCTGTTACAATCTCCCTCGGTGAACACCTAGGTGAAGTGAGGTGTCATTAGTCTCGATGCTAGGGATTGACAAAGCAGACGGGCGTATGACAGCTCACTTCACGTAGGAGTTCACCGAGGGAGAGTGTAACAGAATAGACGTACTGGTTAGTTTGACTATACATATTTTTCCATACGTTGTCAATTTTCCGAAAAGTTCATCTTGCATAGAATGCGAGCTGTATTGTAAAGTTACACCCATTTGCGAATATCCTGGACGTTGAGTTCCATAGTTTCCATGAACTATCGTAACTGATTTTGTACAATAGCATAACGATGTTTCAAAGCGTTTTAGCAACAAATGTGCTTGCTAACTTTTCTGTGAACATTCTAACTTTTATTTACAATAAAATTGACATGAGAATTTGTAAGTGACATTTTAACACTAGTTGTGTCCGCGGCTTCGCTTACGTAGACTGAAACCACAGAATACTTAATAGTACTACGTACAGAAGGGACACTCTCTTCCCCGCGCTATATCAGATACCGCACCTCACCCTGCACTTAGAGGTGCTAATCGCCGACTCTTTAGCCAGGGCGCTCAAAATCGTAAGAACTGCAGCGCTGTAGGTACTGCTGACACAAACACACAATTTTGCGATTTATTTTGTTTTAAGTTTTGTTTATTAGTTTTAATCTCGATGTTTCATTTATTTTCCAAGTTTTCGTCGTTTTATAATAATACAATTAAAACTTCCGTAATAGGTAATAATATACCAACATTACCAACTATTAATATTGCTCTCTCTCTTTATTGTCTTAGTTATGTACTTATGTCTCTTTCTTTCATGTTCTATTCATTCTTGGAATTGAAAAGTAGTACCCTACGCACTAACTTTGTCGCGTCGCCCCATTGCGTTGCCGCGTAATGGTGCGGGGCGATCGTGAATTCCATATTTTGTAATTCGGTACCTTAATTTACCATTATTGATGAATAAATAAACCTCTTCACATAATAAATATTATAATATTACTTTTATGTCATTACAAATCCGAGTATTCAAAATCAAATATCATTTATTTTATTTCTTTAAGAAATAAATAATTGAACGCTCGGACAAGATCACTTCATAATAATGCTCGAAACGTTCGGGTAGTGCCGTCGTCGTTCGGTTCGCCCGACGCAAAGCACTGCACAGCTGCACTTTTCGCGCTATTTTGTACGCTAGCACGACATCCAACCAAGAAGCTTATAGCAGCTTCATGCATCCAACTGATTCAACCCTACTAAAATTCACGCACACATTTGCACGTGTACAGACGTCATTTGGTTTTGTAGGTAATTATTTTGCAAGTTTTGTATGAAGTGTCCGAGGTGTGCTGAAACTGTACCTAAGTATAACGCAAATATTTGTACGAATACGCCATGAGCATAAAATTTTATTAGAACCTATGCGATAGTTAGTTAATCTGTGGCGATAGTAACTGGGTTGAAGTTGATACTTCAACCCAGTTACTATCGCCCAGTTGTACTTTATTTTGTTACAATTTTATTATATGTTTAGATTCTTGCTATGTAATACCTACATGGCAGGAATAAAATAATGCTGTATACTGGATGAATATATTTATTTATCTGCATTATAATTATTCTAAAAAGTTTAACAAAATCCCTAAATATAAAGTCGATTTCAAAGCACGCCGTTACAAAGGCTACTAATAACTCAATCATCCACACAGGAAACACAACAAACCCGACCCCTTCATTCAGCACGACTTGCACGACAATTAGGCATCTGCACCCTTTTATCTACACTCCCGGATCCGCAAAACAAACAAGTTGAACTCCATAAAATACCCTATAATTTAATAGTAGCTGGTAGGTAGGTAGTAGGTAGTTTAATGATATACATGGTAGATGTAGATCGCTCAGGAGGCCACCCGCCGCGCGGGACAGCTCTGCGGATGACATTAATGACATTCACTGAGGACGGAGGGACGCTCATTGTCAAACATATCAAGTCTATTGATATTACTGGGTCTGTCTGTATTTGTGCCTACAGCAGGTATTTTAAATGTAAGTTTATTAAAATTATGGCTGTGTGGTGGAAATTAACAGAGGGGAGGGTAAACTGTGCCAAAGGATCATGCCAGGATTTGTACAAAAAAAATATGTTTAGAGAAGTTGATTATTCTATTTCTTATACTCTTGGGTACCTAAAGAGTATCTTCAGGCATTTACGATATTTTTAAAACCCCGCAATAAAAATGTATGTTAAAAAAGAATGGTTGAACGAAAAGCTCATTATTTCAGAACGAAACGGCAGTTTCGCAGTTGTTACACTGAAATTGCATCGAGTTTATGGGAAATAATGTCACAAATAATGATTAATCAATGTACTTTTCCAACTCCGCCAATTTGACAGATCCGTTAATGTCACTTGTCACTTTGTTTTTTAATAAACACAAAATGGGCAACGGGATGAAACGAAAAAGTGTTATTTTTATGTCGAAATATTTTGATTATATATATTCTGTCCGTGTGGTGTCCGACGTAAAGAATAGCACCATCCCATATCTTCCCGTGGGTGTCGTAAGAGGCGACTAAGGGACTTACCAGAGAATAGGCAGCAGCGTTCTCTGTGCCTTTGTAACAACCATACTGCGATCGTCAATCCGCCTGCCAAGCGTGGCGATTATGGCAAAACCCCCCTTGGGGAGGCCTATGTCCAGCAGTGGACGTCTTTCGGCTGAGATGATGATGATTTTGATTATGCGGGGGTTTAACAATATGGTGAGTACCTACATCAATCTAGTCCTGGTAATGTATTCTCCACATTGGAATATGTATATTTTAAAACCTGTAATTATGTTTTTGGAACGAAGTTCCTTATCGCGCGTTGTGAAAGGGGGCTAGACGGAAAAAATTCTTACGAAAAGTTGTCACGACACTTTTTGCTATACTTCACAAACGCAGACAATTCGAACAGAAAAATTGAATCGTTGGAACTGTCAAATAGAGTTCATTATTAGTTGAATGGCGGCTTTTCTATGAAAATATTGGAGCGAATTAAAACCTTATTTTTACACATTAACCGTGAAATTCGGTTGCACATAGCTCCTATTGTCCGGTCGGGCACCAGCCTATACGTTTCTCAGAATAATTTTATCATAGGTACCTAGTTTGGTAAAATTTCAATTTTTAACCGTTTACGTTTACAAAATAAAGTCCGAATTCGCTTTTCGTAGAATATGTTTATGTATTTAAAGGCGGCGCGGCGAACTCTTTGAACTAGGTACCTACGGCGATATGTTTAGTAGGTACCTAAGTTTATTCGCTCAAATAGTGGCGGTACCTACCTCAATGACATCGGAATTATCATTGCGTGATAATTCCGATGATAACGACCTACGAGATAAGTCCACCTTTCACTGTGAGACTGTGTGGATTGTGAAAACGAGTGTGAATTTTAAGTCGATAATTAAGCCATAGAATACGTAGGTTAGGTAGGTAGGTAGTTACTGTACCTACTTCTATGTTTTGTTTAGTAGGTACCTATTGAAAGTTTGGGTTTGGTAATCATGAGCTTTCTATCGGTCGCGGTCGTCAGTAGGTAACCACTGCACCTAATCGCTCTAGGTCACAGAGTACTTTTCTCTAGGTTTTACTAGCGACAATAATATTTTTTTTGATTTGATTAAAATGTTTTGGTTTAAATTAAGCCAGTGGGAGCTTAGGTGGGTACCTAGGTAGGTAGTGGTACTTACTTTTATCATTGGCGAATTATTTGTAGTTGTAAGTAGGTAAGTGAGTAGGTACTCTTTTGCTAGAAAAAAAAAGGCAGGCAGGCGTAGGTACCTATAGGTGCTATAGGTAACCTATTTAAATAAATTAGAGCTATTCACAAACACAGTTTTAATCAACTTTGGCTTAATTAAAAAACTTACCTATTAGGTAGGTATAAAATTTACACTTCCCTGTATCGAAGCAACTGCTCAATATGGAGTTCATTTCGCTCGATACATAAACGGGCACGTTTAATTAAATTGTCTTTTAATTACTTTATATTTGTTAATAATAAAAAAAATATTATTATCACTTAAAAAAAATAAAATTTTATTACAATTCCTTCACTAATTAATCGAAAGGAACTTCGTTCCATCCGGGTGTCCCTTGACACCTCTCAAGTTTTTTTTTCCATACATATGAATGTATGGATCTCGCCACGATTCTTTTGACATCGTGTCATCTTAGTCACAGATTAACTAATAGTTACATCAGTTTTCTTACATTTATCGATAGAAAATGCAGCAAGCTTAGTAAGAAGATAATCATCGTCTCATAAAAAACACAAAATAGAAGAAATAAACAAGTAATCCGTAAAGGTAATTTTATCGTTACCTTATTTCCGGACAGTCTTATTTCGCATTTTCTCAAAGAAGCTGCAAGTACGAAATATTTTTCAACAATAGTGCTTTAGTCCGGAGACGACGTGCCAGATTACACTATTGTTACCTCACTGCGAATGGACGCAACTCTTTTATACAAGAAAATTGCTACCATGTAATCCTATTAAGATATGAAGAACCTCCTTGAGATTCGACCGGGAATTAAATGAGAAGGCTTTGGAGATCTAGAATTAATGTAGTTGTAGCAATTATTTTCATGACAATCTGATAAGTGAATAAGTTTAATTTAAGGGCTATTAAACGACTTTTACAGATTTTAAACTGACAATCACGTCAAAATGTGCAATGTAAATGATTTGAAAAAAATATATGTTAAACTAGAACATTCTCTTAATCATTTATTGTGTGAATATTTTTTATTATATTCATATTAAATAGTTTAATTAAATCGTGAAGTTGTGTCTGACGCGGACAAAACATGATAGTCACACAAAAACTACCAGGTATAATTAAACGAATCTTTTAGTATACGCCTTTTTTTTAAGTTAAAAAATATTACTGTTATTTAATTTTTTCGACTAAACTTGGAGAGTTTTGGACGCAGCGCATACGATTCTCTGCGTCCCAAACTCACAAAGTTTAGTCGAAAAACCTAAATAACAGTAGTATAGATAGATAATAAAATTGTCTGTAAGATGGTGTCAGTTTCGTTTAATTATACCTGGTAGATTTTGTGTGATTGTCATGTTATGTCCGCGTCAGACACAAATTCACGATTTAATTAAACTATTTAATATGAATATAAAAAACTTGAGAGGTGTCAAGGGACACCCGGATGGAACGAAGTTCCTTTCGATTAATTAGTGAAGGAATTGTAATAAAATTTTATTTTTTTTAAGTTATAATAATATTTTTTTTATTATTAACAAATATAATGTAATTAAAAGACAATTTAATTAAACGTGCCCGTTTATGTATCGAGCGAAATGGACTCCATATTGAGCAGTTGCTTCGATACAGGGAAGTGTAAATTTTATACCTAATAGGTAAGTTTTTTAATTAAGCCAAAGTTGATTAAAACTGTGTTTGTGAATAGCTCTAATTTATTTAAATAGGTTACCTATAGCACCTATAGGTACCTACGCCTGCCTGCCTTTCTTTTTCTAGCAAAAGAGTACCTACTCACTTACCTACTTACAACTACAAATAATTCGCCAATGATAAAAGTACTAAACATATCGCCGTAGGTACCTAGTTCAAAGAGTTCGCCGCGCCGCCTTTAAATACATAAACATATTCTACGAAAAGCGAATTCGGACTTTATTTTGTAAACGTAAACGGTTAAAAATTGAAATTTTACCAAACTAGGTACCTATGATAAAATTATTCTGAGAAACGTATAGGCTGGTGCCCGACCGGACAATAGGAGCTATGTGCAACCGAATTTCACGGTTAATGTGTAAAAATAAGGTTTTAATTCGCTCCAATATTTTCATAGAAAAGCGAATTAAAACCTTATTTTTACACATTAACCGTGAAATTCGGTTGCACATAGCTCCTATTGTCCGGTCGGGCACCAGCCGACCGAACAATAGGAGCTATGTGCAACCGAATTTCACGGTTAATGTGTTAAAATAAGGTTTTAATTCGCTCCAATATTTTCATAGAAAAGCCGCCATTCAACTAATAATGAACTCTATTTGACAGTTCCAACGATTCAATTTTTCTGTTCGAATTGTCTGCGTTTGTGAAGTAATAAAAATAGCAAAAATAAGGTTTTAATTCGCTCCAATATTTTCATAGAAAAGCCGCCATTCAACTAATAATGAACTCTATTTGACAGTTCTAACGATTCAATTTAGCATGCATTATAGCATGTCGTGACAACTTTTCGTAAGAATTTTTTCCGTCTAGCCCCCTTTCACAACGCGCGATAAGGAACTTCGTTCCAATAAAAAATATTCACACACTAAATGATTAAGAGAATGTTCTAGTTTAACATATATTTTTTTCAAATCATTTACACAGCACATTTTGACGTGATTGTCAGTTTAAAATCTGTAAAAGTCGTTCAATAGCCCGTTAATTTAGTTTTTTGTACACAAAATACGCCATGGGACGTGGAGTTGCGGACACCAGCCCGTTATACCATACCATAAATAAGTTTTTTTTTAAATAGTATTCTCAACTTCCACGTGGACGCAGTTTAAGAAGATTCAAATGTTGTTTCAAAAGAAGTACGCAGTATTTTTATTTATAATAAATCATAATGCCATTACGCTGTATGAATTGTTATTTAACACAGTACCAACAATCATGACAATTTAAAAGAATGCTCCCGTATTTTTTTTACCAATGGACTAAGTTTTTTATATTACCTTAAAAGTTTACTGATAATACTTTTTGCTTCCCAAAAGATAGCTAAACAGTATCGCAAATCCATAAACAAAGGGTACCATAGTAATGTTTAGATTTTTTTTTGTCTTTTCCACTAATTGGAAACAATTGGTAGATGTGAACCGCACAAGAGAGTAAAAATAAATGACAATGCCAGATCCTGCCCCACCCATGTACAGAAAAGTAAATTAATGAAAATAATTGTAATGAATATAGAACCCTTCTATAGTAAATTGTTTTTCTTTAGAACTTGCGGATTACGAAATACCTACCCACAAAATACAAACTCATTTTACCTAAAATACAATTTAACCTATAATCAATGTCATTATTGTTTTTAGATTTAAACGGAAACCGCAAGTTCTACAGTCACTAAGACTAATGTTTAGTTATCAGCAATAAATAAACAGTAAGATGCTACATATTGCACATGACTTTTATTGAGTGGGGCAAAGTTCTATAGAGTTTCTGGCATTGTCCTTTGTGCAGACAATCTAACAACAACCAAATACGCGCGCTCTTATACCTACACATGGTTACAATTTAATTCTTATTTTTTATTAACCTTCCAATATTCCACTTTCTACCACTCCGCATCTAGTGCAAAACTTATTTACCTCTCGGATGTCTAACAAAATCATTCCTATCCAATTTAGAAGAAGCGTATTTCCACTTTCGCTATACATTTGTTTTATAGTGGTTTTCCTAATAAAGTAGAAGTAAAATTGAGAAGTGCATCTCAGCTTTCCGTATTGATTCAATATGATTATGTGTCGTGATTGTTTCCGCCGTAGAACTCTATGTGGTTTTTACCATCTGGAATAAGATTTAGCGAATATATTTCCTCAGGTGATCTTCGACTATCCAAATTGACGACGAGGTTTGTAAATAAATACATAGTGAACACTTAAACTAAAATTTTGCAATTTATGTATGTTATTTGGAACAACTAACATTAACAAAATAATGATTTACAAACAGTGAAACTGAAAACTAAAAATTATGTTATCCAATACGCTATTCGCAGGATATGAATCGGTTCTAAATTTATACGCTGAAAACTAAAATTTAAGTTTACTCTTGGGATTAGAAAAATTACGATAAGTAATGACAAGAGTGTTAACAAAATTAAAGATTGCAGCAGTAATTATTGAATTGAAATAGGTGCTAATAAAATTAAAATTCAAGAAAGCGCGCTATCTGCTCAAGATACAAAATATATAAATTATTCATTGCTTCAAGAAGTGATGGTTTTCATATAATGTTATATTAAAAACTGAATACACTTGACACTAAAGAATTTACAGTGTGCAATCCCAACTTTTACGTGTTTTCAATTTCCTGATGAACACGGAATCGCATCATCCATGAATCAACTTCAGTAAAAAAGTCATTACAAATACCGGATAAAGCCAAGTGCGACAGACAGACTGGCCGCAACACATTATAGCCCCATTCAATAACAATAAAAGTCGTGTCGCTCAGAGAAATCAATTACCGCTCCACTCGATACGTTTTTTATCTAAAGCATTTATTTATAGCGTAATTAATGCGTCGCCGGCGCCAGCGCTAAATACAATGCTATTTTTGGAGACAATACACGGACAACACATGGACAGGGATACGACTATTTATGATATGCCAAAAGACACGCCGAACAATTTGCTAGGGTGGGCTAGTCATGTCTTGAAAATTTTTTTGCAACTGTCTCACCTCTTCCAATATCTTTGCGTTTTAGATATGAACTTTCATTAAATTTGATACCCTTAAATTATTAATTGATTAGTTTTCAAATATAAAAAAAATATTTCAATAACTTTTTTACAAAAAGACAACCGCCTTCGCTTTGGTTTTGATTGTTGTTTTGTATTGCCACCGACTTGCGAATGTAAAGTATTTTTTTCTTTTTGAAGGAAAAACATTTTTCGAATAAGACAACCGACTTATTTGTAAAAAAGTTTTTTTTTTGCTTTTTAGTGCCTACTTCTTATCATACCAATTATTACGAAACGGTGACACCAAACAATTTAAGTAATCCGTTAATTTTTCACCCCTAGGGGTGGAATATTGTCCTGAAATTTATATGGGGCCACCCATATAAATTTCAAGACTTTGAGGTAAGTAAGTATACACTATCAATTAAAAAAATAATCATCGAAATCGGACAACACTGAAAAAAGTTATGCATGGTTAACCTCCTTTTTTCGAATTTAGTTAAAAAGTATTGTAACGCAAAATCTTTTAATTAGATTTGGCAACCCTGTACCAACCGCATGTCAGTTTTCAGACGGAGACAAAAAATTCAGTCTGGACTTAAATATATCGCTAGTTACCCACATTACTCTTGTTACTAATGACGTGTGCTAAATAAGTCAAGCACTTAACTTACAGACAAATTGGTATTTAAAACTGATTAATTTATATTAACCGTCATCGGGGATTCCTTTCGCTATTTTCTTTTGCAACGTTTTACGGGTTGGAAACCGTTTAAATTAGAAAATGGTGATGCAGACACGCATAGCTTTAATTTTTTTTAAGGAGACCGTTCATTTTATATTTCAGGTGAAGTCCCTGAAATAGCCTATTAGCTATACTAATATTATAAAGCTGAAGAGTTTGTTTGTTTGGTTGAACGCGCTAATCTCAAGATGTACTGGTTCGAATTGAAAAAATCTTTTTGTGTTGGATAGTCCATTTATCGAGGAAGGCTATAGGCCCATACGAAGCCGGGCCGGGTTGCTAGTTTTCAATATATAACCACTATTATTTTCATAAGTATTTAGGCTGCCTGTGCTACATGTACCAATTCAACGTAAACGACAGGAACTCCTGTGCAAGATGATGACAAAGAAATCAAACTACTAGATTAAACACTCGTGTCCTTTCTACATAACTGCTTTATCTTCAAGAAGCAAATTCTTTTCTATTAAATGCTTTGGAGAGCGTTCCCAAAATACATTTTCAGTGGTCCGCCTTCATAACATTTAATAGAAGATTAATCAAACTTATCAAGGAGCCACTTATCAAAGGTTTCATAACTAACAAGTTTATTAATGTGCTATCCATCAATCTTCACTGAAGACTTAAGAGGTAAATGAAAGAAATGAGGACAAAATTAAATGAGGAGCAATTCATAAAACGGTTGAAATAAGACGATGTCCCAGCTGCCGCGCAATCGTTTAGAATTGTAGATGGAAAAAAAAGTAATTCCTTTACCGTCGCGTCGATTTCAATTGTCTCCGGATCGGATGAAAAAATTGACACAATTTTACGTTTATTTTCTGATTAGTGATTATCGGATTTAGTACATGGAGCATACTGGAACTTCAATCCGTTTACGGGCGGCATGTGCATTCTACTTATCATACGGCGCTCAAACCTGGTCATTAACTGTTCAGCTGAGATTTAGGCTCGAGGTTTGCCAGCGAGCGATGGAGCGCAGCATCCTTGGAGTCGATTAACGGACCAGCCAATCGCCAGCAGTTTTGATTTTCTAAACGTCACCAAAGCATCTAGGCTTCCTGAGACTTATAATACTGTCTGAAAGTACACATTCAACTGATGTTTCTTTGTGGATTCTGGATTAAAATTATGAAAGCTACTAATACTGAACATTCGTTCCGCTTTTCCGTGCTCTAAACTCTAAAGAGCAGCATTCATCAGGAATGTTAATAAAAAGTGGCTACACTATTCATAATAAATGTTATTTACAACTCCCAAGGAAACCCATAGACGTTTCTTAAGTATTGAAAAGCACAATCGCCAACAGAGCGTCGCTGAACTGGGCTGTAATGCAGCGCTTAAAGCGGTTGCAATATTTTCCAGCGCTTAATCGGCATCCAGGTGGTGACGTCTGTTGGCGTACTCCACGGACTAGCGTAGCGTTGTACAACAGCACTCCGCTTTCACGTCTCCCTTCCACGGGCATTATGCCTCTAATGTCACTTAATTTGCCGTCTAGGGCCTCCTCACGTGAATGCAGCCTACGAGAGCCGGTTTAATATAAAAATTCGCTTTTTTACTGCCTCGAAGCGAGATTTAACGTTAAACTGTTGCCTCTTTTGAGAGTAAACGCGTAGAAGTAATGGGATTATGAGATCGGTAGTTTTGGAGTCGAAAGGTAATTAAATTATTGTATGTAAAAATATTGGGTTCACGAGTGCTCGGCGGCTCGCTAGTTCCAATGGTTGATAGGTTTTCAGATCGAGAGGTGCTCCAGTTCAATCGAAGTCTGACTTAATTGCGTATTCATGTATTTTTTTTAATAATTTATGAAAGTGTCCCCTTGAACTTAAGTGAAGTGTAAATTCTGCTTTTTGCTTAAACTAAAAGGAAACTTTGCTTTGCCGTGCAAAGTGGTTATCGCAGTAGAAAAGCGGACCAATAAAAATAAGGAAAAGTAATAACTCATTGTAAAAATGACGGCTTAACCATTATAACTGAAACAGCCGAATCAGCAGCACGCGATTACGCCGCACACATGTGCAACCAGTTTTATTCTTATCCGCGTAAAGTTGAAAATTGAATGTATCGTATTACCTGATTGTGCTTTCATCACAAAAGCGTTATAACTCGTTATTATGTCGTTAACGAAATAAATCCGTAGTGTACCAGATTGCCGAGGCAGCGGATTACTTTACGGACGCGCGGACGAATGAAATAAATTGGAAGCCGTAGGTAACGAATTGACTTTAAAGCTGTAGTTGCAAACACTAACTTGGACCACCAACCACTAACCATGGATATCTATACTAATCATATATATCCATAATACTAATGTTATAAAGAGGTAGAATTTATTTATTTATTTATTTGTTTGTATGTAGAGGGTAACTTTAGACCTACTCATCCGATTTCAACAATTCTTTTACCTAAAGAAAGGCTACGTTTGCCCTGGGTGCTATCATCATCATCATTTCAGCCTAAAGACGTCCACTGCTGGATATAGGCCTCCCCAATGGGGGGTATTACCATAATCGCCACGCTTGGCAGGCGGATTGTCGATCGCAGTATGGTTGTTACAAAGGCACAGAGAACACTGCTGCCCATTCTCTGGTATGTTCCTTAGTCGCCTCTTACGACACCCACGGGAAGATATGGGAGCTATATTTTATTTAAAAAAACGCGTAACAAGTCGCGAGCAGTGTGCTAGTATACAGTAAGTTAAATAACAGAGGGCGTTCCCTGAAATTCGTTAATCTACATCATTAATAGATAACAAAAAAAAAACATATCAGTATTAAAAAAAAACAAAAATGTACAGAGTGTTACTTTTAAGTGTCCGATTTTGTATGACATTTAAAAAATAAATACTTTTTTATATTTTTGATGGTAATGTTTTTTTTGTGTATCTTTGAACGTTGTAGTATTACCGGTTAAAGGGAACGCCTTTCGTTAATTAACATACCTACACTGTAAAATTGTATTGCAACCAATCGCTATTTAACTTTATAGATAGATTTAAACTAGTCGGACGAACCCGACAACACAGTGAGTTAATCCGTTTCTATAATGTGTAACAATACTCACGTTTCGTTTAATGAAAAAAACGCTATTTAACTGTTTGCAATTTATTAGGAACTAACTATTGCCCGCGATTTTGTACGCGTGGAAATAAAGTATATAATAAAATGATATTACATGCAGTGTGGTGCCGGCCGCGAATAGCACCACCCCATTTCTACCCGGTATCATAGAAGGCGACAGACGGATATTGACCAGAGGATGGGCAGCAGCGTCCTTCTTAGTACCATAACACGAATACGCATCGGCCAAGCTTGGCGATTACTGCTGACTACTTTCTTCTTGAACCTATTTGTTGTTCAAGAAGAAGAACAATATGATAAAACATAACCTATAGCAATCGGCAAAAGTAAAGCTTTCTATCAGTTAAAGATTTTTATAATTGGATCAGGACTTTCAGAGATTACCTCTCACAAATAAAACAAACAATTTTACTTCTTTATAATGTTAGTTTAGATTGGCTTTGTTGCCAAATTAAATTACTTTTTTCATAGGTTTCTTGGTAGGTTATTAAATGTTATGAAATTAGTTACTAAAAACATAGTGTAATTATATACTAACATATTAATTATACATTACATATTCATTTAATAAAATATATGTGTCAGCATATTTATTCAATTGGTGACTGAAGATACCGCTCGTATAAATAGTTCACGACTTTGGCTAATTAAATCATTTGAAATGTATAAAATATGTAAAAAAACAGAGTTACTTAACGATTTAAATTGTTATTGATGGGATTTTTATATCTACAATAATTATTATGAAAAGATTTGATTTTTTGTATTTGCTTGTAAAAAGTAAAGGGTAAACTAAAAAAAATATTAAACGATTTCAAAAGCTCTTTACGTTACGTTATCCTGAGCTAATAAGTTAGGTATATTTTATTATTAAATAATCAAACAATTAGGGATCCGTAATGGCAGCCATACACGATCCAGTATACCGTCAAGTTTACAATACGGTCAACGTAACTTAGCGCGTCTGAAGTTAGCTGTTTGGCTGCGCAATGGAACTTTTAGGAGCGAAATTGTCTACTGCGCAGCTAATCGGCTAACTTCAGACGCGCCAAGATACGTTGACCGTACTGTACAGCGCGCTTGAAGTGGCGACCAGTTTAAACAGAGTACTCCTAGCTACTCCTCATTGATATGGCCATTAACCAGCAGGTTCGTCGTTCCCGAAGGGATCTGTCGACATGTTGGATAGACTATAAGAAGGCCTATGACTCTGTGCCACATACATGGCTCATGACTACTCATGAGGGTGTTGGAGTTGTATAAAGTCGATACAACTCTGCGCACCTTCCTGATGTCGTGTATGGGCCAATGGAAGACGGTCCTTCGCTATCCAGGATGTTGGCAAATCCTGGAGAATAGCGGACCGATAAGGATCGAGCGAGGTATATTTCAGGGCGATAGTCAGAGTCCACTGTGGTTTTGTTTGGCCTTAAACCCTCTAAGCACGTTGCTGGAGGGTTCAGATCTGGGCTATCGGTTGAGAAGAGGAGGTCAAACGGTGTAAACTTGATCGTGTATGGCTGCCATAAAAAAAATCACGCGGGCGAAGTGGCGTGTAAAGTGCTAGTCTAAAGGTAAAGTTTGTAGGTTTGGATGTACCAGGTAATCTCTGGAAGTACCTACTAGTATGATTACAATAATTCGTTCAAAGCTGATCCAAAGCTACACTATTACCGAGTGTCGTAGGTTATTTATTTTATGAAATACTAGCTTTTGCCCGCGACTTCGTCCGCGTATATGTTATCGCGGACGCAGACGAAGTCGAATAAAAAGTAGCCTATGTCCTTTGTTGGGGTTCACACTTACCCTGTACCAAATTTCACACAAATCGGTTCAGTAGTTTAGGCGTGAAGAAAAGACAGACAGACAGACAGAGTTACTTTCGCATTTATAATATTAGTTAGGATTAGCACTTTGGCCGCGACTTCGCGTGAATTCGTGAATACCCAGGGATCCAAATTTTTTAACAGACTTCAAAAAAAAAGGAGGTTCTCAGTTCGACCCGTATGTTTGTATGTATGTTTATCCGCGATTATCTCCCGATTGGCTGAACCGATTTTGATGCGGTTTTCAGAAAAGTGTTTGTTACACTCTGCAGAAGATATAAGTATACAACAAACAGAAATTTATTCAGCGCTTTTTGAAAAAAAACCATTTCTTCCATCTTCCCGTGGGTGTCGTAAGAGGCGACTAAGGGACTTTCCAGAGAATGGGCAGCAGCGTTATCTGTGCCTTTGTAACAACCATACTGCGATCGCCAATCCGTCTGCCAAGCGTGCCTGCCAAGCGCGATTATGGCAATCCCCCCTTGGGGTGGCCTATGTCCAGCAGTGGACGTCTTTAGGCTGAAATTATGACGATGATGATGATGACACATGACTTTAGTTCCGGAATTCGGTGGATTTGTTCTGTTTATTGTTTTGTATTGCCACCGACTTCCGAAACTAAAGTCAAGTGTGTTCTGTGCTAAAGTTATTTATCACTTTTTAGTTCTTTTTTGAAGGCGGTTCTCTTTTTCAAAATCGTTTTTGATAATGCAATATAGCCTCTATACCACTGAGGGATAACGTAGCTCCCTATTGGGCACATTTTGGTTTGTCATCTATACGTGACTGTGACGGTCAAAACGTGTCATCAAGACAGTTTGACGTAATTGTACTGATCTGCCAAATATATCAGATAGTACAACTCTGCTCTGAACCAAAAATAAATCACGCTACTTGAACCATTGCAATTAGTTCACAATAAATCATAATTCACTTGGCCTTCAATTTGGCAATAACACTGCGTAGCAAAAATAATGACGAATGTCTTAAATTAAACCTTACCTTTAAATCTTAGCTGAATGGTGCCGTATATGAGGAGAATATCATCCTGAAACAAAACAAATAAACGTGAGTATATAGTCTCTTTGAGATTGCAAGTTTCCAACATATTACTAAATTAATATCGAAGAGAGACTGCATGAAATTAGAAAACTATGTTGTATGTTTATTACTGTGCTTCTCAAAGGCGCCGAGAATGTCCCTTTTATTTTGCACCGAGCATACTAATATCAAGTGCTCGGGTTACTTAGATACTCAACGGGGAGTATTTTTAGGGTTCCATGCCTCAAAAGGAAAAAAGGAACCCTTTAAGGATCACATAGTGTTTTGTCTGTCTATCGAGACCCTTTTTCTCTGGAACGCGTGGACGTATCAAGTTGAAATCACCATCAAAATATATCTGCGTTCCCTTAAAGCGAAAAAAATCAAGTTTCTAGGTCAATGCAATCCTAACATACGCCCATTTAAGCCATATTTTAACACTTACTTAGCAGGTAAATCAAAACCGATAGCGTATTTTCTATTGGTGTAGAACCATGAAATCTGCGAGAAGCAAGGTCTCACAGCACAGGTAAAGGAAAACATCCCAAAGTTGTTAATTTGTGATTCACATCTATATAATAAAAATTAATCGTTGTTCGTTAGTCTGGCTTAAACTCGAAAACGGCTGGGCCGATTTCGCTGATTTTGGTCTTGAAATATTTGTGGACGTCCAGGGAAGGTTTATATTATACGGTTAGAAAATTGATAAATCGATTGACAGGACGACGCCTGTCGAGTCAGCTAGTTAATAAAAAGTTTTTTCAAAAAAAAAAAACAACCGCTTTCAAAAACTAAAAAGAAATAAATAACTTTAGAACAGCACACACATTACTTTAGTTTCGGAAGTCGGTGGCGGTGGATTGGTTCTGTTTGTTGTTTTGTATTGCCACCGATTTCCAAAACTGAAGTAATGTGTGTTCTGTTCTAAAGTTATTTATTTCTTTTTAGTTTTTGAAGGCGGTTGTTTTTTTTTTGAAGAAAGTTTTTATTTTTCACTTTTTAGTATCACCTTAAATCCAAATCCATTTACAAACGGCGACACAGTTAATTCAGAGATTGAAAGTCCTCCAAAGATTGAAGAAACTAAAACATCATCTATGTAATTTATTGGGATATTGTTGATTTTTCGAAAAGCGCTGAACCAATTTCGATGAAATTTATATGGGACCATTTCGGAATAAACCCCTTTCGAACAAAAAAATAATTTTGCAAATCCATCTATAAATGACGGAGATATGCCCGAACATACATAAAAAAAAAAAAACAAACATCCGAAATGAAAAATGTTTCTAAATACAAACTAATATTTTGCGCTCGGAAAATTGATTGCGATGTAATTATATCGATGTACCTATAGGGGTATTAGAGGAGGAGTATTAGAACAGCAAAGTTAAATTAGTCATTCAATCCGCCTTATTTTCCGTGCTTTCACAGTTTTTTGTACTTACGTTGTGTTAAATATTGTACGACGGTATGGAACCCTTCGTCTGCGAGTCCAACTCGCACTTACAGGTTTTTTTTAAACAAAGATGAGGTTCTGGAAATAGTAATGAAAAGGGCAGTGCGGTTAAGTGAGTAAAGTATAAACAGTTTTTTAGAGCCGGAAAATTAAAAACATAATTAAAAATAACGATGAATATACATAATATCCTCCTGCTTCTTTTCTCTCTCTCTCATCCTTCTTTTTTGAAGTCGGTTAAATAAAAACTCGCTTTGGCATAAAAGTACATGTTGTATAAGATATCCAATCATGACAATGACATAACCAATCAATATTTTAGTTAGGGATTGGAACCCACTCGATAGAAGCCGTAGAACTCTCACACAAAAAAACCGTTTACAAGACACAATTTGTGAACTGATGTACTGAAGCCAAACAAAAGTTATCAAAATAGGTATAAGAAGGAAAGGTTTTTCCTGTAATATCAATATAATATATTTTGGTACTTTTACTAAGCCCTTCCATGAGTTACCGACAGGTAAAGGTAAAAATTTGGTACCTTCTTCAACTGGTTAGGTGGAGCCTCTATAAAATTTGTAGGTTTAATGCAGTGCTTTTTAGTTTTGAGGGACTACTTGACAACTTTTTTGTCTTGCCAACATTATTCGTTCGTATAAATAAAACATGTGTAAAATTATTAGAAAATTCAGAGTAGGTATGTTATGAAAGAAATTGCAACATACATGAAGACTAAGTCAAATTATTTATTTCAATTAAGATCAAAGATCAACTTAAAAAAAAAGTTAGTTTCGTATGGAGAAGAATGCACAAGAAACTCCATACGTACATTAATTAAGTAAAGTACTTTTAGTGCGATTTGTATACCATCATAGAGTTGATCTACTGCTGAATCCTTGGTTCAGTGCTAGTCCAAGCGAAACGCATGTTTAATAATAGGGTATTTTACTCTAGGTATACAAGGAAAAATCTATAAATATGTTATTGAGACAGTTTAGGCATATAGCAGTCGGAAAATGTAAGTTTTAGTTCATAAAATAACAAAACCAATTATAAAATTCAATTCAAAGTTTTCAGTATTTTTAATCTGTTATAAAACACCATGAAATCGTAGCGGCCATGTTCTGTGGTCTGCGGACAACTGGAAATCACTGGTTTAATGAAAAAAAAATGACATGAATCAGAAAAAAATCAATACCTAAATAAAATCATACTAGCCTATTAATTGTTGTTGATGTTGCAAGATTAAGGCCTTTTCTCATACAGAGAAGGCATGAGCATTGATCACCATGCTTGCTCAAGGTGGATTGGCGATTTCAGACTAAAATCCATATTAATATTTTAAATGTTAGTGATGCAATTTTAAGATGCCGTCAAGTCTCGTGCTGTGTCTATCACTTTAGATACGTCAAAGTGACTGTGACAGTACGAGACTTAACGGCATCTTAAAATAGAGTGGCGTTTGAGTATTCGGGTATGAGTTTGTTACGCTTTTTCGGCTAAACTACTAAATCGGTTTTGAAGATATTTAATAGACTAAGCTTGAGTCCCAAGAAAGGATATTATACTTAGGCCACTAAGAGTCAGTACGACCTACTCCTCGCATTTGTGAGAATGGATGGTTGATTGTTAGGTACTCTTTCACGCTGAAATGGCTAAACAGAATTAGCTACAATTCGGCACTTATAGTAGTTATATAAGTGCCGAATTGTATCAATATCTCAGCTAACATTTACGATTTGATAATTTAGTACTTTGACTAAATTCCGAAGCTTACGCAGACGACGTCGCGGGCTGAAGCTAGTTATGAAATAATGCAATAGAAAATCATCAAGACTAATGGTTTACTTATTTATTTATACTTCATGCACAAAGGTACAAAGGCGGACTTAACGCCTTAGGCATTCTCTACCAGTCAACCAAAGGTGGTGAAGAGATAACATGGCAGGTGCATTACAAAAAGTAACAATTAAAAAGTTAAAAGATAAAACTACACATAAATCATTATATTATGGAATATCATATACCTTATATTAATAAAAAAGAGGTTTATGAGATGACTCTGCTTTGACTTTTGGTTCCCAATGGTCGAACAAGAATTCAATAGTAAATTCCATAGGTGTGTAATGCGGACGCCTATAGCTGCGAAATCTCACTTCCCATAGTTTCTATGGTCTTAAACCAGTGTAACGTGGATGCTTCGACGGCCAGTATTTTACGAGCATTCAAATCTCATTGAATTTCTCTGGTGTGTCCAAAAATTAAGGAAGCTGAAGTGATATTAAGATCTTAATGTACCATATAAGTACTCAGAAAAATAGATTCTATTCTATTCAGTACCTAAAACTGAAAATCCAATGGGTTACGAAGGTATACATGAAACACAAAAACAAAGGTGGGCTCTCCTCTATTTTTATGTTCTGTTATTGAAATCCTCCAGTAATGAAAAAAATAAATCTATACATCTACTTACTTAAACAAATAAATAAAATTGAATTGTCTGTTTGTAATTTAAAAATAACAGGTTTTTACTAAATACATAATTATATTATGAAAGTACGGTAGTAGGTAGGTAGTACGTAGGGTTGCCTACTCTTTGTTGGTCAAATATAGTAATTCTAAAATTTTTACCCATTAAAATATAGTAGATAACGAAAAGGTGAAAAAAAATATAGTAGGTTCCAAAAATTTGGTAGGTACCTACCTACTTTATTTTTTTGAAGAATATTTTGTGAATCATCATCATCTGTTAACTTGACATTCCAGAATCGTTAAAAATTGGTATTGAAGTTTTGTTTTACGCTTACACATTTTGAAACGAATATTATAGCTAAGAGTTTGATGCCTTTAAAATATAGCAGTTTCGCCAACTATATCTTTTTTTTTTAAATATAGCAGCCGGGCCTCTAATATAGTAGGATACTATATTATATAGAAGGGTTGGCAACCCTAGTAGTACGGTATATCAGGAAAACAATTTCTATATTTTGTGTCTGTGTGTCTATTTGTCCCGGCTAATCTCTGGAACGGCGGAACCAATTTTAATGGGACTTTCACTGGCAGATAGCTGATATTATAAGGAGTAACTTCGGCAATTTATTTAAAAAAATAAATTGCCGAAGTTAATTAATTAGTGGCTTACTACTTAATTAGTGGCCCGCGCAGAAAAGCCCCCGCTGAAAACCGACAATCACGCGGACAATGTCGCGGGCATCAGCTAATTTACCATAAGATCAACAAGTACACCTCAAACATAATCAATCGAGACGAACTCAATTTTTGAAATAACTTTCCCAACATCAAGTCGACTAGCGTCCTTAAATAAACAGAGGTTATAATCCAAAGTACAATAAAGTAACAATCGGCTAATGCAGGTAATTCAGCATTATTTGCAATGCCATCGAGTCGTAGCGACAGTCAACAATCCAGGCCGTGCATTCCACCAGGCGCTCCATTCCTTTTAGTTATTATCAAGTACCAACGACACTCAGATGTAGACGGATAAGTACAATATAAATACTGGTATACTGAAGATTTATATTTGAATGATGCTGCAGTGCTAATCTTATAATCTAACAAAAAAGTCAAATTGTAACCTTGTGGGTGTTCAGATAACCATCATGTTTATTTAAACAAAAACATTATTTGGAGCAGGTCATGAGTTAAGCAATAAGTAAGCATTCAGGTTAACAAATTCTAATCCGTTTACCTTAAGGGTACTGTTATAAGCTTTGGGATAAGGGGACCCACCGTATTTGTAAAGAATTATGGACAGCAGCACACAAATTGTTATTGTTCTTAAGTATAATACGTCTTTGAAAGTTCTACCAAGAGTTTTAGGGAAGCTTATATCTTCTTTCCTTTGATAACTTAGGTTTAAAAAAAACGGCTCTTACAATTCATCATCATGTCAACTTTTAAACGCCCACTGCTGGGCATAGGTCTCCCCCAAGGGGGAGTTCAGCCGTAATCGCCATGCTTGGCCGATGCATGTTGGCGATCGCAGTATGTGTTATGGTACTCAGAAAGACGCTGCTGCCCATCCTCTGGCCAATATCCCTCTGTCGCCTTTTACGACACCCACGGGTAGAAATGGGGTAAATTACAATTAACAGCCGTTATTTATACACCCAATTTAGCTTCTAATCCCTAAAATCTTTCAGTGAGAACAGGCTGCATTTTTGCTTATAATATGAGATATCTATATACCTGCTTATCAGCAATTGGTACGGCTTTGAACAGCAAAGCAAAGTATAAAATTGAATCAAATATTTGCAATGTGTCGTTTATCAGGCATCAAACGTAAAGGCGGGAACCGACGCTGGCGCCGGCGGGTCGAGGCTCCAAGCCGTCCGCGTGGGCTGTGCGCACGCAGCCAAAGCAAAAAGCCGCCCGGACACAGCGCTGCGGCATTCCTTATCCAAACCGGTCTTCATTCAATGGAAGCCGATTGTAACAACTCAAACAAACTAAACCAAACCTTAACATTGCTATCACTAAAGTTCAAGATGTGTTGAGATAAAATAAAGGTATAGCAGATGCGAGAAAATTATAATCATAATACAGGAGTAATAGAGGACAAAAAGTTGAATGATGGCACAAACGCAGAATATCAAATGGAGGTGAGCCTGACGTATTAAATCACAGACCAGTTAATGGATGAATTGTAAATGAAAGGGAGAGCGATGATAAATGCAGAATCAAGGACTTAAGGAGATGCTGTTTTGTCATTGATTGATGCTTCAGGATTTGAGAAATAGTATATTTACGATTTGGACTCTGACAAAGATTTTGAAAGTAATCATACATTAAGTTTGTTCGAAGTGAAATTCTCTAGTTGAACCTCAAGCATATTATAACGAAATAATAATATACGCATCCCAATCCCAAGTCTGTGGTATCGAGTTAGGCAAAATCGAATTAAGTTTGCTGTGCCCGACAGGATTCAAGATTGTTCCTTTTACAAATGTTTACTATGCTCCTAAGCACGGTCGAACATTGTGTAATGCAATAAATTATTGAGTATATAATTTAAAATCCTCGGATCTTTCCTAATTTAAGTTGACCTCATAGTCATAACCGTCGATGGCACCATGTCGGTTAAAAAATAAGGTCTTGATGCCACAAATTTTTGTTCATATTTTAAGAACTACAAACAATGGATCCATAAAGAACAAACAAAAAACATGGCAATGTTTTATCATGAATGCTCATACAGGAATCCTAAAACAACGAGGCAGATTAAATAACGAAGACTAAACAATACACTATAGTTCAATTAAAGGGGAAACAAGGCAAACATTGAGATGAGTGACGTCATACAGGGACAGCGTTTTAAGCAGGCGAGCAGCGGCGCACGACCCAGGAACCTCACATCTTTGAAGATTTACATTCCACACTTTACAGTGTAAGCAATAAAGTTGGAAATCCAAAAATCGAAGACGGAATCTATTGGTATTGGCGTCAGTAAGGTCCCAGTTCGTGGAAGCGTGGCCGACGCCGTCATAAACTCATGCGCACAATGCCAACACCCCTGCGCTCCGCGATAACTTGTGTTGGATTTCAAAATTCCAAACTGTTTTTTTAGAACTCGGCTTGTTAATAAACGCTTTGCCGACGAGTTATCGACTTTGTAAGACTGTGTTGTTAGTTAAAGTTTAAGGAGTTTTTATCACCGTATTAAGAGTGGCGGGCTTCACTCATTTTAAGACTGTTAAATACTGGTAAGCCAGTAGACACGGATTAATGTTCGGAAAATATTTAGTACTTTAAATTCTATTGTATTTAGACACTTCCTGTATATTACTTGGTATCCATCCATGTTATGGCAATGAAAGGTTTGATTGAAAATTATTGCAGAAGATTTATACTTTTCAAAGAGATATAAATATAGGGATTCGGACATGAGGTTCGCAGATATATAGCAAACAAGTACGTTACTTTGTACGTTTTAGTTTGTTTTACATAATTAAACACGAACCAAACGCAAAAATAATTGTTTGTTATAAAAATAAGCATGCAGACCATAACGTTTGCTTTCCTATTATTAACAAAAACCACAGTGAAACGTTACGAAACGGTGAAAAAGGCAATTTCCAAGAAATAAGAATACAATTGCCAGCTTTGTGTGGAGAAATTCGAGTTCGGTATAAGTTTAAAACCTGTTTTTAAGGCTTCAGAACTTTAAAAGGCCTACCTGGTCCTTGCGACCGATACTTCAAAAAAATACTTTTAGTTGACGAACATGGAATGTTTCACGAATATTACAAGCGATGGACTCTATCTGCAAAATTAATTAAGTAGGTACAGTGTAAAATAATTAGAATTCTGAAATGATATTACAGCCCGCTCAGATCCAAAGTCCATCAAAGAAACTTAGTATCGTTTAATTAAAGGGATTGGCAACATGGGTGGTGTGTACCAGTGTACGTATGTACAAACATACCCATGCGATTAAAGTTTCCTAACAGTTGAGCCGCGTAAGTGTGTGCCAGCCTTGCGGGAGCTAAAACTTGATAGGACATTCCGTATTAATTAACTAAATAAGTCTGGTAAAGCGGAGTGAGTTTGAAACAGTCGGCGGCGTTGGCGACTTGCGAGTTGTCAGTCGCGTGTCAATAAGACAGCCAGAGACACGGCGGATTTAAGTATGAGGCCGGGGGCGCCGGGCGCGGGCGGCGCCACCCCAGTGTGTGGTTTCCTTTTGATGTCATCTTCGCGCAAACTTTGCTACGGATCGGCTTTGAGATAGAGAGACGGAGAGTGACTAATTTGGCCCAGCATTTGATCTCGAGAACTCCAATGTATGCGTCCCGCTCGCACCCACCGCCCGCCGCCGCCGCCGCCGGGAAGCTCTTTGCAAAATTTCGCTTTGATCGCAAAGTTAAATTATATGGGAATTGAGCATTAAATGGATACACATGTGAGGCGAGGACACGAGCCGTGCGCCGAACAAGCGGCTCCGGCTGGAGTGAGGCCGGCTGGGCGGCTGTCGCGACAGGAGGCACCGCGGATGACGAGCACGGACGCTCGGCCGCCGGCCGGACCGCCACACAGCCTAAATAAAACACCCGCCGTTTGACGATTACAGCGACTTACATAAATAATGAGCGAGGAGTCACTTTCAAAGTTATACATTTGTGAGTGCGGCGCTTGTATTTAACTCCGCCTAATTTGCCGCGAGTACGCAGTACCTTTGAGAGCTCCGTTTTTACTAGTTTACGAAACAGATATTTGCGCCCGCCTTTCCTTTGATACGGCACTTTGTAGAGCATTTTACACGAGTTTCTTTTGAGGCCATTCAGACGGTGAGTAACGAAAGGCTGTCTTTGATAAACACGTGCGAGGACTCTTCAGTACTTATTAGGGGTGCTCTCTTTGAAAGTGCTTCTTGTGAAATCTATTTGAAACGTTCACAATATCAAAGCGGGCCCGATGAAAGCTGCGCTAATTAAACTGTCACTAATAAAATTATGCGAAAAATTGAATCTACGAGTGTTTTGTTCAGGGCAAAAGGCTCGTGTAATTTTAATATTGTATTAGTTTTATGAACGTTTTTACTGGAGTTCGTAGGCTGAGCTAAAGTAAGTATGGACGGCGTGGTAGGTTGGAGCGTAGCTTTGAGTTTTAGCGTAAACTTGTTATAGGAGGAGGCATAATCTCATATCAATGCAGCGAAGCCTGGATAGTCTTGTGAAGAGGAGTGCTATTAGTAGGTTATTAATGTTGGGTCACACACTTGTGCAAGTCAAAGACGAGTCCGCAAAGTGGTGCCTTTGTGCGCGGCGTTGGCGTCGGCAAGCGGTGTACGCCGGGAAACGCTCCGTGTTTTAAGTCGCTTCGTACGACAACTCTTTGTGTAGCGGCGCCTTTACACTGCACCGCTCCCACATAGCGCGCACTTTACAAACATCGTCATTACAAGAAATCTTACGTAAACTCAAGGGAGAAATTCAGATGATAATGATACTTAGTATTTTTAGGGTTCCGTACCTCAAAAAGAAAAAACGGAACCCTTATAGGATCACTTTGTTGTCCGTCTGTCTGTCTGTCAAGAATTTTTATCTCGGGAACGCATGGAGGTATCGAGTTGAAATTAAAACCATATACTCAAGTCTACGGTCCCTTGATGCTGTAAAAAAACAACTCTCTATGTTAACGTGAAAAAAAGTTACGGCCGTTTATGTCGCAAAAAACGCATTTATAATATTAAGTAGATTAAAGTATGAATAGTACGTATGGATTAGTATAGAAGTATGGATATGTACCTACTAATATGTACGGAACCCTCGGTGGGCGAGTCCGACTCGCACTTGTCCGGTTTTTTTATGTTATCACTACATACATAGCTTTTGCCCGCATGAATGTCGGTTATCGTGGATGCTGACGAAATTGCGGATTAAAAAGTAGCCTTCCCAGGGGTCAAGTTATTTTCATACCGAATTTCATCAAAATCAGTTCAGCCGTTTCATCGTGAAAGCGTAACTGACAGTTACTTCGCATTTATAATATTAGTATAGATATGGATTGAAGTCCCCTGCCACGCTGAGTGTGTGTATTGTTTGGGCTAATTTCAGAAACTATTGTAGGTACGGATTTTCATATAGTTTTCACCAATATAAAGAGGAATTATCTACGAAGGTTATAGACACTGATGCCTTCCAAACCTTCACATGACTGCCCCCATCCATCTACCAGAAGTCGTCCGGCTGAAGATAATTAGTGCTGTCCGAACGAAGTCGGGACACGTCGCTAGTTCTTATTGTAAAGGAATAATGCTTATTCCAGCCAATACGTATAACTAATAGGCAATAACAAATTAAAACCCAAAAAAAAAAAACAAGCGCATGACTCTGAATTTCCTCTACATCAATGGCCCGATTTACATCAAAGACGTTCGATAAACTTTGATGTTTAAATCGAGAAATGTCTTTAACTAGTGCCCTTGTCATGTTAATAGTATGGGTGGTGCCGCTACCGTAGTCACAGCCAACTTTGTGCGGCCTCTTAACGACAGAACTTAACACAAAGGAGCGGGTGCATGCAACCCCGAGCCTCAAAACATCTAATGAAAAACTAACAGTGGTGCCGATTCGCAAACTAAACTTAAATTAGACAATTGGCGTCTCTTACTACCAGGCAGGTGAAGAAAAGGACTGCGACAGATTAGAAATAAGTTAGAGATGTCAAATTAGCTTTTTCCTTGACCTTCGCTGTGTTTTTAATTATTACGTTCTGAAATGACAACTATAACATTGTATGAACGTTTTAGATTAACTTATATTGACAGCTTTTATTAATATCTGTCTCTTTCTTATTTTATTGGAGAGAAAGAGATATAAATAGCTTAAAAAAGGTTACCTCGTGCACAACAGAATTGACATCAATGCCTAACTAACTCAAACCACTCCACTAATCTTGTTATACCATCAAACAACCTCAACTATTCATTGTAATATTAAAACAGCCTTTCAATTCTCATCACTAATGAGGTTTTATACTAAAAACGAGCACGAAACCGATAACTGTGAACCCTTTGACACTAAATAAAATTAAGGAGTGGTAGAGACAACTTTAAATACCATTATACGTCTCAAATTGCCTTGAAGCTATTACACGATTATTTAAGTTGGCAAACACAAAGGTCGGCAGCGATATTTATTAGACTAGTATGTAAGCTAGATATTAAAGGTTCAAAGGAATAGTACAAAGAAAAAATATAATCAAATCTCGAAATATAAGCGCTTCTAAGAAACACTCGAAATCAAAGAGACACCTAATTTATAAATTGCAATTACACCGGCAGTCTCCGGAGTTCGGCGGGCACAGAAAAAAAATTAGAGAGAACAGATTACGAACACTAAATTTAATTACAAAGCGAACTCGAATATTACAAATTGGAGAGGATAAACGCGACAAAGTAAAAGAGAAAACACACCCAAAAGGAAACTCGTAGCATTGATATAAACGAAATTTAAATTAAGTACAAAGGGAAAGAAGATGAAAAAAATCCTTTCATTGAAAGCTCTCACCCCCGGAGTCAGAGGGCCGGGCGGCTACATCAAAGACACCTACCTCCCGTCTCTAGCCTTATCTGTGCGAAACCGAGTTTGGAAATTAGCACACAGCGATCCTTTTTCTGTGTCTCGTCTGCGGTACAAAGACGCCGCGTGCGCACCCTTTCAGCAGCTTTTAGCATTACGCTTTCATGAAGGGGTTTTTGTATAATTTGTCTTTGGACATAATGTAGCTAATGACATATTTTATTCAAGTTGAAGCGCTGAATTGGCTTTATTAGCAGCCTTGTAGAAAAACGTCGCGTTATCTTAATCAGATGCGTTCTTGATGGTGAGATATCTTTTAAAGTTGTATAAGATTTTAAAAATATGTAAAAATTAAAAATGATCCCTAAAAAAATTATCAGGCGATATAAAAAATCAGTACTTTTTTTTTTAATGAATGCTTTATTTCTCAGAATATAGGTCAATTTTATAATGGTAAAATTGACATAAGGTTTCATATTCGACTTTCCAAAGTCGTGCAAATTTTTAAGTGATTTTTTTTGTAGCATATCCAATATTTTTAATCTGTTCTTTGGAAAGTTCGACTATTATAGCTAAGCATTCTATCGACTAATGGCCTTTGTTCCTAAATCGGAATACCTGTCGAGGAGACTTGACACCGGATACATCTTTTTATCTTAAAAATTAAGGAAAAGCTTTGATGTTTTTTTTTTTTATTTCAACTTATCAAAGTAATTCAGATTTTTTTTTATATTGATATAGGCTTGCGTTTGACCGCAACTCACCAACACACACTGAACACTCACAGAATTATAATTACTTTACTAAAAACTTTACATGTATATAACCGTTGTATTAAAGTAAGTGATTAATTACCTATCTACACAATAAAAATTATTTAGACGACTTTTTAATTCCTGGAAAAGATTGAGACTTCTTACCTCGCACGCACCCAAGACGCGTTGATGTCTTTTCTTTAAGACCGTGCCCTAGCGTAAATATTTCGTCCCAAGATATGTACGTTTTATCTTGCTTCTGCCCTGGTATTGTTTTATAAAGCACAATATGTGTGTAAGCGCTTTATTCAAGAACTCTTTAGTAATGTTATTTAATTGTTGCTTATTAACTAACTAATTAATAATGAATCAAAGTTAGTACTTCCAACGTTTTATAAATAGCTTTTCACATCGCAAACCATTTAAGCAACAATAAACTAAAACAACTACTTTAATACAAACAATACAACTAAATGAACAAAGGATCAAAAGTACCACTAAAGCGAGAGCAACTACAATAAATGTATACAATATAAAGTAACAAGAAACAATATTGTTGAACATGGAATACAGCCCAACGTACGAAACAATAGAAGCATTCAACTAAATATTTAAAGTAACGACTAAGTTTTGAAAAAACTTGCCCACCACCAACTGAAGAGGGATGCCGACACAGCACACTCGATATAAGACCCTTCGTTAGTTCATCAGTTAATTCAGTTATCTATTAGTTTAGAAAAGTTCAAATTACTACCTGTACTAAGTTTAAAATCCAATCAATTTATCGTACAATCCAATTTTGTTAAGCGATAAACACTGACACTGAAAACACACTACTATTCTTATAGTTAACATTGATTAGTATACATTTAAGTTAAGCTAACACGACTTATGACACTAAAATCTCAAGTATATACTGTTTCTAAGTACGCGATCGTAACGTGAAAAATTAGAGGGAAGCGACAAACGCTGCGTCACCTACGGCTGCCGACAAGCAACTGTCAGAATTTGGCACCCAACAGTGCGCGCGCCACACGTGGCCTTAAAAGTGGGCGGGTTCAGGCCATTCCAAGCTTTATGATTGGACCAGCGGGCCCTTTGATCAGCCGCCGGCAACTAACTACATCGCTCTGCGCCTTAATCTCGGTAGTAACGTCCTTTTAAAACAGGTAATTTTATTACAAAAATGTGTATACTTTTTATGGTCAGTCGAGCAAGCGCTGTGGGCTGGCAAAGCACTCCTTGGCCCCCGGCCGGATGATATTTTCCACGTGCATGCAAGGGCCGGCCGGCGGTGAATGCAATCCCAATAATACATTACCGGGTCAGTTACTGTCAAAGGATGAAAACTCGTTGACTTTTTTCAGCAAACTACAACGTTTTGTAATTTCTACGCATCCCTTTGAATGAATACAGCGAAAGATCAAAGATGCGAATTTATGCGAAATTAAAATTAGCTTTTGAAATATACAAAGGACAGTTCACATAATGAACGATGTAATTGAACACGATACCTCTTTAACGTTCAAACGAATATCAAAGTTTTTTTACAAGCCACAGGCATCCTACAGAAAAATTGAAGACATTCATGTTTTGAAGTAATTTAATTCATTCGGTATCAAAGTTCGTGCGTGGGATGATTGTTTTCACGTAATTAGTTCTTTGAAAAATGTTGGTAGGTATAGCAGCTAGATGAATAATTATGACCATAATAAGAAGTTTGGTAATGTATTATGACGACCTTCTCTACCTAAATAAATATATTAAAGTAATTTAGTTTGCTTAGCGCATCGTGGGTCTATGAAGCGCCTCGGGGCTGGTGTCTGCATGTTATCATGTAGCGGTATTCGCAGAGCCGTGACACGATAGCTTGCCGATGCGCTGCAATTGCTGATATTAATAAAGCGCGCGGATGTGCTGCCGGGTCGGGCTGCACCCGCGGCGCCGGCTCGTCTCGCCCTGCATTATTACTCAGCTCCCGACACACTCGCCCACACTCGCACAGACGCACACAGCCGCACGCTCGCCCGCGCCCCACATATAATGTCAAAGGGTGAGCGCGCCGCCTCACAAAGCGTAAGTGCAACCACTAAAAGCCAATCCTAAGTTTTATTGATACACATTGTATTGCGACAAAGTCTCCGTCGGCCGGGCCCGCCTCACCCCACGCGCCGCACAAAGACAATATCGCGACGTCAAAGGAGCGGCGTCCCGCGACCGGGAGGCGCCCGCCCCGTTCCCGCTGCCGCCTAAAGGAAATGAAAAATTAAATTGTCAACACATTTAATATCTGCGAAAACGTGCACGGCGTTGCCTTTGAACGCGCCTCCTTTGCGGAACCTCAGCGGCTCCAGCTTTAAGTATTAAAATTTCAGTCGTAAAATTGAAATTCTGTTTAAGTTTAATTAGACGTCGCTGGCGAAGTTCGAAGTCGCATTAGATCAGTAGCGCTAATGAGGCCCGCGGTGAGCACACGTCACAGGTGCGAGCGCGCGGCGAGGGAGGGAGTGGTGCGGCGGTGCGGCGGGGAGGGCGGCACCCCCTCGCGTTTGATCGGCGCCGCCGCTTTGACAATTATTAAAATTTGCCTCGTACCTCTCGGGCCTCATCTTTTTCCGTCGCCTCGATTACGCCACGGGTTTGTCTCATTAGGGCTTTTGTATGGTATCGCGGGCTCCCCTTTGATGTGAGCGCGGAGGCGCGGGGCGGCCGCGGTCCACCTGCACTTTTATTGTTCCCGCCCGGCCTCGAATTTGCACGCTCCACTTTGAGTTGTCTCTTTGCGATTAAACCGCGCGCCGCTCTTTGACCTCTGAACATTGGAACGATAACATGGCAGCTGGTGGGCTGTACAGTAGAGCTACCCGCGCCATGTGCGTTACATATGGGATGGGACGTATGTAAATTGCAAAGTAACAAGTTTTACTACGTGACATTTTGTTTGGTCAGCCATAAAGCTATTAATGTGTCAAAGCAGTATAGCGGCAGCGTGCAGTATCGGTCGCTGTTTGTTGGGGCGGGTCGGGACTGCGTCGCTTGTGAACACTCGACACCCCTTTATTACTTCTGTTCTCTTTGTGCGCGCACTATCATCATCAAGCATACAATTCGAATTAAAGCTTTCATAAATGACAATTTGTAGCCTTTTGTAAGGTTCATTGGCGCCCAACGTGGGACACAAAAGGATAAATGTAGTTTATTTTTTTTGTTTAAATGGGAATTAGAATGTCCGTTTGATTGATGATTTTTGTTGGTCCCTAGAAATAAGTTTATTTAATATTAAGTAAAAACTTTTTGTTTTTCTAGTTACTAAGTTACCATCACGCATATTAAAGCGCACAACAAATTAATCTATTGCCTAGTTCACTCTCAGTATTCCATTGAATTCATCGATGGCTTAAGGAATCAACCACTTGAAACACCATAATTGCATCGTCTGCGGCGTTCAGCGCGGTAGCGGTCAAAGTGGCACCACAGGTCTGAGTTCAGTCGCACACTCTTGAACCCTATTTTTTACCGTAAGCCACTTTCCAGATAAAAAAATATATAATATATTATATTGAAGTCACGCGCGACACGCAAAACACTCAACGTCTTTTTTAAAAGTAACAATTTTAATTAACATACGGTAACTGCATCGGTACCCGTCGGATATTTTCAGGCTAGTAAATAAAACGTTCACAGTTATTGGCGCCCAATGCGGGACAAATCGGTTTAATGAGCGTAGCGGAGGCGTTACCCATATTATACTGTTTTTGGAGCAACCTAAGGCTAATTGCTACAATGGAATTGCACTAATTTACTTAAATAATTCATTAACAGCTTATGCGTTAACTTACCATCACGCATACTAAATCAAAGTATTCGACTTCGAAGCTCCAATTGGCGTTGTCAGTGGTTGGATCCACGACTCCACGAGTCAAAGTTAACGCGTGGGGCGCGAGGAGACAAAGCTTTGTTGTGCCGAACACAAGCTCGCAGCCTTTCATCTTGCGCCGTCCGCGTCCTTCAACCGCCGAACTGTCGACACAGGGTTGGCACCAGCCGGACAACGCTGGATGTTATATTTTCGCAAACTTTTTTTTTTCATAGAAGAGGCTCAATATTTAAAACTGTTTTCTTTCAAGAAGATTTTTTTGACTATTGGAGACGGTTAATTCGTAATATTATGATTTGAGGGGAATAGGAGCAAGGGACGACGTCCATGTTTAAGGTTGTTAGTGAGTTTTTTTTTGATAAATATCGAATCTATAGGCGTGTAAAATTGAATTAACACAATTAGGAGTGTCGTAATTTTTTGAACAACTTGTTTGTATCCTACTCTACTGTAAAGGGGGTTAAGCAGGTACTTTCCAGGATTTATTTATTCTAACGTCAACTGAACTTTCTGGCTTTTGATTACCCATAACGACTGTCAAAGATTTACTCCCGAGACACCGAGGGGTATCGGTATGAAATGGATTGTCACCCTTCCACAGAAAGACCGCGGCAAGCGAGTCGTGCCCGAACGAATCGTATGGCTTTTACTTCTTTTTTACTGTAGGCCCCTCCAAACAAAATGATGTTGAATGCTAGCAGAAAAAGTTACGTAAATAATTAATTACAGTCTCGTCAACCCTGTAGCTAGTGCATTCCGTTTGATGTAAAGAGTATCTTTTAGGCGAGACACTTTTCTTATTATCAACTTGTCCGTAAAAATATAAATATCTTTGTTTCATAAAATATGCGTCTAACGTAATTTTAATTGCATAGCTCGTTTATTATGGCAATAATAGAGTGGCTGTTAAACCAATTTTTCATGTTTAGAGAATCATCTGCCTAGCCTTTTCCCAACTATATTGGGGTCGGCTTCCAGTCTAACCGGGTGCAGCTGAATACCAGTGTTTTAAATGGAGCGACTGCCTTTCGGACCTCCACAACCCAGTTACTGTGTAACACGATACCTTTGGTAAGACTGGTTGTCAGACTTTCTGGCTTCTGACTACCCGTAACGACTGCCAAAGATCAACAAATGACAGCTGGGACCAACGGCTTTACGTGCTTTCCGAGGCACGGAGGAAACTTGGTATGAAAGGGATGGTCATCACCCATCCACAGACCGACCGCGGCTAGCGTAGCTTAACCTTTGACCGATCGATCGGCTTTAACTTAGCCACGAGCTCCTCCGTTTGATGTTTAGAAAATAAAAATTAAAGATGATAATAGCCGATCTGTCTTGAGCTAACGTGGTGATAATGCTCGTGCCTTGTTTGTATGAAACAAGGGCATTGCTGATCATTTCTATACAGGGTAATAGAAAAAATACCCAAAACCACTTAATCCTGACTTCGTATCATCACCCTGAACAACATTTGTTCTACGACTTTTCAAAATTCGAAACATTTTTTTTTCCATACAAAAAATATAAACACACTTGAAATTTTGCATAGTATTTTTTTCTGACACGGCCGACGAAAGGCCTACAATCAGCTGTGCCTGTACATTAGCCTACCTACTATCTACATCATATTCGCTATCATATGGGTGCGCGCGCGCGTAGTATACGTACATTTTACAGACTTCAAATAAATTGTTTTTGGCTACGGTATTTAGTTGAGGTCACAGTCGTAGAACAAATGTTATTCAGGGTGATGATACGAAGTCCCGATTAAGAGGTTTTGGGTATTTTTATCAATTTCCCTGTATAAATAAAGTAGCACTTTGCCTGCGATTTCGTTCGTGTGAATTTTCTCAAGGATTCCAAATTTTTTAAATTGATAAATTAATATGTTAGTCGTTAAAGATGTAGCTTTCTAATAGTGAAACAAATTTGAAAATCGGTCGAGTAGTTTTTGAGTTAAATCGTAACAAACAAACCAATCTTTCCTCTTTATTTATAATATTAGTTTAGATTACATTTTTAAATATTTGTATTTAAAATAAAAACATATAAGAATTAGTAGCCCACCAATATTGGGAACAGGGTTTAAGCTACCGTATTATTAATTCTTATCATTGTACGCCGTTAATGTGAAAGTGCTAGGGTAATCGTGAAATTCAAATATTCTTAAGAGTTTTGCCATTTTCAGCCCAGTATCGAGTTGAGGGTAATCAAAAAAATATTAGAATAAAAAATATGTATTTACAGAATTATCATAATTAAAAACATCAACATCACTCTCCAAGTTAGAAAAGCTCGTTAATGTTCCTGTGTAAGTAAATTTGAAGTTCTCGGGCTGTCCTGGAGCATCCCGTTTAACAAGTCTGAATACCCATAATAATCTCAAAAACCATCTGTCCTGTCCATATTCCATATTTTAAATTCCATTAAAAAAATCAAAAACTTGAGAGGTGTCAAGGGACACCCGGATGGGTCGAAGTTCCTTTCGACAACAATTTACAACAACAACAACATATTGTTGTTGTTTGTTGTTATTATTGTTGTTGTTGTGTTGTTGTTGTTGTTGTTGTAGTTTATTATTATTTACTTATTATTATTTACAAGTAATAACTGGCTTGGACAGAGAAACACGCGCACGCCGCACGGCTTATAACTATAGCAAAAAGTGTCGTTACAACTTTAAAGTGTCGTTACATTTTTTCCGTCTAACCCCCTTCTGCAACGCGCGATAAGGAACTACGTTCCAAAAGACTGTTCTTCTATAACAACAATGAAATAAGAATAAAACAACAAATGATACATTGGATTGTCTCCGCAATATTTCCCAGACCTGACGGCGGGCTCGCGACTCAGATTGAAATAGTAATTTGGGCGGGCTGCACTCCGCTCAGCTAAGTCAATTCAGCAAGGAATGCGATCGCACCGATAAGATCCGCGAATGTTGTTGGATACGTACTTTTGAATTTAAAAAATATATTAATTAATTAATTTTCGTCCTACTACTCGGCCTGTTTATATCATAATCTGTCTCATTCTGTAGGTATGATATACTAGCATTTTGCCCGCGACCTCGTCCGCGTGAATTTTTTTATGGATTCCTATTTATTTTTCATCATTATGTCAACCTTTAAACGCCCACTGTTGGGCATAGGTATCCCCCATCGGGGATTCAGCCGTAATCGCCATGCGTGGCCGAGGCATGTTGGCGATCGCAGTAGGTGTCATGGTACTCAAAAGGACGCTGCTGCCCATCCTCTGGTCAATATCCCTCTGTCGCCTTCTACGATACCCACGGGTAGAAATGGGGGGGGGGGTATTTATTTTTATTATAAAATATCATTGCGGCCTCACCAAACCACTGGCCATACTCCTGGTGGTGTAGTGTGTCTAAAACTATGCCATATTTTCAAGTAGGTAAACTTCTCATTTCCAATATTGCTCTCAGATACTTAGTCGAATTTGACAACTACAGGCTACGCTAAATAGAGGCATTGCCAGAATACCTATAGGCTAAACAGCGAAGTAGGTATGTCATGTAGGGTAAATAGAAATACTCATACTTTTAAAAAGCACTAGTCGCTTGCAGTGGCTTGTTTTCCATTAAAGCCTAAAAGCCAGGCTTGCAATCAATAATGCGAGGTAATAAAAAGATAGCACAAAAATGAAGTATCTTTAAGTAGGTAGCTATTCATCTGTCATCAGACATCTGTCGGGCTTGCCCTAACTTTGACGCCTAGCCACGCCACTGTTGCTTGCTAATTATACATCTTGGCCATTACCAACAACCATTCAGAACTGCCAATCCGCGACAAATCAATTTTCCAAAACTTTCTACCCAAAATGCAGTCACAATTCTTTAATCCCGTCAGTACATTTTTCTATCCATCAGGCAGATGTTTACTGGAAGATTGAATAGGCAATGCTCGATGTGATAAATTCGGTTTGTGGCGGAGGCTTGGAGGCGAGACGACTCGGCTCTCGCCTACAATCTACATAATGCACCAAGCGGGCCGGTAGACATCTACGCCTAAATTGCATTGTTGTGTTCATCCCGTGATTTCAAGTGCTTGAAGATATCCGTCTTCGTATTTTTACGTTGAAAATACGGTGTAGAAATGGAGTAGATTTTTGAGTGGCATCATTCGGAGAGGCAATTTTTAGAACCTTCACAACTTTCAATCTGTCAAAAATACCTATAATTTACCTACTTTTGTGACAAGTTTCTGAAATTGATTGTCGCTCACATAGATTGCGACTTTAAACCTCTGCTTTAAATTAAGTCTAAGTACCTAATTCGTATGGAATATGTTTAAAAAAGTAACAACGCGGTTGATGGAGAATACACATCTTCTATACAAATAAATAAAATATTGAAGTGTCTGTTTGTAATGTCAAAAGAACAGCTTTTTGCAAATGCTTAAGATATACAGTACAAAAAAAAACAATTTTTATTTTGTCCGTTTATGTGTTTGTTCCGGCTAATCTCTGAAAGGGTTGGACCGATTTTGACGAGACTCACTGGCAGATAGCTGATGTTATAATTTTTTTTTTTTTTTTTTAAACGTTGCCCCACACTAGGAATTTCTCCTGTGTCGTGAGTGCGTTTACAAACATATAAACTCACATACACAAACAGCCAGACCCGGAACAACTGTCTGTAGGCTATACAAATATTTGTTCCGCGCGGGAATCGAACCCGCAACACGCAGCGCAGCAGTCAATCGCTCAACCACTGCGCCAACCGAAATACATAACATATATAATACATACATAAGCTACCTTTATTTTTGGAAAATAAATTAAACCCCCGCTGATAACAGACAATCACGCGGACAAAGTCGCGGGCATCAGCTAGTATTAAATAAAATAAAAACAAACCAGCAAGCAAATTAGTTCTTCTTACCCATAATTTCGCACTCTATAGTATACGTAAACGAATACATTCGTGGAGCACAAACAGATATTGAAATTAAATTAATGCAATTAATTTCAATGCGTACATATTTCGATTACACAAAGAGCTTGTCAAATACCTCATTATGTTTGTACGGTGACAATTCTCCAGAGGGTATTATTAAAGTTATTGAAGACCGGCTCGAGTGCTGTACTGGCAGGTATGATGAGCCGAAACTAATCCAACTTTGTCTACTTGAACGCCAGGTGGGTGTAATCAACTGGGGGATACACAACCTTCACAAATACGTTTACAGTAGAAAACAGATTGACATAAATTGACACATTTGTGAAATAATTGAGAAACAGGATTTAAGTAAATTGAAATTGAACATATTTTCATTGTTTTATTTTATATGTATAGGTAGGTATAGGTATATTTGTTTTTCGTTTTTTACATTATTTTTGTACTCATTATACTTCTTTTATCTGTAATGTTAGCGTAATTGGCTCATCATAGCCGTGTTAGCATTAAAATAAATAAATAATAATAATAATAAATAATAAGCCATACTTTTTATTATTATAAATGCGAAAGTAACTCTGACTGATACGCTTTCATAATAAAACGCCTGAACCGATTTTGATGAAATGTGGTATGAAAATACCTTGAATCCTGGGAAAGGACTTAGGCTACTTTTCAACCGACTTAAAAAAAGAAAGAGGTTCTGAATTCGACTGTTTTTTTTTTTGTTTGTTACCTCAGAACTGTCGACTGGGTGAACCGATTTTGATTTTTGATAATAAAATATAGCCTAGTACTCAGGGATGATGAAGATTCTTACTATCGAATCCGAATCGGACCAGTTGTCCAGAGTTTAGCGTATTCATAACAAACTCTTCAACTTTATTATACTGACCCGACAGACGTGGTCCTGTCAATTGATTTTTCAATTTTCTCACCGTATAAACCTTCCCTGGACTATCACAAATAATTCAAGACCAAAATTAGCCAAATCGGTCCGTCCAGCCGTTCTCGAGTTTTAGCGAGACTAACGAACAACGATTCATTTTTATTATATAGAAGATAGACTAGCGGACCCGACAGACGTTGTCCTGTTAACTGATTTTTCAATTTTCTCACCGTATAAACCTTTCCTGGACTTCCACAAATATTTCAAGACCAAAATTAGGCAAATCGATCCCGCCGCCCCGCGCCGTGCGCGTATTTTTATTATAAAGATTCATTAATTAATCAACAGCTAATAATAAGTATAGATTGCAATTTCTATAAATTATCTACAGGTACAGTCAACAGCAAAAGTAGATGATCAAACTCAGAAATTCAATACTAATGAACGGAGTTCGCGTCAGAACTGTGTGGCGTCGAAGTGATTCAAAAGTATGTGTGTGACAATCACATACTTTTAATAAATAAACTAGTTATAAATTATATAAATTAGTGTTAGTAAATTAGTATTGAATTTCTGATTTTGATCATCTACTTTTGCTGTTGACTGTACCTACTCTTCATTTTAGCCGCGTTAGCCGTGTGGTGCCGGTTGCGAATAGCACTACCCTATTTCTACCCGTGGGTGACGTAGAAGGGGACAGAGGGATATTGACCAGAGCATGGGCAGCAGCGTCTTTTCGAGTACCATAAGGGCCTAAGCACACCGCGTTTTTTAAACGCGCCGTCGACGCGCGTTTCAGGAATTAGCTTCGTTAATGTATTCAAATAATAGAGATATACCTACTTATTAACAATAATAACAGTCTATTATTGTCACACTGCTGTTAATATTATTATTAAAATAGGTAATCTCTATTATTTTAATAAATTAGCGAAGGTTATTCCGACAACGCGCGTCGACGGCGCGTTTAAAATACGCGGTGTGCTTAGGCCCTAATATCTACTGCGATCGCCAACATGCATCGACCAAGCATGGCGACCTATGCCCAGCTGTGGGCGTCTAAAGGTTGACATGATGATGATGATGATCATGACTCTCCACTAAAATATTTAAAAAAGTACCTGTATATTATAATTCGTTAAATTCATAACAACAGCGCTACGAATAGTTTTCTCTAATAATGTTTTCCCTTTACAAAAATTCTAAGAAAGCGACATGAAAAGAAATAGATCAAAGAAAACAAGTATTCTTTTTTTGGTGGTCCGAACGTGTTCGTGGAGTCAGACGTGTGTCGCTAGTTTGAGTGCTTTAAAAATTCCAATTGCTGGTTAAATCCGTCGAAATACTTATTTCTTACGTATATCCTTGTTAAAGAACTCTTTATCTATTGAGTTGTGTAAAAAACCGCGAGTGACATCAAGTGATTACAGCATAAACAAAAAAAAAAAACTAAAAAACAGTCGTTTTAAGTGCTTGTTTTGAGTGTCGTAACTAAACTGTTAAAGGTTTTCCCCACTACCCACTACCCATTTCTCATCAGTCTTATCACACCCATAAGAACGTAAAGTTCGACCGCATATATTATCGCTTGTTTGGCTGAGTGGTGTAGTGTACTATCCGCTATCGGAAGAGTGCGGGATCAAATCCTGCGAACACCGATTACTTTTTGCAATTGTGAAAAAACATATTTTTATTTTTATTTGAAGAAATACATCTAAAGGCAATTTTGAAAATTTTGAAAATTATTATTTATCAACCATTCAAGTAAAACAGTGAAAATGCCCTTGGGAAGATCCCCCCCAAACAAGCCAGCTGAAACTCTGTATGACTCTGAGCCAGAGATTAGCTCGCCTTCTTCGCAACAACAACTTGCATCAAACATAACGAGAAGATTCAAGCGAAAGTTCGAGCAGAGCGATGACATAAACACATTTATGTCTGAAATAAAGAAAATACTGTCGGATTTCACTGATAATCAGGATAAAAAGTATAGTACGCTGCTAAGCTCTCTAAATGAAATTAAAACACAAAACCTTGAGATACGAAAAACAACTGATTTCTTGTCAAAAAAATACGACGAATTAATACCAAAACTAGAAAAGCTGGAGAGTGCTAACAATGAAAAGTTGGCTTACATCCAGATATTAGAGCAGAAAATTGAAAACTTGGAAACCGTTAATAAGTCATCAAGCCTAGAAATAAGAAACCTGCCATTTAGCAATGGTGAAAATAAAGATGTTCTGTGCGATACTGTCCTGAAGGCCTGTAAGGTTTTGAACGTCGACTTACAAAAATCTGGGGTTCGTGACGTCTTCCGATTAAAACCTAAGTCGGAGTCTAGCGATGGGACCGTAGTAGTTGACCTGACGACAGTGATTGCGAGGGATAACTTATTGCAGGCCTATAAGCTATACAATAAGAGCAGGAAAGATTGTAGGTTGTCTACAACGGATATACAGTCAAATGGCCCGGCAAAGCAAATCTACATTTCTGAAAATCTTACCGCCAAAAGGAGACGTTTATTTTACATGGCCCGAGAATACGCTAAAACCAACGGTTATGAATACTGCTGGATTTCGTACGGCAAAATACTTATGCGGAAAAAGGAGGGTGATTCTGCCATTCGCATAAACTCGGAGGTGGACCTTGCCAAGTTGCAAATTAGCTCGGAGACGGACGCCGGCAAGTTGCAGATTAACTCAGTTTGACTATTTTATTGTTATTGCTGTTTTAGTCTATTTATTATCTTGTTTTTCTGCCTTTTAGTTTTAAGTCTCGTAGAATTTAAGCTTACACTCCTTTGGAAAAATACTGTTCCTAATTTAAACCAATTTCTGTATTACCTTTACATAATACATCTGCAATCACTGTACACACAAAGTACTCACAACCTTTTATATAAGGCCTCAATCGTATCAATCACATACAAAAAACGCATTCAACTTCTAACACACACATACAACTGGCACTCACCCTGTAACACATACTCACATTCAGTGCATCATACACTTATGAACATACACATATATCCATACATAATTCATAGCTACCGAGGCAACCATGCAACTCACACTTCAAACAAACACATAGTATATATTTTAAATTTATCCTTTCCGTCACAATATTCACACGATTCCTTTGTAATTAGGCGACTGTCAAGTAACTCAAGTTTGAACGCAATATTCTTTCATTCTCTCACTAATGGCTAACATGACGCACATGATCGATGAGATCGATCATATGAAGTATACCACACAGTTCAAACTTGATTGTATTGAGAGTTGCAAATTACATTTAGGCGATACAGGAAAGCAATATACTGTAGTTGCGCAAAACATACGAAGTATTACAAAAAACTTTGACAACTTTCTTATTCTGTTAAGCCAATTATCATTTTCACCAGATGTTATTATTCTTACAGAATGCTGGCTTAATGATAGTTCTCATTGTCTCAAAATTGACAACTATTCGTACTATTGCTCTAAAGTGTACCTAAATCAAAATGACGGAATTGTTGTTTTTGCTAAATCATCTCTTCATGTAAATATTTCAGAACCTCTTTTTAAAGAATCTAATTGCTTGATAATTAATGTCAATAACGAGCTTTCACTTATTGCATTGTATAGGTCTCCATCCTTTTCAAATATTACGAACTTTTGCGACTCTCTTCTGAAAGTAATGGAAAGTTGTAAGAACGGTACGTGCGCGATCGTGGGGGATGTGAATCTCGACATCAAGCCGGGACACACCGATAACAGAGTTTCGCACTACTTAGAATTGACTGGTCACTATGGATACTTTCCGGGCCATACTTTCCCTACGCGAGGAACCAACTGTCTGGACCACGTTTTATTAAAAACTCAAAGGGAGGCGACAGTAATAGTATGTGAAACTGGTATTACAGACCATGAGACCGTGATACTTAGTGTTTGCAGAACTTCACAAAAACCAGTAGTCCAAAAAAAAATCACAAAAATTGACTACGCCGGTTTAATTAGTGACATCGAAAATGAAAACTGGGACTGGCTTTATGATAGTAATGACGTAAATAATGCAGCCGAAGTATTTGTCAATAATCTAAAAGATAAAATTATTAAGCACACCACTAAACAGAACTGTCGTAGCTCAGACGTTATTACTAAACCCTGGATAACGAAAAATTTGCTTAAATGTATTAGACGTAGAGATGCAATGCATATTAAAGCAAAGAAAAAAGACAACCGCGAAAATCCTATCATTCAACAAGAATACAAAGCATACCGCAACCACTGCAACAATATATTATCCAACTTAAAACTAGAACATGAACGAAAACTACTTAACAATGCTATAGGTAACAACAAAAACCTGTGGACAGAAATAAAGAACATATGCAATATTAGAAGTAGAGACTGTGAGACCTCGGAGCTTATGACTAATTCCAACCCTGTACTGACACTAAACAAAGTTAATGACTATTTTACAACCGTTGGCGAAAAACTAGCAGAAAACACACTAACGCAACTAAACTTGACAGAAACCAATCTAGCCAATACCGCTGGGCGATGCTGCTCCTCCCACAAAGATTCAGATTCTTTCTTTTTGGCCCCAACTGATGAAGTGGAAATCCACAAAATAATCACAAACCTGAAAACAGTTTCTGCTTCTGGTAATGATCGCATAACCAATAAGATACTTAAGAGCTGTGTACATGTCTTATTAAGACCAGTCACCTTCTTATGTAACTTAAGCTTAGCAACAAGTACTGTCCCTGCCTGCTTCAAGACTGCTAACGTTTGTCCTATATTTAAAAGTGGTGACCCAAAAGCTCCGTCCAATTACCGTCCAATCTCTTTGCTGACGACTCTTTCCAAAGTTCTGGAGAGGGTTGTTAACAAGAGACTACTAACTTATTTAGAAAAAAACAAGCTTCTGTCCGATAATCAATTTGGTTTTCGGGCTGGCAGGTCCACGGAGGATGCGGTGACAAATCTGGCCGACTTTATTACACACAAACTAGACCATGGCATGGCATGTACTGGCGTCTTCCTGGACCTGGCCAAAGCGTTTGATACTGTCTCTCGGAAGATACTAGTACGAAAACTGGAGTCTTTGGGAATTCGAGGGGATGCATTGGCATGGTTTAGCTCTTATCTATGTGACAGAAGACAGAAAGTGGTCATGGAGGACTACTGCAGTGAACTCACAACTGTTAATTTCGGAGTCCCTCAAGGGAGCGTCCTTGGCCCTACACTTTTTATTATTTATATAAATGGATTATGCGCCTTGGACGTACCTCAAGCAAAAATATTTACATATGCTGATGACACTGCAGTGGTCTTCTATGGTCTAACATTTGCTGACACGCATAGTAGAGTAGAAAAAGGCTTGCAAACAGTGGCTAACTGGCTCCAGCTGAATCTCTTGACCCTCAATATAGATAAAACAAAAGCTATTAACTTTTATGTTTCTAAACGTTCCTCTCCTAAATGCACAGTGAGCTTAAAGCTGCATTCATGCTTGGTGCCCAATAACTGTAACTGTCCTCAATTGGACCAAATCGACTCAATTAAATATCTCGGGGTCCACTTCGATAGCCAATTGACATGGACTACACACATCAACGCACTCAAAACTAGAACTAGAAAGCTTATGCGGGTTTTTAAGCGATTAAGCAAAATTTCTGATGAAAAAACCTTAAAAATGGTATATTTCTCTCTCTGCCAATCAACTCTTAACTACTGCATAACTGCATGGGGTGCGGCAGGTAAGAGTTACATGCTGAAAGTGGAAAGAGCACAACGCGCACTCCTAAAAACAGCCTATGACCGACCATTTAAATACTCCACTGATTTGCTATATTCTGAATTGGGGGTGCTCAGGGTCAGACAATTATTTATTTTAGCCACTACTCTGCGATTCCATAAAACTGCCTTGAGCACAGCCGCGTATAGTCACTCTGGCCGTAGATTGGTATGGGACTCAGTAAGGTACCACAAAGCAATAGGTAGAAGATCCTACAATTTTATGGGACCCTACATATATAGGAAATTAACAGCGAAACATAATATAGCTCATTTAACAAAGCACCAATGTAAGAAAAAGATCACTAAATGGCTACTTGAGTTGGATTATGAAGGCACTGAAGAGATATTAAAGATAATACAGTAAAAAACACCAAACTTACATCCAGAAATATATATATATAAACATTACACACCACATACATTACACACTAACACTCACCCACTCACATCCACACATGTTTCACACAATCATACATGTCCTTCACTATCGCCACAGACACGTTTCCACACATACATTCGAGCAGTATTATGTATTCTTTTATAATTTTATTGTAGAATTTTTCGTAAAAATTTTCCTTCATTTATTTTACTTGTATTTTTGTCAGTCTGTGTTACGTTAATTTATTTGTTATCCTGTACTCGTAATGTAACGGATCAAAATTCAAAACTAGATCTCACGACACAGGGAATCCTAGTGTGGGGTCTAGAGAACTAAAACTGTAAACACTTGGAAGACAATAAATTATTATTATTATTATTATTATTATTATTCATTAAGTTTGTAACGTATTCAGTTGTTGCCCTGTACTCATTGCCCTGTCATTTACTTGTCACAGAAGGTTGTTTGAACATGGATTATTTAAAAATGTGCTTAGGGCACAGTCGCTTCAACAATCGAGGAAATTCCACTTAGAACTATTAAGTATGTACTCGCTGATGGTCTGTGGCATAAAGATGACATTATACCTTGAGGGTTTATTATTTTTAGGGTTCCGAACAAAAAAAAAACGGAACCCTTATAGGGTCACTCGTGCGTCTGTCTTTCCGTCCGTCTGACACAGTCAATTTGCTCCGAATCTACTCCTATGACCCAAATACAGATGTGCAAAGTAAATAAATATTATTTTAAAGTAAGGGTAATTTCGGGAGACCAATTCGGAATAAAAAAAAAACAAGTTTTGCAAACCTTACTGTGTCATATATCAAATGAAAGGGCTCGTTATGAGGATCTTAAATATATTGTTTTTGTTATTATTTTCTAATATTTTGAAAAAAAAAACAAAATATAGTTCATTGCTTGTAGATTACAAAACATACCACAATTGGTTAAAAAGATTAGACTTTGGCATTGTACGGAACCCGCTCCACGCGAGCTCAACTCGCACTTAGCCGGTTATTCCCGATAAAGCGAAAATATTCAAGTTCACATGCACGCTAAATTAGTTGTCATCATCTGTCCTTTTCCTAATAAATAAATCGGACCTCCACAACCCAGTCACAGGGTAACACGATACTCCTTGGTAAGACTGGTTGTCAGGCTTTCTGGCTTCTGACTATACCCTTAACGACTGGTAAAAATCTACGAATGACAGCCGGGACCAACAGCTTTACGTGCTTTCCGACGCACGGAGGGAGCTCGGTATAAAATGAATGGTCACAGACCGACCGCGGCAAGCGTAGCATAACCTTTGACCGATCGATATGTACGGCATTTATTTAGCCACGAGCTCTTCCCGTTAAATTAATTGTAATTAAATTTTATACGAATTAACGTGACAAATACGTACACGTGTTGGGCATAGAAAAAAAAATACAGTGATAATTCATAGACATTAAAAAGCATGCAAAGAGGAAGCCGACACCATTTCCTCATACCACTTCCATTCCATAGACGGGACGAGTCAAAAGGCTCACTTAACCTTAGCGAAACTCAATAACTTTCACTTTAAATAATAAATTCCCCTTTGAAGCACGCCGACGTTGAACAACTGATTCAGGGTTGCCATAATTTTGTGAGCTTAATTGGATTATAATCATAAACGTGTAATTAATACGATATTTTAAGGTTTTAGATCGAATTGTCTTGGCAAGAGTTAAAAAAATACTTCGCAGTGTTGTTTGTTTTAAACTTATCATGACCATAACTAACTTTTTTTTAATCCAGACCCGTTTTGTCATGGTATGAACAAATACGAGAGAGATATTGGCGCCGATTCCCTTGTTCACAAACGAAATTAAAATTAAACAATTGGCATCTCTTACTGCCTGGCAGCTGGAGACAAGGATAGCGACAGATAAGAACTAAGTTAGAGATGTCAAATTAGTTTTTATTGAATTTCGCAGTGTTTTTAATCAATACGTTCTTACAGGACAACTAATTAATCAACCAAAATTGACAGCTCTTATTAATATCTGTCTCTATGTTGTTTTATTGGAGAGAAAGAGATATAAATAGCTTCAAATAGTTTAGCTCGTGTACAACAGAATTGGCACGATTGTCTGACATTATCTGCACACATTAAGGAAAGAGCAAGATGTCCCAAGGAGCAGTAGTAGTTTAGTAGAAGTAGAGTTCTTTGTAAAAGACCTCGTCGAAGGAAATACTACTACCTAAATCTACCGCAAAGCGGCTTTGCTGTATTCCAGGCTTTCCAGCGTGAAGGGTATAGGTACCGGGATAATTCCAGGCACATGAGACATTCCAAATATTGTTTCTGGGTTCGCAACGCATCTGCAAGGTGGCTGGTATTGCAGATGTCTACATGCAGCAGTGATTAAATAATGTTAATTGTAATCCTGTTTGGCAACTGGGCCTCTACCAGTTGTAAACGTCCCTTTGTAGACAGAACAGAACTAGGCCAATAGGCGGCCTAGTTCTGTTCTGTCTTCTGCTTGATTTGGAGGCAAGTGGCAAATATATTTTTCTTACTCCTCCGATGTTCTTTTCTGATAAATTTCGTTGCGGGATCCAAGACAGTTTTAATGGTTTGTGTTTTAATGCTTGGTCGCCACTGTTGATTCTGGCTTTCCGAGGTTGCAGTGGATTGGGAACTGTGTGTCGTGTTGTTCCAAAAAAAAGGCAGCAGTGACGACTTAACTTCAGGTGAGTCGTAGGCTTATTTGCCACCCAATGACCTAGACAAGTAATGATTACATCTTCGTTTGGGAGACAAGAAGATAAAATCCAACAGCCCTAAAGCAACAATATCGGTGTTACTAGAGTAGTGGAATCCTTTTAATACAGGCAATTGACAATATAGTCTTGTCTTTTATTATTTTTTGTTCTTTAGTATCATCATAGAATTAGTATCATTAAATCGCCTATTCACTAAGGTAAACGTTTGGAAACTGTACTCAGAGATATAAAATTTTGCATTTTATCCGTGTGTGGCCAACGACAAAATATATTTTAACGTACAAAGTTTTTAAGTCGTCAAAGACAACTCATTAGGCACTCTACACACCAAACGTCAGAGGCATCTATAAAAAATTCAGCAGGTCCTTACATAAAGGAGTGAACATTCTCATTTATATCTCCCTTTGAACTTCAGGCTTTTTCTTTTAAGGTACATATACACGAAACGACTTTTCAGCGACTCTACAAAACATAATTTAAGATGAAATAAACTTATGACTGAGACGCTGTGACGAGAATCATGGATGTAAAAGAAAAAGTGCAATGCTACATAGCAAATGAGTCTATTATGCGATGTTTTGGAGTTAAAGAACATAAATATTAAATAACCGGCAATTTCTCTTCAGCTTTTCGGTAGATACACAAAACGAAATAAATAATCAATTTTCTGAGGCTGAAACCAGGCTATCTTCAATTGGATGCAAATGAGTGAATGAGTGAATGAGTTTGATGATTAACGAGAAAATCGAAACCAAGACGGATGGTTCAATTGAAGTTAGTTTTATAACCCCAATAGTTTGTTTGATAGCAACGTAAATATGCCATATTTTTTTCTGGACATACACTGCAGTCATTCCTCAGGTTTTCAAAACCTCATAACATGTAAATATACAAGGATCTTAACAAGATGTCGGTGTTGGAGTCGTGTCGTGCCGTCGAGTAGAGAGCGGATCGTGTTGCGACTTTGTAATTAAATCATTCCTTCGTATTAAATCGGTCTCCTTTGATACCTATCGCCTGTATTGAGCCGTCGAGTGCCCTCCACCCGTGACTCCCCGACCTCGGCTTTCATCATTTTTTTATTAAAAACTCCTTATAGGAAGGGGTTGAGGGAGGGAGGACTCCTTTTAAAATCCCATTCCGAAAGCTCAAGTTTGGCAAACAATTTAAAAAATTGGAAAACATTGAGTGCAATATTTCACACGGAATGTGAGTTGATGTTTATTTAGCAAGGGTTAGGGTCGTGGTGCATGTGTGTATTGTTTTCAACAACCCAATCGCAATGTGCTACAATAGTACAAAGGCTCTAAGAAACATCAAGGGAAATTGAAATGAAATTAGTCACACAATGTAAAACAAAACTTCTCTTTTTAACCTGCGTAGTATTATATAAGAATATTTCGTTGGGCTAATGGAGTGGAACGCTTAATTTGTGTTGTGGCTTGGTCGGTTTGTTCATAATTAGTTTAATATTCGACGGGTGAGCGGGGAAGGCAGCTCGCGCGGTCGGCGGCCGGCCATCGCCACATCGCGGGCGCAACTATCGAATTAGCTAAAATTGCATTGTCAACGGGAAACAGCGATGTTGTTGAATTACGTTTTAGTTTGTAGTGGACTCTGAGACTTTACTATTCAACAGGACTTAAAAGTTCTTAGGAGACCAAACTTGAATAGGCTTAGTTAGCAACCTGATGCGTAATGAGAATAAGTACTTAAGTTCCACAAATCACTTATCTTTTATAAGACTAAAGATGTCTACGTCCAAAAAAAAAGAAAGCAGCTGTAGTAGAGATATTGCTAACGAAACAAGACTTCATAAAAAGAAAACCATCTTCCAGTCCTAGGACGAGTAATATTAAAAATATAGAAAAAACTACGACAATCAAAAGTGTAGAGACACCCAATGGATGCTACGCATCGGTTCAGGCTTCGGCGTCTCATTCTGATCTTGTGGCAAACAAAGAGCGGCGTCAAAGGCTCTGTGTGAAAAGGAATCCAGTGATAGAGGCAGTCAACAATGGGCCAGATAACGGCAGCGCCAAGTATCGCGCTCCAGCGATTCATGAAACAATACTTGCTAGAAGTGCAAGTATTAAATCTTGTTCAAGCACTTCAAAAGGCTTTGTTGTAAGATCAGAACGTCAGAATGTATTTCAATTCTCAAAATTCAAGATCAAGGTACTATTAACATTGGATTCGAAAGAGCAGTAACATTTATTCGTAATCCGCTGTCGCGTACATTTGGCACGGTCGCGTGTTGTCGCGCCGCGGCGAGGTGGGCTTCCGGCGTCGCTTTGTGCCGCATTGATACAGCGCCGCCGATAAATATTGTGGCGAGCTTTGAGCGGCGATGCGTACACTCAACCCTTTATATGTTACGAGATCTTTATCTAAATCTTTATAATGTTATTGTTTTATGGTGGGACAAAGAGACGTGCTTGGTGCTTAATGAGGAATTTATGACTTAGTGCAATGAATAATTCAATTTGTTTATGGTTACGACAGCAAGTACGACCCTTCTTTAAAACGATAAATATAACGGTGTTATATGAGAATTTCACCATTTTCACCATTCACCCATCCATTTTTCGTGTTTTTTTTTTTCACTATTTCTACCTATGGGTGTCGTAGAAGGCGACAGAGGGATATTGACCAGAGCATGGGCAGCAGTGTCCTTCTGAGTACCATAACACCTACTGCGATCGCCAACATGCATCGGTCAAGCATGGCGATTACGGCTGAACCCCCCTTGGGGGAGACCTATGCCCAGCAGTGGGAGTCTAAAGGTTGACATGATGATGATGATGAGAATTTAAATTATCATTTTTAAAGCCTGAACAAGCCCTCAGCTCAGAATTCGGAAAAATATATACAAATATGAACCAATCAAGATATCAATACATTTTAATAGTAATTATAATTAGGTAGCTATGTCATGGATACAACAGCAAAATTTCCAAGAACCGTGAAGTCATGTCTCGTCGTTACCCTAATAAATGGAACCGAAAGGCAATTAATATTCACTTCTTGGAATATAATCTTGGAGACTCAATCGGAATTAGTTTGATTTGCCGCCTGGTCTGATGTAAAGCGGAAACCCTTAACTTTAACCGTGTTTCTGCCATTAGCCATATCCAATCTCAACTTTGTACGTGGAATTTAATGAATTCAAATTAGCTGAATGTAAATTGTATCATTTCTGTCGGGTCACCTAGTAGCGTATAAAAAAAATTCCACCTTCCTCAAATATATTTGCAAAATACTTCTAAACAGTCGTTAACTGTTCTAATGATCACTACAGCCACTTCAAATTAAAGGGTTGATTTAAAAGTTACTTCAGCTCGTAACTTCTTAGCTCCATATCCACATTAATCGAGATCGCATGTAGTTGTATCAGTGCTCGGCGACTCCTCGGCTCGCCCAACTCAAATATCATAAGTCTTCGTCTGAGCGGTCGCTTTGCCCCGGCCGCGGCCCCCACTCTGCAAACATCTGTCGACAATCGTGATCTACGTCTACAAGCCTTTGACGAAGCCACAGATTGCGGTGCGGTGACGAACCTCGTTTGTGTCATAAACTCATTTCTGTTCTCATATCTGTGTGTTTTACTTGGCTTCGGGACTTCGGCTTTATGGACTGCTTATTGGTTTGGTTTAACGTTGATATTTTATTTAATTAAGTAATTGGAATAAGTTTACCTTAATTTTGTTCGTGTCTTTTTTTTAAACTTCCATGCGAAAATATGTCTTTGGAATATTTCCATACGTTTAATAGATCTGGAAATGCAAATTTAGAATCGCTCATGTAAACGCCACCAATACTGAACGCCAAATTCGTGAATAATTTCGGCGAACATTTGCTAATGTCCACACATGACTTATTAGGGGTGACTCTGAGAACTTTGTAAAACGTGCTTTAATAATAAATTAGCTTTCAGAGCTTACATCATGGCTGGAAATATTACTTAACGTGCGTCAAAGGGATGGAAGCTAGTTAAATATATTAAAAATGTTGTCAAAGACAAAAGCTGAGAGAAAAAGGAACTCACAGTCACCGGTCCCACACGAGTTCTTGAGCACATGTTGATTAGTTGGCACGTGCAATGGCATAGCGGGTAAGGTCAGCAGAATGCGGTGAGCTAAGGCTGTCACAATTTTATTAAAATCAGCCTTTTCGGACCAAAAGGTACAAATTCGCTCTGTGAGTTTATTTTGATTTAATGCAACTACAAAAGTAGATAAATTGTGTCATGACTTGCAGAAACCAGTTTTACTATACTGGAAACTTATAACTGTAGTGTAACTTCGCGAGATTAGGAGAGGTCTAAATCCGATGGGCTATATTATCTGCAAGTCTTTAAACCCCAAGATATTTTTCAATGCTTAAGTATAACATTGTTTCACGCTATTTTTTAATACCCTCAAGGATATAACCGTACGACACGTCTACGTAGCACACCCCAATAAAGTAATTCGTATACAGTAGCGGATGTTTTTACAAAAACGACGATTGGCAACCCTATGTGGAGTGGCCAGCGGGCCGCGCTGCCGACCGTACCGCGGCGCCTTTGTGTCTCCGCTTTGATCTCGCACGAGTCGCCGCCTTACACCAGCTTTGATTGATTTCACGTTTTGTTAATTACATTAACACTGTCCATAAATAGTGACATATATTTTGCGAGTGCCAAGCGGGCTGGAAATAATTTGCGCGTTAAAAGCACGGTACGTTGACAGAGTCGGCAATGCATGGCAGTAACAGTAATGTATTGGCGGTTTTGCGAAACGTTCTGTATCACACGTGCGTTATTGGTGCAATCGGAAAGAGAAAACGGATGTGCCACTTCTAATCAAGCTTTTCATACTAAGGATATATTTTCTAACAAGTAGTTTTGCGAAACGTTCTGTAACACGCTTTTGTATCACACGTGCGTTATTGGTGCAATCGGAAAGAGAAAACGGATGTGCCACATCTAATCAAGCTTTTCATACTAAGGATATATTTTCTAACAAGTAGGTATAGGACAACACTTTATCTCCCTAGCGTTTCCCATCTATGTTGTGGTTGGCTTTTATTCTAACCGGATGCAGCAGTAGTTTAGATTAGATGGAGCTACTAAAGGTCGGATAGGCACCTTTAAAACCCAGTTACTGCACGATAATCTAATAGACTTTCAGTAAAACACTTTAACAAACAGAAAAGCCACATCTAATTAAGCTTTTCATACTAAGGATTTATTTTCTAACAAGTACAAAACAAGATTAACTGCCTAGTGTTGCCTATGTTGTGGTCGGCTTTCATTCAAACCAGATCCAGCAGTATTTTAGATGGAGAGACTGCCTATCCGAACTCTACAACCCAATTACTGATTAACATGATACCCCTTGGTAAGATTGGTTGTCAGACTTTCGGTAAAACACTGAGCAAAACAAAGCTTTTGTATAAAACTAAGCAGTATTTTAATGCTATTGCTGCGACTGCGACAAAAAAGCTCAGGTTTGTCATGTTGTGTCGCGAGGTTGCTCAAACGTCGTGACTTCGGGAGGCGCTAATGAGTCCGCGGTCTCGCCCGCCGCAAGTGCCGACGAAGGCACGTGCCGAGGTTGGATTTTTTGGCGCTCACGTATATGTGCCGCGCAAGGCTGGTACTACAACTTAGGGTTAGACGAATGGAAATATTAAGTAAGCAAGCTTATGTTTGTTTTTGGTACATAAACGCCAGGGTATAAAAGGGACCATAAAATCTGATAATGGTGGTTGAAATCGAACCTGCATGAACTAGCTATGAGTTAAAATGATTGAAGTAAACTTTGTTTTTTTTGTTTGTAAGTGGTACTCTCGGAGAGTTCTGGTCCGATTACAAAATTTTCTTTCAGTAATTGAAAGGCAAAATACATATAGCCAAGTGCCCATATGCATAAGTTTTTTGGAATACTCGATTTCCACGCGGACGAAATTGCGGGTAAAAGTTAGTTTATTATAATTGTTTAATTTCCTTTATTTATTTATTTCGTTTTACTGATTACTATAATGGGTAGCCAATAGATCCTTAAGTACGGTTGGATCTGAAGTGACTGACCAATTCAGTCACTAATATTTTTTCTCGACAATACATTGGACTAGTTGACATCCCTGATGTTGATGAATTTTGTTGTGGTGTTTTTAATTTCATTCATAACATCTCTGACTTTTGACTTCGTTAATTTTCTGCGGTTAGCTATTTCCCACTAGGGTACCTACCTATCCAAATAAAATATTGCTAATAGTGGAATTTAAACATAGAGATACTCAACCAGATATAAAATAACTTCCCAAAAATGCCAAAAATAATGAGTGGCACATTTTATTTTTTATAATTATGTTGTTAGGTAAGCTATTTTATTTTTCAAACAACAAATCTGCAACACCCAAAAAAACACAACTTATCAAAAAAGGGCAAAAATGCATCCCAAATCTTGTATAACGACTCAAAATAATTAGTGCGAAGCGCATCGGACACGGCCCGAGGTGTGAAACATCATGCACCCATGAAATTGTACAAATAAATAGCGGTAAAGATAATAAATTACAGGGAAATTGCTAATGATGAGCGGAGCGGGGGCCGCGGGCGGTGCATTAAGCCGGCGGCAAACATCAAAGGGCCCTTTGACCGAGCCGACACTCCCACACCCTCCCCGCCCCACGACTTTCACGAAAGCTCCGAGCCGCACATCAGATCATCTACAGTAAATTAATTTGCTTTTATAACTTTGTGTTTTAATTATGAAAATGTATTCTAATAAAAGAGGTTGTACTTTGTGATGTCATTTACGCCTTGTGAGGTAAGTTAAGTTATACAATGGGATTTCAGCATTATTAATAGTGGCAACCTATACACATGACTTATCCAATATTGTGGAATAAGTATTTCCATTCTCGTACTAAGATTTTTTTTTAATGTTGGCCTTCTTTTGTAATTCCTCCTGTATCGTGGGGATGTTTACAAAACTACATACGAAAACAAGCAGACCGATACAGTTCGTTAGTACATGTATTAAATTAACCTATTACATACATATTTTATAAGCTCTCCGTATCGTCTGCGACTGTACGACAAATTGATCACTTCACTAACAAGATCATCCTGTTTACCACTGAGATCTTGTTCACTTCATTTTCTGAGATCATAGAGACCTTTTATTTTAACCTTTATAATATATATAATGCACGACTAAGCCATAATGCGGTGAGGTACGTAATTAAATTAACTTGCCTGTCAAACATAAATAAAATATTAAACACATAAATACAAGCAACAATTTGCAGTTAAAATTTAAAACGTAAGTACAGTTCTATTCAAACTTAATGGCGGCTGTGAAGTGCGCTACTGACTGCGCAGTATCCCGCCCCTCACCCCCGCTGACACGTGAAATTGTTACTGCGCAGCCACTCGACTTGTGTTCAGTTCAGAGCCGCCATGAGGTTTGAAGCGTTTACTGTACACTAATTATAGCTTAAAATCAATTTATTTATTTATTTATACTTCATGCACAATCCACAGATATAGATAGACATATCTTAAAACTCGTATGTAATTAATATTATAAAGCTAAAGAGTTTGTTTACGCGTGATCTCCGGAACTACTGGTTCAATTCTGAAAATTCTTTCGCTAATATGAAGCTACGTTATTTCCGATGCTTACATGCTATATTCAAAAAAATAGGGATCTGTAAGAAAATTCAACGCGGATGAAGTCGCGAGCAAAAGATCATTAACATTAAGCTTAATAAATAAGTCATTAATTTGTTTTCTATCTGTAAGCGCAACATAGCCAACCACAGGTTCTATTTTCACCTTTATTTTCTTCTAAGTCATCTAACGAAAATTATGTCATTACGCAGGCGAAAATATGACGCTCTGTGAAGAGTCTTTCCAACTTGTCCTACCGCTGGTTACCTGTTCTACGTCCACTACCCACAACACACCGCGAGCTACTAACACTAGAGCGCGCCGTTTGAGCTACTGTTATCAATTAATCAAACCATAGATTCGACTCACTTCTGTTTTTAGAGCGCTTCCTGCAACCGCCTTGACACTTTTTTTATAAGATTTTTGATACTAAAATAATATGAGCAGGATAAAAAAGGTTACTTAAAATAGTTATTGTGAAGTTGATACTTGAACAAAAATGAAAAGACATTCGCAAATTGCCTTGCAAATGGGTGGAACATCAAAGAATAATGTTCATTTGTATCTGATCTGTAGCTTTAACTATGAATTACCTACTCATTTACGAAAGACATCAATGTTTATAATAATAATAATAAAATCTTTATTATTCATTATCAAGTTTTGCAGTACATGGGTATATAATTTATATACTTATGCTAAAATTACAGATTTGCTACAATTGTAGTGGGTGCAGTTCTGATCTCCTAACTAGGTTAGTGAATAACCTGTATGAAGTGTGAGTGACAGTTCCGATTCCCCTTGAATTACAAGGATTTGTAATGTTTCAATACAGGAGCGTAGCAACTACAACAGTTGTTAAAAAAAGGAAAAATCTTCATTCATTAGGCAAATGATGAATGAAGCCTGTTCTTAACTTTATTGTCCTTTACTTCCAGTATAACCGGATGTATCTGAATACCAGTATTGTATAGCGCGCAGTAGTAGCGACTATTTATCTGATCTCAACAATCCAGTTACTGGGTAAACCTATTGGTTACCAAGGCTGGTTGTCAGTCTTCCGGGCGTCCCCGTTAAAACCTTTGTTCATTCATAATCTACAAATTCTCTAAATCATGAATGAAATGTGTACATCATTCATCAGGAACTATACATTCATAATAGCCAACAATGAGTAGGCAAAAAATATAGCACACGCAGAACAAGATATAAAGATAAAAGTCCAATAAATTGATCCAACAATCCAGTTTGTTTAATCTCATTGAACTCTCGTTCGTTTTTTGCCACACATCACACAGATCAAAGCAAAAGAAAATATATCTTAAGATGTTATCCAGTGTAATTCTGCGTATCTTCTCATAGAGTACCAACGTCGCGTCTCGTCTCGTAGCTCGATGTGCGCCGATGGGCGGCGTGTCTCGCATCAATGCCACATTGCCAACTTGTGAACTTCAAACTTCCGAACGTGTGAAGCGACGATTTATCTACCTTTCTACGAGTTTTGTGACATTTCTGAAGCTCTCATTAATATATCCGAGTTTCTACCAAAGGCGAACCGTTGCGTCACACCAAATATTCCTGCCAAATTATAAAATGTAGTATGAGTTTGCCACTTTGATTGATCTTGTTTATTACTAACATCTTCTTTTACACGCTTGTTCTTGCGAAAAGATCAAGCTTTAGTAAATGGAGGTGTATATCAAAAGCTGTTACATTTGGCAATTACATCCGTTGGAGTAATATTCGGTATCTTCGCTATGACGTTCATCAGCTACAAGGCGTAGCACACTTGTAATTTGCGGTTCTAAGGTAGTCTCCAATTTTAGGGACTAACATGAAACCCAAGTGAAACTTAAAGTGATACCGTTTGTGATTGTACAGCTACAGATCATATAACGACAATCTTTAGAGCCATAATATTTCTTTTTTAACATTTGAAACCTTTATATTGTATAATTTTATTCTCTTGTAAGAGTAAAACTCATTGCGGTTGAAAACAATACTTTCCTCCAAATATTTCTCAATCTGTTTGTACCAAAGCGGGCAATAAAGAAATTTCCGCGTACGTTTGCATTCCACAATTCTATTTTGGTCGGAGTTGTCGAAAACTGTCTAGTTGAGGTGCGAGTAACTACGTTGGTACAGTGACCGGCACTCCAGGGTATCGTTACGTCGTCGGCGGCGGCCCATACACGGCGGGAGTGCGATAACGAGCCACTCCACGCCCGCGGCCCCGCGCTAAGCGCACTGATTCCACTGCCACGGTGTCATACACGGATTTACTACACCTCTTTTACTTTTCAACCGACTGTGAATGTTACTGAATCTGATAACTTCACAGTTCCCTGAAGTAGTGTCGTTTGTTACAATTTCTGCAGAAACAAAATGTAAACAGAAAAATATAATTTCCTTTGCGTTTCCACTAGACGAGAAACTGTTAATTTATCAACTACCGTAGTCAAAGAACCCTGTGTGGCAATGAGATAAACTCTATCTGATAGAGACAACCTGACTTATTTCTCGCCGTAATCCCCTCAAAGGAGAGGAGCAAGAAAATCTTCAATATAGAATTCTCATAAAATATAAATACTCACTAACATAATGAAGCGAGCAAGATATGTTGTGGTGATTGCTGGCGAACGTTCATAAGTTTTAATTCGTTGATTGCTACCGGCACTTAAATTATCTGATCTGTAAACCCGATCCATTAATTCAATTAGATTAACAAAGGAATGTTCAAAGGACCAAACTTTTGACTTTGATCGTCCATTGCAGCTAATTGAGAAACGTTATTTGTCAAAGCCGATTCAGTTAATGAGGCGTTGTGTAACTGTCGTGTCGCTCCGTCACTGTCTGCCAGACACTAGGTACTATCAAATAACAGAGATCTACACGTGTTCATAAAAACCGTCTATTTACATTGTGCGAAACGCATTTCATTGAGATTTTATTTGCATGCGTTTTGTGAATTTAATGACGATGAACTGTGAAACAACACATTAGTAACCTTTCATACTTCCGCTGTAGAGTAATTTTGATGTCATATTAAAAATATGAACAATTCTTCTACGACCAAGTACTCATCTTTGCAGATTATTTGACTAAAGTGACTTCAAAGAGACAGATTTTTTTAAGTCTTTCGCTCTAATCTGGGTTCTGCTAATAAATTCGCACGTTAGCATGACAAATGATGAATGATGATGCGTTGGCGTGGCGTTTTGGTGAAATACAAAATCTTGATCTCCACAACTCTAAGTTACCCAACATACATAATAATCATCTTTAACAGTTCTGCACGCGTAGCATGACCACGCTATGTCTACGGAAGAATAGACATACTGCCAGGAAGAATAGACAAACTGTACTGACTTATCTATTCTTGCTGTCAGTATGTCTATTCTTCCTTAGACATCGCGTGGTCATGCTACGCGTGCAGCAATATTAAAGTTATTCCAAAGCAAAGTGGAGATGGTCACTCCATCATTAAGATAATATTATTAGGTTCATCAATATGTTGAACCCTAAAAACGTTGAAGCGTTTATATTACGTACCTTATTCACATATTTAAGTACGTAGAACGAAGTCAAAGAGAGAAGTTTGGAATATCGGTCAAAGGTATTTAATTAAAACCTTGCTGTTCATTTAATAAATAGTCTTTGGCTCCTATTAGAATTTTCTAGCAAATTAAATAATAGATTCTTTGATGCATAGATTATTTTTTTAAAACACTCGTTTATTTCAGTTATGATTTCCAAATTCAGGTCTATTTTTGTCCCGATTGGTTGTTTATCTTATTTTCTTTTTTCTCCAACGATGTTTTTGTCGCAATTTCTTATTTAAACTTCACCACTAGACACTGCTATTTTTAATTTGCAGTTAACTACAACAATGGCACGTAGGCACGCGGCTCCTTATTGGGCACGGTTGCACGCCAGACACAAACGTCCTCGAACTAATGCTGTGTAATTGGCGTGTTCAGTCCAAGACGCTGCTGTTTGAAACACTCCGGCTGAGCATCTTCGGCCACTGCGTGTCGCATGTCTCGCATACTGCACATTGTTAGAGAAAAGGTATTTCTCAAGTAAATTGTTGCCTCAATACAATGGCCTTCGAAAAATTCAATTAGCAACTACGTAAGTACACCGGTTTTTCGGCATGCAGGTACCTCGGCTAACTTAAGTTTTTTGATAAGATTTCGGGATATGTCTTAGAGATGAAATGCGATTGATCTTCATGTCATTCTCAGTTGGATCTACACATAATTTATACATAATCAGAACCATTATCTTGATTCTTCTTGATCTTACAAGTATTCCAATATTATTCTGGTTTAATTTTTATAGTGAAACTTCTTATGATCCGAATTTACTGTAAGTGTCTAGCTAGACACAAAACGTCGGATACTGTCGCTCAAGTGTCGCTAAACAACAACACACTCCTGTTTCTGGTTACGTCTACTGTCCAGTGTTCCCATTATTGAACCCTTACATAAATACGTGTACAACAAACGCATCCAAAGCGTCTCAGTTCAATATCCCGAGTGAGCAGAGAGCCGTCTGTCGACGCAGCGGTCTACGCCTCGAGTGACACTAGACATCGGCAGCTCAAAGGCGAGTGTTTGCCCCTTTGTCTTACCGGGCAATTAGTGCAGTCCGTTCATTTAATTCTATCGGTCGATTAGCAACGGAGCCAGGTGGCCATTAATTGTTCGCCGCCAATTTGCGTACTGTCCCTGGTTGGGCGCCAGTCACGGCGACGCACAAAGTGGACGAGATAGCGCGGCTATTCGATTTGATATTACGTGTGCAATAGCGAGATGAATATTACGGATGTGGAGCTCTATAGAGCTGCTACAGTCGTGATTTATATTGAGATGAGGCTATTTGATTTTGATGTTTGATTTGAAATTAACTATTGATTTTGATGTTTGATTTGAAATTAACTATCGATTTGTTTTCTTTCTTTCTGTCTCATATTTATGTATTTTATGACCAGCAGCAACCCTGTTGATAACATTACTTCACTCGTTTTTATTGGATCATCTTACAACCTACTTTAAAAGGTTATAGCAGAAGGTAAGTAGTTCTAATTCAGCTCACAGTTGCGGAGTATAGAATCCTTTCAAATCACGGGCTCGCTTCGATATTTATCTTGGCCATCTGAAAAAGTTTGAAACTTGGTGGATCAGGCCGGGTAGCCCGCATGCAGACTTCTTAGTAACTTTTATGTTACAAGATTGGGTGAAATCATTGGATTGTACAGCAATTGCACGAACTTTATCGTATAAACTCAGTATTAAAAATTGCGTAGAACGTTTGTTTTTATTAGAGCGTAGTTCTGAGATTTTTTTGATCTTAGGTGTTTCTTTCATGTTTTGTGTTGTGTGAGTAATGTGAATGCATTTCTCATTGAACCTAAAATAGTTTTTCATCGTGTTGAGTCATGAAAATAGTAGACATTCTTTCTGTAAAGCATCGAGTTCGTAATTTCTACTTCGAACGGTTGAACGCACAGACCTCAAAAGCAAAAAGCCAAAGTTTAAATACAGAGAATCCTTTAAGTAACGAACAAATACTGAAAAGTACGCTATCAAGAGCTCAGACAACCAAAAAAGACCTTTAAATACTTCCTACTCACTTTGAGTCCACTACTTCTCGTTGGCAAGTCAGTAAAGGAGAGTAAGTCTCACTTCTGCGACAAAGCTATGAATCGTCCCCTTTAGCGATCTGTCCCGATTCAGCCAATTACTGAAACGTCGCAACTGCCTTCCAATGCCGACTCACGCAGAATTAACTGAACATTTTGAGATTTTTTTTTAAAAGAATCTTCCTACATTATTTATTTTCTTGCGAACTCCTATTTAATGTACTTCCCTTTTACAGCTCGAGATTAGTTTATTTCGGAGAAATCCTTTAAGTTACAAAGAGAAACGTTGAGCAAAACAGTGACAAACATTGGTAAGACAAGATAAGGTACAGTGGATTTGTGAAGTACATAATTAAATTAAAAGTATTCCTATGATGTCGATGCTGACGAAAAAAAAGATATGAGTTTGTATAGAAGCACGTGTAAGTTCTTATTTTTATCTATTGATTATACTTTCATACAAACAGAAGGTTACAGTAATTAGCTGGTTATTTTGTGCACGGAAGTAAAATGATTTTCGCTCATCTAGGGCAATTATATATAATCATCATCATCATCATCATTTCAGCCGAAAAACGTCCACTGCTGGACATAGGCCTCCCCCAAAGTGGGGGTTTTGCCATAATCGCCAAGCTTGGCAGGCGGGTTGGCGGGTTGGGTATTGTATATAATAATAACACATAATATTTAATTATTATTATAATCTGAATCTCGGGAACGGCTCCAACGATTTGCATGAAATTTAGTATGCAGGAGGTTTCATGGGCAATAAATCGATCTAGCTAGGTTTCATTTAAAAAAAACACGATAAATTGCTCTGGATAAAATGACAATAATTGAGAGACAATAAAATTATTACTTTTTTTTCGGGATTGCCCCGACCAGTTTTTACCGTACTCGAAATAAGAGCTTCGTCTGGGTACGAAACTAGACAAACCCACAATAAATAAGTACTCGTAATTAAAACCGTAACCAAAAAGAAAAATAGTAAGTAATTAATCAAAGAAAACACTTTTATGTTCTACGCATCTCACCCACGCCCATGTAGGTAATTAAAAAAACAAAATGTGATACACCAGTTTATTTTAGTCGAGTCAAATTAAGGGGAGATAAAATCGACTAAAATTATAATATCGCATTTTTACGTACACAAGAGCATCAAAGCGGCGGTTGCGCCGTTGTTCCGCGGGACGGCGGTATTAGCGCTCTGTCGCATCTTCAGAGGGCGGCGAGATCAAAGGATAGGTACACAGTAACCGCTCCCATTGATGTCGCGCACAAAGGGAATTGATTGTTGCAAACCTGCTTTTTTTAAAAAAAAGGAGACGTATTGATGACACATTTTGTTTTTTTTGTATTGTTTTACGTTTGACGTATGTGTTTACGATGTGCGATATTGGAAGGGGGACATGTGGTGGGTACATAAAGTTTTTTTTTGTGTATTTGAAGTGGGGTTTAATTAATGCAATTTTTTGCATTTTTATTTAACAGATAGGTAAGTTATGCTATGATGAAAGACTAATAAAATATTGTGTATTTAATATTATTTCATGAGTTCAAGTATATCAATTAAATTATAATGAATGTTATTGTCAATGTGTTAATGAATTAATACAAAATATAATGAAAGTAATAATCACTTGTAATTTTTATCAGAAGAACGTGACCTGACCCGATTTGTTAACGGAAGTTCAAATTTATACTTTTACTATAACATTACTGTACATTAAAGAAATGAAATTAAGTAGATGTAAACAAACTAAAATACAATAATTTATTATGAATATTTAACAATATTTGATATGAAAGAAGGAAGAAACCTTCTAATATTTTATGCTACTTAATAGATACCAAATTAAGTATTGGTTAAAGACATAGTTTTCTTTTTAGTTTATGTATGTAGGGTAGGTACTTACATCAATCAGTTTACTTTTTAAATTTGACAAAAATAATATGTGTGAGATTATTAACTAATTTCTGTTTAGCAGGAGAATAAATGAATAGCCTCGGGTTTTAAACATAAATAAAAAAGGTTAGTAATACCTTTTTCCTATCATATAGTATTTTTTATTTTCTAACTATTTAAAAAATAACAATTTGCTTTGATTAATAAAATTATACATGGTATCTTAGGAAGTTGACCTTAGCACTTAGCAATTTCTTGACAATTTGATTATGTTATTTACTACTAATATTACATAATAGATAGATAAAAAGTACTTAAGGTGAATAGGTAGACAAAGTTTGTATCTTTGAAAATAAAAATAAATAAAAGTTTGTTGCCAAGTACATTCCTGTCTCTAATGCCGGCACTTCACATGGCGTATTTGCCCAAATATTCGCCTTATTTGGATAATACAAAATGGACTTTATTTCAGTTAACATAGGGTAACTTTTGCATTATCTAAATAAGGTGAATATTTGTACAAATACGCCATGTGAAGTGCTAGCATAAGAAACAGGGATATTTTTGTTGGTGGATTCATGTACTTATATTAAAACTTAGGCTTTTAAGTAGTTTAGTGTTCATGTAGTTGAGTTTTCCCAACAGCCAAAGCATGAGAAAAACTTATTAACAAAACAATAACATCAAACATTATTCATCAAAATGATGCATGTTTATATAAATAGAGCTGTATCTCTCATCCTCAAGGAACCTCACGTATGAAAATATATGAGGTCAGTAGGTAAGTAGGTAGGTACTTCATAAGTTTGTAAACAAAAACTTTTTATAAGCGCAATCTCGCCTCGAAATAACCAAAATCACGTGCCATTCCAGTTACAATAACAAAACTTGCACAAATGTCTTCAATACAACCTAAGACAAGATCCTAACCTTACAGTGAATTATTTATAACTATTACCTACCTGTGCATACTTAATGTTATAGCGAATATACTATTTGAGGCCAATCGTAACTTGTTCAGGTATAATAACGCATGTTAGCATCAAAAGCGTTTATTTTAGAAGTCGTAATACTGGATTATGCATCAGTTTCTTACCTCGTTGACACCTGAACTCCAAAGTGATCTCAGAGTTCGTTACAACTTCACACACAAAACTTCCAACTTTTGATGTTCAGTATTTACACTAGATAACACGTAGACACAGTGAGTTAGTTTATTTCGAGTCTTTCAACTTACAAACAAGCGGATAACAACATTATCACGTAGAAAACAAAAATTTATTCACACGCTTGACGTCGCTTTCGCCATGGTGTTGATGCACTTTGGCGCGCTCTCGCGGCTTCTTTTCGAACTATCAACATTATTACGTTTCATTTAACGCAAAGCTAAAAGTATGGAGTGGCATGCATTGCTTCTCGCCCAACACTCAAGTACATACAAAATTAAAAATAAAATAAAGTTGAATACCTAAATCAAAAAAAAAATCTGAATTCCTCGTTGCTATTCAAAACACCATGATGGAATTGTTGCTAACACGACTAGAACCTGGCGCAGGATCTTGGGAGATTTGCACAAATAGAGAGAGGCCAGTGTTCGGTAAAGCCGCGCTGAGAGTGAGGACTCAGGACTCTTGACGACAAATCTTACGTAAGTCAACCTACTTTACTAGCGTCAAAGGAATGCGCTTCTTCAAAGTACGCGCTTCGCTGCGCCACCGGGCATTGCCTGCTTCCCAGCACTCTTATCTTACTCCTAACATTCGACCTTATCATGTCGTGATTTATGTAGGTACGGATCGGAGCCATGATCCTGAGAAACCACTGACTGACTACTTCTTTATCTTCATGTCTCTTGTGTGTTTCGCTTGCAAATGCTGGGGCCGTACCATCGTATATGGTCGCGACGCAGTGCGTGTCGGCCGAAGCTTCTATGTTTTGCTCGCTATAAAATCGTGCCTTACCTACATGGTAATCTAGACTGGCTACCATCGATTTGCTTATTCGTGCTATAATTGGGAAGTAGTCCGATCTTTCGCTACGATAGCTGAATTGTACGTATAGATGGTTGTTGGTGTCGCATTAGATCTGCGTGTATCGTGTCGTAACGCGAAGCTTCGTCACAATACACGCAGGTGCAGCCCCAGCATTACGTGACTACGTGCCATGTCGACGCCAAGATGAACGCAAAAATGTAATCTAGTTGAAATAGTAGCTGTGTTCAAGTGATATACGTTACTTTTAAAGGCAACAATAACTATTTATCCAGACAAGTAGACAAACATAGATTACTACATCAGGACTGGAAGTACGTGTGATACTGCCACACAACGACACAGTTGTAAAAATAAAAGAATGATTAAAAAAAAATGCTTTATTTTTATCCAGACAAGTAGACAAACATAGATTAAACTACATCAGGACTGGAAGTACGTGTGATACTGCCACACAACGACACTTTTTAATAATCGAGATAAAAAAACGTCGTCTTATTTGACAAATCATAAACGTTACATGTGAAAACAGTATTCTTTTCGCATAACATTGAAATGTCGTGTCCCATTTACTTGCGTATTGCTTACGTGATATTTTTACGTTGGTAACACAAAACAAATATTTTTAACGAAAATAAAGGTCATCGCTTACTTTAACAATACCGCTCAGATACAGCAAATAATTTGCCATTCAACTTGAACTTTATCACAATGACTTTAAAGTATATTTTATAATAACAAGATAATTAGTTAGCGGCTCGCAAGCGGTGTGTTGGCGGACAGCGGTTGACCGTTGCTGTGTCGTAGCAGTACTGCTATAGTGAGCATAAACCTTAAATAACTAACATTTCATAATTATTTACTGTTGTTTTATATTGAGCAGGTACAAAACATCAAACAGAATCATTCAAACTAAAAAAATAAAACATGCCAGCAACGGCGCTTCACTAAATACTACAAAAATGACTAAAGCAGCATGACTGTTCCTTATAACGCTACAATAATAAATTAACTATTCAATCGTAGAGAAAAATCAAGTCATTGAGGTAATTTCTAACACAAGGAACCTTAACATTTGAAAATAGCTTATGAAAAAGGAAACACACTACTGAAATGTTTTACGTACGTAGTGAGTCATAAATAAATAAAACATGGAGCAGTGATGTGGGTTACAATCATTTTAAACCTAAATTAATTTGGTTTGCTCGCCTAATATACAGGTAGTTAATATATTACTTTCCTTTCCTAAATAACTAGATGATGTAATGATAAAACCTTTCAATAGGTATTTGAACTTCAAAATTGTTGTATGAAGTTAATGGTTAATGGTTAAAATTAGTACTATTTATTAAACAGAGTGCTTGGTACACTTATACAACAAACATACACGCATACTTTGATTATTGCCTTTATCAAATTGTGTTAAGTTTTAACATTAATATAATATAGTTTGGAACTATTTATTACCTATAACAATCAATATTCTTAGAAGCGTGACATATTATTATAATTGACCAATGTTAGAAAGCACTTCGCCTTATTTAAGATACCAAAACAAAGTGTTTTTAACTTATGTAAATATAATGTTATATATTTTATGTGGGAGTTTTGTGTTCAAGAACTTTATAATTAGGTACTTGACACCACTAATCAGTGGCCATACTTTTAAATCAGCTGTCAATACGCGATTGACGTGATTTGTACGGCAATACCTAGAAGCTTATAGATAAAAGTGGAGGCAACACTCTAAATACCTACTTGAAACCACCTGTGGGCAGACGCTCTCTTTCTGAATGCATACATAAGAACGAGACAGTGATATGTGTTTTCTTTATCTTATGTATGCATTCAGAAAGAGAGCATCTGCCCACAGTTGCTTTCACTTATTTGTTCAGAGTGTAACCTCCACTATTACCTGTAAGCTTCTTGGGCAATACTAAAATGTGACGTTACTTTTTTGTTAACTCAATTAACTAACTATTTATTCATTACAAAGCAACTAAAAATCGAATTTTACAGTTAATTGAAAGTTAATCGGGTTTTTAGGGTTAGTATAAAGTGGTTGTTTCTTGGAATTATTCGTTAATGGTGTAAAATACTCCATTAAAGTGGCATCAAAGAGTCTAGTTAGTCCGACAGGGAATGTTGTCTCGTTCTCGTAACCCTCACTAGAAAGAGACAACATCGCACAGCTTTAAGGTCTCCAAAACGTTGATCCACTCACTCACAAGCTTCTTGGTTGTTAATGATAAAAATTGAAGTGTGATTAGACTATTATCTAGGAACTACACAATAATAACAAATACAAGATTCATAGAACACCTACTAAGGCAACTCGCTAAAGCCGTCTGTGTCTACACTTTAAATATATTAAATCTACTAGAATGGGTCAGCCTCTTTAAACATAGAAACCTACCTTCAAAGTGTACATTTGTAACAGTTCAGTTTTGTTTTTACGTTCTTTGAAGAAAGGTCATAGTTAGCTGCGGCCGCACTGGCATATTATTTATTTATGAAAGTAAATTCTCAAAAAGGCCTAAATGTGACATCCTAAAGCGACTAAAATTTTATCGAGCCCAGTGCATTTATCCCGCGTCAAAATTACCAGTGCGACCCCACCCTAACTTAGTACATTGTACAAATCATATACATAAAAATTTCCAAATACTTTTATAAATATTGTGGAGTGGTGATTTTTCCTGCTTACTTACCCACATGAAAAAAGTAAGCATGACTTTGTAGTAACGGTTTTATAAAACTGGAAATATTTTTAATCACGTTTAATGAGCTTGCTTGCGTAATTCTAAGCTCAGTGTTTATTAAAAATTTAGCATGCTTGCGCGAGTCACTGTTAATTAAAATTTTGTAAATAATTAGGGTCTTGTCAAGCGCTCATTTTGTTCAGTCCTTTTATGAAGTTGGTCATGTCGTATTCTTCTTCATACTGCTTATCGTCCCAGAGGTCGGGCAGAGTCTCGAGCACGGACTTGGTGCCGGACGGGCCGGCCTGTTGCTGTTGTTGCTGCGCGGGCGCCGCACAGTTGCTGCTCGATAAGTTGAACAGGTCTAAGAGTTGGTCGGTGCCCATGGTTTCCATTGCTGCATTCTCGCTACTTATTACAGTGTTGGCGGTAAGCAGTTTAAATTTTTGTAATCTGTGGAAGAAATTATTAAATTGTTAGTATTTTGTTTGGTATTAAGCTTGTGGTAACTGCTGGAGTATCTATACTATCTATACTAATATTATAAAAAGGAAAGATTTGCTTGTTTGTTTGTACGGATTTAACAACGAAACTATTGGTCCTATTTTAAAAATTCTTTCACCATTAGAATGCTACATTATCCCCGAGTAACATAGGCTATATTTTGAAAAATATAGGGATCCTTGAGAAAATAAATGCGGACGAAGTCGCGGGCAAAGTGCTAGTAGTACATATTACAGTTGTTACAAAAAATCAACTACTTTTGTCTATTTAGTTTCCGTATTATTTTAAGACAGGCAGTCGCTCCATGTAAAACACTGGGATTCATATTCAGCTGCTTCCGTTTAGACTGGAAACTGACCCCAACAAAGTCGGGGAAAACGGTAGGCAGAAGATGATACTTACAGATATTGTAAAACAAAAATTTCGTGACGGTAAGAGGTAGAGGGAGGCCTACGTTCAGCTGTGGACTGCAATAAGCTGATATGATGGTGATGATAAAGAGGTAGATCACAAACGTACCCCATAATCTTCTCCTCAAGCGTGTCCCGCGTGATGAGCCGGTACACGTTGACGACCTTCTTTTGTCCGATGCGATGCGCGCGGTCCATGGCCTGCAGATCCTTCATGGGGTTCCAGTCGTGCTCTACGAAGATCACCGTGTCTGCGCCAGTCAGGTTCAGGCCTAGGCCACCCACCTGACAGGAAAACAAGTGTAATGATTAGTGCTTACATGAAGTAATAAGGTATTTTACTCTATATGAGAAAAAAATCTATAAATATGTTATTGAGACAGTTTAGACATAAAGCAGTCGGAAAATGTAAGTTTTTAGTTCATAAAATAACAAAACCAACTTTTAAATTCAATTCAAAGTTTTCAGTTGTTTTAATCTGATATAAAACACCATGAAATAGTAGCGGCCATGTTGGCCATGTTATTACGCCGTACGGCTGTGTAAACAAAAAATTGTCAACTGTCAGTCAACCGATTGGCGTAATATAGGCTTTGTACTTTTATTATTTTCGTAACTAACGTATTTTTTTCATTATTTCACCTATTACAAAATATGCTTTTAATTATTTTTAAATTATATAAAATTATCATATTTATTAAGAGCGCATTTGATACAAAACGAACTGACGTCATTTACGCTGAGCAATATGGCGTCCAGTAAGAGGCGTTTTCGTCAAAATACGCGCGAAATTTGAAAGTTTAATATTTAGATGCATTTTTATGGCACTTATCGATTGAATAAAAATTTTGTGTTTTTTTTGGTGGCATATTAGCACTACAGAATTTCATTGAAACACTTTTCAAAAATGGGTGTAATACCCTATTCTTCTTCTGTAGCCATCTTGATGACAAAGGATATCTCCTTTATCAGTAAGTAACCAGGGTCGTCCGATATAGTTGAAGTTTATTTAGAAACCGATGGATTTGTTTGAATAAAATGAATAGAGAATAAATTTTGTTAGCTCAAACAAGCAAACATGTTATCCGGACGGAAAACATCCCCGCGTTTGCCTGCGGGGGAGGGGTAATTTCTGGTTGTTTGTAAAATAACTTCGAAAACATCGACTACGTCTTCTTCGTCCGAAGTAATTTTATCGAGTAGACGTTTGATTCTCGTGTTTAAAAGTCGCAGGAGACTGCAATGTTTTGCTAACAGGTTTAGTTAATATATTTTGTTAGTAATTATGTTTTGTTATTTTCAGGAGCAGGAGACCCGGTTTTACAGGCGATAGCAAAGCTTTTGAATACTATCCCGACCTACAGCAAGTCTATAATAATATGACCATTTATCAAGAGGCAGAGAAATACATTGCAGTTACTTTACTTTTACTAAAAAAAAAAAAACGTTGACACACCACCCACACTAGGAATGGAGAAATTCCTAGTGTGGGTCTACGTTTTTTTTTAATGAGGGTGCGTTTACAAACATATAAACTCACATACGTAAAACATTAGACCCGAAACGACTTCCTGTAAGTCATCACAAGTTTGTTGCGTGTGAGACACGTAGCGCAGCGGCTACTGCACTAACAGAATCGTCAAACCACTGCAGCATCTTCGACTTTGTGTGTGGACCTACCATTCTACTGGCCATACCCCTGGTGGTATGGTGGTTCTAAAAGTATATCAATGAGAAAAATTTGTTTGGGTCAGGCGCCCTCTTCCGACCCCCCTAAATGGGTCCAGTGGCGGCAGACTCGGGGACGTCTGCGGCCCCCCCATATATCACGCGCGCCCCTCTTAGACGTCCGGGGGGGAGTCTAATGCCTCACTCCACCCCCGACCCGAGAAGTGGCCCGCACAAGCGGGCCGGCACCAGTCAGTATCTCAAGCTCCCGCGACCCCCGACGTAGGTGTGAGATGGAACACCGGGATGGTTTTTAGTCAGTAGGAGTATGACAGACCCCTCGGCCCGCCCCAGGGCGGAGGACATCCATGAGGATTTACCACCCCAGCACGCGTAGCATGACCACGCTATGTCTACGAAAGAATAGACATACTGACAGCAAGAATAGACAAGTCAGTACAGTTTGTCTATACTTCGTGTCAGTATGTCTATTCTTCCGTAGACATTGCATGGTCATGCTACGCGTGCTGAACAAAAAAGAAAGTTAGGTTAGGCGGTGCCGCGATAGCAGCCGCCGAGCGCCAGATCCCCTCTATTGTTGGTGAATCATTTGGGATAGGTTAGGTGAGTAGTATAGTATTAGAGCCACCATACCACCAGGGGTATGGCCAGTGGTATGATGGGTCCGCAATGTTCGACTGTCATAAAGCTTTATGAACTCACCGCAGTAGTAAGTAGCAGCAGATCGATAGACACGTCGTTATTGAACCTGGTAACGATCGCATGTCTCTGATGCGGCGGCACACTGCCGTCCAGCCTCAAGTACGTGACGGCCGGCAGGTGACGCTTCAGCAAGTCTTGTTCCACTATGTCGAGCATCTTCTTGAGTTGGCAGAACACGAGGGCTCGGTGTTGAGACACGACCGCTTCCGGTTCCACGTCAGAGGCTGGCGTGCCGATACCGCAGTCGAGGAGAAGTTGTCTGGGTAAGGAAAGTTAAATTAGTATTGTTACATTATTTATTAGACGCTGTTGTCTATTACTACTAACTTAATGACAAACAACACCTACCACCTATGCATATATTTATGAGATCATTCATCATCATCTGCCTACCATTTTCCCAACTATGTTGGGGTCGGCTTCCAGTCTAAGCGGATGCAGCTAAATATTAGCGTTTTACATTGAGCGACTGCCTATCTGACCTCCACAACCCAGTAACTAGGTAATACGTTGCCCCCTGGTTACACTAGTTGTGAAATTGTCTGCCTTCTGACTACCTATAACGACTGTCAAAGATATACGAATGACAGCCGCTTTACATGCTTTCCGAAATACAGAGGCAATATAGTTATTGAGTAAATAACTTAAACGTCCTACTAAGAATTTGTCTCCGGATGTGGTGAATTGCCCTCCCAAAGGACTACGAGAACGAAGGAAGAGATAATGTCACCCGTGTGTGCGCACGCTCTTGTGCAATAAAAAATCTGCTTTAAACTTGTCTCCTTTCATTTCAAAAGAAACTATCTAGCGCGAAAGCTATTGTTTATTGTATTTGTAAAAAAAAAAAAGGTTATACAGTCGATATAACCGCTGACACGCGTCAGAGCGAGATAGCGAATCGCCACGTTATGCATTAACCTTTTGATCTCCACGTCAAAAGAGCAAAAACGTGCCCTCTGCGCCAAGCTACGAATTACGTATAGTACTCAGTCATGTAGTCGTGACCGTTGCGCGCTGGGTACTTTTTGATTTGTCATCTATACATGACAGTGGCGTTGAAATGATTAATTTAGCGTTCGAGAAACCGGGTTGGTACCTTGATTGAAATAGGGTATTACACCCATTTTTGAAAAGTGTCTCAATTAAATTCTGTAGTGCTAATATGCGACAAAAAAAAAACAAAATTTTTATTCAATCGATAAGTGCCATAAAAATGCATCTAAATTTTAAATTTTCGAATTTAGCGCGTAATTTGACGAAAACGCCTCTTACTGGACGTCATATTGCTCAGCGTAAATGACGTCAGTTCGTTTTGTATCAAATGAGCTCATATTAAATATGATAATTGTATATCATTTAAAAATAATTAAAAGCATATTTTGGAATAGGTGTAAAAATGAAAAAAATACGTTGGTTACGAAAATAATAAAAGTACAAAGCCTGTATTACGCCAATCGGTTGACTGACAGTTGTCAATTTTTTGTTTACACAGCCGTACGGAGTAATAACATAGCCGCTACTATTTCACGTTGTTTTATAACAGATTAAAAATACTGAACACTTTGAATTGAATTAAAAAATTGGTTTTGTTATTTAATGAACTAAAACTTACATTTCCCGACTGCTTTATGCCTAAACTGTCTCAATAACATATTTTTAGATTTTTTCTCGTATAGAGTAAAATACCCTATTGGACCAGTCAGCAGGATATTATTCAAGTTTATCAGAATACTCACTTGAGTGCCGGCAGCTTGGCAGAATGTTGTATGTCGTCGAGCGTGGAGTGCTGTTCGTGCAACTGTTTGGCAATAGCTCGCGCCTCTGGGTGCTCCGATGTAAGGACTAGCTTAGGGTGGTTGCACACGTTCTGCAGGTAGTGGAGAGCCTGGGGAGAAATTAAGAGTTTGGTGAATATGTGCACAGTATTATATGCTGAAGAAAGAGATGATAGTTGTCGTCTTATCGCGAAAGAGTGTGTAAATGAAAAGCGTGCCTTCGAGTCGCCACATCTCACCGAATATATAAATACTACAAATTGAAATTAAGTCCGTGATTTTGGTCCCATTTGCAGTATTGTATTACTACAGATTTTCCAAACACAGACTAACATATACGAATATTAAAGAATTCCAACAATATTCCATACATAGGGGTTGAATTGACAACTCCCTTGTTTAAAAAAATACTGTAAAAATAAAATTTAAGATTGATGTTGAATTTTTTGGGTTCGGTTACACAGGCCAAGTTTATAACTTGGACTTGCACAAGTACTCATTAACATGGTGTGGTATGATTAATGCAAGTATCAGAGCTTTTTATGAGCACAACGGGGAGCATTGATTTGTGCAATTCTAAACTTGCACAAACATAAGTCTGGAAGGTTGATGATGCATTTCGACACGACGACATTGGTATATCTACACTGTCTTTATTCAAACTTTCATTTTCATACTGACAATTTTTTAAATGGTCTCTGAGATACCTGACCGGTCAGTCATCCATTCATTTGCAAACACATCACAGTTGGTTCAATATCCTATCAGAATATTAATATCTAATATAATATCTTGTCAGAATGCTTGAAGTACTGCGAGAGGAATGCCTGATAGGCGTGCAACAGTATGGTTTTACCTTTTTTATTTCGTCCAAGCACATGTACATATATTTTAATTTATATGACAAAATTTACTGTAATTGGTGGTTTATCCATTGTAAATAGTAAGAATATGAATTTACCTGGAAAACGTGCGTATGATGCGATGTGATGCCGTGCGGCATGTGTTCCCTTGACAAGTCCTCATAAAGCCGTCGCTGTAGCGGACTCAGGTCGCAGTAGTAGTCCTGGGTTATCTTAGGAGGCAACTCCTTTAGTACATCTTCTTTAACACGACGCAGTAGGAACGGTAACACCTGGAGAAGGACAATAAGAGTAAGTATCTTAAATTATGTGGAAAGATAGCTTGTAGTATGGTTTTTGCCTTTGTGGCCATCTCCACAAAAGAGCTCAAGCTTCTAATAAGTTATATGTAATTATATAGGATGTATATTTACCTAAAGTTGATTTCTCGCTAGGAAAGTACGACTTCAAAAAATAATTGAAAGTAAACAATCCTGGGATTCTAAAATAAATAATCATCATCTAACCGTAGTAATACAAAACCTCGCAATTCCGATCGTAAAATTATATAAATATTCCTGTAATCAAGATTCATACTAAGTCAACACCTGAAGTTTAGGTAAGTTTGCATCTGATTATTAAATTCCTGCACCAGGCTGAATGATTGAAAGGTAAGGTGTTCTTGTCTTTAGTTCACTTGGACAAAATATGATTTATTCCAATAGAAATAAGGTGCAAGTCCTACCTGTCGATGTAACGCCTCGCAAGCCAGCGCCCCGGCCTGCAGCTGGTGCGGCGTGGCCTTGGCGTCCCTCGCCGCGAGGATGGGGCGCGAGTAGCGCGCCGTGAACTGACGCTCGGTGCCCAGCAGACCCGGCATCAGGAAGTCGAATAACGACCACAGTTCTAGTACATTGTTCTGGAATAGGACGCCGACATTAATACTCATATTTATATTTAGGGAAAACGAAAATCTTGGATATTTTAGGAACAGTCACAATATGTAAAACATTGCAACATTTCAATCAACTTTGGGTTTGTTTTCCATGTGCTCTTTATGATACAAAGTTTCCCATCGATTTGTTAAAACTTTATCGAGTAGATCGAGTATCGAGTAGGTAACTTTCGGCATAAAAGGTGGGGTTATTTTAACCCCAACTTTTCAAAATTCATTGATTTTTACTTTATAGGTAACCAAAGTAGCTGAAATTCATAGTAACTGGAGGTTAGTTATTGCCGGCCGATCCAATCTTTAGATCGGTACTTTACACTACTCTGGACACGACTGAAAATGTATACTAAAGTTATTATTTTTTTCAGTTTTCATAGTTGTTCACATAGTAAAAGTTGTTCGTATCCATGAGTACTTTCACTTCCTAAAAGATGCGCAGTGAATATAAAACCATTTTGTATCATTATTAAAAATGATATTCCATTAACATACCTGTATCGGCGTCCCCGACAAAATCAGTCTATGATTAGCAACGACCTGCTTAATCGCCTTGAAAACTTTCGTCTTTCCATTCTTGATGACATGTCCTTCGTCCAATATACAGTAGTTCCACTTAATACTGCTGAAGAACTCGATGTCTTTCCGCACGATATCGTACGACGCGACGATGAAGTTGTAGTGTTTCACGTGGTGACGTAATCGCTCGCGTTCATACGGAATTCCGACGTATTGAAGCGGTTTCAGGAATTTTGAGGGTATGAATTTGTTCACTTCGAATACCCAGTGGCCTGGAATAGGAAGAATAGAAGTCGTTACATGTTGTTGTCATGTTGTGTTGAGTAGAGAGAAGCTAGTAGCGGATAACGTAATTGGATAGTTGACACCATTAACCAATGGTTCCAAGACACAAGTTTTCTAATAAAATACTTTATAAAAACCCGATTAATTCTCAATTAACTGTAAAATCGATTTTAAGTTGTTTTGAAATCAATAAATAGTCATTTCAGCTGGCGAAAAAGTCACAGGGGATTATGTTTTGACATCTCGTAAAAAGTATGTCAATTGATAAGTACCGAATAATTTTTTTTTTAAGTATTCGCTGTACGGTGTCTGTACCGCCTTTTGCATCCGTACCAAGAATATCTATTATACAAAGATGACCATCACCCAACTATAGTTTCTAGATAAACAGGTACTATTTCAGAAGTTACTTTTCTTCCAAATGCCAGCAAAAAAGATATACAAAATACATATACAAGGCCCACTAACACGAACTCAATTGTATGACATAATTTGTAATTTAATCTCGTGTTATCAACTAACTCTGAGAAGACATTCTGAAGTATCGCATTATGACACAAAACAGATATTATTTTGAATTCACACATAATAATGTTAGAAATATTTGTTATTAGTGAAAATTAAAAATGGATTGTATTTACTCACCAGTAAGCGTGGGCGGGCAGACGACGAGGGACGGCAGCGCGGGCGCGTGCTGCCTCGTCCTCTCCCAGTGCGAGCCAGCCACCACCACGATGGACTGCAGCGTCTTGCCCAGCCCCATGTCGTCACATAGCACGCCGTGTAGCTTGTACTCGTATAGGAAGCGGAGCCAGTTCACTCCGGCCTGGAATTAAAAAAAGGAAAAGAATTAGTATGGGCAGTTTATTTTTGCTGTTGAGACCTTATGTAATACCATGTTACAAATTGTGAAAATAGTAAAAAAAAAAAAAAAAAACTAGTCCAAAGAGTTTGGTAATGGGAGGGACTACTCAGCATCGAAGCATTATTGTATGTGGATGAGGTCTCTACAGCCGTTGATTACCGAGGTTTTTGATTGACCAAGTTCTTTCGGGATTCATTAATGCTCTCATTGCTATTAATTAGCCAAAACACAGATTTTCAGCTACATCCGGTTAGACTGGAAGCCGACCCCAACATAGTTGAGAAAAGGCTAGACAGATGATGATGAGCCAGCCGGAAGCAATTTCGGTTCAAGGAAATATTTGATACCTAAAATCTATTGTAAGTTTAAGGTACTAAATATTTATTTACTAGCTTCTGCCCGCGACTTCGTCTGCGTGGATGTTGACAAAGTCGCGGATTAAAAAGTAGTCTATGTCCTTTTCCAGGATTCAAGCTATCTTCATGCCAAAATTTAATTAAAATCGGATCACCCGTTTCATAGTGAAAGCGTAACAGCCAGAGTTACTTTCGCATTTACAATATTAGTATGGATTTAAATTGTATGCAACAATAAAAGGTAACAAAGGTCTTAATGGCTTAGGCATTCTTTAATGGTCAACCAAAGGTGGCGAAGAGATATCATGGAAGGTGCACCAAATTAGACATAGTAGAAAAAAATGGACAATAGGGTATTTTACTCTAAACGAGAAAAAATCTATAAATATGTTATTGAGACAGTTTAGGCATAAAGCAGTCGGAAAATGTATGTTTTAGTTCATAAAATAACAAAACAATTTTTTAAATTCAATTCAAAGTTTTCAGTATTTTTAATCTGTTCTAAAACACCGTGAAATAGTAGCGGCCATGTTATTACGCCATAAGGCTGTGTAAACAAAAAATTGACAACTGTCAGTCAACCGATTGGCGTAATATAGGCTTTGTACTTTTATTATGTTCATAACCAACGTATTTTTTTCATTATTATACCTATTACAAAATATGCTCATAATTATTTTTAAATGATATACAATTATCATATTTAATATGAGCTCATTTGATACAAAACGAACTGACGTCATTTACGCTGAGCAATATGGCGTCCAGTAAGAGACGTTTTCGTCAAACTACGCGCGAAATTTGAAAATTTAAAATTCAGAAGTATTTTTATAGCACTTATCGATTGAATAAAAATTTTGTGTTTTTTTGGTGGCATATTAGCACTACAGAATTTCATTGAGACACTTTTCAAAAATGGGTGTAACAGCCTATTCTTTTGGATATTTCGAAGTAAGCACTCTACACCAACCTGTTGATAACTCCTAAGCTCAGCCGACACAGGCACGGGAATCTTATAGTCTTGAATAGTCTTGGGGTTGAACAGTTGGTCGAGGAAGTGCTTGTCGCTGCGGCGCCGCGCCTTCAGCTCGGGGGAGAGGTCGGGGGGCTCCGCCACGCCGCCGTCCAGCGGCATCAGCTGGATGAGCGACGCGAAGCAACGCGTCGACATCACGCGGACGGCTTCGCAGTGGTCGCTCATACGTCCTGTTATGAGATAAAGGTTTTGTTGTTCTAATATCGTTGTAAAATATTTAACGAAATTATGAATGGGAATTTAAATCATGACAATTTATTCTATTCTTTTCTTATTATTATTTCTTTCTTTTGTCTCTCTCTTTCTTCCAGAAAGGGACGATTTTAGGAAATTATGTTACTTTGCATTCCGAAATTCCAAAAATCTGAATTATTCAAAATTCCTTCCTACGTGCTAATAAGGTATTTTACTCTATATGAGAAAAAATATATAAATATGTTATTGAGAAAGTTTAGGCATCAAGCAGTCGGGAAATGTTAGTTTTAGTTCATAACAAACAAAATAAATTATTAAATTCAATTCAAAGTTTTCAGTTTTTTTAATCTGTCTTTTAACACCTTGAAATAGTAGCCGCCTTATTATTACGTCGTACGACTGTGTAAACAAAAAAGTGTCAACTGTCAGTCAAGCAATTGGTGCGTATAGGCTTTGTACTTTTATTATTTTCGTAACCAACGTATTTTTTTTATTAGTACACCTATTACAAAATATGCCTTTAATAACTTTTAAATTATATACAATTATCATATTTAATATGAGCGCCTTTGATACAAAACGAACTGATGTCAATTCCGCTAAGCAATATGGCATCCAGTAAGAGGCGTTTTCGTCAAACTACGCGAGAAATTTAAAAATTTAAAATTTAGATGCCTTTTTATGGCACTTATATATTGAATAAAAATTTTGTGTTTTTTTGGTGGCATATTAGCACTACAGAATTTCATTGAGACACTTTTCAAAAATGGGTGTAACACCCTATTGGGAATTTATATAATAACAATTTATTATACATGCTGTTGAATGTCGGTTCTAATATTTCAAAGTAGGGGGTTAAGTTTTTTTGTCAGCACATTCTAACATAAAACGGGTAGATATGTCAAAAACGTTTGTTTTTTATGGCACTTATCGATTGAATAATTTTGTGTTTTTTTTTTGGTGGCACTACAGAATAGGGTATTTTACTCTATACGAGATAAAATCTATAAATATGTTATTGAGACAGTTTAGGCATAAAGCAGTCGGAAAATGCAAGTTTTAGTTCATAAAATAACAAAACAAATTTTTAAATTCAATTCAAAGTTTTCAGTATTTTTAATCTGTTATAAAACACCGTGAAATAGTAGCGGCCATGTTATTACGACATACGGCTGTGTAAACAAAAAATTGTCAACCATCAGTCAACCGATTGGCGTAATATAGGCTTTGTACTTTTATTATTTCTGTAACCAACGTAATTTTTGTATTATTACACCTATTACAAAATATGCTTTTAATTATTTTTAAGTGATATACAATTATCACATTTAATATAAGCTCATTTGATACAAAACGAACTGACGTCATTTACGCTGAGCAATATGGCGTCCAGTAAGAGGCGTTTTCGTAAAACTACGCGCGAAATTTGAAAATTGAATATTTAGATGCATTTTTATGGCACTTATCGATTGAATAAAATTTTTGTGTTTTTTTTGGTGGCATATTAGCACTACAGAATTTCATTGAGACACTTTTCAAAAATGGGTGTAATACCCTATTTAATTGAAACACTTTTCAAAAATGGGTGTAATACCCTATTGCAAAATGAAATACTAACCTAATAAAGGTACGACTAGAAGAACAATATAAGGTACAATCTGTAGCTGCAGCGCGTCTACAACACGCGCCAGCGCCTCCGCCGCGCCGCAGCGCACGCAGTCACTGCGCACGTCGCTCAGCGCGGGGATCAGCTGGAACAAGTGCACACTATAACATATCTGTGGTTGTGTCGCCGCGGGAGTGAAGCTTGAGCGCGGTGTAGCTGCTGCGCACTAGGGCGGCACAGTAGGGTATTTTACTCTATACGAGAAAAAATCTATATATATGTTATTGAGAGAGTCTTAAAACTAAATGTGAACAAAAATATAGATCTGAAGGTAGAATTGTTAAATTTGGTGTACCGCAAGGTGGTGTGATGGGGCCCCCGCTATTTTTGCTGTATTTAAATGATCTGCCTTGGCAGATACCAAATCCAATGGTTTTATTTGCCGATGACAGCACAGCACTGATAAAATGTAGAAATATTGACAACTATGAGCAGGATATTAACTTCACCCTTAGAAATATTATTGATTGGCTTGACAAAAACAACCTGGTAATAAACTTACCAAAGACTAATGTTATGCATTTTCACCAACGTTCAATTCCACCGAACGTCAATGTACAGTACAATGGACAAGTGATTAATCAAACAAAGGTCGTGAAATTTTTAGGGATTCATATCGATGATCATTTAAGGGTGGGTGGTACCCGATGCGGGTATCGTTTGACTTTTGCCCGACGGAAACGAAAATTTCACTGCAATATACATGGAAACCGCAAGCAGAAGAGGTGTGCAAAAAGTTAAGCACTGCAGCATATGTTCTTTTTAACCTGACAAAAAAAGTTGACATAAAGACTGCTTTAGTAGCATACCATGGTTTAGTCGCATCGGTCTTGAGGTTTGGAATAATTTTCTGGGGTAATTGTAGCCTAAGAGATACCATATTTAAAGCCCAGAAGCGTTGTGTTAGAGCTATGTGTAGACTTAAACCTAGAGATAGCTGTGAACCTCTGTTTATTTAAGTCGTTGAAAATTCTTACTTTTCCGTCGCTGTATATTTTAGAAATGGCAATTTTTGTAAAAAGAAATATAACATTGTTTGCTAAGGTCTCTGACGCAAAGAAAGGTCCCGTGAGAAGTCAATACAAAAATGTATTAATTATCGGTGGTTATAAAACAGCACTACTGAGGAAGAGTGTTTTTTGCATGGCTCCCATAATATTTAATAAACTACCTGACAGCATAAAAGAAAACACTCTTCAACAATTTAAAATTAAACTTAAGGATTTTTTGATACAGAAATGTTAGTATTCTGTAAGTGACTTTTTGAATGACCCTATGTGTGACATTTCAACAGCGTTGTAGTATTGACATTAGGTATGTAATATCTACTCTAGACGTGTTTAAATAATTTATTTGTACCTGACGTAATCATTAGATATCTTTATTGTTTCATAATTTTGCCCAGATTTTTCATTTATACTTTATTGATACAGAAATGTTATTATTCGTTGTGCGACTCGTTTTTTTGACATTCCAGCAATTTAATACACATTATTGACATTATTTGATTTACTTTTGAGCTTCTTCAAGACTTGTTAAAATAATTTAGTAATGTAATTTTATTTTCTTTATTATTTCATAATTTTACTTAAAATGTTATTTATTAAACTGACATTATTTATTAAATTTTGCATGCCAAAACTCAGGCAGAATGTACCTGGCTCTCTATATTTTAATAACAGCTTGATGTTCAATACCTACATTCTATGCAAATAAATGATTTGATTTGATTTGAGACAGTTTAGGCATAAAGCAGTCGGAAAATGTAAGTTTTAGATCATAAAATAACAAAACAATTTTTTAAATTAAATTCAAAGTTTTTAGTATTTTTAATCTGTTATAAAACATCGTGAAATAGCAGCGGCCATTTTATTACGCCGTACGGCTGTGTAAACAAAAAATTGTCAACTGTCAGTCAACCGATTGGCGTAATGTAGGCTTTGTATTTTTATTATTTTCGTAACCAACGTAATTTTTTCATTAGTTGTAATAATGAAAAAAATACGTTGGTTACTACAAAATATGCTTTTAATTATTTTTAAATGATATACAATTATCATATTTAATATGAGCTCATTTGATACGAAACCAACTGACGTCATTTACGCTGAGCAATATGGCGTCCAGTAAGAGGCGTTTTCGTCAAATTACGCGCGAAATTTGAAAATTAAAAATTTGGATGCATTTTTATGGCACTTACCGATTAAATAAAAATTGTGTTTTTTTTTTGGTGGCATATTAGCACTACAGAATTTCATTGAGACACTTTTCAAAAATGGGTGTAATACCCTGTTGTAGAGAGCTCTGCTGTACCTCGTGTATGACGGTGTGCATGACGTGCGGGTAGCGCGCGCGGCACATTGCGGCCAGCGCTCGCGACGCCATGTGTCGCAGCGCGGTGTAGTTGCTGCGCACTAGGGCGGCACAGGCGCGGGCTCGCGGCGCTAGGCGAGGTCGTAGGGCTCCGCTCAGGGCGCCGCACACTGCCTCGAACACCTGCAGCCGGGTGATCAACTCCTCTGCCACGCTGCACTCTTGTTGCTCCAGCTCTGTGGGATTCAAATGACGTATTCATATTTACAAAAGAATAAAATGAGGAGAACACCTGAGAATCCAACCGAGGAACCATTGATCAACTAACGAGGAAATAAAGTGTGGGTCGGAGTCATTCTGACCCACAACTCAGAACAATTATAATAGTGATCCTCAGTCCTGACAGTCAGGATGACGGGTGAATACCTGTCATAATATGGTTACCTTAATATATTTACTAAAGGAATGTACCTTCAACGTAAAAATATAATTTAAAAATATAATATGATTAATTAACAAAAAAATCAAGAAAGCAAAGAATCATGGCGAGATCCATACATTCATTTGTATGAAAAAAATAAATAATTTATAGGGTTTAAAATATTTTCGAATGTGAAGAATACATTACTAGGAGCAGATTGATATACTTCCCATATTTTTAAACCCCCGCATAATTAAAATATTACGAAATGAAAATAACACTTTTTAGTTTCTTTTCGATGCCCATTTAATGTCTATAAAAAAAGAAAGTTATCTACAAGCGATGTTAATGGATCTATCAAATGATGTGACAAGTGCCACACACTTGTCACATCACTTGTCTGCCATCGCTTGTAGATAACTTTCTTTTTTTATAGACATTAAATGGGCAAAAAAAAAAACATTCTTTGTGGTATTATTTCCCTTAAAACGATGCAATTTCAGTGTAAGAACTGCGAAACGGCGGTTGTGAGTGTCACTGTTACTGTCAGTCGCCGATTCGTTCTGAAATAATGAGTTTTTCGTTAAACAATTTAATTTTTTTTTTGCGGGGTTTTAAAAATATTGTAAATGCCTGAAGATATTTTTTAGGTACCCAAGAATAAAAGAATTATAATTTCGACTTCTCTAAAAATCTTTATTTTTTTGTACAAATCCTGCCATGATTCTTTGTATTATGCTTACCGGTATCAGTTAGAACCCTTTCGAGCGGCTCCGTAATAAACTCCCATAACTTGGGTAATTTCTCTGGCAGCTCGTCACCGAAGTACACCGCTAAGCTCGTTAGCGCTAACGTAGCGCCGCGTCTTTGTATCCTCAGTAATTTTCGAGCCTTGTGGAAATAAAACAAACCATTTAGGGCAGAAAGATAAACTTATTATTGTGATCCTAGCTTTTTCCAACGATATTAGGGTCGGCTAGATGGGTCGAGTTATATTATTGCACACTCATAAGACATAGACAGACTTGCAGAGGTGCCAGACTCGCTGACAACCATTGTGATAGCTCAGAGAAAGTGGAAGTGGACGAGCCATTTAAGCCGTAGACCCGATGCCAGGATAAAGACAGTTCTGGAGTGGAACTGTGGAAGCCTAGACCTGGTCGTAGAAGTGTGGGCAGAGATCCAATGAGGTGAACCGACGACCATTCTTCAATAATTCCAAAATACAATTTTTCGAAAAAACAAAAACACACTACCTTGAAATCCCGATTAATTTTCAATTAACTGTAAAAACCGTTTGCCGAACCGATAGATTTTTTTATTATTTGAGAAATTTTTAGTTGCTTAGAAATTAATAAATAGTTAGTCAATTGAGTTGGCAAACAAGTGACGTCACATGTTACTATTGCCATACACATTCTATGAGGACTCGCGTTTTGACAGCTTAATAAGAAGTATTGGGTAAACTACACGAATAATATTCTAAAACTTATTTAAAAAAGGACTTGATTTTAGCCTTGAAAATCCCAATTTCATTTTGAGTTTACTGTTAAAGTAAATTTTTAGTTACTTTGAAATAAGTAAAGTAAGTAAGTCAATTGAGTTGACATTATGACTAACTACAAGTGACGTCATAAGTATAAAGGAGTTGTTTCAAAATGTATGGAGCCTGGGCCCAGTCCTTGTACACCATACTTAAAAATAGGAAAACACATTTTAAATAGTTCTCAACTGTCCAATTACTTCAAAATGGCTTTGTGAGCAGGTAAAACACAAGAAATTGCACTTGCAATTGCAACACTCAACAATAAAACAGTCATGGCGGTTAGCTGTCATTGTGATTGATTAACGACGTTTGACATTTATAATTCTGATTTTCTGCGTCGATTAGTGGATAGCCAGGTAAACGGATTGGAAACAAACGGTGTTAAATTAAAAAAAAAAACGAAAGGGAGGTTGTTAAAAATAACTCCAGAAACTAGAAACAAAACAAGACGAAAGCACAGAACATATAGACGAAAGTGACACTGTTGTGACACTGACATCTGGCAGTTCTCTTTCTGTGATCAATGGTCGATCTATGGTTTATAGAGAAGCTAAATCTGAGTGACGACATGTTGAAAATGCATAAAAATAATAGTTTAATATCAATTTACTACCACAACTGTATTCATTTAAATGAATTATATATATTTTTCCCGGATTCTACGGATTTTTCTCTTTTTTTTTGAAGTGGTGTACATAGACTGGGCCCAATATGAAACATGTCCTTTACATACAAAATGTATGTACCTACGCAAAATACGCGCTGAGACGTAGAGTTGCGGACACCAGCCCGATAAACCATACAAAATGTATGGCGGCATCGCGTTTAAAAGTATGTCAATTGATTAGTGATGTCAAGTACCCATATCTAACCTCATCCTCGTGTGGCAGTAGCTGGTCGAGCGCCACTTGTGCGGCGGCTGGCGGTCGTCCGCGACGCGGCGCCGTCCTGTCTGCGCAGCGCTGCTGTTCCCATAGCGTCAAGATACCTTTGTGCTTGTCCACTGTCACAAAAAAGAGTCTAATGAACTAAATGATTTATTTAGATTCTGATAACTTCATTTGTTCAAACATGTGTGTACATCTATACTAATATTATAAAGCTGTAGAGTTTGTTTGTTTGGTTGAACGCGCTAATCTCAGGATCTACAGGTTCGAATTGAAAAATTATTTTTGTGTTGGATAGTCCATTTATCGAGGAAGGCTATAGGCCCATGCGAAGCCGGGTCGGGTCGCTAGTACAATTTTAAAGAAATAAGTATTGCTGTTACATTTTACGAATGTCTGTTAATAATTTCAATCTATATCTTACTAGCTTAGGAATGAGACGACGTCGTTTTTTTAATTTTTCATGGAAGTCTAATATTTTTTTTAGAAAATAAGTGCCAGTGAAAGTCCCGTCAAAAGCGGACTAGCCGTTTCGGAGTTTAGCCATAGGAACTGTCCTCCGTAGTTGCCCCTTCAAAAATGTAGTTTCGCATGGACAAGAATAGGCAAGAAACACAATATTTACTATTTAAAATATAGTTTTGCAACATCATAATTAATGATTACAACAATCCGTTAGCGGTACGGATCAGCTCAACGCTACGATATGATCAGTGTTATCAAATCTTTACGAACTGATAATTTCAGAATACAAATATATACTAGTAGTACTAGTAGTACTAGTAGTACTAGTAGTACTAGTATACTATAGTACTTACACTCAGGCGCATGTGGTATCTGTTCTCCTTTGCCCTCAGGACCGCTGTCTCCGCTACCAGAGTCACCGTTCGCTTCCTCTGTACTTTCTAGAGAAATACGCGGCGTGTACTCTGGGTCGCACCTGGAACAGACACATTGAATTTAAAATTTTATCTATTCACCAACTTTTGAAACCTCCGCAACATTGGTTTTAGATTCAAATTTCTTTGTCACTAAACTTTATGTAATACCATCCTATTCTAGTCCCACGGCTGGACAAAGGCCTCGAGTCATACACAGACAACACGAGCATTGATCACCACAATAGGGTATTTTACTCTATACGAGAAAATATGTTATTGAGACAGTTTAAGCATGAAGCAGTCGGAAAATGTAAGTTTTAGTTCATAAAATAACAAAACAAATTTTTAAATTCAATTCAAAGTTTTCAGTATTTTTAATCTGTTATAAAACACCGTGAAATAGTAGCGACCATGTTATTACGCCGTACGGCTGTGTAAACAAAAAATTGACAACTGTCCGTCTACCGATTGGCTTTGTACTTTTTATTATTTTCGTAACCAACGAAATTTTTTCATTATTACACCTATTACAAAATATGTTTTTAATTATTTTTAAATTATATACAATTATCATATTTAATATGAGCTCATTTGATACAAAACGAACTGACGTCATTTACGCTGAGCAATATGGCGTCCAGTAAGAGGCGTTTTCGTCAAACTACGCGCGAAATTTGAAAATTTAAAATTTTGATGCATTTTAATGGCACATAGCGATTGAATAAAAATGTTGTGTATTTTTTTGTTGGCATATTAGGACTACAAAATTTGATTGAGACACTTTTTAAAAATGGGTGTAATACCCTATTGCTCATGGCGGATTGTCGAGTGCAGACTACTTTTACACACATTACTGTACACCCTATGGGTATCTTACAGCGATCTATATGTATATTATCAACCGACTTCAAAAAAAGAAGGAGGTTCTCAGTTCGACCCGTATGTTTGTATGTATGTATGTTTGTATGTATGTATGTTTGTATGTATGTATGTTTGTCCGCAATTATCACCCGTTTGGCTGAACCGATTTTGATGCGGTTTTCAGAAAAATGTTTGTTACATTATGGAGAAGGTTCTAGTATACAACAATTAGAAATTTATTCTGCGCTTTTTGAAAATATCAACAAAAACCAAAAAAATATTCATAGAAGACGTTTTCGTTTCTTCCATCGTTGGAGGACTTTCAATCTCTGTTTTAACTGTTTTGCCGTTTCTTAATGGATTTTGGCGATAAGGAGGTACTAAAAAGCTTTGAGAGCTTTTTTATGATAAGAGCTCCTTCTCCACCTGTGACAAACAATAAATGAATTTGAATTTCATTTGAAGTCTAGGTGTCCTTACGATGTTTTCCTTGACCAATATAAGTGATGTCCAAGATAAATTTTAAAATGTACATAATTATTATGAATTCAAAACGTCACATTGTTACTTGCCCGGTAAAGAGCTTGATTTACGACCTTTTTAATACAGATAGTTACTCAAAAAGTCACACAACTCACCTCAAGAACGCCTTCAGGTTGTTTAAAACCTTATTGTTCGGACATGGCTCTCTACTGACTAGCTGCGACAGTAACGCGGCGAGGGTATCAGCAGAGTTCTGCTGCAGCTCCTCAGAAGGTTCCTTCTTGATGCTCTCCATCAGAGGGCGCACAACTGGGTTTAGTTTCTCTGGCAATATGTGTAGGTTTGCGCAAGCGCCGGCTAATGCTGCTTGGACACTGGAAGATAAAATGTATTTATTATCTAATATATTATAAAATTCTCCTGTCACAGTGTTTGTGATGAAACTCCTCCGAAACGGCTTGACCGATTCTTATGAAATTTTGTGTGTATATTCAGTAGGTCTGAGAATCGGATGTAGGGTATTTTTTTTTAGGGTAGTGTAGGTAGGTAGGGTAGGTAGGTACGTAGGTGGGTAGGTAGATAGGTAGGCTAGGATATGGTAGGGTAGGTACAGTCAACAGCAAAAGTAGATGATCAAAATCAGAAATTCAATACTAATGAACGGAGTTCGCGTCAGAACTGTGTGGCGTCGAAGTAATTCAAAAGTATGCATACTCTTGAATCACTTTGACGCCACACAGTTCTGACGTTGAATTACTTCGACGCCACACAGTTCTGACGCGTTCATTAGTATTGAATTTCTGATTTCGATCATCTACTTTTGCTGTTGACTGTAGGTAGGTAGTTTGCCAGGATAGATAGATAGGGACAGGACAACGTCTGTCGGGTCAGCTAGTTATTTAGATAAAAAATCAATCCTATGTGTTAAGTTAGATCCTATAATTCAAATGTGTTAACCTATATCAACATGTGCGTTAAAGCGTGACAGAAACGTTTAACCTCACAAACAAAATAATGGTAAGTAGCAGGTAGGATAACAAACTTACGAAACATTAAGCGATCCCTGTTCGATAGTGCACAGATTCACGGCAGTCTGTAAGTTCCGCCGCCTCTCCTCCAAGGTTTGTGCGACGCGCTTTAATTTCATAGCGGCCACCATCTGTTGCGACACGTTTGTTAAATATACCACCTGAAAATGTTATAACATCATATTTATATTGTATGAATGTCGTGATGGTTCAGTGGCAGGCTTACCGGGCAATGTGACTTTTTCAATTTATATAAATACTTTCTTCTGGATATCACTGACATTGATGAAGGAAGACATAGTGAGACACACATGACAATTTTGCAGGCATTGTTAAAAGTATAATCTAAGTGCGACGGCCAGAACGTTTAAATTGATAAATACTAAAGAAGGGACGCTATTAATTCAAATGACTTTTATAAAAATATTGCGTTACTGCGTAAAAATATTGTGTTACCTGTTCTAGTCTCAATATATTGCTCAACTCTTCACCGTCAACAGGCAATTTGTAATGTTTCATCATTGCGTGTAAATCGCGAGCCTCTTGTAGTATTCTGAAAACGTAAAAAAACAGTCAAAACAGAAACAAAATACTATGGTCTAAGATGCCAGAGTGCAAGATAATTAGATATGAGATCAAAGTAATTTTGAGCATCGCCGAAATTTTGAGAATAGAGGAATATACAGGGAAATTGAAAAAATACCCAAAACTTCTAAATTCTGACTTTGTATCAGGAAATTGAACACCATTTGTTCTACGACTTTCTATTTTTTTTTTTTTAAATTAAACTATAAACGCGCTCTAAATTTTGTTTGCTTGCACTTGATAACCGACAAAGTTGACCAAATCAGCTGTGCCTGTACATTAGCCTACCTTCTACCTACATCATATTCGCTATCAGGTGCGCGGGCGCGTAGAATACGTAAATTTCACAGACTTCAATTAAACGAAAACACAACAGAAGGTATCTTAATCACTTACGATCAAGTTTGATGGCTGGCTTTAATATTGCCAGCAACTATATAATAACAATATAATACCACTGCAGGGCAAAGCCCTCTTCTCATACAAAGAAAACACGATCATTGATCACCACAAAAGTACTAAACCTTGTTTATTACATTTTTTTTTGAATATTTTTTTTAATAATAGTGATACAAGAACTGTTTCAGGGTATATGAAAAAACACAATACGTGTTACTGTCTTTTATTTTTATTTTAGTACATATTAAATATTTTAGATGTCCAGTTGCTTTTACGCTGACTGTACTACAATCAAACCAAACTAAATGGGCCACCCACACTAAATTGTTGAATGGTTTGAACAATAACACGGTTATCTGCACTCACCTATTACAGTTCAACGCGACCTCGTCGTAATAGAGAGCTTGGTTGAGCGCTGTATGCAACGTGTTTGTGAGTAGCGGTGGAGCGAGTTTCGATATAGGGCTCTGATCTTCGCTACTTGCTTTATCACCTTGAACCTCCTGCAAAAACCAATAAAAAAATAGATGATGTTTTTTCTTAAATTGTCGTTAGAAAATGATCGTCTCGTATGTCTCCCATATGTGAAGATTCACGAATTAATTTGAGCCTCCGCAAATCGCAAAAAAGAAGTAAATTTTAAAATGTAAGTCATTATAGTTTTTTTGACGTGATAACGTCGTATAAATCGAACACACCGGCTGCACGCACGAAAAAGTGTACGTTCCGCCTGAGCCTGAGCGTGCAAGCGAGAGCGCGGAACAGGCGATAGAGAGGCACGGTCGGCCCAAACGTCTACAATAAGCTCCGCCCACCTCGACGGAAGCCATTATTTGCTTACGTTATATATGTTAGCCCTTATGTTTTTTATGACGTTAAAACTATAAAGATATGTTCAATCTCCTTGAATCTAGTTTACAACCCTCTGTAGCTTCTTCATGTTTCATAATAAATTCGTACCGTAACATGTCCATTGGCGTCGTGTATTCTGGGCGGGAATTTGTCGTGTGTGACGGTCAGTCGCGCCCAAGAGGAGACCACCAGACTCGCCACCAGTCGCTGTAGCGCGCTGCCTGAACGCAGGTATACTACCATTACCTGGAAATGCATAAGAAAAATAATTAATTATATTTGTTGGAAGTCAAGTCGTCGTATTTTCGCGATATTGTCTTATTTCCATCAAATATAATTTCGAGAGCTATTTTATTAATGTTTTAAATTATCAAATATGTGAATTTTGATTAACATACAATGCAAAACAGAGCTCCAGTTTGAAAAACCGTAACAAAATTTGAATTTCGCGGCTTACGTCGACGGATAAACAGTAACCATTAAATTAAAAAATGGAACACAATTGGTATGAAATTATCTGAGGTAGGTGGTGGAAATGACCGCAAATACTTGTGTAATGAATTTACGAGGAATTTCTAAAAAGATAAAGTGCTAATTAGATCCTACCTTAACATAACAGTCTATAGGGCTCTCATCTTCGGCTTTGTAATCTATACCAGGTGCAGGTTGGACCAGGTAGCATGACAGGTAACCTGCAAATATATAATAATAATAATTCATTTATTTCAGGCTGCATAGGCCCATAGATAAATACCATAACCTAAAGATACATACTTTATAATTTCTAACTTGTGTTAATAGGAGGACTTAAGACTATGTAAGTACGACTAAGTATGTGTAAGGACGACTTAAGTATATGTTATATAACGTACAAAAATTTAAAACAAGTATATAAGTGGTAAGTGGAAACATAGACAAAACAAATAAGGGAAACAGAAAGAGAGGAGATTCCTGTGAGAAGATGTGGTCTGTCCGTAAAGCACTAGGTCCAATGAGAGTTGGTTGATATCTATATTATTTATTATAAGTTAAAAATAATAGTGAAAAGCTTATAAACTAAGTCTCACAAAACCGCGACATGACGACGACGACGACGACGACTGTGGGGTTTGATGAGTCTTTTATTCGATTTCATGGGTCTAGTACAAAATGTGTGTAGATAGAGATACCACCAATTAGTTGACATACTTTTTATGAGCTGCCAAACACGATTGTCGTTTCCCCTCATGATTTTGTATGGTCAAGGGTACTATGAACTTTCTATTAACTTCAATCAAAGAAACTTACAATCAAATTTTACAGTTAATGGAAAATTGATTAAGTATGTGTTTGTTAGAGAAGTAATATTTTGGTATAATTAGTTGATAACCTACAGCCGCAGCCGTACCTAGTATGTGCGCGGCTCGGCAGCGCGCGCGCATGACGTTGCGGTCGCGCGTGGCGCAGCTCTGCGACTCCGAGCCGCCGATGAACCACTTCTGACTGGGGCGCAGCTCGGCCGGCATGGAACACTCTGACGACTGGGAGTTAGTACGTGTGCGACGCTCCTGGGGAGAAAACTTATTTCATTACTTTAAATTATAGGAGAGGGAACAAAAAAATCATGACTTTAATGGAATTAAGTGTTTACTAATATTACCGCCACTATTTTCCATTTTATACAATGTGGAACAGGACAATTGACAATCCTTTAAACCACGTAAGGAGTATCATGCTCTTTACCTATATACAAAAAGTCAATCAAATGTAATGAATACTTTGCCACAGAAAATTATTTTTCTTTTTCTTATTTTTGACATGATGTAGATCTGAGTTCGTATTAATAAGTAAATATTGTAAGATCAAGAACCCGTGCAAAACAACAATGCGCGCGCGGCTCCCCTTTTGATAAAAAAAAAAATAAGCCACATATGCATACCTATGCATAACGATAGTTATCAGGCAATATTGTTGAAAAGACTGCATTTTAGTAATGTTTTTTAAAATGGCAAATTGTTTACATTACTTTGTATTTATCGCCAAAAAAGGGAACTATTACATGCTAACATTGAGATAATGATAGTGTTATAGGTACCGATATGTGTCTAATGTTATAATGAATAGAGTATAGTTAAAAAACAAAAGTTTTGCTTGCATAAAGTTATTTGAAAACGTTAAAACATCCAAGCTGAGGGAAATATTAGATGATGATCAACCACGAAAGCACCAAAGTCTTTCGAGGTCTCAAAATAAGGCTATTGCTAAGTAAATCTACCTTCGGAGGTGGATGTAACAATAAGCCAGGCTCCACCGGCAACCGAGCGGGCTGCATGGCGAGACAAAGCCACGTGGCCAACATCGGACACGCTGCTATGAGGATCACTCCTAACGACGCGTACTTTAAGAAGTTCTCCCACACCTGGAAACATGGAAAATTTTAAATAAATCTCTTGCATAACGCTATAGGGTTAAAGACTTTACTTAGTGATCTGCCAATACTACACATAGAAAATACGAAAATTTAAAAGTACATTTTTAAAATTTCATTGCACGCAAAATTATAATATAGTCCTATTAAAAAACGAGATTTAATTTCAGGTCAACAAGCTGAAGCCTTTAAGCTCGTTCTTGTATTATGAACTTAAGTGAACATCCCAACTATGTTCGGCCATTAACTATATTTTGCATAAAGTTGAAAATAAAATAACTGGCCAAAAGGTTTAAGCTGTTAAAGTTATAACCAAGTAATGGCTAGATGTTCTATAAAAAAATAAAATAAATTAAATATTCCTTGTTTTTACACACCTGCACAGCAATCTCCTGTATCTCATACACGTGTTCAAACAGGACCCTCTGATAGATATGCCTCATTGCCTCCTGCAGAAGCTCAGGCGTCCAGTTTAAGCACTGATCATGATTTCCGTTGGTTATGTCATTCTCTTTGCTAACGTCATCTCCTTTACTAACGTCATTTCCGTTGGTGACTGCATCCCCCTTGATAGCGTCACTTTTTTCTTTTGCGACGTTACTTTTTTCCTCGGCGACGTCACTGTTGCCCTTGATAACGTTACTATTCTCCTTGTCGACGTCACTGTTCTTCATGATAACCTCAGTATTTCCGTTGGTACCATTCTTTTGATGGGACGTGACTAGTGGTCGGGTCAGGGTTCGTAGAGTTTGTAGTGTTGCTTTGCGGACAGAGCTGGTTGAGTGGTCGAGGTATGGCCAGAGACGTGGGAGGACATCTCCTAGGTCGATTGGGCTGTGGAGAAATGTTGGTATTAGTGACTGTAGTAGTTTTTTTTTTCTTATACAAGAGTACATAACCATTCAAAATATCTTATATATATAAAAATCTTCTTTGCGTGTGTACGAAAGTGAACTCCTCCTAAACGGCTGGCCCGTTTTTGATGATTTTTTTTGTGTGTGTTCCAGTGGATTCGAGAATGGTTTAGATTTACAATTGGGCCCGGTAGTTTTGTTTGTTGTCTTGATTTTGACTTTTTATTTTAAAGGCAGGACAACGTCTGTCAGGCCCGCTAGTATGCTATTACAAAAAACAGCAGTTGGTTGTACCCAAAAGTTGTAGCATCTGTAGCGGAACTAGGAGAAGCCTGTATTTCGGCTTACAGCAAAATACAGTACTATAAGCATAACGGGCTGATGTCCGTTACTTCAAGACAGCGCGTATTTTACGTACGGATTAGTGATAAGATGGAAGGAGAAAAGAACGACAAAAATATGAATAAGAAAAGTGAAAGTTTCGCCGCAAGTGAGCGCTGTTTTTAACTTATCAAACTCATCTTAGATGAAAATTGACCAATTGGTGACAAGTGAGAGAGGAATCTCCTTACTATACGCGCCGTGTCTAGGAGTACCTACTGCTTTCTGTATCAAGCCCTTGATCCAGATGACCAAGAGAGCTTCTTCAAATGTTGGTCGAGACCCTTAAATTGACAATTAAGCCATTGGCTGTTACAACCGATGTCGCCAAAATGATCGCCGAGTCCACATCCCACATGTCGACAACCTCGCGGGCCAAGTCAAGATGCTTCATCTGCTTATCTCTCTCGGCCTTCACCATATTATTATTAATATCTGGGCGACGACGTAAAGATACAGTCTGTCCACAAAAACCAACAAAACATGCGTTTATATCCAAATTTTACCTGTTCCTTGGCCCCCTCCTTTATAATAGACTAAACGCGAAAGCAAACATCTATTCCTTAAACTACAAAAATTGTAAGCTAATTCTCAAGAATGCTCTCCAAAGTATGTCCTATGAAGATACAGAGAATTTACTAATTGTAATGAAGTAAATATTACTAACATTTAGTTTATATTATATTTAATATAGAAATATTAGTTTCTTAGTTAAGCTACTCAGCGCTATTTGTGTATTGTATATTTTTGTTTTTGTTTGATTTTGTGATTATTTATTAATTTTACAAAATTACTTTAGCTCTTCTCGCCTGAAACACAGGATTACCTAATTCAGGCCAAGAATTGCTCGTTTAATAATAATAATAATAATAATAATAATATGTGGGGACATTTTCACACACGGCCATCTGACCCCAAACTTGGGAGGCCCTGTACTATGGGTGTCAGACAGCTGATATACATACACAAATACATATTTTTTTAAAGGTATTAGACTATTATCTATAGCATATAACTGTTTTTTGTCCCCAATAAATAAAATAAAAAGTAAAATGACTCACTGCAACAAGCTAGCCGGCTCCGGCAGCGCCATGAGCGCGGCCAGTAGCGCCATGTAGGAGTTGGCGGGCGCGGCCAGCTCGTCCTGCTCGGCCAGCAGGCGCCACAGCCGCGCCACCACGCCGCGCACGGCCTGGCCGCGCCGGGCCGCCAGAGCCGCCGCGGCCGGGGCCAGCGCGCCCGCCGCCACGGCTGACACGTCCTCGGCAGAGTCGGCCAGACCTTGGATTAGGTGCTCTAGGGCGCCGCTTTCGCACGCCACTTCCTGTTTGAGTTTGAGAGAGTTTGAGTTTAATAATAAGGTGGCATTGAAGGAAAAGGTGAATTTTGATAGTATTTATTAGATCTTATGTAATTTGCACGCGATGCCCTGATGAGCATGTGAGAGATCATTCTTCAAAAGAGAGAGACATTTTTAATGCGACAGTAGATAGTAATATGTACGTCACAGGAAAATGGTACAGACGCCAGCACATCAAGCCATACCAAACTGTCAAATTTTCCTAACAGAATATGAACCTTATTCCTTTGATTTAAAGTCGAAAATCTAACAAAGAAATTTGACAGATTGTTGTAGCTTGATGTGCTGGCCTATGTACAATTAGGAATTTGGATAAATCACGGAAAAAGTTACAATAATAACTCGTTGGGTCATTTTCCTGAAGAAAGTTAGTGATTTGATCAAATTCCATCTGGTTTAGTAGGTTATTTCACTATTTCACTAAACCAGTTTAGGGACTTGATCAAATTCCGAATTGTACCATTTCCCTGCGACAATCCATACTATACAGAGGAAGAAAATTCTTTTTTTGTTTGTAAGAGGTCATTTCTAAAAGTATACGCCTAGCCTTTGTTTTATGGTATTCGTAACTTTCCACGGATGAAGTTACAGTCATGAAGCTAACTTATTAAATTCTACTTAGTTCACTAACCTGTCTAGCCGCCAACAGATACTTGAAGCCCAGCAGTGCACCATGCCGGGCCTCCCACTGCGGATGCGTGGACAGCGTCGCCAACAGTTCAGCCACGAGCCTCACCCGCGCCGCGTCCAGCTGGGCGAGCGCTACGCCCAGCGTCTGTGCACACGTCTCACGTACTGGGGCCACTACCTACAACAACTTGATATTTGAATCCTCCACATCGACTATGATCATCATGTGCCTTTTATTTTTTTTCTGGAACGCGGTGGAAAATCCTCATGGATGTCCTCCGCTCGCCCCAGGGCGGGTCTGTCAGACTCTTACTGACTAAAAACCACCCCGGTGTTCCATCTCACACCTACGTCGGGGGTCGCGGGAACTGGAGATACTTCCGCAACTCCCGACTGGTGCCGGCCCGCTACGGCGGGCCACTTCTCTGGTCAGGGGGGCGAGTGAGGTGTTAGACTCCCCCCCGGACGTCTAAGAGGGGCGCGCGTGGAACACTACGCGCCGCCACCTCGGGTCCTGATGAATGTGGGGGGCGACAGACGTCCCCGAGTCTGCCGCCCCTGGACCCATTTAGGGGGGCCGGAAGAGTGCGTTGTCCGCCCTCCGCCGACGCCCGGTGCGCCTGATGCGGGCAGGGTGGGAGGTTGTGATCTGCCTCTCCCTTTCCGCAGCCTCCTTCTGCGACATGACACTTTCGCAAAAGGAAACCACCGCGATCATCATGTGCCTAGCCAACCAACCTTTTGCAACTGAAAAGCTAATAGTTACAATAGGGTTGCTTACGCATAGCTAATCTCAGAGGGCGCCACCGAACTTTAACGTAAACACTCATACTCTATGGTAAACACTATAATCGCGGTAAAATTCAGAAGTTGCGGTATGAGTGTTTTATTGTAGATATTACATTATTAATATCACTATCAGAAATGCACAACACTTATGCATAATAAATAATATTGACTATTTTCTCAATATAAACAGAATAGAATTTCGATGCACAGATAAAAAATATTATCATGTCAATGTCACTTTGTTTACGTTACGGCTTTACGTGCTTTTCGAGGCACGGAGGGAATTCGGTATGAAATGATCATCCATCCACAGACCGACCGCGGTAAGCATAGCTTAATCTTGACCGATCGATGCGTACTGCTTTACTTAGATTATGATCATTCAAGTAATATAGTAAAGATTGAGTGTGCTGTAATTACCTGATCAGAAACAAAGTCCCCAAATCGGTCAAGCGCGAGAACACATAACAATCTCAGTGCCATGTCTTCTAGCCATTCTTGATGTGCTTGCTCCATCTGTCAAAGAAAAGCAGTTTTTAAATTAAAGAACTATTGCTCAACATTGTTCCATAACCCCAACTATGCAATGATCTTAATAAGATGCGATTGTGTCTACAGTCAAGCTCTTATACAGCGCTTTAATAAAACCTAAAACCCGACTACAAGAAAAACGTCCACCAACAAACTATGTACAGTCAAACAAGCTAATTGTATTACAGGCAAAAAACTTCATCTTTCTGCTACACTCACAATATTTAATTTTATTCCATTTTCTTATCTCGAGCACGTAGGTATCCCTGGTACCTACTTCTAAAGATAAAAAAATAAAATGTTAGTGTAGTAAAAAGGTGAATATTTTTGCCTGTAAACCAATTAGCTTGTTCGACCGTACCTATAAACAAAACTTCAAGTTGGTACATTCACTATCCAATATCAAATGAAACTACGCAAAGAGTTTTGTCGTCAGTGACGTCATAAAGCCTATAACCAGATGATCATCATGACGCTTCCAACGATACCTCATTCGCTAATATAAGATGAATAGTTTAGGAGTTATGCGCACACAGATTCACATACATAGACTGCCAAAATCATAACCCTGCATTTAGCTTTGGCGTAGTCTGAAAAGAGTGCAACCTTTTCAGACTGCACACGCGCGCTTATCCATACATGCACACAAACACACACTCACAGTCCCACCCACACACGTACACGCAACTACACCACACGACTTACACTATTGTATACACTTTACCGCACTTTGTTTTAAGCTTGTTGAAATAGATTATACTCCGTTCACAATAAGATTAGACATTTACACAAACCTTTTTTACAGTCCCTTCAACCGATTTTGACTTCTATTCCGTAGGCTTAAGGATGACATTAGAGGCAAAAAAGTAGTTACAATAACAACTGTTTTTTGCAGCTGCCATTTGTCATGCCACCAACGCAATATATGTCAAAATGGGTTGAACGGACTGTAAAAAAGGTTTGTGTATATGTCTAATCTTATTGCGAACGGAGTAGGTATAGTTATGTATCAATCTGAACAATGAAGATTATTGTTTTTTTTATTCCTCACCTCCTGACTAGTCATATTCAAGTCATTTCCCGCCGAGCTGACAATCTTGGCCCGCAGTAGCTCCCGGAGCGCACTGGCGGCGCCATGCCTCGCCTCCCACGCCGCGCTGAACAGCTGAGCCTGTAGCGCTCCCGCCCATGCCTCTAAAGGCCATCGCGTACATTCTACCCAGGAACCGGAACAGTCTGGTACGGGAGCTGTGCTTTCAACTGGGGATAACAGAAACAAATATATTTGTAATTCCTTTTTTAAAGATATTAGTCGAAAATAGGTCAGGGGGTAATCGGTGAGACACAAACAAAGCATCGCTTGTATCCTATGACTGAAAAAGGTGAAAAAGTGATATAATTTTGGCAAAAGGGTGAAAGAACAGAGGGGTAGACATGGGACGATGATAGCGATGACGAAGTTAACTTTAATTAAAAAAATTGAATGGCGGGTGGTATTTTGTAATCTCTCAATCTGCTTCGGTGAATTCTAGGTGAAGTAAGCTGTCAACCGACCTAATGCTAGGGATTGACGCATTACAATAATAATCGATATTTATTTATGCTATTTGTAAAACAAAAGATTTTGTTTGGTATATTTATAAGGCTTGCGTTTGACCGCAACTCACCTGCTCTAAGTGATGATGCGGCCTAAGGTGGAACACGTTTGCCTAGGATGAACCGATTAACTCGTGCCTTGAAATTATCCAGATTATACTTATAGATTGTTTGTCTTTTAATGATTATTTAAATTAAAAAATAACCTAAGTAGTAATGGTAAGACGCTTAATTAATAGATCCGAAATAATTGTAATGCAAATAAAATGGTCGATAAAAATCGCAGAAATAAATATTGATTATGGTTGTAATGCTTTGTCAAGCCCTAGTATCCAGTCGGGTGAGAGATCACTTCATCCAGAGTTCACACCGAAGAAGATTGTTACAGAATACCCGATGCTAGAAACTCACTTCCATTGACCAAGGGACCAAATACAGAATAACACTGCCCGTCGCTGACGAAATCGATATGTCAGTCATAGGATGATTCAAACTCGACACGTGGCGGATAATGGAGTATAGTTTTTTTATAGCAATCATAGTACCCCTGAATAGTTACAGTTCATTATCGCATTTACATTGTCATACAAAGGATTCTAGCTCAATGTTCATAACCGCAACCAAGTAAAAAACGTGATTCCTCGTTATCACTCACAACATTGTATTACATACGATTAAAAAAATCGTGTTCATACATACATTTTTATGTACTTTCGGGCGTCAGAACTGCATACCTAAATCATGTGATGCAAAAATTACGATCACAGTGCATTGCAACAAGCACGATTTACATAGCATTTAACAGGTCCTAATGTTCCTAATGAAGTGAGTGGGCGTAACTGATGTAACTAGGCCGTATGATCACGCGAGCAATTGAACGTACAATCAGACTTTAGACCTTATCGCTCTCGTGATTAACATTAATCAGAGATAATGCGGACAGATGTGCATTGTGGTGGATCTGCACTGATCGGGATGTATTGGAATGAGTTGTTGTTGAGATGAAATAAGTACAGTCCAACAAAGTTATCTGTGATACTGGCATACGGCGTATTTGTGCAAATGTTCGGCTTATTGAATAAATAATACAAAATCGACTTTATTTCACTAACCATAGGGTAAATTTTGTATTATTCAAATAAAGCGATTATTTGCTGAAATAAGCCATGTGAAGTGGCCGGTATGACATGAGTGGTGGTGCTGTTCGTGTCTTTTATTTCAAAAAACTGCCATTTCAGATATAATTTTGTATCTCTGTAGGTACATTTTTGCCAATCTAATAGCCAATGGCTCTTGGAGTTTCCAATGGAAACCGTAATGTTAACAATTTTTATCTATACATCCATACAAAGAAATAAAATAGAATTGTCTGTTTGTAAGGTCAAATTATGAATATTTACATGGTTCTTGTGTATACTAAAAAACCTTTTTTCATTTTTTTCTGTGTGTTTGTTCCGGTTGCCCTGTCAAAATCGGACCAGCCGTTTCGGAGATACCGAAACGGCTGGTCCGATTTTGACAGGGCTATACACACGAGGGGCATGTTGTCAACGGCAGAGGTAACAGCAGCCGTCAACACGCGTCAACGGCTGCCGTTGACGCGTGTTGACAACATGCCACCAGTGTGTAAAAGAGCCCTAACTGGCCGATAGATAATGTTTCACCGCTTGTTATTGACATGACTCTTTAAAGTCATACATGGCATTGTTTAACTATTGTGTCTGATAATTGGACAGTTAAGCTCATAAGGCGTAACATAGGTTATTTCAATTTTAGGGATCCGCGCACAAATATTAAAATCCTGCAGATACCCGGTATACAAACGGACAAAATCGAATGGCGGGCAAAAGCTAGTTTTTATAACATAAAGATGATGACCTATCTAGGGCGTGGTTTCGTTGAATATTCATTGTTACAGCGTATCGTATCCATTACTTAATTAACCACATGTTTACAAGTACCTAGGTGATTGTTTAAATTTATTGTACATAGTCAGGTGGTAGACACACCCGTCTAGACGCCACGCCTCTGTTTCGTTTCATAGAAATGGAGACACAGCCCGCGCGGCCGTATGAACCACAATGTCATCGTCAAAGTCAAATAACTTATTTCAATAAGACCATTAATAATTTTCCCGAACGAAGCTAAGTACGCAGGAGATATTAAAGTGCACAAGTGTGTGCGCCAACTGCACAGGTGCACTCCCTCTTCCCTCACTCTAATAGTCCAATGGGACGGCAATCCGACACGACCGAACAGAGATCAGGCCCCTTATTCACCACCATTCGATACGTTTCCGTGTCGGTTAGGAACCGTATTCGACAATCTCATTTCCGACTTCAGTCTTCGTATCGAATTTGAACTGTCAAAATTATTCGGTTTCGGATTTGTGAATTGCGTTTGAAGGACATCTTCGATATCGTTTGACTTTCGATTCGGTACGAATACGAATTCGAATCGAATTATTGTGAATAAGGCTTCAGGTGCAACACCAACGGTTTAAAGGCGTATTCAAATATGACCATTTGCCCGATCTGATCACCGGATCCGTATCGCCGGCGCGTAGCATGATCGCATATCAGGACGGGTGATGATACGCGATGATGATACGCAGTCTTGATACACCGCTCTGATACACAGCGCGATACGGCCCGTTCCATTTCGAGTCGGTTTTGTCCGATCATCAAATAAGATACGGATACGGCACGGTTTGCCGACCGGTTTGGACCTTTTCTTAAGGATACGACAGGTACGATTCGGAGTGAAATAAAGGCGCCCATAACTAGATACGGAGCTTGATACAGTACGACGAATGATACGGTGATACGGATACTGTGATTGAATCGGACAAATGATCATAATATTATGATCATATTAGGCGCGGGGGCGTTACATCGCCGACTTCTAAAACTCAATAACACTCTGGCCGACCTGGGAATTGAACCTCACGATCAGTAGTCGCGATTACTACCAAGATACCAAAGAGGCAGTCCAATCGAGGTAAAAATAGAACGTAATCTATAGCCCGACCACTTATCTGAGACTGTTCCTTTTTTTTTTTTTTGTACAGGGTGGAACATCCTCATGGATGTCCTCCGCCCTGGGGCGGGGGGAGGGGTCTGTCAGACTCTTACTGACTATAAACCACCCCGGTGTTCCATCTCACACCTATGCCGAGGGTCGCGGGAACTGGAGATGCTTCCGCAACCCCCGACTGGTGCCGGCCCGCTACGGCGGGCCACTTCTCTGGTCAAGGGGAGAAGTGAGATGTTAGACTCCCCCCCGGACGTCTAAGAGGGGCGCGCGTGGAACACTACGCGCCGCCACCTCGGGTCCTGATGAATGTGAAGGGTTACATACGTCCCCGAGTCTGCCGCCCCTGGACCCATTTAGGGGGGCCGGAAGAGGGCATTGTCCGTCCTCTGCCGACGCCCGGTGCGCCTGCACGGGCAGGGTGGGAGGTTGTGATCTCCCTTTCCCTTTCCGCAGCCTCCTTCTGCGACATGATACTTTCGCAGAAGGAAACATCTGAGACTGTTCCTGAGGTAACTGTGCGGTGCGGGAGGGGTGTGGTAACGTGATGCTACAGCTCACTGATACATCAACTTGTGACAACTGTCAACCCTCCCCGCACCGCGCACCTACCTCAGGAAAGCTCTCAGTTAAGCGGGCGGGCCATAGTTGCCCCTTCCAAAAGGTAGTTTCGTATGGAGATTTCTACAACTTGAGTGTGACCACTTCGTAACTTCGTAAGAGCTTCATAAAGAACATTGCATGAAGTGTTTACTTTTGGCAAGCTCAAGGAAGGAGGACTGAATGCCTAGCAAAGCAACCCGACTAACCTTAGTAAGACATATTAGTTTGAATTGGTCTATGAAGGTCAGGGACGGCGGGAGTGTAAAATACCAGATAATGGTTGTGTTCAACTGCATGAAGACTGACAGGTGACCCCAAGTTTGCTAGGCAAACGGCGAAATCGTTTTATTTATAGTTCTACTCTGGTTGGACTGACTTTTATTGTACTGGCTATTTTTCAGGCGGTAAAATTACTCAAAGACATGAACAACTTTTCACTTTAGGCCCGACCCTGAAATATGAGTAAATAATCAGTTATTTTATATAAATATTTTGATCGTGTTTTTGGAGAGAACAGCTGATTTCTTTTTCATATTTAAAATTCGGTGCCGTTATAAAAGTGATTTATTTATTTATTACTTCATGCACAGGTACAGTCACAAGCATAAATATGTAAACAAATTGCAAAATTTAGAAGCAATTTTCTGGTGAAATAACTATATGAACTTATAGATAAAACCTATATAATAGTAGTTTAGAATCACAAACACCTATTCGTAACCCCATAACATTTCAATCAATAGTTTAGGAGAAAATCAGTTTAGAATGAGACCAACTGTTTACATGTTTTTGCTCGTGACTGTACAAAGGCGGATTTAATGCCTTAGATAGGCATTCTCCTCTATGAGTTCGTGCTCCTCTTTGCGATACCTCTATGCGTTCCCGAGATAAAGGGTCTTGACAGACAGACGGACAACAAAGTGATCCTATCATCATCATCATCAGATCAGCCTATTGCCGTCCAATGCTGAACGTAGGCCTCCCCCAGAGATTTTGAGGTACGGAACCCTAAAAACGGAACCCTTTAGGATCACTCGTGCGTCTGTCTGTCCGTCCGTCTGTCACAGCCAATTTGCTCCGAATCTACTGGACCAAATCAGGCGAAATTAGGTAGAATGGTGTAATCCTATGACCCAACACAGATGTTCAAAGGAAATAAATATTTTTTTAAATAAGGGTCATTTTCGGGCTACAGAATTATTAGGAAATTAAAAAAAAAGTTTTGCAAATCAGTCATATCAATGCGCCGACCCATTTAAGATACTAAAACAAATGACTGGTTGCTATCTAATTTCAAGAAAGTGACACTTGAATACAAATTTGAACAAAATATTATCATAAAAGCATTTCAATGTGCTATGCATATTATCTCGTAACAGATGGATCGTAATCACTCAATTTCATGAGAAACATAATCGCCAATATAATTTACAAACAACGATAAACGTCCACGGATAACAGACAGGGAGACTAATTAATCTGTTATTTCATCATTAATTGCAATCCTTACATTTATAAATATGCAGCTTAATATGTCATAGCCGTTAGGGGTCTTATAATCTGTAAATCACTTATTCCAAATGATGCCAAAGGGCCTCCCCTTGACAACACAGGATTTTCCTAGCATGGGGGCCAATAATATACGCTTGACCTCTGTTTTTATAAGTGTTATGTCTGTTATAAGTGCTGTATAATTATGAATAATGTAAACACAGATTTTGAGAATACTTTTCATCAAATTATGATAAAATATAAACTTATTATTATTAATAATATAAATAAAATAAAGTTAGAAATTAAAGGGTGTCCCCCACAGGAAAAGGGTGTTTTTTCGGCGAGTTTATTTAACATATTTAAATAATGTACAGTAGTACGAAACCCATTGTGTGAGTGTCCGACTCGCACTTGGCCGGTTTTATAAGTTTTAGTATTAATTTTGCTAAGTTAAGTTTTATAAACAGTGAGAATAATAGCTGGACAAAAATTCGCGTGCGTACTATCATAATGGATAACTGAATAAGTAATTTGCCTAGTTCAAACAAATGGCATTGAGGTAGTACCTATTACAATATAATGAATACTTACAATACTTACGTTATTATGTAATTTCCACAACATTAGAATATTTTTAAACTACAACACGTTTGTTGAGAATACAATATATTGTTGAATTAGTTAATAAAAACCTATTGTTACTCGTAAGTCTTATTGCGAGTGTAAATGATTTAAATTTACATAATTTTGTAAATGTAATATTTAAAACTTACAAACAGTAATGTTTGATTGATTTTTAACCAGTGAATGAACAGTAAATAGTGCGTCGCAATTTTCTTTTCATGCGGAATCTGTAAGAGCTTGGAGTGAGGAGCAGGCAGTTAATGATTAAAACACCAGTACCTTTCAAGAAATTGAGACAATAACACCAGGGCCCGATCTAGGAGTGTGGGGGTCACCCGGGTAAATGCCCAGAGCGACAAAAAGTATAATGGTTAAGGAGCTACTAAAAAGGTATTTATTTTGAAATTTGTAATTAATTACTCTAGTAGTGTGTACATTACGCAATTTCAAAAAAAATACATACATACGTGTCGAAATGATAATCTCCTTTTTTTAATACTAAAAAATTGCACCATCTTTGGAATATCATACGTAAGACTAATGAAGTGTCCTTGTTAAGGGCGGCAAGTATTATTTTACCTGGAGAATTATACAGAATTCCTCATGATCCTCTATTTTCATCGCAGCCCAAAGACCTCCCTTCTCTATCTGGGTTTAGTTCACACCAGGATGGACGCGGTAGGCAGCAGTAAGGCGAACAGTTCTTTTAAGCGGCGGTCATCAGCTCGAAGACCGCTCGACTCGTGCAAATCTTTAAGCGATACTATGCCTTGATGTATAGAGACCCAAGTTGAAAATGGCTTATCAGCAAAACTGCCGGCAGCTGCGCTCCCGACCGCACCATCCCGGTGTGAATTGACATTAAGAGCTCTGCCTCATTAAGACGCCATAGCGACGTCGCCGGCTACGAATCCAAGCAGTTAATATTGAAATGTATGGTACCTAACTCTCTTGGCGACGGTTTGGCGACGTCGCCAAGTTGGAAGCGTGGCCACAAGCTACAGCTCCCTACGTGGCTTCTGGATACTCCGGCGGCCTGGCGACGTTGCCACTATAATGTACACGAGTAAACTGAACCTCGCTCACTCACCAAGAGTGAATAGGTTACTTCTAGGCAAGCGTGCTCCATCTTAGACCGCATCATCGCTTCCCATCAGGTGAGATAGTGGTCAAACGTATGCCTATCAATAGATTAAAAAACCCCCCATTTTGGACGCTCGATCGAGTCGATATTGTTGTAAATAATGATAAACAAAAATAATAAAAAAAAACAGGATAATTTCGTAAATCTCCACACAGTTTAAAAAAAAATACCACTTCGGCTTCTATCTGATATAAAAGGATGAACTCGTAGTTTCTTTCGACTTGACGAGACGCCATGGCCACTCGACTTGGCGACCTTCGGATACCAGAATTAGGTCTGCGCCGCTAGCGACGTCGCCATGGCGTCTTAATGAGGCAGAGCTCTTAGGCTACTGAAGACCAGTATTTATCAAAGAAGTAAATCTCATCCCGCAATAATACTTACATACAAATTCGTCAGGCTGTTCCAACTTGATTTTCTTCCTGTCGGGCTCGACAGGTGGGGTGGGCGGCGCTGACGGGCCATCCTCACTGCAGTCGCGAGACTTTTGTTTACTGAAAGCGAGACGCGCCTTGCGTTTCGCCAGGTTCATCTCCCGAGAGCTCAGCGGTTTTGAAGATATTACTATTTCTTGTACTGGTCTCTATGGAGGAAAAATTAAATGTACTTTGAAGGCGCTTTATGGGTTCTGCTGGGGGAGCGGTGAGTGCATGCTAACCCCATCCCATCCGCATCCCCGGGGTTAGACAGAGATGGAACACCGCGGTTGTTTTAGCCAGTAAGAGTCTGACATGCCCCTCCATAACCCCCATGATGGAGACACCCACGAGAATTTCCACCGAGCAACAAAAAAAAAACACTATACGGGTTAGCTAAGTGGTGCTGATCCGCGCGTCATGTTCGTGAACGGGCGCTGTCAGTTGAGATAAGTCATCTTTGTTTGCGACACGGTTGGCGCAGTGGCTCGAGCGATCGACTGCTGCGCAGCGGGTTCGATTCCCGCCCAGGGTAAACATTTGTGTGATGAGCACTTGTGTTTGCCCTGTGTCTGGGTGTTGTTTATCTATATATGTATGTATTTACAAAAAAAAAATGTATTTGTGTATGTATATCAGCTGTCTGACACCCATAGTACAGGGTCTCCCTAGTTACGGGTCAGATGGCCGTGTGTGAAAATGTCCCCACATATTATTATTATTATTATTATCTCTTAACTGCCATGGCTTTTATATTAATTTATTTTTAATTAGATTTTTTTGGATTCCTATTCACTTACTTTGTTTTCACATATTATAGAAGCAACAAGAATAATGTAACCTGGATTTTGTATAAGCTTGATTGAAAAGAGTGTCGGTGGAGTTTCTTGCTTGTTCTTCTCCATAGAGACCTACTCTACGTTTTGGAACGAGCAACTAGCTTCAACTTTCTGACTAACTAACTGACTCTTTGACAATTCAAAAGTGCCTGCAAATGGTTTAATTGAAATAAATGCTTTGACTTTGAGTTATGGCCCCTTCTTTATCTCGCACTTGCAGTGTGACAGTGTTAGGAATAATGCTTAGTGACGTACGTACGTAGTTTGTCACTCGACCTTAGCGTTGGTCCTTAACAAGGCCTAAGACGGAACAGAACAGACACAATCGTTAATGGAAACTAAAATAGAATTCTTGTTAGCGTTAACCTTGAAAACCATTGTAGAAAAAATATGCGAGTTACCGACTAGGGATGAATAGGCATGTACTGAACTGTCCGAAAGGAATTTATTCGCAAGGATAAATTGATCAATGTTAGAATTCCGTCATACTCATATCAGGTTTCTGGTATACAAATAATAATTGTAATATAGGTCTAATATTTTTTTTAACATATATCTACAAATTATCCAATAGATTACAAACCCTGTCAAGTAACAGGTATTAGCATAAGCAATTTGACATATTTTTTAACAACATTAACTCACACACACTAACAGCCAGGCCCAGAACAACTACCTGTAGACCATACAAGTATTTGTCCATGCGGGAATCGAACTCGCTACACGCAGCACAGCAGAACGTCATGCTGTCAATCGTTTTTTATTTATTTATCTTTTATTTCAGATAACTAACGTTGAGTTGCAGGGACTCAACATTAGTTTAACGGAGATTTTAAATTCATGCCATCCCTCTTACATTTTGTATCAAAAAGAAAGTGACAACATCAATTTAAAGTCTCCGTTAAACAAATGTTGGCTTTGTGCAACTCACTGTAAGGCTCATTAAACATAATAAATAGTACTCAGTACAGACAGCGTCATCAACAGGTTAACCCTTACGCATTAAAAATTTTTTTTGGATAGGGGGTAACCAGTTGATGACGCTGTCTGTACATAGTAGTAATAGTAACTATGTTCAATCATTAGATCTATTGTTCCATTTGGTTAAACTTACCCGGCACGCATCAGTCTTGTTTAACACAGGTTTAACGGGACACAGATCCTCGTTGGTGTACATTGAGTTAAGATCGACCCCAAGGTTGGCAGCCACGTCGAGACCCAACCGGGCATTCAACTGCTGGCGTTGTTTCGCCAGACGCTCCTTCGACTCTGAACAAATAAAGATAAAATAATATAAAACAGAGTTTGTTTGTTTGAACGGGCGAATCTCGGGAACGCCTCGTCCGATTCTGAATATTTTTCACAAAGTGGATTCTACGTTATTCCTGAGTGCTATGGGATATGGGCAAAAACTAGTAAAGATTATAAATAAGCGCATGTAATACAAATATGTGAGCGATGAAAACAATGACAATAAAAATGGAGTGCTAATTCTACCGATAGACCGTCGACGGAAGAGTCTCGCCTCGCCAGTGGAAGGGAGGAGAGTACCCCACTCTCCTCCCTTCCAGGATTTTTACATGGTATAACTAGCACGTAAGTCTCATATTAACTCTACGAATGATGTAACATCGCTTAAAATACGCTTGAAACCTAAAATATACCCTATACTTATTGAAATGAAGTCGATTTTGTATAATACAAATAAGGCAAATATTTGCACTAATACGCAAAGTGAAGTGTCAGCATTAAACACAACTAAGTACCGTTACTAAGTATTAAGCAACAAGAATAATGTAACTAGGATTTTGTAAACAGTTGATTGAACGTAGTGTCCATGGAGGTTCTACTTCTTAGTTTGTTCTTTTCCATAGAGACATACCTACGTTTTGGAACGAGCACCTAGCTTCAACTTTACTAACTGACCGACTCCTCGACAGTTCAAAAGTGCCTGTAAACGATCAATTTAAAATAAATGCTTTGACTTTGGTATATTTGCAGTTTCTTCCTCCTTCATCGTCTGGTTCATGATTCTATTTGATACCGGACCACAAATATTTGTCAGCGGTTTTATTTACCTAATATTTTTATTAGTTTGTTGTTGAAAGAGTCTTTTCGAAATAATAAGGATTCTTTTCCTTCCTTATAGATGGAATGTTCGTGTATAGGTACAAGTTTTATTGTTATTTCTAGACTACGTTTATAATGAGTAGGTATGTAGTCTGACTGGCTGATGACGTAAAAAGTCAACGCCGCTTCAAGTCATATTATCAAACAGCGTATTAATTAGGTTCAGGTATAACGAATACGTATTTTAACTAACACTTACATGAGATAACATTTTCATCTATGTAAGTAACTCAGACCACTAAGTTTTTTATTGGTCTGAGGTAAGTAATTAAATCGTCATCTGTCATGTCACCTGAATAAATACGTGAGAAGAGGACTTACGCTATTAGTACACCGACGCATTCGTATGCGGCAAGCGAAACAACGAAAAAACTGTCAGTAGTATTGTAGCATGGCAGAATTTCGCATACGCTATGTCTCACTCTAGCATTAGCTACATGAAATAGTTGCATCTTTGTCGGTATTGTTTCGCAAGGAACTGCGGAAATCGTCGTTATTAATACACAGACGCAGACAGACGTTTCGCAGTTCGCTAGTGGTGTTTCGCATCGCAAGGCGTCCCGCACGTGTTCTGCCGGTGAGGACAGAATTTCGCACCATGGAAGCCGAAAATATTGAAATCTTTTTGAATACAATTAGAAATTATCCCGAATTATATGCATTGGTCACGCAGATTATAAAAATGCGTACAAAAAAGAGGTGGCATAGGGGAAACTTCATGAAAAGACGGGAAAATTACAATGCCATTTCTTTGCGAAAAAACTGCAGGGTACTAACATTCCGTAGATATTTCGTTACGCAGTAGTCCCGCAGTGATTCGCTGCCGCATACAAACGCGTCGGTGTACTAACAGCGTTAATGACTGCGTCAACGGATGGCGCTGCCTGCTGTAGCTGAATACTGGGTCAAGCTAAAAATTTCATGCTGGCACTTCACATGGCATAGGTATTTGTGGGTGTCGTAGAAGGCGACAGAGGGATATTGACCAGAGGATGGGCAGCAGCGTCGCTCTGAGTATCAAAACACCTACTGCGATCGCCAAGCATGGCGATTACGGCTGAACCCCCCTTAAGGGAGACCTATGCCCAGTAGTGGGTGTCTAAAGGTTGATTGATGATTTTTGCAAATATTCGCCATAATTGGATAACTCAAAACCGACCTCATTTCAATAAATGTAGGGTTAATTTTGTATTATCCAAATAAGTCGAATATTTGTAGAAATACGCTATGTGAAGTACCAGCATTACAATCCATCTCTTCATCCAAACAACATATTTGTTATAGAAGATCGTCATCTAATGACAAAGCATGTAAATAAAACAGGTAAATAAAACAAAAGTTTACATCTACGTTATGTTTATTTAGCTGGCCAATTTGTCGTCACCAAGATACCCGCATAAATACTTATAATAATCTTATTTATCAGATGTTTTATTGATTTGATAGCGTTGGCGCCGTGCACGCTATGGACGTGTGGACCAAGACAAGAAATCGATTAATAAATTACTTATTTGTTGTGAATATTGTGATATCGATCATTCTAATGTCCTAGAGCTGTCCTTTCTTATTTTCCAGATCATTTTGTGGGGAAAATATTGACGACGTACACAAACTTTGTTTTTGAAACTGGTCTTTTAAAAATACCACGTTGCTCATTAGGTAAAGACGGACAGCTAAATGGTTAATTTGGTATACAGTGATACAGGTAAGTAACTTACAACTACTTTTAAACAACGTTGATTTGCCGTCGAGGTAAAATACAGACAAACAGAACACTTGCATTTAGTTTATAGTAGTAGTAATACAGGATGTTTGGTAGATCGATGCAAAGCCGTAATGCGGAGCTAATACTGAACATGTCTTAGTCGAAGTGTGACTATTTTTTTTTAGCAAAATTTAAATGACTTTTGATGACAAAACCCAAAATATTGCAGTTAGTTGCAAATTATGGCCAGATTGGAAAATACATAATTTATTTTTCAGATTTATTTTACAAAAAAGAGCTTTTATACAAAAAAGACAACCGCCTTCAAAATCTAAAAAGTGATAAATGGCCCAGGGCACCGCGAATATTTAGGGCCCCGTCCCTATTGAAGACAATTATTGACAATTAATATAAAAAAATTAAATTAAAAATTTAAAAAAACCCCCAACGCAAAACATAAAAGCGATTATGTAAAAAGTAAAAAATAATACTTTTGTTGAGCCATCAAATGTTTGTTCGTTGAAATGGCGCTATAATGTCGCGGCGGGGTACCGCTTAAGTAAGTCAGTCCCTCAATTTCATTCACTGTCTATTAATTTACCAGCATTTCCGACCAATTTGCTTCGATATTATCAAATTTTTGTTGCTAATCTAGTTGTTAATCTTGTTGCAAATCTAGTTACCATCAGTTCGCTATTTTAGATATTTAGTTATTGCTTTAAACTTAGCGGTACCCCGCCGCGACATTATAGCGCCATTTCAACGAACAAACATTTGATGGCTCAACAAAAGTATTATTTTTTACTTTTTACATAATCGCTTTTATGTTTTGCGTTGGGGGTTTTTTTAAATTTTTAATTTAATTTTTATTTTAATTTTTTTAAATGTAATTTAGTTTGGTTTTGTGTGGTCAGTGTGGTCACCTATAATAATATGTTTGAAAGCAAAGTAAACATCCGGTATGCGTCTAAGATCCCTACCGCAGCAAACAAAAGAGCTGATAACTATAAAACTGCTGAACCGATTTTGATGAAACATGTCTAAGAACCATCGCTAGAGAATCTACTTTCAAATAAAAAAAACCGCATTCAAATCGGTTCACCCGTTAAAGAGCTACAGTGCCACAGACAGACACACAGACACACAGACACACAGGCACACAGACACACAGACACACAGACACGTCAAACTTATAACACCCCTCTTTTTCGTCGGGGGTTAAAAAGAAAGCTATCGTTAACATATTTAAAGAAACCTGTTTTTTTTTTTTTGACAAAATGCAGGCAATTAGTTGATTCATGCAGGGCCCCAAGTAGTATTAGCCCAGGGCCCCACAAACTCACGGTCAGTCCCTGATCCAATGACATAGTGTTTTACCTGCAGCGTTGATGGGCTCCTCGTCCATATCGTACTCGTTGCCTTCGGAGCCCATGAGATGTGCGCCATGTTGCAGCACCCGCTGAATGTCGAAGGTCTCGCAGCGAAGGCGACCACTGTCTTCTGGTTCGGTCTTCTCTTCTGTATAACAATATTGTCCTTATCAAACATCGTTTATTTTAGTTTCAGAGGGTGGAAGGGATATAGTGATGAAAAAGAATATAAGCTGTTCCTATTTGGACCGTGTGTAGAGCTCTTGCATTTTTGTTTTCTTTTTTTTAATTCTACTGGTAATTTCAACGCTGCGGGGTCTAGGGTTGAAATCCGTCCGGATTTCCCCGGATTTGTCCTAGTTTGTGAGGCGTCTGGGGAGCGTCCGGACGGGGATTTTAAATAGTGTCCGGGTTATACCCGGACACTCATTTCATCATTCATTCATTTTCATTTATTTGCATTTCTACAAGGTTAAAAAGATGTAACAATCAGGCTTAGAGCTATGAACCGTTGTAGACCCTGTCAGGGCACAGCATAATTATTATTTATTTATTAAATTAGCTAAAATTAAAATAAAATTATACATGCTAATTGAATAATAATCAACAAAAACAACATATAAACATTTGCATAAAAGTCAAAACATAAACACAACATAAATAATACTATTATTGGAAAGTGAGTACCTATTATTATTACTACTACTATTTTCTAAGATACTATTATTAAAATTACATATAGCTATATTTTATTAGGTAACATTATTACAAATTCTTATTTAGTGAGATCATGGTTCATTACAAATTGTATTAAAGAGATATAAATATAATTATATTATTATTATTTATTATTATTTTTTAATTTGTGTTAGGGGAAATTCGAACAATTTTAATGATTTTCAATAAATTAAAGCACAATTATCATTGGAAAATAAGTAAAAAAGACCGACAGAAAAGAAAATAAGTCCAGAAGTTTAGAACCCTAGACAGTAATTAGTATTGTATCTATTGTATTGTAATTAATTTTTTTCGTGAAAGTAGGGGGAAAAATCCTTATATCACCCAAATGTCCGGGGTTTCAGAGGTTTTTGTACGGGGTCCGTAGTTATGGTGATGGCATCCCTAGCAGTGTCTATTATCATAAACATGAATCTTGGATAAAATTTATCGTCACGATGCGCTAATTGTTTCGCTAATGGGAGGCTACGTTAATTAATATTTAAAAATCTCGTGTCAGTGTTTATCAAACTCCTCCGAAACGGCTTGACCGATTTTTGTGTTTTTTTTTTTGTGTAAGTAAGTACCTACTTATACATTGGTAGGTTAGGTCTAGGAATAGGCCGTAGGCTATTTTATTTTATTTTTTTGGCAATGCGACGTTTGCCGTGTCAGCAAGTATACATAATTATCTTTATTTCAGACCAGAGTTACAGATATAGTATTGCCAGCGAGCAGTGTATCAGCTTTGGGTACGAAGCTTTTCGCTTCTCTCTAAATATTCGCGGCACACACAATGCGGAGATTGTGGAACTACGGTCTAGTCCATAACTTGTTAATGATTAGTAACAGATTCTGCTAATTTGCTACCTATATGTAAATGTTGTTAGACTTAATTTAATTGAAAATATCTCGTTATCCCTGAGTGCTAAAGGCTATATTTTATTATCAAAAATGTTAAGGATCCGTAAGAAAATTCACGAAGGCAAAGTCACGGGCTTGTTTAAAAATAAAGATATTATTACAATAAACTTTATTTATTATTTTATTTTCAGCCTGTATTGTCCCACTGCAGGGCAAAGGCCTCCCTTTCTTCTTTCCAACCCTCTCTGTCCAGAGCTAGTGTGGACCAATCCCTCCTGTAAGCGTTAAGCTCATCCCGCCATCTTCGCCTAAGTAATAAACTTTAGCTCACGTATTTAAATTGTTAGAAATCATACATTTATTACGAAAATATATATAAATATGTAAGGAGAAAATCGGTAACGATGCAATCTGCGAGACCACTTTCAGTTCGATGAGCTACACATATAAAACTCGCTAGTAACATTACTTTCCCTGCAGATGCCACGCAGCATACTACCACAGTAAAGATATTGATACTACGTTTGACTTTGTTGAATACACCTAATTAATAGTTTTTGCTTAAACTTTGACTATCGGAACGCAAATTCAATTTGGTACAGTCATGCATAAAAAAAATATTTAAAATGTATGTATAAGATCGTAAGATAATAAGATTGGTCGACCGAAACGATTGGAATTATAATAAACTAGCGCCCCGACCCGGCTTCGCATGGGCCTATAGCCTTCTTCGATAAATGGACTATCCAACACAAAAATATTTTTTCAATTCGAATCAGTAGATCCTGAGATTAGCGCGTTCAACCAAACAAACAAACAAACAAACTCTTCAGCTTTATAATATTAGTATAGATGTATTTTCATTAAGTGCTTTTCATTTGTGGCCTTCTTTGAGCTGCTTTTCCACCAGAGACGTGCAAGCCTGCAAGGATGTGGGAAAGAGAGATTACGACGCTCACGCTAGCTAAGCTCAGGTACACCAACTACACTCCATACAAACGAAATTATTTAATTATCTACACTACTAGACAAATAACAGACTGTACAAACAAATACGTGCGTGTGTGTGCGTGTCTACGCGCCGCTCGAACTAAAAGCAGTTTCGAGAGCACGTTAGACGAGGGAAGAGGTGAGGAACATTGTTTTGGTTTTGGAGGCGGGGCGTGTCGCTACTGTACTACGGTACTAATGTTTACACTATGGCTCAATGAAGCGATGTCATTGGGTCATATTCATTCACACATCCCCCGCACATCTCTAATACGGCACCCAGCCTCATTGGCGGAATTATACATTATTTCCTTCGGGCAACAATAGTAGAGAAATAATAATCATGCTCTCATATCAGCACGTTACATGTGCGGTTATTAATTACTTATTTAATAACAACTCCACAGTATCAAGATACTTAATCCGCACTTTCATATTGACGATAAAACAACGCTTGTATTTTGACGCAATACCTATTGTTATGCGAACGTTTGGCGTGTGCCACTTATTCACTTATTTATACCTAGTTCATAATGTATAATATGAGAAACACTAGTACAATTATATCTAGTTCAGTTATATCTTCCTACCTACCAATATATTCCACAGAAAACGTGTTTAATTATAATAAGAAACAATGGCTTTCATAGCTTCATACTAGGTTAAAGACAAACAGAATAAGTCTTTGGTTAAACATTAATATAAATACTTAATCAAATTTTTCATATAGCATTAATTGTTTTACCTGCTGATCACGCTAATCTACATAGCTATATTCATGGCATAGGTTAACCACTGCTGTACATTTTACGGAACATAAGATAATAGAATTGAGTTTGTTTATTAAACTTTTCTTACGGATCTCTATTTTATTGTAATGCTAGCTGACCCGACAGACGTCGTCCTGTCCCTATCTACCTACATACCTAATTACCCAAGAAACTAATATGTCATACATGTTTAATTTTTTGGTGAAGAAATAAGATAACTCATGTATGTATTATTTTTTTTGTTTTTTTTTTCTGAATGTTCCGCGCAAGTTTACTTACAATAACAAACACAACTAAAAAAGAATTAGCGAAATTGGTCCAGCCGTATATATATATATCTCTAATATATATAAAATTCTCGTGTCACAGTTTTCGTTCCCGTACTCCTCCGAAACGGCTTGACCGATTCTGATAAAATTTTGTGTACATATTGGGTAGGTCTGAGAATTGGCCAACATCTATTTTTCATCCCCCTTTTTCCCCCCCTTTTCATCCCCCATCCAAATGTTCGGTAGACCGGGACAGGACAACGTCTGTCGGGTCAGCTAGTAATATATATATATATATATAGAGATAGCACTCAGGGCTTTTTTGAAATCGGATGAGTAGTTCCGGAGATTACCTGCTACATCCAAACTTACAATTACAATTTCTTTTCTTTCTTTCACATGTTTAGGCCTGTGTTCACTACTAACATTTAGGCCCACTTGCACTATGGATCAGTAAATCAATAAAGCGCTGAAACTTCGTTCGGTCTCTGTCAACTTTAAACAATTTGACAGGGATGCAGTGATGTTCGTTTATCGCTAAATGTACATATTTAGTAGTCATCCATTGTGCATGTGGAGTTTAATGAAACCATTCCATATTTAATCAATTCTATACATACATATTTATTGATTTTTATTTAATGACTGTTGCAATTGCAATAAAATACAATTTTAATTCGTTATCAATAGAGAGGAAGTCTGTACGCTCAGTTATCACGGTGTGACCTTTTTATTTTCCTGCTCCACCACACAATGAAGGCGATTTATTCAATAAAAAAAAAGGTATTTTATAATACTACACTGTGTCTTCATTGCTCGATATGGCTTTATCGGTTCTTTAACTCAATAAAGACTTTTTAATGTCACTGTCTGGTTTTAATGAAAATGCACAGTAGGCTATTAGAATGTAGAATATTGCTAACTAGCGAGTTTCTTTTAAATGTCAGCGCCGAATTAGCAATGTAAATGTCACCGAAATAGTGCTAAAAACACTTCCGTCACGTTACAAAAACAGATAAGGTATGAACAGAACTGAATTAAAACATGTTACAAATACAATCTTTTTTCAGAAGACTTGCTAGACGTCCTCGATCAATAGACTTATGTTATAAAACGAGATGACAGCAGTCACTAATAATGCTGCGTCATTACAAATCAAAAGGCAGAAACAAAACAAACGAAGATCACCTCACATCATGATAAAATGCAACTCAAAGGTCTTATAGGTTTACTTTTTATTCACAGAACTGCAAGGAGGCGTGCTGATGATGCATAGAAAAACCAAGAACTTTAATAATAAAAATATCCGGACATCATGTTAAATGAGATAAGATAGTGTATCGAGCACAGTATTTCAAGATACTTGGTTACCTGCATCAAATGTAGCAATTAATCATCGGGCTCCAAACCCTTTTACCATACGTCCACTCTCATCTTTCTTCCAAAAGCGCTGCACCCCTTTTTGCCTTGATTAAAACTACAAGAAACTGATGCAACTATGAGAGGTGTATATTATAATATTACTAGCTGACCCGACAGACGTTGTCCTGTACCTATCTACCTACTTACCTGCCCATCTACCTACCCTACCAACCAACAGCCAACAACCAACCAACGGTAGATAACCGTACCTACCCTACGGAGGAAACCACGGAATAATAAAGGAAACCAACCAATACGTCATCGATGTATTTTTTTTGGATTTTGTTGATATTTTTAATGTCCCTCACAACTTTCTTATTTTTTTCTTTCATATTATCCTTCTCCTTACAATAACAAACAAAGATTAGCGAATTTGGTCCAGCTGTTCACGCGTGATGCCGTGACCAAGGGAAATAGTGATTCATTTTTATATTTATAGAATATATTATTATGCGAGTCCGCTTTAGCCGTGTGGTGACGGCCGCGAATAGCACCAACCCATTTCTAACCGTGGGTGTCGTAGAAGGCGACAGAGGGATATTAACCAGAGTATGGGCAGCAGCGGTCTTCTGAGTAGCGTAGCACCTACCACGATCGCCAACATGCATCAGCCAAGTATGGCGATTACGGCTGAACCCCTCCTTGGGGGAGCAGCCTCCTTGAGCAGCTTATGCCCAGCAGTGGGCGTCTAAAGGTTGACATGATGATGTAAGTCCTCTTCAACGTATTGGATGACAGTGACCTTGACTAAATTTCAATTGTGACGCGACCCGATGCCTAGAAAATTCAAACTACGTCCAAAAGGCGCATACATGTACCCCAATATGGCAACCTCAAGGTTGTTCACCTTTTCTTTTCTTTCTAAGAAAAACATTGATTTTATTATATATTTTTTTCCCCGCACAGTTCATTCCACAGCGAGTGACTATGTACTACGCGCCACTGCGGCGCGTCCCTCTGATTGCAAAGCCATAAATTAATCTAAGGAATTGTAATACAGTCTATGACTCAGTAACTCTATAAGTAAACAATATCATCATCATCATCATTTCAGCCGAAAGACGTCCACTGCTGGACATTGGCCTCCCCCAAGGGGGGGTTTTGCCATAATCGCCACGCTTGGCAGGCGGGTTGGCGATCGCAGTATGGTTGTTACAAATGCTCAAAGAACGCTGCTGCCCATTCTCTGATACGTCCCTAAGTAAACAATATGAAGGAGAAAAAAACAAAAGCTTTTTACAAAAAAGACAACCGCCTTCAAAAACTAAAAAGTGAAAAATAACTTTAGCACAGAACACATATTGACTTTAGTTTCGAAATTCAGTGGCTTTGTTCTGTTTGTTGTTTTGTATTGCCACAGACTTCCGAAACTAAAGTCAATGTGTGTTCTGTGCTAAAGTTATTTTTCACTTTTTAGTTTTTGAAGGCGGTTGTCTTTTTTGTAAAAAGCTTTTTATTTTCCGCTTTTTAGTACCTCCTTCTCATCCAAATCTATTAAGAAGAGATTGAAAGATAACTACTACAAAGATTGATGAAACTAAAACGTCGTCTATGTAAAATTTTAGGGTATTTGTTGATTTTTCAAAAAGTGCAGAATCAATTTCGATAAAATTTATAAGAGAGCACACCTGAAGCATACCCTATCCATAAAAAAAATTTTCAAAATCGGTTCACGTTTGCCGGAGAAATCGCGTAACAAATCGCGCACATACTTAATGCAAATTTAAGACTTATACTGTTTTCTCATAGATGCCATTGTCAGAACTGGACCAAATTAAAATCGGACCACACGGGAAGCACTAGCTTTCAAATAAAAAAAGAATAATCAAAATCGGTTCACCCAGTCCAAAGAAATCAGGTAACAAACACGAATTGATAACGTCCTCCTTTTTTGAAGTCGGTTGAAAAGGTCAGAACTCAGAACGGATGCACTATGAATAAAATTTGATTTGCATGAGTTTGCAAGAACCAAAGGTAAACAACAGACACAATCATTTATTTTGGTAGCGTATCCTCATTTAGACTGGAAATAGAACTTAATTTTAATGCATGCATTCTGAATTCGTGTGCGTCATTCTCAGATCAATTTAACCTTTGGTGAAGAATGTAACTGTGATTTTCAGAAGAAAGGTTCCGTATTCATGATGAGAACTACTAATATGTAAGTACCAAGTTTACTTTGAGAACAAAGCTATCTTTGGAGTCGTTCGTGCAGTTTCTAAGTTTCTACAAGCCATTGGTAATTTACAACCAATTGAGGATACAACTAATTTAATTAGGTACGTCAAACTAATGCAATATGCCTAAAGATTTAAAATTAATCAACGTTGAATAACCAAAATTACGACAATTACCTCAAAAAACTTTTTTGAAAAAAGTGAACCGCCTTCAAAAAAAAACGAGTGATAAATCTGGACTCACAGTGAGTTAATCCGTTGTTCTCAATCTCTATGTGATAAATAACTTAACACAATAACTTTTTAGTATTTTTTTGAAGGCGGTTCACTTTATTCAAAAAAGTTTTTATTTTACAGTTTTTACTTATCACCCAAATCCATTAAGGAACGGCAACACAGTTAAAACAGAGATTGAAAGTCTCCCAAAGATAGAAAGATGGAAGAAACGACAACGTCTTCTCGGTTTTTGTTGTTTTTTTTTTTATCAAAAAGCTCTGAATACATTTCGTTTGTTTGTTGCATACTAAAACCTTCTCCAGAATGTAACAAACACTTTTCTGAAAACCGCATCAAAATCGATTCAGCCAAACGGGAGATAATCGCGGACAAACATACATACAAACATACGGGTCGAACCTCCTTTATTTTTAAGTCGGTTAAAAATGGGATCCAAGTAAAGATCGACAAACAAGAAGCCTATTTACTCAATGTTGTTCTAAGCCGTACAAGTCGAGAACGTTTGGCCCTTTGGCCCAACGACTAACGTACTCGGTGAGACGGTGACTAAGCAATAAATGCAGCCGCTTCGACATCTACGTTTGTCTGTGTCACAAACTAACAAGGCACAGTCAGTACTAAGTGAATAATGTAGAGTAATTGATGATGACCGCCTATGAACTCTTCATTCTAGCAAGTACAGCATCATTTGTCAAGAGAATGGATGGTTCAAATACTTTGAAAAAAAAAGTTTGGGGACAAAACTGACAGATTTCAAAACAGCCGGTCAATTCTGTAAAAATCATCGGTGAATTTAGACGAAGTGACCTTGAGGTGAGTTGCTGTCCAGGGATTCTTTGCACAATACCAATGCTGACGCTTAGGATTGACAGCTGTGCTCACCTCAAGCTCATTTCGAGATTTTTGCATACCTAATTTGAAATTTGATAACGCTCGCGAAATGTGACAACTGTACAAGATGAAAAGTTGACAACACGTCAGTATGTATCAGTGACCGAAAACTCTAGACAGATACCTACTAGAATACCTATGCTAATTTTATTTTTATTTCGTAATTTTATGCAGGAATTTTACGTCGACATCTTCCAAGAATAAACATAGAAGAAATAAAGAGCAAAATTCTTGATTTCTAACATTAGAAATTAAAACAAAGAAGCCTTCCTCTCAACTAAGATCCTCTGGTGTACCAGAGGCTCCGAAACTGCGCGTCGGAGCTATCCTGAGGGCACTGCGCGACCAAATAGTAGGTACTACCGTACAGTAGTGACAAGCTCCGCCTCCCTCTGAAACCGTTCCTCACCTCTCCCCGCGTCGAACGGCTGCTCTGGGAACTGCGTTTTTGTTCGAGCAGCGCGTAGACACGTACACACACGCACGTATTTGTAAAGTCTGTTATTTTAGTATTAGTGTAGGTAGGCAATTATGGCGTTTCGTTTCTATGGAGTATCGCGGGTGTGGCGCGACGGTAGGCGTCGCCGATACGCGACGTTCATCACATATTTAGAACTTTCTTTAATTAAATAAAAATAATAAACTAGTAATCCTCAATGTCTGCAAGAACAACACACTTGAAAAAAAAAATATCCTAAAAAAGTGGCGAAAAAAAAATTACAGAGTCGAAGCATATAAAAGATCAGTGCTAAGCAAGTAGGTATTGAAGACGGAACAATTTTACAATTAACTATGTACCTACAATGTTATTTGCTTGTTAATCAAAACAAGTTCTTTTTTATTCAGTTGATTATATTAACGACTTATTTTTAAGTGCACATCAAAAATCTTATTTAATAAATATTTTTTACATCAAAATAATTATTGTAATGCAAACTAACCAAATGTATAACAAAACCAGTTCTAAAAATAATTCGCAAATATGCATCAATACTTTATTGTTATTTTTCCTCTAATGCGCCGCAAATTCTTGTCCAATGGACGAAAATACTCTTTGCATATCAAATATACTGATTGAGCAGCAAATTAACCAGGGCATCCAAACGTAATACTCATACTATCAGACCTCAACAACCCAGTTACTGGGTAACACGATACCCCTTGGTAAAACTGGTTTTCAGACTTTCTGGCTTCTACTAACCATAACGACTGTCAAAGATGACAGCCGGGACCAACGGCTTTACGTGCTTTCCGAGGCAATAATCAGTTGGTAATCACGTAAATTAAAAGACTAACGTTTCGAAGAATGTTGCCACGTGATTACCAGACAATTTCAGCAAATAGTTATTGTAGGTACACTTTTTGTGGCTATAATTCGTAACTTCGTTCAAATATTTAGGCAATTAAACCAGACGCTGAGTTAAAATCAATTCTAATTCGTATAATTTTAGTCTTCGTTTATAAATCCGTCTGCGTGATAAATCACACCTAATTTGCGCCAATGACCTTGCTGAATAAGGTTAATCACTAAACACTGTCCCACACTAGCATTCTGTCTGGGCCTCAAGTCTGCTATTACAATAGTGTCAGAATGGTCTATAATTGATTTCATAATTGTTGATTTTGACAAGTTTGGTAATCTACTAATGTAATGGCGTCATTATGAAAATCAATGATAGACCATTCTGACACTATTGTAATAGCAGACTTGAGGCCCTGTATTGTGGGTGCGTTGGCACTTTGGCAGACACTAATCATGAATAAACACTGGAACAACTATCCGATGGTCGTACAAATATTTGCAGCGAAGAATCTAATCGCTCTGCCTTTGCGTCAATCGGACCTTTGAGAAGTTCCGAAACATTTGAAGCCATTTGAAACTTTGAAAGCTATAAATAGGTGCTGTGATTAAAAGCAATCACGCGTCGCCTTTTTTGCATTGATTTGTAATTAAATTAACCTTATTTCCCCATGATTTAAAAAAAATAATCTTTTCCCCCCCATGATTTGTAATAGTTAATCTATTTTTAACCATGATTTGTAATAAATAATCTTTTTTAGCCCATGATTTGTAATAGTTAATCTATTTTTCCCCATTATTTGTAATTCATTTTCTTTTTTTTCCCAGGATTTGTAAAAAGATTTTCTTTTTTATCATTATACTCAATTCTATTTTTAATTCCCATGTCAGTCCAGTGTAAGGCCCGGACTGTACCAAAGCGGAGAGGAGAGGAGATGTCTGGAACAGCCAATCGGCTTGCGTTTTTTTTCATATCTCACCGCTTAATTTCATCGCGATACAGAGTCCCATTGGTTATTTACGAGACATCTCTTCTCTCCGCTTCGGTGGAATCCGGGCCCAAGACTTTTTCATCCCATTTTAGACTAAGGAAATGACTGGTGCCTGCAAAAAAAAAAGGCCAAACAAGTTGTGCTGTAAGTGTACGTCCAAACCCCATATCTAAGATCATGTCTGGAGGTCGTTGTCAAAACAAAAGTGAATGACGTAATAATGGCCTATAGTACCGTAAAGCATCGTGTTTAATTACTGACCTTTCTTGCCCGTGTACGGTGTTGGATGCCATTCCGGCACGTTTGCGAGGATCGCTTCCACCGCCTGCGAAGTAAACAGTCATTAAATTATTTCAACGAATAGAGACAATAGGAATGGTTGCTATGCTGATAGGTACGGGGGCTACCAGTGCAAGCCATCTGTTAACATAATCGTCACTCAAATAGCAGGTCGGATTAAGGCGCTACTCGACGCATAAGTGCGGTTTTTCTTCGTTATTCAGGGGCTTATTAACTCATTTTTAGAAAAACAAACTACGTTTAAAAACATATTATTAATGTTCAATATACTATCATCACATTCCATGTTCTTATTTTGTTTTTATGTACCCTATATACACCTAAATCTCCCAGTAAAAAAAATACTAAAATAATTGAAAACGTGTATCTTTTGCTAAAGTGGACGTGCTATTAATTTGAGGATTACACTAATAGATAGGTTACTTAAAAATCTTTATAATTCACGTTTTATTTTACTTCAAAAGATGGTTTCTCTTTTTTTATAACAAAAATACCCAAAAATTGTGCGAATTTCGATTCTGCGGCAAAGAGGAAATGTATGGTCAAGGTTATTGGTCAGGGAAGCGCCTTAAGATTTTGGCAACGCTAGCTGTCAATTTTAAGCCTCGTATTGGAACTCGACATTGAAGTTCCTACTCAAGTGGCATAAAATAGAAAACATGCGGGGTGATTGTTAATAGTGACGGGCCTGTAAGGTACCTGCCACCTAAACCGTTGTCGGTTGTAGCCATTAGCTATGGGAATGTTTTGCTAACTACATATTCACACAAACTAAACACAGTCGTCGTGTTCTGCCCAGTCTTTCCCCAACTATGACGGGATCGGTTTCCAGTCTAACCGAATGAAGCTGAATTCGTTGTTTTACATGGAGCGACACTGCCTCCATAACTCAGTTACTGGGTAACACGATACCCCTAGGTAAGATTGGTTATCAGACTTTCCGACTTCTGAATACCCATAACGACTGTCAAAGAAATAATACGACTATTTTTAAAATTCATGTATTTCACTCCCTCCCATGAAGATAGTCCAATCTTTTACCTGCTTAAAAAAAAGATACCAAACTCGTTATTTAAAACTTCGTAGTAACTGCAACTTAATGGCAGTGCCGTGTGAAATTAAATTGCTAATGTGGTCCTATATTAGTTACAATTGCCACAAGGACGTTTTTTTATCAAACTTTATAAATACCTCAACAGGTGCATAAAACTAGCTAGAACATGAGTATCACACGTGACACGTGACACATCACCTTGTACTCTCAGGACATAATAACACGTCATTGTTTTACTCCTTGCCAAGTTTTTGCTCTTAAAACCATACCTATACTAAAATTATAAAAACTGAATAGTTTTTATGTTTGTTTAGGCGCTAAGCTCTGAAACTACTAAGCACATTCTGAAAATGCTTTCGTTAATAGGAAGTTACGTTATCCCGGAGTGCATTTAGGAGGAACAACTTGCACATTGTGGCCAGAGCCACTACAGGTCACTGCTGCTTAAACAAGCACAAGTTCTACTTGGGGCTAAGTGATACGCGTAGCTACAGACGCTGTAAGGTAGCTGATGAAACGCCACTTCATCTTCTGGGGAATGCGGAGCACTAATTCACAAGCGCTACAATCACCTGTTAAGGCCGGATGAAATAATGGAGATTGCCCCAAAGCAGATCCTGCAATTCATCACAGCTGCAGGGTTTGGTGGCGATCTCTAACCAACACAAGCGGCGATCACAATAGATCAGCTCTGGTCGCAGTGATACCATAACCGCATAAAGACAATAAAAAAAATATCCCGGAGTGCTATAGCCTGTTTTATTATCAAAATAGTTCACACGCCACACGGACGTAGCCGCGGGCAAAAGCTAGTGAGACATGAAACAGAAGACAATGGTATGAAATCGATCGTTTTCACATTGAAATCGAGCTATTAAGGCCACACAATAAATAAATCGATACTCGTTTTGTACAGCCTGTACATTTTTTATGAGATACGCACGCAATAGAGGTAAATTTCCGCTCCGTCTAGTAGTAAATTATAGTAGATGAATAAATAATTAGGCAGACATATGAAATAAGGTTTATAGAGCATGATTATTGTTGCAACATATTATTCCGATCATTAAGCTTGACTAATTGTATATTACAAATACAATAATTTACCCTTTAATCGGGAATGGGCATCAGTGAGTAAATAGTGGAATAATATTATAATGTAATGATTATTGGCTATTTTTACCATACTGCGGTGGAGCCCAAAATTAGGATAACGCTTTTGGTTGGTATGTATGTAAGTACCTAATATAATATAGTTCGTGTGTGTAGAATGTAATTATGTATGTATGTACCTACATACATACATAATAACACACTCACTACTTCAAATGGCGTATTTGTGCAAATATTCGCCTTAATTGGATAACACAAAATGTACCTAATGCTTATTGAAATAAAATCAATTTTGTATTATCCAAATAAGGCGAATATTTGCACAAATACGCCACGTGAAGTGCATAAGAGTAGAGGGAACATGGGACACAATGTGTCTCTATGTTAAACGAGCGGACAGTTAGTAACAAACAAGGTAGTTATCTGTGGATTTATTTCGACATCTAATTTTGAAAAAAAACAACATGGCAGGTTGGGCTCCTCTAACAAATAACATAACAATGTATGTATAAAAAAAAACAACCAAAAAGTTCCAAACAAGATGACTTTTTAAACAGTCAGACATATTTCTTTTTTAAGATTTAACTAAAACAACTGTCACAGATTGCAAAAAATCAAAACAACAGACTAAAATAGATTTAATATAAGCATTTAACGTCATACTTATATAGGTAAATAAGATCTTAACAACACATTCCGAATGTATAATCGCCATCGAGTACATAATAATCGCTTTCTCCACGGGGAGACGTTTTAAGAGAACTTATTTTTCTACACAAGATGGCGTATCTCCAGAAGGCCATTTCTCGTAATTAAAATTGTCCAAAATCTAGTTGCAAGATATCAGCGACAATCTATGTCAAAAATGTAGGAACATGAGGTATATATTTGACAAATGAAGGACACTGGAATGCGAAGTTTCTTAAAATTACGAGAATTGGGTATTTGACTTCATTAACCAAAAATTATAAGACACAGCATCTTTATAAAAAAAAAAACACTTTATAGTACCCTGAAAAACAGATTAAATTTTAATTCAATGTAAAGATTTATTTTAGTTGCTTTGTTAAAAATGAATCGTTGTTCGTTAGTCTCGCTAAAACTCGAGAACGGCTGGACCGATTTGGCTAATTTTGGTCTTGAAATATTCGTGGAGCTTCAGGGAAGGTTTATACGGTAAAATTGAAAAAAACAATTGACAGGACAACGTCTGTCGGGTCAGCTAGTATTGAATAAATAACGCAATGGATTTTAATGCAGTTTTTATCAATAGATAGAGCGATTCAAGAGGAAGGTTTATACGTATAGTTTGATCTACATTGCACCCGTGCGAAGCCGGGGCGGATCTCATTCTAGCATAATTTTTAAAACTAACTTTCGTGTCATCTAATACTTAAAGGAGACATACCAAAACGGTCCCCGTCTTGAAGACCCTTCAGTCGTACGTGATCGTCGTTAATCATTTGTTTTGACGCACCACAACAAACATGGGTTAAGGAAAATGTTAACTCTTCATCACATATTTAATTTTGTAGTAAAGACAAACTAACTCCGATGTTCTTGTTCAAGGGCAAATAGTATCGTACGACGCAGATCATACCTACTCATTAAATATTTATAACCGGCTAAATCTGAACGGATTTTAAAGTTGCAAAGAATGTCTGAAGATTTATCTACATGTAATGCTAGCTAAAATTTTAATTTAGATTTGTTCAAGTTTCAGAGTCATTCAGGTCAGTCAGAGTTCATTTTTGCAATACAAAAACATCGTCGGAATAAATAAAGGGTTTATTTACAAAACATCGGTTGGATATCTTTGGAAAATGAGCTGTTCTTCCAATAAGAAAAAGGCTCCTTGTGTAGGTATATCTGGAATACTATAAAAACAAATCGATCATTGAGATTCTTGGTGCATAACAGTGGTTTTGTGCAAAGTAGATTTGTTATTTAGCTTTGTTTAGCAAAAGAACAAGTCTACTTTGTTATCAACCCTTAAATTTTATGTAAAATGTTTTCCCGCCACTTCATCTGCCTGAATTTTGACAGGGTTTCTATTTTTTTTTTTTTTTGTTAAATTATAGCCCTTAATCCTTCCAGATAATTCCTCTTTCTGTTGGAGAAAACTATATGAAAATGCGTAAAGTAATCTTGAGTTTAGCCCGAACGAACACAAATTCAGCGCGGTGAGGTACTTTAATTTATAATGTAGCGACAGTGAGGCAGTGGTATTTAAAAAAAAATCTCTTTCGGTGAATTTAGGTAAGTAACGTAAGCTATGAGTTGTCGATCCCTAGCATCGGTAAGACGACAGCTCACCAACTCACTCACAGAACAAAGCCACCGAATTCCGAAATTAAAGTCATGTGTGTTTTTTTTTCTGAAGGCGGTTCTCTTTTTTCAAAATATTTTGTATTGACCACTTTTCAGTGCCTCATTATATATTATTATACCCAAATTCATTAAGGAACGGCAACACTGTTAAAACAGAGATTGAAAGTCCTCCAAAGATGAAAATAACGAAAATGACTTCTCGGTTTTTGTTGTTTTCTTCAAAAAGCGCTGAATAAATTACTGTTTGTTGTATACTAAAACCTTCTCCAGAATGTAATAAACACTTTTCTGAAAACAGCATCAAAATCGGTTTAGCCAAACGGGAGATAATCGCGGCCAAACATACATACATACAAACATACGGGTCGAACTGATAACCTCCTTTTTTTTTGAAGTCGGTTAAAAAGTGCCATCACCATACTATACTTTGCGCAAGAATAAATAAAAGATAGACAAACAAGAATGACAGTGTGCCAATGATTCTCGGTGCAACAACACTGCATAGTGCACAAATAAATTGAACTCAATTCATAGTATTCAAATGACCAGAGCGCTGTCTTTATCTTATGTTTACAATGCACACGGAACGGTTCAAGGCACCGTTGATAATACATGCTTGACTAGAACAAACTAGCTATGTTTAAACTATCGTTTAACAAACAATTGCAGGAGATGAGGACGTGCTTCAAGGCTAATTTATTGTAAAAAAAGCTGCCAAGACTCTGCCCTTCATCTCTATTATTACATTTAATAAGTTTTCAGTTTTTATTCGTATGAGCTTATCTCCGGAAATACTGGCTCAATTCTGTTCTCCGCTAATAAGAAGGTTAGTTGCAGAAGCTATATTTTATAATAAAAATAAAACGGACAAGTGTGAGTCGGACTCGCCCACCGAGGGTTCCGTACATATTTGTAGGTACGTATCCATATTTCTATACTAATGCATACCTACTATCCATACTTTAATATACTTAATATTAGAAATGCGTTTTTTGCGACATAAACGGCCGTATCTTATTTTCACGTTACCATAGAGGGTTGATTTTTTTTTTACAGCATCAAGGGACCGTTGACTTGAGTATATGGATTTAATTTCAACTCGATACCTCCACGCGTTCCCAAGGTAAAGGGTCTTGAGTCTTGACAAACAGACAGGCAGACAGACGGACAACAAAGTAATCCTATAAGGGTTCCGTTTTTTTCCTTTAGAGGTACGGAACCCTAAAAAATGGAGGTCCGTGAAAAATACGCGGAGGAAGTCCCGGGCAAAAGCCAGTTTAGTATATTTTACAAGGGACTTTACATAAAAATAAATTCCATAACATTCTACAATCTGATGGAAACGAATAGATACAAAGAAACTGATAACCTATTTGTTATTTGATAAAGACAGTCTGAAAAAGTGAATGTATCTGTGCACTGTGCATATACTCCTATAACCTAATTTTAGAGGTTTGATTTTGAAATCAAAACATAAAACGTGATTTATGTATTCGATAGCAACGTTTATTGCGTTTTAAAACGTGCTATTTAAAGCATCTGCTCATGGTCTTAGTAAACTATACACCCATAGTCACATACAATACTGGTTCATCGATTTCGCTAAATAAATACTGATAATTGTCTTTTTTATATTCTAATAGGTTTGCGTTTGGCCGCAACTTACCTGATCTTATACTTATACAGACTTGATTTGACTTGCGCAGAACTCGATTTAAAGAAATTTACCTTTAAATCGGGTACTGCGCAAGTCAAATCAAGTCTGTGTCAAGTTTCATCTTTCGTGGCACGCACTATACGTGATGATGCGGCCTAAGGTGGAGCACGCTTGCCTAGGGTAATCCAGTTCACTCGTGCCTTGAAGATACCAAGATCATATTTATAGGGGAACAGAACAGAGAGGCGGGCAGTGCATTCCAGTTTGCACAATAAACGGGGAAGCAAAGCGCTTGGTTCGAGACCGTGGAACTTCAACCGTATAGCGGTGACGCTTCGCCTTATCTCTGCTCGTCTGATGATGGAGGAATAGTGGAATTAAGTTGCGCAATTCCAAAGTACACTCTCCGAAATGTACCCGATAAAAGACCGATAAGCTGGCAACGGTGCGGTGATGTTCGAGGTTTAACCAGGGTGTTGTTGTCAATAAGCTTGGCACGTCTATCAATATCCGTCCAGATACCAAACTTATGAAACTAACACTTTGTATAAGACATATTTAACTTTTATGCGACAGAAGGCAGCTCCAAAATTAAATGCTTATAACGGGAGTAAAAGGACTCTAAAAGAAACCGAAAATTATATGTTCTTCCTGTCAATTCGATCTTCTTTTTTGTTCTGGACCTTCTGGGTACCGGGATATCAAAGGTTTTATTTATGTTTTCTTATGAAAACAAGTTTTAGAAGTTATAATTAAAGTTTAAACATCCGCACGACCTCTGTATTGTTGTTTGTTGCAGCATGCACTCGTATGCACAATGTTTTGCGTGCGTTACACTGCGCGTCTGCGCGCTACTATAAACAATTAATTTCATACCCAAAATAAAAGTAGTTTCCCGACAACAATTTATGCTCAATGTAGTTTGGTGGGAAAAATGAATAGTTAACAGTTATGTAATGTGCCTTTTACGCCCCATATGTGCCTACCTATGTAGAAAGGTAAACATGGATCAAGTTAAAGGTCGTCCTGTCAAACACGGATTAGGTCAAAGATAAATAAGGCAGGATAAATGAAAATATTCTCGAAATAATATTAAGCCCTGACCATCTTACCCTAGTTCTCCGCAAATTATTTTACTAACTAGAATATCACGCCCTTGCGAGCAATATCTTTTGCAAAAATCAAGGCGCTGAACAATTTGAAAGCGCAATTTTCTAAAGAATATTAAAAGCATTAACTTACTCAATATGTTCAAGATTTCAAGGTGACAAGTACAGCTCTCTGTAAAAGCTGCTCACAGCAAAAGTGGAGCCAATTGAAGATCGATTACGATAATGCATCAGAGAATTGCAGACTGGGAAAAAAGTCTCAGCGAGTGACAGACAGGCCATTATTTCTATGTGAGAAATAATTTCCTTTTTTTTCTAAGTTGTAAACTACATTGTTTCGTTCGAGGTGAAACGAAACACGTGAGGTGAAACATTGTAGCCAGTACAGAATACCAGTAACACGGAACAGCAATCTATAAAACTTATCAGCATAGTTTACGCATCGGCGCATGCGAGACACAAACGCCGCCTGTAGATTAATTTCTCAATCGTTCGAAACAATGTAGCCAATTACGCGACAACAATACTCTTGCTTGTCAAACCAAATATGACAGTATCATCTGTAGGCAATGCATCTGCGCAGAGACCGACTGTGAATTCTAATCGACCGTAAAGAAACTACCCCTGTTTTGCAACTTGGACATTCACCTTTTTGATAGGTACATGATCTCTGCTCACAATAATTATTTCAAATAAAGTTATTGAAATTTATTTTTTGGATGCGGCGTTCCAGTTTTAATAAAATTATGAAAATTGGTATGGTCGAACATTTTTATTAAAACAGCACGACACTTTTTTCAGACGCGGATTCCAGATATTAAAATGCTAGATTTTTCATTAGAACAGCCCGACAGTCTTGTTCAGTCATGATAAATTAACCACACATCCAAAATGTTACCAGCAGGCTGTGTACAGTCAACCGTATACAGTGACTTTATGCTTACACGTTGTCAGCCTAGTTCAAGTGTTAGGTACTACTATGTCCGTTGGCAGTACCTACTACATGTAAGACATAATTATAGGTGTTGTGTCGGATTACTGTGGTGTAAACATTATCTACTGTTTGTATATACGATTTATACCATGAGATCGGCTCAAAATTGCTGGGAAATTTGACCAAACCAAAAGAAACATTAATTATTATAATAGTAATTTTTGAGCATGTGTTTACCAACATTTAAGCAGAAGATTAGATATTTTAAAGCTTTGGAAAATTTACATCTATAGACAATACCAAGGGCGTCGCCAGCAGCCCCAAAAAAAATAGTTAAGTTGATCAAAAAGAAGAATCTCGATTGAATTCTTCATTGTTAAAATTTTCCACCTAGTTGAATATTTAATTGCTTCCAAATTCTTTTTATCCCATGATTCAATTATCGTATATTCTGTCGAAAATTATTTTTATGGTAATAAATATAATCATTTTCTTTACAATTTTTATTCATTACAGTGGCGTAGCTATCGGAAGGCTAGGCGGTGCGATGCATCGGGCCCCTAAGCTCAGGGCGCCCCCCGCCTCTGGCCAGCAAAACCCGAACTGGTCTAGCAACAAATTCTTCCACCTTTACAATATAAATACAAATTCTTTCGGTTGTGTTTTATTAATAGGTTCTTGTGTTGTTGTTGTTCCACTTTAACCAATCAGCTGTTATGCAATCGATTTATGAATTTTCGTGATATTTCAATTTCTTTAATTTATATTATCATTTTATGTCATCTGATAATGACTCCTTTACTCTGCCAATGCTTCCTTTAATTTTTCCGCTGATGCAAGGCTTTATTTAATTGAAGTTGACACCCTTGCTGACTTCGTGCGTCGGAGCTTCAGCACAAAGGCTTTTTTTATGTTTAATGTCTGCCACATCAATGGTCAAAGTGTGTCAACTTGACACACTTTGACCATTGTGACTTGACACTGTCAAGTCACTTGACTTGTTAGAGACCTTTTCTGATGTACGGTCACGCACACCGTTCTGATTTCTGAGAGTTGACTCAAACCTCATCCCCTCTCTACAACCTACCCTCTTTCCGGTTTCGTTCTTATCCGTAATGATACAATTGGAAAGGGAGGAGATGATGTTGCTATTTGTCTTCATAGCGATTTTCCTTTCAAAATCTTTGCTTCTTCTCTTCATTTTACAGCTGTGCCTCCGCTGAGTAATTGTATCTATTTCTGGCGATTCATATCAAATATGGTAAAACCCTACTTGTCAGAGCATACATATTGCGTCAATATGCCCCTTGTTCCTGTAAACTCCTACACATAATCGAGTCTATTAGTCTCGATGTTCTTCCTCTGCAACCTACTTACTCATTTTAATATCTCAGGGGATGACACGTGGCTTGACTTACTAACGACCTCTCTCTCTCTTGTTTCCCCTGATGGTCAGGATGCATCGGAACTGACAACGTGACAACAAATATGACAACGCTTTCCTCCCTGCAGCTCCACTGTCTCTCCCCTCCCTCTTATCTAATGTCCCACTTTCAATATCTATGTTCTTCACACTCTAGGAATCTACGGTCTTCTAACAATCTTATCTTGCTTTGCCCTTCTCATTCTACTGATTTTGTTCATTCGTCCTTTTATGTGCAGTCTATTCCTTTCTGGAATGCGCTTCCTCTCGATATCAGAACGGCCTCCACTGACTGGAAGCCGTCCTATGCATTTAAGCGGAAGATGTGAAAGTATTTTAGCACAGATAAGCCGATACATCTTATAAACCTCCTTTCCTTTCTTTTATAAATGTATTTACGATTTTACTTGAAAAAATTACATGTAACCAGTTTAGATAGGGCCCCAACTTTTTTTTCGCACCGGGGGCTGGTCACGTTGCTACGCCATTGAATTGTACAGTCAAGAGCTTGTGGAGCTTTACACATGGGACTTTGTACCGTTCTGAGAGCCCCTTCACACTTGCGGCTGTCCAGCCGACATTGTCGAGCCTACGCTAGACAACCACTACGCATACGTTCGATACCGCTGCGCATACGTTCATCGAACGACTAATACGCGTTGATGAATGAACGATGGATGAACGTATGCGCAGCGCAGCGTAGAAACGCTGGCACAACGCGACGCACCGAGACCTCACACAATTTCGTTGTCGTTTCGGTACACTATATAATACCTCCGACGTCTGCGCCGCGCTAGCGCAGCGTTCAATTATCTGCAGAGGAAACGCCGAAGACGCGGCGTGTGCGCTGCACATACGATCATTGAACGCCTACGCTGGACAAACGCTAATGTGAAGGGTCCTTAGTGCAAGCGCCGCCCGTAGGGGTAAGATTAGTACTTCCAGTAAGGCTTCATGTGCTTTTGACTGTATTTAAAATTCATGATATTTCCATCCTCCTATATCAACTTGCCCCCCCCCCCCCCCCCCCTAGGCCATCGGCTGGCGACGCCCTTGGACAATACTATGCTAATTTATAAGGCTGAAGAGTTCGTTTGTTTGAAGTTAGTACACGCTAATTCCTAGAACTACTAGTTCGATTCTAAAAATGATTTCGCTAAAAGGAAGGTATATTATCTCTAAATGCTATAGGATATTGGTGCCAATTCTGTTGTGCACGAACTAAATTAATTTTAAGCTATTTATATCCCTTTCTCTCCAATAAAACAAGAGACATAATTATATTCATAAGAGCTGTCAAATTGTTGATCTGAAATGTTCATACAATTATAGTTGTCATTTCAGAACGTATTGATCAAAAACACTGCGAAGTTCAAGGGAAAAACTAATTTGACATCTCTAACTTAGTCCTTGTCTGTAGCCGTCCTTTTCTTCAGCTGCCTGGTAGTAAGAGATGCCAAATACTTATCTCATTTTAATTTAGTTTGTGAACAAAGGAATCGGCACCATTGTCATTATCTATACTCTATTTATAATAAGCATTAGAAAAAAGAGGCTCATAGAAGCAGGAATGCAAAACATTTTATTTCAAAGATAAGTTAAAACAATTTTAATTAAACTGATTTTAACATAAGTTTGATAAATAGATTTAAGATAGTACTAAGTATGGACGTATAATAATATAAACAGAATAAAAGTCTTTTAAAGATTAGGTAACATTTTAAATTTGGTAGAATTACAATGAAACGAATAACGTTCCGGGTATTGTTCATCCCTGCTTCTGTTAGGTTTTTACCATTGACAGCGTCAATGGTAAAAGTACTTTTAAATTGGAATTAAATATACAACTAAATGAAAACCACATAATTTGAGAAAATAAATTAAATAAATAAATAATAATATGTGGGGACATTTTCACACACGGCCATCTGACCCCAAACTAGGGAGACCCTGTACTATGGGTGTCAGACAGCTGATATACATACACAAATACATTTTTTTTTACAAATTATTAAAATGGTTACAAATACGCGCGACAGCTACTGTAAAAATAGATTATAATAAATTCGGTGTCTATCGTAACTTTAACATTGTTTATTGTACTTTTGTTACAAAGTGTGCATTAAAAAGAACTTTTTTTAACTTCTGTCTAATGCTATTGTGAATAGAGTATAAGAATTAGGGATCCGTAACCAAATTCAAGTGAAGTGAAGAAGTCGCGGGCAAAAGTTAGTAACGTATAAACGACTGAATGTTGGTGAACACAAGCCTAAATTGAACAGATTTAAATGGAAAAAAAAATGAAAAAGAGAGTCAACGTTAAGTAGGCTCCGCGGGTTTGTAACAAAGGATTTGTATTCAAATCTTATCTGTTTATTAATCTTTGTTCTGACTGTTTACGAAGTAAATCTTGCAAACGCTTATGAGTAATATTTATTTCTGAGTTAAAGGAAAAGTAAGTCTGGCATTCTTGCGACCGCAAGGAATAAGATTTAGAACATATTTCTACTAGGTACCTACCTCTATTCTATTTCTATAATAATAAGTACCTGGGCGGCCGAGCTTTTTTCCGTGTTGTTTTTAAATGAAACCTAGGTAACTAACAGCTAGATCGATTTATATTGCCCCCGATACACCCTGCATACAAAATTTCATGAAAATCGTTTGGAGCCGTTTCCGAAATTCAGATTATATACAAGAATTGCTGAAATTATTTAGAAAAGAACAGCGGAGGAGTAAGAAAAACATATTTTCCTCTTCCCTCCAAATCAAGCAGGAGACAGAACAGAACTAGGGCAATAGGACTAAAGAGACATTTACAACTGGGGGAGGCCCAGTTGCAGCACCACGGATTACAATAAACATTATTGAATGGGTCCTAAAACGTGAGCTGTTATATTTGATTCCAATAATAGGTATGGCAAAAACGCTTGAACGCACGGAAATTTGCTCTAGTTTCTACAAGGTCCGCATAGTAAACAGCTCCGGATGTAGCCTGTACACTATCTAACATAATATTGCGTTCATTCTGTCAAAGAATACATCACATGTCGCATAACCCGAAAGTTCCTGACCTCCGCTACTCTCTCATCCACTTATTCAATTAAAATTTCCCCTCACTCTTAGCTTCGGCCGTGTGTAAGTAAGGTCGTCAACGCTCTTACAAGAGAAGAAAAACAAAGAATCGAAAATAATTTGACTTCATCTGACCCCAAACTAAGGATACCCTGTACTATGGGTGTCAGACAGTTGATATACATACACATATACATTGAAATACATACGTATATAGATAAACAACAACCAGATACAAGGAAACACACAAGTGCTCATCACACAAATATAATGATTACAGTAGAAACTTGATTATCCGAACTAATTGGGACCGAAACTAGCTCGGATAATCAAAAGTTCGGATAATCAAAAGTTCGGATAATCGAAATGTGGGTTTTTGAGACAAGATCAAACGAAAACCACACCTTTTTACATAAAAAGTTTCTATCTACGCGATGTAAGAAACCTAGGTACACATACATTAAAATTGCGAGCGGAATCTCCGTAGGCGGGCTAACAACGGTCGATGAAACAAAATTCGCACCAACGTTCGGGTAATTGCGCGTTCGGATAAACTAAGTCAGCGTTCGGATAATTGAGGGTTCGGATAATCGAGGTTCTACTTGTATTATTACTACGTCAGTGACCTAATTTATCAAAATTCCGAAACGATCTGACTTTTCTCTCAAGCTGTTGCATTATTTTATAACTAATTTTTGCCCGCGACTTCGCCTGCGTGGATTATTTTAATACGGGTCACAAATAATATTTTTCAAGGCGAAGAATAACGTAGCTTTCTGTTAGCTAAGTTTCAGAATCTCACCAGTATTTCTGGAGATTAGCGAGTTCAATCAAACACAAAATCTTCAGCTTTTGGTTCAGATTATTTATTTACCTGTGCAGCCGCTACTCTGGTCTCCCAGGCAGGCGAACGCAGATGCGTCATGAGCCTGCCGAGCAGCCGATGCAGTTCCTCAGGATGCGCCTTCTGCACCTCGCCGAGTTGGCGGGCTGCAGCGCGACGGGTAGCCGGCCCTGCGCCCGCCTCCAGGAGGACGAACAGCCGGTCTAACCTGAACATAAACTTTTTATGAACTACTTCATCAACAGACGTCTTTATCATCAGTGTTGATACTCTGTCGTTTAATCTGTTGACCGCCACAGTCATGCATAGATGAAAAACCAACACAATGTGCCCAGTACAGCACGACTGCATGACAGACTTTTACACGTAATAAGGTATTTTACCAAAAATATCTAATTAGTCCATCAAATAGATTTGCAAAAAACATTGGACACGTGTTTTCTCTTTTCTCCTGTAAACAAAAAAAAAATAAAGTTTAAAAACTAAAACCCGACCACAACAAAAAGTGATCTAAAAAGTACGAAACAAGAAAATATTTCACACAGAAATCAAGACATAGGTACAAAATGGTCAAGGTAAGCCGTGGTTGCATGCCTGTATCCCATATGAGTGCGATGAACATGAATATAATGGCATGCAACCACGGCTTACCTTGACCATTTTGTACCTATGTCTTGATTTCTGTGTGAAATATTTTCTTGTTTCGTACTTTTTAGATCACTTTTTGTTGTGGTCGGGTTTTAGTTTTTAAACTTTATTTTTTTATTTAAACCATTTTGGAGTCACAGCTAAGTATTATATATTTAATAGGTGAACCCCTTTCCAATGATACTAAACACGGTATGCGTATCTTAATTTATTTGGTAATCTTTCCTTTTTTTACAATAATTTGTGACAAATCACCACTAAATATTATATATTTGAAATGTACTAGTGAACCCCTTTCCAATGATACCAAACACGGTATGCTTGTCTTTATTTATTTTTTTAATATTGGTTTTTTGTCCGCCAGAGGGCGCCACATTGGATTCGGTGATACGTGATATAGCCTATAACCAGCGGACGATCAAGACGCTTCTAACGATACCTCATTTGTTCAGTTCTGATAAGTAGTTTAGGAGCTATGAGCGAACAGATGAACATACATACATACATACATACATACATAGCCAGTCAAAATCATAACCCTCCTTTGGCTTTGCCGTAGTCGGGTAAAAATGAAGAAGATACAGTGCGTCGAAAACTCGTGTGACATCACTATGCCAGTACACTTTTACTGGCGAAGAGACGGCACAAACCCCCACTCATGATCTTTGATGCGTTTTATCTTCGTCAGTTTTTATTGATTTGATAAAACAAAAAATACGTCTCCAATATTTTTCGATAATCTAACTGACGGACTAATTAGATTTTTTGGTAAAATACCCTATTCTAAAGACTCATGAGTAATAATTCGTAGCTTAACGCCGAGGGCATATTTTTTAACGTATCGGTTAATAGATCAATACACCGATTGCCAGGCTAAAAATGTTGAAGGTCAAAAGGTCAAACCTCCACTGGCGTCGGGCTCATGTTGTCTCTCATGGCGTTCAACGAGTTAAGGACATGCACCTCCTCTATGGTCTCTAGAGAGACTCTCTTTTTAGTTGTCCTCTCCTGTGCTTATTGCTATTGTTACAATATATATCCGGTTATATCATTTATTTGTATCCACCTAATAATCCATAAATCATAATTACATGATGGTTGAGGCGTCCACTTTCCATGCATTAGGATGTGGGTTTGACACCGGGCAAGTACTAATATAATTTTTTCAATTTATATGTACGATCTCGCTATGTCTTCTCTACGCGATTAAAAGATAAATTTATGGAGATCAGGACTTGAAGGATTGGTAATAGAGCATGGGAAATAAAATGGAGTATAATCCCCAAGTATATTATGTAGCAAGGGCGTCGCCAGGGGGAGGGGGGGGCAGGTAGGGGCAGCTGCCCCCCCCCCGCTAGAGATTCCAAAAGCTTCATGTGCCTTTGACAGTATTTAAAATTCATACTATTCCACCACATATCAACTTGCCCCCCCCTAGGCCATCAGCTGGCGAGTCCTGGCGACGCTCTTGTTATGTAGGTAGGTACAGACGCCAGCACGTCAAGCCATACCAAACTGTCAAATTTTCCCCATTAAATATGAACCTTATGCTTTTGTAATAAAGTTGAAAATCTATCAAAGAAATTTGACAGATTGTAGTAGCTTGATGTGCTGGCCTCTGTACTTTCAAGTTTATATCACTCGGTGAAGGAAAAATATCTGAAATCGCCAAGCCGCCTTGCGCAATACGCTTGTTTCATTATTTTAACTTCATCAAGAAATAAAACTATTGTTCTTTTATGACACGCGAGTGCAAAACACTTGTTGAAACACATCCCTGTATAACCTTTACAATAAAAATGCACTGTTCAATACGTACATAGTGATAATAATATAAAAAGTTTATTACGAACTAGCTTTTGCCCGCGACTTCGTCCGCGTGAATGTCGGTTAACGCGGATACAGACGAAGTTGGAGATTAAAAAAAGTTTTTTCAAGTTCAAGTTCAAGTTTTCTTTTTTTTTTTCTTTTTCGCTTTTTAGTGTTGCCTTAACATCCAAATCCATTAAGAAACGCGGACACACTTAAAAGAGATTGTAAGTCCTCCAAAGACTGAAGAAACTAAAACGTCGTCTTAAGTAATTTATTTGGGAATTTATTGATTTTCTCAAAAAGGGCTGTATCAATTTTGGTAAAATTTATATGGGACCATTTCGGAATATACCCCTTTCGAACAAAAAAGAATTTTTCAAATCCGTCTATACAGAGTTACGCCCGAACATACATAAAAAAAAATATATATATAAACATTCGAATTGATAACCTCCTCCTTTTTGAAGTCGGTTAAAAAGAAGCCATGTCCTTCCTCAGGGTTCAAGCTATTTTCAGACCAATTTTTTATCAAAATCGGTTCAGCAGTTTCATCGTGAAAGCGTAACAGACAGAGTTACTTTCGCAATTATAATATTAAAAAAGTATGAAAGTATGGATTACGTCAAAAACAATTATCATCGTCTTATTTATCAGCCTATTACCGTCCACTGCTGAACGTAAGTCCCCCAGAGAACGCCAAAACAGTAAACAATTTTAATTAGTTTAATTTAGAATCTTAATGTATTACAATATATTCTCAATATTCTTATTACTATTTTATGTTTTTTATTTTTATTTTATCTATTGATAGGCATACGTTTGACCACTATCTCACCTGATGGGAAGTGATGATGCGGTCTAAGATGGAGCACGCTTGCCTAGAAGTAACCTATTCACTCTTGACTTAAAGACTCCCAGGTAGTAGCTATCAGGAAACACAGATTCAGGCAGGGAATTCCACTCCTTAGCAGTACGCACGCACAATGAATGTGTTCCCAAAACGTTTCGTGCGTGTGGGAGGGATGTCCACCATGTACCGGTGGCACATCGCCGTACGTCTTGTGGTCCGATGATGGAACGGGCTCGGCGGAATTAAATTATGCAATTCCGTCGCACACTCCCCAAAATGCAACCGATAGAAAACCGACAGGCCAGTAACTCGGCGTCGATGCTCAAGACTTTGGAGCTTTGACTCGACGAGCCTATCATTGCCATTGATCCTCTTGGCTCGTTTCTCACTTGACTCTAGGGCATCAAGCTGGTATCTGGCAGACCCGTCCCAAAGATAATAAATTACAAAAAAGTTAAAATAGTGGGGGTAATATCATAGTCTTTACGTAGTTTAAAACAAAAGTCGCTGCCCGTCTGTACGCTTAGATCTTTTAAACTACGCAATTAATGCACTTTTCAGCAATAGATAGAGTGATTCAAGGAGAAGGTTTATTACGTAGTTAAATCTACATTACACCTGTGGCACAAAATATCCTAAACTTGCCAGACTCACTACGGCTGCTACGGTATTGACTCCAATGTATTGACACTGGATGGAACTCTTTGGAATTTTTTTCTGTTCGTCATGAAATGTTGTGTCTCTTATTTATTCATTTAGACAAAACGTGCCAGTCGAGACTGATGTCTGCTTGAAACTGCTTGAGATTGCCTATAAACGTAAAGTCAATGATGTGTGCGTGAGTAAAATTGCGGTTTGTTCTGAGTGGTCTCTCTGCTCGAGCACGCCGCAGCCTTACGTACTCTGTGCCTGTGGGAAACAAGGGTGGGTCGCTAGTTTATTATAATTATGGCAAACCTTTTCATATCAATTCAACTTGGCTCCCACTTGAATCCCCAGCTGAACGTATTCACACCGAACTTGGCTCACTTTTCACATTGTAGTTATATTACAGTGGGATCAATTATTTCTAATCTAATCAACCAGGTAAATTGGACACAAGTTATTAACCGCCCCCAATTTTTCATTGGTTTTATTACGCGTGTGATCGTAAAATAATAAAGTGCAAAACATAGTATGTATTGGTATTACATAAGAATTGGTTCGCTTTCTTACAATAACAGGTAAAGTTGTTATGTAAGATTTGTAACATGATGTGTGTATTGTGCACGATGTACTAACAGCTAGGCAACAGGCAGAAGTTACCATTTATATTATTATAGTAATAGGCACAGAACGCAGAATGGGGGGAGGCCTTTGCCCAGGAGTGGGACAGCAACAACTAGCAAAAAAAATAGGCACAGTTACCATAATAAGAACTTAGATTAACCTTTTGACCGCCACAGTCATTTAAAGATAACAAACCAAAAGAGAATCTTCAAAGGTGGGGGTTCTTAGATGATGCCAATCTTCAGTGCCTATGTGGCGTCTCCCCGCAGACCATGGTCCACCTTCTATCTTGCGCCGCATAGGCTTGCCAATGCCAACCCTACTATATAATATAGTTTCCTACTATATTAGAGGCCCGACTACTATATTTTTGAAAAAATATATAGGTAGTAGGCGAAACTACTTATATTTAAATAAAAGACATCAAAATCTTAGCAATAATATTCGTTTCAAAATGTGTAAGCGTAAAACAAAACGTCAATACCTATTTTTAACGATCCTGGAATGTCAAGTTGACGGATGCGTTCAATAATTCACAAAATATTCTTCAAAAAAATAAAGTGCCTACCTAATTTTTGGAACCTACTATATTCTTGTCACCTTTTCGTTATCTACTATATTTTTATGGGTAAAAATTTTAGAACTACTAATTTTGACCGACATAGAGTTGGCAACCCTAGCGCCGCAAGCCCTGTCACCTGCATGTGCGGACCTAATGACTGCGTCACCGAATGGCGTTGTCGTGGCTGATTCTGTGCCAAACAAGGAATCTGACAAGAACAAACACAACTCACACATACACACTCGCACATTTACACGCGCACATACACACACATGAAACACATTCGTGTTTGCTATCGACACGCTAAGAAGAAGAAGATATACATGATAGAATTTTTATGTGAATAAACCTCATAAAACAACATTGCTTTTTTTATTTCCTTTGTTAATTATGTTTCTTGACTCATTCTAATTTATCTCAGTTGAACTTCTTTTTTATATTTTATTTATCTAAGTACCTATATTAACCACAGAAATCTAATTAGATTTTTGTGATATTAACATAAGATGACAGAAACTAATACCAATTATAAAAATAGGTATTAAAGGATTAATTCGTAGGATGGCACTGAGGACACGTTTTTTATGTTTTTTTTTTATGTGGCGGTCAATGATATTATAATAAACAGATATGTTATGAGCGCCCAATTTTGAAGATTCAAAAACGTCCTAATTGGGACGTATTGCCTTTAATCTGCGTCACGCATGGCGACGAGTAATACGCTTTGTTAAAGCAGCTAAAAAAATAAAATAATGCTATTTTGTGTATTTAGAAAGTGTACCAATTATGATACCAAATTTAATAAAGCACAAGGGATCTCATACCACATGGTACTACGCAATATACATCGATTTATTTATATATTTCAATTATTTTCCTAATATTCTTATATTTGGAGGTAGAAAAAAGAAAGAAATGGAAATACATTTATTCACGTGAGTAAGACAAGGACGCGTTCACTCCGGACATAGAATAAAAGTACAGATCGTCGTTGCGAGTTTAAGACCTCTTATGTATCACTTTTGGCAAAATCACTTTTTTACGCCAGCCTTTTTCACATTTTGAAGCTCTATCGACTGCAAAAACTCTCATGTGTATACGACGATTCAATCGTCATTTGTTTACCAATTTCAAGATCTACAATGTGCGTCCTAATAAAATGTTGGTGCTTAAAATATCTTATGTGTCAGCGTACACATACGAGTTTTTAGTTCTATGTCATACTCGGGGCCTTTCGGTAATTATTAGATCAAAATATCTTATGTGCATCAGGACGAGAAAGGCGGGTATTTTTTTAAAGTATTTGCCTATGTCACTTTAGACCAATCATATCACGGGGACGAGCGAGACAGATAAATCGTATGATTATTCTCCAATCGTCGCGTAGAACGAAAGTTTATTCGATTTGTGGGTGTAACAACATAAAAAATGAGTAAACCTCTCTGTCCAAGTGAGATTGAGTTATTAGTTAATCAGCAAAATACAGGTGATTCTGAATCAAGTTCTTTTTATCATTTTGGGGAACCTCCAAGGGTGGAGAGCTGTTCTAGCTGTTCCCTTATTACGCCAGAAGATTTGGGCTGAATATCTTCACGATTGAATAATCAAGATGATGTTACTGAAGATTTATTTGATCAAAGCATCAGCATGCTCCATGCCGCTGAAGACCAGGGTATTGCGTCTGAAGATTACGTTACGAATGCTTCATCTGATCATAGCATCATCATACTCCATGCCACTCAAGACCCGGGTATTGCGTCTGAAGAATAATCTAATTTTCATAGCACATACATGTGAGCACTATGTTATTTAAAGCTACCATTTACGAGGTATGTCTTTCATTGACTTGAATGTGCCCTGGCGGTTGGGAGTATGTCATGCTCACTGGAATGTCTCGCTGACGGTGGCGCGCGTGTTGGATCATTCGGTTCCCTTCAAAATGGTTGAGTCAAATGATGCCGATCCGTGCGTCATGTTCGTGAACGGGCGCCGTTAGTTGGGACTGGTCATCTCTTAGCTGCCTCGGTTCTTCTAATTTTATTTTGAATTGTTTATTATGATTATATTTTTATCTAAACCTCTTTTAACGTACACGACTTGTTACATTGTTCTCACATTGTACCTTAGATTCAATATGAATGATGTAACCGCAATTTGTAACATATTATTGATTTTAAAAGAGTGTTGTTCATGGAGTTTCTTGCTCGTTCTTCCTAGTACCTAGTACCAATATACAGGGCATGTATTGCCTTCAAATACATACCTATAGCATGGAGGGAAGCAAAAGTAGTATTCCTACCAAAACCAGGTAAAGAGGACTACACTCACGCAAAATCCTTCAGACCCATCAGCCTAACGTCGTTCTTACTGAAAACGTTGGAAAGACTGGTTGACCGACACCTACGGGATGGAGCACTGAAAACCAAGCCATTACATCCCCAGCAACACGCTTATACGAAAGGCAGATCAACTGAGTCAGCTCTGCACTTGCTAATACACAAGATAGAGTCAGCCATCACCAATAAATCATCAACACTCGCTGCTTTCATAGATATAGAAGGTGCTTTTGATAAAACCACGCACAACAGCATTGTCCATGCTCTTCAAGGCTACAAAGTTGAACCAGTAATAACAAAATGGATTACTGAGTTGGTCAGCAAAAGGGCGGTTCAAATAGAAACAAACAATACAACAAGAGCAAAAGTGGTCAGAGGATGCCCACAGGGAGGCGTCCTATCGCCACTTCTCTGGAACATAGTAGTTGCAACCCCAAAGCTATTGGCTAGTGCATTGTACTACAAATTAAAATTACAATGCCATAACTTCACGGTTTATAACGTTCTATCTAAAGACGTAACAATTTACTTTTGGCACGAAGCAGATGGTAATGTGACTGCTAATGAATTCACATCTTGTTTAATAGACTACTGTCAAAACCTGCCACTTTCCACAGAGCGCGTTATCATCATTTCTGATGGATGCGGACACCAAAACCGGAACCGAATTTTGTCAAGTGCCCTAAGCGATTTGGCGCAAAGAAGGAAAATTAGTTTTGAACAACTTTACCTGGAAAGGGGGCACACTATGATGGAAGTGGATAGTGTTCACTCCACTATTGAGCAGTACATAAAACCACCAATATTCGCTCCCAGTGATTACATCACCCGGATAAGACAAGCTCGACCACAAAAGCCCTATGATGTCAAATCCATTCACCATGATTTCTTTCTAAATTTCGAAGAGATGGAATCGAACCTAAAATCCATACGGCCTGGCAAAAAGAAGGGAGATCCTGTCGTGGTGGACATTAGAGGTCTTAAATATTTATCTGACGGATCCGTATTTTATAGGTTAAGACATGTTGATGAGTGGTCCGTACTTCCACAGCGAAGAAATAACCAAAGGAACGGTCTGGTATCTCCGAACCGATTGTACAGATCTCCGTTAAAAATTACTGAGAGCAAGTTTAAACATTTACAGGAACTGAAAATGGTAATAGATCAGGATTATCATCCGTTTTACAATGCATTACAATTTGATCCGGGTACTTAATGCATAGGTAATTATATGGGTACCTCAGAAAATACCAATACTTTGATTTGTAACTTTTATTTTATTCCATTTTTAGATTCTTCTGTTATCATTACCTAATTATTGTTTTCTGAGAATTATACATTTTTTTTCATTAAAATTAATACCTAGTTTTTTTTTTAATTTTTCATAGGCCTTTTTGTTCAAAAGCTCTGATGTGATACGTAAAGCGCAACGAAAATCTCTTATGTGTTAACTAAAACTGTTTTTTTTTTTTTTAACTATTGTACTACTTTTAATTTCAACTAACAATCGCAAAATAAAAAGCAGAAAATCATATGGCTGATACCTATATTTTTTGTTGTAGTTGGTTTCATAATATTTTTTTCAGTAGACGGTTTATATCGATTTTCTCATAAAGTTGAATTTTACACTTAAGAGGTCTTAAAGTCGCAACGACGAGATGCGATATCGTAGGCAGTAAAGTCATTGTTTACCCACAGTTCTGTTTTTCTTTTTTCTAACCTTGTAATATTTAATCATTTTGTTTTATTTAATCATTTATATACTTAATTAGAAATTAAACAATGTGACAACAGATCTTTTTTAACCTTTCTTCGTTAAGGTTATCCAATGAGATCTGGCTTCAAAACTGGATCGCATTTGTTCATAAACAAAGAAATTAATTTTATTACAAAATAAATATTTTCTACTCTATATATGTATATTCTATTATACCTTTAGTCCTGTTTATTAGTTGTTATAGGTACAAACCGCGCGTATAAATGTACTCGCGGTTTGTACCTTCTGTCTCGTTAAGTTTGTTATTCTATGATGCCAAGACGCGGTGATTGGTGGCCAGGATAATGTCTGTTTACATTCACGCGCAATTGACAACACTAACTGTCTCTTTTTTTCTTGTTGGTTTTTTTAAGCCATCCCTTTTCAACATTTTGACTTGTAGTGAGTTGTAAAATGAATGAAAAGTGTGTATGTGTGCAGCCGCTGCCGCGCGGAACACTTTTTTCGTTTGTTTTGTGAGTGTATAACATATCTGTTTATTAGAATATCATTGGTGGCTGTCAAAAGGTTAAACTAGGGTAAAACACCCGGTAGTCAGCCCAGCACCAGTACTCAGCCTTTACAGACATTATTTCCTTATAATTAGTGTTGAAATTGGTTTACACCTTTAAAATAACGTTTAATCGAATCCGTGTATCCTCATTGGCTATTCAATTGAAATCATATTGAAGTAATTTTATTTTTAAAAGGCCATAAAAGCTTCATTTATAAAAATTTCAACATTCATGAACAATTCATTTAAGGCAAACTTATAAAAACCAACCAACCAACCGATTAATTTATTTTATTTTATCGTAGGTAGGTAAAACAAAAGTGCGGAAAATAAACAAATTATATGCTTTACAATTACCTACTCGACTTCAATTTAACGTTATTAATGTAAAAAATAAATAATGGTATGATATAAATATGTAATGTCTAAAAGTTAACTCGATTCTTATTTTATTCTGAAAAGTCTCGAATTCTTGGGACTTCGATCGCGCTGTGTCCCTATGTCCCGGGACTGTAAGGCTATCGAGACTACGAAAACACTAATATCAAGTTCAATTAAAAACAGGTCATTCATTTCAAAGATTTTGTACTTGAAAGTGTGTCTATGAGATGCGCACGCGGCGTAAAGGATTAAGTAATTATGTCTTTAAAACAAATTTGCACTTGGCAGTGTAATAGAAATATTAAATACTAGCCGATGCCCGCGACTTCGTCCGCGTGACTGTCGGTTATCAGAGATTTTCAACCGACTTAAAAAAAGGAGGAGGTTATCAATTCATCTGTATTTTTTTTTTTTTTATGTTTGTTACCTGATTTCTTGGGACGGTGTGTACCGATTTTGATGATTCTTTGAAAGCTAGTGCTTCCCGTGTGGTCCCATTTTAATTTGGTCCAGTTCTGACAATGGCATCCATGAGAAAACCGTATAAGTCTTAAATTTGCATTAAGTATGTGCGCGATTTGTTACGTGATTTCTCCGGCAAACGTAAAACGATTTTAAAAATTCTTTTTTTTATGGATAGGGTATGCTTCAGGGGTGGTCCCATATAAATTTTATCGAAATTGATTCAGCACTTTTTGAAAAATCAACAAATACCCAAAAATTTTACATAGACGAACGTTTTAGTTTCATCAATCTTTTTAGTAGTTAACTTTCAATCACTTCTTAATAGATTTTGTTGAACTATAAAGCGGAAAATAAAAAGCTTTTTACAAAAAAGACAACCGCCTTCAAAAACTAAAAAGTGAAAAATAACTTTAGCACAGAACACACTTTTTAGTTTTTGAAGGCGGTTGTCTTTTTTGTAAAAAGCTTTTTTTTATTTTTTGCGCGGATCTCTAATTGTTTTCTAATATAAAAGTAGCCTAAGACCGTCCTTTTAAGTTTTAACATCAGCTATCTGCCAGTGTGAGTTCCAGAGATTAGCCAGAATAAACAGACAGACAAAAATGTTAAAATTGTTTTTTTTTTTGTATAAGTTCCATAAATGCATAAAACTTGAAAACGAAACTTGGAACTTGAAACTTGTTATTTTGACATTACAAACAGACTTTTTAATTTTATTTATTTGTATAGGTAGATGTTTAGATCTAATTAATGTTTGACTGCACTAGATACTCCTGTACGCCGTGAATTATGTGAGCACATCTCTTAATAAAATACGCTAAATCGAATGCACTCTGGCTAAGAAACTTTACATAATAAGACCCGTCACTACCGTATTAGATAGAGATATTAAAAATGTGACGCTATATCAGGTATCAGATGCAAACGTCATAAATCCGTTGCATTAGTTTAACTACTAAAGGAAATCATCCCGAGAACTTATGAGAATTACTGACCATTTACTTACACTAACGTTATTAAATTATTAACCTTAGAACATATCAAAAGTGCTTTATAATGGTCTAATTGAAATAAATGATTTGACTTTGACTATATTGACTATTGCAACATAACTACGTAGTACTATTAAGTATTCTGTGACATAACCATAAAAAGAACGCAGATCACACACTCACACTACACATACACACACCACTACACACACTACACTCATATATTCATTCCTAGATACACGATCACAATCATTTGTAGAAATGTCACGGTTGTATTATATTTAAATAGAAGTCGCAAAATTTCCAACTCCTAAAATACAGGTCTACGTACCTAGTTTAGGAGCCCGGAGAGCTGACATTAGTTTTAGACTTGGTTGTACAGTCAACAGCAAAAGTAGATGATCAAAATCAGAAATTCAATACTAATGAACGGAGTTCGCGTCAGAACTGTGTGGCGTCGAAAGTGATTCAAAAGTATGTGTGTGACAATCACATACTTTTAATAAATAAACTAGTAATAAATTATATAAATTAGTGTTAGTAAATTAGTACTGAATTTCAGATTTTGATCATCTACTTTTGCTGTTGACTGTACAACCCTGATTTCAAATACTATGTACTGTGTTATTGTTTGTGTACAAATAAACTATTATTATTATTATTAAGTACTAGGTTTTGCCAGCGACTTAGCCCGCGTAAAGGTCCCTATTTTATATACCTAATAATAAAACAAAGCCTGCAGCTTCCTATTAGCGAAATAATTTGATGTTCCTTTGTTAATTGATAACGAAAAATAAACTAAATGCCTTCACAAATAGTGTTGAAAATTGCATGTAAGATATAATTCCGCGTGTATAATATGTAATGTACCTACATGTATTATCTTGCAAGGAATTACGCAATTTTAAATTTTATTTCTGTAGTTTTTGGTTCATTGAGAACATCGCTGCTCTGCAATCTGCTGCAATCTGCCTTCAAAAAGTAAAAAATACCTTTCAATTCGCAAGTCGGCGGCTTTGGTTTTGCGTGTTGTTTTGTATTGCCACCGACTTGCGAATTGAAGGTTATTTTTTACTTTTTGAAGGCGGTTGTCTTTTTTGTTAATTTTTTTTTTCGCTTTTTAGTGCCTACTTCTCATCATAGAAATTAATTACGAAACGGTGACACCAAAAAAATCTGTCATCCCTTAATTTTCAACCCTTAGCGGTGGAATATTTTCTTGAACCAAATTTGAAGTATACACTATCAATTTAAAAAAGAATCATCGAAATCGGACTACACAGAAAAAGTTATGCGTGGTCAAACATAAAAATAAATATTTAAAAAATAAAAAAATGTTTATAAAATGAAAACTACTGGGCCAAACAGTGTTAAATTTTTACGGGACCAAATGGCAACTATTCCGCATGAACTAAAGAAGAATCACGTAAATCGGATCATAAATCTCAGAGTAATCGACGTACATACATAAAAAATAAAAATAAACAACCGAATTGAGAACCTCCTCCTTTTTGAAGTCGGTTAAAAACTCGGTTTAGTGCTCACTTCTAATTCCGCGGTACAAACTGTAGCAGTAGGTACTAGGTATTCTGTAACTTGATGAAAACTACGTTGGTTGGCGCCACTAAGTGAGAACATAATAATATGTAGGTAGAGCGAACTATTTTTTTAACGTAACTATTTTAGAGAATACCAAATACTTTTCTCTTCAGGTTAGTGAATTCGGAAATGAGATCAGATTCGAATTCGCGGGTGATTTCTTACAGAATTGCACTGCTGATCGTTAGGCATTCACAATGATCGTGACTTTCGATAACATTCGTATGATAATGCATTCAAAATTAATTCAGGTCATCTTCAAACTAAGGCAAACAACATTATTTGGAATAGTAATATAGTATCGGTGGTATAAGGACAAAATTGAATTTAATTACAAAGTCTATACGTCATAATATCAAGTGGACGCATAAAAAAAATACATGCATTATTATTTCGACAACATTCCAATATAACCATGTTTTAATGATATGCCGAATAATTGTCACCGAGGCTGCGTATTCTGGTTTCATAATAATATGTAAATCAGTGGTCATCTATGGTCTTGAACACTTGACCCTAGAAGTATTTTTAAGATACTGCCATATTTTTTTAAAACACTGTCTTCCATTTACTGACATTAAATATTATGCAAATCAACGAAGATACTTACATCATATTTACGGGGTATGACTATTAAAAGTTACACCATATGCGACATAATTGCTATTGTTTAGGATTCCAATTTGAATGCACACTTTGTTGTCACTTCACGAAAGCATGAATTGCACTACTTCGACCGATCGGTTTCAGGACTTTCAAGGTGACTAAACATGCATTATTTATGACAATTTCAACTCAGGACAAAGTAAGGTTAAATAAAACTTACCGGGACGTCATCCTGAAACGTTTTTATCAATCCAATTTGTAATTCCAGTCCTGAAACAAACAAAACGTGTTCATTAAAATACAAAAAAAATACAGTGCAGTACAGTGCGATAACGTTAGTCTGGCACAACAGTGCTTGCTCCATGCTGATTTCAGCATTAATGCGCAGTCCAGAGTACGCCAGACTTAATAAACATAGCCTATTGTATATTTGTACCGACCAAGAAAAATCGATCAGCTCTCTTTGAAAAGTCTCTCCAGGTCTGGACTGACCCAGCAGAGCACAACGTAAGCAATAATAACACCTACATAAGACAATGGTGCCAATTCTGTTGTGCACGACCTATTTATACCTCTTTCTCTTCAATAAAACAAGAAAGAGACAGATATTAATAAGAGCTGTCGATTTAAGTTGATCTAAAATACTTATACAATAATTATAGTTGTCATTTCAGAAAGTATTGATTAATCTTTTGACCGCCACTGTCATGTATAGATGACAAACCAGAACGTGCCCAGCACGCCACAATCACGACTAGATGACAGACGAATTACTACTCTATGGAATTACGTATAGAAACGTAATTACGTATAGAAACGTAATTCCATAGAGTAATCATTCGTAGCTTGGTCGAAAGGTTAAAATCATCAACTAATTGACATCTCTAACTTAGTTCTTATCTGACGCCGTCCTTTACTTCAGCTGCCTGGCAGTAAGAGATGGTAATTGTCTAATTTTAGTTTAGTTTAAGAACAAGGGAATCGGCGCCATTAGCTGTATATCATTGTTGATACATTTTATGAGGAGTATAAAGTTCCTCATCCTCCGTAGAAAAGGGAGGATCCCCCGACCAGACGGGTGTTATGTCTGGTGGGCTACTGCCCGACGGTTGTAGTCGGGATTTTGTATACATCCTAATGTCGGGGATAACTCTGCTTGCGCGATCTAGGAAATCTGTTGTAGCTACAATACGTTGTGCGATGGATGTCGCTACAATACAATAAATGAATGAACAAAAAATATAACATTAATAAACCTACCTAACTTTTGCAATTTGACCGCCATTGAGATTTAATTACGCATCAAGCACAACTAATGTGTTATAAAAAAAAGTTTTTATATGCGTCAACTGTCCTACTCTTCTCTATTTTCATCAACCTGCACCTTTCTTTTTCGTCCTCGATTAAAGTCTCAGTTGCAAAATATAAATATTTCTTAGATCTTTCTCGTTTTGTTAAATCTTTTGTGCATATAAATATTTCTTATATCTTTCTCGTTTTGTAAAATCTTTTGTGCCTTTATAGACATTAAGCGGATAGGCAACTAATGAATAATTAATTCTATTATATGACTGTAAGTATTCCGCTAGTGGAACGATGAATATTTTTGCCTGTATACTGAATCGCTTATTTACTTGTACCTACGAATTTTATTTCAACTTTCGCCAATTTCTTTCTGTTTTCGGGATCCTACTGATCATGAATGCACATTGCTTCTATCTTTATCTTTACATTTTCTTTTCTTTACATAGTATAAAACGCTCCCGCTGTCTGTACGCTTATCCTTTAAACTACGCAACGGATGTTAATGGAGTTTTCAGCAATAGAGTGATTCAAGAGGAAGGTTTATACGTATAGTTTGATCTACATTGCACCCGTGCGAAGCCGAGGTGCGACGCTAGTTTTAATTCTAACTAAACTCAAAGCAGTAGTAGCTTCAAAAATCCTAACTACGGTGTAAATGTGGCGCTACTGAACTAAAAACATGTCCTCCGTGCCCTGCCCTGGACCTGCAAGTTCCTAATGCTATACTTGTAGCCAAGTTCAAAGTTGTCACAAAACTAGCTATAGTTGTTGCAATGTAATTCACTAACGTACAACGTTTGGTTATGATCTTTCTCTATATCAAGTCGTTGCCAACGGCGGTGTTTCACTTTAGGACTTAGGACATTTTTCAATACACAAAGCTTCTAAACGGGTCAATGAAATCTCAGTATTATAATAATTCTTATAATAAATTCACCATAAACAGCTTGATAGATGTTACCAGAAATGATTTCAGAGATAATAAGTCCTAAAAATGTCAAATTGTCAACACTGGTTTTGGGGTCGTGTTATCACCGTGTCGACTGTCGGCGTAAACGTTGCATTTGACCTACTTGGGTTTCAATCATAGGTTTCAATCATTTATCGCCCCTGTTATCGCTTTGTGTAGTGGAAATACTCAAACACCTCGTTTTAATAAATCTTTCTTTTATAGCTAGTATATGTAAGTATATAAGTATGTTAACCGAATTAGTATATTCATGATTGTGGTGTGCAGTTTAATCTTGCTTAATGAAACTGAATTTTCAACGAAAATATAAATTGTACATCATCAGTTTATAAAATGAGAGACAGTGTCATGTGTTTTACTTGAATCGGATGATAACTGTATTGGTTCCTTTCTTAGCCCCCTTTTTATTTAAGCAGCTAGCTGATTTTTGCACTACGCATGTTGACCTGGCATTTTAAAGATCATCACATCCCTAAATATATATTATTATTACTACTCGCCGCTATCTCACGATCCTCTGAAAATCGATATAATATTACTCGCCGCAAAATATTGACCAGATACGGTAAAAACGCGCATATTCGTGTCACCATACCAGCTATTCAGTAGCCGGAGATCTGTGTTTTAGCTGAAAGATTGCCAAATAACGACAACCAACTTAATCAGCTCGAATTGGCTAATAAGAATTCTACTCTAACATGTGTATAGTTACTGAAAAAGGCAACAAAAGTGACGACTCAAAACCTAAATGGCCAGGCTTCTAATTCTCCGCATTCTGCCATGTAAAACTTACGTAGAAAACCTAGTTCTCCAAACGAGTATGTAACCTGCTATAAATAATGTCACAGTAAGTAACTGACTCAACCCCAGTCTGTAAATAAAACTTGACGTCCTTTAAGTTCACGCTTTTTCCCTTGTAGCACGCTTGTAGAACAAATAATATGTTCATATAGTCACGATGTAAAACAATGACCAGTTTAAAATTGTACAAAACAGCGAAAAAAGGTCTCGTGCTTCGTCACTCAAACAATAGAATATAGAAGCTGATAATACCTACGGGTCTATTTTCGATTCAATCTGCATAGGTAGATAGATCTCCACTCCATTCTCCTGACTATACTCCATTTACAATAGTATTAGACAGAAGTAAAAAAAGGTTCTTTTTAATGCACACTTTGTAACAAAAGTACAATAATTAACATGCTCAAGTTACAATAGACACCGCATATATTATAATCTATTTATACAGTAACTGTCGCAACTATTTGTAACCATTTTAATAATATATCTTCTACAATTATGTGGCTTTTATTAAGTTGTGTAATTAATTCCAACTTAAAATCACAGTGTGAATGCTAAAAACCTAACAGAAGCAGGGGTGAACAATACCCGGAACGTTATTCGTTTCACAGTAATCCTACCAAATTTAATATGTTACTGAATCTTTAAAATAGTTTTATTCTGTTTATATTTTTATACGTCCATATTTAGTTAGTATCTTAGATCTATTTATCAAAAATATGTTAAAATAAGTTTAATTACAATTGTTTTAACTTATCTTTGAAATAAAATGTTTTACATTCCTGCTTCAATGAGCCTCTTTTTTCTAATGCTCTAATATTATAAATGGAGTATAAGTACCTTTGTTCAGTTCACTAAAACATTTTGACGACTAAAGTTTTAACGCTAAACCGATAAACGTAAATACAAAGCAATATAAAGTACTATAGCTTTTGCTTGCGACTTCGTCCGCATAAATTTCGGTTATCGCGGATACAGACGAAGTCGCGGATTAAAAAGCTTAGGTCCTTCTCTAGGATTAAGGCGGTACCCTGACCAAATAACCTTGAGCATTCGTTCCCTTTGCGCCGCGCAAGAGATACAGTAGCGAAATACGCTCAGATTTTAGAATTAAATCTATATAAAATCACATTTTGGGATTTTGAAAAAAAAAAAACTACCAAAATGTTAATTAACAAATTACCTATCCATTAGTGTTAGTAAACAATTAAATTAATGGTTACTTGCCGAGAAGATGCATGTTATCAATAATTATTTCTCATTTCTGTGGTTTAGTTGTGAGGAGATTAGTTAAATACTATACTTCGTAAACAAAAATCAGATCTACCATTTTGGAGTCAAGATTATGTAGAAATTTACTCTATTTTTTATTTGTTGATATTTCTTTTGGATGAAGAGTATTTAGGTCCGAAAAACTGAACAAAAAACGGCTAGCGCTGTGTTTTGCACAGGGACGCGCCTTAAAGCTGTCTTCATACCAAATTCGATTAAAATCGGTTTAGCCGTTTCATTCTGAAAGTAAGAGACAGAGTTACTTCCGCATTTATAATATTAAGTATGGATATGAATTTGTCATTAACATACAAAACATCACAAAAATGCAGTTATTTCAACAAAACCTAATAACTAATCGTTATTTGGTCGTTTATTTTGTAATGCTATGTAAATAACAAATGGAGTTAGGTTACGTAATGCTTTCATGTGTATGATGTCAAGTCTAGATGAAACCATTTCAAATCTTATAATGTAAAAGCGAAAAGTCACTTACTGACTAGGTATACACGAAGTCTCGAAAACTCTTATGTATAAAGCTGCAAAATGGCATGCAAGAATATATTATAATACGCTATCGATAGCTACTATATTGGAAACTAGTAGCTATGAATAGCGTATTAAAATCCATTCTTGCAAGTACTCTAAAAACAATTTATGCAGTTAAGATTAAAACTAGAGCTCTAGTACGACGACACGGTTGGCGCAGTGGTGAGCGATCGACTGCTACGCAGCGCTGCGTATCGCGGGTTCGATTCCCGCACGGAACTACAGATGTAAAGATTAAAACTGGAGCTCTAGTACGACGACACGGCTGACGCAGTGGTTGAGCGATCGACTGCTACGCTGCGTATCGCGGGTTCGATTCCCGCACGGAACTACAGATGTAAAGATTAAAACTAGAGCTCTAGTACGACGACACGGCTGACGCAGTGGTTGAGCGATCGACTGCTACGCTGCGTATCGCGGGTTCGATTCCCGCACGGAACTACAGATAGTTGTTCCGGGTCTGGCTGTTTGTGTATGTGAGTTTATATGTTTGTAAACGCACAATTACTCCTGTGTCGTAGGACACAGGAGTAATTCCTAGTGTCGGGCAAAGTTAAAAAAAAAATCAAAAGAAAAAAGTAGCCCCTTTTGCATAAAGGCGTATTTTTTATGGGACAAGCCCGCCACACTATTCGCAAACTACTGCACCTCCTGTAAGTCAGTATCAACAGTGGCGACCACCAGAAAAGCGAAGAGGCTCTGAAGCTCGAAGAGTCCCGGAGAAACAATTCAACTGTCATGGATCCCGCAACGAAATTAATCAGAAAATACATCAGTTTTTTTTCATGCCAAGAATAGTTCATACTTCTTGTTTAATTATGTAACATCCCTCCTGGAACAGTAACACGACCTCTGCCAGAGATAGGATCGTGTTTAACTTCTGTATCCACCTTAATTTCGACCCTAACCATCTTCCCGACATCCTCGATATAGCGCTGCTCAAGAATGTGAACCTCCGTTTGCAATCTATTGAGACGCTACACGCGCTTAATTCGTAACAGGGAGGGTCTGCCTAGTTTGGGGTCAGATGACCGTGTGTGAAATGTCCCCACATATCACCTATTATTCATTATTTTTTGTTGGGTTTCGAACCCCAAAAGGAAAAGTATACCCTGTATAAGATGGTGACAGCGGAGGAGTAACAAAAATAAACTTAAGCATTAAGTCCGGTCCGCATTTGTGCATGGAGTATAAATAAATAAACAATATTATATCCTTTGTCTACTTATATATTTTGTATGAGACAAGATTAACATGAATAGCAATTTCAAATACGCATGTAGCTAAATGAAAATCTCATATGACGTGTCCACATTCATTCATGATTATTAATGATCTCATTCGTGTCCGTGGGTAGTTATTTAGACATGATACCTAATTGTTTTTCTTATTTTTATAATAAGCATTGATAAGCGGTGCTGTGTGGTGCCGGCCTGGAATAGCACCGCACCACCCCATTTCTACCCGTGGGTGTCGTAGAAGGCGACAGAGGGATTTTTGACCAGAGGATGGGCAGCAGCGTCTTACTGAGTAACATAACACCTACTGCGATCGCCAACATGTATTGGTCAAGCATGGCGATTACGGCTGAACCCCCCCCTTGAGGGAGTCCTATGACCAGCAGTGGACGTCTAAAGGTTAAATGGATGATGAAGCTTTGATAAGAGTTTTAACTACGGCAGGTCCAGGTTTTCATAATGTCATCAGCATTTACAAAAACAACAGTCACCCACGCGATTAAAATAATGTTAATTAAAAAGTCACAAAGCTACTACGCATTTATAATGCCTATGTGCGTTGAACCGATGTTCGAGAGCTGACCCCCAGACAAAGTCACCTTTCTGCAATATGCATTATGATTCACATTGTATTAAATAAATGCAAATAAAAAAAAATGAAGCTCCATTTGCATGAAGAGTTCGAATTAATCAACCATAATTTACATTTCGACAAATGTAATTTACTCTATAAAATGCTATTTCAATATATTACCTAAGTACTTACATATTATGGGTTCGGTGTCGATTTGGGGGCCATCCAGAAATGACGCAACACGTATTTCATTATTTTGATCCCCCCTGTCAAAAAAATCTGCTGCTATTGACCTCTGCGATCGTTTCTCAGTCAGTTTTAGCTTTTGTAGTATTCGAATAGGCTTTCAAATTGCATTTATGTAGTAAATATCGTTTTGGAAAAATACTGTAGAATAAAAATATTTTTTTCTGTTTTTTCATTTTACTAAAAACGAAAAAAAATGCACTACAATCCACTACTAACGGTTTACTATAAGAAACAGACGAATTAAATTTTTTTTGGCAAGGTCGGGGATGAATTTTTTTAATTTTTTTTTAGGTGCAACTACAAACAAAGTTATCTTCACTACTATCCACTACTTACCTAAATCAATCAAACTAACAAAAAAAAATTTTTTTTTTTAATTTGGGCGCCATGTTCACACAGGTCACATTTAATTTCAATTTATTTCCTTGTTATTGTCATTTATCTTTGCATTTATGAGAGCCGCCCCCTTCTCTGGTCTTAATTTGTTTATAGAAATATTTTAATTTTCTTTTATAAAATGTTTTTTTTATATTACTTACCTACTAGCACTTTGCCCGAGACTTCGTCCGCGATTATTTCCTCATCCCTATTTTTTTAGGGTTCCGTACCTCAAAAGGAAAAAACGGAACCCCTAGGATCACTTTTTTTGTCCATCTGTCTGTCTGTCAAGACCCTTTATCTCGGAAACGCGTGAAGGTATCGAGTTGAAATAGGGTATTACACCAATTTTTGAAAAGTGTCTCAATGAAATTCTGTAGTGCTAATATGCCACCAAAAAAAACACAAAATTTTTATTCAATCGATAAGTGCCATAAAAATGCATCAAAATTTTCAATTTTCAAATTTCGCGCCTAGCTCGACGAAAACGCCTCTCACTGGACGCCATATTGCTCAGCGTAAATGACGTCAGTTCGTTTTGTATCAAATGAGCTCATATTAAATATGATAATTGTATATCTTTAAAAAATAATTAAAAGCATATTTTGTAATAGGTGTAATAATGAAAAAATTACGTTGGTTACGAAAATAATAAAAGTACAAAGCCTATATTACGCCAATCGGTTGACTGACAGTTGACAATTTTTTGTTTACACAGCCGTACGGCGTAATAAAATGGCCGCTACTATTTCACGGTGTTTTAAAACAGATTAAAAATACTGAAAACTTTAAATTGAATTAAAAAATTTGTTTTGTTATTTTATGAAATAAAACTTAGATTTTCCGACTGCTTTATGCCTAAACTGTCTCAATAACATATTTATAGATTTTTTCTTGTATAGAGTAAAATACCCTATTAAAACCATTTACTAAGTCTACGGTCCCTTGAAGGTGTAAAATCAACCTTCTATTTTAACGTGACAATAGATACGGCCGTTTATGCCGCAAAAAACGTATATTTTGACACTATCAAGGGAATTAAAATTTATAGGGTACTTCCCGTTGACCTAGAACTACGAAATTTGGCTAGTAATATTGTCTTATACTACAAGTACAGGGAAAAGTCTGAAAACTTTACATTTGTAATTAAATCATAAAAAATATATTCTTTATTTTATAACTAGCTTTTGCCCGCGATAACGTTCGCGTGAATGTCGGCTATCGCGGATGCAAACGAAATCGTGGATTACAAAGTAGCCTCATCTCCTTCCTCAGGGTTCAAGCTATCTTCGTACCAAATTTCATTAAAATTGGTTCAGCCGTTTCATCGTGAAAGCGTTACAGACAGAGTTACTTTCGCATTCATAATTTTAAAGTATGAATAGTAGGTATAGATTAGTATGGAAGTATGGATCTGTACCTATAAATTTGTACGGAACCCTCGGTGGCCAGTCCGACTCGCACTTGTCCGGTTTTTTTTTTCCAAAATATAGCCTATATCACTCAGGGATAATGTAGCATTCCAATTAGGGTTGCCACCCGTACTTCATAATAAAGTATTGTACGTTATTTCGGGTAAATGTACTTTATACTTTATGAGCGGAATAAAGTACGTGAAAATACTTTATTTTACCTATTTGGACTTTTCGAAGGTTTTATTCAATAAAAGAAACAATAAAGTTAACGGTTTTATTAACTAACTTAAAAAAAAAAAAGAAGAGGTTGAGTGAGAACCTCTTCTTTCTAAAAAGCGATAAAAATACTTATTTAAAAAAAGAGTACGCGTTCAAAAACTAAAAAGTAAAGAATAGTTTTTCGGAAGTCAGTGGAAACATATAATATAACTTTTCTACAAAATAAAATTTCGTGAGCCAACTTTGGTTGTGTGGTGTTGACTCACGAAATTATTTTTGTTATTGTAGAAAAGTTTTTTGATTGTAGAATGGATCGCATCGATAAACCTTGCTCCGTAAATAATACTTTATTTGCAGATGATGTACTTTATTTTTTTACCTTAGAATCTAAATATACTTTATTTGCTTCAAAAAAAGGTGGCAACCCTAATTCCAATGGTGAAAGAATTTTTAAAATCGGACCAGCAGTTTTTGTGTTAAATCATAAAAAACAAACAAATCTTACATCTTTATAATATTGGTCTTTATTATTTATTTTTAAGCTTTTCGTTTACCGTTCAGTTTCACTTTTTAACTTCAGATTTTGACCTGTAACGTCACCGAGCTTATTATGACCGCTTGCACCCTTTGTTACGCTATTGAATTTTTGTTTATTCGAGTAACCAAGACTCAACAATATTGTTAGTAAAACTTATGACTATGTTAGTAAGAACAGACACTAAACAAAAACAACTATGTCTCACTTCGTTAACCTTTTGACCGCCACGTCGAATAAACAAAAAACGTGCCCTCTGCGCCAAGTTAAGTTATCTATACTTGATATTATAAAGCTGAAGAGTTTGTTTGTTTGTTTGGTTGGTTGAACGCGCTAATCTCAGGATCTACTGGTTCGAATTGAAAAATTATTTTTGTGTTGGATAGTCCATTTATCGAGGAAGGCTGTAGGCCCATGCGAAGCCTGGTTGGGTCGCTAGTATCTTATATAATTATCAAAATCTTCTGTACGTGTGCATGAAAGTGAACTCCTCCTAAACGGCTTCAAGACCGATTGGGATGTTTTTTTTTGTGTGTATTCAGAATGGTTTAGATTCACCATTGGACCCGGTAGGCGGCGCTGCTGCAGTCGAGTTTTTTATTATTTTTATTTTAAGGGCAGGACAACGTCTGCCAGGCCCGGTGCGTTGGAATTACGTATATAAGTCTGTCATGTAGTCAATTTGGTTTGTCATATATACATGACGTGGTGGTTCAAAGATTAACCCCTCCCGTCGGATTAATTTTGACGTAATTTATGGATATATGACAAACCAGATTGATTGATGGTATTGCATACATTACATACACGAAAGACGGAACACGCCCTTCTAATGATACTTCTAGAACACCTGGGCCTCAAGTCTGCTATTACAATAGTGTCAGCATGGTCTATCATTGATTTCATAATTGATGATTTTGAAAAGTTGGGCCAACCACTGACACGCCATTGAAAGAAATGATTTAGAATGGTAATCTCGTACAAAATGACAAATGAATGACTAACTTAGGCGGTAATCTGCTAAAATTTTGACAGTTCCTTTGATCAGAGACCTACCATTAGAACGTCATTGTGCAGTCATTGCTTTTAATTCGACCGACCAATGATCAACCATTATGAATTTAGCAGATTACGAACTTTTAGCAAAATGACAATGGGATCGTGTTGGAATGACGAAATTATAAAAATAGCAGACTTGGCCCCCTGACCAGCTGTAGACGTCTTTCGGCAAAATGAAGATGATTATGATTCAGACTGACATTGGAGTAAAAAGAGCCTAATACCGTTTGACACGTTAAAATAAGCATTCAACAACCAATTATTTTGTCTCGCCCGGCCCCATCCGACGAAACTTGCTAGCGTGTACTTGTCTAACAGGTAGGTGTGTCGGAAATAAGACGCCTTGACCTAGTCAAGACGGACCCCGCAGTGACCCGACACGTGTAGACTGTGTGGAGTCAGTGCCGGATTAAGCCAGCGCGGGGGCCTGCAGCAAGTTCAATCAAGGGGCCCTTGGTTTGCTTTAGGTTTTACGTCTGAGGACCGCGGGAAGCACCAGAATTTCCCTGTTAGTTTTGTAGTGCGGTGGAATTCCATGGAACACATAATTAGTGGTGTTGGTGTGACCAGAGCTCACTTTTTAAAATGAGTTAAAATATTAAATTATAGTTGAACATGCCAACTCATTCTTGGTAACTAATGTACCCACATTGATTCCAAAAAATATTTACACGCTTCTGATATTTTTTACCGTCAGAAAGCGTGTGATGCGTGGGCCCCCAAATGCGCGGGGCCTGTAGCTTTTGCTACTTTTGCTACGTGGCTTATCCACCACTGCGTGGAATAATGGCTATGCGTCATAGACTCAAAAGACGAAAAAAAAGCTGGTAGATAGGAGGTCCTACTTACCTACTTAGTAAGAATTCAAACCCCTATTTTTTTCCAACATAGCTGTTGTAACGCAAGAGGTTATGTGATGTCAATGATTTGCTAATTCAGTCAGCCGACTATTTATTGAAAAGAAAAGGACTTTTAGACAAGTCGTGTTTTTGAATAACTGGCTAATGGTGTCTAGTATTGCAGATGAAACGTAGTAGGTACAGAGTGCGAAGAACTGAGACATATGGCTCAACAAAAGAACCGATGGATGGATCGTGTGAAAGATGATATGGCTAACAATGGGTTGTCTAATTGTCTACTGAGATGACGCCTAATAATATGAGATAAGGGCAGGAGGACAATGACACGATTACGGAGTGCTCATTTTTCGTTAAACTATGATGATTTCAACAAAAACAAAACGTTATCTAGTAAGTTATCTTGTCGCGTAAATCTTAAAAATGTATCGTTAGATAAGACGGTTTGGATGTTCTTATGTAAGTACGCAAGCGCAAAGTGGCAACAAGACCACTAACACTCACTTCATTTCTTCAGAAGAAAAAAGGGTTAACATTCTCAAGGGTTATTCATGCAGAAGCCAAGCCTGCGCGATACGGACGAAAAATCTCATCCGCATTGGTTTAGCTCAAAATCTCCGAAACTAATAAGATAAACATTAGTAAACACGAACTTCGTGACCGTGCAGACGGTTAGAACAAACATATCGCTATCTGATATTTGTGATCATGCTTAACTTTGTAAATCTCTTTCGCCAAATATAGCTACAAAAAAGACACCGTGTTCTCTGTAAGTTAGTTTCTGTTATGCTGGCATAGGCGAATATTTGCACAATTACGCCATGTGAAGTGCCAGCAGTATACAATACCTGTTCTAGAACTGTATTGCGGCGCGTAGGACAAGTCCACACTCCCTTATAATGTCCTTGAGCCAGTTGTACACAGTCACACTCGCTCGATCCCTCTAGTATTATGTCATCTGTGCCTCTAGTCTAGAATGAACACCCTCCACCTTATTTACTGCTAGCTGCTATAACAGATAACTATACTAATAAGTTTTGGTATCAATATGCAAATCTGCATACAATAGAATTATGATATTTTTTAATTTAACAAAGTACTTAGTTGCCTATTTTGGAATATCTATTAATGCAATTATTAAAGCTAAACAAGGGCGTCAAAAGGGGGAGGCAGGGGGGGACAGTTGCTGACCCCCCCCCCACCCCACCCCTAGAGATTCCAAAACCTTCATGCGCTTTTGATTGTATAAATTGTATTATAATATACATATTTTTCCATTCCTCCATATATTAACTTGTGTCCCCTAGGCTATCAGCTAGCGACGCTCTTGACGCCAAATAATGATGGAGGCCTACCTCCAAAGCCCCAAGATTATAGATTATGGTCATCTTACCATATTCCTTAACATTTTATGTAGGTATTAATTTATTATTGACCAAGTAGGTAACTACCTAAATATTTTTTGTACCTAGTTTAGTTCTAGAACAGAAAGATACAGATTTTAAAAAGTAGGGGCCTTGCGGGTGCAATGAGTATCAAGTAGTCAGAGGGGCACACCCTGTAAATGACTGGAGATAAGAATGAACTGTGTGCATTATCATCCATGATTAATTGCTACATTTGAGATTAGGTATATTCAATAATGACATAGTAAAACATGCTTATGGCAACAATACTAATCTTTGAGATAAAAAAAAACATGATAGCATCTCAACATGACACTGACAGAATGATTAGTTGACATCAGCTTTGATGCCAAAAATAGTTTATACTTATTGTTTTAACACTTTGAACGCCATGGGGGACACCGTGTGTCCGACGCTGGTGGAGGTTTTACCTTTAACGTTTTTGACCTGGCAGTTAACGTATTAATCATGTAATTATTAAGTATTTTTTGTTGGGTTTTGAACCCCAAAAGGAAAAGTATAACCTGTTCAAGATGCTACTTTACGACAATACACAAACTATTAGGAATCTGAATCAATTTAGCAACTAAATTATGTAAACAAGCTATCTACATTGCTTATACTAATCACACACATTAATCTAGATAAAAGTCGATAGTAGTATTCAGTACACACTTCTAAAAAATAGGCAAAACTGATGAAAATATTGCTATAAAATAATAAAAAAACAAGTTTCAGATATAATTAACTGTGACTTGAGTAAATCAATTAACTGTTACATAGCATTGCTGTTATATCATAACTTTAAATCAGAAAGGACACTAGAACCATGTCCTTTCTGATTTCAATCTTATTACTGGACAATAAACTTCAATCTTGTATGAATTTCTATCGTAATTTTATCTTGTGTAGAAAAAGTAATAAATAATTATTTTATTTATTACACATGGTCTATTAATATGTCTTCAGGCCAATATTGGGCGAGTCCAAAATATTTGACCCAGATTTCGTCAACTTGTTTTGTAAACAATTTTTAATGAGTTTTTTAGATATTTTTAGTTAGGATGTTATTAAGTAAGTAATTATTAAATGTTCTGATAAATCTTTAAAAAACTTAAAGAAGAATGGGTTTAATGATGTACACACTGCATACCATAGATATCCTTTGATTCTCTGTCTATAAACAATAGCATAGTTTGTTGAATCCTCAGCCTCATCTTTGTGATACAAAAACTTTTTTAAGATTTCAGATTAAGATAGCTTCAAAAAACAAGACATTTAACTAAGAGAACCATACAATCAATAAAGTTATTAAATTACTACACTTTGAGCGCCATGGGGGACACTGTGTGTCCGACGCTAGTGGAGGTTTTACCTTCAATGTTTTTGGCCCGGCAGTCAACATATTAAAGAGGATGCAAGAAAATCATATCACGTATTTTACTTAGATTGGATAAGTAGTTATTGAACAAAAATAAGCTTAAAAACAAACAGTTATGCAGACGACCATCCAACAATGCCCAATTATTACATGAACAAAATAAAATTTAAACAAGAACAAAATAAAAGCTAGTTTTGGTCAGTGGGTCATCTTAGGGGCGGAAGGGCAACTAAAACATAATTAGATATTGAAAATTAAATAAATATCTTGATTAACAAATTAAGACACAAACATTTGAAATGTTTATCAAAACTTATGTTATAGCTATTCCATATTCCATGTTCTTCCTCCCATTCATCTATTCCATTAAATTTCTCATCTTAATCCATTCCACAGCAAAAAATAATTTGTGTAGCACTTGCCATATTTCCATGGCTTAGTAGAACACAGTTTGCTTAAATATATAAATAGATTCAATATTATTCAATACTTGTCATCATTCCATTCCCTAGTGGGAGGGAGGCGAGTAGGTGTACAAAAATCAATACCATTTCATTGATTTCATGTAGTATCTCAAACATACACGCCTGCAGACAATTTCGCAGACTTGTTTTCATAGTAGTTGCCCTGGCCTTCTCGTCGATATGAATACTTACCAACTTTCCCTATCGCTGGAATACAAATTCCACGTTCGTCGGAAATCACACGATCGTGTCGATCAAAACATTGTTGACGAGAACGGTAACGGTACGTTTCAAACACTATCCTTTCGCGCATGTTAACATATGGCCGTGGTAACACTATCGTATTCATTACTCCAATTATTGCACTCGCGCTCACATTTAAGACCTCTGAAAGTGACCTTGAATTAACCAAATTAAATCGTGACGAAAGCCTCATACGTAGCGAGATCCCGATTGATTTTTCTGTGCCACAATTTTTTCTCAGCTCGCAATGGAAATTTACGAATCTTTCTTCTCTTTTTTAAACTACAAATATATTTCAACACTCACCTTGCGTAACAAGACAGATATCAGGTCACTGCACCCAAGGGTTTCCATAATTTATGCCACACAAAATCACACACGATATCATTTTCGTCAAAATGCACAAACAAAAAAAACCAACGTGACGAGAGGAAGCGCATCGTTCAAGCTTCAAATTTATACTGACAGCCATGCTGCTGATGAGTCCGACTTTATTGTGGACTTGTGCGCTGATTGGTCGAAAAGAAGCTCATAAAAAAAACTAATTCCGACGTTTCTCCAATCACCGGAAAGCATTTCAAAAAAATTCTTGATAATGTGCCAAAAATGGAAACAGTATTGCACGGGTGGTTTTTTTTTAAATCGATCTATTACAATGATAGGTGATAGTTATTGGATAGAAATAAAATATTTCTGTATAACTTTGTTTTCAGTAAATATAATTTTAAAATTATCACGAAAACATTTCGTATTGATTTGAGGCAACGTTTTTATCAAAAAAATATTTGCTTTCACTCTCGTTGAAGTCATAGGTAATAATTTGCATATTAGGAGAAAGAACATATTTTGTCGTTTTAAAAATAATCAGAGATAGAGAATTAGACTCTTCAAGCCAAGAATGGATAATTTTGCGTTTCGGATCGATTTGCCTAGTATTTCTATATGACTACCTATGATAACTAAACGTACCTGTCTACGTCATTTTGTCAATGTTATTAGTTTGGCTGACAGAAACTCAGAAAGCTGTCAAGTGTCAATCAGTTCAGTTCAGTCAGTATCCCTAGTGTCACTCTCAAGTCAAAACTGTCAAAGAAAGTAACATTTAAGGTTAGGAGAACGTGTAAATTTAAGAAACATTATTTTGGACAAAAATGGCTAGAAAGAAAAATAAAGAGGGAAAAAAGAAAGTAACCTTAGTGTTCGATGAAACTAAGAGAAAGTAATTTAAATATCTATTACTTCTTTTGATTGTCTCTGTGAATAAGTGCACTCACTTGTTGTAAAAACCAATGTTTTTGTTTATTTTTCAGGGATTTCTTATGTGGGTTCCGTAAAAGGAAGTTAGAAAGGAAAAAGAAGGCACAGGAAGAATTGAAAGCGCTTTTAAAAGTGGAGAAGAAACGTATAAAGCAGGAGGTATGTAGAACGAGAAACATTTGTTTATGGTAGTGATATTGTCTTGAACAACCAATAAGTCTTTACTATAGACTTATACAAATGAATGTTAACATGTGTGTTGATTTCTATAGAGTCTATAGAAATCAACACACATGTTGAAGTTTGCTAACACAATTTGGTTGTTTTTAAGTCATAGTCATAGTCATCATCATAATAATATCAGCCTATTGCCGTTCACTACTGAACGTAGGCCTCCCCCAGAGATAAGTCATGTCATAATCAATATCCCTCAAAATCTGGGTGTTCCAGAGCAACTTTCTTGCCTGCATTGATTATTAATATTTGCTAATTAGCAGCTATCTGTGACATTCCCTAAATTCCTTTCGTTTCAGAATAAAGAATCTTACAAGAAGCTAGTAGTGTCTAGCAGACCCATTCCAGATATAGAGCAACTTCTTCAGGACGAATATGAAGATGAGGATGTGAATGTTAAAATTGTTGAACTCTCTGCAGATACTTTACAGAAGAAAGATTTAGTAATAGGTGAGAATAAACCTAAAGAAAAAGTTAAAAAAGATCAGGTGAAAGGTAAAAATAAAGTTAACCAAAAAGCAGTAACAATTTCGGGTATGGGATCAGATGAAGAAATTGCAGATGAAGAATCCGAAGCAGAAGATGATGACGATAAAATAAAAACAAAGAAAGAAATAAAGAGCATGCTAAAGAAACAAGCAACAAAAAAAATACAGAAGAGTAAAGTATTCCAAATGAAGAGCAAACTAGATAGAATTCAAAACAAGAAGAAGTCAATGCAAAAGAAAGGCCATATGAAAGCTAAATCTGACCCAAAGAAAGGACATGGAAAAGGTAAACCAGACCAGAGGAAAGACAAATCAAAAAAAAAAGTTGGTAGAAGAAAACATTGATTTAATTCTAGAATATTATAATATAATGATTCAACAATAATATCTAATGAGGTATTTCACATAATCACTTTTCATCAATTCCCTTAAAAAATTTAAAAAACAATCATTTTGTAATCTCTAATCTGTAAGAAAAATATTTCTGCATTGTGTTTCACTTGAAAAGTATTACTAAAAACTTATACATAACAACAAAAAATACTTAAAAACATGCTTATAAATACTTAATAAACAACAATATCACTTCTTGTTTGTTCGTGTTTTTTTCTGTACCACACTTTCACAGTTTTCATTAGCAATTTCTACTTCATTGATTGCTTTATTTCTTGAAGATTTTCGAATCACTGGTGATTTTTTAGGCTTACTGGTAGCAGCATTGTCTCCAAGTAAATTTGCTGCAGTAGTAGGTTCCCTAAATGCCAGATTTTCATCACTATTTTTAGGTATATTTTTCTTGCTAACTATTTTGTTTTTAGTGTTTTGTTGGCTATCATTTCCATCTTCAATCTTATTTGCTTCAGTGTTTTGCTCTGTAGACATTATTTTTTTATTTGAAGTTACTTTCTTAGGTGCAGTTTTGACTGTTAAACTATTTTTAACTTTAAAATCATCCAAATTATCTTGTTCTTCTTGTTCTTTACCTTTTTTATTTGGTGTCACTTTCTTCATGGGTGCAAGTTTAACATCCAAATTATCTTGGGAGGTAATTTCTTCTACTTTCGTTTTTTTATTTGGTGATACTTTCTTCCTATGTGCTGTTCTAACAGACAGTTTACCAGCTTTCAATTCAAAATCATCCATATCATTTTCAGGGTTAGCTTGTTCAGTTTTCTTAGGTGTAACTTTTCTCTTACATGGTGATTTTTTATCATTTACTTCCTTTGAAGTTACTGTTTTAACAGTTAACTTTCCAGTAATTGATTCAGAGTGAATATTCTCATCATTTAAATCCTTTCTTGGTGTAACTTTTCTACTTTTTGGTGGCTTAACTTCATTCTCATCATCAGATTTTTCACTTTTAACTTCTTTTTTCACTGGAGTTTTTTTTGGCGACTTTCTACCTAAGCCACTAGATGGACAGATATCCTTATTCAAACATTCATGGCACATTGGGCCTACAGGTAGGCAGATGGTTTGCCCAAACCCTACCAGTAGATGATTAACTTCACTCCACAGTTCGAAAGGCAACCAAGTTTGCAATGCTTTTCGTGTGTCTTCAGGAGTATTTGTGGTTTTCTTTACCCAGCCTATTCTGTTACTGATTCTATGAACATGAGTGTCTACACCTGAGGAAAACAGTTGAAGAGATTACATGGCTACACATAAAGTGAAATAAATCAAAGTCAAATTATATGCATTGGAAGTTGAACTCACCAATCCCAGTAACTTTATCCCAAGCAACCAGCATACAGATGTGCGCCATCTTTGGCCCCACACCAGTCAGCTTGCACAGTTTGTCCACAGAGTCTGGTATGTCTCCATTGTACTGCTCCTTCAGAGTTTGGGTAGTTTTCTTAATGTACTTCACTTTGGTCTGAAATATCAAGAAACTTTTACTCTACAGTATTCTACATAGATATAAATACCATTGTTTAGTTTCTTTCATTTGAATACTGCAATGGTGTATCTACATGCTACAATTAAACATATAGATTTACCCATTAGCAAGCTAAAATGAATTAAACAGTAGGCATAAAGGTATTCAAAGATAACCTAGGTTTACCTTCCAAAATCCAACAGGGTATATTAGCTTGCCAAGTTCATCATCACTCATATTCAATACACTGTCTACTGTTAGGCCTCTTGCCCGGAGACGCTCCATAGCAGCAAATGTCACTTGATCCTTAGTCTGACTTGATAGCATCAGTGATACTAGGCATTGATATCTGTACACCTAAAACATGTCCTTGGATAAATTTGGGAAACAAGTAACTAGTATCTTCATTGAACTTTGTTAACTAAAAAAGATGTCTGGGTAAAGGAATATTGAGGATCACCACCAATGACTGGATTGCGGATGATGAAGTTTATGAATACATTACATGTAGTGTACTTTATAAAATTATTATTATTATAATTAGCCTGCACTGTCCCACTGCAAGGCAAAGGCCTCTCTCCATTCCTAATTAAATAAATAAATAAAATATAAAAAGTGGATCTGAACTTTATCACCTCAATTCTGGGGAACTTACTTCAGGGGCAGCATTTCCATCACCAGACATGTGGCAGCCCATGGTATCAACTGGGGCATCATTGTTTGATCTCATATTCCTCAAGTTCAACAGGAACTCTTTCCAATTAGCTGGCTCCCATAATCCTTTTGAATCCTGCATAAAGATATGATTCGCTGAGTAAAATCGTAGGCGACTTGTCTTTCTTCAATAGTAGACATTTACAGTAAGATTAATTACCTTTTTGTCGGGCGAATCCTTGTCAAATTCAATCTTAACGTGCGGTTTTTTCTCAAATTTAAACTGACTCAAGTCTAGTTTACTGGGACTCGGCTGGTCGGGCTGGTCTTCAGTCGATTCTGTCGGTTCAATTTTGAATTCGAAACTCGGGAAGTTTTTACTTTCTTTCCCCTGGTCCATATTTTCAAATGGTTTTTTAAATTGACCAGTAGCGACTTTTGTTTTGACGCGCGGCATTTTATTTGCGAAAGATAATAATTTGAAAATATCGACAACAATTGGTTTTTCTTGAAAATGATGTTAGATAGACCCAGTAAATTAACATGAGTTAAATTTATAATAGTACACACAGATTAATAGTTTTGAAACCCTGAAGAAAATTAGAAAAAACCACTTCACTTGGCATTTGGCAAAACTTTGTTGATTTATTTTTGAGTTGACACTTTTGACAGTGCTGTACTCTGAGTGTGAGACTGTGAGTGTGATTGACGTCAAACGTCAACTGACGTGACTAGGGTATTAATGCTCTGTGGATGTGCGTGATTGACTGAGGACTGTGGTTTGATCAAGGTTTGATTTGACCACAGAGTGATCGAAAGAATAATGTTACAATAATGTATTACAACTTGCCTTTGAGCATAGCTTGCTCGCTGGCTTGAAAACTTTGCCGGTTTCTGTAATGGCTTTTACTTGATAGTTAGGGGTTTGGTATTTTCCTTGTTTATTCATGACAATTATTATTGTGTTATTTGATTACTTTAGAATGAAATCTTATTTCTTTATAGACAATATTTACACGTACACTAAAAAGAAAAACCTATCATTATTAAACCAAAAATAAACTAATATTAGTTAATTTAGTTTTATCTCAAGAGTGACGATTGTTTGACGACGGCTGTCAAACCAATGTCAAACTATAAATTGTCATTTTATGTACACTTCTGGACACATCTATTGGCCCACCTTAGAGTTTAGGTTTCGATGGCCCCTACCGAAATATGATTGCTAGATTGAACAAAAACTGTTGATGCAGTTTTAAACCTGATACATTTTACCCATGAAGATATAGGTATAAATGGAGCCAACACTTAGAACAAAAGTTTGAAACCAACTGTGGGCTGATGCTCTCTTTCTGAATGCATACATAAGAACGAGACAATGATATGTGTTTTCTTTATCTTATGTATGCATTCAGAAAGAGAGCGTCTGCCCACAGTTGGCTTCACTTAGGTATTTAGAGTGTTGCCTCCACTTTTATCTATAAGCTTCTTGATTTTACCATCTTTTTCGATCGTATTGTTTTAAATTTGAATTCAGAATACCATACGACATGGAGCTACGCCTAACAAGTCGGATATGCGCCTTGTTAAAGGCAATTGATTTTTGAATAAAAAACATGTTTTATCAAATAAAAGGTTTAATTTAATAACGCGTGTTGCCTCCATGGGCATCTACCACAGCTCTCATACGATTAGGCATAGAGTTTATCAACCGCTCTATTAAATTTTGAGGAATCATCTCCCATTCCTCTTCTATGGCAGTTTTCAACTCCTGCATCGTCTGGGCAACTGGCTGACGAGCCCTAACACGTCTTTTTAGCTCGTCCCACATGTGCTCAATGGGGTTCATGTCTGGGCTTCTGGCTGGCCAGTCCATAACTGTGATGTTCACATCCCGAAGATATTCCCTGACGATGCCGGCCGCAAGGGCTCTTGCATTATCATACATAAAAAGGAAATTTGGGCCCACATAGTCCGCGTATGGTATCACGTGAGGTTCTAAGCACTCACGAATGTACCTTTCAGCATATAATGTTGGCAGCCGTGGTCCTGTAACAACCTCAAGTTGAGTTTTGCCGCTCGCGGATATACCGCCCCAGACAGTCCATGAGCCACCGCCATAAGCAACCCTCTCTTCAAAGCAGCATTGTGCGAAACGCTCTCCCTTACGTCGGTAGACCTTCTTCCTTCCATCATTGACATGTAACACAATTTTAGACTCATCAGAAAAGAGTACACGGCTCCAATCTTGCTGTGTCCAATTTAAATGACTGCGTGCGAAATGAAGGCGCGCTGTTCGGTGGGCTCGCGTTAGTTTGGGCCCATTAGCTGGCTTGTGTGGTACCATATCGCGTTCTTTTAACCTTCTCCGAACAGTTCGAGCGCTCACAGATACTCCGTGGAAGTCGCGAAGTTGGTTTTGTATCTCAATGGAGGTAAGGTGACGATTTCTCAAGCTGGTCGTCACGATGAATCGATCCTGCCTTTCAGTTGTGACCCGAGATCGTGGCCTTCCTTGGCGACGAACAAAGCCGCCAGTCTCTAGGTACCTCCGATAAACATTTCGGACCGCAGATCGACTTAAATTAAGTTGAGCACTCACGTTTCTTTGGCTGTGTCCGGCCTGAATAAGTGCCACAGCTTGGGCGGCGACTTCAGGTGAAGTATCCATAGATTATTGATAGAACCTCACCTTAATGTTAAGAATAAGTAATGTTTGTTGCAAAACCAAAGATATCAATCACTTTTTCAAGAATGAAATCCAAGTAAACCAATAAAACCAAGTTTTCTTAGTATTCGATTGTTTGATATCAACAAACAGGCTCCAAATTGTCTTTTCTTTCTTTAAATTCTGTGTTCGATCGAAATTCAAAAAAAGACTATTGAATGAAATTGTGAATGTGCCAGGTTCAAAACTGCTTAAAAACTTTTTGCTCGACCTAATATAAAATTTTAGCTAGGACCAAACGAAACTGAAAATACAAGGTGGGCCAATAGATGTGTCCAGAACAATGACGTATGTCCAGAAGTGTATTTTGTCTGTCTGACGGACGTCTTCTGACTTGTGTCAGTGTCAATATTAAGTTGATGTGTCGTGTGAGATTTCCTTAATTTTAATTCAATTATCATAATTACTGAATAAGTGTTAGTATATTTTAAAGTTTATCACAATGGCTGAACTACTCCTAGACCCAAAAATCAGGTTATGGGTATTCCTACCCATCGTAATCATCACCTTTCTGGTTGGTATTGTACGGCACTATGTATCACTAATTTTGTCGTCCCAGAAAAAGATTGAACTTCTACAGGTTCAAGACAGGTAAATAATTATATTTGTCTATAATTTATTATTGTCTGTTCAAGTAATATCTGATGGACTAAATCATATTTGTATAAATTTTACCAATAAATAACCTCAAATGAAAACTTGAGAACTATCAACCCAGCCCCTACCAACTTCAACACTTTTTACCAACCAACTCGTGCTACCGTATACTACATCCAACCCTAAAATATGTCAAATGTGGGAAGATAATGAGAGAATAAATACAATTTTGTATTGTATTAAATTTCAGTCAAGTCATGATCCGCGCTCGTCTGCTGCGTGAGAATGGAAAGTACCTGCCGCGACAGTCGTTTGCGATGCGCCGCCATTGGTTCAACAATGAAGAGACTGGATACTTCAAGGTTCAGAAGAGGGCTGCTGCTTCCCAGGTAATGGTTAATTAAATAGCTAGATAATTAACATAGATAGCACTAATGCTTTAGCTTGTCATCTGTAATTTCAATAATTTCTTATGTTCATGTTGAACCTTTGTTGTTGTTAAATCATGACAAAAAATGATACCTGCTGATAAAATAATACAACATTATTTTTTAGATGTTGTTGTTAAAGCACCTAATTAAAGAAATTAAATATGTCTTAAACACAGGTTTAACATATTTTTGACCAAATAATTTGAATTTGTCAGAGCAAAATATACCTCATGTGGACTAAGGGCTAAGGGTCTTCTGTCTCATTTGATTTCTTATCGTGACTACATCACAAAACACATTCATGTAAATAATTTGAATTTGTCAGAGCAAAATATACCTCATGTGAACTAAAAATCTTCTGTCTCATTTGATTTCTTATTGAGACTACAACACAAAACACATTCATGCAGAGTTTGAGGAAAATCAAGTTCACAATAATATAATGCTTTTTTATATTCTCATTGATAAAAACTGACCTACATTGTATAAAAATGAATTACAAATATTTCAGAACCCCATGACTGACCCTGGCATGATGACAGACATGCTGAAGGGAAATGTGACCAATGTGTTGCCCATGATTGTCATTGGTGGCTGGATCAACTGGATGTTCAGCGGCTTCCTTACCAGTAAGTGTATTTTAATTAGAAAGTAGAGTGCTTAAGAGCGCCCAACCCGTCATATTTCCCATACAAACGCTCGTACGCGATTACGGCGTTATAACAAATTATTTTCCAAATATTTTAAACACATAGGTATCTTGTGGTTTAAATCTAGGTTTTTATGAAGCCAAAAATAAACTTTTTGAGGAACAAATTCAGTAAACACGTTCGAAAATCAGCTTTTTTGCACAATTTTATCTGTACTTTAGCCGGTCCTGTTGCATGCATGCATTGAAAAAGTAAAAAAACAGCTTTATAGAAACCTTGCTCATGTAATGGAGATTCTAAATTACAAACATTATTACCAAAAACTTGTAAGGCTTTGTCAAAAACCTGTATTTCCTGGAACAAGTTTTGTGAAATTTCTGCCCGCCAATTTTCCTGTGATGTTATCGCGTTCTCACTCACTCGTTTGTCTTCGAGCATTGCGTTGGCTGAAACAAAAAAATTTTCAGTCACACTCGCGTTAAAGTTCGTTTGGGGAAGGGCGCTCTTAAATAACCTCTTGAGTAACAATGATATTTCTTAGGTTCATAAATAGTGGTGGTTTGACATGCAACATTTTTGGCTCGATAGTACAGCTACGGTCAAGCAGTTTTTACTTTGCCTTATTTTCGTCCCTCCACAGCCAAGGTGCCATTCCCGCTGACGCTCCGCTTCAAGCCGATGTTGCAGCGCGGCGTGGAGCTTGCATACCTGGACGCGTCATGGGTGTCATCCGCTTCTTGGTACTTCCTGAATGTGTTTGGTTTGCGCACCATTTACGCTTTAGTCTTGGGAGAAAATAATGGTAAGGATACCTGCTTTCATGACTTATATTTAACCTTTTCACTGCCACGTGACAAAAACAAAAGTGCCCTCTGCGCCAGGTCTCATCTGTCATGCCTGTCATATAGTCGTGACCATGGCGTGATGGGAACATTTTGGTTTGTCATTTATACATGACTGAGGCGGTAAAAAGGTTGCAGAGATTACTTTAAACTCCTTACAGACTGCTCGACCCTGAACAAAAATCGATGATAAATTAATTTTGTCCACAGCTGCTGATCAGTCAAAGATAATGCAGGAACAAATGTCTGGTGCCGCTATGGCTATGCCCCAGGATCCAAAAGCCGCGTTCAAGGCAGAGTGGGAAGCCCTGGAAATTACTGAGCACCGATGGGCGGTTGCGACTGCCGAATCAGATATCCTCAGTATTTCATATGCACAAAATGCACATCAATCTTGAATACTAGCATAAACTTGTTATTATCATATATCTAGAATAATTATTATTTTTAATCTGTAAGATAAGGTGTTAGTGCAAATGTGGTGTTTATGGAAATAAATGACTACATCTATTTATTGACCATTAAGGTTGTTTCATTAATTAACTTAGTATTCACTATTTAAACCAACCCTACAGTACTGTAGAGCTCTAGGTGGTTTATTTGTGTTCGATCTCATCTCCACAGCATAAATTACTAAGATTTATTTATAGCCATCTTTCTAGACTTATTCCTTGTGCTTGGGTTAGGCAGTTTTGTCTCTAGCACGGGTTGAGTAAGTGAGAGCCTCAACAGTACCACAGGCAGGCAGAGATATAAACACACAAACAGATGTTGCACTGTATTCTTAGGGGGAACCGCAAAGAACTTGCATCATTATTGGTATGTTCCATTTCAAAGAGGCGTTATTGCCATTTGCGCTAATAAAATAAATAAAAAACAAACATGCATTAAAAAAGTTATTTATTTCAATGCAAAAGTATAATGAGTATATATACAATATGACCTTTTCCTATACAAACACAAATAACAACGAAATTCTTATTGCTTTGTTTGCTGCCGCTCTCTTCGTATGGATTCAGGCACTATAACAGTAGAAAATAAGAGTTAGTATTTTATGATGTAGGTACAGTAAACAAAAATTAACCTTTAGATTGTCTGATGCATTGAAGATCTACAATTAGTTCAGTACTTTAAACTGTTTGACGTAAAGATATTCAACAATAACATATAAAAAAATAACCAGCCTATCACAATACAACACTATTGATCTTAAATCGACTTTCTTCATTATTTAAGCTGAATTTGAAATTATTTTAGTCATCCCAAGGACATGTGCGTAAATCATAACAATTTATTTAATGAAAATAGGAACGTAAGACAAAGTAAAATTAATTGTTTAATTACTTTAATGTAGATTAAAAACATGAAGTTGGCTATGTATATGATTATTTCTTTAAGCAGTTAGAATTTTCGGTATCGAGCCGAACTTCGTGTAACATTCTCAGTCATAACGTACAGTAAGGTCACAACGTATCTTTGCGCGTCTGAAGTTAGCCGATTAGCTGCGCAGTAGACAATTTCGTTCCTAAAAGTTCCATTGCGCAGCCAAACAGCTAACTTCAGACGCGCCAAGTTACGTTGACCGTATTGTACTTTGATGTACATATTAAAATACCTACCTACTGATAAAGAACAGGTTTCATTCAGTAGAATTATTAAACATAACTGAAAATCTAGCTATTTTCATACATAATATATTACATAGTCTTCAAATACGCTCAAACAAGACTAAGCGCCGCGTGATAGTGTTTAACTCAGATTATGAAACAAAAGGCAGATAGACCGCGCGGAACACTGAAAGTGAAGCCACCAAAGCAAATTAAAAAAGGAATACCACAATCTCGTGATTATATTCGCTTTTGAATTTGTAATTGCATTATTATATTTGTTTTTTTTTTTAACGATGCGGTGTTTTGTGATATACTGACTCGTGTCAGTACAGCACAAAGCGCGTTGTAGGTATTCGCTTTTAAATGTGTATTTGCTTTTTTGGCTTCACTCTCAGTGTTCCGCGCGGTCTATCTGCCTTTTGTTTCATAATCTGAGGTGTTTAAGTTAAAAAAGAACACAACTATCGATTCGAAAAGAAGAAGTTTAAAATCATGTAATAGTCAATCCGAACGTTAGCTTTTTTTCTACGTTTTTGCGGACACTGCAAACTACAATCTACCTATTTTAACACCTTGCAGTTTTCGAAGAACAATGGTGCAGGGGAAAATGTTAAGGAGATTTCTCAATTTAAATCAAGAAAGTATTAATGAACTACTATAAGTCGTAATATACATTAGAGGTGAAACGGATATCCGGCAACTATCGGTTATTCGGCTGAACCTACTATCCGGTCGGATATGAAAAAAAAAACAATTATTTCTTATTATCAAAAAATAAAACATGCTTAAAATTACCATTTATTTTATAATTAAAGATACAAAGCTTTATTACTAACAATAACCATTTGTCGGTGACACCCGAACGCGCCCGAATCTTTCCAATCTCGTTCACTCAAATCTAACGCGCCACAACATGTAACACAAATATCCGGCCATTCGGCCTCAAAACTTATCCGGTATCCAGCCAACTTATATCCGTTTCATCACTACTATACATACACTGTGTCAACCTCACCAACGCGCACCGCTTAGTACAGTTCAAACTTCAAGCAATCGATGTCTAAACTAAAGATCATCGATTCGTAATCATAGCTAACAGGCCTATGCTACTTCTTGATGAGTTGCACAACGTCTTCGTCTTGCACTGTGTGGCCCAGCCCGACCCGTTGGGGAGAGTACTTTGTGCTGGTACCCCAGACTAGCGCGTATTTCAGCGCAGCAGCGAGAGTGCGGTGAATCGAGTGGCAGACGTGCTCGATCGTCACACCCTGAAACAGATATATGAAGGATTAACGACAGGTTTGAAAGTGAACTTTGAAAGGTTTGAAAGTGTACCGATTTTGATGAAATTTTTTGATTGTGTTCCAGTGGATCCGAGAATGGTTTAGATTTACCATTGGACCCGGTAGGTGGCGGTGCATTCGAGTTGTAGGACGTTTTAATTTTAAGAGCAGGACAACGTCTGCCATTCCCGCTAGTATAATAATAAATATCTCAGGTATACATATTTATTTATTTCAGGTACCAAGACCCTTATAGACTAACATATCGTCGGAGATAGTGCAAATCCACGTAACTAGCATTGGATAATTTCACGCATCTGACAAATGTAGCCAATTTAAAATTTCGCAGGCAATGTAAGCACGATCGTCATTGGCAGACACCTCTTTGACGTGATTTTCGTCTGACCTATAGAATGCAAGGAATCGCCCAATAACAATACCGCTTGTCTACGGCCGGCAAGTATCGACACCGCACTTAAAACCTTCCCCTGTAAACTTAGACGTAGTGCAGATACGCGCAGTTAACGTATGGTAGATTCGCGGATTTGCACTATCCCCGACGATATGTAACTATATTACAGTATGTTAGTGCATTGATAAGACTTGAAATAGCAGCGAGGGCACAATCCCACTTGTCCGACGCGACCGGTCTACAGAAGAAATATCGTGTAGGACCGTTCTTTTAGAGATAGGAGCATTATAGCGTGTAAATAGACATTAATATACCTGCATATTTTTGTCCCACTGCAGAGCAAAGGCAAGAGCATTGATGGCTATGCTTGCTGAAGGCGGATTGGCGATGTATTCCTGTAACTGCTCGGTTTCTAACCTACAAACTTATTCATAATATAGGGCATGCATGAGAAAACATCATGACATTACCCTGCTGCACATACCTTTCTCAAAATAAGACCATCATCAAAATCTGGGGGCTGACCGGGCTTCTTGGTGTAAACTCGGATCAGAGACAGGTACTCCCAAAGCGTTTCCAATAGATAATCCAAATTCAGCTTCATGTTACAACTGAAACACATTGAACATTTATTTTTGTAGTTTTCTCAAATGAATTTTAAATAGGATAGGAAAAAATAAACCTTTATATAAATACTTTAACTTTATGCAACAAATTGTGCAAAGGGGGATTTAATGCCTCAGGCATTTTCTACCTGCCAACCAAAGAGGGTGGAGAGATAACATGGTAGGTACAACTGGAATTTTACGAGAATGATATGACATGTTATCAAAACCTTTGTAGGTAGGTAATCTGGCACAATATACTCTTGTGAATACGGTAATAGATGTAAATCTATACTTCTTCTATACTATGTATACTAATGTAATAAAACTGAAGGATTTGTTTGTTTGAACACGCTCATCTCCGGAACTACTGACCCGATTCTGAAAATGTTTGTGCCAATTGGAAGCTACGTTATCAATGAGTTTACAGGCTATATTTTTTTTTATCAAAAAAAAATTAGGAATCCGTAAGATAAATCATGCGCACAAAGTCGCGAGGAAAATGCTAGTATTCTAGGTACATTCCTTTTTTATAAAAGAACAAAAATTATGTTTAGTCTTCAATACGGGCTTTAAATAACGGTAAAAGTAACGGAGTTCTAACAATACAATAAAGACAGTAGCTCACCTAACAACGACAGAGTGTGGCTGCCTCGCTATTCTGTCCACCTCCTGGATGGAGATCTGATCGATCTTGTTGTACACGTATAAGCACGGCAGATACACGCGGTTCGCGAGGATCACGTCGATCAGGTCGTCCGGAGTCGCATCCTCACGGAAAAGCACCTGAAACATGGTAAAAAGAGAAATTGTTTACCTACTTGTAATTATGGGATTAAATGGTATTCCCTTTGACCGCCACGGACGTGAAATTAAAACGAGCCCAACACGCCACCGACAGCTATAAGGTCATAGCACATTACACCAACTCAACATCGACTCCACTACAACTCAACTCACAGTATGGCATTGAAATGTAAGCTTTATTTCGTGTTCAATAAGAATGAATTTTTCAACACATCAATAGGTGAACAGCGCGAGGACCACGCGTCGTACTTTCAATTTAAGTGTTTGTTGGAGTGGAGTCGACGTTGAGTTGGTGTAATGTACTATGACCTATATACGTCAAGAAAATGTTACACGGAACGTTTTTAAGTACAAAATAAAGTTATATGTGTTTCTTTTTCCTATTATTTAACACTACATTAATGAAATGTTGTAAAAAGGCACAGCTATATCCATTAGTTAAATGTCATTTCCCTATTTTTATTTGTAAGTATTTGCGATGAATTTTTGGTGGGCGTGGAGAGTACGCGTTTATGCTCTGGCGTTCAAAATGTTAAAAACCTCTCTTCGAACTCAGCACTATCATTGGCAGCCCGACTTCAACCACTGCTGGATATAGATCTCCCTTTGTTTGTGCCAATCTCCACGCTCCTGTTCCAGCCTCATCCAGGCTCTACCCGCGATGACAACAGTGTCGTCTGTACATCTCTACACCGGACGTCCAACACTTCCTCCTGTCATCAAATACCACTTTGTCACAGCTTTACTCCACCTGTCATCATTGCGCCTTGCTTCGTCTCATACCTAATTCTTTCAACCATCTACTCTTATTTGGCATCACTGGGTATTTGATTGCGTCGAATCGAGACATGACGATGCGTAAACATACATAATTGATACCTACATATCTCGTTTAGACCGGTTTTGACGATGATGCGTTTGAAGAATTTTGTCGCATAGCGCGCGACTGCTTGGCTAGGTAGACTAAGGCCTGCTAGTAGTGTAAAATAGGGCCAGTAGAATACATTATTTTTTTCATGTAAATATGTTCTAAAGTGCTTTTTAATGCTATATTCGACATAAATAATTAACTTTACCTAAGACACGTATTATAATTCTGAACCTTTCGATCAACAGAATATACTCGTCTAAATTGAATTTGCTGTTCCTTACCTCAGCATTAAATATCTTGTATTCATGCAGAATCATTTGCACCATTTTCTCGTCAACCTTCGTGAGCTGACATGTCGAATTAAAAGAGAGACCGCCGCCCTTCTTCACCTGAAAGATTAGAAAAATGAAGAAGCATTTACTTAAAATACCTAAAAGAAAGTAGAATCAAAATTTTTTATTATGTTTGTAATGTAAGGCGTGTGTTATGTTGGCACTTCACATGGCATATGTGCAAATATTCGCATATTTGGATAATGCAAAATCGACTTTATTTCAATAACCCTAGGCTAAACTTTGTATAATGCTACCACTTCACATGGCATATTTGTGCAAATATTCACCTTACTTTGATAATACAAAATAGACTTGTAGTTAGAATAGTTTTTTGATGCCCTTTGAGCTCCCTGCCTTTTTCTTAGAATTGTAAATAATTTTATTATTTTGATTTTTATGAGTGTAAATTAAATTAAATATACCTATACAGGATGTCAAATAGACTTTATTTCAATAACCATATGGTATACTTTGCCGGAATAGGTACACCATTAGCATTATATAACAACGAAAAGGTTGATTTAACTCTAATTGCCCAAGAATCACTCAATGCGATTTAGATTGACATCATTGACATGGTAGTAAATTAAAAAGAATTTTATTATAATTTAAACAGACATCTAATACTTATACGAAAAACTTTATTTTTTCTCTCCCCAGGCTACTGTCCCACAGCTGGGCAAACGAAAAAGAGTGCCCAGATGGGCTTTGGGGAGGCTAAATCCCATCTGGGCACTCTTTGTTGTGTCAACTCGAACCAAGAACCCACCATGACGAGTGGAACATGTACTGCAATTAGATGTGCAGTAGTCAGTTAGATGTCATACTTATTATTATGAATAAATATTGAAACAACTTACTTTAAAATAAATATTAGGCTTAGGTTTGTTCAGCCTGATGCCCACACTCTCCAACTCCTTCTCAAGCAGCTGCCTGTGCACATAGGGCTTTGTAGCGTCCAACATCATTAGCACCAAGTCTGCTGTCCGTGCTACTGCTATCACCTGCAAACACAATACATGTTTCTAGTTACTATCAAGGGCATCGCCAAGGGGGGGTAGGTAGGGGCAGCTGCCCCCCCCTAGAGATTCCAAAAGGTTCATGGGCCTTTGACTGTATTTATAATTCATGCTTTTCCTATCCACCATATATTAACTTGCCCCCTCCTAGGTCATCAGCTGGCGAGTCCTGGCGACGCCCTTGGTCACTATGACTGTAGCCTGTAGTTTTACTTGCATGAATACTACAAGCAGTGCTTGTAGTATTTTTTGTACAAAAAGCTACTTCTTTTTTCAGGAGTTGCTACCAGTACTGCTACCAGTATTTGAGCTACCCAGTAGTTATAAATGTATGGACTGTTGAGATTAGCAACAGTAAAATTTATGTCACAGTATGATTATAATCTGAATTTAAGTTATCAATGCTAGTATGTGGCTTATATGAAAAGTTCTTGGATGGTTGCCTGAGATTGTTTGGCCGTAATATGTGTGTTTATCAGAAAAGTATATATCAACAACATAATTTATTGAAATGTTTGTGAGGTTTCACTTTTATATCAACGCTATTTCAATTCTAGATTGGTTGTAGTGGCCAACATAAGAACCAACATTTTATTCTCATAGAGTAGATTTTGTTATCTTTATTTTGCACCATAGTTCTTTTTATATACTTCAAGGTTCTTAAATATGAATGGGTTATTAGGTACTAGCCAGAAGAGAGAAAAGATATTTAAGAATTAAATTACATTTTGTATGTTGGTATTACTATAGAGAAAATGATTAATATTAAATCATGTAGCTAATAAATTGTATAACAAATAAGATCATGACAAATGTCATGTGATCAAATAGATCAGACACTATTATTTGTGGACAATGAAAATAAAAACCATGTAAACTCCTTATGAAGAAGAAAACTTACCTGTCGTCCTCTACCCTTTCCCTGGGCGGCACCTTCAATGATACCAGGCAGATCAAGCAACTGTATATTAGCACCTCGATACTCTATCACACCAGGGATACATGTCAGTGTTGTGAACTCGTAGCTAGCCGCTTCAGAGTGAGTGTGAGTCAGGGTTGATAGAAGAGTGGACTGTAAAAGAAAAGGTGAACATCAAAATCAACTACAACTTGGATACTATGGTCTGTTTGATGCTCATATGTTTTACCGGTCTGGAATGATCACATTCTCGGAGATATGCATATGTAAACGCAGACTCAGGCCACAGTTTACCACGTAGGTATTGCAATTGCTATTAAAACCACTTTTTGTATTAAATATATGGTATAAAATTGTTACTGAATATTATCATGAATATTATTATGTCAATGAACCACTGAATCATTAGGAACACTAATAGTAACAAACATCAACAATCATAGTACAGGGTCTGCCTAGTTTGGGGTTAGATGGCTGTGTGTGAAATGTCCCCATATATTATTATTATTAACTGACTAAATTAAAATAAGAATCAGAAATCAAAAGCATTAAAAGTAATATTCTTACCTTACCCACTGAGGGAAAACCAATAAGAGCTACTCTAGCATCTCCAGACTTAAGTACATCAAAACCTTCACCCTTATCACCTCCTTTCTTAGACGGTTCTAACAATTGGGACCTGTATTTGGCTAGCTTGGCCTTCAGTAACCCCAAGTGGTATTCAGTAGCTGTTGGACAAAATAATTATGAATTGAAACATCTGATATTTCTAAGTGCTATCATGAGTTAAAATAAATATTAAAACAAAATATAGGAGCCGGTAAAAAGCTCTGGTTACCTTACCTTTGTTCTTCTGTGTTCTTGCTATTTCTTTCTCGATTTCAGATATTTTCTCTAGAATACCCATGTTACTACAACTATTGACGACAACAAAAGCACCACGTAACCAATGAATAACGTATATTTAGCTAAGTAATAACAGCAAATATCTATAGAATAATGAACATTTCGCACTAAAATAGCTGTTTACTTCAGATAAACTCTGTAATTAGTAAAGTTTTAAAATTGTATGAAAGGCCACAATGAACTGTAGGTTAGGTTAGTCGCGTTGCAGCGACAAGGTAATTTAACATGACATGACAGTGAGTGAATTAGTGATTATAAGCATGAGTGATCTTACTGTCATTTTGTTAAGGCTTGTTCCAGATCTGCTACGAATTCCGCTGGGTGGTGGCCGGTTACCCGTACAAAGTTATTGTAGTCTTTGTGTGGCCGGTAACGGCAGACAGACGTTGACCTGAGCCTGGCCCAACAATCTTGAATACAAGAATCTTTAGGAAGATTTTCTATAGTATATTATTTGGATACATGATTAGCCATTAATTACTGTAATAAATAATTTAAGGCTCTCCCCCACAGGTGCGTTATTATCGGCCGATAAAATCGGTTGCGTTTTTGCGTTTTTTTTTCAGTACATTTTGTACTAAGACGGTCATGAAGTTACACACTGCTGCAATAGGTAATAACGACGCAATAGAAGTAGGACGCTTGCGATCCTCCGTCCTGCGATATTCCCATGAGTTCTTAGAACATTTGTAATGGGACGCATCCGATCCGCTACCTAAATTGTTGAAAGTTGCGGTTTCAACAATTTAGCGAAATCAACAATAATTCGAAGCTTGCCGGGTGGGTATTTACAGTAAGAAAATTATTTACTATTCGTACTTGTGTGCGTAGTGTAGTGTATATATATAACTACACTCCAAACTTTTAGTCTTAGTCTCACTACGAATTATCGTGTCGTAGTTCAATGACATTCTGAAATAAGTCGCGTAATGAAAATAAGAAATGTTAGGCGCGGCGCCCAATACCGGTGGGCATCGGTGCGGGTCGAGCGGCGGCTTTGGGGCGGCTTCGGGCGCCTGAGGGCTGTTTCGGGCGGCTTCGAGCGCCTGGGAGCTACTTCGGGCGGCTTTGGGCTGCCCCGGCAGTCGTAAGCTGTCTTCTGATAGCTCGGGTGGCATTTTCGTGGCAGACACATTGCAGAACAGTGTCATAACGTTAACCGTGCGCGCCTCCATTAGCTTGGCAACACCCAAAGAGGAAAATAAAAGGCAACAGCGTCATTAATTACACGTACCTACCTATAGGTTCGTTTTATTTGACGAGGACAGAAGAAAAGTTGATTATTCTTGTGCAAGCTCACGAATGTCTTTATGACATATCATCGCGATACTACAGTGATCAACAAATGAAACAGAATGCAAACCAAATAAGAATGGAACCAAATAACTCTTCTTCTTGAGAGCTAAATCCCAATCAACCATAATAAATACACGCGTACAACTGATTTCACGTAACGTTACGACTGCTCTGCGACGTATCTGCCACCCGAACTACCTATTCTTAGTTTTGCCGAAGCTTCTCGAAATCAGTCTCGGCGTTCTTAGCTATGCTTACGACTACCGAAGCAGCTCTCAGGCGCCCGAAGCCGCCCAAAGTAGCCCTCCGGCGCCCGAAGCCGCCCGAAACATCTCTCAGGCGCCCGAAGCCGCCTGGAGCAGCCCTCAGGCACCCGAGGCCGCCCGAAGTAGCCGTAAGGCCCCCGAAGTTTTGTTCATTGAATAATAGAGTACTCGCTACGGGAAATCTCGGTGACGCCGCCGCGCCTAACGTTGCCGGTGCGTTTTGGAGTTAATTTTTATTTTATTTCCAATTTAAAACCGCCCCCTTCCGTATGCCGCCCGGGGCCACGCCCCCCCCCCCCAGGCTCTGCCCCCCCCCCACGCTACGCCACTGCCGACGGTTACCGAGTGTTAAAAAAACTGTAACATGAATATTGATTTTTCATCATACCTACGAAGATTTTCATCACTAACAGTAGCTACTGTACAATGTTACCATCATAAAAATGACAAATCTGCTCGACATTAGAGAAAAACATGAGAAAAACCTGCCAAAAACACGAATACCAAGTAGAATTATCGGATGATAAAAACGCAGCTGTGTGCAAGGAATCGGGATCATTTTTGTGATAGTCGCACTGTACAGAAGCTGCAATTAGTGATCAAAAATTCTTCCTCTGATGAAAAATGAATTATAATATCCATGGGGTACCTATTATAGATTTTTAGAACACTCGTAACCGTCGTCAGTAAAACCAAATTTCGTGCTTGTCGTAGTAACAATCTCGCAGCTGTGTGTGGAATCACATGCGTCCCAATACAAATGTTCTGAGAACTCATATCGGAATATTGCAGGACGGAGGAACGCAAGCGTCCTACTTCTATAGCGTCGTTATTATCGCAGCAGTGTGTAACTTCGTAGACATCCTAGTATAAAATGTACTGAAACAAATATCGCAAAAACGCAACCGATATTATCGGCCGGTAATAACGCGCTTGTGAGGGAGAGCCTTTAAACAGCTAGCTATTCTGTAAAATAATTTACGTACGGATATCGTCGTTATTAGTGTAACTTTATATATACCTATATAACTACTCCTAAGTGTTGAGACTATTGTTTTACATACCTACTGCTGTTTGTAATCCTTATAAAAAAAAAAAAATAAAGCATATGACCATATGTTCGCAGGTCAAAAACACCAGGTCGTGCTTATCGCTGTAACTACATATTAAATAAAAAAAATATATGTAGGTACTCACTTGACGAAATTCTATCAGACAGCATAGACGACAAGGCAGAGTCACCACAACTCAAAAAAAAAATAAGGGTGGATTATTGATCGAAGGGTTTTGTAAATATTTTGTATATAAGTACTGAGGGTAGTCAGTATTTCATCGGAATCGTTTGTTTGGGCACCTACTAGTATATACCTACGCGACACCCTGAAGAGATTTAAGAGATACCTTTATCCCATTGTGTTTATCTTACACAACCATCTTGATTACCTACCTGTTCTGTTTCACTTTTTGTTCAATTTCCGAGTGTAATTATGTAAGGTGTTTTAAGGTTGTTTTGAAATATAAAAGTCAAAGAAAATTCATAAAACTATGTTTTTCTATTTGGTTCTTTATGTTTTAATAATAAATAGGTAAATAATTTCTTATAATTTATTAGCAGAAACATTTTCCATTAGCGTTAGGGCAACCACCGCTTATGAAAATATTTTATTGTGTTTCTTTTTGCTTTTTAAAGTATCCAAGACCTGTGGAAAGTATTTGTTTTTATAATACAAACTTTTAATATGGTTTATGTTTAAATTAGAATGATTATGAGTACTTACCTATATCATGTTTCCAGTTATTCCATAAGGAGTTCTTCATGTGCATTGAGTTCCACTGACTCAATAGAAGACTTGAGTGTCGATTACGAAGACGATAGAAATTCAATGATTTCGGTGCCTGAGAAAGGTATTTTGAACGCATGCTCATGTTTTATTCAATAATAAAATATAAAAAAAAACAAATTGCATTAAGAATTAAAAGAGCATGATTGGTCTGATTATAACTTAGACCGAAGCTTAGAATTATATTTTTGAAAATTTAATTTAGATAACTTTGAAGTTTATGAAGAGTTCTACGACGAATTGGACAACAGAATAAGAGTAGAACAATCTATGAATATGATTTTTTTTGGACCACCCAGTTCCTTTTTGAGACTTGACCCAGATTCAATATTGCACATTTTAACTCAGACAAAGAAGCGAATGATACCAATTTCTAGAGCCTTATTAGCATGGGATATTATGACGGGTAAGCATTAAATCATCATCAACTGCCTAGCCTTTTCACAACTATATTGGGGTTGGCTTCCAATCTAACCGGATGCAGCTGAATTCCAGTGTTTTACATGGTAAGTATATGATAAAAAAATTAACGAATGTATATTTAAAAATAACTTTTGTTGCTTGAATGATGAAATAAGTCAACCTATTTTTCAGTTTCAATGTATTATTTCAGATGGGAAAACTGCAGCTTTCCTACAAGGTCGAGAGTTTTTAGCTTTTGGATCACTTTTAAACGTTGTCCCTGAAGAAGATTTATATTATGTTAATTTTGGGGATCCATCAGTTTTAAAATACTTTGCCACTCACTATGTCAAACTACAGCCCCGAAAGGTACAACTTTCATAATGATTACCTACCTAGCCCTATGTTATAGCCAAATACGGAAGAGTCATCATCACCGGTTTATCCTAGGCAAGCGTGCTCCACCTTAGGCCGCGTCATCACTTAAGATCAGGTGAGTTGCGTCCAAACGCAAGCCTATATCAATATAAAAAAAGCCTGGCCTTTTCTCAACTATATTGATGTCGGCTTCCAGTCTAACCGGATGCAGCTAAATACCAGTGTTTTATATAGAGTGACAGTCTATCTGACCTACACAACTCAGTTACTGGGAAACACGATAACCCTTGGTTCTCAGACTTTTGGGCTTCTGAAATGAGCTCCACTGTCTATAGCAGACACATCGCAATATGACTCCAAGAGTCATAACAATAGTCATGTGGCTAACGGTAACTTCTGTCAAAGATCTACGAATGACAGCCGGGACCACTAGTTTTACGTGCTTTCCGAGACACGAAGATGTTACATCATCAATTTCCGTACTCCGGGCTTTTACTGGAAAATTGTATAATGAGAAAGCCCAATAACAGTTTCCTCGACCTAATCGATCTCAGGACCCTACACTCAGTAGTTGTACTTGCGACCACCAGACCAACGGGACAGTGCAGAGAGTTAAAAAAAAAAGATAATAAAAACAAAGATAAATATGACATTGCAAAAATTGAGGAAAGTATTCATTATTCAGATCATGAATTTGTTATGTGATTTATACAAATATTATAAATTGGTTAGAAGTTTATAAGTTTGGATGTAAGAGGTAATCCCTGAGACTAATCATACGTTTAAACGTGGATGAAGTCGCAGGCAGAAGCCATTTGGTAATAAATAGTGATAAGGGTTCTTCAAGGCTTAATTCCAATAGTTACGCTGCTTGTCAAATTAAATCTACAATAAGTACTTACTCGTTACTTAACCCACGAGACCCTGAAATTTAATTTTAATCAAACATGATAAAGTAGGAAAAATATAATATAAAATATTTTATTTACATTCCAGTATCCATTTAGCCTGTCCTGAAGAAGGTGCTGAATGTTTGCTCATTTTACTAAATAAATAATAATGTATTTTTTCCAGTTTGGTATTTTAGCGGCTGCTTACAGGCGATATTTCGGGGAAACATGGTATGAAAACAGTACATTTATCAACGAACTCGGTTACTTAATATGTGGTTTCCCGGCATTTGATTTGGAAAAAATATCTCCCATTACTTTCAAGGAACTAAACCTGGAAACCTTGAGCAAAGCGGGAAAATGTAACACAAATCAAACTAGAGTAATTACTTTTTAATTTTGTGTTCGATTCTTCTATTATTAATTAGATAAACTAGAATTATTTATGCAAAATCTTTTTTGTTTCAGACTCTTTATTCAATAGCTATTCATCGCAATGCTTATGGCGAACCGTATAAATGGTCGTCGCATGAGATAGGCAGACTCAGTGCATTGTTCTCATGTGAGCTTTTTCCTGTAATATTACGCGTTACGAAACAAATAACAAATTACTATAAAGTTCTAATTAAGGTTTTTTTTTTAGGTATTCCTGAAATTGATATTAGTTCAATTCAGTTAGAAGCTGTCGCAGCTATTTCTCCTGAAGTCATGAATGCAATTAGTCAGGAAAAGTTAGAATATTTTACTAAACAACAAATATTACGGATGAATCCTAAAACTAGACGTATATATATTTTAAGAATGCAATTAAGAAGTAGTTATGATATGAATGAAATAGCAAAGCAAAATTGCGCAGCTGAAAACAAAATATTTGTCTCGAAATTTATTCATAATCTGGCTGCCCTAACCAATGCATTATACTTTAGGCTTTTTTCCAATATCATCAATTTATAATAATTTGATTGTTTAAATCAAATGTAGTATATGTCTTAATATAATTTCTAGATAATTATGAATAAAACTAAAATTGTAACTTGACTTTTGTCGACAAACATAATAAGGCAGGAAATGATCGTACTTTCACCTTGTTATTTTATAAAAAAAAGTACTTCCTATTCCTAATCGGAAATCGGAAACAGTTTGTAAGTTTGCAAGATTTCAACAGGATGAAGTGAAAGTTTATTCTTTATAAGTCTCTTATAATTATATAAATATTTTTTGCTCTTTCATTACTATGTTTTTTTAGTTTAATACTTTTTATCGTTGTATTGAATACTGAAATTTCAAACAAAAGAATACATTACAGATATTCTGTTTCATCCAAGTTCTTTCTCTTTTTGAATTTAAAAGTGATTTCCTGATCAAAATGTGTCGTTTAATATAATTTTATTTTATCTCAGTACCTGTAGTTACCAAAGAATTAAATAATTCTCTGTAAAATATTTGATAATGAAGCATATTGTTTGAAAGCAGATTGTATGATTAAATGTTGTAATTTGACTATTATTTGCGTTGAAGGTCACTAGGTAGAGCTTCCATTTTGTTGACAAAAGCGCCATTTTCTTTTTCTGAGAAAAAAATCAGCTCCGTTCGTTTCTTTTATTGGGTAAACAAATCAGGAAGAGTGCGTCTGCGTCGGAAAAATAATTTCGTAATTATTATTTAATAAGAAAAATATTTATATTGGCTGATAATGCCTCCTGTTAAGCATTATTCGTCTAGTGAAGTGAATCAGTATGAATTATCATCAAGACTATTATCTCTTACTGAAAACAATACATCCTATACCCTTACACAAATAAATGGCCAAAGGATTTACAGAAAAGCTCCTCATGCATGGAGTGGCCCAGAACCATCAAGGAATTGTGAGGTATGTATGAGTAACCAGTTTTAGGTAAGCTGCCTACCTACCATTGAACAATGTTTTTAGTACAATTTGTAATTGAAATTGATTTTGTATATAATCTTCGTGACGATAACCACGCGCTTGTCGCATCTTAATTTATTTATTTTGTATAAATCGTAACCGTACTCCGTAGAAGACTACGAGTCTAGTCTACGACTGCGTTCTTTTTTATATTATAATTTAATGTTGCCGCGTTTTGCTAACTCTCGCGCGAGAGATGCGTAAGAGTAGGCAGGTACCTAACCAGCTAGCACTTCAGGGCTTCAGCTAGGTACACACGGCTACACATCATAAACATACAGCTATACATCTCCAGTATAAGCTGACCTCGCATTGTACGTTAATCTTATATAATGCGAGATCAGCATAAACTTGAAATGTATAGCTTGATGTGTAGCCGTGTGTAGGTACCATATGTGCCTTTTTTACTTGCAAATCAAGCTTATGTGTTAAAAGTAGTTTTCTTTTTAAATTGGTCAATTCTGTTGAATCCATATAATTGGGCGCAAATCTTGGCCTAACGACTACGCATGCACCTGTCTATGTAATTACATTGGCGCCGTAGTAATAGGCTACCTATCTTCTTCTACGTTTGATACCTACTACGGTATTATAGAGGGCGGGTGCCTATCTATTTTCCCGCGCAATGGATTTCATTCGACCAAGAGGTCATCAGGTCAATGTCATCTATGGTTTTAGTCGGTAACTCGACTGCCGGCAATATTGTACCTATGACTAAAAACCATTATCGCTTTTCTAGTTAACACGTTAAGTGCGAAGCGAGGCCTAAATCACCCCTGATGCAACTTCCCTGTGGTGCGGCAAGCAAAAAAGTGAATTTCTCTGTCGTGCGAATGGCATAGCTTTGGTTTGGTCCAGTGTAGGAAAGAGATAAATATATATTTGAGATCACTAATGGTTCCGGACTCGGTGGTGTACCTACCTTGGTACCGGATGTCTTAGGCCTCGTGCCGCACTGAATTAATATAATTTTAATGCAGTGCGGAACGAGGCTAAAACGTCCCATATCCCCCCTGACCTCGTACCGCACTCAACGCGAGCTTCCCGCGACCAGTGTTGTGCATCACGTCGATTGGAGAGCACGTCCTTTTACAGCGCCGAACATGTCTAAACGATGTCGGAAGAAGTTAATTTAAAAAAAAAGCTTTTGACAAAAATGACAACCGCCTTCAAAAAGTGATAAATAACTTTAGCACAGAACACACATTGACTTTAGTTTCGAAATTCAGTGGCTTTGTTCTGTTTGTTGTTTTGTATTGCCACCGACTTCCGAAACTAAAGTCAATGTGTGTTCTGTGCTAAAGTTATTTATCACTTTTTGAAGGCGGTTGTCTTTTTTGTAAAAAGCTTTTTATTTTCCGCTTTTTAGTACCTCCTTCTCATCCAAATCTATTAAGAACAGATTGAAAGTTAACTACTACAAAGATTGATGAAACTAAAACGTCGTCTATGTAAAATTTTTGGGTATTTGTTGATTTTTCAAAAAGTGCTGAATCAATTTCGATAAAATTTATATAGGACCACCCTTGAAGCATACCCTATCCATAAAAAAAAGAATTTTCAAAATCGGTTTACGTTTGCCGGAGAAATCGCGTAACAAATCGCGCACATACTTAATGCAAATTTAAGACTTATACGGTTTTCTCATGGATGCCATTGTCAGAACTGGACCAAAATAAAATGGGACTACACGGGAAGCACTAGCTTCCAAATAAAAAAAGAATCATCAAAATCGGTTCACCCAGTCCCGAGAAATCAGGTAACAAACATAAAAAAAAAAAAAAACAAAAAAAAAAAAAAAACAGACGAATTGATAACCTCCTCCTTTTTTGAAGTCGGTTGAAAACCCAGAAACAGAGCCAAAACAGGTAACTTTTTAATGAAAAAATCTTCAGTAAGTACCTAGTTTTTTCTTATCTTGGTAGCTATGTACCTAAAGTAAGTGTAAGATATTATTACTTAAGTATATTATACCTAAAGATATTATTGGTAATAACGATTATTGACGTACCTAATACTTTGCAACATATCTAGAATTACCTATTATTCTATATCGTGATAATAATGGCTTGGCCGGTTTTTTTTTCTTTATGGCGCCTTCAAGCACAACTTAGATTATTTAAAAAAAAATGTATCCTTTGATAGCTTTGTGTTGTTTTGCCAGGTTTTGCCCTTAAAACGATCTAATGAGATATAATTGATCAAAATCGGTCAAGTCGTTGCGTAGTTAAGACAGTTTAAAAACGTCGATATTATTTTTCCCATCACTAATCGCAGCGAAAATTTGCCCTAATTCAGTGCGTTACGAGGTGTATAAGATCCCATATTTTGTTTTGCTAATAATTCCTAAACTAGCCATCAGATCCCGGGGCGACGGTGGATTAGGGTTCATCAATTCACTGTCTATATCAATAAGGACCAAAATTCTCATTTATCTTTGATTTCGCGCCAGAAAATGGATTTTAGTCTGTAAAAGGAAGTGGGGTCTAATAGACCGCGTGTCGCCCTAACGTCTGGTCACGGTACGGGCCGATTATACCTCGTGCCGCAGGAACGGAAAGTATGCAAAAATTGGTGCCGCAGCTAACGTGTTAAGCTAGCCTGTCTGCTGAAGAATTGTTTGCTGGGGCCTTACTTGCGTCTGTCGCCTCCATACTGTAGAGATGGCTGGCTCCACACGTAATTGCAAGCTTGACAAGCTTTGTATAATCATTTTACGCAAGCATGATTGATCATCTGTAGGTGTCATGATTTTATGCAAGTATCTATGGAACTGTGCAAGCTTGCGCTAAGAATGTTCATGCAGGCTTGTCATGCTTGCAGTTGCGTGGGTAGTAGGTATCATGTAGCCATCTTTGGTCCATCACGAAGCTTCGCGCGCCACGACATGATAAAAGTAACATTTAAAAAAGGTGAACGCCACAGGTATAGATAAACCTAGATAACGCAAGAGCAACGACTTCGCGGGCCTAGTTTCGTGCCTAGCTTACGTACCTACCTACCTACCTACAAAAATCGTAAGTAAAAAAAAAATAAAGTAAACGTTTCTTTCTATCGGTAAGTCGTTTTGTGATAGAAATATATTTTACATAGAATAGCAATTCGGAACAACGATCATGTTCCACTATCGATGTACGCACGGCTACACATCAAGCCATACATCTCCAGTTTAAGCTGACCTCTCACTGTATGGCTATTCTTTATAAGGCGAGATCAGCTTATACTGGAAATGTATAGCTTGATGTGTACCCGGGACTTCAGACGTCAGTTTCGTTTTCAAAGAGTTTAAAACAGACACGGCAATACGCCATTACGCGGTATACTGCCTACCTGTATGTTTCCCCAGCAAAACTGAAAATTTTATAAAACTCATTTTGAAACTTAACTAGTAGGTAGGTATGTATTCAATTAAAAACTACCTACTTACATTTTATTTGTCAAAACTAGCTCAAAGCATAAATTTATAATTAATATTAAATTTATAATTAATAAATTTATCTAATATATAAAATTCTCGTGTCACAGTTTTCGTTCCCGTACTCCTCCGAAACGGCTTGACGGATTCTGATGAAATTTTGTGTACATATTGGGTAGGTCTGAGAATCGGCCAACATCTATTTTTCATCCCCTTTTTTCACCCCTTTTTCATCCCCCATAGATCGGGACAGGACAACGTCTGTCGGGTCAGCTAGTAATAAATAAAAAAGGGGAAGTTCGCGCATGTAAAAATGTATGAAATTGTGCGTGCGCGAACACTACAAAATTTGTGTGCCAACTTACGTGTCAGTAATCCGAACTGATAGCGACAATCCCATGGTTGTCCCAACCCTATGCGTATCAGGGCGGGCAGCACTAGTGATCGACACGACGATCGATAGAACACAATATATTCGGGAGTGCGCGGGAGAGTGACGTGTTATATTATTGTGCTACAATATATTATGTGATGTCATGTATCCATAGTCTCATTTCAAGACCTAACAGAATTCAATTACCTACCTATACCTATTTACAAAAACTTTTGAATAGTCAGGGCGTCTGTCAGTCAGAAAGTAGAAATGAGTTTCTCGTTCAAGATAAAGGGTTTCAATCTAGAGCTCAGAGCAAGAACAATAAATAAATAATAAAAAAATAAAAATAAGCCATTATAGCTTCGATCAACATTAACAACTAGATGTCGGCACATTAAAAATGTCTCTGTAAATAACAGCGCATTTGAAAAGTGAGTTGTTTAGTTCGTTTTTGTTTACATTTAGCAAATAAATTATCTTATAGACACAGGTATATTTTAAAAATCAAATAATGAACGTCAGATTCAATGATATCATTGGTCAGATTGGCATTGATTCTGCAGACGGCCGAAGATTGGGGGGGTGACCGATGTTTGGCGTATTTACCCTACGACAAAGGGAAACAAGAATGTGGGTTCTTAAAATCAACTTAAAAAGGCAGAACCAAATCTTATGACGTCATCCGAATTAGTCTAGGATTTCTGGGGTTCTTCCAGATTCGGACGATACGACGCGCGCAAGTGTGCGAGGTTTCTTAAGATTTAATTACAGATCAATAAAAAAGGATTTCATATATAGTACGATAGTACTTACAGAATTCTAAAATTCGTTTCGTTCGATGCGTTCGACGCGTTCGGCTCGGATAAGTGTGCGTTCACCTTTTAATGTTACTTTTATCGACGAACCAAGCCTGCATGAACATTCTTAAACCAATAGATACTTGCACAAAATCATGACACCTACAGATGATCAATCATGCTTGCGTAAAATGATTATACAAAGCTTGACAAGCTTGCAATTGGGCCATTCTGCGAAAAATTGAACTTAAGGAAAAAGTACTGTCACAAGAATATACAAACAATTTACAAGACCAACTTATTCTCCATTGAGTGCATTTTTTTTATGTACAGTATAGTTCATTATCTTTAAAAATAAATACAAAACGTAGTCATTTGTAGCTAATTTAAGTGATTAAAAAATAAAACTAAGGCACAAAAAAGGTTATTTTAGCGTGTCACACCTCCTGTCGCAAACTTTAACTAACCGAAATTCATGTTATTTTAGCGTTTTTTTTGTGAGCTTTTAAAGATTAATGTTTTCTTTTCAATTATAACATGTTTTTTTAAACAAATCTTATTGTATTACTAGAAAAATCTTGAAATAAATGATAATCAAATTAGCATCAAGGTGGACATTCCACTTTAGTCACGACTGTTTTATTTGCTTTCAATAGTACAAAACTACTAAATGAAGTTATTTTATTTTCATGGTAACATTATTTTGGTAGACCAACCATTTCTTTTTACCCATCGGGCATTTGTGACGCGGTAGTCGGTGACGAAAGGCGTATTCGACGCACGACGCAATTAAGATGTCCACTATAGTCACAGTTCTAACGTGATACCAATAAGTTCTTAGAATATTCTTTCATAAATTTGTGAAATAGACTACATGTATCTGTGTATGTAATGAATTAATGATTTCTTCTAAAAGAACAAAGAATATTGAAAGTTGTCGTCATTATTGTTAGTAAAGCAGGATTCTACATGTTTTGTGACGAAATGGACACTTAAGGCTAAGTTTACGTGGTGTATTTTGAATAGTTTGAATTAATTTTGAAAGTGCTAATTAACTAAAATGTTAAAAACGTAAGTCAATCTGACCTAAAACGTGACGAAAATATTTTAATAGGTGATTTAAAGCTAGAAATATATTGCAGATAGGGTAAATGAAATTTAATTCAGTATTGTTTAGGATTGTTTTAAATAACAATTGTTAAAAATATGTAATTGATAACTCACATTGCTGATAAAAAATATTACGTTAGTTATGGTTACTAAATGGACATTTTTCATCGTGGTGCATGTTCGAAACTCAGATATTTTTAAAGTTATATATATATATAGGTATTTTTTCATTTTGGTGTTATTTATTTTTTTATGGTCCTCTTCACAGACGAATGCAAAGTTAATTTTTTTAACGACGATCGGCGTATTAGAGTATGGAGAAGACGCGGCGAGAGATTTTCAGAAGCCTGCATCCATGAAGTCGATCGTTTTGGTGGTCCAAATGTAATGATTTGGGGCGGGATAAGCTTACACGGCAAAACTGAGCTTGCTATTTTAAACGAGGGTACTGTTACTGCTCAGCGGTATAGTGAGGAAGTTGTCAGACCACATGTGATCCCATTTGCACAGCGAGCGGGTCCTGGATTCATCTTGATGCAAGACAATGCTCGTGCACACACGGCTCAAGCGACTCGGTTTGTACTGAAAGACTCTCAAATTCAAGTCTTGCCGTGGTCGGCGAACAGTCCGGACTTAATCCAATAGAGCACATGTGGGATCAGTTGAAACGAAGAGTTAGAGACGATGATCAGGAAATCCACAACCAACAGCAACTCATCAACGCTGTGAAAAGGACCTGGGAAGAGATTCCAATGGAAAATGTCAGGCATTTGATTGAGAGCATGCACTCCAGGCTTCAGGAGTGCGTAGCTAAACGAGGGGGGCATACCCGTTACTAAAAGATGAGCATGGAGTATTTTCTTTTGTTTTCAGTAACTTTACGTTGTTTTTATTTTTAACCTAAAATGTGTTTTTTCTTTCAAAAGCAAATAAACTTTTTAATCATTATTATTTGAATAAATTTATTGGTCTACATGGTAAAAACAACATTAGTTTTCGTTATGGAGACAAAAAATATATATTGGTTTTATTATTTTCATGGTACAGACAAAATACCTTGTGGCCCTTATTTTGTTTTGAGTAGTATATATATAACTATATATATTACTATATATATTTAGTTATATATATATTATATAGTTTTCTTAAACTCTGATAAATACCACATCGAATCATAAAAAAAAAATATTTATTTATTGTCCATACGGTGCAATTTTTCGCGGATTGGCCCAATTACGTGTGGAGCCAGCCACCTCTACAGTATGAAGGAGACAGCCACCTCTACAGTATGGAGGAGACAGCCACCTCTACAGTATGGAGGAGACAGCCACCTCTACAGTATGGAGGAGACAGCCACCTCTACAGTATGGAGGAGACAGACGCAAGTACGGCCCCAGCAAACAATTCTTCAGCAGACAGGCTAGCTTAGCGAGAAAAACGATAATGGTTTTTTGTCATACAATATTGCCGGCAGCCGAGTTACCGACGAAGACCATACATTGACCTCTTGGTCGAAAGAAATCAATTGCGTGGGAAAATAGATAGGCACCCACCCTAATACCGTAGTAGGATCAAACGTAAAAGAAGAAGATAGCCTATTACAGTACGCGTCATGAGAAAGAAAGTGGAGGGGGGTGTGTTTGCGCATGGGTACACTCGCGCACGAAAGTACTGGGCCTATGGTTTTATTTTCAACAGACTTCAAAAAAGGAGGTTATCAATTCGTCTGTTTTTTTTTATTTTATGTTTGTTACCAGAGAACTTTGGACTGGGTGAACCGATTTTGATGATTCTTTTTTTAATTGAAAGCTGGTGCTTCCCGTGTGGTCCCATTTAGTCCTGTTCTGACAATGGCATCCATGAGAAAATCGTATAAGTCTTAAATTTGCATTAAGTACCTATGTGCGCGTTATATCTAGTGCGAGTATATCTAAAGCCACTTGAGGTCTATCTTTCAGACGACACGATTGGCGCAGTGGCTGAGCGATCGACTGCTGCGCAGCGTGTTGCGGGTTCGATTCCCGCCCAGGGTAAACATTTGTGTGATGAGCACTTGTGTTTGCCTTGTGTCTGGGTGTTGTTTATCTATATATGTATGTATTTACAAAAAAAAAATGTATTTGTGTATGTATATCAGCTGTCTGACACCCATAGTACAGGGTCTCCCTAGTTTGGGGTCAGATGGCCGTGTGTGAAAATGTCCTCACATATTATTATTATTATTATTATTATTTTTAACTTTAAAAACTATTTATGGGGCTACCTATTTGGGATGTATGTGCTATGGAGCACCTGTTTGGGCAGCACCTGTTTGGGCTGATAGGGCCACCATAGGGGCGGTACGACATAAATTGCTTCAAAGTCAACGTTTGGCTTTAATATTTTTATGTAAATCATATAGGACCGTTAGTACCTACTGAAGCCCTTCCGGTTCTAGCAGGCGTGCTTCCAGTCGATCTTGAGGTGCAACGACGTGCTGCAATGTACTATTCCGCGCGAGAGACCATGGACGCAAACTTTTTAATTCAACGTGACCGCGCTAAGATCTCTAGATTATTTAAACCACTGACTGACGTCTGGGAGGAACTTTTATCCGAGTGGCAGTGTAGGTGGGATGATTCTAGCAAGGGCCGTCACCTTCATCAGTTCTTTCCATCCGTTCGTGAGCGGCTGGCCAGGACATGGCTGGAGGTGGACCACTGTGTTGCCCAATTTCTAACAGGTCATGGCAACTTTAAAAGTAAATTATTTTCTTTCAAGCTTGTTGCTTCGCCTTTGTGTCAATGATCTACATCTGACTGTGAATACGAACAATCTGCACATCGTATCTTATGGGAATGTATTCTTTGGCAGTAAGAACGCAATGTTATTTTGGATAGTGTACAGGCTACATCCGGAGCAGTTTATTATGCGGACCTTGTGGAAACTAGAACTAATTTCCGTGTGTTCAAGCGATTTTGCCATACCTATTATTGGAATCAAATTTAATGTAACAGCTCACTTTTTAGGGCCCATTAATTATGTCAATTATAATCAGTGGTGCTTAGCAACTGGGTTTCTCCCAGTTGTAAACGTCCCTTTGTGCCTATTGGCCTAGTTCTGTTCTGTCTCCTGCTTGATTTGGAGGGAAGTGGAAAATATGTTTTTCTTACTCCTCCGCTGTTCTTTTCTGATTAATTTCGTTGCGGGATCCAAGACAGTTGAATCGTTTCTCTGGGACTCGTCGAGCTTCATTGCTCTGGCGCTTTTCTGGTGGTCGCCACTGTTGATTCTGGCTTACAGGAGTTAGTGGTTAGGGAATAGTGTGGCGGGCTTGTCGCAATTTGTTACGCGATTTCTCCGGCAAACGTAACCCGACTTTGAAAATTATTTTTTTTTAAATTAAATCTTTTTCTTTTTTTAGATGAAAATATGACTATTAATAAGACTTATAACACATGATTTATAAATTATGTAATATACCATAAACTATGAAATAAGACTTTGATTTTAGCACATTTATTAGCGTTCTCAAAGTTCACAGTGATCCGCTTCCAAGCGGATATTTGTGTTTCAGTTTGTGCTCTGCGATGGGTCCATAAAGTTTTAAAAACTTCAGAATTTTTTCATTACTCTATTTCAAAGGCATGAAGAAAGAGGCTCGTAATTAAATGAATTGCAACACGTCAGTCACTTTCACGCGTTCGTTTCCGACTGAACGAGAGAGCTACATGTAAACACACATTGCTGCTAGCATTGCCGCGCTTTGATGTCCACAAGAAAAACCGCCAAATGAGGGATAGCCTGGCAATGCGAACGGCAACGTCATAGGCAATGGAAATGACGTGTACTACGCGTGAGAAAAAGAAGGGGGGGGGGAAACATTACAAGTACCTACTTACGTGTTTTCGAAACTTAATGGAACTGTTAGGCTGGTGCTCACAATAGCTATAGTCCCATACACGGCGATCAAGATGACATACAATTCATGTACCTTTAGGCACCGCTTCGGACGTAGCAAATTTTAGAAATTTTGAATTTTTGAAATTTTGAATTTTCGAAATGAGATTTTTCAAATCTTTGCCGTGGTTAAATGTCCTTCACGATTCACGATTCTTCACGATTTAATTAAACTAAATGATGATTAAGAGAATGTTCTAGTTTAACATATATTTTTTCTAATCATTTAGTTGACAGTTCCCGTGATCCAAGAGCTGGTTTTTACCTTGGCCAGAGAATAAGCATAATAAGTCTTTTGGGTACATTTCCAGTTGTCTGCGGTGGACGAATTCTATGATGCTTAATTGTGTTAGGTTTTTTGTTTGTTTTTAGTTTAATACTTTAGGTTTTCTTTTTAAGCTATTGCATAGCTTTTATAACGGGCGTTGAGCGCGGCAACCGAATAATAATAATAATATTTTTTTTTATATGTGGGGACATTTTACGCAAGGCCATCTAACCGCAAACTAGGGAGACCCTGTACCTATGGGTGTCAGACAACTGATATACATACACAAATACAAACAAAAAACACATACAAAAAAAAAAAACACACAAAACACAACAAAATACAAAAACACAAAAAAACACTTACATATATAGATAAACAACACCCAGACACAAGGCAAACACAAGTGCTCATCATACAAATATTTACCCTGGGCGGGAATCGAACCCAGAACACGCTGCGCAGCAGTCGATCGCTCAGCCACTGCGCCAACCGTATCGTCTTCAGAGTGAGACATAGCTATAAATAATCTTTATTACGTCATCAAAATATGTGGACAGATATAGCAACTCACCAAGGCATATTTATTATTAATATTCACATTCATTTATTTAAATACACATTAAATTACATTTTTTAATATTCATTTAAAAAAATAAAAACATTTAAAAATATAAATAAATAGTACCTCACCGGTATCGGGAACAGGGTCCAAGCTACCGGCGGTCAGGGCTCCAGAGAGAGAAACCTGACAATGCGGGCCATGTCCAGAAGTACTGCCTTCTGAATCAAGCCCTTGATCCAGACGTCTAACGAGAGCCTCCTTAGATGTTGGTCGAGGCTCTTGGCAATTAAGCCATTAGCTGTAACAATTATCGGCACAATGTTCGCTGAGTCCACATTCCACATGTCGACAACCTCATGGGCCAAGTCAAGATACTTTATCTGCTTGTCTTTCTCGGCCTTCATGAGATTCTCGTCATAAGGAACAGCTATGTCAATAATCACTGCGCGCCTCTCCAATCCATCCACCACCACTATATCAGGCTTATTGGCTACAATAGTCCTGTCAGTGATGATGGATCGATCGCAGTACAATGTGACATTGCCATTTTCAAGAACTGGATCGGGCACATACCTGTAGTATGGTACTTCTGATTCCACGAGGTTGTAATTCAGAGCAAGTTGCTGATGGATAATCCTGACCACAAGGTAGTGCCTGTGCAAGTACTCTTCGTTAGCAAGACGAGAACATCCAGAGATAATATGTTGGATTAATCCACCCGGCCGGTGACATGCCCGACAAAATGTCAACCGTGCCATCCTTCACAATAAATCTCCGGTAGTTATTCGTCAAAATAATTTCGTCCATAATTGCACACACAAAACCTTCGGTTTCTCCAAATAGATCACCGAATCGTAGCCAGGATACGGACGCTAAGAAATCCACATCGGGCCCGTGTAGGGCCCGGAAAAAGCGTCCGTGAAGCTCCTTACTCTTCCAAACCTCGCGATCATTAGTCTCAAGCACTACAGGCTTGCATCAGTTCTCTTTAGCCAAGGAGAGCGGGGTGAGGCCTTTGTTCACTGCAACTACATCTCGGTGCATCCCCACGTCGGCTCCTAGGAAATATTCCCTGAGACTGTATATCTCATACACACTGTATACACACGATCGATAAATCTGCGCAAATCGGTTTGCACAGTTTTGTTGCTTCGATATATCGTTACGTGTGTAGCTGGCATAGCTGTCAAGGCTCGTCTTGCGATATTGCCCACCAATATACAGGCCCACAGCTTAGCATCCGGTAGCAGTCCCACTTTAGTTTTGCAGCCTTTTGAGCGACGTCGATAATAGGGTATTACACCCATTTTTGAAAAGTGTCTCAATGAAATTTTGTAGTGCTAATATGTCACCAAAAAAACACACAATTTTTATTCAATCGATAAGTGCCATAAAAATGCATCCAAATTTTAAATTTTCAAATTTCGCGCGTAGTTTGACGAAAACGCCTCTTACTGGACGCCATATTGCTAAGCGTAAATGACGTCAGTTCGTTTTGTATCAAATGCGCTCATATTAAATATGATAATTGTATATAATTTAAAAAACATTTAAAAGCATATTTTGTAATAGGTGTAATAATGAAAAAATTACGTTGGTTACGAAAATAATAAAAGTACAAAGCCTAAATTACGCCAATCGGTTGACTGACAGTATATTAAATATGATAATTGTATAAAATTTAAAAAAACAATTAAAAGCATATTTTGTAATAGGTGTAATAATGAAAAAATTACGTTGGTTAAGAAAATAATAAAAGTACAAAGCCTAAATTACGCCAATCGGTTGACTGACAGTTGTCAATTTTTTGTTTACACAGCCGTACGGCGTAATAACATGGCCGCTACTACTATTTCATGGTGTTTTATAACAGAGTTTTCAGTATTTTTAATACTGAAAACTTTGAATTGAATTTAAAAAATCGTTTTGTTGTTTTATGAACGTAAGTTTTAGTTTATAAAATAACAAAACGATTTTTTTTTTAAATTTTCCGACTGCTTTATGCCTAAAATATCTCATTAACATATTTATAGATTTTTTCTCGTATAGAGTAAAATACCCTATTTGCATTCTGGAGCGAAGTGTGGTGTTTCTACGCAATTACTTCCGAAATTACTGCATATTTTATACTTTCCTTGAGACCTTATTAACCTTCAATGGATTTTATAGAATTTTTCCAAAGGCTCCTTTATTTATTATTCCTATTAATGATAACCCGTTATGGCCATTCATTATTACCTACCTACTTTAGATCAAAGAGTCGCTTTGTAAAAAAAAAAGGAAAATGATCAGGGTGCCTTCAAGTTTTGGCATGACAACGTTTTGCTTGCCGCGTGAAAGTATGTATTAGTAAAAATCTACGTATTTCGTAGGTGTTTATCGGAAGAATCCCTCATGACTGCTTCGAAGATACTCTGGTGCCGCTGTTCCGTCAAGCTGGCGAGCTATTTGAGTTTCGACTTATGATCAATTTCTCTGGCTGGAATAGAGGGTAAGGGTTTGTTTACCTTAACTTTAATTATTAATATTGAACTGTAGTATAAATTATAATGTAAACAACTTTTGCTAGGTATGCCTTCGCCATGTATACGTCTGATGCCGAAGCGAGCAATGCTATTCGGATGTTCAACAACTACATGATAAGACCTTCTTGGCAGTTAGGTGAGCGACAAAAGAAAATCATAACTAATTTTTTAACATTTGTACCTTTCACGGGTTATACCCGGTCGTCTCCGCCCCGTCGTACCCACTGGGCATGAGTTGGAAAAAAAAAAGGTTCGTTCCTCCCCAGTGGTGACGATTGGAACTTTTCATCTTCCACTCGTTCCGCTATAGACCGAGAGTCAAAATGCTATAATGGGGATTTCAATAAGAGGTTTCACGGATTGTTAAAATGTTTTACTTACGACATTCTGAGCAAGAGTGAACAGTTTTTTTGATTAAAAATAATTTAAAAAGACAGGCAATTAGTACAGTATTTGTGAATCACAGGTAATCAACGAATTTACAATAAATCTCTCAAAATTAGCACCACAGATAATTTTGACTAATCCCTACCAGTGGATACGACGACGGGGCGGGGACGACCGGGAATAACCCCCTATCACAAATGATTAATTGTCTTGTAGGTGTGTGTCCATCTATTAACAACTGCCGCATATTCATATCGCGCATACCGCCGACCACGCCGTCTGCGGAGATCGTCCGCCTGCTGTACGCGCTGACGGACGAGGTGCAGGAGGTGCGCATCCGTCGATCGATTGCTTCGTGCGCCGCCATCGTGGAGTACAAGTCCCACCGCGGCGCTGCGATGGCTAGGAAGGCTCTGGTGGCCGCCGCCGCCGCTGCCTGGGGCTGCGGCGCTAGACCTGCCGTGGACTGGTCGCTGCCGCAATCACCGCAACTGCTCAAGCAATATCGAGAGGTATTTAAAAATTATGAAAGAATAGAATATTTATTTATTTCATAGGTTACTAAAAAAGGGTTAAATGTCACTTACAAATCAGAATTTAATAAGTGTTTGTCGCAGTTTGTCCGGGAGGGATCTCTTGTAACCTATTGTGTAAATACTTTTCACACACTGTTGAATTATATAAATCAAGTGTGAGAAGTTTGGATTTAAGAACCCATCAGGTCCTAGACCTGCAGTTACTAAAAACTAAGAGTGACTCACGCAGTTTGTCCGGGAGGGTATCTTTTGTAACCTATTGTGTAAATACTTTTCACACACGACCTCCTCCTTCCTAGACCTTAAGTTACTTAAAAACTAAGAGTGACTGCGAGTCGAAAGTCTATGCTGACCGGGGAGGTGTTAAAAATTATGATACTTCCAAATTGTCCTTGCTATACATTCCAAAAATGTATATGGGCCAGTTTGAACGCGATAAAATCAATTCATTAATTTGTCAAGATTGGACGTTGGACCCCAGAGCGTGGCGTGGAGCTAACTCGCGCTCCTGAAGAGCCTGCGACAACTTCCCCACCGCCCGCTGCGCCGTCCTATACTCTAGAACCGTGGTCCCAAGCTCGTCGTCTGCGTATGATTCACGAAGCTCAGCGCAGTGCAGCTGCAGCCGCTGAGTAAGTTACATTGATCACCTTCAAAATTATGTTATTCCTTACGAGGACTGTGAAGCTGAAAATTTTCATACAAAAAGCGATGACGGTTTACCTCCTAAACTTAGTCCAATTTTCATAATTTTTGCAATGAAACACTAGTATATTTCAAAAAGGAAATGTAGGTAATTGCCTCCTAGACTTGCAACTCTCTCTATCACACGATACGGGTCGGGGGGCAGGGTCATATTGTATATGTATTGTTCACCCGGAGAGAGGCAGAGCAAGCGATACGAAACAGATAGAATTTTTGGAAATACCTACTCGCGTCGCGTATGGGAACCTAACAGTCCTCTTAAGAGAATTCCCAATATTTGACCATAACTCTTGCCCTACTAGGTGGTCAAACCGCATTAACAATGGCATGGAGTCGCTGGTGTCGTCAATGACCTCGCTGGGGTTCGGCGGCGGGCTGGGGCTGGCGGGGCGCGAGGCGGGCGTGTGGGCCCCTGTGGGCGCGCCGGGCGCGGGGCCGGGCGGGCCGCGCATGCCGGCCCCGCCGCAGCCGCGCGACTTCAACCCCTGGACCGCGCGCCACCCGCTGCAGGAGTTCATCACTCCCGGCAAGGACAGCCAGTGAGTGCGCAGCTACCGGGACAGTTTTACACGAGCACTGATCTATTATGACTTGTGTCAAGGGCGTCATTAGTTTGCTGGACACAATTTTAGACACTTACTGCTGCACTCAGAGACGTCACTTGATAATAATGAATCATTAACTTTAAATGACGAACATAACTCGGCTTCTCAATTTGTCATATTTTTGACTGACAGCGTTCCAATTTATGTTGGTTGATTAAACTTAATGATTTATTATTATCAAGTGACGTCTCTGAGTGTGGCATTTACTGCGCGCCAATTAATCTTGAAACGATTGCGATTACAATTTTAATATATAAATACACAATACATAGTGTATATTATACATTTTACGAAATTTACTACTTTTAAGATTCACTACTATCACACACTATGTTCGAAAATGATCATCATTACGAATTCTTAAATTGGCTTGTCTAAATCAATGCTTTTGCTGTACTACTGTCCCATCTTTTCGTTTAATTTTTGTTAATGTTGATTAATAATTTATTGCATGATTAAGTTAGAGTGCGCAATGTTTGTCTCGTTAGCATCTTGCGTATTTTGTGAGGTGTGGTGGAGTGTGGGAGATAACTCATTGTATTTGTGTTACTGCTTTCGGATAAAGAGCGTTTTCGAAAGCGCAATACCATAAAATCGTATCATCGAGATTTTGATAACCATAGCTGACGGGATATAAATTAACAAAAATTCTATTTAATTTTTAGAATTTCTGCAAAGATATCATATTTAATTCGTCTGCTTTTGAAAATGCGCTTTAACCCCGCTTTTGATGTTTGTTATCGGATTCCTTTACAAAACAAATAACGACTTGCACTGGTAAAATGTTTGAAATGGATAGGTACTGATTCCTGAATTGTTACCATTCAGGCAATACCACTTTTCCAGAAACGCTGCGGCCGATATATTTAATCGTGTTTACAATTAATTATGTATCTTTACATAATACCTGAAAAATCCAATTGAGCACAGGGCATGTGGGCATGTCCTTTTTACAATGTTTTTATAAAGCCTGATCAAATCAAATAGCCTTTATGTTAATACAATTATGGAGGGTTCTGAATGGTATACTGTTTAGGTAATCACCGTCCATTTCGTCTGCAGCATGAATGCATCCTCATTTATATACTGTAATTAAATGTCAGAATCAATTATGATCAAATTTTACATAACTTTTTCATAGATGTCATAATTTAAGCAATTATGAATGTGTTGTATTGCCCTTTTAGTTGCATTGATATCCCTTGCTATATTTCCAGTTTTATTATTGCACTATCTCTTGCACTCCTGATAAGGCATAAAAGAGAGGTAAATTTAATATTTTAATTTTAGACATTATTTTAATTTAATCCTAAATGTATTTTAATTAAGAATCCAATTGAATGGCATAATTATTTATGTATTAAAATTTGAAGCTTTTTATAAGGCAGCATCGATATATTTTAAGTATGAGTCTACAATGTTGTTTTAATGTTATAGATAATATGAATTAAGGGCAACTGCGGGCCGTCCGCAGCGGCGGCCGCCTTAGGATTATTGCACTACTGGCAATCCGCATTTTTTGATGTTTTTTCAACGAAATAAATATTCATGTTATTGTACAATTACTGTGTATGAATAAGTCTTATTTAAAATCAGGTTTTAATTAAATCAATTTGGATCTGTTTTCTCAGCAATGAATAAACTCAGCATTATGAAATTATCTATATGCGATTAACAAAATCTGAACATTTTGTAACGAGACCATATGAATTTATCTCTCGATGTTTTACGAGATTTTTAAATAATATTGCATGCCAGTATTGATTGATTAATAAATTTAAGTATAATGGTTTAATGTCCTTGCTGTTTTATTTCGTTGCTTGCTTTACCTTCTCACTTATTATTGGTTTTTGGCAGCTCTTTGCTTTTTCTGCACTAATTTACAACTAATCTAATAAATTGTTTACATACATCTTGAGCTATCCGTACTCGGCTGTACTTTATCGCGAAGTTCGTTAACGCTACTGAGATAAGCTGCAGCCGCGCAGTCGAGCCTTGCCCGACTCGACCGCAGCTCGCCCACACAGGCGCTTCAAGTTTTCCTTCAATGTCACTCAAATCATACTCACCGTGAAAATGGTCGCTAGCCTCAAACAAAACACGGCGGTCGTGTCGCGCGGGTGTCTGCTTGTAAACTATGCGTGTGTTATGTCACTCGCGTAACTCTTGCCGAGAGTAGTGGGACGTGTGTGTTGGTGCAAGGGACTGCTGCCGGCCAGAGCATGGCGGTTTGCGACAAGTGGGTCGCGCTGAAGATAGTAGAGTTCGTAAGTAACTTAACATGTTGCAACACTATCGGTGATGCAAGCTTCTTTGATTTAGTAACGTGGTATTTATTGGACTTGCTTATTATGTGTGTTGGATAGTAAGCGGTTGTAGAACTAAGTTTGTTGTGTAAGTTAGTTTATTTATTTATATTGATTAGTGTGTTGTGTATCATAACAATTTCAACTCATTGTTTAAGTATTTTGCCATGTTGTTACCTACCTGTCTGTAGCATAGTCTAGCCTAGCTTAGATTTTTTGGAATATTTGAACTAAATTTAGATTTTTTTACTTACGGACTTGACACAATCATGTGTCAAGTGCGTACACAGTACAGTCAGCATAAAAGCGTTTCAATGACCATAAACTCTTTTATGCTGATTTTAAAAAAATGCGCGGTTGGATTAACCTGTTACCTTTTAGTCAGAATACTGATAGAGCTAACGAAATGTAGTGAAGCTAATTCAATTAATGTTCTAAACATACATATCGAGAATCTATCAAAAATGACATATCATTAATATTTCATAAGGCACTCATTCCCTGCAAGGCGACAAAGCTCGCTGATAAAAAACAATTTTACTTTCAACTTCACGCTGCACTGCTTATCATAGTGCCAACTGTTTAACAAAACAAGGTAGATAGACAAACATGTTTAGTCGGTCAGAGAAAATTCTTGCATAACGATAGAGAATTTATTAACGATAAGGTATTTACTTAATCACATAATAAGTACCTACCTAAGCTCCAACTTGACATTTTGTTGCCACAGAATTAAAAAATAATAATAACGTGTGGTGACTTATTAAGACAACAATGAAAAGGTCAAATATCTTTCAATGATAATGAGGCACAAGCCTCGGCTGGTACCAATATTTAGGACACAGTCATATTCTGACCTTCGTCAAGCTTTTGTCGGAGTGCTAATTGGACCACCATTTTGGGATGTTCCTTTGTCATCAATGGGATTTTATTTAAAGAGATGACTAATACTCAATTTTGTAGTACCTTCCTAAAGTTCCCAAACAAAACTTAGGCCCACTTGCGCCACGGTTTAAACTCACAGTTAGTTCATATGTATGACATATAAATAATACAAGCCTTTAAATGTCCCACTGCAGGGCAAAGGCCTCTTCTTATACAGAGAAGGAACCACGAGTATTGAATTACCATGCTTCCTCAAGGCGGTTTGCAGACTTATATTAAATTACAACTCCAGGTTTCCTCACGATGTTTTCCCAAGTCCAAGATTATCTTAGAAAGGACAAGAGAATTGAAGTAGCATTAGTACATGCCGGGTATCGAGCCTGCAATCTGATTCATGAGAAGCGCCACTGGGCCGTCACCATTATTATTTGTAATTTTAACCTCTTGTAAACAACTAATTCTAAATTAAGTTTGTGGCGCTAGTGGACCCAAAAAACTTTCCGGTTTATTTTTGTATCGTAAGTGGTTTTTCTCACAAGTTTCGTCGTGATTAATCAAATAGTATTTTCCTGCTATTCAAAGTTCCCAGATTTAAGTTTTTACAAAGACACTCAATAAGAAGCAAGTTTTTAACTGCGGGAAAATATAAATGGTTGACGCTACTAGTAAACAATAGGACAATAGGTAGCCTTTACTAGTGTCAACTTGTAATGCACTTAGCTATAAATACATGCTTACCAGGAAAAAATGCTTTTTAAGTTTTTTCCGAAGATATTGAGTTTGTTTGAATTCTAAAAAGATAAACCTCTGAAATCATACTTTTTACTCGACTACGGCAATGTCAAAAGGAGGGGTATGATTTTTGCGGTCTGGTGTCCGTTTGTATGTTCATCTGTGTGCGCACATCAATACTTTCGTGGTACATAAATGAACGAATGAGGTATCGTAGGAAGTGTTATGATGTTCCACTGGTTATAGCTAAGCAGAAAATTAACTCTATCAAAAAATATTTAGACCATACAAAGAATATTGTTTAGTTACACGTCATTTGTATGATCGACTAGCCTACAAAATAATAAGTTGTGTGACCGCGGCTTTAACAAATAGATAATATTATTTTTGGATAGTCTATTTTTCGATAGTTTGTGAACACAAATAATTATGTGCTGTGAGCGTTTATGTAAATGTGTTTTATGTTTATGTTTTTCTCTTGAAGTCTTATTTATAGCTTACTAGCTTTTGCCCGCGACTTCGTCCGCGTGAATGTCGGTTATGGCGGATGCAGACGAAGTTGCGGATTAGAAGGGATTAGACTATGTCCTTCCCCAGTGCTTAAGCTATTTTCATACCAAATTTCATCAAAATCGGTTCAGCCGTTTCAACGTGAAAGCGTAACAGACAGAGTTACTTTCGCATTTATAATATTAGTATGGATTAGTGGACGTTTTTTGTTGTAGTCCGGTTTTAGTTTATTAACTTTATTTTAATTAAGATTTGTTTGTTTCTCACAGTAACATGTTTCAGCTGTGAATCAGCCGGCAATCAATTCTGTATGTTACATGTAATTACCCAGTAATTACCGTCTTGAGCAGCGTCGCAGGTTCAATGTCTATTATTATTATACAACTTGATAGATTACTTGGTTTGTACAATTACTGCAGTAAACCCAAAGTGTCGCCGAAGGCTAATTGTTACATTGGAATGACGATTGAATTGTAAATCTGTATCTAGGAGGCAAAAAAATAACGGAGAGAGCTTAGTCACTAGTAATTATTCCAGGGAGTCGATCAAGTTCAGTGCTAGATTGGATCATTTTGTTTATATTTGTCCAGTCGTTTAAAAGAATATGATGTGATAAATTGGTTAACTGGAATTAAAAAATAGACCATCAATCCAGCTACTGGACTGGATTACTCACTGGAATGAGTACCTACATTCCAGTGCATCCCAGTGCTGGGTCATATTATTCCAGTGGAATTCCAGTACTGGTCTCGATCGCTGGACTGGAATGCTATTGGAATAATGTGAACCGGACATTACTAAGCTGTCTCAGTAGTTTCAAAAGAAGGATGGTTTTTGTGTATGTAGCTGTAAATAATCATGTGCTTCTTGAAACATAAAAGGCGGAAAGCTCTCGCAGCCCATTCAAAGCGTACAAGAGTCTTCTTAGGGTCGCCACTAACAGAGCAGCAATTTGTTCGACCAGTTTTCATTGATTAGTTGAAAATGAACCAAAAAGTTCGATTCGATTCCCGCCCAGGGTAAATGTTTGTGTGATGAGCACTTGTGTTTGCCTTGTGTCTGGGTGTTGTTTATCTATATATGTATGTATTTAAAAATGTTTTTGTGTATGTATATCAGCTGTCTGACACCCATAGTACAGGGTCTCCCTAGTTTGGGGTCAGATGGCCATGTGTGAAAATGTCCCCACATATTATTAATATTATCCTTTGGATGGAGATGATATATGAAGCTGTAACACCAAACTGTATCCCCTCATTTTGTTATAATTCGTTTTTTTGACTTGCCGCCCACTATTTAAGCAATTTTAAAGACTTATTCACGTCAAACAACAAGAATAAGTTCAATATTGCGTGATTACGTGGGAGGTAATAAATACCACGCGAAATCCTATCTTGCATACAATTGTCAACTCTACTTCTGTTGTTTTTAGTTAATTTTAAATTTATCAAGGAAATTGCTCCTGCTGCTGCTGAATCTATCCTTAACCGAATAAGGGGTATATTGATTGTCTGCGCTGACCGTTGCTAGCAGAACCTAACACATCTGATGAGTGGCAAATACTGGTGTCAGTCAACTCCTGGCAGCGCTACCTTATAATTACCCTTTTTTAACCCCCGACGTAAAAACGACGGGGTGTTATAAGTTTGACGTGTCTGTGTGTGTGTGTGTGTGTGTCTGTCTGTGGCATCGTAGCTCCCGAACGGATGGACCGATTTTGTTTTTGTTTTTTTTATTTGAAAGGTGAATTAGTCGGGAGTGTTCTTAGCTATGTTTGATGAAAATCGGTCAAAGATGGCCGCCGCTACAAAATAGCTAATCACATATTTTTTCGCAATTCCATCAATATGGGCATCAAATAAAAGGGCTTCACTAGTAGAATACTTTACGCTATGATAAATTTCAAAGCCAAGATGACCGGCACCACAAAATGGCGAATTACATTTTTTTTTCACGACTCCCTTAATATGGATATCAAATGAAAGGGCTTGACTAGTAGAATAATGCATACTGTATTGAAAGGGAATGAGGAATATTAATTAACTAACGAAATGAAACCTAAAAACTTGAAAATTAATTTTAAACTAATCACCGGTTCCCTGCTGTTTAAACAGCCGGCTGTTTAAACAGCCGGCTGTTTAAACATAGGGTAGACTGGGTACGATTGTGCCAGAGTATGGTTGTGCCAATTGGACGTAGTTACGCAAAAAGAATCCAATCCACACTTTTTCCAAAATTGAATTATATATACCAAACGCATTCTCAGGGATGATATCTTTAATATCAAAAAAGATCCATGTGACGAAATACAACTTTAGACGTATCTACAACTTCTCAAAACCAGACTAAATTACATTTAAAAACTTTCAAATAAAAATTAAATTAAAAATTTAAAAAACCCCCAACGCAAAACATAAAAGCAATTATTTTAAAAGTAAAAAATAATATCTTTTGTTGAGCCATCAAATGTGTTGAAAATGTGTCGTTGAAATGGCGCTATAATGTCGCGGCGGGGTAAGTCAAATCTCATTGCAAATCCATGAGTTCGCTATTTTACCTATTTAGCTATTGCTGACTTAGCGGTAGGTACCCCGCCGCGACATTATAGTGCCATTTCAACGAACAAACATTTGATGGCTCAACAAAAGATATTATTTTTTACTTTTTAAATAATTGCTTTTATGTTTTGCGTTGGGGGTTTTTTAAATTTTTAATTTAATTTTTTTACTCATGTAATTCCTCCATCGTGGAGGCAGCGGAGGGCATGCCCTTACCGGCTAAACCACCGTGGTGTTCCACCTCTGCCTATGGCCGGGAGTGCGGGATTCGCATAAGCATTCACCGCTCCCAAAATTCAGATTGCTTATAGATTTAGGCGTTTTGAAGATTGCACCAAGACGAGATTTTAAGCATAGTTTTTTTTGGTCCAAAAAAAGGTGTCGGTATTTATGGTTTTAAAACATTTCATTGATGCTAACTACGGCACTACTGTACGGTGGTCAATTTGTCGGATATTGAAAGATGCGGAAGCAGGCAAGTTAAGTAGGAGGAAGTTCCTCCTACTAGGGAGGTGGAACTACTAGAGTAGGTACTCTATTTTACACAATGTTAATATTTCCGGATTGCGGGGTACCTAGGGAGTTATTAGGACCTTATTTTTAGTGACCTTTTACAAAATTCTCATCCGACCTGAGAGCTGATTCATTTGATAGTCCGACAACCTTTACCAGGTTTTGTATAGGAAATATGTTAAGCAATATTATTTTGAATTATCTGGCGATTGGAAAATCAGTTTTTATGACTTCATAACACCTGTTTGAGGTACCTAGGGTCCTAAACTTGGAAGGTAACATGAATAGAACCACAAAGTACGTAAGGCTGCGGTGGGCGCGCCCGAGATAGAACATTACCCAACGGTACAACCACCCATTCCTGTCATAATAACTAAACCAATTTTGTTATCAGTGTTCATAGTTTATACAATATTATATACTTATTTATACCTAATCATCATCGTCATCTTCCTGCCCATCCCATGTTACTTGGGGTCGGCGCAACATGTTCTTCTTCCTTTCCGTCCTGTCAACCGTCATGCTTTCACTGACTCCCTTTTCATTCATATCATTCTTCACACAATCCATCCACCTTTCACACACACCATCCATCAACACCATCCACCACCACCATCCACCACCACCTACCATCACTATCCACCTAACTTATACCTAATCTAAAAGAAGAAATAATAGACACCTATTTTCCCACTGTAGCTGCAAAAGCCCTCTTCTTATGCATAGAATGCACGGCCATTCATTACCATGCACCAGTCGCAATGGTTCAGTGGTTAAACACGCCTGCTATCCATGTATGAGATTTGCTAGTTTCAAGTCATGTACCTACTTAGGCCGGCCATACACGGACTGCTTGAAGCAGTCGGTATCGACTGCTTGAAGCTGCGACTGCATAGTGAACTGTAGTCTTCTACGTACACACATCACGTAACGTAACCGCTCGAGCAGTCGCGACTGATTTTAATTTTGATAACACACAAAATTTGTCGCTAATTAGTCGAAATTTGTCGCCAAATATTAGAATTAGACGTCGATGGTGGCCAAGTCATTGTCAGTCACACTAAACTGACTGCTTGAGCTGTCGACTGCTCTCGAGCAGTCTCTTCGCCCGCGCTTTTTATTCCATGTCACGCGCGCCTCCCGCCCGCGCGCTTTTTGTTTTGCTTGTTCAGCAGTTTATACCAACTGCTCGGGCAGTTATCAATGGCAGCTTCAAGCGGTTGACTAGTAACTGCTCGAGCGGTCCGTGTATGTTGATCAATGCCTGTGCTTCAAACTGCGACCGCATAGTGAACTATAGTCTTCTACGTACCACACATACACCGAACCGCTCGAGCAGTCGCGACTGCTTCGGGCGGTCAGCATCGCGGTGAAATTTTATCGTGCAGTCAAGCAGTTGCCAGGCATACACTGATTGCTTGAGCTGTCGACTGCTCTCGAGCAGTCTCCGCCCGCGCTTTTTATTCCATGTCACGCGCGCCTACCGCCCGCACGCTTTTTGTTTTGCTTGTTCAGCAGTTCATACCAACTGCTCGGGCAGTTGGTATGATTTGCTCGAGCAGTTAAAAAGCGTGCGTGACGTGGAATGAAGAGCGTGGGCGGAGAGACTGCTCGAGCAGTCAATTTATAATATCTATAGATATCTTCACTATAGTGAAGAGCAATAATCCTTCTGGGAACTTGGAGCGGCATGTGAACTATGTATAAAAAAATCTTCACACATTCACAACACCATTAAAAAAATTACAGTCTAAATTCAGTGTTTCCGTATTCATCACACACGTTATTTACATGTAGTTACAAATAATTAAGTGCTGCAGCGCACGCGCGTCTCCAATGTCGGTCCCACGGTGGACAATGACGTCACATGCGACAATCGCCGAAGGACTGACGACGGTGCTGACTCGCTATTGTTGCTGGGACAATAGTGATGTTTCCTTTTAGGATGTCCTATACGTGTGTCGCGTATACAAGGTCTGAGTTTTTAGTCATTGTTTAGTATTTTTATGCCTCTAAGAAAAGTGATAAAAAGTGGCGACATAAATTATTTTGTTGAGGTAAATGATCTCTCGATTTGCTTAGTTAAACGTGGATTGTTTGGTCAAGCTATAAGACTATGTAGGGCGAAGGGTATGTTGCAGTTTTGGTAGGTAGGGTAGCTATTCTATATAATAAAAATGCATCGTTGTTCGTTAGTCTCGCGAAAATTGGAGAACGGCTAAACCGAATTGGCTGATTGGCTTGAAATATTTGTGAAAGCCCAGGGAAGGTTTAAACGGTATGCAAATTGGGTCAGCTAGTCTATAATAATAATATTATAAAGAGCAACGATTTGTTTGTCACGATTTAACTCAAAAACTATGGTCCGATTTCAAAAATTAATAAATAAGGGAAGAAAATTCCTTAAGAAAATTCACGCGGACGAGGTCGCGGGCAAAGTGCTAGTTATCTATAAGTATATACATAATTAAAATTTTAAGTTATGGTTATGGCCGTACCTAGTGGCTGATCGTAGAGATTGGTTGTTGCGCTGCGTGTCTCGGGTTCGATTCTTGTGTTCGAGCACATAACCTCTGCTCTAAGATTCTCGTACGTCGTATGTCCTACAGGTAGTTGTTACAGATTTGGTTGTGTGCATGTATATTTGTAGACAAACCCATGATACAAAAGAAATTAATAGTGGAAGCTGTTCAAAAAACGTCAATAACGAGGTTGATAACGCTGATGCCTGACTACCTATTATGCTTACCTAATAAACACACTAAAACTAATACCAGTTCCTTCCTCATCACAAACAGTTGATGTGTGTCGCATGCCTGGTCACAAAGCGCATATCTCAAGACGACGAGCTTCGCCTGTCGCTGCTGCTGCAGAAACTGTCTCGAGAATGGTCACTCCTCACCTCCGTGACTTGGGACTCTGTGGGAGGAGCCTTCGCCGATGCCATATATGGAGGTACGTGACACTGACAGTTGTTGCATTATTTTAAAGTAGGTACGGTCAACAAAGTAACCCAGGGTCGTCTAATATAGCTGTAGTATACTTAGAAATCGATGTATGTTTTACGAATGAAATTTATTTTAATGAATGGACTGTTTATTTTCTATTAATTAAATTATATTTATTAGAAAACATCCATTGCTTTCTAAGTAAACTTTGGCTATATTTGACGACAATGGTGCCAATTTTTATTGACTGTACATTAAAATATCATGATCATGACTATGTCAGGGACCCAAGGTAAATGGATATGAGTTTGTTGTTGCGAATTTGTTGGTTATTGACACTAGTTGATCCCTTGTGCACTGATTAGAAATTGACGGTGATAATAGTACTTCGGCACAAGTTACTTAAAGTACCTACTTAAGTAACTAAGAATATAATGTCTGTGAGATGTGAGTACAGCAGTAACTTTTCTGAAAGTCGTTAATAAGAGCCAAGTGCTTCGACAAAATAACAGACTTGAGGAGGCTCTCGTTAGTTGATTAGATCAAGTGCTGAAGCTGTACACTACTGACACGTCCCGTTTTGTTCATAGATTGCTCTGTCAGAGGAGCCCTGAACACCGGTAGACCGTTCCCGATACCGGAGGGCCTACTTTTCTTTTGAATTTTGTTTTAATATTTAAAAATGTAATACATAGATAGATACAAATAAACGAAAAAAATAAAATATCATTTAGGAACGTCAAAGTCCTTATTTTTGATAGAATTTTGTTTTTTACTTCATTTATGGGGTGAATTCCTTTTATATCTATTTTGTTCGGTAAGACACAGACTTCTCATTGACCCATTGGCGTCACGCCGCCGCGTAACGCGTACGACGTTAAACTTGTGCTAAATTGAGATTAAAACAACATGGCACAGGTGCTAAGTTAACGTCATTAACCTAAAAGTAATTACCTACCTCATAAAAGCAAGAACAGGGTTATTAAAGTACCCATGTCTAACAGGTACTATCGTGGACACATCCGCCTGACCACCACTAAGTTCATTTTTGCTTGCACTCAATAGATGAAAGCGCTCTCTAGCCCCGCCCCGTTGACTTCGCAGGCGCCAAGGGATTTTTTTTAACTGAGCAGGCGGAAAAGTCCGCGATAGTACCTACCCGGCATTTTAAATCTGGTACCTATTTTAAGATCATTTTCGCTGTACTGTATCTTATACAAACTTTAAAGTCTTTAAAAAAGAAAAAGAAACAGTTTTAAAGCTAATAGTAGTAGTAGCAGTATAACGGGCTGGTGTCCGCAACTCCACGACTCAGTGCGTATTTTGCGTACAGACTTAGGCTAATCTAAACTAATCTAAGCTTCTAAACTAATATATAAATAAAGAGGAAAGATTTGTATTTTTGTATGTAACGAATAAACTAAAAAACTGCTGGTCCGATTTCAAAAATTCTTTCACCAATCGAAAACTACATTATTGCTGAGTAACAGCTATAGGGTAGGTGTAGGGTAGGTAAATAGGCAGGTAAGTAGGTAGAGGGACAGGACAACGTCTGTCGGGTCAGCTAGTATCTAATATAGAGCGATACAAAAATGTATAAGCAAAATACTTATGTATTTTGCTTATCAAAATAATTAAAATCGATTCATTAATTTCCAGGATTTTGGCCTTAAAAGATTGTATGAGATACTTGTACAGAGCGGCGGCGGATTAAACGCTATCTTAAGTCCTGTACTGTACCGACTGACGGTACGGCAACGGCACGGCAAGGGATTTTTATGTGACAAAACATTATGTAGGTAGCATAATAGACCTTAAAGTCAAGCCAAGCCATTGTAATTGAAATACGAAGGTATACACGACATCGTATTGGTATAGCATTTGATTTTGTATCTACGACGATATTATTGAAATTTCAACTATAACTTGACGACTTGGAGTGTTATGCTGCGTTATATAAAAATCCCTTCCGTGCCGTGCCGCAGGGCCTTGATATCACAACTGTCATACTCTTTCTAAGTCGAGCCACAGTATAAGTTATTAGTACTATCGTAGTCGAGCAGGGAACTGTTGTACATAGGTTTTTCCATTTGCATGCCACTACCTAATCCTTTCCTTTACTACTGGGGCGTACAGCGCCTATTCCCATATCGGAAAAAGGCCTGAGTTGTAATATCCATGTACCTACCGTAAGCCTAAGTAATACCTATTACATAGACGTTGCAAATTCTGCAAGTAAGTCAGTCAGTGCTTACCGCTAGTCAATCTGAAAGAATTTTACATTTTTTAATAGTTGACAATGAATGTTATATTATTATAAGGAAGATTTCTCTCCCTACGAGTACCTACTTAACAAAGAAAATCTTGACTTAATAAATATTTATATCTAAGCAAAGATGTAAACAACTTAATACAACTTCTTAATTACGTAATATCTATTATTGAACTGGTATATTACTAGCAGGTACCTACATACTTACATACATACATTATATTTTTATGAGGTATAGTTATCATGACCATGTTTATTTTTACTCAAAGCGGGACATTGTCAAAAAGTACGGTGTCAGTGATGTCACGCTAAAAAATAATAATACTTACTTATTATGTTAAAAACTTTTATTTAGAAATAACAAGTACCTACATACAATTAAATAATTAGATGGGTAACTAAATATGATTATTTCAATTAGTTTATGTTAAAATCTGATATATGCATTTTATAAATTTTCAAGTTTTAACTTAAATATTCGCTGTTAAAGAAATTGAGTTTTTGTCAGTGTTGACTTTTAACCTTTCGTATGGCTTAATTACAGACACAATTATAGTATAGTTATAGTATTACGTGGACCCGCGTTTGCGGCAGTCAAACTGAGTTAACTGAAAACAGGATTATTTTGGGACCTGAAGCATCTCGGGGACACCAGGCCGGAGTACGGAATGAAGGGACAGTCCCGTTGAAAACGGGGGGGTCACATTATTAGTCTTGTACCTATTATGTGTGACTATACCGTAATATTCATACATAATACAAGACTGTTCTTGATGCATATTGAATGTTCTACTGATGTAAACAAATCGATATTGAATATGTATCATTATTATCCATTTTTTGTTTACTCAGAGCCAGAGTTGGCTTTCAATTCCAAGATTGGACAGATTTTTCTTAAATTAACTTTATACCTAGTCAATCACATGGCCTTCTGGCTAGAATTCTAGATTTGAGGTACTTAATGATTTATTTCTTTTCAAAATAAAGAAGTTAATTTAGGATCAAGAATACATAACATTTAACGATAATTATACTGTGGGAGAGTGGTGCCTAAACTAGGCATGATGCCTGAATTCCAGGACAAAATGTCACTAACCCTTGGGTTATATGTAGTTTCGATTACCTACTAGTAATCAACCATAAATATCTACATGTTTGTACCTACTTACATAGTAAATATTAAGTCATTATAGGTCACTTTTCTAACAACATCTTTGTTGACATTGTTAGGTAATTCAATAAAATTGAACTATAGTACGCAGTAAAGTTTACACCTTATGGGCTCGGCTATTGCGCAAGCTGGCATGTACCTATGTTATGTGTTCGCGTTCCGGCGAGGTCGACGTTTATGGTGTTAGTAATCTGGAAGATATCGTGTCCATGACCAATCCGTTCATAATACGGATTCATAATTAATATTCTATTATATTAATTCCACCCTATAATTACCACCCAAACATTTGTATAATATAATTTTCCTAGTTTTCGAAGTAGGTAGGTAGGTACTTGTAATTGTAATGACTTTGGATAGCTAACTAACTCTGATTTATTTTCAATCTATTCGAAGCATTAGTTTGGGATGTCTTTACATTGAACTGTTAAGTTAGACTTAATTAGGATTATAAGATTGTGGATTGGCTTGTTTTGGCTGAATAAAGCTTTATTTTCTTTCAGCTTCTATTAGTCAATGTCGTAATTGGACACAAAAATATTGAAAAACCTATTCAACAAGAATAAAAAAATAAATGCCCCATTTGGCACGTAGGTTAAAAAAACGGGCCAGTGACATACTGACATACAGAGAGTCATAGCACATATGGTGACATGGTGATATCCCAGAGATATCAATAGGAATTCCAGATATCATATCTCTTATTCAGTTTCGTTTTCGTTTTGGTAATCTAGTTCATATTTCCGATAACATAGCTAAACATAGCTAAGCTTATGCTTAGTTATTATTTGATAGCTTAGTTTACAAAGGACAATGCCGGAAACTCTATAGAACTTTGCCCCACTCAATAAAAGTCATGTGCAATAAGTAGGTAGCATCTTACTGTTTATTTATTGCTGATAACTAAACATTAGTCTTATGGACTGTAGAACTTGCGGTTCTAATCTAAAAACAATAATGAATTGGTTACCTATAGGTTAAATTGTATTTTAGGTAAAATAAGTTTGTATTTTGTGGGTAGGTATTTCGTAACCCGCAAGTTCTAAAGAAAAACAATTAAGTATAGAAAGGTTCTATATTCATTACAATTATTTTCATTAATTTACTTTTTCTGTACATGTGTTACTTTTTCTGTACATGGGTGGGGCAGGATCTGGCATTGTCATTTACCTTAGCGAAGTTTACTTGTTTAACACTATAACTGACTGACTATGACGACACGGTTGGCGCAGTGGCTCGAGCGATCGACTGCTGCGCAGCGTGTTGCGGGTTCGATTCCCGCCCAGGGTAAACATTTGTGTGATGAGCACTTGTGTTTGCCTTGTGTCTGGGTGTTGTTTATCTATATATGTATGTATTTACAAAAAAAAAATGTATTTGTGTATGTATATCAGCTGTCTGACACCCATAGTACAGGGTCTCCCTAGTTTGGGGTCAGATGGCCGTGTGTGAAAATGTCCCAACATATTATTATTATTATTATATTACTATGAACGGTGTGTCATGCAATGTTTCGCAAGTCCAAAATCTCGGAAAACTCTGAACCAATTTTAATAAAAATTGATATCTACGTATATGCAAAGTAAATAAAAGTATTTACATAATGGTACTAGCAGATACAAAGTACATAGTAGCTATTAAATCGCTATGCATTAGATTAAAAACTGTATAAAAAGAGACCTCAACCTTATTTTATTCTTTAGTTTGATGTGGAATAGTTGCCATTTGGTCCCATAAAAAATTAACATAGTTTGGCCCAGTAGTATTTATTTTATGGACATTTTTTTATGTTTGACCATGCATAACTTTTTTCAGTTTAGTCCGATTTCGATGATTCTTTTTTTAATTGATAGTGTATACTTCAAATTCCCATATAAATATTCCACCCCTAAGGGTAGAAAATTAAGGGATGACTGAATTTTTTTGGCGTCACCGTTTCGTAATTAATTTCTATGATAAGAAATAGGCACTAAGAGCGAAAACCTAAGAGCGAAAAAAAAAACTTTTTAACAAAAAAGACAACCGCCTTCATCAAAAGTAAAAAATAACTTTCAATTCGCAAGTCGGTGGCAATACAAAACAGCAAGCAAAACCAAAGCCCACTTGAGATTCCAATAGCTTCATGTGCCTTGGACTGCCACCAACACACCAACCAACACCAACTCCCTCGTAATTCAAAAGTGCCTGTAAGTAAATGGTTTAATTCATATAATGTTGTTAAACAAGTTCAATTTAAATCGATATAAAGTTTCTAAGATTTTGCATGACATACCGTGCGCTGTCAATCGTCTCAAATAAATGTAAACTTCAGTAAAATAAAATACAACGCGTTTTTAATTTGGTGATATTTAGGTATTGGCTGTGTACGCTATTCTCTTTAATCTGGTGGGAAAATGTCATGTCAACCTAAGTAGGTAGTAACATTTTAATTGAATACTAACATGGTGAGTAATGTATGAAAATTACAAACACAATGGAGGAAAACAACTGCTGACTAATGTATTTTGCTTATCCTTAAATGAGGGTAGGTGCTCTTCGTCACTGAGAATGAGAAACATACACACACACGTATGTATGTTTCTCATTCATAAACAGACGAATCATCAAATTATATATCAGTGAATTAACCATAAAATATAAGGCAGTGACCTAAAATATTATTTTTTTCAATGCGTCATTACAAGCGGATTCAATTTGTGAGAGGACGATAATGCGAAGTGCATTATAAATGTGTTTACCTAATGATACTTTATTTATAAGTAACAAATATACAACATTTACACGTACAGTAAAAAAAAGAAAAATCGTCGTGATCTAAGAGCTGGTTTATACTTTGGGCAGAGGTTAAGGCATTGCCATCCAACGTGGCAATGCAGTCAGTCTCTTAGGGCCGGCGCTCACTGCCGGCACGGCACGGCGTGTCATGGCAAAGGATTCTATTACTAATCAAGTTATTTTGAATCTTATTTCATCGAGTTTAGAACTAATATTGCTTTATTTCGATACAACCATACCGCGGCACGTCGTGGCATACCGCGGCGCCCTGCGGCACGCCACGACGTGCTGTGGATGCCGCAACGTGCCGTGGCAGGCCGCCGCGTCTCACAAGTCACTTAGGTCATAGGATTATGACAGCTAAACTAATTGAAATAAGGTTTGAAATAGGTGCGGCGGTGTCTTTGGCAAATGCGTGCAGTCTGAGTGGGGTGCGGGGGGCAAGGGAGAAGTGGCTCAGCTTGCTGCGGGACGCCACGACGTGACGCGGCATGCCAAAGCGTCCTTCGAGCTGCCGAAGCACGCCGTGCCATTCCGTGCCGTGCCATGCCGGCAGTGAGCGCCGGCCCTTAGGCACATTCCCAGATGACGGCGATGTGGAAGAGTTTTTTGATGCCATTCGTTATTTTTGGTTTAATAGTTACAGGTTTTTCTTTTTTTTATTGTACGTGTAAATATTGTATATTTGTTACTTAGAAGTGCATTAGTAAAGTCCTTATCAGGTTCGCTTTTGTTAATTTTCAAATAGGCGTGCGTTTGGCCGCAACTCACTTCTCACACTCGCATCTTAAGTGATGATGCGGCCTAAAGGCCACCTTTGGATGAACCGGTTCACTTCCGGTTCTTCCGGTTCGGTTACGGTAGGATTTTGTTAAAATATTGATTGTAGACCTAAAGGCAATAATGTTCAGTCTTATAGTAGTAGGTAGTCTTACTGATGTTTTCCTACATTACAAAGTTATGAAGATCCAATTTACTAATGTTGTTAGTCTTATCAGTCATAGAGTCATCCCTGTATTTATTTTTCAGATTTTTTATTCGTAAATTGAAAAAGATAGATCGGTTTATTTCAAGGCAAATCAATCGTTGCCTTTAGGAAGTAAATACGGCGAAGAAAAATAATCTTTAATCCCTTTTATTAGACACATTGCAAGAAGTTACAGTCATTGTCTTGTTTGTTGACAGGCTACGTGATCATAACCTTCGGCCTGATAGTGGCCCGCGTCTTCCAGGAGATACCGAAGGGCAGACGGATACTTGAGGGATACTTCCTCGGCATCGGCATGCTGTTCTTTTTAATACTAGGTAAGAACCATATTATATATATGAAAGTGAGTTTGTTAATTTGTTTGTAACGCTTTCATGGCTCAACTACAGAACCGATTTTGATGAAATTATTACTGATAAACCTTGAACACCAAGAATACTAGGCTGGCCTACTAATATATTATAGTTGGTATCAGCGATAACTAACATTCATGCCGATGAAGTCGCGGGCAATGGCTTGTGGTTTTATAATTCAAAAAAATCTACATAGGTACATTATCATTGTTTGGAAAATATCACAAGGAAAGATAAAATGATTCTGGCAAAATTGTAGAATAAAGCATTTTTTATTCTAACGTCTTGTATCTTGTAGTTAAAAGTAAAACCAAATTATTACATATTTTAAATCCAACTAAAGTTTTAATTTAACATCGTTTGGCATGCAAACGCCAGTAACTAATTATTACAAATCGGCAATTAAAGGTAACCGGTTTGGGAGCTTTCGTTTAGAATCGATTTAACAAACTATTTTTGAAAGTATGGCATCGAAAATTGCATCATAATAACATTATTACGTTCTCAATCATATCACGATGGTTGTGTTTAAAGTTAAATTTAGATGTACATTTTAAAGGGAACGAATTTTTTGAGCTGTGATTTACATATTCGAGATGTTATTATGATCAGTTCAAAAACATATTGAGCAGTAATTTAATTTAATGGCGGTTGATAAATTTGTGCGACAGTAAAACATAGACAGTAATAAAGAAACAATTGGTCGGTTATTTCGTCTTACTATGTCAGTACTAAATAAATAACTGGCCAGTAAAAATGATGGAATGGGCAGTTAGGTAAATCTAAAATGTCTAGCCGTCCGATATATAATCAGATGATTAGTTTACAATTCATTACAATACGTATGGTAATACTTAGGATGGATCCGACATGGTTAGGTTAGGTTAGAACTGTGACCCTTTACGCCTCTGTGCCAGAATCAAATCGCTTTTCAGTCCCCCCACTCTCCCCTAACACCCCACTCCCTCCCCCGCATTGTTTATAGAATAATAGAACTGCTTAGAATGAGATTTCTTACCGACTAATTCCAATTTGTCAACTGCCCACTCGTAACTGCCCATTTAGTTATTTTACTGCTCAATTATATATTCACTGATCCATTTCATTATTTTTTATTACTCATTTTTTAACCCCCGACGAAAAAGAGGGGTGTTATAAGTTTGACGTGTCTGTGTGTCTGTGTGTCTGTCTGTGGCACTGTAGCTCTTTAACGGGTGAACCGATTTGAATGCGGTTTTTTTTATTTGAAAGTAGATTCTCTAGCGATGGTTCTTAGACATGTTTCATCAAAATCGGTTCAGCAGTTTTAAAGTTATCAGCTCTTTTGTTTGCTGCGGTAGGGATCTTAGACGCATACCGGATGTTTACTTTGCTTTCAAACATATTATTATAGGTGACCACACTGACCACCCATTGAAACACCCATGTTTCCTAAAAAACTATGCAAGATTATATACAAAACCAAACTAAATTACATTTAAAAATTTAAAATAAAAATTAAATTAAAAATTAAAAAAAACCCCCAACGCAAAACATAAAAGCGATTATGTAAAAAGTAAAAAATAATACTTTTGTTGAGCCATTAAATGTTTGTTCGTTGAAATGGCGCTATAATGTCGCGGCGGGGTACCGCTAAGTTTAAAGCAATAACTAAATAGCTAAAATAGCGAACTGATGGTAACTAGATTTGCAACAAGATTAACAACTAGATTAGCAACAAAATTTGATAATATCGAAGCAAATTGGTCGGAAATGCTGGTAAATTAATAGACAGTGAATGAAATTAAGGGACTGACTTACTTAAGCGGTACCCCGCCGCGACATTATAGCGCCATTTCAACGAACAAACATTTGATGGCTCAACAAAAGTATTATTTTTTACTTTTTACATAATCGCTTTTATGTTTTGCGTTGGGGGTTTTTTTTAATTTTTAATTTAATTTTTTGTTTACTTTACTGCTTAGTTTTAACTGCTGAACTAGTTATTAAACGTGCCATATATAATTTTTAACTTACCAAAACCGCTATTTACAACTGCCTCTTTAAATCAGTGCCCATTTTAAAAGACAGACAGTTCAAGGTAGTTTTTTTGTTTTCCTCAGGTGGATTAGAGCTGGCTTCCCTAGACTCCGTGCCGAAGTCCCTAATAGTCAACGCATCAGTTCTTGGCAGCTTTTCGTTGGTCGTCGCTGCCCTGTTCCTCATAGACCTCATGGGTCCTCGGATATACACGACCACACAGAATTCCCAGACAGATACTGCCGTCATCTCGTCACCCAAAACCGAAAAGAAAGTGTCCATAATCGCCTCACCTAATTTAAACGGAAACATGCCAAAAACTAATACAGCCAACGGAAAAGCAAATGGGCAAGCAAACGGACAAGCCAACGGACATGTCCCCCCCGAGAGACCAAAAGATTTAGATTTAGAGAAGAATCTACCAGATCTAGACACAAAGAAAGAAGAAATGACATTCCTGGAACAGTCCAAAACAAGTTACCCGAATTTTGGCGACACTCTCGAAAAAGACGAGTTGCAAAAATCAAAATTTGGTTCGATACGAAATGGAATAGAAGCTGGCAATTACGTTCGACTGTCCGATCCTCTGTCTATACCTGACAGATTCCACTATGAGCAAGAGTTAGCAAAGTTCAATGAAAAATATCTGAGAGATTACCTAGATAACTTCGCCGGGAAACTATCAGTGAAAGAGGACTACTTACCTGAACCACAGACGCCAGTGTTCGCGAAAGTGAAGACTGGTCGATTAAAAGGTTTGTACGACGAAATGTCGCCGAGCTATGAACAGAAGCGGTCCAGATCACCGACAAAAGCCAAGACAGTACCGTCACCGACTTTGCAACAACTCGAAGATTACTTGCGAGGGTCGACAAGGTCGAAAAGGGCGGATACACCGGCTTTATTCCCTATGGAGCCTATTGAGGAGAAAGAGACCACGGATACAGACGGCAGAGCGTCCGGCACCCCCACAGACCCCGGCTACGTGCAGTACACGGCGGGCAGGTGGCCGGACAAGAGGGACCTGCGGACACCGAGACACAGCCCTACAAAATAGTGAATTAATTATAAATACGACGATGCGTGATAATTTTGAATGCCACAGGATGGCTGAACAAATTCATCGTCATATCCTGTATATAATGCCACGATGAACAATGACTGACGAACTCTGAAACCACCGTGCGGGGTGTACATTTATTATAATAATTAACTAGGTAAGAATACTAATATTTTTTTGCATATATTTCGTCATTATAACGAATACCTCCCATGTATTTTAATTACTAGCCCCTAATTCAATTACATTGCGTTTTTCTCACATCAAAATTGCTAAGTTGTTTGAAAACAAAAGAATTAATGACATAGCAAGGTAAAGTCGTAATTTCATGGCACCTATTGACTTGTAGGAAGTTCGTTGCTCCAACAACTTTAAGTGGTAGATTAGAGTTAATTTTAAAATAATGATCTTGTGACACATAAGCTATATACAACACTTTGTTTATTGCGCATACGCATACATAAGTACCTACATACAACACACATTCATATCCGAGGACTCTAATTATAACATTCATTCTTAGTTTTGTTTCTGAAGAAAAAATATTATTCATAACTGGCATTCAGATACCAAGAATGATAATATCACATACATTCATAGTTAACTTAAAAAACACCGAACTATCTCAAAGACGGTTTCGGGAAAAACCCTAGTTTTTAATCTGAAGGTTTTAACAACTGTGGCTTCCAAGAATCTTTTAATTTAGTGAGGTAGTTAGTTACAAACTTAGACAATATTTCCGTTCTTTTGGCAGTGTAAACCTCGCTTAATTACTCGTTGTTTTTACCTGTTTGAGTACCTACGTTGTCTTAATCAAAGTAAGTACATTAAGGTCGATATATAATAATATAATATAATATGTGGGGACATTTTCACACACGGCCATCTGACCCCAAAATAGGGAGACCCTGTACTATGGGTGTCAGACAGCTGATATACATACACAAATACATTTTTTTTTGTTTATAGTTAACTGTTGGCGTTTACCCTCTATTCCAGGGGTGACCCACCTGTTAAGATCACAGAAATCTAAATAATTATTTAGATTTTTGTGGGCAAGAATGCAAGGTCTACGGTTTACTGACAATATCATCAGTACATCATTATAAACTTGACATCAAATAGTATGCCACATACAACATTAATATACTTTTCATGAAATTTTAAATGAGTAAATGAAACAATATAACAGTATGTAGGTAGTATTCTTTATTTTATAAGAGACGAAACATACCCCTGTGTTTCGTTCTCGTTGCTTAGTAAAACCGTCAAGGTAAGGTAAAGCTACGCCTGTCGCGGTCAGTAGATGGTTGATCTTACCTAATAAAAATAAGGAACCTTATTTAAATAAGGAAACGTGCGAGATAGTTGACCATCCATTTCATACCGGGTAAGTACGGCACGGATACCCATCTGTGCCTCAGAAAGCACCCAAAGCTGTTGGTTCCGGCTGTCATTAGTAGATTTGACAGTCGTTATGGGCAGTCAGAAGCACGTAGTATCTACTGTTATACTTAGTACGAACTAAGTTCTCGTTCTAACCACGAGGTCAGAAGCCAGAAAGTCTGACAAGCAGTTTTAACAAGGCTTATCGCGTTATCCAGTAACTGGGTTGTGGAGGTCGGAAAGGTAGTCGCTCCATGTAAAACGAAAAGGTTCTTAGTAAGTACTTAACTCCTTGTATTAGTGTAAGCAGTGTTTGTTTTTGATTGATTCGACTGAATCAACAGCCGCGATCGACCGGTTGCCCACCCCTGCACTATTCAGTAAACATGCGCGTATTATAACGCGGACATGTTGATGCGCTTTCCTGCATACACAATAGGTAAACTTAATTAAGTAGGTACCTATTATTTATAGAGTATCTAGCTCTACCTACATAATACCTATTTCAATGCCACGCATGCTGCATTCCTTTTCATGTAAGATAACAACACTGTTCTAAGTACCTAACTAGACAATATATGTACAATCCGGGTTGGTCTATAGATATCTGGGGCTTTTTGAATCAACTAAGTTTAGTATTATATAGGTACCAATACCAACAGATAAACTTCAATGTAAGTAAGTAGGAAAGGTAAACTGTACAAGTTATATCTTGTTAGTTTGTTAGATGCCGGTAAATCAACTATTTTAAGGGTAAAGCTGTAATATGTTGACCATTGAGGCACACAAAATTCATAGGTAATTAACATACTGATACAATACATACATAGGTACAGACAGCGTCATCATCTGCTTGCCCCCCGCGCATTGTCTTCGCATAGGGGGTAAGCAGCTGTCGACGCTGTCTATACCATTACAGACAGACATACCTACATACATTTTTTATTTGTACATACCTTATATATAAAAATCTTCTATGCGTGTGTATGAAAGTGAACTCCTCCTAAACGGCTAGATCGATTTTGCTGAATTTGTTAGTGTGTGATCCAGTGGATTTGAGAATGGTTTAGATTCACAATTGGATCCGGCAGGTGGCGCTTTAGTCGGGTTGCAGGACAACGTCTGCCAGGCCCGCTAGTAGATTAATATATTTTTCTATAATCATAGAAATATATTTAAATCTATCTATACAAATAAAAAATGTATGTTGTGTCTGTATCTGTACTCTATGTGTCTGTACTCTATGCGTTCCTAAACCTTTTATTAGATTGTGATAAAACTTTGGTGGGTTGTTTTGCGTAAGCCTGCAAAGGTACATGACCCAAAAAAAAAACATCGGGAATGAAGTCACGGGCAACAGGTAGTAAAGGAACTGGAATTAGAATAAAATATGTAAAATTACAAATTAGTCATCATATACAATAGCTAAAAAAAACAATTAAGTACATAGTATTTACTTCTTTATTAAAATAAATTTAATTTGCCATTTTACCTTCAACAGATTGTAGTGACAACGTTTTTTTTAAGAAACCTTGTGATTAAAATATTAAATGTTACTTCGACACCTTCATTTACCGAAAATATTTCGCAACGCATCGCTTGCGTTAAATGAATGCTTGTCTTTCAAACTCCGTGTTAATAAGAGGGACCTTAACGCGCCGAATGCATGCTTCATTGAGTATACTCTGTGGTTGTAGTGTAGTCAGCCATGTTGCAATGAATTAGTTCGAGTTAGCGAATGTCAAGATCAGCTGAGTGCGACATACTGCGGCGCGGTATGAGAATCGGAAGTACGGGTTTTGGCTGGATCTAATTGTTTAGCAAGGTTTGCATTCTTGTTTGTGTGACTGACACTGGCTTGGCCACCATCAGGGATTTTAATTTTGATAACACAAAAAAATTGTCGCTAATTAGTCGAAATTTGTCGTTAGTCGGAATTACTCGGAATCAGTCGCTAAGCCACATATTTAATCGGGTCTTAGTTTAGAAGATATTGAGTTCAATTAGTAAGATATAGTCCAAGAGCTAGATCGAAGAGATTGTCCTGAACTCTGGCCATGCTGGGGAGACTCTCTAGATCGGCCACCTACAAACCCTTATATCTTTGAACCAGTGACTGACAAATTCTGATATTTGGCGACAAACGACTAATTAGCGACAAATTGTTTGTGTTATCAAAATTAAAATCTCTGATGGTGGCCAAGCCAGTGTCAGTCACACTTCTTGTTTGTCTAAGTACCTAGGTATTTCCAAAAATGTTGATGCAGGGGTCCTTCCACCCACCAGTCCCGCGACCCCCGACGTGGGTGTGAGATGGAACACCGGGGTGGTATTTAGTTAGAAAGAGTTTGACAGACCCTCCGTCAGGGCGGAGGAAATGCATGAGGATTTTGTATTGTAAACATTTTTTCATTTTTTTTTGTTTTGTACGCAAAATACGCGCTGAGTCGTGGAGTTGCGGACACCGGCCCGTCATACTACTACTACTTGTTTTGTATTGTTTGGATTTTGTTTTGTGTTGTTGTGTGCATTGTTACTCCCGCGAATATATTTAATTACAATACAACTTGATACTTCGCTGCAAATTTCAAAAAACGTAAGAAAATTTGTATTTCGCGGTCTGCCCTGGCCCATCCCCCTTAATTATATCCAGAAGCGACTACGATTATTTACAAAATAAACTAAAGATTTTACTATCGATTGCTGACGGGCAATCGATTATAAAATCTTTTATTTAGTTGACTCGTCACCGTCAGTCATCTTGGCCAGTAAACCTAAGGTCGGTAGCCTATTGTTTAACGCGTGTACTGAAATGACCTAAATTCTGTAATGACTTGCAACGGACGAACGGATATGTATGTATTGATAAGTTATAGTTAAACAAACGTGTTATGCCAGCGTTTAAGGCTTGCATAACACAGCCATCACGCCTGAAATCAAAAAGGTTCCATAGGTAGAGTTGCTTGTGAGTGTCGTTACTCATCCGCCATTGATAACTATAGTTAAGACCGAATTCATCTAAGTTAAAAAAAGACGTAAATGTATTATTTTTAACCGATTTACAGATGAATTATCAAATAAGTTAATAAATGTGTGCATCGCTATTGGTGTAAGTAACGCAATCAGGAAAAAAAAATCTACTTCAGATATACCATTCTAACTAATGCTAAAACAGTTAGTACTATAATTTTATTATCGTGTAGCTAGAACCCTATTTTGAAGAGGAGTAAAGTGAGTTAAAATCCGAGATCCAACGCGTCATCGGTGAGATACAGCCACATCTCAGTGAAAAAGTAAAGTCCTTCACTTCACGAGTCATCATTGACTTAGTAGGTACCTACCTTTTGTTCCAAGATACATAACTGTTAAGTCACAACAATTTTTCAAAACAGAAATATTATTTTTGTACATACAGTAAACCTACAGCATAGAGTACGTACTTAACAAAGTCACAACTAAGACATTAAATATTACAATTACTGCATCGGAAATACTTAAAAACTCATAGTTATAAAATTGTCACGTTATTTCTGTTCCAAGATAATTTTGTTACAGCACAGAATATCTACAAAGTACAACTAAGATAATTTCTCATCATATATTACATATCAACCTAATGCCGTCCACTGCTGAACGTAGGCCAATAACCGTAACTACAAACAAGACAATTACTACAAACATCGGAAATACTAAAAAACTCAGTTTTAAAATTGTCACGTTACGAAGATAAGTTGTTAGTCTAATTACAGGACGGTTCATTGTACACTTGTATAGCTGTTATGACAGCAAAGTGTTGCGATAACAAAAACCCTTACAGCGTCTATTATCTAACTCTGTAAAACAACCTGTACAAAAACTAAATTAGGCGTGCATCTAGGTACAGGAAAAACCGTAACTGAAACGGACGAGAGGTCAAACTGTGATTTAGTTTTTATGGCAGTCATGAAAATAACTTTGTTATTCATGCCTTGTCATATTATATTAATAACTAGCTTCTGCACGCGGCTTTGTCCGCGTGGAAATCAGGTATAGTACAGTACGGTCAATGTATTTTGGCGGGCCTGAAGTTAGCCAATTAGCTGCGCAGTAGACAATTTCGTGCCTAAAAAATCCATTACGCAGGCAAACAGCTAACTTCAGGATCGCCAACCAAGATACGTCGGCCGGCCGTACTGTACCTATGATACTCTGCTTGCCTGCTAGTCCTGCTACTCTGTCAGTCTGTCAGTGAAACATTTTTTGTATTCGTTCCAGTATTGCCAGAGATTCATCATCATCTTCCTGCGCTTGTCCCATGTTAGTTACTTGGGTCGGCGCAAGATGTTTTCTTGTTTCACTCCGTTGTCACCCGTCATGCTAACAGATTCTTTTGTGATATTTTACATCACCAAAAAAAACGTAGAATGGAACGTCACGGAACGTGTTTAGATTTTCACAATGTTGGTGATATCTAAAATGAAATACTTATTTTAATTAGATGTCAATGACATCTCATGAACACTTAGTGTTAGCACGAACAATTAAAAAAGTTATTTTTTATTTAATTTCCATACTTAAACTTTGTTCAGAATTAGCAAGCCTTAAAACGTCTTTTGTTTAAATAAAGATCTCTTTCTTTAGTTTGCTTGCTGCATTTATCAAGTTTAGGTAAACAATGAGTTGGATAGGTTGTACCGGTTTTTTCAGGCAGTGTCGATGACTTCCTGCGAAAATTAAATAAAATCTTCCATGAGGCCATCGAATTTTCGCGTCTTTTAGAGCGCACAGTGTTATTATTGCCTCGAAAAACGGACATCCCCTTTTTATTAACTTACCCGATAGAACAGGTTATTTTAAAGGTAAGAGTAAAATACCCGTGTGACAATTTCGTCCCAATCTGGAGATATAATTTTTTTAATTTTTTTCTATGGTTTCCATAAAAGCCATAGAAATGGCAATAACTTAGGATCCAATTCGTTTTTGTTATATCGTTGATTGCAATTACTTGATGCTTTTAGTTAAGTAAATTATCAAGCAAACGCTTAATTTTTATCGCTAACCGGCGATGAGTAACATCGAATTTTACATATTTTCGATTTTATTTTATAATGGGCTTATTTCATGGTAATTGGATTCAATATCGACACAATATGTTGCTTTGGCACTAAGAAGTCCCTATTTAAAATATCATATCCAAATCTTACGGTTTCTAGAATTTACAGGATTCTAAAATTTTGGCGCTAGGGTCGGCACAAGTCGTATTTTTTAAAATGATTATTTTTTTATTGAAAAAAAATAATAACAATAATAGGACCCTGTTACCGATCGATGCCAGTGGGCTACTATTTTTTTTCAATGATATATAGAAATATTTAGAAATGTAAAATAATATGAGTAAAAATAAATAAAGGACATATAGTACATGGTTATCTGAAACAAGTTACAAAATCATTGATTTTCACATTGTTAATGATAAATCCGACTATTTTCATATTATTTTATAAGTAATTAAAAAGTAAATTAAATTAAAATGAATAAACGGAATTATAATGCCAGTAATCCTAAAATTTTTTGGAAATTGTGTGTTTGCTCCAAAAGCGACCCCATTTTAGTGTCCAGGCAATTTCTGTCCATTCAAGGTTGCTTGGAAGATAGTTCAGCTTGTTGTATATTTTTGTGTTTTCCTGTAATATGTGTTTGATGTCTTGATGTAGATATTTGTTTGGATATATTTTGCAAGTTTACTAATATCATACTATGTTAAATACGTATGATGTACACAATAAACGAATAAATTTCGTGTATCCAATGAAGGGCAATTTGTGGTACGGGGAAGGGGTCCGCCCTCGTTAGGCTTAAGTCAAAACCCTGTACCTATACATATTGCCTAGAGGAACGGGGGTGAGGCACCATGGAGCCGCAAAAGACCCATGGCGCCACTTTGCCTCAACAGGACTTGACCTGACCTGTTGAGGGATGTCTGTCCGGGCTCCGACCGGCAGACTTATTGCGAGGAGGGCATGAGGGCGCCAACCCTCATGTTGGTCCACGAGTGGCAGTTTATGAAGCTGTGGATAACGCCACTGCCGGTGCTCATCAACCTCCGGGAGTATCCGCAAATAAACAAGGAGAATTCACCAGATTAGAAGCATTTAATTTATTGACGAAACTAGCCAAGAATGAAGGTAGTAAATTCCGCCCTATTGACGTGGATTTAACCAAAAGAACTGTTGCTATTTTAAGAGCTTTGAATATGCCACTTTATTTTATTTTTTATCACTTTATTTTATACACAAACATTGAACTGTATTTTCGAAGGATCTTGGGGATTTGATGGGAGTACAGGTCAATCATTTTATAAACAAAGCTTCTCCGAAGATCGAGAAGACGAAAACAGTCTGTTTGCCACCACTTTTATTCCTTTACGAATAACTACAGATGCCGGTCATATTTTGTGGATGAATCCTACACCTCAGTCTTACAGATTTTGCCGCCCATTACATATCCAGTACCGTAAAGAGAGCAAAGATTTAATACTTGCCGAAAAAAAATGGGTAGAAGACCAAAAAAATGAAATAGACAGTATTTGTGTAAAATCATCAAAAAACCTAACATTAACAGCAAAAACTCAACTTTACTTGACCATTATAGACGGTAAAGTGCTCAATATAATCACTAACACTTCATCACAACTAAGATGCCCATTTTGTAAGGCGACTTCCTCTCAGTTTAATAAGTTAGACATTGTGCTTTCTCAAACCTCAGATGAATCGCTTATGAAGTACGGAATAAGTCCTTTGCACGCGTGGATACGGGTCTTAGAATTCTTGCTTCATCTAGGATACAAGATGCCAGTAAAAAAATGGAGGATACCTCACAATACCCCGGAGCATTTAATTGTGGAAGAAACTAAAAAAAAGGTGCAACAAGAAGTAAGAGAAAAAATGGGACTTCTGGTTGATGTGGTGCGGCCCAATGCAGGCACCACCAACGATGGTAATACTGCTCGCATAGCATTGTCTAACAAAAACCGTGGAACCTTTGCAGACATATTAAACATTCCTCAATGGCTACTTGATGATTTATTTACAATATTAGTAGTTTTATCTTGTGGGCTACCAGTTGATACCGAAAAATTTGGGGATTTTTGTATGTCACTGGCTGTTAAGTACGTCCAAAACTTTGAATGGTATCCTATGACGGTTACCTTGCACAAAATTTTAGTCCATGGTAAAGACATCATGCGAAACTCTGCAATGCCTGTGGGTTTACTCTCAGAACAAGCGGGAGAAGCAAGGAATAAGTTTTGGAGGTCAGACAGAGAGCATCATACTCGAAAATTTAATAGAATTTCCACCATGACAGATTTGTTTAACCGGGCACTACTAACATCAGATCCGTTGATTTCAAATGTCAGATTAAAGCAAAGGCAAGCAAAATTAAGACGGGTACCATTACCACCCGCCGTTCTCCAATTGTTAAAACCATACGAAATACCAATGGAAGAGGTTCCGGTCCAAGATAGCGATAGCTTAAGTGATGAAGAAGACGTAATGCAAAATCTTATAGAAGGCTGGAATGACGATAGTACTGCATTTTTATCTACGGAAAATGATAATTAAAGTAAGTACTTTAAGCAAGTGAGGTCTGTAAATATTTAATACTAGCACTTTAAATAAAAAAAAGATATAAGAATATTATTTGTAAAATGTATGAGAGTGGGTGGGTGGGTGATGGGGATAAGTATTATTTTATGATAAAATAGAATCCAACATAAAATTTAAATCAACAAACAAAACATTCTTTTTTTGTGAAGTGATGACCCTAAAATCAGAATTATCAGAAAAAACTTTAGAAGTGAATAACTCCTAGATACAGCGAGATTTGGATGTGTTTTTTTTTCTAGTGATTAGTTGGGGTATAAATATGATTTGACATAAATATTGAATCCAACTAAGCAAAGATACAACCGTAAAAAATCAAAATCTAAAAACACAAAAAAAGCATATTTCTTTACATTTGTACTAGTTAGCACTCTTTTGAATTATTTTTGTAATATCTTTAACATCGTTTTATTACACATAATAAAGAAAAGGGAAAAATAATGCATATTTTTTTTGTAATTGATTAATTTAGAAAAGTGAAAAAAAAAACTAAAACTTTTTTTACTCGTGTTTGGTGTACAATGGGCACACGGGTATTTTACTCTTACCTTTAAAATAACCTGTTCTATCGGGTAAGTTAATAAAAAGGGGATGTCCGTTTTTCGAGGCAATAATAACACTGTGGAGCGCTGCCAAATTAATGAAGCCAGTTGAGGTACAATTTTATGTACCTACCTACAATTAACTTTGTTTTTGTTTATGTCATTGGTGGAACTCAAATGATTCACTATAGTTAACGATCTTAAAATGTAAATTAAATTTTATTATGGATACAATTTATACCGACAATGGTTATTTCTCACGAGCTTTGTCCTCGCAACGAGTCGTCAATCATTTTTAACCAACGTCAAAATAGGAAGAGGTAATATTAAATGCTGTGTAACATTACAATCATGCTTATTATAATTTATTTAATTTGGCCTACATTTTTACGACCATTTCAAGATAAACATTAAGTAGGTAACTGTAACCCTCCATACACACTACCTACAAATAAGACTTCTTGGCGTAGTGTGTGTAAATACCGACAATTTCATTATAAAAATTAAGTGAGGGTAGTTGAAAAAACCCTTATTATTATTATATTATTATTATTATATTAGTATCACGATCTGTATGAAAACCAAGCGTGCCATTTTTTGACTACCTATTATGACGTCATAATGTTTTGTTTTTCTTAAATTTGGTATTGCCAGGTATTAGTATACCTGGCAATAGTATAGATTAAAAATAATTGTATTTTAAATTAATTACGCATAATATTAACCACAAAATGACTTACCGATGGAAGGAAATGTTTATTTTATTTTTTTACCTACGATTTGTGTACGTAAGCTAGGTACGAAACTAGGCACGCGAAGTAGTTGCTCTTGCGTTATCTAGGTCTATCTATATCTGTGACTGGGACACACACTACAACTGCAGGGACAGAATGGAAGCTGAGACAGCAAATCATTATCAGATTTTAGCAGTATGTAAGTATCTTTGTATTCTTTCATATTTTACAAGATCCGGCGGCCTACCACTGCTACCATTACATATTTATAAACAAAAGCGCATTGTTTTAAATGTGCGGTGAACTAGCTTAATGGTGCCAATTTCTATCTCGGCTAGGTTTTTTCAGTCTTATTAATTCTGATAACGGTGACTTTTAATTTCGACTATCATACAAGGAGGTGGTCTCTATGTACAGACGCCAGCACATCAAGCCATACCTAACTGTCAAATTTTCCCAATTAAATATGAACTTTATGCCTTCGTTATAAAGTTGAAAATCTATCAAAGAAATTTGACAGCTGATTGTAGTAGCTTGATGTGCTGGCGTCTGTACATACTTCTTCAGACAGCTAGTAACCTTTCTTCACGTAACCGGCCAGTAGCATCGCCAACGACAATGCACGAAGGTTGCGCTTGCGCCGGTTCCCACGCGTCGCCGTCAATCGTCGGTAAAAAGTGTCCTTTGTATGCGACTCTGACATCAAGGCCGCTGATTACCATGTGACCCCGAATGGTGGATGAAATATGATCAATGTACTGTTTAAGTACAAACTACTGTGAATTAGGAAGTTCATTGTATCGTGTCGTTGCGGCCTAGAGTCGTTAATGCTGCAGTAAACACGGACTAGCTCGGTGTTTTGTGTGAGGTCAGTGTTTTAAGGTAACAAATACTAGACGTTGTACTGACCCTCGAATAAACCCTTTGGAGTTTTTTTTTTTGGTTTAATAAATCTTTGCATCGCACTAGGAATTCCTCCTGTATTGTGGGAGAATTTACAAACATATAAACACACATACACTAACAGCCAGACCCGAAAGTAGGTCATACAAATATTTGATCCATGCGGGAATGGAACCTGCGACACTCAGCGCAGCAGCTAATCGATCAGACATAGCGCCCGCGTCGTTAAAATTGGAAACTGTTATTTTTTAATAATTTAATGTAGGTACTAGGTTTCGTAGGTTCATGTTATGGAAATTTTCCTTTTATACCAGTCCGAAGTCTGGATTTATCTGGAAATTGACTCTCCCTATGAAACTCATGTAGTTGTACCAAATGACGACACGGATGGCGCAGTGACTGAGCCATTGACTGCTGCGCTGCGTGTCACGGGTTCGGTTCCCGCAAGCAACAAATACTTGAATGGCCTACAGGTATTTCTGGTTGTTTGAGTATGTAAGTTTATATGTTTGTAATACGGGAGAATTCCTAAAGGGGTAAGGAACAAACTATGCTTGACCTTCGTCAAATATAGGCGTCGTCATGGTTTATGACTATGACTCATGACGTCTATTTTTTAAAATGAAAGCTTTTATTTGGAACTTAAAAATACAGAATTACAATTAAATATTGTACGTAGGTATGTAGGTAAGGATGGTAGCTGCAGGATACCATTATATGGGGTAATGAAGTGTATGTAGGTGTCATCCATACTAATAATATAAAATAAGTGTGTTTCACGGATATCGAGTTTGTTTGTTTACTACGCTTTCACGGCGAAAATACTGTACCAATTTTGATGATATTTGGTACAGAAGACTAAGCTTGAACCCCAAAAAAGATAATTTAATTATGGGCTACTTACCTTTTATTCCGCAACATCGTCTGCATACGCGATAACCGGCAAAACCTAGAGAAATGCTTACATAACCTTTTATTGCGTAGGTATTCGAATTGCAGTAGTGATAGGTAGCTGACCTACATGCACCATAAATTAACCTTTCCTCTCAATTGACTCTCACATTTAGCTCGACGTAGTTATTCAGGTTAAATGTTTTAATTTATGTAAGTAATTAGGTACCTACTTAACTAAATAGTTCAACGCAATGATGGTAATGGCGTTGTATTTATCATTGCATTGTATGTTTACACCACGAAACAGATAAATAGAGTTATCTGTTCCGTGGTTTACACCATTTTTAGTAGGTAGGTAATTAATTACTAGACAGGCAAAGGTGTTCCTGGATGTAATGAGTTTAGGTTTACTGCAATTAAGCCATTTCTGATGCGGAAACCCAGTAACACAGCCCGAAACGGGAGTCGAATCCTAGACCATGGTCGCAGTGGTCGCAAGTGTACAGTGTAACACATCATTTTTCGTAATTATGTATTTTCTTTACATCCCTTAACCCTTAATCGCTTACGTCGGATTAATCCGACAAATATTTTTGTGTCCATTACGCCAGCGCGTCGTATATTTACGACCAAATACCACAAGCTCGTTAAGTCTGTTTTTTTATTTAATTACGCTGTATTCTATCAAGAAGAGGTTTATATTAGGTAAAGTACATAATCATTTCATTTTAATAAATTTTATTTTCTTAATTAGAAGTCCTAAACATAATGTCCGAAGTTAGATGAATTATTAATATTATTAACTGTGCCGGGCGCTGGAGGCACGATAACTGCTACGAAGTCGGGCGGTTAAAAGGTTAAAAAATGGTTAACTAAGTGAGAGATTTACGAACCGCACTATCGACATTATTTTGTTAAATAAGCGTCTTATAGGTACGAAAATAAACATTCTAAAAATAAGGTTCATAATCCTATGAAACGCCAACCTGGCAAAGTCAAGTATAAAAGTAGTAGTAAGTAACTATAGTATTATAGTAGGTATCCGACTGGTGTACGTAACTCTACGTCACAGTGGTAAATCATTCGATTCACCCCAACTCCTCGAAAAAGGCCAGTACCGGCTTGACGTTGCTGGCGATCTCTCATAGGTTACCTGGGTTATCGGAGTAGGTACTCTGCCCTGGGGCAACCTCAGGGTAGTTCAGAAGCACTTAGACTTCTATTTCGTCTGCCCCCATGCCGACGCTGCACAGTGGGCGGTCTGTAACTCTTGTGACAAAGAGATGTTTATTGAAAGACCCAAGGCCGGTTATGGCGCCTGTTGTCATACGCTGCTGTTGTTTGGACAGTTGGAGGGCCAAGTACCTAGTATTAAGTAATCTGTGTCTAAACGCGGTATGTGAATCTAATAGTGATATTAACAATGCACTATAAGACGGTGGTATTAGTCAGAGCTATGATAAAAAATGCCCAAAATTATGTTGATACAAAGAACGTCTTTTAGAATAATTACTAGATCCGGATTCGTGTGTCGGGTTTGTAATTAATGGATTAAGCCTTTTTTCCTTAAACTCATTAAGTTGTTGTTCAGTACTAAAGATGTTTGTGATTAAGAGACTGTTAAGGGTTATTAAAGTCATTAGTTTTGAGGTAAACGCGCTGTAAATGGCCGTTAATAAAATGTAATACAGGGTCTATAAAGACAGATCACAGCCGACTACACTTAAGTACTGCCCATCAAACTAAGGTAGGTACCTACCTAACATTGAGTCACAATTATTGCCGCAAACGACTTTTGGTTTTGGTATGAAAAATTACTGGTTATGGTAGTACATAATGTAACGCACACGTCTGTATCATAATACACGTCTGTGTCATACTGTAACGTCACGTCATCACATGACCACACCCCGCCCGCACCGCACGCTACCTCAAGAACGGTTTCAGTTAAGCCGAAGGGCTATAGCCAGTAACATTCTTCCACGGAGTCACTGGGTTTGCTCTTAGGCCTCTGCCTCGAATCTTGCGGGCAGCGGGGAGGCGGCGGCGGTGGCGGGGTGGGCAACGCAGACCCGTTCTCGAAATGAGCGGGCAGATCGAGCGGCACTATAGCGGCGTAGTGTTGTGTTCGTGGTTGTGTCGTCGAGATAATTGTTTTTATTCGCGAACGAAATGTTTGAATAACGGCGACAACATCTTTTTGATTCAAATTTATTTCCTAACGCTAAAAATAAATTGCACAACACAGCAATGCAGACGCGCGGGCGGTCACCGCTTGACTGGAGTGCATCGCTCGTTGCCCGTCCTCGCGCCTCTGCCGCGCCGCTGTTTTCGATGGCCGGTCCATTTGATTTTACGCATTAGATCTTGCCACCGCCGCGCCGCCGCCGCCGCCGCCCCGCTGCCCGTAAGATTCGAGGCAAAGGCCTTAGGGTCACTATATACAAGCGAGTTCTAAATACAAGTTTTAATAACGATGTATAGTAAGTGCCGAACTGAATCCGCGCAGGCGCCTGTGTTTATGGCGATCCTTACTAAATGTGAAATATCAAAAATAAAACAATATTTGAAAATATAACTTTTATTTATTATCTACAATATATTCTCATACATCAGATTCATTAAATATTTTACATTATAACGATATATATAAGTAAATACATTAAACATGACTCCGACCTCTCGGTCTTTGGATAATTTCATAATAAAGACTTTAAAATAATTCAATTTATTATTAGTACATTAAATTTAAGGTAAAATAGCACCTTTTGTTAGAATTTGAGAAAAATATAAGGCACATAAGGAATGGATTATAGAGAAAAATCTAAAGATGCTGAGTAAGTAGATATCAAAACGTTTGTTACTGGAAATAGCGATACTATAGAAAACATAATACGAATTCCATGACTAACAAAGTATTAGAATTATCTACATACTATACTAATTACATAAAATGATGTACTACGATATTTAATGCCGTGACAACTTTCGGGCCACATATTTTGCTTTCGTGTAATATCATGGAGGTGGCATTGACCCTTCAGCCCTATAAGGCGCGGTGAAACGTTTCCGCGCCACCCCTAACGTCCTGTCACATTAACAGAACTAATTTCCAGGGTCACAGAGTTGTCAGACTTGAGCAATGTGTTCTAAATTGTCAAATTATGTTTGTCCTACATAAAATTGTTCTTTTGGGATATTTTTTATATATAAATTCTATCTTGAGCATAATATACACCGGGTGGTCATCGTCGCGTAAAAAGTTACCATGGATTCCACAAATAATTCTAGAGTAAAAACCTTGGCGTTAAATTTTTCGTCGCTTATTATGATAAATTTGCTGTTGCATATACTTACTTCCAAAATGTGTGGAATAGGAATGTTTTTTCTAGTCTATACTCGTAGTACTGAATTCATGGTAAAAGTGTATGCGTCGACGTATTCCACCATGTATTTTCAGATCTTTCTCTTCGTTCAAACGGTTTTGGTATTCGTGGGTTTTTGAATATGTATTCAAATCCGGTTTAGGTATATCTTTTGGTGGGAAACACGAATGGCCCACGTTTTTCAGCCGTTATCTATTGACAATGATAACAATCTATAACATACGAGTGTACTTGAAATAATTGCATTGTTTTATAATGAATAAAAAATTAAATTACGATAATTCATAATAACATAATGTTCATACTTTTTGGTCGTTAAAAGTATTGGAATGTTTAAGAGATTACTTGTTTTTTTCTTAAAATAATTGCTCTTACATAAATACTTATTGGACGAACGGTGACTAAAATGAAAATAGAAGTACGTAACGACTACATAGCGCTTTGGCGCTGAACAATTTGTGCCCTAAAATCCTATTATCATTTCAATCAGATGGTTCCTTATGCTACAAGTTCAGATCAGTGTTGGACGGATGCGACAGCGTTGAGGTAAGAACGTGAACTACGAACGTATACATGAGGACTGTTACATACTATACACTGCACTCATTCCAGTCTGTGTAACTATGATTCGTTTGCAATCGCTTTTCAATTGTTGAAAGCTGAAACAAAAGAAATATATATGTTACTCAGGAATCAGGATGGATCAAATGTCGACAGGTCACAGGAACAACTTGCGACTCACGGATGCCCCTCAAGTTAAAGGGAAGTATCTACAAGTTCGAAAAAGACCTGTTATACTCTACGGATCGGAATGTTAGGCTGTGAAGAAAACCGATGAAAAAAGATTGCACGTAGCGTAGATGAGAATGTTGAGATGGATTTGTGGAGTAACAAGAATGTCTAAGGTGAGGTTTGAGTATATTATAAGGTTTTTGATAGTGGCAACAGAGACGGTTGAAAAATAATCGTTTGTCTGGTATAGGCATGTAAAGAGAGGGAATTAACCGCATGTGTTAGATTTATATCGATGTAATTAATACATAACTACGTAATTCGTGTTATAATATAAAGTAATAATTAATTTCTTATTAAATGCAGTAGAAGTATAGTAAATAACATCATTTTAAATAGAATAAAGTGTGTTTAAACTTTGGATGGCAAATAAGTATGAATCATATTTGCTTGTCACCGTTTATGAATCATACTTGTTTATCGCCGCTTATAAAAGCGAGTGTTCCGACTTCATTGAATCACTTTTGATCGGAACGTTGATCGGTACGGAGCTCTCGAAGAAAATAATAAGATAAGTATAACTATGATGATAACTATGAAAGGCTATGTATATGTATAATTTTAATATTAAATTATATGTACCTAGTTGTTATGACATGAATGATGTAACCTAAAATTGTAAAATATTACTGATTTTAAAAGAGTGTTCATGGAGTTTCTTGCTCGTTCTTCTCCATAGAAATCTACCCTTTGGAACGAGCAACTAGATTCAACTTTCTGACTGACTCTGACAATTCAAAAGTACCTGTAAAAGGTTGAATTGAAATAAATGATTTTGAGTCTGAAATATTACAATAAAATATGTTTCCTAAACAAAGTATTTTCATTTCACTATTCCGTTCTAAAATAATAATATTCTTTGAGTATATAAGTATGTGTATTTAATATAGAGCATTTAATTGCTTTTTAATGTTGCTTTTATTATGCCTTTTATTCTAACATCAGAAGTGGGACGCCATGTGCTAAACTAATCTTACTATATTTTCAGGGTTATTACTATATACTGAAATGGAACCAGAGATTCACCTAAAGCTGCTTACTACTATCAAAGAAGCGTTGTCCAGTAAGAATCGGCAGGATGACGTGGCTCTCCCGATATTCGATCCCGCCACCACTGACAGCGGCGTAGTGGCGTGGTGTGCAGACAATGACAAGCTTGGAGAAGAGTTTGGTTGGAGCGACTTAATTAAAGTCGCAAAAGGCAGGTAAGGCCCCCAAGGGCTTTGCTATGTCGATAATAGGAAAATTTCTGTGCTGAATTAACTTGAATGTACCCACACGAAAAAAAAAAAAAAAAAAATCTCGGTTTGATTGTATAAAGCTGTAATTTATTGTTCAGACTCGTCAACATCAGAATTTTAGTTTAGTTTTCTGCTTACGTAGAGACTAAAAAGCGACCATTAGATCAATTACCTGAGAAACGTTTTATGCCAATCCCAAAATTGGATGAGAAAACTCAGAAAAAGAAATGTTATACTTCCATGTGATGAAAAAAAAAAAAAAAGAAAAATAAATTACAGTTTTAATAAAGATACATGATGTAACAACTTGTATTTTGAACGTGTAAATTCGACCAAACAGCAATTAAACTTTCAAAGATCAATGACTAGATGTTCGAGTCAATACTTTATGTAATGTTTCAAACTTTAAGCCCACTAACGTTACAATTCGCAACATGTCTATTGACCTATTGTCGACACAGGAGTAAGTTGTAGCATTATACGGGAATCTATTGCCAAACGACTAAATTATATATTCTTACCATACTCAATATACGTTAGTAGAATTAGTAGAATAGGTAACGGTAAAATCATGGTAATGATGGTATGTGGGAACAATTCACACACGGCAAATTAATATTTTTGCAACTATCACAGTGACAGTTTTTGTAGATGTTTGTATACAACTAGATTTACATGTGGCCCGTGACCAAGACTTTCCATATGATCTTCTTATTGGTAGGAATGTGGTTAATCATCCTGACATTCAAATCACTGTAGATTCTGAAGGGCTAGCATGGAAAAAGATTTTTCCTGTTGGCACTGAATTTAGTTTGTTCGTTATTTAGAGCATCACGTGCCAAAAGATACGTCTTAACCGTAATCAATATGTTAGCTACTAGGTGTGGTAATGTGTCAGACTGGCCGAGCGTTTTGTGGAAAGTCCAATTGTCCATACATTACTGTACAGCAATCAACTGGTTTTTCACCTATTAGGCTGCTTGTTAGCAGAAACTCGAACATCCCGTGTATACAAGCTCGATTAGATGAGGTAATACAAGATAGTAATATAAATATTGACGTAACGACCGATCGTCAGTTAGCACATCAACGTTTTAAAATTGTTGCCGATACATTCAAAGACCGCTTTGACCAAACGCGTAGAGATAACATAAATTATAGCGTAGGTGATACTGTTATGTAAATCAAGGCCATAGGCGACATAACAAACTAACAGCAATGAACAATGGCAGCCGCCCATACATTGATTTAGTTGAGATTAAATTCCTACGTATTTAAATGAAAAAAAATCCTATTTAACTCAGCGTCACCTTCTGAACTGGTTTGTGCAAGATTTTTTGTTCGAGAAGGCCGAGAATAATAGATGTTTGGTCATGAACTTTTGTAGGTTATGTCTATGGTAACTTTTATAATCCAAATTGACGTAGTAAAAGGGCAATATCGCAATAGTATTTTCTTTACCTAGTTAATTCAGAATGAAATATCTTGTACAAATATTGTATAAGGTTGGTAATCCCAGTTGTAATGCAACATGAACATCAATATCAACTATTCAACTAATCAACAGTGTTGTCAATAATATTATTTTTACTCTGTGTGTCACTGACAGATCTGTCTACGACTCTTGGTCAATTACCAAGCTATTTGTTTTAGATTTTGGTTACTAGTCTTTTTGCCGGTCATCAATCGAAACTAATTTATTTATCTTACACCACAGTATTTTTACCTACCTGCAAAAAACAATTACACTTATAAATAAACTGTATTGTTAATTCAATTACCCCGTTTAATTGTAATAACAAACTGATTACAATACTTTTATACTGTACTTGCTGTCACTTGGCAGAGTAAATATAAAATGGCAACACGAAACTTTAATGAAAAAGTCAAATAAGTTTTCATTTAATATATTTTTTTTTATCCGGCCCTAACTGGTTAATGTGATACTTTAAAAAATCGTAGAAAAATGAAGGAATTTCTTTCGTATATAGTCTTTTAGACGAGTCTTTTCTACTTTTAGACGCTCAAATTTAAGTCAGCTAAGATTTCGCCATTGTTCTTTAAGGGATGTTACGAAATTATGAACATATTAGATAATGCCAGGTTCTCATTAAGGGGTATTGGAAATCAGAGAAGTATAATAGTTGCAAAAGAAAAAAAAAATCGCCTATGGCCTGGATAGTGGACTGAACAAAACGCTGTAGTAGATTTATTATAATGTTAGTTTAAGATATGATTGTATTATTATGGATGGATTCTTAGCTGTGATATATTATGACATTCACTGACTGCGGGTGATTAAGCTTCACTGACTGCGGGTGTTTGGTCTACCCAGTAAGGTGTGATTATTGATTATACCATCGAATAATGTTACTTTTGTGTAATTATTCATATGAATTTATGTATTAATGTCTAATGTGACAAATAGAATGAAGGAAAATTTATGTGATTGGAACTGCTGAAGTCAGTCTTTGGTCTAGCCCGTCTCATGTGCAGCAGGTGAGGGGTTGAGATTGATGGCAAAGTACTGACCGTTGTTATTTTGTCCTCTTAATGTGATGAGTTGGACTATAACAATGAATAAAATGTATTAACATTAAGTTTCCCTACAAAGTTATTTTGTCCTCTTAATGTGATGAGTTGGACTATAACTATGAATAAAATGTATTAACATTAAGTTTCCCTACAAAGTTATTTTGTCCTCTTAATGTGATGAGTTGGACTATAACAATGAATAAAATGTATTAACATTAAGTTTCCCTACAAAAGTGTATTTATTTATGATTAGTATTAAGTTTTTATTTTATGTAATCCGAGAGCGAACTACAAGTCGGCATGGCCGTGACCAAATAGGTTAAAGTTTAATCAATAATTGTTGTGCATTTGACTACTTTAAATGTTGCTAACTGTTAACGGAAGTTATAGTAATTCCCGCTTGATAAAAATTGTTATTAAAATTAATTAGAAATTCTTTAATTCTTTATGTATATTCTCTGAATGAACTATTTAGTTATCTACTAATATTTTTACATATTATTATTGTTGATTTTTATATTAACATAGTTTGTTATTAGTCGATCAGTAGACTTGACTTAGAATAGGGTATATAAGCCAGGCACAATGTCTGTCCGGCCACTTCTTGTTGGGCCGCCGACCGGATCACATTATGTACAAAGTCAAGTACCCTTATTTTTGTTTTCTTGAAATTATTATGTAATAATTGTGTTACTTATTATTATATGAATTTGTGATTATGATGATGATGTGAATATTATGAATTTGTGCTTATGATGATGATGTGAATATAATGAATTTGTGATTATGATGAATTTGTGATGATGATGATGTGTATATTATGAATTTGTGATTATGATGATGATGTGTATATTATGATTATTGATTATACCATGATGATTATGAAAACGATTACTGATGTTATGTAAACAAAATGTACCTTTATGTAATAAGAATATTGTGTTTGTACTTCGAGAGCGAAGTACTTGTCAGTATGGCCGTGTTAGATTTATATCGATGTAATTAATACATAACTACGTAATTCGTGTTATAATATAAAGTAATAATTAATTTCTTATTAAATGCAGTAGAAGTATAGTAAATAACATCATTTTAAATAGAATAAAGTGTGTTTAAACTTTGGATGGCAAATAAGTATGAATCATATTTGCTTGTCACCGTTTATGAATCATACTTGTTTATCGCCGCTTATAAAAGCGAGTGTTCCGACTTCATTGAATCACTTTTGATCGGAACGTTGATCGGTACGGAGCTCTCGAAGAAAATAATAAGATAAGTATAACTATGATGATAACTATGAAAGGCTATGTATATGTATAATTTTAATATTAAATTATATGTACCTAGTTGTTATGACATGAATGATGTAACCTAAAATTGTAAAATATTACTGATTTTAAAAGAGTGTTCATGGAGTTTCTTGCTCGTTCTTCTCCATAGAAATCTACCCTTTGGAACGAGCAACTAGATTCAACTTTCTGACTGACTCTGACAATTCAAAAGTACCTGTAAAAGGTTGAATTGAAATAAATGATTTTGAGTCTGAAATATTACAATAAAATATGTTTCCTAAACAAAGTATTTTCATTTCACTATTCCGTTCTAAAATAATAATATTCTTTGAGTATATAAGTATGTGTATTTAATATAGAGCATTTAATTGCTTTTTAATGTTGCTTTTATTATGCCTTTTATTCTAACACATGCGACTAAAAGAGTTACGAATATAAATGTGGATGAATGGAGAGGGAGAAACGCCACAGAAAATATGAATGGATTGTGTGAAAAATGATATCAAAGAAAAAAAGGGATTCAGCGTTAACAAGACAGAATGGAAAGAGAAAACGTGTTGCAACCACCGATATTTAAGTAGGTATTTAAAATAAGGTGGTTACAATAATATAAAGGAATCCTTGTACATTCTACCATTTTGGCATGCAAACCAATGTCATAATGTGTTAATAAATGCATACAATATTTTTCTACCTATATAAGCAAACACAATCAACAAAAAAATTACAAAATACGTTAACGGAAAAGTCAGTGCTTTAAGAAGCTATGTTACAGACACGACTCCTTTCTCCCACAATAAAAAAAAACTAGTACTAAAACAATTTCTAATAATAAAATGTGCTTGACGAAACCAAGCGTGCGATCATTACTAATTAGGTAAATTCGAGAAACGCACGCTAAGCATAATTATGTAATGGTAGGCTTGGCAAAACCATCAAGTAAATATAAGTAAAACATACGATACTTGTGCTAAATTGATATGACACACGACAGTCGGGCGGCCTTGTTGAGGAATATTGAATAATCATGACCTAGAAAAGTAAGACTGTCTCCTTCTAGGACTACATTTTCTGAAGACAGCATGCCCTGGAGCGTTAATTGATAATGAACTAAAATGCATTTAAGTAAAGTTGAAATTGGAGTACAAGATATAGATAGGCCAAGTATTTACTATCTTCACGCAATTAAGTAATTTTCAACTCTATTAATGTTGTATTTATGACCTTTATCAAATCAATGAAAACAATTCGTGCTGACCGTTGCACTAATTGAAAGAGTTACCTGGTGAGTGTCTCTGGTCTCTTTGTAGCGCGATGTACTGTCTGACGAGGCGCGCAACCTCGTGTGCCTGCTCGGCTTGCAACCTCGTAACACGTTGCTGTAGCAGCGAGCCGCACTTCACGTCCAGGAATAGCGTGCCGTCTTCAGATCGGACCTGCGAAGACCATACAAATGTTAGTTCTGCCTGTAACTTCTTCAAACAAACACAATCATAATATTCTATCTTAACAATTGCAATTACACCTTGATTTAACAAAAACGCAATAAATATTAAACGCATGGTACCTGCCAGCTGAGCGAATAATGATTTTTAGGAAAATAGTTTCGTAATGGCACTTGCAATACGTATTCGTAAAAAACCTTAATAAAATGGCTACTTTGACCTTCAAAATCTGCCAACCCAGTGGATTCTCATGTGTCCTTGTAGAAAAAAAAATGGTCTTAAAAAGTGGTACAATTATGTAGTTTAATTATCGGTCACTAATTACCAGTCACCCTGTATTTTGTAAAACATGGACTTTTTATAATTTTCTTAACTTTTAATTGGACACTGTTATGTTGTACATGTTTTTGTAAATAAAAAATCACATCATTCAGACTACTTCTTCTTTTTGGCCTGACGATGGCGAACAGGGCTACTAAAAAAAAATTGTGTGGTCGGGGGACCCCCGTAAGGAACGAAGTTCCTTAAGTACGTGTCTGTACAAAAAAATTGGTTGTCTGTAAAGTAGGTTTACGGACGATAGTTTTACGTGATAACGTCATAAAGAAACATAATGGGTAACATATATAACATAAGCAAATAATGGCTTCTTTCAAAGTGGGCGGAGTTTATTGCTTGGGCCGATCCTGCCTCTCGATCGCTTGTTTCGCGCTCTCGCTTGCACGCTCAGGCAGAACGTGACACTTTTTCGTGCGTGCAGCCGGTTTTCATCGATTTATAAGACGTAATCACGTCAACAAAACAAAATAAAATCGTGTGCTCATTTGTTTGTAGTAGACTCGATACACGCACACATACACAGACGCATTTCGTTACGTGACGATTTCTACTAATTCGCATTACCCGTAAGCCGCGTTAAGAAACTTCGTTCTAAAAAGAAATGAGCGTGATACTAACCTTCCTGGTACTAATAAGTTCAGCATAAGGCCAGTGTGTGTCGGTCTCGTGCGTGGCGGGGTGTAACAGATGCACGCCGCGCCGGTTCAGCGCGAGCACGTGTTCGCGCCACTCGCTGCCGCCCGACACGCGCCGCACCGCGAAGAACGACGACCCGAACAACGGCCAGCGGGATAACACCTGGGATTACACACTTATATTTATTTACTGGAATAAGGGTCTCGTGTAGTCGTGACTAAGTCGGTCATAGTTCAACCACGCTTGCCGCGGTTGTGACGTGGATGGGTGACCATCCATTTACTACCGAGAACGGCTGTCATAAGTATATCTTTGACAGTCGTTATGGGTAGTCAGAAACTAGAAAGTTTGACAAGGGGTAACGTGTTACCTATCTACTGGGTTGTGGTGGTCAGATAGTCGCTCTATGTAAAATACTGGTATTCAGCAGTCTCCGGTTAGGCTGGAAGTCGACCCCAACATAATTGGAAAAGGCAGATGATGATATTTAGAAAGTTTACAGTCTCAAATCTATGATAAATTATTTACAATAGGCGCCAGCATTTGCAATTTAAAAGCTTCGGCAAATACGGTTGAGAATATGGGGAAAAGCGGCTCTTTCATACAAAATTATAATAAGGTCAAAACATTTGGTACAGTGATTTTCTTTCTTCTAGAATCAAGTACCTACTGAAACCATGGATTTTTTTTTGTATATTGGTCGCTTGTGGTTGTTTTTTTTCAGCAATTTAAAAGACTGCTGTACCTACGTCAAATTATAGAAAAGTTCGTGTCGTCGTTGCCAGTTATTCTGGTTTTGACAATCTCTTTTTAAAACTCATATGCAATATTACTCAGGGCCTATTTATAATAAGTTGTCATATTATATATATTGTATTGTGTTTAAAAAAAACTACATCAGAAAAATCGAGAATATAATTTAATTAATGCACGGAACATAGAGTGAATCATAGAAGAAGAGAGAGTAGAGTGAATGTGTAATAAATAAATAGTAGCCAAGAAGCTAATAGATAAAAGTGGAGCCAACACTCTAAATACATAAGTGAAGACAACATAGAAACGAGACAGTAATATGTGTTTTCTTTGTCTTATGTATGCATTCAGAAAGAGAGCGTCAGTCCACGGTCGTTTTCACTTCGGTATTTAAAGTGTTACCTCCACTTTTATTTATAAGCTTCTTGATAGTGTCTCACCTGTAGAACCTTAGCCTTAGCCGCGGCAGGCGACAAGGTCTTGACGTGTTGCCACTCGGCGCCCAGCCACGACGCCCACTTGTTGGGGCGCGGCTCGCGCAGCGCCAGCAGCGGCTTGGGCAGCAGGAACTTGAGGTCACGCGCCGCCGCGCCCTCCGCCAGCCCCGCCGCGCGGTGCAGCAGGGCCGCCACCAGCGCCACGTCGCGCAGCGTGGGGGCCGGGGGGGCTCCGCCGTTGGGCAGAACTAGGAGTAGGCCTTCTAGGTAGTCTGGAGCCACCTGGAGGAATAATTCAAATTGTATTTTTATTACTAGCTTTTGCCCGCGCCTTCGTCCGCGTGAATGTCGGTTATCGCGGATGCAGACAAAGTCGCGGATTAAAAAGTAGCCTATGCCCTTCCCTAAGGTTAAAGCTATTTACATACCAAATTTCATCAAAATCGGCTCAGCCGTTTCATCGTGAAAGCGTTACAGACAGAGTTACTTTCACATTTATAATATTAAGTATGGAAGTATGGATTAGTATGGATTATTACCTGCAAGGTGAACTGAAGACCTGTGTAATGGTCATAGCTCACAGCATCGCTAGTTGCATCGAACCGCTAGCTGTCAGCACGTGGAGAATTTCGATGTAGACATGATAATAAAGTTTAAAAAACCCCAAAACATTGAAGGTATAGAGTATATAATCAGCTTTCCATTAATAAACCTCGTCCATCCGAAACCGGAACGCCACAGACAGACGCCAAACTTATAACACCTCCCTGCATTCGTCAGGGGTCAAAAAAATGATCTACGATGATCATTATAGTGAACAGGTTTTTTGACAAAATGGCGATTAGTTCATTAAGCAGGGCCCCGAGTAGTATTAGCCCAAGGTCACGGTCCCCCGTGAAATGATGATGAAGTCTGACGCACAGTATAAATATTAGTACTACCCTACCGTACAGTAGCGTCACGCCGCGCCTCCCTTCGAAACACTGTTCCTCACCTCTTCCCGCATCGAACATGCTGTCAAAACTGCTTTTAGTTCTCGCGGGCCGCGGCGCGTAGACACGCACACACACGCACGTATTTGTAGTCTGTTATTTTGGTAGTAGTGTAGGTAATTAAATCGTTTCGTTTGTATGAATTGTCGTAGGTGTGCCGAAGGTGTAGTGTGACCACGTACCTAGTTAACCGTGGTCACGTCCAGCACGTGCTCGTGCCCGCCACGATGATATGATGATGGTGTCTGAAGTGTGGCACGTACCTGGTTGAACAGCACCTCGGTGTAGAGCGGCGGCGCGTCGGTCCGCAGCGGGTGGTGCCACACGGAGCGACAGAAGATGAGGTAGAAGGGGTGGTGCGCGCGCTGCAGCTCAGTGGTCACGTCCAGCACGTACTCGTCACCCGCCAGTGGCATGGTGAGCGCGTCGCCCGCCACGATGCAGTACAGAGAGAACTCGGCGCGCTCGCCCGGGCTGCTCACACCGATCTGAGGCAATCGATGGTGGGAAATCAGTGGTGTGTCTTTCATAAAAGCCCAAAAGCCAGGCTTGCAATCAATAATGAGAGACAAAAAAATTGTTTGTCTGTTAAGTCGGTTTACGGATGATAGTTTTACGTGATAACGTCATAAAGCAAATAATGGCTTCCGTCGAGGTGGGCGGAGCTTATTGTAGACGATTGGGTCGATCGTGCCTCTCTACCGCTTGTTGTGTGAACGTGACACTTTTTCGTGCGTGCAGCCGGTGTTCATCGATTTATAAGACGTTATCACGTCAAAATTTCATAGCACAAAAATAAATTGTCTCTAAGTAGGAATGTAGGAGTATTTTTGAACGCCACAACATAAACATACACGTGTGCCCACCATGCCATGTACCAATTCACCGAAAATATCTACATATAAAAATAGGAAACTAACAAATAAGTAATGGATATTTATTTGTGCCTTTTTACAATATTTCATTAATTTAGTTTTAAATAATAGGAAAAAGAAACACAAAAAACTTAATTTAGTATATTTATTCGTAGCTAAAAATGTTGCGTGTGACGTTTCTTGTCGGCTATAGCCGACGGTGGCGTGTTGGGCATGTTTCCATTTGTCTGCTATATCCGACCGTGGCATTCAAAAGGTTAAAGCCCAAAAGCCAGGCTTAACAAGACAATAAAAAAAAATCATAGCACTTAAATAAAATATAATCTATGTAGCTAGTGAATCATTATTTCATCTGTCGGGCTTTGCTCTAACTTTGACCCCTAGGCACACTACTGTGGGAAATGATGATAAAGATTATTTATTTAAGTTTCTGTCGGCTTGTGTCTGCCAGGGATGTCTTATTAACTCCAAGTACATAATATCATAAGTTCATTATTTATTATACAGTGTGTTAAATAACAGAGCGCGTTCCGTTAAACTCGATAATCTACATCATTATTGGATTTAAAAAAAATATCAGTAATAAACAAGATATAAAAAATAAGTATAAAATAAAAACAAAAAAAAACAAAAAACGTACAGAGTGTTGTCGCTTACATATCCGAATTTGCATGAAACTTAAAATATATTTTTTTTCTTTTGGATGGGAATATTTCTTTATCTATGGACGATGTAGTATTACCGGTTAGAGAGAACGCTTTTCGTTAATTAACGTACTGTATATTTGTTATTTAATCCTGAGTTGACTGGCAGAGAATACGACAAGGCATTATAGTCAGCCTTTGTGGATAAGATTCAAATAGGTACATAAATAAATAATCACGTGTTAACAACTAACTTTGTGATAAGTTATAGGTGCTGGTGGGCTTATTGAATAAATAAATAAGGAAAGGGTAAAACAATGGCATTCAGCTACATCCAGTTAGACTGAAAGTCAACCCCAACATAGTTGGGAAAAGGCTAAGGCTCTTAATGGCAAATATTCAAACGCTACTCAATTTTAAGATGCCGTTAAGTCTCGTGCTGTCTCTATCACTTTATGTCAAAGTGACAGTGTGTGACGTGACTTAACGGCTTCTTAAAATTGAGTAGCGTTTGAGTGATTCAGTCATTAATTTGTCTGATTAAGCGGGTTTAATTGTAACTGACCAGTTCACACAGCTCGTTGACGATGTCCTGCACTACAGTCGCGCAGCGTGTGTTGACGACGCGCTCGGCTCCACCCGGCAGTCGGTACAGCTGTCGCCGAGCTGAGCGACCGGCTGATACTGCTGTCACCTGGTAACAATGGGTACTATGGTTAATTAAGGAGCTACACAAAATTTTCTATCATCGTTATTCCGGAGCAATCCCGACAAACTATTCCCCCAAACCACTGCAACTTCTGAAAGCCAAAATCGACAGTGGCGACCACTAGAAAAGCGTCGAGGGTCGATGAGTTCCGGAGAAACATTACAACTCTCTTGGATCCCGCAACGAAATTAGTCAGAAAAGAACAGCGAAGGAGTAGGAAAAATAATTTGCATTTTCCTCCAAATCAAGCAGGAGACAGAAAAGAACATTCAGCGGCGGCGGACTTTAAAGCAATTTTTTCGTAAATATTAAGTCAAATTCATAAATCTGAAGAGAAGTCAGACAGCAACGTGGATACTGGACACTAATTAAATCAATGGCGGCACTAATTTATTTCATGATATTTTGCCTTCTCTCTATTTTTTCTCTAGCTGTAATTTTTTAATTTGTTATATTTTGAACGTGTTATTATAATACATACGGTAATGGTTATTGTTCAAGGTACATCGTATTCACGTGTTATTATATAATCCCTGTATACAAAAAATAACTATACAGTAAAGTAAGTAAAAAAAGTAAGTTAGTGGAAGGAGAGTAGAGAGGCTTTTGCCCTGCCTGCAGTGGGAAAATACAGGCTGAAAAACACAAAAAAGGTACATGTTTTCTTTCATATTCTTCCCCAAACAAAGCTACTTTTTGAAAGGGCAACTTCAAATATTCATTCAAATATTTTTCCTTGTATAAATCGTCGAAAAGTGTCTTATAAGTATAATTGAAACAAATGACCTTGACTTTTCTTTACAGCTTGTGCCAAATGTTATCACAGAAATCACTCACCTCCTCGACACTGGGCACATTCTTCCTGCCTCCGCAGCGCAGAGTCTTGCGCAGGTTGGCGAGGCACACGGCCGCGGTGCCCTGGCAGGGCCGGCGCCGGTCTGCTGCCGCCGCCGACAGATACTCTACGAGGAATGGCCTGGAAAAAAATACATGTGATTTGATACAACCACTTGCAGCCAACAAAGGCATCAAAAGATGACAGATAAAGAAGACTTATTTTTAATTTTATTATTGTTAGTGTTTTATTTAAACATTTTAAGAAATTAAACAAGAAAGTGTATAAATAAACATGTTGATACTAAGTAAAAAAAAGTGGCCCAAAATGTGATCCCTAGGGAACTCCATAACTTTCTAACTATTGTGTGGGAACAAGTGACCATTGAAACGTCTCCTTTTCAGTTGTGTAGTGAATCTTTGATATCCATGGAATAGAAATTGCCGAAATCCAATTTCTTATCAGATCCGTGCATTATTTAGAGTAGTTTACGATGCCGAAGGCTTTAGACGAATAAGCTTAAACGATACGGTTTTTACAACTGATCAAGATCATATACCTGAGCGTGTCAGAGCAAGTGAAGTAGGCCGCCAGTATGGACATTAGTCGCCATGCACGCTGGCACGAGTCACCCGATGGTGACCTGTTGGAGGTCGTCTGCTTCATCAACTGACAGTATACTTCGTCACGGAGTTCTGGTACTGAGTGGCAATGCTGCAAGGAAATGGAAAAACAAATTGAGTTACGTTTGGAGACAGAATAGGTACCTAACATAAATAAATGCATTACAAAAGGCTTTGATTACGGATCGGTTACGGATCCTAATAAACTTGTTTTTAAAATATTTTTTTCAAAATGATGAACGATATTAGATTCTTTAGCATTAAGTTTAGTGCACACCAAATAGATATCAAGGTAAGAAAGTAATGATACTAACCATAAGCACAGTATAAACACATTTAACTTCAGTCAAGTCTTGATGCAGCTGCCTCTCATTGGGCTGCAGATCCCCGCAGTATGCGCGCACGCACGTGAAGCACTCGAGCGCGGGCGGCGCCAGCGCTGCCGGCAAGCGCAGCAGCGGCGCGCGCAGCGGGGTCGCCTGCCACTTCACTACATCCGTTTGAGCCTTCCATGTCCATTCGTTGCGTTTCGCTTTGCTCTTGAGGGAGGAATCCGCTTTGAGGATTTCTAGCCTGTGGGCAAAATAGGTTGCATTTAAAAATCGAAAAGTTTTTTCACAATGCAGGGAATATATACCAACCAAAGTTTAGCAAAGTAAGTACTTGAATTTTTACTTTATTATTAAAGTCAAAGTCAAATCATTTATTTCAATTAGACCATTAAAGGCACTTTTGAACGTCATATTGTAAAATTTGAATCTAGTTGCCCATTCCAAATGGTAGTTTTATATAATAATTATTAATAGGCTTGCGGAGGTAATCCAATACATGGTAGATTAGGTTATGAAATAAAATTATTTATTTATAGATTTTAATGTAACATTCGTTAATTTGTTGCATTCATGAATAATTAACAAAACTTATCATATCTAATATTTTTTCTGGTTTTCAAAAATAAATTTTCTTTATTTAGATTTTTATTAGCAGATGATCTCTGGCAAATAAGCAAATGCCCAAATAAGATTTTATTTATTCGTACATTTCTATCATGTGATCTATGGGTGTAACCTTTGACCCCAATGCTTATTCTTAATAAAAAAAACAGGTTGGTACAAAAATATAAAAAGAGAAAAAATTATCGCTTTCCATTAATTTTGCAGCATCATTCCGCTGTAAATATTTGTTCGAAGCAAATCTTTTATAATTTTTAAGCAATCTCTCCAAGATGGTAATTGCTTGATGATTGACGATATAATTGGTCCTAATTGACTGATTTCAGGTTTTTTATTGCCTTACTACAAAATCGGAGATGACAAAAAAATCGAGTGTGAATCGAATGTAGTAAACTCATTCATGTGTAAGGCAATCAAATAATAAAGAAATCAATCATTTACCGCATGACATAACATACATTTTAACAAAGATTTCACTCATCACCAAAATAGTAAGTAGTCGAAATGGCTCAGTTTAATCAAAACAAGTTTTCTTATACTTAGGCCGTAGTTATTAAGGCATTTAAAAATATGTAATTGGTATAATAGTATGATAATTATGAGATTAGATATTGATACTTAGCATATTTTGCATATTGGACTAGAATTTGAAATGTTGATGTTATCATGGGTGTTCTGCATGTTAGCGAATATCTTGAAATGTGATTTAGAAGACCATAAAATCGACTATTGAAGCATTCTTTACTAAAGAAAGTAAAGGACACAATCTATTAGTACAATGGAATATCATTTGAACAAAACTGTTGTTTATTCATCAAACGGCAACTGAAACCGCTACTTAATTTCCATTTTCCTATTTTCCCCTACATTATTAACGCATTTCCTTCACATCGGCAGGAAGTGGCAGTTAGCATTGGATGCAAATGAGCGCATTCAGCGCATGCGCGAGCCGTAGACAATAGCGGTGCGCGTGAGTGGATGAGGTGCCCACCGTGTTGGCGCAAACGGTGGCTACCTACTCTCACTTGAAACTGTTTTGTAGCAAATTAAAAAGCACCCCATGATGTTGAAGAAATTCGTAACTGTGGTGAAATGGTTCTTGGTTGGTTTTTGTCATTTTGTTACCGAATTGTTGCTGTTGACATTTGATATTTTATTGACATTTACTTTTGGCATGATAAATAATTAATTTGAATATGTAATAAATTTGATACTGAAAGATATTTATAATACTTAAAGATAGTTAAAGATGGTGAATTTATAATTTATGTTCTTTGTTGTATTAAATATGGGTGCTTACCTACCTGAAATAAATGATATATATAATTTTAAATAAAATATACAAGTAAAACTGTGTTTATGAATTCCTTGTTTTTCCTACGATTCAAAAAGAAATAAGAAGTTTTATAAAGACAAGATCACTGAGCCAAACAATAGTATAATTAATTGGTCTTGTTTTAGCGGAACAAAATAAACTGACAAAAATCTCCCTTTGATAGCATTATGATACGACTGACTAACGCTCACCTACCCGTATTAAAATCCATTAACAACATCAATTAGAAAATGAAACCCAAATACCATGATGAATTAAAAAACAGTAGGAAGGAAAGCTGTTTCCACGGCCTCGTTTACATTTTGATTCGGTTTTTTTAAAATGGCAACACGTACAGGGAATCTGTTCTGCTTACACAAGCTGTATAATGTCGGACACTCACGTAGGCGTTACGAAACTGACAGACGTAATACAAAATAGAGGCTTTTGTTTTTAGACTAACTTTATGTGTTAATAGCTAAACTATTATGGTCCTTTCTGATAAAACTAGACTTTGGTGATGCTGCTTCTTTAACAGTAATCTTAGCCCGACGGACTCTGGCTATGGTAATACAGCGCACAAAAAGTGTGTCAATCAATTGACATACATTTTTTAGTCTGTCAAAACGCGATTCTTCCATATATCTTGTATGGCAATACCAAACAGTGACGTAATTTATTCTAATTCAATTGACTCGCTATTTAGTGATATCACAGCAATTAAAAAATATAATTTTACAGTTAAGTAGGTAATTGAAAATTTCTAGTTTTCGGGGCTAGAATATTTTTTGGTTTTTAAGAATTTGTGTCTAAGAATTATTAGTTACCTAACAGTTTCTACTACCCAATTCTTATAAATATAAATTATATTAAACCTAATGTTTGGGGAACCCACATTTCAACAGTAAGCAGTCAACGTATTACCATTAACGGGGCTCATTTAACTCCGAGTGCAACTAGTGTACTATTAGCGACCCGCCCCGGTTTCTCACGGGTGTAATGTAGTTCAAACTATACATACATACCTTCCTCTTGAATCACTCTATCTATTGCTGAAAACTGCATTAAAATCCGTTGCGAAGTTTAAAAGATCTAAGTGTTTATTCCTATCCTGTATAGATAATATTACATAAAAATAAATAACAATTAAATAAATAAGGGACTAGTAAAATTTTACAAATCTGCCATCTTTAGTTAGGCAATTATACTTTTACATCTAGATTAGATTTCGAAAGTTAGACTATTTCCTGTGACTCAAATCTTGTTTTTGACAAAACCCAAAAAGGCAACTTAGAAACTGGTTCATTTATCACATGATTCGTGACTAAATCATTCATTACCAGAAAGAGAAACGCCAAAATTGTAGGTAATAGCAATTTAATTAAAATTAGCATTTAATACAAATAAAACATTAGAGAAACAAATAGACATTTAAAGATTTATCAATCTGTCTTTATACACGGCACCTTTCTATGACCAGGTATTTTATCTGAACTGGTTTAACACAAGTAATACAAAATAATACAAAAGGATTAAGACAATACGTGCAACTTTGTTGAAAGCGAGTTTACGGAAATAATATAAAAATGAAAATCGTATATATCGGGATATCCTCGATTACGCCATGCTAACGATTTCTCTTATGGAATTAAAGGAATGACTGAGTTATGTTGTGTAGGTAGGTACTTCCGATTGATGCCGTTATTTGTTAATTAGGAACGAAAACTTTGTTGAAAGGAACTCAGTAATGCTAAACGTATCTATTCTCCAATTTGTAAACGGTTTGAGATCAAGAATTAACTGACAGACTGTGAAACTCATTTCTCGAGTGACTGGTCGTTGTTGCGACTACAGCATCCAGTCCATCACAATAGTCCAAAATAATAATGAGTTTCTTGACTAATTATGTGCAGCCTTTCATTTATCGGGTTTTAAACACTATTGTTTTATTTTGTACCTAGGTGTAAGTTTCGTAAAACAATATCCCAAGTCTTAGGTAACAAGTTATTAACGAGTACCATAATAACAATAGCTTTGTAGTTTGACTCTTGCAGAGTTATAATTCGAGACAAGTGCTCTAAGCACTTCCCATTATTAGTACGTAGGTACATACCACCATTATTATTATCCGAGGAACCATGAAAACAGTAAAAGGCAATTATAATCCGTAATGTAAGATTTATCAAACAATTACGTTAGTAAATAAGTAGGTAGGTACTCAAGTCAATAACAAGTGAGAATTTTCGAAAAATGCACAGCGTAAGAAAGTTCACATGTAACAAGTTACTTGATGATTACGGTAATCGGATTTAAAAAAAATGCGATAATTTATGAAAATTGCAGCAAGTTGATGACACTGACAAATGAGCAGATCAGAAAGTTTATCGCTTTTTGATAATGTTATTCAATTATTTGAAAAACTTCATATCTTTTTTTTTTACTTTTATAAAGTAAGTACTAAGGTACTATTAATTATTCGTGCTGGCAATGCTGCCAGCCTTTAGGGCTCTACTTAGCCCCATTGACACACTGACTTTTTGATGTTCTATGAGCTTCCCCTATTTTTTTTTATTGTACTTAATTACATAAACATTTCAAGTTATATATATTTAATTATGGATATAGATTTAGTTTGTAAAATAAATATTGTATTGGTAAAACTCACACATCATCTGATAGATAGTAAAAATAGATAGCTGATGCAGCTGATAGCTGATTGAATAGTAAAAAACAAGTACATATTTTGTGATTTTGATGTCAACAGTGTTAACGACAGGGATGTTACTGTAGCCTTTTTCCAACTATTTTGAGCTCGACATTATATTTTTAAAAATACGAGTGTGCTTGCCCCTACAGTAATAAACGAAACGTAACTCTCTCTCTTTCTATCTTTACTTATATCTCCCTCTCAACTTCCGTTCGCGTCGACCGATCACACTTTTCCTAACGCTTTCGTCACGCATTCACCAGCTTACTCCCCAAGTCAAGCGTGCGTAAAGACATTTTACTTAAAAAAAAATCCTTCTGCTCCTACCGAAATATTACATGCATGCTGAGCTCTTCAGCGGAGTTAAAATAAAGAAGTGTCAAAAAAAAGAAGTGACAGCTATTACTTTTTAATCGCGCCTCATAGAGATTTGCACGAAATAAATTGATAGTATTTTTATCGTCACTAGTTTGATTTGTGTTTCAGTTTCCGTGCAGCACATTATTTGCACGTTGAAGGAACTAAGACTTTATATTGTTTATTAGATACATGGGAACTGTCTTTGACAACTTTCTTTTATATTGCACGATGCACGCTTTTATTGTCAGGTGAGGAACCGTACATCGTGTTCCTAAGTAGATTAATAGGCTATATTCAACGACCGTTGGTTATATTGTATCCAAGGGTTGCAGAAAAACATAGGTAGGTTTGCACCTACCGGAAGAAAACACTTCTATTGCATCCTGTAATTTTGGGTACTATAGTTTCCAGTGTTTATCAAATTGCACAAATTTTTAATTAAGTAAGTTGAATTTTGAGGATTAAATTACCATGGCCGCGTACACAGTTAAAACATGGGTATTATTAAATCTAATAAAGGGAATAACGACGTAAGACGGTTCATTCAATTATCTCCATGAAAAAGCTTTTAATACTCGCAACGAGCATTTAACACCGCAATTAACACACAAGCGCCACTGTTAATTAGCGTGACAACCAACTGACATTCCAAAATGTAGCCATATAAAAAAAAAAAAACGGTAAACAAACACAATTTCCACGAAAATTAAACACATCACAAAAAAAAATGCTCTCACAGTAACTCGTTACCGCTCTCTTCGTCTTCGAACGAAATACCATCTTCATCAAAATCGTCACTCGACAGACTATCTTCAGTCATGTCTGTGTTGCTCTCGCGTAACGATTCGATCGACATCGTTCGACGGCCGATCACCAACTAAACGTATCGGGGAAAGTGTTCTACGCCGAGGAAGTAAATTTTGAATAATTTACCGATTCATTTCGGCTTTCAAAACGTTGCTCGTGTTTATGTGTTTTGCGGTAACGTCATTATTCTTTCGATTATGACGGTGTTACGCGATTTTTTTCTTCCTATTTGATATTCTGTCTTTATTCTACTTTTTAGGCGGTCATTGAGTTTCGATTGAATAGTTGTGTGTCAATCTGTCAATGTTGTAATAATTGGGCAATTCATATTTATGTTGATTGAAACTGTTAACATAGTAAGTAATGCATATTTAAAGTAGAAGCAAAAGCATGCCAATTTTAACATCTACATAATTATGTTTGAATCTTGATTATGTTTTTGGGTATGCACGCTGTTACTTGTTAATGGCTAGATATTCATTAAATTTGTAATATTTATTAACTCTAGACGAAAACAGGGGTGCTATAACTTGAACGTGTGTATCGTAACTCCCAAACTGCCTAACCGATTTTGATTTAGTATAATTTTTTTGTTTTGGTTAAAAGGTGACTTGATCGAGAGTGTTCTTAGCTATTATTGAGAAAAATCTATTCAGCCGTTTGAAGACTATCAGTTCTTTTTTAGTTGATTATATTCCTCAGGACTTAGTTGTTTTTTGTGTCAGTGGATCTTTAAATATTTAATTTTAAGTATTTCAGTCACAATCAAAAGTAGCTAGTTACTTATTATAGATAAGTAATGCAAGCACTTAAACAAAATAACTATTACTGGACGGAAGCACAAACACTTTTAATAACTGCAATTACAACAAACACGAATAATTAAACACCACTAGTACACACAACACACACGGTTAATTAATCGACACTGCTAATTAGAGAACTAAAACTGGCAACTATGTAAAAGAAAAGAAAAAAATAATAGTGGCCAGTTTAAATAATGCACGAACTGCAACGGTACAAAAGATGTGTGAATGAATAGTTTAGAACATAGAACAATTCGGATACTTGCACTCTATGTTTGATTCGTGCTGCCAGTGCACACGGCATGACCGAAGGTTACACTTGCTCTGGCGACGATTGTCCCGCGACCTCTCAGGTGCGTTCCGCGCCAACGGTGCTCATCTACTAACTAGGGCTGCTCCACTTTTTGCCAAGTAGTTTTTATGGCGCATTGTTTTTATAAAATTGCACCCGAATCTGGTTTACAAAGGTGTTGCTTAATAACGAGTATTCATTACGAAAAAGCTTTTGTTTTCTTTTTTAACTGGGCCGTGCAGGTCGACGTATAGCATAGAGGTTTACACGCGTGATATTCGGAGAGGTTGAACGACAAAAAAAAATGGAATGCGATCTTTACAGTTCAAAGAATTTTGAGCAAATAGACGAATGCTTGTCTCGCAACTTGCAAAAGTCTAACATAACTTCTCAAGGAAGTATAAATTAAGATATTTTCCGTTCACTTAGAGCGTAGCAAACTTATTATGATATAACAAAACAAGCAAAGTGTAACACTAACACAGGCTATTGTTCCGTGGAAAGCAGAACGTACAACATTTAGATATTAAAATTTTGGTAAGGAGTCCAGATTTCACTAGATAACGGAAATCGCAAAAATTAGAAACGGATTTTAATGGGATGTTACAATAGATAATTACTTTGAACCATTTATCTACTTTGAGATTTAGAGAGGAATGGGTTAATGTGAAATATGACATGTCATCGCACTCGTGGGAAGTATGGGCGGGTCACCAAGTCACCACTAAAAATATTCAATACTTCCTAAACTGAAAATCATTTATCTAGTCACTAGATTAATGATTGGCAGTTTGTTGGCGCTTGTAGATTAGATTTTAGACTAGATTCTAGTGTTTACAAGCGCAAGTGAGCATGAGGTCCTGTCACTGGTATTTTCAGTAAAAAAATTCTTAGTACCTAGCAGTCCTGAAATGCCTAAGCAAGAAGTAATAAACGTGTACATATTCTTCTTCTTTTCTTTAAACATATTATGTATAGAGAACATTTATTGTAAATTGGCGAATAAGGGTAGGAGGACTTCGATGATCTGTAGATTTGTGTTAGACCAAAGATACAACATGAACCGTGGGCTTGTAAATTGATTAGCTAGATATTCCGTACTGCACAGTTTATTTTTTTATAATTATATTTTTTTAACTGCTAAAATATAAGTGATTTGGGCTTGCAAACACTTGTTAATTTGTAAATAAATACCCTACAGCATAAAGAAGAAGCGGCCAACAAAATTGCAACTATGTTCGAAAAAGATGGTTAGCTAAGCAGGCACTGCAGACAAGGAACTTAAAAGCCGATGTTTAGCATTTAGGATCAGGGCCTGTAGACAAAATCCCTTTTCTGTTAGCGTTAACGCCAACGGAAAAGGAAATTGTATGGAGTTGACGTTTGCTTACGCGATGTCACGTGATGCAAATATGTCAACTGCATACAATTTCATTTTTCCGTTGGCGTTAACGCTAACAGAAAAGGGATTTTGCCTACAGGTCCTGGGTCTACAAAAGACAACATGGTGAAAACTACCTTCACTACATATTTGTAAATTAAAGTTGAGTTTGTATTCGTCCGCGGTAATCACCGAAACTACTGGCCGATTCCGTTCATTATTTTGCTAATAAGAAGGTACGTTATCCCCTAATGCTATAATAGGCTATATTTTATTATCAGAATACAAGGGAACAAATCACGCGGAGTTTACGATTGGTTTTGTTCCCAAGGGTAACAGCGAGAGAGACGATTGAGTCGCGACATCTGTCGCATCACATTCGAACTACAACTGACGTTTTCTACATCACGGTATCAAAGTTGGATGCTGCGCTTTGTGTTGCGGGTTCCATGGGTTCGATTCCCGCTCGGAACAAATATTTGTATGGCCTGGTAGTAGTTACGGGTCTGTTAGTGTATGTGAGTTTATATATTTATAAATGCACCCAAGACACCGGAGAAATTCCTAGTGTGGGGCAAAGTTAAAAAAAAATAGAAATAAAAAAATAAAATGAGAAGTTATAATCAGTGACATTAGTATATACATAATCCCGACCCTTTTTAAAATTTGGCCGTATCGAGAACTCCATACAACTCGACTTCTACACGTTTCATAGTAAATTCGAAACAACAGCCACCCTACCACCATTGAAAAATGACACAATCAGTGCGTGAGTGATGATTCTATCCTGGACAACCCTACAAACTTCCATTAAATGCTAATAAAAAACAGTTCAGAAGATACCTGGAACACGTAAGAATCCTTCATTCAATGTAAAACGTTTACCCACGCTTTTTTAGAAAGCATTGTACAATGTGGAAACATTACATACAGTTACTGTTCAAACTTGAATAACATGCAATAATTATTTGTTGGCAGTTAATTTTAATTATACTTTACGCTTTGTGCCGTGTGGTGCCGACCGCGATTAGCACTACCCTATTTCTACCCGTGAGTGTCTTAGAAGGCGACAGAGGGATATTCAAAACTCAAAACTCATAACCATTTTTTTAATTAAACCATTTACAGGTACTTATGAATTGTCAGAGTCAGTCAGTCAGAAAGATGAAGCTAGTTGCTCGTTCAAAACTCCATGAACACTCTTTTAAAATCAATAATATACTTATAAATAAATTACAAATTTAGATTATACATCATTCATGTTGAATCTAAGGAAGGTATTGACCTGATGAATGGGCAGCAGCGGCCTTCTGAGTACCATAACACCTACTGCTATCGCCAACATGCATCGGCCAAGCATGGCGATTACGGCTGAATCCCCACCCCTCCCCCCATTGGGGGAGACCTATGGCGCAGCAGTGGGCGTAAGGTTGACAAGATGATGATGCTTTTTACATACAGTACATAAATAGGTACTAGTACTACTACTACTTCATTCGCGTCAATTTATTACGCAACCCTTATTTTTTAGTTAATGTAATACAGCTTATATGAGTGACTCAGGTGTCCCTGTAGTATAGGTACAGACAGCGTCATCAACGGCTTACCCCCCACGCATTGAAATTTCTTCGGAAAGGGGAGTTAGCAGTTGATGACGCTGTCTGTACACACGGCTACACATTTATTTATTTAAAAACATAAGCTGACAGTGCTTGCGACCAAATTGCTTACATTTTAATTATCTTATGACTAACCTTAACTAACTTATGATACTACTTAAGAACAAATGTAAACATTCACACACATAATAAATACGTTTTATCATGGAAGATATCCAGATCTATGTGCTAGGTGAGCAAAGAGTTCAACAGTGCGACAGCTCGGGCTGTGGGTGCAGCCGCAGCTCGACGAGTGCGCACTCCCGGTGCGCACATCAAGCTATACATTTCCAGTATAAGCTGATCTCGCATTGTAAAGAATTTTCATACAATGAGAGGTCTGCATATACTGGAAATGTATAGCTTGATGTGTAGCCGTGCGTACGTAGTACCGGACAAACAAACTAACTAACTCTTCTGTAGTTTAATATACTAGCTTCTTCTTTCTATTATCATCATCTGCCTAGCCTTTTCCCAAGTATATTGAGGTCGGCTTCCAGTCTAACAGAATGCAGCTGAATACCAGTGTTTTACATGGAACGACTGCCTATCGGACCTCAACAACCCAGTTACTGGGTAACACGATACCCCTTGGTAAGAGTGGTTGTCAAACTTTCTGGCTTCTGACTACCCTTGGCCGCTGTCAAAGATCTTCAAATGACAGCCGGGACCAACGGTTTTACGTGCTTTTCTAGGCACGGAGAGAACTCGGTAGGTATGAAATGGATGGTCACCCATCCACAGACCGACCGCGTCAAGCGTAGCTTAACCTTTGACCGATCGATCTGTATGGTATTAACTCAGTCCCGAGCTCCTCTGACTTTAACTCTTTTTAATATTAGTCATCATCATCTTCCACACTAACATTCATAACTCTTGTGTTCATGCCTTCTCTGCACATATTCATACCAAGACAAACGATTCCCTTTCAACTTTTCTGTCACTAGCGCCACTTTTAAACTTCCTCTAATATTCATTTCTCACCATATCCTTATTTATAATATTAGTGTAAAAGTATATAGTTTAAACAACCCAATCCGATTACCTAATCCGATAATCTAAGTTGCACTAAAATTCTTTGGTCTAACTTAGTGCTACATACATAAAACTCCGCTTTAATAAATCAATCAATCGCGTGACAGCACTCGTGACTCTTTAATTTCGTACATCACTTCGATTATTTTCTAGTTTGCCAACATTAATTTGGCAACGAAAAAACGGATGATTGAAGAAACTTTGGGACTGTTCATTTTCTTCATGTATTACTAGAAGTACCCGCCACTGAATACAGATGGCGTTAGTATGGACTTTAAAATGAAATATCTAATACATTATCTTGTTATCTTCTAATTAAATAAAACCTTATGTTAGACTATTGCAACATAGATTTTTAAAAGAAAAAAAGTTGGAAAATGTTTAGGAACGTGCTTAGGATGCAGATGCGGTGATGAACACTACATTTTTTAAAGCAATTTCTACGTTCCAACAATGTTTTTGTTTGCAACAATGCAGGCTCTTATTAAATTACAGGAAACAATTTTACTTATTAATTAAAAGTTGAAGGAAAACCCTCTGAAATTGTCTTAATTCACCCTCATACCACTCTATCAAAATCAAAGCAATGATTTCAATTAAACCATTAATTACAAGCACTTTTGAACTATCAAGGAATCTGTCAGTAAGTCAGAAAGTTGAAGTCCATTCCAAAACATAGGTAGGACTCTATGGAAAAGAGCGAGTCCTATGAACCAAGTTTTTATTTTACAACTCTGCTTGTCTAGTCTTTTCCCAAATATGCTGGTTTGCATTCTAACCAGACGCAGCTGAATTCCAGTGTTTTACATGGAGCGACTGCCTATCTGACTTCGACGACTACTGGGTCGTGGAGGTCAGATAGGCAGTAACGTAACGTAACCTAAGTAAGACTGATAGTCAGACTTTCTGGCTTCTGACTACCCATAACGACTGTCAAAGATCTATGAATGAGAGTCGAGACCTACGGGTTTACGTGCTTTCCGAGGCATTTTACCTATTTTATACCCAATTTTACGAATACGCAAAATTAAGAATGCATAAAAAAAATAAAGCGCGTTACTACTTGGCCAAAATTAATGATCTAGTAAATATATGCATGTTACGTCTCATCAGTTAGCATAACACGCGTCGTGGTTAATTATTGCAAGTCCACATCTAACGTCTTTATGCAACAAATTGCATATAAACTGGTAAATGGGATGGGTAATAGCGTCGCAACAATAATGTGTGCTTGGATTGTTTAACGTGTGTCAACTTTCAGTTCTGTTGTCATTTAACGTCAATAATAGCTTTCTATTACACAGCAATAATATATTTAGTAAATAAATAGACACCGAAATGATTGAGAAGTCAAAGGCCTAAATTCCAGTAGACGGATGTAGAACGCATTTTTTTCACACGCATTAAAATATGGCAGGAAGTGTGTACTGTCGTATGGTATTAAAACAATAAGCTACTTTCCCGAAACTCAATTTGAGACAATTGTAAAGGCCATTGTATATGAAAACAAATAAACATTTGTGAGTACTCACTCTGGACTCTGTCTGAAGTGGTCGACGGCAAACTGCAGCAATGGATGTCTGCCGTCATGCTGTGGTGTTGATTGGTCTCTCCTTTCCTCCCTTAATTCTCTTTCCCTTTCCCGATCTCTATCTCTGTCCCTGTCTCTTTCTCTTTCCCGGTCCCTTTCTCTCTCCCGCGGTACTGGTGACGTCGTTTGTGCTCTTCTCTCAACGTGGTCCGTCTCTTCTCTGGAGTCTCTCGTCTCGCGCAACTCGCGCATTTCCCGAGAGTCTCTTGAGTCTCTGGACTCTCTCGTCTCCCTCGTCTCTCTGGTTTCTCGTTCTGAGACGCGTTCTTTTGTAACTCCATTAGTTGTAGGTTTGGGTTGAACCTGTAACAATTAAGATATTAGGTTAATTTTATGCTTTATTCATTAATTAGTGATTCGGTAATCTTAAGTAGTCTCATTTAGTAGGAAGTGTATGCTACATTCATGACGTTAACATGTAGTTAAATTGGCTTGTTCATTTACGGTTTACAGCTGCTGGCATTATCTTCTAAGTTTCATAACACAATTTCACAGGTAACGGTAAGATATGATAAACGAGACGTGAACTAAAGTAGGATATTTTCTATAACAACAGTTTTACGAAAAGCCTATTCATAGTTATCCCAAGTACAGTTTTCAGTTAGGTACCTACGTCAAAACGAAAGAATCTCAAGATTGGCATCCGATTGCGGTACTCGCCACTCGGCCGGTGTCGGTACATCGCTGGAGATCAGGAAAGCGTGAATGTACGCGCGCGCGCACGATCGCTAAATAAATCAGTTTTATTGCGCTGGACCCGTTGCTTGGACTCTATACGTATCATAGCTAATAGAAACCAGGGTGATATGACTTACGGCTTTAGTCATTAACGATTGTTCTGTTCAAATATCGGGCTTAGTTTTCTATTACAGTTACCTACTAAATGTCTCTTTTTCTATGTTGTCTACTAGTCTAGTGAAGAGTTTCCTATGCACAATTTTGGAATTTGATATGTCGCGGTCGTCGCGTCGTGTTTAAATAATTATATTTTAACCTTTGTAGTACCTACATATTCAAAGCAGCCTTGATTAGGTATCTTTATCAGTTTAAGGTACTAAGTAGATTTAAAACAATTCTTTTGTTCTTAAACAGGAACAATAAAAGATACCTCGCTCCCAATAAAACTTGGAAGCATACAAAACGTATCGCTAACAAGTTGCTGAAAAACTACTGCTGAAATTATGAGAATTAGATTTATTTTTTGAAAAAGATCAAAGTAGCGATAACTACAGGTCAAATTAGAGACAAAAACGGCCTCCGGAAAAAATAAAAAGAAATTGTAATGTAAAATTATGAAAGAGTAAGAAACTAATTACTGCGGCCTTAAAATAAATATGTTGGTAAAAACTAGGTCAAGGTGCTACTTATTTCATATTTATTTATATACCTTTGGTTTTCGTTTCAAAGTTTTTCTACTGAGCGTTCTGATAACATCGTAAAAGTTTTCCATTTTTAACAATTTTTCGTTTTCGTTCACCAGCACACAAACTCAATTCGTATTTTTTGAAATCTCATCAAAGTTATTTTTCGAAACTTGAACTAAGCGAATCAATGTTGCCACTTTCCCGACACAAAAAACCCGACTCTACAATTTCTATTGTTTTTTTTTCGATATTGCAATTTCCGCACTGCATTCGCGAGGTGCAGCGGCGGTATGCGCGCACCGCCCGCGCCTTCTTTACCCGCCACCATCTTTATAAATATTGATGCAATCTATGTGCTCGCTCCGATTAATCGCTAATTTCTTTCGTAATTCGAATTCTTTTAGTATTTTTAACCCATTAACTCTTACTGTGAATGGGAGATATGTATGGTATTCTTACGCGCTCCGCCAGCCTTAATTTATTTCCACGCTCGTAGTGGTTGTTTTTATGAATATTTATGATAATTAAGGATTATCCGATACTTTTTACATAATCAACATCGAGTAGAAAATATCAGTTCATTACGTAGCGAAACTAACTGCCAATATTTAAAACACGTTCGAAAAACGAATCCGTTATGAGTTTAGTTTTTTTTAAGGTAGTACCTACCTACTATTAAGTATTCTGTGATTTAACTAAGTAAGTACTTATACATTTTTCGTTTTAGTCTCATTGTTGAAAAAAGAAAAAGGAAAAAAAAAAGGTGTAAGTATTTGAAGTTTTTTTTATAGGTACCTCTGACTATATAAAAAACCTGACTTATTAAAAAGATGAAGATATTTTCTCTTTGAATAAAATTATACTTATAATTATTATCCTAAGGTCGGTGTTGTTATTTCTTTTGTTTTTATCTAGACAGCCAGAACCATGGACATAGAGTTACTTAGGTACTCCACAGCTGACTTAATGCACACTCATTAAAAAGAAACAATTCAAGTTCCACACCTTTACATGACATCCTTAAACTGTAATCATTATAAAATCAGTACATTAGAATAAATCACAATAATATGGAATATAAAACGATGCCCGTATCATGACGTAACATTGGTGGGTATGTACTGACTTGTTAACGCATCCACCTAGTTAAAACCTACATGAATATTTATTATATGGATATATCTTCTAATATTGTATGCGCAGTTTTCGCGAAAACTGGAATCAGTTATATAATTCATTCAGTAAAATTATATAATGTGTACATTTTTACCGGGCAATTATTTTCTGTAGCAGGAATCTGACGTTTACGGTTGGCTGGACAAACAGCACCATCTATCAATGCGTATGAGAACTGTGAATGATATAATGTTATATAGTACGTGTAGATGGCAGCACAAGCCACGCATAAGAAGAGTGCCCATTAAAAAAAAAAGAATAATCTACTCTGTGATCAATTTGATGTGATTGAGTTTAATTATTACCTACTTATATTAAAGTGTGTCATTTTACATTTTAAAAGGATAAAATAGAAACCAACATTCATTATTACCAGAAACTTTCCGTGAGCCCGTGCGTGGGCCATAACTTAAATTCAGCCAGGCGCTTAAAGTTATGAATGAAATAAATTTTTGTTTGGCGTTGCAGAACTAAAATAATTGAAAGAACATTAACGCTGACAGTTCAACTAAGTTATGTGTGAAATGAGTGGTAGCGCTGTTCGTTAACAAACTTATAAGTTAAAACAAAAGACGACCTTATGTCTTTTACAAAGTATTAGTTCCTAAAACTGCCATTTCATACATTCGTTGGAATCACTGTACCTACATAATGACATAGCTAAAAATAATTGCCGAGTAGGTACCTACTTACCACGAAGTACATTTAATTTTCAGACAGTTGGTTTTGAATGATTGTTAGCCGTATTGTAAGTATCATACGTATTACATAAATTATTGTGTAACTGCAGTAAGCTTACTTAATCGAAGAAAAAAATATTCTTGTAGTTTGTCGATAAGACTACCTATTTAAATCTAGTTAAATAGTAGGTAGGTAGGTTCTATCAAAATATAACCTAGGAATTCAGCGAAACGTATTAATTATCTTGTACGCAATTAAGCAATTTTCAACTCTATTTGAGTTTTTTTTATTAGTTTATTATTAAGTAATCAACAAACGCTGCATTATTGTTACTCTGCTTGATTCTTAGTACCTAGTAACATAAACAAGATGGCGTTGGTGTATATGGCTATCTGTGAGGTCCCGTACTAGACGCACAACATCTAATGATATGATTATTGTAATTTTTAACAGACTTCTAAAAAGGAATGGGTCCATTTATATTTTTTATATGTTATTTTCCTCAGATCACTTTAGTATAAAATGTATTTGTGTATGTATGTATATCAGCTGTCTGACACCCATAGTACAGGGTCTCCCTAGTTTGAGGTCAGATGGCCATGTGTCAATTGTCCCTACATATGATTATTATTTTATTATTATTTATAAAGCGATTCAGAAAATTCTTAGAAAAGGATATACTTTCAGATTGGTCCCATAGAAATTTAAAAGCTTGTCGCGCAATTTCGTTAACGCATAGTCCTCAGCCGCGACAAGCTTTTAGATCGTGTAAGAATATACTGGTTATAGATAATATATGTTTATGTATCATACTTCTACTGGTGACACTAATTGTATCGAACAGTTAAACTGAACATTTTTGTAGGTTGTTACTTATAAAGTTTAAGAAACTACGAATTTTATGGATGTCTTAGTTTATTTTTTTAATTTTTCGTGCATAATAAAAGCTTGCTTTTAAAATATTTTTTTACCGTTATTTTTTTTGTTTTCTGTGGCTTTTATAGTATGAGTTTCATAATTGATTTGTATGATAACAACAAACAAAACCTAAGCCGCTGTTTTCTAATTCGGTTGTCTTTTAAATAAAAAAAATAAAAGAGTTTTTCACCATCTCCGTAGATAGGTACATACTTAAGCACTTAACATTTTCTATTGCACAAAGAAATATGTGAATGACATAGCGAAATAGAAGGTTGTTAACATACGCAAGTGTACAAGTGATACATCGAGATACCAGCTAGATGACTATACCGTAGCTTAGCAGTAACCAGTTCAACCGCGCGGATGTCGGGGTGACCCGCTCTGAGAAATATAGACGCAGTTCCGGGAACCAATGGGTGTACTGGAAAGTATTCGAACAATTTTTTACACAGTGTGTCATTAACGTACAGTTTCGTTTATGTATTTGTCGTAGAGAAATGGTACAATTAGAGATTTGGTCAAATCCCTAGGGATTTGGTCAAATCACGGCAGATGATACAGTAACAACTCTGTTGGGTCATTTCCAGAATATGAAAGAGCTATGCGAGTCCTGACTTGTTTATTTCATAATTTCACTGGAACAGTTTAGGGATTTAATCAAATCACTACCTAACTCGCATTCAAAAAAACAAACAAACTGAAGAGTTTGTTTGTTTGTGTATAATAAAGCTGAAGAGCTTTATTATACACATAATTTTGACGCTGGTCTTGTGAGGTTTTTAGTGTTTAGCGTTTAGTGTAATAAACTGCCACTCTACGGTCTTTAATTTCTCATTCTTTGCAGCAATTCACCGTCAACTATAAATGTTTGAAAAGGAGATCGATCTTTCGTTTTTGTCAAATGAATTGCTCCCTTGTCCCTTAATTGAACATTTTCTTACATCAAACCATTAATTATAAAACTCACATAGAAACGTTTCCACTTTCGACGCGAAAGCTTCAATAAACATTATTTCTATATGGAACTCATTCGATGCAAATATCTAATAGTGACTTTAGAAGTGGCTGTCTTTATAATTTTTACTGCTAAATAATATTTTATTCGTAAGTAATGTGCTAGCAACTTATCTACCTACTGAATGGGTTTAATATCTTTAATTTATTAGATCATTTGTATACTTATTTTAGCCTAACATTCGGGAACATGTCGGCCGAATGCAGGACTGGCAATGTCAAAAACAAATCAAGTGGATCGGGGACTTCGCAAAGTGCAATGTTGGTACTACTACATTGCGTGAAGTAATGGTTCAATTCAATCGCGAACGACATTTCGGGAAGAAGAAAGAGATATTAAAGAACATTTTTATAGATATTACATAAATAAGATTATAAAAAAAACATTTCTGCATGTGTGCCGTATCTATTAACTAGCAGAAAAATCGAAAAGAAAGAAGAATTTTTAAGCACGACACCCAAATGGGAATTGTTTCACCCAGTTCTTCTGTAATTACTTAGTTATATGAAATTTCCAGTTTTTATAACAGCATCGTGAGTTGTAAGTTTTTGTTCGATAAAAAACGAATAATCTCTCTCACTATAATTTTAAATATTCAATCTTATATCAACACCTCATAGGACAATATCAATTGATCTATCATCCATTTCACGTTCGGCGGAGCGCAACTTGAATAGCTTCCACACATGAACATCAATGGACCACGTAATGATAGGTGCGGTCGTTCATTGGTAGCGGTACGTGAAAGTTAAGTAATAGCTTTTCCTTTATCGATTAATGAATACATTTCCCTTGAAGAAGCCATTGTACGATGATTAATTACATGCACACAAGTCACAATGTACGAGCTATGAACATATCTATGAATTTCAAAAGCAGAGGACGTCATATTTTATTAAGACTATTAAGAGGACATGGTCATATTAAACTAGATGAAGTTTTGTATATAGGAATAATATTTACGGTTGTCGTTAGTTAAATAGTTTCAAAATTATACCTACGTAACCTAAAAATCACGTAATGGAAAATGCGAGTTTTTTAGTAACCACTGTTATTTCATTTTAAATTTAACTTATTTAACCACAAACTAAGATATTAGTGCCCATATTCTACCTATAAATCTTCTTGGCCATAGACAAAACTACGTTTAGTATGGAGCGCGCTGTGGAACTAAAAGGATTTCATAAATGGAATTCATCTTCATCAAGGCTTCTGTATTTAAAACAAATGAAATAGAATTGGGCCTGTAGACAAAATATCTGTTAGCGTTAACGCCAATGGAAAAATCTAATTGTATGTAGTTGACGTTTGCTTACCAGGGCCTCAAGTCTGCTATTACAATAGTGTCAGAATGGTCTATCATTGATTTCATAATTGTTGATTTTCACAAGTTTGGTAATCTACTAATATAATGACTTCATTATGACTTCCCAATGGTCAACCACTGACACGCCATTGAAAGAAATGATATAGAATGGTAATATTGTATAAAATGACAACTGAATGACTAACAGGCGGTAATCTGCTAAAATTTTGACAGTTCCTTTGACCTACCATTAGAACGTTATTGTGCAGTCATTGGTTTTAATTCGACCGACCAATGATCGACCATTATGAATTTAGCAGATTACGAACTTTTAGCAAAATGACAATGGGAGCATGTTGGAATGACGAAATTATAAAAATAGCAGACTTGGCCCCCTGATTTCACGTGATGCAAATATATCAACTGCATACAATTTGATTTTTCCGTTGGCAAAAACAGAAAAGGGAATATGTTTACAGGCCCTGGTGCAAAAGCAACACGAGAGCATTATGACCTTACAAACAAAGTGTGACAATATAATGTTTAACCCTGCATCCAATTACACTGCAAACATGACCTACAACATTTAGTTATCGTGCAGTTAGCACATTTGCGACACACCAGCTAAACGACAAAATTGAGAAGTCACTGAAACGAACCAAACTGCGCATTTAGCAATTACTTCTTAAATTAGTCGGGATATATTTCAGTTACTTGACACACAAACCTTATACCTATTACTATTTAGGTATATTAAAATTCTAAATTCAAAGGCTCGGCACCGTCGGCACAGTTTACTATGGCAGGCTAGTCTATATTCAGTATTCTTTTAAATCCGTAGCCTAAATTCTTGGCCAAAATAGGAGACTAGAAACATACTTCAGATTTCATCGTTAGGATCTCAGTTAGGATATTACTACAAGATACAAATGCAACAGCAAACCGTATATATATCAATTTTGTTATATGGTCCACAGAGGTCGTCGTGACCAAAACATTGTGGAATGCAATAAATAATATGAATATGAATATAAATTACAGAAAGATCGTTTAGATCAGTGTTTATATGGCAACGGAACACTCAACCCTTTTATTTTATGAAACCCCACATCAAATGAATAAAAATGAAGAACAAATACCTAGGTATAGGTATGTGAAATACTTTCTTAGTGATATACTGTGAAACTATTTCATTAATAAAATCGAACGATGGAATTTCTCAGAACCTTGGTGTCTTTTCACGGAACCCACTTTAGGTATCGCTGGTGTCGATCACTGAAGATGAATTTTAGTCAGTTAAAACATCAAATACTTTTTAACAGCAATTTGTTGTAATATTCTACAAAATTAGCAGGCTTAGCAGGTAATACAAATCATAGGTCGTCTAACCACTAATATGCTCGTTCATTCTTTAATGCGGCAATAATAAAACAATTATCATCAATCATTATTATTTGATACCAAGTACTTTCAAATCAAATCCCCTTTACATATTTATCTATATACAAATGAACATAAGCAAGTCATTAGAGCATGTTGTGTGGAGCTACGTTTAGTAATTAGCTAAGGAGAATATTATCTGGCCAATAAACAAGTGGCATCGGGTGTTATCGAGTTCAAATAAAAACTCACACTTTCCTAAGTGTGAGTTTTTATTTGAACTCGATCGCGTTTAACATAAACTATCGCTTATGTCAATTTGTATGGAATAATTGTATTTCCTATTGTTGCCACTAGACTGCGCTGATCCAGTTTCAATACAAATTAGAGTTTTGAGTTTTTGTTTAGCGATTGAGTTCGAATAGACACTCAAAGTCATACTAGGCCCTCTGGTGCGCGGCAGGCTTACACGGAACTGCTTCGCCAGTTTTTCTATCGCCCCAACCTGTTTCTCAATGTTAGATACTCGTACCTTCACTTTTCCTAGTGATTAGCTGTTAGACTTTCCATGGTTATTAATGTTGTACGTGTTGATTATGTATGAGATAACAGAGGTTTATAAAAGAAAATTATTTAGGAGACGAAAATTTCGAAACTATGAAGGCTTTACAAATATTTGTTTCGATAGTTTGATTTAGTTCGAAGTCGGTTGAAGTCAACTTTGACCACTGTTTACAAGAAGAAATTAATCAAAATTTATCTGAACATGTCGCACACAACCTGAATCAAGGCAAATCTACAGGTATGGTGATGCTAGATGTTGAAAAAGCATTTGACACTGTCTGGCACGAGGGTCTCCTCCACAAGCTTATTGTTAATAACGTTCCTCTCTCACTGGTCAAAATAGTCCAAAACTACCTTCTCAACCGCTATTTCAGAGTTTTTATAGGTGAACATTGTTCTGTCGCTAAATCCATAGTAGCTGGTGTACCTCAGGGTTCAAATTTGGGACCGTTTCTCTTCATCATGTACCTTAATGACATACCGAAGCAACCTAGAACTCATCTCGCAATATATCCCGATGACACTGCGTCATATACTTCTTCAAAGGATATTGACCTGATAATTGAACGGCTTCAACTGGCACTAAATCTTCTTGACACGTTTTTCACCAGATGGAAACTAAAATTAAACTCTAATAAAACGGAAGTCATTCTTTTCACACGTAAGCGACGTTTGCCATCCAGACTTTAAAAACGTTCCCATATCCTGAAGCCGTTCGGTAAAATACCTTGGTGTAGTTTTAGATAGTAAAATAAACTGGAGTGAAAACACTGATGCTCTTCGCGAAAGGGGTCTGAAGGCTATAAATGCTTTAAAACCTATACTAAATAGAAAATCTAGGCTGAGCCCTTCCACCAAGCTACGAATTTATACGACTCTTGTTAGACCATGCCTGACATATGCCGCGCCAGTTTGGTGTAGCCTAACTGATAGCAACTACAACAAGTTGCAAATCGTTCAGAATAAGGCAATCAAAATTGCATATAACACTGCCTTACGAACAAATTTAAAACGAGTGCACGAGCAAATTAAATTCCCATTTATTAAAAAAATCATTTTAAAATCAGCACATAAATTCTATCTGTTTAAAAATCCAAAACACTATAACCCATTAGTTTCATCAATAGGTAAAAGTCGATCAAGTAATTTATCCTACTTATTCAACAACATACAATCGATATCGTTTACCACATCACTACTTTTTACCCGACTACGGCAAAGCCAAAGGAGGGTTATGATTTTGACAGGCTATGTATGTATGTATGTATGTATGTATGTATGTATGTATGTATGTATGTATGTATGTATGTATGTATGTTCATCTGTTCGCTCACAGCTCCTAAACCACTTATCAGAACTGAACAAATGAGGTATCGTTAGAAGCGTCTTGATTGTCCGCTGGTTATAGGCTATATAACGTGTAAACGAATCCAATGTGGCGCCCTCTGGCGGACAAAAACACCAAGATTTAAAAAAAAAATGAAGGCAAGCATACCGTGTTTGGTATCATTGGAAAGGGGTTCACTAGTACTATTCAAATATATAATATTTAGTTGTGACTTGTCACAAATTATTTAAAAAAAGGAAAGATTACCAAATAAATTAAGATACGCATACCGTATTTAGTATCATTAGAAAGGGGTTCACTAGTACCTTTTAAATATATAATACTTAGCTGTGACTCCAAAATGGTTTAAATAAAAAAAATAAGTTTAAAAACTAAAACCCGACTACAACAAAAAGTGATCTAAAAAGTACGAAACAAGAAAATATTTCACACAGAAATCAAGACATAGGTACAAAATGGTCAAGGTAAGCCGTGGTTGCATGCCATTATAATTCATGTTCATCGCACTCTTATGGGATACAGGCATGCAACCACGGCTTACCTTGACCATTTTGTACCTATGTCTTGATTTCTGTGTGAAATATTTTCTTGTTTCGTACTTTTTAGATCACTTTTTGTTGTAGTCGGGTGTTAGTTTTTAAACTTATTTTTTTTTAAGTGAATAACCGTGTGTGCATACCACCGGACCGACCGGGCTGCCCTCTCCCGGCCGCCGTAGATATTACTCGGTGCAAAAATGTTTGCAAATTACCCACCGCTTAGAATTATAAAATATTTGTCGTACCTACTCTTATTATAATGTAAGAATGTATGTTAAAACCCTTTGTAATTAATGTTTATCCTGCGATCTAATTAGTCAATTTATTAATTCGGCGCATTACCTTACTAGGTAAACAGTGGTGTTATGCGAGTAAAGTCAGTGCTAAGACTTTTTGTGTCTCAAACAATACTGTGTTTCTTTATGAACTTACATAATGTGATTTAATTTTAGAAATACTTAACAGTCATCTCCGTGTAAAATGTTTGTAAAGGTAAGTGAGCCTAATAACTAGTTACTTTTATGTTTGTATGCGATTAGAATAAGATCTCATTGTGTACACTTTGTATTTATTATGATAATAAAGACCTTTAAAAATCAAACATCAATCAAAATTTTAATACTTGTCTGTCCTAAAGAATAAAATTTTATTAGCCATGTGTAAAAACGTTGTGTTTATATATATACATAGGTACTATTTGATGGGTAATGGCCGACCATCAAAAATCCCAAACAAGAGTCCAAAATTGCTTCGTTTAGTCGCCATTACTTGGCAAGTCAATATTTTATTCCGTTTTTTTATATAAATTATCACAAGGTCCCTCCTATTATCTTGTTCCATCTAACGATACAGGTAACATTCCAAAGCGGTTTTATTTGGACGACAATATGTCAAGGATGATGAACCACAGAGCACGTTGTGGCGATACACCATAATTGATGATTATCACGAAATCGTATAGTAAGGTACATTAGGCAAGGTAACTATTAAGTAAGTATTTCATACGTGTACGCGTATGTACTTCTCAAATAAACATTTCGTTGTTTCTGAAACATGCAATTAAAGTTTTCGCAAGAAGCTATGCTGGTCAAAGTTGAAACGATTGCGGTGAAGCTTTCTTCGGAACGTCTGTGAATTTTCTGAGCAATAGTGATGCTATAAGTACCTACAAGTAAGTATAGTTGGGGCGTTTTAGCTTGGCAATAGCGGTCATTGCCCTTTCTTTAATATCTCTTCATAGGAAACTGAGCAAAAAACTATTTACCATTTTTCATGCGTTATTTAACTTACCTATTTAAATACGTTGTACAGAGGCCACCACATCAAGCTACAACAATCTGTCAAACTTTGATAGATTTTCAACTTTATCACAAAAAAGGTTCATATTCAATTGGGAACATTTGACAGTTTGGTATAGCTTGATGTGCTGGTGTCTGTACGGTACTTAACAATAGTTGTTTCCATTTTTGAAATGAAGAATACAAAAAAATGTATGTGGGTCAATGACCGCTATAGCCACTATAAACGAATTTTCTGCAGAACATATTCATTGTTTTATACTGGTAGGAAAACAGCTATGAAAACAAGCGCTAGTAACCCTGATGCAATTCTTGTTTACTTTGCAGAACACTGGGCGTAATAACCTCCTCCTTTTTTGTAGTCGGTTGAAAAAAAGATGAATGAAGCCCAATAAACCCATGAATGGAGACCTTCAAGGCCTATTAAGTCAGTCGAGGTTGATAGAAAACTACGAAGTACATTACGTACATTGGTAAATATCAACAAGATGAAATTATAGTATCGTAATAAACATTACAGCACAATTTTTAAATTTTAGGGTCGTTACGTAAAAGCAGAAAGACTTTTCAAACCCATCTTGGGCACTAAAATGTAAGTTTCAATTGTCTAAACATATAGCATTAGTGGTCAGTGTATATGATTCAGTAATGGCTCTATTCACGGACCAAAATAGACGTAGCTTCGGCCGCTTTCACTACGCATCTGATTCTGTTATCATTCGGTGATCGCACACTTACCGTGAAATATGAGTAGGCATCACATCACACAGCTTTAAGATTACGATGTGAAATACTTCCAGAAACATCCGTGGTCTTAGTAGAATTTTAAACTACAATGGAGGTTAAAAGCACCCACAGTTACAGCAACACCCGCAACAGAGTTGGGTTTAACAATCGGAAATAGATAGAGAATTTTAAACTTCAGGATACGGTAAAATAACGCCCGACTCAATGGAGCCAATAAAGAAGACGTAAGACGAAAACCAGACTTTGCCTAGTCAACATCTTCTGAATCGTATGAGCTTCAGCAGCTGAGGCTCTTAATTCAACACTTAATTAAAAAAAAAATGATAGCTGAGGCTCAGCTACCATTTTTTTTTTAATTAAGCGTCCCACCATCGATCATGCAAGTCAGTGGTTTGAACCCTTAGCGCATATTTCGGGAGTCAATTCTCATTTTGAATTTCTAAAGAATCGAGAGAGTAATAAAATCTCCTTTTACTGTAGGGACTATGGGTGAATTTCCTATGCTTTATTTTTTAAATGGATCCCACTAAAACTGTCACTGTCAAAAAGTTTTCAAATCTCTGCCTATAATCTCTACTTTACAAGCCCTAACTCACAAACTCCAAACACCTTAGTCAAAATATGTGGCTTGGTCGTTTCGCTACCGTCACATGTTTACCTTAGTATAATAATTCACTGTTCATTACTTTTCTGTTAAAAAATAGTTCTTGTAGTAACGAAACTGCAAAGCCACATTTGTTGACTTTGTGCGCTTCGCTTAGCTCATCTTGGCGGGGGCTCTACTGAGGGAAGGTCTATGCTGGCGCACTGGCCGTTATTACTACTTCATCATGCTTATTTACACTTCATGCACAAAGGTACAAAGGCGGACTTAATGCCTTAGGCATTCTCTACCAGTCAACCCAAGAAAAGAAGAATAAGAAGAATTAATAAGTTAATGTTCGTTTTTTTTAAAAGAAGATTGATAGATTGTCATGATAATAATTGTGTGGATTATGTAAAAATACTAAATTAAATATTTAATTTCCCTCCAAAGTATTAGTTTTTTTTTGTATTTACGCCCCCGTTCGCCACACTACCATACCCCCAGATAATAATTCTATCAGAGATCAGAGACGTTTTGAGCAGTCAAGGCAAGCTAGTTGAATTACGCGCTTACGGGAAAGGTCGGCACTAGTATATTAATTATTTTCTTACATCATTGTGTAAGTATATAACTGAATAAACATGGCACTTTGGTGGGAAAACAGTAGGTAAAAAAGATTTCATCTCTTACAACAAGATTTCCAACTTCCGTATTGGAATTAAAGATAAATCTTCAACATTCGTTGACATTTTCAAGCGAAACGATTATTTATCAATATGGCAGCGCTTCTGCCAAATTCATTGATGTTACAGATAAATATTGTCATGTGTACACCGGCGTTATTAATGATGACAAATAAATACATTATGTATTCAAAATTATGTAGAAATTCCATACATTGAGGATCGAACATGCGCTTAGCAGTTGAGCTTGCGAGCACATAACTCGTATTAATCAAACTTGGAGAGTTATGTTAATCTTTATATTTTGTGACATAACTCTCGAAGTTAGATTATTACAAGTTATGTTGATGATTATATGATAATTGTCAAGATATATACTTTTTTTTTTATTATTTATTAATTATGAAATAAAAAACAAGTCAATAACAGAAACATCACAAAAGCCCCAAAAGGTTTGTCCGGATGTTAAAACACTTTTGAGCAATCTTATTAATAACAAATATCAATATTTATGATTAAGTAAACAGTTTCTAATTCTAATTATGAGGTAGTTCTAAGTGAGTACTAAGATATGCAGTACAAAAAAAAACAACGACTGCGCGGGTAAGGCAGTCCGTCGATGCTAATTACTTACACATTAAATGAAATTTAAACAGGATGATGCATTTTCAAAGGGAACTAAAATATTTATTGTATTTAATTTTAAAATTATCATTTGTTATTTCTGTTGTTGTTTGTTTTATATATTCGTCATTGTCGCGTCTATGTTTTATATCACTGTACAACCAGATACAATACGGTCAACGTAACTTGGCGCGTCTGAAGTTAGCTGTTTGGCTGCGCAATGGAACTTTTAGGAACGAAATTGTCTACTGCGCAGCTACTCGGCTAACTTCAGACGCGCCAAGTTACGTTGACCGTACTGTACTAAGCTAAATATTGCAATAACAATTTGAATTTCGCGGGCCACCCCCACCCCTAGCCCACAAAGGAATTGCGATCAAATAACCAAAATCTTTTTGACCCCCCTGGGGCGGATCCGACATGGCTAGGTTAGGTTAGAACTGTGACGGGGGTCACAGTTCTAACCTAACCTAACCATGCTACGCCAGAATCAAATCGCTTTTTACAGTCAAACTCATACATTTCTACAATACTTTAGGAAACACCATTTTGGTGACCATTTACTATTTTTATTTCTACTAGTTTTATTTTATTTACTATTATTGGTGATCATTTAGTAGGTCTGGAGGTTCGTTAAACATAAGCCTATAAGAATGCACTAGTAAACCTGTCCCCTACACTAGTTATGTTATATAAGATTGCACCTTGAACTTTGGCATAGTGACTATAATTATAGAGACTTCGTGATTTAGTAGATACATGATGGATGACAAACAACGACATTTTCGAACAATTTTATATAATGTACGACTTCCTCTCAACCGTCGACGTCAAATGATATAACCAGTCTCGACTCTACTATTTACATTCTTAATTAGACTAGAACACAATAGCCTTGGTCTTGTAAATTATATACTGGTCTGCAGATTATATCTGAATTCTATTAAGGGTATCATTAACAAGGGAACGATTATTTAATTTTCTGTTCAATTCAGCTAAAATACATAACATAAAAACCGGTTTACGAAACGCTTATTAAAAAAGAAAGAAAAGTTGGAAAATATGCATATTTTGTAACACCTCAGTTGACCTCATATTATTAAAGATAAAGATAATTTATTTGTCATAACATGGGTTTACACACAAATTAAAGCATGCAAGATCTTAAAAAAGGTATATGAAGTCCGTACATGTTTTACCTGGCGAGGCGTACAAATTTTGTTACAAAACAAGGCAATGTTAATTATAATTTAAGTGAACCGTAGTTTGTTTACCTACGTCGTAAATTATCATTATATACTAACTATATTATAACATTATTAAATTACATTATTATATTTTATGGACATGGATTAATAATTTATGAGTAGGTATGTAGAAATTAATTATAAGATACAGAAAAAATTGAAAAAGTATTTCAAAGAGTACCTATCCGTCAAGAAGTCATTTATATTATAGTAACACTTGTCTGTTAGTAAGTTTTTAATCTTATTTTTAAATCGATTTGTGGTTAAAACTTTAAACGCCTGTGGTATTTTATTGTAAAGTCTAGGTGCCATGCAAAAAAAGCTCTTCCCCATAACAGCAGTTTTCGCCGGGTGCAAGCAGAGTTGGCAATTGTCACGTCTGTTACGCGGGAAGGTGTCCGATAGTCGTGGAAACAATTGGGGGTTCGATTTTACAAACAACACAGCTTCAAAAATATATAGAGATGGTAGATTGGATAGATTGTCATGATAATAATTGTGTGGATTATGTAAAAATACTAAATTAAATATTTAATTTCCCTCCAAAGTATTAGTTTTTTTTTGTATTTACGCCCCCGTTCGCCACACTACCATACCCCCAGATAATAATTCTATCAGAGATCAGAGACGTTTTGAGCAGTCAAGGCAAGCTAGTTGAATTACGCGCTTACGGGAAAGGTCGGCACTAGTATATTAATTATTTTCTTACATCATTGTGTAAGTATATAACTGAATAAACATGGCACTTTGGTGGGAAAACAGTAGGTAAAAAAGATTTCATCTCTTACAACAAGATTTCCAACTTCCGTATTGGAATTAAAGATAAATCTTCAACATTCGTTGACATTTTCAAGCGAAACGATTATTTATCAATATGGCAGCGCTTCTGCCAAATTCATTGATGTTACAGATAAATATTGTCATGTGTACACCGGCGTTATTAATGATGACAAATAAATACATTATGTATTCAAAATTATGTAGAAATTCCATACATTGAGGATCGAACATGCGCTTAGCAGTTGAGCTTGCGAGCACATAACTCGTATTAATCAAACTTGGAGAGTTATGTTAATCTTTATATTTTGTGACATAACTCTCGAAGTTAGATTATTACAAGTTATGTTGATGATTATATGATAATTGTCAAGATATATACTTTTTTTTTTATTATTTATTAATTATGAAATAAAAAACAAGTCAATAACAGAAACATCACAAAAGCCCCAAAAGGTTTGTCCGGATGTTAAAACACTTTTGAGCAATCTTATTAATAACAAATATCAATATTTATGATTAAGTAAACAGTTTCTAATTCTAATTATGAGGTAGTTCTAAGTGAGTACTAAGATATGCAGTACAAAAAAAAACAACGACTGCGCGGGTAAGGCAGTCCGTCGATGCTAATTACTTACACATTAAATGAAATTTAAACAGGATGATGCATTTTCAAAGGGAACTAAAATATTTATTGTATTTAATTTTAAAATTATCATTTGTTATTTCTGTTGTTGTTTGTTTTATATATTCGTCATTGTCGCGTCTATGTTTTATATCACTGTACAACCAGATGCAATACGGTCAACGTAACTTGGCGCGTCTGAAGTTAGCTGTTTGGCTGCGCAATGGAACTTTTAGGAACGAAATTGTCTACTGCGCAGCTACTCGGCTAACTTCAGACGCGCCAAGTTACGTTGACCGTACTGTACTAAGCTAAATATTGCAATAACAATTTGAATTTCGCGGGCCACCCCCACCCCTAGCCCACAAAGGAATTGCGATCATTCCTTATAATCCTCTTTTGTGTGCCGTCATTTTTACTTTTTATTTTTAGGTATGTACGTTCTTTTTATTTATTCTTTTGTTTTATTCTAAACTAGCTTTAGCCCTTGATAATAAAATATAGCACGGTGCAGGGATAACGTAGATTCCTTATTTCTGCCTGCCTGACAATATAAGAAGTCAGGTTTGTCATTATCATATTTTTAAATATTAATCAACGATTAATTCGTGTTTTTGAGTGCATTTTTTCAATATAAAGTTATACAATATTATAATATTATTAAAGATCTATCAATAATAAATTTTCACTTATCCTCTTCAGTATCATATTATTTACTAGTTTTTGTACCTTACCTGCCCCGTGCCACTATGTTATATAAGAATGGGTACCTATAAATATAATGATCACCAAAAAATACTTTAGGATCTTAAGTTCCCTTACCAAAAAATATACTAAATTATACCAAATGTACTAAATGGTCACCAAATCTTAGTGTACAAAATAACCAAAATCTTTTTGACCCCCCTGGGGCGGATCCGACATGGCTAGGTTAGGTTAGAACTGTGACGGGGGTCACAGTTCTAACCTAACCTAACCATGCTACGCCAGAATCAAATCGCTTTTTACAGTCAAACTCATACATTTCTACAATACTTTAGGAAACACCATTTTGGTGACCATTTACTATTTTTATTTCTACTAGTTTTATTTTATTTACTATTATTGGTGATCATTTAGTAGGTCTGGAGGTTCGTTAAACATAAGCCTATAAGAATGCACTAGTAAACCTGTCCCCTACACTAGTTATGTTATATAAGATTGCACCTTGAACTTTGGCATAGTGACTATAATTATAGAGACTTCGTGATTTAGTAGATACATGATGGATGACAAACAACGACATTTTCGAACAATTTTATATAATGTACGACTTCCTCTCAACCGTCGACGTCAAATGATATAACCAGTCTCGACTCTACTATTTACATTCTTAATTAGACTAGAACACAATAGCCTTGGTCTTGTAAATTATATACTGGTCTGCAGATTATATCTGAATTCTATTAAGGGTATCATTAACAAGGGAACGATTATTTAATTTTCTGTTCAATTCAGCTAAAATACATAACATAAAAACCGGTTTACGAAACGCTTATTAAAAAAGAAAGAAAAGTTGGAAAATATGCATATTTTGTAACACCTCAGTTGACCTCATATTATTAAAGATAAAGATAATTTATTTGTCATAACATGGGTTTACACACAAATTAAAGCATGCAAGATCTTAAAAAAGGTATATGAAGTCCGTACATGTTTTACCTGGCGAGGCGTACAAATTTTGTTACAAAACAAGGCAATGTTAATTATAATTTAAGTGAACCGTAGTTTGTTTACCTACGTCGTAAATTATCATTATATACTAACTATATTATAACATTATTAAATTACATTATTATATTTTATGGACATGGATTAATAATTTATGAGTAGGTATGTAGAAATTAATTATAAGATACAGAAAAAATTGAAAAAGTATTTCAAAGAGTACCTATCCGTCAAGAAGTCATTTATATTATAGTAACACTTGTCTGTTAGTAAGTTTTTAATCTTATTTTTAAATCGATTTGTGGTTAAAACTTTAAACGCCTGTGGTATTTTATTGTAAAGTCTAGGTGCCATGCAAAAAAAGCTCTTCCCCATAACAGCAGTTTTCGCCGGGTGCAAGCAGAGTTGGCAATTGTCACGTCTGTTACGCGGGAAGGTGTCCGATAGTCGTGGAAACAATTGGGGGTTCGATTTTACAAACAACACAGCTTCAAAAATATATAGAGATGGTAAGGTTAATATGATTGGTTTGAGTAATTTGAATAAACAAATCTTACGTGATATTTGATAAGTAACAGATTTGCGAGCCTTGATCAGAATTTCAGGGACCGCAGATCGATATTGCTTTAAATATTCTTCTAGATCAGTAGTCAGGGGCTTCATAAGATTTTTACCTAATTTTCCTGCAGGGATTGGCGCCTAACGCTGAATACAGTTTTGAACCAAGTTCGTCAATGGATGCTGTCTTCATATAAAATATCTAGCCCATTTTAACGATGTAAACATTTTGTGAAACAGTTTTTGGAAATAAACTTTTTTATTATTTGACGACACGGTTGGCGCAGTGGCTGAGCGATCGACTGCTGCGCAGCGTGTTGCGGGTTCGATTCCCGCCCAGGGTAAACATTTGTGTGATGAGCACTTGTGTTTGCCTTGTGTCTGGGTGTTGTTTATCTATATATGTATGTATTTACAAAAAAAAAATGTATTTGTGTATGTATATCAGCTGTCTGACACCCATAGTGCAGGGTCTCCCTAGTTTGGGGTCAGATGGCCGTGTGTGAAAATGTCCCCACATATTATTATCCCCACATATTATTATTATTATTTATAACTTTGTACATATTGGGACCGTGGAGTCTCAGACCATTGGCGTATGAGGGGGCTGAAGCCATCTCGCAGAGTCCCCAAAGGTAACTTAAGATACAGTTTTAATATTTATGTTCTTTTCAATGATTTAATTCCTCTTACTTGGCTCAAAATAAAGCAGCAATTACACACCTACCTACTTCAATTTCACAGTCCGTATATCGACATTACTAGTTGCCCTAAGGTAGAATTACCTCAAAACAGTGTGTTTTATAGCCTACGTGTGGAAAGCGAGAGAGTGGCCTGTGGTCGTCACGGTCTCTTTGTGGCCACAATTAGCTGATATTGTCAATTACTGGTACGTAAGTGGTACTAGGCCTAATCCCGAAACTTACTCATAAAAGTGAAACGTCATAGGTCCCGTTCACACCAAAAAGAAACGTAACGCTAGCTGAGAGTCAGCCGTCACAATCAGCAGAAATTCGGCGGCCGACCATAAATTGTAAAAAAGTAATTTAAGTATGTTGAAGCATCACACAATTACTACCGGCTCGATCCTGATCAAATTTTGCATTAATATTCCCTCCTAGTCTGGTCAGTGTATAAGCTATACATTTTCACGCTATTTGCTATGGGGGATGAGCGATGCTGTATTATATCTGCCTATTTTTTTTCTGTTTACCACGGAATTGCTTTAAGGCTTAGACCAACTAGGTTCACTTGAAGGATTGTGATGGCAAGGTATTCAGATATATCTCCGTTACACTTAGGTTCATGTGCCATCTGTGCCGCGGGTACAGCCACGGAACAGATAACTCTATTTATCTGTTCCGTGGGTACTATCGTGGTCACACCCGCCTGACCACCACTAAGTTCATTTTTGCTTGCACTCAAAAGATCTACCCCTCCCCGTTGACTTCGCAGGCGCCAAGGGAATTTTTTCTAAACTGAGCAGGCGGGATAGTACAGCCATACATTTTGAACGTTACGCGGCCGATAATGGGTACGCTTGTTTGTTGTAAACAACGCCTTACTTTTCCAGATACGTAGCGACCATAACGAACTAGTTTGTTAGATTTAAACACGATGGTTATCAGATTTTGAATAATCATTTATCTGAATTACTTCTCGTGTGCACTTTGGTTAGGGTAAATTTATTTATTTATTTATTTATTTATTTGTTCCGGGTAACTTCACAGCTTACAATTAAAATAGCAATATGTACATTACAGAAAATTACGCCAATTACGAAGTACACAAATAATTAATTTAGGTATCTGTTAAGAGCGTGATTAGTGTGATTACAAATTGATAACAACAAATCTGTGAGTGTATACCTAGCGTGCGTGTATAGTGTGAATGTGTGCGAGTTATGAATTAGTGTTGTGTGTGTTATCTACGCCCGTGGTGCGTACAAGGTGGTCTTTATAAGGTTTTTTAATTTTTATGGTTAGGATTTAAAACTCTGTAAGATTTCTTTTCTCCAGGCATTCTTCGAACAGTTGAACAGATCCAAGTGAGAAAATGTATTATTATAAATAGATGGAAGACGTACAAATGGTGACATTTTAGTGTAGTTAGTTGAAGATGTAGGAACTGCTAATAGAGGGGTGTGTCTGGTACGTTTGTGTGGTACATTCAAATAGATATTACTGAGCATTTGAGGACAGTCTAACTTATTATTAAGAATATCGTGCAGTAATAACATGTCATTGAGTTGATGTCTCTCCTCAAGCGTGTTCATTTTATGGTATTTGCAAGCTTCTATGTAGCGTGAGTGATAAGTTTTAGTTTTGTAGTTTAGATATTTTATGAATTTATGTTGAATGTTTTCAATTTTATTTATGTATTTTTTATAGAACGGGCGCCAGACGACACTAGCAAACTCCAGTACGCTTCTTACGTAACTGAAGTATAGAATTTTTAAACATTGGGTATCAGTGAAGTACTGGCTATTGCGTATAATGAAACCCAGAGATTTATAAGCTTTACTGGTTATGTGGTCTATATGAGCCTCGAAAGAAAGTTTTTCATCGAGAATTACACCTAAATCTCTTATTTGCGACACTCTGGGTATTAAATCGTTGCTGAACCGGTAATTATAGGTGCAAGTATTGCGTTTTCTTGAAAAAGTTATAACTTGACATTTATTTGTATTAACGCTTATATTATTTTTCCTGTAATAATTAGTTAATCTATCCAAATCAGACTGGAGCAATATGCAATCACTTACGTTGTTGATTGTCCTATATACCTTTTTGTCATCTGCATACATAAGATGTTTAGAATGAAATGTCTATGGTTTAGTTTTTTCTTTATCTAGGACAAACAATAGACGTAAAGTAACGAGCTCCTTATTGCTTGCTATTATTGGGTCTTCCTCATTGTGAGTTGGGAACTTGGGATGGACCTGCATACCTACTAGTGCACCATGATATTGAGCTATGCTTCACCATGAATACGCAGGAAAAAGTACATGGTAACCAACCCTTTGCTTTCCATCTTAAATCCTTCAGTTATTCATTTTACAGAATTATTAAATAGCCTAAGTACCTAATACATTTTAATTGTCACTAAGTACTTACAAAGTAAGAACCACATCATTTTTTAACACATAACATGATTGTTTTTGAAAAGAATATTATCATTTTGTGAAAACCAGAATTGATCACTTCTTACGTCCATGTCACCTCAACTCTAACAAGAAGGGTCCGCGGTTAACGGACAGGAAGCACGGATCGGCGCATGCGCCTCTACCAAATAGCAGGTGTCATCAAACATTGTGTACTATGTAAACTGTAAACTTGTACGGTTATGCAATTATCACTCTTATTGATACTACCAGTGAGTGCACCTGCTATGTAAAGAAACCCAAAATTACTCGGGCGAAAAGGATATTAATTCTTCCTGGTAACTTCGTGAGGGTTTAAGATTTTTTGTTAAAAGAATTTTGTTTCTTTTTGGACATGGTTAACATTATAAAAGTACTATTTTTTACAAATATTTGTACAAAGGTTTGTTCCAATTTTGTTTTATAAAACTTAAGAAGCCATGTTATTTTGTGGTTATTGTTAAATTTCATTACCAATAAAATAAACAGGAATTGCATGCCTAACAAAGCAAATTACACCATTATCCTGCGATTGTACAGAAGATTTACACCGATAATTTTATAGAAAAAACTACAACAGACCGGAAGAGCGAATGGATTGAATGGTGAACATAATCAAGAGGCTTCCTGTATGAGATCGCTTAGATTAAGATAGGTATATTACGACTGATTGAATCGAAACCGCCGCTCGACGGAAACATCGCAATTATTATTTAATTTGCGGTATTTTTGCTAATTGCGTGAGCGCAGCTGCCAATCCCAATCTCACAGTATGCTTGGGACATCAGAGAGTGTGCTATAATTGATTTCAAGAAATAGCGACTCGCCCATGCTTCGCACGGGTGCAATGTACAACAAACTATACGTATAAACCTTCCTCTTAAATCACTCTATCTATTGATGAAAACTGTATTAGAATCCGTTGCGTAGTTAAAGTATCTAAGCGTACAGACCAGTGGGGTGGGAGTGACTGTTTTATACTATGTAAAGCTCAGATTATCAAATAAAAGTATTTGCATATCTGAGTTTGTATTTGTTTTTTTAACAATGCTTCGCTTCGTGCTATACTGACTCGTGTCAGTACAGCGCGAAGCGTATTGTAGGTATTCGTTTTTGAATTTATATTTGCTTTTGTGGCTTCACTCTCAGTGTTCCGCACGGGCTATCTGCCTTTTGTTTCATAATCTGAGATGTAAAGATTACTAACCACCCTCGATACACATACTTAAGTATACCAGTAATTGCTTATGAGTTCAACGAACAGAATATATTTTTTCCTGACATTATTCTAATCATAAGTGAAATCTTTACTAATAATGCCACCAACACAACACATAATAAAGGCTATTGAACATTCCTTCACGCAACCACTTATATTTCTAATAAAAAAAAACTCAATTATCCTAAAGACAATATAATCTTAAACAAAGAAAAGCCAGCATTATTACGTTCATACCGTTACATCGATTAGGAACGATAACGATCAAGATCGATCTACCACTCGATTCTCGATATTATGTGTAACGAGTATTCGTGTCACAATATTACAAATATTTTAATACTTAGATCACGTAGCATCGCGTGCGATAGACTCCGATTTCTATCGGTAATGAGTTTTAAGAAAAAACTATCCCTCGATAGAAAAATTATATGGTGATGATACGGTGCAGAGATATCTATGGGTAGTCGGCGTTTGCATTTGAATTTCAGTTTCTAAAAGCCTATTTCCGTGACTAAAAATGTTCAAAATTTAGCCATCTCACAAACTTGTCAGAAAAGGTAGTCATTTGAGAACTATTGTTGGCATATATGGAGTGAGACTAAGATTAGAATGCGGTCGTTTAAAAAAATACAGAGAGTGTCTCTGGGCTCGTCTTGAAGTGCTAACTGATGATCGAACAGTCCGCCGATCAGAGATATAGCGTCATAGGAAAAGCATTCAGTCAATGTCCAGGCTAGCATAGCATCCCCCCATTTCATCCCGAGGGTGTCGTAGAAGATAACAAAGGGAAAATCCGGAAGTCGGGTATCAGCGGTTTCCGTGTACTTAACAACTTCACTGCGATTCCCAAGACGCCTGCCAAACGTGGGGATTATCGCAACCCGGGGGGCGTTGCCATAATCCCCACGTTTGGCCCCCACAATGCTATTTGTTCAACAGCGGGTCTTTTAGCTGATGATGATGAGGCTAGAAGCAATTAGGAGTACAGAATTCTCTTTTTGACGTATAGCGCTGAGTATCTGTCCCGGCGGAAGGTTAGGTCATCTGCTATTATTTTCCCACTGCAGGGCAAAACCCCTCCATTCTCCTTCCATCTCTCTCTATTAAGGGCTATTTGAGACCAGTCTTTGTGGAAGAAGTTTAGATCATCCCACCATCTCCGCCTGGGCCTGCGATGTTGCTTACCATGAAGAGGGACCTATTGGGTCGTGCGTTTCGCCGAACGATAGTCTTTTTTAGTTACCTACCACTTTTACAAAAGAACTTGGCGACAGTGAATATGAGCAGCCCAGACTTTGGAGCTCTAGATTTGCTAGGCTTAAAATGCTAAGAGGCCCTTTGATCATTTTAAGCCTAGCAAGTCTAGAGTGAGAGCTTTTTAACATATTCGATCCACCACCACCACCACTCCAGCCGAAAGACGTCCACTGCTGGATACAGGGCTCCCCCATAGGGGGGTTTTGCCATAATCGCCACGCTTGGCAGGCGGGTTGGCGATCGCAGTATGGTTGTTACAAAGACACAGAGAACGCTGCTGCGCAATCTCTGGTGACACATTCGATCCCGTTAACGTAAATGTTCGCTTATGTCAATTTGTGTTTTTTTAATATTTGTAATTGTGACTCCTAATATTGCCACTAGATGGCGCTGTTCACGTTTCAGTACAAATTGAAATACACGTTAACGCAGTCAAGTACGTATAAAAACTCGCAATTGGCAGTCTGAACGAAAACTGAAGTATGATCCAATGAGGAGCAAACAGCCTACAGTCGTTCTATTCTTTAGAAATCTCTTTCGGTTAATTTAGGTAAAATGAGCTTGAGGTAAGCTGTTAATTCTTCTTTCTGTTATCCTTATTCTCGTATTAGATACATACATAAAGTAGCAATAACTGTTTTTGTAAGTTTACATCCTTTTAATTTTTATTTCTTATAAGCTCCAGTCATGTTTTGTGTAAATAAACTAGCGACCCGGCTTTCCACGGGTGCAACGTAGATCAAACTGTACGTATAAACCTTCCTCTTGAATCACTCTATCTAGTGTCGAAATTATTAACCCTTAATTACTCGCGTCCATATAGTTACACTTACGCTCGCGTGGGGAATATATAACCCCAATTTTAAACCTACAATAAAACATATTTTTAATTACATACTTTTATTTTTATTATAAAAATTAGAAAAAGACAACATTGTTCTAAATTGTAATAGTATCAATAATCAACATTGTTATAAACTTTTTAAGATATGAAACTTTTAATTTAGGAACTTTTTAATCAATACATTTATCACATATCATAGTGGAATGGTCGTGACAAACTTGCTGGTGGCATTTGGCACACGTAAATCTTATTTTTTTATCCTTCGACCTTGGACAGATATGGCACCTTTTATAAGTTGTCGATGGACCACCTCTGGAAGTGGGGCTAGGATCCTGAACTTGAGCATGCTTTCTTCGTCGTCTTCTATTATACGCTCAACAATCTGGTAGTCAGAAAGACGCTTACTTGCCATTTTAGGCATTCTAATCTAAAAAAAAAACAGAAAACAAAGATTTAGTAAAAAAACGAACCATTTAGTATCTGTACTGCACATTAAAAAATAAAAATAAAAATACTCACTCGTCCAAAAAAAGTTGCACGAATACTCGCGTGGGGCAATATATACCCCAGACGCGATCTCCTGACACAACCACACGACACGGAGCGGCGCTCGCGACTGATTCGCGGCGGGGGGAGGTATTTAGGCAGCTACTAAGAACGGCATGGAGGTAGTTTTAAAAATGGCGGAGATACGACGCTTCAAATACGCCGTGGGGTTAAATATACCCCACGCGAGTAATTAAGGGTTAATGACGTATCCATTGCGTAGTTTAATAGATCTAAGCGTACAGAAGGCGGGAGCGACTTTATTATATACTTTGAAAAGATGGAGAGATAATTACTTTTGAATAACACTGCAGATTATTACTGAAGTATAATGCCCGTCACATACGTAGCTATAATATATATTAATATGCTATGCTATATAGTTATTATATTATAGCTAGCCACCACACATGGTATAATATAATAATATATTCTTGCCCTTATTAAGTCTGCGGTCGTTGTTTGCTGCACATTTTTGAAATATAATATATTACTTAATATGCCTTGCTATATCTGTCCACATATTTTGGTGACGTAATAAAGATATTTATTATAGCTGGGTCGGTGGTCACTCAAAGATTACTATAGAAAATATATCGTAATATGCCTTGCTATGAATTATATTAATATATGTTATAGCTACGTCTGTGACGGGCTTAAACCGAAGGAATATAAATCTGCTCTCTCAAAATAAATCCCGAATGAAATTAAACAAAAAACGATGACATGAAAACTACATGATATTTTGAAAACAACATTCTCACGCCATTGCTAATTCATTTGCTAAACCATGTCGGGTGTCCAGTAAAGAGGAAACGGAACCACGGTCCGATTAACTTCGCGATTGTCGCAGAGGCCCCGTCACGCAGACAATTTGCCATTGGCTTGCGCTCGCGCATTGTGTCGTGTCATCATTATGCATGTGTGGCTAATGGTGTATTGTGTTATGGCTAAGTGGATACGGTATTTAGTATAGGTTTGGTATTGACGCCTCATTTGCTATGATAGACCAGGATTAAGCGAGCTTGGATCGGACTAAACTCTTATCATAAATCAAAGGAGTAGACGGTTATTCACGACCCAAAAGAGAATATACATTAGATTTTATGATTCCATTGCTTTTTATAAAATCGTTTATCGAGATCATATTAAGAACGTGAAATTAAAACTAACTTTGAAATTAAAAGCTCTAAGCATGATCTAGTCACAAGATCTAGCTTCAACATTAATAAAGCAGTAAGTATCCTTTTCGATAAAGATTAAAGCCAGGACCGAAAAAGTCAAGAAGAGGAAGAGTAGGTAGAAGAATACTCATAGCCTGAACTTGAAGAAGTAGAGAATAACTGTAAAAAAGGGGACAATGCCAAGAGAAGCTCTTCACAACGCAAAAAAAAAAACACCATTACAACCAAACAAATGGCGTCTGTCAACACAATAACAAACAATAGTAAGTAAGTAGTACTTATTCGTATTGACAGCGTTAACTGCGCACACGCATATGATCAACTTTCCCTCAGAGCGGCTGCGCGGGCGGCGACTGTGACGTGTTTCACTTTTAATGCCGGTATTACAAGAATTGATGTCCCTGTCATGAGGGCTTATTACTCCTTTGATACTGCTATAAAAGAGAGCTGACATATCTATACTTGTGGCCTTTCTCCATGATAACCACGTTCTTGAGGCCATTATACTGCAGTCACAGGAATATTCGATATGAATATTAGGTGGAAAATATTTAGACTCAATCAATCATTCGGTTTCCAATCTAAGCTCATTCGTCTGAAGATCGACATTTTAATGGACCATTATCATGCCCACCTACGCAATACAATAGAAACATTACTATAACAGATACATCGACAGCGAGGTATTGCCAGTTAAACATCTATTATGTTAGACTTTAGGGCGCCCCTCGTTGCCGAGAGCCAGCAACCGGGAGACTAAACCTGAGAATGCCTGAGATTCAAAATTTCGTCCAACTTTGCAGGTTATCTTGTGTACCAATATTTATCTGATATTGTTACTTATTAGCATCTCCTGACATCCGTAGATAGTGACGTAGTAGTTAGTCTATTCAAAGTCTACCTTATAATTCATTTGTAGCCACAACAATATTCAATTGTCAATTCGTCGCTTGCGCAATGAAAATGATGAACTAATCGAATGTCAGCATCAATGCATTGTATGTATATTTGCTGAATTGTCATGGCCATCCATGTCAATATACAAAGGAAAGGAGATACTTATAGGTAAATGATGTACTTAGTAGTTAAGTCTAAACGATGATTTATTTTATCACGGTCATTCCGCAAGTTTATTCCAGCCAGCTTCGTTATAGGTATTGAAGTTTTTTAAAGGCTTCCACATCACCCGATTTTTTGTTTGGCATAATATGCTTTAGGACTATTAATTATTAATTTATTTCTTTACGTATCTGGCTGGACACATTTTCAGCATGTCAGACGATCATTGGGCCAAACGCACGACCCAATGGGTCCCTCTACATGGCAAGCGACATCGCCATAAATAGCTCTAAATAGAGAGAGAGTTGGAAGGAGAGTGAAGAGGCCCTACAGTGAGAAAATTCAGGCTGAAAATAAAATAATAATAACATTCCTTTCATTAATTCATATACGAGAGATTCTAGACACCCTAACGTTAAAAGTTTTCAATATGTATGGAATAGACCGACTTATAATTTCGTCGCTTGTTTCTTCTTTTTATACACAGTTCATAGAGTATTGAAATTTGACGCGTCGAATGTAATTCAAAGTTTAAGAATAAAACAGTTTCTGTCGGCAAGATTATACAAGTTTCAATTGTTTCAGATCGACCAGACGCGAATGTCAAAAAGAAAAGTATACCCTGAAATAAGCGTATCGAAACTGTAAAACTGGACAATATTGGTTAAGAAATGACTGGCCGAGTCTAAGCGTACTTAATTGGATCTCAAATTTAAAACTATATTTGGGTATCGGCTTATTTTGAATTCTGTCAATGTTGGATGCTTATTTCAGTGTTCTTCCGGCCGAATTTAGGTTACGGTGACCAATCTCAACGAAGACGTACTTGGCCTAAGTTCATATTGGATATTTTACGCACATAAATACGGAAACACTCGTCCATTACTTCTTCCCCCACTCTCAAGTTTAGGACAGAAATCCGATTCGACCGGGAGACGCCCGATCGGGCGTAGGACTTTACGTAATTTCTGAGGTACGGAAGAGATACGGGGGTATCTCATTAACTTCCGAATTCCGGGCTGTTACTGAGAATTTATCTAATAACACTTTGACTGACCTGGAATTTAAACCCAGGAACCCCACGCTCGCTTGCGACCAACGAGATCAACGGAGCAGTAAAAAATACAATACATAATCAGTGACTGCTCATAAGATTTTTAATTAAAGGGTATTAAGATTGTGTGTGTGTTCGTGTTGAATTTGTTCTGCTCACTGGTTCGGAACAGGGATCTAGCCACAACCACGGTGCGCAAGAAACCTGAGAGCGCGTACTCAAAAACGAAAGACGTAATGTTTGCAACATAAGCACGCTATATAATTAGGAGTCTAAAACCAATCCGACGAGGAATAAAGCTAGTTTAGAATACGTCTAAAAGTCGCAGTTGGAGATAAATGTAGCAAATAAGTCTCTTGGTCAAAAGATAAATTTGAATAAACTAGGAACTGTAATGGCTGTCGACAATGATATAATTAGCCGCAATGACAAATACCTATCTAAGGATGTCGAATGTTCCCATAGCTCACAAAGAAATACTTCTAGTTACCACGCCACTGCCTCGCCTTGACTTGTGAAGGGTCATGCGCACGCGCTTGTTGAGATACCTGTCGCGTGCGTTAATCGCTTAATAATAATTGTTAGATAATTTCAGTTCCCTCACATATTTCGTAAGACATTTGAAGATATGAATATGTAATGGTGGTTACCAAAGGTCAATGATGATTTGCAACAATTTGAAAAGCATTTAGAGGAGTTGAACGTATTGATGATTATAATAGGTAGGTAAGTCTGTTACGAAACAAAGATAGAAGCTTCAAGTTAGTGTCCGACACTGGAGCTATGAGTGCTATGATAGATAAAGCGTATTTAATGAGTACAAAAAATATGAACTAGGAAATATTTCCAAAGCAATAGTAAGAGAATAAGGAGTTTAAGAGCAATTAATCAATGTCCAAATATTTTCCGTATAAAAAATATACAAGATCATGGCTGCGTATCTACTAAATTGCATGTAACTTCAATCAATTTACACAATACATATTTCAGATAGAGAAAAATCGTATGTCACTAACGTATGTCAGAATCGTAATGAAAAGCGAATGCATAAAGATAAAAGTGCAAATGTGTTGTTAAAATATATTGCAGAAGAAACTGAATGGAGTATTGTCTTGGTCACGAGATGTGTTGACAAAGGTAATGAACAAGAAATTCAACACAACTAACAATGTACTGAGCCTCATGAATAGATCGATTACACAGCGAGATCATCGACGCTTATTGGAAAGCGTTGGCCCATCATGCGACACACAAAAAAAAGATAATGCATTCATAATCGTCATCGTCGTTTTTCAACACAGAACTGCACTCTTTTGAAACCTCCGTTACAAACAAATTCAGAGAAATACGTTGACTAAACGAATCTTGTAATGTCATGTTGCGAAACGTTTGTTTTCAAACAGCTGATTAAGGAAATCGATGGAAACTGTTGATTTGCAGTTTGCATTTACCGCTAACTGGAGCACGTAGCTTAATAACAAATTGCTTTCAAACCTGTTCACCCCATTTCCATCCGGAACACAACACACAAACACTGTTATTACCTGCGTATTTTCAGTAAGATTCTCGAATCTTGCAAGAATCTCCTTCACAGACACTTTGGGTTCAGTTGTTTCTTCATGTATTGTCTCCATGTGGCCGCTCGATGATGAAGAGAAACTTTGAGGGCATTTCTTTATCCTTTCTTGGTTAGAATGAGCTTTCCTGCGAGGTGGATCTGGATCATTGCGGGTGTCCGCTCCGGAGTCGGAATCCTCGGGAGCAGACGCGTCTGCACTGGAGACGGCTCCTTCTGAAGAGTTGATGAGCGAGTCTAGACTGGGCGCTCGTCGCGGGGGTGAGCAGTCATCACAGTCGAGGTCGAGGCCGTACAGGCGCTGTAGGTGGCGCCAGTTGTCGCGCATCGCGAGCGAGAGGCGCGGGCGCTGCATGGTGCGCGCGCGTGCGCGGCTGACGAAGTACTGCGCTCACCGCCACTGCCCACTGTCGCTGTCATCTCGGGTTGAGGTCGATGGTGACTTATGGTGGACGCCGGTTTTTATCACTATTGTTGTGTTCCATATTGTAACGAATCGCCGGTGACATTGATTGACCTTGTATGTGTAATTATGGCTGTGGAGGTACGTGAGGAATACAGATCGTGATAACATCATTTTACACAGTCGTAGTGTAGGTACCAGTATTTAATATAAACGTATAATAACTGCTGCTTATAGAACGCTGTTTTTTGCATCTTCTGCATTCAATAAAAAACATTTAAATATTTTAGAATATTTGATTGTCGATCTGAATAATTGATTAGATAATTTTATTATGTACCTAGTCTAATATTTCGTAACAGTTAAATAATACAATGGGAAATAATTGCTATTGATTATTTAACTCTTTCCAAAGATCACGGACGCTTTTTAAAATCTAGATCTATATTTAATTTGAATTAGTTATAAAATGCAGTCTGTTGCTATTAGGTATTTAGAGTGGAGTTTTGCATTTTACCAAAGCGATGTCAGCAAGTCATCTATGTAAACTCCCAACACAGATGGATGATGATGACTATGTTAAAATGGCCATTTGCACATACGTAACGGACATAACAAATGCAGTGATCATTGGGTGGAAATCTGTCAATTTACATTCGCTTTTCACGCATACGGCGGTGGGACCATTCACCGCCTTTCACGAGTAAGTTGAAGAATACCACGGATATGTGCGGTGAAGCTTCACTGCTACATGTGTATTGTGGTCAGATTTAATCTGTGACCGTCGTTAGATTCGGTTTTGGTGGTATTGAGAAGTCAAATGTGTTGTCATGTACCTTGTAGTTGTCATGTATAGAAAAAACGTTTTAACGGTGGCATTAGCGGTCATTGCCCTTTCTGTAAGTAATACTTTTTCGAAGAAAGCTTAACAAAAAACTATGAATCGTTTTTCATTGAAAACAAAAAGCTTCTTTATGATTCGCAATAAACTTGTTTAATTTCTGTTTTCTTTTTGCATTTATTGAAATGAGCTTCAAGGTTATACCTAAATGTTAAATCCAACTCAATCTATATCTTATCTATATCTCTATATGACGGCAACCCGCGCTGAGACTAGTTACTGACCATAAAGGATGTTAATGAAGAGCCACACTATTCAAAGTGCTGTCTTGGTTAGATAAACAAGAAGTCCCCGTGTAATTTTAAAAGCTTAGGGAAACAAGCTTTGTTAAGAACGAGGAACTAATTTTACTTTTTTAATATGAAATCTTGAAACTTGGTTTGACACGCTTCCGCATGTCTCTATATCTTTGTGGAAGGAATCTAGATCGCTATTTTGATTAGGCTATCTGTCATAACTTCTTACTCAAACAATAGTCACTGTTATAAAAAATCACAGACGAAAAGTGGGCATTTAAACATAACAATAAATGAACGTTTGTCATCGAAACAATACAAATGATTTAACAAACTAGACATTATGAAAGTAATTGGAAATGTTACACTATAAAATACTCTAAATTTTTTTAATTAGGTGAATAAATACTTATTTTCAATAGTTGGTACGGACAGTGACATACGGATAAAACTTATAATTTCTTTAATAAAATCTCTCTTTGAGGACTCTTAATAGAGTACCTACCTACTTATCATAAATATAAAAAAAACCCAGGCCGTCCGGACTCCTAATTAATTGGCCGGACACGCAACCAAAAACCTGACCTGTCCGATTTTATACGGACGCCTGGCAACGCTAGGCCATCATATCGTAGTTCATCACGTTGCACTACGATAACTCAGTATACAGTCTGGTATTACTTATACCATTTTTTTTTTTCCTGTATGTCATCTCGCAGTTCAACCTGAGGTGAGGGTTGGTTACTGCTTAACCGGACAATCCTGTGGTGCCTTAAAAGTGACTTTTAGGGCCTCCAGCCAGGGCCAAAACTTATAAACTAAGTGACTACGCTAAGGGCACCCCCTGTGGGGTACGAGCCTCGGCTTAGGGCGTCACTGAGAGAGGGCAGCAAAGGGACAGGCTGGATCGGGTCTCCATTAATTAGGGGCTATTTTAAAGCTAAGGGCTCAGCGACGCGGGCTGGCGCTAACAAGGGTCGGGGGGGGGGGGGGGGGGGTTACGGGGTCGTCGCGAGGGACCTCGGCGGCGAGGTCGGAATGACGGTAATCTGTATCTGTGTTTAACTAATGTGCTAGTGGCCCTATTTCGTTCTTGAAGGAGGGTAATAGCGTCGTCTGGATCGGACAGGTATACCATTATAAGTATAGGATACAGCTTATATCTATGGATACAGATCAACATTCCAGTCATCGCGGTGTACGCGTTATATCCACTGTCATTTACGAGTAGGGACCGGCGAGGTATGCGTAGCGGAACTCTGCGGAACCCAGGCAGACATATGCGCGGTCAGCGTAACGGAACCATTTAACGGGAGCTGCTGTTGCTTACTTGAACAGGCGCATAGCTTGGAGGCTCTAATTAGGCTGAATTGGTTGTTGTCTTTGCTTATAAAATTTTAGTATGAGGCAACACTATTTTGGCAGGCTCAGGTATCGGTTGCAAAAATCCAGTCTCATTTTTATCTTTCTTGTAATCGGTAGTAGACGTATTTTAAGGCATTGCAGCAATTTTTATTTTACTTTTTGGAAGGAGCAATTAGACATTATAATCAAGTACGTAGACACTTCACATACAACAATTTTATAAAAAACAAAAATGTACTTTTGAACGTCGGAATATAAGATAATGTGATGACATTATCATATATTCTACTACCTGTAGGCTTTACAAATATTTGTTCCGTGCGGGAATCGAACCCACGACACGCAGCGCAGCAGTCAATCGCTTAGCCCCTGCGCCAATCGTGTCGTCACACACATTTTAATGGAGTAATTGAAATAAATGATTTGACTTTGAAACGAACTGTACCGACACCACGCTCCGTATAAAAGGAGTCTAGTTATATTTTCGTCAATATTAAGTAATTAAAATAGTTAACTTTTTACCCAAAATATCACTAGACTACTTTTCGTCACAAATATAATCTACTTTTGAACCACGTACATACTTAATGTTGCCAGAAAACTAAAACATTTCTCCATGTTCCAAAGGCCGTTATATTGCCTTTAAATATTGGTTCCAAGGACCGTTTGTTGAAAAAGTTGGCTTATAGGTCACGGTGTGATTTATCCTAATAAATAGTTAACTGTCCGTTAAGCATCCTAATAAATAGTTAACTCACTTTAGTTGAAACAATCGCAAATGATCTTCTTACGATCTAGGACAGTTGGAGGGATGACATAATTATGTATTTATTTTAAACATTTGATATCATACTATTGTTTTACTAAAATTGTTTATCATTGTGCCCTGCTTACGTTGCTGTTATTAAGATAGCTTTTCGCTTATGAAGTAACCGCGGAGGTTCGACTGTGAAGGTGGTGTGACAATCTAATAAGTGCTAGATCACGAGACTCAGAAGTTTGGAAGAAGAAAGGGGAGGACTTTGCCCAACACCCTTTGCCCTTTGACAACATAGGCCGTCAATGAAACCATTTACAGGCAATTTTGAATTGTCCAAGAGTGAGTTAGTCCGAAGGTTGAAGCTGTTGCTCGTTCCAAAACGTAGGGTATGTCTCTATCGAAAAAAAGCGGCCAAGTGCGAGTCAGACTCGCCCATGAAGGGTTCCGTAGCAGCAAGTAACATAATATAAAAGTTTTTTTATTTTAATATTTGAGTAGGTAAATTGCGGTTTACGATTTATGATGACGTATTAAAAAAAACTACAGTTTACTAGATCTCGTTCAAACCAATTTTCGGTGGAAGTTTAATGTATCTACATCATATATTTTTTAGTCTTATCATTCTCTTATTTTAGAAGTTACGGGGGGGGGGGGCACATTGTACCACTTTGGAAGTGTCTCTCGCGCAAACTATTCAGTTTAGAAAAAAATGTTATTAGAAACCTCAACATCATTTTTGAAAACAATTTAGGTGAAGAGCAATCTAAAACATTTGATAATTAAAAAATAAGATAGCAGTTAAGAGATGACCAATCACAACTGACAGCGCCCATTCATGAACATGACGCGAGGATCAGCCCTACATAGCTTAACCATATTGAAGGGAACCGAATGATCTAACCGACACGATAGATAGCCTCCAATAGTAAACATAATTAGCGGTCACGCACCCGGCACACGACTGTAATAATCCTGCTCATCTAACAGTACCAATTACATACTCTACTCATTAAGAAAACTCATTAAAATGCTAATCTAATGAGCCATTTGTAGGGCTATCAACTCAACCAGATTGTCTTATGAGGTTTACGAGAGAAAATATATAGTGACCTTTATTAGCTTGTCATTATTTATTCAAATATAGTCACAATTTATTTATGTCAGGAAATGTCTTTTATGATTTATGTAAGTATTAATAGTTGTAAAATCTTATGCTCTCTATATGTGTTTTCATTCATTCATTTTCGATTTGAAGAAAAGAAAGAATGACGGCAAAAATGTATAACGTGGCACATGCATGGAACAGTTTAGCATTCGTTCATCTATACATATCTGCGTTCATTCGTCTATAGCCTGAATTCATTGAAACTGCAAATTCAAAAGTGCCTAGTAATTCAATAAATTTATTTAGAAAGTCGTCGGCTTTGGTTCTTTTTGTTGTTTTATATTGCCACCGACTTCCAAAATTAAAGTTATTTTTACTTTGTAGTTGTCGAATGGTTGTCTTTTTGAAAAAAGAATGTCTTTTTTTATTTTTGCTCTTAACATCCAAATGAAACAAAGAAACGGTAACACAAAAAAACGGCACAGAAAAGCAATTATACGCAATTTATGACATATTTTTTTGAGTTATTTTCATTTTAAAATTACTGAACCGATTTTGAAACTAGATCCTATCAAATAAAAAAGAATTTACCATATTGGTTTAAAAATTACGAAGTTCTGAGATACTTAACAACATCGAGGTCCTCCTTCTTTAAAGTCGGTTAAAAAATCGCAACCTACATATTATTCAACAAGTAGTTCTTCCTGTACAGTAAGTTATCAAGTACCTACATTATGCAAGCCTTGCGTACATATTCGTAAAGTGAATCGCTACTAAATGTTATGACGGTTTCTTTTATCGTTTCATGATTTACGGCGCACAGGCATACAAGATATTGATGTAACGTTGGGTGTTATAAATTATACATGCTAAATAAAACAGTTTGCAACGATCTGAATGTTCATTTACGCACAGGTTTTAATTCATAGTGTGAGTGAGTCAGTCGAGGCAAGTGCGAGTTAAGCTCTATCCACACATCATGTTAGGGCCGTGCCCGGGACGGGGACTGTCCGTGTCCGTGAAAAAATATAGTTGTGAACAAGTTGTGAATATTTTATATGACGTAGTCGACAGCGTTAACGTTAACTTCAATTTGTATTAAAACTGGAACAACGCAGTCAACATTAGGAAACAAAATTAAACCTTACAAATTGACATAGTTAAGCGAATTAGTGAACGTGCCTTAAAGTGAATTTAAGGCGTCGTCAGGGCAACTAGGTTGAACTGCGAGATGACATTCCGAAAATAAAAGCGCCGTCTAGTTTCAGTAATGGGAAACATAATTATTTCATACAAATTGAAGCTGACGTGATTGAATACGTTCGAATCGATAGAAAAACTCGTACTTGACACTCTGAGGGCCTAGTATGAGTTTTTGAACCAATTCGATGGCGATAACGTAAACGTTCGCTTATGTCAATTTGTATGGTATGTTTGTGCTTCCTAATGTTGCTACTAGACGGCGTTGTTCCAGCTTCAGTGCATTTTGAACGTTAACGTGGTCGAATACGTATACTATAAACTAGCACTCCACCTCAGGTCTCTGAATGAATATCACTATACTTACCTATGTGCACGATGTTATTGTGGGTCGCGCCACAGTTTGTGCTCAATGTCCAAATATGTAAATCACGTTATTTACATACCATGTAAACTAGTCTCTAATTATAGTACCTATACCTAGTTAAGTATTTTACATCTTTGGAGGCACTTACTGTAATTATAACTGGTAGAATTAATGGGGGTTTTCACGATACTTAAGTAGGTAACAAGATTCGTTTTAGCCGTCGCCATATAGATAATGCTAGCTCCGAGCTCTCCCTTGTTTTATTACTAATCTTTCGGAATTAATGTACAGAAATATAAAAAAAAAATCTATGAGGAAAACATCTACTTCTGTTGTTATAACTCGATTGCGTTTTATACGTACTAGAAAAGAAAAGCTATAGCCACGCCCAAGAAGCTCATCTATACTAATATTAAACTTATACAGGAATATTTGGCGAAAGTGGGCATGTCAGGAAGTGATTAAGCATAGAAAATATAAAGTAAACGGGTGTAAGTATGCCTAAGTACTTCATAATTTCGGACACGTCATAAATTAAATATCATCATCATCACCCTCCGCTTCCATATTGCCTAACTATAGACTGGAAAGAATGTCAAGTGGAGAAGTTAAGAGGACTTTACCAACAGCAAGCTCCATACAATAGTAGGAGTAGTCTAGTCATGTTAAGTAATTAAATTCGATCAAATTTTGAACATAGAATATGGGCTCTCTAAAATTTAGGCTTGTGGTTGGTCAAGTTAATAATAATAAATAATAATAATATAATATGTGGGGACATTTCACACACGGCCATCTGACTCCAAACTAGGGAGACCCTGTACTATGGGTGTCAGACAGCTGATATACATACACAAATATATTTTAAATACATACATATATAGATAAACAACACCCAGACACAAGGCAAACACAAATGCTCATCACACAAATATTTACCCTGGGCGGGAATCGAACCCGCAACACGCTGTGCAGCAGTCGATCACTCAGCCACTGCGCCACTCAGTTAACCGTCAAATAATTTCACAATGATATGTAAAATCCAGAAAGAGGTGGCGACATGACCTTGATGTGTCCCAGCAGGGTTCGTTCGAGGTGGCGCAGGAAAAAAGTTCCAGGAAGGACTTGGGGCGCCCCTACCCAGCAGTGGGACAGCATAGACTAGATTTAAAAAAATGTAAGTGAAATCTCGTACGGTAAATTGACAACCACCAACCTAGTCTCTCTCTCTATATTGTCTTTATCCTATCTTATTAACCGTGAGGTATCCGAACTAGAATCGCCCCCCCCCCCATATTTCACCCCGAGGGTGTCGTAGGGGAAAATCCGGTAGTCGGGCAGCAGCGGCTTCCGTTTACTTAACAAGTTCACGGCGATCCCCAAGACGCCTGCTAAACGTGGAGATTATGGCACCCCCCCCCCCCCTGTAATGGGGGAGGCCTTTGTTCAATAGTGGACGACTCCCGGCTGATGATGATGATGATAATCCTATCTACAAAATTTCTTCGGGTTTAATTACTTATTCGACCAATTATGAATAGAATTATTTTGTATGGAGCGTGTTGTCGGTAAAGTTCCCTTAAAGCTGTAATCGAATTGCATAACCGAAGCTTGGGAAGTAAATTTTAAAGTGTATGATTGTACAAAATTAGGCATATATTGACTGAGTGATAAAAATGTAAAGTCATGTGCTCTCGGAAGTTATGTAACACATTGTCATGTCTGCTTCTTATAAATTCATTGGTATACCTTTTGCGAAAGAATGCTTTACGGTTCTGATGGCGTAATGTATTTTTAAAAGTCATTGGTCTGATATCTTTCAAGCCTTATGTACTTATGTTACTTGCCAAAAGATCTAATTATAACTAATTAGCACATTGCCCGCGATTTCGTCCGTGTGAATTTCTCTCTTAAATCTTATATATAAAAATCTTCTGTGCGTGTGTATGAAAGTGAACTCCTCCTAAACGGCTGGACCGATTTTGCTGAATTTGTTTGTGTGTGTTCCAATGGATTCGAGAATGGTTTAGATTCGTAATTGGACCCGGCAGGTGGCGCTATAGTCGAGTTGCAGGACAACGTCTGCCAGGCCCGCTAGTCTCTTAATAAAATACAGCCCATGATAGGTACTCGCTGATAATGTAGCTTTCTCTATACTTAGGTGAAATAATGTTAAATCAGATAAGTATTTGTTGAGTTCATACTTTTTCAAACAAGCAAACAAGCATACAAACAATCAATTATCTTTTCCCTATTAATATTAGTGTAGACCATAAATATTTTTTTTAAATATTTATAACCAATTAATTATATAATAATAATTATTATTATTAAATAAATAAACATAATAATATTTTGTGTATCAGTCGTGATGGCCCAGTGATGAAGACGACCACCTCATATGCATGAGGTTGTGGGGGTCGAAACCAGGTAACTACTACTAACGAGACTACTAACTTAATCTTGGACATCACTGATATCGATAAAGATAAACATCGTGCGGAATTCTGGCCTTAGAATACTTAAATATGGCTATAATCGCCAATCCACCTTGAGCAAGCGTGGTGATCAATGCTTGTGCCTTAGCTGTACGAGATAAGGCCTTTGCCCCACAGTGGGACAATAATAGGCTGGTTTTATTATTAAAATAATAATAGGCTGGTATTATTATTACAATAATAATAGGCTGGCATTATTATTACAATAATAATAGGCTGGTATTATTATTACAATAATAATAGGCTGGTATTATTATTACAATAATAATAGGCTGGTATTATTATTACAATAATAATAGGCTGGTATTATTATTACAATAATAATAGGCTGGTATTATCATTACAATAATAATAGGCTGGTATTATTATTACAATAATATTTTAATATCTCAAAGTTTAAAGAAAAGAAAATTTATTTCTTTTGACATGAATATTAATGACAAAGAATATATTAACGTTGTTGGTGTTACGTGTTTTTGATTTATGACAAATCATTTTTATGATAAATATGATTTAAACTATATTAGCGAAGCAAGAATTATTGGTTTTATAGCCACATCATGATCTTACGTAAAACTTATCACATCGCTCGCATTTATAATTATGTCATTGCGACGCGATGTTAAAAAACAATAAAACGGAGAAAGTAGGTATCTGTAGCGCCATATACCTTTCTGACACGGTAGCTAAAAGTGGAGCTAAATACCTAACTGAAAAGTGTCACAATTATTATAATAATTAAAAATGTTCTAAATCTAGTCGCAATCTCATAAAATATAGGTATATAAGTAGAGGCGTTTTTGACGTAGGGACCATCCATAAACTACGTCACACGTTAAGGGGGGGGGGGGGGGGGGGGGGTTGACGAAGTGTGACATTGTGTGACAAGGGGTGGGAGGGGTCCTAAGTTTCGTTACATCACATTTCGCAAAGATTCGTCCTCAAAAAGAATTGCTGTTCAAAAAGAATTTCTCTGACACATCGAATGTTAATGACATTAAAACTAATTTCGGAATCACCTTTTTATTTAATAATGATGATTTAAATGTGAACATTCCTAAAACTTTATAGAATTGTTACCCTGATAAGGTCGAGATTCGAGTAAACATGACCTAAATACAATCGAGTTATAAATTGGAAATATTATAGTATATTCGCACATTAGTATTCGTTTAGTTTGTAGGCTTCTTTCATGTCAATGGGTGATCATGATGAATCATGATTATATATTGAAATAAGTTTTATATTTTTATGGAAATACTTGTATAGGATAGTTGTATGTTGTAACTAGTAATATCCATAATTTGAAATATTTTCTTTTTATTAGAATTACGCTAGCAGAGCAGTCGTGCTAGATCTGCTGTTATTTAGAACTGAATTTATTATTATTATTTACTGTTCAATGCCAGCAACACCGTCACAAAGCTAGGTAAACTTTTAGAACTTCAAAAATAAAAAAAAAAGAAGTCTCCTAGCTAGCAGTCAATCCTTCCTCATCGTGTCCAATATACAGACGCCAGCACATCAAGCCATACCAAACTGCAAAGGAGTTGTTTCCAAAATGTATGGAGCCTGGGCCCAGTCCTTGTACACCATACTTAATAATTGGGAAACCCATTTTAAATAGTTCTCAACTGTCCAATTAATTTAAAATAGCTTTGTGAGCAGGTAAAACACAAGAAATTGGACTTGAAATTGCAACACACAACAAAAAGCAATCATGGCGGTAAGCTGTCATTTTGATTGATTAATGACGTTTGACATTTATAATTCTGATTTTCTGCGTCGATTTGTGGATAGCCAGGTAAACAGATGGGAAAGAAACGATGTTAAATTAAAAAAACGAAAGGGAGGTTGTTATAAAGTACTCTAGAAACTAGAAACAAAACGAGACGAAAGTGACTGAAGTCAGACTGTTGTGACACTGACAGCTGACAGTTCTCTTTCTATGATCAATGGTCGATCTATGGTTTATAGAGTAGCTAAATCTGAGTGACGCCATGTTGAAAATCCATAAAAATTATTGTTAAATTATCAATTTACTACCACAACAGTATACATTTAAATTAATTATCTGTATTTTTCCCGGATTCTACGGATTTTTCTCTTTTTTTTGAAGTGGTGTACAGTCGAACAAGCTATTTGGTATACAGGCAAAAATATTCATCTTTCTACTACACACACAATATTTAATTTATTTGTTTTATATTGAGCATGTAAGTAGCTACAAGGGATACCTACGTACTCGAGTTAAAAAAATCAAATAAAATAAAATATTGTGTGTGTAGTAGAAAGATGAATATTTTTGCCTGTATACCAAATAGCTTGTTCGACTGTACATAGACTGGGCCCAGTATGAAACATGTACTTTCTCAATTGAATATGAACCTTACTATATTGTAATAATGTTGAAAATCTATCAAAGAAATTTGACAGATTGTAACTTGTATGCCGAATTCTTCGCTACTAATCAAACAAGCATCCTATTAAGGTGACGATATACGCCGGCGACCTTGAGCGACCAGAGAATCGCATGCGCTGTGTCCAAAACTCTCAAAGTTTAGTCGCAAAAATTAAATAAAAGATAGTATTACCTAATTTAAAAATATATAATAAAATTGTCTGCAAGATAGTGAAAGTTTCGTTTAAATATACCTGGTAGATTTTGTGTGATTATCAATGTTATGTCCGCGTCAGACACAACTTCACTAGTTAATTAAACTATTTAATATGTACTTAACCAAAAATATTCACATACTAAATGATTAAAAGAATGTACTAATTTAACATATATTTTTATCAAATCATTTACACTACACATTTTGACGTGATTGTCAGTTTATAATGTATAAAAGTCGCTTGTTAGCGCCTAAGGCGATTCTCACACGACGCCGCTTACCGCCGCGGAGGGCGGAGGCGGCGAAGCGGATTTTGTAGCGGTGCGCCGCGCGGAGAGGCGATGAGCCCGCGTGTCCGCACGGTTGATGGGTTTCGATCAGTCCAACCACATGCGATTTAATTAAAAAATAAATGATTTTCATAAACTTACCAAGTTCTTTTTTTCTACGTCAGTTTGTCCTGGCCCCAAATATAATCTAATAATTTCTTCCAATTGTTTTATTTTTATATGCCTATCACTATATTGAGAGCTTTTCATGTACCAAATCGCAGGGCGACTTTCAAGCTCCGAAATAAACTTTTCGACATCGAAGTCCTTTTTAAAAAAGTGTAACACAACCTATCCCTCAGAAATCCGCGCGGTAATGCGGTCGCTCGTGTGCCAAGCGCCGCCCCTACGCGCGGAACACCGCGCGGAGGGGCGGAGGCGGCGTGAGCGCCGCTGGTCCGTACGGTCAGGTGGTGTACGTGTGTTAGGCATCAGCGGTTTCTATACAAGCCAATGGAACATAAGATCCGCGTCACCGTGAACCGCGTCGGTGCGCGGCGTCGTGTGTTAATCGCCTTAAGCTTAGTGCACGTACCTGTGTATACTGCAGCGCGAACTCCGCGACCAGCGCGTGCGCATGGTGCGCGAGCGGCACGTGCAGCGTCAGCGGCGGCTCCCGGGACGACGACAGCTGTAGGGAGTGCGGCGCTGACGAGGACGCGCGGAGACCGCTCAGCGATAGCGTGCGGCGGATGGTGAGGCCGGCGGGACCTGGGTGCAGAAGTATGGGAAAATCAGGAAATAGATATGGAGACATTCCTTAAAAAAAAAACTTTTGTAAATGCTTTTTTTTTTAAACGAGACCTTTTGAAGAACTTGTGGGGGTACTTTAAAGAAATTCCTAGTTGTGGGGGGCCCACACTAGGAATTTCTCCTGTGTCGTGGGTGCGTTTCCAAACATATAAACTCACATTCACAAACAGCCAGACCCGGAACAACTTTTTGTAGGCCATACAAATATTTGTTCTGTGCGGGAATCGAACCCGCGACACACAGCGCAGCAGTCAATCGCTTAACCACTGCGCCAACCGTGCCGTCAAAATTAGAAAAAAACTTTTGACACTAAAGTTCTTTTTTAAGAAAAAAAAAACTTTTGGATATTATTTCTTTACAAAATTGAACGGTGTATCCAGTCTACTACAAACCAATGAGCACACGAGCATTTGCTCTTGTATATATATTTAATATATTTATTATACTTATACTTTTATATTATATTCTTTTTATTTTTGTACACACACATACTTACGGAACTTCGTTCCTTACCGCACAAGTTTTTTACTTATTAGGACATTTCGGGCATTTAGAGAACGTGGATTTTGTGAGGAACTTCCTAGTTCCTGTTCACGAAGAGGAGGGGATGGGATGGGGATTTATTTTGAATTACATTCAAATACAAACACAGATGGTCCCTATGCTTCTGAACTTTATTAAGCAAGTAAGTAATACAGTTTCAAAACTCACCTTTAACTCCAATAGTGACCGCATTATGCGACACGGCGAGCACAGCATTCTCTCCAGGCGGTACCCTGGCAGCGAATAACCTCGCGAAGTAGAAAGGCCAGGAGCGCGCCATCTCCACAGCTTGCCTCTTGCTGGCCGCGCGTACGGGCGTGTTGCCCAGCGAGCGGAGCCAGGCGGCGCCGGCGCGGCGCTCGCTGGCACTGATGCGGAGTGACGGTAGGGTCGAGTTTATGTCGTGGACTATCTGGATAATAGGGAGAGGTTTGTTGTGGTTAATACTCTTCATCTGCCTAGCCTTTTCCCAATTATGTTGGGGTCGGCTTCCAGTCTAACCGGATGCAGCTGAATACCAGTGCTTTACATGAAACGACTGCTGGAACTCTACAACCTAGATACTGGGTAACACCATACCCCGTGGTAAGACTGGTTGTCAGACTTTCTGACTTCTGACTACCCTTAACGATTGTCAAAGATTTACTAATGACAGCTAGGACCAACGGCTTTACGTGCTTTCCGAGGCACGGAGGGAACTCGTTATGAATGGATGGTCACCCATCCACGGACCGACCTCGGCAAGCGTAGCTTAACCTTAGACCGATCGATCTGTACGGCTTTTACTAAGCCACGAGCTCCTCCATGTTGTGATTAAAACTGTGGGAAATAAATACAGTTCAATACCGTTACCGTACCGTCCAGTTAAATACAGTACAATATTTACCACATTTCTTGTAAAAAAAATAAATCATCACTATCTTCTTTACATAATTATGTAGTATAAAACAAAGTCGCTCTCGCTGTCTGTACGCTTAAATCTTTTAAATTACGCAACGGATGTTAATGAAGTTTTCAGCAATATATATACTCCATTTATAAAGCATTAGAAAAAAGAGGCTCATAGAAGCAGGGAATGCAAAACATTTTGTTTCAAAGGTAAGTTAATACAATTTTAATTAAACTTATTTTAATATAATTTTGATAAATAGATCTAAGATAGTACTAAATATGGACGTATAATAATATAAACAGAATAAAAGTCTTTTAAAGATAAGGTATATTTTAAATTTGGTAGAATTACAGTGAAACGAATAGCGTTCCGGATATTGTTCATCCCTGCTTCTGTTAGGATTTTGCCATTGACACTGTACTTTTAAATTGGAATTAAATATACAACTAAATGAAAACCACATAATTTTAGAAGATAAATTATTAAAATGGTTACAAATACGCGCGACAGCTACTGTAAAAATAGATTGTAATAAATTCGGTGTCTATCGTAACTTTAACATTGTTTATTGTACTTTTGTTACAAAGTGAGCATTAAAAATAATATTTTTTAACTTCTGTCTAATGCTATTGTAAATAGAGTATAGAGTGATTCAAGAGGACAGTTTAGGTGTATTTTTAAGGTTTTGTGTAAATTCGGTGAAATAAGACGAAGGTGACAAACTCATATTATGGCGACTGGGAACTAAAAATGTAAAATAAAAGTTATAATACAATGTTAAAAATTTTAAATTTAATATTTTATTACGCCATTTTTACTCAATTTTAATTAAAATTGTTTTAACTCATCTTTGAAATAAAATGTTTAGCATTCCTGCTTCTACGCGTCTTTTTTTTCCGTCCGCCGCATCTTGGCAAACGCGCCATTCCGTTTTACCGCTCACATAACTCAGGCAGTGACAAGCAATTGCGCGCGGGCTGTAGTAGGCCTTTTCAATGCTTTTTAACTGTCTCAAAATTATGAGTATTACTTACTTGTGCATAAAGTAGATCTAATATGGCGGGGTCGTTGTAAGTCTCTAGGGGAGTGAACACTTCCTTGCGCACGCGCAGTTTCCACGGCACTCGGCTGTATGTGAGGAACGAGCGGTCTGATGGTAGCAGAGCTGCTGGCGCGGGCACGTCACCTATATGCGAGAAAATATATAAATACAAATAACTATGTACATACATATTAAGTATCGTTCACCTACACTCCATTCATAATGGCATTAGACAAAAAGCTACCAAACCACAACAGTTATTAGTTGTTGAAATAACTGCATTTTACTGATATTTTTTTAATATAATATATCGTAAACAGTTTACATTATTTTTCTTCTTTTTGAATCGATGGTAGTCAACTAACGTTATTATAATGAATGAAGAATAAATTTATTAAAAAGTGTAAAGTTTGAAAATACATACGTTCAATATGTTCAGTTCTATCGGTGACGTGCGTGGAAACGGAATGACGTCTTTCCGCCTCCATCTTCCGATCTCTCTCTTTCTGGGCCATGTGAGTCTTGAACGTCGCCCTTTCAGTCCTCTTCGCATCACTATTCTCCTGAGGAAACACAATATCAGATCTCGGACTTTCCCTCGCTCTTCCTACTAACATATCTCGAGAGTTCTTCCGACCGTCAAATCTCTCAAAATCGTCGAAAAACGGAGAACGTTTGCGTTCAAACGTATCATCAATACCATTCTCTTCTTTTCTACGATCCGTTCTCGTCGTGTGCACTTCGTATATCTCCGACGCTTCTCGGCCGGAATAGTTGTCTCTGTCGCGACGGCCAGTTGTGTCGTGTCCCGACTCGGAATCCCATTCGTCACGACTTTGTCCTCGTTCGTCATAGCTGCGAACGTCGGATTCATCGCCCCAGTCGTTTACTCGGCGTTCGGAGTGGCGACGGTCGGCTGTGAGGAAACGAGTAGCTAAGTCGTCTCGAGAGGGCGGAGGCTCAGACTCTTCCCTCCGTCGTGAGTTCCAGTTCGCTAGGAAAGCGTGTCGGTCGTCTGCTTCTCTATTTTGGTGGACACCGAATGTGTCTCGGTCTCGGCGTAGCTGTGCGAAGGTTGAGGACGCGTCGGGTGCTGGTGGAGGTGGTGCGGGTCCTTCGGGCGGCGTAGGGGGGGACATCGGCGGGGGTGGCGCCGGGCCCGGCGGGGCGGGGGGCAAGGGCGGCGGTGGAGCATCCCACCTCGCCCCACCCCCTAACTGACGCTCAAGCATCAATTTCCTAGTATCTTCCAACTTGTTGATGGTGCGTGGAGTTTCTGCAGCAGATGACGTGCTGCGTACAGAGTGGTTTGCTGTTACTCTTTCTAATCTTTGTCGCATTTCAGAACTCAGCTTGAGTTTCCCAACGCTGCCCGGTGACGGGCGCTGCGCTCCGATCTCAAAGCTTCTCCGAGCAGTTCGTTGGTTCGGCGCCTCCCTGCTCGGTGAGACTACTGGACCGTCCACCTCAAATTCCTCCCACTCGATTCCTGGTGTTGTTTCTGACTTAGACCGACCTCGAGGTGGTTCATGTTCCATACCATTAGACTGTGACTGTGGCGTATGTCGTCTCTGAATCTGACGCAATTTGAATTTGGTAAAGTCTTGTGCTTGTTCCTGACCAACAGCGTCTTTTGGTGGAGGCCACCTCCATTTACCAATACGGACAGTCTTAGCCCTTCCGTAGGGATCCATGAAACCTTTTATTTCTAAGGGATCAGTAGAGTGAAGTGGAGGTGGCATCGGTGGCGGTGGTGGAGGAGCTCCTGGAGACATACTCTCGTTGGACTCGCGTCGCAGTTTGACAGCACTCCTCGGCGGAGAGTGTACTTGAGCATGAACAACTGTCGAAGCACGAACTGGAGACGTGGGCTCTGACTCAGAAGCTTCCACGACTTGACCAGCTAACAGAGTTTGCAATGCCTGGTTTTGAGCAAGCAGTTGTTGCTGTATTTGAAGATTTTGCGCCATTGCGCTCTGCAAGAAAGCTCGCTGCAAGTTCTGATGATATGCGTTGATATCGACTGTGCCAGGCGGTGGAAGATGAAGGCCTAGCGCGGCTGCCAGCGCTTCAGGAGTAGACGGCATTGTGGGCGGGAGGGGCAGAGCCCCAAAGCTAAGAGTGGATGTGTTTGCAGAGGCAGATCTTGGAGTAGCTCCACCCCCTTTTATGGCACCAGTGAGCCCCTCTCCGTCAGTAAGACGTTTCAAACTATCATTCATAAAGATCGGATCGAATAAGTTAGTGATATAGTCATCGACAGAGTCCACACTGGACTCCTTTCTGCTCGTTCTTCCCTTTTCCTTATCTTCCTTTCCCCCACCTTTGATAAGGTGTTGAACTTCAACATTATTCAAAGTTTCAATTTGTTCGTTGTATTCGCAGTTGAGGACGCTGTCAATGAAATCGCTGTAGTTTTTGCCTCCTTTGATGCTGGCGGCTAGAGATCGAGCGTCTGAGAGCTCGTCTATGTTCGGGTCTAGTACTGGGGAGAACAGATCGTCGAGGAATTGGTCTACATCGGACGCCTGACTCGGGACGCGGACGCGTCGCACGTGAGATGCAAGACTTGGAGCTTCTGATGTGTCTGACATCGCTGATGACCTGTCAACAAAATTAAATAATTTAGCACATACAAGATTGAATGTAAAAAATCCAAAATGTTCTCATTATCATCATTTCAGCCGAAAGGCGTCCACTGCTGGACGTAGGACTCCCCCAAAAGGGAGGGTTTCGCCATTATCGCCACGCTTGGCAGGCGGGTTTGCGATCGCAGTATGGTTGTTACAAAGGCACAGAGAACGCTGATGCCCATTCTCTGGTAAGTCCCTTAATCACCTCTTACAACACCCACGGGAAGATATGGGATGGTGCTATTCTTTACGTCCGACACCATACGGGCACCAAAATGTTATATTTTTATGAAATTTTAATTACACACAGTCATACAAAGAATAGCATATATTTCTGTGATTATTTTCATGGTGTTTTATTACTTTATGTGTAATGTCATGAAAACATGCGAACAATACGTGTAATATTTAATGGTAAATACTCCATATTGGTACCAAAGATACAAGCTTGCCTAGGGCTAATGTGAGAACTTTCTCTTTTATCGTAATAATATTTTTTGTCTTACCTGACACCTCCAAATTCAGAGCTCTTCTCAATATAAGCACGACTCGACTGCGAGCCGGCCGGCGCGCGTTTCCCGGCGTACTGCGACTTTATGTACCTCGACGGTAACACACGGGAACCTGTTCCATACTCCATTTCCATCCCTCCCTTGCTACTGGCTACACTCGGTGCTCCAGTCAACCTCTCCACCGAGTGATATCGGTCATTCAACCTTGATTGTGACAGCCCTAAATCAGCTAATTTGTTCGGTGGTGGCACAGGGTTGTCACCTAAAAGGTTATCCAAAGACCTGCTTCGGACTTTATCGGAAGGTTGTTCGAAGTATCGTTCATTTAGTGCTGATTCACGCGATAGTACGTCGTGTGAAGTCTTTCTGGAGTATTCGTTGCTGTGCTTAGAATAATCGTTGCTGTGTTTAGAGTAATCGTTGCTGTGTTTAGAGTAATCGTTGCTGTGTTTAGAGTAATCGATGCTGTGTTTGGGGTATTCGTTGCTGTGTTTGGGGTATTCGTTGCTGTGTTTGGGGTATTCGTTGCTGTGTTTCGAATATTCGCTGGTGTGTTTGGAATATTCGCTCGTGTGTTTTGTGTGAGATTCCTCGCGCTTCTCCATGTTCCAGTTGTATTCAGAAACGTCCTCGTCGATGATGGAATCTTGGAGCATTCGTGGTAAGCTCGGGGAGCGGGATTTTGGTGGCTCTGGTGGTGGAATCTGGGGAAAAATAGATTATTTTGTTAAAATGGTTACTGAAAACCTATGTTTTGATGCATTTTTGACATTTGTGTTTTGAGGCCAGCACATCAAGCTACAACAATCTGTCGAACTTCTTTGTTAGATTTTCAACTTTATAACAAAAGCATAAGGTTCATATTCAATTGGGAAAATTTTACAGTTTGGTATCGCTTGATGTGCTGGCGTCTGTACATATAGCAATAACAGGACAAAATATGTGTAATGCCGGCACATCACATGGCGTATTTGTGCAAATATTTGCCTTATTTGTATAATACAAAATGGACTTTATTTCAATAAACCTAGGGTACATTTTGTATTATCCAAATAAGGCAAATATTTGTACAAATACGCAATGTGAAGTGCCAGCGTAAAGGAGTAAAATAATCTTGTGAGGTAATCCAGATGGTTTTACTTACATAATATTTTTTAATTAACTCTTATTTTAAAAATATATTTAAATTAAATTATTTTATTTATTATAATTATATTATTTGTTTATTTAAATTATTATTTATATATATATGTAAAAGAAAGTCGTTAGTTACACTATTTATAACTCAAGAATGGCTGAACCGATTTGGCTGAAAACTGGTGGGGAGGTAGCTTAAAACTAGGAGACGGACATAGGATACTTTTTTTCCTTTTTTTTGTAGGGTAGATGTAGGGTATGTGTATAGGGTTGATGTAGGGTAGGTGTAGGAGTAGGGTGGGTGTAGAGTAGGTGTAGGAGTAGGGTGGGTGTAGAGTAGGTGTAGGAGTAGGGTGGGTGTAGAGTAGGTGTAGGAGTAGGGTGGGTGTAGAGTAGGTGTAGGTGTAGGGTAGGTAAATAGGCAGGTAAGTATGTAGATAGGGACAGGACAACGTCTGTCGGGTCAGCTAGTATCTAATAAGAAAAGAGGAACTTATGCTTTAAATGTATGATGTGTTAACACGTACTACCTGTGGTCTCTCGGCCTTGTCGGTGTCTACAGAAGAGGCGCGGGGCGGCGGGGCGGGGGGCCCGTGCCTGGCGGGCGGCGCGCGCAGGGGCTCGGCGCGCGCGCTGGGCAGCGCCGCCCACGTCTCCACCTCGCCCACTGCATCCAGTGCGAACTCACAGCCGGCCCATTCTATTTTTATTTTTATTTTTATTTTATTTTATTTGGAACAACAAACATTCTGTGGGTGGGACGATTTGTTAGGACACCAAACACAACACAACACAGAAATAAGCAATGTTTACAAAAAACGGCAACTGCCTTCAAAATTTAAAAAGTAATAAATAACTTTAGCACAGATTACTTTAGTTTCAGAAGTCGGTGGCAATACAAAACAACAAACAGAACAAAGCCACCGATTTCCGAAACTAAAGTAATGTGTGTTCTGTGCTAAAGTTATTTTTTAGTTTTGAAGGCGGTTGCCTTTTTTGTAAAAAAAAGCTTTTTATTTGTCACTTTTTAGTACCTTCTTATCATCCAAATCCATTAAGAACCGGACACACAGTTAAAACAGAGGTACTCCAAAGATTAAAGAAACTATTAGAATGTCGTCTATGTAGATTTTTTTTGGAATTATATTGGTTTTTTCATAAGGTACTGAATCAATGATGATGATGACTGAATCAATTTCGTTAAAATTCATATGTTATTATATATACCCCTGAGGCATACCCTATATCTTAGAAATGAATTTTCAAAAACAAATATACAAAAAAGAAAAAAAAAACAACATACAGTCGAATTGACTTGCTCCTTTTTTGAAGTCGATTGAAGTCACAAGAAGAAAAAATTGAATATTTTCTACTAACAGGCTCCTTGATTTTTTTAATGTAGGTAATATAGGGTATTTTACTCTATACGAGAAAACATCTATAAGTATGTTATTGAGACAGTTTAGGCATAAAGCAGTCGGAAAATGTAAGTTTTAGTCATAAAATAACAAAACAAATTTTAAAATTCAATTCAAAGTTTTCAGTATTTTGCATCTGTTATAAAACACCATGAAATAGTAGCGGCCATGGTATTACGCCTGTTGACATTTTTTTTTATTTAAAAAAAAATGTCAACAGTCAGTCAAATGATTGGCGTAATAAAGGCTTTGTACTTTTACTATTTTCGTAACTAACCTATTTTTTTAATTATTACACCTATTACAAAATATGCTTTCAATTATTTTTAAATTATATACAATTATCATATTTAATATGAGCGCATTTGATACAAAACTAACTGACGTCATTTACGCTGAGCAATATGGCGTCCAGTAAGAGGCGTTTTCGTCAAACTACGCGCGAAATTTAAAATTTAAAATTTAGATGCATTTTTATGGCACTTATCGATTAAATAAAAAAATTGAGGTTTTTTTTGGCGGCATATTAGCACTACAGAATTTCATTGAGACACTTTTCAAAAATGGGTGTAATACCCTATTGGTTTTATTTTAGATTTGCAGTTTTAATAAAACAAATGATCTTGCATCTAAGTCGTCATACTTTCATTATGTATCATCTCATCATCAAAATATGGTGACGCAATAAACTTTATTACATACTTTATTTAACTTTTATTTTTAAACTTTGTTTTCTCCACGACACAGGGAATCTTAGTGTAGAGACCAGTGATTTATCTAATATAGTTTCTGTACTTTTCTGAACAATAAAGTTTATTATTATTATGTATTCGTGGTAACGTCAAATTTTTTATTTATCTTCCCAGGTTTTAAATGAGTGAAACGCTCCGAGCTGCATGCATGTGATACTGACAGACATGGTGAATTGGCGATACATGGTACAATTTCTGTTATATCTTGCCGTATAATCAATATATTAATTAACTACTACACCACTCTCTAAATTGACATCGTTAGTTTAAATGGAGGGAAAAACTTTCTAGCCGTGTTGCCAGTTTTTACCACAGGTTATAGACATAATATCTCATATTTACAACAGACTATCTAACAATTGTAATGATTGTTATTAATCTCTGTGGGAGGCCTACGTACGTTCAACACTGGACTGCAATAGGCTGATATGATGATGATAAATGATTGTTATGATTGTCTTACCAGTAAGTTGTCCATTATGTTCCATGGTGAGCGACCAGCCGGTAGCGTTGTGCTGCACGCCGGCTGCTGCTAGCGCTGCAGACGCGGCGCGTTCACACGATGTCCACGAGTCCACGCTCACGTGTTGTACTGTATCTGTGGGGGAAACATTATTGTTATTCTTACGTAGGTCGGTACGACCAAAAATATCATGCTAGCGCCACCTATTATCCAGAAGCAGAACTACGCTAGATAGCGACATCTATTGTCGACTAGGAGAACTACGTCACACGCTAGCGCCATCTATTGTCGAGTAGCAGAACTACAGGTTCTGGAACTTTCGAGACTAATTCTACATGGTGAAGTAGTGTCGTGTCGCATTCTAGACCATTCACGTGTTTGCTAGAATGTTCTTGAATATGACCTGAACCTCGTATATAGCGGGCCGGCAACGCCAGGGAGTTAGTTGGTTTTTAAAAGCGAAACTAAAAACTGCGAATATTGGGACTACTGCGTTCGAAGTGATTATCAAGTGATATTTGTAAGTGATTGATTATTGTGTTTGTGACTTTTTAAATAAAGTGTTTGTGTTTTGTTTGGTGTAAATTGGAGTAAATTATTTATCCCGAAACCCAACTCGTAACACTATTATTGTATTATATCAGTACTGTCTCGTTGGGCTCGCGGTCGCAAGCGCGACTGCTGAGCATGGGGTCCTGGGTTCGATTCCCAGGTCGAGCAAAGTGTTATTCAGTTTTACTATTAAGAATTTCTAAGCAACAGCCCGGAGTTTTGGAGTTGGCAGTGTAACACCCCCGTGCCTCGGAAAAGCACGTAAAGTTGTTAGACCTGCGCCTGATCTCTCCCCAACCGTGTCGGATTGCTGTCCCACCGGACTATGAGATTGAGGAAAGAGGGGTGCACCTGTGTTTGCGCACACACTTGAGCACTATATTATCTTCTGCGTACTTGGCTGATCTTCATTGAGATAGGCCGTCGTGACTGAAATTCCGTCGGAAGAATTACATTTACATATCAGTACCTAGGATACTTTTTCTTTATTCTATGCACACTATTACAAACTACAAAATGTAATTTTTTTGGAAGGCAGTTCCTTAACGCGTCTTGCTTGAATCAAATTGCTCCCATGGACTGTAGTTTTCTGTACTGACTAAGAGAGCCCTGATACAGGGGAGCGTTTTGATGCAACATCAGCATAATCATATCATTCACTAGCTGCTGCCCGCGAGTTTGTTGCCGGTGTTTACTTGCGAGAGCCATTAGACCTCCTTAATACGGTCCTGTCGCAAAATCCGACCTTAGCGGACGTCTGCTAACTATAAACTACCTCCCTGCCTTACATCTTTATATGTCAGGTGGTTTTCGATATTTCGTGATGAATGAGTGAGTGATTTTTTACTTTTATATACAGTGTAAACTCTATATAACGATACTGAAGGGACTGTGTATTTATGGTGTTATAGAGAGTTGTCGTTAAATGGAGAGAAGAAAAATTTGAATTAAAAAATAAAAAGTTTATTTCTGACTAGTGTTAGTAGTAACTAAGTAGTAGCAACTAAGAATATGATAACTTTTACTTATTAGCCATGCATGGTCAACAACAGTCTACACGTGCAAGCAATCCCAATTTGTGAACGAAAGAACGAATTTCTTAGAAAGTTCGGTATGCATGATAGGTACCGACAGTCGAGTTTATTACGGGCTAGGATTATAAAGCGACAAAAGAACATACACAGCTGCACAGTTTTTACTAATTTTGGCAACTTAAAAGGTACTTTTTATTAAATTGTTGTCGTTGTTGAGAGTGGGTGTAATGCTATATAAAGTGTATCATTGTATCGAAGACAAACTAAACCAACCAAAGCGTTAAATCGAATGACGTTATAAGGAGTTTACACTGTATTTAGAAGATAGATAGATATCACAACTTACCATCATACAGCCTGAGCGGCAAGGCAGGCTTGGCGTCGGTCTTGGCAGCCTTCCACTCCAGCAGAGTGGGGGGGGCGCGTCTGGCCACCCCAGCACCCCGCGCCGCGCCCGCGCCCCCCGCACACAGCAGGCGCAGCAGCACGCCGCGCCACGTGCCCGTCGCGCGCTCCGACACGAAGCGGACTAGGTACCTGCAGGACAATAGGGTATTTTACTCTATACGAGAAAAAATCTATAAATATGTTATTGAGACAGTTTAGGCATATAGCAGTCGGAAAATGTAAGTTTTAGTTCATAAAATAACAAAACAATTTTTTAAATTCAATTCAAAGTTTTCAGTATTTTTAATATGTTATAAAACACCATGAAATAGTAGCGGCCATGTTATTACGCCGTACGGCTGTGTAAACAAAAAATTATCAACTGTCAGTCAACCGATTGGCGTAATATAGGCTTTGTACTTTTATTATTTTCGTAACCAACGAAATTTTTTTCATTATTACACCTATTACAAAATATGCTTTTAATTATTTTTAAATATATACATTGATTATCATATTTAATATCAGCTCATTTGATACAAAACGAACTGACGTCATTTACGCTGAGCAATATGGCGTCCAGTAAGAGGCGTTTTCGTCAAAATACGCGCGAAATTTGAAAAATCAAAATTTAGATGCATTTTGTATGGCACTTAACGATTGAATAAAAATTTCGTGTTTTTTTTGGTGGCATATTAGCACTAGAGAATTTCATTCAGACACTTTTCAAAAATGGGTGTAATACCTTTTTAGGCTTATGTTTAACGAACCTCCAGATCTACTAAATGATCACCAATAATAGTAAATAAAATAAAACCAAAAATAGTAAATGGTCATCAAAATGGTGTTTCCTAAAGTATTGTAGAAATGTATGAGATTTGATTCTGGCAGGGGGTCACGTAGGGGGTCATAGTTCTAACCTAACCTAACCACGTCGGATCTGCCCCAGGGGGATCAAAAAGATTTTGGTTATTTTGCACACTACGATTTGGTGACCATTTAGTATAATTATATTATATTATATTTGGTATAATTTAGTATATTTTTTTGGTAAGGGAGCTTAAGATCCTAAAGTATTTTTTGGTGATCATTATATTTATATCCGTTTAATTAGTACTGACTTGTGTAATGGCGGTCCTGGCTGGAAGGCGGCGAGACAATGCGCCATGAGCTGCCAAACGCGCTCGGATGAAGCGTCTCCGCTGGCCTGGTTGCACACCTGCACCAGGACTTCATCGCGAAGTCCTCGCGACGACAGCCCGCGAGACGCTATGTAGTCTGCTAACACCTGGTAAAGGAAATTTAGCATTAGGACAATGACATAACTATCTTATTACCTCGTTGTGTACTTCGATAACCCAGGTAACCTACGGGAGATCATCAGTAATGTCAAGGCGCTGGTGGCCTTTCTCTAGGAGCTAAGGTGCATTGAATGATTTACTTCCCACCTGTGCGCAAAATCTGCACTGAGACGCGGAGTTGTGGACACTCACTAGCCCGTTATACCATACAATAGGTATGGTAGATATGGTGTCCGCTCAAGTTTCGATCACTATTAGTCACTATTAGTTTAAACTATTTATGAACACATACATTTGTTTTAACAGGTAAACCCAAGCTAACCAACCAACCCAACCAAACCTTTTTTTTTCCGCAATGAAAAATCCTCATGGATGTCCTTCCTGTCACTCTTACTGACTAAAAACCACCCCGGTGTTCCATCTCACACCTACGTCGGGGGTCGCGGGAACTGGAGATACTTCCGCAACCCCCGACTGGTGCCGGCCCGCTTGTGCGGGCCACTTCTCTGGTCAGGGGGGAGAGTTATTTAACCAAACCCAACCCAACTAATACTATAAAGAGAAAAGATTTGACTTTTTTAGGTCTTTTTTGTAATTGATGAAAGAGACAGAACTAGGCCAACTAGGCTATGGTAAACTTGACAACTACGCGGGCGAAGTCGAAGACAGAAGCTAAATAATATTTACCTTTTGTCTGGCTTCGTTTCCAGCGGCAGTTTCATCGCACCATCTCAGTATGAGCTTGAATGTAGCTACTGCATCGTTGAAATCTTGATCCCTGCAATTATACACCGTATTTATAACAGTATTTAAGCTCCATAAAATTTTGTAGATAGGATTATTATAAGGACACTAATATCTACGTTTTTGGTTAATCAATACACTTCGATTTTAGGTTCCGTATTATTTTTAAATTATGCAATTTTATAGGAAGCATTGGTTCTTTAAACAAAATATGTATTATATTATTTATATTCAATGGCACATTCGCACTCTATATTCTATACCGAGTTGCAAAATTCCCGCCTTGGAGTGTGCCAAAGAGCAATGGAGCGCAGCATTCCGAGTGTAAAAAGAACAGACAGAATACGAAACACTACGCTGCGATCCAAAACGAGGAATATAGACGTGGACAAAAAGGCTGCCCGGGATAAACGGGATTGGGCGGGTCACGTCAGCCGCATGCACAGTGACCGCTGGGCAAAGGTCTCCAAGTAATGGATGCCTGAAGACGGTCGACAACACCGAGACCGGCCCGGGAGGAAAGCCTGAGGAGAGAAATACCTGGAAAGACTCGGTGGAGGCCTTTGGCAAGCAGTGGGACATCACAGGCTAACAAAAAGAATATATAAGCCAAAGAAAACAAGTAAAGGACACAAACCTGACAGCAGCTTTAGCTAAGAACGGCCGAGTGATCGGATGTTTCTTCGGACTTAGATGTCCACCATCAGCGAAGTATACCGAGCTGAACTTGGAGAAGGCAAACTGCTGCAGATCTCGGGGCAACTGCACTCGCTCTTCTTCCGCGTATACGTCACCTGCCACCTGGGGTCAAGGTCGTAGTGACGTCATTATTTATTTATAGTTATAATAAATGGTACAACATCAATTACATGAATTAAGATAAAAAAGGAAACATAATGAGTAGGTACATTCAGATACAGCAATTAGCGGACCCATCTTTGCATAAATGGTTATTTTTTTAGAATACAAATCGATAGAATGTTATAATCTATATAATAAAAATGAATCGTTGTTCGTTAGTCTCGCTAAAACTCGAGAACGGCTGGACCGATTTGGCTAATTTTGGTCTTGAAATATTTGTGGAAGTCCAGGGAAGGTTTAAACGGTAGGAAAATTGAAAAATCAATTGACATGACAACGTCTGTCGGGTCAGCTAGTTATTTTATATTATTAACTTAGCTCAAATGGTAGAAAAATAGAATTACACAATTCTATCGATTCATATTCTAAAAATCTTTAACCATTTATGCAAAGGATCTGCAAATTGCTGCGACAGAGTGTACATTATGTTAATTTATATGTAGCATAGAACAGCTGACATACTTGCCTATTTTCTTTTACAGTCACACCATGTGATGTGGTCAAGTGGACCAAACTTTGAAAAAAAAACCAAAGAGGCATATACAATATGTTTTTTAACTCTATACTTTTTCTTGATATTTAGCTGATACTGCAAATAAAGCTGATATTGCAAGTAAAAAGGTCCCTAGACGGTTTGAAAGACTGATTGAATAGCACCTAGGAATCTCAAGGTTTAAAACTAGATTTACGAGTTTAGGAGACCGTTTTTTTTTTATTGGTATAGATTTTCAGAAACCGTGGTTTTCTTTTTATTGGCGAATCAACTTCTCTCCTATGCTAAATCATATACATACCTTTGCCAAGTTCCTCTCGGTGTGTGGTGGCTGCCACTCGTCAAGTTTGGACAGTATGAAGGCCAGTTCCGCCGGCACTTCCAGCACTTGCAGACTCTCAGCCTTCGCTTTTTGAGCTGCTTTCTGTTCGGCTGCGCGGCGTCTGCACATTTAGAATTTATATTTATTTGTTAAACATAAGGACTTACAATAGGGATCCTAAATAATTTGATATTGGGCTATATTTTGCCATAAACAGCATACAAATATAAATACACAAGGTTCCCAAATTAAAATAAGCACAAAAAAGGTATTTAATACAAAAAAGGTCTAGTGATTTGATAAATAAATATTGTAATATACTCTGATATCATCTGCTTAGCCCTTTCTCAATTATGTTGGGATCGGCTTTCAGTTTAACCAGATGCAGCTGAATACCAGCGTTTGACATGGAGCGACTGCCTATCTGACTTCCGTAACCGTAGATACTGGGTAACACAATACCCCTTAGTAAGACTGGTTGTTAGACTTTCTAAGGTAATATACATAAGTAAAGATCGCGATATTAGGTAATTACTTAGTTTACTGATGGAATATCAATTTTGTATTGATATCTTTGTGAGTGTTGCAACATCGACATCGCAGAATTAATTTGCGTTAGGTTGAAAATTAAGGTAATGGAACAACTGAAATTAATTTGTAGCAAGAATAAAAATGTACTACCAGTGTGATCATTAAAAGTCTACCTGCCATGACGGTAGACTTTTAATGATTTGTAATACTTAAGCAATTAAGGTATTGTAATAGGGGGAATTGTAATTAATCTTTTGTTCGCCACAGTCATGTATAGACGACCTACGAACGACGCCACGGTCACAACTACATGACAGACTCTACGTAATTCCAGAGTATGTCGGTGCCAAGCTAAGGGCTCTTACACACGAGCGGCAAGTTGCCAACACCAGCGGCAGCCGTCGACATGTCAACTCCAGCAGCCGTCGACATGTCAACTCCAAAGATCAGTACCAGCCGTCGTCGTTGTCGTCGTTTTTATCTCTGCCGTTCGTGTGTAAGGGTCCTAATGTAGCTTGGCGTCGAAGGCGTGTTTTTGCTTTTTTGACGCGGCGATCAAAAGGTTGAGTTATTTTTAATCAGGCTGCCTGTATTTCTACTTCGATTGAGGACCAAAAAAATAATTGTTTTATTTATAGACAATTATTGTCGTGGCAGAAAACACCGCTTACTATCTGTTCCAAGTCATCGTACGGTTGCACACTCCAAGTCACCTATTCCTCGGACATTAGCCGCTATTAACGCTCTCCTGAACTCAACACAGACCTAGATATGTTTGCGGATGAATGGAAGACGATACTGTCAGAATGTTTGAATTTTTGAGAGAAGAATGCACGACTATGTTAAATAAATTAGGTATATTATTTTGTTTAAATATTGTAATTGGTTTCGGCCGTTCTATTTAAAATAAATAAATGGTTATAACAAGCCACATACTTGGCCGCCACCTGCTGCGCCTCCGCCCTCCTGCGGTGCATGGCGCGCAGGCTGGCCAGGCGCCTGCGCGCGCGCCGGCCGCGCACCAGCGCCTGCGCGCGCACCACACCGCGCCGCACGCGCACGTAGCGGCGCCGCGCCACCGCGCCGCGCCACCACGACTGCAGCTTCACGGTCGAGTAGCGGAGCTGTTCGTACCGTTTTCTGAAGGAAGAGAACAATATTTCTGTAGTAATCGTTCAGATCTGGTAGGATATTATTGGTTAAAATTTTAAAAATCTAGAAATATATTTGCTACTAGCTTATATTCGCGACTTTGTCCGCGTTAATGACGCTTTTAATTTTTTTGCGCGGAACCAACAAATAGTAATAGTATCGTATTAACGTATCAAAGAATATGTGCACAAAAAAAAACATAACGCGCGAAGGCAAAAAGTTATACTATCATCATTAAGTAGGCAGTACCTAAGCGACTGAGCTTCGCTCGGTATTTTATTATTCGTGTTTTTTTTTTAAATGAAACCTAAGCTAAGCTAGATCGATTTATCGCCCCCGAAACTCCCTGCATACTAAATTTCATTAAAATCGCTGAAGCCGTTTCCGAGATTCAGATATTATATATATATACAAGAATTGCTCGTTTAAAGGTTTTTCCATCCCCGAAGAAACTTCCGCCTGAAACTATCAGTCGTAAGGTAAGAAGGTACGTATTACCTTCTTACTTTACGACTACCATGGACATTTTTTGTTTGATTTATTTACCTGTTTTGTAATTTTTAGTAATAGTGGTCAGTTTCTTTACGCACACATGATGTTGTTACTTAAATATGAAAATAATTAATATTAAATACGAAAAAGGTTTCATGGCTAGAATGTTAATTATAATTAACTAACATTTACCCGCGACAACGTCCGCGGGAATTTTTACGAATCTCTATGCTTTTTAAAATAATAAAATAGCCTATAGTATGCTGGGATAACGTAGCTTCTTTTAGTGTCAAAATTCCGGCGAACCAGTAGTTCCGGAGATTAGCCCAAACAATCACAAATTCAATATTAATTTATAATATGGAGTGATTATTTTAATTGTGTACTTAAGTTTAAAAAGTACGTTATGTAGAGTACCCACGCTGTAGAAACGAGATTTTTTTTAATTTTTAGAAATGGCAAGCCTCAGTATAACTTGGGACAATCTTGAGTAACACAGTAGAGGTAGTAGGTCACAATTCTCTGCTTTAAGAAAAATAAGTAGCTTTTAATAACAGGTACCTTGCCAAGAATCCTCGGAAGTGTGCCTGCAGTATTGTCGCTGCAGCTCGCAGTTTGTCAGCCCGAGCTCTCTCCAATGCTCTGTGTAACGCCTCCCTTATGAACACACGTGCTGCGCCCAACTGGTAGTCCGCACCGACTGAAATGAACACGTTTTATTAGTAGACATTTGACTTTTAAACATGGAACACGAAATAATAGAATAGCGATAAAATTTACGAAAGGTTCGAGTACTTCCGAAAACACATGGATACTGTCGGTAGTAAAATAAATTGTCTTTCTTTACGGACACATAAGCTTATGGAGTAAAGGACTGACTACACTTATTCAGCTCCATTCGTCTATATAAAACATCAGTTTATTATGGAGATGCGTAGGTACGCCTCCGTTAGCTTTTCGCGTCTGAACGGCTGTGAAACAAAACATATTTTGTTTAGACAAAAGCTGAATTAAGCTAAACAAGTGTAGTTAGTCCCTAAAGTTTGAAGTTAAAGCTCATATAAATACTGGGCGCGGGCAGATTACTAATTAATTCTATTTTATTTTATCCACAATCTAATATTGTCTATTTTTTAATTAACTTCCAGTTTTCTTTATAAACCACTCACACAACACCATAGCCTCCAACGTAAAACCTCTTTTCTTGACCCTTTTCCAAATCTTGCCCATTTCGACGAGTACTCTATCACATTACGAAACAAACTGACCCGGTCATAGAGTAGGGAGCATATCAGAAGCGACCGCAGAAAGATAACCGATAATGAATGATAAAAGTACCGCTGTGATGAAAGTGATAAGCTAATTAGTTAAGCTATTAAGAAAAACCAGTGTTTTGACAAAAAGCGGAAATGAATAGGAGACAGGTAGCTTCGTTTTGTTAGTTTATTTGTACGTAAACTAACAGCGATGAGGTTTGTGGGTGTGTACAGGATGGCGAAAACTTCAGAAAATTGGTGATTCCTTTAATACAAAACTGAACTGTTTTTTAACGTTCTATGTTGATCGAAATTCATAACATGCAGCAATTACAGTAACATGTTATCATATATGTTACTATTACAATGATTATGCAATGCAAATTATATTTATAAGTTCATTTCGCGAAAATATGACTTAAATTTCTTACAAATATTTTTGTACTTAAATGAGTCCTACATATTGAAGATATTTTTTTAAACAGCTTGTGTATTTTGATCAACATATAACGTTAAACAGCGCTTTTACTTGCAAAGTGTAAGATTTTTATATGATGGATTTAGGTAACATAATTATTTTTAGAGCATGGTGTAAGATTTTCTGAAATGCGTCAAACAAAGAAATGTCAATTGAAATATGTATGCACATATGTGTGCTCGAGAATTTCAGGAAATCAAGCTAACCTAAATAAAAAAATATTGAAACTGTTAAGAGAAAAAGGAGAAAACCCAGCAACAGACTTAAAAAATGCCGTGTTTACGACAGTGACAATTTGCAACAGGCCTGCTAGCAAACCGTTAAAAAGTTACGCAGCTATGCGACGACATCGCAAATGTAATTAAGCACACAGATCGCCTATAAAGATAAATGTCATTTTAAGAACCAAAACCTCGTAAAATTTTAATTAGTTGACAGTTTAAATTTTAATATAGGTAGTATCAAGTAGAAGTGCCGCATGCCGCTACTTTTATAGTGAAAGTTCTGTAATAGTCAAAGATTTAAATCGTTGAGGTAGAGGCCACATCAACGATTCCAACCGTACTCCTTACCTATGTTCACTGCTCCCTATATTATACTTTTGTCGTGACATACTTATTATAATAAGTATGTCACGACAAAAGTATAATATAGGGAGCAGTGAACCCTTCTGAACAAATAAAATTGACGTTTTCATGACAAAACAAATGAAATGAAAGAAATCGAACGTCAGTCGTTAGCGTTTAGTGCCACCAAGTCAACGTAAAGTACAAAATATTCAATGGTACTAAAAGAAATTGCGAAGTTTTATTTTTAAACGAAGTTCCATAAGGCCCTCCGACAGGACAGCAGGGTACGATCGTAGTCAGTGGGTCGTACAGGGGAGTTAAGTTCAATAGTTTAATTCCGCGTAACTGACATTGTTAAATACCGATAATTTCAACCTTATTTAAAATCAAGGAAAGTGTATATTCGCGGTATTTAAAATGTTAGTTACGTCACTGTATAAAGATTATTTATACTGTGGTTACGTTTACGTGGACTTAGAATTGGAACTATCCCCGAAGATATGATATAATGGGCCTTTGTTTGCAACTAACCGTAAGTTAAAGATAACCTGGACTGGTGCAACCGAGCTCTACTCTCTGTAAGCCGAAGCAAAGCAACGAATGTAAAGGACAATGCCAGAAACTCTATAGAACTTTACCCCACTCAATAAAAGTCATGTGCAATATGTACCTAGCATCTTACTGTTTATTTATTGCTGATAACTACACATTAGTCTTAGTGACTGTAGAACTTGCGGTTTCCGTTTAAATCTAAAAACAATAATGATATTGATTATAGGTTAAATTGTATTTTAGGTAAAATGAGTTTGTATTCTTTAGAACTTGCGGATTACGAAATACCTACTATTTCGTAATCCGCAAGTTCTTAAGAAAAACAATTTAGTATAGAAAGGTTCTATATTCATTACAAATATTTTCAGTTATTTACTTTTTCTGTAGCAGGCTGGCAGGATCTGGCATTGTCATTTGCTTTCTTTCTTGTTCTACTTATCTATACTAATATTATAAAGCTGAAGAGTTTGTTTGTTTGTTTGTTTGTTTGGTTGAACGCGCTAATCTCAGGATCTACAGATTAGAATTGATAAATTATTTTTGTGTTGGATAGTCCATTTATCGAGGAAGGCTATAGGCCCATGCGAAGCCGGGTCGGGTCGCTAGTATTTTAATAATTAAGTGTAAATATATAAATATGATGTAAGGACGTACCTGCGCCGGTGGGGGGCATCTCAGCGAGAATCGAGTTGCAGATCTCTCTGTAAGGTGTCGAGCGAGATGGCGTCGACTTCAACAGGTACCTGCAAACGATTGAAAGTAAGTTTTGCTTTTAAAATAGTCATATTACATACAGTATTCACGTATAATTATATAGATAATTGCTGTAAATGCAAAATATTGTAAACAATTATTTAGTACCTACGTATGGAGTTTCTTGTCCATTCCTATCCATACGAAACTACATTTTGGAAGGGGCAACTAGATTGAAGTTTTTCTTATCTGACTAAGTGCCTTTTAATGGTCTAATTCAAATATATCGTCGTTGAGCGTGCAATGCCGCGTAACTAAATTTTTTAAATACCGCGAAAGTACACTTTCGCTGATTTAACATAAGGTCGAAATTTGCGGTAAGTATTTAAAAATGTTAGTGTCGCGGAATTTCACGCTCAACGACGATATGATTTGAATTGCTCAAAATGCTCACCTGTATCTATCCACGAAATTCTGGAAAGGTATCCTGATAGGATACCCAGTCTGCCTGATCTTGATCGTGTCCAGCATGCCTGTGTACCTTAGCTGGGCCAGCACACAAGGCATGTCAAACTTCATCGGAGACTTGTCAGTGTTCGGCTTGATGCAGCGCACGAACCAAGGGTTGCAGCGAGACATGGATTCTAGGAGCTGGTGAAGACTGTCTGAGAACCTGGTGATGTTTGATGAGTTAGTAACTAGACATCTTTGACAAAATTCTGATAAATCATCATCTACCTAGCCTTTTCCCAACTATATTGGGGTCGGCTTCCAGTCTAACCAGATGCAGCTAAATACCAGTGTTTCACATGGAGCGACTGCCCATCGGACCTCTACAACCTAGTTACTGGGTAATACCCCTTCTTAAGACTGGTTGTCAGACTTTCTGGCTTCTGACTACCTATAACGACTGCTAATGATCTACAAATGACAGCCAGGACCGATGGCTTAACGTGCTTTCCGAGGCCTGGAGGGAACTCGGTATGAAATGAATGATCACCCATCATCCACAGACCGACATCGGCAAGCGTAGTTTAACCTTTGACCGATCGATCTGTATGGCTGTACTTAGCCACGAGCTCCTCAAACATCTGATAAATTATATTTATTCTGTAATAGGATTAAAAATAATACTTATACTTGTCTCAAAATATAAGAAAGTAGGCGGCGCGGTCGTCAAGAAAGTGGGTTTACTTTAACACAATTTATTCATAGTTTCTTCGTCTACATATACATTCTATGCTAAAATAGAGAAACTTTTTTGCACAGTTTTCGACTATTTAAGGTTCAGTATTATAAATGTTATCTATCACCACTGAACCTCGATAACAAGTTAAATCTCTATCTATACTAATATTATAAAGAGGAAAGATTTGCTTGTTTGTTTCTTACGATTTAACTCAAAAACTACTGGTGCGATTTCAAAAATTCTTTCACCATTAGAATGCTACATTATCCATGAGTAACATAAGCCATAACATATATTTTGAAAAAATTAGGGATCCTTGAGAAAGTAAACGCGGACGAAGTCGGGGGCAAAGTGCTAGTAAGTAATATTCTCCCGACGGAATTTTGGTCACGGTGACCAATATCTATGGAGACTAGAGTAGCCAAGTACACAGGTGATGTTATAATGTACAAGTGTGTGCGCAATCACAGGTCTGCTCCCTCTTCCCTCACTCTCATAGTTCGGTCAGACGGCAGTCCTACACGACCGGAGAGAGATCAAGCGCAGGACCAACGGCTTTACGTGCTTTCCGAGGCACGGGGTGTCACACTACCAACTTCCAAAGTCTGGGCTAAGATTTTTTTAAATGGATAATAAAATAACACTTACAAGTTAAATTAGTACTGCTAAAGTATTAAAATTCCCTCGGTAAAAATCTAAGAGAGTTGGAATTGACCTTTCAATTAGCATCACGTGGGATGATAGCTTACCTCAAATTAATTCATTGCGGACTACCATACCACTAGCCATACCCCTGGTGTTATAGTGGGTCTAAAACTATATCACTCACCTAACCCAACCCAAATGATTCTTGGTGAATCATTAGAGGGGATCTGGCGCTTGGTGGCCGCTACCGCGGCACCGCTCGCTGCGCTCACTCGCCTTCGCGCTTTAATGGTCACAGTTCTAACCTAACCCAAACGATTTTCTCAGTGGTATAGTTTTAGATCCACTATACCACCAGGGGCATCGCCAGTGTTATGGTGGGTCCGTACACAATTAATTCACTAAGGAATATCTTTACCGAATAGCGCTTCTAGAATGAAGCTGGTTAATAAAAAAATCCTATTGAAATGCCATAACTCACATCACTCACTCAAACTCACAGCACTTAATCAGAATTCACGGACTTCTTACCTAGCTGCAACCGTAGGTGTCCTCGGCTTCATAGTAACGAACCGTCCATTGGCTCCCCTCGGCAGCGTCTTATTGGCGTCATGCTGTGCCCTCAACTGCGTGGACATCTCAGCAACCAGGGGCACTTCGCTGCTGCACAGCAATTCCAGGACATCGGCTCGAAGGGCGTCTCGGTTCTTGTCCAGGAAACCTTCCACGTTGTACCATACTTGGCCTGCGTAGTGTTTGATCTGGAAGTAGGTATGTGTTTGTTTAGAAGACATTAATTCATATTATTTTTACTAATTTAGGAAAATAGTGTAATAAGCAAGTTTGTCTAATTTCAAATTTTGTAATGTCGAAAGTGTCATATAAGTGTGTAACATTCATAAAATGTTACAAGGCTTCATTAGACAAAAAGCTGCTCTATTGCGATAGATATTAGGTTATTTTTAAGTAACTACCTTTTAGAAGAGGCAACCTCTTCTAAAAGGTAGTTTTGTAGATTAGTAGATTCAATTTTTTTTCAGATTCTCTAAGTGGATTTATACAAATATTTTAGAACCTTATTCTTACCACTATTGAGTACATTCTGTAATGGCCACATGTCGCCAATATTTGGACAAATTCCCCAAGTGAAGTGCTTTGCATGATCGATAGATGATTTAAAGAAGTCATCAGTATCATGTTGATAATTGACCTACAGATGTCAGTATCCATGTTGGAGAATGTCTTGTGATGAAACATTAGTCATCTCTCACCTTGAACTATCACGATGCACAAATATTATATTTTGGAAGTATTAATGACTCAGACATATATAAGTATTGCGGCTTTGCTAGTATGGAAAATAACATTTTTCTTAAGTAGGTATTTATCTACAACTACATCCAGTGAAAAAAGTGAAACAACGATATAAAGCGAAGGAAATAGTATGAAAGAATAAAATATTTCTGCTGGGTCGCATACCATATTACTACTATGGTATTACCTAGTTTTTGACCAATAAGCTAGCCCGACAGGTAGGAATCTTGACACTTGCACATTTTAGTATACCTATCATCCGCCATATTAATTGTATTTGTATCAATTGGGCCATGATGTCGAATCGATTGACACCTCATTCATCAAAATCGGATAGTAGAAGAAGTAGTTTACGCGCTACGGTGAGACATACATACATACAGAGACGGCTAAAATCATAACCCTTTCTTTTTGGCTTGCCGTAGTCGAATAAAAAGATTACCAAGAAATTAGCATAATTATTTGCACCAGGCAAAATTCATACTTTATTGTCGTGTGTGTAATTTTCAAGATAAAACGAATTTAAAATAACAATGTCGAGGACTTATTTACAGAACATTGAGCACACGCAAGATGTGGTTTTAAAAATAACTTAACTGCTTAGTAACTATGTCATTCGTTGAAATTCGTTTATGAAGGTGATAGTTAATATGGAAGATAAGTCCCCAGTACCTCGCACTCTGGCTGTACTTAATGCTCTCTTGGATTCTAATCCAACAAACGATCTGTTTGCGGATGAATGGGCAAACATTTTATAGGTATAGCCATTGAGAGGAACTTTTAAAAGCGATTTGTTTTGCTTAAAATATATCTTTACGTTTTAATTTTTCTCTTTTATAGTTTAAGACAAATATGTGTATTGTGTCTTTTATTTTTGTATTGGTCCTAACCGTTGTAATTAGAGTCAAAATAAATAAATAATGGTCGTCAACTCACCCCAAATTCACTCGCTCCTAATCTAGGTCTTGAGTACAGCTCGTTTAACGCATGGTTATAATGGCACTTCTCTAGGAAAGAGGCATCAGATGCCCGCGGGAAGTTACTCTCATCGTCCAGGAGATGCAGGATCCCTACAGGTTTTTTACTCAGCAACTGTATCACTGCAAAACACAATCAATTTTAAACCCTATTCAAACGAGATAAAACATATTTTTACGTAACAAAACTTACCCGGAGAGTTGTCATTCCAAGCCAGATTCGACCACTCTAAACGTTCTTTCTGATACTCCTGTTGCTCCAATTTAAATATGTGCTTATTGAAATAATGTTGTAGTGTTTCGTTAGCGTAGTTTATGCAAAGTTGCTCAAAAGAGTTCTCTTCCAAGTCTTCAAAACCAAAGATGTCCAGGAGAGAAATTCTGTGAGCATCGTGTAGACCGGCACGGTGAACTATCGAGTTGATTCGGAGAACTAGCCAGCTGAAGAGCGAGGAGTACAATGCTTTAGCGAACGCGTCTCTCGCGTCCAGAGCCTGGTCTATAGGCAGTGGTGATCTCATCCGCTCCGCCCTCGCTGCAGTGACCCGTGTGGTGAGGGCCCTAGCCATTGCCTCCGCCGGAACCTTCAGCAAGTGTGCGGCCCAGCGAACCTCTGCACCCCCGCCTAACTGAACACCTTCCTGTCCGTGTCGCAACTGTCTTCTATGAAAATATACATTGCCCAAGTGCAATACAGCTGCTAAAACTCTTATAATGTCTTCTCGTTCTGCGTCTCCGATTCCAAGAACCTGCATAGCTCCACATAACGCGGACCAATCGGCGCCTGCGCCTGCGCCGCCGGAGTCTCCTCCTTGATTCAAATAGAAATAATGTTCGGCAGTCAGAAGGCCTCTAGACCGCCTTTGTTCTTCATCTAACCCGGCTAGCAGTTCATAGAATACGTGATAGTTCCTCTCTCCAGGAGACTGTGTGACTATTCGGGATTTCTCCAATAAGTAGTGAGCTACCCTCGCTCCTGCTAGGGAGCCATCTTTGAAATACAATTCCAAGAGTTTTCCGAATCGACTAGAATTGTGGTTTTTTGGCGTTCTTGCATTTCCGAAGGCTTCCAACAAAGGGGCTGCTTCTAATATTTGTTCGGAGACGGGAGCCCTGCCGGGGGGTGCGGGGGCGACGGCGGCGAGGAACTGGACTGCTAGCTTGGTGGACTCGGTCTTGCCTGCGCCGGACTCGCCGGAGATAAGTATGGCTTGAGGCTGGGGAAGTGCCGCGCGCGCAGCCGCCGCTATGGCAAACAAATGTGGTGGGAGATCGCCTAGCGCCTCTGCTGCGTGGTACCTGGAAGTGACAAGTTTAAAATGTTAATTACTATTTAAAGGTTTATAATAGGTGGTGGTGCGTTGGATGAAAAAAGATGACAGGTAGCGGAGAATGTTGAGATGGATGTGTCGAGCGACCAGAATGAATAAGGTAAGAAATGAATTAAGGAAGTTTGAAAGTGGTGCCAGTGACAGAAAAGTTGAAAGGGAATCGTTTGTCTTTTTATGGGCATGTAAAGTGAAGGTATGAGGTATGAAACGCATGAGTTAAATGAGTTATGAATGGATGGAGAGGAAAAAGAAGGCATGGATTGTGTGAAGAATGATATATATCAGTAAAAAGGGAGTCAATGAAACCATGACGGATGACCGGAAGGAGTGGAAGAAAACATGTTGGGCCGACCCCAAGTAAATTCCATATTACTTGGGGTCGGCTCAACATGTTTTCTTCTTTCAAGGGCAGGATGATGATGATGAGGTGGTGGTGTGTTTGGAGATAAGGGTGGTTACCATCTAGTAACCAGTAAGTAACAGGACTGATGAAATGGAATGGGCTCTCACCTCCTAGCAGTCTGCAGACCATACAAAGCGTCGACTGGTCTATAAGGGTTGACAGCCACCAGTATAGAGCCCGCGTATGTGTATATTAATCCTTGTTCGTATCGGAGCTTCAGGTTCCATAGCAGAGCGGCTTCGTGCAGATCGTGGAGCCTCGTCATATCGTCCACGCCTGTAGGACCCAGCTCCTCCCTGGGCCAGACGGGGTCGCCTTCATCTTCACCATTGCCCATTTGCAGGGCGAAGGTTTGAGGCTGTTGGTGGAAAGGAAATATTTAAAACAGGGATAAAATACGGAGTTACGAGTAAGTTCGTTATATTCTTTAAAATCTGCAGAATTGGCGTAATGTTGACATGCGCCTGCACAATTCTTATAATTACCAACATTCGAAACTTAAATCGCCTCATATTTAAAAAAGGAATCCGCGAAACATCAGCAGCCCAGAAAATTACGAAGACCAACAGCCATAACTGTGACATAACGTAATCGTAATGACTCCTCACAATTGTATCAGACCATCTTTCGCGACCTGCTCCACTAAAATCTTTTCGCTATCGAGATCACTTAAATTTATTACAATTCAACGCTTGCTGCCTTCGCATATTTCCATTCTTTTACTTTAAACACCACGTAATGGACTGTGAATTGATTTGATTACGTCGTCAAGAAGTGTGTCGTTACATTACCGCGGTAAAGGATGACTTACGATTTACATAGAGTAACATGTATATTACGGAGCGTGGTAGCGCTCCAGTAAACTTCATTAGTGATCGAGTCAGTATTGATTAAAGAGATACTGTTAGCTGACCCTCATTTATGTATATCCAAGTCACACATTAGCAAATTAAAATAGCCATCTCCATTACACAGTTTTCTGACAATCAGTTGATCATTAGGCACATTGTGATGCTCGAGGAAAATGATGAGTTGAATCATAATTAATGGAGTCTATCCATCCATACTAATATTATAAATGCGAAAGTAACTCTGTCTGTTACGCTTTCACGATGAAACGGCTGAACCGATTTTGATGAAATATGGTATGTATATAGCTTGAACCCCAGAGAAGGACATAGGCTATTTTTTAACCGACATTCACGCGGACGAAGTCGCGGGCAAAAGCTAGTAATGTTATAATTATAAACCATTCAAAATGAAACTACAATGCAGCTTTTTATAGATAATATATTATGGCTGCTGATCGTGAAATTAAATCAATTTTATATAATGTGAATGACAACTGTATCACCACACCACCGTATTGCAATTATATTTAAAGTAGATGTTAAACGACCGTAACTGATGGAGAATAAATGGTTAATTGTGTTAGTTCGTTCATTGATGAAAATTGTTGTAAATCTGTGTTAATTGATAGGAAAAATTATTGTGTGTGCACATTTCATTTTACTTAACTACGTATGTAGTTAATTTGCTTTTTTTTTAATTTGTTATTTTGATGTGTTACGCTCGCACCTTTCGCTTCACCACCTTTGGGTGACTGGTAAAGAGTCCGCGTTTGTACCTTTTGTAACATATAAGTACTTAAAATAAATAAAACAATTACATTATTAACAAGGATATCCAGACACATATCCTTCAACGATGACACTGACACAGGTCTCCACCTTCTCAAACATTTGTTTGTAATCGATTTCGCGCTACACGAACTCGTCATGGCCACTTTCTTCATAATCGACTTAATGTTCTTCGTCACACAGCTGTTCTGTCTTCGAGACACTAAACGAAATCCACATGAGGAATTGCAGGAATCGCTAGACATGCAAGATTTCAGAGATTCTGGTGAGCTGTGAGGTGTCGGCGCAAATCGGACACGCATCGGCCAACCCGACACTTTGACGAAGTATTCCACACTTATCTGAATTTCGTATTAAAGTATCGAACACGTGCTTTTGTATCTAAATGTAATCTTATTAATGGCTTTAATTTAACGAGAATATAAGATTTATCTCTGTCACAATTATCACGTTCTTCTTACGTTTCCATATCACCTCACGTTTCAATCAATGTAACCTAATTACCACTGTTTAAAACAGTCGATTTATTCACAAGAACATCACTATTTTCATCCCAATTCTGTGCACTACTTTCCGAAAAGAATTCAAGTGAGAAAACCGCAAAACGTTTTATGGAATTAAATGTATCCCGCAAAAGTGCGCTGTGCAGTGGTTGACTAGTTGCAACTAACTGATTGTACCACATACCATGGGTACATCAAGAACTGTTACGGTGTGGGCTCTTAGGATAACGGCCTACTGCCTGGACCAGTTGAGATTAAGTATTACATAGTAGGAATTATTGCTTTCAGTTCCATTATATTGAATGACGGTAACATTATATCCTGTGTTTTCATCTCAGTTATTGGAATATTTTAAACATCGTTCTCATTTTGAATGAATACCTACTGAGTATTGAGTACTTATGTAAGTGACTATAATAGTACATTATGGTACAAGTGTGTAATGTTGGTGATTACCGCTGAGGCGCCATTGAGACCCGAGCCGTTAGGTGAGGGTCTTAAGAGAGCCGAGGACGGTAATCATCAATACACACGTGTATCATACGACGTTTTTCAACACACTTGTGAAGAAAATAATACAAAAAAAATATTTTCAACAGTGAAAACGAGTTGTGAAAAAATTTTCGCAATGGCGGGAAAAATTAATCAGTTTTCCTATGCGCGCGTATCAAATAATGGCGATCGGCTATAGACTAAAAGAATGAGGTTTCTTTTTTTTTTCTCTTTTCGCGGATAGCGTACGAAATGGGGAATTCAAAGTTTTCTTTATTATAGAGAAAACAAAAGTTATATTTGAGTGAAAGTTTTATTTATTAAAAACGTACAAGTTGAAATTATCTATTTAAATACGAAGTTGCATGAAATGAGCAAGCAATAGGTACATTAATTTATTTGTACTATTGAACACGATCTTTTTTGTATCGAAACTTTTTTAAGAACAAAGCAACTCAACCAATAAAATAAAAAAAAAACCCTATAACTCACTTGTGAATAATAGCAATGAAAAAGTCACAGTTTGATTACAGATGTCATTATGTGCCTAATTGGAGTGAAATTAGAGCCATTTTATGAGCAAGTGTGTTGAAATAGTACATTATGGTACAAGTGTGTAATGTTGGTGATTACCGCTGAGGCGCCATTGAGACCCGAGCCGTTAGGTGAGGGTCTTAAGAGAGCCGAGGACGGTAATCATCAATACACACGTGTATCATACGACGTTTTTCAACACACTTGTGAAGAAAATAATACTAAAAAAATATTTTCAACTGTGAAAACGAGTTGTGAAAAATTTTTCGCAATGGCGGGAAAAATTAATCAGTTTTCCTATGCGCGCGCATCAAATAATGGCGATCGGCCATAGACTAAAAGAATGAAATTTCGTTTTTTTTTTCTTTTCGCGGATAGCGTTCTAGCCACGTACAAAATGGGGAATTCAAAGTTTTCTTTATTACAGAGAAAACAAAAGTTATATTTGAGTGAAAGTTTTATTTATTAAAAACGTACAAGTTGAAATTATCTATTTAAATACGAAGTTGCATGAAATGAGCAAGCAATAGGTACATTAATTTATTTGTACTATTCGATCTTTTTTGTATCGAAACTTTTTTAAGAACAAAGCAACTCAACAAATAAAATAAAAAAAAACCTTATAACTCACTTGTGAATAATAGCAATGAAAAAGTCACAGTTTGATTACAGGTGTCATTATGTGCCTAATTGCGGTGAAATTAGAGCCATTTTATGAGCAAGTGTGTTGAAATAGTACATTATGGTACAAGTGTGTAATGTTGGTGATTACCGCTGAGGCGCTATTGAGACCCGAGCCGTTAGGTGAGGGTCTTAAGAGAGCCGAGGACGGTAATCATCAATACACACGTGTATCATACGACGTTTTTCAACACACTTGTAAAGAAAATAATACAAAAAAAATATTTTCAACTGTGAAAACGAGTTGTGAAAAATTTTTCGCAATGGCGGGAACAATTAATCAGTTTTCCTATGCGCGCGCATCAAATAATGGCGATCGGCCATAGACTAAAAGAATGAGGTTTCGTTTTGTTTTTCTTTTCGCGGATAGCGTTCTAGCCACGTACAAAATGGGAAATTCAAAGTTTTCTTTATTACAGAGAAAACAAAAGTTATATTTGAGTGAAAGTTTTATTTATTAAAAACGTACAAGTTGAAATTATCAATTTAAATACGAAGTTGCATGAAATGAGCAAGCAATAGGTAGGTACATTAATTTATTTGTACTATTCGACCTTTTTTGTATCGAAACTTTTTTAAGAACAAAGCAACTCAACAAATAAAATAAAAAAAAAACCTTATAACTCACTTGTGAATAATAGCAATGAAAAAGTCACAGTTTGATTACAGGTGTCATTATGTGCCTAATTGCGGTGAAATAAGAGCCATTTTATGAGCAAGTGTGTTGAAAAGTAATTTATCTACCTATATCACATGTTGTTTATTAGTGACGCTATTACTCTATCAGTGGTACTGGTACTGGTACGTATGCAAAGTTAGCGGTTTCTAACCGACTTCAAAAAGGAGGAGGTTATCAATTCGAATGTTTTTAAATATATATATATATATATTTTTTTTTTTATGTATGTTGTATGGCTTATCTCTGTCATATATAGACGGATTTGAAAAACAATAAAAAGTACGATAAGGTTCTAGTTGTGTTTTTTTCTTCAAACGACAAAACTTAAAAGGCATGCCTAGTAACATGGCAGGTAATAAATCAGTCATTTCTCTAATTACACATCACAATATTTGCGTGCAGGTATTTTAGAAAATCAAACACCGGACAAATCAAGATCTCAAATTACGGTCAGTGGATTACCTAATGCCCCTAATGGTAATTAAATATTACTTAATTAGCCGATACTTTCGATTCCTGTGGTTACCTCAGTCCGGGAAGTAGTAATTGGTAACCTGGTTTTAGAAAATGAGCCGTGGATAATCGCGGACGAGGTCTGGTGGACATGCACAATGTGAGAATTAGATATGGTGATTAAAATTAAGGCGCAAAAAAGCGACTTTTGCAGATTTTAAACTGACAATCACGTCAAAATGTGTAGTGTAAATGATTTGAAAAAAATATATGTTAAACTAGAACATTCTCTTTATCATTTAGTATGTGAATATTTTTGATTAAGTTCATATTAAATAGTTTTATTCAATCGCGAAGTTGTGTCTGACGCGGACAAAACATTGATAATCACACAAAATCTACCAGGAATATTTAAACGAAACTTTTACTATCTTACAGACAATTTTATTATCTATATTTTAGTATCCTACGCCATTTTTTAATTTTGAAAGAATACTACTTCTGCAGACTGCGTCCGTTCTGCATCAGTTCTGCGTCCAAAACTCTCAAAATTTAGTCGAAAAAATTAAATAAAAGTAGTATTCTTTAACGTAGTAGGGTAAACTACTAGTGATTGGACGTTACGAGTTATTGGACAGTTCAGTGATTATATGTCAATAATAAGGATATTGTTGAACTTCAACGCAATCTATGATGATTTTTCTGTACTTTAATCAATGACAATCCTTAGTGATTCACGATATTTTGGATAGATGGCAGTAATAATTCGAAAATATTTAGTTGCATTTGACATTGGCGCGATACGGTGACATTTGGCAGAAAATTAAGAAATTAGTAAAGTAACCGACGTCGTTCGTAAGTCACAGTGTTGGGAGAACAAATCATTGGTGTTTACCTCATTGAAGATAGGTAAGGTACAGTATTCTTTTTAGTAATTCATAAGTTTTAAACAATTTGGATGTTATGTTTAGGTTATTTGTGCTTGTCCAATGACTACCGTTATTAATCTCTCAAAATTGAGTTATTGGACACGTGTCCAATAACTGAGTTTTTGTTCCTTTATTATTTTAGCAAAATTGTACTCTAAAATTATGCAGTTAAAACATATTGCACCATTTTTTGAGTTTTAGGCAGTTTAGACGATTCTTACTAGTATTTGGACAAGGTGTCCAATGACTTGTAATGAAGTGTCCAATAATTCATTGTTGCAGTTTCGAGTTATTTTATGGAGAAATAAAAATGCCTAAAGGAAAGAAAAGAGATTATGATGTCTCTGTTTTAAATTTAGCATTAAAAGAAATTAATGAAGGTGGCAAAATTCGAGAAATCGCTCGAAAATATGGCATTCCCAAGTCAACGTTACATTTTAAACTGAAAAATCCTACCCATAAAACAACCTTTGGTCCAGCACCTATTTTAACCGTAGAAGAAGAACAATTGTTAGTGTTTTGGATCAAAGAAATGATGCGAAAGGGTTTTCCATTAAACATAGAAGACTTAAAACAAAGTGTCTATAAGTTCTTGACAGAAAACCCCCGTCCTAATAAATTTAAAAATAATTATCCCGCAGACGGATGGGTTAGAGGATTTTTGAAAAGACACCCGGCAATTGTCCAACGTACTAGTGAGGGTGTGACACAATCAAGTGCTTGTGTATCAGAACCGAACATTCGCAAATGGTTTGCCGAGATCCACAGCTATTTATCGGATAACAATTTACTGAACATTTTAAATGATCCGAGAAGGGTGTTTAATGGTGATGAAAGTGGATTCCAGCTTTGTCCTAAAACAGGGAAAGTGTTAGCAGCCAAGGGGACAAAAAATGTTTACCACGTAGAGACAAGTAATGCGAAAGAATCGATCACAGTCATGTTTACGTTCTCCGCTGCTGGATATGCCTGTCCACCTATGGTTGTATACAATTATCAACGTATTCCACAAAAAATTGTGGATGGAGTTCCAAAAGAATGGGGAATCGGTCGAAGCGATAACGGATGGATGACATCGGAATTATTTTTCGAATATATTGCGAATGTATATCATCCCTACCTAATTCAAAAGGTATTAATTTGCCTGTCATATATTTTTTAGATGGTCACAAAAGTCATCTTACTTACAACGTAAGCAAGCTTTGTAAGGAGTTGGGCATCGAAGTTATTGCATTGTACCCTAATGCCACGCGTATCTTGCAGCCAGCTGATGTAGCTGTTTTTAGGCCTGGAAAGACGCAACACGTTTGTGGTACCTAGAAAATCAAGGAGAGCCTATTACGAAAGTTAATTTTGCAAAAGTACTAGAAATTGCTCTAGAAAAATCATTAAAACCCGAAACTCTCATTAATGGATTTAAAACTTGTGGATTAGTACCTTTTGATCCAGATGCTATTGATTACACTAAATGCTTGGGTGGTACCACTAATAATCAGGATGAAAATGTCCCACCTAATTTGTCTCGACAAATTGAAACAAACTCTCAAAATGTAATAACACTGTCAAAGTTTTCGGAAATAGTTGGACCATCGAAAATGTCAGAATTAAAGTCAATGAACGAATCCAGATTAGACACAGATCAAAACTCCCAAATTTTATACCAACTTTACTCTGTATTTAATGTTAACAATTCTTCTGATTTAGATTCATATCTTATTAACACATCAGACAATAATATACAAAATATTGTTTCTCTAGAACCACATTCAAATACTACTGAACAAATGGACCATGAACCGCCATCGTACGATCCTAGACTAGATGATTTACAGTTTCTTAATGAGGATATTGGTTTTGGTACGACACAACACGTAACTCCAGCAAAACAAGTATTCAAGACTGCACTTAATGCATCACAAGGAAATGAACCACATTCAAATACATTTGAACATATTGACCATGAACTGACATCTTATGAACCTAGAACAGATGAATTACAGTTTACTTCACTTAATGCATCACAAGCAAATGCTAACACAGAGAATGTCGAGAAAAGTCCTGCTTTTAAAGTTATATCAAATAGTCTTTTTGGAAGATTTTTGACACTACCCAAAACCCCAGAAAGGAAAGGTAAAAAAAATACAGTTAAAATGCCATTTGCGATTACCTCAGCTAAGTATAGAGCGATGTTCCAAGAACAGAAACAAAAGAAGGAAATAGAAATAAAAACAAAGGAAGAAAGAAAGAAAACAAGAGAAGAGAATAAAATAAAAAAGGCAAAGGCGAAAAAAGAAAAAAAATCTGTAAATAAAGAAACACCACAAACCACAAATGCATGTAAAGTGTGCACAATGTCAACAAAGACGACTAATCGAGTAGTATGTGACATGTGTTCGTCAATATTTCATATTAGATGTCTGCCAGCAAAGCATCAAAAACACGTACCAGAGGATATTGCAATAGACATGTTTGTATGTCATCATTGCTACAAAGAAGATGATAATGACACAATTGAAGATATAAGTTCCGAAAAGGACAGTGAAGATGATTTAACAAATTTGATGCAGAATACTAACGATACAGAAGACTCAGAAGTTGGGATTTTATATGATATGGTCATGCAACAGAAAAAGGATAATAAATTGTGAAGTAGAGGATAAAGTAATTTTGAAATATGAATGTCCTATCAAGAATTCTTTTTATGTTCTTTTGTTGTTTGTAAGAGTAACTTTCTTTAGATTTTTAGTTTACATTGAAAGATCTCCACATTAAGACTGATTCGAAGTTGTACCAAAATAATAACTAGGTAATTAAGTGTTATAAGATGTTTATGTTTTTATAAAAGTAAATAAGTTTTGTTTATGTTTTACTTATAAAATAATTCCTATTAAGACTAAACTGTGTTGTGCCAAATTAAAGTAAGTAATTTTGTTACTCAAAGATAATAGTGATAGTATATCTGAGATATTTTTAATAATGTTGCAATAAATATGATTGAAAATTACTCATTTAGCCTTTTACTAACATAGCTCAAGCATTGGCGGCTATTTAAACATGTTTTTTATTCTTAAAGCAGTGTCAGAATATCTGTCCATTGACTAGTATTGTGTGTCCAATATTAGAATTTCTGTCCAATAACTGTACGTTTTAGTATCTTTTTCATTTTATTTTTTATTTCCTATATATCATTAAACTACATTTCACACAAAGGTAACTATGATAGAATAAAACATCTACTAATAAAATTTTAGTACCTAACAAGTTTAGCTTCAAAAACAAACCCACAAAATAATTATTACTATTTAAAGTCACTTAAGTGTCCAATCACTAGTAGTTTACCCTATACTAAAACCTTCTCCAGAATGTAACAAACATTTTTATGAAAACCGCATCAAAATCGGTTCAGCCAAACGGGAGATAATCGCGGACAAACATACATACATTCATACATACATACAAACATACGGGTCGAACTGATAACCTCCTTTTTTCTTAAAGTCGGTTAAAAAATACACGCTAAGTCGCGGTCACAAAATGGAAAACTCGCGATAACAAAGTTGGACTGTTTACAGCAAAAAAAAAACCCCGAGTCGGACTCGCTCACCGACGGTTCCGTACAAAGGAGAATGGCGAGACTACATGTATTGTGGGACCCAGTGTTAGGAGTAGCATACATTATAGAAACTTATGAATTGTTAATGAACGACATATGACTAACCAAAAAGCAAATGGGAAGTAAGTTATAGAAGATGGGAGAAAAAAGATATGAACGGTAGAAGATTATAACCTAAAATATTCTTAAAGTACTTTGGGCATGTACTTATTGGCCTATTATTCAGTAGTAGAATGGCTTATTCATACATATTTACTTAAATTCACACCTATATCCCGTGAGGGTAGGTAGAAACTACAGAACGCCATCTGCTACGATTCGTAATAGGTAGGTATCTACTTCTTTTACTTCATCCACGAACATACGTCCGCGCGTTGCGCCTGACTTTTTTAAGGACATCACTAATATTTTCAGTGTATTTTTCTAGGGTGTCCTCCCATTACTTGTCCTGAAACTAGATTGTGGTCAGGTTAAACCTAGCTAACATGTAGTTTAGCATCATCCTATTGCTCTTTCCAATCCATCGGCACAGTATGTCCTCTTCCATATCTACATCTCTACAAGCCATCATCTTAGCATTCACCCCCTTACTACCTACCATACCTATCATCTTTCACACAATCTATGCTGCTCAGGGGTTTGGCTAGGTTTACAGACATCAACCCTTGTTACGAAAAGGTTCATAAAATAGTAATAACTTTTTAAAGTGGTAAACAAAGGTACACAATATGACTAGATAAGGAGTCCAGTTGTTAGATCTCCTAGAATATAATATAAATAAGCATATTTGCTCTGCTTGAAACTAGAGGTTTGTTAAATAAATAAAAATATATTTTAAAGAAATCGCTTTTATTTACTTTATAATGACTTATAAAATATTGAAGACATACAATTGTTGTGAATCTTGTATTTTTTTTTTAGTATGTATGTATTGATTTATCTAATTAAAAGATTATCTAAGAAGGCAGCTGGTGCAGCGACATACCTCTGGTGTCTGGCATAACCCATCTACCACAATATGCTCATAACATGAGAGCAACAGCCCACTGTCCATGTTCCCACGGGGCAATAACAATAGTATCCTAATATGGCATTTCGCCCCTCCAGCCTCCTATCTAGTGCGATGTATGTATAATAGGACTTGCTACCTATATGCCTAGATTTAATTCGGGCACTTAGAATAAATGGGTGGTTGCCAAATAAATAGTTACCTAGGTGGAAATTGCAAATTCTAGCATTGCTAGGAATATAGAAATTAAAATCCTTTATAATTCGTTTTCTGAGCCCATCAGGTATATGTCGCTTTTCAGCATCATTGCACTCCAAAAACAAGCAGCGCCGTGCTGTATCAGCCGCTCTTCTCAACGTGGGCAATATAATATGTTCAGCAAAAGTTTCCTGTAATGGACGTCTTGAGGTGGATGGACTAGCGTCTTCACCCTCTGCTGTGTCAGATATTCTTCTTGTGGGCAATATTTGTTCAGTAGATGTTTCCACTAATGGATTTCCAAATGTTGATGGACCAACCTCTTCAACTTCCACCGTTTGCTCTGTCTGTTGAGAAGATGTTGGTTGACTGATTGCAGAAGGTGAAACCACAGCAGAACTTCTATAAGAACTGTCCACCACTCTCTGTGCCCGTAAATAGCATGGCACACATATGTCCTCATTTAAGGTTAACTGAAACAATAAAAGTAAAATGTTGCCAAAAATAATAATATATTAGGATTTCATATCATTATTTGTAATATTAAATGTTTATAGGGTTACTGGTAAGGTTGGCATCCAAAAAGCCCACTTGTGATGAGACCTTGACAGTAACCTTACCTTAGGCTTACCAGTAACCCTATATAAATTGTTTTCATTACCAACCTGGCGGGGCCTTATCCATTCCGATACAATGTCTCTTATTCGGGTTTCCCTTTCAGACATCTCTGGTCGGATAACTAGCCTGCTCCTGATTCTCAAAATCTATCTGCCACATCCAGCACATACATCACGAAGGCCAGGTTGTGGTTGGGTCTCATGTTCAGGACCATCATTTGGGTTACTATTTATCAACTCCCAACATGAGTGACAAATATAGTTGTCTTCAGTTACCTAAAAATATTATTACTATGGTTAAGGATACACAAAAAATGTTTACAAGCTAAGTTATAATCATGTTTTGCTTCTGGGTTAAGAAAGTGACTACCACATTCAATGCTGCCAAAGCATGTGTGGTACAGGTTCCCATACTGAGTAGATTAAAGAACAGACTATCCAAAAACTCTATCCATCAGGTTATTACGCTAGCAGTGTGGTTATACAAAAATAGTAATATTCTTCTAATCAAGTATCTTGACTTGGCCTGCGAAGTTGTACTTCATCAGTGGTACACCTAGTCATACAACATTGTTAGGAGATTCTGCTCTCTGGAGCCCTTACCATTGGTAGCTTGGGTCCTGATACCGGTGCAGTATTTTATTTTAAAATGTTATTAATATTGTGCACCACAAGCAGTACCTAAGACGACCCACTGACCGTAATCTGCAGTATTATAAAATACTTCAGGTTGTTATTATATTCAGAAGATTAAGAGATGCTCCTGTGTTGCCCAATACTGCAAGACGAGCAGGAAGAGCATAATTATGATAAGAGTATTATATACGAAACTACATATTTGTATACGAAATCTCTACTTTTGCTTGCTACATTTATTTTATATTTGTATGATTTGTGTTCATGAAATTAAACAAATTAGTACATGAATATACTTACATCACGCGGGTACACCCATTTCTGTACTCTTTCAACTATTTGATCACGTTCATCAGACAAACGATGTCTCGGTAAGCGAGCAATTCTCAATTATTAACACAACGCATTTTAACCGTTGAGAAATTCCAAATCACTTGCAAGTCGGTCGTCAGTCTAAAGGTAAAGCCAAATTGTCAAGATTTTTTTTTTTTTTTTTTTTTTTTTTCCGTATGGCATCTCGCAGTTCAACCTGAGGGTTGGTTACTGCTTAACCGGACATCAAATTGTCAAGAATTCACAAAATCGCACAAATAGTATTAGAATCCCACCCACGTTAGCTGTTAAACACAAACAATGGAATGAATTGACAATGACATCAAATGACATGACAATTCGACACTGACGTTCCATTTTTACGTTCCATGTTTTCATTACTGTTAAAATAATTTATATTATTTTTACGGACTGTTTATAACAGTATTTATGTTTCGTTTTATACGTTATTGGTTTATTTAACAAGATGTAAGTAAAATAAAAAGGAAATCTGCCAAGCGAAAACGTACTTAAGTATTTTAAGAGGGTAAATCAGTAGTGTAGATTGGAATGTATCAATGTAATTCGTAAAAAAAAAAAAAAAACATTGCGTTCGGAAACTGCACGATACTTATTTTTTAATAAACTAAAATCATTAATAACTTTTAATTCCCATTCTCTAGTAACTCAATATTTTTTATATAGAACTCTTATAAACTTGTTACTATAATTAGTATAAACTAGTCCGAGCACGGTGCTCCGTTAATTTTTAAATTACGTGGGTCCAGCCTCGCCATCCTCCTTTGCAGTACAGACCTACATATCCATACCAATATTATAAATGAGACAGTAACTATCTGTTACGCTTCCACGATGAAACAGCTGAACCGATTTTGATGAACATTGGTATGAAAATAGCTTGAACCTGGGAAAGCACAAAGGGTACTTTTTAATCCGGGACTTCGTCTGCATCCGCGATAACCGACATTCACACGAACCAAATTGCACAAAATACCTAGTTTTCAGACTTTTCCCTGTATTTATAGTAAAAGACGATATTACTTGCCAAATTTCATAGTTCTAGGTCCCTATAAATTTTGATTTCTTTGAGAGTGTCGAAATGTATGTTTTTTGCGACATAAACGGCCGTATCTTTTTTCACGTTAACTTAGAAGTTTGATTTTCACAGCTTCAAGGGACCGTGGACCTTAGTATATGGTTTTAATTTCAACTCGATACCTCTACGCGTTTCCGAGATAAAGTGTACTACTATACTTTACTTGCCACAGGTATTTTGTTCCGTCAAAAAACAAAACCATTACAAATTAAAGTTGAGTTTATGTTTGTGTGTGTGTTGTGGCTAATCTCCGGAACTCCTGGTTCGATTCAATAATAGCTAAGTTATCCCTGTTGCAAAAATAATAATTTCATGATACTAAACATTAGCGATCCCCGAAATGTCACGCGAACGAAGTCTCGAATTATGGCAGGATTTGTACAACAAAAATTAAGATGTTTAGAGAAGTTGAAATTCTAATTCTTTTATTCTTCAGGCATTTGCACTATTTTTAGACCCCGCAAAAAAAAGTTAATATTTTAACGAAAAGCTTAATATTTTAGAACGAAACGGTGACTTACAGTAACAGTGACACTGACAGGCGCCGTTTCGCAGTTACTTACATTGAAATTGCATCATTTTACGGGAAATAATATGACAAATAATTATTACTTTTTTCCACACTCTTGTCACATCACTTGTCTGTCAATTTTATAGATCCTTTAACATCGCTTGTCACTTTCTTTTTTTTTTAAACACAAAATGGGCATCGAGATGAAACGAAATAGTGTTATTTTCATTTCGTAATATTTTAATTATGCGGGGGTTTAAAAATATGCTAAGTATATCAATCTGCTCCTGGTAATGTGTTGTTCACATTGGAAAATATTTTAAACCGTCTAAATTACTTTTTTATTTCATACAAATGATTGTATGAATCTCGCCATGATTCTTTTGTTACTCAACTGATAAAAATACATCACAATTAAGAAGAGTTGATATTGAATGTAAGATATAACTTCGCGTGACATCATAATAATTTGCTCGCGAATTTTCAACTTAATTTCTGTAGACTTTTGGTTCTTTATTCAATTATTTAATCAATAAAAACTATTCGAGCACATTGCTGCTGTCTGCGCGACCGTAATACGGATGCGTACGAGTCGAAACATTACCGTTATAGATAACAGGTTGTGAGCTTGTAACTGAGGAAGGACATGTTTTCTATACATACAAATAAATAAAGTTGACGTGTCTGTTTGTAATATCAAAATAACAGCTTTTTACTAAATGCGAAAGTATACACGGTATGTACAGTCACCAAACGAGATAAGTATCCATGTCGTCGGAATCCGTATCTGACCGTGGCATCACTTTGGGCCCTATCAGAATATCAGCGCTGTGACGTATTTTTTTATGTTACAGCACCATGCTGAGGCCTTTTGGCCTCGTACAGGGCCCATTTTCGTTTCTTTTTTTTTGTTATTTTTGTGTGTTTTTGTCCTGGGGGGCGAATAAACGCTTTTTCTTTCTTTCTTTCTAGTTGAAGTTTACTTGAAAACTGATGGATATTTTCGAATGATATTTAATTAAATCATTGAGCTGTTGAGCAAAAACAGCTACCGGTTTCTTAGTAAACATCAACTAGTTCCGACGAAATGAATCCTTATCTCTTTTGGTGACTGTACCTACTTATTTCATAAAAACATTTTTTTTTGTCCGACTGTTTGTTTGTTCCGGCTAATCTCTGAAACGGCTGGACTGATTTTGGCGGAACTTTTACTGGCAGATTTTATAAGGACTAGCATAGGTTTAGAAAAATATTACAGCGAAAAATAACATCCCGCTGATAATCACGCGGTCGTAAGTCGCGGGAATCAGCTAGGTTTAAATACTTCTGATTATTCGCCTTTTAGTAAAACATAGCAGCTCCTCTCAAAACAAGTTTCATTTTTATCATCAACAATATCAATAAAACCTAATCATCGTACCAGGCGCGCATAAGTTATCAAATCAAGAAGCAATGGAGTTGTTGAGTCAACTCTCTATCAACATTCCACCGGCGGCCTTGCGATCAGCCACATGCCTTTTCTCGCCAATCACAGTGGAACAATGTACCCTGCCATTCTATGTTGCGACTATTTAGCTTTTGTAACAAATACTGGACGTATTAGCTAAGATTTCCGTTTTATTGGACAAATGTCGGAAGGTGCATAGAGGTCGCATGGTCGTGGTGACCTTAGTCGATTCAGCCGCATGTCCGGAATATTGAAGAAAAATAAAACGTTAATTTGACTTTGTGTTGCTTAGTTATTATTATGAACTGGAAATCTGGAATAAATAAAGCGTCATGTAAACTATGTTTCTTTAGCGCTTCTTCAACAATAAGTGCCTTACTTGATCCCTTTCTCGTAGTAGCTTTACGACGGCCTCCATTCTTTATGTAAAAAAAATATGGAGGAAACACGTATCTCGTCGGGATCGCCGGCCGGTCGCAATATCACACAGCGCCAAGATCGTTGCCAAACTTTTATGGTCACGGTCGCCACTTGTTGTGGATTAAAACTTCGGTTCTTAATTTGGCAAGGTCTCGAAGGATTAAATCGGATTACAACTACTAGGAATTTTGGAAACGTAAAAGAAAAGTCTATCGTTCCAATTCAATTGTTCTCAGCGGGCGGAAGTACTAAAGCTTATGTCATAGAAAAAATGCACAGACTAAAAAACGTTTCATTCCATAACAGTAATGGTATTGATCAAATACCTATTATCTCAAGTCTTCAACACAACTAAAGTACGGTCATCTGCACTTCAGTATAAACGAAATTAAGGAGGAGTCAATAGTGTCAATGCAAAATTGTTAACGAATGGTACTCCATTCGTTATAATATTATGCTGGCACTTCACATGGCTATTTGTATTTGCATATTTGGCAAACAATTACCATGTGTGGACAGTATATTTGACAAAGTATTGGCTTTATTCGCCTATTTGACAAATATGGCCAATACCAAATACGCGTTACCGTGCGCTTGTCGGTTTCTCGACGCACATCAAAGAGGTCAAATATCAAATCGGCGAATACGCAAATAAGCCGTCCGTCCACACAATGGCCATATTCAGATGCAGTATTTTGTGTCTGTGTTGCGAGTGCGAACTGGAACAGCTATTGAAAATTAATTGAGGCAATGAAACAGTGTTAACATTTCTCGAATTGTACCAAAATAATTTGTGTAATATGTAAATAATAAAATCTATCTGCAAATTAAAATACGTCCATAGTTTTGCTGAACACATTGCCTTCTCCTACCAAATGTTTGCGTGTTTGTTATTTGGCTGCTATGTGTGGATGGTCATATTTGCCTGTATTTGTATATATCTGTGTTCGTCACATATTTTGCCAAATACAGCAAACACCCAATAGCAAACACCAATAGCCATGTGGAGTGCCACCTTTAGACAAATAACGTTATAACGCTATCGCTAAATCGCTTGTCAATGCACTATTGCTTTTGAGTAGGTCCGCGTGAATTTTCTTAGATCTCAGTTTTTTGATAATAAAGCTTTCTATTCGTAAAAGATTTTTTGAAATCGGATAGGTAACTAGTTTTGAAGATTTCCTGCTATATTATACAAACTTTCATCGTCATCGTGTCAACTTTTAGACGCCCTATTCTGGGCATAGGTCTCCTCCAAGGGGGGGGTTCAGCCGTAATCGCCATGACTGGCCGATGCATGATGGCGATCGCGATCGCAGTACCTAGGTGTTAGGTATGGTATGTCCTACTCAGAAAGACGCTGCTTTTTTTTTTTGGGTTGAGCGGTGGAAATACTCCTGTACCATCGTGGGGGGTGATGGAGGGGCATGCTGGATTTTTACCGGCTAAAACCACCGCGGTGTTCCACCTCTGCCTAAGGCCTGGAATGCAGGATTCGCATAAGTATTCACCGCTCCTAGAAGGACGCTGCTGCCCATCCTCTGGTCAATATCCCTCTGTCGCCTTCTACGACAACCACGGGCAGGGATGGAGTGAGCATAGACTACAATAAATGCAGTGTAGATATATTGTAGATATATTTGTGGGGCTTTTTCACAGTCATTGCTTGCAATATAGTGGAAATAATAACTTGTTTTTCATATAAGTACATTATTATGAGGCAGCTTTAACATCTACTACAACCTATTGGTTTCATTTTTTAAACTAAGTAAATGTTTTGGATAATTATCACTTAGGTACCTGGCTTATGATACATACATTCTTGTCGAGGCAAAGGATATAGAGTTAGATATATTATGTTTATGACCTTTGTCAATATTTGTATTTATAAATAATAGAGAGGCCGTTTATGTACAAAAGTACCTATGTAGTTTTTTACCTGTATAGATGATACTAATATTATAAAGAGGAAATTTAAGATTCGCTTGTTTGTTAGTTACGATTAAACTCAAAAACTAATGGTCCGATTTAAAAAATTCTTTCACCTTTAGAATGGTACATTATCCTAAAGTAAAATAGGCTATAATAAAAAGAAATAGGGATCCTTGAGAAAATAAACCCGGACGAAGTCGCGGGCAAAGTGCTAGTCTATATAATAAAAATGAATCGTTGTTCGTTAGTCTCGCTAAAACTCGAGAACGGCTGGACCGATTTGGCTAATTTAGGACTTGAAATATTTGTAGAAGTCTAGGGCTAATTGATTTTCACATTTTCTCACCGCTTATACCTTATAAGCGGTGAGAAAATGTGAAAATCAATTGACAGGACAACGTCTGTCGGGTCAGCTAGTTTGAAATAAAAGAACTGAATATTCTATCACTATAAAGTGTTGTTACAAAAGCTATAAGTGTACTTAATCAATACTTAACCATTGTGTTAGATCCAATCAATAGTTTGACGTGGGCAATAAATAAATAGAAACTATCAACATTATTAAACTAGCTATGATGCCAACACGTTTTGACATCGCGTTGTAGTGTATGTACTTATGAACGTGACTGTACCTACTTTAGTGCCGTGACGTAACTGCGTGCGTTGAATAATTTCATGTACGATTGTTTGCGATGGTACTGTCACAATCACAATAATATTTTGTCGAGGAGTATGGCATTTCGATAAGGTTTTGTTTTTCAACAGTTTCATTCCAGCAGTGAACGCTTCCCACGGTTAATTTAGGCGAAGTGAGCTTGAGGTGTAGCTGTGAGGTGGAGCTGTGAGCCGTAGTATCGATGGGATGACAGGTCAAACTCAAACCACAAACTCACCAAGGGCAAGGGCGGACCTTGAGTTGGTGGGTTCAGTTGAGTTCAAGTTGGTGGGGCCCTGGGCACAGATTAACTAATAGTTCCGGGCTTATGCAACTTGGGCCCCTGATTAATGAATCAACTAATTGCCATTTTGACAAAAATCAGTTTTCGATAATGATTTCTACGACAGTTTTCTTTATTATATTCATAATATTGTCCATTCTCTTCAACTTGGCTTGAAGCCCTTTCACGGGGGGGGGGGGGGGGGGTCTGGGGCGGCAGTCCTAAACCCCTTAAATAGATCCGCTGGTGTAATGTGTACAGAATAGACCGGACTTTTAAAGAAGTATATTGGCGTTACAGCTTGCTGTAGCAATCTCGTGTACGTAATAGGGCTAGTAGGTACTGTTATTTTTTTAACCAAAGGGCATAGGCCAAAAGTCTGGGATGCTCCAAAAAAAACGATGTAACTAGAACTCGAAATTTCACGCAGCAGCACTGAATATAATTTAGCAGCTTATTAAGTTCTACTGTTTATTATTAACCTGTCCATTGAGGTGTGCAGACACGAGCAGCACCCTCGCGGCTCGGTGGACCTCCACCAGTTCTCCGGGCAGCGGTGCGGCGGAGCCCGGCGGCTGGAACCAGACCGAAGCGCCCTCCGACCACTCTGACAGCCCCCCGGAGGCCGCCATCCTGGAAAAAATGGTAACGTCAAATGCTGTAGCTTTAAGAATAAGTTTCATAATGGAATAAAGATTTTTGCGTGGTAGGAAATGAAAAAAAAGGTCATCGGTCCGAATACAGGGTGGGAATGGCAATAGCACAAAAAAGGATCATTGTAGGATTTGAATTTTGATAATTTGGTGTAATTGTTTTAATTGAGCATTAGTAATATTAAATTATGACGCGACAATTTGCCGCTCTTCTCACAAGTTAGAAAACCAATATTTCATATGGTGTTTAATTTTGGTTACATTTATATGCTCTTTTGTATAACTGGATTTCTTTTTTTATATTCGTTTTTAGGATTTTTTTGATAGTTTCAAAATATTCTTATGAACTAGTATTACCCGTATTTTAAATTTTTGTCGTATCGTCAATCCCCACCTTGTATACTGAACTTACTGGTACCTATATTGTGTGTAAAATAATGGAACATGTATTGATATTTATAGCATGGGAGTTTAAGTATTGTAATGGTTATAATTAAACATCCAAATTATAATTAGGTAATTATTTATTCATATAATTCAAAGTAGTCGAGTTCGTAATTTTAATTAAATATAACAGGCACATAAAATTAATATAACACATTGTGATAACAAGTTAACGAATACAATCTATTCGAACTGTCACAAGTAGATAGGTGACGGTGCGCAGCCGCAACCACAGGGGGCTGACTGGAAACAGATGGGAGTAGGGGGAGGAGGCTGCACGCAGAACGGCTCCAGAGGCGGCGGCTGGATGCACATCGAAGGAGGCAGCGGTGGCTGCACCATAACTGGAGGTAAAGGAGGAGGTTGTACGCTAATAGGCGCAGGAGGGGGAGACTGCACACATAGCGGTGGTGGGCACGGCGGCTGTACAGTGATCGGCGCTGGCGCAGGTAATTCAATCACCATAGGAGGTGGACACGGCGGCTGAACCATCATCGGAGGCAGTGGCGGCGGCTGAACCGGCATCGGCGGCAGAGCAGGTGGCTGAATCATTATCTGTCCCAAAGGTGGTGGCTGTACGATAATTGGTGGAGGGGCTGGCAACTCGATCACAATCGGAGGCGGCAGCGGCAGGTCCAAGAAAATCGCTGGCGGCATTGGAGGGTTGACGTACATCGTTGGTGGACAAGGTGGTGTCACGCACATAGGAGGCGGTGGTGGAGGGGATACACAGATCGGAGGAATGGCAGGTGGAGTTATAGTCATTGGCGGTAAAGGCGGAGGATTAACCATCATAGGTGGCGATGGTGGAGGAGTGACGGTGATTGGAGGAGGACAGGGGAGTTCCAACATCAATGGAGGTAAAGGAGGAGGCTGGACGTGGAGCGGTGGTGGCGCTGGAAGTGTGACATAGACTGGGCAGGCCGGGGGAGCCGGGATGTTCAGCGGAGGAGAACAGCAGGCACACGCCGGGGCTTGGGATATGTACGGACTTGCAGCCATTACTGGTGGTGATGAGTAGGGCGGGTAGTAATACTGGGCGTTGGCAGCATGCTGTAAATATTATGAAACAATTATTATTTAATTCATTGCCAGTTTTAATGTAACATGCAATGTAATGCATTGTTTCGTTTTCATAATAGTATACGAAGACTAAAACACATTTACAGTTAAAGACGATGTTATTGGAAATATAGTAAACAAAACCTTACCTGAGCAATCGCTACTAACAGTAGGAGAAGCATTTTTGTAGGCACCTCCATCGGAGCCCGATGAACTTGAACTTGTCTGAACCCACAAAACATACCCTGTTTTATACCCACATATTACTCCAGAATTGTATGCAACACCGATATAAACGTATGCAATCTTGATTAACAAACATTACATTCAAGTAATATTCGTTGCTTATCAAATATGTAATCTAATAGCATAAATAGTGGAAATGCAAGTAAATCACGTTCCGGAGCAGATACGGAAATTACAAATATTTTACGACGACATACCGCAGTGTTATTTTTGTAATGGGGACAGCAAGCTGTCCCATAAGTGGAAAAACACATCTAGTAGCTTAACAAGTGCTGAAAGAGAGGGTCTCCTAAGAACTAAGCAGAATTGGCTGGAAGTAAAAGCTATAGTTATGCCGTGTGATGCCGGTCGCGAATAGTACCACCCCATTTCTACCCGTGGGTGTCGTAGAAGGCGACAGAGGACGTCCTTCTGAGTACAATAATACCTACTGCGGTCGCCAACATGCATCGGCCAAGCATGGCGATTACGGTTGAACCTATGCAGACCTATAAGACCTATACCCAGCAGTGGGCTCTAAAGGTTGACATGAGTGAGTGAGTGAGTGAAAAACTTGCTGGCATTGTGCGGTTTGATCGTACTAGCATTATTAAAGAGAACGTGAACACTGAACTCGACGAAATGTTTGATGTTGAAGCCAGTGTAGGAGGCAACTCTCCGAACTTTAATTATTGAATTCCGATTACAAAACTCTGATTGTCAAGTGTTCCGTTTAAAGCTGATTTCTCCCTAAACGCCATGAGCAGTCATAACAGAAAAGAGAAAACTGAGCTCTTGCTTATGTCATTGTTAATATCAGATTGAGTTATTGAATCGATCGTTCAAAAGATTTATTGGTCATTGATCATAAAATAAGAGTAAACTTTTTGCAATCAATGTGTTCATTGATCTTCGTCATCGTTCGTTGCTTCATAGATGCATAAAAGTAGATTATAGAGAGAAGGGTTTATAGTGTGTCCATCTTTAATTTTACAAGTGTTATAAGTGGTGTTTCTAAAGTTTCTGTTAACGACCTTGCTTGCCCTACATTTTAAACAAAAGCAAATTTTAATGCATATTATGTATGCAGGTCGTGAGTCTCGTGAACGAATTCATTTCATCTTGTGATCACTCGGTTTTCCCTCTTATTTCTTAGTAAACCACAACCTCGAATGCAGCGATGACTAATACTAAACTATGCGAAGATAATTGCGTTCAACTTTTCTTCAAGAATTTTTCCAGTCAGGTAAACATGAAACTGAAAAACAAAGCTAAATATTCTACAGAAATTAATACTTACAGCAAGACAGTTCATCATTTCAGAGAATTCTTAACAAGAGAACATCAATTTTGCTGGAAGTTAACGCAAATATTAATCTACAATTGCATTTTCTTGAAAGCATGACGAAAGTACCTATACAGGCGTTTAATTAACAACGTATTGATTTATGGCCACATTTGTTGTTTAATTATGTACTGGCTGGACGCAATTCTTGATTTATACGCTAAGAGAAATATAACAAAATCGTAAAAACTAATTAGCTAGATATCTCCTGAGGCAGAACGAGTTTGTGGCAGTTCGGTACATCTCTCCGTCGGAAATGGTTTTCACTTTCTGTTCCTACGTCACTTGACATTCAGGTGCTATTAAGGTACATTAGTAGTACTATGTAACTGCGTAAGTAGAAATCAGAACGCTTTGCTTTTCCTTGCTTGATGTGTGAAGAGGCAGCTCAGTGGGAAATGAGGTGAAAAGGGAACATTCTCACTCGGTGTATATGACAAAGCTACGGAAGAAATTTAATAAACTTTGAATACATTGTGTATTATAATATCTCTCATTTTAAAAAGCTTCCACGAAATACAATTACGTACTAAAAATTTCGTACTTCTTGCCTTCGCAGCAATATTTAAACAGCTTACTTTTTACAGTAATTCTTTAAAATCTTAGTTCATCCGCATGTTCGTGTTTCTTTGCTTGCGTTGTAATATTTACAGTTAAGTACACATAGAAGACGACACAATTTTTGTCATTTGACCTAATACAGTACTAACATCTGCCCGCGGCTTCGTCTGCGATGACTACAAAATTAAGCTAAAGTCCTAGGACTTATCTAACGGGAACACCAAAAGTAGACCAACATCTATACGTGTGCCAAGTTTCAGCTAATTTGGATCAGCCGTTTAGGCGTGATGCTGGCACTTCACATGACGTCATCATCATCATCATCATCATCAGCCTAATGATGTCCACTGTTGAACAAAGGCCTCCCCCATAAATGGGGGGGCGTTGCCATAATCCCTACGCTTGGCGGGCGTCTTGACATGGCGTATTTGTACAAATATTTGCCTTATTTGGATAATAGAAAATTTACCCTACTGGTGCGACGATATCTCAGTTGGAGAATTGAAATGGATAGCGGACTGTATAAAAACGTATAATGAATAAAAGATGTAAAAATGAACAATACATAAAAGTTACGGACTTCGTAAATAAGTAAAAAGTAAAAATGTTTAGATGCGCGAGCGCGGCCGTACGATGTCACAGGTAAAGGCTCACTGTCGGTGGTGGGGAGCGGTCGCGCCGATGTGCTTCGTTATCGCCCGGCACCGCTCACGGCCCGCCTCGCCTATGCGGTTGAGTGTATGCCTCAACATACTCCCCCCGTTGAAGTATCTTCAACTGTAGCAGCAACTGGTAGGGGACAGACTGTGTTAAAGGCTCGCCGAATTATACCCTTACGTGTGCGGATATCGGCGACCCTCGCAATACCATCTCTGCCAGGAAGGATCTTGACGATACGTCCTAAAGGCCATAACAGGGGTGGTGATGCTTTGTCTTTGATGACGACAAGAGTCCCTTCCTTGAGCTCTCCCGAAGAACGACGCCATTTGGTTTTCTCCTGAAGCCATAGAATATACTCGTGAGAAAAGCGAGTCCAAAAATGTTGCTTCAAATATTCTATGCGGCGAAACCGTTGCAGGCTGGTGACATTAGCATTCTCGATCTGTGGGTGAGGCAGCAAAATGAGCGAACGTCCAATTAGGAAGTGAGCCGGAGTAAGGGGAATGTGGTCTGAAGGATCATTGGTAAGTGGAGTTAAAGGCCTCGAATTTAAAATAGCCTCCACTTGAATTAAGCAAGTTGCCATCTCTTCGAAAGTTAAATTTGTCAAACCTAAGATTCGTCTGAGATGGTGCTTGGTCGATTTTACAGCAGATTCCCACAATCCTCCAAAATGTGGAGTGTATGCGGGTATAAAAGAGAAGTTAATACCAGGATCAATCTCACTGAAGTCTAAATCCTGTGAAAGAAGGTTGGCCAGCTCGTTGAAAGCACCAACGAACGTTGTTCCGTTGTCGGAAAAGATATTGCGTGGCTTTCCCCTTCGAGCAATAAAGCGGTTCATGGCAGCCAAGAAAGCCTCCCTCGTTAGATCCGACACTAGTTCAAGGTGTACGGCTCTCGTAGCTAAGCACACAAACACACATATGAAGCTTTTAATGAGTCTACATCCTCTACCCTTACGGTCAGCTATCATGATTGGGCCAGCATAGTCAACCCCCGAGTCTAAAAAGGGAAATTCTAGATGTAGACGCTGCTCTGGAAGGTTACCCATAATAGGTTGGATGGTATTAGCCTTAATTCTACAACATTTTACGCATTGATGTGTGACCTTCTTAGCCAAGTTTCTACCCCCAATTGGAAAGTAGTGGTGGCGAATTGTGGCCAGTAAAAGCTGAGGTCCAGGGTGCAAAAGTCGTAGATGATGCATGTTAAATAAAAGTTTGCTAATAATGTGAGAACTTGATAAAAGGATAGGATGCTTAATGTTAAAATCGTAAAATGAATTGACTAACCTGCCACCAACACGAATTAAAAGAGAATGTTTGTCAAAAAATGGAGACAGTGATAGATGTTTATTTTTTGCTGGTAAATCTTTACCTGTTGCAAGAAGTTTGTACTCTTCAGGAAACGATTCCTGTTGACTAAATCTAAGTAAAACGTGTAATGCATTATTTAATTCTGTAGATGTAAGAAGACCGGAACATGCTGATTGTTTTCTGAATTTAATATTAATGAATCGTATGAGATATGCCGTCATACGTTGAATTTTGTAAAAATCTGAATATTTTGACCATAATTTTGATACAGGATTTTCAGTATGATCTGAAATGTCAATATGATAGGACGTAAGTGTTTCTGGCATATTTAAGATTTCCTGTTGATGTGATTCAGGAAACTGAGGCCATAACGTCATGTCATTTTTAAGAAATTGTGGTCCTGACCACCATAATGTAGAAACTAATAGTTTGTCAGCTCTAAGTCCACGCGAAGCGAGGTCTGCGGGGTTTTCCAGCGACGGAACATAGCGCCAAGCCCTGGCCCCCGCAGTTTCCTGAATCTCGGACACTCGATGCCGAACAAAGGTCTTCAATTGCGATGGTGATGCTGACAACCAGCCCAAAACTATGGTGGAGTCGCACCAAAAATATACGTCATCAATATGTAAGGTAAGTGACTGATGTACCTTTTGGTATAGCCTGGAACCTAATAGAGCAGCACAAAGTTCGAGACGCGGTATGGTTGTCGATTTTAGCGGAGCTACTTTACTTTTAGCAGTAAGAAGATGGACATGTACCTTACCATTCTGCGACACACTGCGAACATACAAACATGCACCATACGCCTTCTCAGATGCATCAGTGAAAACATGTATTTGTAATGACGTAACTGATTCACACATTATCCACCGAGGCATTCGAAATTTATTTAAGTAAGGTAATGCAGTTTGAAAATGGTTCCATACCTGCTGTATGTGCTCTGGAACAGGCTCATCCCAAGAACACTTTGCAAGCCACAGATGTTGTATGATTATTTTTGCTTCCACAATACATGGAACAACCAAACCAAGTGGATCAAAGATTTGTGCTATGGCTGATAAGATTTTACGTTTTGTGGCCATGTCACTGGAGGTCAAGTTTATGGAAAATGAAAATGTGTCACTTGAACACCTCCAGTTCAGCCCTAAAGTCTTAGACATCTCTTTATCGCTAAGGTCTAAGAAATCTGAAGAGGCATCTTCGCTAAGGGCCTGTAATACTTCAGGTGAATTGGACTGCCACTTGCGAAGATTATATTTAGCTGATTGCAGAACATTGACGACTTGACGACACTGATCCACTGTTTCCGTGACAGATGACCCACCAGACAAATAGTCATCGACATAAAAGTCATGTGCTATTGTAAATCGCGTTGCCAAATCATCACATTCCTCAGCCAGCCGAATCAAACACCTAGTAGCCAAGAAAGGCGCAGATGCGGTTCCGTACGTCACCGTGTTCAGTGTGTATACTTTTAATTGATGAGTAGGTTCTGCCCTCCAAAGAATCATTTGCAAAGGTCGATGAATGTCATTAACAAGAGTCTGACGGTACATTTTCTCGATGTCCGCGCTCACTACAATTTTATGCTGACGAAACCTAAGTAAAATTGAGAACAAATCCTCTTGTTGAGGGGAACCCACCATCTGGATTTGATTAAAAGATTTACCTGACTTGGTGGCGGCCGAAGCGTCGAAGACGACCCTTAACTTGGTCGTGGTGCTGGACTCTTTTAAAACTCCATGATGCGGCAAGTAATTCGTATATGTAAAGCTAAAAGTTTGACGAGTACATTCAGACATGTGCCCTAAGTCAATATACTCGTTTATGAAGTCGACATATAGTCGTTTTAAATAAGGATCTTTAGCTAAACGACGTTCAAGAGAAAGGAAACGACGCTTAGCCATTACGTATGAATCACCTAATACGTCAGGTGACTCTTTAAGAGGAATGCTTACCACAAACCGTCCATCTGTGTCGCGATAAGTGGACTCCATGAAGTGGTCCTCACAGGAACGCTCTTCGTAGGTAAGCTTATGTTTTGAAGAGACTGAATCCAACTCCCAAAAACGATTTAAGTCTGGCTGTAATGTTTCTGCAAGCATACATTGATGGGTAGATGAATTTGATTGATGTATTACACCCGATATGATCCAACCTAATTTAGATTCGAATAAAGTGGGCATAAATTTACCTAATTCTATACGACTAGTACCTATGATGGCCCAAAAGACTTCAGCACCAATGAGAATGTCGATTGAAGATGGGTCATAAAAATGAGGGTCGGCAAGAACTATGTTTGAAGGGATACTTAAGTTACTGATATCAACAAGAGTATTTGGAACGGATGATGAAATGTTGGACAAGACGAAGCATTCAATATTCACCTCATAATCATTGTTGACTGATTTTAATGATATTGAACACCCTTGTGCAGAATAAGATGATTGATCATTTATGCCTCTTACTTTAGATGCGATGGTATAAGAAGATATGTTGATCTTACGAGCAAAGTCTTTTGATATGAAGTTCGCCGTACTCCCATTATCCAGCAAGACCCGTGCAGTGTGAAGGTTGCCTTTAGCGTCCAACACCTTTACAAGCGCTGTAGAGAGTAAGACGACTCGTGATGAGGTTATATGATTTGCAGATAGTGCAATGTTATGTTGATTAGGCGCAAGAGAGTCAGGATCGGAATGCAATAAAGTGTTGTGTTTTTCCTGACAATATTTGCAATGTCCTAATTTACATTTATGAATATTATGCCCTGGTCGTAAGCAATTGAGGCACACGTTAGAGTCCTTTGCTTTCTTGACGCGCGCTGGCACGGCCAGGTCTCGAAATTTTTCACACTGGAAAATAAAATGTTCCTTTTGACACATAGGACAAGACAGAGGTTTACTTAAGTTTGATGGTTCTGTTGAACCTGAAACCTTTTTAGCTTTATGGTTGCTAACCTGAGTACCATCGCTCTTGGAGTTTGAAGACCTAGACTCCTCGAGTGTCTCTAGCAAGTCAGCCCTATTGCTAATATAATTAATGAAAACATCTAATTTAGGAGGTTCAGATAAAGAATTACGATGCTCTTCCCACTCACGGTTAGTCACCTGATCAAGCTTGCTGGTCATGATGTGAATTATGAGTGTGTCCCAATGTTCAACAGGTTGGCCTAAGGTGGACAAAGCTCTTAAATTTTTATTTGTCGTATCTATTACATGACGTAAAGATTTGCTCGACTCCATGCTGATGGGACTCACATTGAAGAGAGCTTGAACGTGATTATTCACAAGTAACCTTTTATTGTTGTACCTATCACATAACAACTTCCAGGCAGCGTCGTAGTTGTCTGATCTAAAGTCAAGATTGTCAATAACAAGAGACGCGCTACCTTTTAAGGCAGCACGAAGATAATGCAGTTTATTTATTTTATCAATGCCATCGTTATTGTGTATTATTGAAAGAAATGTGTCTCTGAACTCTAGCCAGTCATGATAGCTGCCCGAGAACTTCGGTAAATCAATCTTAGGCAGCCGAATGGAATTATGCTTGTGTGTGTGCTTACTACAAGAATCAAACTCAGATGTGGAGTCCTCCGTAAGAAGCTTGCGAGCGCTGCTGATTAGCTGGCGTGCAGAAGCCACCAAGCTAGCAAATTGTTTCTCAAAGTCTTCACGCTCCGCATATTGCTCGCTGGGGTCATCCACCAACTCCTCCAAGTCGTTCTGTAATGCATCATATTTATCGTATAAATTTTCGAAAACATTGAGGCGATATTCAACTTCAACCACTTGTACTTCACTCAACTTTTCACAAGATTGGGAAATGCTCAGATAAGATGAAAATTGTGTGACTTTAGATTTAATTGAAGCTCGCTTTTTGATAAGAGATTTTATATCAGACATTTTAACTAAGTAGAAAGCAATTGAATTTAAATTTCAAAGCAAAGAAAGAACTGCGAAAATTAGGTAGTTTATGTACCTGTTGAAAAAATAATAGCAAAGTGTTTGAAGAAATTTATCATGTGCCTGATGAAAGTTAATAGCAACAGAAAACTATGCGCCTGATAAAAAGTGAATAGCAAGTCGCAGATAAAATTTAATGCAATGCCTGATGAAATTTTAATAGCAGCAAGTTGCTCTTAACAAAATTCAAGTGCCTAAAAAAGGTGGATGATTCAATTTGGCAGAATGTGTATTGCTATTCAATAATGTAAGGCGCTTTAGTATTTTGATGTAAATTGTTTTGTAATGATAGGTATTTTTTTTAAATGGTTATGTTTATGGGAAATAAGTGAAATATGAATATATTAGTTGAAGCATATGATTTTCTAAATTACTTTATGAATGAATGAAGAGATGAAACTGCTAAAATTCAATGGATATGACTGAAGATGAGAATGAATAAATTGATTGACTTGAAATATGCAAGCCGTCACCTCTAACTAAGGTGATAATATGAAATTAAGTATGTGGATGGCGATTATATTAATTATGGGATGAAATATGGATGATTATTGATGGATTAATGAATTATGGAATTAATTGGAACGAGCTCACGGTTTTCCTGGTGCAAACCACTTATGATGACTGTGACGAGGTGATTATCTCAAGGCCTGACGACAATCTTTAGGTGTGTATTTGCTTCCGTGTTTCTTCGTTATACCAATAATCTCTTCTATTTTGTGTTCGTTGGGTTGAAGTCGGCTAAGACGGCTGAAATCTTCAGACCGTGCCGTTATTCAGACGTCCAAAATGCAAACACAATCTTGATGAAGACCACTCAAATATGCTTTTATTAGCCACTGGAAAAAAGTCCAAAGCGAAGAATCTATGTTTTCTAAAATGTTCCTTTGTTCTTTCTTCGGTCCAAAAAAGACGGTAGAAGGACCATATGGTGCGACGATATCTCAGTTGGAGAATTGAAATGGATAGCGGACTGTATAAAAACGTATAATGAATAAAAGATGTAAAAATGAACAATACATAAAAGTTACGGACTTCGTAAATAAGTAAAAAGTAAAAATGTTTAGATGCGCGAGCGCGGCCGTACGATGTCACAGGTAAAGGCTCACTGTCGGTGGTGGGGAGCGGTCGCGCCGATGTGCTTCGTTATCGCCCGGCACCGCTCACGGCCCGCCTCGCCTATGCGGTTGAGTGTATGCCTCAACACCTACATTCATTGAAATAAAGTTGATTTTGTATTATACAAATAAGGCGATTTGCACAAATACACCATGTAAAGTGTGAGCATGAAAGAGTAACAAACATCGATCCTCACAAACTTTCGTATTTATAAGTAGGATTTACAAACGTTAGTGTACAAACGAAAAACATCAAAGAGGCATCAAAAAATTTCTCCGCATCGCTGTCAACTGGTAATGTGCCCAAGAAACTGGCGGCATTATCATGTTGGATGGTCAATACCCGGCTTCTAGCCAAGGTAGGGGAAGTGTCGACTAACCGTTTACCTAATAAGGTAGATATTTGAATATCTTGTCATGTTTTAATTGAGTATCAATAAATAATTATCGGTCGTAAACAGTGTGCTATGCCTATTCTGTTTTTCTTTTCGCGTGCGTGAATTTTCTAATGGGTCTCGAATTTTTGTATAGTAAAATATTGCCTTTCACTCAGGGATATCGCAGCTTCTCTATTAAAATATACTTAAAATAGGAATCTGTAAGAAAATTCACGCAAAAGAAGTCGCGGGCTACAGCTATTATCATAAACATATGTAATGTCTTCTATCGTTCAATACTCACTTTCTTTGACATTATTGCATCAAGCACTCAGACAGAACGACAGCATTTACTTAAAAAACAAAAATATTCCAAATGGAATATTTTCTCTCAAACACGTTTCAAGTCTTCCAACCTAATTCTCTCCAAACCAGACATGGTAGACAGCTGATTCAACATATTAATATGACCATTTCTAATGTTATTATCGTCGGTATAAATATCAAACACACCCATGACGACCTAAAAAAAGTTCATTGGATCCGGGAAACAATAGTCGCAGAGCCACTTCCGTCTGCCAAAGACGTGGAACCGAACCCACCTCTGATGCATACCAATCGATATAACGCGATCGATTTTAAACGATGTGTAGTTACTGACTTTTTAAAAGATAGGTAGTGCGTTTCAAATGAGTCGGGTTATAGCAATGTTGTGTATTCTGGCTTCACCTCGACCTCAAGAGGTGCGGCTTTCTACACGCACGTTCGCTGCGTCCATAAGTTGATCTTAGGTGTCGAGTAAATAATTAATAGGTGAACTCAATGCAAGTTGAGGCGTTGAAGAATGTCTTTCCTTGGTTAAGTATGATTAGCAAGTCAATTATACAAATTAAGTATTGTTTATTTGGCAAAATAACTTAATTTAGCTTGGACTTCACCAAGGGATCATACTCAGCCCATCTTTAGTTGAACTTGACGTGCTGATTCAGAAAACTAATACAGGATTCAGAACACGTATGGTATGTTTACTGACAAAGTTCAAGAACAACTCGATTCAAATGTACACAAGACCGTAACCTTGGATACTATTTGTAGATTTTTTCATTTGTTTTTTTTTTATACTTTTGCATAATTATTTTATTATCACGACCCACAAAAAATTACATGAATTAAATTACAATGAAATTTTCTCAAATAGATGATCGTAGCGCAAAGTATGTACATAGTAAAATAATTATTATTCTTTGCCAGTCGTGGACATAAAGGGCCGGTTAGCAGTTAGACTGGTTATAGTGGTTAAGACCGCTAAATAGGTACCGTACTAGCCTATAAGCATTGCCTATTAGGTATTGTTGTTTTGTAAGCTTCTGTGCCTGACAGTAAAGATTTACTACAAATATCTAGAAGAAATTAACTGACGATGAAGGAGAATCACAATAATAAAGGCAGAAAGATATTTACACCTAACATACCTACTAATTTAAATGAATAGAGCAAAGGTTAAAAGCAACATTTAAAACTTTAAAAGAATATGATTCGAAAAGTTTGAAATGACAACAGATAATAATAAACCTGTCAATGGCATCAATGGCAGAAAAAAAATAAAAACTCTAACAGTGAGATTATTGAGGCGCAGATGCATGAAGCTACAACAATTGAATGCAAAAGAAACGAAACTGCAAAAATATAATAACTGAATATAATCGAGTCAATTCTAATAAAAAAATAATAATTTAATATTATAAAAGTGACACAGAAGCACAGAATACTTAATAGTACTACGACAGAAGTAAAGGTATGTCACACGGTAAATTAATACATAATACAAACTATACATTCCAGTATTGAAAAAGAAAATATGTAGGTAGGTACCTACTTCTAATGCTACGCTTGGGTGCATTTCAAATTCATATCATGAAGATTGTAAAAAGATGGTAGTCAACCTTTTTGCGCAGTAGTCACCCAGATAGGCAAGCTAAAAAAAAACATTTTTACTAGGTAAACGAAATGTAATATTTTGCGAGAGAAAATACAATTCATTGGTCCTTCAGCAATAAAATAAAATGAGAAACGTCAGTAACAAACTTTCATCACTTTCATTAGCAATCATTGTGGATTTGTGGTCATACACAATTTCCTATCAATTTTTTTCAAGTGGTGTTGTGTGTGAATGAGGCAAGCGCGAATTGTACACACGTTTTAAAACATGTTCACAAGGAGATCCCGTTACATGACATGTCGCCGGAGGCTGTAGTATTTTTAATTTTAAACCCTTTTTTATTTGTTTTTGTAAATGAGAATCAATTTGCATAACTTGAAGGTATAAATTAATCGATATCGTGTTTGGTAATAAAATCGACAATTTTTTTTTGACAACTTTTTGACAGTCCTCTACACTTTTTGATTAGAGTTGACATTTTACCAGCCAGGTACTGTTATTTTTAATTGTATAACAGCCAACGACCGAACCGCTTGGTGCATGCGAATTTTTTTCGTCTAATTAAACGTTGCTTAACATTGCCGTAATTAGTCGCTGTTATAGCACAAGGAATTGTGATGATTGCGTTATATTACATCACTAACACGGTCTATCGACTTTTACATAGGTAAAACTTGCTAGTATAGCGAGAGCGACATATAAAATGTCAAAATAGAACCGTGAAATGTCAAAGTTGACCAAAGACAATGACGCGACCTTTTCATTTGATTTATATCTTTCACAACTTAACATTGTTTTAGGAATCTCTTACACTCATCTGTTTCTAATCCTATTTTATGCGGATTGTTGTTAAATGTTTGTACCTACTTGTCACTAGCACTTGAAGAGGACATTATTCATCGGCACTGATTTAAAGCGGCAGTTGTAGATAGGAAAGGGGTGAAAAGCGATTTGATTCTGGCACTCGGCGGCCGATGCCGCGGCACGCTTGCTACGCTCGCTCGGCTCGTGCGTAGAGGGTCACAGTTCTAACCTAACCTAACCATGTCGGATCCGCCCTAGAAGGATTACCATACGTATAGTATAATGAATTATAACCTAATTATCCTATTACCGGACGACTAGGCACCTCGATTTATCTAAATGCCCATTCCATCATTTTTACTGGCCATTTATTTATTTAGTACTGATTTATTAAGCGAAATAACCGGCCAATTGTTTTTTTACACCTGTCTATGTTTTACTGTCGCACAAATTTATCAACCGCCGATAAAAAAAATAACTGACCATTATTTTTTTCAACTGATCATAATAACCTCTCAAATGTTTGAATAACAGTTCAAAAAATGACTTCCCTTATTCACCATCCAAACGTCTTTGGCCTGAAATGTAAAAGTTCCGAATGACATAACATATCCTAAAGAAATGTAGCTATTTTGGTTTGGCCTAATTTTATAACCATAATTTAGCCCAAATTGCATGGTCCTTTTCAAAGCATGTTTGAGATACCTACTCAGTTACCTTTCTTAAACTTTTGCACGCCAGGGCCTTTTACGTGACTTCACACCACAATCGCCAAGCCTTGTAAAATTCATTAACAGTCAGTATGCCATTAAGGGCGCGTATTCGATTTAGCGCAAGTCAAAATCTTAATGATTGCTAGAATGGCGTAGCAGCATTGACACACATTAGTACAACACAATGGTCGGTTTGTGTGCATCAGAAAAATAAATACGCACGAAATAAGCACGAATCATTGAAATTGAACGGCAAACGACAGCGCGCGATGTTTTACAGGGCTTCTTAAAATAATTGTCTAAAACAAAATGAGTTCGTATAGCGGACTAAAATTTTTTTTGTATATTAAGCATAACCTTTATTTTCATAAAATAAATATATCAGTTATGTTTTCATTCAAATACTGGTGAAAAATAATTGACAAAGTGAACCGATTTTGTACTTTTTCACCATGGTTTTTAATACATAATAGTAATATTTTCGTAATTTTGGCTCTGTGTCTGACTTTAAGACTCTATATCCTTTTGAAAAAACGCATAAAACATAATATTTTGGCGTACTGTAATGGTTGTATTCGTCCTTAAAGTTAACTCTGACGACTATTTTCGTAAAACGCTATGAAAAGGATTGTCTTCGCTTTAAAAAACCATAATTAAAAATTATACTTTTACTCTGTAGCTGTCTAAACCAAGATTTAAATCTTTCTTAAAACTGTAATTGTCTTTAAATAATCTGCTCGCATCATTACGATATTGCTCTGGGCAAAATGCAAAAACATGAAGTTTTCGTCGCGAATCGAATACACGCTCTTAACAGTTAGTATCAGTTTCATACAAAACAAATATATTGTTTTAAAAATAGCAAAAAATTTAAACTTTAGTTGCCGGTGGCGTCTCAGCCACGCGACCGTTTTGCAGAAGTCAATGGCGTTCAATAGGTTAAAAGTATTCTGACTTTCTTTGAGAGCGCATTGTGCAAGTGCACTTTCGATCAAGCACAGCTATTCAGGTTAAACTCTTTTATCAACTAGCAAAGTTTTAAGTCTAAAGTTCAATCCCAAAACGTTATTTCCAACTTAATACCTCTCTTAGAATCTAAAAGATCTTTGTAGTGTTTCGAATAAAGATTTATATCTTTGGTTTCGTAATTTTTTCCGCATCTATCAGTTGACATAATCACTCGGCCTTCACCTTCAGAGCTGGTTGCCTTTTTCTCAGCAATCACTTGACTTGCGAATACCGTACTGGCATCCATTACAATGAAATCACCTTTAATTACCCACACGTGTTGCTAGTTCACGATCTTATGCTAACAGCGTAAGCAGGGCGTAAACAATGTTGTAGTGGTATCGTGGGTAGTGTCCTAGTCATATTAAGTAGCTACAGACTAGGTAGCTACAGTGGTCTAGTAAACCCGTGGTGTGACTCAATGACAAGCAGTAAGGAGGTAGTATACAAACACCAAAAGTAATTTTTGTCACTAATCCTTAAAAAAAATCGTACGATTAGAAAATTCTAATGTACCGATTCAGTGTTCTAACTCTACCTACCTAAATACTATACTAGTCAGTTGTCAACTCATTTATAATCCCAATACCCTTTATTTTGAAAACGGATTTTTAATCAATTGCTTCTTATTTTGAAAATATTGTCTGTTGAAAAAGTAATAGCGCGATAAATATCTAATCTTGGTTTCAGATTCTGATAATAGGTACTTCCTACCACTATTATAAATGCTAAAGTTTGGTAGAATGGATGCATGGATGTTATTTACTCTTTTACACTGAAACGGCTGAATGGAAAAAGCTACCTAGCTTAACACATACGATTTTTTTTTCTAAAGTCTATGCAGACAAAGTCAAGTACCGAAGCTAGTGTTTCATGTTTGTTAATACTCAGACTAGAAAGTAGACCAAGTTTAATAAACAATACCTGTGAACAAGTGAACCATGTATCTGGGTCCACAAACATCTTAATTTCGTCCGCGCATTCCACCCGTTCAACGCATGAATAGGCTTTGACTAATTCGTACCGCATCGTTTACTGATTACTCTAAAAACTAACAGTACAAGTACAATTTCTACGCTTTTCTGATCTAAGATGTTTTGTACGAAAGCAGCAATTATTTTATCTGTGATATGACTGGCTCTGGGAGAATTAGTTAGTCACAAATCAAAATAATTAATTTATTTTAGTTAGGAATAGAAATACACATTACTGCTTCATCAACTGATGGAGAGACTCGACAGCTTTAACAGGCAATAAAGAACGAAAATGAAAAGGAGCAATTAAAATTATGAAAGAAGTACAATAATAGCTCAGCAGAAAAAAATGCACGTCATCATAGAATTGTTGCGTCCATTCCGCGTGGGTAAACACTTACATAATTTCAATATCTCCATACATTTTTCTGTTCATAATTAAAGAAGTGCAACATAATTCATTGTTAAACGTGGCGTATCAGATTTTATTTGATTGCATAAGCGATGCTTCAGTGTGGGATCGGGGGCAGAGACAGACTTGCGCCCGCGCATCGGTGTCAGTGGAACAATAGTACATATACACACAGGTGGGGGAAGGAAGTGTCAATAATTAATAGAAAATAAACCGCTTTTTGTGTGCACAAGTGCAGAGACAGAGCACAAAGATTCAATATGGGTTACTTTGTTTTGGGAAGACAGAGAAACAAAGAAATCCATAGACCAAAGACTTATGAAAAGCATTCTGTTAAAAAAAATAGGTATTGTTCCAATTTTTCTACAGAAAACATTAACTTAGATAGACAATCTGACTACCCGTCCAACATCTGACAAGACTCTTACATCAAAACCTGCATGTTTAAATCCATTATATCAGAGCACTTGACGTAACGAAGTCAATCACCCAATATCAAGTGTATAAAGTAAAAGTTGTGAGTTGCGACAATAAAACTTAAGGCGCCATTGACAGCACGTAACCTTGGCAAGTGGAGCATTTTCCAAATAAACCAATTTGTACGTTTTGTAATTGAATAATTTAGTGTGTCGACAATTTGTGAGGCGAGAGGCGTGAAAACGTTGCATTAGAGTTTTGTCACGGGACAGGGAACTGTCATGCTGTGTGGCTGCAGGGTAGGCTTTGTTCAAACCAGACTACATATGTAAGCAACCGTAGGTGCAAATATAGATATGACGATGAGCATTGCAGATTAGTTTTGCAACAAAAAAAAGAAGAAGCGCTAAGAAAGTAAAGACATAATAACAACAAAACAAAGAACATGTAGGTACACACAAATTGTTAGTTGAAGCCCTATTCTCCTAGTTAGATCACAATTCTACTCCCTACTGGGATAGCAATAATACTGAAGCTTATAATTAAGATATAATATGGGCAGTTCTAGTACAATCAGCCATGTGTATTACAAAGAAAAGATAAAACAAATAAAATGACAGCAATTCTATGGAGCTTCTTAAATCATAACCAATCACTTAAGCTTTGAAGAAAATCCAAAACCAGATAAAGAATCACCAGAACCCTTTCAAACATCAAAGCGCGTATAACAAAAACTAACATGCCAGCCCTTTGGCAAACATTACCAACTTACAATGAAAGTAAACTAAGCAAGGACAGTAATGATATCAAACAAATCAATCGGCCAGCTACCGTCGCACTAATTTCATAACTTTCAAGTCACTCCGGTCCTAATGTACCCAAACCGGTATCACAGCATATCAATCAGCATACAATTATTGCAAAATTACTGCTTGTGAAATAACCAGCGTAATGAGCATTGTAATGACCCACCGTAACAGCTGATCAAGTTTATGTTTAATGGAATTTCACTAATCTTATTACACGGACTGGTTATTATAGGTAGATAGGTAGTTTTATTTGCATTTGAACGGCGTTGAGCAGTTTTCGGAACGTTGATTTATTAAGTTATCATCATCTTCCTGCTCTTGACTGTCTTCTTGAGGACAGCGCAACACGTTTTATTCTTCCATTCCGTCCTGTCAACCGTTTGTCATGTTTTAAAGGTGTCCTAGTGATTCTTTATCTCGTTTTGGTTTTTCTTCTGAGTTTACATGATATTGGTTACAAGTACCGTACTTTTATTTCGGCTTCAGGTTTACAGATTTGTTTTGTAATCTTTGTGCCTTGTAAGAGAAAGGTGGTGTGAAACGAAATCTAATAACATCATACAGTAACATAACTTGCTTCTAGCTGAAGCTATAACAGTTAACATGTCACCGTTAGAAAACGAACGAACATTTCTTACGTAATAGTGTACAAGCAATTAATTCGTTAATTTAATAGTGAAGTGAAGGTTTGTGAAAGGGTCGGCTAATAAATTAATTGTGTAATTTCGCGCATGCGCTCCGCGTGGGTGTAAATAAACGTGTACGCGACAAAACAATAGGCTGTGGGATGAACACATACGATTACTTTAACCTCTACACCGCACAATGGTGCATTGAGAGTCAAATGTCGTACGAACAACCACTTCACTACAAAAACTGTAAACAACAAAAATAAACTCAATCGCAAGAATAATAAGGTTCTTGTAACAGCTGTAAAACAACCAACTTACTAAGAGCCACAACAAGTTATAAAATATGTTCATTGAAATGAAACAGCCGAAGCGTGACAACGAACGAGGAAGGTCAAGATAAAGTGGACGATCAAGTTTAGAAGTCAACGATGTCAAGACAATGACTAATTGGTAACTCTTCGCTTTGTAATTCTTATAAAGACGATGCAGAACGAGCATCGAGTGGTGCGGTAAAACATGCGATTGATAGAGGGATGTATTTTTATACAGTTCTCTGTACGAGTCACGATTCACATTTTTGTCGACTGTGCAATAGATCAAGCTTTTGTTAATTGGTTAAATAATGGAAGAGGATTGACTGAGAAATGTTTGCATGATATGTCAGCATCGATGTAAATATAAAACAAGGAATTTTACAAGACACACAAGATGAAGTACATAATGAACTGCAAAACGTATGATTGCGGGATTGATAGAATTGTTGATGCCGTTACGCGCTGATTGGTTCATCATACAGCTATAAATAGTGTTAATTGAAACAATCGCGACGCACGTTCGTTTAATTATATTAATCTTAAAAAGAGATTTAAAGCATTGGCAAAAACAATGCGAAAATTTAAACAGACAGAACATGCAACAACTTCAATTTGTTTGAAACAAATTGAAGAAAGCAATCGAGAAACTAACAAATGTCACTTTGAAATGAAAAATAAATCTGAACTGAAAGCTATTTGGTGCAGTAATTGCAATGATATTCTGATATTGAAAGCCAGTGTACATCGTGCATGATCAAATTAAAACGAAAATAGATCGTAATACAGAAGTCGAAAGAAAAATCGCAAGAAGAATAAATTCAAATCCTGAAAGTAGGTAAACAAGGTACTTGAATCAGAAAAAGTTACTCAATGTTTTAGCACTCTTAACAGCTATCATAGCACAAACTATGCGCAATATGTAAACCAAAATAGGACAGGGTCAATCTCAAGTGTGAGAACGTAATGAAAAAATTCAAAATCAAGAGATAATCTTTTTCACAGCATTCACAGTGCATTTGTATAATTAAAGGAATATAATTTCGAACAATGGCACAAATTAGCGTAAATGGCAGTTCATTAGTTAATACATGCGTTTCCTTAATGTCTCCATCCATATTAATTGGTCTGAATTGACTACAGATCTACCACCAGCTGACTGGCTATTTTCAGGAATTCAGGACATATACATTTATAATATCGTGACGATAAAGAGTTATGTTACCGTAACGTGCTTTGCTATTAATTGTTATGTGAGATACGACAAAATCAATAATAACACTTGTCACGGAAGTGTGTGCTGCTCGGTGACTTGACACCAAAGCTCATCAATGACTCCGAACCAACACCGGGTCATACGACTGTCAACGGCTACAAATCTTTAAGACGTAGTATACCCTCGGAAATTATTGCTTACGCAAACCCGTAAAAACGAGCTATTCCTTATTACTCATTGTTCTTAACTGACAGAAAATTTTATGGTCTAGAAACTGTCGTTTTGTGTCAAATGCAACAAGTATAGTAAAAACATCAATTCGGCATGACGCCTCCGAATACCTCATATTAGATGAAGCAGTATTCAATAACCCAGTTTTATTTGTCATTACACCTATTTAATACTTTGATTTCTTAATCGGTTTATAAACGACAAAACATTTATGCGTTTGTGTGTCAAAAGCTTAATCAAAATCCAATTATACTGTGATGTACTATTGGTGTATTTATTATAAACGTAGTAAAAAATACGGTCGTATTTTGTCTCAGTCACACAAATATGTAATACACCACAGACAATCGACATTCTCATAGACTCCCAGTCAGCACACATCCGTATACTTTCTTGTGCTTCCGTGAAGCGAATGAGACGTGTCGTCGAGTGCCGAGGAAAGTTGTCTTTAGCGCGCCCTCCGATACCGTTACATGACAGATTGTTTCATCACCCAACAACATACACGCTTTATACAGGTCAACAACTACTTTTATTGAGTAACTGACCTTTACACTCGCTTTTTTCTTGATACATGCCGAGTAAAATATTTTTGAACAGTGAAATCTTGTAAAAAAAGGGCTGGACTCACTGGACTGCCGTAGAGGCGTATGTAGGACCTCTGTGCTTTTTTACAATGTAAGCGTTATTATGTACAACTGTTTTCGCTTATTATTTTTTTATCTGTAGTTTGATAATCTTGATGCCACAAAATCTTTTCTAAAACCCAAAAGGATAGCGGAAAGCTTTACTTGAACCACTTTTAATTAAAAGAACTAGCCAAAGGGACAATATAAAATAATACAAAAAAAATTGAAATCGTAACGCCGAAACGCCAAAATATAATAAGTGAAATTAAAACATCAATAGTAGCTGCTACATGGTAACAAAAACTTGTTGGCAGAATTAGAAAATTACGCCAGATGTTCACGAGACTTTCTAACTGTCGGTCGCTAACTGCGTAACCATTTCCCTATTATATTATAACGACAGCATTACGTGTAGCAGTATAGACAGGGATTCAATAGACTCTAGAGTTCTACGATCGTTTCAAATGATTCTAGGTTTAAAGGCCGGAACTTATTGATTGTTTAATAATTTCTCTAATCTGCGGCGAATGTATCGTAATGGATCATGTAATCGATTTATCGTGGCTATTACGGTACATTTGTTACTGATTTTTTGCCGACAAAGATCCTATATTTTAAGAATGACCTAGTTACATTAAAAAAAGTCAACGGAACTGAAAATCGTCCATTTCTTAAACCGACATTAAATATTTTCTTCAATGATGAAAGTCAAAGGTTTGCATCATACATACAAAAAGGCTTGTTACGGCGGTTTGTGTAATTAGGGACGGCGATCGAGAGAGCGGCGCGTGCGCAAATATTGGCGACATGTGTACGAACCTGTGTACGGACTGACCACACCGACCGCTTTCCACCACTTTCGGCGTAAAACTCCATTCAACTTTTTTCTCTTCACGTTAGTCTTCGTGGCGACTTCATTGACATTGACGTACTTACTTACTCATTGGCATCTTATTCATAATCTCTGTTTTTAAAGCTGGCCGTTTTATTATAGTATCTTGTATACATCTTTTAATTACTTGCATCAATGCTCAATGCCGAATCGATTTGTTTGTATTGGATAAAATCGTTCTTCATGAGCCCAATCTATGTTAATACACGATCATGAATCAATTGCACTTAAATCTTTATATTGATGATTTAATATTATATTAATGTTTGGAACCATTGTTTTTGATGGAGATTTCTTCAAATAGCATTATTGCGTAGTTTCTCTTTAGAGATACATCTGTGTCATAGGCAGATGCTAGTTTAGCTTCACACCTTTAACCACTTATGCAACATATTCTCAAAGCTCACAGTTTCACTTGATACAGTAGGTAGGTACTTTAAAACAAAGGGCCAACAGAAGCGGACCTTTCTTTACCTTATCTTACTTGAGTCTAAAGAAACTATATCCTGTTCACAATAAGATTAGACATTTACACAAACCTTTTTTACAGTTCGTTCAACCGATTTTCACTTATATTGCGTTGGCAGCATGACAAATGGCAACTGCAGTAAATAGTTGTTATTGTAACCACTTTTTTGCCTCTAATTTAAGCCTACGGAATAGAAGTCAAAATCGGTTGAAGGGACTGTAAAAAAGGTTTGTGTTTATGTCTAATCTTATTGTGAACAGGGTATAGGTAGTCCTAAAAAGTAAAAACAATATATAAGTATATATGTAACGCAGAGCAACCCTTGTCAGGAAATTACCAATTATGTGACCAAAGAAGAATCAATCACTATAAACGCATCTAATTCCACTTGCCATGATGATACTTTCAACACAACCAACGATGCACATGTTAATGTCCACATGATACCTGGGTAATGGTAGCCACTTGACACGATTCAGTGACACACATCGGTGGTTAATAATCTCATACATTTGTCGTCAACGGCAACCGCACAGTTTTTCACCAGACCAGACGTAAACTACGTAACAGTACGCCGACATAATTTGCTACTAGTTGTACGGTTGACAGTGAAAAGTATGAATACAGCTACTTTTGCTCGAGTCTTCACCCGCGTGGAATACAAAGTCAAATCTGTTATTAGCTGCAGTTTCCTTTGGTTTTCGAAATTTTGTATACCTACTTAATTAGTCAGTGGGTGACCTTTCGCTTTTACATACATATAGATCTCTCTCTCTCTGATCACCTAACTGTTTTATTCGAAACTAGATCATATATTTGCAGCTATACACGAATTCATCTGCATAATTTTTAAATTGACAGGGGTGGTTATTAAAAATTCGTTCCGGATTATTATCTTCCCCAATTAATTAGTGTCATGGAACTGTTTAAATTCATAAGTAAACACATTTCTTGTTGTTGTATTAGCTCTGCAGATACTATCACACTCACCTAGTTGAAATGTTGACGCCTATACCCGACCATTTTCATAATCATGATTCAACATAATGGCGCGTTATTCATACCCTCGGGGCATTCGATATTTGAAATAAAAGAAGTGATGTGACCATAGACGTATCGTTAAAGTATTACAGTTATTGTACCGTAACAAACCGATTGAATCTGCTGATACTAGAGTGAGTAGGATGATCCGGTTCATATAATCGTAACAAAAAATTTAAAAAAGATGCTTTGCATATTGTAATTTTATGCTGTGCTAAATCAAAATGTCATTGGCCAGATTTAAATTTGGACTTCATCATAAATGTTGTGAAGATTCCTTTGCCTGTGGCATCTTTTATTTAGACCGTACATACTCAAATAAAAGATTTTATATTTGGAACACAATTTGCTCTACAAACCGTAAAATAATGACTGTTTATAGCTAAGTAGTAATGTTTAGGAACAGTGAGGTGTGACGTGTTTACTAACGGTCACTGCCGTCCGGCTAACTTTGAGACATAGTTTTTGCTACACTTTGCAGACACCTGACACCTGACGCATGAAGTAATTTGACAAACTATCAGTAGCCTTCCATTCCATCAAGTTAACTAAATAGAATTGCAAAAGGAACAAACAAATAGCTATGCTTAAAGCCGTTAAAAATATAAATGCAACAACTTTGCCCGAGGAAGTTAGGTACTGCAAACAAGTTTTCATTTCCACTATCGGACTTTGCAAAAAGGAAGCTCAACGAAGGGAAACATTACCGCAGGCAATGGGCTGGCAAGCTACTGTTCATGCATTATTTAACCTTTAAGACCATCGCCTTATTATTTTATTAAAGCTTTCGCAATCGCAATAGGATATTTTACTCTATACGAGAAAAAATCTATAAATATGTTATTGAGACAGTTTATTCATAAAGCAGTCGGAAGATGTAAGTTTTAGTTCATAAAATAACAAAACAAATTTTTAAATTCAATTCAAAGTTTTCAGTATTTTTAATCTGTTATAAAACACCGTGAAATAGTAGCGGCCATGTTATTACGCCATACGGCTGTGTAAACAAAAAATTGTCAACTGTCACTGTCAGTCAACCTATTGGCGTAATATAGGCTTTGTACTTTTATTGTTTTCGTAACCAACGTAATTTTTTCATTATTACACCTATTACAAAATATGCTTTTAATTGTTTTTAAATGATATACAATTATCATATTTAATATGAGCTCATTTGATACAAAACGAACTGACGTCATTTACGCTGAGCAATATGGCGTCCAGTAAGAGGCGTTTTCGTCAAACTACGCGCGAAATTTGAAAATTTAAAATTTAGTTGCATTTTTATGGCACTTATCGATTTTTTTTGGTGGCATATTAGCACTACAGAATTTCATTGAGACACTTTGACTGACAAAAATGGGTGTAATACCCTATTCAACAAACCTCGTTTCGTCTAGAGCCTGCTGCTCTCGAGACAAAACAATGACGTTTCCAATTCATTCAATTAATTCTAAGTACGTCATTTAAACGTGGAACGCGAATCGAATCTCAGAATAATGCAATGAAACAAAAGGAGTTAAGTCGTTCAACGTCCTTTGGCGTGGTCGAGCGAGTGGTCACAGTGCAGTGATCACCTTGACCGCGGTAGCCCGGTCAACTGGCACCAAGCCGTGTCGATTCGTATCACTGCCCACCGCCGCTAGTGTTACGTGTGTATGTATTTAGAAGTACACTAGTCTCTACTTAGAAAGTAGTGTATCAGGTAGCCAGGAAAATTCTTGCCTGTTTTCCTCCATAGGCATTTAAGGTCAGGCATTCAAGTTTCTGGCAAACTGATGATGATTGTTTATTAAAATCTTGTAAGTGATTCGTGAATCATCATTTCAGCCCATAGAACGTGCGTAGGCCTCCCCCCGAGAGATCGCCAACCATCACAGTCTTGGGCAGCAAGCATTTATCTGCTGCCAGCCACCTTCTTCAAATCGTCGGCGTCGGCCCATCGTGCCGCAAGAGGTCCCGATTCGTGAATAGTCAATACTCACTTGACATAATTATGTCATATTATGTTAAGTGGGTGACACACTGTCAGGCAAAGTCCTTACATTTCTGGTCGCCTAGTTTAGGCCAGGTTCAACTCAGGCGTGGACAACTATAGTAGTAGTTGTAGTTTCTAAAAACTGTTTTTTTTTACCTCAAATGGCCAACTTTAACGATATTAAATTTATTCTGTTGGAGTACTCTTATGAATGTCATCCGGAACTACAACATCAGGAACTTGCACAAAAAACAACTAAACGGGGACGAAATTGAGAATGGAAGCTGCGTACGAGAAAGCCCTACATGGTCAAGTTCTTTAACATTTCAACAGCACACCTCGGTATGTAAACACAGGAATGGGGACAATGTGTGGTTACAAACAATTGAAATTCGCGCATGGATACAATATGGCCGCCGAATTTGAATTCGATAGTCGATAATTTCTTTAAAAAGTTCACTTTCGAATATTTGAATTTAGAATTTGGGTGAAGTTGGCAGTGTTGCACCATTGTTGAGATAGAGAAGGTAAACTTTTGCATTGAAAGCAAAACATACAAATACAAAAAAGACAAAAATTTTTTTAAAAATGCAAAACTGAAAAATTTCTTCAAAAATGCCATTGGCTTGTCTACTGACATTTTTTATAGAAAAATTTTGATGATTAAGAGCGTGTATTCGATTCGTGACGAAAACTTCATGTTTTCGCGTTTTGCCCAGGGCAATATCGACATGATGTGAGCAGATTATTAAAAGACAGTTACAGTTTTCGAAAAAATTAAGTCCTGATTTAGGGAGCTACAGAGTAAAAGTATAATTTTTAATTATGGTTTTTTAAAGCGAAGACAATCCTTTTATAGCGTTTTACGAAAATAGACGTCAGAGTTAACTTTCAGGACGAATACCACCATTACAGTATGCCAAAATATTATGTTTTATGCGTTTTTCCAACAGGATATACTGTCTTAAAAGTGTACTACAGAGCCAAAATTACGAAAATATTACTATTATGTATTAAAAAACAATGTTGAAAAAGTACAAAATCGGTTCACTTTGACAATTTTTTTTCACCAGAATTTGAATAAAAACATAACTGATATATTTTTATTTTATGAAAATAAAGGTTATGCTTAATATACAGAATATTTTTCAGTCCGTTATACGAACTCATTTATTTTAGACAATTATTTTAAAAAGCACTGTAAAACATCGCGCGCTGTCGTTTGCCGATCAATTTCAATGATTCGTGCTTATTTCGTGCGTATTTTTATTTCTGATGCACACAAACAGACCATTGTATTGTACAGTTAGTGTGTGTCAATGCTGCTACGCCGTTCTAGCAACCATTTAGATTTTGAGTTGCGCTAAATCGAATACGCGCCCTTATGTAACACACAAATTCAACGACCACAATTTTTCAACTTAAATTATTGTAAACATGTTTGCCAATAATTTTGGCAAATACTTAAGTTATAATATAATGACAAATTATTTTATTAAGTAATTAATATCTGAGTGATAGTGTGCCTAATATAGTTTGCTTATTTGTCTGGAATTTAGTATAGTCCCCTTTAAACCTTCGAATCAATAAAACTTCTTTGCATCCATTTACGCTTTTACCGACACGAGGTTTAGGGATTAACTACACTTATTCCCCCTTGGGGAGACCTATGCCCAGCAGTGGGCGTCTACAGGTTGACATGATGATTCAGCTAAATTCAGTTTTTATCCGCTTTTATTCAGCTTTTAAACACCGGTTAAGTGTAGAGATGCAGTCATTCAGCTTTCCGCGTCTGAACGGATGCGACGCGATACAAAATTGGTATTTTCTATAGACAGAAGATAAATATTAAGCTGAATAAGTGTAGTTAGTCCCTAACTATCTCACGACGCGGTTTACGACCGCGGTGTGCGCGGTTGTATGCGGTTCCCGCTGCGGGCGCGGGCGAAAACTGCATCGTGAGTTCTTAGCCTTAATCTAGCTTAGGTTAGGTACCCAAGGGCGTCGCCAGGGGGGGGCAGGTAGGGGCAGCTGCCCCCCCCCCCCTAGAGATCCAAAAAAAAGTTATTTTTTTAACAGGCTCCAAAAAAAAGAAGGAGTTTTTAATCAATAAGAGCTCTTGACTGTACAATTAATAAAATACTACTACCAGTGTAAAGCTTTATGTGCTTTTAACAGTATTTAAAATCATACTCTTCCCATCTATATAAATAAAAGGAGAAACTGACCGACTGACTGACTGTCTGACTGATGTATCAGCGCACAGCCGAACCTACTGGAACTGGGAATGTGAAATTTTGCACACAGGTTCTTATTATAATGTAGGCTAGCACTAAGAAGGGATTTCGGGATTTAACCCCTAAGGGTGTATTGGAAATAAAATATGTATGAAACTCGTTCATTTTTGTAGTTCAAGACATGAAACCTAAGGTGGTTGAAAAAAAAACGTATTTCAACTTTTTTGGAAATTCCTTTGGCACAAAGACGGTCGACGTCGCGGGACGACGAAGACGCGGGCCGCATGCGGCCTCCCAGCAATATTCTAGTGGCCCGCCAGCAAAAATATTCCCTCGTACATTTGAAGGGAAAATACATATACATACTGAGGTTAACAATAAGTAGTTTAAACATAATCTGAGTTTCAAAAAGTTAAATCTCAATTGAACATATTTAGCAATACTTTCACCATTTTAGCTGAAATTGCACCAGAGTCAATGCGGTTAGAATTAAACGATATTCAAAACGATAAAGATTTTCGCATCAAATTCAATGAAGGGGACTTGCTGAACTTTTACCGCTGCATTGATAAAACCATGTACAAAGAGTTTCGCACAAATGCCCTGAAATGCGCCAGCTTATTTGGTTCTACTTACTTATATGTGAAGAAACTTTTTCTTATTAAATATCTATTATAATATATGAAACAAAAAATCGAAACCACCTTGCAAATGAAAGTTTGGAAGCAATTTTACGTGTAGCGCTTTATAAGTGAGCCAATTGGTAAAAAAAATGTAAGCAAGTATTTTCCAAAATTCTGATACATATTTTTATGTCTAACCCGCAAATCCAAATACTGATTTTCATGTTTCTAACATTAAAAATAACGGATTTCCCATATAAACATTTATCCCCCATTTTACTACCCTAGGGGTATAATTTCCAAGAAAGCTGAAACTAAGCTGAAACTACTATTTTGTTTTAGTTTAACCCTAGACCTATACTAAGACCTATACTTATATCAATTTTCATGTCTCGGTTAGACATAAAAAACCAATAAACAGGATGTATGGTAAAATAGGGAATAAAAATTTAAATGGGTTATCCAATTTTTTAAAGTTAGAAATTTGACAATTGTTATTCAGCTTTACGGTTACCTATACATACAAAATATATGTATCAGTCTTTTTTGGATATTGCCTTAAGGGGTGGAAAGGGTGGAACACTGTTCTATGGAAATTCGAAACCGTTAATGAAACAAATAAGCTACATTGCTTTTTTTATACAACACTGATGAAAATTTTTCAAATTAAATATGTTTAAGAATAAGATTATTCGTACGATTCCCCTTTGGGGTTGAATTTGCAAAATACTTCAGCATTTTTGCAAATTCAACACCAAAAGGGAGTTGCACAAAAAATCTTTTTTTTTTTAACTAATCATCTTGAAACTTGGCAAAAAATGCCAATGCTAATAATATTTTTTATTTTACTTGAGTACCCAACAGGAGCTTAGCGGGGTGTTGTGTTTGTGGAAAGTACGAAATCTACGCGAAGTCGCGGGAAAAGTGCTAGTCCTCCACATATCAACTTGCCCCCCCCTGGCCCACTGGCTGGCGACGCCCTTGGGTACCCCCCATCATCTTAACTATTGTAAAGAGGTGTAATTGTCTGTTTGTCTCTGAGAGATAATCTCTAACTGATTAGATTACAAAAAATCTTTCACGGTTAGAAAGATTGCTGAGTGTCATTATCATTCAGTCTTTTAAGCGCTTACCACACGCACAAGCTTCACCACAGTTTTGCCTGCGCAGGCCGGTTTGTACACGGAATACGGAGCGTATTTAACTGTACTGCTTGTGCTTAACTCGTTGGCGAAACGTTTGTGGATGAGAAGTCCTTTGGATGAAAAGTTAATGGTTTAAAGATAATGTTGACCAACGGACGGTAGGTATGTACAATATGTACATGGACCAATCGACTGTTGGTTAACAAACTGTATTGGGAGGTTAGATGTTCCAGAAAATAGTCACTATCTAACTATCTACTGTAGGTAATACATTATGTGTCAATGCAAATAGCAAGCCAGTAGTAGCACATAGCAACCGTTGCAAGTCTAACCGTTTCGAATCGCAATGGAGGATAAGTACAAGCCATTGTCTACCGATGGTGACTCCTTTGGTACAGTCCTGCAGAAAAATCGAAAATATTATTTTGGATTGAAACAAATTTAAAAAATAGGAATTTGGTAGAAAAACCCACTGACAACAGCATTATTTACTTACGGACTAGGCGACTATTCGTCTGTTAATTATGGATAACATGCAGGATGCAGGTTGCCATTCGTCGTACTTTTTGGACATGACTAGAATAATTCGATTTCAATTTGTTTTAACATTTATAAATTGCGAATCACTACCAATTAAAGTTTTAAACACTTCAACATTTACTCCGTACTTTCTCCATCTACAGTCCACACGTAATAAATCATAAATCAATGTACCTATCATGAAATGAAATCACTCCTGCGACTGATTGTACTCGCCATTTACGGCACGGCCCACGTACCTACTTCCGATGTTAAGCTAGGACCTACCTTTGAGCACCTACCTACGATAGGTACTATTCGTACGTACGTTGAGCAAAGTTGAATAGTAATTATTTATTATTTAGATGGATGTATGCTCCGAAGTGGCTACCAAGATCGAAGGTTAAATAATGAATAAAGAATAAATGCAGTTTTGTCTATGGTGTGTGGGCAAAATCAATAAGGCGGTCGAGCTTTATTTGTTTGTTGCACATTGTCCCAACCAACAACTGCCTCAACCGGACTCAATGAAAATAAGTTAATTTCGGTACTTACCTAAAATGGCCAAATACATACCTACCTACTTATCATTTTTATGGTTCCGTACAAAGGGTAAAAACGGACAGTGGCGGCGTAAGGGGGGCGGAGGGGGCGGTCCGCCCCGGGTACCAAGCACCAAGGGGTGACAACGAAAACTTACTTGAACAGCCAAAGCATGCACACAAAATCTCGCTCTATTAATTAAGACACAATAACTACCTACGCTTGTCAACTTCCTTACTAATATCATATTATTTTCATATCTTTTTTCGAATATAATTTGGGAGCATTACTTCAAGGTTTAATGTTTTTCAGAACTGTAGAAAAAGTGTACACGTTCTTTTCATCATCCACACATCGGTGGAAAATATAAATGTAGTGGTGTCCGTTATATGATTTATCAGAGACAAGATGGAGTGCTCATCACGACGCTTTTAAACCACTATTAACACCCCAAAGAAAACGTCGAAACAAGAGAAGCAGCATCAATTCTGTGACTTCAGTTTTCTATGCTATCTTTCCTTTTGGTGTGAAATCCTAGAAGTTAATCAGACAGAAAAGTATATACAAACACCTGGGCTATCGTTGGAAAAGCGTGTGATAAAAATTAAAGCCCTTAAAAATGTTCTTCGAAGTCAACGCAATCAAATAGTGGAAAGGGCTATTTGCTACGCAACAATATTAAAGAGGATTTAGACATTCGGATTGAAGGAAAAAGAGGAAAGAGGAGATTTCGAACGCATATGCCTGGAGAAATGGCCCGAGATGCTGAACTTGCATTACCAAAGGAGTTGCAGAAAGCAATGTTAGAATGTCACGACAGATTTTACGAAGAACTAGACCATCATTACAGGGCAATGGATTTTATTCTACATTTAGTGTAGCAACATACACACAACATTTAGTGTAATTCAGTATAAAATGTTGGTAACATCACCAGAAGAAGATTTTCGTGGAATCGTGGTATGGTTCTAATTCTGTTAAAAAAATACATCGTGTTGGAGATTTTACAATTGAGGCGCCATTTGGAAACCGCCAACATTTCTGCCCAAGAAGCGGTTCATTGGAGTTAATGACGGCAGAACAGTCACCTCTAAACCAGAGATCTCGGTGGAAGTTCAAAAGTTGTATGGACAGCTGTACAAATCTCAAGCGGTGAGACCTGTTTCCCATGGTACCGAAGATCCAAGGGCCCAATTGACGAGGATATCCCGGACGTTGACCAAAGCGATATTAGTGCGGCTCTGGAACAATTTAAAAACAGCAAAGCTCCGGACATTACGACTGAGCTTTTAAAAGCAAATGGGGCTACAATGACCGTTCAAGTAAAAAACCAAAAGACGAAACCATCCAGCTGCGCAGAGAGATGAAACAAGATGATGTTATATCTCCGAAACTTTTCACCAACGCGCTGGAGGACGTCTTCAAAACATTGGACTGGACTGGGCGGGGCATTAACATAAACGGTAAGTAGATCACATATCTCCGGTTTGCCGACGACATCGTTATTATGGCAGATCGTCAAGACGAGGGGAGCCTCAGCATGAACTTGGACAAAACGAAGGTTATGTTCAATCAACACGTCGTGCCAAGGCTGATCGCCGTTGATGGCAACTTGCTCGCAGTGGTCCAGGAATACGTCTACCTTGGACAGACGATCCAACTTCGAGAAGTCGATAGGAGGGTGCATTTGGGGTGGGCAGCATTTGGTAAGCTTCGTCGAGTCTTCTCGTCGCCTATACCGCAGAGTCTGAAGACGAAATTCTTTGACCAGTGCGTCCTGCCTGTTATGACTTATGCTGCCGAGACGTGGACACCTATAGCGGGGCTAGTTCACAAGTTCAGAGTTGCTCAGCGGGCAATGAACCGAGCAATGCTTGGAACTTCTCTAAGGCCTAAGCGATAGCTAGAATTCCCAACGAGGACATCCGGAGGAGAACTAAAGTCACCGACACCGACACCGCAGAATCAGTAAGCTGAAGTGGCGCGACGGCTGATGGAGCAGACTTGTCCTAGAGTAGAGTAGAGAGTACCGCGAATCGGTAGACGCAGCGTGGGACGCCCTCCAGCCCAATGGGCCGATGACCTGAAGAAGGTGGTGGTGGCTGCATGCGGAAGGCAGAGGACCGGGAAAACTGGCGCGCCTTGGAGGAGGCTTATGTCCAACAGTGGACCTAAACTACACTGAAGTGATGATGAATGATGATGAATGTAAATTGGGGGCTATTTTGAGTCTGTTTCAAGGTTTGCGCTATGTCTTAATTATTTATAACAATTTGGTTAGATACTTCATGTGAAACAAGCTTTTGAAAGTTTAAATTAATAAAATCATACTGACTTGGTCTACAATGAGCCAGCCAAGCGCGACTAACCAATCTTTCGATTTTATCAATTAATAGAGACAGGAAATTCAATTTTGATAATATGTTTATGTATTTTAGTAAAATATGGTCTCGTATGCATTTTTAGTATCATTTGGTGTTTTATTTTGAGTACCTAGGGGTGCTCTATACACATCCGCCCGGGGTGCCAATCTACCCTACGCTGCCACTGAAAACGGAACCTATTACTAAGACTCCACTGTCCGTCTGTCTGTCTGGCTGTCTGCCACCAGGCTGTATCTCAAGAACCGTGCTACATTGACAGTTGACATTTTCACTGATGATGTATTTCTGTTGCCGCTATAACAACAAATACCTACTAAAAACAATAAAATAAATATTTAAGGGGGCTCCCATACAACAAACGTGATTTTTTCCCGTTTCTTTGCTCGATATTGTATAGATACCAAATGGTACGGATCCCTTTGTGCGAGAGTCTGACTCGCAATGCAAAAATGGACAGTTTTTTTAAAAGAAACGTGATTGACCTTGGCTGTTATTTGGATTGGATCGCAAAGGTGTGCTTCTTATTTTAAACGTGTAAATAGGTACAGTCACGAGCATAAATATGTATACAGATTGCAAAATTCAAAAGCAATTTTCTCGTGAAATAACAATTTCAACTCATAGATAAAACCTATTTTATAGTAGGTAGTTGGGGATCAAAAATACCTTATAGATAGATAGATTCATTTATTTGCCTGAAATATGGTATGTTACAGATTTTATAAACATAAGTAGGTACACAATAGCTCTTCATATTCGTAACCCCATAACATTTCAATCAATAGTTTAAGAGAAAATCAGTTTAGAATGAGACCAACTGTTTACATGTTTTTGCTCGTACACCACCACACACAAAGTCTACAATGTGAATAAATTGAACTAAGTAGGTATTGCTAGTCTGCTGACTTAGCCAAAATAAGAGGTAGGTACTAAGTTTTCACTACCGAAGTACCTAGGTATAGGATACGAAAGAAAATAATTTATTAGGATCTCTCATTAGGGATTACCTATCCTTGTTCCTAATTAAAATTGTATGTTGTTACAGTGAATTAATGACTAGGTAGGTACCTATATATTAGTATAATCGTCATAATTGCAAATTAAAAGATCAAAAAATTTTTGAGAAGGTTTCCTTCATTAGGGATTACCTATGCGTGTTCATAATTGAAATGGTATGTTGTTAAAGTGAATTAGTGACTAATCGGTAATCGCCTTAATTGCAACCTAAGCCGAAAACAGAATTCTATTCTCGTTTTTAAAGGAGTGGTGCATTTTTACGTTGTAAATCATAGTTTTCTAGGCAGCTAAATTAGGCAAACACGTTGGCTATGTGCAGGCAGAATGTCTGCATTCCTTCGACCCAATAAGTGTCCTTAATGTGAGCCCGTTCGTACACAAGTCGCAGTGTTGCAAGCCAAGCCTGACGCGTTTACCATAAAATGTGCGTTTTCCGGATATGTCCTAGTTTTCGCTTGAGACTTTTTGATGACATGCAGATAGAATATAAATCACTTGCTTTTCACTTTTACGGTAAAAAGGAGGTCTTCTTAGATTTTGTTATTCTTGATTTTACGATCTTGTGTAAAAGTAAAAGACAACTTTCGATTTTTGGTACCTAATTTAAATTACTTATTTTAAGTTATTGTATAAAATATAATAGGATGTCTTTTACTGTTATTATGATTTATTTAAAAATAGGAAGGTAAATTTAGTTGTAAATGGGTCAAAAACGGTGGCAAAAATATGAATTCGTTTAAGTTTGTTTTTGTCAAGCGACAATACTTTAATATCATATAAATATTTGGGTCAGTGGGTCGTCTTAGGGGCGGATTGTAAATAGGTAAGTATTGCGAAGCCCTTTTAGCACATTTAAACGGTGTACAACATTCGTGCATGTCGAACTGAGACTAGCAATATTTTTGAAATAGTGAGTTTCCTTAACTCTGTCAATGAATACAAGTATGCTAAATTACGAAACTAGTGACAGCACTAATATTTATAATAAATAATGGAACAGACGAAACTAAGTTCTAATGTTATTCTAAAACTTTTATTTTTTTTACAGGTAAAATGAAAGTAATTATATCGAATCGCCACGCAGCAAATATAATTTAGTAAAAGAAACACAGTGCCAATTCGTAGTTTGCAATAATATGCACAGTCACTGCCTTGTGTTTATAACTACTTGCATTATAGACTGTACGCGTGTAATAATGTTATGTCTACTACAGAAGGTAATTTACATCGTCATCTAATACCTAATACTTGCAAAATAGTCTCTAGATATTCATTGCGACGAGTATTATGTTTTGTAAATTTTGGGTCAAGGGTCCCCAGTACTCCCTAGGTCATTGTCATCAAACGCAATCTAAAATGCGTTAACTTAAGCGTTTTTTAATATCACTTAATTGATAATGGATTAATATCCTGTTTAAAAATGGAAAAACAATAAATTCGAAGATGACATCATTTAATAATTATGGCGGAGCGAGCACAAGCAAAAAGTTCAAAGTTTTTGTGAGATTGAGTATCTGATTCGACTTAGCAGTTTCTCATTCATGATATCATTTGTGAATCGAGCAGCAAGCAGCAAAACTAATTACACGTCGTTTCTTTACTCACGTTATACATTGGTACTTTAAATTACTTTAAAAAATAGACTTGCATGTATAAATAATGTTTTTTTTTATAAGAAAAATCACTAACACCAATTGTGGTTTGACTGTCAGTCCCCACCCATGAACCCATGAACTAAAGCGGATAAAATTATAACAAGTGTTTTTAACGAATAGGCAGTATTTCAATATTAATAAAAAAATGGATGCATGTTCTTGACTATTAATTAATTAAATTGCTCTTAACACGGCATATCTAATATCAAGTGTTTATAACGGGATTTATCTTTTATAATCTCAAAAATATCTTAAATTTTAATAGCGTTAGCGTGCGTACGTCCAATTCAGGAGTTGTTAACACATCAGATCATCAACGTATTGGAGAAATCCGTTAGAATCGTCCGACGTCCATCACGAGCCACGAACCAAGCGCTTTCTCTATCAAACTGTTCAGCACGACAGATCACATCCGAATTACTTAATAATCATTATTTACAGTCTTCACTTGACAACGCCTGTGTACGGAATGTGGGAAAAACAAGTGTTTATTGATCAATCATTTGTAAGCTGCTATACCCACTTATTTTGCCGGCTACTTATTTGGACAATTTGTTTGATTGCAAAGATTAATAGGTACCCAGCTGGGTAACAAAAGAAAGTGCAATTTCTCGAATAAGTAATATCTAGTTTCAAATTACTTAACAAAGTATCGTTTTTTTCTTGATGACGATTTAAGTGCCAACACTACCTTTGTCACTCTGAGACACATGGTTTCACAGCTCATCATTATCATTATTCATTAAAGACTAAGCGTAGGCCTATCATTAAAATGTAACCTTCAAATCATGAGACGGCGCAAGTCTCTGAAGCGAAGGTACGAATACGTTGTGTTTAGCATTGAATATACATATTACTGTCTCTTCTAGTGTACCATGCCAAACTCGTCTTGGAATTTTTCGTTAATCTCCGAATGAGATGATGATATTACAATAAAGATTAAGCAGGAATAAAGCTTTTGGTGAATTTAAATTCATCCAAAAAAAGTGTCGTTGCCAAAATCTTCTTCTGTAACTTAGATGTAAGCTTAACAAAACTTGAACTTCATACTGCTCGACCGAAGTTGAGAGGCTTTTCGTCTTTTATACAGCATTTTGTAACCGCACGACTAGGCTCGAAATAAAACTTGAATGAAATGAAAAACGTGACCTTACGTCATTTTGTCTATGCCTGTGCAGTCGCTGATTCAGTAAGGTAAAATTTTGTTATAAAAACTTATCTGCGGTCACAAAAGTCATGCTCTTAGCAGTATTTGTACACGAAATTTAATAGTCGATAGAAATGGAAGATAGGTTCTGTTCGGGGTACTTAAGAAGGCAATGTTTGATCAACCTTCTTTTCTCGAGATAAAAAGATCCTAAAAGATATGGGAGGGAAGATAAAATTATAGGAGAACAATGCAACATCGTCGTATGTAATGCTTAATCATGACAATCATGTTGGTTGCATAATTTTGTAAGATAAGAGTCTGTAGTTTACATACAGAAGGAAGGATTAGACATGAATCCCATAGTTTATCCATAATAATATTAGGTATACATTTGAAAGTGAGTTTGTTTTATTTTACGCTTTCACGGCTAAACTACTAAACACATTTTGATGGAATTCGGACTTAGCTAAAGCGTAGGGCTATTTTATAAACCGCGATTTAGTTTGCACCCGCCATAACCAACATTCACACGGTTGAAGTCGCGGGCAAAAGCTAGTAAACCTTAAATCCTAAAATTAATAGGCATAACAAACTGACGACTTACAACATTACTTATTGGTTTAAAAGCCATAATTTACTTATTTAATGACGATTACCAAATAGTAAATGCCTCCACATGGCACCGAAAGCGACTAGACATGGTAATTATTATCATCGATATATTATGTACTACGCGTAATTTTAAATTACGTTGAAATATAGAACTTGTTCTTTCGCCATAGCAAAGAATCCTACTGTAAGGAATCATAGTTAGGTATTTCGTCGTCATGGAGGGTTGGAGCTTCGAGACGGACTCGGCATGATATCTGGAATCGTGTCGTCGCATTATTATGTGACGTTAGATATTATGTCAAGTCATGTCAATATATCTATGTTTATAACCTTTTGAATTTTTGAGTCTGTCAACCGATAGGAGGTTCTTGTAAACATTTGAAACGGAGATCAGTGAATAAAAGACGTAGATAGGGAGGGACTATTTCCTCGATGCACCAGCAATGTTGCTCAGACATTAATCGAAACTTTTTACCGTATTTTGACATTGCTTCCTATAGCCGAAAACGTGCGCCAATCTATTGAAAAAATTGCTAATTAAATGATTATGATTTTGATTTTATAAATAGGTAGTATCTAGGAATATATTCATACTCTAGGAAAATATTTCACGATATCCACCTCTAAGGTGTGAAACGGAAGCTTGAGGTTCTCGTGCAAACGACGTCGAGGGGGCAGATAGTGCAATATAAATGGATTCTACCATAGATACATACCTAATTCGACCAACAAAAGATTACGTAATAAAACGTGTTTTTTACCGGACATTGTAGGTCAAAGGTTGCAAGTAATACTTACCTAGTATAATATTAGAGTGTAATGGGTTAGTACCCTGTCCCCTTCCTTGTATTTTTACACTGGTCTGCTGGCTGAGCTACGATATCGCAGTCAAGGAATTAACGAATAAGTAGGTAGTAAAGTATTTCAGGTTTATACCAATGTTTCAAAATCGTAAGTTAATGCGGGTCGATAATTGATTTATGTATCGAGTTGGTTGGTCAAAAGTATGAAATCGGTAAAACAACGTCATCAAGGAATTTTATACATTGAAAACAAATAATTTGGATCCTTGTCGAATATATAATTTACTTAACAAAATCTCGGTTTCAAGGCCAACGACCGCGCCCGCGGGGTCAGAGGTCCCTTTATTAAAAGTTGTCTTAAAAACTAATAGGTACTATTATTTTAAGCTCATTCCTTGATTTAACATCTAGTTTTATCGATTATGCATGAATTAATTAGTGTTATACCGGATATGTAACTGACGATCGTTTCCGGCGAATATTTCGGACATCCGAGAAATCGAGACGTGTCCGCTAAAAATAGGACGCATGGTTACACTAGTAAGGTTTTAGCCTGACTTAGATATGTGTACTTACACAATTTAATGAATACCTATTTATTTGCAGTCTTAACTTATTGTCGGAGATATTTGGCTTCTTAATTTCAGAAAAAAACGTTGAGTTTTCTGTAATAAACTTATGTACCTAGGTGGTACGTTAAGTAGGTAGTTATGTACTGTAAACAAACTTTAAGAAGTAGATAAACTTAAATACGTAGTTTAGAAGGCTATAACGCGAAATCAACGTCACCCAGACACGTATACCTTTAGAAGTTGACTTACAGGTAAATAAGCGACGAGACACCCGAGTTCCTTGAAAACCTCCGTCAACTTTCACTAAACTTCATAACACAAGTGTTGTACACAACTGTCACAATATTATTCACTTATAGATAAGAGAAAAACACTCATAAAACGGTAATTTTCACACATATTTTGATTACACGGTTAAGTTTTTAAGTGATACCTGCCCGCGACCACCACAACGTTGTCGGCGACGAATGAAATGACTGGACCAGAGTTGGCTTGCTTGCGCGAACGCAACACCGCATTCCACGAGTGGTGCTAATCGAGGCTATACTTCTCTCGCTCACACCATGAAGCTTGGAACTTGTGTGAAAGAGACACTAAAAAGGCAGTACATCCAAGATCCAAATTGTATAGGTAGGTAGCCCCGTTATTCATACACAGGTAAGCGCGGTATTATTAAAAATTATAATTGCGTTGATACTCACATTAGAAATGAATTATTATTAAATTAATCGTGTTGACAACCTATTATTTTTTTTTATTTTTTTATCTAAATATGTTGAGAAAACAGTAGTTTTATAGTAACCTACCTTCTATCTACCCACTTAGATATTAATAGAAACAGCGCAACTAGAGCGAAATCTCACTTTTTTTTGCAAACATAGTTAGACAGTCATTATACCTATGTACGTAAAATTATAAAACATTATCTACCTACATAACTAAGATTTAGAAATTGTGAATGTTTGTTCATAAAAGTGAAAGCATACAAAACGTATATTTATCAAGAGGGATCGTAAAATGAAATATTACATTAAGTACTTATGTAACTGTTATCTGGCAATAAATAAATAATTGATGTTTTTATTAATTTTATTGTTTTATTGTCAATTTCGTGTATGATTTACATTGGAAATTACTCCTCGTAATTTGTTTTTCGATCTTTATCAGCAACATTGAATGTAAATTATCTCATTAATACAAAGAAGTACACGTAATTAAAGTAAAGCCTTTGAATATGTACAAGTTTTCATTATTTCACTAAATGTGTTCATTTACTGCATGCAAACGCCTACAAAAATTGTAGTAGCACCAAATTATGACTGAGTATCACAATTCGTAAGTATTCTCTCTGTGTTATTTATTACTGGGTCTAGAAAACAATGAATTGCTTGGGTCAGTGCTGAAGGACTGTGCATCAGCTGCAAAGGAAATTCAATTTGACAGGGTGTCATTCTAATTATTTTTTTGAATTCATGTTCATCATGAATGCTCTCTCATAATCATAGAAGTTGCTCCAAATTTTTTCCTCTGTAACCAACTTACCAACACCTTGTGCATATTTTTTCTTTTCTCTTTTCTTGCTTTTGAGAATTTCAAATGTTCACCAAGGAATAATGCCAATAGTCGTGTATTGTTTCTAAATATATTGCACTGATCAGCCATTTTGCTGGCCTCGTGAAAACGCAATGGGTCAAAGAGTATATAATCACTACGTTTACAATGGGTCAGAAACAGGCCAGAACTATAATCCATTTACTAGTATTAGACAGAAGTAGAAAAAGGTTATTTTTAATGCACGCTTTGTAACAAAAGTACAATAAACATATTAAAGTTGTGATAAACACCGAATTTATTATAAACTATTTTACTGTAGCTGTGACACGTATTTATTTGTAACCATTTTAATAATTTATCTTCTAAAATTATGTGGCTTTCATTTGGTTGTATTTTTAATTCCAATTTTAAATTACAGTGTCAATGCTAAAAACCTAACAGAAGCAGGGATGAACAATACTGGGAACGTTATTCGTTTCACTGTAATTCTACCAAATTTAAAATGTTTCCTAACCTTTAAGAGATTTTTATTTTGTTTTTATTATTATACGTCCATATTTAGTACTTTCTTAGATATATTTATCAAAATTATGTTAAAATAATTTTAATTTTAATTGTTTATCTTTGAAATCGAATGTTTTGCATTCCTGCTTCTACGAACCTCTTTTTTCTAATGCTATCATAAATGGAGTATAGTAACACAGCAGCTGTGTACTGCTGTCTCATATGCAGACCCAGTAGTGACAGCAGAATGTACAGTTGCTGACTACTGGGTGGTCAAAAACTGGGCCTGAGTTTTGTATCAACAATGAGCCTGAATTGGTCTTTTTTTTATCCTGTGGTATAAGAACAACATTCTTAATAATTAATTACGATCTAGCATAAAAGACAATAGCAATTTAACTCCAACTATTATGGTGAATTTGTGATAATTATGATATTATGATATCATTGTCCATTATTGCAAAAACGTTTTGACCCCAACGTCAAAAAATCAAAAACGGATTTTGGTTTGTCATCTTAACATGACTGTGGCGGTTAAAAGTTTAAACCAGTCATTTCCTTAACACGGAATTGAGCCTTGATAATTTTCAGAAAGTAGCTCTGAAAACATGAGAATGTTCTGTCTGTGCGATACTTTGGTCAATGCTTCGGTTCTACACCACAAAACCTTCTTTCTTAATGATGACAGGTATGGTATAGACTCAGTGTTGCCAGATGTACCGCATTTCCGCTTTTTACACCGCCTTTTTGACAATGGATCCGCCTTCCGCTTTTTTTGAACTCCACATCATCTCCCGCCCGCAGTACTCACGGATCTGCTGTCCGGTTGTGGACGTAGCGAGTCGGTGCCGCGAAAATACCTCGAAAGCAAGGGCGTCGCCAGCCGATGGCCCAGGGGGGGGCAAGTTGATATATATATGGAGGATGGGAATAGCGTGAATTTTAAATACAGTGAAAAGCTATAAAGCCTTACTAAGCGTAGGCGTAGGCGTTCGATGATCATATGCGCAGCACAGACGCCGCGGCATCGGCGTTTCTCCTGCAGAGCGGTTGCGTATGCGTAGCGGTTGTCCAGCGTAGGCTAGATAACCACTAGTGTGAAGGGACTCTAAGAACGGTACCCCGGTGTGATAAAAAAATTAGGACCCTATGAAAACCGGTTACGTTTCATTTTATCAAGGAATTAATAAGTTATTTATCACTTTTTAGTTTATTTGAACGCGGTTCTCTTTTTTAAAAAAGTTTTTATTTTCCATTTTTTAGTGCCTCCTTGTCACCCAAATCCTTATAGGAACGGCTACACAGTTAAAACAGAAATTGTAAATCCTCCAAAGATGGAAAGATGGTAGAAACGAAAACGTCTTCTCGGTCTTTGTTGTTCTTTTTTCAAAAAGAACAACAAACACACACAAACATGACACAACAACAACAACAACATGTTTAACATGTTTTTTGTATACTAAAACCTTCTCCAGAATGTAACAAACACTTTTCTGAAAACCGCATCAAAATCGGTTAACGGGAGATAATCGCGGACAGATATACATACATACATACAAACATACGGGTCGAACTGAGAACCTCCTTAATAAAGTAAATACAAATGAAAAAAAAAGGAAGTTTATAAGATGTCTTGGCTTATTTGTGCTAAAATAAATCAGCCAGTCAGTGGAGGTCGTTCTAATATCGAAAGGAAGCACATTCCAGAAAGGAATGGACTGGACATTAAAGGAGGAATGAACAAAATCAGAAATATGAGAAGGGCAAAGCAAGATAAGATTGTTAGAAGACCGTAGATTCCTAGAGTGTGAAGAACATAAATATTGAAAGTGGGATATTAGATAAGATGGAGGGGAGAGACAGTGGAGCAAGGAGGAAAGCATTGTCAACGCACGCAAACTATTTTGGCGAATGAGCAATTATTTTAGCTCGGACCTGTAGCTTGATACATGGTCATATTTCCTGGCGAAGGTACTCAAATCACTATTTCGGTGACGCGAGGAAGCGCGGGCGCGGGGCGAGCGACCGATGCAGCGACACATGGAGCTGCGTCGGTCTCAGCTTCGCAAGGTCCTGGTGGCGGAATGGCGGGACAGGCGTTCACGCCCTATCGCCGGCCTCGCCGTCATCGAGGAGGTCCGGCCAGTGCTCGAGCGCTGGTTTGGGAGGAGGCAAGGCTCCCTGTCGTTTCGGGTGACGCAGGTGGTCTCGGGGCATGGTTGCTTCGGGAAGTACCTGTGCCGCATGAACAGAGAGCCGGACGCCCGGTGTCACCACTACGTTGACTGCCGGGAGGACAAGGCGCGGCATACGCTGGCAGTGTGCCGCTTGGGAGGAGCCGCGCCGTGCCCTCGTTTCAGAAGTAGGCAGTGACCTCTCGATGCCGCCGTGGTCGGAAGATGGTCGGCAGCGCAGAGTGGGGTCGCGGTGGTTTCCTTCTGCGAAATCGTCATGTCGCAGAAGGAAGCTGCGGAAAGGGAGAGGGAGATTACAACCTCCCACCCGGCCCGCAGCAGAGAGAGCAGGCACCGGGCGCCGGCGGAGAGTGGACAACGCCCTCTTCTAGCCCCCCTAAATGGGTCCAGGGGCGGGATGTCTTTCGCCCCCCACGTACATCAGGGCTAGAGATGGCAGCACGTAGTGTTTCACGCGCGCCCTTCTTAGACGTCCGGGGGGCAGTCTAACACCTCACTCCCTTCCCTGACCCGAGGAGTACTAAGTCGAGCCACGTGTCATCCCCTGAGATATTGAAATGAGTACGTAGGTTGCAGAGGAAGAACATCGAGACTAACAGACTCGATGATGTGTAGCAGTTTGCGGGAACAAGGGGCATATATAGCACGACGTAACGTGCATGCTCTGACAATAGACAATCCAAGTAGGGTTTTAACACATTTGATTGGATATCCAGAAAGAGGTACCTACTCAGCGGAGGCACAGCTGTAAAGTGAAGGAGAAGAAGCAAAGATTTTATTAAAAGTAAAATCGCTACTAAGACAAATAGCAACATCATCTCCTCCGTTTCCAGTTGTATAAATACGGATAAGAACGAAACCGGAAAGAGGGTAGGTTGTAGAGAGAAGTTGAGGTTTGAGCCAACTCACAGAAATCAGAACGGTGTGCGTGAACGTAGACATCAGAAAAGGTCTCTCAAGTGACTTGACAAATTCATAAATCGGTTGCAGAACAGCTGATTGGTTGAAGTGGCTAGACACAAAACACAACAGAAATAATCCTTATTTATATTCTGAAGGTAGAAGAATTTTTTGCTAGGTCAGTTCGGGATTTGCTGGCCAGGGGCTGGGGGCCCCCTGAGCTTGGGGGCCCCGATGCTTCGCACCGCCTAGCCTTCCGATAGCTACGCCACTGTGTACAATAAATAAATAAAAATTGGAACGAAAATTATTATATTTATTACCATAAAAATAATTATTGCAAAATATAGGATATTAGAATAAGGGGATAAAAAGAATTTAGAATCAATTAAATATTCAATTAGGTGCAAGATTTTAATATGGAAGAATTCAAACGAGATTCTTCTTTTTGATCAATTTAACTATTTTTTATTTTTATTTTTATTTTTTTTGTGTCTAGGGGGGGGGGGGCAGCTGCCCCTACCTGCCCCCCCTGGCGACGCCATTGCTCGAAAGTAAGTCTGATCCGTTTTCTTCTACTGTGTTTGTTTTTATTATGGTAAGTTTAAACTCATGTGTCAAGTGTCAGTCAAGTAATATAACTATTCGTCTTTCTATTTCGGCATTCGAAACGGTATCTTTCTAACGGTTAAAGATAGGGATGAAAGTTTCGTCAGGGGTGTAAGTTCGTCAGGGGGCTAAGTTCGGCAGGGGGCTAGTTTCGTCAGGGGCCTAAGTTCGGCAGGGGGCTAAGTTCGGCAGGGGGGCTAAGTTCGGCAGGGGGCTAAGTTCGTCAGGGGTCTAAGTTCGTCAGGGGGTAAGTTCGGCAGGGGGCTAAGTTCGGCAGGGGGGCTAAGTTCGGCAGGGGGCAAAGTTCGTCAGGGGTGTAAGTTCGGCTGGGGGTAAGTTCGTCAGGGGGGCTAAGTTCGGCAGGGTGCTAAGTTCGTCAGGTGGGCTAAGTTCGGCAGAGGGCTAAGTTCGGCAGGGGGCTAAGTTCGGCAGGGGGGCTAAGCTCGTCAGGGGTCTAAGTTCGGCAGGGGGCTAAGTTCGTCAGGGGGTAAGTTCGGCAGTGGGCTAAGTTGGTCATGGGGGTAAGTTCGGCAGGGGGCTAAGTTCGTCAGGGGGTAAGTTCGGCAGGGGGCTAAGTTGGTCATGGGGCTAAGTTCGTCAGGGGGTAAGTTCGTCAGGGGGGCTAAGTTCGGCAGGGGGCTAAGTTCGTCAGGGGGGCTAAGTTCGGCAGAGGGCTAAGTTCGTCAGGGGGTAAGTTCGGCAGGGGGGCTCAGTTCGGCAGCGGGCTAAGTTCGTCAGGGGGCTAAGTTCGTCAGGGGTGCTTGTGGTTCTTATCAGCTGTGTCATGACACACACAGCTGTACATGTACCTAAGTTTATATAGAAAGATTAGTATATGCAAAAGAAAAAAATGCTTGAAGACATCGACATCGTCTGATAATTTACACATCCCATTATCTGCCTTTTCAGCTAGTGTGCAGGACACTACACATAGCACTGTATTTTGAGAGATAAGAGAGTAGTTTTTTTTTTTTTTCTTGCGATGTTGGCGTGCCCTTCCCAACCAACCAACCCTAGGAGTGGGGATAGTTGTAATAACAAATTTCACTTTGTTTATTTTGTAACCCAAGACCAGTAACCCAAGCCACCAGTTTTGATATTCAAAAAGCTCTGTGACATAGTACGAGACAACTGAAAATTATTACATTCATCCCTGGTCTCCCCTACGTAAAATATTTTCGCTCAATAAAGTTATTATTGTCGATTATTTAGAGTTTGGAGTTTGGACCGACACGCTAAAAATTAGAATACTATACTATAACAGTCATATTAAAATAGTTAGTCGATTTTGTGCTCAGATATGGACGTTTAGTCGATAATTTATTCTTCCGCTTCTAATGTCATATTGTTAAATTCTTGTTGTCATTCACACGTTACTCGGCAGTCACTGTCAAATTTTGTTGAATAGTTTTTGTTGTTACCTGTTTGTGACTCGTAAGTTCTAAATAATATTAAAAGTTGTGTAGCTTTCAGTCAGACCTTTAATCACGTAATGCCGAAAGTACGCCGCAGCCGTAAACCTCCCCCAGAAGGATGGGAGCTCATTGAACCTACTTTGGAAGAATTAGAACAAAAAATGCGAGAAGGTAGCTAACCTAACAAAACGTTTTGTTTAATTTATTGTGAACTTGTTTGTTATTAAGCACCGCTTCAGAATTTATTCCAATCATGTCTATTTGTGATACGAGGCATTTGCCCAGGAGTGAGACAGTAAAAAGAATGTCCATCCATATAATTTGCCAATTCAAATAGTAATTATTTTCAGCTGAGACCGAACCACATGAAGGAAAACGTAAGCAAGAATCTCTATGGCCGATATTCAAGATACATCATCAGAAGTCCCGTTACATCTATGACCTGTTTTATAGACGTAAGGCGATCAGCAGGGAGCTATATCAGTACTGTTTAGATGAGAAAATAGCTGACGCCAATCTCATAGCTAAGTGGAAGAAAACTGGTTATGAAAACTTGTGTTGTTTGCGGTGTATTCAGACCAGAGACACTAATTTTGCAACAAACTGTATATGTAGGGTCCCCAAGAGCAAGTTAGAAGAAGGCAGGATAGTAGAATGTGTCCATTGTGGGTGCAGAGGTTGTTCGGGATAAATGTGGTTTTTGGTATATATTATAATCTTAAATTAATGATCATAAATATCATCTTTTGATTTGTAGTTAGTGTTTTAAGCAACTGGGAAAATTATACCCGAAATCAATGATCAAAATGTGGTCTTAGATCATCTTATACGTAAATATCTAACAAAACTTAATTGCTGCATTATGTATTGTATTCAATAGATTATCAAATGTAAGAGAAAAAAAGGATTTATAATTTTTTATTCAGTCTTTTCTACTCAGTTCAAAACAATCTTTTATTTTTTTAAAGCTGTTTTCACTAACAAGAGAATATTAATTCCATATTACAATTTTTTTGAGATTGGTTTTGTAGAACTTTGTGTGGATGGGGAAGGCATTAAATAATTTTGAAACAAAACAAGGCACATTCATAGATTTTATTTAATTACAAATTATAATCATCTTACATGGGAAGAGATTATATCGAAAATTAGATGTTAGTACTAGTTGTTCTAGTTAACAAATATACATTTTAAACAACAACAATCATTTACAAAGAGTGTTAATAATAGTTAATAATCCTACTGACAAATACCCTGTATTTGATCATTTTTAACTTAACAATTTATTCTTGTGCCATGAATTAACAAAATATTTTTAAGTACTGAGGCCTGCACATACTACCCCAATCCGTCAAATTTCTTTGATTGTTTTACAACTTTATTACAAAAGAATAAGGTGCATGTGCAATTGGGAACATTTGACAGTTTGGGATAGCTTGATGAGCTGGCGTCTGTACATACCTAAATAATGGAACCCAAACAAAATTTTTAAAAATGATAATTTTTTTTGACCTTCATAAATCAAGACAATTTTAAATGATTAAATAATGAGTTTTGAATACACTGAACATCAATTTTAATAATCAAAATAACAGTAACTATTCTTATTTAATGATTTTAAATAAGGCACTTTTTCTTATGTAATCAAATAAGTATACTTAAACAATACTATGTATTGTATTTGAGCAATAAGTTGAGAAACAATAATGGAGATTATAATTAGATAAAGCGAGACTATTTACTAGTGAACTATATTTATTCTCAAGTCTTAATAATTGACATGGTACTTTAAAACTAATGTTTTTTTAATAATAGATAGCTTAAAGATACTTTTTGCAAAGCAGCATTAACAACACTGATGAACATACATTTACCTTATGGTATAAACTATTAATCCTGAAAAAGAAACACAATCCACTAGCATACCCGAATAAAGAAATGTTTATAAAGTAACAAAGATTAAACCGTAAGAGTTTTATGTTCCAACTCTTTGGATAGTTCTATTATCAAGTCCTTATAAATTATAGGGTTCATATTCTTGCCCAGTAAGTACAGTATAAACCAGTCTCCGTAACCGAAACGTTTCACAATTCGCGATACTGTACTCTTTTTCACATACCTTAGTTGACCAGCAATCATTAATGAGCGTAGAGGGCGTAAAGAGAGCACTAGAATACGAAACATGACAGCCAATGTAGAAACGAAAGCTAATATTATGAGCCAAAACCAGAGGATTACGAAGATCTTTTCATTGACTATGTTCAGAGGGAGAACGCAGAGGCGGTCTTTGAACTGCATGGTGCCAGAAGGACCATAACTTCGGAGCCAGCACTTGGTGAGTTTGGGGAAGAACTGGTCCATGGGATTGACAGACACAAAGTCGGTCGCGTCGGCGGGTAGGCGTGGGACGTGGGTGAACGCAGCGACTGCTGCTCCGTAGTTTCGGAATGCGCCGCCTAAGAATACATCCAGCAGGAATATTTGTCCAACCTGGAATTAATTATCTTCTGTCAATACTAATATTACAAAGCTGAAGAGATTTTTTTTCAACCGCGCAAATTTTCGGATATACTTCTCCGATTCTGAAAATTCTTTCACTAATAGAAAAGTATGTTATAGGCTTATAGTTAGTGCAAAAAAGTAGGGTTCTGTTATAAAATTCACACGGGCAAAATCTATTACTGCCTACTGCTTTATCTTTTTTTTCCACAAATCATTTATTTAATCAATTTGTACATAATTTATTTTAAATTCTATGTAGTGCATGCTGCATGTTCCAATGTGTGATATGTGTACTTACATGGAAGTAACCACTCTCTTGTGAAGAAAAAAACAATTAAATAGAAGAACAAACATTTACTGGGGGCAGCTGGAGATAGGGGAAATTTTAGAAAAACTTGTCCTACACTAGAAATATCAAGTTATTCCCGGTCATCCCCGCCCCGTCGTCCTCACTGGGTACGAGTGGGTAAAAATTATTCGTTTTTCCCGGTGGTGACGATTGGACCTTTTTATTTCCCACTTGTTCCATTATAGACCGAGAGTCAAAATTGCAATAATGGGAATTTCAATAAGAGATTTCCATTGGGAATGACGGGGCGGGGACGATCGGGAATAACCCGTAATTTCTCCTGTATTGTGTATTTGTGTGTGTAACACAAGGACCGCCCAGTGTGCAAGTTCTCGTTCATAAATGGTTCCATACCACCATACTATTTATTATCACAAATTTTTTTTTAATAGTTTATGTAAATCATATTTCTTGTATAGGAACCTCTTTGAATTTCAACTCTCAGACTTACTTTTACCATAAATGTACTTACCACATTGAGGAGGTTGAGAATCTCACAGAAGGCATAACGCAGTGCATACATGTTGTGCGTATGTATGTTTGTGTAGCTCAGGTACGAAACTAGCTCCCCACGACGGAACTCTGACCAATCTTTAATTACTAATGGGCTGCCTGCAATAAAAAACATTGTTTTGAGAATCTCTTATAAACACTAAACATCCATAATTTATTTAATATTTTCCCGAAGTCTCTGATTCAATAGTCTGCTGCAACTTACAACCTCCCATGTTTTCTGTTGATAAGTATCACTAGTTTGTGTAATAATTTAATGACATAGAAACTGGGTACAAGATTTCACTCCATTGCAAATAATTATGTGGAGAAATTATAGCACATTTACCTAAAGGATTATGTACTCTTTATTATAGTCACAAGGGAACTTTCCATTTTTTTATTTATTTTAAAATCCTAATTTACATGGATTAGTAAAACTTCAAAACTTTACTTCATCATCATACCCTCTTCCAGATTATGTTGTGGTAAGTTTCAGCTGAATACAATAAGCTCACTAGTCCTAAATAATTAATTACTTTTATCGAAAACAGAAGAATAATGTCAACGATAAACAAATAATTGCATCTGTCTTGTTACATAAATATATATATATATGCCTACCCCACTAAGTCTGGCTTTGTACCATTCATTGCATTAAGTTTTAATAAATAGAAACAACAATACATACTTAAATCTGCTGCCAAAGCCTTAAGTCTTCCTCCTTCCCAGATCTTCCACAAATATCTTGGAGTGTAGAACATGACAGATTGACCGAGCAGCACGAAGCACACCCACTGGTAGTAAGTGTGCTTTATCTGCTCGTCATTGTCAGCTTTGTTGGGCCCAACTCCTGGGTACGCCATGTGCACGCCTTCCACACCTGATGGCAAAGTTTGGAGACATTAGCATTTTGGTTTGTTTGATAATAGAGCAACAGCTGTAAAATTATAATGTTATCAGATAAAATATTTGCCAATTGTTTGAATTTATAAAAATGTTGTGCATGAAAATCTACATAACATTCGAGATATCATAATAATTATATCAATTATGAAAATGTTAATCAGCAAGTTCAGTGGGTCATCTTAATATATATATATACTAGCTGACCCGACAGACGTTGTCCTGTCCCGATCTACCTACTTACCTGCCTATTTACCTACACCTACCCTAACCCTTAACATTTAGGGGGATGAAAAATAGATGTTGGCCGATTCTCAGACCTACCCAATATGTACACAAAATTTCATCAGAATCGGTCAAGCCGTTTCGGAGGAGAACGGGAACGAACATTGTGACACGAGAATTTTATATATAAGATATTTTTAATACTTAGAGCCATTTGCGTTTAGGCTACTGTGCAGTATAGTCAGGTAAAGATGAAATTATTTATTGGAAATTAAGATAATCTCCAACAATAGTTCACCTCAAAAATCAACTTTTGTACCTAACATACATGAAAGTAGGTAATAAAGATGTAAGTAACAATATTGGCCTGCATTCACAGAGAACCTAATGTATTGAAATGGGAGCTCTCTCTCCCATTGCCCAGAAGTGGGACAGTACAGAATACATCTATGTAATTTGGTTTAAAAGCCTACTACTTTGAACTTTGGAATAATTCAGTTTGTGTTTGTGTACTTATTTGATCATTGATTCAAAGAAAAAGTGATGGCTGAGACAATATGCTGGTCAGTGGGTCGTCTTAGGGGCGGAGTTGCAGCTTCGATCGATTCTAGATCGATCGCGCTAAGAATGACACAGTAGGTAGGCAAAGCATATTGCGACCAGTGGGTTGTTTTAGGGCCAGATAGGGTCAGTGGGTCGTCTTAGGTTCTAGGGGTGTACACCAATAAGTTTTATCATACTAACCGACAAATCTGCTCTTCAGTGAGTAAGTGCCGTAGATCCAGCAGTAGCTGTTTATGGCATCCTTGTCACTGTCCTTCTCGTTGTCGCTCATGCAGTGGATCGGCTCCCCAAAAAACTGCTTCGAAGTCACAAGCAACGTGAACACAAGGAGCATTATTACCGTCACCTTATAATGCATACGGAATATATTGTTGTCTGTACAAACGTTTTCGAACTTCAAAAATGCCCGGAAGGGCATAAACAGATCAATCATGTTTTATTTTATGAATCGCTGCGACAAGAACAGTATTTTCTAAAAATATCTCGGGCAGAATAGAGAAAATTTAACTACCCGCGAATTTTCTTTAAAAATGACGTTTTTTGTCAACTCAAATGAAAAAATGACAGTCAGTTCATATGGATGGAGGTAGTGGTAGTGGTACCGGCACCGGAAGCAACCATGATAAATAAAAAAATAAAACAACGTGAACTTATGGTATAATTCTACGCGGCGCGGCGGATCTATGTATTGTATAAATATTTTTTATTATAGGTAATTTATATAGTTTTTAAAGACTAGGCATTAACTTCAGGCATTCCTAGGAATTTTATGAAACCACAGCCGTGAATCACATATTCATTATTTTTGATAGAATAAATTAAAAAGTAATCATTAATTTTTATTTTCATGAAGTATGACAAATGCACGTTTGAGTTATACTGTTAATAAAGTAAATCATTCAGCTGAAACATTATCGAAAATTATTGTATACCTATATATTTAGACAAGACAAACATTATCGAAAATTATTGTATACCTATATATTTAGACAAGACTTGCTCGTTTAAAGGTATTAGATAGATTTATATATTTTGAGTGTGGCCAGTACAGACAACAGTATGCATGTCGGTAGCAGTAAGGGTGGTTTTCGAACTACAAGTCTTACTTGCCAATTTCATGCGGTGTTAATTAGGGCTCTAATAAGCGACTTTTGATGTGGTCCTTAACTGCTGGTCTCCTTAAGAAGCTCAGAGTCACGCAGCGAGCCATGGAGAGAGCTATGCTCGGAGACTCGGAGTTTGTTTGCGCGATAGGATCTGGAACGAGGAAATTCGCCGAAGAACTAAGGTCACTGACATAGCTCTCAGAATATGCAAGTTGTAGTGGCAATGGGCAGGCCACATCGCTCGAATAACCGATAACCGACGGGGAAGAAAGTTTCTCGAGGCCTCCCACCAGATGGATCGACGACGGTTTACGCTCCGTTCGCCCCTTGGATCTTGCCCCTTTCGATTAAAATATTTCACTCACCCCGTTTTTTATTATTATGGGTGTAGTGATTCGCCCCCTTACGAAGGAGCAAGTGGAAAATTGGCATTTAAATATTTTTTTATTATTACACGCTTTTTATTAGCTTATGTTTGTTTGTAACCGACTTCTTTGGGCGCGATTTTGACCCACTTTAAACAGCCAGATTTCGTTCAAACTTTGTAGATTTATCGAGGACCGATGACAATACACTAATTTGATAAAACTATTAACAAAAACAAAAAAAAAAAAAAAACGTAAGTCGTTCAAAATTAGTTGCCGAAAAAACAGCTATTATATACTAGGAAGATACTGCACAAGCGCCCCTGGTAGAATAAATGTACATAATATTTATAGATATAGATATAAAAAAGCCCCAAAAAGCCCCATCGTGGTTGGCGTGCTTGTCCCCGGATAAAATCACAAAAAACGAAATAGATTTTTGTCTACATTCTCATAATAAAATGATTATCAACATAGAAGTTCTGAATAATTTTAAGTTTAGTTCCGACCACAGACCTTTGCGCACAACTTTAAAAATCAACCAAAAAATAGCGCGTGCCAAAATTATAAAAAACTCAATCAAAAGACTAAATAAAGCCACACTTGTAGCAAGTCACGAGCAATTCAATTTAGATTTAAAAAATAATTTCAGTATACTAGACACGAATGATGATAAGGTTCAAACTCAATATACTAGTATAAAAAATAATATTAAAAAGGCCAGTAACAAAATAAAAACAAACAAACACAAACTTAGCAAACTCAGATACCAAACGAAATATTTGATTGAAGAACGACTAATACTAGCCATGTACACACCAGCACATAAAATGACAGACCGACTTGTTAAACGCAGTATTCGTAAAGACATAAGGAACTATAACACACATATCATCAAGATTGCTTTAGAACAAAACACCTCACTAAAATCAGCCAAACAGGGAATATCAAGCAGAGGACGACCCACAATCGCTTGTTTAAGGGATCATGCAGGTGAAAGGCAGAACGACAGAGACAACATTTTAAATATTTGCACCGAATTTTATAAGAATCTGTACAGCGATGATTCAACCATTCAACCAAACGCAACAGCATATATGCATGCTCCAATCACATTCCACCTTTTACAGGCTGGGAAGTGCACAAGGCATTACGGAGTATGAAATATAGCAAGAGCCCAGGCGATGATGGGATAACAACTGAAGCCTTAAAAATAGGAGAGCCAGTCCTTCTGCCACCACAAATTTTTTCAACAGCATTTTGAAAACTGGATATTTACCACCATCATTTTGCCATTCATTGATTATAGTTTTACATAAAAAGGGTGATAAAACAGATATTAATAATTACCGCCCCATCAGTTTGGTTTCGCACCTATATAAAGCTTTTATAAAAGTAATCGAGGACCGAATATGTGAATCACTCGACAAACATCAGCCTCCCGAACAGGCCGGATTTCGCCGCGGCCTCTCTACTACTGACCACCTCCAAGCTATCAACCTAGCTATTATCGAAAAGCATGTAGAATTCCAACTCCCACTTTATATCGCATTTGTGGACTATTCAAAAGCTTTCGATAGTATCAGCCACTGTTCAATTTTTAACGCTCTAAATAATCAAGAAATAGACCCCACTTATATTCAACTTTTGCAAAATATCTACAGAACTAGTACCGCAGCCATTAAAATCAATAATAGGACAGGACCATCTTTTCAGATAAATAAAGGAGTAGAGCAAGGAGACCCGCTGTCTCCAAAATTATTCACGGCAGTACTGGAGGAAGTCTTCAGAAAGCTGACAGCAGGCTGGGTTGAGAAAGGCATTATGGTCGGACATAAGAGATTATCCAATCTCCGATTTGCTGACGACATTGTTCTCTTCGCAACTTCAGCCTCCGAGCTGACTCAGATGCTAGACGATCTTAGCACGGCAAGCCTAGAGGTTGGACTTCGAATGAATATGTCGAAGACCAAGACGATGACGAACAGCACGAATCACAGGATCACAGTGGCAGGTGAGGAGGTTGGATACGTCGGTCTATCTCTATCTTGGTCAAATAGTCTCTTTCCTGGCAAGACAAAACAAAGAAGTTGCTAGACGCACCGAAAATGCCTGGAAGAGTTATTGGGCAATGAAAGACCTCATGAAGGGCACTCTTCCACTGTCCCTTAAGCGAAGGCTCATCGACGTGTGTATTCTTCCCATCCTCACATATGGTTCACAAACATGGTCTTTGGCAAATCAACAGAGGTCCACCCTTTCGGTTTGCCAGAGAGCTATGGAACGGAGTATTCTGGGTATAAAACTGCAAGACCGGGTTAGGAATACCACCATCCGTTCCATTACAAAAATAACTGACGTCACTCGGAAAGCTGTCATGCTGAAATGGAATTGCGCTGGACACATCTGCCGCATGTCAGACGATCATTGGGCCAAACGTACAACCCAATGGGTTCCTTTACATGGCAAGCGACATCGCGGCAGGCCCAGGCGAAGATGGCGGGATGATATAGACTCCTTCGAAAAAGACTGGTCCCAATTAGCCCTTAACAGAGAGAGTTGGAAGGAGAGTGGAGAGGCCTTTGCCCAGCAGTGGGAAAATCCAGGCTGAAATAATAATAATAAAAGATATAACCAAACTAAAAAGTAAAAAATAAATAATAGTTTAAAAAACTAAAAACACGCTTTTTATAGAAAACCAAACTAAAAATTAGAAAAAAAATTTTAATAAATTCAAATTAAGAAAAGTGTTAAAAATTACAATAAAGATAGATATTATCAAAATGATAATCACTCTACTCATATCTGTCAATAAAATATTTATAACTATTGACACCATGCACCCCACGCTTTTTTTAAAATAAAATATTTTTATTTTATTCACACTATTATTAATTTATATTTATTGAAATTTTTAACACTTTTCTTAATTTAAATTTATTAAAATTTATTTTCTATTTTTTAGTTTGGTTTTCTATAAAAAGCGTGTTTTTAGTTTCTTTAAACTATTATTTATTAGTGTATCGATTTGCCCCATGCAGCATTTCCTTAACCAAAAACGGTACAGTTAGACAGAAAAATGGATACATGAATAACGCCACGTTTGCTTATAGTTATGGATAATCTACATTGTTGTGTTTTTGACATTTTACTTCCACAATTTTTATAATTTTAGTTTAATTGATAACAAATCTTAGTAAACTACCAGGAAAGCAGAAATCAACTGGAACTAGGTGCTTAAGCGACTTACTACTTAAAGAAAAAGATATGCATTTAAATATTTAAAAACTTAGAGCGCTGAACATACTTTTAACTTACTATCACAATCGGGGGCGATTTCTGAAGGCCCGGCGAGTTGATACACTTAGGCAAGGGCAAGGGGCCAAGGTTGCGGATAACCGGTGCATGAAAGCGGTGGCAGGCCGCCGCTTGTTGTGGTGTTCTAAGGGGGAGGCCTATGTTCAACAGTGGACATCTTTCGGCTGATGATGATAATGATGATGAAGGGACTTTTACAGATTTTAACGGTCACGTCAAAATGAGCAGTGTAAATGATTTGAAAAAATATAACATATTTTCTTTTTCAGTAGTATAGGATATTTTAGATTATGTTTATTAAATAGTTAAATTAACGTGTGAAGTGGTGTATAATTGGGTACTGCGGACAAAGAAAATAATTAATTGATAATCACACAAAAATAAAAAAAACCCTTCAGGCATATTTTTATCAAACTTTCACTTCAGAAAATGTACCTAATCATCTATTTTTAAGCATACCAACTTTTTTTTTGTTAGAGGAATCTACTCTTTATTTTTTAGCCTAAATTTTGAGTGTTGGGGTGGCAGCACTCGTAGCGCGTACGCTTCCTTGTTGATCAAGGTCGCTAGCGATTATTGTCGCTTTAGCTGGACCTACATAAATAAGTACTTATTCAGAATATAATTTTTTTTATGATCGTACAACAACAACAACGACGACCTATGCAACGATAATAATGTATTCTAGAATGGTATCGACTTCAATTACTCCTTTATGAATATGTTTATGAACATATTTATTTTAAAAAAATTTATTCATAATTTTTTATTCATAATTTTTTTATTTATCTCTATACCATATTACAGGCACCTGCGCTAGATAATAAAATGCTCAATCAAGGTGTCTTATAAAGGTTAAAATGAAAAATAAAAAAACCCCATGATTATTTTCCGAGGGTTTCTCATTAGGTCATGTTCAGCAGTAGGTAGGTAAAATCGCCGTTGTGCCAATTGCGCGATGCGTACTGGGTTTCTGGTCGTGGTGGAGTAAAAAATATACGCTGTTACAATAAAAATAAAACACTGTCTTGATAACACAAACTTTATTATAGTTGTTATTACAATCACCTTCGCTAATGTATACAATTCATTCATGTCTTTTCATCACAATTCACAAACCGCGTACTTAATAATAAAATTACTACATAAATTGAAACCTTAGAAGGAATGTAAGTTTTTCATGAATAAATAAAGAAAATAATTAATATTACTATCTTTCATAAATACATTAATACATATAATTGAGCAATCTATGATATAGACGTAATAAGGTCCCTTAAAAAGTGAGGACAGTCATTAAATCTCTGCATCATTTCAATTGTGAACAAGCACTACGACCAGCAGATAACTTTATGATCAAAAGGTTTACTGTACTTTAGTATAATTCTGCGAAATACGAATCTTCCTTGTTAATATTATCATAGAAAGCTCCGATATTACATTTTATTGAAATAAAAAAATGGCCTCATATTTTGGTAGCAAACAATTAAAACAGACAGATTTAGAATCAAACCATTTGTCATGAATCAGTAAGTACACAACTTAATATAATTTTGTAAAATTTAGTGTAATTTTTACAAAATTAAGGGGTAAAATAAAAATAAGGCATCCTTACGGGTGCGTATTCGATTTAGCGCAACTCAAAATCACGCCTGCTATATTATATGATTGCTAGAACATCGTAGCAGCATTGACGTACACTTGTACAATACAATGGTTTGTTTGTGTGCGTAAGCGAGGAATTAATAAGCACCAATCATTGAAATTAATAGGCAATAGATAGAGCGCGACGTTTTAGTGTTTTTTAAAATAATTGTCTAAAATAAATGAGTTTGTATAACGGCCTGAAGAATATTCTGTATAATTAAGCATAACCTTTGTAAAACGCTATGAAGGGATTGTGTTCGCTTTAAAAAACTATTATTAAAAATTATACTTTTACTCTGTAGTTCTCTAAATCAAGACTTTATCTTTCTAACGCCGTAATTTTCTTCTAATAATCTGCTCACATCATTACGATATTGCTCTGGCAAAAACATGAAGTTTTCGTCACGAATCGAATACACGCTATTAACGGGTTTGAATAATTATTCAAGTACCAATACGAGTCATGGCACATCGTTGAATCATATAAAACATCCGAATAAACCGTTTTAAAATAATGGTAACATAGTGTATTGTTTTGCAAATTTCTTTGGCTTCTTTACAAACTATATAAAAAAAAACTTAATGTTATGGCATTACTCCCTTGGTAAGTTGCTAAATATAGCGTAAATTACTTATCGTATATTAAATAAAATCTAATTGTCGAATGTGTGTAATTAAAGCACAATAAACGGTAAAGGCACTTTGAAACATAACTTTTTAATTCATGCATAATTTGTTAATTCACATACCTTATTTTTCAAAATATTTTATTTAGAGTACCTCTTAATCATACTTAACGGTTTTAACATCAATAATTTATATCCAATCAATAAATTGATAGAAACAAACTAAGTATATGATGACGGAATTTTAGAATACAGGATGATGTATTGACGTTACCTTTTGCCACACGTAGGTACTGCATTGGCTTGGCTGGTTTAATAATGTTCAATCATACTTTAATAGTTACTACTTAAAATGAGTAAGGAGATAAACACTGTTTTAAAACAGAACGCTACAGCCAGTCTATATGACTGACAGGCAGGTTTTTTATATCAAAGATAGAGAAATAAGGTGAATTTGCCAAACGACTTGCCCGCCTCGCCGAGGACATGGTTTCTTATTAAATGGTTAAAATGCCAATCGGTTACGTGGCTCTGTCTGGGTAATGAAAGTATATTGCTTGCGACTACAAAAAATTACCGATTCACAAACTGGACTTTACATCTCAAGACAATTGAAACGCATTCATCATATTTTACTTAAAGTTATGTAAGTGAAAATAAGCTTACCTCGCAAATATACGTTTATGTAAATATTTGCGCAAGAATTTTTTTGCATTTGCATTGACACCCCATTTCAAATCAAGCATTGTCACTACAGAGTTGTACTAGAAGTAGAAATTTTATCATAGAAAAAGTATAAAAGCAGACTACGTATTTTGCTTATAACCTATAAACAATGAAAATATCTGAAAGTTTGCGATATTAATTCTCAATCTCAAACTAATCTTACGTTATCTAATTCGTCAAATATGATTAACCTTCGATTGAATAAAAGCAGACTTTACCAATCAATGATCTTAAGTCGAATTTGAATGAGAGTTGACTGTGTAATGTCAAGTTTACCAAGACTTTAATCAGACACACATTTTAAACTTAAGCTTATAATTTACTCTTCACTGTAGTGCTGTTGTTACTATGTTCCTCAAATGCCATATTTCCTAAGGCGAAAATGTTATCAGGATCTAAAGCTTTTTTCGCAGCGAGTAATAACTGCCGTCCAGGTTCGCTGACTGTATCCGTGTACCATTTCTTACGAAGTTTTCCAACGCCATGGTGATGTGATATTGATCCTGTCGGACAATAACATTTATTTTTATTTAGAGAAGTAATAATGAGCATGATACTACTTGCAGAGCATTAGAAAAGCTTGAAATTTGAAAAATTAAAATGATATTTACATTTTAATAAAATTGTTTATTATTACGATAAACACAGTATAACTCAAGCGTTTACAGGAACGAATAAATTTGAAATCGCTCAATTGACTTCATTTAACCGAATCAATTATACCAACTTGACAGCATAAAAATTCAGAGCTTACCGCCACAGGCAATGATCTCGTCCCGTGCAGCCTCTTCGATTTCTTCGTAAACGGATACAGGATCCTTGCATTTACCGATATTGTGACCGAAGTAGAAATAAATACAGCAACCAGCGTCATAACTGTAAAAAAAAACATTAAAATTACTAATTTATTTTAATGAGTAACAAGAAAAATTAACAATCATTTTAAGTACTTAGGTGCTTACTTATCATATTTTGCACAAACATATAACCAACCACAAAATAATTGTGGTCAAAATTTTGTGCAAAATAAATAAGTACGGAGTTCTCAACTAACTATAAAATGTTCTTTATCTGTCTTTTCCATAAGGAATTTTTCAGTAAGTATTATTTTTATTTAGGCAACAAAAATATTATTTAATAAGTCCGTGCCACGCACAAAGATATCTAATTAAGCTTCTTGGTGCCACGAAAGATGAGACTTGACACGGTCTTGATTTGACTTGCGCAGTACTCGATTTGAAGGTAAGAGACCTTATATCGAGTACTGCGCAAGTCAAATCAAGTCCGTGTCAAGTCTTATCTTTCGTGGCACGCACTTGTACCCTCAGACCAATTATTGGTCTGAGCTTGTACCTATATATTTTTATTCATATACTTACGTTTGCGTCAATCGATGTGATATGAGGTACTTGTTGATGCCTCGCTTGGCACACTCGTCCCGGATGCGTTGCTTGACGTTAGCGCAGAGAGCCAGCGTGCGGTCCCAGGGCACCGATGTCTCGAACGACTCCGCCACCACGTCGTACTCAATAGCCACGTCCTGGAGTTTACAATTAGTATTTAAGAACCATTGTCTGTTTTTTACAAGCTTTTATTTAATTTACGAAAGACTTCGCTTTAGAAAGGCCCATAAGCAGCGGCGTAGAAGGGCTCTGTGTCAAAATTTGGCGTGGGCCCATCTACCCAATTACGGCGAAGCTTAAATGGAAGGTACGATATAAGGGGGTCAATAGGGATGCAGGGGGGAATAATAAACAACTACAACATAAATAATACATAAGGTTAACAAACTTTTAGTAGCAAAGTTGCAGTCCACTGCATTATCCTCATATAAAACATATTAAAAGATCAATGGTTACCACTAAATGAGCATTACAAACTTTGACAAATATTTTAAAATAAATTAATAAGTTACTATAAAGCTACAAAACCAAATCAGGAACACAAACAATTTCATTTACTTACATTATACAATAAATAACTAATAATAACAATATGATTACAGTTAGGATAAAATTAAAAACATTGAAATAATATAGCTTGTTGTCAACAAGGACACTATGAAAAATATTTATTATTGAGTCATTCATTAGAGTCATTTTTGTCAACAAACTATATTATTTCAACGTTAAAATCTCTTTTAAAGTTTCGTACGGATTCACCCCTGCGTCCCTATTCACCCCGTTTGACGGCATATCTTTACATAGTATAAAACAAAGTCGCTCCCGCTGTCTGTACGCTTAGATCTTTTAAATTACCTACACAACGGATTTTAATGCAGTTTTCAGCAATAGATAGAGTGATTCAAGAGGAAGGTTTATACGTATAGCTTGATACCACAGATATAGATAGACGTAGATGACGCAAAAGCAACTACTTCGCGTGCCTATTTTCGTGCCTAACTTACGACAAAAAATCGTAAGTAAAAAAATAAAGTAAACGTTTCCTTCCATCGGTGAGTAATTTTGTGATTAATATTATGCGTAACTAATTTAAAAAACAATTATTTTTAATCTAATACCCTCAGTAATACCTGGTAATACCAAATTAAGGAAAAACAAAACATTCGTATTACATTGTGACGTCCAAAAAAAAGCATGCTTGGTTTTCATACAGATCGTGATAAGTACTTGCGTTATGTAGGTCTATCTACATATATCTGTGCGGATACTGTTTTGTGTGACACCACATTAGTATCTACATTGCACCCGTGCGACGTCGGGGCGGGTCGCAAGTTTATGTATAAAATAAATAAATATGACCTTTAATGATTATAAATAATAATTAGTTACAATCAATGCTCGTAGTGTACAACCTAAGTTTGAGTGAGATTACGGGTAGGTAATATTTTACGAAATGAAGCTTACACACGTTGGGCCCCTGTGTGTGGCCTAGGGCCCCGTATCATTCATGCGGCTGATGCGGCTGTAGCTACGCTACTGCCTATGAATCTTTTTTTTTTTTTTTTTTTTTTTTTTTTTTTTTTTTTTTTTTTTTCTGAATGGCATCTCGCAGTTCAACCTGAGGGTTGGTTACTGCTTAACCGGACAATCCTGTGGTGCCTTAAAAGTGACTTTTAGGGCCTCCAGCCAGGGCAAAAACTTATAAACTAAGTGACTACGCTAAGGGCACCCCCTGTGGGGTACGAGCCTCGGCTTAGGTCGCCACTGAGAGAGGGCAGCAAAGGGACAGGCTGGATCGGGTCTCCATTAATTAGGGGCTATTTTAAAGCTAAGGGCACAGCGACGCGGGCTGGCGCTAGCAAGGGTCGGGGGGGGTAACCTATGAATCAATGTAATACCTACATTTAAAAGAAACAAGCTGAATATAATTGATGGGTAACATCATCGATAGGCAAAATGGTTTCACAATTTCCTAATTTAGCTTGTTTTGAGTAAGTAGAAGTACAATTACGTGTGTAAGGACAGTTATGTAGTGCCTAAAACAGCTTCTGACAGAGCTTAGTCATTTGAACAATTCTAGAAAGAGTTAGCTTGTGGTTTTGTTTTGTTTCCATTGAGTATTACCATAAATTGAATAACCTGCGTCATAATACGTGTGGTAGTGTGCGCGTGTGGTTATATTAGATAGGTAGATATCACGATAGAACACTTACTTTCCATTGATGTTTAGGTACCTAGGTAGCAAACGAGTCATATCTTAAATAGAGTAAGGACTTAGGTAGTTATTGCTCCAATATTTGCATGCCAATTTGTGGCGAAATGTGTCTCTGCACTACAATAATGTACCTACCTAACATCTTTTGTATAACCGCATTTAAGCAAATAAATGTTTTGACTTGACTTGACTTGACTTAACTCAATGTTATTAATTCATAAAAATGCTTGGCTGGTTCGAGGAGGCGCCGGGCAAAAGATCCTGGAAGGGCTTGGAAGAAGCCTTTGCCTAGCAGAGGGACAGCATAGGCTATTTAAAAAAAAACCGACAAAACATTTCTACAGGGTTAGAACATCACGAACTGAATTCATCGTCACGATGTCCCTTACACCCCCTTCATCATCATCATCATCATCATGTCAACCTTTAGACGCCCACTGCTGGGCATAGGTCTCCCCAAAGGGGGGTTCAGCCATAATCGCCATGCGTGGCCGATGCATGTTGGCGATCGCAGTAGGTGTTATGGTACCTACTCAGAAAGACGCTGCTGCCCATCCTCTGGTCAACATCCCTTTGTCGCATTCTACGACACCCACGGGTAGAAATGGTGTGGTGCTATTCGCGACCGGCACTCCCCCTTATACTTTTTTCGGTTTTTTTTTGTGGGGAAACCCTCCGTTAGGGGAGAACAGAGAGTTATGTCGGACCGACTAAAACCCCACGGTTCCTCCTGCTACCATGAGGAGGGGACCTGGTATTCTCTTGACGTATGGTCCGCGGCCCCTTCTGGGGGTAACTTACCCTAAGATAAGCGATGACAAACGTTAGCGTGTATCCGTTCTCCCCATTGGTGGCGCCGGCGGGGATGCCTCCGAACTGAGCGGCGATATTGTTGAGCTTCGACTCCCGATCCGAGACCTCTTCCGCTGATCCTTCCATTAGGAGGGTCACCACGCAGAGCTTCGCAGGGTCAAAGCCTTTGATCTTGGTGATGTAGAGGCGTTTCAGTCCGTCGAGGATTACGCCGCCCCACGTGTTTTCAGTTTTCAGGGCTTGGCCGAAGCGGAACTGTAAAGGTATGATTGGCAAGTTATTCTACATAGTATATACGTGAAGAGAAAACTTAAGCCCGTCACAGACCTACGTCTGAACTACTATAATATATATTTAGTATAATTTACAGCAAGGCATATTACGATATATTTTCTTTACTCTTTGAGTGACCACAAACTTAGCATATTAATAGATATATATTTCAAAAATGTGAAACAAACTACGACCGCAGACGTACTTTGGGCGAAAATATATATTATTATGATATTATAGGTAACGTGCCGTACCGCGCTACGAATGTAACGGGCTTTACCTGTAGATACCTCTCTAAAAGCATATTTCGCGCACAGACGAGTGTGAGATGGGGCATAGTGAATATTTATATGGATGGAGAAATGAAGCAAATTTAAATTAAATAAAAATACAAGCCTATTAATATTCCACTGTAGAGAAACCGCCTAGGGCAGCCTAGGACCTTGTCTCATACAGAGAAGAGGTCCTAGGCTGCCCTAGGCTGTTTCTATAGATAGATAACCATGCTTGCTCAAGGCAGATTGGCTATTTCAGACATATTTCAATTATAAGTCTCGGTTTCCACACGATGTTTTCCTTCACCGACGTCGAGTGATGTTCAAGATAAACTTAGAAAGTATAATTATGAAAAAAAAAAAAAAGTGTCATTGATACTTGAGAAACGAGTGCGGAGTAAATTTCATTTTAAATTACGTTACAAATTGATCACGACATCGAAACAACGCAACGTGAAAAGTTACACTCCTAGTAAGACTGTACTAGCAATCAGTAACTCAACTGTTGTCTAATGCTATTCGTATTTTTTTTCACAAGGTCTAAACAAGATGTGATAAGAATATTTATACAGTAAAACCTGGTTAAGTGGGCCCTGGATATGTGTGAAACGGGTGAAACTTCTGTTATTGATAATTACAATGAGGTCCCGACACTTTTGCATTAAAATACCCTCTGTTACCTACTGAGAATTTTCAAACCTTGTTATCTGAGATAAAAACGTTTAATGTTTATAATTACCGGCACGTAAGTTGGCAAGAGATTTTGTAGTGGGGGAAGGTGGCGCACGCACAATTTCATACATTTTTACAAGCGCCAACTTCCCCTACTACAAAATATCTTGCCAACTTACGTGACGGTAACTGTACCCTGTAACCCTGTGAGACAATTTATTAAGTTTAGACAAGTTATGACACGCTTGTTTACAAACAGTCTTATTTCGTCCATATAGATTTATATAATAAATGGTACCTACACTTTGACCTATAATAATGGTCCCTTTATAAATGAGACAACTGTCTTGTTAACCTGCGTATTTGGGAAACAGGGTAAACCTCCTGAGATCCAATGAAACAGATTTCACTGTAAGTAAATAATTATTTAATCCTATTCTACTTTCTACTACTGTCAAAAGTTTGTGTTTATGGATGAAATACTGTGTGTTACTCTTTCAAGCTAACACGGAATTTCTATGCTTTACGGAATTGGCTGAAATTAGGCCCACATAAACGTTAATAATATTTATCCCATTTTTGTGTTCCTGTGGGATTTGAGGACTGGCTCAATTATGAAGTCGATGAAGAGAAAGTTGCGAGTAAAAGCTAGTTGATAAATAGTTACCTGTTCATTATCCATGAGTCGTATACTGGAGGGTTGCAGCCGTTGCCTAGCAACCTCCCGCTCGAAGTAAAACCCGCTCTCCCAGTCCGGGAACACGAGGGAACCGTATCGTACCACCGGAGGGAGAGGGCGGATTTTTATCGTGACCTGAAATTATAAGTACGGTTGGTAGTTGGTGGTAATGAAACAGAGAAGTTTTTTGTTTACTTTAAAAAATAAAGAAGCGCCTTCTGAATTTTGCTTAGCATCGTGTGGTGATGCTGCATTTTTGTAAATTAAATAAAAATGTTTGTATTTTAAGTTTTATAAATCTAATACCTGCCTTAATTTATGAGGAAAGTTCAGATTTTTTGTAAGGTTGTTTGTAATGGATAAACTCAATACTAGTTTAACCGATTTTCGAATTTTTTTTCGGTTTTCGATTTAGATTTTCTCTGATAACGGCTGGGAGTGAGAAAGGCTATATTTTTAAGCCGACGACAAAAATGAAGAAGGTTAAATGTTCCTTCCTACAATCTTGCATTTTTTGAAATATACTAAGTAATAGGCTTGCGTTTGGCCGAAGATACCCAGATTATATTTAACGGGGGACAGAGAGGCGGGTAACTATCCGGATATTATCCAGATAATTGCAATGCCTAGTTATATAATAATATTTTATTTGTTCATATAAAAGTGTAACGTTAGAACAGAAATAAATGAATTAAAACAATTATTAGTAATAAAAGGTGAGCAACTGTGCCTGAGCTAGGCTGAGCCTGTATTTCAGGTCACAGTGCACATACTTCCTAAAGTTTGAACAATAATAACAGTGGTTGGACATTAGTGTTGCGTTTCTCAAATTAAACATTCTATAAAGTAAAATTACCACATTCTAATACAATTTGTTACTTGTGTATGTGTTGTGTATTGTAGGTGTACGTGTATGTGTGAGTATAGGTGTAAGTGTATGTGTATGCGTGTGTGTAGGTGTATGTGTGCGTGCGTTAACTATGCTTCTACTAGAGTAGTTACTTATCTTAAAGTTTTTAGAAGTTCCTCGGTAGTCTGATAATTGCATGTGAGCAGTTATAGGTAAGTACATAATTATGTGAGGGGTATCTGAATAAGTGAAAGTCAAAACGTTTATTGCGAACTAAGCGTACAATGTTGGTGTTATACCTATATGTCATGTTAGTACTTATGACTTAGTAGCCTTCTACAAGCATAGCAATTATCATTCGCCTGCCCTTTTCATCCTAAATTAGCATGCATTCAAAATTTTTATCACTTAATTATTTTCATAATATGTTTGTACAATAAAATTGATAAATTATAGATAAGTCAAAATTAAAATGTCAGTAATCATTGAATTAAAATACAATTATTAAGCAATATTAATGTCATCCTTTTCAGGTCAATTATAATTATGATTTTATTTGAAGTTGAATAGGAAAGACTAAATTTTATTATTTGTATAGGACAGATCCCGACTTGTGTACATGAAAGAGAATTGTTATTACAGTACCTACAGTACAGTTAATACAAGCATTAGTAGCTACATCTTTTACTAATTGTTTACGTGTTTACCTCAGTAACAACTCCGAAGCAGCCCTCGGAGCCCATGATGACGTGTTCCCACTCGGGTCCGCACGAGATGCGCGGCACACGACAGTTCTTCTCAAACACGCCGCGTCCTGTCACCACCTGTCAATGTCATACATATCGTCGTTTAACCTTTTGACCGCTACAGTCATGTACAGATGACAAATCAAATGTGGCCAACACGCCATGGTCACGACTACGTGACAGACTTCTATGTAATTGACAACATTTCATATTTTTAACCTACTTGTATTATAACGTTAAATAAAAGTAAATACAAATCTAAGGCACCCGTATTTTTCCGTTTTTCGAAAATTATGTACTTTTCATTCATAATTTTAACTTTGAAATTAGGTGTATTTAAGCGCCAAATGACGTCATACTTACGGTGGAATAGCGTTATATTCTTTGTCTTACAGTGACCCGTCAAAAAACTAGTATCATTATTATTAGACTTCATGTATGTGACATTGACGTGCGTCTTATTTGACGTTAATGTTTTCATATAAACAATTGAAATGCTGCAAAGGTAAACTACCTCATTCCACCGTCTATGTGACGTCATCACATGTTTTTTGATTTTACTTATTTTTCTCAGAAATGAAGAAATAAAAAAATATAAAAAATATATTATTTGGACTCAGGATACGAAAATAAAGAAACGGTATCTTTGTTTTAAGGTAGTGTCAATTTTGAAATGTTGTCAATTCCATTATTAAGTAGATAGGTAATTGCAAGTTATAGCTTGGCGCCGCGCCGAGGGCTCGTCTTTTGCTTTTTTGACGTGGCGGTCATGCCTGCCTAGCCTTTTCCCAAGTATATTGGGGTCGGCTTCCAGTCTAACCGGATGCAGCTGAATACCAGTGTTTTACATGGAGCGACTGCCCATCGGACCTCCACAACCCAGTTACTGGGTAACACGATACCCTTGGTAAGACTGGTTATCAGACTTTCTGGCTTCTGACTACCCGTAACGACTGCCAAAGATCTACAAATGACAGCCGGGACCAACGACCTTTACGTGCTTTCCGAGGCACGGAGGGAACTCGATATGAAAGGGATGGTCACCCATCCACAGACCGACCGCGGCTAGCGTAGCTTAACCTATGACCGATCGATCTGTACGGCTTTAACTTAGCCACGAGCCGGTCAAAAGGTAAAAAAGATTAAGCTATAGGTATTTGATTTTTGTTAACGGCTATATAATACACAGTCTGTAAAAACATACATAATGCGCTTCAAAAGATACAGCGGCTGTGCCAGAGGGACAGACAGACCGACGGACGAATGAGCGAGACCGTATCATATTGGTCCATTCTTTTTTGCACAATTTTATCTGAACTTTGGCCGGTCATAATGCACTCATACATTGAAAAAGTAAAAAAACAGCTTCATAGAAACCTTGCACATGTAATGGAGATTCTAAATTACAAACATTATTACCAAAAACTTGTAAGGCTTTTTCAAAAACACGTATTTCCTGGAACAAGTTTTGTGAAATTTCCGCTCGCCAATTTTCCTGTGATGTTATCGCGTTCTCACTCAATCGTTTGTATTCGAGCTTTGCGTTGGTTGAAACAAAAAAAATTTTAATCACGCTCGCGTTGAAGTTCGTTCGATGGGGAAGGGCGCTCTTAAGGCTTGTATACATGCCAATAACCTCGAGCATTTGGCCCGTACTGAATTTGTGGACGAGTGCGGGGGTGATGTAGACGCAGTCTTTAATCGGACGCATTTTTAATTTATTGTAATAAAAATAATACATATTTGTAAAAAGTAACAAAACCAAATCATTTTCCTTTGTTATTAAAGATAAGAAATTAAGGAGTAAAACGGCTTCATCTCAATGATTTGGAGGTGATTTGACATTTTTTTTTCTTATTATGTGATACCGATAGAAAAATTGTGGCTAAACCAAATTACGTATTTTTTTTAGATGTAATTTCTTATTTATTTATTTTATTTTATTTTTATTTATTTTGGTTTACCAACAATTGTTTACACTGGTATTATGGTCAAGGTAACATGTGAGATAAATTCATATATTAGTGTAACAATCACTTAAAGGTAAACTCCGCATGCTTATGAGGAAATTGTACAAAATAAATTAAAATAGGTTAAAAATGCTACTTATTGCTAAATACATGGAAAACAACATATTATTATAGGTAATTTAGAATAAACTTATTATTGCATATTGATGACTATAACTAATTAGGCAGATACTTAAGAAAAGTGGCTTTCAACTTTCGTAAACCATCAAAGTGAAGATCGATTTGGTCACTGCAACTATTTATGACCTTGCATAATCTCGCATAAGGAGAATTAGAGCCTAGTACCGTTCTTCTCAGCGGTGGGTAGAGCGGTGTTATCGGATTACGAGGAATTCTTGAGGGTGCACGGAAACAGAAATTGTACAATATCTGCGGGCAGTCAATCTTATGAGTCACAACTTTGCTCACAAACATTGCATCGTTAAGGCGACGGCGTTTGTCCAGCGAAACCATTTTAAAGTGTCTCAGTCTGTCACTGTACGAGCGTATTTTCTTTGCAATGCCGCTAGGAAACGCCAAGTGCCACAGGAACCGCTTTTGAATGCGTTCCAGACGCAATGAGTGTGTAGCGTAGTGCGGCCGCCAGATCACACTACAGTACTCCAATAAACTCCGAATTAAGCTATTATAAAGCAGAATTTTAGTTTTGCTACACCTAAACTGTTTGGCATTTCTCATAACAAAACCAAGCATTTTAGAGGATTTTTTAATTAAATTGTCTATGTGAGGAACAAAAGTTAATTTCTGATCAAACGTCACACCAAGGTCTCTTATTGCATCCTGTTCCACCACTTTTACTCCATCAATATAATAATCATGCTCAATTAGATAACGTTTTCTGGAGAATTTGATATGGTAACATTTGCTTGTGTTTAGATGCATTTCATTGGTACGGCACCAATGCACAAGCCGTTCAAGATCGCTCTGTAATGCTAAGGCATCGTCTTTAGATTTAACAATGTTAACAAATTTTAAATCGTCGGCATAAATGAAAACTTTTGAATAAAGAAAACAGTGTGGTATGTCATTAATGAAAAAATTAAATAAAACGGGCCCCAAATGAGACCCTTGTGGCACACCAGAAGAGATGTGTCGTAAGGTTGACTGAAAACCATTGATGACAACAAAAAAAGATCTATCCTTAAGATACGAACTCAACCATGAAAGCAACGTTCCAGTAATGCCATATGCTTCCAATTTGCCTATAAGAATTCTATGTGAGACCCTATCGAACGCCTTGCTAAAGTCTGTATATATCACATTGGCTTGGTGACCTGAATCTGTAGCCTTCGTTATCAGTTCCGTGAATAGTATCAGGTTAGTACTTGTGGATCTAGATTCCACAAAACCATGTTGCTCTTCACTCAAATACAGTTTTAGGTGATTTTGAATGAGGGGGCAGATAATAGACTCAAAAATCTTAGCCAGGGTTGATAAAATCGATATAGGTCTGTAATTAGAAACTATGTCATCATTGTCTGATTTGTGGATGGGTACAACCTTAGCCAATTTCCATTTTGTAGGAAAAACTCCAGTAGACATAGATGCGTTGAAAATTAGTGATAGTGGTCTAACTAGCTCAGCCGCACACTCATAGATAAAAATTGGTGGTATTCCATCAGGTCCAGCTCCCTTTTTGCAATCCAGGTTTTTCAGCTTCTTGTATATTGCCTCACAACTAATGACAGGCTCAGATAAACATAGACTATAATTTTGGAGGTTATGTAAGTGTATATTGCTGTTATTATGAGCATAGCAACTATACTGAGCAGGACTGAAAACCGAGGAAAAGTGGGATGCAAAAAGCTCGCAAATTCCTGTTCCATCAGATGAAGTGGTAATACCATCTGTCATAGACAAAGGATACGTGCTTGACCCACCTCGTTTAGCCTTTACGTAGGTCCAAAACAATTTCGGGTTACCTTTCAGTTCGTCCTCTATATGCTTTATGTAATTGTTATAGCAGACAGTAGCTAGGTCATCACAACGTTTACCAATAATTTTCAACTCAATTCTATCTAAAGGATTTTTGTACACCTTATAGCGTTTTCTGATCCTATTTTTAGAGTTTAACATTCTAATTAGGTTACGGTTAAACCATGGTGGGTATTTACTGTTTTTGGGTACTTTAGTAGGTATAAATCTTTGTATAGCCGAATTAACAACATCATAAAAAATCTGTAACATCTCATTGACATCATGCTTACCCTCAAGTAATTCTTCCCAGTTTAATTCCCCTAAATGTTTACGAATCGGAATATAATTTGTTTTATGAAAGTTAGGCTGTCCACTTATGATATTATAAGGAAGTTTAGCGGCCTTGTTTAGGGAAATTACAATATCAAGGGGTGGATGATGCTGATCAATATTACATAATGAGTCGATACTTTGATTTACAGAGCACAATGGGTAATTACATAATACAAGATCAAGTATGCGACCGGAGGCATTAGTAGTATAGTTACATTGATTAAGCCTATTCACAAAAGTAAAATCTATTAAAGCAGCACAGGTATTAGGAAGCTTGAGGCTATTATTTGAGTTACTGGCAATTTTCCAATCGATATTTCCCAAATTGAAATCGCCTATGATACAAACACAGGAGTCATTCAGTTGTTCAATCGCCGCATTACAGTGGTCTAAAAAATTATCCAAGCAAGAAATGTGTACAGGGGGTGGTAGGTATACTGCACAGAGAGCCAAACGACGAAAAGACTTAGCAACGGGAAGATCTAAGGTAACCCAAAGGTCCTCACAGCAACTTTCGAGATACTGAGCACGTTTAGAACTTAATTCTTTTTTAACTGCTATCAAAACTCCCCCACCCTCTTTACTACTTCGTGGACCGGAACTTTCTCTATCCCTTCTGTGAACAACGTATCTATCGTCGAATAGCTCACTGCTTTCGACTGTATTATTAAGCCAAGTCTCAGTAATAATTATTACATCGTAGTTATTGCAACATACATTTTGATAAACCACATGCGTTTTAGTCCGCAGACCTCTACAGTTCTGGTAAAATATTTGCAAACTATCGAATTTGAATAATATTATTTTTACATTAACTTGTATTTTTTTTTAATTATACCAACTTATATAACGAGTCTAAATTCTTTATCAGAATATGGTCGGCTTCTTCGGCCTTCCTGACAAAAATCCTGCCAATTCTTACCCAGACAAATTTGTACCCTTTATCCTTCGCTTTTAGTCTAGTGGCAGCATGAAGTGACTTGTTCGCAGGAGATAAGTGTTCGAGAACAAACACCGGGTTCCTTTCGCCAGCAATCCCGAGATCGGCACTGTTCAGCTTCTCGCTGTTATTTCTCTTCTTTTCCTTATTGTAGTCTATAACAGAGGCCAGGAGATTATCACGGATTTTTGGGGAGGCCAACTGAACAACAACCGATCGCGGGCGGACATTATTGGCTTGGAGTTTGGCCACGCGGGTGCAATGCCGAATGTCGTTGTCACTCAGCTCGCATTTGACAACAGATCCCAGCTGCTTTACCATAGCATAAAGGTTCTCCTGTTTATGTTCCGGTAGGCACTGAATTTCAAGGTTGTTTGAACGAGATTGTTGTTCCAGGTAGTTCATACGAAGATTAAGGTCCGAAATTGAGTTTTTAAGATTAATATTTTCTTCCGTTATGTTTTTCATTGCATTTTTCAGCGCCTTATGTTCGGACTGGTACTCATCAAACTCCTTAGTGTGAAAATTCAGTGATGTGGACAGCTCTTTAATATCCTGTTTCATTGGTTCAAGTTCCTTGTTAACGATGTTGAGAATGGTATTATTTATTTGCTGAAGCATTGACGCGAATTCTGCCTTCACGACTTCTTGGACAATGGCACGTACGTCCTCGGTGGTTACAGATGTCGCTTGAGGGGGGGAGTTCAAAGCAGGTCTTTTGTTTCCTCTAGAGGTGGAGACGTTCCGATTTGGTGTACCGTCACTTTTGGAGGCGCTCGTAATGACACTCATACAGCCCGGACATTTCCACTTACAATAAGCCTCGGAACCCGTAGTCAACTCCGGAATAGATAGGCATACAAAATGGAATGACTTATTACATTTTATGCAATTAATGAAGTCCTTGCTGTCCTCGGAACAATTAATATCGGCGGTACAGCAACCCCACGATCGAGTAGCCATGATGCCTATTTATTATTCACTCGAATACTTCTTGATGCTCAGTTCGCCAATTAGCACACTAATAAATGCCTTTCGAGATACCGCACAATTCTAGAGTCAAAATAGCACACTAAAAAAGGCCCGCGGTAGGTGATAAACGGCTGGTCCCAGCTAGCTCGCGAGAATAACGTAGTACGTTTTATCACGACGCACTATTTGTTCGCGAATGACGGTGGAACAGATTCTTTTTCAAACCAATTCGGTCTGATTTTCTCGAGATACGCACTAAAACACCAGACTGTTGTTCTAATTCTATTGTAGCTAAATATATTTACGCGGATTAAACTTTCAAAGGCACTTAAAAACACTTTTTGACCGATTTTTTTAATATTTACTTGGAGCAACAACAAAAAGTGGTTACACGTACAATTGTTTAAAATGTTATTTCTCTGTAAATGCCGACGAAAAATTGCTTCATCTGCATGCTTCTTTCAAGCTTTTTTTCGAGAGAGAAGAACTAAGCAGGTAACTTACCTTTGTGTTAACAATGAGGTCTTCAATATTCCCGTAGGTGTTCTTCTTCATGCCACTAGCTCGCGTGGCCACCCACCCGCCGAGGGTCGAGAACTCGTACGAGTCAGGCTCGTGACCCACTGTGTACCCGCGCGCGCGCATCTCACGCTCCAAGTCCTGGCCTACTATACCAGCCTGGAAAATTACGTTGACGTGTATAAATTTTAGCTGCTATGCTCAAAGTTGGAGCTTATTTTAAAAAGACAAACAGTTTACCGTAAGTCAAAACCATTTATTTCTACAACGCACTTGCGGAACACCGTATTCCGTCTCGGTTATATTGCGGCCCGCCAAATGTCGTCGTCAATAGGGAACATTACGCGAAACTCGGCGCAGAGGGCGCCACTAGCACATTATATTATGTTATTAATTGTAATAACTAGGTATTTTGTAAAAATATATCAAAGTTTTAATTAATCTTACTTACCTAACTGTACTTTAACTATATTATGGCGTCCTACGACCATTTGAAAGTAGATTCTAGGTTATGCTCAGAATAAAATCATATTACAACACACATGACAAACACAACAAACACACACACACACACACCAACCAACCAACACCAACTTACATGATAAATGTGAACGTTATTCTGTAAATGCCACTATCTCACCTGAATACTTAACCTGAACATATTTTAAACTGATTTTTAGCTGATTCCCAAAGTTTTCGAACATTTTCTTCTTTTGGAAATGAATAATTCCCTTCATTTCTTCATCGAAATACACAGCACTGATACATTATAGTATAATATAACAAACTTCCTAATTTTGAACTCAATTAAAGGCAGAATTTCACGCTTTGAACGACTCGTCGATAAACTGTTTACGGATTATGCTAGTGCTGCACTCTGGTGCCAGAACATTGCAGTAATATCCAGAATATTACAAATTCATAACAATAGATGTGCGACCCGCCGCAGCTTCAAGACAACCGGTGTGGTTGACAACTGGCCGCAAGTCAGTGCGTTGACATCATGTGGTTTCATATAAAAATTGAAATGCGGCCAACCGCAAGTGCGTTGTAGGTCTTATGGTACGGTATGGAGTATGGACGGCATGGAAAGGCGAAGGAAATAAAACATGCGTAGGTACTTCTTTTACGCGTCATGTTCGTGAACGGGCGCTGTCAGTAGAGATTGGTCAACTCTTAACTGCCCTGGTTTTTATCTTGATTATTATTTATATTTTGTATTTCTAGATTACCTTTATTGTTTTCACATATAGAAGCAACAAGAATAATGTAAGCAGTATTTTGTAAAGACTTGATTTTAAAAGAGTGTCCGTGGAGTTTCTTGCTCGTTCTTCTCCATAGAGACCTACCTACGTTTTGGAACAAGCAACTAGCTTCAACTTTCTGACTAACTGACCGACTCCTTGACAATTCAAAAGTGCCTGTAAATGGTTTAATTGAAATAAATGTTTTGACTTAGAGGTCCAACCGGTATATTCTGTAAAAATCTTCCTCGGTGGATTTGGGTGAGGTGAGATTGAGGTCACCAATCATGCCAAGATGGATTGACCTGCTCGGCTCTAATTGAATTCACCTTAGTTCATCGAAGAAGACTTACCTACAGAATACCAGACTTATATGTAAATAGAGGTCAGCATTTTTTTAATTAAATAAATCAACTTTTGAACAATGAAAACACCAAAATGATGGCCATTATGTTAGCTTTAAAACTGAATAAAACCAATGGAAAAGCATAGTGGCCCGATTATTGAGTCCGTTTCCTCGTGTCAAAGGAAAATAGCTAATGTCATAGCAGAAAGGTAAGCCAGTCAGTAAGTTGATACCTAGTTGGTTGTGAACCTTACTTCTCGAGATAGTTTTCGCTCACATAAGTACCTATCATTACTAGCGAAGGCAGTTTTAATGGCTTCTCTCTGGTTCTCCCTAAGTCATATTCCATAGCGAAAGATATTTTACCTGTACTCTAGCCAGCAGTTGTTCCTTATCCAGCCACAGGATAGAGTTCAAGTCGCTGGTATCCAGAACAAGTATCGGTCTGGTCTCCTTAGCGGGGCAGGTGACGGAGCCTGACACTGAGGTGCCTCCACCAAACGGGATGATCACGAAGTTGTGACGGGTCGCGCATAACACTATCTGTTCTACCTGGAAATAAAAAAAGCATTCACCTTGTAAATATTGTCAATGATAAGGGTAGGTCCTCCGTATAGTACCTTGGGAATATTTCACTAATGAAACTGGACAGGGTTTATAAGTGTGTTGATCGCGTTTAGTTTCTTTGGTGAAATTCGCCCTTAGAAACTGAATCTCTGTCCCCTTTTTTTGGCAAACCAATATCCAGAAGGGTGGAGGACCCCGGGTTAGACCTGGACGAGGACATGCGAACATGATGCTCAGCAGGGTAGCCTAATACGACCGAACAAGGCTGACAATGATGAAGGTAATTTGGTAAATGGTCAAAAAATGTTGGACATTGACATCGCAGATGTAAAATAACCAGGTTTAATGGAACACTATCAGTCAGAAATAACATATTTACGTTTCTAATTCAATTAAAGTTATGATTGATTAATTATTATTATAGAGTGCGTCAGTTAGGACCAAAAAATCACGACTTTCTTTCTTACATTATGGCGTTTTAAATTATTCTTAAGTATATTGTTCTTCTATCTACCTATCTCATCATCAACATCATGTCAACCTTTAGACGCCCACTGCTGGGCATAGGTTTCCCGCAAGGGGGAGTTCAACTACCTATCTATTTAAAAAAAAAAAAGAATACCCCTTCCAAAAATCATAAACAACCGAATTCCTCTAATACATCCTCTATACCAATTACACCTTGATGAGATCAAACACTACAATGACATTGACATAAGCTTAACATCCTTAATTCATAATTCCACAGAATACAAATGTTGATTCTTAATAACATGCTGACATAAAACGTAAGTCGAAACATGATGATTACAATATCACATAGCATCGCCTTTGACACAATATTTAAACGCGTTACTTAGCACCTCCCACAGACTCGTGAAGGACATGCAAATGACCTAGGAGATGAATGTAGGTAATCCAATTAACAACCACAAAGAAAATAGTTACTGAACGAGTAGGTTACACATATTTTGTAAGTGATGGCCAAGTTCTATGGCCAGAAAGACTGAACTGTTTGGTTCTGTGCTACTGAATGTTTTACATTTTTTCCTTTTACCTTTAAAAAAGAACTCTACACTAGGAATTTCTCCTGTGTCGTGGGTGCGTTTAGAAACATTTAAAACTCACATACACAAACAGTCAGACCTGAAACAACTATTTGTAGGCCATGCAAATATTTGTTCCGTGCGGGGAACGAACCCGTGACACGCAGCACAGCAGTAAATCGCTCAACCACTGCGCCAACCGTGTCGTCGAAGAACATTGAACAACCTTGAAGACCCAATATGACTTTACCTGACCTTTCGATTGAACCCAGGCGTCAGCAGTTAGCAGCATTCAGCTAATATGAACGCAGACTTTATTAGGTATTCAACCAGCCTGATATTGTCCTAGTGCAGGACAAAGATCTCTTGTCATTCAATGAAGGCACGAGCAGCCATGCTTGCTCAAGGTGGATTGATGATTTCAGACTTATATTAATTACGTGATTTTTTTTAAGAATTCCTTTTTTTTAATAGTAAAATAGTCTATATGGCACTCTGGGATAACGTAGCTTTCTATTGGTGAAAGAATTATTGAAATCGGATGAGGAGTTTCGGAGATTACCTCCTATAAAAAACGTATAAACTTTCTAATCTAAATCTATCTAAATCTAAATATAAAAGCGAAAGGTCACTCAAATTTCGAAAACCGCTTGACGTAAAAGATGAAATTTGGCAGGCAGGTAATTTATAGTTAGTAGACGTCCGCTAAGAACGGATTTTGTGACAGGGCCGGATTAAGGAGGTCTTCTGTACGCAAAATACGCTGAGACGTGGAGTTCCGGACACCAGCCCGTCATACTACTGCTAAGGAGGTGTAATGGCTCTCTCAAGTAAACACTGGGAACAAAGTCGCGGGTAGCAGCTAGTACCTTTTTGTATAGATAAGTCCAGGATTCGTCACGATGTTTTCCGTTACCGATGTCAGTAATATACTGATGTCCAAGAAAAGAAAGGTCACAGGTATTTTTCAATAAAGCAACCTTATAATTTAGTCCTGTTCTCGCGGCAGTTGGTGTGAAGAGCGAAATGTGATAGTTTACAATTTAACTGATGTCATTGACCCTAATTAACCATTTGCATTTACAATCCTGTCATAGATAAACAGAACCATAAATATAGTTAGTTTGACCTTAGGACGCCATGTCAATTCAATTCCCTCAATTGATATTAAGTAATTAAGAATATCTTGTTCTTGACTTTGATAGAGATGATAAATAAATAAATGCAAAAATTTCAATGACGCCGTTACGAAATATGATTTATAGTTTAATGGGAATGGTCTGAGCAAGGTCCTTTGCCGTATAAGGTGATAGTTTTAAATAAAACTAGGCGTAACAGAAGAGACGAAATCCGGTAATCCTTGACTGTGTAGTTTTTGGGCACAAGTTCAATTCCGTGCAAAAATATCTCTAATATTTTATAAAAATATTATGCAGATGTGTTCCTTGTATGATGGTAGGTCAGTTACCTACTATCTTTATCCTTATCCTTCCACAAAGATAAGAAGAAAATGTAAGACATTGATTACAAGTTGCATACCTGTTCATGACTTTCGGGCCATATTACAGCATCAGGTATCCTCGGGAAACTGTTGGTTCTCAACTGGGCCATGTCCTTCAGGGTCTGCCCGTGTGCCCTGATCAGCCTGTCCATACCATCGACGCTGACTAGTGCGATCTTTTCCAGTTCTAACCGGATCGGCTCTGGTAGTCTACTCTCGGTAAAGTTCGTGGGTATCTCGGGTATCTTAGGCTCCCTCATCGGGTCTATGCCGAGGTTGTCGACGGCCCATTGTGCTAAGTGAGGCAGGGATTGTCCACCTATGGAATATCTGTAACAGAAATAAGTTCTTATAATATCCTACTACGTGATCCTTATCCTTATTCCTTACATAGAATAAAACAAAGTCGCCGCAATGTCTGTTTGAGCATAACTTCCGAATGACTGTACCAAATTGGATATTTTTTTGTTGTTGTCTTATGTATTGCCAGGACAAGGCTTGTATAAAAGAAAACGTCATTCATTCGTCGTCATCAACGAAAAAAAGAAAAGTTTTTTTTCATCCCACCATCTCGGAAAGAGTATTTTTAATCTTCAATATCTGAGTGGAAAAGCCGTTTTTATTCTCTAGAGGATAAAGTAAATTTATCTTCAATATCTGAGTGGAAAAGCCGTTTTTATTCTCTAGAGGATAAAGTAAATTGAATTTAGAACATCGTGTGCACTAAGTTTGTGAATTAAAAAAAAACATTAAACCTATTTACTGCTACCTCTATGGTGCCGAATATATCATACAACTTTTTTTTAATTTGTTAAAAACTCAGACTTTGTAAACGTTTTTTTTTGCATTTAGTCATTTCCTCGCTGAGGTGGAATGAAAAGTTACGTGTTGCACTCGAGTGCAAAGATTTTCCACCTCGTGCTCTTTTGATTCCCTCGCTAACGCTCAGGATTCTAATTTTGAATCACTCGCTGCGCTCGTGATTCAATTTTAGAATCCTTCGCTTGCTCGGTCATCAAAATTGAACACGCGGTAAAAAAGCAACTTTGCACTCTTGTATAACAAATAAGTATTGTTTGTTTTTCCGAAGTTCGGGGCCGCTAGTAATTTATAAGAGCGAACACGTTAGTTCACGTAGAACCTATATCAATATTGCCGATTATTGCAACTACCTAACTAAACCATTTTACCTCTACCAACCAATTTATACGCGGCCTCCGAAATTCAGAGTCGTTATTCTAGGTAGGTATTGCATCCAATTGGAGACCAATTGTTCCAAAAACATTTCTTTTTAATTTTCTAACATGCTAACGTCAAAAGAGCTAATTAGGCCTATTATCTAATGCTACAGACGACATGTGTATGACATCAAAGTTCACATAAGACGATAAAATTTGCGTTTCACACATTTTTGTTGATCAAATAAAATTTTTGTACATACTCGTAGTTGTATATTATCAATTTTCAGGTTGGTAAAAAAAATCATGATGTCATACAAAGATGGTACTTACGCACTAACAAAATCAAGGTTGTTACAGGAAATTCAATAGTCATTCAATTCCTATGTTCAGAGCTCAAATGGATATTTATCTATGCTAATATTATAAGAAGAGATACAATTTGTAAGTTTGGATGAAAGAGGAAATATCTGGATATTCAGAGCTGTATAACTCTGAAAATAGATCCAGAGATTTCCTTTTTCATTCAAACTTTAGGTTAGGAAAAGTCGATAACCTCCCCTATTTCGTGCGTTCCATGTACATTAAAAACATCACTAAAATGCAGTTTTCAACACTTATTAGGTACTAAATGGACAGTTAGTCTAACGCTACACCAAATCAATACTAATCCATACTTCCGTACTAACATTATAAATGTGAAAGACTCTGTCTGTTACGTTTTCACGACGAAACGGCTGAAACGATTTTTATGTTTGGTGTAAAGATAGCTGGAACCCTGGTGAAGTACATAGGCTATATTTTAATCCGCGACTTCACTGCATTCGCGATAACCGACATTCACGCGGACGAAGTCACAGGCATAAGCAAGTAGAACATAAACAAAAAAAAAAGCTTTTTTACAAAAAAGAAAACCGCCTTCAAAAACCAAAAAGTGAAAAATAACTTTAAAACAGAACACACATGACTTTAGTTTCGGAAGTCGGTGGCAATACAAAACAATAAATAGAACAGCCAAGCCACCGACTACCGAAACTAAAGTCATGTGTTTTCTGTTTTAAAGTTATTTTTCACTTTTTGGTTTTTGAAGGCGGTTGGCTTTTTTGTAAAAAGCTTTTTTATTTTTCGCTTTTTAGTACTTCCTTAACATCCAAATCCATTAAGAAGTGGCAACACAGTCAAAACAGAGATTGAAAGTACAAGGTAGAACATTACAACATCATCCATGTAATTTTTCTTTGCTTTCTGTCGATTTTTCCAAAAAGTGCTGAATCAATTTCGATATAATTTATATGGGACCCTTGGGTCATACCCTATAATATCCATCAAAAAAAGAATTATCAAATTCCAATGAACTATGTATTTTTGATACGTTACGAGTACGTTATTTATAGTAATATCTTAGAGATGAAGATTTGTTTGTTTGTATGAACGTGCTAATCTCCGAAACTACTAGTCCGATTTTGAAAATTCTTTCGCTAATTGGAAGCTACGTTACCTGAGTACCTACTATAGGCTATTTCACTATAAAAAATTAGGGAACTGTACGAAAAATCACGCGAACAAAGTCGCGGGGAAAGTGCTACTTTTCTATATTCCTGCAGCTGTTATATTTCTCATGAGAACTTGCCAGGTGCTGTAATTTAAATGACTTCGATTGCTATTACTTATTTATAGTTTAGTTAAAATATATTAGAAAAGAGAGTTATTGGAAAAGACTTGGATACTATTTTTTTTTAACCTACAACTGTATACTGATCCACTGCTGGGTCAAGGTCTTCCCCAGTGGTCTTCCACTCGTGTTCTTAATAATTTATTTCCACAATATATGTTACATGTTTGGTTAACTAAACTTGCCAGCACAATTATAACAAAGAATACAAAATCATAAATAAAAATAAGGAGATCTTTTTGTATATTTATGAAATGTTAATGTATTATAATAAACCAAAGACAACTCTTTGTAATAAACCATGTGTTTGATTGACGATTAGCGAAATCTATACTAATATTATAAAGCTGAAGAGTTTGTTTGTTTATTTGTTTGGTTGAACGCGCTAATATCAGGATCTACTGGTTCGAATTGAAAAATTCTTTTTGTGTTGGATAGTCCATTTACCGAGGAAGGCTATAGGCTCATGCGAAGCCGGGTCGGGTCGCTAGTCTTTACATAAAATGGACATAAATAATATCGACAACCATTTTACTCATCTATTATTAAAAATTAAAAAAACCAATAAGGCCAACAGATTACATTTTTCATTCAGTAAATTTTTCCGTATTTTGGCATGAGAATTAAGCTGTCAATTTTATTTCAATGATGCAACTTATTGTAATTTGTTTTTCATCTATTGCGTAGAATTACCCATGAGTAGTAGATTAATCGAAACAAATTATTTACGATCAAGCTGCTAAACATAACAAATATTGTTAGTGTTCAAAACAAACAGCACATGTTTGTAGTCGTTGGTTGTGAATGACAAACATGCAAACACGCGAACGTTTGCCTACGCATTAGGTCACACACAACAGCTAGGCAAAGGTCTTTCACAACATTAAGGGTCTGTAGGAAAGGAATGAGAGCTAGGCTTTTCAAGGTTTCTATTTTTTTATATAGACTACAGACAGTTGTACCGTATCTGGCTGCTGATTTTGAAAATTCACACTTATATTCATAACTATTTGGTCACATACGTTTCGTACATCCCTTCTTGGCTTCAAGTCTGCTATTACAATAGTGTCAAAATGGTCTATCATTGATTTCATAATTGTTGATTTTGACAAGTTTGGTAATCTACTAGTATAATGGCGTCATTATGACTTTCCAATGGTCAACCGCTGACATGCCATTGAAAGAAATGATATAGAAAGGTAATCTCGTACAAAATGACAACTGAATGACTGACTTAAGCGGTAATCTGTTAAAATTTTGACAGTTCCTTTGATCAGTGACCTACCATTAGAACGTCATTGTGCAGTCAATGATCGACCATTATGAATTTAGCAGATTACGAACTTTTAACAAAATGTCAATGGGATCGTGTTGGGATGACGAAATTATAAAAATAGCAGACTTGGCCCCCTGTTCACATGCCATACCAAGACAATTGATTCCCAATCAACTTTCCTGAAATTAGCGTCTTATATCGACCGGCAATTTCTTTTTCATGCCGCTGACGCACATAAGATAAAAGGATAGGATAAAATAATTATTAATTATTCAAATTAAATACGTCAATCGACATGGTTTTAAAGAAATAATGAGAAGAATTTCTCCCAACGATTGTTTTCTTAATTAAGGTCAATGTTTGGTTGCAGTAGGTGTAACAAAATTACCATAAGTTTTTCTACCTATGCTTTTGCAGAGCTACGTATGGATTAGCTGATTTATTTTCATTATATCAAGGTAAGTAGGTTTAGTATAAGTTGTTAAAAGTACAATGACCTGTTTTTAACCGACTTCCGCGATTATCTCCCGTTTGGCTGAACCGACTTTGATGCGGTTTTCAGAAAAGTGTTATATTACAAACAGAAATTTATTTAACGCTTTAAAAAAAAAACAACATAACCGAGAAGACGACAAACATACGAACAACTGAGAACCTTCTTTTTTTTTTTTATCGGTTAAAAATCGACTTTATTTCAATAAAAGTAGGCTAAATTTAGCCTACTTTACGGCTACTACGGCGGGCGGCGCGGCGCTCATATCATTGGATTTTAAACGGCGCGCCGCCGTCGCCGCCGCGATAGTGAACGGCGCGCGGAGCATGGTTCATATTCAAGCAAACAAGCGTTACAAGAATGTGAGCATAGATTGACAAATGCATATGAATATATAAAATGTTATGCTCTGAGGGATCAGATATTGAAAGGGTGACATCAGCTAGGTGACATTAGCTAGGGTGAATCAAGATGATTGACAGGTTTTTCCAGACGTCATGTTCGCAATGGACTGCTGAAGGTTGACGATGACTATGAGCGGCAGAGCCCAAATGGGATTTGAAATTGTTGAAGAAATTCGTTTTTAATTTCACGCCGCCCGGCAGAAGGCCTTTTAAGGCAGCCAAAAAGCGCTTCTTTAGCGATTGCTTCATTTTAAATATGAGCGCCACGCCGCGCTTGCGCCGTGGCGCGCCGTCCGCGTCGCCGCCGTGGAAAATATACTTCCACGCCCGTCGCCGCCGTCAAAAATCGCCCGGCGCTCATATCTAACCCAAATAAGGCGAATATTTGCACAAATACGCCATGTGAAGTGCCAGCATCAGACGGAAAATTTGTATTCAATACAACGATATTATTTTGAAGATTTCTGAGCAATACAAACCACTAAAGGATCATGGCAGATTTGTACGAAAAAAATTAAGATGTTTAGAGAAGTTGAAATTCTCATTATGTCCCCACATATTATATTATATCAATGTACTCCTGGTAATGCATTCTCCACATTGGAAAATATTTTAAACCCTCTAAATGATTTCTTTTTCAACCGACTTCAAAAAAGGAGGAGGTTATCAATTCGTCTGAATTTTTTAGTTTTTTTTATGTTTGTTACCTGATTTCTTTGGACTGGGTGAACCGATTTTGATGATTCTTTTTTTATTTGAAACCTACTGCTTCCCGTGTGGTCCCATTTTAGTTTGGTCCAGTTCTGACAATGGCATCCATGAGAAAACCGTATAAGTCTTAAATTTGCATTAAGTATGTGCGCGATTTGTTACGCGATTTCTCCGGCAAACGAAAACCGATTTTAAAAATTCTTTTTTTTTATGGATAGGGTATGCTTCAGGGGTGGTCCTATATAAATTTTATCGAAATTGATTCAGCACTTTCTGAAAAATCAACAAATACCCAAAAAATTTACATAGACGACGTTTTAGTTTCATCAATCTTTGTAGTAGTTAACTTTAGTTTCAATCTCTTCTAAATAGATTTGGATGAGAAGGAGGTACTAAAAACCGGAAAATAAAAAGCATTTTACAAAAAAGACAACCGCCTTCAAAACCCAAAAAAGTGAAAAATAACTTTAGCACAGAACACACATTGACTTTAGTTTCGGAAGTCGGTGGCAATACAAAACAACAATCAGAACAAAGCCACTGAATTTCGAAACTAAAGTCGATGTGTGTTCTGTGCTAAAGTTATTTTTCACTTTTTAGTTTTTGAAGGCGGTTGTCTTTTTTTTTTCATACAAATGAATGTATGGATCTCGCCATGATTCTTTAATGTGATATAATGTTAAGGATGTCACAGTTACCTAATGTGTATTTTTGGTGGCATGGCGTGCTTTTAATGGATAGTGTTAATATTGACATACGTCCATTAGTAAATGGTATCTTCTTGTTTGAATTGGTAATTCGTGTAACATTTACGGGTGTTGGTAGGTAACAGCGTGTACAGTAATGCGCAAAAGATGTATTGAACTAGCTCCTGCACGCGTCTTTGTCTGTGTATAAACCAAACTACTCAATCTCCCACGAGAACACATTTTATAAACTGGGTAAAAATGTTTTGTGTTAAGTAATGTCAATATCTATAGGTAAGCTTCATCATCAGCCAAAATACGTCCGCTGCTGAACATAGGCCTCCCCCATATAACGCCACACCGAGCGGCAACCTGCCGCTTGCAACCACCGGTTACCCGCGACCTTGACGATGTCGTCGGTCCACCTGGCGGGAGGCCTACCAACGCTGCGTCTTCCGGTTCGTGGTCGCCACTCGAGAACCTTTCTTCCCCACCGGTTATCGATTCTTCGAGCGATGTGGCCTGCCCATTGCCACTTCAACTTGCATATTCTGAGAGCTATGTCGGTGATCTTAGTTCTTTGGCGAATTTCCTCGTTCCGGATTCTATCGCGCAAAAAACTCCGAACATAGCTCTCTCCTGAGCTTCTCTAGGAGGCTAGACGTAACACGTTTCTGTGCCTTAGGTCATCACTGGCAACACACACTGGTTATAAACCCTCGTCTTTAGGCACTGTGGAATGTTGTGAAATATCATGAAATATCTATACTATAGATATTTAGCTGCTAAATTCGTTCAGCCGTTTGAGCGTGGAAGAGTAACAAACATCCATCCATCCATACAAATTTTCGCGATATAATGGTAGTAAGACAGTATTAGCTAGATTTAAAAGCATTTTCCACAAAGTAGGTAGATATTATAAATATACTAGCTTTCGCCCGCGACTTCGTCCGCGTAAGTGTCGAATAAAATCATAAGTTGCGAATCAAATCGTAGCCTATGTCCTTCCCCACGGTTTAAGCTATTTTCATACCAAATTTTATCAAAATCGGTTCAGCCGTTTCATCGTAAAAGCGTAACAGACAGAGTTACTTTCGCATTTATAATATTAAAGTATGGATTATGGATAATAATATAATATAATAGGAAGGTTTATATAGTACATATTATTATAAACCTTCCTCTTGAATCACTCTATCTATTGCTGAAATGCTGAAAACTCCATTAACATCCGTTGCGTAGTTTAATTAAAGGATCTAATCGTACAGACAGCGGGAGCGACTTTGTTACATACTAATGTAATAAACTAAACTATATAACTAAATAAATAAACTATATAAATAAAATAAACAAGTATGAAAATGTATAAAACTTCAGGAAATCAAAATACATTTAAAAAGGATATTTTTGCTCGTGTTAGTACTTCATCATCATCATCATTTCAGCCGAAAGACGTCCACTGCTGGACATAGGCCTCCAAGGGGTGGTTTTGCCATAATCGCCACGCACTTAAATGTTAGTACTTAAATGGAAACAAATAAAAATACACGAAGCTGTTTTTCACGGGCAAGTAACAGTTTCTAGAATCCTATGGGGATTTATTTCACGACTAGATTTTGCCTGCGAATTCGTCCGCGGATTTTTTTCTACGGATCCTATATTTGTACAATAAAATATAACCCTTATATCTTCAAGGAAGTGCCGTAACATAGTTTCCTATTAGTGAAATAATTTTCAGAATCGAACCAGTAGTTCCGGAGATTAGCGTGTTGCACAAAAAAAAACAACAACCAAACTCTTTAACGTTTTATAGATTTTAAGTTTTATAATGATTGAGATAAGATCATTCAACTCGTTTATCACGTTTCGGTCAGAAAATGAAAATGCTCTTTTCCCCGTGAATTTTCTTTCTAATTTTCTGTTCTATAAAAAATAAGAGAGAGACTCAGGGATAACGTGGCTTGCAATTATATTTTTTTTTTGAAATCGGATGAGTAGTTTGAAGTCTTACCAAGGGGTATCGTGTTATCGTAACTGGGTTGTGGACGCCGGATAGGAAGTCGCTCCATGTAAAACACTGGTATTCAGCTGCATCCGATTAGACTGGAAGCCGACCCCAATGTAGTTGGGAAAAGTCTAGGCAGATGATGATGAGTTTGAGGTTAATTGCTACAAACACACAAACTTACAAACTTTGTAGATAGTAGAAATTAGGGTTGTATTTTAAAACACACATAGGAACACCTCCGACTTAAAAGGTGTTCCTTGTAAATTGGGATATTACAAAATATTAATAGCGTTGTTTCCTGTAAAAACCAGTATTTTTTTTTCCAATAAACTGTTTTTTTTGTAAGATTTATTATGACTGTTGTCCTTTGCGGTCGCAGCTCCGCCAAAAAAAGTCTGCATTAGTAGATCAAGGTTCATACTACGTTCGACAATCAAATTCTAATTTGTGACCTTTCCATTATTTAAAACGTTTTTCTTTTTTTTATATATTTTCCTCCATTTTTTATTTATTTATTTAGGGACATTTATAATCGTAATACGTAGGTACTTATGTCAGTTCCATCGTACAATAAGCACATATTGGTCATATCTGGGCCATGAATCTAAACAGACTCTTCGCATCATCGCCATTTGGTTGAGCCAGGAATTTATGGAACGTTTGCGGAAGTATCTCCAGTTCCCGCGACCCCCGACGTAGGTGTGAGACGGAACACCGGGATGGTTTTTAGTCAGTATATAGTAGTTATAGTAGCCTGACAGACCCCTCCGCCCGCCCTAGGGCGGAGGACATCCATGAGGATTTTCCACCCCGGAACAAAAAAGAAAGGATTTTATGGAACGTGCCTTTTTTTTTGAGAGCAAAGTAAATGCCTGACGCTAACCACGCCTTCCGGGGAGATGAGTTATGTGGCTCTACTACTAAAAACTCCGCCTATGCTATGCACCTACTTTCGCCTTGGTGGTTTGGCCGCGAGAACTGCTACACATGACATTCGCGATTATGGAAGTGCTTACTTCAAGTCTGTGTTCAACCTCAAGACCCCCCCCCCCCAGACCAACAAGGGTCGGGGAGGGGACGTACGGGGTCATCGCGGCGGGCCTCGGCGGCGAGGACGAAATGACGGCGGTCTGTGTCTGTGTTTGTTAACTGTGCTGGCGGCCTTAATGCTCTCCTGGAGGAGAGTTATAAAATCGTCAGGGTTGGTCAGAGTATTTCTCGGTCGTCGAGTCTAGCTAATACGAGAGGGAGTGTACCGGGCGGCCGATACGATCAACGGGTTAGAGTGGTTATCAGCAGAGTCGAAGAAGCGCTGGGCGGAGCATTTCATGAACTGCTGAAGGGGATTTTTAAATCGAGATGGAGGTTCTCGTTGCGAAGGTAAAAAGGGGCTCCAATGATTGTTCGCAAGAAACGGTTTTGGAGCGTCTGCATCCTATGGAGACATGGTTTTGCGTGTGTGAATACGGCACAGGCATAGGTCATGATGGGACGAATGCACGCCGTGTAAATGCGCAATTTGCACTTGAGTGACAATTTGCTGCGTGCATTCAACATGAAGTAGAGCCTACCGAGAGCGAAAGCGGCGCGCGAACGCACCGTCTTTATGTGCTCTCCGAAAGTAAGATGGTGGTCGACAATCACACCTAGGTATTTGCCTCGCTCCCAAGGGATAGGCTTGCCGAACATGGTTATCGGACTGGGTCTCCCTGCCCGCGCTTAGCGACGCCCTTGCAAAGACACCAATCAATCATACAAGAATGGAGTGTCATAAATAAACGTGAGAATTTTAACAAGACCATTATTTGAAACTTCCTTGTAATAAGCACATTTAGAACAAAAGATTTACGAGTTGGACATAAATGATTTGTTTGCTATTCACAATAAACAAACACAAGTTCAAGTCATTCATGAAGATGCAACTTGTTTGTTATATTGTCAATATTTGCAGTCATCGGTCATACCAATGATTACTCTACAGGCCATTATTTACATGAAACGAACACGCGAATGCGTTGCCATATTGTAAGTGCTAAACTTATAAGGTAGGCACTAAGTTTCAAATACATGACGACACATTTGCATGTTAAGTCTGACGAATAATGACTGCATTTATTATTTATGTATTTATACTTTAAGCACAAAGGTACAAAGGCGGACTTAATGCCTTGGGCATTCTCTACCAGTCAACCAAGGGTAATAGGTAAGTATAGGTACATACCTCAGTTTATTTCGATCCATACAAATTATATTAAACAATTAACTATTAGAGAATTAACGATTAACTATTAACGATTAATGATTAATAATGAATTTAATTTAATTTAACGATTACCTAAGCATTAGCCATAATTAGGTTCATTTATTACTTAGGTAGGTAAGTAAACTGAATGAGGATGAAATATTGTATTTTACCTCTTGTATTCAATTATAATATTTTGGAAGTCGGGCAGCAGCGGCATCTGTGATACTAAGCAACTTCACTGCGATCCCCAAGACGCATGGCAAACGTGGGGATTCTGGCAAACCCTCCCTTATGGGGGAGGCCTTTGTTCAACAGTGGACGTCTTCTGGCTGATTACTATACAAAATTTACGGAGAAGCGCGTTTTGACAGTTAATAAAAAGAATGTCAATTGATTAGTTATGTCAAGTACCCAATCAGTAGAATTAGTCTTTTTGACAGAAGGTTCAAAATACCATCATCATCTGCCTAGCCTTTTCCCAACTATATTGGGGTCGGCTTCCAGTCTAACCGGATGCAGCTGAATACCACTGTTTTACATGGAGCGACTGCCTATCGGACCTCCACAACCCAGTTACTAGGTAACACGATACCCCTTGGTAAGACTGGTTGTCAGACTTTCTGGCTTCTGACTACTCATAACGACTGCCAAAGATCTACAAATGACAGCCGGGACCAACGGCTTTACGTGCTTTCCGAGGCACGGAGGAAACTCGGTATGAAAGGGATGGTCACCCATCCACAGACCGACCGCGGCTAGCGTAGCTTAACCTTCGACCGATCGATCTGTACGGCTTTAACTTAGCCACGAGCTCCACGAAGGTTCAAAATACCAAATTATTTAAATCTGAAACTATAAACGGATGGTTAGCTCATCTTGTGTAGTCTAACAATATGCATATTACAGAATGATGTGTCGTGTCAAATAGCACGTGCTCTGGCAAATTAACGGGAAGTGGCAATTTGTGGCCGCCCACGACTAAGCCTGGTTTAGACTATAGACTGGTCCAGTCATACGTCGATGACACCACTTTCTTTATACTTGTAGGTAATCTTGGTCTGGACCACAGATATAGATAGACCCTAAATAGCGCAAGTATCACGATTGGTATGAAAACCAAGCGTGCCATTTTTTGACTACCTATTATGACGTCACAATGTTTTGTTTTTCTTAAATTTGGTTGGAAACGTTTACTCTATTTTTTACTTACGATTTTTGTACGTAATCTAGGCACGAAACTAGGCACGCGAAGTAGTTGTTCTTGCGTTATCTAGATCTATTTATATCTGTGGTCTGGACACAAAAGAGAGCATTAATCCCATTTTAAAGAGCGAGGGAGAGCCGTCCATCAGCAGACGTTTGATGATGAGGACTGTTCTATAAAATTTTAGGAACCACCGCATTAAAATCTGTTAAAAAAACTTAAAAAAAAGAGAACCGCTTTCAAAAACTACACTTCACGTTTTAGTCTTTGAAGGCGGTTCTCTTTTTTCAAAAAAGTTTTTATTTTCCACTTTTTAGTGCCTCCTTATCACCCAAATCCATTAAGAAACGGCAACACAGTTAAAACAGAGATTGAAAGTCTTCCAAAGATGGAAAGATGGAAGAAACGAAAAAGTCTTCTCGGTTTTCGTTGCTTTTTTCAAAAAGCGCTGAATACATTTCTGTTTTTTGTATACTAAAACCTTCTCCAGAATGTAACGAAACACTTTTCTAAAAACCGCATCAAAATCGGTCCAGCCAAACGGGTGATAATCGCGGACAAACATACATAGGTACATACATACAATATATACTTATTTTTTTGAAGTCGCTTAAAATGCTCTAGATCTGTCAAAAATGCTCTACTGTAACTACTGTTTTTGACATTGATCGTGGTTGAGGTGGGTTGTGCCTAGATTTAGAATTGAATTAATAAATAATAATAATAATAATTAGTAGAATTAGCCTTCAGATAGATCACCTCCTCATCTATATTTAAAAAAATATTTTAGTGTACTTAAAGTATCGGTATACAGTTTCCTTGTTTGTGTCCGCAAAACTCGAAAAGTTGTCGATGGATTGAATTGAATTTTTTACCCAACATTTATACCGAAGTTCCAATATGGAAACCGGAACGGAGCCATAGTCAAGCGTGGCCGGGTTTACCTAGTTATTAAGTGTTTTAAAAGTATTAACACCTAACAACCAATTTACAAAATAAATATAATTTATAATTGTGTTAAGTGACGAATATTATGTCCGCGCTGTTGTTAAACATAATATGAAAACAGTGAACATTTTGTTTCTTAGTTTGGCAAATCCGCTGACGGGTGGTGACAGGATGGTAATGGAAAATGGTTAGCACAATGTCATTAAGGTTGACTATCCACTGGAGCGGAGCGAAGCTGTGCTAATATTAACAACCAATGGAATTGCATAAAATCTTCGCATGGCTTCAGTGGACAGGGATTTGCGATCTAGTTTAAAAGTTCATACAAAACCGGGAAGCGGAACAATGCAGAGCGGGGAAATGTAAAACTAAATTGGATCTCCTGCCTCGCCGCCCGCATAGTTCAGGCTCGCACTCCACCGAAGCGGAGAGGAGAGGAAATGTCTCGTAAATAACCAATGGGACACTGTATTGCGTTGAAACTAAGCGGTAAGATGTGAAAATAACGCAAGCCAATTGGTTGTTCGAGACATCTCATCTCCAGAGAGCAGAGGAGATGCCTTACTCGTCGCGTGAACTCGGCCTAGCTCCGCACAGTCCGCAACTCAGTTCCGCACAACCTCGCTCCGCATCAATGGACAGACGATGGCACCGATTCCTTGTTCACTAACTAAACTAAAGTTAGACAATTGGCATCTCTTACTGCCAGGCAGCTGAAGAAAAGGACGGCGTCAGATAAAAACTATGTTACAGATGTTAAAATAGTTTTATCTTGAACTTTACCGTGGTTTATAATCAATACGTTTTGATATGACAATTATAAAAAAAAGGTATGAATATTTTAGATCAACTTTTTATTTCAAAGATAAGTTAAAACAATTTTAATTAAACTGTTTTAACATAATTTTTCTAAGATAGCACTAACTATGGACGTATAATAATATAAACAGAATAAAAGTCTTTTAAAGATTAGGTAACATTCTAAATTTAATAGAATTACAGTGAAACTAATAAAGTTCCGGGTACTGTTCATCCCTGCTTCTGTTAGGTTTTAAGCATTGGCACAATTTTATTAAACAAGCAATAAATCTAAATAATAATATTATTTACAATACCAAGAAAAAGGTAGGGGAGCTCAAAATGCATCAAAAAACTCGATTAACTTAAATTGATAGCTTTTATTAATATCTGTTTCTTCGTGTTTAGCTCATACACAACAGAGCCTCAAGTCTGCTATTACAATAATGTCAGAATGGTCTATCATTGATTTCATAATTGTTGATTTTGACAAGTTTGGTAATCTACTAATATAATGGCATCACTATGACTTTCCAATTGTCAACCACTGACACGCCATTGAAATAAATGATACAGAACGGTAATCTCGTACAAAATGACAACTGAATGACTGACTTAGGCGGTAATCTGCAAAAATTTTGGCAGTTACTTTGATCAGTGACCTACCATTACAACGTCATTGTGCGACCAATGATCGACCATTATGAGTTTAGCAGATTACGAACTTTTAGCAAAATGACCATGGGATCGTGTTGGAATGACGAAATTATACAAATAGCAGAGTTGGCCCCCAGATTTGGCACTACAGTCCGCAACTCCGCTCCATCCTCCGCCACACCTCATGGGATTTCGCTATGCGTTGAAGAAGACCGCCTATTAGTCCTTACTTAGTATGCATAATTAGTATACGTACGCCTACTGCGTCATATCGATCGACGTACATTCGCAAATTCGCAATTCTATACATACTACGGATATGTAATATTTGTCTATATAGTTAGAACCTGTGCCTATGTCAATTGTACTACGATTTCTCGAGTATATAATAATTATAGGTAACGAAAATTAAACATATTCGAATGTCTATGACATTACACTATGAAGTGTATACAAGTGCCGGATATGCTGGAAATTTGGTTACACGCAGCATAATAAGTTGAATCTACCTATATATTATGTAGAGTACCTACTATGTGTATTGTTGCCTAATCTTTATTTAACCCCTCGCGAGTCTTAAGTTACACAGTTCGACATAAGCTATTGTTTATTAGTAAAAAAAAAAATACTATATTTTTGAAAAAAGGATAAAGTAGGCGAAACTAGTGTAGGTATTTTAAAGTCTTGATGCCTTAAGCAAGCCTACTAAGCAATAATATTCGTACGTTTCAAAATGTGTAAGTAGGTATATTTTCTGTAATGAATAACAAATGGAGATATATATATGAGATATAGATATGAGACATTCCATAAAATAAAAAAATATCAATAATTGCTAAAAGTAGCAAAAAATATTATTTTAAGAAATAAAGTAAGTACCAATTTTGGAACCTACTATATTTTTTTCATCTTTTCGTTATAGTCTAGGTACTATATTTTTATGGGTAATAATTTTTAAACTACTATTTTTGACCGACAAAGAGTTGGCAACCCTAGGTTTAAGCCATTTTCATACCCACGAAGTAAGTATATTAGAGATGCCCATAGCACCGGTGCACCGTGACACGCACTGGTGCAATGACGTCATCAAAGTGGGCGTGGCTTCGGTTATTTGATCTATAGCTGTCTTGTGCACTTGTATTTTTTTTAATAATTACTCTATTTATAAAAATTAAAACATGAAATGTTAAGTGCTTAATTGCTAAACCTACACCAATAAACGTTCTGATGCCACATAAGGCCTCCTATCTCACCGGTAGGCATTTTTTTTGCGTTATTTATCAGCAAAGTTCTAGAAAAAACCGCCTATGTCATGGATATTCTACTACTCGAAACAAGAGGGCGCCACCTTTTCGGCAAAAAATTATGTGAAAATATAATTATTAATAGGTTTAAAACTATTATGTATGTTTGTAAATACATTTTATATTATCTTGATCCTTTATGTCGACTAAAAGTATTGTATTGTTCTTTTAAATTAAAATTTTCCATTTCTTGTTTCGTATGCCATCTAGTGTAAGGTAGTGAAACAAAAAAACCTGGGTTAAAATAATATGGAGGCCAAAAAGTTGCTTTATTTCCGGCGCAATTTCGTTTTAGGAAAAAGACGTTTTGCTTTACATTATGCATTTTATATTACAATAAACTAATTGATCCACCACTGAATAGGGCGCTCGCCAGTTGCACGCTCATATAACGTGAAAGCATGGTGAATATCTAGCCTATAATATTAGATCAAAATTAAATGCCGAAGCGCCGCCGATAGCACTACCTACTTACCTATAATTTAGATCGCCATGTTACATTGTTAATCATCAAGAAAAAATTTTTTCGGGACAAAACTAGCATAATTCTAAGTTTAATTACATACATTAGGCACATACCATCGTAATTTCAAAATGAGATGTTAATACTTATCCCCTTTAATTCTAACTCCCCGAATAAAAATAAGAATCGTCGTAAACCATAATTATCTTATCTAGTGTGTGCTATATTATTTTTCCCCTGAAAATGGGAATATCCCTAAAATTGCATCATTGCTGCATTGACAAGCAAAATAATGGCAGGGCCGTACTTAGAATTCGATAATTTAATAACGGCGGCGGCGATTATTAACGTGGCACATAAAAAATATATAAGTATATGATATAGTTTGATTACATAAAAAAAAATATTAGTATAATAAAGTTCTTGTATTTTATTCTTTCTTCTTTGCATAAGTTCATTTTAATATTGATATGTACTTATGTACCCAGTAAGTCGAGGCAACGATTAACTAGATTCGCTGCGTATGATACAGCACCATAATTGCGTAACACTCGGGACACACCATCCCATTTATTTTCATAACCCATGTTTATAAGAAAAATCCTTGCAAAAAATAAAAAGGTACTAAGTTCGTCCCTGTGTTGCGAATACATATTGTCATAGAGACATCTAGCATGATATAGCTAAACCATGTAGAAAATGACAGCATTTAGCTTTTGCTATTCACCGCTAGGAAAAAGGCGAGGCTTGACGAAATGTGGGCAGGGTTTAGCTTGAAAAAGTGTCACGCATCTTTCTATGGGAAAATTCGATAACGCCATCTTCTCTGTTATACTTACTTCGTGTTCATACCAAATGACAATGCCAGATCCTGTCCCACCCATGTACAGATAAGTAAATTAATGAAAATAATTGTAATGAATATAGAACCTTTCTATAGTATTTTTTTTTCTTTAGAACTTGCGGATTACGAAATACCTGCCCACAAAACACAAACTCATTTTACCTAAAATATAATTTAACCTATAATCAATGTCATTATTGTTTTTAGGTTTAAACGGAAACCGCAAGTTCTACAGTCACTAAAACTAATGTTTAGTTATCAGCAATAAATAAACAGTAAGATGCTACATATTGCACATGACTTTTATTGAGTGGGGCAAAGTTCTATAGAGTTTCTGGCATTGTCCTTTCATCAAAATCGGTTCAGCCGTTTCATGGTGAAAGCGCAGAGTTACTTTCGCATTTACCTATAATATTAGTATGGAAGTATGGATAGCACTCAGGGATAAAGTAGCTTCCTATTAGCGAAACAATTTAAAGAATCTGATCATTAGTTCTAGAGATTAGCGCGAACGAAAACAAACTCAACTTTAATTTATAATGGAGTGACAATGGTAATAATGAATAAATAAAAACTTATAAAACGTTTAAGGGTTTCGTAACGCAAGTTTGAAAACCGCTAGTCTACATAGCACATTTTTCTACCGGCTCTGCTTGACTCTCAGAAAATATACCTTGATATTGGAATGTATATTTTCTGAAATACCCGATTCAATTATTTTGTCATCATCATCATTTTAGCCGAAAGACGTACACTGCTGGACATAGGCCTCCTCAAGCGTGGCGATTATTTGCCATAATCGCCACGCTTGGCAGGCCGGGTTGGCGATCGCAGTATGGTTGTTACAAAGGCACAGAGAACGCTGCTGCCCATTCTCTGTTGAGTCCCTTAGTCGCCTCTTACGACACCCACGGGAAGATATAGGATGGTGCTCTTCTTTACGTCCGACACCACACGGACGTCTTACTTTGTATTATTCATAAATAAATTAATTAATATCAGACTTGTCAACATGGAAAGAATCTTTTAACTCAGCAAAAGACAAGTTCTCCTTTCTTGTGATCAAGGCTCATAAAGAATCATGGCAGGATTTGTACAAAAAAAAAATAAAGATGTTTTGAGAACTTATCTATGTCAGACGACACGGTTGGCGCAGTGGCTGAGCGATCGACTGCTGCGCAGCGTGTTGCGGGTTCGATTCCCGCCCAGGGTAAACAATTGTGTGATGAGCACTTGTGTTTGCCTTGTGTCTGGGTGTTGTTTATCTATATATGTATGTATTTACAAAAAAAAATGTATTTGTGTATGTATATCAGCACACCCATAGTACAGGGTCTCCCTAGTTTGGGGTCAGATGGCAGTGTGTGAAAATGTCAATTAAAAAAAAAAAAAAAAAAAGAAAAATCATATCAGACTTGTCAACATGGAAAGAATCTTTTAACTCAGCAAAAGTTCTCCTTTCTTTAAGCTATGTTTCGGGGGACATTTAAGTCGTTTAAATAATAAATACACTTTATATTTAAAAACGATAAAGGTTAAGCAACACTTGCCGAGGTCGGTGGTGGACGGGCGACTGTCCATTTCCATATGGACATCCCTCCGGCTCTCGCAAAGCAAAGTAAGCTGTTGGTCTCGGCAGTCCTTTGTAAATGTTTCTACAGTCGTTATGGGTACTCAGAAGCCCGAAAGTTAAGTCTAACCAGTCTTACCAAAGGGTATCGTATTACCCAGTATGGTCAAATAGGCAGTTGCTCCGTGTAAAATTACTGCTAGTAAAAGTCTTGCATATTATAACCCAGGGAAGGAACTTTATAAAGGCTTTTTGGGCTGCAGGCAGCCCAGGGCCCCATGAATATTATAGCTCCCCAGCCTCTATTGAAGCCAATAGATAATATATTATTACGAATATAAAAACAAAACTCGTAAACAAACAAATCGAAAATAGATTTTTTGGACAACATGCCAATTAGTTGATTCATATTCACGTTTCGCCCCTGTTATAACCGGATAGGTCTAATTGCCACATTCAGAGACGTCACTTAATAATAATGAATCATTAACTTTCATTGACCAGCATAACTTGGAACGCTGTCAGTCAAACATATTGTTGTTGGCATGTGCTAAGTTTTATTGGTCAATTAAAGTTAATGATTCATTATTATTAAGTGACGTCTCTGTGTGTGGCAGTAAGTAAATGATGATTTGTGCCAAAGCATAATATAGTGCATGGCGGATGAACCAAGGTTCATTGCAAAATCTCAAAGGAACGTTAGATAAAAAGGCAAAGTATATACATTTAGAGGCCAATCGAAAATTAAAACTGGTTTGGTAAATATATGCAAATTATTGTTGCCGATGTAATGCTGTTTATATTAGAATGTTACACAAATGTTTATTTAAATAATAAATCTTTTACTTATTACTGCCTCTACGTACTTAATGTGCTCAGACAATGATAAATTATTCATTAGAAATAGTATTTTTAACAATCTTTGATGACAGCTTACAAAGTATTTACGATGTCGATAGGCAATTAAATAGTTTCGTTCAAATGACCTTTCCATAAGAAAGGTCATTAGGACCAAATAAGGAATTGAGTCTCAAATTCCTGAATCTTTCACTGCACTATCTTTGGTTTAATATACGCCGGCGAACTGGAGCGACCAGAGAATCGTATGCGCTGTGTCCAAAAGTCTCAAAGTTTAGTCAAAAAAATTAAATAAAAGATAGTATTCTTTAACTTAAAAAAGGCGTATACTAAAAGATAGATAATGAAATTGTCTGTAAGATAGTAAAAGTTTCGTTAAAATATTCCTGGTAGATTTTGTGTGATTATCAATGTTTTGTCCGCGTCAGACACAATTTCATGATTTAATTAAACTATTTAATATGAACTAAATCAAAAATATTAACATCCTAAATGATTAAGAGAACGTTTTAGTTTAACATATATTTTTTTCAAATCATTTACACTACACATTTTGACGTGTTTGTCAGTTTAAAATCTGCAAAAGTCGCTTAAATTGTTAGCGCCTCACAAGTTAATTTTTAACACTGGGTGCAGGATTCATTGTTCTCTTTTCCAAAGTTATCACGATGGATAGTCTTTAGATAAGTGCTTTTTGTATAAATTTTGAAGTTAATAGAAATTTTTTATTTAACTTAGTTATCTTATGGTCTTTAGATATTTAGGCAAAGATATGATGAGGATGTCTTTCACGGGTACCTACATACGATGTAAAGTGTGATGTTAAGCATTTAAAAACAAAAACTTAGACGAAAATAAATTGTAATTTTTGCCTCGTGTCTGGGTGTTGTTTATGTATTTAAAATGTATTTGTGTATGTATATATTCAGCTGTCTGACACCCATAGTACAGGGTCTCCCTAGTTTGGGGTCAGATGGCCATGTGTGAAATGTCCCCACATATTATTATATTATTACTATTTAATGGCAAAATCTTTAATGAAACATTAATTATTCAGTTACTAGATTTTGCCCGTAACTTCGGCCGCGTCAGTGTCAAATGGCTGTTACCTATCGCAGATGGTTGTACGTTGTTTCATAGCTAATAGTTTTATAGAATTTCGTTTCAAATAAAAAAAATCTAATAATATCGTTTCATAGAACAATCCATACGCAGAATACTTACTTTCAAGATTTTCAAATCATTGATTTTTGTTTCACATAAAGTTTATTGTTAGAATTATCATATCAATAACAAATCAAATATTCTTCATTCTTATATTTTTTATTTATTATAAAATGTATTCCCAAGAATGGGACTCTCAGTTCTAACCAAACTTACTGCGCGTGCGTGCAAGCAACCATGCAGCATGCAAGCAAGCACGCAGCGTACAAGCAAGTATGCAGCATGCAAGCAAGCATGCAGCGTGCAAGCAAGCATGCAGCGTGCAAGCAAGCATGTAGCGTGCAAACAAGCATGTAGCGTGCAAGCAAGCATGTAGCGTGCAAGCAAGCATGCAGCATGTAAGCAAGCATGCATCATGTAAGCGAGCATGCAACATGCAGCAGGCATAGTTTCTGTCACGGCTCCGGCATTGCGGGGCTCCGGCGGTCCCACGCGAGCTTATCGTCGCAGATGGTATTCACGCTCACCACCGCAGCTTCGGCTTACTTACTACTCGCGGGCCGCCTCGCCCCTCCACGCCTACGCAGATTTCAATTACACTCTTGGTGTAGGGCAGACAAGACTACGTGGAGTCGGTTTCGCAGCGATTCGTTTCTGCCATGAACTTTGGTAGCACAACATATTGACTTTTTAAGACAATATTTTTGTTTTTGTCTATTTATATCTATACATTTTCGATGAAATTAATTCCATGGAAAAATACAACAAACAAAAAAATATTCGTTAAAAAAGAATTCTACTTTTTGATAATTTTGTTAAACAAAAAAATGAGATTAAAAATTCATTGAATTGTGTTTCTGTAAAATATTTTTCATTGAAATAAATTGAAGTAAGTCTTTGAAACAATAATAGTCGAAATAAAAATACGAGAACCAAATATTATGTTATACATTTTCTGGGAAACGAAATTCTATGAAATTTCTGTCTGCGAAACAAGGGGACACCATCGCAGATGCATACGAAGTCACGGATTAAAAAGTAGTATATGTCTTTTCTTGGGGTTGATGCTTAGTGTCTGTATCCATCAAACTCGGTTCAACAGTTTAGCTTTGGATGCGTAACAAACAAACTCACTATCGAATTTATAAAAGGGTATAAATATAATGGTCACCAAAAAATACTTTAGGATCTTAAGCTCCCTTACCAAAAAAATATACTAAATTATACCAAATGTACTAAATGGTCACCAAATCTTAGTGTGCAAAATAACCAAAATCTTTTTGACCCCCCTGGGGTGGATCCGACATGGTTAGGTTAGGTTAGAACTGTGACCCCCTACGCACGAGGCGAGCGAGCGGAGCGAGCGTGACGCGGCAGCGGCCGCCGAGTGCCAGAATCAAATCGCTTTTTACAGTCACAACTCATACATTTCTACAATACTTTAGGAAACACCATTTTGGTGACCATTTACTATTTTTGGTTTTATTTTATTTACTATTATTGGTGATCATTTAGTAGATCTGGAGGTTCGTTAAACATAAGCCTTTATAAAATTACTAGCGGCCCGCCCCGGCTTCGCATGGGTGCCATATGCTATTCGAATAAACCTTCCTCTTGAATCGTCCTATCTATTGATGAAAACCGTATTAAAATCCTTTGCGTAGTTTAAATGATCTAAGATGACACACAGAAAAGACGTTAGACGAGGACGGGGCGCGGACACTGTGGACATATGTCTCTTCCGTGTTCCTTTCATTCAAAATGTATAGAAGCGTCGCGACGCAACACATATAGACAAGACAGGGCGCGGACCCGACGCTTACTCGTCTGCGCATTATTTTAAAAACATATAGAAAGGACGAGGCACGGGCGCGAGCGGACGAGGGGCAGGCGAGAACGGTGGTGAGCCGTGGTAGGGCGCGGGTGCCGGGAACCGCGCGATGCGCGCGTCACTGTGTCACACACAACTACTTGCGCAATCTCTCGTGGCACCCAGCGTCACGTCCGTGCCTCGTCTTTTTAATGTGTTTTAAAAACTCGTGACCGCGCCCCGCCTACGCCCTGTCCGCGCCCCGTCCTCGTCTTACGTCTTTTCTGTGTGTTTAGCGCCTAAGCTTACACACAGCGGGAGCGACTTCGTTTTATTCTATGTAAAGATAAAGAAGTGTGAAATAAACTTACCTGTTACCGGTGAAAGAGGCATTGTACCCGTCCAATAAAAACATGGAGTCCTTATAGCCCCAGCCGTACCATTTCAGCAGATCTTGCCTGAAAAACAATAATATATTCATTAAAAAACTTAAAAAAAAACGTTGCCCAGCACTAGGTGTTTCCGCTGTGTTGGGACGACTACCTGTGGGCTATACAAATATTTTTTTCGTGCGGGATTGAACCCGCGACACGCAAGGCAACAACCAATCGTTCAGCTACTTCGCCAACAGTGTCGTTAGTAATGAATAATGCAATCTACTTCCTACCTACTTGCCATTCTAACACCGGTTTGCGCTCACCTGTTCGCAGAATGATAGATACCTACAATAGGTCTTTTGAACACATCGACATCTTTGCATGTTCTCCCAGTAAGTTCAAAAGTCTTTTACTTAAGGAGCTCTCTTGATTTATGTGAAAATTTTGGGTAGACATGATAGTTAAGTTTAGCTTTTAATATTATTATGTATTATTTATTACTCTAGCGTTTAATCATTTTATACTGTATTCCACAGTCAATCTGTGAACAGTGTTGTGGGCTACAATATTGTCCAAATGTTATGTGTATTTATTTGTCTAAATTGTATATTGTAGCTGTTTGTTGTTCCATTTGAATGAAATAAAATAAAAAAAGAACACAAAATGTCGCTTTCGTCTCAAAGTAATATTGCTACGAGGTACGCTACGCGCACACCCTAATCCTCGCTACGCTGAAGCGTCGTAGCGTTCCTTGGGGTGCCTCGGGCTACGCTTCGTAGGCTGTAGGCCGCTGTAGCGTTGGTATGGTACGCGACAGCGCGCGGTAAACACTTTCAAAATATTGCAAGCAGCAGTGGTATCCTGTTACAATCTCCCTCGGTGAACAACTAGGTGAAGTGAGCTGTCATCCGATTGTAGTGCTTTATAAATTCCTAGCATCGGAACAGATAACAGCTACAGAATAGACATACAGGTTTATTATATTTCAAAATAATGCAAGCAGGTTTATAAATTGTATTATTTAATTTTCTTCATTTAATTAATTTTGATAAATGATTGAATTGGATTTTTATATTTACTAATAGATCTTTAGGTAAAGATTGGTACTGATTCTTCTTTACTTTGATGCGGAATAGTTGCCATTTGGTCCCATTAAAATTTAACATTGTTTGGCCCAGTAGTTTTCATTTTATGTTTTTTTTTTTATATTTATTTTTATGTTTGACCACGCATAACTTTTTTCAGTGTAGTCCGATTTCGATGATTATTTTTTTAATTGATAGTGTGGAATAGTTTCCATTTGGTCCCTTTAAAATTTAACATTGTTTGGCCCAGTAGTTTTCATTTTATGTTTTTTTTTTTTAATATTTATTTTTATGTTTGACCACGCATAACTTTTTTCAGTGTAGTCCGATTTCGATGATTATTTTTTTAATTGATAGTGTATACCTTAAATTTGGTCCCATATTAATATCAAGAAAATATTCTACCCCTAAGGGTTGAAAATTAAGGGATGACAGTTTTTTTTTGGTGTCACCGTTTCGTAATTAATTAATAATTACCTCATGATTTGGTAAATGTGAATATAAAATTGAAATTCATCACTTCTAGCAGTTGTTATTAATATGTAATTCACTACACTTGTAGTAAATGTGTTATGCTACAAAAGTTAACGACAGAAACGAATCGCTGCGAAACCGACTCCATGTAGTCTTGTCTGCCCTACACCTAGAGTGTAATTTAAATCTGAGTAGGCGGGCGAGGCGGCCCGCGAGTTGAGGAGCAGGTGGTTTTAACGCCCGCCGCCGCGGCTGAGGCTGGCCGGCGAAGCTGCGGTGGTGAGGGTGAATACCATCTGCGACGATAAGCTCGCGTGGGACCGCCAGAACCCCGCAAAGCCGGAGCCGTGACGGAAACTATGCCTGCTGCATGTTGCATGCTCGCTTGCATGATGCATGATCAATGTGTTGTTTTGTTGGTTTCTAACCACGTGGCTAACATTTTTTAATGTCTTGAAAGACGCTTCGCATGTTATTTTTGAAAATATATTACATTTATCGGTACTAAGGTTATATTATAATTAATCACCGATAAATATGATTAATTTCTCACTTTTACCTAGACTTTCGGTAATTATTAATAATGATAGACAATAGGGTATTACACCCATTTTTGAAAAGTGTCTCAATGAAGTTCTGTAGTGCTAATATGCCACCAAAAAAAAACACAAAATTTTTATTCAATCGATAAGTGCCATAAAAATGCACCAAATTTTAAATTTTCAAATTTCGCGCGTAGTTTGACGAAAACGCCTCTTACTGGACGCCATATTGCTCAGCGTAAATGACGTCAGTTCGTTTTGTATCAAATGAGCTCATATTAAATATGATAATTGTATATTAAGAATTCAAAGTATATTTTGTAATAGGTGTAATAATGAAAAAAATACGTTGGTTACGAAAATAATAAAAGTACAAAGCCTATATTACGCCAATCGGTTGACTGACAGTTGTCAATTTTTTGTTTACACAGCCGTACGGCGTAATAACATGACCGCTACTATTTCACGGTGTTTTATAACAGATTAAAAATACTGAAAACTTTGAATTGAATTAAAAAAATTGTTTTGTTATTTTATGAACTAATACTTACATTTTCCGACTGCTTTATGCCTAAACTGTCTCAATAACATATTTATAGATTTTTTCTCGTATAGAGTAAAATACCCTATTATTAATAATTTTCAATTTATCAAACTTACCGTAACATATATACCAACTTACTTTTGTCTCGTTTTACAAACTCTACTTTTATTTCTTTTTAAATCCTTCGAAAGGATTTCGTCCAAAAAACAAACTTAGATTTGCCAAAGGAAAATAAAAGTTCTAGATAATAGGTTTTCCAGGAGGAAATCTCTTTCTATTGTTCTGACAAATATTTCGAAGAGAAGAGGAGGAGAGACAGTTATAAACAAATGTGGACACGCCGTCGTGATATAAACCATCATTTTCGGTAGCTCGCCGTGTAAAATTGGTGCACACGAAAGATTTCAATAGGGTATTACACCCATTTTTGAAAAGTGTCTCAATCAAATTCTGTAGTGCTACTATGCCACAAAAAACACAATTTTTATTCAATCGATAAGTGCCATAAAAATGCATCTAAATAATAAATTTTCAAATTTCGCGCGTAGTTTGACGAAAACGCCTCTTACTGGACGCCATATTGCTCAGCGTAAATGACGTCAGTTCGTTTTGTATCAAATGAGCTCATATTAAATATGATAATTGTATATCATTTAAAAATAATTAAAAGCATATTTTGTAATAGGTGTAAGAATGAAAGAATTACGTTGGTTACGAAAATAATAAAAGTACAAAGCCTATATTACGCCAATCGGTTGACTGACAGTTGACAATTTTTTGTTTAAACAGCCGTATGGCGTAATAACATGGCCGCTACTATTTCACGGTGTTTTATAACAGATTAAAAATATTGAAAACTTTGAATTGAATTTAAAAAATTGTTTTGTTATTTTATGAACTAAAACTTACATTTTCCGACTTCTATATGCCTAAATTGTCTCAATAACATATTTATAGATTTTTTCTCGTATAGAGTAAAATACCCTATTACTTTAAGACAATAGTCTTAATTATCACGTTTGTAGGTGCAGCAGGTCATCTGTTTATTTATACATATAAATTATATTTTTTGTAAGTATTTTGGATTTTAAAACAGATAGGTACTTGAGCCTTAATTGAGCAAGTTAAACAAAAGTCAGCACAATGCATTTCGAAAAACAAAAAATTTAAACAACTTATCGTAAACAAATATTACCAAAACTCATAGAACGATATCATAACGAAATATCGGTCAGTTTGATAACTTATCGTACAGTGGGCTGCATCAATTGGTTACCCCAGTTGTATTAAAATTAACTTTGCTACAACTTTGCAATTCAAACATCCTTAAGAATAACACAAAAAGTATTCATATGTCCAGACGAGATTCGATCCACCGCATCATTAGTTATACTTTGAATAAGGCGAGCTCTTACCAACTAAGCCAGTTAGGTAGACAATTATTTTACAAATTATCAATCTGCTTGGCGTTATAATTCTGTCTCTGTCTAATCGATATACGAGTATAATATGAACTCGCAGAGACTGCATAGTTTGTTAATTGAAGGTAGTTATGCATACATTTTACAAATCTATAATGAAATTACCGTCTGATGAGTCTAGTTTAGTTTCACCTTTCGCATACTATACGTGTTTGTGTTAAAAATAATTGAAAATGATTGATAATTTCTTAAGAACTAAGATTGTGGTTCTTTACGAACAAAATGCAAGCATTAAAGGGATTGCCAGACAGTTGGGCATAGCGGTAAATAATTATAATATTTTATAATAATAAAATAAATTGAACAGTATTTTTGTCACTGGATTGATTAACTTAAATTGTATTTTCTACACAGAGGAAAACGGTGCGCTTGTGGGTGCGACGTTATTTGGATACAGGTGATGTGAAGCCAAAACCTTTTGGGCGAAGAAGTTCAGACATTTATACAGACAATTGTGAACGCCACCGTGATATAATAAATGTTCACTTGAATTCGCCATTCGCAACCACTCGCTCAAGTGCTCAACGACATAGCATTTCAATCGACACAGTGCGGAGGCACTTGCACGCAGCAGGCATTCACAATTATCGTCCAGCGAAGAAAATCCAATTGTCCGAAGCTCATCGGGCAGCAAGAGTTCGGTTCGCACAGGAGTTTATGGACTTCGATTGGGAAAATAACATAGTTATTTTCACGGACGAAAAAACTTTTAGGTCCGATGATGATGGTAAAAAAATCCTATGGCGGAAACCTAACGAACGCTACAATCCACAAAACATATTACCGAACAGATCCAGTGGTAGAATAACAATAGGTAAATAAAGTGCCATACCTATTTAGTAAATAAATTATTGATGATAGATTTTATTTTATTAACATTATTATGAGAAATTAAGCTATTATTTAGCAATGTCTAGCGCCACAATATCTTAAACTTACTACCTCATAAACTAATATAATTACTAAAAAAAAAACTTATTTTCAGGATACTGGGGATGGATGTCATCGATGGGTCCGGGCGAATTGACAGAAATAGGCGGGCGCATGAATGGGAAGACATATCTTCAAATATTGCAAGAGGTTATGTTACCTACAGTGCGTGTTGCGTATCCAGAAGGACAAATATATTTCGTTCATGATAACTGTGCTGTGCATCGATCCCGAATGGTGAAGGAGTGGCTAAGTTTACAGGCTGATATAACTGTTATCGCCTGGCCAGCTAAAAGTCCAGATCTTAATCCAATTGAAAATATGTGGGGTCAAATGATTTTAAATTGGGACTCAAGTGAATTAAAGTCCAAAGATAACCTTCAACAAGAAGTCATAAGGACTTGGGAATTGATGCGTGGCAGGAATATGGGATGGAATATGGTAACTCAAATGAGAAGCCGACTACAGCAAATAATACTCAGTGAGGGTCATCCACTCCGCTATTAACAAAACAATTTTTTTTTACATATTATTGTAAGTGGATCCTGATTACGATAATCCTATATATTTTTGATCCTGGAATCCCGTAATCCTGCTTATATCGTTATAATAAAATAAAATAAAGTGTCGACATTGACAAACTCTAAGAATAAATCATTTGACCTCATTATTTCATTATTGTGATTAATAACGAATAGTAGTTGGCGGTAGATAATATTTATGATTTACGAGAGATGTAAATTGTTTATTCATTAGAATGTTAACTAATGATAACATGTTTTTTCACTCGTTAATTATGAAAAATATTCTACTGCTCTGAAAGGTAAATTGTCAACCCTTAAAGGTAGTTTTTTTTTTAACTATTTTGCAGTGAAACGATCCAAACTGTTCATCTATAATTTTATATAGTTAAGCTTTAATATTTATAATAAATTCAAGTAAAATAAATTATATTTCTTTCATTTTAATATAAACCTACTAGTTAAAACAATATTTAAAAAGAAAAAGTTGCAGAAATAGTATAACTTACAGAAAAACCAAATTTGATAAAAACAAAAACTAGAAAACCCCCGGGCAGTATCGAACTTGAATCAGCGAATTCACATGTCACATTTTCAACCTCTAGACCAACTAAGCTACTAACATTACTTTTGAAATATTCCTCTGCATTGTTGTTCATAACTATTTAAAAATTATAAGAATAAAACACAAAAACTTGCTATGCGGCGATCACGGATTCGAGCGTAGGTGCTTTCAAGGGGGGTAACCACATCGTGCAGCTGTCTGTACATTATCACAGTTTATTTATAAACTGTTATTTTTTAACGTATGTAAGTACCTCCCGGTGTGGTCAGGTGACTTCACTCAATCTACAAATAAATAGTTAGGCACGAAGGAATTACCTCAAATTGTAAAAAAAAAAATTGACATGTTATAGTCATCATATTTCCCCTTTTCAAAGTGCTAATTGAAGAAAATATCATCAATTCTCATTTCTCAACTAGGTTACAGGAAAGTTGAAAGGGAATCATTTGTCTTCAAGGTCATGTAAAGTCAAAGTCATGTGAAGCGGAGGGATGAAATGTGAAAGTCAAAGTTTTTATTAAAAAAAAAGCAAGTAATTCCACTCTCACTCAGCAAGTAATCAAGTTTTTACAAAATCCTTGTTACATAATTCTTGTTGCTTCTATAATTATATGAAAACAATGTACTTAGGTGAAGATGAAGATTAATCCAAAACATTTACTAGAAAAAAAAAATCTCCGGTTAAGAGATGGCCAATCTCAACTGAGAGCGCTCTTTCACGAACATGACGCGCGGATCAGCACCATTTAGCTCAACCAACAAAGAAAAAGCAATCTGATAGTATGATAGCGGACAGAACGGAAAGGAAAAAGAAAACATGTTATGCCAACTCAAAGTAACATGGGACAGGAAGAAGATTTAGAATTTTAAATTGTCTTTATTAACAAATATTTTAAACTTGATCAAGCAAACGACAGTTACTATTGCTGCAGAAGATAAAAACCATCACCATTCTAATTTATTTGATTTGAAATGTGGTTGTTTGTTAAATTGTTGCAGATTTACGAAGCAATAAAGAAGCAAACTGTAATTTACAATATTAGACTGAGCATTGTGAAGATGTATGTAATGGCATTCGTCCTTGTAACTAAGAGGCTAACAGCCTACCACTCCTAACGCTTTCATTGTTATGATTATGCAATAAAAATATAAACTACACTAATATTATAAAGAGGAATGATTTCTACAAATCATTCCTATGTATGTTTGTAACGAATAAACTCGAAAACTACTGGTCCGATTTCAAAAATTCTTTCACCATTAGAATGCTATATTATCCCTGAGAATATTTTTATCAATTGAAACATTTTGGAATCGAGAAGTCGTGGGCAAAGTGCCAGTAATAAATAAAGGACACATTTTGTAGAACTAGATAGAACATTGAATATTGATAGAACATTGTTTTCACGGTTATACCTATCATAAGTTCGAAATATATTTGACCGATTTTCATTTCACCTAAAACTTTTCAACTATTCTCGTTACGTATTTTTTTTACTTCATCGAAGTCACGTGTACCATTGTATCAGTTGACGTATTATAATTATCAAAACGATTTTTTTCGTTGCTCCGACGTTTCATTTGGTCGAAAAACTTTTTATCGAGGTTACTTAGGTGTGATACCATAGACACGTTCCAAGTTTGAAAGGGTAATACATGCACGCGTAGCATGACCACGCTATGTCTACGGAAGAATAGACATACTGACAGCAAGAATAGACAAGTCAGTACATTTTGTCTATTCTTCCTGTCAGTATGTCTGGCCGAAAAAGGTCGTCGAGGTAGAAGTACGTGTACATACATGTTCATTCGTCTATCAGTCACTTTAGATTCGACTAAACAATGTGTCATAAAATTCCGCAAATCGATAAATTTATGAATAAACGATCACAATAATATTATTATCGCTAAAGGTACTTAATCAATTGTGTCCTCTGCTGTTCTGACTAAGAGACGTTCATCATTCATCATTCATCGTAAAAAAATCGTTTAGTATTTATTACTGGGAATTTAAATAATCAAAGACAAGCTAAGTATTCAAATTATTGTTATTTGATAATTTTACATCGTTTTTCAGTTTTCAGTGGCAACATGTTTAATTTAAGATTTGCTTGGGCGGTTGAAGATTGTTCAAAAAAAATCTGAATAAACTAACTAACCCATTTAAATCATCTGCCTTTTGCCGACTATGATTGGGTTGGTTTCCAGTGAAACTGGATGCTGCTGAATACCAGTGTTTTACATGGCATGTTACGCTGCCTCTCTGACATCTAAGGGTGTTACTACTTGTGGTGGGCTTTGGCTAGTCGACGGATACCGTTCGACTAACTAATCTACCGATTGCCGGTCGATGGCATCGGTCGACGTTGATCGATTAACTCCAGCTATAATCCATCACTAATAATAATCAAGCAACTCGATCGATATCCATTCTACCATCGATCGATCGATTGGTCTGGTAACACCCTAAAACCTAGTTACTGAGTAACACGATACCTCTTGGTAAACTAGTTGTCAGACTTTAAGGCTTCTGAATATCTTTAACGGCTGTCAAAGACCTAGGTATAACAGCAGGGCCCAATGGCTTAACGTACTTTCCGAAGCACTCAAACATTATTTAAATAAACCTGACCGTTTGCATAGAAAGAAAAGGTGTTACTCATAAAAAACAATACAAAGTTCATTAATAATAAATTATGTAGTGTACACATGCAGCGAAAAGAAAAGTTGTTTACATTGTGTTTAAATTACTTATAATAAGATACACTTACAAATTATTTAGGTATTTATTAGCACATAGACAATGTCTGGTATTATGATAATCAGTCGATTATCATAACCCATTGTAAGAATTTCTAGACATAAAACACATCCCAAGATTTAGAAATAACCGACAACGACGCAGCCCGCGAATTAGTCCGTCTGAATGTTCTTGCGAATATCATTTTTTTTTAATCTATTTAATAAAAATGAATCGTTGTTCGTTAGTCTCGCTAAAACTCGAAAACCGCTGGACCGATTACCGATTTGCATAATTTTAGTCTTGAAATATTTGTGGAAGTTCAGTGAAGGTTTATACGGTAAGAAAATTTAAAAATCAAGTGACAGGACAACGTCTCTCGGGTCAGCTAGTATTAAATATAACTCAAGGAATACGTAGTTTCCTATTAGCGGAAAAAAATACAGAATCGTACCAGTAGCTCCGGAGCTTAGCACGTTCAAACAAAGTAAGAAAGAAACATACGAACAAACTCATCAGCTATTATAATATTACTGGTTTCTACCCGCCACTTTGCCCGTGTGGAAGTCAAATCCATAATCCATCCTATATCTTATCTTCCCATTATCTGTACAAAAGACTCAAGGAGTCTGGCGTCAATTGTTTAACTATTGTGTCTGCAATTAGTCAGTTGAGCTGAATAAAAATCTTCTGTGCTTGTGTATGAAAGTGAACTCCTCCTAAACGGCTGTACCGATTTTGATAAAAATATCCACTGGAACACACACAATAAATTTCATCAAAATCGGTTCAGCCGTTTAGGAGGAGTTTACTTTCATACACACGCACAGAAGATTTTTATATATAAGACTAGCGGGCCTGGCAGACGTTGTCCTGCAATCCGACTATAGCGCCACCTGCCGGGTCCAATTGTGAATCTAAACCTTCTCGAATCCACTTAAAACACACACTAACAAATTCATCAAAATCAATCCAGCCGTTTAGGAGGAGTTCACTTTCATACACACGCACAGAAGGTTTTTATATATAAGATAGATGTCATAATTCAAGACCAAGGGTAGTTCCCTGCGAGACGCCGACTCCAATTTGTGGATGACCTCACACAAACTAACTTTAGACGCAAGTTATAGCTACATTCTAACGTAACCTTAAATTTAAACATGGTTGTTAAGATATAAAATAAAGTCTAGGTACTATACATTAATCAAGCCATTGCCAAAGAGTATCGAAAGCTGTTTAATGTTCTATAGCAGAAGGTTCCCCACCTTCACTGGTGATCGTGCCATTTTTTATGAAAAAAACGTGGCATCAAAGAACCTTTTAAATATAATGGAGGAATATAAAACTAAATCACGATAATAACTTTAAAATTATTTATTTACAACGTACAATGAATGTTACTGTTTCATGTTTATTTAAATAAACTAAAAGGATAGTGTGATTTCTGCTGTTACAAAATTAATTCGGTGAAATATGTACATACATGTCAATAATAATTAGCGTACCCGAATTATTTAATCGCACGCATGCCAGATTCGCGTTCCATATTCTATAGTTACGTGCCAGATGATTTTCTGGGAGTTTAATAAATTATACTATAGTTTATGAATTTTACGTGCAAATATCAGGTATTTATTGCATATTCTTCACGTAGTAAATGTGGCAACATGTGTTAGTTAAAGTTTATTAATAACTTGCATTGTTTTGAAAGTTCTGTTAATTCTCAAAGCGTAATTTTTTTCGGTGCACCAGCGCGCTTGAAACGCATATTCGCTGTTCTCTCCTCAGAAACTTTAGAATTCAAACTTTATGCCTCTAGTCATAACGTGCATATTCTTAATCATCAAGTTCATTCTGTGTGAACATTGCACGAACGAACGCGTGTGCGCTGCGGTTGCTTTTCTCTGAGACTCCACGGCGGCGGCGGCGGCGAGCTTGATCGTTGCGTCGCTAGTGATTACTGTCAGAATACCAATCCATCATCCATGATAGACCGATTAGCCAGCAGCTGTACTTCACACATACCTACTCTTAAAAACATTTCGTAACAGTATTTTAACTACACGAACAAAAATAATAGACAATAGCATTAAATAGCTGAGGTTACTCGTACACCGGGAGTGTGCAGAAAACCTGTTTGCCGTGGACTACGACGATCGTAGTTTTTAATTTTGATTGCCAAATTATTCGGCCAAGGCTGGATTTGTTACAAAGCTTGCAAACTCGTGTTATGATGTAAATTATCAATCTTAATCACAGACAAACATAAACTTCTATGGGCTCTGTCTGTTTTTTGTTAATATTATGAGGAAGGTTATTGTGCTCTTGTAACCTGGCTGGAATCTTTTCGTTCATTTTAAAGCATTTGAGCTTTTTCTTAAACATTTCCCTGACTTTATGTATAAATATGTATGTCAGGGAAAAGTTTAAGAAAAACGGAACTGTGAACCATGGAAATCTATATTGTAAGATTTCCATGCTTCATAGTTCCGTAGTTACTACTTAGTTATATCTATATTCTTTGCAAAGAGCCCTGCGTCTGCTTTAATCGCTTCCTATCCTATATCCTTCGCAACGAAATCACGATCACGATTATGTGATACCAAAATTTTTATTGGTACCATGTAACACCTTATAGTGCTTTACTTTCGGGTGATGTAGCTCTTTTCCCAGTGTCTCAAAATTATCGATCGAGATCCCTTTTTATAGTAGGAGCCATTACAATTATATACTTGTTTATCAATTTCAAATCATTGCAGTTTGTCAGGCATTGAATAAAGATAATTCCAAGGTATTTATATATATATTTTAACCTCCCAACAATGAAATTTAAAGATGCAATGTTTCGGTACCTAAGCACAGAGCTTTCTTAAACACCAACAAAACATGCAACATTTGATGTTTGATAACAAAATATCGAATTGCAGAATGATAATGCAATAAGGGATTATCTTGGCCGGTGGTGTTTGTACATTAAAATTAAAGACTATAGGCCTAATACTCAAACGCTACTCAATGTTAAGATGTCGTTAAGTCTCGTGCTGTCACAGTCACTTTGACATAAAGTGATTATTTGGCCATAAATATATCAGTTTTACACTAGGGCGATCATGGGACTGAAATTATGAAGAAGCTCTAGGAGCGATTGTTTAGAAGGGAGCTCTACCTAGTCGTCGCTAAGTCGCTAAGGTTAAAGAAACCGATCATTGATCAACTTGGGGCAAGGCTGTAACAAGGAATTTACTTCGGGGGGGTCAAACTCAGGTGAGTATGACCTCCCCGAAGTAAATTGATTTTGTTTGAAAAGTAAATGAGTTTGTCCTGAGACTGTAGTAACATCACACACACAATCAAGTGGCCAACAATTTTGGATTTAAAATATGACACCAATTAATTATCATAATTGTCATTGATCCGAAAAAAGTTGGAAATATTAGTAAGTATAAAACGGTGAGTTGACCTACGGCCGCGATTTCGGGAACGGGTTAGGGCAATTATAATAATATGGGACACGACATGTTTAGTTCTACCGTACGATAAAATAATGGTTATTAATGGTTTTGAAAAGTAGGTTCTCGACTAATATTATTCTAAGCTTTACTAGTCTGACCTTGGTTTAAGATGACACTATTCAAAGTCAAAGTCAAAGTCAAATCATTTATTTCAATTAGACCATTGTAAGGCACTTTTGAACGTCAAATGAGAAAATTTGTGATCAGTAGGTAAACCTAGGTTTTGCGACGTATAGAAAATCAAGGATAAGATGCTAAATCAATATGCGAGTAGGCAAGGATGTGTACCTATTGTGAGTAGTGAACATAACGTTTTCTATAGGTAGGTACTGTACATATCTACTAATATTATAAAGCTGAAAAGTGTATTTGTTTGTTTTTCAAACAAATACACTTTTCAGCTTTATAATAAGGGTCGGCTTCTAGTCTAACCGGATGCAGCAATACCAGTGTTTTACATAAAGCGACTGCTTGTCTGACGTCCATAATATGGTTACTAGGTAACAGCGAACACGATACCTCTAGATAAGACTGCAGGTTTTCAGACTTTCTGGCTTCTGACTACCCATAATGACTGCCAAAGATCTACGAATGACAACCGGGAGCAACGGCTTGACGAGCTTTCAGAGGCACGGAAGGGTCTCGGTTTGATATAGATGGCCACCCGTCCACGGAGCGACCGCGGCAAACGTAGCTTAATGACCGATTGATCTGTATATGGATTTAACTTAGCCACGAGTCCCTCCGGAACATCAAAATGCTGGTCCAATTCTGAAAATTCTTTGGCTAATAGGAATTAAGCTATGTTATCCCTGTTTGCTGTCCTACTAATATAATAAAAGCGGCCAAGTGCGAGTCGGACTCGCCCATGAAGGGTTCCGTAGCAGTGAGTACCATAATATAAAAGTTTATTTTTTTTTATATTTGAGTTGATTGAATGAAAGGTAAATTGCGGTTTACGATTTATGACGTATTAAAAAAAAACTACTTACTAGATCTCGTTCTAACCAATTTTCGGTGAAAGTTTACGTGGTAATCATATATTTTTGTTAGTTTTATCATTTTCTTATTTTAGAAGTTACAGGGGGGAACACACACATTTTACCACTTTGGAAGTGTCTCTCGCGCGAACTATTCTGTTTAAAAAATAATGATATTAGAAACCTCAATAACATTTTTAAAGACCTATCAATAGATATATCGCCATACGTGTGTATGGGTTTGATGAAAAAAAAAATTGAATTTCAGTTCTAAGTATGGGGAACCCCCAAAATGTATTGTTTTTTTTTCTATTTTTGTGTGAAAATCTTAATGCGGTTCACGGAATACATCTACTTACCAAGTTTGTATAGTATAGTTTTTATAGTTTCGGAAAAAAGTGGCTGTGACATACGGACGGACAGACAGACAGACAGACATGACGAAAAAGGTTGTGAGTATGATTGGATGTTTGTTACTCTTCTACGCATAAACGGCTGAACGAAATTAGCAAAAATTTCGCAGGCATAAATGCTAATCCTATCCTGGCAATGATCGCCAGCAGGCTGGACTGCCCAGGTCCGGCATTGCTGTAGCAGGCATGTCACTGTTTCAATGCCGGTCAGAAATTTATAATTTTTGTGTTAGTTTTATTTGACCAGTGATGTAAATGTGAACGAATAGTTTTAATTTTAATTTTAATTCAATTGTATGTTTTATGTTGTTAATGGAATTGTATTGAGTCTTGTTACTTGATTTTGAATAAATAATAATAATAAAGAGATTGATCTTAATTTTTTTTTAGTATGTATTATGTTTGCGAGTGGTCGCAACTCACTTGATCTTAAAGTGAAGATGCGGCTTAAGAGAAACACGCTTACCTAGGATGAACCGGTTTACTCGTGCCTTGGAACATAATCAGATTATATTTATCTTGCCTAACACATAGGATAATTTTCATATTGCTTTTTTGTTTCTGTGGTATTATTTAGGACTTCAGCTAAATTTTGACGTCTACGCAGACGCGGGCAGGACTAATGGCCAAATACTCAAACGCCACTCAATTTTAAGGTGTCGTAAGTGTCGTGCTGTCTCTATCACTTTATGTGAAAGAGACTGTGACAGGATGAGACTTAACGGCATCTTAAAATTGATTAGCGTTTGAGTATTTGGCCATAAGTATATTTTTAGGAATTCAGGCGGACGAAATCGCAGATAAAAGTTATTTATGTTATAGATATTAATAGAGATATAAAAGATCATAAAGTTTTATAATAGTAAGTTTTTTAATCATTGGTAACGAGGTCAGTGCCACAAACATTGGGTTATTTCTAGGTAATTAACATAATTATGTTAAAATTGCTTTTTACGATTAATTAATAAATTAACTTTTGTTCGGTTTGTAATCTGGTACCGAGGTAAATAAATAAACATACACATAGTTTTCAAACTAGGTACCTTAGAAATATTTTTTATCGATTACTAGCACTTTGTCCGTGTGCATTATCTCAAGGATTTTAAATTTTTTCAATTGATTAATATAGCCTATGTTACTCAGGGATAATGTAGCCTTCTAATAGTGAAATATTTTTTTAAATCGTACCGGTAGTTTTTGAGATAAATTCTAACAAACAAACAAACACATCTTTCCTCTTTATAATATATATTTAGTTTAGATTTCCTAAAGGGCTAAATTGTCTCACACAGAGAAGGAATGAGAACCATAATCAGTTCATCCACGCTTTGTCTCACTGCGATTTAGCATTATTGATATGTACCTAGGTACCTACTAGTTTTTATGTAACGCAACTTTCTACTTATGAAGTATTTTCAGAAAAAAATAAAAAAATACAAACTCTACAGCTTTATAATATTAGTACCAATTATTTAATAATATGGGTGTGAATGTTATATCATATAAAATAGTTGTCAAGCTTTTTCTTTCGGTCCGAGTTCGGTCCATATTGTTGTCATTAATTAGGGAAGAAAAGAAGGAATTTCGAGTTTATATCGACAAATATATTTACCGACTGTTCGACCTAAATTTTAAGCAAGAAAGGAAATAGGTATGTGACCATATCTAATCTTTGTCAATTTTATATAATATTGTTGGCAAAATTCAAAACCATATCTTTCAGATAAAAAATACGATGAACTCCATGTCACAATCCATGTGTAACGCGTTTCCTTTGCCAAAAACGTTTTGAAAGCAAAAATAATCGGCGGGAAAGTAAATAATACAGAGTTTTAGTTCAAAACCATACAATGCACTGGTCTATTTGAATTCCCGGATATTTTTAGAGCGTGCTTGTTAATTATATCGAGAAAACTGGAGCACATGCGGTTGCATGTACTTAAATCTAATTAAGGGTGTAGTACAATTATTTACTTATGTATATTTATTTATTTTAATAACATTAAATAAATCTAACAAATAGGTCACAGTGTCGGGTGTACTGCAGTTAAAGCTTGTGCCACAGAAGCCAATAAATAAATAATAGCTTACCGTCGTCTAGGAATAACACTCTTTACTTTGATAACTGTGCTGTTGTTCGCGTTGGAATCGCTCTTTATATTTTTATCACCACTTTTCTTTTTAACACTGTCAATTGTCCTTTTGTTACTGTTATCATTTTCCACATTTTTCATTTTATTATCGGAGCTGTTCGCGAATGCATTTGATTCTGACATTTTTACAATGGACGACGATTATGGATTTGTGTCGGATAGCATTTGGTACGATTTTTATAAACCGCGCAGTCTGCCGCGCATGTGGTGACATGCTCGGTCGGTAAAACAGAGCAACGCCGCGCCGTTAGCGACCTCTCTGTCCAGTATGAAGAACTGATCAATATATAACTTGACTATGTAAGTAGATAATATATATTAAAGAGGTACGTCGTGAATGTAGAAGTTATAAGTAAGTCAGACAGATGGCGCTATTACGTTTTGGGGAACAGCAGTTTTTTATGCAGAACTTTTACTGCATTGTTGTCTTTCTATTATGAAAAGCTATAATGCATTAGTGATTAGATGTTACTAATTATTACATACCACAAGTAATAGTTAATAAGAATTAAATTCATTTATTTTATTTTCAGAACCTTATTTGTTTTACATAAATACCTACTAATGACTTTTTGATTTCTCGAGTGGCGACCTCGAACCGGACGTCGCAGCGTTGGTAACTCTCCTGCCAGATGGACCGACGACATTGCCAAGGCCGCGGGTAACCGGAGGATGCTAGCGGCAGGTAGCCGCCCGTTGTGGCGTTCTAGGGGGGAGGCCTATGTTCAACACCTCTTTCGGCTGATGATGATGGTGTGATGACTTTTCGAGGTCTACCATTTAGTTATTTGCAGGTTAAATTCCTTGTTCTACTTACCATAACTACAGGCAACGTAGGTAATTGTACAAAACAGGACAGCATTCCTATTACAAATCATTATAACACAGTTGGTTTCCCTCAGGGCAGATTTCTAGGATCTCTGCGGACTGGATCTTATACAATTATTATTTTCTTCTGAATGTTATGAAAATACTGAATTTGTAATAATGTCTTCATTGGGTTTCCTAATAGGTATCGGAGTCTCTTTGCGCTTGTCATTATTTCAACATTTTTCTGATATTAAAAAGTTTTAATTATTAATTTGACAGTCTCTATCTTAATAAATGTAGAAACTAAGTTAGCCGGTCTAATTTGTAAGTCTCCCTCTGTAGGTCAATGTCATTACCAACTTACCCCTTTTTTTTTTTTAGTATGGGGTGGAAAATCCTCATGGATGTCCTCCGCCCTGGGGCGGGCGGAGGGGTCTCTCATACTCTTACTGACTAAAAACCACCCCGGTGTTCCATCTCACACCTTCGTCGGGGGTTGCGGGAACTGGAGATACTTCCGCAACCCCCGGCTAGTGCCGGCCCGCTGCAGCGGGCCACTTCTCGGGTCAGGGGGGGAGTGAGGTGTTAGACTCCCCCCCGGACGTCTAAGAGGGGCGCGCGTGGAACACTACGCGCCGCCACCTCGTGTCCTGATGCATGTGGGGGGCGGCAGACTCGGGGACGTCTGTCGCCCCCTGGACCCATTTAGGGGGGCCGGAAGAGGGCGTTGTCCGCTCTCCGCTGACGCCCGGTGCGCCTGCTGCGGGCCGGGAGGGAGGTAGAGATCTCCCTCTCCCTTTCCGCAGCCTCCTTCTGCGACGTGACACTTTCGCAAAAGCTAACCTTATTTAAATTCGCCAAGGGGGATTTTCCCAAATGAAGGGAAGGAAAAAGAAAAGGACAAAGAGAAAGATAAGGGGAAGGGGAGTTTCTCTAGTACTTCTGGTCTCTCTATTATAGGTACATTTTGGGAATCATTTTGCGCCTAGACTTAGTTCTTGCAAAGCAAGATGTTGTTTTCGAATGAGAAATAATTGCTCGTTATCATTTTGGTGCATTGTATGTTAAAAAAGTCAACACAATAATTTAATAAAATATTTATTGTTCTAATTTACATTAAGTAGGTATGTTGTACAAAATAAGTATGCTTAAATCTAACATAACAACTTAGAGACTAAACGGTTAAAGCAATGTTTTCGCCTTGGCCAAGAGTTTAATTACATATTTAATACAAATTAATAAGGTCTTCAATATAATATAACTAGGTGCAGAGTTTAAAATTAGCATTAGCTTACATACAAGTGATTTTAACACGTTGGCGGACAGTAACGGCCACAGGCGTCTAGTTAGCTAAAAGTGATACGACAGTACGCCTGTCGACGTCTGAGTTTTTACTTGCATAAAATCAGTACGCCACACGACGACCGATTTTCCATACTATCATAAACATAAAGAACGGCATGTTGTACCACAGGTATAATTAAGGCTTTCGTACTGTCACTACACAATTTTCAAAAATTCGTCAAAGTTGGTACCTCCACACACACATTCAGGTTTTTATGGTCCCCTCCTTACGCACACTACGCCCGTGGGCGTCGTAGTTACATACGATCAGGCGAGTAGTGTGCCGCTGCGGTCGCTACACGTTTTCTTCTGATGATGGGGAGTACGGATCGCAGAACGCCTTACGATGTACTTACGCCTAGATCCGTTCTGGTTCTGTCATAACATATATTTTTTTAATCATGCGTTGTGACATTACGCCCTTGAGCAATATATGAAAAGAAGTAGTGTCTCAGTAGCCGCAACCAGTGAGATAGTACTGTCCACCAACGTGTTAAGTATACATACCCCTAAACGTTCAAGTTTTATCATAGATTATAAATGCAGAAACTTAGGTGTACGTGAGAATAAAAATAATTCGTTGATTTATTTATCTATTCCGTGGATTATCCCTTTTAAATGAAATACAGCATAGATTTTTGAGACAGGACAGTAATAAAGGGCAGGTACCTTAACCGTCATTGTTACAGGAAAACGTTCATAGGAGACCTTTCATAATTGTTTGAGATATTCTGAACTGAATTCAAAGATTTTGAAAAAATGTACATTCAACGAAAACAATGATAAAACACCAAAAAAAAATTGTTATGCCTATCTAAAACTTTTCCCATATACTTATTAAGTACTTATGGAAAAACTCGAAATATTATTTGTTGCCAAACGATCCTATTTCTGACTGTGATCAAAAGGTACTTTGTGACAAGCCCTTACTGTCCCGTCTCAAAAATTACCCTAGGTACACTCTAAACACACTCACACACGTAAACCGACATCAACTGGGTTACCCGTAGCAATCTTTACTGTGCCCGTAGGCCCTAAAATTCCTTCGGGAAAGGGGGGGGGGGGGGGTACTAGTTGATGACGTTGTCCCTACGTATCTAAAACTAAGAAGACCATAATTGCCATGAATAAGTAGTTTTGTCTCAAATGAGTTTTTATTTGGTTAGAACGTTTTTGCAGCTTATTCCTGGCAACGTTGGTTTGATAAAACTGTATTAAATAGCTTGTGAAACCTGAAAGCCTTATATTACATATATTAAGTTTACAAAACATGTAAAGATAACTATTTGTCTTCAATAAAGGGTTTAGTTTTGTCATAACTACCCCCATTTTTTTGCTCACATATTTGTAATGATTTTCGATTCGTTCAAAGACGAAAAAAAAAGAACGACGTTAAAATGTAGTACGAGTTTAGGGAATAAGTTTGTCGTAAAGTGGTTTGGCTTATTTTGTAAGGCCCTTACGGTGTGTGGGTGTGTACCTGAAGAAATCACTTAAAATATAGATGTTCGCAGTATCTAAATGCAATACGTAAATCTAATTAATAATTTAAATTCGTGATGCAGTCTTACTAAAACATCTAAGCACCTATTGATCACTTAACACTAGATTGCGGAAGCTGGCCCATAATATACAATGCAGGTTACATGTTTACACTATTCATATAGTGGATATGTTAGGACTGCTTTAAGTAATAAGGAGTATTACGCACCATCCTTCTTGCTGTACGTTTTTTTTTTTCACGGTACTTTTGATGTGTTACCTTGGCGGGACGTACAGCAAGAAGGATGGTGAGTAACGCGTTTAAGACTTTTGATTCGACCGCCAGAGTCATGTATAAATGACAAACCAAAATGTGTTCAGCACGCCATGGTTAAGACTTCAGGACAGACTTCTATATGCATAAAAGGGCGCGTTCAGACGAGCGCGATTTCATTCGACGCGATACAGCGCGCGCGTGCGTACGCATCGCTCTCTCTTTAGAAACATGCTTAAATGCTTCTCCTTTGCAATATAAAGTTTTATGACAATAGGTATGTGCGCTTCACATACCTATTGTCACATTAATATTGCGTTAATTACCAGCTGAGAAAGCAGGGATTAATATCCAATAAGTTCTTTAGTATATTTTCAGATTCCAGACACTAGTTAAAGGCACGTATTAGCATTTAATACAGTGCAGTGTCGTTTAAATGTTCTGTCACGTAATGTACATTCGATGATTGAGCATCTCAACCAACTATGTCGAGTGACTAAGTCAAAGGAAACTAAAATGTCTCAACTGGACTTGGAATGACTGGATGTGGACGACAGGGGTCCTAGCATGACCACGCGAAGTAATAGTTACGTAAATTGGATCGATTTTCAAAATAGCAATATATCCTCGTTTCACACATAATAATATGATTATTTAATTTCAATATTTTGTTCTTAATAATTGGCTTATTGTGTGTAAAATGAAACTAAAATGCTACTGGTCAGTCGTATACCAAAGGAACTATTAGTTAATCTGTGGTCGTATCTCCAATTTAAACTAGAATGGAATTCTTATACATCAAGGCGCCCGTGCTAGCGATAAAAATTAAAAGCTGTAATTTGGAGTCCATTTCTCATAGACTTCCTATTAAAATTAACATCCAGATTAACAGAGCTTAGCTCCAATGTTACCCAGGTTACATAAGTCTGCCAAACAACAGATCTTAAACTAATTATAAATAACTAATTAAGGTTCAAAGCATCGATCAAATCATTCACAATATTACGAATATTATTTTTAAGAAGGATAAAATAAATATAGAATCTATACTGATATTTTGTTCAGTAATGGACTCAGAGACTCAGACTCAATTGATTACATATCTTCACTTATATCTACCGAGAACGTACAAACTAATCCGATTACGGCAGTAATTTATGGTACTGGGCGGATTTCTTATTCTTCTCGATTATGTAGAAGGACTTAGGTTTGCCGTTACCGGAGAAATATTTCCTGAAAGACGGTTTCTTCGCTGGGACGTAATACGCTAAAGCGTCAAGCGAGTTCGGATGACTGATTGTCTTTGGCCATGTGGGCGTGCTTTCGACGTCCACTATGTCATCGTCAAACCTCGCTTGTGGTCGGTTTTTCGCGAACTTTTGTAGGACGGGAATGTTCCAATGGTATACTCGGGCAGGTTTGCCATTGCTTTTCATTTGTAGAGGTAAGGTCCTGGCTGCAGCTGGAGCCGGTTCTGCGTGGCTGTAGTAGCTCGTGTTAGGAGGCAGTTTGATGACGTACATCCTAGAGTCTCCGGTGGCATGCCTCCTCCCTTGTTCGGCGAGTCGTTTCCGGTTGTGGGCGGCGGGTATCCTCAGCTTCTTCAAGCCAAGTGAACTGAGTAGTTCGTGTGTGGAGGGCTCCAGTGTATCCATGCTGTTATCTGTGTTGGTGCTGCGGGCTGGTGATGGAGCAGCGAAGGTCACCGCCACTGAGACCAGCAACACTAAAGACCTGGAACAAGATAAAAAAATTAATGTTAGTTTGTTTTTATAATTATTAAGCAAGTGTTTGCCTTTCGGGGTATCTTGAAGATTTAAATGATCAGGGACACTGTCATGTGTTAGTTATGGTGATGTACCATCATAACCTATCATCATCGACAGCCCAACTTCATCCACTTCTGGGTATATAACACGAGTATATAGGCCTCTCTTTGTTTGTGCCAATCTTTACTCTCCTGTGTCAGCTTCATCTAGGCCCTACCATTTTATCATTACCATACCTTCAAATATAATATAAGGTATATTATATATTCATCAGTATCATCAAAATATGTTGTGAGGCTGTTAACTTCAACAGCACAGAGTTACGACCTTCTTAATAAGGTAGTAACTAATTTAAAACACCAAACAACAAAAATACCGCATTCACACTCGTAAGCCAAAGAAAACCAAACATAAACTCCTTATGACTTATTAAGTGTTTTACGACAAAATAGATTATTCTCCATTTGGAAGACCGTCTACAAACATTCCACGGCTTCTTGCGACGAGCGTGCGCGGACTTCAAATTGTTTACCGACTTTAGATGTAAGTTCTAAAGTTAAATAAAACCGAGGAGGTTTGTATTATGAGCCTGTCTTACCGCTGGATATTTCAAAAGCAATTAGCATATGTGCGGCAGTTACGTACATACCTACTGTGTACAATGGCAGAGCTTTTAAAGTAATAAGTCCTCTAGGTAGTGCGATATTCGTTTGTGAACAATAATTACTTGTCGGAAGTTGTGCTTTATGATTCCTAGAAGATAGTAAAGTGAATGTTCAGTGTTTTATGTTGAAATACAATGTAAATGGTTATTTATGAATGCTTCGTATTATTTCACATGACTATATTAAGTACAGGATTGAAGAGAGTACCTACCTAATAAATGTTCACAACAAAGTTGTTTCAGCATTTCAAATTAATAGCTTTTCGTTTCGGAGGAGTAAAATACGGAAATGGAAACTTGACACCTATTTGTGGAACCGTTCACATCTTCCCGTCAGACCATTATTAGCACCGATAGCAAATTACGGTAGAAAGACTGTCATATGCTCGTAATATGAGGGAGCCATAGCAATATTTTCATTTACCTAAGGTTGATATAAAAATCAAAGTCTCTTCCAACTTTTATATATAATATATAAGTATTTTCCCAAATCATTTTGGTAATATCTATTTATATACATTTACTTCTGATGAAACCGTTTCTTAACTTTATAATGATTACTATCGAACCGCTCCAGCTTCGCGCAGGTATACTAATAAATTATAACCTATAACCTTTCTAGATAATTCCTCTTTCTATTGGTGAACCCCATATAAACATTCGTACAGTAGTTTTATAGCTTAGCTCGAACTAACGCAAATTCAGTGAGGCCAGGGCTTTAATTTATAATAATGTAGTGATTATGTTTTTTCCTCATAGAAGTGAATATGTTTATTCTTTTTGAGTGAAATTAAGTATCTAAAGCTGTTAAGTAATAACGAAGGACTGTTATATTTACCGTCACTATACGTTTTTGGTGCTCATACTTATGTAAAGACAAACAATGCCGTTTCCGTAATGGTGGTGCATCCTCAAATGGGCATCTTTTCTCTATATTTCTACAGACGGCAGTAGGTATTACCTGTCGCATCTATCATTTACACAATATTTCAACAAACAATTCCCAATCAGGAAAAATCCCAATCAGAAAAAATCGTGAGTAAACCTGGACAGAGGCACAAAACGCCAATCCTCTTCGAGCAAGCGTAATAGTGATCAATGCTCGTGCCTTGAACTTGAGAAGAGGTCTTTGTTTGTGTATGTGTCTTGTGTGTCTTTGTGTCTTTGGGGGGTTAGGTAGGTCAGGTAGGTAGTTTATAGGTAGCAGATGTCCGCTAAGACCTACACACACTTACGGCACGCCGTATTTCAGCTAACCGTGTCGTCTCGGTTATATTGCAGTCCGCAACATGTTGTCGTCAATTACAAGCATTTCTTTTCCATTATATTAATGGCTTTATGCGACAGCAATTACAAATTCATAAAGATAGATGTGCGGTACGCCGCAGCTCCAAGACAATTGGAGCTGCAAGTCACTGCGTTCATATCATGCGGTTTCTTAGAAAAATTTAAGTGCGGCCTGTCGCAACGGGACTCCGCATTGCGGCCAGCCGCAAGTGTGTGGTCTAAGAACGGATTTGACTTTGACTTTCACGTGGACGAAATTGCGGGCACGTATTATATATTATAACAATCATGAAAAGAAGCTTTATATGAATGGAATAAGTCATATATTTTATAATCCATCCCCATTGAGTTACAAACCTAACCGACGCCATTCATTCACGTCCCATTCGTCATAAGGTAAGTGAATAACTTAGCGAGTCGCCTGCATTAGCAAAATGTTGGATTCTGAGAAGCGGACAATGTGTTGGAGATATGACTGCTGGCTTTATGGGTTTATGGCCACATCACATTGGCCACACGTTTTAGTGCAACCTGCTTTATGTTAAATAGGCGGTTGAGTTTACAACGTCGTTGCGTTTGTGGCTAGTAAAAAAAAAGAAATGGAATAGACAATAATCCAACATTGTGTCACAAGTATGAGTGACAAAGACAACACTCATGTGTGAGAGAGATAGCGCTCTACAAAACCAAACTTCACACATTTAGTCTTCAACCAGTAAAACGAATACATCATGGAATTCAACCTACACTGCCCATCTCATAGACAGGTACCGGATAGCCCAGTGCTCCATTTGGCTCTGTTCCACTGCGCGGGCGCATCCGAGCATTGGACCACTTACAAACGTGATCTGAGTCGCGTTTGGATAACTGTTCATTATGTAACTGTTTTGTGTTTGATTTCTTCATTAAGTTACTAACATCATCAATATTTTCTAATGAATTGATTAAAAATTTTGTTGCAGAAGTGCAGATCAAAACTCACGGAAGTTTTATGGGACAATTAAGAGACAGAGGTGCCGATTCTCTTGTTCACAAACTAAATTAAAATTAAGCATTTGGCATCTCTCACTACCAGGCAGCTAAAGAAAAGGACGGCGACAGACATGGACTAAGTTAGAGATGTCAAATTAGTCTTTCCCTTGAAATTCGCAGTGTTTTTAATCAATACGTTCTGAAATGACAACTATCATTGTATGAACATTTGAGATCAACTTAAATTGACAGCTCTTATTAATATATGTCTCTTTCTTGTTTTATTGGAGAGAAAGAGATATAAATAGCTTAAAATCAATTTAGTTCGTGCACAACAGAATTGGCACCAGTGTGTTGTAAATAAATTATGAAAAGTTTGGAAACGACTGAAATGAAAAACAGTGTTTATTCGCAAGCAAGTAAAAGTGCATTGGGGTAATTACGATTACGAGTAGTACGATTAATATATTACTACCTAACCCGAGTTATACTTACTATACATCGGAATAAACCTTAAAAAGTCATAATGCACCTTAGGTATATCCTATATGATTACCTATATATATATCAATTTGTTTACCAAATGACGGTAAAAGTAGCACTGTATGTACTACGAAGTACCTTAGTACGTAATTTGCCGTCATTACAAAACTGCGTGGATACAAATAACACATCTAAGCATATATAATTGTCGCCTCAACGTCGTAACGCGGCGAAACTGTTCCTAATCAATGAATGCGGGTAATACTCGGAAATGTGCAGAATACGGAGATTTGCAAAAGAAAATTACAGATGCCATGTTTCAGTATCTTTCAGTTGTAGATGTAGATCGTCATGAACATTTAGACGCCCACTGTTGGGCACAGGTCTCCCCCAAGGGGGGTTCAGTCGAAATCGCCATGCTTAGTCGATGCATGTTGGTGATCGCAGTAGGTGTTATAGTAGTCATACAGTGAAAAGTTCTTTATAAAAAAAAAACAAATGCCTACAAAAACTGAACATTGATAAATAACTCTTGCATAGAACAACTTACTTTACTTTAGTATCGGAGGTCGGTGGTGGTGGCTTTGTTCTGTTTGTTGTTTTGTTATATTGCCACCGACTTCCGATACTAAAGTAATGTGTGCTCTGTAAGGAACTATTAGTTAATCTGTGGTTCTGTGCAAGAGTTATTTATCACTTTTCAGTTTTTGAACGCGGTTGTTTTTTTTTTTGAAAATAGTTTTTAGTTTCCGCTTTTTTGTATCGCCTTAACATCCAAATCCATTAAGAAACGGCGACACAGTTAAATCAGAGATTGAAGACCTCCAAAAATTGAAGAAACTAAAACGTCATCTACGTATTTTTTTTGGGTTTTCGTTGATTTTTTCAAAAAGCACTGATTCAATTTCGATAAAATTTTTACTCGGAAAGTTACCTACATCGTGTTTTCTGATTTCACTTATTTTAATGAACAAATTCAACCCGTTATTTCGAACACAGACAATGGAACCAAATGGAAACCGGCTAAGTATCGAGACGTGATGGTGACGGAGGCAGACGGAGTCGGAGACGCCTACGTAGTGAGACGGAAGACGCCAAAGGCGCTTCGCCGCAGTCAAGCTGCAGGTCGTCACAGCGGACGCAGTAGGAGCATCGAAGGGAGAAGGAGCGCGGGCTGGAGCGGGAACGAGACCGATTCAGGCGTCTGGAAGAGGAAATTGATCAGGAGCGGAGGTGTTCAAGACGGCTCACGGCTGAAAGGAAGCCGGCACCGTGAACAGGATAATGAGGTACCCATCTCTCGTACTTTTCGAAGATCGGAAAGTCCAGCTTATTCCGGAAAGGGTGTAGTCGATATTTTAAAATATTAAGCCATTTTAGTCATCTCCAGCTGCACAGGTTCACATAATTAGAATCATAAAAATATTTTACCTGGTTTCGACCCTTCGTCAAGGAATCAAAGAATTGAAATTTGGCTACGAAAAGTGAATGAGTGTGGAATGACAAAACTGTTGTCCATTTTGCGATGCAGCAGCTCCAGGGGTTGACCAAAACCTGGTATGAGGGGTCCTGCCATTCTGACCAATTGAAAAGAATAGAAGTCAATTCTATTCTTTTCAATTGGTCAGAGTGGCAGGAAAAGCTTTTGACGGCTTTTCCATGTGAAGAAAATCGTAGTATTGAGCATACTGAGCCTATTGAGTTGTATTTTTATGAAAAGTTAGCCTTATTAAATCGGTGTGACATCGTTGGCTAGCGTGCTGTTGATTGCCGACAAAACGTTGAAAATTAGTGCTTTGGCGTTACGTTGCACTCATCCTGACCAACTCTTGCAGCCCCTTATGAGCAACACAGATTTAGCACAAACGTGTTTACAACTTTAGGAGTAGGCTAGTACAAGAAAGTAAAAATCCTTTGTATAATAATAATGCAGATGATAAAAGAGTGAATAATCGCGGTTTGATCTGTTATAATAATAATTGTAGAGATATGGGTCATATTCATGAAATGCCCCAAACCCTTAATAAAGTGTCTTAAGTTGACAAAGATTTGTCCATAGGTATGAAAATTGCAAAAATAAACCAAAAGATAAAAATAACAATATAAATGAAACTGCAGTACAAACAATGTGCATTTCGTTGTCCAGATCGCATCATTAGTGACCGTGGATCCTGCTTCACATCTCATGTTTTAAACGATTTTGTTTAGATTCTTAAGATCTCTATAAATAATTACATAGCTAGCCGTGAGAACCTGTAATAAACTTTGTGTAACTTACTCGACTTCTGTAATTCACTTGTGAAGATGTTAACTAACTAACTAAAGCACAAATGATGAAGATGTTAACTATTCTGGGGTTCGATTCTGTAAGACTTCATTCTAAACTTCGAATCTGAATCCACTGTGAGTTTCTTGATTGGCATTCTAAAAACGGTTGATAATTCGAATTTACACTAGCGCCATCCTGGCGAGCGTGTCAGTTAGTTGAACTAAATTGACAGGGAGATTGTGACAGATAAACTTAGAGATGACGTAAGAAGTGGCATTCTGTGAGGTAATTTCCTCGTCTCTTCGACGCTCACTTCGAACTCGAACCCGATTCAAAGTGTCAAATATATCAAGGTCATTTTCAACCTTATGCGAAGTGAGAGTGAATAGCGATGTGAGATGCGAGTTGTTGTTTGAATTTTACAGAATCGACCTACTGCTTTTGAGATTAAGAAATAATGTTGTTTTATTTTAATCTTTCGTTTTTATTATTGTTATGAATACGAATTCAATGTAAGTACATAATACATTGGGTATTTAAATCGTCTAGCTGGGTATTATGGCAATTATTCACGTTTATGATAAATGAGTTGATTACTTATAACATGATTTATTGCTGTTATATCTTGGGGTTTCTATTTGTTTGTACTCACATTTTATGAATTATGCTGGTATTGTCAATTTAAGTTTGTAATTGTATGAGGTCTACGTCACAAAATATAAAGGTTACAGAAGGACTCCTCTCGCCATCCTCAAAAATAATTACCTAAACTTGTCAGACTTACTAGGGCTGCTACTGTAGGTATTGACTCTGTAGGTTTTATGTTTTACTAGCGACCCGGCTTCGCACGGGTTCAATGGTGGTACTAAAAATATACTACAGAATGTCTTTATATACAACGTGCACAGCTTTTTTGGTCATTAGACAACAAACATGTAAACAACAAATCTAAGCGCCAGCCGCTCTACCCCCGCTTTTTAACACTGTGATATCTTCTAATATATTGATTTTAATGATATGCTGTAAAGGGCAATTTTGATCTACATGAAATGCACAACGTATCTAAGACATTTAATTTGGTAAAGAATAAAACTGTATTGTTTAAAATAGCTTGGTAAGTAACCCATATCTTATTTGTAATATGTAAAAGATAAAAATGGTTATTGTTGGTTATCCTTAAGAGATAAACATATACCATCGCGGACTTTTTTATCGATCTTTTTAAGATATACAATTCCGTAGTACATTATTTTGATATATCTCGTAAGGTTTAGCCAGCGTTTGCAATGTAAGCGCACAAAAATATGTTTATTACGACCCCACATTACTCTTGGAATTTCTTCGTTTTTTTTCTACTATAATATGCATGTATTATACCTATGAACCTTCCTCTTGAATCACTATCTATTAAAAAAACCCGCATCAAAATCCGTTTCGTAGTTTTAAAGATCTAAGCATACATAGGGACAGACGCGGCGGGGGACTTTGTTTTATAATTTGTAGTGATAGTGATGATATGTAGTGATAGTGATAATGATGATAGTGATTGACCCTGGTTGAAATTCTTTGCAATTTGTTTGTAACAAATTTTTCCTGTTTGTCATGAAATGTCAATTACATCATTTTGATCAATCATTTTGATGGCGGCACCACACTTCGTTATGCGTTATTTGCTATGCGGCTACACTGTATTCGCCAAATATTTGTTATGTGAGCATACAACAAACACGCCATCCACACTTCGTGCCTGTGTGCCAAACATATGTGGTGCGTTTGGCTTTTGAAAAAACAAAATGAATGTGTTGACTGTGGCTGCTACTTTTACAGATTAGAGATTATGTCCTACACGACCACCGTAAGCGAGCAAACACGAGTGAATGAGTGAACGAAGTGTGGGCAGTCGACACGCATATTCGGCTTATTCGTGTCCTTTGAAGTGTGTCTAAAAACCGACAGGTGGACGGATAGGCGTATTTGCTATTCGCGCTTATGCGTTATGCGGGCGAATAAAGCAAATATAGACGAATAAACCCTCCACACTTCGTCGTATGCGGGCGAATAAGGCGCATAACGCATAGCGCATAGCGAAGTGTGGCGCCGCCATGACAACACGTGTCGCTGTCAAAATTATTGCCTGTCAACGTAATGTCAATGTGTGCGTGCCAAAAATGGCGGTTTGTTCTAAGTGGTCTCTATGCTCGGGCGCGCCGCAGCCTTAGGTACTTTGTGTCTACGTAAAGAAATTATATTTGTTGTTAATAAGTTATGATACTTTCCTTGTCAGAATTGGATGGGTTGGCAATAATTTAACTATATAACTTATATTGTATAGAGTTAAAATTGGATGGGTTAGCAAGAACTGTGTTTAAGCGGAGGCCAACCTTGCTAGAATTAGATAGATTAGCAAGTGCTGGTAAGTATAGTATTTAAGCGGCGGCCAGTCTTACTAGAATTGGATGGGTTAGCAAGCTCTATTTAAGCGGAGGCCAGTCTTGCTAGAATTGGATGGGTTAGCAAGTATTGGATTTAACTATGTAGTTGTTGCTGTAAGAATTGGATGGGTTTACAATAACGACACAACGTTTTAATATTGTACGACTATTATTAAGACTATTATTTTATACTATTAGGTTATTATGAATTATCTACAGTGATCTATTGAAATAGTATGTCATGTATTTCTTGTTCATTGCCTATGTATGTAAGATTAAAGGTGTTCTCTCTCGCCTAATGTAAGGTTAACAAGTGCTGTCCGTGTATGAGTACATACACGAGGTCAGGATGGACGAGTGTAAGATTTGTGATTTCAAAGTAAATTATTAGATTTTTTTATAAAACTAAATAACATAATAATAATCGAAATGAGGAATCGATGTAATGAGGACACTCGGCGAGCACGGGCATTCTTGTCACGGCAGCCGTACTGTACGGACGTGTGTCGGAGTCAACATCTTGTATACCTAGCTGTACCTAAAGGAGTTGTAATAAAGTATATAAAGTTGCACTGTGATCGGAGATTTCGTTTTCGTTCACGCACTTCATGAAATGACGGATGGTCGGAAGTTTGAGATCGAGATGAAGGTTCTCGTTGCGAACATAGTAGGTACGGGGCGCCCGTGATTTTTCGCAAGAAACGGTTTTGTAGGCTCTGCGTCCTATGGAGACGGTATGTCTTTACGTGTGCGAACGAATACTTACAGCACAGGCGTATGTCATGATGGGACGAATGCACGCGGTGTAGGTGCACTTGAGTGACAATTTGCTGCGTGCATTCAGAACATTTCACACATGGCTACCTGACCCCAAACTAGGGAGACCCTGTACTATGGGTGTCAGACAGCTGATATACAAACACAAATACCTTTTTAAATACATACATATATAGATAAACAACACCCAGACACAGAATGGAGTGAAGCCTACCTTGAGCGAAAGCGGCGCGCGAACGTGTCTGCTTTATGTGCTCACCAAAGGTTAGGTGACGGTCGAGGATCACTCCTAGGTATTTGGCTTGTTTCTCCCAAGGGATAAGCTCGCCGAATATGGTTATCAGACTGAGAAGGGAGGGGCAGATGCGCGGTTTGAAAAACAGCACTGCCTGACTCTTGACGGGGTTGACTTCAATTCTCCATCTCCGGAACCAGTTTGCGGAGTTTTGGAGGGTGGCGGGCTATGCAGGCTGGGTTTTAGCCAGAGCAATAAATGGCTGTGTCGTCGTCAGCGAATAGAGCCAACTAAGCCTTTTTGTCCTTAGGGATATCACTGGTGAACAGTGTGAAAATAAGAGGGGAGACCACGGCGCCCTGAGGGACTCCAGCACGTATGGGACGGGGAGACGAGAGTGCCCCCTTGACGCGATAGCGAAAGGTGCGATTCGACGAAAAGTCCCGTAAGATCAGTACGAGACGATCAGGCACACCCAGTAGGTAAAGCATGGAATTTCAAGACCAATGAGATGAATGAATTTGAAAAAAAAATCTAACACCTTAAAATACAATTGTTTTAATAATAATTATAATTTTGGTATACCTAACTCATCTTATCTTCATTTTTATGTTGAAACTAATAATCATCATAATAATTTTGTGTTCAATTATTAGATAATGATTTTAAATGAAAAATTACAGTATTTACTATTTTATTATTTTTTCAAATCTTATTATGAAATTATTAATCATAATGAAAGTTACTGAATTCATCGAATAATTATCACTAGTGGTATAATAAATAACATGGAGCCCTGAGGTCCTGAGGATGGTTCAACAGCTCTGTAAATAGAGTCGTTGCTTAGTAAGCCCAAGGTTCCGCGTTCGAGACCTAGCAGAAACAAATTACTTATAATTAACTTACTAAACTTCTCTAGGATAAGTTGAGATAATTCTAAAATTGTAAAATTTCAACAGTGGATATTATTAATTTCTTTGAATATTTTTTTATATAAGCATCGATAGATTTCACTAATCAGTGGTCGTTTTTACTGATTCAATAGGGTATTTTACTCTATACGAGAAAAAAACTATAAATATGTTATTGAAACAGTTTAGGCATAAAGCAGTCGGAAAATGTAAGTTTTAGTTCATAAAATAACAAAACAAATTTTTAAATTCAATTCAAAGTTTTCAGTATTTTTAATCTGTTATAAAACACCGCGAAATAGTAGCGGCCATGTTATTACGCCGTACGGCTGTGTAAACAAAAAATTGACAACTGTCAGTCAACCGATTGGCGTAATAAAGGCTTTGTACTTTTATTATTTTCGTAACCAACGTTTTTTTTTATTATTGCACCTATTACAAAACATGCTTTTAATTATTTTTAAATGAAATACAATTATCATATTTAATATGAGCTCATTTGATACAAAACGAACTGACGTCATTTACGCTGAGCAATATGGCGTCCAGTAAGAGGCGTTTTCGTCAAACTACGCGCGAAGTTTGAAAATTTAAAATTTAGATGCATTTTTATGGCACTTATCGATTGAATAAAAAATTTGTGATTTTTTTGGTGCCACTACAGAATTTCATTGAGACACTTTTCAAAAATGGGTGTAATACCCTATTAGTGATGATTCCCACTAATTATAATAGTAAACTTTTTTTTTTTTCTTTTCTTTTTTTTTTCTTTTTTTTTTACTATTTCCTGGTGACAGTTTGTGAATATGCACTGCAAATGAGTGAAAATCCACTATTTTTTTTTTTTTAAGTGGATTGGTAATCAGTCGTGACCAGTGTTGTTTTCACAATATTAAATTAACTTGATATTTACGGCAGTGTTTTTGATTGTTTCAGATGACACGTTTAGGTGTTAATGAGCGAGTATTCTATGTTGTTCAATTCATAGAATTGCCTTTTGAAGGTATTGATGATTACGTATGCGCGTACGCGTCATTCGTACACTGCGACGAATGACAAGGTCATTGTTGCGTACCCTAAAGACGAAAATCCCTTTGATACAAGATATCGCGTGAAGATGAAAGAGATACAATGATGAGAGGAGATTTTAGGTATATGGCCGCTGTCTAATATGAATCAAGCGAGTTTAAATGTATTAGTTTTAATTTTGATAAATGTATTAGGTAATAAATCGTGCATTATATCATTGAAGTATATTAAAATTCAGAACATCTCATGAATTAAAAGGAAATAATATTGATAGATAGGTATATTTTTTTCAGATTTGAGATATATATAATAAAAAAATAAAATATATATATATATATATAGTTTATATATATATTTCAGATATGCAAAATTTTGGATCGCTACGAGAAATTAGTTTTTGTTTATAAATTGCCACGTTACAGTATATATAGAATGTAATTTTTATTTATTTTTTCAAATTGTGAATTTTCGTATACTCTACAAGAAAAGCTTGATAGGATATTATTGATTCCAGTTCGAATTAAAACAAGCTACCTACCAGTTTCTGCGATCAGAAGATAAACGTCATCCAATATCATTATTGACATATGAGTTATCAGCTCCAGTTAGAGGAAAATATAAATCAAAAACACGTCTTGTTATTGTGATCTTGGGTCACAAATTGCATCATATTGAACAGCTGGGCGACGAATATAAGAGAATGAAAACCACCCCGAAGCACAGTTGGATTCCGAAACTCGAGCGGTCATGGGTTTCAGCAATAGGTATCCCCTATTTTGCTACTTGTCGCTATTCTGGGAACATCATGTAAGCTAAAATTTAATTAGTTAAGGCGAAATGGGTCCCAAAGAAGATGTTTTGACGCATTTTGCCTTCACGCAGAATCAATTTATATCCTCTAAAACTACAATTTTACCTTATTCTTTTTCGTGATCATAAATACTAAAGATTTTCTTTAGTAAATTATGAGGGCCAAAACACGATTGACACAATTTGCCTCGATACAAAAAAGTCGCAAAGTTTTCTCAAAATCAGCATTTTATATACATCCATTATGAGAAAAACCAGTTTTATTCGATTGTAATTTGAGCAATTTCAATAAAATTTTTTCAACACGTTTACCATTAAATACATTATTGGATTATGGGTTTATTTTAATAAAACAGAGCAAATAGAATTTAAAATAGAATTATTTATAAAAAAAAGCGTGCAATATTACGCGCGGTCCGGCCATTCCACCTCCCCGCGCACCCCGTTAGTCGTCCACGATACCATTTCGCCTTAAACCTTTTCCTTTTAAATACAGTTGCTATAATTAAATAAACTTTCACTCATCTTCAGTAAGAGAGAAAAATATTGCCTCATTAGTTCTCTTACCTTCAAATACAATATTTCCTTCTTCTATAATTTATTGACTTTATGTAAAATTAGTACAAGTCAAATGATTATCGCAAAGGATAATGTTCGTAGCATGGTTCTGCCATCTTTAGCATACGACGTTAAACCATGAATAGCTGTAATTTTTAAAATTTGTTACTTCTTTGATAGTGTTTTCACGAGGTGGATCAACCACTGCACATGTAATCTATCCGAATCAGCAATCTACTATACAATACGGAATCGGCATTCAACAGTCAGCTATACAAAACGGCTATGTCAACCAGCAATATACTGCACAAATCGGATCTGACAGCCAGTCATCAAGTATACAACAGGAAGACCTTAACCAACTTCCGCCGTTGTTAAACGGATCTTACGTAAAAAAGTTATTGCACAGTTACGATCCAAGATCCAGCAATCTACTGTAGGTAGTGGTAGGGGTAGGGGTAGAGGGGGGTAGGCGGAGGGGGGGGGGGGGTAGGGTAGGTATGTTGCAGCAATTAATTGACAACATTTCAAAACTGACACGATCGTAAAACAAAAATACCGTTTCTTTATTTTCGTATGCTAAGTCCAAATATTTATTTTTTATATTTTTTTATTTCTTCATTTCTGAGAAAAATAAATAAAACCAAAAAACATGTTATGACGTCACATATACGGTGGAAAGAGGCGACCTTTGAGTAAGCATTTCAATGGTTTAGATGGAAACCTTAACGTCAAATAAGACACATGTCAATGTCACTTACATGAAGTGTAATAATAATGATAATATTTTTTTGACGGGTCACAGTAAAACAAAGGATAAAACGCTACTCCACCGTGAGTATGACGTCATTTGGCGCTTACGTCTTTTTAGAATATACCTAATTTCAAAGTTGAAATTATGAATGAAAACTACATCATTTCGAAAAACGGAAAAATAAGGGTGCCCTATATTTGTATTTAGTTTTAAATAACGTAATAATACAAGAAGGTTAAAAATTTGAAATGTTGTCAATTGAGCAGATCGTGACCCACGACCTACTACCGCAAGAACAGTCAACACCTGCAGGTTATTATCCATCGGGTCCTTGTAACTACAACCCTTGCGAAAGTCGGCCTTATCTAACTTTGCTCAACAAGTTGTCTCAATGCCAAATTGTGTATTTTAAGTGGATTTACGCGATGTTGATAGTGGCATCAGCACTCACAGTATCAGAGTATAAAGCCAAAAAATTAATACAAAGTCAACTTTATGTGCATTAAATAAACCTTTTTTCATAAAATAATGTGGTTTTATTGATCAGTGTTGACTTTCATCAGTTTCTAACATGATTTGCTTTGGCTCATCTTTAGCTCAGCTAGAACCTAAATATTTTTTTTTTATCAATTGATAGGCATATGTTTGACCACAATCTCACCTGATGGGAAGCGATGATGCGGTCTAAGATGGAGCACGCCTAGAAGTAACCTATTCACTCTTGACTTAAAGACTCCCAGGTTGTAGCTATCAGGAAACACAAACTCAGGCAGAGAATTCCACTCCTTTGCTGTACGCACAATGAATGTGTTGTGAGTTTTTCTTGGAAGACGTTCTGTTATCTATATCACTTTTGACTCGTCACTTTAAAGTCAGTTATACAGTTAATAACTTGGTTCATGATATGAGTTATCAGCTGTTAAAAACCCCTTCTGTTATTGTTGTATTTATCTATCTTGTTAATGTCCACTCGGGTCACAACATTATAGATTGCATCACATTGAGCAGCTTACCAACGAAGATTAAAAGGGGATGAAGACGACCCCGAACCACAGTGAGATTTCGAAACTCGAGTGATCATGTTCTTCAGCAACATTCTGTTTGTTCTACTCGTTGCCACTCTGGGAACATCATGTAAGTAATAATTTAATTACATAATAATTTTCTTTTCAAATACCGTTGCTATGATTAGGGTAGGGGCACCAAAATATGAACAACCCCCAATAGATGAACGTTCGAGTAAAAACCCAAAAAATATTAAATACCCCGCTAATTACTTGATTGTGTCAATGTGTGCAATATTTTTTCCCGCCCAGCACGCGTAGCATGACCACGCTATGTCTACGGAAGAATAGATATACTGACAGGAAGAATAGACAAACTGTATTGACTTGTCTATTCTTGCTGTCAGTATGTCTATTCTTCCGTAGACATAGCGTGGTCATGCTACGCCTGCAGGGCACTATTTTTCCTTCCCGATTACATAACAACACTCACAGTCACAGCTAACTTAAAATCTGAGTATGTCTCGCCGAAAATCAGTTTTATATAGAAACCTATTTAAGATAAGTGCCCCCCAAAATAAAGAATTTTGTCAGTTTAAAGAAAGAATACGTGATAGATTTGAGTGGGTTTCATTGTAATTTAATCTTGATATATTCGACTTGAATTCTATTGATACGCAAATGCATTTAAAATTATATTTTTAGAGAAATTAACTGTTCAAGTAATGGATTACATTTTGAACGCTAGATCCAATAAATGAACGGCGTTCAACTAATAGAGAAAGTGCATATTTTTACAGCCATCATAATAATATAAACGACGAAAACAAAACCACTGAAATCAATTTTAGTTAGTTTAGACGTTGAATTACCAAAAGTTGAACAGTAGGTCGATTCTGTAAAATTCAAACAACAACTCGCATGTCACATCGCTATTCACTCTCACTTCGCATAAGGTTCAAAATGACCTTTATATATTTGACACTTTGAATCGGGTTCAAGTGCGAAGTGAGCGTCGAAGTGACGGGGACCTTATAGACCTTACAGAATGCCACTTCTTACGCCATCTCATACTTTATCTGTCAAAATCTCCCTGTCAATTTAGTTCGACTCACTGACACGCTCGCAAGGGTGGCGCTAGTGTAAATTCGAATTATCAACCGAGTTTTTAGAATCAAAAAATCAAGAAACTCACAGCGGATTCAGATTCGAAGTTTAAAATGAGGTCTTACAGAATCACACCCCTGGTGTTTTAATTTTTTTGAATATTTATTTGGCTTATTTTCGTATGAAATCTTACACTGTTCAACTTTTGAATATCGCACTTTAAGCTTAACGCTAAAGTGAATTTTACCCTTTCATTTTGGAGTTCTTTAACCCCAAAAAAGAAACGAATTGATTATTGAATTACTTAATTCAGATTCTAGGTCTAATTTATATCACGTGAATGGATTAGTATTGTTAATGTATAGGCAAAATACATTAAAAATGTTTTCTGTCGTGACTGATTTTTATAGATCAATAATTAAAAGCATTTATCAATACTTACCACATATTTTATTTCTAATACTATTCATTCCAAATGTTAGTTAAACGGTTGGGTATAAAATGTTCATAATTAGGGCTCAGTGTTCAACTTTAGGGGATTTTAACAAAAATGTATAGAAAAATATATTTTTAAAGATATCTAAAACTTTCTTTTTAAAAATGATGTTTTTAAAAATTTGGAAGTTATTTTTTTATTTATCGTTTCTTGAGAAAATATGGAATCATTAAAAAAATCAGCGATCATCAATATCATGAGATAACTGAGATACAGTTTCCTCAAAGTTGTCAAAAACGCTTAAGGGCGCGTATTCGATTTAGCGCAACTCAAAATCTAAACGATTGTTAGAACGGCGTAGCAGCATTGACACACACTAGAACAATACAATGGCCTGATTGTGTGCATCAGAAAAAAAAACGCACGAAATAAGCACGAATCATTGAAAATGATCGGCAAACGAAAGCGCGCGAGTTACAGTGCTTTTTAAAATAATTTTGATGAATTCGTAAAGGAACTGAAAAAAATTGTGTAGGTATATGGAGCATAATCTATATTTTCATAAAATAAATATATCAGTTATGTTTTTATTCATATACTGGTGTAAAAAAAATTTTGAAGTGAACAGATTTTGTACTTTTTTAATACTGTTTTTAATATATAGTAGTAATATTTTCGTAATTTTGGCTCTGTAATGTACTTTGAGACTGTATATCCTGTTGGAAAAACGCATAAAACATAATATTTTGCCATACTGTAATGGTTGTATTTGTCCTGAAAGTTAACTCTGACGTCTATTTTCGTAAAACGCTATGAAAGGATTGTCTTTGCTTTAAAAAACCTTAATTAAAAATTATATTTTACTCTGTAGTTCCCTAAATCAAGACTTAATCTTTCTAAAACTGTAATTGTCTTTAAATAATCTGCTCACATCATTACGATATTGCTCTGGGCAAAACGCGAAAACATGAAGTTTTCGTAACAAATCAAATACACGCTCTTAATCGTTCATTTATTCGTGCCACTACCCTTAATTATTTTTCGCTCATTTTCAGTAGAAGAGAAGAATGTTGCTTTTTTAGTTCTCTTACCTTCAAATGTAATGTTTCTTCTTCATTTATTGAAAACATGTAAAATTATTAGAAGTCAGACGATTAATTAAATTGTTAATTTATATCATCATCGTAGTATGGTTGTCATTTTTAAGTAACATCATTAATTCATCAACATTTATGATTTTTAAAGTCGATTTACCTCTCAACAGGGTTCTCGGAAGGTGTATTCACTGCTGTTGATGCATACCCTCAGCAATATACATACTCTCCGCAATATTCAAACCCTCAGCTGTCTCCTGGACTATCCGGAACCGGCAATCAGCAGGCTACTGTAGGAAGCGGAGATGTTTTTCAGCAACATATCGATCAGATATTTACCGTCAACCCAGCATCTCAGTCACCCCATGTAGTCTACTATCCTATTGCTAACAGTAACCCTTACCAAGGTCGACCTGTCTTAACTTTCTTAAACAATCTCCATAAACGGAAAATGTGTGTAATAAGTGGATTTACGGCATGTTGATAGTGTCAGTCGTACTCATAGTAACACAAAAGTGTTTACAAACCGCTATATGGAAATAAAATAAAAAAATGTAATTAAATAATATGCTTATATTGATGATTCGTCGGTTCTTTTTCCAGTTTCTAGCATATTTACCTAATGCCGAAAAAAAAACTTATTGGTCACGTGTTCGATAGCGAGACGCTGATTATCCCACTCGTAATCGATTTTAGTCGTATCATTCGATGTTGTATTATCACGCTGAGTTTGTATTGCTATCAGGTCAGCTATCGTTCTACCAACTTTTTACGCAAGTCTGATAAAGCCTGGCTCTTGTATGAACCATTACCAAACTCAAAATGTTACTTTCTAAAAGACGTAGTGACAAAATAGATGCTCTTCGACCGAGAGCTTATTTTTCGTAGATATCATATAAAAATCTAAGTTTTATATTTGATCCTCATAAAAGAACTTTTTAAAAATTTTGCTATTTTTTGACTTGATTCATCAAACTGATTCATAAAATACATATGATTCAAAAGCTGATTTATGAATAGATTTATAAATATACACCAGCTTTTGCCCGCGACTTCGTCCGCGTGAATGTCGGTTATCGTAGATGCAGACGAAGTCGTGGGTTAAAAAGTAGCTCCTTCCCCAGGGTTCAAGCTATCTTCATGCCAAATTTCATCAAAATCGGTTCAGCCGTTTCATCGTGAAAGCGTAACAGACAGAGTTACTATTCCATTTATAATATTAAGTATGAATTGTATACGATTGAACGCGGTTTGTCACGACAACAACCTCTATAATTCTCCACGTTGCGTGAATGTACAATACGGTCAACGTAACTTGGCGCGTCTGAAGTTAGCTGTTTGGCTGCGCAATGGAACTTTTAGGAACGAAATTGTCTACTGCGCAGCTAATCGGCTAACTTCAGACACGCCAAGTTACGTTGACCGTACTGTAAAGGCCCTTATATTCACGCGGCGCGGATTTTTCAGGACTTTTTTTATAATACGTGTGAATACACACTTCTTATTATTTCCTATTGTCTCCTTAGAGTGATCAATTAGTGATTAATTAATGATCTCCCGTTGAGCAGCGGTTGATCCCTGAATAGTCAATGACTAGTCCTTCATTAATGAATTAGCATATCTAAGCGTAAACATTCTCAGATTATTTTTTTCTACACTGTTATGATTTAGCATGTAATTGGTAACTACAGAATGTGTTCTATAAATCTATTATATATTTTTCTCAAAAAGAATAATCTGTTTTTCAATATATGTATACAAAGAAGACCCTGTTGAGTTTTAAAATAATATGTGGGGAATACTTCACACATGGCCATCTGACCCCAAACTAGGGAGACCCTGTACTACGGGTGTCAGGCAGCTGATATTCATACACAAATACATTTAAATACATGATAAACCACTCCCAGACACAAGACAAACACAAGTGCTCATCACACAAATATTTACCCTGGGCGGGAATCGAACCCGCAACACGCTGCGCAGCAGTTAATCACTCAGCCACTGCGCCAACCGTGTCGTCAGTTTTAAAAATGGAGGGTATTTCTTGTTTTTGTGTATTAGAACAATATTTTCCGCCCGTCTATCGCCGGGCACTTACCCGCCCTTTCTTTGTTACGTAAACACTTCAGTGGTACCAATTTAAGGATCTCGATAAGAGGGGCTCGTGGCTTTTGATCGGTCATGGGCAAGAAGCTTATAGGTAAAAGTGGACGCAACACTCTGGACACCTATGTGAAACCAACTGTGGGCAGACGCTCTCTTTCTGAATGCATACATAAGATAAAGAAAACACATAACACTGTCTTGTTCAAAGAGAGCATCTGCCCACAGTTGGTTTCACTTAGGTATTTAGAGTGTTGCCTCCACTTTTACAAGCTTCTTGGTCATGGGAGACCATCCATTTCATACCGAGTTCCATCCGTGCCTCGGAAAGCACGTAAAGCTGTAGTATCCTTGACAGTTGTTATAGGTGTAGTTAGAAGCTAGATAATCTGACAACAAGTCTTTTACCAAGGGGTATCGCGTTACCCAGAACCTGGGTTATGGAGGTCAGAAGGGCAGTCGCTCCTTCATCAATACTAAGAAGACACCGATATTTTTTTTCTTTTTTAATATTTTATCGGTCATTATTCCAGACTTTCCGACATACAATGGACCAATCATGGGGCCAAGTGCGGAAACAGCCTAGGTAAACTTAATTTTCCAAGATTTTCCACTATCGAACTATTTAATCTATTGATTTTATATTAAATCTAAAGTTACATACGTGTGTGCTTATGCTCCCATAAATATTAAGAATGCACATACTCGTACAGTCACGAGCATAAATATGTATACAGAGTGCAAAATTCAAAAGCAATTTTCTCGTGAAATAACTATTTCAACTCATAGATAAAACCTATTTTATAGTAGTTTGGGATCAAAAATACCCTATTGGTAACCCATTTCAATCAATAGTTCACGAGAAAATCAGTTTAGAATGAGACCAACTGTTTACATGTTTTTGCTCGTGACTGTACATGTCAGAGATTCTATTAAATTCTTTAATTTCTCACCTGCCTATTGTTTTCCTATGTTGGGATCGGTTTTCCGTCTAACCGGATGCAGGTCTACAACCCAGTTACTGGGTAACACGATACCCCTTGGCAGGACTGGTAAGGTTTCAGGTTTCAGAGTACCAGTAACGACTGTTAAAGATTTACTAAAGACATCCGGGATCAACGGCTACATGGTTGTCCGCGTTGAAGTACTTAATCTTTTATCCATAACATCTTTATCAAGGAGCATTGGAGGAGCTCGTGGCTAAGTTAAAGCCGTACAGATCGATTGGTCAAAGGTTAAGCTACGCTAACCGCGGTCGGTCTGTGGATGGGTGACCATTCCTTTCATACCGAGGTCCCTTCGTGCCTCGGAAAGCAAGTCAAGCCATTGGTCCCGGCTGTCATTTGCAGATCTTTAGCAGTCGTTATGAGTTATGGGTATAGTCAGAAGCCAGAAAGTCTGACAACCAGTTTTACCAAGAGGTATCGTGTTACCCAGTAACTGGGTTGTGGAGGTCCGATAGGCAGTCGCTCCGTGTGTAACACTGGTATTCAGCTGCATCCGGCTAAACTGGAAGCCGACCCCAATATACTTGGGAAAAGGCTAGGCAGATGATGGTGATCTTTATCAAGGAGCATTCATTATGTACTGTACTTGCGGTTGCAATTTGCAGGCTCATAAACGTCAAACAGGCAACGAAGGGGGTGCGCATGAGTACCATGTAGCTAGACGTTGCGTGACGGATATAATTTCTCATGTAATTAAATGCCCGGTCCAGAGATGGCGCCCGTTCTTAATTAATGTGAACTTGTAGAAAGGGCTCTCATTATTTCTCTGTATTCTAAAGTTAATTCAATTCTTTTTGACTGTAGTGACAGCTATCTTTACTTATAATATATTCCTGCGAGCCGTGCAAGTAGGTCATTGATTATTATTTAGGATGTTCTGCGTATTAATTAGTATTTTATGCGATAATTTACTCGAATGATATACTACTGCATCTGTAAAGTACCTATGTCATTTCCAAGTTTACGTCGATGATTGTTTTCCTCGGACGCACACAATCGGGTCTTGAAACAAGTAGTGCATCAATAATTACCTGTTTAAAAAAACTGACTGAAAAATCAGTTTAAGTAATCTAAGTTGGGTAACTCCGTTTTCGCGACATAATGACGAGGCTATTGTGACTTGTTAAGGCACGCTTAGACGTGTTCGAACGGTAGCGCGTTCGATAACGATCGATTGCCAGCTAGATCGACGTCCGATCTGGTTCATTTCCATGAATTCATTTGCAATAAACTTTAATCGACGCTACACAAATCAGCTACCTGTGTTGACTACTATTTTGAAGTAACTAGGATTCCTGCTTTTTAGTTTAAAATGATTATATACCTTATGCAACTGTATTTAGTTCAGAGTTTTTAGTCTCATGGCCCCATGCTGTCTTTTCTACTAGGTAAATGTATTGCAGTGTCAGCTTTTTAAAACGTTAAAGGTTGTGTTGCGCTTCAGTGTTCGAGGTTCAGGTTTACTATAAATAATTCGCACACAAATAAAAAATAATTACCCAACAATAACAGAACAATACTACGTGAAAACATTTAGGACCATCATCGGTGTTTACGATCTAAACGTGCAGCGTAAAGTCCCGTTCAGACGATAGTTCCCACTATAAGCAAGGTGGGTATCGACGTTCCCATAGCTAGCCGGAGGCTATCGGCAGCGCGTGTGGGCGGGCCCTAACACCGCTGACCGCTTGACCTCGACTCCCGGGTCAGCTTGAGGTCAACGCACTGTGATAGCCGCGTGCGCAATGCATTGTCGCACTGCACTTTGGTAGGCTATGACGGTATGCCATTATGGAATTTTCAGTTTTGAAATATGGCCTGCGGCTTGCGTTGGTCATTGTGTCAGACCCTTGAATGTGGAATGCGTTTGGTATGTTTTCTTGGTTTTGTTTTAAGTATTGTTTTAAAGTTACGTGGAAAAAGTGTAGCACATGAAGTGAATTTGTAAGCTACTTTAAGTTAAACCATGGATCTGTGTTTGCATAAACTTTTATTAAAAGGGTTTTGTCTTGTTATCAATTTAATTAATGTTTAATATGTAATGATGAAGATTAAATTAATCTAAGTCCATAATTAAAGGTATAAAAAACTTGTAAAAGTAGAAGTGAGGACTGGTTGAGGACGGAAGATTGATACGACGTTGTTTTTAGAGAAAAAAATGAAAAATCAAGTTTAAATTCCTTTTTTCAAAAAAATCCCATCAAACTTTTATTTGGTTCGAGCAAACAAACAAAACACATTTTTTTTCAGTTTTCTTATTTTCCTATTTCGTTTTTTTCCATTGAGTGCATGGTGCAGAGTCGTCTTTCTTGTGGACGTATCCGTTCAGGTAAAACTGACGCATTTAGTCCATTGGTTTAAAATTGCAATAGCAAAATAAACTACAATTCAGTAATACGTCGTATGTAAATACTTAATTTAATCAACTGCGCATTTAAAATATTAATTATCAAGCCAACTCAATCGTAGAATTATTTTAAAGGTTTATTGTTTAACATAAAGTTTATAATTTATCTTGGACTATCAACATTTACGTTGGTTATTATTATATTAAATAGAACATGAAACGGTAGATATTATTAATCTTTACTGTTTCTATCCAGGGCCGCATTTGGTCATACAAGGTCGCGTTTTAGATGAATTGCGTTAATCGTTCGTTCTTCTGTACCCAATTTACTTTATACGTAGTTAGGTACTTAGATATTGACAGGCTTTAAATTGTTTGATTATAACGGTAAATTTTACTTTACTTAACTTTTTTGTATTTTTGTGAGTATCATGTAAAATGACATAGTATATGTAGGTACTAGGAAGATGTCAAAAATACTATATTTTATAACACAATATAGTATTTTTGTTGTCAATATCCTAATTACGCCGAATTTAAAAAATAAATCTTAAAAGCCTGATCAAACATCTTTAGAACTTGACAAATTAATGAATATTTGGTTTATTAAAAAAATATTCATTAAATATAACCTCTAAATTTAGGACGTGCAAGAATGCTAAGATTCTTAATGATTCGAAATAATTTAAGGAGTTTACCATCCTTTATTGTTTCTAATTTTTTGTTTTTACAGTTCCTAGATTTCGTCCAAGAAAGCTGCAAATCGTAAATGGTATTAATAAATTAAACGAACTATAATATAGCTTAAGGTCTGAAGAGTTGGAATTATAGTAATTATTCATAATTTTAGCTGCAATTTTTCCCAGCACCGAGCCCCAGTTGATAATACGACAACATTCTTCAGCATCTTATAGCCAGTAATTTTTATATTTAATCGCCAAGTAATAAATTAAGAACCAATAAAAAACTGATAGCCGTTTAGCAAATGGGCAATTTAGTAAAACGTTCTGAACTGTATTACTTTGCATTTCTAGTTATTGAAATTGCTTTTATTTTTGAATGAACCTACCTACGTTTATAAAAGTATTACGAATAAGATTTTATTAAAAAAAAAGCACTGTACTTTATAGGTATCATGGTACCAACTAACTACTTGACCGTAGCAGTACCTACTTGTTCTGTGAGTTATACTTGTATAAAGTATCACACATTATATTAGAGATACTTACTATAATAATACACGTTGGTCTGTCACAAACAAATCCAAAAGTGTGGTTTAAAAATACTTTAGCATTTCATTTATCATTTTTTTCTTTTGACCGCATCGTCGATCAACGACTTCATGGTACCGCAGCTTCTTGCACAATAATCTTTGTAGATATAATAATGTGTTAAATGTTATCATTTCATACACTTGTATGTAGGATTCGAAGTGCTGAAGATTGATACTTGAATTTAACTGTTGTTAATTTTCGCGAGACCTTTACAAACCTTTAAGGTGGAAAATGTACGCGATAGTCGCGTTTACTTCGTTTTTTTCTTTTGAACGACAAGCACCATTCTGTCCCAGTACCATAGTCCATACAATCCGAGTTTAAGTACAATTTCTAGCGTTTATCCTTACTGTTCTTCCTAAAAATTTAAAGCATTTAAGTTGGTTGCGAGACAAATCTGTAAGGGTACAAAATTGCAAGTTTTTATTTATTTCTTATACAAATTTGTTACTATCGATATTAAGTTATTTAATATAATATAATTTTAATATAATTTTGCTTAGAGAATAGGTACAATATACGGGTGTATTTATTCGTAAATATCTTTTGTTTAACTATTCATTGTAATATTGTTTTAGGATCGATAATAACTTATTTTAAACTAACTTAATTATTAACAATTATCAATTCTTTTTTTTATTTATTTGTTTTCAAAATACTTAATCAATAGTAGGTACAGATGGTATTATTGCCATGCAACGGAAACCTCTCAGAATTTATCTGTGCTGGCAAGCCGTTCGTTTGATTTTTACTACAGTGATGGTTTAAATATAATGATTACATGATAATTATGCAGTAAACTTTTGTATAAAGAAACGTTTAGATTTGTACTTATAATTTTTCGAACTTGTTTTGTAAAAACTTTGTAGGTCTTCTGAAAGTTTATTAAGAAAGTTAGGTACTAAATATTCTGCAACCCTCATCCCGTACATGTGGTTGGCTTTTGGTGGAATGTATTTATTTTTGGGTGTAATAGATCTCAAAAAGTCAGATCTTGTTTTTTCGGTAAGCAGCTCCGGCCTATTGACCTCAGAAAGGGCAAAATATTCAAATTTATTGAACACATTCATAACATTACAGTATTAGAATAGATCGTCGTCGCTGTTTTTGAATTTATTTTTAATTATAATATTTAGGTGGTACTTTTAATATTCTTGATTGTAACCTATCTGATAAGTATGAATGGTAAGTATATTAAGTACTAATTTTAAAGTGGTTTATAGTTGGTTTATTACTTATAATTAGTTTGTTATTATAGCGACAATTTTATATGTCTAGCGACCGGTTACTTAACTACGCGTGCCTATGTTTATTTTATTAATGAATATAAATGACATATAGGTAAATACTGGAATCCATGCCCTAACCTTCTTATTACTTTCAATAATATTCTGTGTGTAGGAATAATTATTATGAGTAACGAATTATAGTGATTTAAAATACCTAATTGTTTTGATTTAAAGGCAGTTGCAATGAATTTTAAAGAAGTGTACCTATGTTACATACATTAAAAGCAACGTCGGTAACCAACAAACAAGAAATTATCGACACTTTTTGTTTCTTAAAAATGTATATACGCTGAATAGTTTGAAGAAACTAGGATAGCTCAAACATGCGACTTTTCTCCTCGCCGCATCTTTTTGTATCAACTATGTTAATTCATTTGCGAATTTATTCACGGAGCCATGTTTTTAGGCCGCATATGACGTCCGCCGACTTGCATGCAATAATTGTCCACATGCATACTTACGTCTAGACTGACAATTAGCTAATTAGTTGGTTATTTAGAGCATAATAATAATAGTGGGGCGGACTAAGGTCATAATAACAGACGATACAAGTAATTAGACAAGTCACAACTAGGGGCTACCAATTAATTACTCAGTGAATTTGATTTGTAAATAATGGACAGGAAACATGAATAATAAACTAAAAATGATTTAAATTAAACAAATGATCAGAATATTTGTACATTGATATTCTAATTTATATCCATAAATAGCGCAAAATTATTGATATTTCATTTTCATAATTATGTGTCAAAGTCAAAGTCAAAGATTTATTTGCAGAAAAATATGGTTTTAACCCCCCCCCCCCCCCTTTTTAATACCCAAAATAATTAACTTAACAGGGCTTTAAAATACAGAAAGTGTTTTGTTTTTAAGATTGACTAATTATAGCAAGCACAAGTGGATGCACCCAATTTTACTGCCTAATTACGGCCCTGTGTAATATCTGTCATTTTAAATCGTGCAAATCTCTCGTGATTTCTTTGCGCGCATAATTGAAATGTATTTTTAAAATATGCTAAACGTTCATTCCTTAGTGCACACGGAAAGATGTAATATTTGCAATCGTAAAGGCATAGTCGATACATTACACAGACACGTCGTGCGTAAACTTATGTTTTATTAAAAATGTGTATCAAATGTATGTTGATTGTTATCGTTTACCTTAAAATTATGTTTTTAATTTGGTTGCTCATTAGCTCAATCTCTGCTGCAATGAATTTAATCATGGGCCATATTTTTGCGAATGTTTATAAGCTTGCTTATTGCTTATTTATGAATTCGTGTATGAAACCTCCAAAATGATGATGCTCGGCTTATGATTTAAACAACAAAACAGAGTTAAGACGGTTCAATCATACCTTATCAAAAAGGACCATTTTATCTACCATTTTATTTCATTGTAGTTTTTATGATCTAACTACAATTAAGATAGATTATTAAATCTAGGTATTTTTTATAAGCATCAAATATTCCGTTTAAAGGTCAAGAAAACATTTCGAACGTGATGACATGACGATGTGAATTAGTATATTATACGCGCTGAGACGTGGAGTTGGTGGCTGAGACGTGGAGTAGGCTGGTGTCCCAGCCCGTCATACTACTACTACGCTAGGTCTTTAACGACCAATAATAATGAATTTCTGAAAAAAGGTTTAAACAATTTATAAAGTTCTGTTAAAAGAAATTGGTTTTATTTACTTTTAAAGTATTTTTTTTCAAAATTTCTTTTATACGTACATTTATCGCTCACATTCGTCGCGATATCCATAGTATTCGAGCGATGCTAACGAGGTGTGAAGCCATGTAGAGGGCCCAGTATCTCGTGCCCTACAGGCGCCGGCGTCAATTAACCATTTATCTTGCCACCTTTTAACGCCAACAAGAAATAGAATGCAACTCGCTTTTTCCTATTTTAAATGTTAATTGAAAATATGTTCTTTGCTATTTTGTGAACTATGGTTGATTATTTTGTTTTTATTTAAAATCTGAAGACAATTTCTAAAATATTCACACACTTATCAGTTCTTTTTTATGTGTTTACTTACGAAGTCCAATTCTGTTTTTCACTACAATATTACAAGGAATGAAGTGTGTACGCATATCGAGCAGAAGTTGCTTGTTGAAAGCTGTCCAAAGTTTTATACCGTTGTCATCGTTACGCTTATTGAAATTGTGAAATATCTAAATTGTTTCAAATAAATTTTCACTTAATAATTTAAATATTTCCTTACTGCCAATCAAAATTTACAATTTGTAGATATTACTGGTGGAGACATTAAGCTCTCTATGATTACACAAGGCGTTTGTTATTACGTTGTGTATAATGCTCGACCGTTACAGGAAACAGTATAGTCAGCAATAAAATGCTTCCTCGCAATTCGTAAGTATACAATTTACAACGTAATGCTTCCTTGGGAATTATTACCCATCTTTACATTTATATGTGTCTTATAGCTCACCTATATCTATAGAATATAGGCACGTAAGCAATAGTTATAGGTTTAATTGTAGCAGAGAAATGTAAATCGTGTTATAGTACGAAACTCTACAGAGTCCCTTTATTCTGTCATCCTAAGTTCAGGAGCGAGAATTCCAGCTTTACTGTTTTCTGCCTTTCTCACGACGTACAAGTCGATCACACTGTGGCTCAAGATTGACTTGTCGTGTCTCCACAATGGCTTGTAATTGCCTTATAAGTTCTCGTACAACAGAAACTTTCAAAGAAATGTTGCTATCACCATGTTTGTAGTTGAGAGTCGTTCAAGGCGCCCGTGAACGAGATCGAGAGAATGAATGACACGACAGTAATTGATTCTGAAATGTTAGTGATCTTTTATACACAAAAAATACATATTCAAAAGTATGTGTAAATCAGAAAAGGCTAGAAACTTGAACTGGTTATTCAATTCGCGTTCAATTAGACTAGAGATTTAATAGTATAATAAAATACGACTGACTGAGATAACACCTCTTCAATTAAAATGGAAAAAGACGTATCTTGTTTGTTTTACTCTTGAAACTACCAATGAAACAAACTATAAAAAAATGATTGGAGTTATTTAATTTAATAGCTGTCTTGGCAATAAACACGAATGAAATAAGTAAAGAATTATCGACTTATAGTAGGGAAAAGCATTTAAATAACAGTCAATGAGAAGCAGATATAAACTTACAGTTTTAAATCGACTGCTGATCAATAAATTAATTGCTAATTTAACGCATACGTATTTGAAGCAAATGAACTTTTCGCGTGCTATTACAGACGAGCTATAAAAGTGAATAATTTTATCATTCACTTAATTGTCACGCTGTCGATGCCTCCTACGCAACCATCTAGAATAGTTATCCCACAAGCACTTGTTATTTATTACTGGCCAGTTGTATTTGCATAAAAATGCGATACAACCTCTTTGGTAAAGATTCCATCTATTGCGCAGAGGGTACCACTGTGGGCACCAATTAGCACTCAATCTTAACACCCACACACAGTGTAAAGTATAAAAATAGCTGACAGAGAATATAGGCACGGAGGAACGGAAGAAATTTTACTTCCATGTAATAAATCAGTAAGAATATGTTTTGTTTGCTACGTATTTAGCTAAAAATACCTACTACTAGGTATATTTAGCTAAATACTAAGATAGTCGTTAAATTAATTTAAATACCTCTTTAGCGTATTTCGGTTAAATATAAAGTAAACATAGCCATAACGTCCACTAAAGACTATAAAAAGTAATTTAACAGACCTTTAAGTATCTTGGCAGCTTCAGAAAACGCCGAGGGCATGTACCAGTGAAGTCATTGATTATTATTTAGATTAATACCTTCGGGACATTCATCAATAAAAAACATCCTGTATTAAGCAATACATAAATGATTTAAACCATGTTTTGTCATAAGAACATGTAAAAGGACGGCCTGAGGCCAAGCTTCGAAGGATAGCTTTACTACTTCAAAATTATTGACTTCCACCACTACCCAGCTATTATTGGTTATTAAAATTAATATTCAGAGTAAAAAAGTTTGTGATAATGTTTTCCAAAGAATTTTATGACGGCGCCTGTCATGCACCTTCTTCTCGCCCTGACGCCGCCCCTGTGTTTTACTGTCAACTCAGGTGTAGAGTGTACTAAACAGCCTTTCAGTTCAGTCATTCCCTTAGAGATAAATCATAGTACATTAAGTAACGTTCCATTACTGGTTAGGTATCTAGTTCATATAATTTTGAACTAAATTATGGCAAAGGTGAATATAGATAAACTTTGAATACAAATTGATTATGGCAGTTTTTAGTATGTTGGAAAACAAACCTCAGCGTTTGGTTGCTGCCTCAATGCTGACTTACGTCTGTTATATTGCCCTTATATTAATTCCTTAAACGTTAGTTATGGGAAAAGCTTAAAAATCATACTGCTTTAAAGTCAAAGTCAAATCGTTTAGTTCAATTAGACCACAATAAGGCACTTTTGAACGTCAAATCAGAAAAAAATGATTTTAGTTGCCCATTCCAAAAGGTAGTTTAGTATGGAGAAAAATGGGCAAGAAACTCCATACTTACTCTTTTAAAAATGATGTTACCAATTTACGTTTTTTATGTAATTTATGTTACCATTTACAGGAATTTAGATCAAACCAATAACCAATAGTTTCCTACCGAGAGTCCCGTGCCTCGAAAAGCACGTAAAGCCGTTGGACCCGTCTGTCATATATTTGATATAGGTATAGTCAGAAACCAGAATCCAGTTTTACCAAGGGGTTTCGTGTTGGGTTGGGGGGTGTGTTGGTGTTACTGGGTTGTGGCGGTCAGATAGGCAGGCTCCATGTAATGCCGGCACTTCACATGGCGTATTTGTACAAATATTCGCCTTACTTGGATAATACAAAGTATACCCTACGCTCATTAAAATAAAGTCTATTTTGTATTATCCAAGTAAGGCAAATATTTGCACAAATACGCCATGTGAAGTGCCGGCATAAAACACTGGTATTCAGCAAGACTGGAAGCCGACCCCAACCGTAGTACAGTCGAACAAGCTATTTGGTATACAGGCAAAAATATTCATCTTTCTACTACAATAACAATATTTAATTTATTTGCTTTATATTGAGCATGTAGGTAGCTACGAGGGATACCTACGTACTCGAGTTAAAAAAATGAAATAAAATAAAATATTGTGTGTGTAGTAGAAAGATGAATATTTTTGCCTGTATACCAAATAGCTTGTTCGACTGTACTATTAAGTATTCTGTGCCCCAACATAGTTGGGAAAAGACTGGGCCGATGATAATGATGATGAAAATATACTTCCTGTTCCGGTCTTCATAGTACTACTTATAGGTCTAGTAAGTAATCTATACCAATATAATAAAGAGGAAAGATTTGTATTTTTGTATGTAACAAATAAACTCAAAAACTACTGGTCCGATTTCAACAATTCTTTCACCAGTCGAAAGCTACATTATCCCTGAGTAACATAGGCTATATTGCATTATTAAAAAAATGGGGGGGGGGTGCTTGGGAAAATACACGCAGAAGAAGTCGCGGGCAATCTGCTCTCCTGGTAAATAAGTGGTCCAATGTACCAGGAGACCAGAAAATAAGAGGTGTAGGGTAGGTGTAGGGTAGGTGTAGGGTAGGTGTAGGGTAGGTGTAGATAGGGACAGGACAACGTCTGTCGGGTCAGCTAGTCTAAGTATAAAAGTGTTTTGGAACTTTACAATTGTGACTTTGATATAGCGAGTCCTTCTGTCCTATTTGCGTATTCTGCGGTACTCTGTTCTCGAAATAGCTTTTTATAAATACCGTGTGGGCTCACCGGGCACTTAGCCGGCTTTGCTATGTTAATTGCTCCCTTTGCACATTTGTTTGTTTATTTATATCTAATTGGCTTTAGGCTGTACCCGCCGTCCTGCCGCTCCGTCGGTCATCCTGAGTGCAAAGTTTTTATTCGAACTCGATCGCGCTAACGTAAACTTAAATTTGTACTGAAACTGTAACAGCGCTGCCTAGTGCCTAGTGGTAATATGAAACATAATTATTCTATACAAATTGATATAAGCGAGGGTTTATAGTTACACAATCAAATAGGTTAAAATTCTCACACTATGCTCATAGTGTCGTGCGGTGTCGGTCGCAAATTGCACCACCCCATTTCTACGTGGGTGTCGTAAAAGGCGACAAAGAAATATTGACGAGAGGACGGGCAGCAGCGTCCTTCTGAGCACGTACTGCGATCGCCAACATGCATCGGTCAACCATGGCGATTGCGGCTGAACCCTCCCTTGGGGGAGACTTATGCCCTCCAGTGGGCGTCTAAAGGCAACAGACAACATGATGAGGCCTAGTGCGAAGTTTCAGTTTTTATACGTACTGGACCGCGTTAACGTAAAATTTTAGGACCCATTAAGTAACCCATTAAGTAATGTTAATTGTAATCCATGGTGCTGCAACTGGGTCTCCCCCAGTTGTAAACGTCCCTTTGGTCCTATTGGCCTAGTTCTGTTCTGGCTCCTGCTTGATGTGGAGGGATGTGGAAAATATGTTTTTCTTACTCCTCCGCTGTTCTTTTCTGTTTAATTTCGTTGCGGGATCCACGGAACAGATAAATAGAGTTGGAATGGTAATGTGGGCGTGGCAAGCGCGCCACAATTATGATTCGACTCTCATAACTCGACCGATTCATTCGTACACCGCGTTTAGTGTGCTTCGGACAACTTCGGAGAACCGATCTCAGCAATAAAATGCCTTCTTGTGCAATTATAACTTGCAAGACCAAAAGTCAGACTTCAAGTATAGAGCTAGGAAGTATATCTTTCCATCGGTAAGTGGAAAATAACATTTAATTGCAATATTATTTGTAAAAAACATAAAAATGTAATGATTGAAATTCCAAATATAGACAACATTATTGCATTATATTACAAAAAAACATACATTGCCCTATGTGTACTTGCTTAATCTTCGCAATGACCGAGTCCGCTTGCAATGTACTGCATGCATTGCGTCCTCTACATTTCAACCATGGAAATTACGTGGTTTGCCGTGATTGGCCGGCTTTGTCTATTGGCGGGATCCAAGACAGTTGTAATGTTTCTCCGGGACTCGTCGAGCTTCAGTGTCTCGACGCTTTTCTGGTGGTCGCCACTGTTGATTCTGGCTTACAGGAGTTACAGTGGTTTGGGAATAGTGTGGCGGAACCTATTGATATGCAATATTAGGAAACATAGTGATTCCATACAAATTGACATGAGCGAACGTTTACGTTAATGACATCGAATAGGTTAAAATACATCCGTGACGTAAACTATCGCTTATGTCAATTTTTTATGGAATAATTGTGTTTCCTATTGTTGCGACTAGACTGTGTTGTTCGAGTTTCAATACAAATTGGAGTATACAATAACATGTTCGAGTTCGAATAAAAACTTAACTAGGCCTATCACTTACGTTGGCGAATGTCAGACACTCAGTTCGTAATCCACGCACATTTACTTACTTATTTGTGATAAGAATGAAGACTTGCTCGTATACTATTTTATGCCCTTGTTTTTCCTGTTTGTAGATAGGATGTAATATGTAAAGTATTTGTAGTACTGCTGACTATTGCTACCGCGGTCCGCGATTTGTAATTTTACTTAACTAGAATATTAGTCATAATAGGTACTAGGCTAGGGTTGCCATAACAGCCTAAGTACTGACCGGGACATTAGCAGTAAGTGACTGAAAATTATGAAATTCTGAACATGTCATTTTGTTATTGAACATGCTATTTCTTCAAATGCGCTGTCGACAATAACTATTCCATTTTTTTGTAAATTTATCTCTACAACGTATTGCCATTGCGGTGAAGTAGAAAGATTCAACCATGACAATATAGCATATTCTATGGATGGACAACTCCACTGTGGTAAATATTCCAAAGCCGTTTTGTAATAATTTTCAATTTCTTCGTCAAAAGACTTTGTTAAGTTTGAATGCTGAGGATTTTTTTATATTTTCACTCAGCGTCGCCGCCTCACCGGTATGCGCTGTATGTACGTGTATTACACGATGCAATTGAAATACCGGGACATTTTGTAGACCAACCGGGACGACCGGGACAGAAGTTGCAAACCGGTGACATGTCCCGGTGTACCGGAACGGATGGCAACCCTATACTAGGCAAACGTTAAATTTTAATTCGCTTATTTTTTAATGTCAGCCTTGCTATAAATCCCACACACAACTTACGCAATGACCTATAAGTCTTACTAATATTACAAATGCGTAAGTGAGTTTGTCAGTTTGTTACGCTTTCACGGCTAAACTGCTAAACCGATTTTGATGAAATATGATATAGACTTAGCTTAAACCCCAACAAAAGGTGTAGGCTAATTTTTAACTTGCAATTTTGTTTGCATCCGCGATAACCGACACACGCGGACAAAGTCGTGGGCCAACACTAAAAGCCAATGTTCTACATCTATCTTCATTCGATTATTATAATCGAAAAAGTGAATTATAATGGTAATTTTTATGGTAATGACGACACGGTTGGCGCTGTGGCTGAGCGATCGACTGCTGCGCAGCGTGTTGCAGGCTCGATTCCCGCCCAGGATAAACATTTGTGTGATGAGCACTTGTGTGTGCCTTGTGTCTGGGTGTTGTTTATCTATATATGTATGTATTTACAAAAAACATAAGTATTTGTGTATGTATATCAACTGTCTGACACTTATAGTACAGGGTCTCCTAGTTTGGGGTCAGATGGCCGTGTGTGAAAACGTCCCCACATAAAAAAAAAATAATAATAATAAATTGGTACTCAATGGTAAACTCAAGTAATGCAATCGCACAAAAATAATAAATAAAAACCTTGAGGTGGATGGAATAACCCACCCCTATTCGCTGACGATGAACAACAAATGGGACATACCTGTAGAAGTGCATTACCCCGGATTTCATTTGCACGGAAAACCCCTAAGGGTCCGTTCACACAGACCGGCTCAGAGAGGAGAGCAGTTTTTTATCACGTTTAAAACAGAGTTTTGAATCATTGTAATAAGGTTTATTTTGACGCATCAATTTTTTTATTATTGAGAATGCTTGACGTGCTTGGTGTGAAATAATAAGCTCGCGCGGTTGTGCGCCGGTCTATGAGAAAAGAAGAGACCCGGCCGATGCTCTCCGAGCCGGTCTGTGTAAACGGACCCTTAAGAGCATTTGCATTAAAAAAAAAAACAAAAGAAGGTAGTCTTTTGATTCATTTCGAGTAGGTAGGTACAATGTCTACCCACCTATCGTACGCCATAAATCCTTAATTAAATACTATTGTATCTAGTTTATGATATCTCCTAATTGACAGGTATGTAGATAAATAACCCGTTTTGCCTGCAGTTGTGTAGACACAGAGCAAATAAGTAATGTTAAATTTAAATTATAATGAGCCACGAGCCACCTATGATGTTATGTCGCAAAATTATGCAGTTATACGATGGCGCCTTTACATATTATTACATATACGTACTTATGAAATACGTGAACATAAACAACATTTTGATATTTTATAAGTAACGTGGGTTACATGATGGTAGAAAATTATTTTATTTTTAAGTTAATTAAACGGCTAAGTTATTTTTACATAATTCATAGCATTTTTTTTAGATGTTACAGGTAGATAAGATTCATATATTCGTCACACGGTGTGCGAACTGGCTGAGTGACTGGCTGCAGCGCTGCGTGTCGCCGGTTCGATTCCCGCACGGAGCAAATATTAGTTGTTCCGGGTCTGGCTGTTTGTGTTTGCGAGTTTATATGTTTGTAAACGTACCCACGATACAGGAGAAATAATTAGTGTGACGCGACGATTTTTTAAAGGAAAAAAAAATCATTTATGTGATGTATATGAACCTTACTAGCACAGGAATGTATAAATAATTAAAAATAATAATACCAATCCCTAAGACATAATTTAATGATGTATTGGGTTCACAATAACAAAACAAACCAAAAAACTCAAATCTTCTATATAATAAAAATGAATCGTTGTTCGTTAGTCTCACTAATACTCGAGAACGGGTACACTACATAAATACGAAAAACTTTATTCCGAAAGTCAGAAATACGAATTTCAAAATACCGATTTTCATAATTCCGAATAGTTCAAAATTCCTAATATGCCAACTCCGATTTATCATTCATCCTATTTTTATAATACTAAAATTTCAAACTTCCGAACGTTTATAATTACTATTCTCAAAATACCGAGTTTCAAAAGATCGAATAACAAAAAGTCCGACTTAGTGAAAATTCCGAACATCAAAAATACGAATTCCGATTATTAAAATTCCGATTATTAAAATTCCGATTATCTTTATCGATATCGTGCAATCGTTTATCGTGCAAGCAAGCATGCAGCATGCAAGCAAGCATGCAGCGTGCAAGCTAGCATGCAGCATGCAAGCAAGCAAGCATGCATCATGCAAGCGAGCATGCAAGTGAACATGCAACATGCAGCAGGCATGGTTTCTGTCACGGCTACGGCGTTGCGGGGCTCCGCTCACCACGCTCAAAACCACCTGCTCCTCAGCTCGCTGGCCGCCTCGCCCCTCCGCGCCTACGCGAATTTAAATTACACTCTAGGTGTAGGGCAGACAAGTCTACATGGAGTCGGTTTCACAGCAATTCATTTCTGTCATTAACTTTTGTAGCACAACATATTGACTTTTTAAGATTATTTTTGTTATTGTCTTTCTTTTTATACCTATATATTTTTGTTGAAATAAATTCCATAGAAAAATACACCGAATAAACAATATTTGTTAAAAAGTAATTCTACTGTTTGATAAGTTTGTTAAACAAAAAAATTTTATTAAAAATTCTTTGAATTGTGTTTCTGTGAAATATGTTTCATTCAAGTAAATAGTCTTTGAAACAATAATAGTCGAAATAAAAATACAAGAACCATATATTATATGAAATATATAATATTATTTTCTGGGAAACGAAATTCTATGAAATTTCTGTCTGCGAAACAAGGGGACACCATTTTGAATATATATGCGTAGCTGAATTGAATCAGAATCCTAATTTTAACAGTTTATTCGGAATATTGAAATTCGGAATTTCGTTTTTCGGACCGAGAACTCATCGAGCATTTGATTCTTCGAACATATGAAAATCGGAAAACAAACAAATCGGATTTACGACATTCGGTAAAATAACTTTCGTGATTTTAAATAATAGAGATTATAATTTTTAGGTATTATGAAATTCGGACTTTTGAAAATCGGAATATCGAAATTCGGAATAAAATATTTCGGAATATTTGGGTGTTCCCCTCGAGAACAGCTAGACCGATTTGACTGATTTTGGTCTTGAAATATTCGTGGAAGTCCAGGGAAGGTTTAAACGGTGAAAAAAAATGATAAATCAATTGACAGGACAACGTCTGTCGGGTCACTTAGTTCTACAATATTTTTAACCGTCTTCAAAAAGGTTTGTTTGTTCGTGCATAACTCTGTCATATATAGATGGATTTGCTAAATTCTTTTTTTGTTCGAAAGGGGTTTAATCCGAAATGGTCCCATATAAATTTTATCAAAATTGATACAGCCCTTTTTGAGAAAATCAACAAATTCCCAAAATTAAATACTTAGACGACGTAAGTGTGTCGCCGTTTCTTAATGGATTTGGATATTAATGCAACACTAAAAAGCGAAATATAAAAAGCTTTTTCAAAAAAAAGAAAACCGCCTTCAAAAACTAAAAATTGATAAATAACTTTACTTTCGGAAGTCGGTGGCAATATAAAACCACAAACACAAAGGCACCGCCACCGACTTCCGAAAGTAGTTATTTATCAATTTTTAGTTTTTGAAGGCGGTTTTCTTTTTTTCAACCGACTTCAAAAAAGGAGGAGGTTATCAATTCGTATGTATCTTTTTTTTTTATGTTTGTTACCTGATTTCTCGGGACTGAGTGAACCGATTTTAATGATTCTTTTTTTATTTGGAAGCTAGTGCTTCCCGTGTGGTCCCATTTTAATTTGGTCCAGTTCTGAGCATGGCATCCATGAGAAAACCGTATAAGTCTTAAATTTCCATTAAGTATGTGCGCGATTTGTTACGCGATTTCTCAGGCAAACGTAAACCGATTTTCAAAATTCTTTTTTTTATAGATAGAGTATGCTTCAGGGGTGGTCCCATATAAATTTTATCGAAATTGGTTCAGCACTTTTTGAAAAATCAACAAATACCCAAAAATTTTACATAGACGACGTTTTAGTTTCATCAATCTTTGTAGTAGTTAACTTTCAATCTCTTCTTAATAGATTTGAATGAGAAGGAGGTACTAAAAAGCGGAAAATAAAAAGCTTTTTACAAAAAAGACAACCGCCTTCAAAAAGTGAAAAATAACTTTAGCACAGAACACACATTGACTTTAGTTTCGGAAGTCGGTGGCAATACAAAACAACAAACAGAACAAAGCCACTGAATTTCGAAACTAAAGTCAATGTGTGTTCTGTGCTAAAGTTATTTTTCACTTTTTGAAGGCGGTTGTCTTTTTTGTAAAAAGCTTTTTTGAAAAAGCTTTTTATCATATCATACTTACTATTATGTCGGGGGCTCCTGGCTAAGTAAAAGTGTAGCGTACGGATCGATCGGTTATGGTTAAGCTATGCTTGCCGCGGTCAGTATGTGGATGGGTGACCATCCATTTCATACCGAAACCCCACCGTGCCTTGTAAAGCACGTAAAGCCGTTGGTCCCGGCTGTCATTCGTAGATCTTTGGCAGTCGTTCATTTATTATGGGTAGTCAGAAGCCTGAAAATCTGACAAACAATCTTACCGAGGGGTATCGTGTTACCCAGTGACTTAATATTGGTCAAAGAATTTTTGAAATCGGATGGGTAGCCTTACGACCCTTACGAACCTTATAAAAGTTTATAATTGGTATAGATTTTAATTTTACGTATATTTAAGTCCCCGATAATACGATAAACATGCTATGATTTTATCATAATTGTATTGAACGGACGTACAGTCACCAAAAAAGTTAAGTACCTATCCATGTCGTCGGAAATAGTTGAAGTTTACTTAGAAACCGGTAGAAGTTTTTGAATAAAAGAAAATAAAGTTAGTAGAAAATAAACAGCTTAATGATTTAATTAAATATCATTAGAAAACATCCATCGATTTCCAAGTAAACTTCAACTATTTCCGACGACATGGATACTTATCTCTTTTGGTGACTGTACATTAATCACAAGACAAGATAAAAACGTGTTGCATGACTGCTTTATTAAAAAAAGAAACTGAAGAATTCGCAAGAAAACTGTAGGTAATCTATGAAACAATCAAATATTTTCCGAAGTATGTTCACAGTTTGGACTGAAAAACTTCACTTTCTTCCATAATTATCTTAATTATATTTAATTAAAGAGAGTTGCTATTAGTCTAGTTTCTGTAACTATTGAATGATTCATTGAATTGAATCGATCGACGTTACATTTCATTGGTAATATGAATCAAAGCATTAGTGCAGCTACTACATTGTCTATAGAATAATAAAAATAAGCCAACAAGACAGATAGTGCACGACTTGCCTAAACTCTCAGATTATGAAACAAACGGCAGATAGACCGCGCGGAACACTGAGAGTGAAGCCAAAAAAGCAAATACAAATTTAAAAGCGAATACCTACAACGCGCTTCGTGCTGTAGGTAGGTACTGACACGAGTCAGAATAGCATAAAACGCCGCATCGTTAAAAAAAACAAATGAAAATACAAACACAAATTCAAAAGCGAACACAATCTCGAGATTGTAGATATTCGCTTTTGAATTTGTATTTGCTTTTTTGGCTTCACTCTCAGTGTTCCGCGCGGTCTATCTGCATTTTGTATCATAATCTAAGCCTAAAATGTGTTCATCGGTGACCGGTATTGAGTAGTTTAGACTATCGTTGTAGTTTACTCTCTAACAAAGCATAATAAAGGATTTTCTTGTAGATGTTTTCGTATAGGCTACGATAAAATAATGTTTTGGTGGCGGCTCGTTAGAAAGGTTTTCTTTTTTATTGTATATTAGCGACCCGACCCGGCTTCGCATGGGCCTATAGCCTTCCTCGATAAATGGACTATCCAACACAAAAATATTTTTTCAATTCGAACCAGTAGATCCTGAGATTGACGCGTTCAACCAAACAAACAAACTCTTCAGCTTTATAATATTAGTACAGATTAGCGACCCGCCCCGGTTTCGCACGGGTGCAATATAGATCAAACTATACGTATTAACCTTCCTCTTGGATCACTCTATCTATTGATGAAAACTGCATTAAAATCCGTTGCGTAGTTTTAAAGATCTCAGCGTACAAAAAAGCGAGAGGTACTTTGTTTTATACTATGTAAAGATAAAGATAACGGAAAATGGCAATTGATGCATGGAAAAGCGGTATTGGACAGAACTAATTTTACAATTATTTTTGACTGTAAGGAAAGAAGTACTGCTCCTTACGCTACTACTACTATACTACTACTGTTACTAAAAAAAAAATTATGGACAGGTACACCATATACACACCAGGTACACCATATTGCCGAGTGAGTAAGAGTGAGTATAATTATGTTCAATGGGCATAGGCGTAACGGCAGCAGAAATAAGTGCGTTAATATGGAAAAAAATATCAGATACGAAAGTGTACAGAATTATTTATCAAATAAATCAAATCAAATCGTAATTCAGAACTAACACACTCACACATACCACACCACCACCCCACCACATTAGTAGAACTTTTTTGATATTTTTTTCCATATGCACCTGCCTTGTTATCTCTTTATCACCCTTGGTTGACTGGTATAGAATGTCTAAGGTATTAAGTCCGCCTTTGTACCTTTGTGCATGAAGTTAAATAAATAAATAAACTAAGTAGTACTTACCTACTAATATAAAAATTACAAGCGGCCGAGCGTGCACCCAACCAAAATTACAAATGTATGGGCGTCATTTTTTATATATTTCTATGTTTTTTATTCATTTAATTTTGACAATGTCTGGAACGGCCATAAATGTCAAAAACCAACTCTTTATTATCGTAAAAGAATATTTTATAGCATCGGATATCAATAAAGATACCAACAGTTATCAGCTTGATTTCCTGCACTTATGATTAAGCTTTAAGTTAGGTTTATTTTTATATTCCGTTATAAGAGTAACATTGTGCATTCATGACCTATATCCAACCGGTTCACGTTATTTAAATCACAACAATTTAGAACTGGTTTAGTAAATTGTTTGATGAAGCATGGATGAATTGGAACCCCATTCCGTTCCGGTAAATAGGAAATACCTAACTCGCATTTATATCAATAAGCAATGATATTTATTAGAACATCATTGTCAATAAGACATACATTCTTTCATCAATTTCTGGCTCCAATATATCCTGTAAAACATACACTCGGCCTCAGATTATGAAACAAAAGGCAGATAGACCGCACGATACACTAAAAGTGAAGCCACCAAAGCAAATACAAATCCAAAAGCGAATACTTACAATCGCGCTTCTTGCTGTAGGTACTGACTGACTGGCAGTACAGTACGAAGCGCCGCATCGTTAAAAAAATCAAATACATATTCAAAAACGAATACAATAACGAAATTGTAGGTATTTGCTTTAGATTTGTATTTGCTTTGGTGGCTTCACTTTCAGAGTTCAACAGGCACTCAGCACTCGGCGTTAAAAAAATCGCACCATTTGCAAGAACGCCTTTTGACATCTTTTATTTATGATTCAAATAAAAGAAAAGAAACGAGCTCGTTGCTAACTAAAAGCCGTACGGATCGATCGCTCAAGGGTAAGCTACCCTTGAAGCGGTCGGTCTGTGGATGGGTGACCATCCATTTCACACCGAGTTCCCTCCGTGCCTCGGAAAACACGTAAAGCCGTTGGTCCCGGCTGTCATTTGTAGATCTTTGGCAGTCCTTATGGGTAGTCAGAAGCTAGAAAGTCTAACAACCAGTCTTACCAAGGGATATTGCGTTACCCAATAACTATACCCATTTCACAATAAGATTAGACATAAACACAAACCTTTTTTACAGTCCCTTCAACTGATTTTGAATTTGTGTTTGTATTTTCATTTGTTTTTTTTAACGATGCGGCGTTTCATGCTATACTGATATAGGCTATAATTTATCTTGGAAACTTGAACACCTGATGCAGAACCGCAACAGACCAGCTAAACTATAAGAGATACAAAAATGGTGCCATAGCAAATATTGTTCCACGTGATGAGCATTTTCTGCCGAGAGAATAAATTTTGAAGATCTGGAACACCTGATGTGGAACTCCAAGAGCCCAGCTACACCATGACACATATAGGAATGACGTCTTAGAAAAAGTTATTCGGTCTGATGGGCATTTCCTGTTGACTTATAAAAATCGAAGATCAGAAACATCTGATGTCAAAATCAAAGCTATCACTAATTTCACTGTGTCTTATAAAATAACATAAGCTGGGAGTACCTCCACGCGGTGAAGGCGGTAACAGTTTAGGACTGATTTTTGATGACGATGGTATATCATTGAAAATTTGACTCTACTGGCCAAAATTCTCATTTATTTTTTTTATTTTATCGAATAAATATTCCTTCGGGCTTATGCTATTTGGGTGTTTAATTTCCTTTTCCATTTATCTTCGTGACACGGTAGCCTACCCGGTAACGCAGAGGAGCAGTCACTTAGATTTTAATTGATCAGGTATCTTTACAATAAAACTATAACCATGCCTAGAAAGTGGTCAAATCTTTCCCAATGTTCCAAAGGAGCTAAAATATTGAGGATCATAAGATCCCAAGAATCTACCGAAGAGCGTCAGGAGAGACTTGATGCTGTTCGAGAACATCAGGCTGCAACTCGCTCCGTGGAAACCTCTTCAGATCGCGAAGCACGCCTGCGTTCTCAGCGTATTTGCGCATCTACATCCAGGTCTCTAGACACCAGTGAAGAATATGATACGCGACTGACCGCTGATCGTGAACGTCATACATTGTCTCGCGAGTCGGAGACGTTCACGGAATTGCGCTTGAGGTCTCAGCGTATTCGCACATCTACTAACAGGTCTTTTGAACCGAATGATGAACGTGATGCACGACTAACTGCTGATCGAGATTATCATACACTAGCGACCCGACCCAGCTTCGCATTGGCCTATAGCCTTCCTCGGTAAATGGACTATCCAACACAAAAAAAAAAAATAATTCGAACCAGTAGATCCTCAGATTAGCGCGTTCAACCAAACAAACAAACAAACTTCAGCTTTATAATATTATAGCATAGATTGTCCCGAACACGCACACAACAAAATATTCATAATCAGTTTGAAAGTGAGAGAAAAAGAATTGCTGGAGTACGGCATGAAGAGACAGAAGAAGAGCGCAACGAACGTTTGAATTTTCATCGACTTCGACATTCTCTGAACAGAATGTCGATATCATCTGAAGAATTGGATGTGTCTCAAGATATAGCCGTAGGTCATGGCGACCTTCCTTGGGTTGATAAGGAACGGAGTTCATTTACGTATACTCCTATGATTGACCACGCCACATATTCCGCCATCGGAGGTATGATTAAAAATTGTACTTTTTGAACGTCTCGAATCATCTCGCGCATCCCGTTGTTTTTCCGTCCCCGGGCTCTTAGAATTCGACATCAGACGTTTCAGATCTTCGATTTTGCCGACCCCGTTGTCGCTGGCATAAGCACAAGGATCCGCGTACGAAGTCGCGGGCAGAAGCTAGTTATTTAGTATGTCGTTTATTAAATGACGAAGTAGCTATTTAGCATTCCAGTATTAGTTAGCATTTGAACGTATAGAGCAAAGAGTACATTATATATATACAGAGAATATAGAGCCCACTAGCGGAACGACAGAGGCAAGTGCAGTGACTAGAAAAAAATAACGAGTTCTTTATCTAAATCTGACATAGATAACAAAAACACTGCTTCATTATCATTCATTCAAATTCGCACACCAATGCCTTAATTACATTCAAAATTCGAACGTGGGCAATGAACTTGTTTGGTTTTTTTAAATTGTAATACCTATTTAATAATATGACAAAGAGGTTAAAGTTATATTGGTTTAAGTTTTTTTTTTAATTTGTAAAAGGTAATTTCTGGAAATGGATTTAAAATATTATTTCATTGATAGAATTTATTGCTGAGTGCTTTAGGATATGTTTTATGACTTCCACGCAGTTTTTGAAACTCTTTTTTCATAATTCTTGTGGTTTTTTATGGTACAAACGCGCACATCAAGCCAGACCAAACTGTAAAATTTTCCCAATTGAATATGAACCTTATTTTCTTGGACTAAAGTTGAAAATCTATCAAAGAAATTAGACAGATTGTTGTACCTGGATGTGCTGGCCTCTGTACACTTGTCTTCCACGCGGGCGTAGTCGCGGGCAGAAGATAGTGGGTGAATAAAGTTGTAGACGGGAAAACTGCTCCGTTTTTTTTTAACTTTGTTTTTGGCGATGTTTTCGTGCGGGCGAGATATCATCTAGTAAATATTGCTTCAGTTTTGTTGGTGCTCTACGTAGCGTGAACGAATGGCATGGCTTCCTTTCTTCAAAATTGTTAAGAATTAATTGATGGGGCATCTGTCGTGTGAGCATGCGATGTGTCATCGTCAGCAATTGAATTGTCTTTTGAGATATGTGTCCCGTTCCGCATGGAATCGATAGACCATTTCAAAGTGAGTGTAAACAGTGAATCATAGACTTTTATACAATTTTTGTTTATTTTTTTTAGATCTGGAAATGGCTCCAGTAAAGGAAAATTCTCCTTTTATAGTCACTCTACAAATCTTCCACATTTGAGCGAAGAATTTTCAGAATCTCGTCTGGCATTTCTCAATATTTTCAGTATAGCAGTGCGATTCTGTAAGAATTCACCCGCGAATTCGAATCCTATCTCATTTCCGATTTCACTTACCTGAAGTGAAAATTATTTGGTATTCGCTAAAATAGTAACGTAATAATAGTTCGCTTCACCTTAGTTGGTACTCAGTGGCGCTAGCGTAGTTGTTAACGAATTACAGTATACCTAAAACAGTTTTCACCGCGGAATCAGACTTGAGAACTGGAGTGAGTTCTTACAGAATAACATAGTAGGACTGAAATTGATACGCGATACCAGAATACCGTTCAAGATTTAAAACATGATATACTTTAGTTGCTGCGAGAATTAGAAGCTTTCTTTAAATAGGGTATTTTACCAAAAATTATAATTAGTCCGTCAGTTACATCACCGAAAAATATTGGATACGTATTTTTTGTTTTATCAAATCAATAAAAACTGACGAAGATAAAACGCATCAAAGATCATGAGTGAGTTTGTGAAGTCACTTCGCTAGTAAAAGTGTAGGTACTGGCATAGTGATGTCACACGAGTTTTCGACGCACTGTATCGTCTTTATTTTTTGTTTACGTGAAAAAAGAAAAAACACGTAGCCAATATTTTTTTGGAAATCTATCTGACGGACTAATTCGATTTTTTTAGTAAAATACCCTATTCTAGACGGTTCATAACATAAAATCAAAATGAATTCACACAGAACCCTTACACATAATCCTCTGCAGAATTAAACCTGTTACTGCCGTTCCGTGGATAACAACTTTGAATAAATATGTAGTCCAATTACGTTGTTTTTAAAAGGATTGACGTAGCAGGAAATATTTAAGGAGCCAATGTATTAATTATTAGCACTTTGCCCGCGACTTCGTCCGCTTGAATTTTCTTAAAGATCCCTAATTTTTTAATAATGCAATATAGTCTATGTTACTCAAGGATAACCGCTTTCGATTGGTGAAAGAATTTTTGAAATCGGACCAGTACTTTTTGAGTTAAATCGTAACAAACAAACAAACAAATCTTAAATCTTTGCTATATTAGTTTAGATTTAATTTGTAGTTCCAGCCAACTTTTTCGAGAAAACCTTAAGTGGCATCTTCCTCATTCCATGACACGTAAAGAATTTTAATCCCGACCGCTCGATCACGATTTGTCAAACACAAACGGATTTGTCCGATTCCGAATAACATTATCGTGTGTGTGACGACAGTAACTGGCTTCAGCATTTTCAAGTTGGTGACATAAGGACAGGGCCAAACCGGCGGCCGAGGTCGGCGACCGCAGAGCTAGCGGGAACGTAACCATACGACCGAGCCCACTTAGCGCGGGGCCGCAAATGTACATACGGCCGACATGTCCGAATACCTCATTACTGCGAAATGTGTGAACCTGACTTAATCATCCCGCAGTGGGTCAACTAGGCATGTACCCGTCGTAAACTACACGACGTTCTAGCCAATCAGGAAGTGAAGTTCTACGTTTATTTTCTAGTGGCGGCTAATTCTTAGATTTTCTTTTTATTGTCTTGAGATTTTCTCCGCGATGATGGTCATTGATTTCCACGTCCATTGATTGAGGTTAGAGGTTGTCTTGTTAACCGATGTCACACCATTAAAGCTGAGTCTGAATCGTCTTTTGTTTCTACATTTTGGTGCCTATGTACCGACAACACCTTTACTCTTTAACAGACGTTCATGTGTGTAAAATACAAAGATGTCGCACATGTATACAATAAATTTACCTACATATTCTCCATATGCGTCAGCTGTATTGTGAACCGGTCGACGATTCCGGTAATTTCCTACAAACTGCCCGGTGATTCATTGGGATATCAATGGAGCTTTGTCTCAGGCACTTATGGCAGTTGTTTGTCTTTTTGCAAGACATGTTATGAGGTTTGAGCATGACAATTTGTCTCTCGGAAACAAAATAAGACAGTTAATGTTTACATTGCTTTTCATCTTTTGCACTAAGATGCAAAATCTTAGCTTCTTTTCATGAATTCCTTCCATTGATGAAAGTAATTCTATTTGACTCGGAAAGCACGTAAAGCCGTTGGTCCCGGCAGTCATTCGTAGATCTTTGGCAGTCGTTATGGGTAGTCAGAAGCCAGAAAGTTTGACAATCAGTCTTACGAAGGGGTATCGTGTTACACAGTAACTGGGTTGTGGAGGTCCGATAGGCAGTCGCTCCATGTAAAACACTGGTATTCAGCTGCATCCGGTTAGACTGGAAGCCAACATAGTTGGGAAAAGGCTAGGAAGATGATGATCCAAGTAATTCAATTAGTGGGTTCTGACATTCAAAAAGGAAAAACGGAATTATTATAAGATCACTTTCTGCCGTCTGTCCCAGAGGCGTTTCTCAGAGCGACATCAAGTCACCTTCCAAATATGTCCAAATTAAATTCTCTCAAGCTTTTGAATATAAACAGTCTTATAATCGATTACACTAATAAATTAAATGATAATTTCTTAAGACCTATTTGCTGGGCTTATACATCGTGCGCTTGTTGGAGGTCTCATAATGTCGTGAATGCGCATACCAATTGCATTTAATCACGCACGGCCATGGTGTGACCGCGACATTGTATTGTGTGGCCCTTATATTAACTTATTGATGGAAACTTAAATGTATTGATTCTTTGAAGCTTTGAGGTTTTCCTTTTTCAAATTGAAGGAGGTTTTTGTTTCTTGTGTGTTGTTGCAATGAAACTTTGTGGTTAGATTCTATTTAGCTATGGTATTTTTTTGTGTGTCTTGTTTTTGTAGAAACTTGACAAAATGTCGAGAATATTATTAAAAGTATTTATACGTTTTAGTCTCGCCACATCTTTATCCAATCAAACAGCAAGATCTACTTTGTTGTGTTGTTATATCATTAACGTCGACAGCATCAACACGATAATTCCTAGTTTTCTTTCCAAGAATGTAACTTGCCCCGTTAACAAGCTAAAAGTTCTAAAAGCAGCTCACCTACAAGTACTCAGTTAAGCCGATATTCCTTATTTTTTCTACAAACAAGTTGCATTGATTGCGTCGCACTGCTAGATTTCTTCGTTTAGGCTCACCCGCATACGGGATTAACTACACTTGTTCAGATAAATTGAGGTTTTGTCCATAGAAAACACCGGTTTAGTATGGAGATGCGTACGCATCCGTTCAGTTATCCACGTCTGAATGAATGCGATACAAAATGGGTTTTTTCTATAGACAAAAACTGAATTGAGCTAGTATATTATATTAAATTATATTATTATATTATATTATATTATATTAAATCGAACGCCTAAGTACTCGAACGTTCATAATAATGAACGTTCGAGTACTTAGGCGTTCGATTTATAGTGGTCGATCAATAATTGATATTCGATTATTTGGCATTCGATTTCGCATAGTACACCCCTGAACAAATGTAGTTAGTCCATAAGACGGTAACACACTAATAATACGATTTTGTTGCATGTCGTTGGGTGTTGCAAGTGTAGTGCGGACTTTATAATCAACTGGGCTCAAGCTCAACTAGCAAAACTTGGTAAAGCCAGTTTGCTAACTTGTATCTAAGCAATGGTCTTGTTAAGCATAGATGGGTCAATCACACCTGTTATGAAATGTTGTTAAGTTATTGCTTTAGTTGAAGGTTATTTCTTGGGCTTGGCCTGAGTTGGAAATCTGGGTTTTAATAAGTCGATATTTATGGACTATGATTACCTATTTAAAGTGAGGGAAAGTGAATCGATTTCAGTTTCTCTAATAGTTGATAAAGTCATAAACTTGATCTTGTATAAGAAAATAAAAGTTTAAAGCCTGGTTCCTACCTACAACTAAACAAATTATGAAATTGTTGTGATTACAGAAAAAGATAGCAAAATAGTTATTACTTAGACAGGATTTTATCTTGACTGTTTCGAGTCTAGGTACCTAGGTGTATCTAGAGTTTTCCATACCTATAGTGATTGTTAAAAGGTTGAGATAGGTAGGTAGTTTACGCGGTACGGAATCTCAGATAAACTTTGAAGCCCAAAATGTTCTGTATCCGCGATGACCGACTTCAAAAAGGAATCACGCGGACGAAGTCGCGGGCATAAGCTATGTAGGGTAAAATTAAATTCATGATCAAATTTTTAAGGAGTGACTCAGACTGCGACCTGAACACGTTTTATTGTTGTTCAGGTTCGTGGTCAATTTCAACCTGTACCTATAGTAGGAAGTAGATTAGTAAATCTAATGTAGAGCGATTAAATGTTTAGTTCTTTCAGTTATTTAAAGTTTTCGTATGTATGATACATGCATGAGTAGGTACTAGGGTTGCCAACCCTACTATATAATATAGTATCCTACTATTTTAGAGGCCTGACTACTATATTTTTGAAAAAAAGATATAGTAGGCGAAACTACTATATTTTATAGGCATCAAACTCTTAGCAATAATATTCGTTTCAAAATGTGTAAGCGTAAAACAAAACGTCAATATCTATTTTTAACGATTCTGGAATGTCAAGTTGACAGATGCGTTCAATAATTCACAAAATATTCTTCAAAAAAATACAGTACCTACCAAATTTTTGTAACCTACTATATTTTTTTTCACCATTTCGTTATCTACTATATTTTTATGGGTAAAAATTTTAGAACTGCTATATTTGACCAACACAGAGTTGGCAACCCTAGTAGGTACCGTGCCGCGTTAACCCTATTCGACACAGTATTAAATCTGATTTGATTCATATTTATTTTTACTAGCTTTTGCCCGTGTGAATATCGGTTATAGCGGATGCAGACAAAGTCGCTGATCAAAAAAAGACCTATATCCTTCCTCAGGGTTGAATCTATATTCATACCAAAGTTCATCAAAATCGGTTCAGCCGTGTGGTCGTGAAAACGTAACAGACAGAGTTACTTTCCCATTTTTAACCGACTTCAAAAACGAGGAGGTTATCAATTCGAATGTTTATATATATTTTTTTATTTTTTTTATGTATGTTCGGGCTAAACTCTGTCATATATGGACGGATTTGCAAAATTCTTATTTTGTTCGAAAGGGGTTTATTCCGAAATGCATGATATGAAACATTTTTTTTTATATGGGAATTCCGAAATTCCCATATAAAAAAAAAATTGATCCAGCCCTTTTTGAGAAAATCAACAAATTCCTAAAAAAATACTTTGACGACGTTTTAGTTTCTTCAATCTTTGGAGGACTTACAATCTCTTTTAAGTGTGTCGCTGTTTCTTAATGGATTTGGATGTTAAGGCAACACTAAAAAGCGAAAAATAAAAAGCTTTTTAAAAAAAAAGAAAACCGCCTTCAAAAACTAAAAAGTTTTTGAAGTTTAACTTTTTTTGGAAAAAGCTTTTTATAATAATATAAATTATGGAAGTATGGATTTATTCAATAAAGTAGTACCTACAGTATATACATACATCGGTTTACAGTAGTTCCAAAACACAATATCTATACTTCTATACTTAATATATAAAGCTGAAGAGTTTGTTTGTTTGGTTGAACGCGCTAATCTTAGGATCTACTGGTTCGAATTGAAAAAATATTGTTGTGTTGGATAGTCCATTTATCGAGGAAGGCTATAGGCCCATGTGAAGCCGGGTCGGGTCGCTAGTAATACAGTAAACCTAATATAATAGTGATAGGTAGGTACAGTCAACAGCAAAAGTAGATGATCAAAATCAGAAACTCAATACTAATTTACTAACACTAATTTATATAATTTAGTACTAATTTATTTATTAAAAGTATGTGATTGTCACACACATTCTTTTGAATCACTTCGACGCCACACAGTTCTGACGCGAACTCCATTCATTACTATTAAATTTCTGATTTGGATCATCTACTTTTGCTGTTGACTGTACAACTGGAAAAACCTGCCACTGAGTAATAAAGTTCCAAGCATTGGTTTATACTTATAGTTTCTTCAAAGTCAAAGCATCTATTTCAACCATTTACAGGTACTTTTGAATTATCAAGGAGTCGATCAATTAGGCAGAAAAGTTGAACCTAGTAATAACATAAAAATCTAACTACACCCCTACAAATGATACCACTTATACGGCAAATGAATTAGATGCGCCACAAGATAGCGTGCACTTTATGAACCTAGCTCTGTTATTGTCTTGATGCGCCCGACCTGATAGCAGCATTGTGCTGTGTTTTATGTGTCTGACATTACTGACACTTTAGTGTATTGTTTAGTACACTTATTCATAATTTGTCTAGCCTTTTCCCAACCTTCACTATGTTGGGGTCGGCTTCCAGTGTAATATTGTACACATTTATTTTTAAAAGAGTAAGTATGGAGTTTCTTGCCCATTCTTCTCCATACGAAACTACCTTTTGGAATGGGCAACTAGAATCAACTTTATATTTTTTTATTATGACGTTCAAAAGTGCCTTTTTAATGGTCTAATTGAAATAAATGATTTGACTTTGACTTAGCTTTAAAATTGACCAGTCAATATTGATCCCACCAAAAAAAAAATCATGTAAAATGTTGCCAAGACGAGAGCAAATGGCTCACACTGTCAAAAAGTTATCAAATATCTACGTATAATTTCTACTTTACTAGCCTTACTTCACAAACTCTACACCTTAGTCAAAATATGAATGTGGCTAGGCCGTTTCGCTACAGTTACATGGGCGCTAGGTGAAAAATGTATTCACTGTTCATTACTCTTCTGTTAAACAATAAATCTAATTCTTCTGTTAATAGTTCTTGTAGTAACTAAACAGCCAATAGCTAATATTTCCACAAATACGCCATGTGAAGTGCCAGCATTAAGAATCCCAGAAATAGTGCAGTTTTTCATCAGTGAATGAATTTGTGTTTTCGGACTCGTACTTCAACCTAATTCCTAGTGAGACGGACCTATTATATTTACTCTGAGTGAATTCAAGAGAAATGCATTGTTCATAATAAGGTGTTAACGAACTATTACTTATTTTACATAGGCCCATTTATCGCATTGCGTAAGAGTCCTGTAATGATAGATGTAAGATAGAGAAAATAAATAAATAATATATTTAAATAAACTTTTATAGATTACCTCATAAAAACAAATAAGTTAATCCCTTCATAATGTACAGATTGAGGAATTTATATGATGCTCAATCGGCATTTAATATACCCTATTGCTATTAAATTAAGTATTACCTAATTATTACACCAGTAATGAAGGAGTAGATACAAATCAGTAAAATCAGTAGCACACTCACGTTCTTGGAGCGTCCGGTCTCCAGGCGGTCAACTCATTTGATTCTCGGACTCTGTACAAATAGAATAAAATTGATTCCAGAAATTAGCCTTTTTTATAAAAATCGAAATTATGGAGTAAGCGCTTGTCCGATTTTTTTACGCGGAGTTTTATTACTGCGGTTTGGATTCCCAACGTTTGGTTTAAAGTCTAGCATTGATAATCCGAAATAAAATAAAAATTTAATTTATAAACATTTCACTATTGGCGCGGCGACGACACGGTTGGTGCAGTGGTTGAGCGATCGACTGCTGCGCTGCGTGTCACGGGTTCGATTCCCACACGGAACAAATATTTGTATGGGCTACAGATAGTTGTTCCGGGTCTGTCTGTTTGTGTATGTGAGTTTATATGTTTGTAAACGTACCCACGATACAGGAGAAATTACTAGTGTCGGGCAACGTTTTTATTTAAGAAAGAAAGAAAGATTTTTTTTTCAAAAAGAAAACGTACTTTCTTTCGTTAATTTGCAGTTGCAATTAAATTGTTTCATTAGACCCGTTTATTATTCATTTACACATGGCCGCTGACGTTAAACACAATTAAAGCCGATTCAATATAATCGATTTGAAACTAGATCAACTCGTTCGGTAGCTGATAGCTTTCGCTGCGTTCATGAATACATGTATCGAGCAGATCTTGATCCGATTGATTGTTATCGATAAACGAACCAATTGGTTTCAAATTAGATAGTTACTGATTTGAAAGATCTATCACTACCTACACTATTTCCGATAATGTTATGCTGATATAATCAAGTTAATTTTAAGAAAACTGAAAGTAAGTAATTTCTTGATAGGATGCAACCTTTAATAGCAAAAAACTTGTTTAGCTTTCTTGATAAAGAAATACCAACATCTTTACACTAAGAGTCGAAGAAATTTGAAATAAAACTACGACGAAGTTTGTTTATATAACTCAAGTCTGAAGCGGAGTTCCTCAAATATAGATGTTCAGAAAAGACAAATGGAGAGATTAGAGATGAGATGAGAGATATTGATCCATCTCGCTAGAAGGTTTTGGCAAGAGATCGACCGGCCTGGAGGCATCTGGCACATTAAAATGTTTACACATATCAACGTATCCAAAGGAAGCGCGCTCTCGATAACAAGAGTGACAACCTTAAGAGCAAGCCACCTTCCAATACACAACATAATGGTGCATTCTGTGCTAAAATAGGGTACATAAGCCACATTTAGAGCAGAATCCGTCACTGTAGCCGAAATCGGCTAAAATTTGAACACAAACAAACAAACAAGACTTGAACTATTTAATCAAATAACAGCAAATAAACAAGAAAATAAATAGTGAAAAGCGTCATTCAACTCCAATACCAAACTGTTTACGATGCTTTTATTCCGATTCGAAAAAAAGTTCACGTTTTTATCGCCCGCTCGAGAAATCGATCTTGTTACAGTTGTTCCCCACACAATGCCTGTCAATTGGCTAGACAGCGCTCCTGTTCGTAATACATCGTCTGTACACAATAAGAAACCACCTTCGTCTTCAATTCTTAATCAGACATGTACAGCGTCCAACAAGGAATTATCGAGCTGTTCGTTTTTGACTTGTTATGCAAGAAGCTAGATTCTGTCAATGTCACTTTCACTGGTGAAAGGCTTATCTTCAACTGATGATCAATCTACACTTCTATACTAATTTTAAAAAGAGGTAAAATATTTTAAATTAATGTATAAATTTATAGGCCACTTCTTTTCCATAAGATAGTTACTACCTTTTGGATGGATTCAAATTTAAATGTAAATTACGTTCTAAAGTGACTTTTAACTAGACCATTAAAAGGCACTTTAGTAGACGTATTGAAATAAATAATTAGACTTTGACTTTGACTTGAAGAAAAAGTTTCATGGGAATGACGTGTTATCTCCGGTAAAGACCTTGACGATACCACATTTCAATGACAAACCACATTTAAAAAAAAAGATGGAAATGATAATATTTCAATCATACTATTCTATATATTTAAAGGTGTTGTGTGAATGACGTTGTTCTATAGTTAGAAGTATTAGAACAGTTCTACTTCTAACTGTCAAATCGTAATGGGCCCTATCAGAATATCAGCACTGTGACGTTTTTTTAATGTTAGAGCACCATGCTGAGATAGGAGCCGTTTGGCCTCGCACAGGACCAATTTTCGTTTTTTTTTTTATGTTATTTACGTGTGGTTTTGTCCTGGGGGGCGAATAAATACTTTTCTTTATTTATTTCTTTCTTTCTTTTTCTACTGCGTCAAACAATATTCAATCCGTATCATCTTTAGGCTTGCTACCTCTAGTCCCTATTTTGATAACACATCAACACTGCAGGTTGGTTTCGTGATCTGTTGCGGGACTGCTGAACGTGGGGTCTTAGGATCGATTTACAGGTCGAGTAAAGAGTTATTGGGTTTTACTATCAAGACTTTATCAGCCCGAATTTGGCTGATCTCTCTCCGGTCGTGTCGGATTGTGAGAGTCCGGAAATAGCGAGTGCACTTGCGCACACTCTTGTGCTCAGCCAGCTCTCCCCAAGGGGGGGTTCAGCCGCGCCATGCTTGGCCGATGCATGTTGGCGATCGCAGTACCTAGGTGTTATGGTACTCAGAAGGATGCTGCTGCCCATCCTCTGGTCGATCTCCCTCTGACGCCTTCTACAACACCCACGTATATACATACACATACATACTTGGGTATATACATACTTGGGTACTCCCAACTAAACTTGGCTACCGTGACCAAAATTCGGTCTGGAAAATAAATTATATTTGTATTAAGACATAAACTTCCCGATTAATACATAAATGTCGCGAATCATTGCCATTATCAAACCATTAAACGAGGAATTTGCATCTTAAGATTTTATCTAGATGAATGAGGTTGGTTCATAAAATAGGATTTAATTACTTTGACGTTTAGTCACTAATTATACTTTTAAGGACGAATATACTGATCTAAAAAGTTAATGGGATTCTTCTTCTGCCAATTCCTATAATGGTTTCTATGCTACCTGTTTATTATCTGTGTTTATTTTATTTTATTCGGAAAACTTACAGCTACAATCAGAAAATAATCGACACAAAAAATAAAATTAAGGCCAATCAAGTTTTCACTTAAATTACGTAAGCGGCAATATTGGTGACAGTAGGTAGGTAGGACTTTTTGACATCTTTATAAAGGAAATATAGGACCCATTGTAAACCTACACAGCACAAGTAAAAAGATTTAAAAATGAACTATGACAACACATCGAGAAAGTTATTACAAAGAGTCCCGGGATTTCAATTTACGGACCCCGGTATTGAAAAGATCAAAAGTTTCTTACCAGTATTCTACACCAGTAGCAAACTTGCATGCTTGCCATTTATTTTGTTATTTAGATTGTCTATTCCCTGTAAGTGACCGAGAGTATGACTGGTTTAATTTTATCGTAGTTCAAGGAAATCCAGAAATAACATTCTTAGGACACACTCAACAACCAGTAAAATTGCAGGAATTGGAAGTGACAAGACCTTTTTTAATTAGAATCTTTATTTTTTTCCTTTTACCATTTCATTCCCACAATCTATATTTTTCATATTTAATCAAATTTTCCAGAACAGACACTGCGATGACCGAATGCCGTGCATGTCTGCAATAAGTCTGAACATTAAAATGTTAATGTGCTTATATTGCTGACGTGTCATTTTTAATAAATAAATAAATAAAGCAACCTACCTGTTGTAATCTACCTAATAATTATCAAATAATAATGATCTATGATTAACAAAAAGCGAATGAATCCTGGCCATACATAGGTTCCTAATCATTCCTAACTTAAAAAAGAATATTTTGTGTGTTTGTTTGTAATAACAATAATCATTTATTTCGAGCAACAAGACTCATAGCAAACAACATAAAACAAACAACAACATACGAACACAACAACAAAGAAATAGGTACCTACTTACAAACTACGTTAGTAATACATTTATACAAAAACAGAAACGATTTATGACATCATTGCTGCAAGGTGACAGTCCCAGCCGAAACATTGCAGCAGTCAGCAGTGGTTCACAAACGCACAATTTCAAATTCGACAAGACGCGGGCATAGCCGTTAAGTTCATTGATATCTTTAATGCGGAGGCCTCAAGTCTGCTATTACAATAGTGTCAGAATGGTCTATCATTAATTTTCATAATGACGCCATTATATTAGTAGATTACCAAACTTGTCAAAATCAACAATTATGAAATCAATGATAGACCATTCTGACACTATTGTAATAGCAGACTTGAGGCCCAGTAGCCTACTGATAAAATCTTCTACGAGATCCTTCTAGTGTACGTACAATGATTAGTTTTAATGTAAACAGTAGCACCCCGGGGTCAGCTGCCCACCGCTCCTGTGGTCACTCAACTTTGTTTTTCTACTTACGCACAGACAACACTTCATTCTGCCTCAATGGCTTTCTCAAGGGGTTCAGTTTACAAAGCGGGTTTTCTAAAACTTGAAGAGTTTTTATCGAAGTTTGCACGAAATTCATACATTGTATGTGTATTGGTTCGTGTTTATTAGCGTTACGGTATGTGGACTGCATGTTGAGTGTTCGACAAACACGAAAGATCGTTGTTTGGTTTATTGTGGGTGGGAAGATTGAAATAAGTATTTGAATCAGTATTTATTTAAATGTGATTGATGATTGATTTTCAATTTCAATTCAAATTTATTCAGGAACAATTCATATTGTGTTTGAAATCAAAAAATATCATAATAAATCACAATCATAAAATTAACATATTCAACAATAAATTACTTATAGAAAATAATACAACAATAAAATAAAATAAAATTCAATTCAATTCACGAAGTTAATACCATTAAAAATACAATACTATTACACCAAAATATAAAAAATAAAACATTAATAATATAGCAATATTACCCAGTCTCACATTAATTGATACATAAGAAAATAAATAAAAAATTTTGATCGTGCGGAGAAAATAATGAGACTAGCCTTTTATAACATAACTAACCCTAAATATTCTTCTTAGTGTATTAATGGTAAACTCAGATATGTATCATCTATGTGTGAGTGTGTATGGACGTAGTAGTACACGTAGACGTAGAGAAACACAACACACACACATACATGTGTGTGTTGTGTTTCTTCTTGTCAGATTTCTTGTTTGACCCAGTATACAGCAATTCCATCTGCTGATGCAGTCGTTAGGTCCTCAGATGAGCAGATGAAGAAGGCGTAAGATAAAAGGAAGACCATGATCTGCGGAGAGCCGCCGCATAGGCACTGGAGATTGGTATCATCTGAGAACTCCTACCTATGAAGATGATCTGTACATACTACTAAATTTATCTTTTCTTAGGCCAAATAATCAACATATTGCCATACAACGTGGCATTGTTGCCAGCCTTTTAGATACTTGTCCCATTGAAAGCGATTTTTAATGCCGTATAAGTGATAGTAATTTTATTATTATTCAGTTTTGTATATATTTAAATAGCTTTTGTTGGATTTCGAGTATGCAAACGAAGTTGCGGATTAAATAGTAGCACTTTCGTATTTATTATATTAGTATGGATTATGGATTTAAGTTGTAAAATAAATAATTGTAAGCAATAAATAATAGAAACGGATTTAGCTATTTCCCCATATAAAAGAAATCAAAAAGGATCATGGCAGGATTTGTACAAAAAAATAAAATAAAGATGTTTAGAGAAGTTGAAATTCTAACTCTTATACTCTTGGGTACCTAAAGAGTGTCATCAAGCATATATATACAATATTTTTAAAACCCCGCAATAAAAATGGATGTTAAAAGTGAATAGTTTAACGAAAAGCTATTATTTCAGAACGAGACGCCGTTTCGCAGGTCTTACACTGAAATAATGTCACAAACAATGATTAATCAATATACTTTTTCAACTCAGCCATTGTAAACAACGATTCACGTCACATGTCTGTCAGTTTGATAGATCCGTTAATGTCACTTGTCACTTATTTTTTTTTTATAAATACAGTAAAAGGAAACAAGATAAAACGAAAAACAATTTTCATTTCCAAATATTTTATTTATGCGGGGGTTTAAAAATAAGGTAATTAGGTATATCAATCTGCTCCTGGTAATGTATTCTTCACATTGGAAAATATTTTGAATGTTTGAATCTCGCCATGATTCTTTCGTTCATCAACTCAACTCTGAGAGGGAAAATCCTAGGTTATGTAAGCTCTTAACAAAATCATTGTATCTTAACGTCTCCCCACTAAATAATTATTTAATTGATTTTAATTTTGATGAAAACACTCCAAATCTGCCGAGCCTTTTCCCAACAATCCTGGGGTCAGCTTCCCGTCTAACCGGATGCAGCTGAATACCAGCGTTTTACATGGAGCGACTGCCTATCTAACTTCCACAACCCAATTCCTAGGTAACACGATACCCTTTGGTTAGACTGGTTGCCAGTCTTACTGGCTTCTGACTACCTAAACGGCTGTCAAAGATCTACGAATGACATCTGGGACCAACGGCTTTCCGAGGCACGAAGATTCTCGGTATACTACTTAAGGGCCGGCGCTCACTGCCGGCACGGCACGGCGTGTCATGGCAAAGGATTCTATTACTAATCAAGTTATTTTGAATCTTATGTCATCGAGTTTAGAACTAATATTGTTTGATTTCGATACAACCATACCGCGGCACGTCGTGGCATACCTCGGCGCCCTGCGGCACGCCACGACGTGCTGTGGCAGGCCGCCGCGTCTCACAAGTCACTTAGGTCATAGGATTATGACAGCTAATAAATTGAAATAAGGTTTGAAATAGGTGCGGCGGTGTCTTTGGCAAATGCGCGCAGTATGCGTGGGGTGCGGGGGGCAAGGGAGAAGTGGCTGGGCTTGCTGCGGGACGCCACGACGTGACGCGGCATGCCAAAGCGTCCTTCGAGCTGCCGAAGCACGCCGTGCCATTCCGTGCCGTGCCATGCCGGCAGTGAGCGCCGGCCCTTACTCTCCAAATATAAATAGATACGCGGAAGTCGGTTAAACAAGGTAGTAACGGACTACGACGCGCGACGTAACATTATGCGCGTACGCAGAATGCAACAATAACCATTTGACCGACGCGACGCACGGTATGGCCGACGCCTACGGACTTTATCTACCTACTTACAGCACAATTGGGTGCTTGGACACCATCGTAATGACCATATAGGATTATAATAACACTGTCATAATATCGTAAGTATCTATGCTTTTAGGCGCTTGCGCACCAAGATGGTAGTTTAGTGAAGTGTAACTTTTGACTGTTGTGGCGAATTATATCAACCATCTGTCAAATTCCTTTCACAGATTTTCACCTTTATAACAAAAGTGTAAGGTTCATATTCACTTGGAAAAATTTGACAGTTTGGTATGGCTTGATGTGCTGCCGTCCGTGGACGTCAAGTAGGTACATTAAAAAATTATAAACTACTAACAATAGTCTACTCACAATCGGATGAGCAGATTACATGCTACGCACAAACTTACAACTTTACCTCTTCATAGTATTAGATTAGTATAGAAGTATAAATTAATATTTTTTTTAATAGCCTATGTTGCCCCTTTTCTTGGCAAATGCCTCCTCAAGTCCTGCCAGAAACATTTGTCTTACGCCACCCCAAACCAGCCCTGGTGGTACGCGAATTTTATTGTAGAAGGTTTAAAAGCGTTAAATCTGAAATTGTACAGCCGTGTATTACAGCATAGATGTCCGTGTATACAGAGAATCGTCTGTGGTTGTAATTTGATTATTACTTTGGCACTAACATAGTTCTTAAGACCATTGTTACTAACAAAATATGGACGTAGTAGTCTGGAATAAATGTATTTTTTTTTGTCGGCTCTACAAAATTCATGTCTACACTACACCTTCCGCATCTTTATGTTCTGTGACCGTATTCAGCACGTCGATCCAGCAAACCGTATTTGTGTGCCGATTACCTCCATTACCGAAGTAAACATAAGAACTAAGTATAGACATTATTGTCTGGTTTTACCATTATCTATCTTGGTATACGGTTGGCTCAAGTGTATACCGCCGTCATAATGACTCAACAATAAACTGCAAAACAAACAGAAGCTGCGCTCGCGCCGCAATCTAACTCGTTCTATTTAGCTTTTTATACAATAATGTTAGTACTGGAATTTCTCACGGCAAGGATGGATATTATAGACCGTCAATGAATACGGGCTATGGCTGATTTTGCGCTGGAATATATTATTATTTATTAGCTTTTGCCCGCGACTTCGTGCTCGTGAATGTCGGTTATCGCGAATGCAGACAAGCTATCTTCGTACCAAATTTCATTAAACTCGGTTCAGCCGTTTCATCGTGAAAGCGTAACAAACAGAGATACTTTCACATTTATAATAATAAAATAAAATTTAAATATAAAGTATGGGTTTTATGCTATTTACTCGTACATCTAAACACGGCTACACATCAAGCTGTACGTTTCCAGTAAGCTGATCTCGCATTGTACGAAAATCCTAAATTAATCTAGGCACACACCCAGCTGGCTATCGTGGTGCCCGTGATGCCCGTACCGATACTTCCAATAAATTATAATACGATTTCTTTCAAATGTTGATAAAGTAGGTATGACAGGCCAGTAGTATAGACCTACACATTTGTGTAATCCGTAGTTTATGGTAAAGCAATGGCTTTACCCCACTCAATGGAGTAGGGTAAACCCAAGAAAAGGCTTTTTATACCGTTTCTGTGTTTCCATGGCATCATTTTGGACCTTGACTTAATATAAAGCAGCCGAAGTCGCAAACAGAAGCTATTTTTCAATAATCTTTAGGTAAACCACAGTCTTTCCTAGTCACCGCAATATTTTCCTATTGCATCCAACGTTTTCGCAAAGCAAGAATCTATCAATGCACATTTTAATGTCACACACCGACCATTGTGAGCAAAAGCTATAAAACATTTAATACGTCCAAATTCACATACAAAATGGCCTCCGGTATGTCCCATACAATCTTGTAGTTTGTTAAGGAGAGAACACACTTGGGCATTTACTTGTAACAAAACATCAAGTCGCTCTCATGTCGCGTCACCCTTACACGAGCCGATCATTAAGCACGACATTAGACGCTTTGTTACAACATGATTTTAAAAAACAACGAACGAATTTGTGTAACATTTCATCGGGCAATGTCAGGATCGCAAATCCGACATTTCAATGAAGGGGAAAATGCAAAATAGAAAGGAATGTTACAGGTTAATGATATGAATACTCATACGCCTAGACCAATGTTGAACAAAGGCATCGAGTTATGTTATACATATTACATAAAACAATAGACCAGCCCTGGTCGCAGTAATACCATAGCGGCATTAAGCTAATACATTATATAAAAACTCAGACAAATAAAAAACTAGTCTGAAAAATTTGTCTGAGCATAAAAATGCTTTTGTTTGTATTGTACCATTCGTAAAATGTAACATTACATAGGAACGCTCGAGAAATTGCTCAAATAAGTATGTGCCTTAAGAATCTCATCGTTCCAAAGTCTGCACAAGTATGAACGGCAAGTTGTCTATGAATCTAAATATTTTACTCTACACTGTTTTGTATAAAATAATGTAGGTGCATAAACTATGTGAGAATTGATTTTTAAAAAGGACATTAGCATTCCTTGCAGCTCCCGATCGATGTCCTACCATACAAATGAAGTAACTTCGTAAGGAATTATTTTTAAATAGCTACCTAGGTACCTATTCGTCGGTAGTTGTCGTATATTAATTTATTTTTCTCTACGAACTTCTTCGTTAAAAGTACCGTTGTGGAACAAACTAAAGATATTTTTTTACCAATTTTGGGCATTTTTATATGCAAAGGATATCGTGTACACGTCAAGTTGTCTACAAATACATACTTGTACAATTGTTAAGTAGTTTTAGTTTAGTGTTCTCATGGAAACGTGAATGATTATAATAATACGGCCGTCAGGAACTTGTCTTATTATATTGAAAACTTGGAATACTTAGATGTTAATGGTTCTAGAAATCAGCGAGGCAACTTACAGAAAAACATTTATAATTTCGTCATTTCAACACACGATACCATTGTCATTTTACTAAAAGTTCGTAATCTGCTAAATTCATAATGGTCGATCACTGGTCGGTCGAATTAAAAGCAATGACGTTCTAAAGTAGGTCACTGATCAAAGGAACTGTCATTTTAGCAGATCACCACATAAGTCAAAAAATTAGCTGTTCCGACATTTATTTTCGCATTTTTTCGCACACAACAAAATCAGCTGTTTTTTTTTTTGTCGCGTTTTCAGTTTTAATAGAACCAATGTTGTTGTTTAAGATGTTAGTAATTTAGTCCTGCAATGTTATTGGTGTTTTAAAAATATACCAGTATGTCTATTCTGTTACAATCTCCCTCGGTGAACACCTAGGTGAAGTGAGCTGCAATCTTTCCCGATGCTAGGGATTTACAAACCACTACAATCGGATGACAGCTGACTTCACCTATACTCCATTTACAATAGCATCAGATCAGACAGAAGTTAAAAAAGGTTCTTTTTAATGCACACTTTGTATCAAAAGTAATAAATAAACTTGTTAAAGTTACGATAGAAATCGAATTTATTATAATCTATTTTTACAGTAGCTATAGTGTGTATTTGTAACCATTTTAATAGTTTGTCTTCTAATAATATGTGGCTTTCATTTAATTGTATAATTAATTCCAATTTAAAATTACAGTGTCAATGCTAAAAACCTAACAGAAGCAGGGATGAACAAAACCCGGAACGTTATTCGTTTCACTGTAATTCAACCAAATTTAAAATGTTACCTAATCTTTAAAATACTTTTATTCTGTTTATATTATTATACGTCCATATTAAGTACTATCTTAGATCAATTTATCAAAATTATGATAATAAGTTTAATTAAAATTGTTTTAACTTATCTTTGAAATAAAATGTTTTGTATTCCTGCTTCTATGAGCCTCTTTTTTCTAATGGTATTGTAAATGGGGTATAGGTGTTCACGAAGGGAGATTGTAACAAAATAAATAGCACTACTGTATATTTATTCTGTTACAATATCTCTCTGTGAATACCTAGGTGAAGTGAGCTGTCATCCGTATGTTTATTCTGTTACAATCTCCCTCGGTGAACACCTAGGTGAAGTGAACTGTCATCCGTCCGTCTGCTTTGTCAATCCCAGCATTGGGACGCACTTCACCTAGGTGTTCACCGAGGGAGATTGTACATAACAGAATAGCACTGCCGTTCATCTGCTTTGTCAATCCCTATAGCATCGAGACGGATGACAGCTCACTTCATCTAGGTGTTCACCAAAGGAGATTGTAACAGAAAAAAAAGCACTACTGTATTCTGTAAAAATCTCATTCGGTGAACTTGGATTCGTTTGTCGCTTGAGGTGAGCTGTCAATTCGTATCATCTATTTAACACGATTCACCAGTCAACACGTTCTACCACCAGTTTGACCAAATTGTCTATTTTTGAATCGTCATTTCCGTTAGGCATAATTAGCTCTGAATGGCGGGTGACAAAGTGACAAAACAAATAAAAAATAGGAACAAAAAATACCCAATCACTGTCAAGCGCGCGTCATATGTCAAAAAAAATATCATTAGATGAGTCTATTATTTATTTAGTAAAGATATTCTGTGTTTTGTCGCTTTTTTACCAAAACACTTATGTACTATCGTGGTCACACCCGCCTGACCACCACTAAGTTCATTTTTGCTTGCACTCAAAAGATGGAAGCGCTCTCTACCCCGCCCCGTTGACTTCGCAGGCGCCAAAGGAATTTTTTTTTAACTGAGCAGGCGGGAAAGTCCGCGATAGTACCTACGTGGTCTATTGTTAAAAATCTACCTCCCTACTCATATTTTTTTAACACGCTATGTGCCCGTTTAGAGCATTTATGTACAGACGCCAGCACATCAAGCTACTACAATCTGTCACATTTCTTTAATTGATTTTCAACTTTATGGTTAAAACATAAGGTTCAAGATTGATTGGGAAAATGTGACAGTTTCGGGTAGGTTGACCTGTTGGCGTCTGTACAAAGCTTTAAAGATTCTTGATAAAATTTAAAAAGTACCTACCTAGCTTGAAAATGTGAATGATTTTACAAGTAAAAAGATAGATAGGTATAAGCGCTCCGCGAGTGACACATCAAAACTATGCTAATTAGCTTACTTCAACAGTGTGATGTAGACAACCTTTGGTTATCATATTCGAAATGTAAAATAGCAAATTGGTGCACTGCCACTGATTTTACCTAAATCCAGCTAAACTTGTGTTATGATCTGCATACTAGTACGGTCAATGCATTCAAAACCTTATGCTCATCAACATACAATAACACTAACACTTATATTTTGCATATTGACGATTGTTGGACTGAAACTAAGCATGATTGCCAACGCAATTTATTTATTTATAAGATACAAAGGCGGACTTAATACCTTAGGCATTCTCTACCAGTCAATCAAGGGTGTGAGGAGGAAACATGCCAGAAAGAAAGAAAAAAAATAAAAAATATGCTTACAAAAGTACAAAAATAGGTAAAATACACATAGACAATCACACACACATCTAGTAAACACATCTAAGAATAGAGATAAAGATAAAGAAAAGAAGAGAGTGAGATAAAGAAAAGAGCTCGCGCCATCGTCATCGTAAAGAGTCGGCCATCGTATTTCTTTTAAAAATAGTGTCTCCTAATATTGTAGGCGAAAACTGCAAATATGAATAAGTACATTAATATTTGCTATGTTCACCGTCATAACCAAAATTTTGAGAATAAATATCAATGACAAAATTTATGCATAAAACCATGAACTAGCCACTGATTCGGTCATTAGCTTCTTGACACAGATATATCATTCCAAGCAATTTCCTCTCGATCACAAAAAATCGATTTGAATAATGATTGACGCGACATGAAAGAAATCGCGTCGAACCAAACTAAAATGCAAATCGATACTACAGAACCGGAATAACTAAACACAGTAGGTAAATATTTGCTTCAAATAAAATATGATAATTCGGTATTTATTTAACAAATCAATAGACAGTCGGATATTTCACGTTCTATTTCATTAAAATCGATTAGAACGAATCGATTGTCCATCGGAATCGATGTTAGTCGCCCCACAAACCTCTGCACTGTGCATTTTTTGCGTCAATCGGTGCAGTAGCAGTTATGAATTGAAATATTCTGTTTTTTTTACGTAGAAAGCAGACAGCGTCTGCGATTAAATTTATTTTATATGTTTTACATTTGTTTTTAACCGACTTCAAAAAGCAGGAGGTTATCAATTCGAATGTTTATATATATTTTTTTTTTATGTATGTTCGGGCATAACTCTGTCATATATTGACGGATTTGCAAATTTTTTTGTTCGAAAGGGGTTTATTCCGAAAAGGTCCCATATAAATTTTATCAAAATTGGTACAGCCCTTTTTGAGAAAATCAACAAATTCCCAAAAAAACTTACTTAGACGACGTTTTAGTTTCTTCAATCACTGGAGGACTTACAATCTCTTTTAAGTGTGTTGCCGTTTCTTAATGAATTTGGATGTTAAGGCAACACTAAAAAGCGAAAAAAAAAAGTTAAAAAAAAACACCGCCTTCAAAAACTATAAAATGATAAATAAGTTTAGCACAGAACACACATTACTTTACTTTCGGAAGTCGGTGGCAATACAAAACAACAAACACGAAGCCACCGCCACCGATAGTTTCCGAAAGTAAAGTAATGTGTGTTCTGTGCTAAAGTTATTTATCACTTTTTAGTTTTTGAAGGCGGTTTTCTTTTTTTTACCAAGCCTGGTTCTGCAATAATAGTTGACATAAGTAACATGGTACATTTTTTTTTGTCCGTCCGCTACACTCCTCCCAAACACTGTATCTCCTGAAAGCTTGAATCAACAGTTGCACCGAGGCAATGAGGCTCGACTAGTCCTGGAGAAATAATTTAACTGTTTTGGATCCCGCAACGAAATTTTTAAGGAAAGAACATTAGATGAGTAAGAAATACCTACCATAATTTCTCCTTCTCTCCATATTAAGCAGAAGACAGACCAGACCTATGCCAATAGGCAAACAAGGACGGTTACAACTGGGAACAGCTCAAGTTGCGTACTACCACGGATTTAAATTCTCAAATGAGAGCTTTCTGTGTCCTATCATCATTCATTATCATCATTTCAGCCGAAACACGTCCACTGCTGGACATAGGCCTTCCCAAGGGGGGTTTTGCCATAATCGCCACGCTTGGCAGGCGGATTGGCGATCGCAGTATGGTTGTTACAAAGACACAGAGAACGCTGCTGCCCATTCTCTGGTAAGTACCCTCATCCTAGCATCATTGATCAATAACAATCTAGACACTGTAAAGTAAATAGTCTGATTGTTAGCTCATGGACCATGGTACAGTAAATCTTCCAGGTTTTCCAAGATTGGGTTTAAAGATTTAGTTTTATTCACAGTCGGAATCACCGTGACCCAGTAAAGAAAATTACACATCACTTTAGTTAACGGGAAGCGTAACAATATTCAGTATATTCACGCTTTAAATTGATTCTGGAGTTAAACTAGACACCATTACTTAACGTCTCCAAAATAAAAAGAAAATTGAACCAAAACTGATCGTTAGTGACAACGAAGCACGTTGATTACTTTAAGACAACGGTCGACGTCAATCTCACGTGTGCATGCGCATGTATTTTAGGCCCACGCTCGACCACCAACTAATGGCTCAGTGCATCATCGGCGGCATCGCTTAATGGACCCATTAAACTAACAGGTTGTTCGACCATGATATTATCCGTAGTAAGTTGCCGTTGAACTAATTCGGACGAACCACCGAAAAGGAATGCTGGTCCAGAAAGTTTCATAAATCTACTGTATAGCACGGAACCCATTCAAGATACAAGATATTTATTTTGCTAAAAAGTTTTTTCAAAAAAAGAATACCGCCTTCAAAAACTAAAAAGTGACAAATAACTTTAGCACAGAACACACATTAGGTACTTTACTTTCGGAAGTCGGTGGCGGTGGCTTTGTGTTTGTTGTTTTGTATTTGTGTTGCTCTAACATTCAAATCCATTAAGAAACGCCGACACTAAGTAATTTATTTGGGAATTTGTTGATTTTCTCAAAAACGGCTATATCAATTTTGATAAAAATTATATGGGACCATTTCGGAATAAACCTCTTTCGAACAAAAAAAGAATTGTGCAAATCCGTTTATATATGACAGAGTTATGCCCGAACATACATAAAAGAAAAAATATATATATATATAAACATTCGAATTGATAACCTCCTCCTTTTTGAAGTCGGTTAAAAATATGAATATACACATAAATGCAAGATGTTACATGTAAAGTTCAATTGAGTCACTGTCATGTACAAAATATAACTGATTAAGAAAATCTAAATCATCACAATGCTATTTATATGACAAAACAACAATCATAAACGTGCATAATGTCCGAATTGGTTTGTTACATACACAGATATTATCTGTGGTTACATAATAAATATAATCATAGTCAAATATTATAGTCCAAATAAGAATAATTCAAATATGTCGTTGAAAAGACAATCTGCTTTTTATTCGCTTACCGTTACTTACAGACAGCCCGATGGTTGGACCTACATTCGCAGCGCTCAGATTGAAGCCTGCACTTCAAGGTCGCAATGTTTTTTTGTTGCGTCACGAATCGGTTTGTTTGGAACTGGTTTCGTTGATGCTGTTGTTTTGATAAGGGCTTGTAAGCCTGTTACAGTCCCGCTAACTTGTTGACACCCACTTGCTGGGCGGAAATTCGATAGCCAACTCGTTATGGTAATGATGTTATTAAAGCCTGTAATTACATAGATAGATAGCACTTGATTTATAGCCAGTAATCGGTGTAAAAAACTGGATGATCCAATTGCATACAAATAGTCCGAAATGTCTCGTTGCGAGATACACGCACATAGATATATAGCTACTTAAGTGATTTATCTGACTAATTGTAGATGAAATTGTATAGATTGCGAGAAGTCAACAATTTAGAAAATTATTATACCTATCTTGATAATATAGCCGATACATTACCTACAAACTGTTTTACTTTCTTCTACTACCTACTTTTTTTTTATGTCTTTTACTACTTTACTCAAATCATTATAAGATAACACAAATATGTTATGGCTAACGTTATTCCAATGTTACCATGTATTAAGCTTCGTTATCTTTATCTTTACGTAGTAAGTATAACACAAAGTCGCTCCTGCTGTCTGCGCATTCAGATCTTTTAAACTACGCATCGGATTTTAATGCGGTTTTTATCAATAGATAGAGTGATTCAAAAGGAGGTTTATAATACGTATAGTATACTGTATTGCACCCGTGCGAAGCCGGGGCGAATAAATACAAAGCAATTTAAAATATTACATTAAAAATATCACTAACATGCAATTATTATTTTAACAATATAACCTAACAACTAATCTAAATACTAACATTATAAATCTGAAGATTTTGTTATAACGCTCTTATCTCCGGAACTACGGACCCAATTCTTATTTTTTTCCCCCAATTGGAAACTACGTTAACACCTAGAGCTATTTTATAATTTAAAAAAAAATAGGGGTCCAAAAGTTGTGTTGTCCATGTGTTGAGTCTTGGTCACTCGAATAAAGAAATTTCTATTTCAATAAGAAAAATCACGCGAATGAAGTAGCGGGAAAAGTGCTAGTGCTATAATAAATAAAATAGGGACATGTTGCAGCTAAGTTTAGATGAAAATACAGTTGAAATTCTAGCAATATTTTAAATCTGACTCGGTCAAACGTCGATTACCGTATCACTGACGCGAGAAAGTGACTAATCGCATTCATTAATTGCTATCAAATCGGAATTCTAATCTTAGCACTGACACAGAGTCCGTTAATTAATTCCTACAATTAAAGATACACAGTGACTTTTCCCATTTTGATTCTTATAAATACACAAGCCGACTTTAGTCTGATTTGTAATCTTTCAGTAGATGAACGTTTGCAAGATATTGGACAACTCAACAGTCTGATGTAACTAAAAAGACATCTGTTTCATACGATAACATTGGGACAGTCTCAATATTAGATTTTTTTATAAAACAACGGATATTTTTTCGAACGATTCTGAGTTTGGCCTATTGTAAATTTATTAGTAGTTAAATTTCCTGTAAGATTTAGTCTGCAAAAACATTTTTCATAAAAAAAATGAATAAGTAGCATATTTTTATGGCCATTAATTCAAATGGATTTAGAAACCCAGGTTTCTATTTCTATGCAAACTGTCGCTCAGTCATCGTCTGCCTAACATTTCCCAGATATGTTGTGATCGGCTTCCAGTGCAACGGGATGCAGCTGAATACCAGCATTTTAGATGGAGCGACTGCCTATCTGACCTCCACAACCCAGTTACTGGGTTACACGATACCCCTGTGAGTAGACTGGTTTTCCGACTTTGGAGCTTCTGACTACCCGTAAGGATTAAAAAAAAAATTAACGATTATAACAGCATATATGCTGTCAATTCATATCCCACCAAAACCATTTTAATGTAAAATGTTGCCAGGACGAGACCATATGGTTCGTACCGTCAAGAAGTTTTCAGATCTCATGTAGAACCAAGCTTCTAACTCTACAAACCCTAACTTCACAAACTCTACCTTTAGTCAAAATATATGGGTTAGCCGTTTCGTTACCATAAGACTTGAACTATTGTATAACAGAAAAGTAATGAACAGTGATTAAATTTTTCACCTCACGCCCATATTGACGTAGCGAAAAGGCCAAGCTACATATTTTGGCTAAGGAGTAGAATTTGTAAAGTTCTACATGAGATCTGATAACTTTTTGACGGTACGAGCCATATGGTCTCGTATTGGCAACATTTTACATGAAAATGTTTTTGGTGGGATTTCACTTCTTTTTGTAAGTTGCTTGACACTATTTTTTTATTTTTTATTTTTTTTCTAGTTTTATAATTTATTTGTGTTTTGTGTACTAATACTAGCTTATATACCAAATTTGAGCTTTCTAGGACTTCAGGAAGTACCCTAAGAATTTTGATGATCATCAGTGAGTCAGTGACGAAATCGGGGTTTTTTAGATATCAGTGAAATCTAAAGTATAAGAGCTGTGTAATTGAAATTTTATATGTTTAATAAGTTCACGTATTCTCAGGATTTTGTTTATATGGTATAATCGAAACCCAAATAAAAAAAAAAGACGAAGCGCTTCGAGAAAAGGTAGGCGCTTCGCTTTGCTCGTCTTGGCGGGGGCACTGCCGAGCCCCCAGATACTGTTGTTATTAGAGAAAAGAATTTTCAAGTATTTTATAGATGATAGAATTTATCGATTACCTTATCGGGATCATAGACTCAAATGAGCGCCATTTTAATCTTTCTAAGCGAATAAAAAGTGGCGTCAAGAAATTAGAAAATCAAATCAGCAAGTGCTCTTTCCTTACTAAAAACTGGTCTAGTCGAATCAATATTATGATCGATTATTGTGAACACACATTCCACTCTCTGGATAAAGAGTTTCTATCCCCTTCCCCCCGGATCTCGAATACGAGCAGACGTGTTTAAAGTTACCGTACAGTTATTATTTTAAAATTAAATTCATCTTTAATTATTTAAATAAGAAGTAAAAAATAGGAGTGCAGAACTCAAAGGAGGTTTTTGCTGCGGGTCATCAATTCATCCTAGTGCCCAGCTCAGCGAAAGAAGCTCCGCCTCCCTGCGCACGATCATCCTGCCGTCGCACCTGCTTGCGAGCCCGCCCACCACCAACGTCACACGAAGGTACGCGCTTCTATCCTGCTTGCTCGCCAAAGCTCCGCCCTAGCTGTGACGCAGCGTCGCTACTGTCACCTTCACAGTATCTATGTGCTCCTGGTACCCCAGTATTACTCACCACTTTTGACATCCGTTGTTGAAGAGCGCTATCCGTTTTTGTTGTTTCCTTTATTCACTCAAAAACAAATTAAACTCTGATAAGCACATACTCTCCTGGTAACTCAACTGAGCAGTCAATATCGCCATGCCGCTAAACCGAACACCCCCCCCCGCATCATCATCCCCAAAAGCTGATCCATCGGTCGTTACGGTCAATAGGAAAAATTCAACTATTAAACTAACTCCATCCATTGACCTGCAACACAGCGAGTCTGTACCCGATCTCCGCGATCTAGCAGTAAATATAACAGAGCGAAAGAAACGAAAGTTCGACGAAAATGAATGCGATTTCTATACTGTTATCCAGGAGATGTTTGACACGTTCTCTAAAGAACAGCAAGTGCGTTTTCAGGACTTAGACAACACAATTAAAGAAGTCAATGCTCAAAATGTTGAATTACGAAACAGCGTTGAGGTGATGTCAAAAAAATACGACGAGTTCTTGATAAAAATATCGAACCTCGAGTCTGAAAAGATTGAAGACAAAAATACTATTAAACTATTAGAAGAAAGACTAGAAACCCAGGAACGTAAGTCACGCGGGACTGGGATCGAAATTCGAAACTTACCTAAAACCTATGGAGAAACGAAAGACCATCTATGTAGCGACGTCATCAAAATTGGGCAAACAGTGGGCCTTAAAATTGATTGCTCTACAATCAGGGACATTTATAGAATCCCGGCAAAAGATGGCTCTAATCCTGTCATTGTCGAGTTTATCACGGTCCTTACAAAAGATAGTGTCTTGCGAGAGGTCAAAAACTTCAACAAATCTAAAACAAAAGGAAATAAGCTTAACACAACGTACATTAACTCTGATTACCCGCTAAAGCCAATTTATATTTCGGAAACACTTACCCAAAAGACCCAAAAATTATATTATCAAGCACGAATGTTTAAGAAGAGCTACGGATACACTTTTTGCTGGACTTCAAATGGCATAGTGTACCTCAAGAAAAACGCAGACGCTTCCCAGATTCGTATAACCAATGCCACGGATCTCGAAAAATTAAGAGTCTTAGAGTGACTATTTCTAGATAAGCACGGCAAATCTTTTTTAAATACCCTTATATTTCCTGTTTTCTTAACTATATTTATGTTGTTCCACACATGCACACTCTACATGACTTCCGCACTTTCAAGCTTTTGCGGACAACCTTTTACTCATAGGACCCTTGAGAAGTACTTTTCATATAAGATCCCTATAGTTAAGCGTCACCGACTTATTACTCGTATAAAGGCACCGTCATTCCACGTAAAAACTATCAGAGAGGTAAATGTTCTGAAGTATATACAAGAATTTCCTTGTTATTGTTACTGCGCAGTTTGCAGGTTATTTAACACATATATTTATTACATCATTTATAACAACTCATGTAGTCTGGCACCATTAATAGCCATAAAAAAATATTATGAAGAATTGAACCTAATCAATTGCATTCAATAATCTTAATGATTTGTCGGAAGACGTAGACAATGTGTCAGTTTCACATTCGCAGACCATGGATATCGAAGAATGCCACAAGTTTATAACCCCATCGTCGGATAACCTTATCATCCTAACGCAAAACATACGCAGCATCAAATGCAATATGCCAGGACTAGAAATTCTGCTGTCCAGACTACAATTGAACTGCGACATAATTATACTTACTGAATGCTGGCTTTCACGCACTTCAGTAATTCCCAACATAATTGGCTATCGTTATGAGACTACTAAAAATAATCCGAAACAAAATGATGGTGTGGTTATTTATTTTAAAGAACATCTTCGACTAAAAGTGATTGAACCAAATGTCGAAGAATGTAATTGTTTAGTTGCTACTTATGAAAATCACACCGCAATCATTGCTATGTATCGCTCACCTTCTTTTCACAACCTAGATCCCTTCTTAAAATCATTAGACGAAGTTCTCAACAAGTACACCAACTTTGAGAATATAATTGTCATGGGAGATATAAATATTGCGATTAACCATAACAAACTAGAGGTAAATGGGGAACGCTACCTTACCCTTGTAGCTTCCCATGGCCTTCTTCCAGCCCACACACTAATTACACGTAGCGAAAGTGAAACATGCATTGACCATGCCTTACTTAAAACTAAAGGCCCTGCTATGACCATTGTTCCCGACGTCACTTTGACAGACCACCACCCCGTGTTACTAAACCTAAACTTCAAGAAAACAAATCAATTTTCTCATACATCAATTAAAAAAGTTGACACGAAAAACTTAGAGCATGATATCCTTAATATTAACTTAAATCCTATTTATGAATCACCGGATCCAAATGCTTCTATGCATTATTTGACAAAAAGCCTTCAGCAAGCCATAGTTAATAACACCAAAGTAGTAACCCTATCCAGACGGAAGAAGATAATAAAGCCATGGATAACGCAGGGTCTTTTACGCTGTATAAGAAATAGAGATAAGTTGCACCGTAAATGTAAACTCTCGCCAGACAATATAACCCTAAAAATTACCTATACGCGCTACAGAAACTTCTGCAATAACCTGTTAAAAAAAGTAAAAAGAGCATACGAGAAAGATAAAGTGCGGGCGGCGCAAAGCGATAACAAGAGATTATGGAAAGCAATAAAAGAAATCACAAATACCTCAAAAACTACAAACCACCCTAATGAACTGCTGTCTCTATCAACGACACCTAAGTCATCACTAAATGAAATCAATAGGTACTTTGTAAATGTGGGTAAAACACTGGCTGATAAGGTAGAACAAAAGAAGGCAAGTAACATACCTACACGTAACAGTCTTCAAACACTTCAACATTTGAACTCGTTCGTTTTGGAAAGTACCACTGAGGAAGAGGTGGAACGTTTAATCGTCAACCTAAAGACAGATTGTGCCACGGGCTATGACTCAATAAGCAGCTCCTTCTTACAGACATATAAAAAATTTCTGGTCCCTCCGATTACATTCATATTCAACTCATGTCTTCAGCATGGTATTTTCCCTGACAGCCTAAAAAAATCTGTTGTCTGCCCTATCCACAAGAGCGGTGACAGAAGTCGTATCATTAACTACAGGCCGATTTCTATCCTCCCAGCGCTCTCTAAACTTCTGGAGAGACTTATTAATATACGGTTAGTTGGATATCTAGAATCGAAACATCTGCTATCAACAAACCAATATGGATTTCGTGAAGGAAAATCAACAGATCAAGCTGTCAATGATATCATCAACTCTATTAGCAATAACCTTGATAAAAAACAAAAGTCTCTCACTATTTTCCTTGACCTAGCCAAAGCTTTTGATACGATTTCTGTCCCGATCTTACTCAACAAGTTGGAACTGCTTGGAATAAGAGGAACTCAACTAAAACTATTCAAAAGTTATTTAACTGGTCGGCATCAGAGTGTTAGAATTGGCAATGTTAATAGTGATGACCTTAAAGTCACGTACGGGGTCCCCCAAGGCAGCATCCTAGGTCCAACCTTATTTCTCGTTTATATAAACGACCTCACGACTCTTAAGCTCCGCCATGGCAAAATTATCTCCTTTGCAGATGATACTGCTCTCACTTTCTCTGCCAATACATGGGAAGAGGCTTACAAAGCTGCCCAAGATGGTTTTGATGCAGTGGGGAAATGGCTTGAGGACAATGTGCTAACTCTAAATGTGGATAAAACCAAATATATTTGCTTCAGCATACGGTTAAACACAGAAATCAATCATGATCAACACAAAATCATAGCACACGAGTGTTCCTCCAAAGAAAACTGTTCTTGTCCTAAACTAGAACGAGTAACAGCAATAAAATATCTAGGCGTTATCATAGACAGGAACCTCAACTTTAAGGAACACACTAAGGCCCTCTGTGGTAGGATAAGAAAGCTAATTTACATCTTTAAGACCCTCCGACATGTCTCCGAACCCTCTGTGCTAAAGCGGATATACTTTGCCCTCTGCCAGTCCCTCATTACTTACTGTATAACATCATGGGGAGGATCCCCTAAAACTATCATAAAACCTGTTGAGGTTGCCCAGCGTGCGATTCTGAAAGTTTGCACTTTCAAACCAAGATTCTTTCCTACCTCGCAGCTCTACGAATTTTGTGAAGTCCTTTCAGTAAGACAACTTTTTTTTCTCAAAATTGTACTAATGCAACATAAGAATATCCCTTACAACCCACTCGCTCTGAATAGGCGCACAAAACACTTGGTTTGCCCACAACCATTTCCTTCTAAAACAAAATTTTGCACTAGATTTGCTTCATTTATTGGCCCTTATATTTACAACAAATTAAATAAAAATCTTAACATTTACCCGATGACAAATAAAACATGCAAAATTACAGTAAGTGAGTACCTACAGAAACTCACGTATGAGGAGACAGAACAATTGCTTCAGATACCTACATAAATCTATTACAAAAATAACGAAAAGTATTTCTCCGCAATCTTACACACCCTCTCACACTCATTCACGCACAACTTCATCACACACAAAGAGAGGACTGGTTACACAACTATAATGTTACCTACCTTTGTAAGTATTGTAACCTTTTTTATTTTTTTTGAATTGTATTTTATGAGTTAAATATGATAATAAGATGTACATTCATACAAGGGCTCTTTGCTATGTCATTTATAAAAATACCTAACTTGTAACTCAGGGGGATCGGCGTTGAGGGCTGAAATACAGGTTATGCCTAGTTCGGCCCCAAATGCTAAAACTTTTGTGTACGTTAATTTTAGATTAAACACTATATTTGTAAAAAAAAATGTACATATTTATGTGAATAAATATTATTATTATATTATTATTATTATTATTATTATCTTGTCTATGAATCTTTTATGGCGGATACGGAACGGATGAGATGAGACTTGTTTCATTTACAATTAGGGTCGCTACGCCTTGAAATGTTGACTAGGAATCCTATATTTAGAAATCGATAAAAAGTGCGTCCGCTTTCATTCTTTTTGCGCTGTCATAGTCAATTAGGGCACGAATGGTATGTATGTACATCTATAAATGACAGACTGCAGTGTATTATTACTTATGTACTAGCTTCTGCCCGCGAACTCGTCCGCGTGAATGTCGGTTATCGCGGTTGCAAACCAAGTCGTGGATTAAAAAGTATAGCCAATGTTCTTCTCCAGGGTTCAAGCTATTTTCATACCAAACTTCATCAAAATCGGTTCAGCCGTCTCATCGTGAAAACGTAATAGACAGAGTTACTTTTGCATTTATAAAAGTAATATGGATGGATTGACAAATAAAACCCTTGTGACTGGCTGAATGGCGGAATGACTGAGTGCCTGTGTTGCGCTTGCGCAGGGATTATGCATCGTTTGATTTTCTGTTTGACCGCTTCGGAATTTGGCGAGGTTGAGTTACGCGTATTTTTTTTAAGATTGGATTGAATCGATATCGATAAAACTCGCAATAATCTTGATAATTCTTTAATATTTGTGCCTTGAAAAGCTGGAATGATTAAATAGAGCTTTTGTTGCGGTTGTAATTGTGAATTTATGCGTCTGTAATCATCTATACTAATATTATAAAGGTGTTAAGTTTTTAAGTTTGGTTGTAGTAGGTAATGTCCGAAATAAATCAGATTTTGAAAATTCTTTCTCTACTACGTTTTATGGTAAACTTAACTTCTTCAGATGTTAATAGTAGATAAAGCTTCTCGGAACCTTGACTATGTAAATATTTTACCTACATTTTGATTTCCAAAAATATACGAACCTCTCTGTTATTATAATTTTACACTGTGTTTTACGAACTCATTGTTATATGAAATAAAAACTGGAATAATAGTCGTCTGAACTAGCACTAGCGACCACTTCACCTGACGCTCTAATCAAACTCGCGAAATGTTGACTGAACTCGCCTGAACAAACACTTAGCTTCGCGAGTTGACGCCTCTTTAAGGAAAACAACGGTATAATACTTACGTATTTTTAGTATTTCCACATTTTTACAGAAGAGGTAAGAAGACCTATGAATTTATGCTAGCGACCTGCCCCGGCTTCGTAGATCAAGCTTTAGGTACTTATAAACCTTCCTCTTGAATGAGAATCACTCTATTTATTGATAAAATCCGACACACAGCGGTAGCGACTTTGTTTTATACTATGTAGAGATGTGACAGTGAAATTATCACGTGCAACAAGAGGGGATAAATCTACGATAACCATAGCCATTTCAATATAAGTGTCAAAAACGTTTTTACACAAAAGACAACCGTCTTCAAAAACTAAAAAGTGATGAAGTTATTATCACACAGCACAGAAAACATAATTTAATTGTGTAGTTTCGGAAGACGGCGGCTTTTATAGTTTCTTGTTCTATATTGTGTGTTGTTGTTGTTTCGTCTTGTTTTATTCAGTGTGCAGTAGGACAATAAAGGCTGAAAAATACTGCAATTTGAAAAGGAGAAAATGAAGGCCTCTCTATTTTAAGCTAGTGTAGAACAATCCTGACTGTACGCATCAAGGTCGTCCCGCCATCTTCGCCTGGGTCTGGCACGGTGTCACTGAACGTGTTCCGGGACCTACTGAGATTGGTTTAGCCCACGATCTGATCGACATGCGCTGACGTGGCCGACGTAGATTTAATAACATACAGAAAGAAAAATGAGTAAACTCTCGTTTGTTATTTTGTAACGGTGAAATCAACAAACAGTGGTAGCTACTGGCGCTAATAGTGACATCACGAATGAAAACCATGTCAAGCTAGTGTCACGGATTGATGTAGCTTACAAAACAAATGCCTTAATGAAAGACGTAAATGTTCAACTTTAGCAGAACCTATTCGTTTGTGTCATACAATACACAGGACTTGCATTAATGATTAATGCTCGACGTTTAACGGTACAAACGGGGTCCAGAATGGTGCCGATGTAAATAGTTTTACGTTATTTCTAATGATCGTCAAAAATGGTTACAGGTGAAGTAAATATGAAGCAACAACAGGATTCAATTGCTACGACTGCGTACGGTCCTTAGCAGCACTGATAGTTTGTATGCAAGTACTGCCATGGGTGGCGCGGCGATTGGAACTCTTTTCTTAGAAATATACATAAAAGATCATAGCATTCATTTTTCTTCTTCTCAGTCGTACACTACTGGCGGAGTGTTCATGGTCATGGGTGATCTGGTATCTAGGTTGCGACTTTTGCGAGACTTCTTTATTCCTCTCTATTCGCGGCAGTGCGTGTTTTCAGTAAGTTCCATAAAGGTTTTGATAAAAACCTAAAGAATTTAGTCATTCATCATCATTTCAGCCGAAAGACGTCCACTGCTGGACATAGGCCTCCCCCAAGTGGCGCCACATTGACCGGTCCCGTGCGACTCGCATCCAGCGGATCCCCGCAACCTTTACCAGGTCAACGGTCCACCTAGTGGGAGGCCTTCCAACGCAACGTCTTCCGGTTCGCGGTCGCCACTCTAGAACTTTTCGGCCCCATCGGCCATCTGTTCTGCGAGCAATGTGCCCTGCCCACTGCCACTTAAGTTTGACAATTCTTCGGGCTACGTCGGTAACCTTGGTTCTCTTGCGGATATCCTCATTTCTGATTTTATCACGCAAGGAAACTCCGAGCATAGCCCTCTCCATTGCCCTTTGGGTGACTTTAAGCCTTCTGATGAGGCCCATTGTGATCGACCACGTTTCGGTCCCGTATGTAATCACTGGCAACACATACTGGTCATAGACTTTCGTCTTGAGACACTGCGGTAAGTTGGACGAGAAGATACCACGCAACTTGCCGAACGCTGCCCAGCCGAGTCGGATTCGACGATTGACCTCTTTCTCGAAGTTAGACCTACCTAACTGGACCGTTTGACCCAGGTAGACATAATCGTCTACAACTTCGAGTGTAGAGTCTCCGATCTTGATAGGAGTGGGTGTTACATGGGCATTCAACATGACCTTGGGTTTGTCCATGTTCATTTTAAGACCCACTCTTTCGGAAACTCTACTGAGGTCATCGAGCATTGTACTGAGGTTCTCCATGGGTCTCAGCCATGACCACTATATCGTCGGCAAACCGAAGGTGAGAGATGTACTCGCCATTGACGTTGATGCCTAGCCCGCTCCAGTCCAGACAGGTTAGTGTGGGTATTGAACTTTAGTGCTTTAAAATTTAAGTTGTTCCCTCGAACAACAGGGTTTTTTCGTATTTCAGGGTTGGTCCCGTATTAATTTAGTCGTCTACTGTATTATTAATTGTAAATATGTGAACACGATATGTCTATGTACAAAACTTAGCTGTCATTTCTTAACTTGTAATACTTTGTACATACCATAATATTGTGATCTTTTGTATACAAGGTACATCGTATTCACATAACATAATAATCATTCTTGTAAATGCAAATATTGTAAACATCCTTTTTTTTTTAAAGAGTACGAAACTACCATTTGGAATGGGAAACTAGTTTCAAATTTTACAATATGACGTTCAAAAGTGCCTTTTAATGGTCTAATTGAAATAAATGCTTTGACTTTGACTTTTGACTTTAAATAAGTAGTTCATATTTATGAGTACAACCATCATCTGCCTAGTCTGTTCCCAGCTATGTTGGGGTCGGCTTCCAGTCTAACCGGATGCAGCTGAATACCAGTGTTTTACATAGAGTAACTTACTGCCTATCTGACTACCACAACCCAAATCCTTGGTAACACGATACCCTTTGGTAACACTGGTCGTCAGTCTTTCGATCTTCTGACTACCCGTAACGACTGTCAAAGATCTACGAATGACAGCCGGGACCAAAAGCTTTACGTGCGAGGCTCGGAGAGGTGCAATATGAAATGAATATTTACCCATCCACTGACCGACCGCGGCAAGCGTTGCTTAACCATGATCGATCGAACTTTATAGCTTTTACTTAGCTCCTCATATTTGTGAGTTCGATGACCTTTTAAAATATTTTACATAATGTTAGCACCATAAACGTAATATACAAACCAGTAGAGCCACTGGGGTCGACTGCATGTAGTCGTTGCACTTGCAAGCTGCAGTTGCAGTCGCCTTTACAAACTGTCAAAATATATTCTTAAGGCGACGATATACGCCGGTGACCTTGAGCGACCAGAGAATCGTATGCTAATGCGCTGCGTCCAAAACTCTCAAAGATTAGTCGAAAAAATTAAATAAAAGATTATTCTTTAGCTTAGAAAAAGGCATATACTAAAAGATAGATAATAAAATTGTCTGTAAGATAGTAAAAGTTTCGTTTAAATATTCCTGGTAGATTTTGTGTGATTATCAATGTTTTGTCCGCGTCAGACACAACTTCACGATTTAATTAAACTATTTAATATGAACTTAATCCAAAATATTCACATACTAAATGGTTAAAAGAATGTTCTAGTTTAACATATATTTTTTTCAAATCATTTACACATTTTGACGTGATTGTCAGTTTAAAATCTGCAAAAGTCGCTTGTTAGCGCCTTAACAGAAGTATCATTCTTTGGTACAAGATGCTCTAAGTGAACTTGTATATAAGCACTACATTTATATACAATGCGATTTAATCCCGTTATAAAAAAATACAAAGCTTTGTTCTCTTTGCTTCCCGTGTGGGAATTAATATTAATTAGAAACAGTAAAACAAACAGGAAATATTGTCTATACTTAATAAGTATATTAATGACAATGGTGGCGCTCGACTCATTTGTTAAACCGGATATTAGCCTAAAGGTTAGTATACACCTGAGCATTTATTTGTAACAGAACATCGAGCCGCTCTAATATGTTACCTTCTCATGAACCGAACATTGAGCACGACGCTCAACGCTTTGTTACAACTTGATTTTACAAACCAATGAGCGGATTTGTGTAACATTTCATCGAGCAAAGACACGCTTGCTGATCCGACATTTTAACGAAAAGGAATTTTCCTTTCTATTTAGAAAGGAATGTTACAGGTTAATCGCTCACTCGCTTTGAGCATTACGTCGAACACAGCATCGAGCATTCGTAGGAACGTTACATTACATGGTAATGTTTCTTTTTTTTAATTTGAGCTTTTGTTTGTATTTTACTATTCATAACGTTACGTTACATCGAAATGCTCGAGAAAATGCTCAAGTGTATATTGACCTTTAGAGAGCGAGAGCTATTCTCGAAACTTTTTTCAGAAACGAATTCAGTAAAGACGTTTGAAAATCAGTTTTTTTGCACAAATTTTATTTGATCTTTGGCTGTTCATAATGTACTCATACATTTAAAAAGCAAAGAAAGCATCGTTATAGAAATCTTGCACATGTAATGAAGATTCTAAAATACAAATATTTTTACCAAAAACATGTATTTCCTGTGTGTCTATTCTGTTACAATCTCCCTCGGTGAACACCTAGGTGAAGTGAGTTGTCATCCGTCCCGATGCTAGGGATTGACAAAGCACTACAATCGGATGACAGCTCACTTCACCTAGGTGTTCACCGAGGGAGATTGTAACAGAATAGGACTGCAGGAACAAGTTTTTTTAAATACCACTCACTCTTTTGTTTTCGAACATTGCGTTTGATGAAACAAAAAACATTTAATCATGCTCGCGTTGACGATGGACTGGGAACGGCCCATAAGTGCTTTACTAAATATGATGTGAGAAAACACACAACACAGCATGCCCGCCATTCTTTGCCCCAACAACAATACCTTGTTACTAATTACAGTCAAATAATTTTCCGAAACTATAACACTGCGGTGATTCATTATTTCCCACATCTTTAGCTGACCGTTATTCTTGTCACACTGTGTGTGGCGTTATGTGTGTCACATAATACATTACCGGTTTTATAACATAGCTGTATTATTTTACGATCTAAATCCTAGCGATGGTCATTCATCCAGTATTGATTGTAACTGCATCGGATGTGACTTTTATTTGAGTTGAAGTCTTGATAAATACATTAGATTCCTTTTTAATTCTTATTTTATAAAGAATGGGTACACCACCTTGGGGTGGGCTTTCAGTCTAACCGGCTGCAGCTGAATACCAGTGTTTTACACGGAGCGATTCCTATCGGACCTATCGGACCTCCACAACTCAGTTACTGGGCAACACGATACCCCTTAGTAAGACTGGTTGTCTGACTTTCTGGCTTCGGCCTATACCCATAACGACTGCCAAAGATCAACAAATGACAGCCGGGACCAACAGCTTTACGTGCTTTCCGAGGCACGGAGGGAACTTGGTATGAAAGGGATGGTCACCCATCCACAGACCTACCGCGGTTAGCGTAGCCTTTGACCAATCGATCTGTACGGCTTTAACTTAGCCACGAGCTAAAACATTACCTACTGAAACGAAAAGACAAAAAAACGATTTTAAATGAAATTCACTAACTGAGTAAAATCTGTGAGATATCAGGGATATCAGCCATTTATAATGTTTGCAGAAAAATACACTATCTAGTGTATCATCACGGAACAGATGACGATGACCCCTCGATTGTATTGATTTAATTCAACACATTCGAGAGACATGAAAAAAAGATAGTTGTCTGTTGGAGTTCATTTGACTCTAACATGCTCTAACTAAGTAAGCAGTTAAATTATCTTCATCCTTATTTAAGTAATTACACGCTTCTGTTCAGTTACCATAAATATAAACAAAAACAAGCTTGGTTCCGCTATCTATCCTGTTTTATTTATGACGTGCCTTTAATGTCGTAATGCACAAATAAGGAAGACATCCAATAGTTTAGCTCTCACGGCCGTACTACGTGGGTCATTCCATCTTAATGGGTCAAGCAGATTCAATCGTGGCGTCCAACGAACGGTTTGACACGAACGTCGCCGTCAAAGTGAACGCAACGCTTCCACATTCAAATCGTTATTCTAATTACCGCCATTTGCGTAATTTGAATTAGGAATTACGTGGACCGCTAAAGGAGGTTTTTAATGGATAATTTTAAAGTTCACTGTGTGTTTTAGAAATAGGACAATGGCTTTTTGCGTCTTATCTCTAAAAAATAATATATAACTGATGATGATCCCGATTTTGAATCCTAGAGGGGCCACTTTTGAAAACCAAATAAAAAAATTAACACCTCTGAAAAAGACGACCTTCATTTCTTTAAAAATAAAAACATATTTTCTGCATAGTAAGAAATTCCGTCCGTCAATGAATTTTGAAATACAAATATTACAACAACGTTAAAAGTCTAGTAAGACTTGTAATTTTAACCATCGTAGACGACAACAATAATACTTAGAGCACTAAAGTCGGATTCAATGTAAGTTGTAACTCAGTATTTGAAATAATGAATATTATATCTGGAGCTGTCAGGCGCGGTCTCAGCACTTCGAGACTTGAAACTTAATACGTCTGCGAATTGTCTCACAATTATAATGGGAACAATTTTGGATGCTGTTTTAGATATTATTCTCGCTAAGTTAAGCTTCTCGTAGTGCCATTTGAATCGAATTTAGACGTTACTACATTTATTATTTAAGTATCCAAATAGTTATGTTACTATCATTATCAAGTCATGAGGCTATTCTTGAAAATGCATTGTTAATCCATACTAATATAAATGCAAAAGTAACTGTCTGTTACGCTTTCACGATGAAACGGCTGAATCGATTTTGATGAAATTTGTTATGAAAATGGCTTGAACCCTGGGGAAGGACATAGGCTACTTTTGAATCAGCGACTTCGTCTGCATCCACTTTAACCGACATTCACGCGGACGAAGTCGCGGGCAAAAGCTAGTTTCCTATATTCAATGAGTTGACGAGTAATGTGATTAGTTATAGTGTCACTCGCAGCATCGTCCTTCTGAGTATCATAACACCTAGGTACTTCGATCGCCAACATAAATCGGTCAAGCATGACGATTACGGCTAAAGCCCCCTTAGGGGAGACCTATGCCCAGCAGTGGGCATCTAAAGGTTGACATGCTGATGATGATGATGATAAGTTAATCTGCTACAAATTGTAGAAGTTAATCACTTAAATATATTTGTCAAATACTCTATGTTCACGTTATCTCTCTCTAATATATAAAATTCTCGTGTCACAGTTTTCGTTCCCGTACTCCTCCGAAACGGCTTGACCGATTCTGATGAAATTTTGTGTACATATTGGGTAGGTCTGAGAATCGGCCAACATCTATTTTTCATCCCCCTTTTTCCCCCCCTTTTCATCCCCCATCCAAATGTTCGGTAGATCGGGACAGGACAACGTCTGTCGGGTCAGCTAGTTTTATATATAAATGAGTCTACCTAAATGCTACATACTCGTTTCCATGTTCACGATGACATGAAACTAATGTTCAATTAAAAATGATATGTGGAATCCGAGTCCTAATGTAATTACCCTCTAGTGGGCAGTTCATAGTTCCAAGCGCATTACTAACTTATGCACTTGAAAATTTATTGCTTGTTTAATTACCTTTAGTATCTGTGTTATAGAACTTTGTTTACATATGTAACAGTCAAAAGTCTAAACCGGTCAAAACTACTTATGACTGGCTTCAGTCAAAACCCTGTTAAAGATAAAAGTTTTAGCTACAAACATTTTTTGCGCCCAAGTTTTAACTAGCAAAACAAAACAATAGATTTTAAAAGGGTCTTGAAAAGAAACCTTCCAACCTAATCGATTTCTAAGTAAGGATAAATTAAACCGGTCAAAAGTACTATTGATTGATTTTGGTACCTAGTCTAAAATAATTTTGATCAGTTACGAATTTTGAATGTGACATAATATTGAACTTTTGGACATGGCCGTTATGGTGGATGAAGTATTGTTCGAAGTCGAATTGAATTATCTAAACTAAAAAGCTTTTGTTGACCTTAGTCCTGCAAAAAGAAATCAAGCCAAAGTTTCTCAATAATTTAATGAATAACGTCAAACTAATTAAATATGTCACAATACTGTCTAGCAATAACAGTCTAATGTATATTTAAAACTAATGGACAGAATACATTTTTAAATTGATCAGCTTTTAATACCCAAAATCATTGCAATAAAATTAATTCAATGGAAGATGTTTTGACGTGGATTGATTGGTTTTAGCCAAGAAGCTTAAAAGGTTTTAGCAGAGCTAAACCTAGTTGTTACAAGACTTTTCATTGTCAAATGTCTATGGTCATATGTCAATCTTCCACAGGTCCGATTTAACCAACTAAATTCTATGGTAATTTGAATAGAGACATAAAGTGTTAAAACCTTTTGTTACTGATCATTAAATGGTTGCCTCTATTTCCACCATTACGGGGCAAAGGCCTCAAACGGAGGAAATTAAGGTTAATTCTAACAGAAATAACTGTACTTAGTTAAAACAATAACTATATAACTTTACTGTCGTAAGCACAAACAAGCCTGAGCCTCCGATTTCACGTTCTCACAATATTGACAACATTGCTTCCAAGGATTGCATGACTATAATGGCATGTAATGCTACCCGGACTTTCCTGAAATAAGCAGACACCTTATCAATGGACATGCGAACAATAACATTTAACCTACACCTTTCTAGGAATTCTTTAGTGGGCGATAGATTTACGAGCAAGTACGACGACCTTCTTCGTCCATGTTTTTCTGTAAGGGGGAATTTACCATGCTTTTATACCTAGTCTAGTATAAGTCTTAACCTGCGAATTTCGAATTTTTGACAGATTATGCTTAAGAAATCTGTCTGACGTCAATGTTGTTCCACAGATAAAAAACTTCAACTTTGTATAACAGTTTAGTAAAATACGACCTAAAAGTTCGTGCACATAAATGATTGTTCACGCCAATATGCATCCCTTTTAGAAGAACATTTCAATACAGGAATATATTTGATTTCGGACAGCTATGATGGAACATTGTCTTGGAGAATGATGTAACTTTTTTTGTCTTGTTAATATTATTATTATTACGTATAAAGGGTTGATTTATTTAATTACTAGCTGACCCGACAGACGTCGTCCTGCCTTTGATTTTCAATTTTCTTACCGTTTAAACCTTCCCTGGACTTCCACAAATATTTCAAGACCAAAATTAGCCAAATCGGTTCAGCCATTCTCGAGTTTTAGCGAGACTAACAAACAACGATTCATTTTTAACCGACTTCAAAAAAAAGGAGGTTCTCTGTTCAACCCGTATGTTTGTATGTATTATGTATGTATATTTGGCCGCGATCATCTCCCGTTTGGCTGAACCGATTTTAATGCGGTTTTCAGAAAAGTGTTTATTACATTCTGGAGAAGGTTTTAGTATACAACAAACATAAACTTATTCAGCGCTTTTTGAAAAAAAACAACAAAAACCGAGAAGACGTTTTCGTTTCTTCCATCTTTCCGTCTTTGGGGGACTTTCAATCTCTGTTTTAACTGTATTGCCGTTCCTTAATGGATTTGGGTGATAAGGAGGCACTAAAAAGTGTAAAATAAAAACCTTTTTGAAAAAAGTGAACCGCCTAAAAAAGTTTTTTTTATCATATAAAACAGGGTTTCTTAAACTTTTTTTAGTCACGGACTACTTTCACAATTTAAACAATTCCAAGGACCCCTTTGATACAGGAGTGGGCGAAAACAAGCCTTATTTAGAGTTTATGGCTTGGGCGAGAAATGCAAAGTTTACTAAGTACCTACACAATTTCCTAAAAAATATGTTGTGAGTTTAATGAGCTACTGCGGGTCCCTGATACACATGCTACGGACCCGGACAAGAGGTCCGTGGACCCCACTTTAAGAAAACCTGATATTATAGAAGATAGATGTCACCCGCATAGTGACACATTAGTGAAAAAGATCATTGAGCCGTAAACTACGCATATTTGCTCGTAAGTACGTCTATCGCCTAGTTTTTAAGGTATAGTTACTAGAGCTGCATTAGACCGTAAAACTAATCGTAGTGAACCACTAACTCGTTCAGCATACAGCATATTAGATTTAATTGATTCATTAAACATAAAAGAACAACGGTTTGTTCACCCACTGCATAATTACCTACCTACTTCCCATTTACCATTTACGACGAACTATAAACTAAAGTTAGTCTATCAATTATTGATAACGCTGGCCAACCTGAATCGCATCCCGCCATTAATTAATATCTTATAGATAATTATCGGCTGCCAGTCATCCGGATGCATTCAGATAAGCAATACATCGAGATAGCTGCGCGATGCTGACAGAGATAAGCGAGGGAATGTGCCAACAATGCCAACTACACTAATGCACAACACTTTGCTTACCGTTAATTGTAGCGATCATAGTGGGATGGGAGATCAGCTAATCTCTTGATCTCTTTGAGAGTTGTCTTTGTGGAACTGGTGATATTTTAATAATGGCGCCTCAATGGGCCATTGTTTTTAATAATGGCGCTTCTAAATGGGCATTGCTTTTTAATAATGGCGCTTCTAAATGGAGCATGTTTTTTAATAATGGCGCTACTAAATGGGCCACGTTTTTAATAATGGCGCTTCTAAATGGGCCATGCTTTTTAATAATGGCGCTTCTAAATGGGCCATGTTTTTTAATAATGGCGCCTCTAAATGGGCCACGTTTTTTAATAATGGCGCTTCTAAATGGGCCACGTTTTTTAGTAATGGCGCTGCTAAATGGGCCATGTTCTTTAATAATAGCGCTTCTAAATGGGCCATTTTTTTTGTCAATGTGTGGCTTTTTTTAGTGGGACAAGCCCGCCACACTATTCCCAAACCACTACAACTCCTGTAAATCAGAATCAACAGTGGCGACTAGGAGAAAACCGCCGAGGGAATGAAGTAAGAAGAGTTCCGGAGAAACGTTACAACTGTCTTGGATCCTGTAACGAAATTAATCAGAAAAGAACAGCAGAGAAGTACCTAAGAAAAGAAACAGATTTTACACTTTCCTTAATATCAAGCAGGACACAAAGCAGAATTGGCCCAGTTCAAAAACATCACGGATTACATTAATATCATTAATGGGTCCTGAAAATGTGAGTGTACATTTGATTTCAATAAGGTATGGAAAAAACGCTCGTTCTAGTTTCTGCAAGGTCCGCATTTGGCAATTTGTTGCTGCAGTACATTGTCAGCAATGCTTTAAGAATGCAGCAGCTATATTTAAAATGTTGCTTAGATACTCGGCAATCTTATCACTGTGGCCCAGCTACTCGGGCAAGTATTGTTGCAAAATTTTTATGTTCACTCCACGCGCAGTATTTTTGGTCATATTTTCACGCGAATATGGCTGAAATATATTGCCAGCAATATTTTAAGTATAACCGGGCTTCACTCGAAAATTTTACAGCTACTTAAACATATGTACTGTAAAAATGTTGCCCTTTAGGAAGGCGGAAAATCACTATGTAATATAATATATATATTATAAAGCTGAAGAGTTTGTTTGTTTGGTTGAACGCGCTAATCTCAGGATCTACTGGTTCGAAATGAAAAATTATTTTTGTGTTGGATAGTCCATTTATCGAGGAAGGCTATAGGCCCATGCGAAGCCGGGTCGGGTCGCTAGTAACATAATAAAGCTAAAGAATTTGTTTGTTTGTTTGAACGCGCTAATCTCAGGAACTATGCTGGTCCGATTCAGAAAATTCTTACGCCAATTGGAAGCTGCATTATTACTCATTACTAAAGGCTATATTTATTATCAAGACTACATGATCAAAATTATTAATTTATAACTGTGTAACGGTAGTTTGTAATAATGGTTGTCTACATTATCGCATTAGGTGTTAAACCTGTAAAAATAGTTGTATGGTGGGAAATAAATAAATAAAATAAATAAATCAAAAATATGAGATACGTAAGAAAAATCACGGAAACAAAGTCGCGGAAAAAGTCATATTAATGTTACGCGGTTGTAAAGGCTGCGTCAACTCTAAGTTCTGACAGCCATGGGAAAGGTTCAGAAAACTATTGTCATTAGAATTTGTTTCGTTTCTTTCTGTTCTCTAATTTTGATTAATGTAAGGATTTTTGTGTAAGACAAACGTGTTTTTAATTATTTTTTTTATAATTTCTATAAAGCTAGACGTTCAAATAAAGGTAACTAAATAATCTGACAAACCAATCCCAAAAATCCCAACCTCAATTCCAATCTGTCAAATCGATTTCTATAACGGCTACCCTTTGAAACTGCTACGAGTGAACTGGTTCATCCTAGGAAAGCGTGCACACATCACCACATAATATTAATACATAGAGGGACCAGATTTGATTATGAAAGGTATGTTTTATTTTTAATCGACTTCAAAAAGGAGGAGGTTATCAATTCGAATGTTTATATTTTTTTTTTATGTAGGTATTTTCGGGCATAACTCTGTCATATAGACGGATTTGTAAAATTCTTTTTTTGTTCGAAAGGGGTTTATTCCAAAATGGTCCCATATAAAAAAATTACATAGCCCTTTTTGAGAAAATCAACAAATTCCCAAAAAAATTACTTTGGAGGATTTTCAATCTTTGGAGGATTTTCAATCTCTTTTAACTGTGTCGCCGTTTCGTAATGGATTTGGATGTTAAGGCAACACTAAAAAGCGAAAAATAAAAAGTTTTTTCAAAAAAAAAGAAAGTCGGTGGCAATACAAAACAACAAACACAAAGACAAAGCCACGCCGCCACCGACTTCCGAAAGTAAAGTAAAGTGTGTTCTGTGCTAAAGTTATTTATCACTTTTTAGTTTTTGAAGGCGGTTTTCTTTTTTTTTTTACAACTTTTTAATGAAGTCATTTCAACACGCAAAACCAACAATTAAACACAATTCCTTTGAATAAGTTTCCTGTTTTAAAATTTTGAATTAGGTACAGTGTAAATAAAACATGCAATTAATTACAAATATACGAAATTTTCACCAAACCACGTAGAATAGAACAACATGAATTTATCAATCGCGTGAATAGTGAAACAGAGTCAGATCGCACGGCATGTGAAGAAAAACAGTCCATAATGATATACATGGTCGTATTGATTGTTATAATTATGCCGCGAAGAGATAAACTGGTCTAGATTTTTTCTCATGTTTCCGCGTACTTAGACGTATTTTGGAATAGTTTGTGGTCATTCATGATAAAGACAATTGAGAAAGTCTAATTAACTATCGTGCGATTATCGATAGACTAATTATGAAGAGACTATTTTGCAGAATTAGGTAATATAATTCGCTTAAAAGCTATTGTATTAGAACGATTGTAAGTTTTTATGGAATAGTTTTGGTTCATTAAAATCGGTTCAAAAATTACCAATAAGTACTTTGGACTTGAACGTTTACATGTGAGTAAGATGACAATGGCTACTCATTATCGTTTTCCTTCTTTCTTGTTTTTCTACATACTATTGTCGATAGCGTGATTAGCCCAATATATGAATTGCTCCCTATTCCCTCTCATCATGCTTATCCGTAAACTAACACTCTATTACAACTAATTAATCCTTATAATCCCTTAACAGCGTCCAGTATAACATTATAAACAACATATATTCAGCATTCACGAACAATTTCGAACAGATAAATACTAAAAGGAAAGACGCTGCCCCGTTAGTCGTTTACACTATTTCACTTATTTAGCTCTTGTGGTAAGTATATTGTTGGCGTAAATATCAAACACGCAAGCCAAGGTAAGTACCTATAGACCAGTACTGTGACCAGTACCTACCTTAGAGAACGGTTACACACCGCTATTTAAACGTCCACGATGACTTAAGGGTGGACGCATATCTGGTACAAAGCGCGAGTTTTTATATGTCAAGTACATTTAAACAACTTTGCACTCACGTAAACTTCAATTTGTACTTCTTAACCCTATTAAGACCCTTATTTACCCTTATTTTACTCTATACGAGAAAAAATCTATAAATATGTTATTGAGACAGTTTAGGCATAAAGAAGTCGGAAAATGTAAGTTTCAGTTCATAAAATAAAACATTTAAATTCAATTCAAAGTTTTCAGTATTTTTAATCTGTTATAAAACACCGTGAAATAGTAGCGGCCATGTTATTACGCCATAAGGCTGTGTAAACTAAAAATTGTCAACTGTCAGTCAACCGATTGGCGTAATATAGGCTTTGTACTTTTATTGTTTTCGTAACCAACGTAATTTTTTCATTATTACACCTATTACAAAATATGCTCTTAATTATTTTTAAATGATATACAATTATCATATTTAATATGAGCTCATTTGATACAAAATGAACTGACGTCCTTTACGCTGAGCAATATGGCGTCCAGTAAGAGGCGTTTTCGTCAAACTAGGCGCGAAATTTGAAAATATAAAATTTTGATGCATTTTTATGGCACAGATTGAATAAAAACTTTGTGTTTTTTTTTTGTGGCATATTAGCACTACAGAATTTCATTAAGACACTTTTCAAAAATGGGTGTAATACCCTATTGAAACAGCGCCGTCTAGTGGCAACATAAGGATGCACAATAAATTCCATTAAAGTTGACAATTCAAATCAAATTCAATTCCTGTAATATTCTAATTGACATAAACGAACGACAAAAGGATAGGACAAACTTCTTTAAACCTAAGATCGGATGTAGTCCCTCTAAGTTAACGCGATCGAAAACTCATACTAGGCCCTCAAAACGAAGACGCTACCACGTGGAGCCACGGGTGGGCTACCAGGCTAACTGGGTACAGCTGAATACCAGTGTTTTACATGCGACAGCGACTGCCTGCCTGACCTCCATAACCCAGTTGCTGGGTAACATGATACTTACTGTAAAATGAACTTTATGAATATAGGTACCTTAGCTACTATAGAATCAATCATCTTCATAGAAAACATCCAACCTTATACACAACCGAGGATGCGTTAGTGTGTCGCGTATGCTAATGCGAAAAAAGCCGACGCATTTTCCGTCAGATGTGCGTCCACCCTAACCTTAGCATTCCGTGACTATTCGTCTGTCCGTGTGTCAGTTTGACTGAAAAAACCCTGACTTTCCTTATACGTAAGGAAAGTGTTCATTTGAACCTAGGATTTATTGTAAACTGTGGTGACAGTTAACCTTAAGACCCGGATTTTTTTTAATTTTTGACGTCCTGGGGTGACCCCCCAGGACGTCAAAAATTACTTGCATTTCAGATTTTACAAAATAATTCCAGGTTGATTATTACCAATTTATGGTGTACCTACTAGCGACTTCGTTCGCGAGGCTATCAAGTAATCCATGGACATCCATGGCCACCTACCCATGGTACAGACAGCGTCATCAACTGCTTACCCCCTATCCGAAGAAATTTTAATGCATGGGGGGTAATTGTAGCATTCTATCAATGTACTTAAGATTTTTGTAATAGGTTCAGTAGGTCAGATATTATCGCCTTTAAAACAAAGAAACAATTTAGCAACTGAAACGTGAACGCATCCCATAATTAAAACGCAGCCAAACTCCTTGACGTGTCAGAGTTTGACAGTAGATTAAGAATAAGAAAGTAAGAGTTGATTTTTTTATTTTTTTGTAGTGTGGCACTAGTTACATCTTTGTGCTAATTTCGGGTTAAGAGTAGGTTAGTGTAGTTTTGGATCGTACGTATTCAATAATTACTCGTAACCAAATTGATGGTATTCCATTACACCTCCATAAATTATTAGTTTGGTTTCCTAATAAAAATAAATACCTAATTGAAGTAAAATAAAGTATAAGGACAACATAGAATGTATCAAATTCCAACACAGGTTGCTGTAAATGATGACAATGAACGAAATAATAACGAACAATTTTCTAAAGTCCGTTCTGTAATTAGATATACAACCTAAAAGCCACATGTAAAAGTTCTTCAGCACTTTTCTAAGAAAAACACGGTAGATCATAAGGAAACGCCTCATTGTTCAATCCATGTCCGACAGCTAATAATTCTACCATTTTATGCACCAATTTCACTCGCCATTTTCCCAGTACAATTCAATAGGACTCCTATGAGTTACTGCTTACTTTTACGACTAAATCTCAGTGAGTCCATGTGGAAAATTTACGTTCGACGCTTCATAGAATCTTTGCCTTTTCAAGTTTTATTCCTATCGTTAAATTTAATTCTGTGGCATTCAATATGACATTTTAGTTACAATACGAATTATCAGTATTACAGAGCTTTCATTTAACGCTAACAATTCACGTCTAAGCGAAGATGGCGAGATGAGCTCTAGACGTTATCTGGCTAAAAAGCAGAAAGGGAGGTCATTGAGCTATAGTGGAACAATACAAGCTGAAAATTAATTAAATATTAATAATTTACGTCGACATCATTATTAACGGTATTCATATTTCGCCTATAATTTTAAACATTTTGTGAGGCTGTAAATTTTCATACAAAAAGCGATTACCCCCTATAAACTTAATCCAATTTTCATATTTCTTGGAAATTTTGCTTTTTTTGTAAAGAAATAAATATAATGTCTACTAAATATCTACATTTTTGAACTTCTTCGAGCTTTTTTATTTTTTTAAATTAAAAGTTTTTTTAAATTAAATTCATGGTGCGGTTGGCAATGCGTTATCTGCAGTTCGGTCGCCGTCGCTTCCGTGGACAAGTATCATACAATGACACAATCATTGAAGAAGGTTACTAACTAACAGAGGCATAAGTTACTTTATACTAACTCATACAATAATGTTATATATGTTAGTCTATAAGGTAATAAATAATATATTATTATTATATATAACCTTTGATACGCACCGTTTAACCATATAAGGCTCAAGTTCCAAATAAACGTGGCGCAATATCATTATCTCCAAAGCGCATCGGCGGGAACACTTTCGCGTGCGATTAATGACGCGAGTTGTCTACACGTGTCCCGTTCCCGGTCTCACGCGACCAATCCCGGACTTCGAGGAATCCCGGGCCACACGCAACACTGGCCTCTACAAACAATTCTTGAATAAACAAAAAAGCTATTGACTCGACATTTCGTCTTCGTCTGGTGCGTCACGCGCGGCGACATCAAAAGTTTTAATATTGACTCAATTGCTTTTTTACTTTTTTAGCTTATTATTTATGGTACTGTTGATTAATGGGAGGTTCCATCAATTAAACAATAAGTTTAAATTCAGTGATCATTACTTAATTGTAATGAATTTTCAGCAGAATTTGGAGAAATAATTCAGCTTTTTCATATTTGGTTTAATTGTGATGTGATTAGTAGGTAATCATTTTGCTTAATTAGAAATGATATATTGTCAAAATACTGGTTCAAAGGCATTTAAACATAAAAAAATAAGAATGTGAAATAAAATGGAACATTTAGCAATGAGAACGTGCAAACAAATGAATATGGAATATTTGGAATATGCATAACTAAAGAATCCAGAAAAATAAGAATATGAAGGAATATGAAATTGTACAATTTAGACTTCGGAAAGTGTCGCTGATACCAACCAGCCAATCAGTATTTTTTTACATTTCATGACAACAATAAAAATGGTCCGTCACAAATAATAAATATGTGAATTTCATGAAAGACGTGAATTTCATAACGCTGAAGATACAAGTAAACACAGTATAGCAAAGCCTAGCTATAAAACCCAATTCTACGGTAATGTTATCTAATGCAGCCAAAAGACGAAGAAGATAAAAATAAGAAAACTTCATTAACATAAGAACCTAACAATACCTATCTACTTTGGCTTGGATCAAACCTAAAATTTTATTCAAGGGGGAAAATCCACAAGACATTCATATTAGCCTCCACTAAAAATAAATCTAACAGAAATTATTTCCATACAAAATGTTTGAAAGAAGAACGACAACAATGGGAATGATAAAAATCCAGTTAAAGCCTTTGTATTTTGCATTGTCGTGTTATTTATTGAAATCAGATAGCAGACTCAGACGCACCCGCCTGTCATTCTTCATAATGTTTTGTATAGAAAGACTTTTGCAAGTTTATTTTAAAACTTTATGTCGAGTTGTCTGTTCTTCTCGTAATGTATAAGTTTTATTTAGCTTTAGTTTGTTCAACTATTATATTTTACCATTTCCATTACCATTTAATAATGAATTGTTAACTATGACTGTTGCGACTTTTCAATATATCTTCGTCAAGCAAATGGCAAGGAATTGTGAATAATGAAAATGAAAGTTTAAGGAAATTGAAAACAAGTTTGTTGAACCAGCACGACTTTAAAAAACTTTAAATTCAATTTTATTGAGAATCCTTACTTACTACTTAAAGTCAAAGCGTTTATAAAAATGTCAATTAAACCATTTTCAGGCACTTTTGAATTGTCAAAGAGTCAGTTAGTAAGTCAAAAAGTTGAAGCCAGTTGCTCGTTCCAAAACATAAGGGAAACACTTTTCAATCAAGCTTTTACAACATTCTGGTTACATTACTCTTGTTGCTTTATATGTGAAAACAATGTAAGTGAAGAGAAATCCAAAACATTCCATAGAGACTGACCAGTCTTAACTGACAGCGCCCGTTCATGAACATGACGCGCGGATCAGCACCACTTAGCTCAACCATTTTGAAAGGAACGGAATGATCTAACATAGGCATGTCTATTCTTCTTCCAATTCTCTGTGATAAGGGCTATTTGGGACCAGTCTTTGTCGAAGGAGTCTAAATTGGCCCGCCATCTCCACCTGGTCTTGCCATGATGTCGCTTCCCACATGGAGAGCCTGATTAGGTAGTGCGTTTGGCCAAATAATCGTGTAACATGCGGCATGAGAATCCTTACAAATTTAAAACTAGTTCTACCAGGTCTAAAAAAGGAAGTGTAGATTCGAAACTACAACAACATGATTTATTTAAATAGTAATTAACGTGTTTACGCGTAACTGTGTCACCGGTGTCACTCTGTTGCAATATAAAGGCGGCGCTCACGATCTCGCAACGGGATTCATGCTGACAGATGGACCTTCTTAACAGCTAATGGTTGTAGTGATTATAATCTATTAAGATATAGCAGCTACATGGTTTGCAGCTTAACTCTTGGCTTCTGATAAAATGTTTTCCGGCTTCGGTTTGTCATTAAACAAAATCAGCCAAAATATATTATCTCCAACTGGAAAGACATAAGTGTGTTTGTGATATTGGTGCTACTATTTAATAATAAATAATAATGTCAGCCTATTTAATAATAAATAATAATGGCAGCCGAGGACGGCCCAGAAAGAGGTGGCGAGATGACCTGGACGCGTACCACAAGGACTGGTTCGAGGGGGCGCGGGACAAAAGTTCCTGGAAAGACTTGGGGGAGGCCTTTGCCCAGCAGTGGACCAGTATAGGCTACTATAAAAAAAAATGTCAGCCTATTTAATAATAATTAATAATGTCAGCCTATTATATTGCCCTAATGCAGGGCAAAAGCCCAACTCATACAGAGAAGGCACGAGCATATACACACATATATAAGCCTCGGTTTCCTCACGATGTTTTCCTTCACCGATGTCGGTGACGTCCACTTAAGATGATATGTCTGTCTGAATGTTCGAATATTTGCGAGAAGAATGCACGACTGTGTTAATTAAATTATATTATTATGTTTAAATGGTGTAATTGGTTTCGGCCGTTCTACAGGGTGAAATTGAATTCATGAGCAAACTTTTAAGAAGTGACTCAGACCACAAACCTAAACCACTTAAATTATGGGGCAAAAAAAAAATGTTCCATATATTTTGGCTCCATATTGAAAGTTTTCCAAGTTCCATGGTTTAGGTATGTGGTCTGAGTCAGTCCTTAAAAATTTGCTCATGATTTCAATTACACTCCGTATTTAGAATAAATAAATACTTAGAAAGTACATTATGAAATTAAAAAGCCACATGGGTATTTGCTCGTGTCGAGTTGCGAACCCACAGAGGCGGACGGCATCAGGACAATAGTATTGTAGTATTATAAAAATATCTCCCAGTAAATATCTCCCTCAGTCAATTAAGGTGAAGTGAGATGTCAAGCCCCAGCATAAGAATCAAAATAAAAAAAAACAGAATAGCAATCAGCTGAAATGACAGCTCACCATGCCACCATCATGTCAACCTTTAGACGCCCACTGCTGGGCATAGGTCTCTCCCAAGGGGGGTTCAGCCGTAATCGCCATGCTTGACCGATGCATGTAGCGATTGCGGTTATGGTACTCAGAAGAACGTTGCTGCCCATCCTCTGGTCAATATCCCTCTGTCGCATTGTATACACCCACGGGTAGAAATGGGGTAGTGCTACAACTCACTTCACCTAAATTGATCGAAGTAGATTGCTCTACAGAATAAGTACATCGCCTGAATTCTAATTTTTATTTGATCGTTTTTGCTGACTTTTGCAGCAAGCAAAAAAACTTTATAGTAAGGTAATTACGCAGTTCCACCGGACCGAAAAGCCACTAATTGACGAGTGCACTAATTGTCTGCAAATCTTCTAACACATTTCATATTTTCAAGTTTACATTGTAAGTAGTATTTTTCTTTTATGCCGTAAATTGAAAAACTGACAGTTATTGAAATCGTTTGTACTTTTTGTTCGAATTTGATTCGTGTCTACAATGGAATTTATATTTTTATAGCAAAACGTAAAATCTTTTTTCTGTAAATCTTGGTAACGGTACGATACTGATAGTTGGTTACTTTTTCAACGAATTATGACACTAGCACACTGGAAATATGACACTATCACACTGGAATTATGACACTACGGCGATAATTTAACTATTGTCTCTACTTAGCGAACAATTGACGTGTTTGTCCTATTCTGTTCTCAAAATAATAATATTTTAAAAACTTCGTGCATCTTCCATATAATTAAGTGTAGCAGGCAGACTTCCTAAATTATATCCTATACTTTTCTTTAGACTGAATTATCTTCACTCGTTGGTCCCGGCTGTCATTCGTAGATACAGTCATTATGGGTAGCTAGAAGCCTGTAAGTCGGACAACCAGTCTTACCAAGGGGTATCGTGTTACCCAGGGTTGTGGAGGTCAGATAGGCAGTCGCTCCATGTAGAACACTGGTATTCAGCTGCATCCGGTTAGACTGAAAGCCAACCCCAATATAGTTGGGAAAAGGCTGAGCAGATGAATTGTCTAAAAGACTGTAGTTTTACTAAACATATCACCGTAATGTAGAAACAACTTGTTAGTTTAACCACCCGAGAGCTTATTTGGATAGTGTAAACCCGTTCCTGTGTAAACTTATTGTATTGTTTTGTACCTAGTTATGACTCTTATGGTAGATACATTTACAAGTGTTGTTGAAAACGTCTACAGACTTTCGAGAGTTGTCATTAGAAAATGTCGCAGTAGGTATGTTTCTATATGGTGCTACTAAAACTGCAATCTGCAGTGTAATTCTGTAAGAAATCACCCGCGAATTCAAATCCTTTCTCAATTCCGATGTCACTTACCTGAATTGAAAGGATTTGGCATTCGCTAAAAGAGTTCGCTTTTCCTGTGTCTTCAGTTAGGTAGTGGCCCTAACGTAGTTTTCATTTAAGTACATTTGTTCTTTCAATCGTATTATTTTCAAAAGCGTACGTGTCAATGACTAATCTAAACTTTACAATGATAATATGAGAAAGAGAAAAGTTTTGGGGTTTGTCCGTTAGTTTGTAATGGATAAATAAAAAAAAAAACTAAACCGTTTTTAAAAAAATCTTTAACCAATAGGAAGCTACGTTCTCCCTTAGTGCTATATAAAAAATAGGGATCCAAAAGACAATTCATAACTCCAACATAAACAACAGAACCCATGGCCCGAAACATCAAAGCTGCAAAGCAATAATTATCGAAAATACGTGTGAAATTATTTTCTAATTACGGAGCACGCGCGCTACTTTTATAATAGTGCTGTGCCAAAGGGCCCGGCCTTAGAGCGTTAAACCGGGTCCACACGATAAGATCTCCACAAGACCCAGCCATGAGTTAGGGGCCCGGCTTTAAAATTAATATTTCATTATTCGCGATGATTACGGACCAGCATGTATTACGGCGCTAGTTAGTAAATCAACTGGACGCGTAATTATTGCCAGTGTACTTTGATAAATGGAAGTCAGGCCGCGTCTGCGCCTCCCTAGAGCGGGTTTAATACGAAATTGATTAGCATTTTAAGTGATAGTCTTGATGTTTAGTGGATTTTCGAGTTAATAAATGTGTTATAGGTAATTTTGTATGCGATTATGTTCATTAAATTGTGAATCTGTGTAGATACTTAATAGGTAGAAAATTGAAATTAATAATTATGTTTCTTGTTTTATCCAGGAGTGTCTGCAAACTATTTTAATCTACAAAGACAACGTAGACGAGGGAAATCATCAAATATAATAAATCTGAAGAGCATGTTTGTTTATTGTAACGCGCTAATCTCCGAAACTCCTGATCCGGTTCTCAAAATTCTTTCGACAATTTTAAACTACGTTAACTCTAGTGCTTTGAAATCAATAAATAGTTAGTCAATAGAGTTAGCAAATAATTGACATCACAGGCAAAAGCTATGGCCATAGATATAAGATTTCTGTGGCTATGGCCAATTCGCGTTTTGACTGACAGCTCATAAAAAGTATGTCAATTGATTCGTGGTTTCTACAAGAAGCTTATAGATAAAAGTGGAGGCAACACTCTAAATACCAAAGTGAAGCCAACTGTGGGCAGACGCTCTCTTTCTGAATGCATACATAAGATAAAGATAACACATACCACTGTCTCGTTCTTATGTATGCATTCAGAAAGAGAGCATCAGCCCACAGTTGGTTTCAAGCTTTTGTTCTAAGTGGCTCCATTTATACCTATTTCTTCATGGTTACTATGGAGGATAGAGGTAGATAAGCATAACGATCTCTTATGGGCGGAAAGTTGAAAAAGTGTCAAGCTTTAAGCAGCAAGTAACAGTTCCAAAATTCGCCAAAATGGCGCTAGCGTTGGCACAGGGTATGGTATGAATGTAGCAGTTGTTGACAGATTGAAGAACTCGGCATACGAGTTAGAAAATTTTTACACGGTCGCGATTGTAGCACAAGCCTTATTTAAGGCGCTAACAAGCGACTTTTGCAGATTTTAAACTGACAATCACGTCAAAATGTGTAGTGTACATGATTTGAAAAAAATATATGTTAAATTAGATCATTCTCTTAATCATTTAGAATGTGAATATTTTTGAAAAGGTTCATGTTAAATAGTTTAATTAAATCGTGAAGTTGTGTCTGACGCGGACAAAACATGTGGTTGTCATTGTGGTGTGGTTATCACCACACAAAATCTACCAGGAATATTTAAACGAAACTTTTACTATCTTACAGATTTTTTTTTTTAAGTTAAGGAATACTATCTTTTATTTTATTTTTTTCCACTAATCTTTGAGAGTTTTGGACGCAGCGCTAACGCTTATCACATTTATACCGACACTTTTTGATACACACAGATAGTTCTTACCTCTATCTACCCTCCATACCTGCTACGAATATTTTTATCTACCAATCATAGCACAAAGTATTGAACAAGGTACGGTCAGCAACAAAAGTAGATTAACACTTGCGGTCTAGAAAAAAAAAGGACTCCGCGCCACGCATATCGAAAGTGAAGCACCCTAAGTAAGCCGGTCCGTTTGTACAAACATGCCTCACGCACACATTTACATCATAGTTACGGACTAGAAAAAAAAAAGGGTCTCCGCACCGCGCATAGCGAAAGTATCGACCGTACCGATCTATGCGTGCATCGGTCCGGCGGCGTACTTAGGGTGCTGCATTTTCGATATGCATGGCGCGGAATCCTTCTTTTTTTTCTAGTCCGTGTTAACACTATTACATTTTCATATCGTCTAAAAAGACAACAAAAACGATGTAAGTAATACGTTACAGTATGTCAGGTCATAGTCAAGAGTTTATTTTGTCTTGATTTTCTATACTCTCCGATCCGGGTTAGTATCTTTATTCAAGATACTAACCCGACCGAACTAGATGTTTGTATATCTTTCAATGCGCTAAATTTATTAAAATGCACCCGGAGCCATTTTAAAAAGCTCATGAACTGTTTCCAAAAAGTATTAGGCACAAGAATAGAATAGTTTTGCCCATAATTCCTGGGACAGCATTATATAGTAAGAATTGCTATGCAATGTGTGGTCGCATATTTAATGCTATATCTGACAGTATTAAAATTTTACCCGCGAACAAATTTGCAAGGTGTTAGGTGGTTAAGGGAAAAGAATTTTTACTCAGTAAACGACATATTTGATAAAAGGTTAGAAAATAAATAACAATCGTAATTATTTACCCTCGGAAACTAATAGTATTAAAAAATGTATCTAGTAATATTGCAAAATGCTACTAAATGTTAATTGCTATTGAATTATGAATCCAAATGTTTGCATGTCACTTAATTATATGACTAAGTGTTCTGGATCTGTGTATTGATTTATTTTCAGACCGAATTTGTACTATCACTTATAGCAAATAAATAAATTTGAATTTGAATTTCCGTATTTCCTACTGGTCAAGAACTATGATTACAAAATCTGAAGTGTTCATCGACTTTCCTTGCTGACCGTACCAACCTATAAGACCTACTTACTTTCATGGTGCAGTAACATATAGACCTTAGATACTCAGAGGTCGCAAACTCCATTTCCGCATCAGCTTTAATCAGCAGCAAGAATAATAAATAGATAGGATTTGAAATCATACTACGAAGATTTTATGTCAGTATTGAGGCTTTATTGCGCAATCTTGATTTAACTTTTATATATTATATATTTATTCTATGTAGTTCAAAATGTATTTGCGTATATATATCAGCTGTCTGACAACCATAGTACAGGGTCTTTTTATTCACGAGATAACAAAAAACTGTTCCGTACCATCATCTATACAAGATTGGACACTATATTATAACCTTTTTATTTTAATATCGAACAAAAAAACGTCACTTTTGTTGTATGCTGTTTTGTCTAGCTATCACGGTATATGAGATACAGCCTGGTGATAGACAGCCAGACGGATAAAATTGACGACAGTGGAGTCTTAGTAAAAGGGTAGAGGAACTGTCCCTAAAATAGGTCTAAAGAATTGACTGCATTGCCGTACAACTTGGCAATGCTGCCAGCCTGTTGGGCACGTGCCCCGTTGACAGCGATGTGGACTAGTTTTTTTGATGAGCTCCCTCTCTTACTTTGTTTTTTTGTTGTACTGAACCTTTACATTTTTAGATATTTATTTATTTATTCACTCAACATACAAATATCCTAGAGTATCATAGAAATATCCTAATAGGCTAGATCCAATGCGATATTGTAGCATACTTTAAATCTAACCATATCACTAGCAAATCCTAGGTAGCTGTTTTTTCAAATTCACCTAAGTGTAACTGAATATGTGTGTGTGTGTATATTGATCTATGTATATGTGTTTCAAATTAAAGCTAATACTGTTCAGCCGGCAACGCGTGAAAAAGTACCAAACATTTATCCATTCATGCAAGACGCATCCACAAACATTCATCCATCCAAATGCATCCATGCTCACAAACTATCGCGTTTATACGATAGACTCACGAAGTTAGTACTTACATCGTGGATAGGATGATAGGATACTAATGTTTGCAGTTATATGACATGTATTCTACAGTTTAGTACATTTTTACGACAACGCATAAAACACACAGCATCTCCTGTTGTATTTAGAAAGAATTCTCATTACTTTCTATGTAGGTACAACGATAAAACGTTTTGCCTCAATAATCCGTCATTAAAAATCTCAACTGTTTATTACGAACTCTTCGCAAGCATTTTTATCTCCGTGTGAAATCGCTGGCATTCCATTGTTTTTGCATGGGGTGGCCGAACCAGCTATCTACGCAGCTCATGTGAAAACTCTTTAAATTTTACGACAATTACAGTTTAAAAATGAACTTGAAAACTTCAATACTTCTCGAATAGCTGAATACCCATAACTTCTACTCCCTTAAAACATTCTTTGAAGTGTGCTATAGCATGCTATAGTTCCAATAGCTAATGTTTGTACTCCTGTTTTAATTGTAAGACCTACAAATAGTTTAAAGCAAATAAAGAATTAAAAAAAAAAAAAAATAGCGGGCTTTAAAAGTTTTCGAATAAAATTAGCAATACTCGAATAATTGAATTGTAAACACTGATCATTACTTTTGAAGTTTTAGCTCATCTTCCATCAATACACAACTAACAAAGTCAATGTAAAAGGGTTCTTTATCCTCGTTCAACACACTAATTAACACATGCATAAACCTTAGAGCTTGCACTAACTTTGCTTTTTTTTTAAACTTCGATGGCAGAGTGCGATAACTTGCAATAACCCTTGGTCAAGGGTATGAATTATCATAAATCGCATAATAACAGGGTAACTCACCGTACGAAGTTCCGCATCGTTGCTGTTGCTTCACGTAAATAAAAAAAAACACTTCAATTTTTTTACTGAAATATTGTTTATACACTCGTGAGTATCGCGATGCGGCCGTGAACCGCGAGAGACGATAGCGTGCGCTCCGTACGAAAGCTGCGACGATTCTGGCCGCTGTTGAGTCGCGTGCCTGCTCTTGAACTTCAACTTGACAGGTTGCATCGGCTTGCACACCGGTGCATTTGCGACATTCAGCCTCTGTCGTCTGTAGCGCCACCCCTGACAACTGTCAATCAATTCGTCGCTGGGGGGCGACAGTATTGCTCGTTCATTTGAAGAATACCTTGCACAGACTGAATGAACGATTTAGTGCCGACGCGAACTGAAGGTTTGCGCAATTAAAAGATCAGGATAATTACTGGATACATGGCTAAATGATGGGCAATAAAATGAAATTGCTTAAGCTAATTAAGATTTATTAACGTATTAAATGATCAGTGGTTGGTTGAATGCGTGTTCCGTTATACCATAGTTAAATTAATTTATATCATTGTATGTCGTAAGCGGCACGCACATTATTATCATTGTTCTGTACATCTGAATTGTAAATGGCCACGAAAAATGAATTTATCTTTGTCTTACTGTGAAGTTTAAATTCAACTGCTTAGGTATATTTACAGTTACTATGTTAAACTCAATTTCTTTTTGTTATAATGTAGGGCAGTCATTTGGCTATAAACACAATTTTAATTCATCAAAGGAATCGGTTTTCCTTTTTAACATTGCGTATTGTTTTCTCAGACTTCGCACATTAAAGCAAGTTTCGTCGAGGGTTTAACCCAAAAGTTTCACTTTAATAATACGATCGAAAAAATACAGCTATACTAAGTTATTCACTTTAAAAAAACACTTAAAGTCGAAGCCTTGATTTCAGTACTGCATCATCAAAATAATTACGAATAAAATACTTAGTCAAAATAACAAAAATTTCATTCAGCAGGTGTCATTAATGTGTTACAGCCAATTTATCCGAATTATACCAAATTAGAGGCGCTCATGAATAATAATAGTAGCTTTTATACCAAACGTTATTATTACACTATTATAAGTGCATTAACACACATTCTTCAAACTTTTACGTACGCCCATTTAACAGGGAAAGTGCACATTTACTTTTGTTTTCAAAATCACGCTCACTTGAAATGCAGTTACTTAGTAACACAAGAAAAAGAAATTGCATTACTCTCATGAAAATTCATAGCGTATTTTACACAAAGTAGGTATGTTGCGCAACAAATTAAAAGACTAATTGGTGTAATGAGGAAGTGTTTAAGTACTTGAACGAGATAAGTGAAATCGGTGGACGTCTGTCAGACTTACAAGAAGCATCATTCACTTACATCTCTACAAAACTAGATTTAATAAATGAGCGTGTCTTAAATACTAGCTTTTCCCGCGACTTCGTTCCCGTGAATATTTATTTATTTATTTATCAAACTTTATGCACATAAAAAACACTGTACAAAAGCGGACTTAATGCCTTAGGCATAACGGGCTTAGGAATATCGGTTAACGTGGACTCAGACGAAGTCGGCGGATTGAAAAGTAGGTAGTCTGTCATTTCTTGGGATTCAAGCAATCTTTAATAAATTTCATCAAAATCGGTTAGGAAGTTTAGCAGTGTAAGCGTAAAATAACAAACAAACTTGCTTTCTCATTAAAACATTAGTAAGTGTTAGTATGGATACAATTTAGATTGGCATGTTCTTTTTAAAAAAAAAGACGTTTATAAATTTCAGATGTCATGTTCTATTTTTAAGAACATTTTTGTTTTCTTTTTAAACGACTTCATTAATTATTCGATTCGAATAAATACTTTTGTGAAAGTTGATTTTAAATGTTTTAAATCGCATATTGTCGCGTCTCTATTTATTGTTTTTTAATTAATTCGCTGAACATCGATAAACGAAAGGATTTTTGCTTGATAATCTTAAAGTATCACTATCATTTATTAATTATGTATTGAAAACTATCATAAGCGCGCGATTTTGTCCGTCTAAATGTCGGCTATCTAAGGAACTCTAATTATTTTTCAAAAATAAAAGAAGCCTACATTTAGTGAAACTCCCGTCAAAATCGGACCGGTTGTTTAGGATATTAGCCGGAACAAACAAACAGATAGACAGACAACATTTTTAAAATAGTTTTTTTTTTGGTATGGTACCATGTAAACATTCACATGCATTTAGTAAAATGCTGTTTTGTTGCCATTATAAACCGACACTTCAGTTTTATTTGTAACTAGCTGACCCGACAGACGTTGTCCTGTCCTTATACACCTACACCTACCCTACCCCTACCCTACACCTACCTTACACCTACCCTACACCTACCCTACACCTACCCTACAACTACCCTACACCTACCCTACACCTACCCTACACCTACCCTACACCTACCCTACACCTACCCTACAACTACCCTACACCTACCCTACACCTACCCTACACCTACCCTACACCTACCCTACACCTACCCTACACCTACCCTACACCTACCCTACACCTACCCTACACCTACCCTACACCTACCCTACACCTACCCTACACCTACCCTACACCTACCCTACACCTACCCTACACCTACCCTACACCTACCCTACACCTACCCTACACCTACCCTACACCTACCCTACACCTACCCTACACCTACCCTACACCTACCCTACACCTACCCTACACCTACCCTACACCTACCCTACACCTACCCTACACCTACCCTACACCTACCCTACACCTACCCTACACCTACCCTACACCTACCCTACACCTACCCTACACCTACCCTACACCTACCCTACACCTACCCTACACCTACCCTACACCTACCCTACACCTACCCTACACCTACCCTACACCTACCCTACACCTACCCTACACCTACCCTACACCTACCCTACACCTACCCTACACCTACCCTACACCTACCCTACACCTACCCTACACCTACCCTACACCTACCCTACACCTACCCTACACCTACCCTACACCTACCCTACACCTACCCTACACCTACCCTACACCTACCCTACACCTACCCTACACCTACCCTACACCTACCCTACACCTACCCTACACCTACCCTACACCTACCCTACACCTACCCTACACCTACCCTACACCTACCCTACACCTACCCTACACCTACCCTACACCTACCCTACACCTACCCTACACCTACCCTACACCTACCCTACACCTACCCTACACCTACCCTACACCTACCCTACACCTACCCTACACCTACCCTACACCTACCCTACACCTACCCTACACCTACCCTACACCTACCCTACACCTACCCTACACCTACCCTACACCTACCCTACACCTACCCTACACCTACCCTACACCTACCCTACACCTACCCTACACCTACCCTACACCTACCCTACACCTACCCTACACCTACCCTACACCTACCCTACACCTACCCTACACCTACCCTACACCTACCCTACACCTACCCTACACCTACCCTACACCTACCCTACACCTACCCTACACCTACCCTACACCTACCCTACACCTACCCTACACCTACCCTACACCTACCCTACACCTACCCTACACCTACCCTACACCTACCCTACACCTACCCTACACCTACCCTACACCTACCCTACACCTACCCTACACCTACCCTACAAAATTTTTTTTTTTTTTCTCTCCGTAAGAACCATCTTCGTACTTCAAGGAATATTATAAAAAAAGAATTATCCAATTTGGTCAAGCGGTTCGCAAGTTATGCGCTTACCAACACATTTAGCGATTCATTTTTATATATAAGACTAGCAACCCGACCCGGCTCGCCCGGCCCGGATCGCATGGGCCTATAGCCTTCCTCGATAAATGGACTATCCAACAAAAAGGTTTTTTCAATTCGGACCAGTAGATCCTGAGATTAGCGCGTTCAACCAAACAAAGAAACAAACTCTTCAGCTTTATAATATTAGTATAGATAGATATATTTGTAAACATACAGATACCTATTTGACATTATTAAACAGCTATGTTATTAATACTGCCAATAAAGTTGGCGTTAAACATAAGTGGGATTATTTCATGCCTTCGCTCTCACGTCACTTACATCTTAAGTACGTTACTGGACTGGAGATAACATGCAATTATTCTGACTTCAAATGAAAAACAAGAGGAAAATAAACTTAAAAATTAGGGATGCCCCGCTACAGGTAAAAGTGTTGGAACTTCCGCAGTTCCGACAAGTCGCACACGCGCTCTGAGCGACCGGATTTTCAGACCTAAAGTAATTAAGCGTCAAGCCTTGTTAAGGGGCTATTAACGACTTTTACAGATTTTAAACTGACAATCACGTCAAAATGTGTAGTGTAAATGTTTTGAAACAAAAATATGTTAAACTAGAACATTCTCTTAATCATTTAGTATGTGAATATTTTTGATTATATTCATATTAAATAGTTTAATTATTAACTCGTGAAGTTGTGTCTGACGCGGACAAAACATTGACAATCACACAAAATCTACCAAGTATAATTAAACGAAACTTACACTGTCATACAGACAATTTTATTATCTATCTTATAATATACGCCTTTTTTTTAAAGTTAAAGAATACTATCTTTTATTTAATTTTTTCGACTAAACTTTGAAAGAGAGTTTTGGACGCAGCGCATACGATTCTCTGGTCGCTCAAGGTCGCCGGCGTATATCGTCGCCTTAATCTGCGTGGTTCTTGATATACATTACTAGCATTTGCCTGCAACTTCGTCCGCGGGAATGTCCCTATATTTTTATACCTAATAAAATATAGCCTGTAGCCTGACGGACAACATAGTTTCCTATTAACGAAAGATCGATTCAGTAGTTCCGTAGATTAGCGCGTTCAAATGTAGAAAAACAAACAAACACTTCAAGTTGAAATAATAATCTTTATAGGTAATTAAAAATCTTCTGTGCGTTGTGATTTTGATTACTAACATATTTCTTACATTCAACACATTTCTTAACACTATGAAGTTTAAATGCCTTGACAACCTTTTTCCATCTATCATTTGTTTTGAAACTATGAGTAACTCTATGAGTAATAGAGGCCAGGATTCATTTTAGTGTGTTACAAACAGGTTGTCAAGCAATTTAAACTTCATAGTGTTTAGAAATGTGTTGAATGTAAGAAATATGTTAGTAATGTAAACATCACTGCGTGTGAATGAAAGTGATCTCCTCCTAAACGGCTAGACCGATTTTGATGCAATTTTTTATGCGTGTTCCAGTAGATTCGAGAATGGCTTAGATTCACAATCGGACTCGGTAGGTGGCGCTGCAGTGGAGTTGTAGGACTTATCTATTTTAAGGGCTGGACAACGTCTGCTGGGCCCGCTTGTTTTAATTTAAATGACAATCGTAACATAAACGACGAACTCCTTCATAGGACAATCTAGTTCGTCGTTCGTGTTTCGGAACATCAAACCTAACAGTTCTTTAGAGATAACTTCTTCAGAATTTGTATTGGTACTTAATTATCGTTTTTGTGGCATTGTTAATACAATGGTTCAAATAATGGAACGATTACGCGTCGAATCTGCGTAGCTTCTACGCCGCGGCCGCACGGAATACGCGATGCTACGCAGGATTTACGCAACGCTATGCGGCGCTGCCGCCGCTGCACAATCGATAGGGTACAAAATACAGATTTGGCAGAATAACTTATAAGATGAAACCGGCCAAAAGACCAAGGTTTCGGTCCATGTACACAAAAAAAACATCATTATTTATTGAATAGCCTAGTGACGAAATTAATATAAAGCTTTATTTTATTCTTATTTATAACAGCCTCTGTAAAATTTTAATTTATCTACCTATTACGGCTTAAAACATACAGTCCTAGGCTGTGACAGACAAACAGACAACAGGGGTGTGGTTCTGTAAGACCTCATTCTTAACTTCGAATCTGAATACGCTGTGAGTTTCTCGATTGGCATTCTAAAAACTCGGTTGATAATTCGAATTTACACTAGCGCCACCCGTGCGAGCGCGTCAGCGAGTTGAACTAAATTGACAGGGAGATTTTGACAGATAAAGTATGAGATGACGTAAGAAGTGGCATTCTGTAAGGTAATTTCCCCGTCACTTCGACGCTCACTTCGCACTCGAACCCGATTCAAAGTGTCAAATATGTCAACGTCATATTGAACCTTATGCGAAGTGAGAGTGAATAGCGATGTGAGATGCGAGTTGTTGTTTGAATTTTACGGAATCGACCTACAGAGTCTTATAATAGGGTCTCGTTTGGCATCCTTTGGCTATACGGACCCCTAAAAACCGGGGATTAGACATCGGATCCTATTAAAAAGGTTTTGCAAAACAATTTGTAAAGCATTCTAATTTAGGTACAATTTTCAGGTCACTTACCCCGCTACACAGGTGACCTATAATTTCACCAAATGACTAACACAGTCATTGACTTCAAAAGTTTATAACATAAATAAATAAAATAAATAAATAAATATCTTGGGACAACTCACACACGGTCATCTGGTCCCAAGCTAAGCAGAGCTTGTGTTATGGTAACCAGACAACTGATATACATACTTATATAATTTATAAATACATACATATTATAGATAAACACCCAGACACAGAACAAACAATCATGCTCATCACACAAAGTTTGTCCTGGGTGGGAATCGAACCCACGACCTCCGGCTTAGCAGTCAGGGTCAGTGACCACTAGACCAACAGGCCCGTCAACATAAGACGATGTATGAATTAAATGATTCATACAACTTAACCTAGAATCAGTTAAGTTTCTGAACAATGATGTCATCAATTATCGGGGAAAATAATAGGTAAAACCATGGGTAAAACCAAGAGATAATGAAAGTTGAATGTAGAAGATGTTTTGACAACTTTCGTTGAAGATTTTACTGGTAGGTAATTATACACTCTTTTGCAAAAAAAAACCGAGCACCTAAGGTTTACGTTCTAAGGTCGATTTGAGTTAATTAAATGAATTTTAATTGTTTGACATAGTCACTATACTTAAATCGTGTTAATTAACACGCGTGGAATTCTGGCAATTAAAAAAAAATCGATGATTTCTTTGAAACCGATGTAAGTACACGGCCAAACAATAATAGTGCTTGGCAATAAAGACAAGAAGATTCTTTTTGCTTGTTTTCATTAAATAAAGTTACTTAATGTAAAAACCTAATACCGAGTGTGACCTCCTCTTGCCAAAATCACAGCTTGAATCCTTCTGGGCATGCTTTCCACGATGTTTTTAATAACGTTTTGAGGAATACGTTTCCACTCTTCTGCAATGACTCTTTTTAGCTCCCTGATGTTTTGTGGAGCAGATTGCACTGATCTTACCCGTCTCTTTAGAACATCCCAGACATGCTCAATTGGATTGAGATCAGGACTTCGAGCTGGCCAATCTAAACGACGGATCGCAACTTCTTGCATGTACGCTTCCACGTCGTCAAAACGGTGCGGGCGAGCATTGTCGTCCATAAAAATGGAATCTTCCCCAAGTGCAGTCAATGCGGGTTGTGCATATGGAATGGAATTAGGACTTCCACTACGTACTGGTGTGCATTTAATATTCGATTTTCTATGAAAACTAACTCCGTACGCTCCGTCGAATTAATTGCTGCCCAAAACATAACAGAGCCTCCACTATAAGGAGTGATTTCTTCGAAACACACTTCCGCATAGCGTTCCCGTGGTCTTCGCAGCACTCACCGGCGTCGGTCCTCTCCAACTCTCCACACAAAGAGATTCTAGCTTCATCATAAAACAATACTTTATTCCAGTCCTGTAGAGTTCATGAAGCACAGTTTCGAACAACCTGAAGTCGAGCAACACTGTGCTCACGGAGTAATTTGGGGCCCCGAACCGGGCGGTAACTCCTGATATTGGCAGCCAAAAGCCTCCTCCTGACCGTCCACAAGCTAACTTCTACTCCTCTTACTTTTTTTAGGCTCTTCTTCAGGTCCACACTTAACGCCTTACGATTCCGAAACTCACCAAAAAGCGGTCATCTCTTGGTTCTGTGCATGGTTTTCTTCCCGAAACGGGTCTTCTTTTGACCGAATCGGTCTCTTGATGCCGTTGCCAAGTCCTCTGGACAGTTGAACGACTCACATTTAGCCGCTGAGAAACGTAAGTTTGCAAACAACCTTCTTCAAGTAGGGCTATAATATTACCGGCCCTTATCGCTTTATCACTCATATCAAAAAGTGGTCATTAATGTAAAAAGAAAGATTAAATTCTTTAATTTGCAGATAATATCCAGAAAGTTTAAAAATTGTAGTAATCAGTAAAAAAAATCGTTTCAGCAATTCGCTCCATTAGTAAAGCAAGTTTACATTAACACACAATAATCATTATTTTTCTTGTGTTAATTTCAAAATTTCAATTTGGAACGTAAATTATCATGCCAGAATGCTTCAAATAACATGCCAATACATCGTCAAATTCATAAAACCTCTTTCTTGTTCTTCTTCATTGTAGATTGAAGTAAAGAAAAAAATCTAAGGTGCCTGTTTTTTTTGCAAAAAAGTTTATTATTAAGTACGTATTTTTTAGAATTTTATTTCCATATTAAAAATACAAACAAATAATTGCACTTATTATTAATATATTAAACAACAAGTTGTAGTGGCAATGGGCAGGTCACATCGCTCGAAGAACCGATAACCGGCGAGGAAGAAAGGTTGTCGAGTGCAGGCGATCACGAACCAGAAGACGCAGCCTTGGTAGACCTCCCACCAGATTGACCTACGACATCGTTAAGGTCGCGGGTAACTGGTAGATGCAAACAGCAAGTTTCAGGCTCGTTGTGGTGTTCTATTAGGGAGATATTTGTTCACCAGTGGACATCTTCCGGCTGATGATGATGTTGATAATGAAACGTACACTGGCACCCAAGGTAAGATTTAACTTGTGCTTTGGATGTCAGGGGTCCCGCAGTTGAATTTACATAATAACTATATAGGTACAGCTGTTACGTGAGTTTTTAATTTCTATGGAATAAATATTTATTATATTATATATTATTATTATTATTAAATGTTTGAAAGTTCATAATGAAGATAATTGTCAAAATGCCATTTAATGTTTGAAAGTTCATAATGAAGATAATTGTCAAAATGCCATTTAATGTTTGAAAGTTCATAATGAAGATAATTATAAAAATGGAATTTAATTAAAGTTGATCTCGTTTTTGTTACTTTTTTGTTAGTAATAAATACACTAATGTGATTGGTAATTCCATTTAATAATTAAGACTGCTTAACTAAGACTGATGTCAACTTATTGGAATAAGTTAGTACTCCTGTGATCTTTTAATTATGAAAGGTTATAAGTGTAATAAATAGGACTAGTGAGTTGTACACGGAAAAAGAATTAACAGGCAGAATAATATAATGTAGCATTATAATAACTTTCTAGTACCCAACAGAATTTATTGTATTATTACAAATATTAGAAAGAGTTAAAATTTCTGTTATAATATAACAATATCCTCGCTTTACCATATTATTATAATACAATTATATACTGGACTTACATAAAGGTTTTACAGGATTTATTTTTGAATTCACCAAATTTTTTCCGTAATAATTATGATCACTGATAATTATTTTCATAAATAATACAGAGCCTATCTACATAAAGTTTTTCATTTTTTTTTTTGTTTCTGATTTATCTGTAACAAATTCTGATTCATCTGGGCACAAAATATTCGAACGTCGATATCTTCAGAACTATTTTATAAAAACGAGTCCCTCATTCAAATATATGTTATTTGGTATACCTATTTTCATAAGAACATGTGTTACTGAGCTGAAAGTGAAATTAAATTTTGGCCACATGGATCAGTCGAAGAATCAAATTTGGAAGAACTACCCAAAAAATAAATCAAAACTAGAATTAAGTATTATTTTTAAAGGTTTACCTTGTTGACCAACTGTGAGTTGGGCAAAACCAACAAAGTTTAACGAAGTTTACTTTTACTTATCGCGAGTTCGCGACGCTTCTATACATTTTGTATACTGTGCCCGACATGGTCCACCACGGACCGTGGGGTCCACAATGTTCATCTGAATCTCTGTAAAACCTACCATCTAAGTTCACATGTGGATGCAATAAATATATTGAGTATTGAGACTTTAAATTGATGCTGTCACTTTCATTTTGATACAAGATGTAAAGGATGGCATGAACTTAAAGTCTCCGTTAAACTATACCCTGTCCATTGGGTTATTGGTTTTTTGACAGCTGCCTTAGAATGAAATTATTCCCGATTACCTTAAGTTAACTTAAAAATGCATTATAAAAGAAATATATAAACTGCCTTATCTTGTTGGATTATAATAATAAATAATAATAATATGTGGGGACATTTTTCACACACGGCCATCTGACCCCAAACTAGGGAGACCCTGCACTGTGGGTGTCAGACAGCTAATATACATACACAAATACATTTTTTTTTTGTAAATACATACATATATACTTAAACAACTCCCAGACACAAGGCAAACACAAGTGCTCATCACACAAATGTTTACCCTGGGCGGGAATCGAACCCGCAACACGCTGCGCAGCAGTCGATCGCTCAGCCACTGCGCCAACCGTGTTGTATTATCTTATTTATGACCTCTTACAGACATTATAATACAGTTATGCGTATCAGTTTTTACAAAAATCATAAATATTGTTCACTAGTTGCAGCTGTCAAAAAACGATTAAGCCAGTGGACAGAGTGTAATGTTGGTTTCGTGCAACTCAACGTCAGTTGTTAATTTTGAAATGTTATTTTTGGTTTCGATATTGATGAACAAAAACATCCATACACTGAACAATACAATGGAATACTTCCTGGCATATTTCACGTCAATAAATCTCGCACCTTCCGCGTCCGTGTGTAACTGCCGCACACTGAGATTTCAAAGCGCGTTATTTCGACTGTTTTCTATGAAGATGAAGAGAGCATAAATTTGTAAAATATAACTGATTTTAAAAGAGTGTTCATGGAGTTTCTTGCTCGTTCTTCTCCATAGAAACCTACTGTTTGGAACGAGCAACTAGCTTCAACTTTCTGACTGACTGACTCTGACAATTCAAAAGTAGGGGAGACCAGGGATGAACGTAATAATTTTCAGTTTTCTCGTAATATCTCACAGAGGTTTTTAAATATCTAAGTTCTAGCCAGTACACACGATATATTGGTCTTTCAGCTATCTTTTAACTTCAGTTTAATTGCAACAGGTATTACAGATTTTGAGAAAAATGACAATTTAAACAAAGTGAAATTTGTTACAACTATCCCCACTCCTAGGGTTGGTTGTAACAGCGTAAGAGGATGTTTGTAACATTGTAAATGTAAACAAAGTTACTGTCAAAATCAACATTTTCATATCAAAATCAGGTTTTACATAAGTATCACAATTATGAAAAAAAAAGATAACAAATCTAAGAAACATAACAATCTTGTTATGTTTCTTAGATTTGTTATTTTTTTTTTACAAACCTACCTAGGTACCTAGTGTAATTGTAGTAACTAGTTTTCTTAACAATTGAAATCCTTGTCTATTTTGTCTTTTTAGCAGTCTGCAAAATGTTTTTCTTAACTTCTGTGACTCTAGGCTTTCTTTCTTCTTGTGGTTTGGAGTATCAGTCATTATTGCTGGTTTTCTACCTTTTCTTCCCTTCTCATTCTCATTCCTGGGTCTTGCCTTTGATAAGGGCTGAACTTCATAGACGAGACGTCCTGCACACTAGCTAAAAAGGCAGATGATGGGATGTGTAAGTTATCAGACGATGTCGATCTCTTCAAGAATATTTTTCTTTTGCACAAACTTATTTATCTATACAAAGTTTGGTATATGGCACAGCTGATAAGATTTTTCAGCGTCTCTAAATGGTACTTTTCTGAGAAGTACTTCTGAAAGAAAAGAAAGAAAAGAAAAAGAAAGAAAAAGAAAGAAAAATTGTTTATTTGAAGCCTCGTACAGGTAAACCGAAACATAAGGGTTAAACAAATAATACAACATAAAAAAAAAACCATTATTTATTCAGCAACTATACGTCTACTGATCGTTCGAGGCATTCTGCAATAAGAAAATAAATCTGTAAAATATTAAAAACATAATAACATATGCTTAGATAATATAAGAAGATCATAATCGGGATAAAAGTAACAAGTTGTTACTTTCACCCCTATCTTTAAATTTTCCCGAATATGACAAATACTTGCCCTTAACTTTAAAAAACCGTTAGAAAGATACCGTTTTGAATGCCGAAATAGAAAGACGAATAGTTATATTACATGACTGACATATGACACATAAGTTTAAACTTACCATAGTAAAAACAAACACGGTTGAAGAAAACGGCCCAGACTTACTTTGGAGGTATTTTCGCGGCACCGACTCGCTAGGTCCACAACCTGACAGCACAGCGCCGTGAGTGCTACGTGAGGTGATGGGGAGTTCAAAATGGCACATATCGTGGAAGCAGTCATAGTGCAGCTAATATAATTTGTTCAGAAACGCATTTGTTACGTTCATCCCGTGTTACTTTTATACCTGGTCTCCCCTACCTGTAATTGGTTTAATTGAAATAAATGATTTTAAGTTTGAGTTTTGCAGATAATATAGGTTACTGAATTTTATCGATATTTTTCTATGATTGCCACAAAAGGGAGCCAGGCCAGGCCGCGAAATCAAAATTTTCTTACGCTTTTTGTTATTTGCAGATCAGTATCTAATTGAATAGTAATAAAAATAATATTCGCAGGAGTAATAAATATGCATTTACAAAAATATAACAATTAATATCGTCAACATAACTCTCCAAGTTAGAAAAGCTCGTTAATGTGCCTATTCAATGAAAATATGACATTTACGAGGTTTTTGAATTTAGGTGATGTTGTATGGAGTAATTAGCATCAGCTAGTAATAAATATAACAGTTGAACTTCTTTACCATACGAACACTGTCAAAACAAAATATTGATAAATTAGAAACAGTCATCCGACAAAAAAAAAATCAGCTCTAGGCAAGGGCGTCCCCAGGGGGGTGGGGCAGGTGGGGCAGTTTCCCCCCCCCCCCACCCCTAGAGAATCCAAAAGCTTCATGTGCCTTTGAGAGTAAGTAATTAAAATTTATAGGTATATATCAACTTGCCCCCTCCCCCCCTAGGCCATCAGCTGGCGAGTTCTAGGTGTTCCGTATTAATTTCACTATCAATATATTTAAATACCTTCTGTCGACTATCAGTAAAAACTATTCACATAAACACATTGCTCAATAATAAACCCTGCTGCAGTTAGCTATGCAATTTCCAATATTCCCACGGCAATGAATCGAAATTCGACAAAATAGTAACACGCCATGTTTCCAACTGACTTGCAGCCGGGACTGGCAACATGCCAGCAGTTAGCAGACTCCTTTAGAAATGCACTCCGCGGTTGCCAGTTCATAGTATGGCCTGCCACGCTTGCCAGCTAATGTCTAATTAACATTGTGAATTCGGAACGAATTACTGCATTTGGCACAGTTCGCTTAAGAGGTTTTTATGTTATTGGACTTCTTTTGTTATTGTTTAATGTTAATGAACTTTTGGGCTTGACTTGGTTTTGTTTGTTGTGTTCATTAAGCACTAATTACCAAAAATAAACCAGTATGTCTATTCTGTTACTATCTCCCTCGGTGAACACCTATGTGAAGTGAGCGGTCATCTGTCTCGATGCTAGGGTTTTACAAAGCACTACAATCGGATGACATCTCACTTCACCTAGGTGTTCACCGAGACATTGTAACATTGTAACAGAATAGCACTGCAGATGTGAGTTTCTAGTTACTTTTAGGAACATTTGCATTTTAATCTCAACCTTAAAAAAATGCTTCTAGTCATCACTTCACTACATCCAAACAATCATTTTATAAATGCGAAAGTTTGTAAGGAAGGTTGGTTGTTAGTTACTCTTTCATGCAAAAACTACGAAACGGATTTTGATGAAACTTTACAGTAATATAGCTTAGTTATAAGTTCATCAAAATAACATGTGGCCTTCAGTTTCAGTTCTTTCGTTCATTTTACTCTATAGTAAATTAAGTATTAGTACATTATTAGCTTAAAAGTGATTCTATTCAAACAAGAACTTTTACAATTTATTCATCATTTATTATGTTATTTTTATTTTCAAACTATGTACATATTTAATTCGGTAAATTTGATTAAAAATAAAATATAGTAACGATCTTCTTTGTATACCTACAGAATATACATTAATTTCTTCTATAAAAGGGAGCACCTAATAGAATGGCCTTTAAACGGGGTGGTTGGTTATTCGATGGATTCCTCGAAAGGGGATTAAATAAACTAGAGCTAATTTAAAACGGGGTCAATCTGGTTTGATTTTGAGTTAAAACCCATCCCCACTGAAGTTGTGCCCTAAATAGGATTGTTTAAAATAACTAGTTTTAAACGAAATGACGATATAGTGTTGCCAATATTGAGAGAACAATTTTTTTTTTTAACTTTGAAGAATTGTGATGGCGCGTTGTACAATCTCGCGTTACTACCGCTTTTCAAATATTTTTTTACCATTAACCAAAATCCTCCTAATTGCAAGAAATCTTTTGTGATAGCTTTTTTTTTTTTTTTACGATTAAATAGGCTTGCGTTTGACCGCAATTCACCTGATCGTAAGTGATAATGCGGCCTAAGTTAATGAATAAATGAACATCTCATAATTTATAAAAAATTAAATACCGTTGCAAAGTTCTTAAACGAACAATAAATGTAGATTTGTAACATACTGAGATTTATAATTAATAGCTTTTTCACTTCTCTTGCTCAAAAAGGCCGTCATTGTAGCATACCAGAGCGGGGATAAAATAGCATTTCATCCTCTAGGGGAAAAAGTTTTTTTTTTTTTTTTTTTTTGTGTCATATATGACAATGAGCCTACAAAAACGAAAAAGTCTTTAGTCATAAGTAGAATAATCATGAATAAAGACTGGACATATTACTGTTTCATAAAAAAGAACCTCATTTTAATTTTGAAAATGGAACTAAAATCGGCGATCTCTGGTAGAATGCTTGCAATCTGTTGCGGCTACAGAAGAAACAAAAAAAAGACATTGGCGCGAAATCTTTATAATTTTTCTCTAATTGCAAATTGAATTGGTAGTGACCGTAATTAATTTCTCGCAATCGTAGTGAAAAGTATAGTGTAACACACGGCGCTAAAACCCATTAAAACTCGGTTTCTATTTACTCCCTCGCTAAAGCTCGGGAATAAAACTACCTCGTATATAATGGGTCATTTTAGCTCCTTGTATAACAATCTACTATTTCCAACGACTTCGTCCGTGCGAACGTCGATTATCTCGGATGTAGACAAAATTGCGGATCAAAAAGTTACTAATGTCATTCCTCAGGGTTGCAGCTATCTTCATACTAAATGTTATCAAGATCGGTTCAGTCGTTTCGTCTTGAAAACGTAACAGACAGAGTTAGTTTCGAATTTATGCTATTAAATATTAACTGTATGGATTTTATTTCGCTTTCACTACTAACATTTGTTTAAATATATCGTATGCTTGTGTCTAGGTAAAAATACAATGAATCAATACTGTATATTAAAAATTTTAGTTTATGCATAACAATAGTGAAATGAGAGAGAGAAAGATATTATTATGTTGAACTCTTTTATTTTCATTTTAATGCATAGCTTCCGTCGATGGTTAAAATATTATTATTGTTTAATTTGACGGGTTTTTACAATGTTTTTTAAACAAAAAAAAAACTTGAGAATTTGCGCCAAGCAGTGATTAAACGACTGAATTACCACCTATCAATCAATCAATTTATTATTAGGATTCCATACTTCGAAATGAAAAGAATGGGGCCTTATATTTTATGCTACGTGCCTAGGTATGTGCATCAATGATTCAAAGCAAAATAAAGTAACTAATTTCTTACACAAATCTACGCTCAGACCACAATACTTGAAGAATAAATATCCTAAACGCTATTAATCCTATAGAAAGAGTCGGAAGCTAGCTATTCCAACGTCATTCGAGTGTGGTAAGACTGACTGCCATGTACATTTGTGGTAAACCTCCAACCATTTAATATTCCAACCAGGGATCTGAGTGCTATAAATTTCCTATGTTCGTACATTTCAGAAGAAAAAGTAGGTACTGTATTTTATTACACTACAGGTCTTAAGAAAAGTCTTTGGAGCCAGTAATCGTTTATAATGCCGTTAATAATAGCTATTAGCATATTAATAACATCGATACATCAAATCTGACAATATGGAACTTAATTTGACGATAAAAAAGCTTGTACAACTTGTTTTGCTTTTTATAGGTACTGTAATATAAATTGAGGAGCTTTTGAGGAGCGTGAAGTAACATGAAATGTGTGAAGATTCATAGTCAGTCGCCGACTAATTGCTGATTGTGACGACTGACTGAGCAAGCGTTATGTGAGGAATGATAAGTACGATTATACTTTAGATAACTTCGTGAATTAAATCGTTCACTGTTATTTTCAACTGACTCCAAAAAAGAAGGAGGTTCTCGATTCGACTGCTTGTTTTATTTTTCTACGTTTGTTACGCGATTTCTCCGTCAAATATAAATTTATTTTGAAAATTCTTTATCTTTAGGGTATGCCCCAGGGGTGGTCTCATATAAATTTTATTAAAATTGATTTGCTTTTTGTTAAAATCAACTACAACCCAAAAAATTATACATAGATGACTTTTAGTTTTTCCAATCTTTGGAGTACTTTCAATCTCTGTTTTAACTGTGCCTGTGTTGCCGTTTCTTAATGAATTTCGATGATAAGGAGGTACAAAAAAGCGGAAAGTAAAAAATTTTTTTACAAAAAAGACAACCGCCTTCAAACACTAAAGTGATAAATTAAGCCGGTCACAGACGTAGCTATAATATATATTAGTATACGTCAGATGTAGCTATAATATATATGAATATACGTCAGACGTAGCTATAATCAAGGCATATTACGATCAGCTATAGTATATATTTTTACTAAGTCACCAAAATATGTGGACAGATATAGCAAGGCATATTAATATCAATTTCAAAAATGTGAAACAAACAACGATCGCAGACGTAATAATGGCGCAAATATATTATTATAATATAGCTACCGTGTGTGGTGTGGTGGCTAGCTATAATATATATTATAGCTACGTATGTGACGGGCTTTACTTTAGCACAGAACACAAAACAACGAACAGCCACTGACTTCCGAAACTTTGGCGGTTGGCGGTTGTCTTTTTTGTAAAGACAAACTTTTTTAAATTACCTATGTCATAATTTTATCTCTCGACCTGACAGCCCACACGTCAGACGTCAAGTTTTTTATTTTTATTTTAGAAGAGTGTTCATCTCATAACTATAACCAATTCAAATAAGGTTGATTCATTGAAATCTGTAGCCAGCCTGAGTGTCTACAGAACGTTAGGTGTGAACACAGTCTTAAAATGTCTGTCACTATTTTACCTGCAATGCGACACAATCCTTGCTTATTCTGTTGATACATTACTTTCTGAAACGTAAATGTTTAAAGCTCGTGAAGTATGCTTGGAATATCGACGTCGCCCTATTTTCTAGGTCAGGAATGAACAAAATGCAATCATATACATTTTCTATGAATTGCCACCGTTCTCGTTTTAAAACAATCAAGACGGGAAATAAACGTGTGGTTTCCTGTTGTAAACTAGACTGGCCACACGTTTGCGCGATTAACTAGCGTTAAGTCGATTAGCTACGCCTGTAAGGCTCTCCCACACAGGCGCGTTATTATCGGTGGATACGTTTTTGCGAAAATGCGTCCCGATTCCTCGTACTTCTATCGCGTCGTTATTATCACAGCAGTGTGTAACTTCGTAGCCGTCCTAGTACAAAATGTACTGAAAACAAATATCGCAAAAACGCATGCGATATTATCGGCCGGTAATAACGCACCTGTGGGGGAGAGTAATAAATAAAATAATTAGGGTTCCGCGTAAAAACGTATAGCTCAGATTCGCGGGCACAAGCTAGTAAAATAAAATATAGTAAACTATACGAAGCACTTTTTAAACCAAACTAATGTTATAAATGCGTAGAGTTACTTACGCATTTATAAAATTAGTTTGGATTAAAAACGTGCCTCGTATGGCACGTTTTTAATCCATTTTATCTATATGTATATATATATATTATAGCTTATCCATGTTACCTTATCATCACAGCAAACCACAGGTAGGTAAAAAGCTAATACTATAAGTCTGCGGCGTTCAGTCCAAAATATCATCGCTAAGTAAAAGAATCATTACTACCACGGATATCTATGATCACTACACTACAGTCCAAAGTATCACCGCTAAGCCGTTCGTATTTCGATCGGTCATAGTTTGAGCTATACCTAGTCGCGGTCGGTCCGTGCCAGAAAGTCTGCACACCACCAGTCTTACTGAGGGGTATCGTATTACCCAGCAACTGGGTTGTGAAGATCAGACAGGCTGTTCCATGTAAAACACTGGTATTCAGCTGTATCCGGTTAGACTGGAAGCCAACCCCAACATGATTAGGTAAAGGCTAGGCAGATGAGTTACTTACTATTTATTATGTTTGGGTTTCAAGTTAGGCTAAATTTTCTTAAATTTCAGTCACCAGCCATTTGACCTCATCAATGGACAAGTTCGTACAAACATTCTGTAATGTCAGATTTTAAAACTTAATCAGAATTAGTTCAATACGAAACTAAAGAATAAAAAACAATAAAATTATGTACAATTAAAAAAATAGGGAGCCCGGGCATCAAAAAACTCGTCCACATCGCTGTCAACAGAACACGCGTGCCAAACAGGCTGGCAGCATTGCCACGTTGTATGGCAATGCTGATTCTTTGACCAAAGAAAATATGTCAGCCCTTGGGTCACGTAAAGAGTCAAATAAATAAACGAACTTATAAAATGTACTTACTGGTTAACCCGGTAGACCATAGTAATTATTCCGCCACTACAGACAGGCACCGTACAAAAGCAATACGTCCACACGGCCGATGGCTCGAATGGCTCGGATAGCTCGGTCAGCTCGGGTAGCTTGCCAATTGATTATTGCTCGCTCCACCATCGTATCGTTAATCAGTGGCTCCGCGCTCCCGACCGGAAGCCACAACACCTGAATGTAGATTGTAAACAAAGCACTCGGCAAATAAATTAACGTTTTACAAGTCTAATTAATGAATTGAAACAGGATGAACGTTCCTGTTGGATCGTCGACTGAAATACCTATGGGTATTTACTATACAATTTCGATCCTATTTTATCTACAAGCCCGCCACACTATTTCCAAACTGCAACTTCTAAATGCAAGAATATACAGTAGCGACCACCACAAAAGTGCAGAGGCAATGAAGCTCGTTGTCATATTTGTATATCAATAATTCAATGTTCGTGACACATTCGTTTCGTGGCTCAATTTACGAGGAAGCGAGCCCTTTGCTCGCTTCCTCGTAAATGTTGCCGTATCAATGTTGATATAATTGGACCACGCATAATTGGATTGACTCCACATTTATTGTGCGAACTGCCAGACTGTGGAATTCCCTGCCCGCCTCTCTGTTCCCTGATAAGTATAGTCTGGGTATCTTCAAGGCACGAGTGAACCGGTTCATCTTAGGCAAGCGTGTTCCAACTTAGGCCGCATTATCACTTACGATCAGGTGAATTGCGATCAAACGCAAGCCTATTTAATAGTAAAAATTAAAAAAAAAACCCCTGAGGCCTACACTATCCATAAAAAAAGTTTTTTTTGAATCAATTTACAATTACAAATCGTGTAACAAACATACCAATAAAAAAGGAGGTTCTCACTCTTTTTTCGAAGTTGGTTGAAAAAGGATTGTATGCGTTAAGCAATAAGGGTGCAGTACCTGATAATATTGGTGGTCTTCCAAGGATATAACCATATTCATTTAAAATCCACTTTCAATTGATATAGTTACGATTTTACAAGGGAGAGTTTATAATATTTAGTTGGAAAGTGCACCGACACTTGATGCGTTAATCGCTATCGGCAATGCATAAGAACAAGTCAATTTATAGATTGTAATGTATGCCGTAGATGTGAAACTTGATCATCAGCCAACAGAGTATAATAGTACAGATACAGATATCATAGTGACCCATTTGCCTAGATTGATTTGTAGAGACAAGCGATGGAGATATTAGTAGAGGAAATAATCAGAGAAAGTATGGTGGTGTTGGTTTGTATATGTGAGTTTATATGTTTGAAAACGGACCCACGATCGAGGTGAAATTCCTACAGTGGAGTAAAAAAATATATTGTTGAGTTGGAATATATAGGGCGACTGGTAATTAGTGTACGATACTTAAACACGTGATTGTGTTCATGATAACAAAACAATTTTCCCAAAAAAAAAATGTCTCGCGGGTAACAGCTGATATGTCACAAAAGTGAACCAGCTATGTTATTCTGTAAGAACTCACTCCAGTTCTCACTTCTGATTCCGCGGTGAAAACTGTTTTAGGTATTCTGTAACTCGATAAAAACTATGCTAGCGCCGCTGAGTGACAACATAGGTGAAGCGAACTATTATTACGTTACTATTTTAGCGAATACCAAATACTTTTCACTTCAGGTATGTAAAATCGGAAATGAGATGGGATTCGAATTCGCGGGTGAATTCTTACAGAATTGCACTGCAGTACAAAAAACATTTTTTCTTTGGGAAAGTTGTTTGTTACCATGAACACAACCACGTGTTTAAGCATCGTACACTAATTACCAGTCGCCCTGTACATGAAAGTCTCATGCTAGCTCAAGACGGATTGGCGATTTCAGCCTTATATTTTTTATAACTCCAGGTTTTCTCACGATGTTTTGACCTTCACCGATATTAGTGATATTAAAGATAAACTTAGAAAGTACACATTTATTCCTTTTTTTTCATAACCTTCTTATTAATGTTTCTGTGTCAATAAAAAAATTGCTTTCTTTCTTAACATAAATAGAATAGTCACATTGGTAGCTGACTTGTGCAGGAGAGGATTTTTTTACAATAATTTAAATTGGCAACGGACCAAAGGACCATGTTTTTTATGACATAGGATAGCAAAGCAGCTGACGGTACACCTGATTTTAAGTGGTCATCACTGCCATATACACTGTAATACCAGAGGCTAGTTAGTAGTACCAGAGGTTAGTCTCTAGGCGCTAATTCTCTTGAAGCTAAGTCTATGGGAGCTAAGTCTCTGGGAGCTAAGTCTCTAGGAGCTTAGTCTCTAGGAGCTTAGTCTCTAGGAGCTAAGCCTCTAGGAGCTTACTCTCTTGGAGCTAAGTCTCTGAGAGCTAAGCCTCTTGGAGCTTAGTCTCTAGGAGCTAAGTCTCTAGAAGCGAATTCTCTTGGAGCTAAGTCTCTGGGAGCTAAGTCTCTTAGAGCTATGTCTCTAGGTGCTAAGTCTCTTAGAGCTAACTCACTGGGAGCGAATTCTCTTGGAGCTAAGTCTCTGGGAGCTAAGTCTCTAGGAGCTGTCTCTAGGAGCTAAGTCTCTGGGAGCTAAGTCTCTAGGAGCTAAGTCTCTTGGAGCGAATTCTCTGGGAGCTAAGTCTCTAGGAGCTATGTCTCTGGGAGCTAAGTTTCTGGGATCTAGGTCTCTAGGAGCTAAGTCTCTAGGAGCTAAGTCTCTAGGAGCTAAGTCTCTGGGTCCTATGTCGGTGACCTTAGTTCTTCGGCGAATTTCCTCGTTCCGGATTCTATCGCGCAAAGAAACTCCGAGCATAGCTCGATACACGGTACGGTGTCACTTTTAATCGAGTCACGTTGCGAGTTGCGACGAATTTTTATCAAGCTATGGCTATCTGTCTAGTATTTTTATATGTTGGAGTCGGCATCAATCTAACATGTTCCAACCTAACTGGTATTCAGCAGTGTTTTTCATGGAGCAACTGCCTGTCTAACCTCCACAACCCAGTTTCTGGGTAACACGATACCCCTTGGTAAGACTGGTTGCACAGATCTATATTTGTGACTGGTTGTCAGACTTTCTGGCTTCTGACCGCTAAGATTTTAAACATTTTTAATTACTAGGATTAAAAACATTATGAAAACGTACCAGGGCTGCTACATTATCGAGCTGCATTGTATCTGGGTACATAATTCTTTCTAGGCCCTTTCGCACAAAAGTTCTCAGCTATCGTGAATGTTAATAATTTCATGGTCTTAGATTATGATAATCGATAGTCTTCTTTTTTATACAAACGTGTACTATCGATGCGCAGAGTGCATTCGCTGGCGATTCATTGAAGTGATCCATCATTAGTTGAATGGCGAGTACAGTCGACAAAGAAAGTGATATTCTGTTCATTGAAATTATCTTTTATTTACCAAGAAGTTAACTTTGCTGTAAGGGCTGTAACTTAAAAGCATGCGAAGGAGCTGAATTTGAAGTTGCGACAATATTGTTTTAACTTATGTAGGTACTACCTCTTTGGCAGCAATTTATTTTTGTTTTCTGACCAGATAATTATGTTATCTCTCAAGTCTAGATTTCAATTAGAAGACTTACCTACAACTGGTAAAAGATAGATTGTGATGCATGTCCAAGTAATTGTAAACACAAAACGAAACTTTTGACGCTGCACTGTAAAAAATATCCTAGCTATTCAAAATGCACTTTGTCATCTGAAATTATAAATTAAATAATGTGAAACGTAAAAGACAATTCTACCGAAATTAATCTGTCCACAACACAACTCAACTGAAGCGCCGCTGTTCTTACCAGTACCTATTACTATTAATGATAGCGCCGGTGCGAAGTAAGTGCGCCAATCGAACCGTGAAAGATAACAAGGGGTGTCTGCTCTTGTCATAACCCTCGGCCTTCCTTTGGTGCCTCACCAGCTAGATCGGAAACTTTCGAAAACTCTCGGCTGTAATACACCCTTCGGCACATGACTTGAATGAATGCTTTGAAGTCGTACACCGGCTCCTTTATGCCGCTTGTCAATGTATCTGAATCCTTAAGCCTAATAGATATTAAACTTAAACTGTCTTTCGGCCGCATAATATATATTAGTTTAGTCAGTATCAGTGAACTAGACTGAAGTACTTCTAGATGTCAAATGTCGTAATGATTCAGTGCATGGTTAGGGCTATCACATCACATGGTTATGGGTTCGATACCAAGCAAATACCAACGTGCAACATGACTTTTGTCAATTCATACGTTATTTCCAAGTTTATCTTGAACATCACCGAAATCGGGGAAGGAAAGACATCATGAGGACACCTTGGATTTGGACTTGACCTTTTGTAATGTAATCCAAAAAAAAATGAAGTTGTTAATGAATGAATACTTGTGTGTTTCCATACAAAAAAAAATTAAGAATAGAAGTAGTGTGTTCCATATAAAAAAAGGTAAAACAAATTGAAATCTCGGGCGCCAGGAGCACACTAAAGAAAATGCCTTGAATAACTCAATGCCTTGAATAACTGAATAACTATATTACAGCCGATTTAAATCTATTAATTATGTTGATTATTGAGTTTAAGGGAACGTTCTGTATGTAATGTTTTTATTTTTACTTTAACATAAAACGGCCATTGGCCAATAACATTAGTTAAAGACTGACTTATATAATTACTAGCGACCCGACCCTGCTTCGCATAGGCCTATAGCCTTCCTCGATAAATGGACTATCCAACACAAAAATATTTTTTCAATTCGGGCCAGTAGATCCTGAGATTAGCGCGTTCAACCAAACAAACAAACTCTTTAGCTTGTAATATTAGTATAGATATAGGTACTCATCTCACAATATTCCAAACAAGATCGCCTTCCATTCGTCCACGAACACACATCACAGTCAGGTTTGGCTGGCCAGGCTTGGCGTCCAAGGCGCTACCCCGGCCTAAACCTTGCGATAGTGCGTTTTTCTTTGTTATGCAGGGGCATATTAACTCATTAATTAAGAGAAATAAACTACATCTAAAAGCTCAATAAAAATGTTCGATATCCTATCATCACATTCCAGGTTCTTATTATTTTTATGCGTCCTAAAAAATAATTTAAAAAAGACTAAATTAATTGATAATAATGTATCTTTTGCTAAAGTTGACATTGTATTAATTTGAGTATTACACTAATGGATAAATAATTTAAAAATCTATATAATTCACGTTTTATTTTATTTTAAAAGATCACTTCTCCTTTTTTATAAAAAAAAAACAAAATTTTTGCGATTTCTGATTCTGTGGCAAAGAGGAAACGAATGCTAGAGGTTATTTGGTCAGGGAAGCGCCACGTGGGATGTATGGATAGATGTAATATATGTTAGCGACGGCGCACGAATGATTGAAGAGGTATGAATTGAGCCCAACAGTATTTTACCCTCTTCTATTTTTCTTCGTATTTACTTCCTGATTTACGTATATTACAACAATTTAGGTACACCATTCTTAAAGCAACCACCATAATTCGCTGAAAACTTAAACAGGTCTATTCAACTGTGACAGTAAGAACCTATCATTGCTAATACTCATAGCTATTAACTGACGGATGGTTGCGCAACCGTCCGTTTATCGCCGCCGCAAATATGATGGGTGAAATTGGTATCATTATTTGCAATTATGGAAGGTTAGCAGCCAATGGAGGATAGTAAAGCTGTTAATGATAAACAGAAGTTTCATTGCTATTGTAATAGATACCCCAGGGGCTTCTTACTTGAAACTAAATACAACATGACTTTTAATTCACTACATTCTTTTCGGGGGTGAAAGTGGCATTCATGAATATGAACAAATTTTATTAAGAATGGGACCAACTCGGAAATATGAACAAAAAATCAGCTGATCGCTACAAAAATGCATTACGTACTTATTTATTTATTTTTGACGACACGGTTGGCGCAGTGGCTGAGCGATCGACTGCTGCGCAGCGTGTTGCGGGTTCGATTCCCGCCCAGGGTAAACATTTGTGTGATGAGCACTTGTGTTTGCCTTGTGTCTGGGTGTTGTTTATCTATATATGTATGTATTTACAAAAAAAAAAATGTATTTGTGTATGTATATCAGCTGTCTGACACCCATAGTACAGGGTCTCCCTAGTTTGGGGTCAGATGGCCGTGTGTGAAAATGTCCCCACATATTATTATTATTATTATATTTATTTTTTTTATTTTGGTTTACAACGACATCAAAATGTATGTAACTGCTCTTGGAATTTCACTTGTGTCTCCTAAGTGCAGTGACGGATTTATACATTTGCCGCCATTATGCTACTCTAATTTTGCCGACCTCTACAATTGGATACCTTTGTTCACTATCCTATCCCTTAGAGAACGGTCACGTCGCTCGTTCCCGCGCCTGAACTAAACGCGACTACGCAAATTGTAGAAAAAATCACGTAAGTGGTAAAACCTATTACGTGTCATGTTGAATTTGTTAGGTATATAAATATGAACCTTTTAAATTTTTGTAAGGCGTAACAAAAGCTAGCATGAAATTCCGCCAGTGCCTGAGTGCGACGAAAAAACTTACATACTGTAGAATGTGTCAAGCAGGAGGCTTTATGTAATGAAGCCATAACTATTTAGTCTATGGTTAGAACTTTCTGGATACTTTAGAATATATTTGAATGATGTAGAATATAGCTTTTATACTATGACAAGTGATGTCAGGGAGACCGACAGCTAGGCTCAGAGCTGCGGTCGTGTAAATCTTAACTCTCGCTAATTCAATAATATAGTCTTCTGAAAGTCGTTAATACCTTTTATTTAACGTAGCGTAGATTCCCGGTCCTTACAAACAACTAACCCGGTACAAATATTTATTCTGGGCAGGAATCGAATCACAAACAGAGCATAGCAACCAATCGCTCAGTCAACCGTGCCGTCAACTAATAATTTGGTGTCATACATAATTGGATCATTTATTGCAATTACCGGTACAAGAAGCAACCCAGAATCAATGGTCAACCTCCTTACACCCTCACCTGTTCATTATAAGACACTAAACGAATAATAAACTAATCTATTGCCACTAATCAATATAATTCCCGTCGTATAATTTAATTTGCAAATTGCTGCCATTAACGATAGTCTCTTTTCATCACACTGATCTGTTATTGTGTTTATAGAGTAGCGACTACTTTTTATACTATGCTTAGAGCATGCATGCTCTGTCTATAAAATAATAAATAATAAAACTGGTTGGTTTCAGATCTCTGGGGGGTTGATGAACTGTAAAGGTTTTTAGTTTCTTTGAAATCAATAAATAGTTAGTCACTTGACACCACCAATCAATTGACATACTTTTTATGAGCTGTCAAAACGAGATTGCTCTATAGATTTTGTATGACAATAGCGGCTTGTGACGTCACTTATTCACCAACTCAATTGACTAAATATTAATTGATTTCAAAGCAACTTAAAATCGAATTTTACAGTTAATTGAAAATGAATCAGGTTTTCGGGGCTAAAATCAAGGGTATTTTAAGATAAGTTGTATTTTGGAATTATTGGTGTCACCAACCCAATTGGTTTGGCAAATAAGTAACGTCTTAAGTACCAATTGCCATACAAAATCTAAGGGGGAAACGCGTTTGACATTTCATAAAAAGTATGTCAATTGAATTGCCATAATAAAAAATCAAAATAAAATCACGCACTTACAATAGGTACCGGTAAAACGGGGCTATTCGGGACATATTTTGAGTCACTTTACCAAATATCTTGTTTATTTCACATAAAATACTATGGTGAAAAAATTGTACGGGTGTCGGAGAACTCCTTACTTCTGCAGACATACTTTTGAAGTAGCTACATGTAACAGGAACAGAAAAATAAAAAAATAATGAGGCTGTCCCAAATATCGCATATTTGGGGCTATTATGGACACCACTGAAAAACCGATATAAAATGCATATTTTGAGACAAAACAGCCACTTTCAACAAGTCTATCGATATTTAGGACAAAGACTGACAAAAACTACATAAAATAATGTTTTTGTTTTCGGGATTGGTAGAATTTTAAGAAGAAATTTTTTTTTTCAAAAACTAGTCAGAATTTTGCGCTGTGCGAGAAGTTTTCCCGCCTAAATTTTGGCGTAAAAAACGGTCTCTGACTCTTTCACCAAAATTTGTTACTAAACTGTTTAATATACTGACATTGACAGTTGACAATTATGACGTTAACTATAAATGTGTTGCTAGAGTTCATAAAACAAATCCTACCAAACAGCAAACGAAAGTTATCAATATTTTTGTACGAAATCCTGGGTTGTCCCAAATACCCCCCCGAAACCCAAATAGCCCCGTTTTACGGTAGCTAATTGCATGATTTCATTTTTATTTTGATAGCTCAACCATATTTTTTGCGCTATTTACGTTATCAGTTAGACAATTTCTACAAATATAAGAAGCGATGTATTCTGAATCCCATTTAAACTAATTGTAATTGTGATTATGAGTGAGAATTGAGTATTCATTATCAATTAATCAAAAGACTACTCGATTTTCTTTCTGCTCAGTCTGCATCGACGGTAATGCGGCTCTATCATGAAAATCAATACTTGATCTATTTTATTTTATGATATAAGTACCCAGTTTACATGATACTGCCTTTAATACTCCTATGTAAGTAGGTGACCTAGCTTCTTGTCTGATGTGAATAAAATCTCTCTCGTTTACGGTGTGGAAACTGAGGAAATGGTTAAAAATAATGTGGTACTTATTAATTAGATACTGCAATTAATATGTGAGCCACTAATAAGCTCTATGTTCAGGAAAGGAATACTTTAGCACTAAGTTCAATTTCCACTCAATAACTTCATGAATAATATGGTAAAATAAGGAATGAGTTGGCGTTAGACAACAAAACCCTTTGTCGTACTATTAATTCGTTTAATTTTTTGATGTGTGAAATCACGAAATGAGAAAAACAAGTGGAAGTGCCCACGTAGCTATTCCGCGTGTGTCACAATTATGCGGAAAATATGTAAAATAATAAAACCGTCGTCAGTTATTATGTCTTAATTTTGTTTGAACAACAAATGAGCTTTTCGTCAAAGGTGTATTTATTGTTTATATACAATTAAGACATGTAATAAGACTGATAAAAATCGTTATTTTTTTAAAAGTTCTTCCGAATAATTTTGAGACGTGCGGTTTAGCTGCATAACTTATACTAGAATTTTCTATTCTGTGTGTGAAATATTCCCCACACCAGGAAATTCTCATGTATCGTGAGTGCGTTTACAAATATATAAACTCACATACACAAACAACCAGATTAGGTACCAGACACGGAACAACTACCTACCTGTAGGCCATACAAATATTTGTTCGGTATGAGACGGAAACCAGCGACACACATAGCAGTCATTGCTCATCCACAAACCGTGTCGTCAAACAATAAAGATAACTTAAATAATTAAGATTTTCCACAAACGTTGCCAAAATGGCTGCCGAGACGGCCCCAACCACAAAATGGCGGCGTATTTTATGAATATGAAGATAATTGCACTAACTACCAAGCCGGCTACGATTGAGCTGTAAAACTAGACGTGGATCAGATAAAGATCCTATTATACATAGGTAATTTAATAATAAGATAATCTGTTAATAACTAAGCGTATCGGCGATGGCTGCGTATCTCGTAAATTTTATCGTAGAGTGAAATGTTATTTGAGAAATGTATAGCTTCTGTAAGCAACTCTCTCCGTATAGATGTTGCTGACTAGATTTTATATGCATACTAGGTAATGTTGACGGTAAATTAGGAATATTCAATGATACATATTTACTTAAGTAAAATCAATCAACTACATTCAATAATTTTGATACCTATTCGCACGTTAAATATACAGCCTGGTAAAAATGAATGAACTCTGAAGACACTTTAAATCCTTACGATAAATTAATGTACTTAAAGGAAATATTCCTTTATTTAAAAAAGAACAAAGCTGCATTCACAAGTTTCTCGACAAGCTTATCTAAACCGGGAATCGAACCAGACAATAATTCAAAAAATAAACACTCCATATTTTATTCTACTAATCGATAGGATTATTGTTCAGAATAAAATCTAAAAGATAAATATGCCCTGTATATCTGCGTTTCTGCGAAGCTAGACAAGTCTGTGAACTGCAGTGCTATTCCATCTGATTAACTATTTCTATCTTTACGGGTATATCATACATAAAGCTGATAAAGTATTCCACTTCTACGTTCTACAAAAGACATTGGATACATAAGTGACATTGAAAAGTCATACGAGAAAAACTGCTGCAGATCCTGATTTCGGTGTAGTGCCGCAGCGCAGCATCGTCGTGTGTATCAACAAGGTTCCACAGTGATCGATACAACACTGACGACCTACACACGGCAAATTGACCGTAAATTTTCCCGACGAAAAACCGTCTCCGGACAATATGCCTTAAATTCTCTTACCTTTACTACATACAGGCCATAGAAATATATAAAAAAGGGGCTCATGGACGTCAGGTGTCCTTTGACACGTAGGTAATGCCTAATGTCTGTCAAATTACCAAATTTCACTGTAAGTTTCAATCATACAATATTCTTCATATTACTACATAATTACCTACTACATATTTTCTGGCAGCAAGACGCGACTCCGGAATAAAGGGTCTTGGTTTTGGACCCCGCCGCAGGCAGTGTTTTTAGTTTTTCTTATCAGGAATTTTTCAGTAGAAATCTGGAGTCTTGATCTTAGCCCGATGTAATTTCCATTAAGATATTGCCTTCTGAGACTATGAGACTCTTAGTAATACCAGCCCATTATTTTCCTACTGTAGGACAAAGACCTCTTCTGACTTCTGGCTTGTGAATTGGCGATTTCTGACATAATTATAAGTACAGGTTTCCTTACGGTGCTTTACTTCACCCATGTCAGTGATGTCCAAGATAAAGTTAAAAAGACTTTTAATATAACTGCTAAAATATGGATCTTCTGGAATGTTCTTGTTTTAACGTTTTCCTGACTTTTACCATCTAGGATATGTGCACCGTGTTCCAGTCTAGTTCAATTCTTAAAACAAATATAATGTTAAAAAACCAAAATTCGGTCCGGCGAGTCATATTAGGCCACACGCAAAGAAATAGTTTTTTAAAGAAATCTCTAAGAAGGATGTTCAATAATTGTAAGAACCGAAGCCACATCTCTCTGCATACTCTCAGAGATCTCCATATTATGTCAAAAAGCAGACAAACTACTGTTGCTCCTAACGAGATTGCTAATACGACTCAGTCATGCATAAACATAATCTAGGCTTATACCGTTTGCACGTCCGCCACCGGCAACGTATCAACCAGTAATATGGAACATGGACATGAGCAATCCAACGCTAATATCCTCGCAACTAATGAACTGCCCTGTGATTTAGCATCTCAACATGCGGCTAATACTAATAACCCAATTACCGAAGAAAGTAGTACAGCGGTTTATAATCCATCTGTGTAGGATTAAGATTGGCTTTCTGTAATTTGTTGATTTTCTTAAAGTTTCGCAGGTTCTGAGTCTGGGTTGTGGTCTTGGGTGGTCTTGGTTCAAGATCTCAGAGAGTCACTATATACGAATAGTGACTTTTGTACTACGTAGGAAATGAAGAGGACAGATAGAGGCGTAATTATTATAAAGGCTTTAAAAAGACGTAGGTCTAGTAGAGGGTAGAGGTTCTGAGATCTCAGTCCGTCTTGTAAATTATAATTACTTACAAATAAATAAAATAAATAATAACATTCTATATTCGGACAACCACGGATCCATTCATAAACATTTACTTACATTTTATGTTGTTGTTATTGTTTGTGGTGTTGTTGTTTTTGTTATTATTGTGGTTGTTGTTGTTGTTATTGTTTGTTGTTTTGTTGTTGTTGTTGTTTTATGTAGATCACTCCTGTTTTGATATATAACGCTTCCCTAGATCCTATGCTTACCCATTCGTGCTACTTCGGAACTTTAACATTTCTCCTAGCGTATCTCGGTTACTAATGCAACAATTTGCTGTCGTTAGCTATTTGTAGTTTATCTCTAATGTATCTACACCATTTGGAAAATTCGATACTTCCCAGAAGTTGTAAATATTAAGCGGATACACAGACGGTTGCATTGTCGAAGTCTAAGTCAAATTATTTATTGCACTACTTTGACCATTGAAAGACACTTTTGAACGTCATTTATTAGAATAAAGAATTGAATCTGAATTGAATGAAAGAATTGTAAAGTTGCCCCTTCTAAAAGGTAATTTCGTATGTAGACTAAGATTCATAATTCTTACATGGTTTCGGCCTATTAGGCAATATTAGTTAGGTATCCTAACTATATTGTATGTTGAAAAAATCAAACGGTCATTGAGCAACCACGCTCTTCCACACACGTAGGTACATGTAATACAGCATAACCGGTGCGAGACATCGAATAGGTGCTAGAAATTAGCTTTTAGTAATTAGCAGTCAAATCTCGACGTCTAATGACGTCGGCGCTCATCGGTACAGTTACTACTCTACTTGCAATGCGTTTGATTGGTGCGCTAATGTGCGACCAACGATGCGCATGCGATGTCGCTATGTTTGACGATTGCATTTGAATAAATTAGGACGGTTTGAGTTAGATAACATTACGGTACAGTGAAGGCTGCATGTGTTTCTAATGCAATAGCCATTAGATAATAAACTCTATGAGAGAACACTCAGCAAACTTCTAAAATAAGTTCAAATCGTAGATTTGTATAGTTTTTATACTATGACAGGAGACTGTCAGAGGATCCGCCATCAAGGCACGGGTCATGTAATATTCTTATATTAAACTAATATATTATAATAATATAGACTTCCAACATTGAACCTGCTAGCATCGCATACATACCACTACCACGTGCACCCATCTCTCTTGTTCAAGAACCTTCGACTCCTGAACAGCTGATCGTTGTCCAGGACTATTATTCGTGTGGTGAGGTCGTACTTTATCAGGACAAAGCTGCTGTGACCTTGAGGCAGTTCGAGAACGATGGCCACCCAGCATTTGATGCCTAGGTAGATAAAGTAGCTAGCTAGGAGGATAGTGTGATCAATTCAATTCCCCGTACTCTACAGTACCTACTACAGCGAGAAGACTACACGTCATGTCACAATACAGGTTAGCGATTTAGTTTTCTGCAGTCTTCAAGGGAGTAACTCTACCCGTCATATTAAACAACTTTCCCCATAGAACCTTAAGAATGAACTATTAGTTAATCTGTGCCTTAAGTATTAGACAGCTTAGCTACTAAGAGCTAGCTCCTACTGTATACAATGTCTCTGGGTGATGTTGTATAACTTTTGGGAAACCAATCCTTTCTAAATTCTCCATTGCAGCTGTTACTATTGCTTAAATTGTGAAAATAATTTCAAGCATACAATTATTTAAATATCCAAATTATTTTTTCTCTTTTGTTTTATTACTTTTGTAAAAAAACATAATGTCTCTGGGTCTCCGCAACCACGGTCGAAATTCAGTCGGAAGTCATTTATTATAAGTCAAGGTCGCGGGTAACCGGTGGATGCAAGCGTCAAGTTTCCGCTCGTTGTGGTGTTCTATGGGGGTGGCCTTTGTTCAACAGTGGACGTCTTCTGGCTGATGATGATTAGGATTGGACTGTGGGAGGTGGACTTTAAGCATGACTTTATGTATCTATACCTACTAAAGTAACAAGCAACAGGAGAACACTAAAGTAGTAAGTATTATTCACATAAACTAAGGGGCAACATCCGTGTATGTCAATTAGCCCACTTAACATGCCACGTCTACATGTTGTAAGAATCTTGTTAAACGCTTGTTTTAATGACAAGGAACGTAGACTGCCGCAAACAACTTAGATTGTCATTTGAAGAAAGTTAGTTTAAAAATGAAAAAGTATGAAACAAGGACATAAATTTCATCCGATTTTTTTATTAAAATTGAAAATGTCGGATATCTATGGACGTCACCATAGAAATACAACTATGGATGTGACATAGCCCATAACCAGCGGACGATCAAGACGCTTCCAACGATACCTCATTTGCCAAATTATAATAAGGAGTTTAGAAGTTATGAGGGATCAGATACAGGTCAAAATCATAAGCCATTTTTGTTTTGCCGTAGTCGGGCAAAAAGAAAAAAAAATGGGGTAGGAATTCCGCTTGCACATTGCATGGTGGTGGACAAAACTTGTGGATCCACCATGAGAAATAGAGAGCCTTGTCCAGCCTTTTCGCAAACAAACAACGACCGGTACAGTCGTTTTCTGAAGTTGTTTGTGTCTTTACTTACATGTTTGTATTTTTCAACCGACTTCAAAAAAGGAGGAGATTATGAATTAGTCTGTATTTTTTTTTTTTGTTTTATTTTATGTTTGTTACTTGATTTGTTTGGACTGGGTGAACCGATTTTGATGATTCTTTTTTTATCAATCTTTGTAGTAGTTAACTTTCAATCTCTTCTAAATAGATTTGAATGAAGAGGAGGTACTAAAAAGCAGAAAATAAAAAGCTTTTTACAAAAAACACAACCGCCTTCAAAAACTAAAAAGTGAAAAATAACTTTAGCACAGAACACACATTGACTTTAGTTTCGGAAGTCGGTGGCAAATACAAAACAACAAACAGAACAAAGCCACTGAATTTCGAAACTAAAGTCAATATGTGTTCTGTGCTAAAGTTATTTTTCACTTTTTAGTTTTTGAAGGCGGTTGTCTTTTTTGTAAAAAGCTTTTTTTTAAATCGAAGTGCAAAATATATTACGGATCTACTTACCCATTTCGTCTCTCTTCCTATAATCAGAAAAAAGACCAGAAATCTATGAAAGAGACCTTTGCTCAACAGTGGAACAGTCTATGTATTTACATATTTATTTTAAAAAACCTACTTGTCAGAGATCTACAATCTCAAAACCAGAATTAACACAATGGTTTATTTATTTAACACATACAGTTACAGAAACGTGTAGGTACATGTGTTATGCACAATCAAAAGATATTCTACAATATTTATGCGGCCCGTCCGCCAGTGGTGTGAATTCACTCAGAGTACAATAGTGACAATAACTATGGATCTTCCTTGAGAGAAGTCCAATTAAATCTGTCAACTAGCAGCTGCTATGAAGACCGGATCTCTTCATCAAATCCTTCTAGGAGATAACGATCGAAACAAACATCAGTACCTACAGATACTATTTATATTGTCTAAACACTACGTTTAAAAGGAAACACCGACCCACTAACAAACATAACTGTTTTATCAATATCGATTTAACTAGATCTAGTTCTATCGTCTTACCGAAGTCATCAAGGTGTTCAGTGTCTCAGGTCACTTGTCCAATTACACGAGCGTTTAAATCTCTTTATTAATTTAATTTATATTAGACGATACATGAATGTTTTAATAAAAAGTTACCGAGGAGTTCAGTACTTTAACGTGAATTGAAAAAGTGCAGAAGGTCCATGAGACACCGTTATCCAATTAAATTAGAAACCAAGAAAACACTTTGTTTTAGTCCTAATAATCAGATTAATTTCCAATTAACTGTTTAATTAGACTAGGTATGATATGGTATGGTATAAAAGGCTGGTATCCGCGTAGTTTCTTTGAAATAAATAAATAGCTAATCAATTGAGTTGGCAAATATGTGACGTAATACTCGTAATAGTTCGCTATTGCCATACAAAATCTAAGGGGAAATCGAGTTTAGACAGATAATAAAAAAAATGTATGTCAATAGAGAAGTGGTGTCAACTATCCAGTTGCTATCATGTCTTTATTTTTTCGTAAAATGGCGGCGCTATTAGCAAATGGAATATTCATAACTGCACATCAACAGTCTGCGGCAAGTTATTTTTTTTATAGGTTCTGACAGGTCAACCTTGCAATTACCAGCCATTTTCTGGCCAAGGCATAAAACTTATCAACTAAGCGACTACACGCCACCCCCTGTGAGGTGGAGATGTTTTGTACACATTCCAATTGTTCTTTGAGATTTCTTTCTAATAAATAATAATGACATTAAAACCATTTATTTTCATGTAACAAAGACCCATAGATAAATACCTTAGCCTAAGTATACATACATGATATAACAATACAACAATTGTGTTAGTAAATGAAACTTAAAACCATGTTAATATCACAAACATAATAAAATACCATAACATAACTACAACAATAACAACTAACAATATAACTACTGTGAAATTTAATTGATATCACAGTACTTGTTATATTCTATTTTTGCATGAATTCAACCTTCTGTAGCTATTTTGTTGTATATCTTTGACGCTTTTTATGCATTGCCGGATAAGCACAGGATTAGAACTGCGGACGTAAAGTTGACATGACATGAGTACAATTCTTAGAAGCCCTGTAATAATGCTAATCATATCACGGATCCTGTCAGTGGATGACGACAAATGTCAGACACACTTCGAGATCCATCCGTCAATGGATGTTAAAGCTAATTTGTTTATTAGTCAAGATAATTCATGTCAAACAAATATAGATGTTACCTACAAGTATACCTATGTAAGAAAATACTTTCAACACTTTCGTGGTGAAGCGCGACTGCTGGGCGTGGGGTTCTTGGTTCGATTCTCGGGTCGGGCAAAGTGTTATTGGGTTTTCCATAAGCATTTTCTCGGTAGCACCCCAGAGTTTGGAAGTTAAATAAATAAATAATAGTTAAATCTTTATTCCTCTAATAATTTCACAACCATCGCATTGTCTAAGAAATATGGCTTAAGCTAATTGGCCCAGCGTAAAAAGAACCCTGACTTCTAAAACTTCCAGTAACATGAACAGGGTGATTTATGTGGAAAGTAGATGAATAAGTACTTACAATGTAATAAGATGATAAAACAATAATTTCAGAATGGGAACAGGTTGTATGGGGTTAAATCGCACTGTCCTCCGTACTCTTGTTTTTATTATTCCGTGTCCGTACTAGTAGACACTGTATTACGGTAGGATGACATCTCAGTTCTCCTCTTCCTTGACAACGAATATTACATATTACGTACATAACCCAACGACTCATTTGCACTATACACACAGTAACTGCAAGCACAGTGCATTAATATCGTTATATTGGCGGTTAATTGTTAGTTGGCGGTATAATACGGTATAATAAAGTTAACAAATGGTTGCAGTAATTTAAAATAGACCTATGCACCATTTACGTTTTACCGCATTGCGTAAGTATCCTTAGTGGATGATGGGCTACCAGTTAAAAGTAGGTAGCCTTAGGTACATAATAATTACTTAGCTACATAGACTACCTACTTGTAAAGTGAGACTATACAGGTTAAAAAAGTGGTCCTTTTTTTAAGTTTTTCATTCTTCGCTTTTTTGTCATCCAAATCAAAGAAACTGTTACATTATACCTATATACAAATTAAAAGCCACAGGAAAGGAAAAATACGCTGTTTTATTACGTTACGTGTTATTTTTACTGCTATTTAGTGTTACACTTATTTTTATTAAGTTCTCCGTTAGAAGAAAGCGCCACGGTTGTAACTAATTCAATTTTCTTAATTTACGCCAATTCAGTGACTGCAAAACATCATAAGAAAACCTGGACTTATAATTAATGTAAGTCTTTAATCCGCCTCGAAAAAGGTTGGTGGTCTTCTGTCTATGAGAAGAGTCGGGCAGTGGGACAATAATAGACTGGTATGTAGTCATCATCATCATCATGTCAACCTTTATACGCCCACTGCTGGGCATAAGCCTCTCACAAGAGGGGGTTCAACCGTACCTAATCGCCATGCTTGGCTGATGCATGTTGGTATGTAGTAAGTATATGTAATTGTACGCGACTGACGGTAGGACATGGTAATCCATACTTATAACCCTATTTAATAATTTGGTCTCGTGGTCGCAAGCGCGACTGCTGAGCGTGGGGTCGTGGGTTCGATTCCCAGGTCGGGCAAAGTGTTATTGGGTTTTTCTATTAAGAATTTCTCAGTTTAATAGCCCGTAGTTGGGAAGAAGTTGGCGGTGTAACACCGCCGTGCCTCGGAAAGCACGTAAAACCGTTGGTCCTGCGCCTGATCTCTCTCCGGTCGTGTCGGATTGTCGTTCCACCTGACTATGAGAGTGAGGGAAGAGGGAGTGCATCTGTGTTTGCGCACACACTTGTGCACTATAATATCTTCTGCGTACTTGGCTGATCTCCATTGAGATTGGCCGCCGTGTCTGAAATCCGGTCGGAAGATTACATTTTTTTATAATAATTTAAATATTCGGAATATTTCGGTCACAGCCGCCAATCTCAATGGAGACCAGCCAAGCTCGCAAGATATATTATGGCGCCCAATTGTGTGCGCAAACACACTATAACTCCCCGGAGGAGGCGGATGGGCGGTGTGAGGGCCTTCACCCCACAGAACTGCGGATCTTCACGGATGGATCAAAAACAAGCACTGACACGGAGGCCGGAGGCTTCTCGGAAGACCTCAACATACATAATTATAGCAACACCACTAGGTGCTTACTACACAGTGTTCCAGGCCGAGTGCATGGGCATCTCCCTGGCCGCCTCAGCTATACTAAACAGGCGAGAAAAAAAAAAGTGTAGCTGTTTAGAGCTTGTAGTTACAAGCTCTAAACAGCTACATTTTTTTTTCGGATTGGCATCTCCCAGGTCAACTTAGGAGGTTGTCGGCTGCTTAACCGGACTTTCCTGTGGTGCCTTAAAAAATATTATTTTTAGGGCCTCCAGCCAGGGCAAAATAACTTACAAACTAAGCGACTACACGCTAAGGGCACTTCCTGTGGGGTACGAGCCTCGGCTTAGGGCGTCGCTGGGGGAGAACAGCAAAGGGACAGGCTGGATCGGAGAAAAAAAAACTGCTACACGGTCAACTCCGGGCTGATATACGGATGTCACCAAAAACTGAACATGGTGATTCTTAATGATATAACCACTCAATGGATCAAAGGACACAGCGGCCCACGTGGTAACGATGCCGCAGAGCTTGCTAGATGGCTCGAGTACAAGCGCAGTGGGTCCGGAACCTATAGTGCCACTCCCCTTCGGTCACCTACGCACCATGGTAAGAAAACGTACCAAGGATCTAAACCAAAGACTGTGGACCGAACTAGGCGAGTGCAAACAGGCCAAGGAGGCACTTCCTGCGATTGAGGGCCGCTTCACGAGGCAAGCCCTCCGACGGGCCAAACATCAGCTGCTTGTGGTCACAACCGCTATGGGTCTTTCAATAAACATCTTTTTGTCATAGGAGTAACAGATAGCCCTCTGTGCAACAGAGAGCCCGCATGGGGGCAGACGAGACAGCAGCTTATGTGCTTCTGAACTGCCCTGAGGTCACTTCACAGGGCAAAGTCTATGGTAACCCAGGTAACCTACGGGAGATCGCCAGCGACGTCAAGGTGCTGCTGGCCTTTCTTGAGGAGCTCAAGTGGATCGAATGATTTACGTCCCACCTGTAAAAATATGTAAAAATACGCGTTGAGACGTCGAGTTGCGGACACTACTTCGTCATACAGTATAAGTACTGCACTATAACTCTTCCCTCACTCTCATAGTCCGGTGGGACGGCAATCCGATTATCCGACACGACCGGGGAGGCGCAGGACCGAAGGCTTTACGTGTTAATTACAACCTGATGATATAACTCTATTTACAACCTATTGTTTATTTAGTTGTAGTTCACAAATAACACTTTGACTTCTGTGTGTTGGCGATTTCTTCCATCTTATGTTACAAAACTCATGAAATTAGAATCTAAGTAATAACGTAGGTAGGTGCCTCACTCATCTACAAAAATAATCATTTTGTGAGTTGTAACTCGCTTAATTTACATTAACTTAATTTTGCAACGTAAGACGTAAGTATGAAAAGGAATGCTAGATTCAAAAAACGCGTCTCACACCTCGCAATATCTTTGTTTAGCCTCACATTTAGGAAGGTCTAACTTCTGCATTACGAGCCGAAAATACCTGACACCTGGTATTTGACACCACACTCCTTTAAAAAAACAGTTTATATCACCAGCCGGAAGACGTCCACTGTTGAACAAAGGCCTCCCCCATAGAACGCCACAAGTCGACGGGACCCGCCTACATCATTGGCGGGTCATAGCCTGGCGGGGGCTCGTATTATACTACTCCTGAAAGCCCGATGAACTTTTAATTAAGTACCTAACTGTAAAATTTGATTTTTAGTTGCTTTGAAATTAATAAAAAGTTAATCAATTGATTTTTAATTGGCAAATAGTTGACGTCACATTCTACTAGTTATTGCCATACAAAATCAATAGGGGGATTGGGTTTTGACATAAAATATTACTGGCAACTTTATAGCCTCAGAATTACTATATTAAAATTTCTCTAGGGGTAATTGTAACACTGGCGGAGGCTCGCTAAATTAAGTACAATTAAGTTTCTATTAAGTTACTCTCTACACGATGTTCCGTGCTCGGGATCGGTCGACATAATTACGGAAAGTATGACCATGCTCAATTTTCCGACATTACCATATAACTAACTTGTGCTGGTTGTGGGTCAGTAGGCCACGCACGAAGTAGTTTAATTTTTAATTACTTAGGTTCTATAAAAAATATGCCTAAAATCGCCAATCCGCCTTCAGCAAGCGTGGTGAAAAATTATCTGCATGAGAAGAGGTCTATGCCCTGCAATAAGACAAAATACCTAAAGCCGGTATTCTTTTGTATTACTTGTACAAATTAGATGTATTTATATTAGATAGTAGATAAGTTTTAAACAGCATAATGGATAAAAATAAATTGTAGAAACTACAAAAAGCCAACGTCACGCGGTGTTCCCAGGCGGTCACCCATCCAAGTACTGACCGCGCCCGATGTTGCTTAACTTCGGTGATCGGACGAGAACCGGTGTATTCAACGTAGTATGGACGTTGGCGGATGCTCAATTGAATTTTCAGTATAATATCAACATTGTGTTGTCGTAGCATGGCTGATCATTTTGGAGTGTTTAAAAAAAGTTCGCTTGCGCCACAAAATATCGACGCAGCCTTACGTACTTTGTGCTTGCCCGGTGTGATGTTAGTGCGCAACTGAGATATTTAATGACAGGGTAAGAGCTAACGCTATCGAATAAATAGACGCAATCAACAACAGGGGTTGCAAGTCAAATTAATTGATGACCTGAAGAAGGTCATTGAAGTGATAAATGGAAAATGTGAATATAGCTGACACACCACTTCTGAAAGGCCATATTAGGCTAACCGTAATGATTAATTAAGTAGCTGCAGAATACTAATAAGAATATCTTTGGAAAAGTATTTAATAATTGTATGGCTTTCTGAATGTACTAGACTATGGCCAATTCCGGCCAACTTGGGAAAATCCTAAAGGAATACCCACTACTTATAAATACAATCAAGAATTATAGTATAGCTACCTGGAGGCTGCTATTTTTATAATTTCGTCATTCCAACACGATCCCATTGTCATTTTGCTAAAAGTTCGTAATCTGCTAAATTCAGAATGGTCGATCATTGGTCGGTCGAATTATAAGCAATGACTGCACAAGGACGTTCTAAAGGTAGGTCATTGATCAAAGGGCAGGCAGACTTGAGGCCCTGGACCTCAAGTCTGCTATTACAATAGTGTCAGAATGGTCTATCATTGATTTCATAATTGTTGATTTTGACAAGTTTGACAATCTACTAATATAATGACGTCATTATGACTTTCCATTGGTCCACCACTGACAAACCATTGAAAGAAATGATATAAAATGGTAATCTCGTACAAAACAACAAATGAATGACGGGCGGGTTGTTTCAAACAGTCGGTTAACGTTACATACGGACGGTTAAAAAGTTACTAATTATGACGTGCTATGTTTAACGTACGTTAAATGTAACGGGTTGTTTCATGACATAAAAATCCGTCAGTTAAAGTTTTTCAAAAAGAGATTTCATAATATTTTGATGTTTGAAGTAGCTGTTTGACAACACAAAATTACGATGACTGGTCGGTTATGGTAATAGTAACTTTTTGACGTATGATTTTGTGAAACAACCCATTTTTTTGTTTTGACGATAGTTAGCGCCATTTTTGATTATTACCGGTCAGTAAAGTATAAGTAGTTGAAGCAACCCGCCCATAAGCGGTAATCTGCTAAAATGTTGACAGTTTCTTTGATCAGTGACCTACCATTAGAACGTCATTGTGCAGTCATTGCTTTTAATTCGACCGACCAATGATCGACCATTATGAATTTAGCAGATTACGAACTTTTAGCAAAATGACAATGCGATCGTGTTGAAATGCCGAAATTATAAAAATAGCAGACTTGGCCAGGGGGCCAAGACTGCCGTCACTCTGTACCTATGTCCAGGGGGACATAGGTACAGAGTGACAGCGACATCAATTGCTTACCCCCCACGCATTACAATTTCTTCGGATAGGGTATAATATGAGTTGATGACGCTGACAAGACAATTCCATCCAATTAGGAAAAATCCTAAAGGAATAAATCTATGAATATGAAGAATCAAAATTAGGTGACCAATGAATGACGCATGACCACAAATGTAAAATCCTAAATTACTTACACAGAAATAGGTAGGTACCGCTACAAAATACAATTGATAAAGTCGTTAAGCTTATCAATTAACGGTGAAACTATTATGATATAAAACCAATACTATTAGAAGCATCTACCATAGTGGTCTGTGTCGTCAAGATGAGAACAATACAACTGGTGAGTTAAGATATATTTATTCTAAAGGATAGAGGGGGAATTTTGAGGATTTAGTTCAGACCCTAGAATAGACCAGAAAATTACGATTTTAAATTCGAAATTCGAAAATCACCCACTTGTGTACGTGATGTTACTTTTTGTCTTTGGTCCAGAGATCGACCCTCACCCTGGCCCTCCGAAGTAAATTTCTGGCTACGGCCTCGCCTGTTTGTTTTGTTGAAGGTGCCGGATTTTTTTTATTTTTTTTTACTTCCTTGCTTGACCTTTGAGATGCCATTTTGTAAAAAAAAGTACCTACCTATAAGAAAGTGTTTTCAAGATAGGATAGTAAAGGTGATTAAAAAGAATTTTATTACCTACGGGTTCTATGCTACTTCATTTTACTTTACACTGCCACAGATGATATAATAGACACTGCATTATTAATAATTCTTATGGTAAACCCTAGGGTGGTTCGTGAAATTCAAATATTCTTAGGTTAATTGCAATTTTCAGTTCAGTATCTGGTTGTGTTGAAGGCAATAAAAAGCGTAGGAAAATCATTAACATAGTTCTCTCCAAGTTAAAATTATTCTTAAACGTCTTTCATTAAATAAGGCACATTTCGCAGGCCTTGACTGACCCTACCTCTTTTATTTTTAGTAGAAGTCTATTTAATTTATCTGAATGGAAAGAAATTAACACAAACTTGTATTTTTTATTAGGTGGTTGCGCTGGGGGTTGTAGCCGTCGCGTACGGTCTGCCAATGACCAACCAGCAAGGGAAGAGCTTGATCACTGGCGTCTTCATCCCATCAGATGCTTTCAAAAACCTGCAGGACAGGGCCAACGCCAACTCACCGAATAACGAACCACCCATGCAAGGAAACAACCCTGTTCAAAACCCGCCGCCTAACTACCAACCGGTTAACACGAACCAACCGCAGTACCAACCGGTTAACACGAACCAACCGCAGTACCAACCGGTTAGCACGAACCAACCGCAGTACCAACCGGTTAATACTAACCAACCGCAGTACCAACCGGTAAATACTAACCAACCGCAGTATCAACCGGTAAATACTAACCAACCGCAGTACCAACCGGTAAATACTAACCAACCGCAGTACCAACCGGTTAATACCAATCAACCACAGTACCAACCAGCTAACACGAATCAGCCGCAGTATCAGCCTGTTAATACCAACGCACCACAGTACCAGCCACCCGTCATGACGAACCAACCACCTGCCTTAAACAACCCGCAGCCTAGCAACCAACCACCGGTCCTGACTAACCAGCCAGCCATAAACAACCAGCCGATGTCCAACCAACCTAATATAGTGTACACTCAACAACCTCTGACAGCAAACCGGGACCCAAACCAGCCAACCATAGTAATGACCAATCAGCCAAATAATCAACCAAGCCAGCCAATCGTGTTGGTGCAACAGCAGCCGCCGTCGTCCAATCAGCCAATCTACGTTCAACAACCGAACCAGCAACCAACTCAGGTGATCATTGCCACCAATCCCTCTAACCCTCAAGGGACGTTGGTTCAGTCTCCAAATCAAAACCAGCCTGGCTCCACGGTGTACACACTGATACCATTAAATGGGCAGAATAATATGAATACCAATACAGGGGCCTCGTATTTGGTTCCAGTACAGTCTGGAAATTCTAACCCGATTATATTGAGCACTGGAAAATAGAATGATTCCGTGGAGCCTTGAGAGCAATGTTTTGTGAGAAAATAAAGTAAATAAATATTGTATTATTGTAGTGTTTCGTTATTTTTTCTTCACCAGTCACCTACACATTGGAAAGATCTTCTTCTTCGTCGGTGTCACTCTTGACAGAGTGACCGTGGTCGTCACTTTAGGTGTTGGTGGCACGCTTTACGACACGTTGCCATTCCTCCCTTACAGCTGCCTTCCTCGCGCATTCGTGCATGGTGCCATCAACTGCAGCCTTGACCTGATAAGTCCATCTTAATGGCGATCTCCCTCGTGGCCTGGTACCTTCGACTTTCTTCTGAACTGCAAGACGTTAGAAAGAAAGAAAGAAAGAAAAAGCATTTATTAGCCCGCACAGGACGAAACACTCAAATAACAACAAGGTTTAAAATTATTACAAAATAAAAAACGAATCGGTCCTGTACGATGCCAAAAGGCCCCTATCTCAGCATTGTGCTGTAACATTTAAAAATGTCACAGCGCTGATATTCTGATAGGGCCCAAAGTGATGCCACGGTCAGATACGGATATAATAAAAAATAAATAATGTAAATGAATAAACAAATATAAATACATGTAAAAAAGTAAATTAGAGAAAACAGTAAATAAAAAATAATAATTATTATTATATCTACACCCAACGTAACCATACCCTTCGTCAATCTGCGCGATGGGATGGCCGATAACTTTCATTTTCATTCACTGGCAAAGTGGCAAGTGGCAACACTGACGAACAGAGACGGACGCGGGCGCAGACATATTTGTTTATTGTTATGGAACGTAGCATTAATTATTATAACATCAATTATCAAAGCGAATTCAAAATCATAATCCATACTCTTTGCGTAATACCAGATAGCGTGCAGTGATTGTGAAACAAACTTGTATTATAGTGGGGCTCTAAACCCAGTTAAAACAAGAAACAAACATTACCTATCAGCGGTATAGTACCTACGTGAGTTACAGATGGAAAGAACCAAAAAAGTGACTTTAAAATAACGGCAAAACAATGCATCTCGGTGTCGAGGTGACGGGAATTCACTACCAGACACAAGAAAACTAAGTATCGTCTTGTTAATATCTACTAAAAAATTAAAATAAGCACGGCCAGACGCTCCGACCACCCCTGCAAACTGCGTGCAGAACATTAGTGAGTTTATTCCGACAATTTTTTTTGCTGTTGGAGTAAGTAACATTTGAATTTACTTCTAAACGCACCAATTGTTTTTAGAGCACGAAGAGGTGGAGGGAGGTCATTCCAGCAGCGACTGGCAGCGAATTTGAAACTACCACGGAAAGCAGCAGTTTTGTGAGAGGAGGCCAACATCAGGTAAGAAGATGCTCTGGTTTTTATTTGGTTAACATCACGCGACCAAGACAGTTTTTTATAAAGATAATCTGGTTTTTTTGTGAGAATAGTGCCAAAAAGTAGGGTAGCCAGGTGAAGCTTTCTCCGCGCTGACATTCTCATCAAATTACCCTTATTTAAAAATGGAGTGATGTGGGCTCTGGGTGGCACATTGTAACAGAACCTTGCACACGCATTCTGTACCCGCTGGATTAGCTTCTGACTTCTACCGAGAATGCACGCCCCGTACACAGTGTCAGCGTAGTTCAGCTTGGATAATATAAGTGATTCACATAGCATGACTCGCATATCTACACTTATGTAGGGACGGACACGATATAAAAGCTTGAGTCGGTAGAAGCAGTTGCGCACAGCTTCCAGAATGTGTGTTTCAAAGTTAAGTTGACCATCAAAAACTACCCCAAGGTTACGAGCTTCCAGAACCCTCTCAATACCACAACCATCAATCCTGAGGTCCAGGTTGCAAGTCAGCATTTTGTTAAGAAAAACCCTGGATCCCATCACAATATATTTGGACTTAGTTGGATTCAGAACCAGGGAGTTTCTTCTGGACCAATCAGAGATTCTTTCCAGATCCTCATTGATATATTTCACTGTTTCAGCAGCATCCTGAGCGCAGAAGGAGAGGTACATTTGTAGATCATCAGCATACAAGTGGAACTTAGTGTTGATCAAACATTTGACAATGTCAGCACTGTACAAGATGAAGAGGAGTGGGCCAAGAATCGATCCCTGCGGTACTCCCCTGTACACATGCTTTGGACTAGAGGACATGATATCTCCATTGTCACTAGATACCTGAACGAATTGTGATCGATTAGTAAGGTAACTCTCAAACCATTTTACTGTTTCAACATTACAACCATAATAAGACAGCTTGGCAAGAAGAAGAGAAGTATTGATTGAATCAAAAGCACGTGAAAAATCCAGAAGGACAAGGAGTGTTCCCATTCCTCGGTCCCGGGCCTCCAGAATGTTCCCAACCACATCCAGTAGAGCAGTTGTTGTGCTGTGGCCCCTGCGAAATCCAGATTGTGCAAGTGGTAAAATCCCATGATGCTCCAAATATAATGTTAGCTGGTTGGAGACAACCCTTTCCAAAATTTTGGACAGACAAGGGAGCAGGCTGATGCAAATCAAATAGAGCCATAACGTATTGATTAAACATTTCAACCATTGAGTTCACATCTTGGAGACTTTCAATATATTCCCAGTCAATTTTGTTTAGGTCATTATTAAAAAGTTCAGGGAGGATATCTTTAAGTGGCCTATAGGTAATCCAATGCGGGATAAGCTTCTCTACTTTAAAATTTAATTCAATGCTTATGATTGCGTGCTGACCGAGTTCAGGTATGTGTGAAACTGAGTGCCCACACACACGGGCGTCAGTGCACGCAACATCAATTAGAGTTTCACTATGGTCTGTAAAATGAGTTGGTTCGGTAACAATTTGTCTGAGCTTGCAACAATGTAAAAAATTATTCAGAAGCTTAGTTTTGTTGTCAGAGGGGTTTAAAACATTAATATTGAAGTCACCCACTAGGAGAACCTTATCCACGTTGGCAAAAGAGGAAAGAGAGTCTGTGATCGCATCCAGAAAAACATTCACATCAAGCCACGGCGGTCTGTATGCAGTGCCAATGATAACTGAATGCGAGTTAACATTAAGTTTAAGCCACATCTGCTCGACCTGCGACGACGGTGGGTGGGCGGCGGCGCGCGCGCGCACTCCGCGGCGCAGGTAGAAGCCCACGCCACCCCCCCGCCCGCCGCGCACGCCGGCCGGGCGCGGCACGTGTCGCAGCCGGTAGCCCGGGACTGTCGGCGCACGGCCTTCCTCTCCTTGCCTGAGCCAAGTCTCATTTATTGCCATGATATCCACCTCGAGAGTTTCCATAGCTACAAGAAATTCGTCATGGCGTGATCCCAGCGACCCCGCGTTAAAAAAACCAACTTTAAGATTTTTAGTCTTGTTCATTTGTACCTAGATATGTATAGAGTATCCATTTAACATAATGTAAGATGTAAATCGTGTATAGTATGAAGCACAGAGCGAAAATTGTATAAAAATATTGTGAATATATTATAATTAAGGAATGTAGTAAATAACGTTGTTTGTGATTATGTAAAAAAATGTAAATGTAAAATAATGTACATAAAAAAGTTAGCACTGTAACGGTATAAATGATAAGCCGCAGAATAATATTATATAAATAATGTAAATAATATATAGAGAATGATCGGGCAGCCGGACCCCAGAATAGAACCATAGTATACTGAGACAGGAAGCGAGTTGACCTTGCACAGAACAAGCACAAAAATAGGTATAAAGTAATATGTAGAAAATAATGTTTACACTTGATAAAAAGGTAGCCTACATGATATACAGTAGCGACAAAAATGTTACACATGATTTTCAGGAGACACCTCACGACCAAAAACCCGGGAAAAGTCCTCCTCCGAGCGGATGCAATACGTGGGCTTGCCTTCACCCTGCTTAGCCAGAATGCGGCCGAATTTTGTCCACGAATACTTCCATCCGAGACGGCCGGCAGCTTCGCGCACACGGTAGAACAACTGCCTGTTTGTCTTGGTGAGCCTCTCGTTCACGTAGAAGCGACGCGAAGGTGCAGGAAGGCCGAGGTCCGCGGTGGTGGCGCCGCGGCGCACGCGCGCGCTCTTCAGCAGATCGTCGCGCAGCCCGCGCCGCGTCAGCCGCACCACGATGCGACGAGCTCGCGCCGGCGCAGCCCCTGCTCCTGCCGCGCCGGCTCCACCGGCCGGACTCACCGAACTCGCCGTCTGCGGCTCACGGTCATACCTAAGGCCTATCCGTTGCGCGAACACTATGTCCCGCTCGTCGAGACCTACACCGAGCTTCGCCGCCACCAGCCCAACGGTGTGCAGCACATTCTCACCCGGGACCTCTGGAATGTTAGCAATCTCCAAGTCAGAGCCGAGCAAGTCCTGCTCGCGGTCGTTGAGCTCCAACTGCAGCTGCGTCACGATCCGCTCAAGTTGGTTCACCTTAGCATCAGGCAGGGCAGCACTTTGTCTGGTTTCCAGGGCCTCGATTCTGGCCTCCAGGCTGTCGACCCGCTCACTGCAGGCTCCCATCGACGAGTGCATGCCGGCCATTTCGCGACGGAACTCTCTCATCTCATCCCTGACCTCACGTAGTTCAGAGCGGAAGAGCCTTATTTCTTCGCGGAGAGTTAGCTGGGTTTCCAGTGAGGAGGGTTCCCCGTCAGTCCCCTGTTCGCTCCCAGCCCGGGACAGCACCTTAGCCACCGCAGCAGGGACCTCAGCCTCCGAACCCTTAGCCTGAGTTACCGCGACTGGTGACCCTACCATACCTCCCTGGCCAGCAGCCGGCCCTGCAGGCACCGACGACGCCGCCACAACCGAAGCTGCTGCCGCTGATGAAACTCCCCCCACAGGATCACCGTTCCTAGCGAATGTAGCGCCAACAATATTCCTGGGCAACCTCTTCCTGCACTCGGGGCACAGCCAGTCGCTGCTTATCTGCGACTGTTCGGGTAGCGGCAAGCAAGAAAGATGGTAACGGTTGTGACACACCGAGTTACCACACGTAGCGCCCCCTTTTGCCGAGAGGAATCTTCCGCAGGTTGTGCACTTTACCATAGCGTCACAACGAGGAGCAGCCAGATAGCGCTGCCCTCACACTTCACTCCGACGGCGATAGATGGCACCTGCGGCGCAGTTATTATTGATACCGATCAATGTCACTCACAGACTAAATTGTTATAAGTCTCCTTGTGGGGGTATCAGTGACCACAAAAAACCGCAAGTAACCCCGTTTTTTCAAAAATAAAAAAATCAAAAACGAGTTTTATGCTTATTTCTTCTAAATTACACCACTAAACCAACCAAGTAAATCCCACAAACGATCACACACGAAAATCAGCCTAGGTAGCACATCCGAACACGAACTTAGCGCGAAATATTAGTGTTTTTATATATTTACTCTTCTAGACATAAACAGCTGATGCGTACCGTACACTGTCCGTGACGTCACTGTTAGATGGACACGTCTCCCGACAACATAATTATATGGCTGAAAAAAGTGAGAATGCATGACGGTGCAACAGCGGACAGACGTCTATATTGCCGGAACTCGAAATTAAACATTTCGAGTCCCGCAAAGACTCATTGACACGAAACTCCGTCCATGATACGCCCACTGTGCTGTGCGCCCAGCAATCTTCTCCAACACCACTTTTATAGGGCGTCTACCCTGCTGCGTTCACTTTCCCGTAGGGTCCACGTTTCAGCAGCGTAAAGGAATAAAGGGAACACAAGTGCTCGGACCAGACGAATTCTTGTGTTTTTGTATATGTTGTGGTTCTTCCCCACTCTTTTCAGCTTGTCCATTTGCAGACCTAGCAATCACCATAATATTTCTCTTGACTTCGTCGACGCAACCACCATTATTTGTGATCGGATCTCCTACTATTGGACCACATCACAATTCGCGGTTTGTGTTATTTCTGGCGAATTATTATTTCATGCGGTGGACAATCAATCAATTGGAACGATAATCACTTTAAAATCCACTGATCTGATATTTGAAACCTAGACCTAAACTTAGAGCATCTTTTTATTTCTGCAGTATGTAAAACCATGCTGAATTTAAAATACATAGATCTTTATAAAACAGTTTTAAATGCTCTTAAAATTATACAAAGCCATCATCTGCCTGGCCTTTTCCCAAGGCCAACTATGTTCGGGTCGTCTTCTAGTCTTACAGGATGCAGCTGAATACCTACCAGTGTTTTAAATACCTGTTATCTGACCTCCACAAGACAGTTACTGGGTAACACTACTATACCCCTTGGTAAGACTGCTGACTACACTGACTACCCATAACAACTGTCAAAGATAGTACGAATGACAGCCGGGAACAACGGCTTTACGTGCTTTCCGAGGCTCGGTGGGGTCTCGGTACGAAATGGATGGTCACCAATCCCTGGAACGACCGCGACAACTTTACTTACCCACGAGTCCTTAATTTAAACAAAGGTTTTAAGGGACTAACCCTTAAATCCCCTGCTGCTTACCCGAGCTGTAGGGCTATATTTCACTAGGACACAATGGTGGCACAACCAGGCAACCAGTCGCTATAAACTGCATACATTTTGTTGGGTGTCCCAGTTAAATATAGTGAAATAGAGTTGTCAGCTGATACCTAGGTTGGAAGAATTCCAGTTTAGTCACTTATTTAAGCATGCATTAGGCCTATTACATTGGCTACTATAGCTGCCAAGGTGCTTGACGGTGTGCTGAATGGTCATCTTTCTCAGTCTGTGGTACTCGAAGACACCCATTTTGGGTTTAAGCCTGGCCTTTCTATAGAGAGTGCCCCACCCATTTTGAGTGTATATTAGTCCTGAAGCACACCGTCAGGCATTACAAAGTCAAAGTCAAAGTCAAATCATTTATTTCAATTACACTGACCGTAAGGCGCCAGTATAGCTGCCTTTTTGGACCTCTCAAAGGCTTTTGATCATGTAAATTATGACAGGCTGTGGGAGAAACTTAATGAGAACAAGGTGCCTGAGGGTTTTACTAATATATTTAAGTATTGATACCCCAATCAGACAAACTATGTTAAGTGGACAGGTTCCTTTTCAGATGCATAGGTATCAGTTGGAGTGTGGTGTGAGGCAGGGGAGATTAAGCTCCCCTACGCTCTTTAACATGTACGTTAGGGAGCTGGTCCGCGAGCTTAATGGCGGCACCAGGGTAGGCTGTTCTAAAGATGGTCAGATTGTGAACAACATTAGCTACGCTGACGACATGGTGCTGTTGAGCCCGTCGATCAGCGCCCTGAGGAGACTGCTGGGCATCTGTGAGGAATATGCTAGGACGCACGGATTGACATATAATGTTAAGAAAAGAGAACTACTGGTGTTCCGGGCGGGGCGCACAACGCCCTCTTGCGTACCGCCCGTGACACTGGGTAGGGTGGAGCTCAATAGGGTCAGCCAGTTCATGTACAGACGCCAGCACATCAAGCCATACCTAACTCACAAATTTTCCCAATTAAATATGAACCTTAGGGTTTTGTAATAAAGTTGAAAATCTATCAAAGAAATTTGACAGATTGTAGTAGCTTGATGTGCTGGCCTCTGTACCTTGGCCATGTGGTAAACGAGGACCTGGCTGATGATCAGGACGTGGAAAGGGAAGCAGTTCGGTGTAACATGCTGGCCCGCAGGTTTTCAAGGTGTAGAAAGGAGGTAAAAAAGACATTGTTTAGGGCCTACTGCCAATCCTACTATACCTGTGGTCTGTGGGTCAGATACACACAGCGAGCCGTCAGCGCCCTGCGGGTCTAATACAACAATGCGTTCAGGTTGCTGATGGGACTGCCTCGCTATTGCAGCGCCTCAGCGATGTTTGCTGACGCTCAAGTGGATGGTTTCCATGCCATAATTCGTAAGCGAACGGCATCGCTGATGCGCAGGATGAGGGACAGTTCCCACAGCTACCTGAGGATGATTGCTGGGCGCGTAGAAAGTCCTCTATGGAGGCAATGGATACACATCCATGTTAAATAAGTAGTTCCTCATGTAAATTGTACCTGCAAACATTTATTATTAAGTTTATTTTATGTATTTACTAACAATATATGGACACATGTGTCTGAAATAAAGAATTTCAATTCAATTAGTTTTAGTCTTTATAAATACATGTATTATAATTTTATTGTATTATTGTCCACACAGGTTCACAGTTCACACACACAAACCATGGTTTATCGTCATAATTTTGTTATCTGTGGTAATACTTTAGTCGATTTTTAATAGAAATGTCACGACGACGTTTCATCAAATGTGAAAAAAACCTTAAACACGAAAGGGACATCACTAGTGTTTAATCCAACATGGTTGCAGTGCGATTTGTCATTTACGGAAAGACAAAAACTAAATAATTAAACAGTGAGGCAGTACAAAACAACAAAAATGTCATCAACAGAGCCTTCCCAGAACAAAACCTGGGAGCTCTCCCTGTATGAGCTTCACCGTACCCCGCAGGAGGTGATAACCGACGCCACTGAGATCGCGGTGTCCCCCCGCAGTTTACACAGCGAATTAATGTGTCCAATTTGTTTAGACATGCTCAAGAAAACCATGACTACAAAAGAATGCCTTCACAGATTCTGCAATGACTGTATTATAACTGCCCTTCGTTCAGGCAACAAAGAATGTCCTACATGTCGAAAGAAGTTGGTTTCCAAACGTTCTTTGAGGCCAGACCCTAACTTTGATTTGTTGATTTCAAAGATATACCCCAGCAGAGATGAATATGAAGCTCATCAGGAACGGTTGCTGACAAAGCTGAGCATGTCTCACTCACAGGCGTCATTAGTCAATTCTATAACAGAGGGTATAAAACTGCAGTCACAAAATAGGCCTCAAAGGTCTAGGAAGAACCATGAGGATAATAGTAATACTTCCAACTCAAATGGTAACACAGAGAATGCTCAAAACGGTAATACAGGCACAGTTCCCGCTGCTCCCAAGGATGGGACATCTACTACAGGAATCCCAACACCGTCTGGTCAGTCCACATCTAACCCAGCCTCAGTGAGAAGCACACCATCTCCTGTGCCATCTAATATTAGTTCGGTGTCAAAAAACACGAGCACTACTAAAAGAGCCAAATCCATTTTGACATCGGAGAGGAGTGAGGAGAGTGAATCTAGTGATGGCAGGTTAGTTTTATTTATATTATTAGCCTACTTATCTAGTTTACACTAAACTGATTGTGCCACATCATCAGAAGAACCAAAAGCTAGCATTGTTTGCCCGGACTTTCCGCATGAATGTTGTTTATCGTGGATGCAGACGAAGTCGCGAATTAAAAAGTAGCCTAGGTATGTCCTTTCTTGGGGTTCAAGCTATCTTTATACCAAATTTCATCAAAACCGGTTCAGTCATTACATTGTGAAATCTTTACTGAGTTACTTTAATATTACCTAGTATGGATTTTATAAAAAGATAAGAAAATCCAAGCTTCATTACAGAAGAGAGTTCTTTCAATCACTAAATGGAATGGTATACATTTTTGGACATTTTCTTGATTCATCTTGAGTTACTGCTTATTAAATTCTTATAGTATTCTTATACAACTGCTAACAAAGTTTTGTAGCTTCAGTGACATAATAAATGACACAATATTATATTGTATATATATACTGTACAGCTACACAATAAAGTTAAAAAATTATTTCTCCTGGCCATGTCATTGACCATTTTGGTCAAGGTGGCCAATCTCAATTAAGAGTAGCCAAGCATACAGAAAATATAAATATATCTCTCATAAAGTTGGATGGGATGACCGGAGAAAGATCAGGAACAGTACCAATGGCTTTACATGCTTTCCGGCACGAGGGTGATACACCACCAACTTCCACACTCCCGGCTGCTACTGAGAATAAAGTTTTTCATAATATAAAAACACAATCGCACTTCCCAACCTGGGAATCAAGCCCAGGACTCTACACTCAGCGGTTGGCATGCTTGCAACCACAATACAAACGCAGCAAACCTACTTGTGTGGTGATACATCTAAATATGATGGCTGTTACTAGGCCACTCCCTAATTGCTATAATACTCATTGTTCTGTCTGTAGTATGTAGCATCCAGTCTGATAGATAGTAATGACTGTGGGGTTGTATTCAATTTACAGTTTCATCATGTCAACCTTAAGTAAGACGCCCAGTGCTAGGAATAGGTCTCCCCCAAGGGAGCGATCCTTGGCTGATGCATGTTATCTACCGCAGTAGGTATTATGGTACTCAGAAGCATGCTGCTGCCCATCCCCTGGTCAATATCCCTCTGTTGCCTTCTACGATACCCACGGGTAGGATGGTGCTATTCGCAGCCAGCACCACACCGCTTAGTATATTAAATTTACAGTTTATACATGATTTATTCCAGGACTGAAGGTGAGAACTCAATGGACACAGAAGGCGAGGGGGAGCCCCTCAACCCCAATGAGATAGAGCTGGTGTTCAAACCTCACCCCACCGAGATGACTGGAGACAACCAGCTGATGAGAGCTCTGAGAGACAGCTCTGTTAGGTACTTGAAGACAACTGCCAATGCCTCTGGTAAGTGCTTCAACTTTTGACCATAAAAAATATTGTTTAGTGTACTACATTGTTTAGTCTGTTACTACACCTTTGTACTGGGAAATACACCTGAGATGATGGTTGCATGTGGTAAATAAAAAAATAATTTAAGCTCTGTAAAGAAAATATTAAAAATAAACCTGTTTTGATTGAATTGATACAAACATACCACTTAATATGTTTTAAGTGGTTCAATTTAACACCTTACATTGTGGCATTTGTAATAAAATATCCAATTACCCATGTGTTCCATTTTATTGAAGACACTCTGCAGCTCAATAAATTATATGTATGCATTATAAACTCAAAGTTAAGGATTTTTTTGCTTAGCTTGGGAATATCCAAGCTCAACTTAGTAACAATAGACTATTATGAAAAATGTAATGAGAGCTAAAATATATTCAATAAATATAGGTAAGTATATCACTTCTGTTAAGCCACATTTTCCAGAAAAAGCACTTCCCACTTTATTTATTATCTACAATCAAAAGTAAATCATATCTGAAACAACATTTCATAAACGCATTTGAATAAATTCATTTCTATAGAAGTAAACCAATGACTAGAGCATGAGATTTTTGAACAACCTAATCTCTGGTATTTTATGATCCTGAAAATTCTTTTGCTAATAGGAATTTATATCTACATTTATATCCCAGAGTGCTATAATATACAGTTTAAAAAATTGGGATTTTTAAGAAAATTCGCAGACAAAAGCGTTAATAATGAACCTGTTTATGATTCCAGTGGACCACCTGAGCAAGTACTTGGCGATGCGATTGACGCTAGACCTGGATGCTGAACTTCCCGAAGCATACCGTCTGCTTAACTTCTGCATCTACGTGGCGCCAGCACCTGGACAGTTTGTGCCACTGGCTGGCTCGCAGACTCTACGCCAGATCAATGATAAATTTTGGAAGGTAAATACTTATCTGTCATACAAAACTATTGTGTTACTTGGGACCACACCTTCAGAGAATGGAGACCTGCAGGACGGAGTATGGATCTATGCTTGGTTGAAGGTCATTGGGAAATTGTGGGTGTACTAAACACAGTACACTATGTTTATAAATACATATTATGTTTAAATACTGCTCAGAAAGGCTGTACTAATATTATAAAGCAAAAAAATTGGTATGTTTTTTGTTTCAATGCTGATATCTAAGACTACTATTCCGATTCTTATAATAGGGTATTACACCAATTTTTGAAAAGTGTCTCAATGAAATTCTGTAGTGCTAATATGCCACCAAAAAAAACACTCGATTTCATCGAATTCATTCGATAAGTGCCATAAAAATGCAACTGAATTTTAAATTTTCAAATTTCGCGCGTAGTTCGACGAAAACGCCTCTCACTGGACACCTTAATGCTCAGCGTAAATGACGTCAGTTCGTTTTGTATCAAATGAGCTCATGTTAAGAGCGCCCAACCCGTCATATTTCCCATACAAACGCTCGTACGCGATTACGGCGTTAGAACAAATTATTTTCAAATATTTTTAACACACAGGTATCTTGTGGTTTAAATCTAGGTTTGTATGAAGCCAAAAATAAACTTTTTTGAGTAACAAATTCAGTAAACTCGTCCGAATATCAGCTTTTTTGCACAATTTTATCTGAACTTTGGCCGTTCATAATGCACTCATACATTGAAAAAGTAAAAAAAGAGCTTCATACAAACCTTGCACATGTAATGGTGATTCTACATTACAGACATTTTTTATCAAAAACTAGTAAGGCTTTTTCAAAAACACGTATGCCCTGGAACAAGTTTTGTGAAATTTCCGCGCGTCGATTTTCCTGTGATGTTATCGCGTTCTCACTCACTCGTTTGTTTTTGAGCATTGCGTTGGTTGAAACAAAAAAAAATCGATCATGCTCGCGTTGAAGTTCGTTCGATGGGGAAGGGCGCTCTTAAATAATAATATGATAATTGTATATCATTTAAAAATAATTAAAATCATATTTTGTAATAGGTGTAATAATGAAAAAATTACGTTGGTTACGAAAATAATAAAAGTACAAAGCCTATATTACGCCAATCGGTTGACTGACAGTTAACATTTTTTTGTTTACACAGCCGTACGGCGTAATAAAATGGCCGCTACTATTTCACGGTGTTTTAAAACAGATTAAAAATACTGAAACCTTTAAATTGAATTTAAAAATTTGTTTTGTTATTTTATGAACTAAAACTTACATTTTCCGACTGCTTTATGCCTAAACTGTCTCAATAACATATTTATAGATTATTTTCTCGTAAAGAGTTAATACCCTATTCTTTCGCTTAAAGGAAGCTACATTATAGCTAAGTGCTATAGGCTATTTCAAAATCAAAAAAACTTTTTACAAAAAAGAGAACCGCCTTCAAAAACGAATAAGTGATAAATAACTTTAGCACAGAACACATGTGACTTTAGTTTCGAAAGTCGGTGGCTTTGTTCTGTATGTTGTTTTGTATTGCCACCGACTTCCGAAAGTATAGTCATGTTCTGTGCTATAGTTATTTGTTATACAAGAGTGCAAAGTTGCTTTTTAACCGCGTGTTCAATTTTGATGACCGAGCAAGCGAAGGACTCTAAAATTGAATCACGAGCGCAGCGAGTGATTCAAAATTAGAATCCTGAGCGTTAGCGAGGGAATCAAAAGAGCACGAGGTGAAAAATCTTTGCACTCGAGTGCAACACGTAACTTTTCATTCCACCTCAGCAAGGAAATGACTAAATGCAAAAAAAAACGTTTACAAAGTCTGAGTTTTTAACAAATAAAAAAAAAGTTGTATGATATATTCGGCACCATAGAGGTAGCAGTAAATAGGTTTAATGTTTTTTTTTAATTCACAAACTTAGTGCACACGATGTTCTAAATTCAATTTACTTTATCCTCTAGAGAATAAAAACGGCTTTTCCACTCAGATATTGAAGATAAATTTACTTTATCCTCTAGAGAATAAAAACGGCTTTTCCACTCAGATATTGAAGATTAAAAATACTTTTTCCGAGATGGTGGGATGAAAAAGTTATTTATCACAAAAAGTTTTTATTTTTCACTTTTGAGTGCCTCCTTATCACCCAAATCCATTAAAAACGGCAACACAATTAAAACATAAATTGAAAGTCCTCCAAAAAGATAGAAGAAACGGAAACATCTTCTATGTATAACTTTTTGGTTTTTGTTGATTTTTTCAAAAAGTGCTATATAAATTTCTATTTGTTGTATACTGAAACCTTCTCCAAAATGTAACAAACACTTTTCTAAAAACCGCATCAAAATCGGTTTTAGCCAAACGGGAGATAATCGCGGACAAACATACAGGTCGAACTGAGAACCTCCTTTTTTTGAAGTCGGTTAAAAAGATTACTGATCTAGATAAGAAAATTCACATGAATGAAATTGGTAGCAAACGCTAGCATTAATTGTAGAGTATAGTTAACGTTCATACATTGTTTTCTGAACATTGCTAATCCCTAAAGATATTTAATTTTATTCGGAAAACTTACAACTATTATCACAGAATTTAAAGACACAAAAAATAAAATTAAGGCCAATTACAAGTTTTCACTATATGAAAGTTGAATGCAATGTGTGTTTACTTTAGATGCAGCTACTATTTACCATATTGCTAATAACACAACAATGTTGTGTTGTTGTTGTTGTAACAATGTGGTTGTTTATGGAAAAATAACTATTTATAAATAAACTTATTTGAAATATTGTTTATTTCTTCTTCAGGTAAACAAACCACTGGAAATGTACTACTCATGGAAGAAAACCTAGATGTAATGAACATTTTAGCAACATGCTAAAATTTAAGTGCAGTGATAAAGTATTTATAAGTAATTTTTATTAATTTTAATGTACACAATACGATAAACAACGAGACATGGACTCTTGGTAATTGTGATAAGATAATATCAATGGAATATATCTCAAGAATATTAAATTTATTATACCTAAGTTACGCTTTAGTTTTAAGTTGTCCTATTTTATGTATTCATTGAATTGTATCCTATTTTTTTAAAGAATTCAGAATTTACTAAATTGTTTTTTAAATTTTGAACTTTCCGATTTTTTAATTGTAAATATTTATAATGTTCTATCTAATGATGAATTGAAATTGAAACCAATAATGTACTAATTAAGTACTTGACAACTGTAGACTGTAGTCATCATAATATATTATATTTGAATATTTAAAGGCAGCTGCATATGTAAAGTTCGTTATTTTACGTACTTAAAATGATAATAATCAAGAACTTTGCTGTGACAAAAGCCTTTCTAATTGAATGCAGTTTTTAATGTAATGTACAATGTTGTGCAATTTTATTAAATGACAGAAATTAAAACATATTTTTATTTCCAATATTATTTTAGCTACAAATTAAACTAAAGTTCACATATGGGATTGCCACACCACAACACAACACACTTATTGATTTTTTATCAGGTACACAATAATGATTATAGGGATCACACCTTGATTACTTTTTAAATGTAATAGCAATTCCAATGTTAATGCACAGGCACAGATAAGACTAACTACTTGTATTATGTAGTGAAGGCAGATTTTTAAATCATACAATTTTAAAGAAAATACAGAATTAATGTAAAATCAAGATAGATTTAGATGACATTTAATAGTAACAATAAAAAAATAGCATAATTTTTTAATGTAATTACCATTTGCATCTTGTACTCTTCAATACTTTGCTATCTAAAGGGGCTGTACGCAAAATACACGCAGAGACGTGGAGTTGCGGACACCGGCCCGTTTTAATACTACTACTACTAGGGGCTGCAACAAATAGAACGTTGAAAAGGGTGATATTGTGCATTTTGCTTATGAAAATCAGGCTTAGGTACTTATTTTATAGGTACACTAGCTTATGCCCGCGACTTCGCCCGCGGAACACTCAAAAAAGTATATAGATTTTTTGGTGCAAGTACTGCGTAGGTACCTAAATATTATAATATTTACACGGTAGGTACTAATACCAAAAGACAGCGTCACGCTTTAATCTTATTTATTTGTAATCTATACCTACTTAATACACGGCGCACGACGATACGGCGATGACATAGAAAGCGCAGTGGTTGAGCAATTGACTGCAGCGCAGTGTTGCGGGTTCGAATCCCGCCCAGGGTAAACATTTGTGTGATGAGACTTTTTTTGTTTCCCTTGTGTCTGGTTGTCGTTTATCTATATAAGTATGTATTTGTGTATGTATATCAGCTGTCTGACACCCATAGTACAGGGTCTCCCTAGTTTGGGGTCAGATGGCCGTGTGTGAAATGTCCCCACATATTTTTATTATCAAGTATCGGTACCTATAGGGACCCGCAGAGAGGCACTTAATCCATGCTCCCATACTAATTTACTAATCCATACTAATATTATAAATGCGAAAGGCTGTCTGTTACGCTTTCACGATGAAACGGCTGAACCGATTATATGAAATTTGGCCTGAAGATAGCTTGAACCCTATGGAAAGACTTAGGCTACTTTTTAATCCGCGACTTCGTCCGCATCCGCGATAACCGACATTCACTGATAACAATAATAGGTACCTACCTACTAAATGGTTCGACTGCATTAATTAGTAGGTACAAGAAAACAACAACCATCGCAATAAATAATGTATTTTACTTTCAATTTTTTATCAGTAAGCTTCACACTAGCCATTTACATAAAACAAAGGAACCCTTTATATTGATCACACATAATACATATTATCATTTAATATGTAGGTACAAAAATAAGGACGGAAAACAATTTCAGAATTCACAAATAGATACATTGTAAGTATTTCAATTTTATAATTTGCTAAAATGTACAAACAAACACGCATACAAAATTGAAACACTGAACATTTTAATAGGTATTATACCTAGTTTGCTCCGGTTCCAATTTAAAATCTCTTTGCAATGATATTTTTATTAGAATAGGTATATCATTGATATAAGCACTCAAATCGGCGCGAATTTTAAAATCTAGGTAGGTAGCAGAGTACCCGGAACCTGGCACTGCCCGGTATTTCTTCAAATTTTTGTCGTGCGACGGAATGATAAATTATTTTGTACTACATTGACTTGTGACCTTTGATTAGGATTTGATAGCAAGTAGTGCGCCAACAAGATACTATACAGTACAGAACTACAGTATTGTAAAGTCTAAACAGCACAAGGCACTCAGTGTTTTTAAGCGGTGTTTTTTTTTATTTTGACGGTGTAAATCGCCCCCTAAAGGCACTATATTCCCTTCTAAGAGATTTTGTCGTCTCTACTTTTAATAACTGCAAGCCTTCTACAATTCCTTCCTTATTATCTGATTCCAGTGCGACAGTGAGCCTCTCCATTGTGGTGAAATCTATTTCCTCTATTCTTTCAGCCTTATCTAACAAAAGGTAAACGTCATCCAGGTAATTGGTATGTGATCGTGATCCACTTTCAGCATTCTCTTTGTAATTAAGCAACCTTTCTATGTGCTCCCAAACACCCAGTGCTCGACGTCCAGCTTCCATTTTTGAGGAGACCATAAAATTCCTGAAGAGTTTTCTACCTCTCTCATCGTTGAGAACATTTTCAATTTTGTCCGTGAAACGATCCAAGTCGGATTTTGTTATTCCTTCAAAGTCGTCACAGCCGCAGGCGACAAAACAATTATCCATTTTTTAATATCATTTGTGAGACACCGTTGTTGTTTTTGTTAGAAATATTGATCCAATAGTCAACCAAACCGATTACATTTTTAAATATAAACACAATCGGCACATTGTCGAAAGCCCGATAATTTTCTTCAAAAAAATTACACTTTAACACAATGTGAACTCCAAACTCTTAACCGCATTATGTATGATTCACTGTGACTAAACGCGAAGAAGTGAGGTTAACTACAAAAATAGGTTTATACGCTGAGGCACGAGCCGACAGCTTCCGTGCACGGCGTAAATAAACTGCGTTTGTCGGCCTCCCTTGCGCCAAGTCAAGTCACGAAGTTCACGACGCCGTGATAACGTAGGTAATGCGCACAGTGTGACCATCTTATAAATGGCGAATCTGCCACAGACTGGGCAAAAAATCTGCCAAAATCTGCCACACTTGGCGCCAAAAATATCCCTTCATAAAGCTGACACACATGTTGATTTAGGAAGCTATTCCTTATTTTTGATTTGTTTAAATTTACCTGAGAGAAGATTCTTTTGTACGAAGCGTTGAATATCGGCAAACATGCAGACGCTTTGGCGAAATTTGAAATGTTTGGATATTTTCTAGCCCCATTCGCGTCCATAATTTTGCAAGCTTTTCAAAATGTAACGTCCTGGTCATCCTAAGCCCTCGAACCGACCAGGAAGAAAGCAAGGGATTTTGCTCCCCCTAAGGTCGATAAAAACGTATTTTCTCTTCATAATTAATTATTCGTTACACAGAACCGAAAACGATACACATCAAAAGAGAATGAAGTAGAAGCAAAAGTTGATTGGAAACCAAATCAATAAAGAAGATAAAAATATGAACACTATTTCAGTTTGATTACAACAGTTCATAATCATATGGCGCACTTGTTTAAAAACAGAACAAGCGGGAATTTCCAGTGTAATTTAGCCATGAAACAAGCTGCCAGTTCGATAAAATCATATTTTGTAATCTAATTATATATAAAACCTGATCTAATTACTTAAAAAAAAAGATGAATTCATTGAAAATTCATATTAGTTATTGTGAATTTTCTTGAATTCTTTAAATCTGCCGAAATCTGCCAGTTTTGTAAATCGTCAGCATGATCTGCCACAGACAAAATTTAGGAGCGAAATCTGCCAAAATGGCAGAAATCTGCCACAAATGGTCACACTGAATGCGCATGCCCGACTTTCTTGTTGACAGTTTGAAAACTCCCGCCGCGTAGTCCGCAAAAACACTCATATCAATCAAACTTATCTACTGAATTGAAATGATTCAATCAAATTAAGGCAATAACAAAGAGTGGCTGCGTGTCTTGCGAATGTGACTCGTATAAAAAATGTAAAACATTACATCACTAGGTACAGGTATAAAAACGCCGTGACCTCGGTCGACGACAGGCGTTGTTCATTCATGGGAAATAATATCATCGAGGTGAAGCGAAGACAATAGTCTTACGCTTATAACCGCTCCCTTTTGAGATTGCACAAGACCGGTCGAATGTTCTCTTTTCTTATGTACTAATGTAAACAAATAGATGCCTATATGTTAGGCATAATAGTTAAGTAGGTACATGGTTTCTACCGACCTTCATGGAAAAATGTGTGACTTAATTTCTAAGGGAACTACCGTAAGTCCCTTATAAATAAATACACACATTTTTCGCATAGGTCTCCGCGCGGAGACCTATCAATAGTCTAAGAGGCCTACATTACATAGAACGGGTGCAAAAAGACACAAAAGTTAAGTAGGTATCTACGTACTACATTTTTCCCCCATCATTATGATTAGTTTTTAAATTAAACCATACCTTTTGGTTACATACGGCACGGAGCTACATTTATTAATGATCAAAAACCGGACAAGTGCGAGTCGGACTCGCCCACCGAGGGTGAGGGACCGTTCAAATTCCGTGATTTGGTCACCCATACAATTATGACCGCGCATACCTCGATGATTGATTACGTACTTTAAATAAAGAAGTGAGTATATTTTAATGATTTAACTACAAAATAAAATATATTGTTTACAGGACTTGGACTAGCTGTTGTTGTATAAGACGATATTACTTGCCAAATTTCATTTCTAGGTTAACGGGAAGTACCTACCCTATAAATTTTGATTCCCTCGAGAGTGTCGGAATATACGTTTTCTGTGACATAAACGGCCGTATCTTTTTTTCTGGTTATCTTAGAAGTTTGATGTTTTCACAGCTTCAAGGGACTGTAGACTTAGGTTTTAATGTCAACTCGACATCTCCATGCGTTCCCGAGATAAAGGGTCTTGACAGACAGACGGACAACAAAGTGATCCTTTATGGGTTCCATTTTTACCTTTTGAGGTACGGAACCGTAAAAATGTTTATTTTTATAAGTTTTTTTTCGAAACCTGGTTAGCCACAAATAACATGAGATCAGGACAGGAAGACTGTGATAATAATGAACTAAACTTTTATACCCCCGCAACCCCTGTGCTGTAGCATGCACCCGTAAGCAAAATGTTTTGCACAGTTAGTGCCTCCTGACTGGCTCGCAGACTCGATACTTATTAAATTAAATAAGTAGGTAAGTACTTAAATGTCTGACATACAAAACTACAATATTTTTACTTGGGGCCACACCTTCACAGCAGCAGGGCTGTGGGGCAGTCTGGATCTGTGCTTGGTTTAATTAACATAACTGGCACAAAATGAGGGTGTACTAAACACAGCTCAGAAATCCTGGGTCTTATTCATAGAACGTTATTGAACACTTAAAACGTTGTTAAAGTCAGGTTGCTTATTATTTTCATAAAAGTATAGTTCATAAACGTTCTATAAACCTACTATCTACACTTCTACTTTCTACACTAATATTATAAAGAGGAAAGGTTTGTTTGTTCGTTTGTTACTTACGATATCAAAAACTACTGGTCCGAATTCAAAAATTCTTTCACCATTAGAATGCTACATTCTCCCTGAGTAACATAGGCTCTTAGAATAGGCTGCATTTATCAATTAAAAAATTAGGGATCCTTGAGAAAATTCACGCGAACGAATTCGCGGGCAAAGTGTTAGTAAAGTTATTAATTAAAACCAGAACCCTACGTACAGAATACAGATCAAGAAGCTTATAGATAAAAGTGGAGGCAACACTCTAAATACCTAAGTGAAGCCAACTGTGGGCTGTGGGCAGACGGTCTCTTTCTGAATGCATACATAAGATAAAGAAAACATATCATTGTCTCGTTCTTATGTATGCGTTCAGAATAAGAGCATCAGCCCACAGTTGGTTTCAAGCTTTTGTTCTAAGTGTTGGCTCCATTTATACCTATATCTTCATGATACAGATGGACTCTTTACAGCTAATTAATAAGAAAATGTCATTTGACGAACAAATTAAAGTATGTGTGCCAATTGGCGGTTTCGTAAACAATCGTACTTCGAGGGGCTGGCTGCAGATATATTTATTTTATTTTGCACTTCTGTTTAGTTAACAAATTCTGATTCCCTACACAACTCCAAATAACACAACAGTTGTCGGAAAACCACAGGCAATCCAGGGCCTGTAGACAAAATCCCTTTTCTGGCGGAATAATCAAATTGTATGCAGTTGACATATTTGCATCACGTGACATCTGGTAAGCAAACGTCAACTGCATACAATTTCATTTTCCGTTGGCGTTAACGTTAACAGAAAAGGGATTTTGTCTACAGGCCCTGGACCACCCAACTACGGTGAGGCGTAAGGGGCGTAAGTAACAGTTGTGGGCTGTACGTCACCCACAATTTTTTTTTTATTGAGCGAAGAATACATAAGAATGCATACCACACTGTCCGGGGAGACAACATGGTTATGTGGGGCTGACACCCATAAAAAAATTATATAGCGGTTTTTGAATAAAACAACAAAAACCAAGAAGACGTTTTCGTTTTTCACCTTTCCTTTCATCTGACTTTCAATCTCTGTTTTAACTGTGTTGTCGGTTCTTAATGGATTTGGGTGCTAAGGAGGCAAAAGTGGAAAATAAAAACTTTTTTGAAAAAAAAGAACCGCCTTCAAAAACTAAAAAGTGATAAATATCTATAGAATAGAACACACATGAGTTTAGTTTCTGAAGTCGGTGGCAATACAAAACAACAAACAGAAGAAAGCCACCGACTTCCGAAACTAAAGTTAATGTGTGTTCTGTGCTAAAGTTATTTTGTCTCCTTATCACCCAAAACCCTTAAGAAACGGCAACACAGTTAAAACAGAGATTGAAAGTCCTCTCAAGATGGAAAGATGGAAGAAACGAAATACATAACATACATACATACAAACATACAGGTCGAACTGAGAACCTCCTTTTTTTTGAAGTTGGTTAATAAAAACTCCGCGTGTGCACCTACCTTCGCCTTGGTGGGTGGACCGCGACGCGAAAACTGCTGCATGACATTCGCGGCCACGTCACCCACCACTACCCAACTTCATTCAACCTTCCAGGAACACCTGCCTCGTCTCGGTTGTGATTTGCAGTTACCTGATAGACTGCACACTGCAGTCTGAACAGTGCACACCCAGACCGCTGCCAACTTAAATATTATATATACCATAGACAATAGACTCAAAAAGAAGAAGTTCTTTCTTATGATTGGTTTACCGAAATTTAAGAGATCCATTTCTCTTGGACGACGAAGATTTTCGGATATGTTATTGCTTGAGTACTCTTTTATGTTGATATATTAGCGAGTAGTTCAGTAATAAAAAGCTTGTACTTACGCAAAATACTTATGCGCTGAGACGTGGAGTCGCGGACACCAGCCCGTTATACCATACCACCAATAAAAAGATTGTATAAATATCAGTTTTATTTATTTTTATAATAGGTTAAATAGGTAAGTACTCTAATTTAGTTTTCAGAATACAAATACCCACTTGCTGGTTCAAAAGCAGGTGGTGGACCAAGGGCGTCGCCAAGGGGGCGTAGGTAGGGGTAGCAGAGCAGAGCAGAGATTCCAAAAGGTTCATGTGCCTTTGACTGTATTTAAAATTCATACTTTTCCTATCCACCATATATACCAACTTGCCCCCCCTAGGCCATCGGCTGGCGAGTCCTGGCGACGGTCTTGTGGTGGACCACCACCTGTTTGGAACCTCTCTTTTCGCTCACAAAAACGAGTTGTAAGGTTCTTGGAGTCTTGCCCATTATTGTTAAATCTGAAATATAAGCGTTATGTTTAGGCAACTACATACACAAAATTCATCACCATTTTAGTGTTATTAAAATTATTTAAAGCTATAAATAATAATAATTCTGTTTGCAAAATATAATTATACCAGATTCATGAAATCTGTACCTACCGGTGGACAATTCATAATACCAGTAATTAATATTAATTTATTCTTTTAGCAGCAGGTTTTTTAGGGATCCGTAGCCAAATCCCCTTATGGATTCGCCATGTCTGTCTGTCTGTCTGTCCGTCCGTATGTCACAGCCACTTTTTTCCGAAACTATAAGAACTATACTGTTGAAACTTTGTAAGTAGATATATTCTGTGAACCGCATTAAGATTTTCACACAAAAATAGAAGAAAAAACAATAAGTTTTGGGGGTTCCCTATACTTAGAACTGAAACTCAATTTTTTTTTTTCATCAAACCCATACGTGTGATGTATCTATGGATAGGTCTTCAAAAATGATATTGAGGTTTCTAGTTTCATTTTTTTATAAACTGAATAGTTTGCGCGAGAGACACATCCAAAGTGGTGAAATGTGTGTCCCCCTCCCTGTAACTTCTAAAATAAGAGAATGATAAAACTAAAAAAAATATATATACATTACATAACTAAAAAAAATATATATATTATATATTAGGTCTTTACATATAAAATTGCCGCTCGGTATCAAAAAATTAAAAATTAAATTTTTAAAAGAAATTATATATTTAGTCAATCGAAGTATGTACCATTGTTATCGATACACTTTCGCCATTTTATCGGGAGCTCATTGATCCCTTTGGTAAAAAAATCCTGGGAGCGAGAATCGATGAACTGCTTGAAGGCTGTTTAAACTGCCTCATCAGAATTGATTTTTTTTCCTTGTAAAAAGTTGTCCAAATTTCGGAATAAATGGTAATCGTTTGGGGCAAGATCTGGAGAGTATGGTGGGTGACGCAGAGTTTCCAGTCGCAGCTCCTCTAACTTGGCGACCGTCTGATGTGCAGTATGTGGTCGAGCGTTATCCTGAAGGAGCAATGGGCTAGAGCAATTGACCAATCTCGGTTGTTTAATGGTGAGCTTTTCCATCATTGTTTGCAACTGTTGACAATACATGTCTGCAGTAATCGTTTGGCCTGATCTCATGAAGCTGTAGTGGATGACACCAGCACAGGACCACCAAACACTAACTAGAATCTTCTTTTTGGTCAGTTTTCGCTTGGGGCAAGGTTTTGCCGGTTTTCCAGGGTTAAGCCATTGTGATGATCGCTTGCGATTATCGTACACGATCCACTTCTCATCACAAGTGACAATACGATTTAAAATTCCCTGATTATTGTGACGATTGAGCAAGGAAGCGCAGCAACCGACGCGTGTTTGTTGGTGTGTTTCAGTCAATTCGTACGGTACCCACTTTTCGAGCTTTTTTACTTTTCCAATTTGACGCAAATGGATAGTGATTGTTTTGTCACTTACTCCAAAGGCTGCTGCTAATTCAGAAGTGGTTTGAGATGGATCCGCTTCAACTATCGCCTTTAATTCTTCATTATTCACTTGAGTATCCGGTCGTCCACGAGGCTCATTTTGTAAATCAAAATTTCCAGAACGGAAACGTTGAAACCAAAAACGCACCGTTCGTTCGTTAGCGGTGCTTGGCCCGTACACGTCGTTAATCCTTCGAGCCGTTTCTGCTGCACTGGTGCCACGGTAGAACTCATATTCGTAAATATCGCGAATTTTTAATTTCTCCATTGTTGTTGCAATAGCAATTTTCAAGCCCAAACAAATGACGATAAAACAAATGAAACACGAATTTTAAAACAATATTCTTTAGTCTTTATTTTGAAATAATTTTGAATTTGGAATTCCTAATCAAACACAAAATATTTGATTTCAAAGTTGCCAGTATTAAGTATCGGCAATTTCATATGTAAGGACCTAATATATATATATATACCATGTAAACTTCCACCGAAAATTGATTTGAACGTCTCTAGTATTTTTTTTTTAATACGTCATAAATCGTAAACCGCAATATTACCTTTCAATCAATCAACTCAAATACAGGGAAATTTAAAAAATACCCAAAACCTCTTAATCTGGACTTCGTATCATCACCCTGAATAACATTTGTTCTACGACTTTGACCTCAACTAAATAACGTAGCCAAAAACAATTTATTTAAAGTCCGTAAAATGTACGTATACTACGCACGCATACATTTTTTGTATGGAAAAAAATGTTTCTAATTTCGAAAAGTCGTAGAACAAAAATGTTGTTCAGGGTGATGATACGAAGTCCGGATTAAGTGGTTTTGGGTATTTTTCAATTACCCTGTATAAAAATAAAAAAAACTTATATATTATTATGTTACTTGCTGCTACGGAACTTTTCATGGGCGAGTCCGACACGCACTTTTTTCACTTTTTTTTTGCTATAGATAGGTAGGTACCTACAGGCAAACTTGACATACCTACCTAACTTAGATTTTTTTCACCCGGTTGCAGAATAGGTAATTATTCGTAAATCATATCATACAGTCCGCAACCTTTTTGGAGTTGATGTTTAAGGGGCTATTTAACGACTTTTACAGATTTTAAACTGACAATCACGTCAAAATGTGCAGTGTAAATTATTTGAAAAAGTTTATGTTAAACTAGAACATTCTCTTAACCTTATGTGAATATTTTTAATTATATTCATATTAAATAGTTTAATTAACTCGTGAAGTTGTGTCTGACGCGGACAAAACATTGACAATCACACAAAATCCTAATTTTTTCGACTAAAGTTTGAGAGTTTTGGACGCAGAACTGACGCAGACAGGACGCAGTCTGCGTCCAAAACTCTCAAAATTTAGTCGAAGAAATTAAATAAAAGTAGTATTCTTTAACTTAAAATAAAAAGGCGTATACTAAAAGATAGATAATAAAATTGTCTGTAAGATGGTGTAAGTTTCGTTTAATTATACCGTGTTGATTTTGTGTGATTGTCAATGTTTTGTCCGCGTCAGACACAACTTCACAAGTTAATTAAACTATTTAATATGAATATAATTAAAAATATTCACATACTAAATTATTAAGAGAATGTTCTAGTTTAATATATATTTTTTTCAAATCATTTACACTGCACATTTTGATGTGATTGTCAGTTTAAAATCTGTAAAAGTCGTTTAATAGCCCCTTAGAGTCAGTATTTTATTTTTTATTGAATTCGGTTTATTTTTGGAGTCCCTTTCCTTGACCATTTCTTTCAAAACTATTTAAGAAATAGAATAAAGGGCAAGCATAAACATATGAAATTGAGAATTATTACAAACCAAATCTCCAATCTCCAAAAGTCTCCATAGCGCTCAGAGACCTATCAATAATCTAAAAGGACATGTTTCATACTGGGCCCAGTCTATGTACACCACTTCAAAATTAAGAGAAAAATCCGTAGAATCCGGGAAAAATACAGATAATTCGTTTAAATGTATACTGTTGTGGTAGTAAATTGATAATTTAACAATAATTTTTATGGGTTTTCAACATGGCGTCACTCAGATTTCTACTCTATTTCTACTCTATAAACCATAGATAGACCATTGATCAAAGAAAGAGAACTGTCAGCTGTCAGTGTCACAACAGTCTCACTTCAGTCACTTACGACTCGTTTTGTTTCTAGTTTCTAGAGTACCTACTTTATAACCTTCCTTTCGTTTTTTTTTAATTTAACACCGTTTCTTTCCCATCTGTTTACCTGGCTATCCACAAATCGACGCAGAAAATCAGAATTATAAATGTCAAACGTCATTAATCAATCAAAATGACAGCTTACCGCCATGACTGCTTTTTGTTGTGTGTTGCAATTTCAAGTGCAATTTCTTGTGTTTTACCTGCTCACAAAGCTATTTTAAATGAATTGGACAGTTGAGAACTATTTAAAATGTGTTTCCCTATAATTAAGTATGGTGTACAAGGACTGGGCCCAGGCGCCATACATTTTGAAACAACTCCTTTGAACACATTCTAGCTGTGACAGTACACAAACTAATCCTCCGCCAACCCAGTTCACTTCTTTGCCTTTTATTGGAACTAGTCTCCATTTTTAATTAATTCATCTGCCTAGCCTTTTCCCAACTATGTTGGGGTCGACTTCCAGTCTAACCGGATGCAGGTGAATTACCAGTGTTTTACATGGAGCGACTGCCTATTGGACCTCCACAACCCACTTACCGGGTAACACGATACCCCTTGGTAAGACTGGTTGTCAGACTTTCTGGCTTCTGACTACCCATAACGACTGCCAAAGATCTACAAATGCCAGCTGGGACCAACGGCTTTGTCGTGCTTTCCGAGGAACGGAGGGAACTCGGTATGAAAGGGATGGTCACCCATCCACAGACCGACCGCGGCTAGCGCAGCTTAACCTTTGACTGATCGATCTGTACAGCTTTAACTTAGCCCCACGAGCTCGCTCTCCTTTGATTAAACTTTGATAAACACATTCCGGCGCGGTCCTATATTAGGGAAAGACAGTAGAATTTTTCATACAAAATCATAATACTGTCACAACCGTATAACTACCAACAATATCACAGAAAATCAAATAGTTTACTTATGGAGGTAGACGGCTACAACCGTATCCGTATATAGCCATACTGGCAGGGTCGTATGAAATCGTATGAAACAAACTCTAATCGTCGCTCGCGAGACACTGACTTCTCAGCAGTATGACGTTTCATAGCAACCAATCCGTCTGTAGCCGTACTAGCGTTATTGATAAAATCTGTTTAATGTGGGGCACAGGACACTTTTAGGGCACGTAAACCACTTGTTTTTGACAGTAAATCAACGTGAACTCAGCCTTAATGCTTTGAGCGTAATGTCTATACAATAAGCAAATTTTACGCTGCGGTAGCCGTGGATGACGTTAAGAAAGTAACTAATAATACGGCTGTCGCCGTATGGTCATTTCACGAAGGTGTAAAATACGGTTACAGCCGTTACCGCGCCGGAATGTGATAAGCTCACGAGTTTTGATTAAAAGCTCTGCCTCACCAAGATGCCATGGCGACGTCGCCGGCTACGTATCCAAGCAGTTAATATTGAAATGTATCTAACTTATTGAAGGTACCTAACTCACTTGGCGACGGTTTGGCGACGTCGCCAAGTTGGAAGCGTGGCCACGAGCTACAGCTCCCTACGTGGAGTCTGGATCACAGAACATATATACTCCTAACGGAGGTCTGGATACTCTGGCGGCCTGGCGACGTTGCCACTATAAGAGCTCTGCCTCATTAGGACGCCATGGCGACGTCGCCAGCGGCGCAGGCCTGGCTAATTCTGGCATCCGAAATTCCGAACGTCGCCAAGTCGAGTAGCCATGGCGTCTCGACAAGTCGACAGTCAGTTCGTTTACAACCGTCAGTAATGGATGTAAAAGAAATCGCACTTCTTTGTTATCTACGTCGCAGAAAAATGGAAAAAAAAGAAACTATGAGTTCATCCTTTTATATCAGATAGAAGCCGAAGTGGTATTTTTTTATGGAGATTTACGAAAATAGCCTGAGTTTCTTTTTACACTTCTGGACACATCTATTGGCCCACCTTAGAGTTTAGGTTTCGATGGCCCCTACCGAAATATGATTGCTAGATTGAACAAAAACTGTTGATGCAGTTTTAAACACATACACATGATACATTTTACCATCTTTTTCGATCGTATTGTTTTAAATTTGAATTCAGAATACCATATGACATGGAGCTACGCCTAATGGCGGCACCACACTTCGCTATGCGCTATGCGTTATGCGCCTTATTCGCCCGCATACGACGAAGTGTGGAGGGTTTATTCGTTTATATTTGCTTTATTCGCCCGCATAACGCATAAGCGCGAATAGCAAATACGCCTATCCGTCCACCTGTCGGTTTTTTGACACACTTCGAAGGACACGAATAAGCGCAGCCACAGTCAACACGTCCATTTTGTTTTTTCAAAAGCCAAACACCACATAATCACATGTTTGACACACCGGCACGAAGTGTGGATAGCGTGTTTGTTGTACGCTCACATAACAAATATTTGGCGAATACAGTGTAGCCGTATGATATACGGCTATCGAATAACGCATATCGAAGTGTGGTGCCGCCTTAACAAGTCGGATATGCGCCTTGTTAAAGGCAATTGATTTTTGAATAAAAAACATGTTCTACCAAATAAAGGTTTAATTTAATAACGCGTGTTGCCTCCATGGGCATCTACCACAGCTCTCATACGATTAGGCATAGAGTTTATCAACCGCTCTATGAAATTTTGAGGGATCATCTCCCATTCCTCTTCTATGGCAGTTTTCAACTCCTGCATCGTCTGGGCAACTGGCTGACGAGCCCTAACACGTCTTTTAGCTCGTCCCACATGTGCTCAATAGGGTTCATGTCTGGGCTTCTGGCTGGCCAGTCCATAACTGTGATGTTCACATCCCGAAGATATTCCCTGACGATGTCGGCCGCATGGGCTCTTGCATTATCATGCATAAAAAGGAAATTTGGGCCCACATAGTCCGCGTATGGTATCACGTGAGGTTCTAAGCACTCACGAATGTACCTTTCAGCATTTAATGTTGGCAGCCGTGGTCCTGTAACAACCTCAAGTTGAGTTTTGCCGCTCGCGGATATACCGCCCCAGACAGTCCATGAGCCAGCGCCATAAGCAACCCTCTCTTCAAAGCAGCATTGTCCGAAACGCTCTCCCTTACGTCGGTAGACCTTCTTCCTTCCATCATTGCCATGTAACACAATTTTAGACTCATCAGAAAAGAGTACACGGCTCCAATCTTGCTGTGTCCAATTTAAATGACTGCGTGCGAAATGAAGGCGCGCTGTTCGGTGGGCTCGCGTTAGTTTGGGCCCATTAGCTGGCTTGTGTGGTACCATATCGCGTTCTTTTAACCTTCTTCTCTGTATTATTTTTATTTATCAGTATTATTATATATTATTACATATATTACACAACATTACTCATTATTTACAACAATAACAACTACCTACTATATTCCGATCGAGCGTCCAAAATGGCGGCTGACTGCATGAAGATCAAGAAGATTATAGGTAAAAGTGGAGGCAACACTCTAAATACCTAATTGAAGCCAACTGTGGGCAGATGCTCTCTTTCTGAATGCATACATAAGATAAAGAAAACACATATCACTGTCTCGTTCTTATGTATGCATTCAGAAAGAGAGCATCAGCCCACAGTTGGTTTCAAGATTTTGTTCTAAGTGTTGGCTCCATTTATACTGATGATCACTTTTTATTGAAGAAAAAATTAAAAAATTTAATGATATTTCAGATAGACTTTCCAAAATTAATCTACATTCGGCTTTTACCCTCATTAGATATTGTTGTTTTGGCCCAAATTTTATGTACTACCTCCGCTCTTCACCTTTGTGGAAGCAGCCACACCTCTTGGACAAAATTGATCAAATTATTAAAAATACTTTAACATCGATTTTGAATGTGGCTCTGGACGACCGAGCGTGGCTACAAGCCACCCTGCCCATTCGTTTTGGTGGTCTCGGCGTCCGCAAAATTTCCAGTGTCAGCTTACCGGCTTTCCTGTCCTCCGTCCACAGCACCGAAAAGTTAACCAAACAAATTTTATCCCCTTCACTGGTTGACTTTGAAGTGCCGTGCTTGACTGATGCGGTGAACGCCTGGAAAGTGGCTTGCCCGGATACAGATCGGCCCGTGAACCCATCTATCAAATAACGAGACTAACAAGAAAAAAGTTCGTAACACTGAATATACATTGGAGACATCACATGGTCCCATAAGCTCTAACCTAGAAGTAGCTCATGAATTTGTTAATTTCTTTACTAGCATACCAGCTAAAACCACGGAAGCTTTAAATTCCTCACCTGACGTCTCAATTGCGTTATTAAAAGCGAACGTTCCAGGCTGCCCGGTAGAATTTCAATTTAAACATATAAACCCCGTAACAGTCTTAAAAGCATTTCGGCAAATCAAAATAAAATTAACTGAAGATTTGTGGGGCATGTCTATTAAAGTTTGCACATCTATAATTGAAACAATAGCGCCTTATTTGGCTATAATATTTAATATGTGCGTAGACCAGGGAGTTTTCCCAGATCTAATGAAATTTAGTAAGGTCATACCACTTTTCAAATCCGGGGACAGTAAAGATACCAATAATTATAGACCCGTGTCCGTGTTGCCGGTTTTCAGCAAGGTATTTGAAAAGATAATGCTAAATCAGATGCTTGTTCATTTTAACACAAATGGCATTTTACACGAGCATCAGTATGGTTTCACCAAAGGACGTTGTACGACTGACGCCGGCGTCACTTTATTAAAACATATATTTACCGCGTGGGAAGAGGCGCAAGATGCCATAGGAATTTTTTGTGACCTCTCCAAGGCATTTGATTGCGTAAATCACGACACGTTACTTTTGAAACTTGAGCATTACGGACTGGGTAAACTTGCGCTTAGTTTAATAAAATCTTATCTGTATGACAGACAGCAGCAAGTTCAAATAAATGGGGTGAATTCATATGGTTTAAAAGTAGAAATGGGAGTCCCACAAGGGTCAATATTAGGTCCTTTCCTCTTTTTAGTTTATATAAATGATCTTCCCCGTTTATTCAAAAACCAACCACAAATGGTGTTATTTGCCGATGACACCTCTTTAATTTTTAAGATAAATAGACGGGCTAATAATCTCGACAATGTAAATAACGCCTTACTTCAGGTCGAAAATTGGTTCACAGCCAATAACTTAGTATTAAATGGAAAAAAAACGAAATGCATCAGATTTGCTTTACCAAATGTCAAAAGTAGTGATTGCGATATAGTATTGAATAAAGAGAAACTGGAATTCGTTGATGAAACTGTTTTCCTGGGAATCACGCTCGACTCAAGGCTACAATGGGGTCCTCATTTAACATCTCTCGCAGGACGACTAAGTTCGGCAGCATATGCTGTCAGAAAGATCCGGCAATTTACTGATGTGGATACCGCGAGACTGGTCTATTTTAGTTACTTTCATAGTATTATGTCTTACGGTATTTTACTTTGGGGGCGAGCTGCAGACATCGAGTCTATCTTTATTCTGCAGAAAAGAGCAATCAGAGCCATTTACAATCTACGTATGCGCGATTCTCTAAGGGAACTGTTTAAGGAAATTAACATAATGACGGTACCTTGTCAATACATTTATGAAAACATTATGTACGCTAGAAAAAATCTGCATCTTTTTGGTAAAAGAAGTGACAGACATAACTATAGTACTAGAAACAGGGACCAACTAGTTCAACCAGGTTTCAGGCTGGCTAAAGTAGATTCTTCTTTCATGGGGTTCTGTCTAAAGTGTTACAATAAAATACCTCCCCACATTGTTCAACTTAATGAGACAAAATTTAAGTCCTATATTAAACGCACACTATGCAGCCGAGCATATTATAAATTGGATGATTACATCACTGATAAAAATGCTTGGCTGGATGCTGGTTTAGCTCCACAGCCATAAGGGTTCATAGATTTATTGATTAGCATTGGTGACAATTTTTTTGGAGCTGCTGAAGATGTAGAACTACATTATCTTTGCATTGTATAAACTCAAACTATTAGTATTATATAATTTTGCATAGCACATGCATGTGAGCACTATGTACTTTAAAGCCACCATTTACGAGATGTCTTTCGTTGACTTGAATATGCCCTGGCGGTTGAGTGTTTGTCATGCTCACTTGAATGTCTCGCTGATGGTGGCGCATGTGTTGGATCATTTGGTTCCCTTCAAAATGGTTGAACTAAATGGTGCCGATCCGTGCGTCATGTTCGTGAACGGGCGCCGTCAGTTGAGACTGGTCATCTCTTAGCTGCCTCGGTTATTTTAAATTTATTTTGAATTGTCTAATTTCATTGCCACTAGGACCTCTTTTAACGTGCACAATTTGTTACATTGTTCTCACATTGTACCTCTAGATTCAACATGAATGATGTAACCTAAATTTGTAATATTCTATTGATTTTAAAAGAGTGTTCATGGAGTTTCTTGCTCGTTCTTCTCCATAGAAACCTACTGTTTGGAACGAGCAACTAGCTGCAACTTTTTGACTGACTGACTCCTTGACAATTCAAAAGTGCCTGTAAATGGTTTATTTGAAATAAATGATTTGAGTTTGAGTTTGAGTTTGATCTTCCCAGAGACAGTGGGATGAGCCGCTCTGCAGGTTGGTACGGAATAATCTAATTAATACGTCCACCAATTCTGCTGAGCGTGCCCGCCTACTGGCTGTGGGTGAGTGGGAGTCGGGCCTCTGGCTTCAGGCACTTCCGTCACCCAACATCGGTACTATGCTGTGTGATAATACCTTCCGACTCGCTACATGCCTGCGTCTGGGCGCTCCATGCGGGACTCCACATCGTTGCCAGTGTGGTGAAGCAGTCGACTGCCTCGGACATCATGGCCTATCCTGCAGTAGAAGCGCAGGCCGAATGGCACGACACGCCAGCATCAATGACATCCTCCGTCGTGCTCTTGCCACCGCCGGGGTGCCTGCTATTTTAGAACCCAATGGCTTGGCACGCGACGATGGGAAGAGACCAGATGGGATGACCATAATGCCTTGGAAGTTGGGTAGGCCTTTGGTGTGGGACGCAACATGTGTCGACACCCTTGCGCCATCTCATCTTCCTAGCACTACGTGTTGTGCTGGGGCGGCTGCTGCAGGTGCCGAAAACCTCAAACGGCGCAAATATGATAACCTTCTTGGAAGCTATATATTTGAGCCGTTTGGGGTGGAAACTCTAGGGCCATGGGGTCCGAGTGCCCATATTGTTTTTCGTGACATCGCCAAGCGGCTGGTCGACTCTTCACGTGACCCGAAGGCTGGTCTATTCTTAGGTCAAAGAATCAGCATTGCCATACAACGTGGCAATGCTGCCAGCCTGTTGGGCACGTTTCCCATTAACAACGATGTGGACGAGTTTTTTGATGCCCTTTGAGCTCCCTGCCTTTTTCTACCAATTGTACATAATATTATTATTTAGATTTAAGTTTTGTATATATATTCCTAGGTACTAAGTTTTTATTGAAATAAGTAATACACATTAGGTATTTAGAGTGTTGCCTCCACTTTTACCTATAATCTTCTTGGTGGAATGTATGTATCGACTGCAGATTATATGAACAAGCAGAAATGATTAAATGCGTTACAGGATTTGATGCATATTTTAGGAGAAGCTGCAACTATTGACACAGTTCGTAAAAAAGTCGACGTAATTAGAAATGGTTATTTTAGAGAATTGAAAAAAGTTAATGCTAGGAGCCATTCTAAATGAATAAAACACGTCCTATCATTTTTTTTTTTTTAAACCTTGCCCCGCACTAGGAATTTCTCCTGTGTCGTGGATGCGTTTACAAAGATATAAAGTCACGTACGCAAACAGTCAGACCCGTAAGCACTATCTGTAGGCCATACAAATATTTGTTCCGTGTGGGAATCGAACCTGCGACACGCAGCGCAGCAGTCAATCGCTCAACCACTGCGCCAACCGTGTCGTCAAAAACTGCAAAATGGCCGACGCAAACGTCATTTTTCAATGAAGTTGGCAAATCCGAACGTATTCCATAATGTAGCCATACTAAAAAAACTAAAAAAAGCTTCATGATTAGGACTTGACTAGACCATGAGTACATGTCTTCGAAACTCTTGGAAAGCTTATTGGAAAGCCATTGGTGTTTCAGGCGACTTCAAAAAAAGAAGGCGGTTCTCAATTTGACACGTATTTATTTTTATGCTCTAAGGATTGCGATGATTCTTTTATAATTGATCGTTTATACCCCCGTGGTATACCCTTCGTTATTCGTTCGATTACATTACCACTCCATAACTCTATGGATTATATCTAGCACGCTGGATGCGCGCTGGCGCGCACACTAGTGAGTATGCTACGTCCAGCGCCGCGGCCTTGAGCGGACGTACAGCGGAGATGGATCGTGAATAAGGCGCTTTAAAGGTGGAATATTTTCTGGATTTATATGGGACCAACTTTGGGGTATACCACGGGGGTTACACAACACAAAGGATCATCGAAATCATTAGAGCATAAAAAAAATACGTGTCAAATTGAGAACCGCCTTCTTTTTTTGAAGTCTTGTCCTAATCATGAAACTTTTTTTAGTTTTTTTAGTATGGCTACAATACTGAAGACATTCGGATTTGCCAACTTCATCAAAAAATGACGTTTGCGTCGGCCATTTTGCAGTTTTTACGGTAACTGCTCTACACGTGTTTGGTAGGTTATTCGATAAAATCTAACATAAATCCAAGAATTACACTAGACTAGTGTGTTATAAATTATCTACGCACATTCCAGGTTGCCGAGATGGCAGTTGCAAAGAAGCCCGTGGCTAAAAAAGCCCAACTGCACCAGAAGACTGGTAAGAAAGGAGTCAAAGGTGGTAAAATCCGCGGCAAAGGCATCAAGCGGAAGATCAACTTGAAGTTCATGATTGATTGCACACATCCCGCTGAGGACAGTATCCTCGACGTCGGCAACTTCGAGAAATATCTGAAGGAGCGTGTCAAAGTTGAGGGAAAAACAAATAACCTAGGCAATCACGTTGTCATCGCTAGAGACAAGACGAAAATCTCTATCAACGCAGGTTAGTAGCTATTTTCAACAATTGCTTTTATTTACTGTCAAAGTAACCAAGCCCGATACCACGATCCCTTGTAAGAGGTCCTTATTTACAAGTAATAGTCTAGTTCCCATAGTTTTTGTGTTCCCATTCAGAACACGTTATCATTAGATGATGTTTGTATGCATGATTTTGGTTATAATTTTATAAACACGTAATAGGTTTGGTCCGTAAACATTGGCCAATATTATTGCAGAATTCATTGTTAAATGTATAATGGTCATGTCACAGTTTTAGTGTCACTTTTGTACTTATCAATCAATTACATCTCTATGTGAAATGTGACTTTAGCATTTCTGTCTCAGGAATAAATTGGTTCTAATGTTTTAACTTCTTGACAGAACAAATAATATTGCATGATATTTTATAAACATAACCCCCTTTTACATGATTCAAATCTGGTGCATTCTAGTTGAATAGTTTTTGTAGTGCTTGATTGTTTGTGTGTGGCTTCCATTAAATTGATACTTACTGGTAGCAGCCTAAAATCTGTATTACTCATTATGATAAACCAGTACTATTCTCAGTTACTATCACCTACCTTAATGAACATAATTATACTATGTAGCATAGTTATAAAAAAACGACATATAATGATGACAATAAATGTAACAGTAATTCAAAGTCAAAACATTTCAATTAAACCAGGCAAACAGGCACTTTTGAATTGTCAAGTAGTCTATCAATTAGTCAGAAAAGTTGAAGCTAGTTGATTGTAGGAATCTATGGGGAAGTATGAGCAAGAAAATTCACAGATATTCAAGTTTGTCATACCCGGTTATTTATCAAGCTTTACATAGTGCCCTCTTCTTTACAGACATTCCTTTCTCAAAGAGGTATCTGAAGTACTTGACAAAGAGGTACCTCAAGAAGAACAACCTTCGTGATTGGCTGCGAGTGGTGGCTTCCGCTCACGACTCATACGAGCTGCGTTACTTCAACATCAACGCTGACAGCGATAATGAGGACAATGAAGATTAAGCTATTGCCACAATAAAATAGTTTTACACTATGCTTTCGTTTAATTTCAAGTATTTCACTTCCCAATGTTTCAAACCAGTTGTCATGTCTATTGTAGACCATGTTGTCCACGGCTACATATCAAGTTATACATTACCAGTAAAAGCTGTTGCATTTTATATAATTTCTATACAATGAGAAGTCAGCTTATGTTAGAAATCTTTTAGCTTGATGTGTAGCCGTGTGTACACTCTTTCGCCCCTGACTAAGTCTTTGTGGACCATAAAATATATCCTATGACACTGCAAGTGTAGCTTTCAACCATTACAATTTTTTTGTAATGGTTGAATGTGGATATGTACAATTTTTAGATTACTTCCGACAAATCTTAGTTTAGTTGATAATATTCTGCTCTAGGGAATAAGGAACAAACCCGCAACAATTTATTAAAGACTACGAGAGAACCAGAACGTGCTCGTTTCTTCGAAATCGTATCAGTGGTTAGCAAAAAGAACTGTGTAGCGGTGCGGCTTTTCACGTTTCGACCACGCGGCCATGGTTAAACCTTTACAACTTTCTGAATATTGGATCTACGAATTTGCGACTTTCATTGTTAGTGTTTTACAAATTCCTTCGTAATGTTGACGTTGAGGAAGCTGGCCATCAGTAATAGCTCTTGGGGTGCAATTTTAGCTCAGTACCTGGTTTTTGGTGATAAAAATCTTGGAGGATAACGGTTTATCCCTTTTGCAGAAGCAGGATGCTGTTATAGTCTATAGAATCCTTAATATGACATGCGTGGCCTATTCTCTATAGCAGCCCAGGCACACCTTCACCTTCATTCCTAACCACCACCATGTAAGTTTCCTACTTCCTACCACTATGTAAATACCTATAATTCCTAGTTCCTACCACTATGTTAATACCTACTTAAACTAACTTAAATGGGTACCTAGTTATATTTTCTTATCCAATAAGATGCGTCCGTTTCCTTCTGAATTTTGACACAAATCTATGTAGCTGTTTACATGATGTCCATTCTAAAATTCTAAGTGCCAATGGTACTCGTATGTACCTACTTAGCAGATTAACACTGCATAGTAACCATGAAGCTGTAGATTAAAAGCTTTACCTATAAGCTTCTTGATAGTAACTATCTATGAAGAACAGGAGAGTCGAACAGAGGATAGTTGCTTGCCGTACAAGTCAGTTCGAACACGGCTGAAAAAACATAGCCCTCTTTCCGGCCGGCAGTCTTGCAAAACGGCTGGTTTGCTCATTTGCCTCGAACAAATAAACCGCTCAGAGTCAGGTGACAGGGTATTCTAACATGGCAACCCAAACTTAGCCTCACAGCGTGGCAGAGCAACCTAATCTAGCCGTGCAGCCGCAGCGTGATTGTGGAACTCATTATTCAACCTAGCCACAAAGCTTGACGGAGCAACCTTATCTAGTCTTAAGGCCTATTCAAACCTGAGCGATATTCGCTGCCGCTGTGGGTAGAGGTACATACCGCGCGGGTTTCGCTCAGGTATTTAGTATCAAGTACCGCGGCTAGAGCGACCTGAGCGAAACCCGACAAAGCGCGTTATTCTACAAGGATAGCGAAATCCGTTTTGGTGTGAACAGTAATATTACCGCATACTTACTGGGTTTTCTCTGCCGCAGACGGTAGCGAATACCGCTTAGGTCTGAACAGTAATATTACCGCATACCCACTGGGTTTTCTCTGCCGCAGACGGTAGCGAATACCGCTTAGGTATGAAAATGAATAGGCCTTTAATTTACGGTCTACTGACGAGTAGAAAGAAACGACGACTATTACAAACAGTCATTTTGGCATCTCTGCGACTTTTGGCGTGCGTAAAAAATGAATATAGAGACAGGCTAGCTTTTTTACCCCGACTGCAAGGAAAGAGTTATGTTTTTTTTCTTCACTGTTTATTTCATTTAAATAAGTTTGGCTCACACTAGGAATTTGTCCTTTATTGTGTACGCGTTTACAAACATACATACACAATCAACCAGACACGAAAGAACTACGTATAGGGCGAATTACTTGTTCCGTGCAGGAACCGAACCCGCGACACGAAGCGCAGCAGCAAATCGCACAGTCACTACGCTAACGGGCTAACCATGTCTCCAATTATGCAACGTCGACCATCTGATAAAGGGAGGGGGTGTAGGAGTGAAGGGCAATAATATATTACGCATAAAATAATAATTAACATGTATTTCTTTCAAACTTGGTAAATGTGTATACAATATAAATTAAATTTAAAAAAAAAATCATTTCGATTTGACGATTTGTACTACAGCTACGTTTAAGATTCATCACCGCCGTGACTAAATATTGTCTGAACAATGAGAAATGCGCTATAATTATTATACATTGCACTACATGGTAACAGCTTATTTTGCGGGAATAAAGGCAATAGTGCTAACCCTAACATTAAAGTATTTATATAAATAAGGCCGTCTACACAGTGGTTTCCGAGACCCGAGCCTCTACCACTAGTGTAGGTAGCGCAAGGATGAATTATTGTTACTAATTGATTTTAGATCTTAAAACTACATATAAAATTCTACGTGACATGAAGCCACACATTCAATTCATTTATTTTTATTTTAAATAGGTACTAAACTCGATTTTGATGATAATGATTCTCCTATATCGTTTCTACTAGAACGGTGATACGAATAAAAAGGAACGCGAACGACACGCGCCGGCGACATTATATGAACGCAGCACTTGTGGTTTTATTTTTAAATTTGGCTCAATGTTGCTACGCATCTAAAATTACCGAGCCTTAAAGCAGGATAATTAAAAGATGATTATAAAATGAGGCGAGTGCGCGTTCACTTTCCAGCAGCAATTTCCTTCATTCTGTTGAGTGCGGAGCCGGCCTTGAACCACGCGATCTGTTGTTCGTTCAATGAGTGGTTCAGCTGGATCTTTTCCGTCGAACCATCTTTGTGCTTGATCTGGCATGTGACGGGCTGTAAATAAAAATAAGTTTAGTAATGACTAGTGAACTACCCCGGCTTCGCACGGGTAGCATTAACATATCGTAGCCCCTAGCTAGTCCTACACCTATATTCCTCTTTCTATTGCTGACAACCATTATGTAAATCGTATTTGCCCGAAGAAACATTTCTCAGGGCGGCGGAGAACTTATGGCGTGTAGGCCAGAAATATATAAAGAGAGTGTTTCCAAAACGCCTCCATTGAGGACGGTATAAATGGGTGCCCGCTTTTTAAAAAAAATGTAACGCGTAGTGACACTTTGAAGAATCGATCGAATTAAGATAGTATTAACCGCTGAATTAGACTTATTGTACGAAGGTAATGCATATGTTTTAAAGAAAATTAAACTATATTTTTCTACCACAGGGTCACTATATTCAATTCTATTAACGATTAGGAAACGGTTGAGTAATTTAGGCTGCGCAAGGCAACAAATTATCTCACTATACATAGCTTGTGAGATGAATAAAACCTTAACATTAATGAAAGAAAATGGCGGCCAAATAAAGGAGCACGCACACTATAATGTGAGAATGAGAGAGACAGATTAGCGCCGCAATTTTAGACACGGCACGGGTTGTTTTTGTAAATAGTCCTTGTATACGTTACCTTGCCAGGCGCGAGGTCGTTGAGTCCGAGCAGCGAGATCTTATCGTCGGGCTTGATCTTGTCGTAGTCGGCGGCGTTCGCAAACGTCAGCGGCAGCATACCCTGCTTCTTCAGGTTGGTCTCGTGAATCCTGGAAATTAATTAGTATGTAGGAGTTGCAATAAGATAAAAATCGTGAAATGATAAACCTGTTGCGGTTCTGGTGTCGAGAGAGATTATGTATTGTAGTAGGTACCTGTATCCTGTTCACAATAAGATTAGATATTTACAAAAACCTTTTTTACAGTCCGTTCAACCGATTTTGACTCATATTGCGTTGGTAGCATGACAAATGGCAACTGCAGTAAACAGTTGTTATTGTAACCACTTTTTTGCCTCTAATGTCATCCTTAAGCCTACGGAATAGAAGTCAAAATCGGTTGAAGGGACTGTAAAAAAGGTTTGTGTTTATGTCTAATCTTATTGTGAACAGGGTAGTTCTAAAACTGTTAGTTCTTTTTTTGTTACGTTGGATGTAAACTTCTTATCTATTTATTTTACTTCTTATTTATTTATGAAATCAATCCTGAAACACAGATAAGTCAAGCGTATAAAGTCCTGGGTCCACGTTTTATTCGTGTCAAAATAGTAAAATTCAGTGTATAGTTGTGGCCTTTTAGCATGGCAATAGCTGTCATTGCCCTTATATCTTCATAGGAAACTGGACAAACCAAATAGTTTTTTTTTTTGCAAAATATGTTGACGTATGAAGGACGTTTTTGAAATGAAAAATGCTTAAAAATGTAGTCGAGTCAATGACCGCTATTGCGATGTTAAAACGTTTTTATTATAGCCCTTTTAATGTTCAGAAGCCAACCATTGGTCGTTTGTCATTGTTTAACTATTGTCTCTTAATTAGACAGTTGAGCTCATAGTTACCTAGCGAAAGACTTGACGATGATGGCCCTGCCGCCCAGATGCCGGGGCTCGAGCGCGGCATGCTCCCGGGAGGAGCCCTCGCCGTAGTTCTCGTCTCCGATGACGACCCACTGGATGCCGGCCGCCTTGTAGGCGCGCGCGGTGCCGGGCACGGGGCCCCACTCGCCTGTCTTCTGGTTGCGGACCTTGTTCAGCTCGCCGTTATCGGCGTTTGTGGCGCTGTGAGGAAATCAATGTCTATGTTATGGAAGTGGACGTGAGATATGAATTTGGGTAAAGTCAAATCATTTATTACAATTAGATAATTTTAAGGCACTTTTAAACGTCATAAAAGAAAAATTTAATCTAGATGCCCCTACCAAACGGTAGTTTCATAATATCTTTGGAAAGAAACTCCATACTTACTCTTTTAAAATAATTATTTACAATATTTTGTATAATTACAGTAATTATAATAATTATACGTGAATACCATGTACCTTGCATAAAAATCACTACTTGAGAGTATATTTACTCTACAAAAATTCATCATAATCACATCAGCCTATTGCCGTCCACTGTTGCATTTAGGCCTTCCGCGTTTGGGCAAGCATAGTGTGGGACAGTGGCTGGCAGCGGATGAATGCGAGCTGCCCACTGCCAGTTGGTTGGCGATCTCTGGGGGAGGCCTACTTTTAGCAGTGGACGGCAATGGGCTGATAGGATGATGATATAGTGAAAAGTACATAATCCTTACGTGATAAACATGTTGTTGGAGATGTTATCGAGATGTCCTCTGTATTTGAGCCAGGGTCCGGCGGCGGAGATGTGGTCAGTGGTGCACTTGCCCTTGACCTTGATCAAGATGGTTAGGTCAGTGAGGTCCTTGCCGTCCCACTTATGGAAGGGCGTTAGGAGTTGCAGACGGTCAGAGGAAGGAGACACGTCTACCTGTACACCTGATGGTTGGGAAAAGATAGTGATTATCAATAGTTGTTTTATTGAATGGAATAGAAATTATAATGAATTTTTTATATAAGTTGTAATTAAAAAAAATTACAACTTATGTAAAAAATTCATTATAATTTCTATTCCATTAGACGACATTTACGTATCGTTCATTGGCAAACATACTGACGACCACAGATAAGTCTCACGATCTGTATGAAAACCAAGCGTTTTTGACTACCTATTATGACGTCACAATGTTTGTTTTTCTTAAATTTGGTATTACCCGGTATTACTGAGGGTATTAGATTAAAAATAATTGGTTTTTAAATTAATTACTCATAATATTAATCACAAAATAACTAAACGATGGAAGGAAACGTTTACTTTATTTTTTTACTTACGATTTTTATACGTAAGCTAGGCACGAAACTAGGCACGCGAAGTAGTAGCTCTTGCGTTATCTAGGTCTATCTATATCTGTGATGACGACCCACACGATGATAAAGGTCATGCGCCAGGGTACGGATAACCGGGTAAAGGGTGCTTCTATAAAGACATAGGTCTCCGGCACGAACTCATGCGGCTCGGTACCGGTCGGTGCAGGGTTCACCAGCATAAAGAAACAGTTAAATCTGTCCTTATTGACAACCGAATGGCTCGGTCCAGGTAATCAGTACCGACAAGTTTAAACCAGTTTCTTTATAAGTTAGCGCATAATATTATTATACCTGCAACAATCGGTATCGATAAGGTTTGTCTGTACCGGAAACCTGTTTCTTTATGTAGGCACCCTAATGGTTCACATTTACGGATTATGCTAACTTAGATAGCTATATTGATGATTTTAGTTATCATATTTGTCTAAATACGTATTTGTTACTCCCGCGTTAAGTTTTACCAGATACTGGACTGACAATGGCAAAAAAGTAAGAATATTTGAATACTTGACACCGCTAATCAATTGTTATATTTTTTATGACCTGTCAAAACGTGATTCCCCTATAGATTTTGTAAAGTAATAGTAAAACGTGACGTCACTTTTTTGCTAACTCAATTTACTTTATTGATTTCAAAGCAACTAAAAATCGTAGGTATTTTACAGTTAAATGAAAATTAATCGAGTTTTTAGAGCTAATATCTAAATTTTTTGAAAATAAAAACTGTGAACTATCTTCGGACGCTGTATCTACCTAACCTATTTTTATTTGTAGCCGTTGCATCGCCAATCTTAACAGATTATATTATTATTAGCTTTATCTCCTATCATGTACTTAATTATTTTTGACAAATATGGTTCTTAAATTGTTGGCGGTTAACAGGCGGCGACGCAACGCGTCTGCCTGGCCCTCGTCCCCCGCGTCCCTCGTAGTTCTACAGTGCGTGCGTTAACAAAGTGTATCTTTTAGAGAAGTTGTTTCTTAGAATCATTGGCTAATGGTGAACTACTCCCCCAATAGTAACTCCCCAACATCTAGAATACGATACATACTGGAGCCATCGCCGGGAGGGTGCTGGTAGGTGTCTTCGCCGGGGTCGAATCCCCTAGCGGGCAGCTCGTCTGCGAACGGGTCCGAAAGCTTGAACTTCTTGCCGTCCGATCCTGTCAGCGAGTCCGTTAGCGGGTTGAAGTCGAGACGTCCTGGAGAGAAACACGTATATTTATAGTCACATTTAATATTTAAAACAACACTTAATATTTCAAACGATTTCTTATTATAAATAAAGGCTTTAGAATTCGTTCCTGTTTTATAAAAGTATTTTTTCGAGTATAGAGTAATCGATTTAAAAAATAAGGCTAATTTTTTATTAATTGGCGATTTTTAAGGGGGTGAAAGTACTCATGAACATTGAACACTTTTTATTATGTGGGACCAACACTGAAATATTAAAAAAAAACACTACAACAACACGATCAGAATGACTGGAACAACAGATATTTATATTTACACATTTCAAGGTAATTTTTTTTGCATTCATAAGTACTTACTAACTTTTACCACCTAAAAGATGGCCTGTACATTAAATGTCAGTCTGTATGCCGCAAATACAATCTAGACTAGACTGGACACCGAAGAGGGATAACAATCTGATTTGGCAACAAAAAGAGATATAAAGAAAGAGCACCGAGGGAAGATGATAGAGATATTGCTATATATAAGGCAATATAACGCTTCGACTTCATATATTTTCGTTATTTAGTGTGTTTATGAAATAAATTCTAGTTTTAAGAGTGTTTCTTCAACAGTCTTTTATGATATGTGCATACCAGCAAGAGACAGAGCGGTGACCAACTCAGGGCTGGTCACGAAGCAGTGGGTGGCAGGGTTCGCGTCGTTACGACCGGTGAAGTTCCTGTTGTATGACGTCACGATGGTGTTCTTCTCGCCCTTCTTCACGTCCCGGCGGTCCCACTGGCCGATGCAGGGGCCGCAAGCGTTAGCCAACACCTGCGGGGGAAGAATTAGTGACAACATTAACCATTAATTTCAAGACACAAATGCACAGCCGGTAGGGCCGCTTCACAGCCGCCACTAAGGGTAGAGGTAAGGAGCACTATCCCATATTATGGGGGGAAAGTTGGAAAAGTGTCCAGCTTTATGCAGCAAGTAATAGTTCCAGAACCCGCCAAAATGGCGCTAGCGTAGGCACAGGGGATGAATGTATCCATAGATCCGTGAATGTAGCAATAGGGTATTTTACTCTATACGAGAAAAAATCTATAAATATGTTATTGAGACAGTTTAGGCATAAAGAAGTCCGAACATGTAAGTGTCATAAAATAACAAAACAATTTTTTAAATTCAATTCAGTTTTCAGTATTTTTAATCTGTTATAAAACACCGTGAAACAGCAGCGGCCATGTTATTACGCCGTACGGCTAAGTAAACAAAAAATTATCAACTGTCAGTCAACCGATTGGCGTATTATAGGCTTTGTACTTTTATTATTTTCGTAAACAACGTAATTTTTTCATTATTATACCTATTACAAAATAAGCTTTTAATTATTTTTAAATGATATACAATTATCATATTTATTAAGAGCTCATTTGACACAAAACGAACTGACATCATTTACGCTGGGTAATAAGGCGTCCAGTAAGAGGCGTTTTCGTCAAACTACGCACGAAATTTTAAAATTTAAATGCATTTTTATGGCACTTATCGATTGAATTTTGTGTTTTTTTTTGGTGGCATATTAGCACTACAGAATTTCATTGAGACACTTTTCAAAAATGGGTGTAACCCTATTGGGTACTTGACACCACCAATCAATTGACATACTTTTTATGAGCTGTCAAAACGAGATTCCTCCATAGATTTTGTATGACAATAGCGGCCTGTGACGTAACTTATTTAGCAACTCAATTGACTAACTATTAATTGATTTTAAAGCCACTTAAAATCGAATTTGACAGTTAATTGAAAATTAATCTGATTTTCGGGGCTAAAATAAAGTGTATTTTAAGATAAGTTGTATTTTGGAATTACTGGTTAATGGTGTCAACAACCCAATTGTTGACGGATTGAAGTATGCCGAGAACATTTTTACGCCACCCTGTACGTAGCACATTTTAACGGACTCTTTCATACACAGAGATCGTCCTCCTTACGATCGACCTGTGCCCCCTGATATTTTTCGGCTAAATGTTGATAATGAGTGTATGTACTTACGGTGCCTCCGAAATCGCGCAGTGTCTTCGCGATGCCGTCACGTTCGATGGTGGCGCGGATCTGTTCGGAGCCGGGGGTCACGTTGAACGGCACTTTGGACTTGATGCCGTGGCTCAACGCCTGGAGAAAGATAACAATAGTGTTGACAAATTGCATAAAAAATTATTTCAAAATCAGGTAGAATTTAATATTCAATGGCGCCGATTCCCTTGATCACAAACTAAACTAAATTTAGACAATTGGCATCTCTTACCAGCAGGCAGCTGAAGAAAAGGACGACAGATACGAACCAAGTTAGTGATGTCAAATTAGTTTTTTCTTGAACTTCGCCGTGTTTTTAATCAATACGTTCTGACATGACAAGTATAAGGTATGAACATTTTAGATCGACTTAAATTGACAGTTCTTATTAGTATCTCTCTCTTTCTTATTTTATTGGAGAGAAAGAGATATAAATAGCTTAAAATAAGTTTAGCTCGTGCACAATAGAATTGGCACCAATATAAATTTTAAAGGGTGTTAAAAAAACACATTCAGAAATTTACATGTTCTTTTCATCTTTGCGATTATTATTTTTTTATTCTAGGCTTACTTGAGACCCTTTTAAATAAATCTCATTCTGAATTTGAATAAATTTGACTTTGGCTTTACAATAAAACCTTCTCTCAACTGACCTCCTTAACAATACTGGCGCAGCGGCCCATGTCTTCATATGAGGAGTTGGTGCAAGATCCGATGAGACCGACGCGGATGTCTAGTGGCCAGTCCTTCTCCTTGGCGATCTCTCCCAGTTTGCTGATGGGGTTGGCCAGGTCAGGGGTGAATGGTCCGTTCACGTGGGGCTCGAGGGTTGACAGGTCTATTTCGACCACCTGTAGAGGGTGAGAATTGGTAAGGATTTTTGTTTGTTGGTAGTGTTTGCAACTCATAACTAAACTCCGCGTAACTAAAATTTTTAAACACCGCGAAAGTACACTTTCTCTGATTGAACATAAGGTCGAAATTTGCGGTATTTAAAAATGTTAGTTTCACGGAATTGCACGCCCAACGACGATATAGTAGGTACTAGCTTTTGCCTGTGACTTCGTCCGCGTGTATGTCGGTTATCGCGGATGCAGACGAAGTCACGGATTAAAAAGTAGTCTATGTCCTTCCGCAGGGTACAAGCTATTTTCATACTAAATTTCATCAAAATCAGTTCAGCCGTTTCCACGTGAAAGCGTAAGGACAGAGTAACTTTCATATTTATAATATTAGCATGGATTGATGATTTTTCAACTATTTCGTATAGGTAATGTTTCATGATCAAATTAAGTCCTCTCGATTGTATAAAAAAAAAACATACTTAATATTATAAATGCGAAAGTGTTACGTTTTCACAACTAAAGTGCTGAATCAATTTTGATGAATTTTGGTACAGACTTAGTTTGAACTACAGGAAAAGACTACTTTTATTTGGCAATTTCGTCTGAATGCACGATAACCGATGTTATATACGCAGATGAAGTCGCGGGCAAAAGTTAGTACTAATTTACATACAATGTAAAAAGGTGTTTCTCTAAATCTAAATTAAATTATAACCCAATAACGTTACTGTGTGCTTTGTTTAGGTATATAATAAACACTAACGTGGGTTATCATTTTTTTCTTTATAACATCTTATTATTATAATAATACAGACGGCAATAGGCTGATATGATGACGATGATGATTATAATAATAATACTAGCCTATAAATGTCCCACTGCAGGGCAAAAGACTCTTCTCATAAAGAGAAGGTACGACTATTGGATCAGGATAAACTTATGACATTTAAAAATTCACGTTGCTATTTGGTCGTGCCGGATTGTGAACCCACAATCTCGTGCATAAGAGATGGGTAAACCACTGGACCATCACGACACTAACATCTTAATAAGGTGTACCAATCAACAAAGCAGCACTTATCCAACAAATTACATGTCAATGTAAACTGTGTTTAATTACCCTGTCATAAGGTGCTTTATCGTCGGGAGTGAGGAGGTGTTTGTACTTCTCGGCAGATTCGGCGATGCTATTGCGGCCTGTCGACTTGAGGTAAGCCGCCATACGGTTGTTGAAGGGGAACACCTGTATACACAAATATTACATAATTATTATTAAAGAGTCCAATTATTCAGGGGCTTGTGGTAAATTAAAAGCTGAACGGATACGATCAGTTATGGTAACCCTTTTGACCGCCTCGTCAAAAAAGCAAAAACGTGCCCTCGGCGCCACGGTAAAGCCTTTATTACACCTGGCTAAACTAAGTCGACTAAATTCAGTCGCTACTGAATTTAGTAAAGTGTAATCGCATTCAGTAAGTAATAATAATAATAAAAATCATTGTGCCGATAGTCCTAGTGTCTAGACGGCCTAGAGGTCCAGAGCAGATTGGAGGTGTGGTGGCAAAGACTAGAGAGTGTTGGCCTGAAATTGAGCAGAACCAAAACGGAGTACTTGTTTTGCAATTTCGGCGGTCTCTCTAGTCCTGTGCCCATGTCTCAAGACGGAACGCCCATACCAACCTGCTCCTACTTTCGGTACCTCGGGTCGCTGGTCCAAGGGGATGGCGATGTAGACCGAGACGTAACGCACCGGATCAACGCAGGATGGATGAAATGGCGACAGGTCACTGGAACAACTTGTGACCCACGGATGCCCCTCAAGTTAAAGGGGAAAATCTACAAGTCCGTGATAAGACCTGTCGTACTGTATGGATCGGAATGTTGGGCCGTGAAGAAGATGGATGAAAAAAGATTGCACGTAGCGGAGATGAGAATGTTGAGATGGATGTGTGGAGTTACCAGAATGGATAAGGTGAGAAATGAATACATTAGAGGAAGTTTGAAAGTGGCGCCAGTGACAGAAAAGTTGAAAGGGAATCGTTTGTCTTGGTATGGGCATGTGAAGAGAAGAGACGAAACTCATGTGACCAAAAGAGCTATGAATATTAGTTTGGATGGATGGAGAGGGAGAGGAAGGCCAAAGAAAAGATGGATGGATTGTGTGAAGAATGATTTGAATGAAAAGGGAGTCAATGAAAGCATGACGTTGGACAGGACGGAATGGAAGAAGAAAACATGTTGCGCCGACCCCAAGTAACATGGGAAAAGGGCAGGAAAAAGAAGAAAGAGGAAGATTGTGCCGATAGTCGTTACGGCCAATGGATTAATTTCCAAGAGCCTCGACCAACATCTGAGGAGGCTCTCGTTGGGCAGCTGGATCAAGGGCTTGATTCAGAAAGCGGTTCTCCTGGACACGGCGCGTATTGTTAGGAGATTCCTTTCTCAGGAGCCCTGACCACCGGTAGCTTGGACCCTGTTCCCGATACCGGTGGGCTACTATTTTTTATATATATATATTTTTTTTTTTACTAATATTTAAAAATGTAATTTAATATGTGTATAAAATGAATAAATGTGAATAATAATAATAAATATCTTTATTTCCAAAAATACAGACAAATGCACTAAGATTACATTTATATGGGTTTTTATACGGTCACCAACATTTACATAAAACAAAACAGTTGGATGCTGCACAAATCTGTACACAACAAATTAAACTCTGTCTCTTAAACTAGGGTATCCTGTATCTTAAGAGACAGTGTTTTGCGATGAGGTTCCAATTGCTATTATCTATAAGTAAGTGGACTGTGTCGATTTACCTTCAGAAGGAAATAAAGTAAGTAAGTAGTAGTAGTAAGTAATAAATGAATCCAGTAGCGACTGAATTTAGTCGACTTAGGGCGGGCTGCTTCAACTATACATTATTGACGGGCAATAGTCAGTCGGGAAATGGCGCTAACTATCGTCAAATCAAGAAAATGGGTCATTTCACAAAATCCTACGTCAAAAAGTTACTATTACCATAACCGACCAGTCATCGTAATTTTGTGTTGTCAAACAGCTACTTCAAAGATCAAAATATTATGGAATCTATTTTTGAATAACTTTAACTGACGGATTTTTATGTCATGAAACAACCCGTTACATTTAACGAACGTTAAACATCTCACGTCAAAGTAACTTTTAACCGTCCGTATGTAACGGTAACCGACTGTTTGAAACAACCCGCCCTTAATTTAGCTAAGTATAATAAGGACTTAAGTTACATGGAAGCTAGTCTATGCAATTACGTATAGGAATCTGTCATGTAGTCGTGACCGTGGCGTGCTGGGCACATTTTGGTTTGTCATCTATTCATGACTGTGGCGGTGAAAAGGTTAAGCTACGCTTGTCACGGTTGGTCGCGGATGGGATGGTCGGTCATCCGGTTAGACTGGAAGCCGACCCGAAAAATTAACTTCTTGCTCAAAAGAAAATTAGCATCAAAAATATTGACGGCGGCACAACTCTGAAGTAAATTATTTACTTTTAATTTTAATTCAGAACATACTTAATCCATATAAAATTGTTAGTAAAGCTTCAAAATATGTTATTTCTTTACACTTACTTATTCAAATTATTCATTTATTTTACAATAAAAAGGACAAAATACAGTAGTAAGTAATAAAGCTTATTGAAAAAAATGTTAGACCTTTATTTGTATCACATTCATTTTTCTCTATTACCTCGAAAGGTTTTCAACAGACTTCAAAAAAAGAAGCGAGGCTCTCTCTTCAAAATGACACGTATATTTTTTTTACATCGGCCCTGTTAATCCGGGTCAGCCTACTGAATAGATAATACATATTTTTTTTGAGATCTATCTAGTCAAAACATGTGTTTAATAGATGATTAATACATTATCAAGGTAATTAATTAGATCGATAAGTGAATGCCCCTGAACTTAGATTGTTCATATCTTTGCCTGCGTGCAGCAACTAATAGACACCATGTGCCTGAAACCTTGAACAAAGTGCAATCACAACTCGTGTTTTGAACGTATTTCCATGTTTCCCATACTGCATCGTAAATCGTAATATTATTATGTCCTATTTAAACAGATGGTCATGTTACTATAAACGCGAAAGTTTGTAAGGAAGGTATGGATGGATGGATGGATGGATGGATGGATGGATGGATGGATGGATGGATGGATGGATGGATGGATGGATGGATGAATGGATGTATGAATGGGGGATGGATGGATGGATGAATGGATCTTGCTCGTTCATCTCCATAGAAACCCACTGTTTGGAAAGAGCAACTAGCTGCAACTTTTTCACTGACTGACTCTTTGACAATTCAAAAGTGCCTGTAAATGGTTTATTTGAAATTAAATGATTTGAGTTTGATAAATGGATGATGGATGGATGGATGGATGAATGTATGGATGGAGATGGATGAATGGATGAATGGATGATGGATGAATGTATGGACGGATGGATCGTTTCTTACACTATCACTAAATGGTTAAACGGAACTAGTCGAAATTTTGGCAAACTTTTTAATCTGGCTTAACACAGGATAATATTATCATGTGTTTGTGTTTGCGTGGGGTAATTTAGGGCTGTGGATTAATTTTGAAGTGTACGCAGATGAAGTTCCGACCAGAATCTAATTTGGTTATAAGGCCAAAAAGTTTAAGTCAATTCTAATTTCATGATTGTTCTTAATAACAGGGGGTCAGTTACAGTACTAATCTGTAAAAATCTAATTCGGTTAGTGGAGTAAGCTGATGTCACCATGCCATCGACAGGTCACCCCTCAAGCTTACTTCAATCAATAATATAACTTCCACTCTAAGCAGTTTTTTCGCGCGAATTTACCTATTAACACTTTTACTATAATTGTGGCGTTTTAGAATGGCAAAAGCGGTCATTGACCCACCAACATTTTCAAGCATCAAATCAAAAAAGGAAACAAAGATCGTTAACGACCTACATCGAAATCTATCGCATCTGTCACAGATAACATGTCATCAAAATGTTTCACTAATGAAAACAAACAAATAGGTTTTTTGTTAAGGTTTCTACGAAGAATAATGAATGAAAAATGATAGTTTGCGCGACGAGTAAAAACGAAATAAATTTGATTAGTACCTAAACTAATATTTAAGACAGTATTTAAGTGTAATTGTACTTACTTACCTAATTAATAATGTACACAAGTAATCTGTGGAAACGTCGTGGATTGTACATTTACCCACATGTCATACCATATTGTATTGTAAGTTGTAACACATATTGTACAATTGTTTGTTTTTCCCAAATAAATAAAAGAAATATTAGGAAAAGGGCAATGACTGCTATTACCATGCTAAAATGCCGTAACTATAGCCATTTTATACTCACACTAGTGGTGGCTCCGATCTCAGCACCCATGTTACAGATGGTAGCCATTCCGGTGCAGGAGATGGAGTCTACACCAGGGCCGAAGTACTCCACGATGGCGCCGGTACCGCCCTTCACACTCAGGATGCCAGCGACCTTCAAGATCACATCTTTGGGACTCGTCCAGCCTTTCAGTTGACCTGGGGTAAAAGGTACATGTTAGAGTGGCTGAGAAAATGGCTGTTGTACTGCGTGTTGCGAGTTCGATACCCGCACGGAACAAATATTTTTATGGCCTATAGGTAGTTGTTCCGGGTCTGTTTATTTGTGTGTGTGTAATTGTAGCTACCATGATAGAGATGTTTTAAGAAAAAGGAGGAAGACACGAAAGATGTCTGAATTAGGCAGAGCTAGGCTGCTGAATCATGGTGTAAAATGAACTTTTTTTTCTTCCTTTTTTTATTTCGCGTTAGACGGCATTTTATGCAGATCGGATTCTAATAAAAACCTTGTAACTGTTACCTAAATTTTAATCATGATGAAGTGATAACAGCTTTTGTTGTTACTACCTAAACATTGCAATATCTTAATTTAATCTACCCAACCTTTTTTTTTAATCAGTTTACGTCTGGTTCACAGCAGTTTATCGTCATTCAGTCACTTATCATCGTTTTAATTGAAACGATAGTGTTTATTTAGTCAGATTAGGCTATTAGGTTTTCCCATGGTGTAATTTAATATTAGACAAGGCAAACGGCAAAGGTAGTTGCAGCTTGCAGTTTTTGCATTCGCATGTGTCAAATATCATCACTTGAGAACAAGAGCGTCGCCAGCTGATGGCCTAGAGGGGGCAAGTTGTAGGATAGGAATTGTATGAATTTTAAATACATTAAATACAGCCAAAGGCACATGAAGCATTTGGAATCTCTACGGGGGACAACTGCGCCTTGCTGCACCCCCATACCCCCCCCCCCTGGGCGACGTCCTTGCTTGAGAACATAGAAATGTAAAATTCTTATCTAGCTAGAGAACGGACAAGATTTAGAAGTTTTTTTTTGGAAAAATTTTGGATAATATTTTTGTATAATAATAATAACATGTGGGGACATTTTCACACACGGCCATCTGACCCCAAACTAGGGAGACCCATCAGCTGTCTGACACCCATAGTACAGGGTGTCAGACAGCTGATATACATACACAAATACATTTTTTTTTGTAAATACATACATATATAGATAAACAACACCCAGACACAAATAAAATGAAAATCTCAATTAATAAAAATGTGACGTTAAGCAAATTGCATGTGTGCGAAGCCGGGTTGGGTCGCTAGTAGTCAATAAATGTTGGCAACATACCAGAAGAACTTTCTTTGTGAAATATAACCACGTGCGAATGCGGCGGTTCACTATGCCAAGTCGATTCGACAAATATAATCTGTGTACTCTGTGTATATGCATTTTAGTTGCATGGTTATATGCAGTATGTTATTTTTGTAGACCTGGAGTGGAGAAAGTACCTAGGAAGTTTTTTATTTATAAATTAACGAAAGATTTTATCTTTACGCACCCTTACTTTTAATTTAAATTAATAAGTTCAATAATTTCGCTTTTTGATGGACTATCCGACCTTCATCGTAGATAGGTAAAGGTCACCCCAAATTCAGCTTTCAATTTAAAAAAAAGCTGTGTCCAAATCGGTCCTTCCGTTTGGGAGCTACGATGCTACAGACTGTTATTTTTTTTCATAAATACTAACATCATCATTATCTCCCTGCCCTTGTATTACTTGGGTTACCACAACACGTTTTTTTCTTCTTCCATTCCGTCCTGTCAAACTTCATAATATCACTGACTCCCTTCTTTTCAACCGACTTCAAAAAAGGAGGAGGTTATCAATTCGTCTGTATTTATGTTTGTTACCAGATTTCTCGGGACTGAGTGAACCGATTTTGATGATTCTTTTTTTATTTGGAAGCTAGTGCTTCCCGTGTGGTCCCATTTTAATTTGGTCCAGTTCTGACCATGGCATCCATGAGAAAACCGTATAAGTCTTAAATTTGCATTAAGTATGTGCGCGATTTGTTACGCGATTTCTCAGGCAAACGTAAACCGATTTTGAAAATTCTTTTATTTATAGATAGGGTACGCTTCAGGGGTGGTCCGTGGTCCCATATAAATTTTATCGAAATTGATTCAGCACTTTTTGAAAAATCAACAAATACCCAAAAATTTTACATAGACGACGTTTTAGTTTCATCAATCTTTGTAGTAGTTAACTTTCAATCTCTTCTTAATAGATTTGAATGAGAAGGAGGTACTAAAAAGCGGAAAATAAAAAGCTTTTTACAAAAAAGACAACCGCCTTCAAAAAGTGAAAAATAACTTTAGCACAGAACACACATTGACTTTAGTTTCGGAAGTCGGTGGCAATACAAAACAACAAACAGAACAAAGCCACTGAATTTCGAAACTAAAGTCAATGTGTGTTCTGTGCTAAAGTTATTTTTCACTTTTTGAAGGCGGTTGTCTTTTTTGTAAAAAGCTTTTTATTCATATCATTTTTCACACAATCCATCCAACTTTTATACATATTCATAGTTTTTGGGTTTGTATATACCTAAGGGTCTATGCACACCGCGTTTTTCAAACGCGCCGTCGTCGACGCGCGTTTCTGGAATGGGCTTCGTTAATTTATTAAAATAAAAGAGATACACCTACTTAATATCCATAATAACAGTCTATTATTGTCCCACTGCTGTTAATATTATTATTAAGTAGGTATATATCTATTATTTTAATAAATTAACGAAGGTTATTCCTAAAACGCGCGTCGACGGCACTTTTAAAAACGCGGTGTGCTTGGGCCCTAACATATTATATTATGTATTTTGTTTTAAACCTGTGTCTCGTCTAATAGCTGTCGACGGCACGGTTAGCACAGTAGCTGAGCGATCGGCTCAATCGCCTGCCGCGCTGCGTATCGCGGGTTCGGTTCCCGCACGGAACAAATGTTTGTATGGCCTACAGATAGTTGTTTCGGGTCTGGCTGTTTGTGTATGTGAGTTTATATGTTTGTAAACGTACCCACGATAAAGGAGGTACTCCTAGTGTTGGGAAACGTCTTTAAAAAAAAAAAGAGAAAGAGAGAAGAGTGAGCTGTGTATAAATCTAACATAGGTTTTGAAGTTCCTTCAGCTTATCGTCAAATTTTGTTTGATTTCTCGTGACGTGACGATAATTCGTCACTTTGATGTTAAGTAGGTGTAGGAAGGTAGAGTACCGTGTGTAAATATTGTTTATGTATCTATGATTTGCAGTAAAGCCTCCTTACTATGTACCTAGTCAACAATGGTGGCCTTGCTGAAGTTTATTTTGTTGTAAATTTTTCCATTCCAGACTAAAAGAAAAGTTAACAGTGTTTTATTTTATCTATTAATTATATAAACAATTCTATAGATAGTGTAACAATTAGTGCATAAGCAATTCATAGGTCAACCCTTTCGCTGTCCAAATCCAAATCCCTATTGAAAGGGAGGGGTGAGTTGTGGGCTTTAAATGGGTAAATGGTTGCGTTGAATGATATCTTAATATCATTGTCTTATCATTAGTAAAGATAAAACAAATAGAAGAAGTTGTTTGTTTTGTACTGCACTCAACGTAGAAGAAATTGTCATCATTATTATTTTTAATTTAAGAAATAAAAAAGTATTTATTAGGTACTATTACTACTATTTTTGATGACTGGTCACCTATTAAGAAGCAAGTTGGAAAAGTGGAGCAAGGTAGTGACCCTTTGGTATCCCAGGGATGGCAAACGGAAGAGGGGCCGTCCTATTAGAAGGTGGGAAGACGATTTAAGGTTGACCTTGGGACCACTCTGGACAAGAGTGGCAGAGGACAGAAACCAGTGGCGACAGTTGGAGGAGGCCTATGCCAAAAGGCACACGGAATTAAGGGACTTGATATAGAAATAAGGGACTTGATACTAAATGTTCAAATATTTCCGAAATAAAGGCTATATTATTATATTACTACTATTTTTACTATGTATTATTTGTTCAGTTAGATCATGATTCTATTGTAATGACGACAAGGATTTTTTTTTTATTGTTATAGGCTTGCGTTTGACCGCAAGTCACCTGATCTTAAGTGATGATGCGGCCTAAGGTGGAGCACGCTTGCCTACAATAAACCGGTTCACTCGTGCCTTGAAGATACCCAGGATGGCATAGCGGCTGAGGGATCGGTGACTGCGCTGCATGTTGCGGGTTCCCGTCCCGCACGGATTAAATATTTGTATTAGGAAGAGGTGGCCAGATGACCTTGACGCGTACTGCGGGGGCTGGGTCGAGGCAGCGCAAGACAAAAATAACTGGAAAGATTCGGGGGAGGCCTCCCCCGAATCTTTCCAGTTATTTTGCCCAGCAGTGGGATACAAAGGGCTACTAAAAAAAAAAAAAAAATGACCTACGGCCCGCCTACGGGTAGTAGTTTCTGGTCTGGTTGATTGTGTAATGTGAGTTTAAATGTTTGTAAGCGTACCCAAGATACAGTAGAAAATAAATAGGTAACTTAAATACTATTTCGCTTTTAGTAAAATAATGAAAAATATACTCTAGAATCTAAGGTTACTCTACCCTACATTCGCTATATAGAGCACAAACTAATTACTCATTCTACAGTATGCCTACGATCAAAAAAGACAATAATAAATAAGTACCTACCTATATACTTGGCCAATCTAAAAACGACTGATTTACATTCTCGTACGACCACGTGATGCATTGTACAAATTGTATCAATTGAATGTTAGTACTGCGTAATAGGTAACTTTAGATATTAATAATACTAATGTATATGTTTACTCGAGCGACATTTCAGTCACGTGAAGTCTATACCTACTTACATATTTTTAAAAAATAAGAATCGTATAATTTAGCTAAAGGTCACCTCACACTCACAGTAGAGCAAAGGCGTGTCTGTCTCCTTCGACACTTCTTGTAACAAATTCTGCAGTTAATTCGTCAAATTGAGCTAAATTCTATCAAAAGGAGCCAACTCACAATCTCTTAAAAAATAAATTATTGTGAATCTAATTAAAAATGCCAAATGAGTTTCATTACTAGCCAGTAATAACACTTCAAATAACGTCCCAAACTTATGCTTAGAATAGATTTCAAATAATTTAGCAATAAATATCTAAAATCAATCAATTACTTTGAAGGGCATTAAGGTGGTTAATTGAGATTTCCTTCTATACTTTAAAAGACTTTCTTCATAAATTTAAATGACCAGATATTTGCATGTGAATATGTTATGATTAAATAGTTAAGCTACCATCGAAAGAACTTTTGTAACCATATTTATCTGCAAATAAATCTTTGACTTTGAAAAATGGGAGACATTAAAAGAAACCAATTCAAGTTAAATTTTAACTTGAGTTGGTTTCTTTGATAGAAGAAACACCAATTAATTATCTAAAAATAATACATATTTTCTTGCAGCTGTTTTTTTATATTATGGAGGAATCTACCTCCGACACTCAGTGTTAGTGCGGTGCTCCTGACCAGGCATAACCCATTTTTTTGGTTTGATGCCCATTGTGCCTTTTACACCGCACTTTAGAGGACATAAAAACGCCACCGATCGCGCGATTAATGTGGCCAACTATTGGGTCAGAGAACTCTTAAAAAAAGGATTGACTACCATCGAATTCCATTCGAAAAGAAGATTTTTGGAAGTATTTTTCATTAGTAACCTTGTAATACTGGTTACAATAGTAAATAAACCGCTGCAAGATTGCCTGCTGTTTGACTATTGGAGGATATCACAGTGTTAATTGGTATGTATTTCTACTGAACTCGTCCGATATTATATTTTAAAGATAGGTATTTGATTCCTTTTAAATCAGAAGAAAAAATTTAAAATTGATTTTTCTTAGGTATTTATTATTTTGGGCTATTCCATGACTTTCCTTTATTCATTAAATTCAAAGAAACGAATGTCAAAACCAACCAAAACATGCATACTCTTAGCTAGACAGATTTTTTATAACTTTCAGTATATAACTCATTTATAACGCGTCATTAAATTCTTGTGTTTTATAAACAACATTACACGCCCACATTTATAATCCAAACTGCAAAAAAAAAAACGTAAATACAAAAATAGTTTTTTTATAACGTAGTAGTTAACATAATGACAACTGAACATACTTATTAATGCGTTTATCGTGGCCAACGGAAAAATAATATTTTTGTATATTGTATAGAAGTTTGCGTAATTGTTATCATCGGTCGCCTTGTATAAGTGAGTATAAATTAGAGTCTAATATAAACTCACTTATACAAATCGACCATTTAAATGTTCTAATGAATAGATCATAGTACATGTAACAGAATATAGAGCCGATCATATTACGAACCGAATATTGAACACAACGCTCGACGATTTGTTACAGCTTGATTTTAAAATCAACGAGAGAATAAATGTGTAATATTTCATCGAGCAAAGACACGAGCGCCGACAAAACAAGATTTCAAGCTGCAGATCCGACATTTCAACGAAGACTAAATGCAAAACAGAATGTTACAGATAAATGTCCTCTAGCCATGAGCATTCATCGAACACAGCGTCGAAAATTCGCAGGAACCTTACATTACACGGAAATATTGTTTAATTCTTGCTTTTTTCACCAAAATACTCAACAAAATATACGCTATATACTTTTCATTATTATAATTTTACAACTACAATATAATACCAATACTAACTAACATAAGATCCGCCTGTTTGCGATATCGAAACTACTAAGATAGCTTCTCACCAAACTCTTTCACATGAGGATTATCTGACGACTGAGCAGCTTCCTCTTTTGACCATTTTGATAAGTTACCTGTAATTACCGTGTATAAAACGGAAAAAATTTAATAAAAAAAGAGCAATGGCAACTTTGGCCAGTAGCCATTTTACTATTGCAGATGGGATTTATTGATCAACATTTTTATAGCGAAAGGATATCATGGATTACATGTAATTATTGGAACATTATTTGTATTTGCTAGTACCATTAATTTGTATAAAACTGAACAGAAAATAATTAAAATAAAGTAAAAATAGACCATCTTGATTAGCCATGCGGGTGTCGTCTCTCATAATATTATGTGAATTGCTATGGCAGAGAGACATTTTACTAAATTTCTAATTGCCAACCCAGATTTTGCATTACATTTTCCTTTATCATTAATTATCCTTTTCAACAGACTTCAAAAAAAGAAGGTTCTTAATTCGAGTCAAAATCGTTTCAGTAGATTTGTTTTTAAATCAAAGTAACTGTTATTCAATTGAACGAAATTGCGTATTTTTGCTTTTCTGTAAATGTTCCCAATTGTTAATAAAAAGCAGGGTCGAGTACTATGTCCATCCTAGCATCCGAAGAACAGGCAAATAGGGTAGATGACACCACCAATAAATTGACATTCTTTTTATAAGCGTTCAAAACGCGATTCCCCCATAGATTTTATATGATAATTTATATTTATGACGTCACTTCCAGTTAGCCATATTATGCTAACTCAATCACTATTTATTGATTTCAAAGCAACTAAAAAACAAATATTACAGTAAATTGAAAATAATTCGAGTTATCACGCCTAAAAAAATTAAGTATATTTTTTTACAGAAGTTCTGTCTTGGAATAGGGTATTACACCCATTTTTGAAAAGTGTCTTAATTAATTTCTGTAGTGCTAATATGCCACCAAAAAAAGCACAAAATTTTTATTCAATCGATAAGTGCCATAAAAATGCATCTAAATTTTCAATTTTCAAATTTCGCGCGTAGTTTGACGAGAACGCCTCTTACTGGACGCCATATTGCTCAGCGTAAATGACGTCAGTTCGTTTTGCATCAAATGAGCTCATATTAAATATGATAATTGTATATAATTTAAAAATAATTAAAAGCATATTTTGTAATAGGTATATATATAATAATAAAAAAAATACGTTTGTTACGAAAATAATAAAAGTACAAAGCCTATATTACGCCAATCGGTTGACTGACAGTTGACAATTTTTTGTTTACACAGCCGTACGGTGTAATGACATGGCCGCTACTATTTCACGGTGTTTTATAACAGATTAAAAATAGTGAAAACTTTGAATTGAATTTAAAAATTTGTTTTGATAATCTATGAACTAAAACTTACATTTTCCGACTGCTTAATGCCTGAACTGTCTCGATAACATATTTATAGATTTTTTATCGTATAGAGTAAAATACCCTATTATTGGTAAATGGTGTCATCGACCCAATTGTGGTCAAAGGAACAATTCAATCAGCGAGGAACCTTTCGTAGCGGAACCCTAGAAAGTTCTTTCGCCCAGTACGTTTTGACATTGGCAGGTTGGCGCTTCGCCATTCGAATCTTACCAAGCTATTTTTGTTACACACATGCTATAAATGTATAAACAGATAACGTATATATGTTATGCACACTACTTTTTTCAGTGCAACTGAACTAGAACAAATCTGCTGATCTTTAGAAAACATTGATATGGTAAATGCTGACAGATTACATGGCGTTAAGGTATAAAATTCGCAGTATTTGGCCAATGCAAAATAAACCCTATTCTTATGATGATTAAGTTTATTTGTGTTAGCAAAATAACGCAATAATTTAAATATATTTAAATCCCACATGAATGCCAGCACGAAAACATATTTCTTTAGTATATTTTTAAAAGATAGTTTGTAAGTTTGAATGGTGCAATGTTTACGGTTTACGTAACGCTAAAGCGACACAATACAATCAGTACAGATGGTTACGTTACAATGTACTTATGAACTTGTGGAAAAAAAAACATGTTGATGCGGATGTACACTTTAGTTAATTTTAAATAAAGTCGAAATTGGACTATCAACGACCAAAAGCCACGTTTAGAAATACCATACGGTGTAAACGAGTGTAATAGTAGCACTATGTAAGGCGTTAATAAATAACGTAACAAGCTATTATTCTTCATTACCGGCGTCGAGTGGCGCGCTATTAGGTTTCTTTACAAGGTGACTGGAGAACATAGAGCCGTAGGTACTAATGCTAGACAAGTATACTTGTGTTGCTGAAAATTATATTGTTTTTCTGTCACGAAAATCAATAGAATATTTGGCAAGTGCGGTACTCGTTATGAAATAGAATGAACGTAGGAATGGCCCTTTAGGCACGTGTCTCACCGAAAAAGCGATTTGCTATCGAGTATTTACTTGCTCAAGAAATATACTCGCACACACTCGGTTATAGCCCAGAAGACTATCAGAATTACACAGTTGCTTCTCGCTGCTCAACAACTCGTTCCCAGTATCTAGTTCTACCCGCTTGTCGCTTATCGTTGGCGGTAGGACACATGCCTTAGGGTCGTTGCAATCGTAAATATGGATATTCCTATTGAAAAGAGAAACGGTCACACCAAACAGAATTTTATCAGGACATTTTCAAAAAGCAATTTAGGTCTGATGCGTCTCTGACCACACTACAAACTTAAATGATAATACATTTTTGAGCAAAGGCACTTACCAGTAAGTTTGACACCAATGACCTTTGGGCACTTGAGTTCCCAAGGAATGCTGGCCATTACGTCTACGGCATCGGCTCCACCAACACCTGTACAAGGAGAAAAACGGCTGAAAAATGGCGATGTGTATGTGTACTACCCACCTCCGCCTTCTCCTAAAGACATAAACGTGATCATTTTTATGGGAATATTGCGCGGGCACTATGGTTCATCATCTTATCAGCCTATTGCCGTGCACTTCTGAAAGTAGCCTATGGTTAAATCTATACGGTTTAAAAAAAATATTTCGCTCAAAAAGAATACAATAATTCACTTCTATGAGGAAAAACATAATAATTAAGATTAGCGACGGTTTCACTTGGTAATAAATTAAAATTAAGGTATAAAAATTGGTGAAAACTTACAATTTATGCATTACATTATCTATCTCTATCTAATCTATACAAATACAAATAAATAAAATTGAAGTGTCTGTTTGTAATATCAAAATAATAGCTTTTTTACTAAACAAGCAAGTTATACAACTTACATTAAAAAAAAATGTCTGTCTGTTTGATGCGGCTAATCTCTGAAACGGCTGGGCCGATATTGACGGGACTTTCACTGGCAGATAGCTGATGTTAAGTACTCCTTGTACTTAGGATAATTTCATTTTAGAAAAAAAAAATGGGTTTGTTGATAACCGACAATCACGCGGACGACATCGCGGGCATCAGCTAGTATTTTTTTTTTGTCGGCTGTATGGAATTTGCTGTTTGGAACCATGATATTGATCCTTAAAACAGGGTAATTTTTATCCCGTTTTTGTATTTCCGTGGGATAATTTAGGACTTAATTCTGACGTCGCGGGCAGAAGCTAGCATATAAAACAAAAAAATATAAAACATTCACAAAGATGTGTCCAAGGCGTCAAATGAAGTATTACATTTAAATTATCTTAGTATTTCTCAATAGAGCATTTCAAGCATCTAGATAAAATTTGTTATCTTACAATTCTAATATCTAGAATGGAAGGTCTTATCATGTGCTTATAAATAATTTGATTTATGCAAGAGTCTATAATGTTATGACAACTTTTTATTCATGGACTATAAATGTAGCTACCTACTGGGCCCTAGTAGTCTAACAAAAAGGCAAACCTTCGATTCGAAAAGAAGAAGATTCATAGACTAGCATCTGCCCGCGACTTCATCAGCGTGAATGTCGGTTATCGCGGATGCAGACTAAGTTCAAGTTATCTTCCTACCAAATTTCATCAAAATCGGTTCAGCCGTTTCGTCGTGAAAGTAAATATTAAGTAAGGATTATCTCATTTTATTTTCTGTAACTATGAAATTGAAAATTACAGAAAATCTAATTTGTTTGATTCAGGATAATTATTTTTTGGTTGTTCTTCTACCACAGGTGAAGGAGACTTTAATAAATAAAGCCTAGTAAATAAGATTGACTAGAATAATTATTAACAAACTATTATCTTACCAATGCAAAGTCCACCAAGACCTCCACCGTTGGGTGTGTGGGAGTCAGTTCCGATCATGAGGAGTCCAGGGAAGGCGTAGTTCTCCAGGATGATCTGATGGATGATACCGGAGCCCGGCTTCCAGAAACCGACGCCATACTTAGCGCCCGCGGTCTCCAAGAACTTGTATACTTCTTTGTTGATGTCCTAAGTATTGATTGGACGTTTTTATATTATTTTCAGCCAAACGCTTGGATGTTTTGTCTGCTAAAGGGTGGGGTTTTGTAACTCTTGACATCCAGTGTTTCTTCTTAGAGTTAAAAATTTAAAAAGAAAATTACATGTAAGTGTTATTTTTAACATTCAAAGTATTACAATAAATCAAATGAGGTAAGCCTGCAGAAGACAAACCTAGTTTTAGTTTAACTTAAACCTTCAAAAAGGTTTTATACTCCATTAAGATTGAAAACAAAAAAAAAAATGGAGCCATTCCATACATTTTGTTGATTAATTCAGCCAATTTTTTTTCACGACTTCAGGGCTGGTACCCATAGTAAAAGTTGCATAGCACAATAACACCTTTTAAGATTTAAGATGAACAAAAACTAATGTATTATTAGCTTATAATCTACAATTAGTAAGTTTTAGAAGTTTATCAGGTAGAGTTGACCAGGCAAAACATAATGTACCAATACAGTGTTAAGGCAAACCTTTTATAATTAAATATCAATGTTACTATGATCTTGAATTTTTAACCTACCTTAGCTCTCGCCAAATCCTTAGCACCTCCAACCTGGGCCTCAATCAAGTGGTCGCAGTGGATGGTGGAGGGCACGGCGACGCGGGGCAGCCCTGAGGAGATGAACTGTAACATAGCCATCTGGGCGGTGGCATCCTGCATGGCAACCCTGTCGGGCCGCAGGCGCAGGTAGCTGGTACCGCGTTCGATATCCTGTTACAGATATTAAAATGATCAGACTAATGGTTTTATGAACATCCTACTACTTTTATAAATGCAAAGATTGTAAGGACGGATGGCTGTAATCTTTCACGATTAAATGGCTGCACACAGATTTTGATCTATAGAAAAGAGAGAGAAATCTGTACCAAATCTAGTTCAGTTTTCAGCACCTGCAATTACTAATTCACAAATTCTAACAATCTGATTGAAAGAAAAGCATCAGAAAATATATAGTTGAAACAATAATGAACTTGATAACTTCCAGAGGTAATAAACAAGACATTAAAAAGCTGACAGCATTGGTTTTGATAACAACTAATAATCCCTTTTACAACATGTTTTGTTTACAAACTTATATTTACTAAAATAATAAGTATAAAAGATATTGAAGTACGTGAAATTATTGTGGTTGGAAACTTTCCTCAAACTAATACTATGTGTATACATACAGGAAAAAGTCTCAAATATTATTTCGAATGCATGTTGACTCCTGCAATGTTGAAAGGATCTTTGGAAAAGGTCAAACAGTTGTCTGCTTATCTTAAGTTAAATGATTTCTCAGAATTTTCCTTAGAATATTAATAATAATAAAAATCTTTATTTCAGAACATACAAGATCCATTAAAAAAAAACACAATTAGAATTACAAATCAATAAAAAAAATACAAATAAAAGATTAAATTAAAATAAACAATAAAATTCATTGATCAATAATATCCAGAATAAATAATAAAATAAAACAATAAAATCCATTAATAAATAAAATATTTAAAAAAAAATTAAATAGAAAAAAGAAGCGAGACAGTTGGTGGAATAGTAGAGAGGCTGTTACACTGTAGTAAAATTCAGGCTGATAATATTAATAAGTGAGACAGCATATTTGTCATTTTTCTGGTAATAATAATAATCTTGACTTGGCTCGCGAGGTTGTCGACATGTGGGATGTGAATACAGCAGTCATTGTGCCGATAGTCATTACGGCCAATGGACTCATTTCCAAGAGCCTCGACCAACACCTAAGGAGGCTCTCGTTAGACAGCTAGATCAAGGGCTTGATACAGAAAGCGGTACTCCTGGACACGGCGCGTATAGTCAGGAGATTCCTCTCTCAGGACCCCTGACCACCGGTAGCTTGGACCCTATTCCCGATAACGGTGGGCTACTATTTTTTATATTTTAAAATGTTTTTATTTATTTATTTTACTAATATTTAAAAATATAATGAAATATGTAAATAAATGAATAAATGAGAATAATACTATAATAATAATGGCAATGGCACATAGTACTGGGATTGATTCATCATCACTGACAGGACTATTATAGCCTGATGAAGTAGTGGTGAATTGCTTAGAGAGGAGAGCAGTGATTGTTGACATAGCAGTTCTCCATGCCGAGAAAGGTGAGCTGATCAAGTGGTTTGACTTGGCCTGATAGGTTGCTGACAAAAGGGATGTGGACTTAGAGATCATTGTGCCCATAGTTGTAACAGCCAATGGATTAATAGCGAGACCCTAACAAGAAGGCTCTCTCTAGGCAGTTGGATCAAGGGCTTGATTCAGAAGGCAGTACTTCTAGACACGGCCCTTTGTTAAGAGTTTGTTATTTCTGGAGCCCTGACACCTGGTAGCTTGAATCCTATTACTAGTGAATAGTGAATACTAGTGGGCTACTATTTTTAATATATTTTTTTTTAAATTAAAAAATGCAATTTATGATATAAATGAATAAATGGAATAATAATCATAATAAATAACACTTTACCTGCTCCTGAGGGTTGTCCAAGTGAGAGTACAGCACTTTTTCAGACAAGGTCATATCACGGCCTAACTTCTTCTTCACAGCCTCCAAAGTCTTGTTCATCTTTTCGTATGGCAACGGGGTCGGGTCGAACTTCGACATCGCGACCTACAACACATCGTACACCACTCAGAAACATCAACTTTGAGCGCTAACTATCAATTTCCATTGTGACTATGATTACATAACAACTTCTTATTATCACTGAAACTACTGGAAATATCACTTTTTAGCAGTTTGTACGTACCGCCGCAGCGGCGAGAGGGGACACGCTGAAGCATCTTTTCTGGATCTCCAACAACACCGCTTTTGTCCTGATACCCTGGAAGGAAAATTACGACGTCAATAAATTCCTTGAAAATCTTGATACACAATACGGCAACTGCGCCAATTACACTGTAGTAACTGAAATCCTGATAAAAGCACTAATCGTAACCCCAGTTGACCTCACATGGCTTATTTTGCGTGACCTGACCCATCCATTCATGATGAGTTTATCGGAAATTATATCGGTCACAATTGCGATAATAGCGTAAACAAACTTAAATAAATAGTATATATTTATAAACTTATTAAAAATAGATATTCGTTAAGTAATCAAAACGTGGAATTAATTAAGAACTTGCCTGGCCATGCAAAACTCTTATACAGTGCGCCATGGTTTCCGGACTTCACAGAATCAATTGAGGTTTGTTAAAAACTTTACAGTTAAATATGTTACGGCAACATGGATTTTGTAAAAATAAATTTAAAAAATGCCTAATAAATGGATCGATAAAGGCAACAAATGAATTTAACAAACTATCCAAGTATCCAATTTTAGTCTCCACCACTGTGTCGCAGGATTGGATTTGGATTGGCACTTTAGCACAGGATTGCCAATGCTGATTTATCAAATTCCCCAATTTGGGGAGCAATTTCTGCCGATTTTCCACGAATTCCCCCCAAAATGATTCATAAAATTGAAACAAGTTTCAACTATTTTTATTTCTTCTGGGTATTAAAGATACCCCAGTAATCAGTATCTGTATGAGTATTGTCTATTGCGGTTTTGGTTTTTAAATTTGTAAAAGACTACATTTTCGCTTGACTGATCCGTTTGAAAACAGCGGTGTTATATTACCAATAAGGACATCACAAATTTTAAACTTGGGAACAAGTATTGTCTCACTCCGTTTTAAAAAAACAAAAACACTGCTACGATAACGGGTATCTCAATGAAGTTCAAGTCTATCAATGTTGATCAAAATCCAGCATAGCGTGGTGAGCTCGCCACTCGTTATCTAGTAGTAAGTAGTTTGTAGTATGACGGTCTGGTGGCTGTAACTCCACGTCTCAGCGCGTATTTTGCGTACAGACTCGTTATCTAACTATTGTGCTGTCTCAAATTTATAAAGCACTGGAAATCACTTCGGCACAGACATCAGCAGTGCTATTCTGTTACAATCTCCCTCGGTGAACACCTAGGTGAAGTGAGCTGTCATCCGTCCGTCTGCTTTGTCAATCCCTAGCATCGGGATGGATGACAGCTTACTTCACCTAGATGTTCACCGAGGGAGATTGTAACAGAATAGACATACTGTTAATATATTAAAACTGTTGACCTTCCTAATGATATACAAAGGATTTAAATAATTTTCTTCACTAATTAGTCATGAAACTATCTAAGACGCTTTACTCACCATCCTTCTTGCTGTATGTCCCGCTAAGGTCATGCACAATGCACGATGCAAAACGACCGTGAATAAGCTTGCTGTACGTCAATAATTTTTGTCAATAATTTTTTTTTTTTCACGGTACTTTTGCATGGCGACCTTGGCGGGACGTACAGCAAGAAGGATGGTCAGTGAGACGCTTAAGTATGAACTATTGATATTTTTAATGGTGAGATTTTAAAATCCCCACATTTTCCCAGCTTAATTCCATTCCCCAATAAATCCGCAATCTATTTGAGATTTCCCGCAGTTTGGGGAACTCCCCACAAATTGGCAACTTGGGTTTGGCAGATTTTTTACTAGACTTTGACGTAGTTGACATTTTGTTTTTGTAGTTGCCATATCTAAAATATTGATTTAAATTAGTGGAGGTTTGGCTTTTAATACTTACCCGAATGCCGGAGGAGAGTTATGTTTTTTGAGTGTATGTATGTATGTCGTTATGCTGTTCTGTAGCCTAAACCGGTTAACAGATTTTAATATACAAAGTGAACTGTGACTGAATGTACGACTTTAAATTAAAACGAGAACAGTACTGTCTAGTCCATTGAAACCTAATTTTAAACCTAATCTTTGTAATTGTAATTGTAATGTCATTACAATTACAATTACAATGATTAGGTTTAAAACTTGCAATTTTCAAATCAAATAAAAATTAGAATTATCTGCATAAAAAGGAAACACGCCTCTTAAGCGCTTACCTACCACACGCACAAGCTTCACCACAGTTTTGCCTGCGCAGGCCGGTTACAAACCGGCAAAACTGTGGTGAAGCTTGTGCGTATGGTAAGCCCATTATGTACGCATAGGTAGGTACTTTAGTCGGAATCATGTACGTTTTACACGGGTTCATGACCTTACAATATTTACCCTGTTGAAAAATAAGGAAATGAAAAATAATTTCTTGTGGCTAAAGTAGGAATTCTTTGGATTTGATTGTTTTTTAGTATACAGGTAAAGAACATGATAGTCCTTACGTGGTTTACAATAAATCAACCGTCCTGCCTGACACACATTGTATATAAAGCCTTTGTCAAATATTAGTTATGTAATTCGAAGTTGACAACTCTCAGAGGCCCCATAAACATAAGACAGCAACCGTGCACCAACCGATAATTTACTATCCCATTAGCCACTATGAAGGACACAGGATAATAATTATAATTTTGTGTTAAAATATGTATTTCAGATCGCGTGGATATCGCATGGATCGCACAGATCCAGGTGAGTTGCGGGCAAACGCAAGCCTATAACAATATAAAAAAAAAGACCTTCGCTTCACTTCGCTTCACAGTCACACATTCGGGTCAACCCATAGACATGACAATGTATGTCATTATTAACGTCATTGTCACAATTTGACAGAATGAAATTCAAAATGTCAAAATAAATATTGTCCTACATTTGTGTAAAAAATATTATATATATTTATAATAACTTTGTTACTTGAAAAATCTGTAATCACCTAACGAAGAATATTATAATTAGGTTATTTATGATATTTATATTTATAGTAACAGTCTACAATTACTAAGAATAGAATTGTGAGCTAGAATGACGAACGCTACAATCCAGGTATACACCCACTTGAAATTACTGTGCCTTTGGGTGCATTCTTTTCCTAAGTTAATTTTTTTAAAGTGCACTAAGGTCTCGTTTCGGATATACATTTAGCATTTACCTTTAATACATAACTCGACATAATATATATTGCATTTTATTATAAATTGAGATGAGATCTAATATAATTTTTATCTTATCAATTAGTGCATTACAATTTCATCTATTTTCCGCTGTTTTTGTTGCGTTTTGTCACTCTCTATAGGAAATAGAGGGTATAGATGATTACTGGGGCCCAGCATTCCGTTCAATATATGAGGGTGAGGGCCACGAAGCATTTGTTCAGCAATTAGACGAGCGGATAAAGCAACATGACAAGGAAATCGAGAAGCTGTGTAATTTTCATTATCAGGTAACACACACTTTAACCTTTTGACCGCCACGTCAAAAAACGTGCCCTCTGCGCCAAGGACAAATTCATCGAAAATACCTACCTACATATTAAAATAGGAAAATAACAAATAAGTAGGTAATGGATATATAATATGTGCCTGTTTACAGTATTTCATTAACATAGTTTTAAATAATAGGAAAAAGAAACACAGAAATCTTAATTTCGTATGTTTAATTTGTACCTAAAAATGTTACGTGTGTCGTTTTTTTGACGGCTATAGCCGACGGTGGTGTGTTGGGCACGTTTTCATTTGTCGGTTATATCCGACCGTGGCGTTCAAAAGATTAAACTTAATTTAAGTTTAAAATTAGTGATTCAGTCCTGCAGTGATACAGTAAATGGCTAATGTAATTCAATTATTTTAAAATTGTTTTCTTACACTGCTTGTTTTGTAAAAAGCTGGCAGAATCTCTGTTTAAATTGTTTTAACAATATTCTGTTAATCATAAATTCTTTTGATGTATGACCAAGTTGAAATATTGATTGAAATTATAAATAAGAATCTGAGGAGTTTACCAACATTGGTCTCAGTAACTAAGAGACTAATGTGTGTCATGCTATTGATTAATTTGTGTTAATTGTACTTGTAATCAATTAATGATAGGTTTGGGGACATGTAAAAACTTTTTTCATATTTTACAGGGCTTTATTGACTCAATCCGTGAGTTACTACAAGTGCGCTCACATGCTGAAGAGTTGCATGCGGAGATATCAAATGTGGATGCCAATGTTAAAGATACCACTGACAGTAAGTTGTCGTAATTCTTTGACAATTTTCTATTCTTCTACAACTAGGAAGTTAAGTTCGGTAGCCTGCCCAAGACAGTTGGTGATTGTGTCCAAGTGCACTATTAACATTGGGAGTCTGGCTTGTGGGGCCACTGCCCAAGGTTAAGACCATGTTGTGCCTATCCTAGGTCTATTAGAAACGCGATCCTAGAATACTGTTTCCATATAACCAAGCCAGTTTTATTTTATAGGTGTTTGTGCCAAAGCTGAGGAGCTGATCAGGGCTCGAAGAGTAGAGCTAAACATTGCAGCTACCATTGAGAAGATGGAGTTATGTCTGCCCTTATTAACTACATACTCTAAACTTAAGTCACAAGTGGAGGCCAAAAGGTATGTGAATTTTATATGCTGTGGTAAACTGATTTAGGATCCAATGACATTATTGATATTGATTGGGTTCTTTAAATGTAATATTGGGTGTAAGGGTGACACCATTATCTTTGAAACCAGTAGATTGGTTTCATTTGTAGAACTTAAAATCAATAAAAAATAGCAATTTTTTTTGGCTAAAGAAAATTACATTTTTCCTCAAGAGCATGTCAGCCTTTAGTGCAACAAGCTTACATCGTCATGGGGTAGCGTCCCGTCGCTATATTTGAAAACATTTCCAGTTGAAACACCAGCCAGAATCAGTGCCAGGATATGAGAGGAGTTTTACTTTGTAGTCTGTTCTCGTTTAAGATTTATTTTATAAACTTACTTTTTTTCGACCCTAGTAGATTACAAATAACTTAATGTACCCTAATTATGCCTAATTACATATTCTTCTGCTCTTAAGACGGCATGTAAATAGTTTACATGATCCCCGAACATCACGGAGATACTTGGTTCCCGCTAATATTAAATGAATTCCTTTGAAATTCTTTGATTACTTTGCAGATATTACCCAGCACTAAAGACTCTAGAGCAACTAGAATATGTGCTACTGCCTCGCGTTGGTCCATATAAATGGTGCGCACAGATCTCCGCCGACATCCCGCGTCTACGACAAGCAATACAAGATGCGTCCATGGCTGATCTGAGGGACTTCCTCGAGAACATACGAGAACTTAGCCCGCAGGTTAGTTGGTATTTAGAGGAAAAAATAATATTGAACATTTTATCGTAAGGCAACTGAGGCCCATAGAAAAAATACACAAATAATCTTAAACAATAATAAACTAATACATGTCAAAAGTCCTTATCAACTATAACTATACACGTTACGTGGTCGGCGTCGTGTTTCCAAAAGTCCTCCTTCAAAAAGGTCTGTAGATGTTGCTTGGAACTCATACCACAAATGACTTAAAGTTGATGTTGTGACGCGATTCGGATATGTTCCAAAGCTTATCAGTAGCTAACTAGAAATATCTGTATGTGTAATAAATACTATAATATGTATAATGTATAAAATAATATTAAAATACCAAGAGCAAGGGTGGCGTTTCATCCACGGAGTCGCTAATTTGCAACTGCTCGCCACAGTCAGGCAGGGAGTTTATTTTTACACACTAACTACATTTCTATAAAAAAAAAAAACTTTAAGTCGAATAGGGTATTACACCCATTTTTGAAAAGTGTCTCAATAAAATTCTGTAGAGCTAATAGGCCATAAAAAAACACAAAATTTTTATTCAATCGATAAGTGCCATAAAAAAGCATCTAAATTTTAAATTTTCAAATTTCGCGCATAATTTGACTAAAACGCCTCTTACTGGACGCCATATTGCTCAGCGGAAATGACGTCAGTTCGTTTTGTATCAAATGCGCTCATATTAAATATGACAATTGTATATAATTTAAAAATAATTAATAGCATATTTTGTAAATATTAATATTGTGTAATATTAATTAAAAAAATACGTTGGTTACGAAAATAATAAAAGTACAAAGCCTTTATACGCCAATCGGTTGACTGACAGTTGTCAATTTTTGGTTTACACAACTGTACGGCGTAGTAACATGGCCGCTACTATTTCACGGTGTTATAAAACAGATAAAAAAAACTGAAAACTTTGAATTTATATTTTGTTATTTTATGAACTAAAACTAACATTTTCCGACTGCTTTATGCCTAAATTATCTCAATAACATATTTATAGATGTTTTCTCATATAGAGTAAAATACCCTATTCAAGCGGATCAAAGTCGCGTGCAAAAGTTTTTAATGATGTCCGGAAGATATATTGTAGAAATTGTACAAGTTATTGAAAATTAACAATAATTGCTGTTACAAAGAATATAACAATAATTGCTGCCTTTCCTTTTCAAGTTTCTGAAAAAACAAAAGTTCAATACTTTTTATTACTGGGTATAATGCGAATCTGTTATTTGTAAACAATTTATTTGTGTGTAGGTGGGGGCGATGGCATTGAGACAGACGCAAGAAATGCTAGGAAGGAGCCTAGCCAGCATTGTGCAAAACAAAAAAGGTATGTGTTTGTACAAAATGTCACATTATTGGTCAACACTCACTTTATAACACCCCTGGCAGGGCAACCCGAAATCACTTTAGAATATCCAACCTATGTAACAGATTGCAATGAACTGAAATCACAAGAGTGTGCTTAAAAACAAAAAAATACAACGAAAATATGTGAATAAATTCAGACCTATAAAGTTTAGAGTACTTCAAGGTAGCGTGCTTGGGCTACTTATTTCTCATTTACCTAAATGATTTGCCAAAAAAGACACAACAAAAATGATTTTGTTTGCAGATTGCAGTACAGTACAGTAAATGCAAGAATTTAAATAGTTATCAATTTGAAATTAAAACAAACTTACTACGCCGTGTAGTGCCGGCCGCGAATAGCACCACCCCATTTCTACCCGTGGGTGTTGTAGAAGGCGACGAGGGATTTTGACTAGAGGATGGATAGCAGCTTCTGAGTACCATAACACCTACTGCGATCGCCAACATGCATTGGCCAAGCATGGCGATTACGGCTGAACTCCCCCCCCCCCCCTCTTGGGTGAGACCTATGCCCAGCAGTGGGCGTCTAAAGGTTGACATGATGAACAAACTTACTGACGTAATTAATTGAATTATTTCAATCAACCTCAAGAAAAGCAAGTTAATAGTAATACATATTTGTGTTTGTCTAGACATGGCAGTTCTTGGAATACCAGTAAATATCAGTGCGGGACCTCAGTGCCCGCATGAGCTGGTAGACTTCAGCCCCTTGCACAGATGTTTGCACATCCACAGCGTGCTGGGCGTGAAGAATGATTTCATACAGTATTACAGGTAATTTATAACGAAGTCACGCTAGAACCTCGATTATCCGAATTTATTAGCACCGAGACTAGTTCGGATAATCAAAAGTTCGGATAATCAAAATGTGTGTTTTTTGGGACAAGATCAAACAAAAACAACACCTTTTTACATTAGAACACATTAGCAGCAGCGAGCAACAATTTCGCGCCAACGTTCGGATAATTGAGGGTTCGGATAATCGAGGTTCTACTGTACTTTTATTTATTATAAACGAATACGAAGCGAACGAAAAACAGTAACCACTGATCAAGAGTCCGCACGCAAGATGAACGGCGTCGCCGAGTACCGAGGCAGTAATCTTAAGGCCACTGCCGTTACTGCCTAGTATATTCATATTGTACAAGCGATTGGCTTCATACTAGTGTAATTTACTAAACGTTTCATGTTTTTTTTTATTGAAATTTTTACACAAAAATACCATCCAAATTGCCGATATTTCCGGAGGATTTGAGAGGAGGAAAAAAAAAACTTTTACACAAAGCTGGTCTTGGCCATAACGAACACAAAAAAAAATCTGCCAAATCGATTGAGTCGTTTTGAAGTGATAATCTTTCAGACATGCGGAAATTGATGTTTATTTAGATAGATAGAGGGATAGATTCGGATTGCAAGCACATTTATTAATTTCAGGTCTCAACGCAAGCAACAAGCTCGCCTTGTCTTAATCCCTGCTTCAACCAACTTACACGACTCAATAGCGGGAGTAAAGAACTACTTAAATGCAGTCCTTGGCTTCTTTATCCTCGAAGAACATCTTCTAAGCGCAGATGCAGGTCGGCAAACTGTTTTTTTTTTCAACAAAATATTATAACTTTACTGTCAAGTGATTATTTTTATATGTCAATTTGGTGTACCGACTTTGAGTACTGGTCTTTTGTCTTCATATAACTGTGTAATGTATTTGTTGTTTTTGTGCAAAGACGACACGGTTGGTGCAGTAGCTGAGCGATGAGCTGCGTATCGCGGCCCGCGGGTTCGATTCCGGCATATTTGTATAACAGGCAGTCCCGGGTCTGTTTGTTTGTGTATGTGTAGTGTAGTTTTGAATTTATGTTTGTATATACATTTTTTTTTGTCTTTCAGGTCTGGTCTCTAAAGACTGGTTACTGGACATGTGGGGTATGTCTGTGACGAAGGTTGCGTCCACTCTAAGAACCAACACGTCCTTGATAACGGACCCAACGCTGATGTTGAGTATCAAACATCAGATCGTGCTTTTTATTAATACTTTGAAGTGAGTAATACTTGCTTTTGCCCGCAATATTTTTTTAATTATTTATTTAAATCAGGCAGCTAAGTTAAGTCAGCTTTTTGTTCAGTTTATTTTTTACGAAGAAATATTAAGTAAAAGGCAATGAATGCTATTGCAACGTTAAAGCGATTTTTCAATAGTATTTATTCGAACATTTCTCTCAGTTTATATTGATTTTGACATTCGCAGATGTTACGGTCTTCCAACAGATCCGCTTCCCTTGTTATTACAAGAGATGGCGGAGCATTACACCGAGGTGTTGATGCAAAGATGGGTGGGCGTCTTCAGGGATATACTTGATAATGCTTCATTCTTACCGATAGAGGTAAGAATCATTGGTTTATTTATTAACTTTAGACAACAAGGGCCCATGGAATTTTTTTTTACATAAATATAACCAATATTTACTTATAAATGGGTGCGGTCCCACCAAACCACTGGCCATACCTCTGGTGGACTAAAACTATACCACTGAGATAATCGTTTGGGTAAGGTTAGATTAGAAACTGTGACCATTAAAGCGCATAGGCGGGTGAGCGAAGCGAGCGGTGCCGCGGTAACGGCCGCCGAGCGCCAGATTCCCTCTATTGTTGGTAAATAATTTGATTTAGGTGAGTAGTATAGTTTTAGACCCACTATACTACCAGGGGTATGGCCAGTGGTTTGGTGGGTCCGCAATGTTTATAAACTAATACATAATAAATATTCGCATCCGTTGATGTAGTGGTCGCAGGCGCGGGTGTTCAGTGTGGGGGTCTAGGTTCGAATCCCAGGTCCGGCACAGTGTTATTGGGTTGTCTATTAGAAATTTGTCAGTAGTAGCCCGGAGTTTGGAAGTTGGCGGTGTAACACCCCCGTGCTTCGGAAAGCACGTAAAGCCGTTGGTCCTGCGCCTGATCTCTCACCGGTCGTGTCGAATTACCGTTCCACCGGACTATGAGTGTGAGGGAAGAGAGAGTGCACCTGTGTTTGCTTGATTACTCTGTATTGAGAGCCACCATGCCCGAAATTCGGTCGGAAGAATTATTATTCTAATATTATAAATAGATAAAGTTTATTGTTATTGTTTATAAGTAATCACTGGAGGTACTGGTCCGATTAAAATAAATCTTTCACTGACAGAAACCTAGCCGAGTGTCATAGGATAGTGTAGTGTTTTTGGTATGGAGGGTAGCGGTAAAAAGAACTATCTCATATGGGGGGAAAGTTGAAAAAGTGTCCGGCTCTAAGCAATAAATAACAGTTCCAAAACGCGCTAAACTGGCGCTACCGTAGGCACAGGGTATGGTATGAATGTAGCAGTTGTTGACAGATTGAAGTATGCCGAGTTGAAATTTGGTCGCGATTGTAGCGCCACCCTTATTTAACACATTTTAACGGACACTTTTTTAAACAGAGATTACTCGTTAACTCTACCCTCCATAGTTTTATGCCTCTACACAATCGGACATGATCGGCACTCGTTCATTGTCTGTGATCGGCAACGTAATTTTATTGTCACGATCATCGTGCATGCATCCACACAATCGTCCGTCCGTGATCATTTATTGAGCGGCAAGCGTTCAAGATGGACGTGGAGGTTATAGCTGCAGCTAACATTGATTTCCGTATACAATCATTTTGTGAAAGTAGTTGAAAGAAAAGTTGCGAAAAATAAAATAAAAAGAGAAGGTGGTGGTGTTTGAGCATTCATCGTAATAGGGAATAATAATTATATATTAAAAGAAGCCGTCAGTCAGATTCTCCTTTTAATATAGGAGATAGATGTGATCATTCCTAAAATACCCTATGGACCTAAGCTGATAAAAGGTATTACCCCAGATTATGAAACAAAAGGCAGATAGACCGCGCGGAACATAAGAGTGAAGCCAAAAAAGCAAATACAAATTCAAAAGTACTAGCTACTAGTAGTCGAGCTGTACTGACACGAGTCAGTATAGCTCGAAACGCCACATCGTTGATAAAAACAAATAAAAATACAAATACAAATTCAAAAGCGAATACAATCACGAGTTTGTAGGTATGGCCGATTGTGAAGAGGCGCCATTAGGGAGAGTAGAGTCGTAGACGATGTCGCGGGTAGAAACTTATTAATATGTTGTTTGGTGTTCAGGTCGAGAATCAAGACCAATATGACGGTGTAATGGACACGTTCCCGTACGATGGCGATGAACTGGAAACAGAACCTTTTCCAAGAACGTGAGTAAAACTTGAAAATCCAAATATAATTTCAGAAAACTGGTGTTGACAATACCAATCCATTGGGTAGATGACACCGTCAATCAATAGACACACTCTTTATGATTTTGTATGGCAATTTATACTTATGACGTCACTTGTAGGTAGTCATTTGCTTTCTTTATTGATTTACTTTTCATGAGCTGGCAAAACTTATTTCGGCCATAGATTTTGTATGGCGATAGGGTGCTGTTACTTATTTGCTAACTCAATTGAATTAACTATTCATTGATTTCAAGGGAATTTGGCAGTTAGGTAGTTCATAGATGGGACATGTCAGCGAATTTGACTTCGACTTTGACTTCCACGCTATCAAAGTTGCAGGCTAGATTTCTTTTCACATACTTTGAATTTTTTCAGGTTCCCATTCTCCACAGTAGTCCCAGCGGTGTACGTACAAGTGAAGGAGTTCATCTTCGCGTGGCTCAAGTACTCGGCCGGGCTGGGGCTGGGCGGCGGGCGCCGGGCCGCGGCCGCGCGTCACTCGGCGTCGCTGCTGCTGAGCCGCTCCTTCACCGGCTGCCTGTCCGCGCTGTTCAGACGACCACTGCCGCTGATGCAGTTGGTACAGGTAACTTTGCTTTTTAACCGACTTCAAAAAGGAGGAGGTTATCAATTCGGATGTTTATATTTTTTTTTATGTATTGTAGTGTGGTAGAACCTTTAATTGTAACTATATGTAATATGTATCTCTGTATGTCTTTATACTCTTTATATTGTATTAACTATTGTATCATCTGGCCAGTAATATACGAGAATTCTTCTTAGTTACATGTGTTTATGTTCGCTCCCTACGTCGCCACCTTACATGGCGACCCTGCCAGGATGGGTGGTCCGTTGGTTCACGCGGATACGGTTACAGAGGCGGCATCACGGTGAAATTCCTGCGGCCAAATAAGGAGTGTGAACTGTAAACAATTGTGTCCCAGTGCAATGTTATTAGATTATTTAGAACGCAATGTTTTATTACGATTTTAATTTGCGTCTACGATTATCGCGCGGCCGTGTTTCCCTGACTTTAAACTTGACCACTAAAAATGGGATCTTCGCAGTCGTACGAAAAGGAGGAAGTAGTTATAGCCCAGGCGGCATCCGGATCTGGGGTAAATTCGGCGACTATTGACCAACTGAGGGGTCACGCATCCACTACAAACTATATCCTCGCTGGAATTTGCGTATTGTTGAGTGTGGGCGCAATTGTTATTGTGTACAAATTGTACCGAAAATGCCACCGTAACTGGATGGACCAGCAGTTAAACGAATTCGCGTTGAAACGTTCTGCGAGTTACTTTCGACGTTGGCAGCAGAAGCCTCCGGAAGACGCCTAAAAGAAAGTTGGTGCGGTTAAAAAAATAAATAAAAAGTGCGTTTGTGCGTATACATAAATAAAGTGCGTGCGTATGTGCGGTAAATTCGCGAATTACTTTCACCAATTCGGCATCAATACGACCTCGGACTGAAATTGGACTACAGATCATGTAATTTTACATTAATATTATTATTATTTTTTATTATTGTACTCGTGTAGGTGTATAATTACCTATGTATGAGATTTACTCAGTTTAATGTGTACTCACTATGGAAATCAATATTCGGTAAGTTACTTATAATTTTACATTTATAATGGGTAGACAGCAGTAAATGGCTGAGGAACTTCTAGAATTATTTGAAAAGTTTAAATATATTAAAGACTATTTAACTAAATTGGGCCCAAGTAAAAGGACGGCTAGGATTAAAAAAGAGAAGAACGCGGAAGCAAACAAATTAAAAAAACAATTTGATATTATTTTAGGAAAAGTTCATTCTTCTTCGAAAACTAGAATTTTCGAAAAAACAGAATTAGAGAATATTGAAAACTTAAGTAGTAAAATAAGTAGTTATTATTTAAAAATTAAACAACTGTGTGAATTAAGCATAGAGAAAGATTCTAGTTCTGTGGGGACTGTCGTACAGAAAAACGCCAATATGGAGAAATTTGAATTGAAAACCGCAATTTCCCTGTTGCCGGTCATGGATAATACTGAAACGGTTACTAAACAACTTATTTCTAACATTGAAATGTACTCCGATATGTTGGATGTGGCAGATAGGGAAAAATTAATAAACTTTGTGTTAAAATCAAGATTGTCGGAAAGCGCAAAACTGCGGTTGGGCGAAGCCTATGAATCAATTACAGATCTGGTGAAAGACATGCGCAGTCGACTATTAAGTAAGAAATCGGATACAGCATTGCAGCAGCAGCTTCAAAGAGCTAGGCAGGATAAGGAAAGCGTAGAAGATTTTGGTAAGCATATTGAGAAATTATTTGTAGATTTGACTATTACTCAAGCAGATGGGGACGCAAAAAAGTATGAGATTTTGAAGTCCGTAAATGAAAGGAATGCCATCAAACGTTTCACTGACGGTTTGAGAAATAGTCGAATCAGCACTATAATAGCAGCTAGAAATTATGGTTCCTTGAATGATGCTATTCGAGGCGCGCTAGATGAAGAAATTTCATCATCGAGCGAATCAAGAGACACGGTGATGAACTTTTATCAAGGAAGAGGAAGAGGTAGGTCTAATAATTTTTACCCTTCGAATTATTTTCGCGGTAGGCGAAGTTCATCTAGCGGATTCAGCAGGGGCCAGCGAACACCTAATCAATCCGAAAGTTTACGCGATCCAACAAATAGCAGGGCAGGTAATAATAATTATCGCTCAAGTGGACGTTACACACGAAGTTTTTATAACAACACAAATCGATGTCAAATTAGTAGACAACAAATACATGCAGCAGAGGTGAACAATAGCAGTAATGATCAGAATAGTGTTGACAATTCAGATTCCCAGAATTATTTTTTTCGGGCATAAACAATTTGCTTATTATTGTGCTAATATAAATTCAGTAATTTTTAAAGTTAACGATGTCAGTTACTCTTGGCTACTCGATACCGGTGCTTCGCTGTCGATTGTCAAACATGAAGCAATGATGAGGGATCAAATTCCTTACCATATAGAGCAAAAACAAATCAAAGGCATTGGCGGAGACGTAATTTCGGAAGGATTTGTAAATTTAAAACTTAGTTTAAATGGACAAGAATTCTATCATAAATTTTATGTGTTTAAAAATTTACCCTTCCGCACTGACGGTATTTTAGGGCAGGATTTTATATGTAAAAATAATTGTATACTCAATTTTGAAACAAATAGTTTAACACTAAATGCAAAAACTGGTCCCATTACGACACCGTTGCAAATGGGAAAATTAGGGGAAAATAAATACATAACCTTGCAACCCAGGTGTGAATCTATTCATTTTATAGGCATAGATACAAATCAGGAATGTGTCATCGCACCAAGCGAATTGTGTGAAGGAGTTTTTCTCGCCAGTATCATAGTAAATCCAAAGGAAGGGAGAATTCCAATAAAAATATTGAACACTAGAGACGAAGTAATCCGACTTAGTTATTTCACTTTTAAAATATATAATTTACAAGATTATTTGATATGTAGCTTTGAAAGAGAAGTGATTAACGCAGATAGGGTAAAGAAAATGTTTACTATGTTGAAATTAGATCATTTAAATTCTGAAGAACAAAAATCAGTCGAGAATATTTGCGCAAAATATTCTGACATTTTCTTTTTACCAGGAGATAAATTAGGCGTTACAAATTTATATCAACAAAAAATTCATTTGAAGGACAATGTGACACCTTCATATGTTAAGCCATATAGACTACCAAAGTCACAAAAACAAGAAATAGATAAACAAATACAGCAGATGTTGAAAGACGATGTTATAGAAGAAAGTCACAGTGAATGGTGTAGTCCTCTTTTGTTGGTACCTAAGAAGAGTGTAAATTCTGATAAGAAGTGGCGTGTCGTAATTGATTACCGGAAATTGAACGAAAGGATTAAAGATGATAAATTTCCCTTACCAAACATCGCTGAAATTTTAGATTCTCTGTCTGGAGCAGTTTATTTCACTCATTTAGATTTAACACAATCATATTATCAGCTATTACTAGAGCCAGAAAGCAGAAAGTACACTGCTTTCACCACAGACAAACAATATCAACTTAAAAGACTACCTATGGGTCTGAAAATTAGTCCCAGTGCATTCAGTCGGTTAATGACGGTCGCAATGGCTGGTTTAAATTATGAAAAAGCCTTAATTTATTTAGATGATTTAATATGTTTTGGCCGTAATTTAGAAATACATAACAAAAATCTAATTTCTATATTTGAACGATTAAGAAAAGTTAATTTAAAAGTAAATCCAAGCAAATGTCAATTTTTAAAAAAGGAATTGTTATACTTAGGGCACGTAGTATCATCAAAAGGTGTACAACCAGATCCAGAAAAGACAAAAGTTATTCAAAATTACCCGAGACCTCAGTCCAGTGACGAAGTAAAACGCTTCGTCGCGTTTGCAAATTATTATAGGAGGTTCGTACAACATTTTGCTGAGATAACTGTCCCACTAAATAATTTATGTCGTAAGGGAGTTAAATTTGAATGGACAAGTGAGTGTGAAAATTCTTTTTTGCAACTAAAGGAAAAATTATGTAATCCACCCATATTACAGTACCCAGACTTTTCATCAGAAAGTGAATTTATAGTGCGTACAGATGCATCTGGTAAGGCCATAGGCGCAGTTTTGTGCAACTCAAATGATTTACCAGTAGCATACGCAAGTCGTACCTTAAATAAGGCAGAAATAAATTACCCAACCATAGAAAAGGAACTGCTGGCCATAGTGTGGGCGGTACGTTATTTTAGGCCATATCTGTTTGGAAAATCCTTTACAATATTAACGGACCACAAACCGTTGGTATATTTATTTACCATGAGCAATCCTTCTAGCAGATTGCTAAAATTTAGGTTAACTTTAGAAGAGTATAATTATAAAATTGAATATGTAAAAGGCACGAGTAATGTGGCTGCAGACGCATTATCTCGTATAGTGATAACGTCAGATGAGTTGAAAGAGTTGAGTATGCAAGCTGTAAATGTGATGACAAGAGGAATGAAAAGAAAGTCAGAGGAAATTAATAAAGACGATTCTTTGGTGGACAAGTGTTCTACTGATGAACGGACTGATCACCCCGCCGTCGTGGAAATGCTTAAAAAACCAAAAACCAGTATTGAATTGATAATAAATAAAGACCTAAAAAGAGACTTTGAGTTTCTAAAAAAAAGGAGTATTATAGGGCTCAATCCTAATTCTCGATCATGCCAAACGCGAGACGTTTTCGTGAGAGAATTTAGGTTATTTTGCGAGAAAAATAATATACTAGAAGTATATATAATAAAAAATAGTGAAACACTTAAATATGTTAAATGGTTAACCAGTGTTAGTAAAAAGTGGACCGGTCCACGAATTTGTGTAGTACGAGGAGTTAGAAAAATATATGATGATGATGACAAACGGGTTATTTTAAACGATTTTCACTTATTGCCGACTAGCGGCCATGCGGGAATCAGGCGCATGTCAAACAACGTTAGAAAATATTATTTTTGGACAAACATGGACGAGGACATAAAGAGGTATGTAAAGAAATGTGTGAAATGTCAAACACAAAAACATTCTTTACCGACCAAACAGCCGATGGAGATTACGACCACTGCGCAGTCAGCATTTGACAAAATATTTTTAGATATAGTTGGGCCCTTGAGTAGAGATTATTATAACTATTCATATATACTCACCATTCAGTGTGAGCTAAGTAAGTATATAGAAGCTTATCCTTTAGAAAGTAAAGATAGTGTTAGTGTTGCAAAGGCTTTTGTTAATAATTTCATTTTAAGGTTCGGCATACCGCGGGAGATAGCAACGGATCGAGGGACGGAGTTCATGTCTACCACGATGCAAGAGGTTTGTAAATTACTTAATATTAATCAAATTTCCTCAACCGCATATCATCATCAATCGATTGGCGCTCTAGAAAATTCACATAAATCTTTAAATGCATATTTGAGGATACAAACCGACAACGATCCAAGATACTGGAGTACATGGATACAATATTTTTGTTTTTCGTATAATACGACAGTCCACACCGAAACTAAATACACACCCTTTGAACTTGTGTTTGGCAAGAAATGTAATATTCCCAGTAATCTAAGCTCAGGAATAGTAGAACCACTGTACAATGAAAATGACTATGTCAAACAATTAAAATATAGATTACAGGTAGCCCAAAACGATGCAAAATGTAATTTAATAAATAGTAAAATGGAACGAAAATTTGTTTATGACAAGTATACTAACCCTATAAGTTACAAAATTGGCGATAAATTGTTAATTAAAAATGAGAAAGATAATAAATTTGAACCAGTGTATTCAGGCCCATTCATAGTTAAGGAAGATTTAGATTGTAATGTAAAGATAGAACGGAAAGGAAAAGAAGAAATTATTCACAAAAACCGTACTAAACCGTATTTAACGTAGTAAAAAAAAAAAAAAAAAATAAACATTGAGATAAATTTTTTTTTTTCTTTCGGTAAGGGCGTGTAGTTTGGTAGAACCTTTAATTGTAACTATATGTAATATGTATCTCTGTATGTCTTTATACTCTTTATATTGTATTAACTATTGTATCATCTGGCCAGTAATATACGAGAATTCTTCTTAGTTACATGTGTTTATGTTCGCTCCCTACGTCGCCACCTTACAGTATGTTCGGGCATAACTCTGTCATATATAGACGGATTTTTAGAAAATTCTTTTTTTGTTCGCAAGGGGTTAACTCCGAAATGGTCCCATATAAATTTTACCAAAATTGATACAGCCTTTTCTGAGAAAATCAACAAATTCCCAAAAAAATTACTTAGACGACGTTTTAGTTTCTTCAATCTTTGGAGGACTTACAATCTCTATAAAGTTTGTCGCCGTTTCTTAATGGATTTGGATGTTAAGGCTACTAACAAGCGAAAAATAAAAAGCTTTTTCGAAAAAAAAGAAAACCGCCTTTAAATACTATAAAGTGATAAATAAATAATAGCACAGAACACACATTACTTTCGGAAGTCGGTGGCAATACAAAACAACAAACACAAAGCCACCGCCACCGATTTCCGAAAGTAATGTGTGTTCTGTGCTAAAGTTATTTATCACTTTTTAGTTTTTGAAGGCGGTTTCCTTTTTTTCAAAATATTAATAACTAATAACTTTTTTTTACAATGCAGTAGAATCTCGATTATCCGATCCCTCAATTATCCGAATGCTGACTTAGTATATCCGAACGCTCAATTATCCGAATGCTGACTTAGTTTATCCGAACGCTCAATTATCCGAATGCTGACTTAGTTTATCCGAACGCTCAATTTTCCGAACGTTGTTGGCGCGAATTTGTTGTTTCCTCGCTGCCGCTGCGTATAGGTAGGTACGGTCGAGCGTGTTTTGTTTCATAGAATGTTGTTAGACCGCTTGCGGAAATTCCGCGCGCAAATTTAATGTTTGTATGTACCTATTTAAAATATTATATACTGTACTGTTTTATGTAAAAAGGCGTAGCTTTGTTTGATCTTGTCTCAAAAAAATAGACATATTACGATTATCGGAACTTTTGATTATCCGTACAAGTCTCGGTCCCAATTAGTTCGGATAATCGAGGGTCTACTGTACTAGGTTTCGTCCCAGATTTCGACCACGCGAGTTTTTTTACGGATTCCAGCAAGCGACAAGCGACATCGCGGCATACCCAGGCGGAGATGGCGAGATGATCTGGACTCCTTCGATAAAGACTGGTCCCAAGTAGCCCTTAATATAGAGAGTCGGAAGGAGACTAAAGAGCTGCCTTTGCCCTGCAGTGGGAAAATCTAGGCTGAAAATAAATAAATTAATAATTTTTTGATAACAAAATGTAATGTAATGTTATGCAAAATGTAAATGTGTTCAAGAGGCATGTTTATACAAACGGTCTGGCTTACTTAGGGTGCTTCAGCGTGGCGCGGAGTCCTTCTTTTTCTAGTCCGTGATCTTTACGTAGTAAACGTAGTAGAAGTAGTATTTTAATATAGTTTTCATTAATAGATAGAGTGATTCAAGTATAGTATAGTATATACGTATAGTTTGATCTACATTGCGGGTTGCTAGTCTGAAATAAATAATTTATGATTATAATGTTTTAGATTATCGTGGACACGCAGTATTTAGAAGGCGCAACGTTATGTTTGTACGAGTTTATAAGCAATATCACTGGCTCCGAGCTAGTTACTACACAGGTAAGCGTGTTTAAAATAACTGAAATTAATACTGTCTGAATGACATAGAGGGGGGCCTTAGCATAGGAGTGGGATAGAACAGACTATCAAAAAATAAGTTGTAATGATTCTTTCATGCTGAGGATTGAAGTAAAGTCAAAGAAGAAAAAAAGACAGAATTTCAAATACAAAAATAATTTTCCTTACTACCAATACTAAATATTTAAATAATTTATAGCTGACTGTTGTTTCACAACAGTATTTAATTATTGTATGTGCAAGATTAAATATTTATTAATTTTTAAATTAGAAATAATAAGCCGAATTAGCATTATACACTTTAAAGTAATAAGAGCAGTTCGGTTTCGGTTTAACGACATTGATTTCTCAAAGATCAAATTACAGTTCACTTAAAGAGAAACTTAACTAAATTAATAATAGGTTGTAAGTAGTTTACATTACGACGTTGAAGCTATCCAAGAAACTGAAACACCATAGTTTAATGTATGATACAATATAGCAAGATATAATATAGCAAAATAGCTCAAGGTGAACTTATGTGTCTAATATATAATTCCTTAGGCCTTTGTTGTTTTGTAAGATTATAGTGCAGTATGGTGTTACAATTGTCATGGTTTAATATTCTACTATTTCTGTTGTACAAATGTTCTCTTAGCTAAATTTAATCAATATTTTATATTTTGTCATTGAAGTCCTCGTTTGTTGAGTAACATCATTTACTTAATATTACTTCAAATAGTTTGGACCTTAACGAGTTTAAATTAAGGCATTTATATCCACCATCACCATTCTTACCATCTGTTATGCTGTCTCTATCAGACGGCAGGCAGTATGTTCCAAGCGGCGCGAGACGACGCCGAGCAACAGATCTGCGACAAGTTGGAGAAGAAGGTGGACGAGTTCCTCGACCTTGAGAACTATGACTGGCTGCTAGGTAAGTAGGGGACCTTTATTGTTAATTTTTTATTTTTTATATTGTCTTGCGTTTGGCAATGGTAAACGATGACAGCGAACGATCAGGGGCTAGCTAGCCTGAGTGCGTTAAGAGTGGCCAACCCGTTATAATTCCCTTACACGCACATGATTATAGCGCTATAACAAATGTTCCTCTAGATATTTCGAACACACAGATATCTTCTTTATTTATTAATTAAAAAAAAAATCGTAGCCACACACTTGAGAGAAATTCAAGTGTAGGCAGGGATACGATTTTTTTTTAATCTTTTCGTGGGTGCGTTTACAAACATATAAAGTCACAAACACAAACAGCCAGACCCGGAACAACTACCTGTAGGTCATACAAACATTTGTTCCGTGTGGGAATCGAGCTCGCGACACGCAGCACGTCTTGTGGTTCATACGTAAATTAGTGATATATTGGATTCTCAAAAAAATATAAAAAATATTACTTGTATGTTATGAAAGAAACAAAGAAGCAATTTACAGCAATTTCTAGATTGAATAGAAATTGTCTGCAAATGCATTTAGATCCCCAACTTCATGAAGACCAATACGGCATTATGAACATTATGAACTTGTCTAAGCGAGTGCGCGTACGACACCCGTGTGTGTTGGCGCGCGTGGGATAGAGACACGATTCAATAAAGTAGTATGACACTGACACAATATAAGTATTAGTACTATCGTACAGTAGCGACACGCTCCGCCCCCACTGAAACCCTATTCCTCACGTCTACACGCGCCGCATTTGCCCTGGCAACGTCTTCTAGTTCAAGGACTGTCTCGTGGCGCGTAGAAACGTGTATTCGCTCATTTGTGAACAAGAAAACCCAAATATTTTATATTATATAAATTAAATATTTTATATATATTTTATACTTAAAACAAATAATAATATATGAAATTATGTAATTTTTATCATATTAAACTATGACGTTTACATGCACGTACCTGTTTTAAATTAAACACCATGAAATACAAGTGATAAAATAAATAAAAAATCTAAAAGTATTGTAGAATACTGTGTAAATCATTCCCTCATCAATTGTCATTCCCTCCTAAATGCAATGAGGAAATGACCGTGAGAGAATGACGAATTTTAACTAAAGCTACAAACTTCTTGGCTCCTGCTTACCTATTTGGAAGTTCGAATTTCAAGAACAAGTGTTTCGGCCGGTATCGTGCGCTCGCGGTGGCAGTGACAGCCCTAGCGATATTAACGCACACACACACGTACAGTCGGCTATTTTGGTAGTTGTGTAGGCAATTATATCGTTTCGTTTGTATGAAGTGTCGCGGGTGTGACACTGACTCGCTGTTTGATATCACGTGTTTGTACCCCGCTCCCGTTAGATACCTAGAATAAAATAATGCAACGTATGTTTATATGTTTGTAGTTGAGCCTACCGGTCAGGCGTCATCGTTCGTCACAGACATGCTGAGCTACCTGTCGGGTGTGCTGACGTCACTTGAACAACTGCCGGAAAGAGCGAGGTGAGTTCACTATATGGACCAATAGTAGTCTGAGAGCGCTAACTCACTGCTGGGACGCTTCACTGACATCGCCGGCTACGTATCCAAACAATCCGTATTGAAATATATGACAGTTAAATCACTTGGCTTTGGCACGGTAATGTTATCTACAGTATTCTGACGCCTCACTGACGTCGCCGGCTACGTATCCAAACAATCCGTATTGAAATATATGACAGTTAAATCACTTGGCTTTGGCACGGTAATGTTATCTACAGTATTCTGACGCCTCACTGACGTCGCCGGCTACGTATCCAAACAATTCGTATTGAAATATATGACAGTTAAATCAATTGGCTTGTAGCCTCCACCCGTTTTATTCCTCCCCTAAGAGTTGGTAAATGAATAAAAACGAGTGTGTACCATTATAGATGAAACATTTATTACACTAACAGTCGGAGGCACACAAAATTTGTAGGGTCATGGGTTACAGGCGTCTATTGTCACCTCTGCAGGGACAGGTACTTCCCGTATAGTCCAGAAGAAATTCCCGGAGACGGAAGCTGGCTGGCTCGGGAAGACGGTGAACGGCGAAAATAAATGATGAACTGACGGTCGTCTCGCTCAGCACACCAGGTGCGCAGCGACAGGGACCTCGGGTCCGCAGTTCCCCAAAGCGGATCGAAGTTCCGGTAGAATTCCTACCCTGGAATTCCGGTCGTAGCACCTGGAATTCACCATTCCAGCTTGTTAAAAGATGGCCTTGCAGTTCCGTACTGGGGGGTACCACCGACGACGACAAGAAAGTACCCATCTACTCGTAGTAGTACTGTCGCGGTGGCACCTACCAGAACGGAGTTTACATCGTGAACAAGCTTGAGCAGAAGAATAACAAAAAGTAGGAAACGAAAACTAAAACGTTAAGATTTTTAAAATTTCAAAATTATTTTTATTGAGCTTGAAGGTAGAAAGAAAAATTAGCATTACTTGCAATTACTGAGGTACTCTAAGATGGTGCTTATTAAGATGAAAATATAAATAAGCAACAGCAAATTAATTATTTAGTTAACAAAAGAACAAGATAAATAGGCAGAATGACAGTAAGCAGAAAGATGGCATGAAAATGATGTGTGATTTGTGTGCTGTTCAAAACTTACCCTAGTTCGGGATTAACCCACTTATTTGCACTTTTAATTTGTGATTATAATTATGTCCACCGTAAACAAAATAATAATGGCCAACGCTCGTGTCTGCTAGTACGCTTGACGAGGCGCTAAAACCAACGTGCAGTCTCACGTCAACCTAGAAGCGACTGACCGTCAGCTGCGCGGGCGCAATGACCTTTTATACCCTCTCCCCCCGAACACTTCACCTCGCACCGCCGATATCCGTGTAACGTTCCGTTACAGGCTTTGGCACGGTAATGTTATCTACAGTATTCTGTCTTCATACGAACGGTCGGAACACAAATTATACCTACGCGCCTTGAGGTTAGTATACAATTAGTCGCGAATGCGCCGCAGTGATGAACGGACGCTGTGATGGTTTGGAAGTAGTAAGCGTGCGATTTGTGACAAATATTCATTGCCATAAGTACAAGTACTTACGTAATATGGCAAAGAGCCAAAATAAATTTTCAAAAAGTATTTTTGATTAAACTTTTTGTCCGAATGCATTAATTTTTTTATGTTAAATTTAACAATAAAATTTTTCGTATGTCTCAGTTGAGGCGCAAATATTTTTCAGTCTCATAATTTGGGTATTTTTTATTAAATCTACTACTCAAAAAAAAGTTTTGTTATTGAAAAAAAATACCTACCGTAAAACGGGGCTATTTGGGTTTCGGGGGGGTATTTGGGACAACCCAGGATTTCGTACAAAAATATTGATAACTTTCGTTTGCTGTTTGGTAGGATTTGTTTTATGAACTCTAGCAACACATTTATAGTTAACGTCATAATTGTCAACTGTCAATGTCAGTATATTAAACAGTTTAGTAACAAATTTTGGTGAAAGAGTCAGAGACCGTTTTTTACGTCAAAATTTAGGCGGCAAAACTTCTCGCACAGCGCAAAATCCTGACTAGTTTTTGAAAAAAAAATTTTCTTCTTAAAATTCTACCAATCCCTAAAACAAAAACATTATTTTATGTAGTTTTTGTCAGTCTTTGTCCTAAATATCGATAGACTTGTTGAAAGTGGCTGTTTTGTCTCAAAATATGCATTTTATATCGGTTTTTCAGTGCTGTCCATAACAGCCCCAAATATGCGATATTTGGGACAGCCTCATTATTTTTTTATTTTTCTGTTCCTGTTACATGTAGCTACTTCAAAAGTATGTCTGCAGAAGTAAGGAGTTCTCCGACACCCGTACAATTTTTTCACCATAGTATTTTATGTGAAATAAACAAGATATTTGGTAAAGTGACTCAAAATATGTCCCGAATAGTTTTACCGTATGTAATATTTACAATCACAAAATTAGAAAGAAACTCAAGTAGGTTGATGAAATTAAAATACTGCAAGTGGGCAGCCCTCTCGCGTGTTTACGTACCGCGCGGCTGTAGGTAATTATTTCAAGGACAGTTAGATAACATTACCGTGGCTGCGGGTCGGCATATCATACAAATGACGTAGGACTACTTTAAAAATCCTCCATAGTCTGGTAATAACCATTTATTTCCTCCACCAGAGTAGCGGCAGTGCGGGCAGCTACCAACCGCATAGCGACCCGACTCCGCAACCTCCTCCTAGACCCCGCCGTGAAGCAGATCTCCTCGGGGGCGCTAGACCAGCTCAACTTGGACGTCATACAGTGCGAGCAGTTCGCGGCAGGGGAACCCGTGCCAGGGCTCAAGGAGGGAGAGCTTCTCGAACATTTTGCTAGTTTGAGGTAAGGATAGGGAAACGTGGACACTCGCCGCTACGTCTACAAATTCAAGGTTGCTCATCGTGCTATGGAGAGTGCGATGCTCGGGGTTTCTCTAGTGGATAGAATTCGTAATGAAGTCATTCGCCAGAGAACTAAAGTCGCCTACATTGCGCGTTGAATCAGCACGTTGAAGTGGAAGTGGGCCGGCCATGTCTGCAGACGGACAGACGGTAGCAACGGGGATGTCCCCGTTGAAGGTTTATTATTATAGTGGGATGAGTTCATTCAAACTTCTTTTCCAGACAACTCCTCGACCTTATAACTGGTTGGGACTGGTCGTCATACCTCCACGACGTCGGCATCGAAGGAGGTAAGTATTCACTTGTCACGCCGCGCGATGCCGCCACGCTACTTGAGAAACTTAAAGAAGCAGAACAAAAGTCTTCTGTCTTCTCCGTTCTCAAGAAGAATGAAAGAGACAGAAGGAAGTTGCTCGACACCGTCTTGAAGCAGTTGAAACAGTTACAGAACCAGGATGGTTCGTGAGGTAATGGAAGGACTTGTATCACAGATATGGACTCTGTATATTTGTGTCAATTTTCAATTGCTGAAAATGTCCAGTTCTTTATGTATTAAGTTTTATTCTGTAAATCACTTTGGCGTTGTAATTCAGAATAGTTTCGGTAATTGAAATTGCTTTGAATTTTTAATGAAAAGGTCCGCTTTACACGATACTCATAGGGCCGAACCCAATGCCCCTCTATCTCAATTTTTTTATCGATGATTGTGAGATGCCATTCTAGGATAGATAGAAATGTTATCTATCATAAATAGCGATCTATCTTTCACTGAAGATAGGTTATAGGGTTCGGCCGTATGACTTCTTAAATGAAAAATGTGTGTGACAAATTGTCATCCGCGTGTAAACTCCTTTGATTGGCTGACTGAATTGTCATCAACCAATCATAGCAACTTACGCACCAATGAAAATTTGTCACATTCATTTTGTGTTGATTTTCGACCGAGAAACCGGAGGGTATGCCACTCAGTATAATGTGTTAACAAAACCCATCTCTGCGCTGTATTGAGATGTACGCTGACTCGCTAAGCTTTAAACATTATTATAGTCAAAGGCTAATCCTTCTTCAAGTTTTCAATACATTTGTTTAGACGACTGATTACCGTACTCCGATATTCATTAGTAGGTTTTTGATGTTGATTATTGAAATTCTCATAATAATTATAATTGTAATGTATTTAATCGTGTAATGAATTTAGTTGCTCTAGGTCTGTAGACAAAATGCCTTTCTGTTAGCGTTAACCCCAATGGAATTAACAAATTGTATGGAGTTGAAAACCCAAAATGGCGAACCTCCCCCCCCCCCCCCCTTGGGGAGGCCTATGTCCAGCAGTGGACGTCTTTCGGCTGGAATGATGATGGAGTTGAAGTTTCTTACCAGATGTCACGTGTTGCAAATATGTCTAGTGCATACAATTTGATTTTTCCGTTGGCGTTAACGTTATCAGAAAAGGGATTTTGTCTACAGGCGTTCTAAACACATCTTTAGTTGCTCGAAAACTTTTCAAAAGTTCTAGAAGCGTAGTGTTAAAAAATACTTAATTAATATTGTACAATATGCCTTATAAGCGTAGTGATAGAAGCATTTATATAGAATTGTATTATGTGTTAAATATAGAAAAGACAGTGTTTATAATTTGAATACGTAAATACATTATTTATTAAAATATTGTTGTATTATTTCCATTGACGTAAGTGCTCTACTCAGTTTACCTACTTAAACGAGTCTGGTTCATAAAATTCTAGGTTATAATAACCGGTACTATACTAGGTCATGTGCTATCAAAATGATAGAAACATGAACTCGGTAAAAACTTAAAGGTATTATGACTTGGAGGCCTTGTATAAAATGCTTAAGATGCGTTTCTTAGATTAAAATAACAGACCTACGTAACATTCGAACATAATGTAATGAAGTATAGCTAGTGAGTCTTCTTCTATTAAAACTGGTTCATCATATGATAAGAGTATTTGTTATAAAACCGGTGTATTCTGCAAAAAGGGAAGCTTGGTGATCTCAGGCAGTAGGTATGTAATATATAGAGGACTACTAGAACTCACCGGGTCCTCATGGTACGAATCGCACTAAGACCACAATTGGGTACTTAGATTACACTATTAACTAATAAGTACCTGGGCGGCTGAGTTTTGCTCGGTATTTTTATTTTTTTTTCGTGTTTTTTTTTTAAGTGTATCCTAGCTAGGTCGATTTATCGCCCCCGAAACCCCCTGCATACTAAAGAATCATGGCAGGATTTGTACAAAAAAATTCAAGGTGTTTAGAGAAGTTTAAATTCTAATTCTTATACTCTTGGGTACCTAAAGAGTATCTTCAGGCATTTACAATATTTTTAAAACCCCGCAAAATAAGTGAATAGTTTAACCAAAAGCTCATTATTTCAGAACGAAACGGCGACTGACAGTAACTGTGACAGTGACAGTCGCTGTTTTGCAGTTCTTACACAGAAATTGCATCGTTTTATGGGAAATTATGTCATAAATAATGATATTTTTTTCCACACACTTGTCACATCACTTGTACCTACACACAATTTGATAGATCCGTTAACGTCGATTGTCACTTTCTTTTTTTTAATAAACATAAAATGGTCATCGAGATGAAATGAAAAAGTGTTATTTTCATTACGTAATATTTTAATTATGCGGGGGTTTAAAAATATGGTGAGTATAGCAATCTACTCCTGGTAATGTATTCTTCACATTGGAAAATATTTTAAACCCTCTAAATTATTTATTTTTTTCATACAAATGAATGTATGGGCCTCGCCATGATTCTTTCATGAATATCGTAGGAGCCGTTTCCGAGATTCAGATTTTAGATTAAATAGATTCCAGGGCAGAACTTCTCTATAAAAACACACGCCCTGACAACTCGATTGATTTTCAATTTACTGTTAAATTAGATTTTTAGTTGCTTTGAAATCAACGTAGTAGTTGTAGTTCGTCAATTGAGTTGGCAAATTACTACCTAGCAGTGACGTCATAAGTATAAATTGCCATACAAAATCTATGGGGGTCGCGTTTCGATTGTTCAACAAAAGTAGGTATGTCAAATGATTGGTGGTTTCATCTACCTTATTATCTAATGAAGCAGTGCTATTATCTCCCTCGGTGAATATAGATAAAATGAGGTTGAAGTGAGCTGTCATTCCACTATGCACAGCTCATCTTAAGAGGTTCCTTCCCGATCGGTCTAACTACAACGCGAGCATGATTGATTGTTTTTTGTTTCATCCAACGCATTGTTCGAAAACAAACGAGTGAGTGAGAACGCGATAACATCGCAAGAAAAATGGTGCTCGGAGATTTCACTAAACTTATTCTAGGCATTAACACAAAATAAAAAGGTTACAGAAGGACCGCACCCGCCATCCTCGACAATAATTTATTACCTACCTAAAGTTGTCACTAACTAGGGCTGCTACTGTATTGACTTTGTAGGTTTTGTTTGTGACATTATGGAATTATAGAGAATGCCTGTAAACGTAATGTCAATGTGTGTGTGCGAAATATAGCAGTTTGTTCTGAGTGGTCTCTCTGCTCGGGCGCAAGGCGCGCCGCAGCCTTACGTACTTTGTGGCAATAAGTATTTTTGAAAAAGCCTTACAAGTTATTGATAAAAAATGTTGTAATTTTGAATCTCCATTACATGTGCAAGGTTTGAAGTTGTTTTTTTTTTTACTTTTTCAATGTATGCGTGCATTATGAACGGCCCAAATTCTGATAAAAATTGTGCAAAAAATGTTGATTATCAGACGTGTTTACTGAATTTATTTTTCAAAAAAGTTATTTTTGCTTTACCGGTACGTTATAAACCTAGATATTAACCACAAGATACCTGTGTTAAAAATATTTCGAGAAAAATTTATTATAAGTACTCAACCCGTCATAGTTGCCATACAAACGCTCGTAGGTACGTGTAATCGTACGCTTTTAAACTATAACTTCATCCAAATTCACCAACGGAGATTTGTACAAAATAACACTGCAGTTCGAAAACATAACTTCATTAATCGGCACACCAGTCTATTAAAAAGAAAGCTTCTCCTTCATTGCATTCCAGTTCACCCAGACCGAAAAACAACAATAGTCACTGATACGATCAGCGAATTAATAAAACAAATGAGCAGCTTACTAAATAATAATTTAAAGCAGTGTACAGACGATCCTGGCGCCAAGTTCGAGTCTATCCGGGCGAATGTCGCCATGCTCTCGTACTCTGTCAAAAACAAAAACCGGTCACACGTCCACCAGTCGCTACTTTTTTGACCATACGGGAGTAAGTATCGAAATCGAGCTTTCAAAAGAAATATTGAATGGGATAAAACGCGAATTGAACGAACCATAAATAGGGTAGGTAGATGATTTTTATACTTATGACTTCACTTCTAGTTTGTCATTTGCCAACTCAATTGACAAACTAGCAATTAAAAATCTATTTTTACAGTCAACTGAAAAAAAATAGTCGGGTTTTCAGGGCTATAATCAAGTGTTTTTTTAGAGACGGTCTGTCTTGGAGTTGATAGTTAATAGCGTCATTTACCCAGTTGGGCGAAAATCGAAATGGACGGTCCATTATGGACCAATCGGGAATAAAGTAAATTGGATTAACCGCCAATTGGACTATGCGATTAGCCCAATTCGAAATCTAAAGGAACTGCACAGGAGACGACGCCGATTCTATACAAAGTCGAGCCTATTTAAAACTTGACGTGTCCAATTTTCGACCGGGCACAAATTCTCTTTAAACGCATTACTAGTCATGGGTATTTTAATAAATGTCTCTTTCTCGTAGGAGGCACAAAACTCCGCCTCCGTGAGACCGTTGGTAACGTCAAGGCGCTGCTGGCCTTTCTTGAGGAGCTGGGGTGGGTCGAATGATCTGTTTCCCACCCGTACAATATTACACGCCGGAGACTTGGAGTTGCGGACACCAGTCCAATATATAGTACAAAACATTATGGTTGTGGCGCTAAGTGCAGGTTTGTCTGTAGGCTGCTTATGTTGCGTATTGCGCAACGGTATCTGTCGATCTAGATCGGCGTCGATAGTATCGTGCTTATCTGCGCCCGCGCAGTAGCAAGGCCGGTGCTTGACCTTCAGGTCGGGTCATATGCGGGTCCCGCACATACCTACGGTATTAGCAATACTTTTTATTCGGAACTTAGACTAAGTACTTATTTGTGTCATTTAAAAATTCTGTTTGAAATTTTCCCTTTGGGTACAAAACCCTAAAAAGCCTACTCGCGTACTTTTCTAGGACCAGCATTCTCATTTTTTTTTTCTCTTTATTTATTAATAGGGACTTTTATACGGATGTATATGCCAGTCCCATCGGACCTTATAATGTAAATCTTAACAAAACAATCTTAATTAAACTATAGGCAGCTCTGGAGTTAGGTATCGCCAAAATATGATGGAACATGCAAACATCATTCATATTTATGTCGAGCTCTCTAAGTAGATACTCTCTCGCAGACTGATAAGTGTGTGTGCCACACACCTCACAATTCGAATCGTGAATCAGTTTTTTTAATTAGGAATCCAAAATTATTGAGCGGCATGTGTCCAGATCGCAGTCTGTGAGCTGTTACTACAAATTTCCTGCTTAGCCTAGTAGTACATGAGGAGGCTCCGATACTATAGACCTGTACCATATTCCTTTTTCTTTGGATCTCTGATTATAATATTCTTTCCACACTTCATGACATTTGTTTTTATACCTAGGCAATATATCTATATAATTAGTTCCAATGTTTTTTTTCCCTTCCCCCCACAATACCCATCTTTGCTAAACGGTCGGCCTCTTCATTACCCTTTATACCTATGTGTGAAGGAACCCATTGCAACTTCAGATCTATATCTCTTTTAGATAGACTGTGTATTTTAGAAAGAATTTCATAAGCTATCGGTGCGCCTCTGTAACCGCGGCGCATCAAGCAATATGTTGTAGCGCACTTTTGCTATCTACACAAATTAATATCTTTCTACTATTTTCAATGGATATAATATAAGTGAGTGCTTTTGAAATTGCAAAAAGCTCCAAAGACATAACTGACATATAATTATTTATTTTATAGCAAGTATTTGTATTATCCGAATTCAAAGGATCGTAGTAAGCAGCACCGTTACCATTAGCGCTCTTAGACCCATCTGTATATATTTTATAAATTTTATAATACTCTTGATATTTGTCCGACAAACCTCTCAAAGTTTCTGCTTTAATTGAATTCACATCATACGTCTTCTTGGGTTTTTTAATTGAGTCCAAGCTAATCTCTATTATATTTTGGATGTTAATCCTAGTTACCCATACATCTAATGAGAACATTTCTAAAATCGGCGATGACCTTATACTTTCCTCCCTAACCTCCTCAAAAACACTACCTAACAAGAAGTGGTAGCTTTATATTTAGCCAATATCTGGTGTATCTAACAGCGCTAAGCTCTGATAGCTGCTTTACAACGAAATTATCGGATATAGAATATGACTTTAAGCAATATTTAAATGCTAACCATCTTCGCCTAATGTGCAGTATAGGAACACAGAGCTCGCACTCCATAACGTGTATCGGTGTGCTTCTTATAAAACTCCCTATTACTCTTAAAGCTTGATTTTGGATCTTTTCTAACTTATAAATATTTGTTTTAGCACTATTGTCATATAAGAAGCACCCGTAATCTAACCTACTTCTAATTAACGCTATATATAGCCTACGCAGATGAATTTGATAGACACCCCAAGAGGGACTCGTAAGAATTTTAAGTAAATTGAGGTGCCTTTGACTTTTCTCGACTATTTCGTTAATTTGTTTACCCCAGCGTAAGGTCTTATCTAGCCAAACGCCCAGATATTTATAATAGCGTAATACGTTGTTAAGTTCACAATTATTTATTAGAAGCTGTATTTCCTGTTGCCTAAATCCCCTACTAAAATACAATATTTTGACTTACTTACAGATATTAGTACCCTAATTCGTCTAATAAGTTTGTAAAAGTATTTAAAGCATTTTGAATTTTGGTTTTGACCTTCCGTGATATCTTTATAAGTAAAATACAATACGAAGTCGTCTGCGTACTGGCACGAGTACACATCAACAATATCTCATCTCGACAAAACTTATAGGTGGCTATGTTAAAAAGTAACGGAGAGATGGGATCACCTAGGGCTAAGCCATTTCGTGCATATCTGACCATATCGATTGCGGACTCATCAGCAACTTTAAGGTGACGTTCACTAAGGAAATTCCATAAATAGTAGCAGATATTTTTACCAACACCAAAGCTATCAAGAACCTGCAATAACTTGTCTATTAATATAGTATTTGATTGTAGTAAGTTAACTGCCAACCGGCTGCATTAGAACTGCATTCTAATGCAGTCGTTAGTTAGTTATGTAAACTTGTAAAAGCAGTCGTTCGGTTTAGACTGTTGTCGCTAAAAAGTAAAAAAGCCCGCGCGTATCACAAGCCCAATTCTCGTAGTCAAAAACGTTCAAATCTAGTCGCATGCTCATTACAATGACTATGTCATAAAATAATAATAATATATGTGGGGACATTTCACACACGGCTATCTGACCCCAAACTAGGCAGACCCTGTACTATGGGTGTCAGACAACTGATATACATACACAAATACATAAATAGATACGTAGGTATATGGAAAATTTATAACTAGACAAGGTAAACAAGTACTCATCACTCAAATATTTACCCTGGGCGGGGCAAAGTGTCATAAACTCGTCAAAAATGAGACATTAGAAGAATACGAACGCTCTTAAAAAAAAACGAGAATTGTCATTGTTCATCTGATGACTCGCGAACTGTCAAGGTACCTTACCTACTGGACTACTGCAACACATACCTACTCCATTTCAAGGCCGTCTATCAAAACAAGTTCCATTAAAGCGTTTAACCCACATGTTATAATGTAAGTCAGCGTTCATACATCGAACTTGACAAATGGACGCCTCAAATGGCGAACGTTATCAGATATACTTGACGATGACGGCGGCACTTTTGACTCGCCTACTGCAGAATTTAGGTGGTTTATTAATGGACTAGGTACTACCATTTACAGTTTACCTTCTACTTTAGATGTTCTCAACTGCCTTTTTAGACGGATGTCTTGTATCTTGCGTATACGAATCAAGTATGATAATTAAAACGGTTCATTAATTTCCAAAATTTTGCACTTGAAAGTTTATACGAAATCCCTGAATGTGGAAGCTACGTTATCTCTGAATGGAATAGGATACATTTGATTAAAAATCGAATCGAATAATGAAAATAATTTGATTCGATTTCATTTGATTTTATAATAATTTGATGGGCAGCAGCGTCCTTCTAAGTAGGTGCCTTAACACCTACTGCGATCGCCAACATGCATCGGCCAAGCATGGCGATTACGGCTGAAACCCCCCTTGGAGGAGATCTATGCCCAGCAGTGGGCGTCTAAAGGTTGATATGATGATGAGGATGATTAAAATAAATAGGGATCCTTCCTAAGAAAATTCACGCGGACAAAACCGCGGGCATCAGCTAGTTATTAATAAAACATGTCCAAAATTACATAATTATAATAAGTATCAAATAGCACAACCATGCCGGCACTTCACATGGCGTATTTGTACAAATATTCGCCTTACTTGGATAATACAAAGTATACCCTAGGGTTATTGAAATAAAGTCTATTTTGTATTATCCAAGTAAGGCGAATATTTGCACAAATACGCCATGTGAAGTGTTATTATTTTAGAAGTTACCGCGTGGCCCACCCGGTCTAGATAAATAAAAAATTGACTGCGGTGAAATTAAATCTTGAATGCAACTAAATTATTTCAGACGACAGATTTTGCGATATACCTACCTAGTTACAATCATATATGTTTTTTTAGATAAATAAGGACATAAATATAAACAATACCTAATTATTATAAAATAATTAATAATAAATTTGAGCCCGTGAGTGTTGAGTCGCCCGTGGGGTGTCCGGGCTAGAATAGCACCCCCCATTTCATCCCGAGGGTGTCATCGAAGGCGACTTAGGGAAAATCCGGAAGTCAGGCAACAGCGGCTTCCGTGTACTTAACAATCTCACTGCGATCCCCAAGACGCTTGCCAAGCGTGGGGATTATGGCAACGCCCCCCATTTATGGGGTTCTTTTTTTGAAAACGATGAAACTCCTTTGTTCAACAGTGGACATCTTCAGGCTGATGATGATGATGATAATGAAATATTGAGCGATGGAGAACAGCATCCTGGGAGTCAGATTAACGAACCGCCGACGCCGCCGTTATTATTCTACGCGAACCGCTATACGCTAGGAATACGGTGCTGCGCTCCTCGAGTCCAAGACACAATCGCCGACGTCACTCAAAAAGCAGCCAAGCTTAAGTGGACTAGGCCGGCCAAATCTTCCGCATCTTGAACGGATCATGGGCTAAAACAATCCAGTCCGAGTCCAGCAACGTTGTGGTTGACCTAGGCGAAGCGAAGATGGTGGTATGAGCTTGACGCTTACAGGAGGTATTGGTCCACACTAGCTCTAGACCAAAGAGTAGTTTTATAGTCTTTGCTCTAGACAGATAGGGTTGGAAAGGAAAAAGGGAGGTCTTTGCCTTGCAGGGGGACAATAAAGGCTGAAAATAAAAAATAAAAATAATGAAATATTACAGCTTCTCTGCATTACAATAAAATAATAGGTCCAAGTGTCTGCAAGACTGACCTCGTGACTTCGACCGCGTGTCAATTATGGTTGTGTAGGGACCATAGACTATTAGTCTAATATTAATGTCACGCTGGAATAGTTTTGCTTTCCTTCATTGAAAGATTTTTGTAATTAGGAACTAGCCTTGTGACGCAAAAAAACTTCATTTGTTTGCGAGAAAAAAGGTTGCATCTAATCAGCACCTAACATTAACGTAAGAGTATAAAGCCGAATTCGGCGAAAAATAAGCGCGAAAGCCATCTATCGTAGAAAAAAAGTAGGTAAATATAAAGAATACAACTTTCAAGGCATCCTTTAAATATTTTTTCTTATGATAATCTCTCTGGCCGGTCCCTCATGTCTGAGGATCGTGGTCAGCATTGGAATTGCATCTGGAGCGGATGATCTGCCTCCACCGGTTATGATAATGGCCAGTATCTATTCCAACTTGAGTTTTCCAACTTTAATCGCCACAAAAAAAAATTGAAATAACCGGCACGTGGTAATTATGATAATTTGTTAATCATCTCACTAATCATTATACGTTTAGCTCATTGGTTTGACTTGTGATGGATGGATGGTATGTAAACAAAAAATAATCCATTAATTATTACATGCATTGACCCTCCTTGTCTTAGCAGTTAGAACAATAACATTTTTCAAATGACCGCGATCTAACGCCCACGCGACACTTGTATGAACACAACATGAGATAATATCGGCCACTATTACATGTTTGTGTATCTGTCAGTCTACAAATGTGCAATTTGCTATTGTCGAAACGAACAGCTGTTTTTGTTGGTTTATAAATTAGTTTATTATTGAAGTGCATTTTTTACTGAGTTGATTGACAACCTAAAGTATAATGTCTAAACTTATAATTAATAACATTAGAGGTTGAACCTGGTTAAGCATTTAAAGGTGTTTTGTGGTTCCACGAAGTTTCATCTTAAAATAAAAAGCTTTTTACAAAAAAGACAACCGCCTTCAAAAACTAAAAAGTGAAAAATAACTTTAGCACAGAACACACATTGACTTTAGTTTCGAAATTCAGTGGCTTTGTTCTGTTTGTTGTTTTGTATTGCCACCGACTTTCGAAACTAAAGTCAATGTGTGTTCTGTGCTAAAGTTATTTTTCACTTTTTAGTTTTTGAAGGCGGTTGTCTTTTTTGTAAAAGCTTTTTATTTTCCGCTTTTTAGTACCTCCTTCTCATCCAAATCTATTAAGAAGAGTATGAAAGTTAACTACTACAAAGATTGATGAAGCTAAAACGTCAACTATGTAAAATTTTTGGGTATTTGTTGATTTTTCAAAAAGTGCTGAATCAATTTCGATAAAATTTATATGGGACCACCCCTGAAGCATACCCTATCCGTAAAAAGAAGAATTTTCAAAATCGGTTTACGTTTGCCGGAGTAATCGCGTAACAAATCGCGCACATACTTAATGTAAATTTAAGACATATACGGTTTTGTCATGGATGCCATTGTCAGAGTCAGAACCGGACCAAATTAAAATAGGGCCACACGGGAAGCACTAGCTTTCAAACAAAAAAAGAATAAAAAAAATCGGATCACCCAGTCCAAAGAAATCAGGTAACAATGATAAAAAAGAAAAAAAAAGAAAAAAAAAAAGAAAAAAAAAATACATATGAATTGATAACCTCCTCCTTTTTTGAAGTCGGTTGACAAACTAGTAATTTGCCGTAACTTCGCTCGAGCGCGAAATACTACACAGCGCTGATATTCTGATAGGGCCCAAAGTGGCATAACTTACTTGAACGAAAGTAAGATACCTTTTAAACCCATGCTTGAAAAAGGACTCAGCATTTAAGCTAGCAAATACCTATAGCTACATATTTCTTTACCTATCCTGAAAATTTCAGCCACGCTGAAATGACGTAGGACTGGCGACTTTGGGTTCTTGAACATAAAGTTCGATTCCGAGTAGGTATTCAGAATGGTTATTATTTTAATAATTCTGTTCTTGACTTTTGATTGACAGTCAGAAGTCTCAGCAGCAACCTTTATACATTAAACCGTTCTATTAATGGCAAAGCAAGCGACAGCAAGACACGACTTTTGAGTCAGTATTAGTTACTGACTTTTAAAATATAACAACACTAGTTTTTGCCCGCAAAATCGTCCGCGTGAATGTCAGTTTTCGCGGATGCAAACGAAGTCACGGTCAAAAGTAGTCTATAACCTTTTTTAATGTGGTGTTAAAGACACATGTTTGGAATAAGGTGGATCGCTTATCGGACTAACGTGGTCAAAGAACTTGACCTTTTAACCACGGAACAAGATACTTTTGACCGCCACAGTCATGTATAGATCATCATGTCAACCTTTAGACGCCCACTGCTGGGCATAGGTCTCCCCCAAGGAACCCCCCTTGCCAGCAGGAACCAGCCGTAATCGCCATATTTGGTCGATGCAAGTTGGCGTTCGCAGTAGGTGTTATGGTACTCAGAAGGACGCTGCTGCCCAATATCCCTTTGTCGCCTTCTACGACACCCACTAGTAGAAATGGGGTGGTGCTATTCGCGACCATGCAACACCACACGGCTACGTGACAGGTACTATACGTAATTCCATAGAGTATGTTGTTAATATTAAACAAAGACTGTTGTCGTTTGTGCAATTACAAATCCTCAGATTCTTTGGACACGTGACCCGCAACAAAGATTCCTTAGAGCGTCTAGTGATTCAGAGAAGAGTCGAGGGCACGAGACCACGTGACCGATCGCCAACCCGATGGACAGACTCCATCAAATCTGTCACCAAGATCCCTGTGGCAGAATGTGCTCGCCATGCAGCCAATAGAGACCGGTGGCAAAGGATCTCGAAGGCTGCGACCACAGATATAGATACCTAGACCTAGATAACGCAAGAGCAACTAGGTACTTCGCGTGCCTAGTTTCGTGCCTAGCTTACGTACAAAAATCGTAAGTAAAAAAATAAAGTAAACGTTTCCTTTCATCGGTAAGTCATTTTGTGATTCATATTATGCGTAATTAATTTAAAAAACAATTATTACCAGCTTTTTATTAGCTACACCTGTATGTTTGTATGTTTGTTTGTAACCAACTTCTTTGGGCGCGATTTTGACCCACTTTAAACGGCCAGATTTCGTTCAAACTTTGTAGATTTATCGAGGACCGATGACAATACACTAATTTGATAAAATTATTAAAAAAAACAAAAAAAAAAACAAAAAAAAAAACATAAGTCGTTCAAAATTAGTTGCCGAAAAACAGCTATTATATACTAGGAAGGTAGGTACTGCACAAGCGCCCCTGGTAGAATAAATGTACATAATATTTATAGATATAGATATAACCAAACTAAAAAGTAAAAAATAAATAATAGTTTAAAAAAACTAAAAACACGCTTTTTATAGAAAAGCAAACTAAAAAATAGAAAATAAATTTTAATAAATTATTTTATGTAAAAAAAAGCGTGGGGTGCATGGTGTCAATAGTTATAAATATTTTATTGACAGATATGAGTAGAGTGATTATCATTTTGATAATATCTTAAAAAGCACCCCACGCTTTTTTTTAAATAAAATAATTTATTAAAATTTATTTTCTATTTTTTAGTTTGGTTTTCTATAAAAAGCGTGTTTTTAGTTTTTTTAAACTATTTTTTTTTTAATCTAATACCCTCAGTAATTCCTGGTAATACCAAATTTAAGAAAAACAAAACATTGTGACCTTTTAATAGGTAGTCAAAAAATGGCACGCTTGGTGTTCATACAGTTCGTGATACTTGCGTTATCTAGGGTCTATCTATATCTGTGGCTGCGACCGTAGTTGTGGGAGACGCCCCATGACCACGACCACTCTCCCAAGAGTGAACGATTAATGCCCAGTTTCTGAGGTGATTTAACTGGTTTATATCTATTCGATAGTGCTATTGGTTTGACATTGCGTTTCCGAGCACTCAGTTAAGAAAGAAAATTACTCAAATAGATAAATTTGTCGAATAAATAGCTATCGAAAGTTCATCTGAAGACCTCAGAAACCGGGCATTACCTTTGTTAAGGCGGATCCCCATATGATCATTTGTCCGATCCGTTCGTTGCATTCATATCATGAACCGATGCGGAGCATGATCGCCTATCTGGACAGGTCGCATCGATCATGATACGCAGTCTTGATACACCACTCTGATACACAGCGCGATACGGCCCGTTCCATTTCGAGTCGGTTTTTGTCCGATCATCAAAGAAGATACGGATACGGCTCGATTTGCCGATACTTTTTCTTGAGGTACGATACGGAGTGAAATAAGAGCTCAACTGTTAATTAGGAGATACCTACAATAGTTAAACAAAGACAAACGACCAATATTTGGCTTCTGGACTCTGGACATTTAATGGGATTAAGGCGTCCATAAGATACGGAGCTTGATACAGTACGACGTATGATACGGTAATACCGACGCAGCGATCAGATCGGGCAAATTATCATAATAATTTTGAAATAAGAATAGTTTGTTATATAGAATCCCCCAGTTGATGATGGTTAAGGAATTTTTATGTGGATCTGCCTCTAGGCTTGAAGTTTAGTCTGTACTACATTTCATAAAAATCCGATCACAAACAAACAAAACTCACTTTAGCTTTTGTAATATTCTATATATATTCTATCTTAATAGCATCTTGGTTCCGACAGCTATTCATTCAGTTTGCTGATTCATAAGTCCTGTATTCGTTCATTGGTGAGGTCTTTAGAATATCCATTACCTACGTCACAAATATACGTAAGTACTGTTGTCCGTCTGTCTGTCTATCGGTACCTAGCTATGTTAATGGTATCACTGCTATACCCTAATTGCTTTTTGATGGAGCTAAGCAACTGTTTGGTCTATTTATATATAATTCTATGACTATTATTTCTTCAGGATGACGTTACCGCGGCATATTGGTGTCTTAGGGCCTGTGCACACTGGCGGGACGGCACGGCAATGAATTTTTATGTGGCAAAACATATCATACCTTAACTTTATGAAATTGTAGTTGAAATTTCGAATCCGTGCTGACACGACATCTTATAGCATTTTTGATTTTGTAGCTACAACGATTATCATTGAAATTTGAACTACAATCTTGTTTTTAACCCTTTACATGAGCCGCGTTCGGTTCAGGTTCATTGTTTAACCATTGTGTCTGCTTCGCGGACAGTGAAAGTGTAAAGGTGTATTATGCGGCGTTACATAAAAAGCCCTTAGTAATATCTATGGGCCTTTAACTGACATTCACACTTCTCAGATATGTGATAATACGCGTTAAAACAATACCCAATAACAATACTCGTTATAGAGGACTTTGTTACAATAACTACAGAAGAATTTGCCATTTATTTTTTTAATGTCTTCATTAAATGTCAAAGGAATTAATTATTAATTACCTAATTAAAATACACTATTGGATACAATAACTAATTGCTGACTCCTGACTCATTTCTTTGAGAATACTCCTTGACATTTCCGTAGGTCAATTCTGCATTGTTTTACACCAAGAACTGTCATACCTACCTACTCTTAACAAACATTGTTTCAGACTACGTAATTACCGAAGGCATTAATTACTATGTATAAATTCAATAACAATTGCAACGTGAAGCTACGATTCATTCCCGGATCCTTGTAACGTCATTTATGTGGATGTGTGTTGAGTTCTTTAATTTCTGTTACATTTTTGTTCAAGGTCTTCCGCCCACATCCGTTTCTGAACAAGGCGTGGGAATACAGCTGTTATTGTTCTATATGAACTTGTTCATAGGTATGTAATGTGTGTACGGTGAGATGGTAAGACGGGTAGCGTATTATTGCACAATTTTTACATAATATCTTCTTTATCTTTACATAGTACCTATAAATAAAACAAAGTCATACCCGCGGTCTGTACACTTAGATCTTTTAAACTCCGCAACGGATTTTATTGCAGTTTTCAGCAATAGATAAGTAGAGTGATTCAAGAGGAAGGTTTATACCTACGTATAGTTTGATCTACATTACATTGTACCCGTGAGAAGCCGGGCGGGTCTCTAGTATTTTAATACATTGTACCCGTGAGAAGCCGGGCGGGTCTCTAGTATTTTAATAACATTAATAAACCGTTTATTTTCAGCTAACAAAGACCCATAGATAAATATTTTTAACCTAAGTATACCTAGGTAATACAAATTAAGAAAGGAATACCTAAAAAAAAAAGTACTAATACAAATACAAATAAAAATTCAAAAGCGAATACAATCACGAGATTGTAGGTAAGTATTCGTTATTGAATTTGTATTTGCTTTTGTGGCTTCACTCGCGCAGTGTTCCGTACGGTCTATCTGCCTTTTAATTGATAAAATATGAAAATTGTTAGTAAATCACTGAGATTATCATACATTTCATACCGAAACTCCTCCGTGCCTCGGAAAGCACGTAAAGCCGTTGGTCCCTGCTGTCATTCGCAGATCTTTAGCAAATGTTACGGTTAGTCAAAAACTAGAAAGTTTGACAACCAGTCTAACATAGGGGCATCCTGTTACCCAGTAACTGGGTTGTGGAGGTCGCATAGGCAGACGCAGGGAAGCCGACCCCAACATATTTGGCATATTGGACAACATAATGGACTAGACTGGGTAACTAGATTATGCTTCGACGTGATTTACTTTTCTTTCAGTATCTGAATAGCAACTAGTCTGGTGGTATTTCTCTTTATAATATTCCGTAGAAAATAAAGTAGCTAGTTTTAGATTAAGGTAGAAACCCCCTCCTTGGGAGAGATCTATGCTCAGCAGTGGACGTCTAATGGTTGATATGATGATGAGCTTTCATGCCATTGTGCCATGACAACGTCTGATCGGTAATATACAATGATACAATGGCATACAAGCTGCTTGCATACTTATAAGGCTGCTCTTTCGAAAAAGCTTGAAAGAATCATGCAGATGAAGCAACTTTTCGTCGGCATTTACAGAGAAATTACATCTGAAAAAAATTATAAGTAATCTACATGATATGGCCACGAAAGGATTTGGTTTTGGCCACAATTTTCTATCGGTATCACACAATAAGAAAAAAAAAATGTCAAATCACCTCCAAATCATTGAGATGAAACCATTTTACTCCTGAATTTCTTATCAAAAGAGTATAATAAAATATCCACTGCTTTGCAATACTAAGGAAAATGATTTGGTGTTGTTACCTACTTTTTAGATATATGCATTATTTTTATTACAATCAATTAAAAATGCGTCCGATTAAAGACTGCGTCTACATCACCCCCGCACTCGTCCACAAATTCAGTACGGGCCAAATGCTCAAGGTTATTGGCACGTATACAAGCCTTAAGCAAGTTAACAGCGGTAGGAGGAAGACAAGTGTATTCTTGGCTTTTTCCTACGTCACAGGGAGAACTTTGTAAACAAGCCGATTAAGCCATAATTTTAATTAAAATCTACATAAAACAGAAATGTCGTCCAATTCTGTTTTATGTATAATTGATCTGGTTCAGACGTAGGCGTCGTCAATTAAATTGAAGTCTGTAATCAAGGTCGATACTCGATTTCGAATAATCGAACCGAACTTGCTAGTTGCGAATCGATCATTTATAATTTATATCGACTTGCAAGGTGGGTCGGTCCGATTGTTACCGAATGAGTCTAAATATTATGTAAAGTTGATGTAACAAGAGTAATAATCTTGTTCAATAGATACATGGAGACGTAACTATATATATTATATGCTATGCGACAGTGAAACCTTGTGTCTAAAATGACAGAAGGAAAAAATCTCTTAAAAAGCTTGAGCCGTGTCTTTGATTACCTACTCATGTTTTATTATTAACTACTTAGTTTTTGCCTGGGACGCGTGCATTTTCTTACCGGACACTATGCGGACTGTAATTAATAATATGTAGTGATAACCGACAATGTTTTATATCTTTACTTGATTTTGATTACATTTTCAGACTCTAACTCTAGCATAAGCAATTATCCTACTTTGGTAAAAAATACGACTTACGATGTTTTCACGTTTCTGACGGTAGACAGACATACGATTTATTTGAAGGATAAGATTCAAGACCCATAGATAGCCCAGAATGAGAAGTGGCTATGTCCATATTTGTTGAGGGCCTAGGCGTAGGAGTAGTCCTTGAGTGGAGACCGCGAACCGGTAGTCTTATTAAACCTAAGTATACAAACTTGTCAGCATTGACATTTACAAGTTGCAAGTTCAGTAGCTGTCCGGCAGACTGTGCTAAGATCATCGAATCGTGAAAAATTGTTCTTGTCAATTTATTATTATGAGAGGTCTTTGCGAAGAAACTCAGCCGGAGAGGTACCTATGTATTTCTGGTGCAAAGCAGCTACGCTGCGGTCTGCAGGTTTTTACGGGTTTAAGTACCGGTGGCACGATGGACCGACGATTTGGAGAAGGTGGCTGGCAGCGGATGGATGCGGGCTGCCCTAGACCGGGTTGGTTGGCGATCTTTCGGGGAGGCCTACGTTCAGCAGTGGACGGCAATAGGCTGATATATAAATAAATACCGGTGTAATTAAATGATACACATGAGACATTTCAACTTTGTTTCTGGTTTGGCAACGCATCTGCAAGGGCTCTAGTATTACAGATTTCTTTAAGTAGCGAGCAACCCGCGAAATTCAAATTTTCTTCTGCTGAAACGTCCGCGCGCGCAACAAAAGTCGCGGTCGCGGTTTTTTGCAATTTGCAGCTCAGTATCGGTGACCACTTAACCCGCGAAATTGAAAGTTTCTTACTTGCAATTTGCAGTTCCATATGTCAGGTTGTATAGTATAATGACAAAAATATTCGCGTAAGTAACAAATATGCATTTACAGAATTTAAATAATTAAAATTTAAATTCTGTAAATGAGCTTTTCCAACTTGGAGAGTGATGTTGATGACATCACTCTCCAAGTTGGAAAAACTCGTAAATGTGCATATTTAATGTAACAATGACGTTTACGACCTTTTCCAAATTTCAAAAATTGGTTTTCGCGTTTTGCCCTGGTTCATCCCCCTTAATATCATATGGGCCGTAGGATTGTTAAGTCGTCTAATGACTTACATATAAAACTAAAGCTCAGTGTTGAAGTTGTATTGTTTCATATATGGAACTCTACGTTGTATATAATTTCGGCTCACTTTGGGTACAAGAGTGCAGGCGTTGTGTTTGAACCATACAGACTTGACATGACCTAATGACATGTCAATGACATTTCTCGAGCAATTGGGTGCGCCTGCGCCACCGCCCGCCCCCCAACTTATCTGTCAACAGGTATTTGCTCAACCTATGAGAAAAATGCAGGTCAAAAAGGGCAATTTGTCGAAAAGGCCAAAGAATGTGATGCTTGTGCCTTGATTTGTTGTTGGGTAAGAGTGTAAGACGGGATAAATTTATAATGCTCAGCTGAGGCAGGCTATTGAAAAATGAGCACTACGAAATCTTATCATACAATTGATTTTTATATGTCAGACAACTTTTATCTAAAGAATAAATGGAACAGTTTGACATATTTTCTAAATAACAGCTGTGAAACCGCCATATTGTTTGCTCTGTTAAGAGTTAAATACTGACAATAAAAAAATCGGTCATTGGAAGTGACGATGCTGTGACGAAGGGGTCATTTGTTCAAATGACTTCAATTCTCTGTTAATTGGTTTGTAAAACTCGGAAAGTCGAAACTAAGTACGTACTCCTTACCATCTTGCAGCAGGCTAGCAAACCCCATCCCTATGGCCATGAACAGCAGTATTTTAGTCTACAAATAGGTACCTAAAGTACAAAAAACAGTTTTATTGCTACATTAATGAATAAATTTAAATAAACAGCTCATTACCCAAATTAATTCAGAAATCAATCAATTCACCCCCAAATGGGTAACGTTATACCGCACCCGTCAAAACAAAGGTGTCTTATCAACCTTGGATAATGGCCGCTCTAATTGGTATGAGTGCACTTAAATACTTGGATTAACTAAATCTTGGAGCGTGGTACAAGTTGGATGATTCGAGCTACTTTTTTGTTTGCCTGCCGTCGATGGAGATCAAGCGGCAGCGGCTGCATTCTTCAGGAATCTATGTTGACAATACTATCAAAATGTGAGGAACTGCTGTTATATTTTCATATATTTCATTAGTTCCTGTTAAAAAATATATTTTATCCTGATCCAAAAACTGACATCCTCTTATATTTAAAATATGCTTTTTAAATACTGTTGTCTTACACTTGTCTATCAGCATCTGTCTCCTAAAAAAATCTATAACAATAATAATAAATTGTTTTAATTGGGGACAACATAGGAACCAATTTTTGTTAGTACACACTTTAAATATACTTATACACTAGGATTTGTAACTAAGAATAAATAACACGTCAGTGGTCATGGTACTTACGAGGCATTTCATGCGGACAATGATTCCGCATGAGATGCCTCAGCACAGGAGCTCTCGGGTCCTCGGCCACGACTTTCAGGATGCTGTTGCTACTCCCCCGAATCCTCATGACAAGCGATGCCATAATATACAACCGAACGCCTATATATACAACCAAATCCAAAACAAAATCAACCAAATTGGATAATTCTTTTTTTGTGTTCATTATTGTCAGGAAAAGGTTTGTATTAAAGAAAATTTTAGGTAGGTTGTAGAAAATTTTAGGTAGTGTAGTGTGAGTAGGTAGGTAGGTAGTGTAGGGTAGGGTAGGTAGGCACAACAGAACCACGTCTGTCGGGTCAGCTAGTATTTTATAAATCCTTTCAGTTTTTGTTTAAAATGCCACAGTCTCCTAGTAAAACTTGTTCATTGAATACAGTTCATAATCATGAATACTTTCACCCTTGAAAGATTGCCAAAATAAAAATGTAGCCTGTATAATGCTCCGTATTTTCAAAGAGAACCAAATTACCAATACCGCGACTTCTTTTAACTTGTAACATTCGGTACCAAAACCGGCTGTAGGTACAAAACACACCTGCAATTTTGCACAACATCGTTCCACTTTTAGTGACAAGATCGCTCATAGAAACGCTATCTATTCGAGAAATTCATAAACATGCGCGCTGTTGCGACACCGGCCGTATGTGTACCGAAATGTTAGTTACACTGACTTCTGAAATATGTTGTTTGAATAAGGATTAAAGTCAGCAATTGATCGATGCAATTTCGACTTTTATCAAACATGGAACAGCTTTCACATTTGGAACTAGTTTAATATTATAATAATATAATAATAATATGTGGGGACATTTTCACACACGGCCATCTGACCCCAAACTAGGGAGACCCTGTACTATGGGTGTCAGACAGCTGATATACATTCACAAATACATTTTTTTTTTGTAAATATTTACATATATAGATAAACTACACCCAGACACAAGGCAAACACAAGTGCTCATCACACAAATGTTTACCCTGGGCGGGAATCGAACCCGCAACACGCTGCGCAGCAGTCGATCGCTCAGCCACTGCGCCAACCGTGTCGTCAATATTGTGCAAAATGTGCGTATGAGTTGAGTTGAAACAGTGCATTTATATTACTACTTGTATTGTCTAATGGTGGCACTTCACATGGCTATTTGTGTTTGTTATTGGGCGTTTGCTGTATTTGGCAAAATATATGACGAACACGCAAATATACAAATACAGGCAAATATGACCATCCACACATGGCAGCCAAATAACAAACACGCAAACGTTTGGCAGAAGCAGGCAATGTGTTCAGCAAAACTATGGACGTGTTTTAACTTACAACTGGATTGTATTATTAAATTATTTTTTTATAATTCGAGGAATTTTCATTGTCCCAATTCATTTCCAATAGCTGTTCCAGTTCGCGCTCGCAACACAGACAGAAAATACTGCACGTCCATGCAGGTCGGCGACGCGTGCGTGCGCATCTGGGGGTCTACTCTTATTCAACGAAAAACGAAGTTTCGATCGAAATTTCGCGTGTTTCCTACCACGGTTCCATTCGTTCCGAAATTTCGTTCCGAACGAAAATTGTTTGACGTTTAGAGTCTCTAAACCTACTCTTAATTCATAAGTATTCCGACCGAAAATTTCATTTTGACAGATGATTGTTCGGAATTTTAACCTGAAATTGACGAAACCAAAAGTGTTACCTTTTGATTTTCGCTAGCGTACATTTGGTAAGAAAATTGCTTGAAATGGCTACAAGAGTGCTTTTGATCCAAGCTGCTCTTCGTGCAGAACGCTTAGAGCGTAAAAGAAACCGGCGCCGCCTGGACAATCAATTTAGTATTAGGTACTTAGTTGAATTCCTGACTTACAGTTTGTAGGAAATATATAGACATTTTAAACTAAAAAGATGTAAATGGTTATTATTAAGAGTAGCCGATACAGTGTTAGTAAAAATAAGTATAATGCATTTAAATGTTATTATACTATGTTATTTAAGTACTTACAAAGTTCTAAATCCAAAACAAAACTTGTAGATTGTACCGCGATTGCAAAGTATGTAAAAAAGCACTTGGAAACATGATTTAATAACACAGCTCGAATATCTATGAACACAACACTTGAGAAACAAACTTAAGAAAAGTTTTAAAATAATTCAAACAAAAATCTCAAGTTGACATGTTATGATTAGATTGCGCGTGAAGTGTGAATATACGGATATTTTTGGTTGTCATACGTTACTGCCCATCGTTGCCATCAATTATTACTCTTCAAATTAGTCGGATAACAATGACCGTGAAAGGGTATTGTAGAGTATCTCGGTGAATTTCGTAGAAACTATAAATCGTATCTGTATATTTATATTTTCTGCATGAATATAACAAAGAAATATTTAATAAACTACATTTTAAATATAAAATGCAAAAACAAAGAACATCTTATTTCTATTTCATCTTCCATTCATTCACGAAAATTGTCTATGAATCCGAACTTCATATGCGTGTCCGAAAATAAAATAGAGTAGGGTCAGTAACGAAATTTCGTTTATATTTCGTTCGTTTGCGAAGTTTCGTTTCGAAGAAAGACTGAACTTGGCCATTGTGTGGACGGCTCATTTGCGTATTTGCCTATTTGACCTCTTTGATGTGCGTTGAGAAACCGACAAGCGCACGGTAACGCGTATTTGGTCTTGGCCATATTTGTCAAATAGGCGAATAAGGCCAATAGTTTGTCAAATATACTGTCCACACATGGTAATTGTTTGCCAAATATGTCAAATACGGCCATACAAATAGCCATGTGAAGTGCCAGCATAAGATGCGATGCGTATTGTCGGTCAGAACAGTCATATCCATTCTAATTCATATCCTGAAATCCCTGAAATCATCATGTCAACCTTTAGACGCCTACTGCTGGGCATAGGTCTCCCCCAAGGCTTCAGCCGTAATCGCCATGCTTGGCCGATGCATGTTAGCGATCGCAATAGGTGTTATGGTACTCGAAAGGACGCTGTTGCCCATCCTCTGGTCAGTAACTCACGGGTAGAAATGGGGAAGTGCTATTCGAGGCCGGCACCACACGGCTCAATAATATATTTTGGGGACTAAGTGTGTCAAATTACAAGCCACATCACAGAATCCTCAATATTAACCTACTTATCATACGAGATTTTACACATTGCATTGCATAGACAACAGTCTTATTTAACACCTCTTTTTAGGAAGTAAATAAGTTATAGTCTCAGTGACTTGCATATCATCTACCTCTGTTGTCCTTACGATCCCCTTCACATTTTTGAGCATCCTGTTTATTCAGATTCAGTTCACTTCTGTATACGTCATGAAGTAATCTGTCTTTATGCGTTCAAAAATGATCGGGAAATGAAGTAGTTACTTGTTGTGATGATAAAAACTAGTTGCAACAATATCATTCATGAAGGTAATGTTTTAAAATGTCAAAACTCGTTTTGCGGTTTGCGAATTGTATTTTATGTAGATAAGCCTTCCCATATAAATCACTATTGCACCACAAGCAAAAGAGAAGCTTGGTGATCATAGATAGTGGGTAGATATGTAACTATAGGTTCACTGGGATGGGACTCGACGGGTCCTGCTCAATGATAGGAATCGCATGAAGACTACATGGTTGGCGCAGTGAGCCATTGGTTGCTGCGCTGCGAGTGGCGGGTTCGATTCCCGCACGGAACAAATATTTGTATGACCTACTGCTAGTTGTTCTGGGTCTGGCTGTTAGTGTATGTGAGTTTGTATGTTTGTAAACAGGAGAACTTTTGGGAAACGTTCAGGAAAACGCTTTGTGAAAAAGGAAAAATTAAATGTCTAATGCAGCATTGCTAAGTTGTAAAATCTCTCAGTGAATTAAGGTTAAGTGAGTTCGAGGTGAGTTGTCGATCCCTCATAGTGGAATGACAGCTCACCTCAAGGCCTCAAGCGGGGAGAATCTTACAGAATACACCGGCAGGTAGCCAATATTACTTAAGATTTAATGATCCTATTTATACATGCTTTCCTACCAGACCGGGTCAGTATTCCACGAACCTCGGGAAACGCCCCATTACAACAACGATAAGCACTATCATTACTTCGGTAACATGAACCGAACATTACATAGTGTTCCCGGAATAGTATCGAGTTTAGCATACTTTGAGTTTCAACGTAACTTGCGACTCGGTGATAATTAGCATATTTTGTACTCATGGCGAAATTTCAGTCGCATTTCAAACAATGAATGTTACTCCAATACGTTTTCGTAACTAAGATGGTACTAACGTAAAACGTAACGTCAAAACATTATTGTTAGAAAAGTTGTTGCAAATTACAGCAATTTCTTTGTTTTTCTTACCTTGCAGTTTGTTTTCGAAATTGGGGCGTAGAATTGGGTGACGGAAGCTTTTGATTTTGAGGCCCAGCGCAAGCGCGCTTACTCGATGCGATCCGATTTTCAAATTGGTAATACGACTATCCTCTAGCAATATTATGATTGCTTTTTTTTAAAGACGTTGCCCTACACTAGGATTATTTTCCGTATCGTAGGTTCGTTTACAAATATATACAGGATGAAATTGAATTCATAAGCAAATTTTTAAGGAGTGACTCAGATCACGAACAATTGTTTAGGTTCGTATACTTACATACACTAGCAGCTATACAAATATTTGTTCCGTAGGAATCGCACCCGCGTTACCGAACGCAGCAGCCAATCACTCAGCCACTGCGCCAACCATAGATATAAGAAAGAAGATAGTTGAAAATGTGTCGGAACCTGCTATACTTACTTACTTCGTCGCTTAAAATTCGACGGCGCAGCACGGTTCCGACCCGTGCTGCGCCGTCGAATTTTAAGCGAAACGGGTAGTTAGAATTGCGAAAAAATGTCGAATTCAAAAATCGATCGAATTTTAATTTCATTTACGCCGCGCACTCGTGCCCGGCCTTTTGTTGCAGTGCAACAAGGTCCATTGCATTTAACTGCGCTGTGCTGTGACGCATTGACAATGAGGTAGACGTGTATGACATATCGGCTACTGCTTTCTCGATGTGTATTTTTGGTCTCTGCTCTGATCAAATACTAATTCTCGAAGTTTTTGATACTGAGCCTTTTGGATTTTTACAAAAAGTCCGAAAACATTTCTGTTATAATATGCTCAAAATGTCTGTGTCAGGTCATCAGGTGATTGAAGATGTCCACCATTTGTAGATGGAGTGTGTTCAGAATAATGAAAACAGAGAGACCAGAGGTGGCCCTCTGGTCTCTATTTTTATAATTTCGTCATTCCAACACGATCCCATTGTCATTTTGCAAAAAGTTCGTAATCTGCTAAATTCATAATAGTCGATCATTGGTCGGTCGAATTAAAAGCAATGACTGCACAATGACGTTCTAATGGTAGGTCACTGATCAAAGGCACTGTCAAAATTTTAGCAGATTACCGCCTAAGTCAGTCAGTCAGTTGTCATTTTGTACGAGATTAGATCATTCTATATCATTTCTTTCAATGGCGTGTCAGTGGTTGACCATTGGAAAGTCATAATGACGCCATTATATTAGTTGATTACCAAACTTGTCAAAATCAACATTTATGAAATCAATGATAGACCATTCTGACACTATTGTAATAGCAGACTTGAGGCCCAGGTATAAAACCTTGCCTCTTTCAATGGCAGTTCCTGGGTCCGACGCAGCAAAAATGAATTATAGTTAAGTTTCTAGAGAGCTATAAATAATTGGGTTGAATGGAACTGACATGTCCAAAGTATATTAAAATGAATAACGATAATTTATAATTTAAATTTAATACCTACCTCTAATACCATAATTATAATCCATATATTTATTTAAGACATAATTGTAGTCCATAGTTGTATAATTATAAATTATAAACTATTTTAAATTCTAAACAGGTAAAAACCCAAAATAAAATTGTGATTAATTAAATTTAAATGTACAGACGCCAGCAGGTCAACCTACCCGAAACTGTCACATTTTCGCAATCAATCTTGAACCTTATTCTTTAACTATAAAGTTGAAAATCGGTTAAAGAAATTTGACAGATTGTAGTAGCTTGATGTGCTGGCGTCTGTACAAAGCGTGATATTAACTGAAACCGGAAATGGGGTCATTGTACAAGACCAATCCTGAAATCATGTAAAAAAACAGCTGATCTCTGATTAATAATTATTTGTGACATTATTTTCCATTTAATAAAACGATACATGGATTTCGTAAAATATGAGTATGATGAAATGTCAGTTTATGACCCGCGAAACGGTTATCAGTGTCACCGCCGATTCATTCTGAAATAATGATCTTTTTTGGTTAAACTATTCACTTTTAACTTTATATTTTTATTGCGGGGGTTATAAAATAATGTAAATGTCTGAAGATACTCTATAGGCACCCAAGAATATAATAATTTCAATTTCAATTTCACTAAATATCTTTATTTGTTTGTACACAAATCCTGCTATAATCCTTTATGTTTACGTAGTTCAACAAAAAGCCTGATTTTTTATATTACACTTTTTTTATTATAAAGGTGTAAACATGTAGGTTGTATGACATTTTGATATTGAGACTGCATGTGGTACTTGCATGTCTATTAAAAGAAATAAATACTTCCGCATTGGCAGCCGTCCAACACGTTGTTTTATTCAAAAGCATAGGTATTTAGATAAAAAAATTGATGATGACAATTAAAAATAAACATACATTTACCTATTGATGTTTGGCCAATAATTAAACACACTTATCTTACATAAGCTATGGTGTAATATTTTATGACATAATAATGCTACCAACTATGGTGTACTGTATTACTTACTTATTTCAGTTAAAAACCCATAATTTGCTTGCATGATTCCGACAGCTAACTGTAGTGTGCACAAAACCACCGTCTAGTCTAATCGCAGGAAATTTACGCAAATAGCTTGGAAAATAATGTTTAATTTGAAATACCACAAAGTTGTCCACCCAAATTAGGTACTTAAACAACGATTAAGAGGGCTTTTCCCAGTCCGACTATCGTCAACGCGAGTATGATTGAAACATTGATTGTTTCATCCAACGCAATGTCCGTAAATAAACGAGTGAGTGAGAACGCGATAACATCGTACATGACGCACGGAGATTTGATAAAACTTGTTCCAGGCAATTAGATGAAAGTGTTTTTAATCTCGAATCTCCACTATGTGCAAGGTACCTATAACGAAGTTTTCATTACTTTTTCAATTTATGAGTACACTAGCTTCTGCCCGCGGCTTCGCCCGCGTAAAACGAACGATTATCCGAAGGGAACATATTACCGGGATAAAAAGTATCCTATATGTTAATCCAGAAAATGGTCTACCTATGTGCCAATTTTCATGTAAATCTGTTCAACGGTTTACGCGTGATTGAGTAACAAACATCCAAACATCTTCACAAACTTTCACATAATTTATAATATTAGTAGGATTATGAACAGCCAAAGTTCAGATTACAGGTTTTGCAAAAATTCTGATTCCCAGACGTTTTCACTGAATTTATTACATAGAAAAATCAAGATATACATGAACCACAAGATACCCATGTGTTTGAAATATTTGGAGGACATTTGTTGCAACGCCAGAATCACCAGAATCGTGTTTATGGCAACTATCACGGGTTTCTAGGTGACTTACCCCCGGTTTCTCGAATGAAAATTGAATGTAGTGCGTAAGCTACTGTGATTGGTTGACTGAATTATCCTTAACCAATCGCAGGAGCATCATCATCTTATCAGCCTATTGTCGTCCACTGCTGAACGTAGGCCTCCCCCAGAGATCCCCAACCAACCCGGTCTAGGGCAAACCGCATTTATCCAGTGCCAGCCACCATCTTTAAATCATCGGTCTATTGTGCCGCAGGGCGAGTCACGTTACGCATGCGCAAACGTGGTCTCCACTCTCGAGCATGCTTGCTCGATCTACCGTTTGTCCGTCTGCAAACGTGGCCGGCCCACTTCCACATTAGCGTGCTTATTCGACGAGAAATGTCGGTGATTTTAGTTCTCTGGCGAATGACTACATTACAAATTATATCCACCAGAGAAACCCGGAGCACATCTTTATGCCGATGATCTTCAAATATATACAGCTGCGCGGGTGGAAGGTTTATCGGACGCTATAGAAGATGTAAACCAACACATGGATGCTATAAAAGATTGGTCTGATAGATTTGGCGTGGCTGTAAACCCCTCAAAATGTCAGGCCATTATAATCCGAAGCTCACGTATGATGGGTAGAGTGGCGGGTAGCTCTCTTCCTCCGGTTATTTTCAATGGTACCGTCATCCTCATTAGCAATAGCGTAAAAGATCTCGGTTTGCATCTTGATTCGACGCTTGGTTGGCAAAGTCAGGTTTCTAGTGTCTGTCAAAGAGCTAACGGAACTTTGCGATCTTTGTATCGTCTGAGAAGCTTTCTGCCTGCGAAGACGAAGACGATGCTTGTGCAGACTTTAATCTTCCCTATAATCGACTATGGTGACGTGTGCTACTTTGACTTGAATGCGGTTTTGTTGGATAAGCTGGGTAGGGTCCTGAATAACTGCATCAGGTTTATCGTCAACTTGAGGAAATATGATCATGTGTCTAGCTACAGGTCCGAGTTAAAATGGTTGCCCATTCGCCAAAGAAGAAGTTTGCGTGCCTTGACAACTTTGTTCTCCCTGCTCAACTCTCTCTCTCCTCCTTCTTATTTAATATCCCACTTTCAATATCTATGTTCTTCGCACACTAGGAATTTGCGGTCTTCTAACAACCTTCTTTTACTTTGCACTTCTCATACTTCTGATTTCGTTCATTCTTCCTTTCATATTCAAGCCATTCTTTTTTGGAATGCACTTCCTCTCGATATCAGGATGGCCACCAGTCGGTATGCATTTAAGCGGAAATTGAGAATTTATTTTCAGAACAAGTAAGCAGAGTCATCTCATAAACCCCCATTTCTTTTATATATATATGTATGAATGTATATGTTTATATAGGTATATGGTATCCAGATGTATAATTATGTATATGAGTTTACATCTTTTTAACTTTTTAATTATTACTTTTTGTTATGCACCCGCCATATTATCTCTTCATCACCCTTGGTCGACTGGTAGAGAATGGCCTAAGGCATTAAGTCCGCCTTTGTACCTTGGTGGATGAAGTATAAATAAATAAATCAATAAATAATTACTAAATATTTAACGTCTTAAAGTAACCCGCCGCCGCGTTTGACGACACGGTTGGCGCAGTGGCTGAGCGATCGACTGCTGCGCAGCGTGTTGCGGGTTCGATTCCCGCCCAGGGTAAACATTTGTGTGATGAGCACTTGTGTTTGCCTTGTGTCTGGGTGTTGTTTATCTATATATGTATGTATTTACAAAAAAAAAAATGTATTTGTGTATGTATATCAGCTGTCTGACACCCATAGTACAGGGTCTCCCTAGTTTGGGGTCAGGTGGCCGTGTGTGAAAATGTCCCCACATATTATTATTATTATTATTATAGTAACCCATTATTCATGGCCCAGAACCAACATGGTTGCTCATAGAATACCAAAGTAGTGACCAGTACCGCCCGAGGGAGCTACAATCCTACGTTGTATACAATTAATAAAATAATTAAGCGCACACCTCGTATGGTTTTGTAAGACATATTTTAACACTTAAACTCGTTCCATTTTAATTGAATTTGTACATCGTTTTATATATGTATCAGATCAGATAATACATATTATTTACTTGGGTAGTCAGGTCCTTACCTTTTATAAAAGTGTTTTCTTTTTGTCACAGTTTTTTTTATCTATGGAGTACAGTGTTCCTTATTAGGAGTGGTCGTCTACTGTTTCAACATTTGTAATATGTGAACACTATGTATCTATGTACATGACTTAGCTGTCATTCCTTAATCTGTGATACTTTGTACCAAAGACCTTATATAAAAGGTCTTTGCTTTGTACACACTTTAAAATAGTGTTTTTATGCAAGGTACATCGTATTCACGTATAATTTAGAGAAGTTTTTAGTTCCGTTTTTAAAAGAGTAAGTATGGAGTTTCTTGCCCATTCTTCTCCATACAAAACTACCTTTTGGAAAGGGCAACTAGAATATTTTTTTTCTCATTTTAACGTTCAAAAGTGCCTTTAAATAATGGTCTAATTGAAATAAATGCTTTGACTTTGACTTTTGGGTTGCTTGCGCAAAGCTAATCTAAGAGGGCGACACCAAATTATAACGTAAGCAAGTAGTAGCGCGGTAAAATTCATATTTTATAGAAGTTCCGTAACGAGTGTTTTGTTGTAATACCTTATCTTTTGTTATAATATGTATATTATCAAAAATGTATGATAATAACGGACGTTTAACTATTCCGGATTTTAAAAAGCTGCTCCGGTAGCTAAAAAATGTAATTTTCATGCACAAACAGTCATAATATTATCATGTTACCATGTGTGTGTGTGTTATCATGTGTGTTTACGTTGTAGTTCGGTCGCGCCTCTAGCGGAAAAAGTTGGCAATCTTCTTTTTCTTTTCGAATCGATGGTTTTCCTTTTTTTTTTGTTAGACTACTTGAGCCCTGTAGGTTCCATGAGCCACATTTATCGCAGCATTAGTGGCGTTTTTAATGTCCTCTAAGGTGCAGGTGTAGGGGCACTTTGAGCACTGTATTAAGTGGGCCATTGTCTGTTCAGGATCACCGCACTCACACTGGGTATCGGTGGGATCTATTATCCCCCATTTTGATAGGTTATGTTTGCAGCGGCCTACCTGGGTGCGCAGTCTATTGAACGCTTTCCATACCTATATAGGCCACTGCAAATCACTTCTGAGTGGCAGGTGTTCTTTGGGTTGAACGAAGTTGGGTGGTGGTGGATGAAGATTTTCCCACAACTTACGTCTCACCGTTCGCGGACGGTCCTGGATGGCCTGTGTGCTGCGAAGACAACTCTTCCGACTCGTAAGTCGACTCGGAGCTGTAGTGTATTTGTAAAGGGGATGTTGGGAATCGGATTCTTTTAAATTGGCAGTAAGATTCCTAATTGTGTGGGACCTTTTGATGATTAACTTGTCACAAGCCAGAACTTTTAATAAATGACTTAAGACTCAACGGTGTGGCGATTCTGCATCCTGTCTCTTTCATCTCCTGGTATCAATATCACCAGGAGATCAGGGCCATTCCACATTTATTACCTTCTACTCTAAAATTATTACTTTTATCTTTATGTATAGGTACAGTGCAAAATTAAATTACTTATTCTCACAGAAAGTGTTTTGATATAGGTAATCGCATTCAGACAATAAAATAACTGCATTTGCAACTGCATGATTAACGTTGCCTTCATTAATGTCATAAACAATATTTTAACCCTGCAGCTAACATAAAATCTGAATTAGCTTGCTAAGAGCTCTTGCTAAGAGCGAGTAGGCAAAATGCAGAAGTTCCGTAAAAAAATATCTGATTATTATTTATTGAATCACCAATTGTTTGTAATATTGCCTTAAATTACAGAGATAAAAAGACAATAATTCTCTATATTTGACATTTTAAAAAGGAATTACAAATTGCAAATGCATTGCATCTTGATCCAATGATTACCGATATATTTCTCAGCTGACATGCTCATGGTCAAAATTGTCTCGACTTGTAATCAATTTTGTTAATTTCTCTAAGGAACCCCAAAATATTTATGAACAATTTCAAAGTCAAACTTACGCGCGAGTATTGATTTACATTGCACGTCAGGTACAAAAATTTGGGTCACCTCACGTTTTCGAAAGTAGTCCATCCAGATTCCGCGACGGAAAAAAAGACGTAAAGGCCATTGTGGCCTGGCCTGTGTAGGTATACTTACCGTCTACCTGCTGGCGTAACCTTCCACGCGAGGGTGGTCACGTAACTGAGTTGAGAGCACAGGACTAGGTACCCAGACACAGTGGTGACCAACTTACTTTTAAAAGCGTCAATGTCAGGAGGACAGATGTTAAACTAGTATCTACTTGGTTTTTACCGGATTAGTGACGTAATTTTACCATTTTTTTGGGATATGCAGTGTAAATCTTAAAATATAAATAAGGGCATTGCATGAACAAAATACTAATTACTAACTAGGATACTTATTTTGATATTAGTTGATAATAATTGGTGCTAATTAGTATGTTATTGATAACTTCCTCAAACTCAAGGTAGAAGAATTAAGTAGATATCTACAATTCTGTTCATACTCTTTAATAATTAAGAATGATAATACTTGATTGAAAATACAATAATGAATTAGACAGCAAATCCGATCAAATAGAACCTAGGATAGTAGGTACGAAAGTTCAAAACCTAAATACCCAGGCCAGGCCCAGGCCCAGGCCTAGGTACCTAGACTACATTTCACATATTAGGAGATATCGCGAACCGCCGGGGGTATTGATAACATTTGCATATAAATGCGCAATGACATCAGTAATATTAGATAATACTACGTTATTAGCTAATTATTTTGGTCATGTTGTTCTGCTCCAAATAAGCAAAGTGGTTCGACATGCGTCCGTGTACAAATTAAATAATATTCAGTTAAGGTTTCGAAAGATTGTTCTAGAAAAATGTTTATGGTATAGCTGAAGGTCATAATGAGTATCTGAAGATAAATTTATTTATTATTATTCATTTATTAATGACAGTAAGTACAACATTTTACACACTATTCCAAGACGATGTCATACACACTTATTATATATATCTCTGATAATTGTATGAGAGATAGACCCTTAAACAATATTCAACATTAAAATGAACAATACTTAATCAGCAGTCATATTGTATCCCCTTCAATGTATCTTGTTGCACCAAGTTGTATTTTTAGAACCATGCAGTCTTCAGGCTCTTCTTTTCAATAATAAAATTTAGAACTACTGCGTATTTCACAAATATTGCCTTGTATAGGTAGCTAGCTTATGCCCACGGCTTCGGCCATGTGAAAGTCAAAGCCACTTTACACTCACTATTTAGTTATATATTATATATATGTATTACTTTATTATATCGTTGTCCACTGGACGTTATAGATCACTCCCCCCAACAACTTTCGATGCTCCGACTCAACCCAGCACTATTTTCACATAAATCGACCAGTCTCATCTTCTTGGTATACTTATTTTATTTGGTCAAGGAGCGCCCTTGCCGTTGGCAGTCTGAACTTGTTGGCAATTATGTCTGAACCAACTATCATGGTCAATGCCAATTTCAGCTCTGAATAATACGACCTCTGATCAATTTCCTTATAATCGGAGGTCTAGGCTTTGGTATCTACTAAAAATTACTTAATTTAGGGGATTCGTTGGATTAGCTATTTTTGTCTAGCCTGTTATGCCCCACTGCTAGGCAAAGTATTCCCCGGAGTCTTCCCAGGTATTCCATACTTGCCCTCGCAGTTACAACCAGCCCTCGCAGTACGCGTCTAGGTTACCTCGCCATCTTCTGCCGGGCCGTTCTCGGCCACGCCGACCATCTTCAGACCCTCATTGCGTGGAGACACTGTGTAAATGGTTTATGGTTTAGACATATACAACCTTATTTTAATATAATATTCGAATAAACTACATCATCAATGTAGTTTATTCCAAGGAGTAATGAGATAAACTCTGTTCGAAATTTAAACAAGAACTTCACAGTGTACATGTGGTTTTATATAAAATAATATTATAAATCTAATTACAATTTCAAATATGGTACACTAAATTCCCGGTACCGTAATCACTAGTAGAGTGGTCATACGAAGTCTACTGTTTATGGTCTAAGATTTGAAGTCGTTCCTCATATTATTGGACAGGAATGGAATGTATATGAATAAGGCCCATTCCGCATTTGCATGTAGGTACTTTTAGTGAGACTTGGGCTCCATTCTTCAACAGCTGTTTCTCGGCATGACAGCAGTGACGCAAACGTCAAAGACTTTGTAATCCGGATTATTACGACATTGATGCAATTGTGTTAATTTGACTCGGTACTGCTAAGGACTAAGTAGCTTTCTACTAGTTATGTATGTGATTGATTGGTGACAAGGCAACTGAACGAAATAAGGGGTTTCGTATGCTGTTCATCAATTGTGGTATGTTTGAAAACGTTCTCAATCTGTGAAAATGCATCATTTTACTTACATTTTTGAGGAATTTTTGACATTAATTTTCGTTGAAATCAGTTTGCGACTCGTTTTAATTTAAATAATTGACCTAAAAGATAGCATGTTTCTCAAATCAAAAAGGGCTCTTTATGATTTTATAATAATAAAATAAATAAAATCAACTACGAGATCCATAAATTGTTAGTAACAGGATTGCTCTTAAACACTACGAATTAATGACAGGTCCACCCATCAACTAGAGCTACGGAATTACTAGGGTATAATAAGTCTTCTCACAAATTGCCTTACTATGGTGGAGGAAGTAGCGGCCGCCACAGTCTTCAGGATGTTATTGTGACTGCCTCTTATTCTGTTCAGGAGCGAGACATTTTTTTTTCGGATGATGGCAACATTTCAGAGGCTCTGCAAAAACGAGGCTATCGCAACTGCATCCTACAAACATTGTTATATTTGACATACATATTTTAATCGATATTTTCTCGAGAACGAGACGAGGGGACTTTTTCTTCTCGGAGACCTTCTAAAACGCATAGTTATCTTACCTGCTATGTAAAGATACTAAATGAAACAGTTGTGGTTTTCCCTAAGCTCCATTTGTGGTTAAGTTACGTATAAATTCGATGTTTCTTAAGAGGTTTAATCCTCGAAGTGCCTAAGGTTCCACATTAATACAAATAGGTTTAAGTTACGTTCAAAATAATTCCAATTCCACAGTAGTCATAAATTATTTACTTCTAGTTTTCGCCATTCTTGCTCGTAATACTTACCATATGTGGACCCAAAGCTGAATTTCGACATAATATAATGTGTCCGAAGGCGACAGGTTATCTTGCATTACACTAAAATCGTACCTGCATATCAGTCTGGTATATATGCAAAATGTGTTGCATAAGTTGAAATATTGAGACCGAGTGTGCGTGTACACTGTGGCAACTGTAGGTACAGTGTGTTTCACCTTACACGTCTTATTTTGTAAACAAACACAGTATAAGACCATTTCAAACTTGACATCAATCGAACGCCTTATTCTTTGTAAGAAAAAATACGTCATTAATTACATACAACAGTTTTTTTTTATTTAGCCTGTGCTGTCCTTCTGCTGGGCAAAGGCCTCCCCCAAGTCCTTCGAGCTTTTATCCAGCGCCACCTCAAACCAGCCCTCGTGGTAGGTACGCGTCTAGGTCATCTCAACAGTTTAGAACATTTTTATTTAATATCTCTGTAAGAGCCCTCGCAGACCACAGACTTTCTATCGGCCGATAGTTTGGTCGGTATCTAAATCAGTATGAAAATGTATGCATGTGTAAGCATGTGGTACATTATAAAGATTCGGTAGGCTATACTTAGCCTTTAAACTCACTCACCACCAATCCGACTGTTTGTTTTGTTGGCCTAGTATGCGCGCTAAAGCAGCCGAATCCCGCCAAACAATCGGTCGATACAAAGTCTGTATTGTACGGGAGCTCTAACTCGCCATATTTGTTTACAAATTAAGACTGATAGCGAAAATCAGTTACATATTATAGGCCTGTTGTTTATGTTGCCACACCTCTGCAACTTTATTAGTATCAGCATATTGTGTGATTTCTGTCTTGATTGGACTAGTTCTAGTAATATATGGTTCAGATTGTAAAAGGGTTTGTTTCGTGCGTGATCGTATCGCATGTGTAGGTATGTGTTGCGTAAACTGTTAGTTTCTTGACTATGCACAGTTCTAATTAATTTTTTTTTTCGACATGTCTAAAATTGCGTTAAACCTTTCTGTAGATAGTTTATTGTAGAGATTTGTAGAGAAACCGACTCATCATCAGCTCGAAGATATCCACTGTTGGACAAAGGCCTCCCCTAAGGGGGTGGGGATGCCATAATCCCCACGGTTGGCAGGCGTCTTAGGGATCGTAGTGAGGTGGTTAAGACGTTAAGTACGCGGAAGCAATGGCTACTCGGCTGCCGGATTTTCCCTTACTCGCCCTGTACGACACCCTTGGGCGATAAAATGAGTGGGTGCTATTCTGGCTTAGACACCTGACGGGAAGAGAAACGGACTAAAACAAGAAAAAAAAAAAAGTAAATCTAAACAAAATGTAGTATTTTAAATGAAATTATAGAAACTAAATTTTGAAATCCTTGCTTACTTTTTTAAAGAATACGTCATCTTTACGTCAGATAGACTGCTCATAATGCCCACTTTACCGAGGAAGATTACACTACATAATAGAAAGAAAGAAAAAGTATTTATTCGCCCCCACAGGACAGAAACACACACAAAAATAACATTAAAAAAGAAAACGAAAATTGGTCCTGTACGAGGCCAAAAGGCTCTTATCTCAGCATGGTAAAGAATAGCACTGTATAGCTTTTAATTTTCTATATTTTTTTAGTTATCTAACAGTTAATGCGGTTACGTGTAGTGAGTCGTGTATCTACTTACAGTAAGTAGGTAACTACTTATTAAACCGTAGCGTTTGTCATTGTCCGATAAGGTTAATGCCATGATTATGACTATGCGCGTTATACGCATTATTGTGCTAGGGTTGGGACTACCGAGCAATATTTTCTGTGTAGAGCAATTGTGAATCAAGACATTTTTGTAAGCTTTTAAAAGATTTTCCAATTCCTCTTCAAGAAACTAGATTGCAATTTGATATTACAATTTTTTAGTTCATCTATTTTCTCATATTTTATTTAGTTCCTGTTTCATAGTCCAAGACCTCAGAGTTGCCAGACCTAACTTCAGCCAAGCGTTAGCCAAGCCTTCAGCCAAATTTATTCTCTCAGCAGAGAATGCTCGTCACGTGGGACAATTTTTGCTATGGTACCATTTTTGTATCTCTTATAGTTTAGCTGGTCTGTTACGGTTCTACATCAGGTGTTCAAGTTTCCAAGATAAATTATAGCCTGTATGTTGCCCAGACTTAATACCTATACAACAAAAGAAAAATCATTCAAATCCGCCCAGTAGTTCCAAAGATTAGCGTGTACAAACAAACAGACAAACAGACAGAATTTTTTTTTTGGATTCGTGCTCTATTACTGTTCCTAAACCCCCCTCAATTATTTTTTTTTAATATATTCAATGTACAGACACAGTTTTGTTACTGTTTTATTATATGTATATAGATGTGAAAGTAACTCGTTCACGATGAAACCGCTGGACTGATTTTGATGAAACTTGGCACGAAGATAGCTTGAACCCTTGGGGGGACACAGGGTGCTTTTTAATCTGCGACTTCGACTGCATCCGCGATAACCGAAATCGCGCGGATGAAGTAGCGGGCAAAATCATATTATAAAGCATAGTATATTATAAAAACCAGCCAACATAGGTACGTACTTGAAAGTAAGTGAGGAAGTTACCCCAGCACTGAAGTTAGCACACACAGCGTTCACATTACGTTTATTTTATTTTTTACTTTTAACTCTACCTCTAGGCACAGTATAAGTATTAGTACTACCGTACACGCTCCGCCTCTCTCTGAAACCATTCCTCACCTCTCCCCGCGTCGAACGACTAGCTCTGGAAATTGCGTTTTTGTTCGCGCGGCGCGTAGACACGCACACTCACGCACGAAACTTGTATAGCATATTACTTTAGTATTAGTGTAGGCAATTATATCGTTTCGTTTCTATGGAGTGTCGCGGGTGTGCTCTAGGTATATTCAAAATGTCAGGCATTTTGTAAAGGCAATGTTCTGGCGACACTGCGATTTTGAACCAATATACGAAATTAGAGTAATAGACCCGTGACCGTCAAAATGAAGGGTCCAAGTCTCCAATGTCTGTCATACATATAAAAAAATATACCATTAATCACCAATCAATTGGCATAATTTTTATGAACAGTCAAAACGCTATTTCTGACAATAGCAACCAAGTCGTCACTTATTTTCCAACGCAATTGACAGATTTTAATTATTTTTAATAACCAAAAATCTTATTTTACGTAAGTGTTTCTTTTTTTAGAGATATTAAATTGTGTCTGGGAATTATTAGTTTATGCTGTCATAGCCCAATTATACAAAACCCAAACTTACTTATGTCAAAATACAGTAGCTTTTCGTAATTCGTTCATGGCAGCCCTACACGAGTGTCTCATAGCCCGGGGCGCGGCATGCGCATGCGTTCATTAAGGCTTACATCGCACTGCCCACAAAAGGCAACGCGGCTGACCTACATCGTTCATTTGTATTGAGACGCGTGCGATTGTACTGACGTTGGAATCTTTCTTTTATGAGATAACCAAAAGTATGATTACACAGATAGACAAACATGACCTTAATAAAATTGAATGGGCGATTTTGTATTTACAACAAACTAGTCTGTAACTAAACTGCATTTTTAGAAAATTCCAGTCGCGACTGTCGGGAAAACTGTAATAGGGTTTTACCATTTGGAATTTCACAGTAGCGTCCAGAGTTTAGAAGTTGGAAAACACGTTAAGTCATTGGTCTCGCACCAGGGGTTCTACTCTCTTTCTTCGAAACGAAGCTTCGCAAACGAACGAAATATAATCGAAATTTCGTTACTACTCTATTTTATTTTCGGACACGCATTTATGCAGTTCGTATCCGTAGACAATCTCCGGTCGTTTCGGGTTGGCACTCATCGGACTGTCAGAGGGAGGGTAAAGAGAGTGCATCTGTGTGTAAACAAACTTGTGCACTATAATATCTCCTGGAATGTACTACGTAAGTACGTACAGTACGGTCAACGTATCTTGGCGGTCCTGAAGTTTGCTGATTGGCTGCGCAATGGAACTTTTAGAAACGAAATTGTCTACTGCGCAACTAATCGGCTAACTTTAGGACCGCCAAGATACGTTCATACGTCGACCGTATTGTACTTGGCTAGTCTCCATTGAGATTGGCCACCGAAAGCGCTTGGTTGCCTGGTTGAGAATCCCTAAAGCATTAACCCTTTAACCGCCTACGTCAGATTAATCCGACAAATATTTTTGTGTCAAATATGTCAGCGTCGTATATTTCCGACCAACTACCACAGTTCGTTAAGTCTGTTTTTTAATTTAATTACGCTGTATTCTATCAAGAATAAGTTTATATTAGGTAAATCGTTAATTAAGTAAAAAATACGGCCTTCTGACTTTATTTTCTAGACGCACTCTCCTTGAGATGATGACGCTTTTTAGCATAATATGTCGTAACAATCAGAAAATATTAGGTCCTTACATATGAAATTGCCGATACTTAATACTGGCAACTTAGAAATCAAATATTTTGTGTTTAATCAGGAATTCCAAATTCAAAATTATTTCAAAATAAAGACTAAAGAATATTGTTTTAAAATTCGTGCTTCATTTGTTTTCAGGTCATTTTTTTGGGCTTGAAAATTGCTATAGCAACAACAACGGAGAAATTTAAAATTCGCGATATTTACGAATATGAGTTCCACCGTGGCACCAGTGCAGCAGAAACGGCTCGAAGGATTAACGACGTGTACGGGCCAAGCACCGCTTACGAACGAACGGTGCGTTTTGGGTTTCAACGTTTCCGTTCTGGAAATTTTGATTTACAAAATGAGCCTCGTGGACGACCGGATACTCAAGTGAATAATGAAGAATTAAAGGCGATAGTCGAAGCGGATCCATCTCAAACCACTTCTGAATTAGCAGCAGCCTTTGGAGTAACTGACAAAACAATCATTATTCATTTGCGTCAAATTGGAAAAGTAAAAAAGCTCGAAAAGTGGGTACCGTACGAATTGACTGAAGCACACCAACAAACACGTGTCGGTTGCTGCGCTTCCTTGCTCAATCGTCACAATAATGAGGGAATTTTAAATCGTATTGTCACTTGTGATGAGAAGTGGATCGTGTACGATAATCGCAAGCGATCATCACAATGGCTTAACCCTGGAGAACCGGCAAAACCTTGCCCTAAGCGAAAACTGACCAAAAAGAAGATTCTAGTTAGTGTTTGGTAGTCCTGTGCTGGTGTCATCCACTACAGCTTCTTGAGATCAGGCCAGACGATTACTGCAGACATGTATTGTCAACAGTTGCAAACAATGATGGAAAAGCTCACCATTAAACAACCGAGACTGGTCAATTGCTCTAGCCCATTGCTCCTTCAGGATAACGCTCGACCACATACTGCACATCAGACGGTCGCCAAGTTAGAGGAGCTGCGACTGGAAACTCTGCGTCACCCACCATACTCTCCAGATCTTGCCCCAAACGATTACCATTTATTCCGAAATTTGGACAACTTTTTACAAGGAAAAAAAATCTATTCTGATGAGGCAGTTAAAACAGCCTTCAAGCAGTTCATCGATTCTCGCTCCCAGGATTTTTTACGCAAGGGATCAATGAGCTCCCGATAAAATGGCGGAAGTGTATCGATAACAATGGTGCATACTTCGATTGACTAAATATATAATTTCTTTTAAAAAAAGTTATTTTTATTTTTTTGATACCGAGCGGCAATTTCTTATGTAAAGACCTAATATACGCAAAAAGACTCAAGTAATAGATGCTCTCCAGCATATGAAACGACTGAAGTGGAAGTGGGCAGGTCACGTGGCAAGATCGACTGATGGAAGGTGGACAGAACTGGTTACGAACTGGTTAGGTCCAAGAGGCAAGAGAGCCAGAGGACGTCCTAGAGAACGATGGCTAGACGAAATAAAGAAAATTGCTGGAGAAGACTGGGTAAAGAAAGCGAAGACAAGAAAAACCTGGAAACTGTTGGAGGAGGCCTATACCCGCCAGGGGCCTTAACTGAAACTATATTTTTAATCAAAACTATTTAGTGTTGTTAATAATCTGTATGTTAAGGAAATAAAAAGGGCTTTATTATTATTATGTCGTAACAAGTTTGACTGTACCAATCTGGTGAACAGTTTGTGCTACCTGGTCCCTCGCACAGCACATGGGTGCGTGGTTTGTTGTCTTATTCGCTGCTCCTTTTTGTCCCTCTAATGCGGGATCTCGCTCGCCGCTGCATCGTTTGGTTGAAACTTATAATCAAAAATTTTGTTCTGTAGATATAATATTCCTCAGCAAGCCGTTATTTAAAAAGGAAATCTCTAATATCTTAAAAGATCAGCAGTAGTCAGTGAGGATATGCATGTTGACAATGTGAGTTGCCTGACACTCACAAAGTTCAGATAGAATGTTAAGAACCCTGATATTTTTTTATTTTATTTTTGCAACCTATGGTGTTAACCGTGCTAACAGTGCACATTCATATTAGGATACTACAGAATTTTTGAATTTGTGTCTTTGTTTTTCTTTCTCAACTTAGTAATAACAATAATATTGTTTTATGTAACTATAAATTACACTAGGATAAGTTGTATCGATAGTCATTTAACAGCTAGCTATTCTGTTTTATTAATTTGTGGATAACGTCGTTAGCAGTGTATATGCTACTCCTATTAATAAGTATTTAGATTATTGTTTTCTATACTGCTGTTTGTTGTCCCTAATAAAATAAAATAAAATAATCATTTACAATTTAAAACACTTTAGTCTCTTTATTGGAAATCCTGAAAATAATGTCCGAAGTTAAATGAATTACTTATATTATTCACTGTGCCGGGTGCTGGAGGCACGCCAACGGATAAGAAGTCGGGCGGTCGGGTGGTCTTTGTACACACGGCTAGGTACATAACACATCAGGCTATACATTTCCAAGTATAAGCTGATCTCGCCTTGTATAGAATTTCCTTACAATGAGAGGTCAGCTTAAACTGGAAATGTATAACTTGATGTGTAGCCGTGCGTACCTTTGTGCATGAATTATAAATAAATAAATTTGGTCGGGAGAGTTATTATCAGATACAAAGTTACGGACACACTCATTAATTCACTTCAATATGCAATTCAGTCGTGTTACAGTTTCAAATTAGGCTAGATATCTCGTGCGGTGTCTAGACAATGGCAGGGGGCGTGACGAATAAACTCAGGTGTGAGGTAGGTACGTGGTTATTACTGTGAGATATGGCCGGTGTGAGTTATGGTGTCATTGCATTGAGTGTAATGGTGGCACTGCACTTGGCGTATTTTTACAAACAATTGCGTAACTTGGTTAATACAAAATATACCCTATTCTAAACGAAAACAAGGATATAGAAATAAGGCCAATATTTGCTCAAATACGCCATGTGAAATGCTACCATATCGGTCGCTGTACGTATTTAGTTTCCTTTTTAGGGTTCCGTACCTCAAAAGGAAAAAACGGAACCCTTATAGGATCACTTTGTTGTCCGTCTGTCTGTCTGTCTGTCTGTCAAGACCCTTTATCTCAGGAACGCGTGGAGGTATCGAGTTGAAATTAAAACCATATACTCAAGTCTACGGTCCCTTGATGCTGTAAAATCAACCCTCTATGTTAACGTGAATAAAAGATACGGCCGTTTATGTCGCAAAAAACGCATTTATAATACTAAGTAGATTAAAGTATGGATAGTAGGTATGGATTAGTATAGAAGTATGGATATGTACCTACAAATATGTACGGAACCCTCGGTGGGCGAGTCCGACTCGCACTTGTCCGGTTTTTTTTTTTAATACGTTCTTCCACACTAGGAATTTCTCCTGTATCGTGAGTGCGTTTAAATACTATTAAACTTATATACTCAAACTTCCAGACGCGGAACAATTACCTTTAGATCATACAAATATAAGTTCCGTTCAGAAATCAAACCCGCGACAGCAATACACGGCCATCAAATTAGCGGATCGGCACATTCGGCATTTTCAATATAACGTTATCAAAAGAAATTTGGAAAAACGTTTTCCACAAATGTTGACTTTCGTGACTTTGTTACTAAACAATGTATTTCATCGAATAAAAAAGCACATCGTTATTTACTTAAGTTTAATAAGTACTGTAGGTAGTTATTCTTTTTATATTGTAAGTCTAATAAACTTTATTCATTTCAGTTTCATTCAACTTGCTCGAAGTATACTGTTGCTACGATATCTGAGCCATCCATTGTGATTGTCTGTAAATAAATAAAGCAATTTATTACTTATCGGTACATAACACATTACCGCATCTTCATCATTATGTACTAACATTTATAATGACGTAGTTTGAGCTACGTAGTATACCTACCTAAATTATGTTGATATAAAGTACACGGTGGGAGGGGACATCGTGATCAACCGACGAAAAAGAACACTCGGGGAGTCTAGAATCATGAATAGCAGTCCTATTCTGTTACAATCTCCCTCGGTGAACACCTTGGTGATGTGGCATTTACAAGGCACTACAATCGAATGACAGCACAGAATAGACACACTGATCCATGGTTCAAGTTTGTGTCACAAACTCACAATGTACAGTCACCAAAAGAGATAAGTAGCCATGTCGCCGGGAAAAGTTAAAGTTTATTTAGAAACCGATGGGTATTTATGAATAAAATAAAATAAAATTAATAGAGAATAAGCAGTTCAATGATTTAATTAAATTTCATTTGAAAGCCTCTATTGGTTTCTAAGAAAACTTCAACTATTCCCGACGACATGACACATCTCTTTTGGTGACTGTACCTTCCACCGTATTATGCTACGCAAATACTACAAAAAATCAAAGTATATACCTATTCTATGTGTAAAATGCTCACGAAGTTAGTGTTATACTTACTTCGTGAAAATATTACTATTTTCAGCAGACTTCAAAAAAAGAAGGTAATTATAATAATAATAATATCCTTTCACACACGGCCATCTGACCCCAAACTAGGGAGACCCTGTACTATGGGTGTCAGACAGCTGATATACATACACAAATACATTTTTTTTATATATATATAGATAAACAACACCCAGACACAAGGCAAACACAAGTGCTCATCACACAAATGTTTACCCTGGGCGGGAATCGAACCCGCAACACGCTGCGCAGCAGTCGATCGCTCAGCCACTGCGCCAACCGTGTCGTCGTTCTTTTCTTAGTTAATTCTTAGTTCGACAAGTATTTTTTTTTGGTCACGCATTACTTTTTTCATTGTTGTCCGATTTAGATGATTCTTTTTTTAACTGATAGTGTATCTTCAAAGTTGGTCCCATATAAACATGAAAATATTCCACTCCTAAGGGTGGAAAATTAAGGGGCGACTGTTTTTTTTTTTTGGTGTCTCCGTTTCGTAATTAATTTGTATGATAAGAAGTAGGTAGATTTTTAACAAAAAAGACAACCGCCTTCAAATAAAAAGTTATATTTTTATATTCGCAAGTCTTATTTTTAACTTTTTCGTTTTTGAAGGCGGTTGTCTTTTTTTGTAATTCAACATTCCGATAAACGCACCCTGTTAATTCGAATCTAAATGAGGTTTTAACGATTTTAATTTTTTTAAATTATTTGACAGGAACTACAGTGTTAAAACACAGGCTGGTTTAGTAATAAAAATGTGAAGCCATTTTTCTGTTGAAGAAAAAGGAAACTTTATTGGCTTCAAATGCTTTTGCTGACCATGGTGTTTTTGTTTAAAGAATGCCTGAAGAAGGTTTTGTTCAATAAGTTTTTTTATTATTTTGTATATTCGTGTGTGAATTCAAGTTGTTCTTGCACAATGGCAAATATTTATACTTATAGAAAACTTACCATCTTAGCATCTTTGTCACCAAATTCCCGCCTGAAGTATGCAACCCTCCCTCCTCCTTTTGGTATAATCACTTGTTTTAATACGTTGTCGCTCTCCAATGTGTATGTGAGTCTTACCTTGAAATACATAAGGATTACTATTGTGGGTATTCTCTTGCAAGTACAATAAAATATGTGTGTTTAAAAAATAGGTAGGTTGTTGTGAAGACGACCATGTCGTGTCCTATCCATTAGAGTAGAGAATTCAAAATCATGATTTTTATTTTTCACCTTATTACAATTCGTTGAATACAGTGAAACTACGCCTTTTCAAATAATAGAATTACATATATTTTTTTTTATATTCTTATAGGTTTGCGTTTGGCACTCTTGCCTAGGAATAAACATGTTCACTCGTCCTTTGAACAATTAAGAGGAATTAAGTTGTGGAATACCAAAGCACACTCTTCGAAATTAAACTAGAAATGAAATTTTCACAATTCAATATTCTTTGATCGGAGTTTATGTACGTAGATCGCGGGTTTGACCGGACCAATCGGGCTCCACTCCACCCAGAGCTTCAAAGCCATTGACTACTCTAATCGTCTTAAAATCACGTCATTCATTCGACCTTCAGTGAACAGCTCCGCTCTACTTCAGTCTCACCATTCTCCGCTTACTCATTCAATGGAATCGCACCGGTCTCTAGCTAGCACTAGCTCTAGTGACACTGTTCCTACTTTGAACGACAGAACTAGAAAGGCCTAACATGAGGGCATCATGTTAGGTTCGTTACCTTAGATCCATCTCTCCTCTCCATCTCGGTTTCTTCTCCCAATTTAAAGTCATGTGTCATGGTTTTGTTCTGCATCTCCAGCGTGAAGTTAAACGTATTCTCATCTATTCGCGTGAACGAGAATATTGGAGCGTTACATGTTAACATACTGATAAGGTTCTTGTTTGAATCTGGAAAGAAATAGTATTAGCTTAATAAAATATATTAATACCAGCCTATTATTGCAGTGATTTATTTATTTATTGTTAAAGCACTTCAACGACTTACTCACTAAAACATACACAAACAAAGTCACATACAGTTTCAGGTAAAGTGAATTCGTCACTTACAGAAGTGCACAGCACGATATTTGACGTGTGTTGGTCACCACCATATATGTAAGATTTCTGTGATCACCACGCTTGTTTAAGGCATCGGCTTATGAAGAAAGAAAGCTAGGTAATAAAAAAATATAGCTCCTGAAGTGATTGGGAATGTTTAATTGCGAACGTTGGGGTGATTCGAAAGGCTCACGGAGAGGTGCTACTTGTTTAACCTTATTTCAAGGACCGTTGTTTCATTTAAGTGTTTGCCCACACTCGATTACTAGTGACGGACATAACAAAGCCAGTCCAGTAGTATGCGCCACAAGTTGTGAACGAAATTTTCAATACATTTTCAATCGTATGTATGGCTGTAATTATGTGAAGAGCTTTTTTTTATGGGACAAGCCCACCATAGTACCTATTCCCAAATCACTGCAACTCCTGTAAGCCAAAATCAACAGTGGCGACCACCAGAAAAGCGCCAAAGCAATGAAGCTCGACGAGTCCCAGAAAAGAAGCGGAGGAGTAAGAAAGACATATTTTCCATTTCCCTCCAAATCATGCAGGAGACAGAACAGAACTAGGCCAATAGGCACAAAGGGACGTTTACAACTGGGAGAAGCCCAGTTGCCGTGCTAGGTGAAGACAAAACAGCTATACATTAACCAAATAAAAAAATAATGATACAAGCTATGGCAGTTAAAAGATGACCAATCTCATTGGACACTGCCCAAATTATGGGTTGATTTTCGCTCCAGAATCCGGGGGTAGATATTCGTAAATAATTTCGTTCATAGAGGTCCCGGCCTAAAAAACCGATCGTTAGTTGTTAGAAAAGTAGGTACACTTACTTACCTACTTTTCTAGAGACTATGTAGGTACTTACCTACTTTTCTAACAACTTACGATCGGGAGATAGGTCTAATCTTCATTGATGTAATCCGATAAAAAAAATGTTTCTTTTTCGTATCGATAGATAAGAGACATAATAAGTGGGGTAAATGTTTAAAAACGTTACCATAACTACACCATGTTTTATCGTAAGCAAGTTAATTCGTTTGAGAAAAACAATGTCTAAGATTTTGTTATACTTCTACTATGGAAATATTTTAAGGATGGGAGTTTTTAACTTTCACGATTACTTTTTTAAAGATTGTTAAATTAATAAAACACAAACAAATGAGTGAGTTCTATTGCCAACACCACTGGTAAACGCCATCACCATGATTTGACATACTTATCACAATTAATCACAAGACCAAACCCGCCACACGTGCGTTTGCGCATATATTCGGTCACCTATGATCACACACAAAAAAGTTGATCAACACAAATAAAACACCACTCACTAGTTGCATTAACTAACTCTACGACATTTTCAGAATGTACTCTTCTGTACTTTTTCCCGGAGAACGACATTTTTGTTCTTGTTTTGAAACTGAAGTGTGAACAATTTTATTTTTCTGTGTTAGGTTACGAATTCGCGCAGTCATTGCGATAAGATTTGACGTGAGATTGCCGTGTCATCGTTGCTATGTATTTTATCTGTTATTGGATTAATTGACTTCTTTTCTTTGTTGGAAACTAACGACCCGCCCCGGCTTCACACGGGCCAGATTGTCATACAAAACACTAGATATATTACCGACATTTCGCGTTGATTTTCTAAATATTTTCTTTTATTCATACCTTGTAAAAAAATCAAAACTAATCAGCCAAATCGGTCGACCTGGTCTACCTGCCTGCCTGGCTGGCAGGTGATGTCACATGCGGCAATTAATTTTTATTTAATAGAAGATTTTGAGATTGTGGGTTTTTTAATTTTTTTATTACATTTTTCGTAAGAGGACACTTACGAAAAATGTTTGGGAGCGCTCGCAAAATGAGATGTTGTGTGTGATGGTAATTTTAAAGAAAAATCATATATCTAAGAAGTTTAATAAATTTGAATGTGTTAATAAAATTATAATTTATATTAGATAGGTGTTTCATTCAACTTGCTCGAAATACACAGTTGCTACAATATCTGAGCCCTCCATTCTGATTGTCTGTAAATAAACAAACCAATAGGTTAGTCTGATATTCAAGAATTGTAAATTATATTAAAGTAAATTATTTTAATTCTTTACATTTCTATTTTTACTAGATTTTACCCGCAACTTCATCCGCGTGAATATCGGTATTGTATTGCGGATCCAGACGAAGTCGCGGAAAACTGTTCCACGATTTACTTGACATCACTAATCAATTGACATACTTCTTATGAGCTGTTAAAATAGGATTCCACATAGATTTTGTATGACAATTGTAAAACGTGACGTCACTTCTTTTCCAATTCAATTGACTAACCATTTATTAATTTTTAAGCAGCTAAAAATCGAATTTTACTTTTATGTGAAAGTTCATTTAGAGTTAGTTTGAAGTGCTTTTTTGAAAAGTTGTCTTTTTATGGTTGGAATCATTGTTTAATGACGGATATCTATGTTTAATGGTGTCAACTACGTAATTTTTATAGCGAACCGCGTTCTTTTTTCATATTTCAGAGTTGTATAATAATACAACCCTTCTCATACTTGAAATAAAGCACGAGCTGTAGTGCTATTTTAGTAGTCCGTCTGCTTTGTCAATCCCTAGCGTCGGCATCGGTACGGATGACAGCTCACTTCACCTAGGAGTTCACCGAGGGAGATTGTAACAGAATAGACATACAGGAATCAGGATCACCACGTTTCACTGCGATAGGTGAAGCAAAACATCGTGAAGAATCCTGGACGCCTGAAATCGACAATACTCAATACTCAATACTCAATAATATATTTATTGATTATACATGTGAACTTAGATGGTGGGTTACAAGAATGGACATTGTGGACCCTGTCAGGCACAGCAAAAGTAAAACTAGAAGAGAGGAAAAGATCAAGCTTTTGTTTGACTATTTAGTTGATTGTAACTGATTATTTATTATGCAATATCTTATGAAATTATTTTATTATTAATCAGAGTAGTAAGAAAAATTATTCAAAATCAAAGTCAAAGCATTTATTTCAATTAAACTTTTGAATTGTCAAGGAGTCGGTCAGTTAGTCAGAAAGTTGAAGGTAGTTGCTCGTTCCAAAGCGTAGGTAGGTTTCTATGGAGAAGAACGAACAAGAAACTCCACGGACACTCTTTTAAATCAAGTTTTTACAAAATATTGGTTACATTTGCCATTTTCCTTGTCTATATGTGAAAACAATGCAGGTAAAGAACAATACAAAACATAAAAAAAGAATGAAGATAAAAGTCATGGCAGTTAAGAGTTGACCAATCTCTACTAACAGCGCCCGTTCACGAACATGACGCGTGGATCAGCACCATTCAATTCACCCATTTTGAAGGAAGCCGAATGACATACGCGTTACCATCAGCGAGATATTTGAGTGAGCATGACAATGTTCTCAGCCGCCATGTTTATTTATGTCAATCATATATACCTATATAATTTACTTAATAAATGGCTCCATGGTATTCAAAGTTTTAGGTTTTAAAGATTAGAGATAGTCTCCGTAAACCCGTAGCCGTGTGGTGCCGGTCGCGAATAGCACCACCCCATTTCTACCCGTGGGTGTCGTAGAAAGCGACAAAGGGATATTGACCAGAGGATGGGCAGCAGCGTCCTTCGGACTTTCGGAGTATCAAAACACCTACTGGGCTCGCCAACATGCATCGGCCCAGCCGGAGGAAACCTATGACATGATGATGATGTCATGATGAAACCCGTACCTATCTACCTATGACGAGACTTGATTGAACACAATACAGTAGCATTCGTTATGAAATAGTTACGTATCACCTGACTATCTAACCAATTATAACGGATCAGTAATTCTAGACAGCTGACTGCCAATTTATTATTATGAGATGAAATGTAATCTGGGCACAGAATAGACTACACCTACTTTTTAGGTGCAGTAACTGCGTTACGTTATATCATTGTGCATGATATGTTAGGCAGTCTTGTTATCTAGGTTTTATTGTTATTGTGATTGGATTTGAGTATGTTACAATGTAATGTAATTGGAACTAGGTAGTATAGTTTGAGACTATCAATGTTTTTGATGTGTTATCTTAGCGCTCGTGCCACTCGGTAGGGGCTGAGCTGTTAGCTAAGATTAAGGCACAGAGTTCACACCAAACGTTTAGTCAGTCGCTGATTGTGAGCCAAAAGTTCAAAACGTGTTAAAAACATAGTCAGCCGCCGACTAACTGGTGATGGTGACTGCTGACTGTACGCGAGCGTTACGTCAGCGTCAGCGTCAAACGTGTAAGCGTCATATGACGTCACCGTAAGACTTGTTGTTCATGTGTGCGTGAGACTGGTACTGATACGAGCTCACATGTTTACACATCAATTCTCTTGAGTACCTTGGCACTCATTTGTTTTTTATTTGTATCATGATCATCACCGAATGACGCCCAAAGTCCTCCACTATAAAGGGGAGTTGACATAATCTCCACGCTTGGTAGGCGTCTTTGGGGATCGCAGTGAAGTTGTTGAGTGCACGGAAGCCGCTGCTGCCCGACTTCCAGATTTTCCCTTAGTCGCCTTCGACGACACCCTCGGGAATAGGTGCTATTGTATTGTGTGGCAGTGGGCAGGGCACATTGCTCGCAGAACGGATGGCCGATGGGGCCGAAAAGTTTTGGAGTGGCGACCGCGAACCGGAAGACGTTGCGTTGAAAGGCCTCCCACTAGGTGGACCGATGACCTGGTAAAGGTTGCGGGGATCCGCTGGATGCGAGTCGCACGGGACCGGTCAATGTGGCGACACTTGGGGGAGGCCTATGTCCAGCAGTGGACGTCTTTCGACTGAAATGATAATGATGATGATGTAGCCTGGGCATCCCACGAGGAGCAGCCCGTGAACCCGTATTTCTATACTAATATTATAAAGAGGTAGAGTTAGATGTAACAGGTATTCTCCGAAACTGCTCATTCTATTCCAAAAATTGTTTCACCAATAGGAAGCTGCGTTATCCCTGCCTGCTGTCCATACTAATATTATTGATGACACGGTTGGCGCAGTGGCTGAGCGATCGACTGCTGCGCAGCGTGTTGCGGGTTCGATTCCCGCCCAGGGTAAACATTTGTGTGATGAGCACTTGTGTTTACCTTGTGTCTGGGTGTTGTATATGTATATATGTATGTATTTACAAAAAAAAATGTATTTAGTTTGGGGTCAGATGGCCGTGTGTGAAAATGTCCCCACATATTATTATTACATATGATTTTATTATGAATGCGAAAGTAACTCTGTCTGTTACTGTACTTCTTAATACGCGACTTCTGCATCCACAATAACCGATATACACGCGGACGCAGTCGCGGGCAAAAGCCAGTAGTCTATATTTTACTATAAAAAAATTAGAGCTCTCTAAGAAAATTTATGTGGATGAAGTTGCGGGCAGAAACTAGTTTTTAAATATTTATAATAGGTATGACATTCCATTTTGTTTCGATCTAATTACAGTCCAACTATACTCCATTTACAATAGCATTAGACAGAAGTTAAAAATGGTTCTTTTTAATGCACACTTTGTAACAAAAGTACAATAAACATGTTAAAGTTACGATAGACACCGAATTTATTGTAATCTATTTTTACAGTAGCTGTCGCGCGTATTTGTAACCAGTCTAATAATGTATCTTCCAAAATTATGTGGCTTTCATTTAGTTGTATATTTAATTCCAATTTAAAATAATTGTGTCAATGCTATAAACCTAATAGAAGCAGGGGTGAACAATACCCGGAACGTTATTCGTTTCACTGTAATTCTGCCAAGCTTGAAATGTTACCTAATATTTAAAAGACTTTTATTCTTCTTATATTATTATACGTCAATATATTTAGTACTAAGTATCTTAGATTTATTTTTCAAAATTGTGTTAAAATAAGTTTAATGAAAATTATTTTAACATATCTTTGAAATAAAATGTTTTGCATTCCTGCTTCTATTTGCTTCTTTTTCTAATGCTATCATAAATGGAGTATAAGTTATCTGTGAAATGAGAGGTGGCGCTGTTTGTTCGTCAACAAACTTGAAAAGTACAAAAGACGACCTTATGTCTTTTACAAATAAATAGTTCGAAAAACTGCCCTTTCACAGATAAATTGGTATCTCTGCAGTTAGTAACCACAGTAAAATATAATATTGATCACTGAAAAGTTAAATAAAAATAAAAATTAGAACTTGCTGGCTGATTTACTCGATAAAAAAAATTGACAGCTTTTTACTTCTAAAAGAAATAAAATAAAGTCTTTAATGGTTTTTCAAAACATTATTGACCTCATATGGCCAGTTTGGCCAGTGTCTTTTATAAAGAAGGTTTGAATGCAATGCCATTATTTCAGAAGTATTTTTACTTTTGTTTACGAAGTCTAGTGTTTTTGTTAAAAGGCCTATTCTTATTATTTTATTCTTTCAAAAGAAACCTTACCATTTTAGCTTCATTGTCACCGAACTCTCGCCTGAAGTATGTAATCCGTCCTCCCTCTTTCGGTACCATCACTTGCTTCAATACGTTGTCACCTTCCAATGTATTTGTTTCTTTAACCTAGAAATAAGGCGGACATAATTGAGGTTTGTTTTATCTGCCTAGTCTTTTCCTAACTATGCTGGGGTTGGCTTCCAGTCTAGCCAGATCCAGCTGAATACCAGAGTTTTACATGAAGCAACTGCCTATCTGACTTTTACTGGGTAACACGATACCACGTGATCATCCCGTGATAAGACTGGTTGTCAAACTCGGGTTTCTGATTATCCGTAAGGACTGTCAAAGATCTACGATTGACAGCCTCTTGGTCTTCAAATATGAGAAAGATAAAGAAGTTACCTTCGATCCATCTCTCCTCTCCACCTCGGTTTCCTCTCCTAACTTGAACTCATGTGTCATGGTTCTGTTCTGCATTCGCAGCGTGAAATTAAACGTATTCTCATCTATCCGCGTGAACGAAAATGTTGGCGCGTTGCTTGTTAACATCTTGATTAGGTTTACGTTTGAATCTAGAAGGAAACATAGGAATAAAAAGCTTGTTCTTGATTTACTAGGGTTGTCATCTCACTCTTATTCATTGTTCTGGGATGTGATTCTGTAAGAACTCATTCTAATCTTCGAATCTGAATCCGCTGTGAGTTTCTTGGTTGGCATTCTAAAAACTCGGTTGATAATTAGAATTTACACTAACGCCACCCTTGCGAGCGTGTCAGCGAGTTGAACTAAATTGACAGGGGGATTTTGACAGACAAAGTATGAGGTGACTTAAGAAGTGGAATTCTGTAAAGTAGATTCAAAGTGTCAAATATATCAAGGTCATTTTGAACCTTATGCGAAGTGAGAGTGAATACCGATGTGAGATGCGAGTTGTTGTTTGAATTTTACAGAATCGACCTACTGTATTCTGAAGAACAAAGTACACGAAGCCGGTTAAACAGTTGTGCTACTAACTTTTGCACGCGATTTCGTCTGCATTCATTTACATACGAATTCTAATTTTTTTAAAATATTAACATATAACCTATAGCATTTGGGGATAACGTAGCTTCCTGTTAGCGAAGAATTATAAGATTTGGACTAGTCGTTTCGGAGATTAGCACGTTCAAACAAACAAACAAACTCTTCAACAGTATAATATTAGCATAGATATTCATTGTTTACTTATTATTGTTTAATCGAATTGAGGATTTCAGTCTGGTAGGTGTTTTAGTCATGCACACCATATAGGTCGTTTGGACCATAAATAATTATAACGGCGTATTTCGACGGCTTCGGCGAAAATTAAACATAAAACAATTTATAGAGTGAGGTTCTCCGTGCGTTATAGTTGTAAACAAATAAAGTATCGACTAAAAACTATGATGACTGGGCGATCTCCACTGCAATATTAACATTACGTTAACATTACTTAAACATTACGTTTAACATTACGTATTAAAATGGTTGGGGCTGATCAACCACGGTAGGTACACCATGCCTTTTAGCACTGTATTCTATTCAACACAAATAAAACACTCACTTGTCGCAGTAACTAACTCTTCTACATTGTCAGAGCCGATTCTTCTGTACTTCTTTCCGGAGAATGACATTTTGCAACTTTAAAAAAAAAACTGAAGTTTAAAAAATAAAAATAAAGCCACATTGAAAAACCAACGATTATTCGCATTTCAGCCCGCGTGGACGTTGTAATACAAAATACCTGTGACTGCGACTTCTTTGACGTGGATATGGAAAAACAATATTGCATTGAGTGTACCGCGAATCGTGAAACTGACGCCGCTGGCGACGCATCTAATTACCAGATCAATGACCATGTTGACAAAATCACAGGTAGGTACAGTACGATTCTGAATATGAGGCGAGTGGCTGCGCAGTAATAATTTCACGTGTCAGCGGGGGTGAGGGGCGGTGTACTGCGCAACTGTACCTACTTGATATAGCAAACCCATATAGAGCGTGACTAGTAAATTAGTGACGAATATTTAAACCACTGAATGTATGTACCAATTGCTAGGACTTACCTGGGAATCCACTGGTTCTGGAAGATTTTAAGGTCAAAGTCGCAACTTTTTTTCCAGTTTTTTACAAATACGTAGGTATCCCAAGCTTCATTATAAAACTTCTTCTGTAATACTCCACAAGGTAAACAATCTAATTAATATTATATCTTTTATTGATATAGACTACGCAAAATACGCACTGAGACGTAGTGGCGGACACCAGCCCGTCATTCTATTACTACCTACCACTTATTGATATCTGTGTGTTAGACTTCTCAAACGTGTAGCATGTTTTGAGTGCTTAATACCAATTCAAAAGAAACTTACTATATTTCGATTAAGTGCGCTGCTAACTGCGCAAAACCCTTCTCCTCACTCACTCTCGCAGTCACTCGTGTACTGCGCAGCCACTCGCCTCGTTTACAGAGTCACCGACTATACGTTTGGAAGAATATCTGATTTTTAATATGCACATTTTAATAAAAGGGCATAGCAAGATTGTTTACCTTTGGTCACCACCTAAACCAAAAGAGCTTCTATTTTTACTACAAATCAGTTCAGCAATAGCAAACAAAATGGCGAGTGCCGTACTTGTTTATTAGTTCTTTAAGTGATCGATCAAATATTTGAATGAGTCATATATTAGGTAGGGAACTTCCGGCTTGAATTATTTTCTATGTTTACTTAATTCTCATGATTAAAATCCTTGTGTTGAGTGGTTACCAATTAAAAGAGCGTGTTGGTATAGCGAATGATTGTTTAATTATGCATTCAATTGAGGATATTTAAGCCTACTGCCGTTCAACGGCTGATGGGTAAAACTAGTGCTTGAACTTAACAGGAGCACAGGAGTTTTTCCTAGTTTAAGCCCAATTGCATTCTCTAGTAGGTACCTACCTGCCACTTTATAGAATAACTACCTTGTTTGTTTGCCCTGTAAGTTAGGTTATGTCTTGGCTTAATAAATATTCTTATTCCAGTCGCAGTAAAATACCCCGTTATTTTGAACACAAATTTTAAACGTTGAGTAAATTATAGAATTGGCCGTATTTCTCGGTTGACGATACTTTAAAAACTGTATACCTATATCTTCTTATCCAATTAATTGTTTTTTTAACCAAAAAGACAACCGCATTCAAAAAGTAAAAAATAACTTTCGATTCGCAAGTCGGCGGCTTTGGTTTTGCTTGTGGTCTTGTATTGCCACCGACTTGCGAATTGAAAGTTATTTTTTACTTTTTGAAGGCGGTTGTCTTTTTGGTAAAAAAAAATTATTTTCGCTTTTTAGTGCCTGCTTCTCATCATAGAAATTAATTACATAACGGCGACACCAAAAAACACCCGTCATCCCTTAATTTTCAACCCCTAGGGGTAGAATATTTTCTTAAAATTTATATGGGACTAAATTTGAGTTATACACTATCAATTAAAAAAAGAATCATCAAAATCGGACTACACTGAAAAAAGTTATGCGTGGTCAAACATAAAAATAAATATATAAAAAATAAAGTATGTTCATAAAATGAAAACTACTGGGCCAAACAATGTGAAATTTTTATGGGACCAAATGGCAACTATTCCGCATCAAACTAAACAAGAATCACGTAAATCGGATCATAAATCTCAGAGTAATCGATGTACATACATAAAAAAAAACAACCGAATTGAGAACCTCCTCCTTTTTGAAGTCGGTTAAAAATAAGTAAATAACACAAACTCTTAAAATATTACATGTTAGATATGCTGGAAAGCCCACCCCGTGGGGTGTCCGCAAGGACTATTCTCTTTGATAACACCCACCACCCACCCATCTTTGCTTTCGTGTACTTAACAACTTCACTGCAATCCCCAAGACGTTGTCAAGCGTGGGTTATTATGGCACCCCCCCCCCCCCCTCCCGCAAATGGGGCGGCTTTTGTTTAACAGTGGACGTCTTCTAGCTGATGATGATGATGGTAGAAAGCAGTGTGACAAATAATTTTGATGATACTGAGTAAGTATCCGTATTCATCGACTTCTGTTGCTGACCGTACTTAAGATAAATAGTGGCCTGGCGGTTATTCATAATTACACAATCATTGTTATTTTTATTTGCTTTTCACACTCGCACTCGTCTCAACTAAACACGAACTGTAAATTCTTTGTGAATTCATCGTACTTCAGCAAAAATGGCCATGAGCTGCTGGCAGGCAGTTTACTGTAAAGGTTGTATGCCAAAATGCCAATGTAACCTGGTCGAAAACTAGTCTGGCCGAAAGGGTTTAGAAGTTTTATCAAAACACTCGAATTCCAGAACAAATTCAAAGTACAGCCGACTACTTTTATTTTTTAATAGGAGCACTTGTGTTATGGTCTCCCATAGTGAGCTCGTCAATTGAATATAATTATACAAAAAAATCACTAAAGCCTGAGTTTCAATCAAGTGTAGTTTGGAGCTCCCACACACTCCCGGTACCGTCACCACGTCACACTGGTAACCTAAGTAGGGTGTATAAAATCTTACCGATCTTACCGTTTACCGTTTTTCCTCGAAGCGGTAAGATCACAGAGTTTCCTTTAGATACCAACATCCTATTCTTTTTTCAAAAAAATTAGATCACACATTGTTAACAGTTGAAGTAATGGATGGCAGGTACCTACCGTGGAATATTATCACATTGCTCGGCGGCTGCGTCAGGATAATGTCAGGGTTACTGATACGATCGCGGAGCGGAACCGATATTGTGCAGTTCCTTTTTTATTGAAAAAAAAACGTCGTGTTTTGTTGTTGTCTGTAAGACTCAAACCGGTTGCCAATATGAGGTAGTAGAATTAAGATTGGATCTCATGTAGGTACTGTAGAGGGTTTAGTTTACACGGGAAACTACGATATATCAAGGATATATTAACTTGATATATCTAGCTAGCCTTTTCTTGGGCCAAAGAATTAGCATTGCCATTCAACGTGGTAATGCTGCTAGCCTTTTGGGCACTTGTCCCATTGAGAGCGATGCGGACGAGTTTTTTGATGCCCTGTGAGCCGTCCATTGTACATATTATATGTTTAATTGTTTATATTTATTTTTAAGCTTTGTATAGTTAATATTAAATCTGTAAAATAAATATTGCTCTTATACTAACAATACTACGCCCTATCTCATGAAGGGCCGTCTGTCAGTCGAAAAATGTACCGGGACCTACGGCTTTTCGTGCTTTCTGAGGAAAGGAGGAGTCTCTGTATGAAATGGATGGTCACCCATCCACGGACCGACCACGACAAGCGTAGCTTGACCATGACGGATCGAACCATATGGCTTTTTAAACCGACATAAAAAAAAATTTGGTTCTCAGACATGTTTTTTTTTTTTACATTTTACCACGTATAACTTTTTTCAGTGTAGTCCGATTTCGATTATTCTTTTTTAATTGATAGTGTATACCTCAAAGTTGGTCCCTTTTAATGAAAATATTCCACCCCTAAGGGTGGAAAATTAAGGGATGACTGTTTTTTTTTTGCCTCGCCGTTTCGTAATTAATTTGTATGATAAATAAGAAGTAGGCACTAAAACGCGTAAAAAGTAACTTTTTTACAAAAAGACAACCGCATTCACAAATTTAAAAGTAAAGAATAACTTTAAATTCGCAAGTCGGTGGCAATACAAAACAACAAACAAAACCAAAGTCGCCGAATTTGTGCAAACTTAAAAAATTTTGAATGGCAAAATTAAAGTAAATTATTACTTTTTAGTTTTTAAAAGCGGTTGTCTTTTGTAAAAAAGTTTTTACTTAGCCACGAGCTCAAAAAAGTTACCTGACAGTGATGAAAATTCCAAAAAATAAAAGCCAAGGAAACTGTTATAAAAACTCGGTACTGACTCACAGTTTCTAGATTTATTTAATGTAAGACCGTAAATTACAGTTGCTTAACGAGCTTTTTATGATATCCTATGTAATATCCGATCGATTAATCAGAGCTAAATTTAATCTAGTCTAGATTTACTTCTAGAATATAATACTTTAAGGAGTAGATTGAAGAGACTCTGTGTGATTATTAACCGCAGGGGATCACCATACATAATTAAACTTTTATCTACTAATATTATAAAGAGGTAGAAGCTTGTTAGTTTACAAATCGGATTACATTTTTTTTTAAATGATAGAAAATAACCATATTCCGGAGTGCCATAGGTTATGTTTAAACACTTTATGTAGGAATATCTTTAAATAATTATAACAAAATCCTACTCACGCTTGACCACTGTATTTAATTAATACTGTAATTAAAATAAAAAAATAATTACAATACATCATGTTCGGTTAGATTTGTGTGAGATACCGACAAAGATACAAAACGTAGAATACCTTATTTAAAACAATGGAGATGAAGATCGTACAAAAATCGGTTCAGTTATTCCCAAGTTGTAAGGAAACATGACATACAAACACAATAGATACATATGTACCTAGTTGGTTTCCCGCGAATCTATTGTAATTTATGTCTGTATCTAATTAACTTTGGTAACTTTGCTTGTTCTGATCGTTCTTTACGTATTTTGTTTAAGTATATTTAACCCATCTACTATCGGGCCAAAAATATTGTAGGTCAAACTTGTACAACTTATGTCTATGTACTTATGCGGTATCATCGACACTGGAGAGGTTAAATTAAATTCAACTTATGGTGTGATGTGTATTTGTAACGTCTGTTGACACAAATAAATTTTCTCAAACGAACAAAAAAAGAAGTTCTTTTTTATGAAAATTCATCGTTTTATCCACGCCTTCCATAAAGTCTTAGTATCAGATCAATAAATAGTTATGCCTACAACGACTTAGGGCATAAACTGCGTTAAGCGTGCCTCTCGCGTGTCCACACAAAACCGACCCGCGCGTGCCCATGCGCGTGCACACGCTCGTGAGCCCGTCGGGCGCCCGTCGCGTGATACTTCCGTGCAACGGGGCACGCATGCACGCGACGTGATCACGCATCACGTTGGACGGGTCCACGCGCGAAGCCCGCTAGCGGGTGCACGCGCGTGCTTGTTCAGTTGACAGCGCTATCTCGAACCGACCGCACGCGCGTGCCCGGCCCATAACAAAAAATGACAAATTTTGATACAGAAAGGGTAATTGTTGAAGTTCAGTGTCGTCCTGCCATATGGGACCAATCTAGCGAAATATTTAAAGACCGGGACGCTAAATCAAAAGCATGGCTAGACATTTGTACAGTAATGTTTCAAAATTTTGATGACTGGAGTGCAGCAGAAAAAAACATACAAGGTAAGTACCTACACTCTTTATTTATTTTATAATAACGTAGGTTAGGTAAACTATTATTTGCGCCAAATTTTTATTTTTAATAATCTATGCAATTAGTTATATATAATTAGTTATTTCAATTGTATTTGTGTCAATTAAATGTTTTCAACAATTAATCCAACTATAAAATTAAAACTCGGAATATTTACAATAATTTACCTATGTAAATATAAAATCATGCTTATATTCAAAACTAGTGCAGAGATACTGCGTATTTCTGAACATTGTGAAATTCGTGTGAACAATGTCCCATAATATTGGTATGGTTTTATATTGCTCGATAAATTCCAAAGTTCTTTCTTTCGGCCACGCGGTCGCCGCCATTTTGCGCGTCACGAGACAACCAGTACCTATGTTCACGACTGCGAGCTTCACACTACTTCACACTATCGGTGTATTTAGGGTTCAAAATCATTTTAGGGCAGAAACAGTGGATCGGTAGGTAAATAAATAAAACAATTATCAACTAAAATATTTATTATATTGGTTTTAGAATTGGGCTAGTAACTTTGTAAAATAAGCGTGCGTTTTGTAGTTTTGTAGGTTTTTCTTTGACATCTCTCAACTTTAGTTTACAACAATCTAAGTTATTTGGTTACATCCGATGAATTTAACAAATAAAATCATTAGGTATATTATTAAAATATGCCTGCTATGTTAATAAAAAATGTGTGGTAACAAACCGTGAAAAATCAATTATTGAATGTACATAAATTATAAAAAAGCCAACTATCTTCAATAAATACTGCGATCTTGCCATGACAGCTGTCCGTCTGCAACGAAATAATCTGCGAAGTTATCGCGTAATGTATACGAATCTCTGTGGGTATTTCCAATTAACCCCCGAACTGAACGTATATGGTCTGGTATAATGACAATATCATGAAAGTCATTAATTTGACTTCTTGATCTTATAAAATTATGCAAAATACAAATTGTTTTAAGAAAACAAATTGCTTTGTCTTTTCCAACGTTCAATGGACGATGGAGTATGCGAAATTTATTAGCCATGATACCAAATGTACACTCAATATAACGTCGCGCCCTCGTTAACCTATAATTGAATATTTTTTTTTTGTAGTTTAAATCGAGAGCTCGAGCATATGGCCGCATGACATGGCTAGATAACCCGAATGCTTCATCTCCTACAATAATATAGGGCAAAGCTGCGGTTGCAGCAGTGTTGGTTGGTTTATCATTGTGTATTACGGGCAATGCTTTGGCAGGAGGAATATCTATTAAGTCATTGTTGATTTGTTCGTACAATCGGCTTTGTGTGAAAATTGCGGAGTCAGATTCTTTACCCTGCACTCCCACATTTATATAGGTAAACTCATAGTTGGCGTTACACATTGCAAGCAGTACAATAGAATAGTAATGCTTATAGTTGTAATAGAGGGAACCACTATGTGGAGGTCTTATAATGCGTATATGTTTTCCGTCTATTGCACCTATGCAGTTAGGAAACTGGGCTTGCGTTAAAAAACCTTTTTCAGTCTCTACCCATAGCGCACGGGAAAATTTTGGTATACATTCTTCCTTTAACCTTTCAATTATAATTTGACAAACTTCTGTTACTATTTTTCTGACCGTGGTTAGTCCTGTCTGATACGCCAGATGAATATCGACGAAGGTATGTCCACTAACTAAATATCTGTAATAAAATAAAATACCTGTGTTATTGTTTCAGTGAAAAAGCTGCAGCAAAGATGGAAAACTGCAAGAGACACTTATATAAGAGTGAGGTCTACTAAAAAAAAACTTAAATCAGGTTCCGGTTCCAGGGCAAATAAAACATACATTTACTATGACATGCTGTCATTTTTAGATTCAAACTCGAATACTCAAGGAGAAGAATCGGCAGACGATTTTAATCAGTCAGTAGAGCAAAACGCGTCACCGAGAACTTCACAAAATAATACGATTATTGAAGAAGATTTGATTAATGTACCTAGCACCAGCTCCAGCGTTACCAAAGAAACACGATCTTCCAAGAAACGTAAGTGCGAATCGCCAACTGATTTCGAATTAGAGTTGTTAAATTGCGTGAAGAATAACACTGCAGATAATATGGACGAAGACTTGAATTTTTTTAAGTCATTATTACCAACTGTGAAAAAATTGATTGCTTTAAAAAATTATTATTTCGTACAAAAGTATTAGAATCTTTAATTGATATAGAAAAAGAAATTATTATTACCATTGATGACCTTTCATTAACGCAAAATACGGTAACGAATGATTTAGAATCCTTAAATATAAGATCAGACACGAACAATGAATAAATAGGTAACAAGAAAGACTGAAGATTTGATTAAGACTGTTTAATTATTAAGAACAAAAGAAAGAGAAGAACATGAAGAACTATTTAAGTTAGTAAAAAGCGCAATTTTATATTTATATTTTTCTGGTCTCATGTGCAATTATTATGATATACAAGGGCATTCGCCAAAAGTTTACAAGCCTTGAGTGTAATGTTCATAAGGAAAGAAACGGGGTCGATTCGGACACTTTTATCTTAAACCCTATTTAGGGTCAAATAAAAAAGTGTATCAATAGACCCCTTTTTTTACTTAATGGACCTTTTTTTTGAACCTACTCATAACATTGCTCCTTCATATATCCTCTTCTTAAATTTAATCTTTTATGTAGTAAACTGTGATTATGATTGTGATGATAAATAAGAATTTAAAATAATATTAGTACCCGATCTAGTAATAGAAGGGAATAATTAATAAGGGAAATATTCGTATGTAAAAACTTGCAATCAATATGCGTCATTATAATTAATACTTTGTAAGGTAGGTATATTATTATAATTAAGACATTTAGACTTATTGTACTGTTTTAACTGTTATTGTGTTTTTTTATTTTAAACTTGAACCTGTGATTTTATTAGTGTATTTCAAATGAATAATCAAAAACTAATTGTAACGTAACGTTTATGCAAGACACTGTGATGACTGTTGTGATTATATAAAAAAATAAGTAAATAAGTAGGTATAGATAAAAAAAACGAAAACGATAAAACTGTGTAATTTAGAAATAACAAAATATAATTAATAAATGTAAGAAACTGTGATTAATATGATGATTAATAAGTGTGCGGTTATGTGTTTCGGCCCTAAGAACAGAGTGCACCACATCAAGAAAAACATTTTAAGCCATATTCAGGGGGCCTACCACCAGCTCATAATCAGTATTATTTTAATATTACTTCCATGGGAGAAAGAGATGAAGCTCTACAGTACGTATAGCTCCATCTCTTTCTCCCACTGAAGTAATATTAAAATAATACTGCTTATGAGCTGGTGGTAGGCCCCCAGGTGTCACTGCCGAAACAATAAGAACTTCTTCTTCTTTCTGGCTTGATGTGGCTAAACAGTAGTGTGACTTACATAAATTGGCAAAAAAATATGAGTGTTCTAAACTTTTGTTAAATAATGACTGTTTTTTTTACATGAATAAAGATGATTATTAATATCGAAATGTCTTTACTTACCGCAATGTCATTGCAAATCGTTCCATTGGTGATACGATTGACGTAGATTTCAATCGTAGATTGTTAGTCTTCAAATAGGGCTCCAGTTTTGAATATAATTCATCATAGACTTGTAATGAAACATTAAAATATTTGAAAAAAAACCTTTCATTTTCTCTTAATATACCAAACTTCACCACGAATTCCCCGCACAGTAACCTAGATTCAACGTACGGGCTTACTGGCTGGCGTCTTTTTTTGGCAATTCGTCGTCGCCGTCGTCTTGATAAATAATACAACATTAATTTATCCATAATTACTCGACTGTACACCTCCAACGTCAAAATTGTACTGAGAAAACTGACGCGCCGATGCCCGCGCATAAGCACGCGAACGTGCTCACGTGCGTGCACCAGAAGCGTGGCCCGCGACGTGCTCACGTGCGTGCACCAGAAGCGTGGCCCGCGACGTGCTCACGTGCGTGCACCAGAAGCGTGGCCCGCGACGTGCTCACGTGCGTGCACACGCGTAACGCAGTTTATGCCCTTAAGCCTTATTTACACGATACAAATATTGCGGCTATAGCATACAATGAAATTTAATTCTTAAATTCTTTCGCTACTCCACAGCAACTCCGTGACAGACTCCTGTCATAGTATAAAAACTATATTCTGAATCACTCAAATATAATCGAATCACCTATCTTTCTACAAGTATCCAGGCTGTTCTAACCATAGACTAAATAGTTATGGCTTTATTACATAAAGCTTCTCTGCTTTACAAACTCTCTACAGTGCTATCCATATTAATTCATACTAGTTAATCCATATACTAATCCGTACTAGTCATATCCATACTAATATTTTAAATGCGAAAGCACAGTATAAGTAGGTATTGTCTGTTTACGCTTTCACGATGAAACCTTGAAAAAACATTGAACCCCTAGAATAAATATAGGCTTTTTAATCCGCGACTTCGTCTGCATCCGCAATAACCGACATACGAAGTCACGGGTAAAAGTATAGTAGGTATAGTATCTTATAAATGACGTGACGTTCAAAGTTCAAAGTTTTTAAGGCCTAATTGAAATAAATGATTTGGCTTTGACTTTCAGCTATTTTTATAAGCGTAAAATCTGGTTCAGTTGAAAATATATAGTGTAACTTGACAACCGATTGGTTCAAGTCATAAATTATGATTCATCTGTTCCAAGTTCTGACGAGATTTACTAAGAAATTTGTTATTGTAAGTAAGCAATGATATATTGACAATGTTGTAAGTAACAATATGACAGTGACGTCTTTGTTCTTTGTTTAGTACTTAGTCGAAGACTTGCATGTTAAGCTCACTTGCACCAAAAACTTAGCTTAGAATTAGCTGTTAACACTAGGTGAAATAACAAATTTAAATTAATGTCAATTTAACCTCGTTTTGGGAACTGACTCTCAGTTAATCTTTTGACGCAAGTTTTCCTTAGACTGTAATTTCAGTGTGCTTCAGACTGCTTTATAATAAATAAATTAAATGGTTATTATTTACTCGCACGTAAGAATAGCTGACTACTGTTACTGTAATAGGGTTTAAAAATATTAAATTATTTAAATGTCCATTATATTATATCTTATCACAAGAAGCAATGTCAAAGTAGCTGACAGCGTACACCGAGAAGATTTATTCATTGTTCTGACAGCCTCTTAACTCCAACCTCCATCAGTCATTGTAATGTGACACACGACGGCATACCAGTGACGAATGAAATGTAACAGCATTTCTGTGCAAGCGGGGCCGGTGCGGCCGGCGAGGCGGTCCCGGGCGACGGTGAGCGCGCGACCTTGCGCCGGCCACCACCGGTAGGGCGGGGGCGCCTAAGAGTGCGCTCGGCCTGCGCCACTCCGCCACTCGTTCTGTGCTAACGATACGACCAACGCGCTTCCAAACTTAAAATTCGAATTTTCAAAATATCACGCGTTCGGAATGACAGTTTGATTTTTTAAATCATGTGGCTCTGGTTCGTTTTTACCGCCGCGGCTGCGGTGCTGTCGGGCGTCGAGAGTGCCGGCGCAGGCGCCGCCCGCCTCGTCTGTTACGTGGAAAGCGCGCGCGCGATCGACGGATTTTCCGAGTGTACACATCTCGTTTACGCGGGCGACGCGAGAGGCGACAAGCTCGACGCTTTACTGAAGGACTACAGAAAGAACAACCCCCGGCTGAAAATTATACTGAGAGTCTCCGAGGTTGATAAGGTAAACTTTGTCTTTTAAAAACACTATTTCATTAACAAATCTCAACACGTACCTACCTACAGAAACGTTAAGTATTACATAAAGCTAATTGCTTTTTACCGATTCGTTAAATAACGTTTCCGACTCGTCTCGCCCATATTGATGAGCTCAAATGTATTCTTTTGTTAGAAGTAAACGTGGATCCTATTCGCGTGGAAAGTGTACAACCAGCACTAATTGAGTTGGTACCAAGAGTGCATTGTTTCGTAATCATATGCTAATTGTCGGACATGTTAACTACGGTTTGGGAAGTGGACCGAGCTTTAAGTGATGATCTGATATATTCTTGATAAGTTTTCTTCGTATGTCGGGGTTTTAATATTAATATAATATGTGGGGACATTTTCACACACGGCCATCTGACCCCAAACTAGGGAGACCCTGTACTATGGGTGTCAGACAGCTGATATACATACACAAATACATTTTTTTTTGTAAATACATACATATATAGATAAACAACACCCAGACACAAGGCAAACACAAGTGCTCATCACGCAAATGTTTACCCTTGGCGGGAATCGAACCCGCAACACGCTGCGCAGCAGTCGATCGCTCAGCTACTGCGCCAACCGTGTCGTCACGTTTTGAAGATGAGTCTCGTAAAAATGTTATAACTTAGAGAAAAGGAAACGTTGCAAGTACCTACCTATTTACTTAGTAGAACAGGTGGATTGTAGAATTCCTAAAAGCTGAATAAACTTAAACCACCATTTTTTATGGGATTTATGTAAGTACCTGTAACGTAAACATATTCACTACAGCAAGTTGACAACACAAAACTTAGCACACTCGGACTTGCCATAAAAAAATCTATGTCAAAAAAATACTGAATTCTATATTTGAACGAATAATTGCCAGTGTCCATGTCCAGAAAAGGCGCGAACACGTTCTATAAAATTCAACTGAGGAAAACCATAGACCACAAGCTGTCCGAGCGGAAACTTAAAAAGGTTTTAACACCGGTCTAGATTAGGTGTGGCCATTACTTAATCAATATAGATTATCCCCGTTCCCACGGTTATGTACCTACTAGTAATGAATATTAACCGTAGATGTCATGATATCATTGTCACGGTACCTGTCTATGATTTGTTTAGATTATGAGATGAATCATATTTGTTTTCTCAAACGACAGACTAAAGCTATCAATCAAGCTTAATTTATTATGACATTGTGGTGGTTATTAATGAATTTATAACTAGCTAGCTTCTGCCCGCGACTTCGTCCGTGAAGAAAACATAGGTAGTGAAAGATTTTTTGTAATCGAATCAGTACTTTCAGAGGTTATCTCTTGCAAACAAACAATTTAGTCCCTTTATAATATTAGTTACATATGAGCGTGGGGTCCTGGGTTCAATTCCCCGGTCGGGCATAGTGTTCTTGGGTTTTTCTATTAAGAATTTCTCAGTAACAGCCCGGAGTTCGGAAGTTGGCGGTGTAACACCCCCGTGCCTCGGAAAGCATGTAAAGCCGTTGGTCCTGCGCCTGATCTCTCTCCGGTCGTGTCAGATTGCCGTCCCACCGGACTATGAAAGTGAGGGAAGAGGGAGTGCACCTGTGTTTGCGCACACACTTGAGCACTATAATATCTTCTGCGTACCTTATTTTTAACCGACTTCAAAAAGGAGGAGGTTATCAATTCGAATGTTTATATATATTTTTTTTTATGTATGTTCGGGCATAACTCTGTCATATGTAGACGGATTTGCAAAATTCTTTTTTTTTTCGAAAGGGGTGTGTTCCGAAAAGGTCCCATATAAATTTTATCAAAATTGGTATAGCCCTTTTTGAGAAAATAAACAAATTCCCAAAAAAACTTACTTAGACGACGTTTTAGTTTCTTCAATCACTGGAGGACTTACAATCTCTTTTAAGTGTGTTGCCGTTTTTTAATGGATTTGGATGTTAAGGCAACACTACAAAGCGAAAAATAAAAAGTTTTTCCAAAAAAAAGAAAACCGCCTTCAAAAACTAAAAAGTGATAAATAACTTTAGCACAGAACACACATTACTTTACTTTCGGAAGTCGGTGGCAATACAAAACAACAAACACGAAGCCACCGCCACCGACTTCCGAAAGTAAAGTAATGTGTGTTCTGTGCTAAAGTTATTTATCACTTTTAAGTATTTGAAGGTGGTTTTCTTTTTTTTGAAAAAACTTTTTTCTAATGACAACACATATGAAATTTTTACAATCTATAAAATACATGGTTACATACCAAAACCAATAATCCTGTAATCCTGATAATGATAAAAGGTAAAATACTGATAACATGATGATATCCATATTATCATAATATTTGTTCCATATTCTATCTGCCACGTAATTATTGATAACGAGTGGACCTCATTGGAATCAGGATCTTCTCAAGTTCACCGTCAAATTCTAGTAAACTCTGGATTAAACTGTTTCTCCGAGCTGACTAGCTACCTAGCTCTACCACAGAGACCTACCTGTTGAACCTTAGTAGTTTGTGTTTATGGAAACATTCATGAAAAGTTGAACTTTAGGAATAATCGGGTTTTAACGCCCATTAATGACAAAGAAAAACATGGTGAGGAAACCTGAACTTATAATTAAACTAGCGACCCGACCCAGCTTCGTATGGGCCTATAGCCTTCCTCGATAAATGGCCTATCCAACAAAAAAGATTTTTTTAATTCGTACCAGTAGATCCTGAGATTAACGCGTTCAACCAACCAAACAAACAAACAAACTCTTCAGCTTTATAATATTAGTATAGATAAGTCTGCTCTATTAGTGTGGTGATCAGTGCTAATGCCTTCTCTGCTTGAGAAGTATTCTCTGTCTGTTTGCCAATGCTGGATTTTCCCTTAGTCGCCTTGTACGACACCCTCGGGACGAAATGGGGGCGTGCATTTCTAGCCTGGACAACCTACCTACGGGTGGAGAATCAGGTCGAAACTTTAAAGGGCATTTTAACGTTGAAATTATATAGTTTATTGACAAAAAATTATCATTATCGTCATTGGTTATTGACAACAAGCTATTTCAACGTTGAAATCCTCTTTAAAGTTTCGCACCCATTCCAGGAGATTTGTCGCAACCAAACTTTACAAGACAATAAAAAAATAAGCTACTATGTACCTTTCAACCCATTGCAAATATGTGTTACCCCACCTTATGTGTAATTTACACCCAATTTCGAAGTTTTCGAACAACCTTTGTAAACATTGGTGTTCCAAAAATAACTTGATTGACCTGTCAAGTGATATGGCCGACTTGACCTTACGCAAGTTTCAGTGAAATTACTCTTGTATGTGGAGCACGGAATGAGTCGGTATTACCAGTATTACGTGGAAACTGGTTGTGGGTTAAGGTGGCGTCTGATACGCGCGACAATCTGCACGTATTTTCGTATTAGTAGGACTTAATATCGAATTTGAATATGCTCTTGATTGGTTAATTTCCGTTTATTGTGGCATGAAGTTACGCATTCATCTTTATTTTGTTTTAAGTTATCAGATTACGAAGAAAATATATTATCGTAATGAAAGTTTGTATAAATTTTGAAAAAAATAAACTTCTTTAACCGCATTGAGCAATTTTTGTTAAGGGCAAAACTTATGGGTTCGCGTTACCGACATGCTATGACCTCGTTACGGAAATATCGATCTTATTCGTAAATGCAGCTTAAAGTTTAATGCATTTATTATAGTGACATCTCTCTGACCCGCAGGCAGCGAATTTTGCTCATATAAGTATTCCTGGAGGACGACGAATATCGACTGTAACTAAATACAGTAACAATAATATTCCAAAGTTTTTAGTTTTCACTTCTTTAAGCAGTGATGACTGCTTACTTTTTATTTGAACGCGCGTAGGAAAATGCACACGGACGAAGTCGCAGGCAATAGTTGACGACACGGTTGGCGCAGTGGCTGAGCGATCGACTGCTACGCAGCGTGTTGCGGGTTCGATTCCCGCCCAGGGTAAACATTGGTGTGATGAGCACTTGTGTTTGCTTTGTGTCTGGGTGTTGTTTATCTATATATGTATGTATTTACAAAAAAAAAAAATGTATTTGTGTATGTATATCAGCTGTCTGACACCCATAGTACAGGGTCTCCCTAGTTTGGGGTCAGATGGCCGTGTGTGAAAATGTCCCCACATATTATTATTATTATTATTATTATTCCACAAATCTGTTTGCTTTTATTTCAAAGCACGTTTTGCGTTGCACGGAAACGTCACCTTAAACCTCGTTCTGTAGACGGGAGCGATGACGTCATAATGTATATACAAGTGCGTTCTCACATCCACAACCTCGTGGCAGTGGACTGACACTTGCATCAGTTGCATCTACAGTCTACACTGATGCAACTACTTTATGAATGATGGTCGTAAGAAGTGATAGTAATGGGCACATTAATTGTATTTCTTAAGTACTTATTATTCATTTGTATTTGGTAATGTAATCATTTCTAACTGTTATTTAAATTAATATAATTTTTATTATAAGATTATGACTCGCATGCCCATGGTAGAAATTGGAGATTTGGAATTTTGTAACGAAGATAATGTACGGTCAACAAAAGAGATAAGTAATTAGAGTTTAGTTAGAAACCGATGGATGTTTTTAAATATAGTAAAATATCCGAAGGTATATCCGACGAATAATTATTTCTTTTGGTGACTGTACTTACCTATACTACTTACCCCATGTTTGCAAAGAGAATAAATTATTTAATGACCAATAAAAATGACTGAAAACCGAGGGCAATCAATTTTTTCGAAGAATTTTCGCATTTGTTCTCTGTCTGTCTGCCAAAAATTACCTTAATTTACCTACATTTTTTACATTGATTGTCGCTGAGAAATAACGCTTTTAATTACGGAAATTGGTCTTCTAGTGCATGATGCAAGCGGACAAATAAAATAAAAACTGACAACGGAAGCAGAGGTTACTTATAACGAGTCAAACAAAAAAAAACATGCAGCATGTTGTGAAATCAGATATGGGAGTCGATAATCTGACAGATGTTAGTGCAACAGACCGAGCAGTCATGATTATTAAAGAGGGGCATCCATTTCAACAAGATGATGAAAAAAAAAATAGTCCCCGATATTAGTTTGCAACAGCTGAAATACTTCTTGCTGAAAAATGAGGCGAAATTATGAGGACATGTTTCCACTTAAAGTTAAGGCATCTCAATGCCTATTTAACTCCTTGTATCGTAATTAAAAAATTACCGTTAACCGTAAGAGCGAAACCTCGTTTCACTATCTTTAAAGCTTGACTGATTACATGGCATGCATACTTTTTGGATAAGCCGCGCAAAGGTTACAACCAAACTTGGTGAGAATTTTCTTACAATGTTGCCAGTTGCACGTAAAGTTCAGGGAAGCCAAGTAGGTACGAGGTACAGTCAACAGCAAAAGTAGATGATCAAAATCAGAAATTCAATACTAATGAACGGAGTTCGCGTCAGAACTGTGTGGCGCCGAAGTGATTCAAAAGTATGTGTGTGACAATCACATACTTTTAATAAATAAACTAGTAATAAATAATATAAGTAAATTAGTATTGAATTTCTGATTTAAATCATCTACTTTTGCTGTTGACTGTACGACAGAGTATTTTCTTGCACGTGTTGAGTAGTAGCCAAAATAAGAAGTCTCAAATTGGGAGATATTATGTAAGTAGACCGTATGTCTTAGCGGTTAAGTTGATGTTACCAGTGAGAGATTATACTTACGTAGGTACTTACATTTCTTTAATCTTCCAAGTATTGTGACTGAATTGACTCACAAAGTTTGATTGGTTCGGGTGATTTTTACAATTAAACGTTACATAAGTATATCAAGATAAAATGGAACTTAAAATGGTAAACAGGAGACCGCTGAAAATAACATAAAATGAAAGTATTCATCACGATGCAAATCTTCAATTAGCGCTACTAAATAACACTAATATATACTAATAAAAGTACATTACGATTATAAATTATATAGGAAATGAATTATAAAACGTCAATTTACTGAATGCAATAAAGTCAAGCTGCACGATGAGCTTTAAAAGCTTCCTAATGTTACCGCGAGGGTCATGCACTTATGTACTAGACAAATTATATTCTACTGGTATGTTAGTAATTAAATCATGCTCCAATAATATCGAGGCTAATTACTCCTTACGTAAAAGTCGAGACACATGTCGGAAATAATGTTTAATAAAAGGCCACGGTTAATGTAAGTAAGGGTATTAAATTAAATACGATGACGTCATAAGTTGGTATGAAGTGATTTGAAATGGATATTAAAGTTGTGAGTGGTGTTGTTCGGGATATCATTCACAACTTAACCAGAATTTAATATAATTGTACAAAACTTATAAATATAAATATTAAAATTAAGTACAAATTAAAAAAGGAGTTCATAGGACATCAAGAAAATTCGTCCACATCGCTGTCAACTGGTCACGTCAAGTCACGTGCCTAAAAAGCTGGCAGCATTGCCACGTTCGTTGTCTATTGAATGAAACTAAAGATAAAGATAAATTAAGTCAACAATAAGAAAAATTGAAAAACGAGCTTTTCTTCGACTTTGAACGTTTTTACTAAGTACCTACATTCACAAAATTAATCACGATTTTAGCAACGCCCAATTTGTGATATTTTAGACTATCTTTCAAAAGTAATCTAGAGCTCTGCGCCTAATTGACTACAATTCAATCAATACAATCTGAAATAAAAAAAAAATATTTTATAATCCGCGTGAATTTATCGGGTTAAGAGAAGTTAGGAAGTTATCGGGGATACAGACAAAGTCGCGGATTTATAAACAGCCCAGAGCCTTTCTTGGAATTCAAGCTTGGTCTGCATCAAATTTCATCAAAATCGGTTCAGTAGTTTAGCCATGAAAGCTTAAGAAACATACAAACTCACTTTCGCATTTATAACAATATAGGTAGTAGGTATGGATAGTATGGATTACATATTTCCAACAAGCTTCTTTTCTACTTTCCTTCGTTTTCTTTTCTACAATTTGGTATAGGTAATGCATCTACGTTACCGTAGGTACAGTCAACAGCAAAAGTAGATGATCAAAATCCGAAATTCAATTCTTATTTACTAACACTAATTTATATAATTTATTACTAGTTTATTTATTAAAAGTATGTGATTGTCACACACATACTTTTGAATCACTTCGACGCCACACAGTTCTGACGCGAACTCCGTTCATTAGTATTGAAATTCTGATTTTGATCATCTACTTTTGCTGTTGACTGTACCCTGCATTGATTTATGATTGTTCGCCATTTTAAACCTATCACCTCAGATTATGAAACAAACGGCAGATGAACCGTGCGGAACAATGAGAGTGAAGCCAAAAAAGCAAATACAAATTCAAAACCCGATACCTACAATCTCGTGTGTGTCGCTTTTGAATTTGTATTTATTTTTTTAACGATGTAGCGTTTCGTGTCAGTACAGCACGAAGCGCGTTGTACACATTCGTTTTTGAATTTGTATTTGCTTTTTTGGCTTAACTCTTAGTGTTCCGCGAGTTCTATCTGCCTTTTGTTTCATAATCTAAGCCTATCACTATTGAACGAGCATATAAAGGCAGGCCTAGATGTTACCAAATTTCTTATTTATTTTTAAACTATCTTTTTTTGCCAGAAATAATTGAGATTCCACAGATAATCACTAACCTCTGCTTTTACTCTTTTTACCCATAGTAATTTAAGCCTCATAACAATGATACATAAGATATAATCATGGTGTTTCTCCTTTCATCGCCTGTTACCTTTCGCTATAGATTACAATCGATAGTACGCTTCTATTAAGTTATCTAAGGAGTTAAATACATAGCTTTTGTGTTAAGTAACCTGATAGGAAGGCCTAGTGATAAGTTGGGTTTGTAGAAGGTTGTATCTCTTGGTAAAGAGTACCCATACTTACGTATTTAATCGTAGATAATAGTTTGGTTTCATTATGCCTTTAAATGCTAGCTATTAATTTGACAAATTGTTAAAATTGTAAAATTTGACAAATTAATGTGAGAAATTGTCAAATGCTCGTAAGGTGTCGTGATTAGTGGTTGATAATTCTGTCAACTATTCACAGTAAACTAATACTTCTTAATACTGTAGTAACATAGTCGCGCGCTTCAGCCATGTGGTGCCGGCCGGGAAAAGCACAACCCTGTTTCTGCCCGTGGGTGTCGTAGAAGGCGACAGAGGGATACTGATCAGAGAATGGGCAGCAGCGTCCTTCTGAATACCATAACACCCACTGCGATCGCCAACATGCAGGCTAAGCATGGCCATTACGGGGGAACCCCCCTTTCGGGGTTGACATGATAATGATGACGACGCCGCACTCTTGACAATTTATCACATAAAATTTTCGTTCGAAAAATCGGGGGTTAGAGTTAAAGCAGAGCTTCATTTATGTATTATGATATATGTTTTCAACAGTCTTAGAACCTTTAAAATAAAATTAAAAATACGATTACAATTATTGATGACGAAATAAAATTATTTTACTTTATCTCCACAAATTACATTAATAGTACTTAATCACTTAGTAACTAATATGTTGCAAAAAAAAAGGAATTACAAAAAGAATATTTTAACTTTGGCTCATGGTCTCATTAAATCTTAATAATAATAATAATAATAATAATAATAAAGTTTTATTGATTCATAAACAAGTGTAACAATTCTTAGATATGACACTGGATCCCGCACTAGGATACCCTGTGTCGCAGGATCCAGTCTCTTTCGACAGATAATATGAATTATAAAAGATAAGTTAGCAAGTACAAAGGTTTCAGTATAATTAATTAAACTTATGACTAAAAGGTAACCAAATCTATGTGTGTATGTGATGAGTGTAAGTATAGACTGTATGATATCTTATATCATACAGTCTTGTCTTGTCGTACAGCGTGACTAACTAGGTGCTACGTAAACTAACAAAACCTCTGACCCTCACAAACTCCAATATTGATTACAATATCCTTGGAACCATATGTTACTTTGTATTCAGTTCCCAGCTACATATCCAATTTCCCACACTCTAATAACAATTCACGCCCAAATAATGAATGCCTTTACACCATTAATATTTAACATTTCTACACCTACATACCAATTACTGTCTGTAACACTGGTAACTGGAAACTAGTTGGAATTTGGCTTCCAATCGTCTTAAACGACCTCCTCCTGTTGTTAAGTGGACTGATAATTTTCTCAGGGTAGCGGGATGGATGAGAGTAGCCGAGGATGATGTTGAATGAGGTGCAATTGGACAGGTCTTTTTTCTTTTTTTAGCCCATTTTATGTTCCACTTCTGGGCACAGGTCTCCCTTTTCTCCCTTTAAAGTTATGCGGTCTCTGGCCTGATTGTCACACTACCTTCACCGCGGTCGAGCTCGCAGGGTAAATCTTCTTTCAGATGCAATGGTATTCTGTCAAAATCAAGTTGAAAATCGTTATACGGTTGAAGTTCCACGGTCTCGAACCAAGCGCTTTGCTTCCACATTAATTGTGCGAACTACAGGACTGTGGAATTCACTGCCCGCCTCTCTATTCCCCGATACATATAATCTGGGTATCTTGAAGGCACGAGTGAACCGTTTTATTCTAGGCAAGCGTGCTCCACCTCAGGCCGCATCATCACTTAACATCAGGTGAGATGCGGCCTAACGCAAGCCTTAAAAAAAACAAAGTGAATTTAGGAAGAGTAGGCTCCTTAGCATTAGGTGAAATGACAGCTCACTTCAGCTAAATTTACCAAGGGATTTAGAATAGGCTGGGCAGTATAGGTTGAAGATGACGTCACGACTAGCGGGTATAGAGTCTGAGTAACTTGGTTATTTGTAATGTAACGAGTATTTATTTATGATCGACATAGGTGTCGATCGGTGGGTGTTCTAGTTGACTTGTCAATGCCGTATGGCGCCAGCGACTTGCCTGTCTCGCCTACTTGCGACAGTTACTGGTCTTGTTTGGTTGGTCATTAATTATGGTAATGATTTTGGAGATAGTATAAATTCATGCGGGGTGTACTTACAAAGAGTCTTGGGTTCATTTTTTGGCAAACCTAAAATCTCCTCTCGGTACAAGAAAATTATTTAAGCAGCAATAGAAGTAGGTTTTGTTACTAGTTTTATTTTTCACCTCTATATCTCAATGAAGTCTAAAAACCAGTTGCTAAATTAACTTTCATACATAATAATAGCTACATAACCTTATTTGTACCAGTTATCATGATTAAATATCGCATTGTTGTGTACTTACACGCGTTTTTTTATCATGTGTACGAGTCTGCAATCTCATTCTTTCATTTGTGAATGTCAGAATGAATCATACGCTACACTTATGACGGTCTTGACCTTGGCATGACAGACCGGGTCAAGGGCACCCAATTGTTATTGACTCCTGTCAATTTTGACAAGTATGTCAACTTTTGAGTTTGGAATGTAGAAAGCGTGCGATGACAACTGGTATTATCTAAATATTTGCATGGTTTGCAGATTTGAAAGTGTGTAGTATTATGATTGGCAACATTATTTTGTACTAAGAAGGATGCATGTATATGGCATGCTGGACGAAACCATGACTAAATGTTTTGTCTAAACACTCTGGATACATCCAAGAACCTTTTCGTATTTAGAAGTGTTTAGTCTGTTTTTTATATGAGAAGCCACTGTTTAGCTATCAGAGGCCAATGTACTATTCTACAATACAGTGATTACTCGTACAACAGAGTCCCTCTTTGATTGAAGTATCCCTCTGACCTCATCTTAACACAATAAATAAACCCATCCAGTACCGTAAGGATTCCTATTTAGATTTACCAAGTGGTGAGTATAACTTGCTACCACAGGTGTCAGGCAAAGCTGAAGGAAGGCAAGGTTTTCTCACGATATTTTCCTTTAAACGGTTGAGGATTCTTCAAATATTTTATGTGTAACATTCCTCGCGTCCTACAATTAATTGAGCCTATGACATCATGACGATGTGAAACCACGTTATCCACTTGATATTTTTCCCTAACACGGAGGCTGCATCCAGCGCAATACTTATATAGATCCAAATAAAACCAACAGTGTTCTTTTTATTTAGTTTTTTTAGCATAGTTCACTTGCATTATAACGAATCAGAGTCACCGATATCTTTGAAAAGTGCACGGTATTCAAATTAAATTGCACAAAGCCTAGATCCCGTTTGGCTGGTATTACAGTAGATGACATCATAGGTAGGTAAACAGGGCACTGCACTAAGTGCCAAAAGCTGCTGAGCCAACCTAAATTATACTGCTATGTTACGAATATAAATATCTTAAATATGACATGCACTCTTTGTTATGTACAGAGCCACAGAGGGATAAATAATGTCGCTTGTGACGTTTTAATTTACAATGTATTCTTCCACCATATTAGGTGAAATTGCAATAAGTTAGTAAGTACGTGAAAAATATCAGTTTTCAAAGCACGTTCTTTTGTCTTGCATTGGGATGTTTGTAATGTAGGTAGGTATGTCATCATTGGCGAATCATTCCAGCTGTGAAATGAGATAAACTATCTTTTTCTCTATCACAATAATAACATGTATGTTCGGCGAATTATGCTAAACAATTGTGTAAACATGGATATAACGGGTGTGAAGAGACGACGGAGACTTTATGCTGGCACTTCACTTGGCGTATTAGTGCAATGGCCTTATTTGGATAAAAAATCAACTTAATTTCAACGTGTATAGGGTATATTTTGTATTAACTAAGTAACGCTATTATTTGTGTAAATATGTCAAATGACAGAAGTGCCACCATTACATGTCTTTCTATAATTGCTATTATTTTTTTGTTCTTTACCATACTTTTACCAGCAATATTTTTTGCTAAATACTACTTAGGCAGCATGGCAGCTTTAGGCGAGCATTTAACAGTGTAGGCCGATGTCGATGATCTTTTTTTAATCGATAGTGTGTAGGTAGGTACCTCAAAGTTTCCCTCCCTTAAAGTTCCACCTTTAGGAGTGGAAAATTAAGGAGGAGTGGTTACTTAATTTATTTGGTGTTAAGGGTTTTTTAATTTGGATGATAAGAAGTAGACACTAAAAAGTAAAAAAAAAATGTATTTTTGGTAAAAAAAAAAAATTACACTCTGTATAAGATTCAGGAATACACAAAGTGATTGTTATCCTAACTATATCTCGGCAACGTGATAAATTCTACAGATAAAATAGATTACCTTGTCGGCTTGTCAGAGTTTTAGCAAAGATATTATGTTCTTACGTACAAACTTCCGAGATCGATACTACCTATTTAAGATAAGAAAAGTTTCATCTATCCTTTCGCTTTCAATGGCTGGTTTTAAACTGCCTTCCGCAACAAATCTTTATTAGTTGCCATTACATATCTTCTTGCAAAATAGGCTCTGCCCTGACTTTTCCTTTGCCATGAAAATGTGTCTCTATACTGTCTCAGCTGTCATAACAGAATGCAATTCTTACATTACTTTGACCTCTGTCGTTGTCTATCGTAAGTGCAAAACATTTGTAGCTCTCACACAGACATTTTGTAAATGTGGTAACAACACGTCTTTTGTTTTAAAACTGCCAAAGAGAAAACAGAAAGAAGTCTTGTAGTGAGTGCTTCCTCTAATGTTGACATTTGCAGACCGAGGGCTCAATAGGCTACTAACTATAGTCGTTAAAAAAAACTTAGCAAATTGTTAGCTTAGCAAACACTTTGTTTGTAAAAGGACATCTTGCAAAATGGCAATTAGCAGTCAATAAGGGCCATTGAAGTGTAATATGGCTATGGTAAATACGCATTTTTGGCATTGCTTTTATAGGAGCATATACAGGATCAAATTGAATTCATTAGCAAATTTTTAAGAAGTAACTCAGACTACGAACCTAAACAACTTTCATTAAGGAGCCAACTCAAACAGCCCAAAAAAAAAACAGCTGTTCCATACATTTTGGCCGAGTACCTATTGCACTTCTGTATGGAACAACTGTTTTTTTTTCGCGCTATTTCAGTTGGCTCCATAATGAAAGTTGTTCAGGTTCGTGTGTTCGTCTGAGTCACTCCTTAAAATTTTGCTAATGAATTCAATTTCATCCTGTATACCCCCTTTTAGGTCAGATAGGAGGTCCGGTTAGACTGGAAGCCGACCCCAAAATAGTTAGGAAAAGGCTAGGCAATTTTAATAAAACCCTCCTTTTGAATTTAGGCGCAGTCAGGTAAAACGGAATAAGATGTCTAGAATAGTCAATCTTGTGCGATGAAAATTGTCAATCAAGTGAGGTGTGAGAGTAATTTAATACTGGTGGTGTGCTACAAACTAGGATATTGTTACCAACATGTGACTGCTAATTACAACTATGTGCTACCTGGTAAAGGCGGTGGATTATGTATAATGTGTAGAATTACAGATTCGTGTATAGAAAAGATTTTATAAAGTTTGCAGTTAGAGGACTTTTCATTACCGTGCAATTAGCAGACACAAATGTTAAACAATAGCAACAACACTGATTTAGGAAATTCGACCGTCGAGCTGATAATATATTATGCAGGACAAAAAGTAAGAAAAACGGAAGATAAAGTGTTATACAAATAAATGACAGCCAACTAATGTCAAAATAAAGTAAATCAAGAGGATACGTGAGTAGGCTTTTGATTAATAAAAAGTGCGGATTTGAAATGTAGGTTATAGGGTACCTACTCTACATTTGGCCATGGGCTAAGATAAAGGCTACGGATACGGTGGTGATTGTAAAGGTGTGTGTTTTTCGATACTGAGGTTTTTTATCGAGATCTTTTTCGATAAAATTAAATTGAGAACGAGTGTTAGACATTTCAAAGTTTGTTAATGATTAGGATATTTTGTTGATGATTAGTTAAGCCTATGCATTAACTCCGTCCTCCAACTCTTCTTCGCGTCAATCATAATTCAAAAAATATACCTATCCGCTATAAATCACAGTCGATACCTCAATTAAATTTTCAATAACCATTCGCAAAGATTAATTGCACCCCACATACTCACGGTGTATGCAAATCATGTGCAGATAAACTAAAATTTAATGCAAGGATCAGTGAAAGGCTCGCCTTATTAAACCGGTCACGATATCTCGGATCAACGGAGCGACATTGAAACATTAACTTATATATCTAGTTCATTTGTGGGCTGTTTTTATTTGTATGTACGACCTTTATCACTTTACTGACTTGGGTTATCAGAATATTTAGTTTTAATACTTTAAACTTTTAAGGTGTGGTCAACAAGGTTGGATGTTGGCTTAATAGATGTTGCCTTTGCTTTGTGATTTTGTCTTTGCTGTCAAAGATGGAGGCCAACCTTTTTACAAAAACATTGTTTCTTTTTTGCGAATCATAATAAATCAGGACTGGCTGTTGGCTGTTAGATTACAGTAGCATATTTATTTTGACTTAGACTTTTAAGTGTGGGCAAAGTTCTCAGAGCTTTAAATTTCCACTCAACATATCAAAGTCACGTTCAAGTGGACAGGTTTTGCTTTTAAAATTTTGACAGTCTTATTACGAATATATTTTGTCAATGACCTGACAGATATAGGGCAAATAAACGTCGATAAATCGTACACTTAATAGTCCCTACTAGAGTTGTGCAAGCTGTCGATGTAGTTCGTAGTGGGTCTCGATATCTGAGCAAGCGCAAGTCTGTAGGACGCAACCGTTGCATTTATTCGTTTTATGGGGTATTACGCAGTTATGACCAACATTAAGAGCTCTTATCTTGTCTTAAAATTGACCCACGTGGGTTTTTTGACAATCGTTGGTTGCTTGTTTATAAATAATTTGATATTTGAGTAGGTATTATTTAATGACTGTATACAGCATGGCGTATATGGTTACGACTCGGATATATTTTTGATAACCTTCTCTGTGGTCAAAAACACCAGGTAAAATAATAATAATAGGCACTGACTCAAAGTTTGCCCAAAATGCTATACTTTCATTCATTCATTTATACCACTCAGGCCACCATTCAGGCCACTCCTTAATTAAATAAGGTTACGATTCCTTTGTCATTAGTCCGCTTGCAGAAACCGAAACAAAACCCGAAACCAGAAACCGAAACAAATTTATTTCTTACAATGACAAAACTTTAGTGATTTCATTGAATGGTGTGATCATAAACTTGAAACTAGTATCATAAAAATATTGCACAAGGATTACGTATAACGCCTATGTAAAGAGTAGCGTATTGTATGTGTGTGTGAGTAGTGTGTGAATATTGTGTGTGTGTGTCTATTATTATAAAATCGAATCTATAACATAGTATCTAGAATGATTGCGTGACGAAAGGGCTCATATATTACAACAATGCATATTCATATGGGCATAAATCAAAGACTTTATGCGCAAGAGCACAATATGTAATAACGACCGCACCCTGTACAAGTGCCCTTTCGATATATAGAGCTGCTGTGGAATAATATTGGTAGGTACTACTTTTGCTTATAGAATAATAATTTCCTGACAGAATATGTGCCACCGCGGCCAATATTATCTCAATCGAGACTAGCATAAATATGTACATTACAAAACTTTTTCAATTTAGAGAGAAAACGTATTTGTATGGTAGTTTGGGATAAAAAAATACCCTGTTCGTAACCCCATAACATTTCAATTAATAGTTTAGGAGAAAATCAGTTTAGAATAAGACCAACAGTACCTATGTCTATTCTGTTACAATCTCCCTCGGTGGACACCTAGGTGAAGTGAGCTGTCATCCGTCCGTCTGCTTTGTCAATCCCTAGCATCGGGACGGATGACAGCTCACTTCACCTAGGTGTTCACCGAGGGAGATTGTAACAGAATAGCACGGCTGTTTACATAAGATATTACAGTGCACAAGTGTGTGGGCAAACACAGGTGCATTCCCTCGTCCCTCACTCTCATAGTCCAAAGGGACGATAATCCTACACAACCGGCGAGAGATCAGGACCACAGATATAGATAATAAAGAGATCAGGACAACTTCTTTACGTGCTTTCCGAGTCACCGGCTGCAACCTGCGGGCTTCTACTAACAAATTCTTCTAAGTCAAAGTCAAATCATTTACTTCAACCAGACCATTAAAGGCACTAGGAGAAGAATGGGCATGAAACTCCATGCATACTCTTTTAAAAAAACAATGTTTACAACATTTGTATTTACAAGAATAACAACATGTTACGTGAATACGATGCACCTTGTATAAAAATCGCATGTAATATTATGTCACGTACAAGGTATTACAAGTTAAGAAATGACATGCTAAGTTATTTACAGACACATAGAAAACGTATAAAAAAATAATAATTGAAAAACCTAATAATACTTTTTTGGCCCGACTTGGGAATCGATGCTGGGACTCTATGCTCAGCAGTTGCGCTTGCGACCATGACACATGATTATAATAACTATAGCGACCCGCGCCGGCTTCGCACGGGTGCAATGTAAGTAGATCAAACTATACGTATATAAACAATGTAGATCAAACTTACGTACCTATAAACCTTCCTCTTGAATCACTCTATCTATTGATGAAAACTGCATTAAAATCAGTTGCGTAGTTTAAAAGATAATATTAAAATTAGTTACGTTGTGACTAGCGTTAATTGTTTTAAACCGTGCCAATCGCACTGTAAATGTCATTATTTAACAAATAGATAATCCAGTTTTACTATTACTATTTCAAACTTTATGCAAACGATTTCGGTTCTCATAAATTCAGCTCCAAACAGCAATAAACTATAACACTTATGTCTTAAATCTCGTTTAAACACTTTAATAAACGGCGTGCATGATAATGACATAAATATCTATTCACACCTAATGTCAGTATGCACATAAATTAAAAAGCCCACGAACCTTGGACCTTATCACAATTGATATAGAGACCATATTACCCGTTAAGGGGTTCATATTACCCTTTCACACTGATTATGCTACAATTAGCTACAATGTCAAGTCAATGCTCCAGTAAGTCGGTAAGCAGTCATTTAGTTGGTATGAGATGACGAATGTTACTGCATATTTATAATACTGCAAAGATGAATTTGGTTTTGAAGTTGCAAAATGTTCAGTTGCTACGGCAATGACGTGGCACGTTTTAGAGTTATATAAAGTTTTATTTATTTATACTTTACTAGCTGACCTGACAGACGTTCTCCTATCAATTGATTTTCCTATTTTCTTTCCGTTTAAACCTTCCCTGGACTTCCACAAATTTTTCTAGACCAAATCGGGCCAGGCGTTCTCGAGTTTTAGCGAGACTAACGAACAACAATTCATGTTTTTATATAGATTTAAGCCAATTATAAGGTCCATAAAACACAACACATATAGGGCGCGTTAGATGTAGGTAGGGGGGGGGGGGGGGGGTAATTACTTTATGTAAATAATAACTTATGCTCGCGACTACGTATGCTTGAATTTTCTTACAGATCTCTAATCTCTCTTATAATAAAAGCCTATAGGTTTTATTATCTATTAGGCTAGAGCACTAATGGGACTGAGGGATAACGTATCTTTCTATAGGCGAAAACATTTTTAGAATCGGAACAGTAGGTCCGGAGATTTGCGCAAAAAAACAAAAGTAATTCCTTATCATATCAGTTAGTATACCTAGATTTGATAAATTAAGTCACTAGGAAATTAACTAATGAACTGAAAGATAATTAAAAATAACTATTAAGTAGTTCAATAGTTATGTCAAAATATACTATAAACAAATAATGTCTAATCTTCATTCATAAATTGAATGTAAATATCGTATTAAGATATCATTCATTTCATATATGAGTACATACATACAACATAATATTATTAAGTTAAGCCTCTTGCTTGCTTAATCTTAAACGTATGTTGAGATGGTTTCATTGATAACCTAGTTTCCAAGCCAGAATTATAGGCAGACTAGCCCATTTCCTAACCCGAACACTTTGTTTAGGTACCTGCGCAGGCGTTTATAATTATTACCTAAGCCTAATACTTAAAATTAATATCAGCCATTTAAATATAAAACAGAATGTCAACTAGTTCGGTTTGATTGATCAATCAGTTTCAACTTTTAGGCCTGTCTGACCATTGATCAATCTTTTGCTTCATAGTGTTCCCAATCTATCATTTTGCACATGGTTTGCGAAATTTTTATGTGATGTCTTATGTGAAATAAAAGTAATGTAGGTATTATTTTTATTTATTAGTAGTTTGTCCTTATATGTATAACACGATTCTAAATGTTAATTTGGAGAAGTTAAATGCCAAATAGGTTTACTGTCAAAACAGTTATTAAAGAAGATTGGTGGAAGACTAATTGCCGACCGACCTATTTATTAGACTTTAAATGACTTGAAAAAATGCCGATTTTATAGATCGATAGACCTAATTAAAATCTTTATAGATCAGAATAATAAAACTTGATTGATATGCGCTGCAATACCTACTTAGGTGCTTCTAACTTTAACCGACTTCAAAAAAGGGAGGATGTTCTCAATTTGACACGTACCAATTTTTTTTTATGTTTGACCACGCATTACTTTTTACAATGTAGTCCGATTTCGATGATTCTTTCGAAAATTGGTCATGGTCATTGGTAATTGTTTGGTTTTGAATTGAAAATTGGTCTTGAAAATATTCCTCCTCTAAAGGTAAAAAATTAAGGAATGACTCAATTTGTTTGGTGTTACTGTTTCTTAATTAATTAAGTCGGCGGCTTTGTTTCCGTTTGCTGTTTTAGGTTTATTGCCACGGACTTTCAAAATTAAAGTTATTTTTTACTTTCTTGTAAAAAAGTTTTCTCTTTTTCAGAAATTATACAAATTGGTCATTGGTGTATGAGAATGCATTTTAAAATCAAGTTCTTTTTTTTCTATAAAACGTTGCTCCACACAAGATTTATAGCTAATTAACTAGATAACTAGTTTTAGTTGACTCTACTCAGAATTATGAGATGACAAACGACGAGCATAACAATATTCTGAAACCAGTGATTCATGAAACAAATGACTAACTAAAGTAGGTATTACTAAGTCATTACCGAAGGACAATGCTAACTTGACCAGTGGCATCATAGCGGGCGATTACATGACTTTGTTTCAAGATCAGCAATCTCTTGCTGATCGCGCGCGCGTAGGTAGGTATGACGTTCTCAGTCAGTTTGTGTTTATTATGCCAACTGAACTAATTTAAATAATCTTGCAGTAGGTTTTTATTAAATTACATAACTCTGTTTCTAATTTAGGCACTTTACTTAATAATGATCATCATCATCATGTCAACCTTTAGACACCCACTACTGGGCAAAGGTCTTCCCCAAGTTTGGGTTCAGCCGTAATCGCCATGCTTGGCCGATGCATGTTGGCGTGTTGGTCATGTTGGTTAATAAAAATAATACCAGTCTATAATTATTGTCCCACTGCAGAGCAATGGCCTCTTCTCATACAGAGAAGGCACGAGCATTGATCACCACGTGCGCTCAAGGCGGATTGGTGATTTCAGACTTGTATTCATTATAAGTTCAGGTTTCCTCACGATGTTTTTCCTTCACCAATGTCAGTGATGTCCATGCAAGATAAACTTAGAAAGTACTTATGAAATTGAAAAAGCCACATTATAGTGCAATCCACGAAGACGCGCCCCACTCTTTTTCTTAATCGCTTGAACTGCAAGTGTGCATCCTTTCGCTAGTGTTGTAGTGCTGTCGATACGTATGAATTGTCTTTGAGAGTGTGCACGCACACTAAGATGACATATACGCCCGGAAAAAACTCCCCACACCCCGCGGCCTCTTCGACCAAAAAATAGTGGGGCGCGTCTTCGTGGATTGCACTATCTATACTTGCTCGTGCCCGGTTGCGAACTTACCTCGTGCACTAGAGGCGGGCACCTAGGGTTGCCCACTCTTTATCAGTCAAAAATAGTAGTTCTAAATTTTTTACCCATAAAAATTTAGTAGATAACGAAGACGAAAAAAAAATAGTAGGTTCCAAAAATTAGGTATGTACTTTATTTTTTTGAAGAATATTTTGTGAATTATTGAACGCATCTGTCAACTGGCATTGGCATTGACTTTACGTTTTACGCTTACACATTTTGAAACGAATATTATTGCTAAGAGTTTGATGCCTTTCAAATATATAGTACATAGTTTCGCATAAAATATCTTTTTTTCAAAAATATAGTATTAGGGTCTCTAATATAGTAGGATACTATATTATACAGTAGGGTTGGCAACCCTACGGGCACCTTATATAGGTACTGGGCCATTACGACGACATTCAGCACTAAACTTACCAAAAGAAAACGAAATTGCTTGAGTATTAGAAATTCGATAAGTTGAATGGAACAGGAGCAAAAAAACGGAAAAGAAGATTTTAAGTGCTTGTTTTAAGCAAGCAACTCGCTCAAGATATTTAAAAATATTTTGCTTCTTGGAGATTACTTACCATCATCATTATTTTCTTGCCCATGTCACTTCAACACGTTTTCTTCTTCCGCTCCGTCCTGTCAACCGTCTTTCGTCCGCTTTTCTTTCCTTTCATTGTTCAGTGATTACTTACCAAATAGACTAAATGCAAAGTTCGAGTTTACGATCTGGATGTCGTATTCTAACCTTGGCCGTTGGGCTATTGTATTTCAAATAGATAGGTAACTAGTCCCTTACCTCATCTTATAATAAATCTCATGAGACAGGTCAACTCATTAATCGTATTGTGATGTCACTTGCATCCTTGAACAACTAGCCCTGATAGTCGAACACAAAACCGCGGAAATACAATGCATCACATACAAGGCCGCTTCTGTTTGGCAGGTTGAAGACTCACCGCTAAATAAATACGCAATGGAACACGAAAGAGGCGTTGTTTTGATATCAAGGGCCACCTTGGGATATTTGCAGGTCGTTCGCACGAGTGTGTACGTAGATGCTCTATTGTTTTATGGTTTGATGTACTTGTCCGGTTGTTTACTTCATCAAACGTGTTTTTACTACTCTGATAGAAGCCCATAGTCATTTTCGGAACAACATGATCTAAATCCGCTATAAGGTTGAAGTTCCATGGTATCGAACCAAGCGCTTTGCTTCCACATTATTGGGCGAACTGCTAGACTGTGGAATTCACTGTCCGCCTCTTTATTCCCCGATACATAAAATCTGGGTATCTTCAAGGCACGAGTGAACTGGTTTATCCTAGGCAAGCGTACTCCACCTTAGGCCGCTTCATCACCAAATGCGGCCAAACGCAAGTCCAAAATCTAAAAAAAATATTGAACCGATTTTAATTAAGCTTCATATAGCTAATGTGTTCTACATTAGCTACACGAAGGTTTAAAGATTTCCGTAGAATAATTAAAAATAAAAAAATAAATTAGCTTTAATTTTTTTATGTTCTCTATTTACTCACTGAGCACGTTGTGTAAACGTAAATAAAGAAAGAAAGAACATTTCATTTGTAAGAATATAGTACAATAAGGTGTTGTGCTTGTCATGGTCTCATACATTCTACCATTTCTGGTGTACAAATATTTTCTTATAACTAAAATTTAAACAATATTTATAATGATTTATCACTCAGGAACTCGTTTGTTGAGTAATAGCATTTATTAAGTAGTAAATCAAAGAGATTGCGCTTAAACTTGCTTAAATTAAGGCATTTTAAGCCATTTGGTAATTTATTATAAATTCGAATAGCCATACAGTAAGAATTTATAATATACTGTACATTTTGGTGCGTTGATGGGATATGTAATTTATGAGGAAATCTACTTATTCTGTTAGTGACAGCTGTGTTTTTTTTTTAAGAGAGAAGGGTGTTTGTATGCGAATAAACAAGTTTCATAAATGTACAGACTTGGTAATGGTAAAATACAATGCTTTTTGCGGTAAAGCGGTACACAACTGTCTAAGCACTCTGCTCCACTAATTGCTCTCACACACTTTTTTTTGTGCCCTGAATGCTCTGATTAGATCAACCGAGTTGCCCCGTATTAAGTTTAATTAAAATAGGTTCATTAATTTTCACGATTCTGGAAATATAAGCTGGCGTTGGCTTTTAATTAAACATATCCAACTTGCGGGGAGATAGCTAGTTTTGTGAACCTGACTACATAGGTACTGCACTTAACCTGCAAGCATTTCAATTATCTTTAGCAGTGAAATACGTAGTAAAAAAAAATGAAATTTTTGGCGGTAGATTAACTATACCAAAATTATGTAGGTACGTAAACTGAATACTACTTTTACCGTAAACCGTAACACTAAAAACTTATCAAAATGACCAAGAACAGCATGACCTAGCATCATCAGTGGACAGTCATCATATAGGTCTACCATATAGATAAATCCTTATCATTTATGGGACTAGTTTTGATAAAAATTCAGCGCATTTTTATTTAAACGGGTTATTTTGCAAAACTGACATGTTTAGATCATATATATAGTAGTTTTCATGCGCAGTTGGAATATTAAATAGGATCTAGGTACTAGTCCGACTTCATATGAGGTCAGGCAGATTTAATGGTGTGTAGTCTGTACATCTGCAATTCATAACATTACTTGTGTTACGAGAAGTTATTTCATATTTTAACTTATGTTTTTTTGCAATAATAGATCACTTTACAACCGACTTCAAAAAGAAGGAGGTTCTCTTCGTCTGTATGTTTTTTATTTTTTTTTTTTTTTGTATATTTGTTACGCGATTTCTCCGGCAAATGTAAAGCTATTTTGAAAATTCTTTTTTTGATGGATATGGTATGCCTCAAGTATGCCTCAATTTTTTTCTTTCTGTCGATTTTTTCAAAAAGTGCTGAATCAGTTTCGACAAAATTTATATGGGACCACATATAAATTTTGTCGAAACTGATTCAGCACTTTTTGAAAAAATCGACAGAAAGAAAAAAATATATACATGGATGATGTTGTAATGTTCTCACCTTGTACTTTCAATCTCTGTTTTGACTGTGTTGCCATTTCTTAATGGATTTGGATGATAAGGAAGTACTAAAAAGCGAAAAATAAAAAAGCTTTTTTACAAAAAAGACAACCGCCTTCAAAAACCAAAAAGTAAAAAATAACTTTAAAACAGAACACACATGACTTTAGTTTCGGAAGTCGGTGGCAATACAAAACAACAAATAGAACAGCCAAGCCACCGACTTCCGAAACTAAAGTCATGTGTGTTCTGTTTTAAAGTTATTTTTCACTTTTTGGTTTTTGAACGCGGTTGTCTTTTTTGTAAAAAAGCTTTTTTATAGCCATAAAAATATTTATTTTGACATTTAAAATAGGTACATGTTACCAGCCGGTCGTAATTAATTTGCACAAAAATGTATTTCCACGGAAAATGATATTTCAATCACGTAGGTTGAACCTCATGGCACCGTATAACCACATTGGTAACAAAGGTACATAAGACCTATCTACAATATTTTAAAATGTAATTCTTTTGTTATAAGTATTGTTTTTCCTCTTAAGGGCGCGTATTCGATTTAGCGCAACTCAAAATCTAAATGATTGCTAGAATGGCGTAGCAGCATTGACACACACTAGTACAACACAATGGTCGGTTTGTGTGCATCAGAAAAATAAATACGCACGAGCTAAGCACGAATCATTGAAATTGATCGGCAAACGACAGCGCGCGATGTTGTACAGGAAATGAGCTCATAAAACAGACTGAAAAATATTCTGTACATTTACTTTCATAAAATAAATATATCAGTTATGTTTTTATTCAAATACTTGTGAAAAAAAATTGTTAAAGTGAACCGATTTTCTACTCTTTCAACATTGTTTTTTAATACATAATAGTAATATTTTCGTAATTTTGACTCTGTAGCTGTCTTTATGACTGTATATACTGTTGTAAAAACGCATAAAACAATAGTTATTTGTTATACAAGAGTGCAAAGTTGCTTTTTAACCGCGTGTTAAATTTTGATGACCGAGCAAGCGAAGGATTCTAAAATTGAATCACGAGCGCAGCGAGTGATTCAAAATTAGAATCCTGAGCGTTAGCGAGGGAATCAAAAGAGCACGAGGTGAAAAATCTTTGCACTCGAGTGCAACACGTAACTTTTCATTCCACCTCAGCGAGGAAATGACTAAATGCAAAAAAAAAACGTTTACAAAGTCTGAGTTTTTAACAAATTAAAAAAAAGTTGTATGATATATTCGGCTCCATAGAGGTAGCAGTAAATAGGTTTAATGTTTTTTTTTAATTCACAAACTTAGTGCACACGATGTTCTAAATTCAATTTACTTTATCCTCTAGAGAATAAAAACGGCTTTTCCACTCAGATATTGAAGATAAATTTACTTTATCCTCTAGAGAATAAAAACGGCTTTTCCACTCAGATATTGAAGATTAAAAATACTCTTTCCGAGATGGTGGGATGAAAAATATTTTGGCATATTGTAATGGTTGTATTCGTCCTGAAAGTTAACTCTGACGTCTATTTTCGTAAAACGATATGAAACAATTGTCGTCGCTTTAAAAAACCATAATTAAAAATTATACTTTTACTCTGTAGCTGTCTAAATCAAGACTTAATCTTTCCAAAACTGTAAATTGTCTTTAAATAATCTGCTCACATAATTACGATATTGCTCTGGGCAAAACGCAAAAACATGAAGTTTTCGTCACGAATCGAATACGCGCTCTTAAGGCCTTGACAGATCATAATGATAATATTCTTAATTTAAAAGAATTTATTATGAAAACTTTAAAATCTGATAAATTGGAATTATGTTTGTAAGTATTACGCTAAAGTGACCGAGTAAATTATTTTTTATGACTTGTATCCTGTGTCTGGTAATCAATTTACTTGCCAAGTTATCAATGTTGCTATCAGCTTTTAAGTTAAAGTTATAAATCGCCCTACGAAGGCCACCGTTTAATAGGCTTTTATAAAATTCTTACGCAATTGAACTCGATTTTTATCAAGATTTATTAAAAACGAGACCTAGTTAATTCCTTTACTTTAATTTACGCCCTAACTTTACTTTTACAATTGTAAAGTCTGTACTATATAATTATTTAACGCTTAGGTACATTCATTTATTAAAATGGTAACACATATAATATAATACTAACATGTAATAGTATAGGTAACCGTCTTCAGAACACAAACTGCTGAAAATATAGATACCTATAGCTTCTACCCGCGACATCTTTTTTTTTTTAATGCTTTAAGTCCGCCACACTATTCTCAAACCACTGTAACTCCTGTAAGCCAGAATCAACAGTGGCGACCACCAGAAAAGCGCCAAAGCCATGAAGCTCGACGAGTCCCAGAGAAACGATTCAACTGTCTTGGATACCGCAACGAAATTAATCAGAAAAGAACAGCAGAGGAGTAAGAAAAACATATTTTCCACTTCCCTCATAATCAAGCAGGAGACAGAACAGAACAAGGCCAATAGACACAAAGGGCCGATTACAACTGGGAGAAACCCAGTTGCTAAGCACCACGGATTATAAATGACGTACCTAATTAATGGGTCCTAAAAAGTGAGCTGTTACATTAAAATTGGTTCCAATAATAGGTATGGCAAAATCGCTTGAACGCACGGAAATTAGTTCTAGTTTCCACAAGGTCCACATAATAAACTGCTCCGAATGTAGCCTGTCCACTATCCAACATAATATTGCGTTCTTTCTGCCGAAGAATACACTCCCATAAGATATGAGGTGCAGATTGTTCGTATTCACAGCCAGATGTAGAACATTGACACAAAGCCGCGACGAACACAAAATGGGATAAAAAATCATACTTATCATCTTTACAAAGTCGCTCCCGCTGTCTGTACGCTAAGATCTTTTAAACTCCGTAACGGAATTGTATAGTTGTTGTTGTTGTTGTTGTTGGAGTTGTTGTTGTTTAGTTGTTGTTGTTGTGTTTGTAATTGTTAGTTATTGTATAGTTTCTCTATCGCACCCGTGCAAGGCCGGGCCGGGTCGCTAGTTAGATATAGATCAATATTTATATGTGTGCCAAATTTCAGCCGATGCCGTTCTGCCGTTTAAGCGTTAAAGAAAAACAAATATTCATCAATCTCTCCATCCATAGATTCACACAAACTCTTGTGTTTATAATAAATAGTATAGAAGGAAGGAAGCAGGATAGGTAACACGAATAGAGAGAATCCTCAGATGACCTACTTTTTTATGGGATAATCCCGCAAGACTATTCTCAAACCACAGCAACTTCTAAAAACCAGAATCAACAGTGGCGACCACTAGAAAAGCGTCGAGGCAGTAAAACTCGGCGAGTTCCGTAGAAAGATTACAACTGTCTTGGATCCCGCAATGAAATTAATCAAAAAAGAACAGCGGTGGAGTAAGAAAAACATATTTTCCACTTTCTTCCAAATCATGCAGGAGACAGAACAGAATTAGGCCAATAGGCACAAAGGTACGTTTACAACTGGGGGAGGCTCAGTTGCCTAGCACCACTGATTACAGTTAACATTATTAATTGGGTCCTAAAATGTGAGCTGTTACATTTGATTCCAACAGCTCAACGGACTAATATTATCAGACACAATAGTAAAACAATTGATGGCGACCGTCAGGAGGCTTTTGTACGGATGAAGGGTTTAGTTATAGCAAAAACGCTTGAATGCACGGAAATTAGCTCTTATGATCTGCTGCAAAATTCAAATGCGCTCTTGCATAATTAACAACAAAATATTTTTAAAAGGTGATGTGGAGCTACGCGTGCTTTATAATACCTTATAAATACTAGGCAGATACAACAATGATGTCATCAGACTTAGTTTCTCTAAACAATATTACTAATTAAGAAACTTTAATGGCAAGCATTGAGTCAAAAATACTTTACCTACATATTAACGATCCGTACTACCCACGACGAGTCGTTACAAAACTGACTAACGGATATAAAATATAGAAACCGTAAGATATTGGGTTGTTATGTAGTAATTAATATTGAGTGCAGGTGGCGTAAACTAGTGTCTCCTAATAAGTAGCGGTGGAGGTCGTGTATCATTCGGTGTGCTGTTTGTTTGAGTTAGTCTAGGGTTGACTGGCTTCACAAATAGTACTAAAAGACTTTATAGGTATGTAAGGTCCACTTGCACCAATAGTTTAATATAGAGATATCGGTGTGTATGCCACGATGTTAAATAACAATTTATTTATTAAACCATATGCACACTGTACTGTACAAAGGCGGACTGAAAGCCTTGCCTTGCAAATTATATCATGACATTTTGTAAAGAAGTCGGATGAAGTCAGAAGTTAGTGAATGACAATCACAAAGCTAACCCAAGAAAAAAAAATATGTACGAACTTACGAAGTTTCGAAACACTGCAGCACTGAAACAAATCCTCATCCCTCCCCTTTGAAATTTCTCACGTTCAATCAGTAGAACAGCTGATCTACTGTATCTAGATAAGACATGAATGGAAAGGTATTCGCGATAGATACGCTCCTATTACCTGTGCGCCTGTGCCTTTGTGCTAACTGCAATCCATCAGTACCTACCTCAGGAGTGGAACAGATGTTTGTGCTAATTTCACAATTCTATATAGCCTGTATATCTAAACTTTTAGACGTATGTTACTTGTATGTGGTAATAAAAGCTTGGTTTATCGCAACTATTGCAAAATTGGAGTATTGGAAATAACCATTTCAATGCGTAGTTTAGCAGAAAGAAAAACACACAAAAAGTCATTTTTGTGTAATCAAGGTTTGAAGTTTAAATGATAATTTTTTGTAACGATGTTGTACTCGTATTTGGAATATTTTAAAAATTGTTACATATGAGCTAATATATTATATTATTTTTATTACTGACTAGAACACAAGTTAAAGCCGACCGTTAGGACCTCTCGTTAGGAGGAGTTTGAGTCCTTTCTACTAAAGTACGTCCATTACTATGTTTCTTTTTTTCTTTTTAACTTGCCTGATGTCTCACTACTGGGTAAGGGCCTTCCTCTAGTCCTTCCCAAGTATTCTTTTCTTGCCTTTTCTTTTCTTTTCGAACCAGACCTCATAGTGCGCTACTACGTCCTCCTGGGCCGACTTCGGTGACGCCGACCATCTTCAGGAACTCATTGAATAGAGTCCTTTGCTCAGCGGTCACAGTGCATAGGGCTGACGTGCCCCGCCCAATCCCATTGTAGTCTCTTTCTCTTTTTACCACGTCTATGGTCACCGTTTTGGAGCGCAGAATGGTGCTTCGTATTCTGTTTTTAAGCCGTGTAGCATCGACCGCGAATAGCCCACCCCGACCCATTTCTAACCGTGGGTGTCGTAGAAGGCGACAGAGGGATATTGACCAGAGGATAGGCAGCAGCGTCCTTCTGAGTACCATAACACCAACTATGATCGCTAACATGCTTCGGCCAAGCATGGTGATTACGGTGAACCCCCCCTTGGAGGAGACTTAGATTTGGCGTCTAAAGGTTGAGATAATGATGACCCCTCTCCCGACTTCTCCAAGAAAAGACTGAAAGGTTTCATAAAAATGTTTGACATTTACTATTTCATGACTGATTTTTTCTAAACTTGTATCCTTAGGATTTGGTGAACAAGCCGTAACAGTATCATTAAGCTCATAATTCTGCATAATAAACTCACTAACATTATGCATATTACACGCTTGGAGATTTATACGAATTGCTTTGTCGCTAATTTGCACACCTATGTAACGATTTATTAATTTATGTTTCAGCTATAGTAGACAACTTACTTATACGATATACTACTTGTATACGATATTGTACAGTAGGTAGATTCTGTAAAATTCAAACAACAACTCGAATCTCACATCGCTATTCACTCTCACTTCGCATAAGGCCTGACCTTGACACTTTGAATCGGGTTCGAGTGCGAAGTGAGCGTCGAAGTGACGGGGAAACTACCTTACAGAATCCTTACGTCATCTCATACTTTATCTGGCAAAATCTCCCTATCAATTTAGTTCAACTCGCTGACACGCTCGCAAGGGTGGCGCTAGTGTAAATTCGAAATAACAACCCAGTTTTTAGAATGCCAATCAAGAAACTCTCAGCGGATTCAGATTCGAAGTTTAGAATGAGGTCTTACAGAATCACACCCCAGGTAGTAATTGTTAGTGTGACTCTGTTGTGTTGAAGCGAATCAATCAATCAAAAATAATGGAGTTCTTCAACTGCCAGTGACTGTTTGTTATAGCCCAAGATTTCTAAAGCATTGTCTTGGTTATAATTAATTTATACTGATGTTTAAAAGCTGAAGAGTTTTTTCAAAAAAATTTCAGTAATAGGAAGTCTCACTATCCCTGAGTGCGATAGGCTATTTTATCTATACTAATATTATAAAGCTAAAGAGTTAGTTTGTTTGGTTGAACGCATTAATCTCAGGATCTGCTGGTTCGAATTGAAAAATTCTTTTTGTGTTGGATAGTCAACTTATCGAGGAAGGCTATAGGCCCATGCGAAGCCGGGTCAGGTCATTAGTTATCGATAAAGCTGAAGATTTGGTTTGTTTGCTTGGTCTAATCTCCGAAACTACTACTCTGATTCTGAAAATTATTTCGCCAATAAGTATAACTTAGTTATCCCTGGGCGCTATAAGCGCTGGGCTCTATATTGTGAGAAATAGGGGCCCGTAAAAAAATAACGTGGACGAAGTTGCAGGCAGAAGCTAGTTTTGATATATTTCAATTTTGTTGGCATAGAATCATGGCAAGATTTGTACAAAAAAATTTAAGATGTTTAGAGAAGTTGAAATTCTAATTCTTATATTCTTGGGTACATAAAGAGTATCTTCAGGTATTTACAATATTTTTAAAATCCCGCAAAAAAAAGTTAATAGCTTTACGAAAAGCTCAATATTTCAGAACGAAACGGCCACTGACAGTAACAGTGAAATTGCATCGTTTCATGGGAAATAATATCACAAATTAAGTTTTATTTTTTTCCACACACTTGTCACATCACTTGTCTGCAAATTTTATATATCCGTTAGCATCACTTGCCACTTTCTTTTTTTATAAATACAAAATGGGAATCAAGATGAATCGAAAAAGTGTTACTTTCATATCGTAATATTTCAATTATGCGGGGGTTTAAAAATATGCTAAGGATATCAATCTACTCCTGGTTATGTATTCTTCACATTGGAAAATATTTTAAACCCTCTAAATTACTTTTTTTTTTTCATACAAATGAATGTAAGTATGAATCTCGCCATGATTCTTTGAGGTCTCGATAATGGGGCTTTAAAAAGGTCTCCTGTATGAGGAATTGAGGAATATATCTAGTTGATGGTCGCGGAGGAAAGTGGCGATCTCATCACGCTGGTTGATAATGCCATTGGCGTTAAACACGGAACAGATTTATCTGATTTATCTGTTCCGTGGCGTTAAAGAAGACTCACTTAGGAGATCGGGGTTTAATGCTACTTGGCCGATACTCTTCCACTTGTGTATTAATAATAATAATAATATATCATTTATTATGTAGTTGTTTGGCTCTATTCTGTTGAAGGACCATCAATCAATTGTGACGCAAAGCTTTTCAACTGTCAGCTGTTTTAATTAGTCCATAAAGGACGCCAAACGTTTTTATGTAAAGCTTAAAAACGGTTTGGCCTTGGTTTATGTTTAGATTCATTACAATTTAGTAAAATGAGTCAAGTTCAATGTCAGAAGTGATGGCTGTAGCGAAAATATGGTCTAAATCGATTCATATTTAAAGTATCACTTTACGTAAAGTGGGTTTCTTAAATTAAATCTAAGTAGTTATGTACTTGAATTATGTAGTAACCCAAATTACTTGTGCCTAGAAATACAGTACGTATATTAAAGTCTAGGCTATATTAATATTCGTGTGCGCTGCTTCCATTGCTCAATTCTGAACGGAAGCTAGATATGTACCTATTAATGCCCAAGTCTTACTACATAGCCTTTATAAATGCCACTCGTTTCATTCATAAGCAAATGACTTCATCATATCTAATACACGATCTAAAATGTTTAAATAATTAATGCAAAAAATCTCATAATAAAAACTAAGCAATTAGTTGCTCAAAGTTTTTTTGCAGATTCTACATTGACAAAAAAAAAACTAATAAATCTTACAGCTCTATTAATATCTGCCACAGTAGCTACTCTTATCAAAGCTAGACTGGTATTGGTCAAATACATACATGATACTGTCATGCGCATGCTGCTCGGTCTAGACTAGTCAAGTCCAGGTACAGGCACTCCTCGTCTTGTGACATTGTGCTGAATTTAAGCCTATTTTTTAATGTCTGTCTCATGTCGGTCAAATGAGTGACTATTTTTTTTGTAAATAAAATTATTGTGTACAATCACCAAAAGAGATTAGTAACCACTTAACCAGGCTAGTCGGATATAGTTGAAGTTTACTTAGAAGCCTGTGTGTGGACGTTGTTTTTTGAATAAAATTAAATAAAATGACTAGAGAATTAACAGTCGCGGGTCGGAATCCCGCCCAGGGCAAACATTTGCGTGATGCTTGTGTTTGCCTTGTGCCTGGTTATTGTTTATCTGACGTATCTTTTTATATATTTGTGTATGTATATCAGCTGTCTGACACCTATGGGTGCACTACTGCCCACAGACTACTACTCCTACTACTTCTGTACTATGGTACAGAGTCTGCCTAGTTTGGGGTCAGATGGCCGTGTGTGTGATGTCCTCATATAAATTATTATTGTTATTATTATATGAAAATAACGGTTTCTAAGCCTAACTATTTCCGACGACCTGTTTACTTATCTTATTCGGTGACTGTACTTTAATCTGAAGATCAATCAATTCTCGTGATTAATAACAACGTAAACTAGATTACTATCTCATCTCAACGACAATCAGTGTCAAAAGTATTATATAATAAAATAGGATTAAGACAGATTGGTAGGATGTAAACGTTCCAAATTGTTACGCGAATAGCCTTCCTTATAAGCAGTTTATTATACCTGTCTTATTGGATTAGAGTGCGGTGATCCTGACCAGACAATGGCCCACTTATTACAGTGCCCAAAGTGCCCCTACACCTGCACCTTAGAGGACATTAAAAACGCCACTGATGCTGCGATAAATGTGGCTACCTACTGGGCCCAAGTAGTCTAGCATAAAGGAAAACCATCGATTCGAAAACAAGAAGAAGATTGGATTAGAAAACCTTAGTAACTTGGGCTCTTAATTTGGTAAAGGCACTGGAAATAATTGAGTATTGAGTATTGAAATACTAATAACTTTTTTTTTAGAAATTTTTTTAGTCATCATTATTTTATCTTTCGTTTATGGTAAAATCATAAAATGAAGATTAGTTTTCGGCCAGGGAACCTGAAGGCCAATTTTTGTAAAAATCTGGTCACAATCTCATTTTAGCAAAATCTATGTCATAATAGGTAAAAAGCTTTTTACAAAAAAGACAACCGCCTTCAAAAAGTGAAAAATAACTTTAGCACAGAACACACATTGACTTTAGTTTCGAAATTCAGTAGCTTTGTTCTGTTTGTTGTTTTGTATTGCCACCGACTTCCGAAACTAAAGTAAATGTGTGTTCTGTGCTAAAGTTATTTTTCACTTTTTGAAGGCGGTTGTCTTTTTTGTAAAAAGCTTTTTATTTTCCGCTTTTTAGTACCTCCTTCTCATTCAAATCTATTAAGAAGAGATTGAAAGTTAACTACTACAAAGATTGATGAAACTAAAACGTCGTCTATGTAAAATTTTTGGGTATTTCTTGATTTTTCAAAAAGTGCTGAATCAATTTCGATAAAATTTATATCGGACCACCCCTGAAGCAGACCCTATCTATAAAAAAAAGAATTTTCAAAATCGGTTTACGTTTGCCTGAGAAATCGCGTAACAAATCGCGCATATACTTAATGCAAATTTAAGACTTATACGGTTTTCTCATGGACGCCATGGTCAGAACTAGACCAAATTAAAATGGGACCACACGGGAAGCACTAGCTTCCAAATAAAAAAAGAATCATCAAAATCGGTTCACCCAGTCCCGAGAAATCAAGTAACAAACATAAAAAAAATAATAATAATAATAATAAAAAAAAAAATACAGACGAATTGATAACCTCCTCCTTTTTTGAAGTCGGTTGAAAATAGAGACATTTTGATCGATTCTGCTGACTTTGCTATTAAGTTAGTAGAATAGATTCCCTGATATCACCGACTGAAAACAAATGACAGACGGCTCACTAACTAGCTCCCGTTTCTACCAGAATACCAAAAAGCAACTCTCACGTCTACACAGACGTGGTACAGTTTAACTAAGCTTTTAAACACGACAGAGGCACTCCCGAGTTACGACATCGCATGCAACTGTTCATTTTTATTTATGACCATTATTATGACTCAGTTGTGTTGATATTGTAAAGTTAATTGTTGAATTAGATTTATTTGGTGATAGTCTAACACGGTGCTTGCACCTATGTTATTTGTTATCAGATTTGAAGTCTGAATTACGAATTAGACTTGCTCAGCTTGCTTTTATTAAGATTAGCTTTAGTTTTACCCATCCCCATTCCATCGTAATACGAGCAGGGATACAGCGAAGCGTCAGCTCTATACAGTTGAAGTTCCACGGTCTCGAACTTGCAAGCGCTTTGCCTCCACAATTATTGTGCGAACTGCCAGACTGTAGAACTCACTGCCCTCTCTGTTCCCTGATAAATATAATCTGGGTATCTTTAAAGAACAAGTGAACTGGTTTTTCCTAGGCAAGCGTGCTCCACCTTAGGCTGCATCATCACTTAAGATCAGATGAGTTGCGGCCAAAGGCAAGCCTATTAAGAACATTAAAAAAAATTGTTTGTAATATTGGAAAAGTAATAATAGACGTTACCTACAGTTTTTAAATTATTTTGAAACTATATTTGTCTGACTTATTTAAAAAAATAAGTAGTTAAACAGCATAAAAAGAACATAGTGCTCTTAATTTACATGAAACGCGATAAAAATCTGTTATGTACCTACCTTATGTAGATACCGCTTTTAAAAGTTTGAACTTAAATTGCAGAATTTAAAGAAATATAACTACTGTTTATTTATTCAAAAGGGTAGCTGCTGTCCTTCAGTACCGTGTTGTATAGTTACTGATCTCCTTTCTACATCAAACACAAACGGTTTTTTTCCGCGAACTGCTCATTCAGGTGTCAAGTCGGGCAAGTAGTCCAATCATTCAGAATTTGAACCGTTCTGACTGCCTGATTGGCTTTGACTTGACTGACTTGACACGAAAATGTCCTTTACGTTCGTAAAGGACATTTTCGTGTTACAAAAAACATACACTTTCCACTATCGGCATAACGACATGTTTCCTGCGCATAAATTAAATTATACGAATTTAATCGAACCGCTCTCGTTAGATCTTGGTACACTAACTGCATTCGTGCAAGCATGTGATTTATGCATAGGTGACAAATAAATGTATCTGCGTTTACCAGCCAGGATATGCAACGAAATGAGAACGAGAACACGCCTTCGTGTCATTTAATTACATAACCAGGTCCATATTCTTGTAACAATGTACTTAAAAACTAATTTTAGTATTGGCAACTGAATTAAACTTAAGTACAACATTAAGCCGTATCCATCTTTGCAGCATGAGAGACTCACACCGATCTGCATAAACACGCAGCATAATAATAAATACACAATTTGTACCTTGGTAAGAAAAATAACGTAAGTTTTTGCACATACGACATTTCAAGCTAAATATTTTCAGTAAACGCCCACCTCGTAATGTAAAGGTTTTCTGGTTTTCCTTACCTATACAATGAGACATCAGTTTTGATCTAATACTAACTACTACTATAGCTATGTCGTCTAAATATAATTTTTGTCTCTGACTACTACTGCAAGTTGCAGCGCAAATAAATGGTTGGAGGACCCTTGTGTTGTTCCTTGAAAACAAGGAATCGTATCGAGCGATACGCACTGCCTACGTTGCAATAGAATCTTGCAATGCAACCAACTACAATACCGGCTTACTGAGCATACCCCCGGTTACCTGAAAAAAATTGTTGATAATTCAACTGGTTTTTGATAATTAGACAATCACTGTAGTTTATTTGGACTAAATACCAACACCCCCACCTCCATACAAATCAATTCTTACCTGCTTCCCTTCGGAATTTCGGAACTGCTGCTCTACCAACGCTTTAGAACGTGACAGTTAGTTAACTGAGCGACTGTCGGGCGAGAAATATTGAAGGTCAAACCTCCACTGCTTATGAACCTATGCGGTATCTTCGACACTCGAGAGTAATACACAATAATCTAATTCAACTATCATTTGTTTCAGGATCTCCGGACCCTTCTGAAATCGAAGCACGTGCAAGGTCTTGAGCTGCACAATGCTCACAAGTCCCTCAACAGGACCAAGGTTATGGAGGTCGTGGACGCTGCCCGAACAGCCATCACCTCCTCGGGAGGTGGTCCCCTGTTCCTGGCGCTGCCTGCCCATCCAGAACTGCTGGCTAAATATTACGACTTGAGGACGTTGATGAAGAAAGTGGATCTGCTGATGGTGCAGACACATGCCTTGGGGATGGTGAAGAAGATGACGTATCATCCTAGTAGGTTGAGCGGAATGTGGGACATGATGAATACTGTAAGTGAATATTTATTTTCCTGACACAGTTTAGCGCGAAGGTTGTAAAAGATAATTAATTTTAAGAAGAGCTTTTGTGACAACCAATAATTCCTAAATACAACTTTTATAAAGGAAAACTTTATTTTGGCCCTGAAAACATGATTAGTTTTCAATTTACTGTAAAATTGGATTTTTAGTTGGTTTGGAATCTATATATTGTAAGTCAGTTGAGTTGGCACAAAAGTTACCTCACTGCAACATTTTACCATGCAAAATCTATCGGAAACTCACGTTTTCACAGGTTTTGAAAAGTATGTCAATTGATTGGTAGTCTCTACTTTCATGTGTATCAAATTTGATAGATGACACCATTATCAAAAAATCCAAGACAGAACTTCTTAAAAAAACACTTGATTTTAGCCCTGAAAACCTGATGAATTTACAGTTAACAATAAAATTCGATTTTTAGTTGATTTAAAATTAATAAAAAATTGCCAATTGGCAAATGACCTACAAGTGACATCATTAGTATGAATTGCCATACAAAATCTATGTGGGAATCGCGTTTTGACAGTTCATAAAAATTACGTCAATAGTGGTGTGGTGTCATCTACGTAAATGTATTGGTTCTCCGATTTTTAAGGCACTGAAATTGGAGTCGTTGTTCATTATATTTGGCAAATATTGCAGGTCATTGTAAGACTATACTACCTACATTAAATTCTTCACTTTACGCTTATTCCACTAAAGAAATACCACCGAATTACAAAACCACAAACAAAAATAACAACGATGCCAAAAGAATGCACACAACTTACAAAGATGATTATCTGAACAATGGTTATGCCTGTAGGTATATGCCATATAGGAAAGTAATTTAATACTTGTAACATGATACAAAGGCGTTATGTACTGCTTGTTATATAAAAATAGTTGAAGATCGAGTGCTGCTCCAATTATTATTGGTATTAAGCAATGGCGAGATTAGAGAAATTATCCGGAAGGGGTATATAATATGGATATGCTTGGATGATGTCGAATACGAATTATATGGACACAGTAAAAAAAATAAAAATTGTTAGTACATAATGCTTAGGTAGGTATACACGTTTTCCACCAAATCGGAGTGCAGATAGAAGACAAGAACGAAACTTATTATTTACACATTTTTATGATGTTTTCGAAATATCTCGTCTCGTCGGGTTTTAATGGAATAGTTAAAATATTCTGCAAACTATTCGTTCGTAAACGACTTCAAATTTGTTTTATTTTTTATATTTCATAACATCAACTATTGTATGTGTACATCAAAATATATCGGTAGGTACCTACCCAGGTAATTATGTATGTTAATACCTACTAGCAAAAGTTAAAATATTCTGCAAACTAGTCGTGCGTAAACGACTTCAAAATGTACCTACATTGGTAATACTAGCAAATTAATGATATTACTTACTTACTTAAATTCATAAAAACATCCCGATTATTTTTAGTTACTTGTAGACCGTGTGGCTACCCGTGAGTGTCGTAGAACTTAGAAGACTTAGGACTAATACTTATACTGTGACATAGGTATATTAACTAAAGGATGAGCAGCAGCGTCCTTCTGAACGCCTACTGCGATCGCCAACAAGCATCAGCCCAGCATGTCGATTATGGCTGGACCTCCCCTTGAGCGAACCCTATGCCCAGCAGAGGCCGTCTAAAAGTTGACATTATGATGATGATGACTTGTAGACCTAGTCAAAAATGAAGCAGGCTTAATGTTATCATTAAATTACCTATTTAATTACTTACATCAATCGTGCATCTCAACAACCTGACAAGTAATAATTACTTAGTAACACACGCACGCAATTTCAATAATTAGGAATCAATCATTCAAATAAAAAATCCATTTATAATCCATCACTCGTATTTCGGTCACGAAGGTACCCATTGAAGGTTAACTGCACTGCGAGAAAAACTCTACCAACAAACTTAGCAGTACGAACACCATGATTCTTTAAAGTGAAACTTTAAGGTTGAAATTTCAGTGATTAAGTGGTTGGTTTAAGTTGGTTGAATCTGTACAATTTAGGGTATGTAGGCCAGGTATTAGCAGGTGCATCTCTTTTGAGTTTACAACGGTCTAACTTGTATGGTATGTTAGGTACTTTAAATGGATGGATGGCACTTAATTAGTGCTTGTGTGTCTTTTTTTAATACTCAGTTTGTTGATGTACTGCTATGGAGCGTGCAGTAGGCGCAAATTGAGTTAAGGTCATTTTATACATTTACTTTTCTGTATTTATGTTGAATTAGTTGAGAATCTTTTCATTAATATTGTTTTTAATATAAGAATAGAATCTTTTTATGTGTGAAGTAGTTTAACAAGTACGTATGCACGTATGTGTGCCATCATATTATTAAGAAATATTGGCCAATATAAACAGACGCAAGTAAATCAGCATAAGTGCAAGCACGAATTCTATTACCCAAAATTCCCACAAGCAAAAATTAACCTTATTCTTATGTCACTACTTTTCTATAGAACGCGCTAACAGGTCAGTCCTCTTAACCCATAGAACCAACTAAGTATGTAGTATTCGAATACTTACAAATTTCCTTCTTCTCCATAGGACTCTGTAGTAGACCTAGTGGTAGGTCTCGGTATACCGTCATCGAAGCTCGTCATCAGCTTGCCCGCGACTGCCCAACAGTTCACCCTGATTAACGAAACCCTCAGTACTCCAGGCAGCCCTACAGAAGAAGACGATCCTAAGGAGATAGACCAAGCTGAGCTGTGTAGACAGCTGAGGATTGGAAGGTGGACGCTGGAGAGGGACCAGGATTTGTCAGCGCCTTATGCTTTCAAGTGAGTGTTTGGAATTTGTTGTATGAAGGCGATTAGGAATTGATTTTCCATAGGCGTTCGTTACTTTTTTGAAAGATAATTATGAACATTGCTAGAATATTATATTGTAACCTGATTATTGTAAGTATTAGGTTCCAACGTTGTTGTTGTTCCCGGGGTATTTTTGGTTTATTGATAAGACGCGTCGTTATTATTTCGTAACTTAACATAATTCAAGTCGAACGAAAGCCTCAAATGGAATGAGTTTTATTTATCCATCAATACATTATTATTTGTCTCATGTTTCCACTATTAAACAACAAACTATCGGACTTCATAACCTAACATTTTACATTACAGGAATAAAACATGGATATCATTCGAAGATTCATCTTCAATTGACGTGAAGGGCAAGTATGCCAGGGTCCGAGGCCTAGCTGGTCTGGCCTTGCACCAAGCTGACCGCGACGTGGACTCAGCTTGTGGGCCTACACTTAGGGCCTCACTCGCTAAGGTGCTCAACCAACAGAGTAGAGCCCCTAGGGCTGCTGTACTGAGGTAACGTTTGGTGTAATTGTATATTTTCTATTAGCTTTGCCCCCTAGTATGTGCCCGTGAATTATTTTTATGAATCCCATTTTTTTATAATAAAATATAGCCTAAATCAGGCAGTATTAACGTAGCTTCCTATTAGCGGAAGAATTCCTAGAATTGGAACAGCAGTTCCGGAGATTAGCACCAACAAACTCTGCAGCTTAATAATTTCCGTTTTCGACCACATTTTCGTTTCGTTTTTCATTTTTTCCGTTACCTGGGTCTTTTAAGACCGTTGCCTTCTTATTTTCAAACCATCTTAACTTTTATTGAGATAAAACTAAAACAGACATACAGACAGGCAAAAATTATGCTGAAGAGAAAGTGACGAAAAATTACGTTACTTTTTGAACCCAAAGGGCAATAAGGCTCTCTAGAAGAAGTATCAAAACGATCAGCAGTCGCATGCGACCTATAAATGAACTAATTCACTTGAAGGCTTGTGTGACATAGCAGTTAATATACACTTCATTTAGTTATATTTAAATCCCCTTAAACCTTGGAAATATTAAAGACTATTCCAAAAACTAGCAGTTCCTTCAAATTCCTACATGTCATGTAATTTCCAGGTCCTTGGAACACGAGATCCTCTCAGCACCAGCTCACGTCCGCGCCATCGACGCGCTGCAGGTGTCGCCCTACAGGATCACGCAAGTCGTAGACGCTGATGGAGTCATACACTCTATAAGAGAGGTAATTGAGAATATAGGGAGATAGACGTACCTAACAGGAATAATGATGACTAAGTTCAAAAGAATAATGGGAGATTCATACATTCATTTGTATGAAAAAAAAAGTAATTTAGAGGGTCTAAAATATTTTCCAATGTGAAGAATACATTACCAGGAGTAGATTGTTATAATTAGCATATTTTTAACGCCCCGCATAATTGAAATATTACGAAATGAAAATAACACCTTTTCGTTTCATCTCGATGCCCATTTTGTGTTTATAAAAAAAACAAAGTGACAAGCGACGTTAACGGATCTATCAAATTGGCAGACAAGTGATGTGACAAGTGTGTGGAAAAAAGTAATCATTATTTATTTTGTGATATTATTTCCCATAAAATGATGCAATTTCAATGTAAGAACTGCGAAACGGCGGCTGTCAGTGTCACTGTTACTGTCAGTCGCCGTTTCGTTCTGAAATAATGAGCTTTTAAAAATATTGTAAATAATAATAATAATAATATGTGGGGACATTTTCACACACGGCCCTCTGACCCCAAACTAGGGAGACCCTGTACTATGTGTGTCAGACAGCTGATATACATACACAAATACTTTTTTTTTTTTTTTGTGAATACATACATATATAGATAAATAAATACCTGAAGATGCTCTTTAGGTACCCAAGAATATAAGAATTAGGCTTTCAACTTCTCTAAACATCTTAATTTTTTTTTTGTACAAATCCTGCCATGCTATTCAATTCGGTAAATGAAACGAAAAAAAACATCAGCTGTTTTATATATTTTCATGGGAAAACCTGTACTTTTTTCGGGTTGTTTGCATTATAAAAGTTATTCGGATTTAGAGTACTTTCGCCCCTCAAAAAATTAAGACTGAAATATCTGGTTTCGATTTCACATTTTAATTTAATTAGCTTAGTTTCACAACCATATTGCATTGAAGTTTCTCAACTTGGCTTCATATGAGCTCAAATATAATAGAGCATAATAGCAAAAACTTGTGATTAAGAAAATAATTATTATTGGTCTGAGGTCTATCAATCATATTTTTTAAGGTTGTGAACTGAACTAGATCAGTGTGTCTATTTGAACCTACGCTTTGTTAATTAAAATATAAAATGTGTTTTTTTTCCCCAATAAAAAAAGAACCGACTGCGTTAAAAACTAAAAAAATACAAACTTGCTTAATACTTGGGTATTAAACAGTTAAATGCACCCATTGCATGAACCAAAAAGATAGAAACAAGTCGAATATTTTTTTTGTTGTTTTCAATAATCGTGGTTGACACAGTGATCACCCAGTTGGAGGCATCGGAGGTAAGGTATTGTCATATCGTGAATATAACTCCTACTGCGTTTGTACACACTCGGGAAACATAACCCTCCTTCTGGCACATGGTATAAATGGACACATTTTCTTAACTTTACAGGACACTCGTACGGAGTTCTCTTGCTCTCGTCAAGGTTACTTCGTGCACCCTCGCTCCTGTGCCCGCTTCTACCGCTGCGTCAAGTTCGACCAGCTTTCGCCCGAATATACTGTAAGTCTTTCCTAAGTATACTGAGTCTAAGACGGACTTTGAACTAGCTTTTGCCTGCGACTACATCCACATGGAAGTCGAATATGCCATAAATCACGTCCTATGTCACATGTGACATAGGACGTGATTTATGGCATATTCGACCATGGTAATGGTGAAGCTTTTTATCAATGAAAGAATTTCTGGAATTGGACCAGTGCAGTGATTATACAGTTTACTTCATATGCACAAAACAAGAAACAAACTGAACGTCTTTAAAATAAAGGATGTTCCGTTTGTTGACGAATTAGTTGATCTTTTCCCAAATACGTGAGTTTTAAATGGGATTTATAGTTTTGACTTGGCCGAAATGTTTTCAGTTCGAAAGGAACTTTAAAGAACGATTTGCATGAACGAGACGAATCTTTGAAATCCGTTATATGTTTTCAATTCTAGAATCATTATTGTTAGTAATCATCCGGGCAACACTGTTTATAATCAGCATTATTTATAGACCTTTCTTAACAACACTAGATTTTAAACTTATTTCTATGATAAAGAAAAGCACTATGGATTTGTACCTAATCTCTACAATCTTCATAGTACACACGGCTACACATCAAGCTATACATTTCCAGTTAATGCTGATCTCGCATTGTATAGGTTTTCCGTACAATGCAAGGTCAGCTTATACTGGAAATGTATAACTTGATTTGTAGCCGTGTGTACAGAAGAAAGGCGTTTAACGCCATCTCTACGCTTAGATCTTTTAAAATTCGCAACGAATTTGAATGCGGTTTTCATCAATAGATAGAGTAATTCAAGAGGAAGGTTTATACGTATAAAGTTTAATCAACATAGCAAGCACCCGTACGAAGTCAGGGCGGTTCGCTAGGCTGATATAAAATATTATGTTTTTTTTTTTACTTTTAGGTTTTCGAATTCGACTGTCCCGCCGGTCTGGCGTTTGACAACCGTTACGAAGTTTGTGTATGGCCTGGCAGTCTGCCGCACTCACAGGCCTGTCCCGGATCTTCCGAGATTGCTCCTGTACCCAAGACTCGGTTTATCTGTCCCGAACATGAAGGTACAGTATTGTGAATACTTTTAAAAACAGCAGTATGCAGTTCCCAAAATCGTAGACTTTGAATTGCCAATATCAAAATGAAGTAAAACATCTCTTAAAATTCTAACAGGTCTAAAGATTTCATTAACTCCTTGTTCCAATGCTCAAGAACGCTACATATTGTATGCTTCCATTTCTCCTTACAGTTTCTGATGTGCATCAGACTATCGATATTAATTTGAGTATTATTTAAGCCACAATACCATAAACCCACCTTTCATCTTGTAGGTTACTACGCTGACCCCGAGAATTGCCGCTGGTTCTTCGCCTGTCTTGACCACGGAAAGTCTCCCCTGACGGCTTACGAGTTCCGCTGTCCCTTCGGACTTGGCTTCGACGCTGACCGACTCAAATGCGACTGGCCGTGGTTAGTGCCAGCATGTGGAAACATCGCAAGATACGAGGCTGAGGCTTATGGGTTCTCTGCTGCTACTCTCACTGGTAAGTCTACATTTTTAGTTCACTTTATTTGACTTTGGATTCTCACGTGATTTCTTATTTTAATGTAACTAATACTGCCGTGAAAGCCTGATTTCTTTAACCACCGAGCACATAAGTCCAGTGAATTTATTGGTTTTATTATAATTTCAGGTGCAGCAGGTTACCAAGGCCAAACCGCTGACGCGATCAACGTGGCTGCCCATCAGAGCCTGGTGTCCGGTGCTTCCCTCAACAACCTGGTTGGCATCCAAGGAGGATTCCTCACCAAAGACGATGCTTTGGACTCTAACTTTATCGCCTCCCAAGAACTGGCTAACGCTGGGCATACCTATGAAATTGGACATGGTTCTGCTCAATTTGGTAATGGCATCATCGGTCACGGTTCTGCCCAAATCGACAATGGCTTAGCTTACCACGTCGGTGACGCAAGCTCTCACAACGGCAACATCGGACTGGTTCAACCGACCCAATATAATAGACCAGTGAAATACTCTAGTGGTTCCATTATCTTGGACGACTACAGACTTCCTACTAAAGAGGAAGCACTTCGCCATGGTGCTCATAGAGCAAATATTGAACAAGCCGCCCAATCTGGAGGATACAACGCTGGATACGCTCAGTCTGGAGGTCAAGCTTCTGGGTACACTCTATCTGGAGGTCAAGCTTCTGGGCACACTCTATCTGGAGGCCTAGCTTCTGAATACTCAACTCAAACTGGACTTAATTCTGGATACACAGCCCAGGCTGCAGGACACTCTACAGGATACACCGTCCAAGGAGGAAATGCTGCTGGATACAATGGATACTCAGGTTCATATTCTACAGGACGAGGCCAAAAGACAGTTCAATACCAAAGCACAAGTTACGAGGGCGACAACTCAGGAGCATACGTCCATGATCCTACGGGAGATGTCGCCGAACCTTACAGACATGAAGGCTCACCAATTGTACCATACACACACGACGGTTCTGCTTACAAACAGTCTGGTGATTACTTTGACTACGGTACATATTCCGGATCTTCTCAAAGCGGTTATGAAGGCAAATACGCCGGGGATCAAAATGGACAATATATTCAAGATAATTCTGGAGCGTACGTAAAAACTAGCGCTGGAAGTACTGGTTACACTGGAGGTTATTCTACTGGCTATTCAACTGGTTATAACGCCGATTCTTCTGGTGCATACAAACATGATAACTCAGGCAAATACGAAGCTGGTGTATACAGAGCCGACGGCCATATTGGCGAGGGTAAAGCAACAAGCCAGTCTAACTTCCAACAGTATCACGGATACAGTGAAGCGAATGCTGGAAACTACATCAGTGATTCAAAGGCTAATACTGGTTCATCCCACACTTTGACTGCAGGAGCTATCAATGTTGGTTTAGTTGGAAAGACTACTTTAATTGACGCTGACTATAATAACCAAGACTTCTACCATGTATCAGGTTCTACAGACTACAGTCACGATCAGGGCAGCTATCATGGATCAGGTGCTCAAGCCAACAGCTTTAATCAGGGTAATTATCAAGGATCGAATTCTTACAGTCAGTCCACACAAACATTGCACCCAGCTCATGTGTCCTATGTCTCCCAGCCAGCTGTTGCCATTAACCACATTGGAACTGATGGTAACAACCTAGATGGATACAGTTTTGTGACTACCCCTACATCTTCTGGTATACCGACCACTGCCACACCGTTTGCAGTTACAAGTTCAATACCAACTGTGACGTATAAAACTACATATGTTCCCGAAGCGCCTAAAACGACTATAAAGCAAATATTTGGTGTTACACAACCTGCTGTTACATACGTTCAACCTACAGCTATTGCCGTCAAACAAGTCACTCCTCAAGTCCACGTAACTGATCATAATCAAGGTGTGAACTACCAATATGAAAGCAATGATTATTCTGGTAGTTACAACGGTGATGTCAAGGTTGAATCTGGATATGACTATTCGAAGCCAAGTATTAAGTTTGAGGATAGCATATCGTATACTACAGCAGCGCCTGCAGTTTCTGTATCTACATACCAACCCGAAAGCATCAGTTACAACCAGCAAACTGTCAACCATGGATTCGGATATTCCACATCTACACCAGTGTATGAAGAACCATTTAAGAAGGTCGTAGCTTACACCACCGGGCCGGAAGTCTCGACATACTCTCCACCTACCGAGGCTACATACACTCCTCATTCCTACAGTCATCAAACAATCCATAAAGTGGAAACCAGCAAAGTGTATACTCCATCTGTAGAGTCTGCTTCAGTAGGTACTGGATACGATTACTCCAAATCTGGGATACAATACACAACACCTCAACCCATTCTTGCCGTCCAGCCCGTCGTATCTACTTACCAGCCCAGTCATCAGACTATCCATAAGGTGGACGCGAACAGGGTAAACACTTACTCTGGAGATTCTTCGTCAGGTTATCACTACGAGCAACCTTCTGTTCAATTTGAGGAAGTCAAGAATGTATACTCAACTCCTGCACCAATTGTTTCATCGACATACGAACCTCAAGCATACAATCATCAGACTATTGAAACAAAACACATCGTGCCAGTTTCGTCTACACCTAAGTACGAGGTCAGTTACCAGTCAACTCCAGTCACAGTTTACGAAAACCCGATACTAAAATATACACAGAAGGTTACCCCGATTACTTATGTCGAGCCTACGTACAATTCTCAGTCATTTAGCCACCAGACCATACACAAGGTTGAAAACAACAGAGCTTACAATGCTGAATCTGGATACGAGTACTCTAAACCTGCAGTTGCAGTTAAACAGCCAGTTCGTTACACTACCGTACAACCGCCAGTAGTTTCTACCTACCAGCAACAGGAGTACAGTCAACAGACCCTACACGACGTAGATGCTAGTCAAGTTCATACATACAGTCAAGAGAATGACGGTTATCAGTACAATAAACCCGCTGCCAAATTCGTTGACGCACCTCAGACAGTATTCCAGTACTCGACTCCGTCGCCAATTGTTGTTTCGACATACAAGCCACAGACATATAGCCATCAGACTATTCATAAAGTGGAAACTCAGAAATATGTTCCAGTATCTTCCACTCCTGCACCTCAAATTGATTTGTCGTACCAACAAGCCGTTTCGACATACGAGAACCCTTTTCTCAAGTATACACAGAAAACAACTCCAGTGACTTACGTCCAGCCTACAGCAGCGATTTATACTTCGACGTACAAGCCTATCATTCATCAACATGAAATTAAACACATCTTTAGCCAACCAGAGCAATATGAACAACAACAAGTACATGTTAACCAGGAAGGATATTCATACAGCCAGCCTGAAATTCAAAGAAATGTTGAACTTAAGGGCTATTCTGACGCAAGTGCGATATCTCATCAAGTTTACCATCAATCCAATGTGAACAATCTTTACAACGCTGATAAAAAATTTGTACATGTTTCAACTTCACCATCCACTCTTATATATGAAGACCATTACGTTGATGTCGATTCTCCGAAAGTACAAACATACCAGGCTCCTGAATATGTTCCACCAAAGAACAACTACAAATCATACTCTGTTGCGTCGACTGCTTCAACACCTGTTGTTCATCAAAGCTCGGTTATTCATCAAGCCCAAGAATATGTTGCTCCTAAATTACACTACCAATCATATTCAGTTGGATCGACTGCTTCTACACCGATCGTTCATCAGAGCTCTGTGATCCACAAAGGTCAAGAGTACGATACTTCTAAGACGGATTACAAATCCTATTCTGTTAGTCCGACCGCCTCGGCTCCTATTGTCCACCAAAGCTCTGTTATACATCAAGCACAGGAATACGTTGCACCTCAGTCAGATTACCAGTCATACTCTGTTTCCACTGCATCGACTCCTATTGTTGAACAAAGCGCTGCCTTCCACCAAGTTCAAGACAATTACGACTACTCACGACAATATGAAACCGTCCATAAATCGGAGCCTGTCTACCAACATTCATTCAGCACATCTCATATAGAACAGCCGCAGAATGTGGAATCCATCCACTTCTCGTTCCCTAGTTCCACGGTCTCGCCGCAATATCAGCAGGTTGAATACCAATCTCCTGAGATCCAAATTGTCTCGAAGGGTGAAGAATATTTACCACCTGTTGTGTCTACAAGCGCTCCTGTGGTAAAGTCTACATATAGGCCCAGAACTTACTCTACTGAGTCTACAACTCGGGAGTACCTGTCACCAGCAGAACCTAAATATGAATACCAGCAGTCCTCCACCACAGCTAGACCTATCGTCAAGTCAACCACGCCAGTTTACAGAACAGAGTCTACAACGTCCTATAAGGCGTCGGAATACTTGCCTCCTATAGAAGATGGCATTTCTAAATTAGTTAATTTCGAAAGCTTTGGTTTCAATGATGCGAATGCTGCTTCTAACATTCAGTACAATCCCTATCAGGAATTCACCGTTACCCACGACACCGCTCCTATTGAAAGGAAACATAACATTGTGGTTGAAACAGCTAAGTCTCATCTACTTGGATTCGGAACAGTAGGACCCGATGCCGGTTTAGTGTCTCCAGTGGCGTATACCACGGTTGCACCTGTTGTATCCTCCACATACAGACAAAGAGTAAAATCAACCGCACGACCTGCTTACAAATATAGCACCACAACGGAGTATCAGGCTCCAGAATATTTGCCACCTTCAGATGATTTTAAATCTGAAGTTAATGTTGAAAGTTACGGATACAACGATCAAGCATCGGGCGCTGAAGGGCAATACAACTCTTACCAAGAGGTCTCTTTGGAACCAATTCAAAGGAAACAAAACATAGTCATTGAAACGGCAAAATCAAATCAACTTGGTTTTGGCACAGTTGGCCCTGATGCAGGACTAGTCTCACCCGTTTCATACACGACGTCAGCACCTGTTGTTGTATCCAGCCCCGAATCGTACTCGTATTCACCGAAGACAGTAACTTCCACATACGCTCCTGTTGAACAAGGGTTGTTTGAAGTTTCACCGTCACCTGTACCTGTACGAAGAACTAAACCTAAAGTGGCCGTTGTGACAAAGATCAACGACTTCAATCCTTTCCTAGTACGTAAACTTGGAGCTGTCTGCAGCTGTCAGTCACCAGTTCTAATCCTTAAAGGAAAGAGGCCCATTCAAGCTCCTCAAGATCTTGGCGACTTCAATGACTATGACGATTCTAATCGCGGAGACATCAATGAAGGTGGGTACGGTCACAGATATACTAAAGTAGAATCTCCCGCTGTGGGTGCAGTTGCCACTGCTGCGCCAATTGTGTCGTCCACGTTCAATCCAATCATTGTTCCCGACGACTCTTTCTATCAAGACTTCCAGGAGCATAGCGGCTATAATGTAGCTGTTACTCCTAGACCCAAAGAAGTATACTCCGAAAGCTACGTATCCAGCACACCTATTGTAGCATCAACAACAGAGAGATACGTCAGAGTCCGACCTCGAGTTAAGGCTGTTACCGTTGCACCTACGTACAAGACTGTGTTGCTGAATCAGGAAGTAACGCCATCTGTTACAATTAAAGATGGATCTGAATCTGGATCTGCTATTGACTCTCAAGCGTTTGATCGTTACGGTCCCGGTGGATGGAGAAGCAGAGACGAGACGTTGCAAGGGTCGGTCGACTGCCAGAGAGCCGGTCTGTTCCGTCACCCGAAACAATGTAACAAGTTCTACGCATGCAGATGGGACTGTACCAAACAGAGGTTCACGCTTCACGTTTTCAACTGTCCCATCCAGCTGAGTTTCGACCCCAGCATAGGCGCGTGTAACTGGCCCAGTCAGGGTCCTGCGTGCCAGGGTGACACACTTCTCACCAACGTTCTTTAAGTACCTTAACATAGTTGTCAATCTCGTCGTGCCATCAAAATTGTGATAAAATTGTGATCACGAATTTTCTCTAACTCTCTGTCCTCGATACAGCTGGACGATTTGTCTCTCTTTTGTTTAAGTTGCTTCTTATTTATTTGTTTGGTTTTGTTAATGTTATTTCATAGTTATTTATTACATAATCTCTTTTCAGCTTTTAGCTCGCTTACGCTAAGCCTTGTGAATTTTCATTATTGGAATTAGAGTTACCATTACCTAGTTCATGTTATTGTAAAATAGTGAAGTCATATTTTTTTATTTTTATAAATTAATATAGAAATGATATGCTGTAATTTGTAAATATACGATTTTATTCAATGAACAATTTATTTTTATTTATTAGTATTTAAATACATGTCAACTTTTTAAAAACATAATAATTAATCAATTAAATCATCAAAGCAACCGGCTTTCCTACTTCAGCCAAAGCATGTTTATACTTAGCAATAATAGGATTAACCTCTTCCTCAATGAACTCTGTCACTTGTTCAGGAGCTCTACCAATAAACGTAGATGCATCTAGAATCTTATCCAGTTGCGATATAATAGGCACAAAGTAACTGTCATTCTTCACACGCTCGATCAAATCATTATCTTTTCCATGCTGTTTCACTTGAGCACCCGCTTCGTGAGAGAGTACCCTTATTTTCTCATGACACACTTGGCGGTCACCACCCGCCTGGACCATTGCCATTATAATATTCTCGGTGGCCATGAAAGGCAGCTCCTGGGCAATATGACGGGCGATGACTTTAGGGTACACAACCAATCCTTGGCAAATGTTTAGCAGCGTCAGTAAAGTAGCATCAGCGGTGAGGAAGCCTTCCGCGAGAGTGATGCGACGGTTTGCCGAGTCGTCCAGAGTGCGTTCAAGCCACTGAACTGCGTGGGTGTTGGCAGCATTGGCATGTAATGTGATGAGATGACGGGCCAGTGCGCAGCAACGTTCCGACCTCATCGGGTTTCTCTTGTACGGCATAGCGCTAGACCCAATCTGGGAGGCTTCGAATGGTTCCTCAAGCTCCTTACGAGAGGCTAACAGACGGATGTCTGAACACATTTTGTGGACAGTTGCTCCTAGTCCAGATAACGCAGAAATTACCTCTAAGTCAACTTTTCTGGAATATGTCTGCCCGGTCACGATGTAGCGTTTGTTAAAGCCGGCAAGTTCGGCAACTCTTTGGTCCAAAGCACGGACTTTTTCGTTGTCTCCCTTGAAGAGTTGAAGGAAGGAGGCTTGGGTGCCCGTGGTTCCCTTGACTCCTCGGAAGCGGAGGTCGTCTCTCGCCCGGGAGAGGGCGCGCTCGTCCATGAGCAAGTCGCTTAGCCAGAGAGAAGCTCTCTTGCCGACAGTACTCAGTTGCGCCGGTTGAAGATGGGTGAAGCCGAGTATCGGAAGTGACCTGAAAATAATATGAGAAACATAATAAGATACTTGATTGAGCACGAGCCTTGAATAAATTGTAATATGTCTCACAAAATATGTATACCCATGTACACCCCTAAGGCGAAGTATTTTAATCACAAAAAAAACAGCTGTTCCATACATTTTAATATGTACATAGTAAAGTATTTCATATTAAAATAAAAAGGAAAAATTTTATAGTATCCAAAAATTCCTCCCCACCACTGTCGACTGTAATGTGCCCAAAACACTGGATATTGCCAAGTTGGTGCAAAAGTATTAAGGCTCTAGACTGACGGACCGCATTTCAACTGCAATCCAACCGCAAATTGCAGTTCGGATGCAGTTTGAATGCAGTTGACACGACTGCAATAGGACTGCAAACCAAACGTGCAGTCCGATTGCAGTCCAATTGCAGTCCAGTTGTGTGTTGGTGTGGCGTTTGGTTTGCAGTTCTATTGCAGTCGTGTCAACTGCATTCAAACTGCATCTGAACTGCAATTTGCGGTTGGATTGCAGTTGAAATGCGGTCCGTCTGTCTAGAGCCTTAATGTATGGGATAATTAGATTTATATGTACTTCAAAGTGACCTGCCGTTTTAGCTATACATAGGTACGCAATTAATCAGGAAGCTGTTTTCAATTAATAATGTGTTCAAACATAGCGATCTGTCAGTAGATGTCGAGTAGTTCGTACGTTATAAAACATCAGTTAACGATTATTGCTTATTGTTCTAAGTTATTGTATGCTAAACAAATCAGTCATACTGGCTGCGACATTTGATTGAATTCTTAATATATGCTATTTGTTTGGTTATTCTAGCATAACTTCGGGTACTCATTTTGTTCGGATGTAAAAAGGAACAAAAATAATATTACTTTTAATTTTATTTCATTTTTTTTTCACTTTTAATTGAATCGTGAAGTTTGGACTTCTTATCCATTTTTCTTCATACAAAATTACAACAAAGGGGCAACTATGTTCAATATTATTTTTGTTATTGATATTCAAGAGTACCTCAGAAAAAAAAGGACAAAAGGAGGAGGAGGGGGAGTAAATTGGGTTTAGAGACTTTGAGAAAAAAAAAAAACTTTGCTAAAACACTTTCTTGCAAACTATAAAGAAGGATAATATAAGCTTGTAAGTGTGCATAAACAAATAGAGGTTGGTAGTTAGGTACATACGCATTTACTTAGGCATTATGTTCATTCATATTATGGAATGCATTACATATCAACTGATAAATAATAGTCACAATGAAAACTGGCCAGTACCTGATGAGTACCTGTGCTTGTAGGTACTGCAAATGTTGTATGCGTAATGCAACCTGGTATTAACCTGGCATTTAAGTATTTTTTTTTAAACGCTCTGAAATTCTATTCTAGAACTAGTTTAAAATTAGAAGCGTTATTGTTTATTTTTATATCAATGCGATTCTTTGCCTGGCACTAGTAGAGCGCTGACGTTTTTAGTCGAATACAAGTAATTTCATTTGGTTTCCCTGTTTAATGTATACCTATAGGTAGAAACTCTTCAACTCCTCACACATCATAACGCACCATATCGGTATACGACCGCTTATCGTACCATAACCTTTAAAGTACTGTAAAGACTGGCTGGTTTACCCCTATCTAGCCTTATTCAATATTAATATTCCTCTTGAGATAAACTAAGTTTAAAATTAGAGGGTCTTGAAAGTTTAATATGAGAGTTGAGAAAACGTTTTAGCAATATAGTATTTATTTAATTCACGAATAATAATGCAAATTTGTTTTAATCATAGTAGATTGAAACCTTCTGATACAGTAACTATTTCAGTGCCAGTTTTATCAAAATAAAAATAGTACTTAGTAGCACCTACAGACACTAATTAACTTCTATGACAATGCATCATGGATGAGGACTCAAAGAAAATCACGTAAAACAATCAATTACCACAACTTACTTGTACTCATCAGCGAACTTCGATAGCTGACTAATAATAGCACCCAACCTCGGCAGCAGCAGGTCCAATCCATGCCTCAGCACGATCAGATCCGTGTTATCCCCCACGTAGCACGAAGTAGCTCCCAGGTGGATGATGGGGGCAGCTTTCGGGCACCTCTCGGCAAGAGTGTGGACGTGGGCCATGACGTCATGACGGACTTTCTTCTCGTGAGCTGCGGCGGCTTCGAAGTCGATGTCATGGATGGCTGATTGTAGCTCCGCGATTTGATCTTTGGTGATATCTAAACCGAGTTCCTGGAAGGAGAATAACGAAAGTTTAGAGTTGTGAGAAATTATTTTTTCACTTTAATCATTCACTTAAAAGTTCACTGACGGCACATACACACAACAAATTTTATAGTAATACTAGCTGACCCGACAGACGTTGTCTTGTCCCGATCTACCTACTTACCTGCCTATTTACCTACACCTACCCTACACCTACCCTACACCTACCCTACACCTACCCTACACCTACCCTACACCTACCCTACACCTACCCTACACCTACCCTACACCTACCCTACACCTACCCTTCACCTACCCTACACCTACCCTACACCTACCCTACACCTACCCTACACCTACCCTACACCTACCCTACACCTACCCTACACCTACCCTACACCTACCCTACACCTACCCTACACCTACCCTACACCTACCCTACACCTACCCTACACCTACCCTACACCTACCCTACACCTACCCTACACCTACTACTACCTAAGTGCAAAATTGACTCTTTGACGTTAGGAACATACCTACATTGTTTAAACAAAAGTGACTGCTTGTAATTCAACATGAACTTTATGCAATAGCAATAAAGCTCGTTTTAGTTAGAAAACGTTTGTATGGGAAAAAGAAAAGGGCTGTTTTTAGGGCTTTTCCGGCAATTATTCGAATTTTTCTCGCCGTAAAAACCATCTTTGAACTTCAACGAACATTTAAAAAAAAGAATTGGCCAAATTGGTCCAGGCGTTGTTGAGTTATGCGCTTACCAACACATTTTGCGATTCATTTTTAACCCCCGACGTAAAAACGACGGGGTGTTATAAGTTTGACGTGTCTGTGTGTGTGTGTGTGTGTGTGTGTGTGTGTGTGTGTGTCTGTCTGTGGCATCGTAGCTCCCGAACGGATGAACCGATTTTGATTTTGTTTTTTTTATTTCAAAGGTGAATTAGTCGGGAATGTTCTTAGCTATGTTTGATGAAAATCGGTCCAAGATGGCCGCCGCTACAAAATAGCTAATCACATATTTTTTCACAACTCCATCAATATGGGTATCAAATGAAAGGGCTTCACTAGTAGAATACTTTACACTATGATAAATTTCAAAGCCAAGATGACCGGCACCACAAAATGGCGAATTACATTTTTTTTTTCACGACTCCCTCAATATGGATATCAAATGAAAGTGCTTGACTAGTAGAATAATGCATACTGTATTGAAAGGGAATGAGGAATATTAATTAACTAACGAAATGAAAACTAAAAACTTGAAAATTAATTTTATAAACTCTAAGGGCCAAAGCACCGGTTCCCTGCTGTTTAAACAGCCGGCTGTTTAAACATAGGGTAGACTGGGTATGATTGTGCCAGAGTACGGTTGTGCCAATTGGACGTAGTTACGCAAAAATAATCCAATCCACACTTTTTCCAAAATTGAATTATATATACCAAACGCATTCTCAGGGTGATATCTTTAATATCAAAAAAGATCCATGTGACAAAATACAACTTTAGACGTATCTACAACTTCTCAAAACCAGACTAAATTACATTTAAAAACTTTCAAATAAAAATTAAATTAAAAATTTAAAAAACCCCCAACGCAAAACATAAAAGCAATTATTTAAAAAGTAAAAAATAATATCTTTTGTTGAGCCATCAAATGTTTGTTCGTTGAAATGGCGCTATAATGTCGCGGCGGGGTACCGCTAAGTCAGCAATAGCTAAATAGGTAAAATAGCGAACTCATGGATTTGCAATGAGATTTGACTTACGCGGTACCCCGCCGCGACATTATAGCGCCATTTCAACGAACAAACATTTGATGGCTCAACAAAAGATATTATTTTTTACTTTTTAAATAATTGCTTTTATGTTTTGCGTTGGGGGTTTTTTAAATTTTTAATTTAATTTTTTTAGAACCAGTCTTAATTTTCTGTACGCCTTTTTCGCAGAACTATTAGCACCATGAAAATTGTACGTGGCCGTATATTGTGGTTACTGGAGCTCTACCGATTGTGATTATTTAGTTCTTTACGATCCTTTTGGAGTAAAGTCGGTTAACAATTACTTTTATGGTGACAGCATTAACCTTAATTTTTACGACTTTTTCATATTTCTTTACACTGATAAACTAATATGGCACATGACGTAATCTGTGCCATATTGTTACCTGTGTTATATTATTTATTAATACTCAATAAATAATATAACACAGGGAACAATGTGACACAGATTTTACCCGCGAATTCATCCGCGTGAATTTCGTAACGGATTTCAACTTTATTGACAGCATTTGAAACACTAGGGCCATGGGGTCCGAGTGCTCACCTTGTTTTTAAAGACATTTCTAAGCGGCTGGTCGACTCTTCACGTGACCAGAGGGCTGGCCCTTTCTTGGGCCAAAGAATTAGCATTGCCATTCAACTTGGTAATGCTGCTAACCTTCTGGGCACTTGTCCCATTGTGAGCGATGCTGACGAGTTTTTCGATGCCCTGTGAGCCGTCTATTGTACATAATATATATATTTTTTTTTAATTTACTTTTAAGCTTTGTACATATTTAATTCTTTTCAATGTTGATATCAATTAAATGAAAAATACACTTTATTGACACTGAAATATTAGCCTATAGCTTTAAGGGATAACGTAGGTTCCTATTAGTGAAACAATTTTCAGAATAAGAATTATTGTAGATTAGCGCGTTCAAACAAACAACCAAACTTATTAGCTTTATGATGTTACTACTTACACACGGCTACACATCAAGCTATACATTTCCAGTATAAGCTGGCCTCGCATTGTACGGAAATCCTATACAATGCGAGATCAGCATTAAATGTATAGCTTGATGTGTAGCCGTGTGTACTATATGAAGTATAGATACATATAGTATAGTAATCCGCAGTAACCATGTCTATTCTAAATAAAATAATGGCAAAAGGCCCCGAAATTGTTTTTTTAATTTTAGACCTGTCCTACTTCAACTACCAATTCTCATATCCTCCTGGTATGTTCCAATCAGCGCCTTAATCCGTAATTTTCTGAGTTCACTCCATAGTATTAAATACAAAGATTGAATGTTTCTAGTAAGTAACTGGTTATATTATAGATTCTAACATAATATGCCAATTACAGGCATAGACAACATTGAAAAATGAATCGCCAGATTACTTCTTAGTCAAGAGCGTCGCCAGTACTCGCCAGCTGATGGCCTAGGGGGGGCAAGTTGATAAATAGTGGATAGGAAAAGCATGAATTTTAAATACAGTCAAAGCTTTTGAAATCTCTAGTGGGGGGGGGGGGGCTCTCCCTGCCCCCCTTGGCGACGCCCTTGTGCTTAGTTGCTAATTTATGTTTAGGTGTAAACCCATGGATGTGTTCAAATGCAAATTAATTTGATTAGTGAACTGTTTATTCGCTATTAATTTTATTTTATTCAAAAACCTCCATCGGTTTCTAAGTAAACTCCAACGACGACGACGACGACGACGACGACGACGACGACGACGACGACGACGTTATAACCGACGACCTAGTTACTTATCTCCTTTAGTGACGGTAATTACAATTTAAACAATTGTTTTTTTTATTTTTTTTATTATTAAATAGGCTTGCGTTTGACCGCAATTCACCTGATCGTAAGTGATAATGCGGCCTAAGTTGGAACACGCTTGCCTAAGATGAACCGGTTCACTCGTGCCTTAAAGATACTCAGATTATACTTATCAGGGAACAGAGAGGCGGGCAGGGAATTGTTTGTTTAAAAAACAAACAACAAAAAAGCAGAGAAAAAAAACAGAGTAGAGAACCATTGACAAGAAATTGTCAAATTAATTATCTTTCCAAGAAGGATAGATAATTGAATAAAGCTAATATTTCATGTAAGTAACCTAATTAAACTATACAATAAATCATTATGTTGTAGGCAAAGTATTCAATGTCACCTGAAGAGAAAAAGTAGGTCAGACAAAGGATTTTTCAAAAGAATTTTCCTGCTATACATATACTTTTCCAGACCTAAATATAATAAAAACAAGACTGTAACACATAGGTATTGTTTGAACTTCCAAGAAGTGGCGCTAAGTAAAATGATCTAACGTGTTATTTTGGTTAAGAAACCATGATCCATCTGTGTGACCGATCCTTAGTCATTGCAAGAACAACTGCTTTACAGAGCATTAAAAAAATAAATTTACAGAAAACATTATTTCATTCATAAAACTATATTGTGGCTTTGTGGTTTATTGAGCAATGCTCATCTTTCTTATTGAGACAATTATTTTGACTCGCATTTATTACCTAAGTAGATGTACTACTTATTGATCAATTGGTTCATGTTCTATTTTCAGGCTATGAAAACACTGAATCCTTCCACGAATTTTAAGTGATCATCAATAAAGTACACTAAAGCTGGTCCAGTCATTTTAAAATAAGCCAAATAGTTCTAAATGAGTATTTAATAAGAATGATTACACAAAAAACACTGGTATTCAGCTGAATCCGGTTAGGCTGGAAGCCGACCCCAACATAGGTACTCAGGAAAAGGTTAGGCAGATAGATGATGATGATGATTTAAATACAAAAAAGATACATATAAGTAATGAATGACAGCAAACAAAGACTACACTGCTATATATGGGCACTAATCAAAGATTTTGACTTAAAATAACAAGAACGCAGGCTGCAGTAGCTATAAAAGTTGTAATTATAGAACAAAACGCTAAAGAGTTTTTTCAGTATTGTTGGGTATGGTTCATAAAGCCTCTTGGGTAATTAAAATAAAGTAAAATTACCAACAAACACATTTTATTTTTGTTACTTATTAGAGGTATTATTTTGTGTTTTTTAATTTATTTCACACGAGATCACAGTCTTGTCATATCGTCAGTCGTCTTCGTTCTAATCTATTTCTTTCTCCTGTCATACTCTCACTCACACGATGTTGCCATACAATTCTTCTAACATTCTCTCTTCTTTCATGTGTTGCCATTTAACTCTGTCCTCCTGCACTTAGTTTTACATGAAACCGAACACTTGTCGGTCGGTGACCGTCCTCGATCATTTTGCCATAAAGATAATTGGACGTGTTTATTTTCACGTTCCATTAGTAGAAGAGTTTTATTTTTTTGGAAAGTAAGTATTTTTAACAGAACTTTAACAACACGAATTTTAAGGAATACGTTTTTTTTTTGTTGTATTGTTAAGTGTGAACCTATAAATTACTGAATGAATACTGATGAATACTTTCTTCGATAGACGTCCACTCTATGTGTCATAAAAACGGTATCTAGTAGAATCGAAAACTGACGTGTTTTAGAGGTAACATAATTTAGAACATTTGATAGACTATTTTTCGTAACTCAATTTATTTGTGGTCGGCGAACAACGTCTTCATCTACACATCTTTCTGTATCCGCCGTTATCTACCTAGCCTTATGATCAGTCATACCTCCATCGTATCTTTTGCTTTCACTTACTCAATTCACCTTTTATTTTTCGTAGAGGATTGAACGAGGACTGACGGGAATTCATGAGCATATCCTCATGAATTCCCGTCAGTTTTCTTTCAATCTGACTTAAACCCCACGGTGGTTGTAGTACAAAATTACAACCGTGAGTTGGGAGCCCGGTATATACATGACGCATGATCGCCGCCCACTGCCATGGTACTCAAGTCACCTACATTCATACTAAGATACCCAAACAGTTTTATCTAAACACCTGCAAGACTTATTGGTACAGACAATGTGACACGATTCAGTTTAAGGTGTCCGGAAACCATTTACGAAACATTTCTACAGTTCCCAACACTTTGGTTTCCTTGCGCAAGCACCCTTTGCCTTTGTCTCCGTATTTGTCAAGTTTTTGTTGGAAAACGAGAGTTAGTTATGTAGGACGTTTGTTTAATAGATTTCCAACCTTCGATGAGACACGGTGGATTGTTAATCAAGCTGCTGTTGGCGCAATTAATTAATCATTGGAAATTAGTGTTTGTGTTTCGCACGATTGATATCTTAAATGCCTTGACTTTTCTGTTCAGGTACCTTGGCACTTATAAAATAGTAGCTTTTGCTTAGGATTTCGTCTGCGTCAACTTGCTTAAGGGTCCTATAGCACACAGGGACAGCGAATATTTTCTCAGGATCAAACAGTTATAGTCCCGACGATCAGCGCATTCAAACAACAAGCAAACTCTCTTCTCTGTAGTTTGGGGTCAGATTATTATAACCTACTATATTAGTATCAATTGTTATGTTGTTATGGGATCCCTAACCTCATTATCATCATCAGCATCATCACTTCAGCTTACTAGTAGTCCACTGTTGGGCTTAAGCCTCCTAACCCCATATTTACAGGCAACTTAAGCTTGACCTGAGTTGGACCATAAATATGAATATTTTACTTTTATTTTACAAATACAATCAAGCAAATGAGGGCAAATACATATTTTATGAGCTTTGTTCTTTACATTAACAACCACCACCAGACTCATTACTTAAAAAAAAATAATGAAAAGAATATGGCGACTATCAGTAGTCAATTTTCCCCCGCAAACTAAAACCTTAATGGAGAATTTATGTATTTCTTTTATTTCGTTAATAAGCATGTCGATTGTATTGACAAGTTGCACCGCGACAAGTAATCCTCTACATTTCCAATTGTGGTGAAAAATGAACATTCTTCAATAACTACGTAATATGATAGAAGACTCAGTAATGACTCAAGTTCGAATAGGTCTAATAAATAATAGAATAGTAGCCTAAAAATGATAAAAACTTGGATCAACAACTTCCAACAATAGACCACACAAATATTGTATCTAAAAACATCAGAATAAGGTCAAATTTCGTGAAGCAGGTGTGATAAAGGTACAATGCAACCTGCCCTACTAATTCGCTAGAACAGATAAGATTAGAACTCGAATGTGCTGATAAACCCATACAAACTGATAACTGGAGTCATACAGTGACAGACTACGTTTTAACGAAAACGGACATAAAGACAAAGAAGTGTTATATTATTATAATTGAAGTGATTTCTGTGTGTTAGTGAAAATGGTGTCCGTGCAAACTATTGCGACCATAGTCGTGAAGACCTTCAAAATTGTAAGTAATTTAATGGTTTTTGTATGGAATTAGAAGTAGTGTTATCATAGAAACAGGTGCGGCTTGGATATTGAATTACGAGCAATTAAAGAATTATTGCAACAATTGCTCATTATAACGCTTATTTCGTACATATTTCTGGAGGCCTTATGTTAAAGAAAACGAAGTTTTGTAGAGACCTCAAAATTTTTTGAAGAACTTACTACTACTGTACTCTTTGTCTGCGTCCAAAGTTATACATAAGTACCATTAATGTTCGTATCTAATTTAATTATTTTGCTATTCCCTACCTAATTCATAACCATATTAAGTATATCTAATATATAAAATTCTCGTGTCACAGTTTTCGTTCGCGTACTCCTCCGAAACGGCTTGACCGATTCTGATGAAATTTTTTGTGCATATTGGGTAGGTCTGAGAATCGGCCAACATCTATTTTTCATCCCCATTTTTCACCCCCTTTTCATCCCCCGTAGATCGGGACAGGACAACGTCTATCGGGTCAGCTAGTATTACTATGTAAATATTATATTTTAATATTATAAATACCAAAGTATCTCTGTCTGTTATGCTTTCAAGATGAAACGGCTGAACCGATTTTGATGAAATTTAATATGAAGATAGCTTGAACCCTGGGGAAGGACATAGGCTACTTATTAATCCACGACTTCGTCTGCATACGTGATAACCGACATTCACGCGGGCGAAGTCGCGGGCAGAAGCTATAGTTGTTCATAATTACATGTTTAGTACCTACCTAAATAAATACCAACCTATACAAGTAGGTATGTATTGACCTTTGTGTCGCTTATAAACAATAATAAAATATCGGTCGGATAAAGCATGAGACATCAAATGAAATCAAATTAATTAATAATAAATGAATATAATTAATTAAATGTTGTAAACGAAGAACAATGAAAATGAATCATAAGGGTGACTTGAAAAGTTGAAACTAGAGCAGTAATAAATATTAAAAAAAAACAACTATTTTTAGTTTAATTTAATTCTGTCTGCAAAAATGATGTCATGCTTAGGTACTGATAAAAATGCAAGTACTTGTTGATATCTATTTAATGCAAATGCCAATAAAAGTGAAAGCAATAATAACAGAGGTAAAGACGAATATAGTAAGCACATACCGATACTAATGTAGGTACATAAATAAGTAGCATAAAGTCCAAAGAATTTTCATATGCATAAGCATGAAAAACGTTCCATTTTACAAAATAAGGAATTTCTCCCTACTCTATGACTCCAGTACTCCAAAAGTCCAAACTCACAAACCACAAGTATAAATAAATAAATGATTTACTTCACAGTATTCATAAAACTAGTGCAGTATTAATAAATTATCAGAAAAACACTAAAGACTCCTTAGTAAGGAGTCACTTCATGAATTGCAAATCAATTTGTCAATAAGTATAACCCAAAGGATAAGAACTGATGGAAATGATGGCTGCTAAAGAGTTAATAAAGAAGTGTCTAAAAGTAGACCTAAGGCAGTAGAAGTAGTAGAATTACCAATCCTAGATCATGATGACAGCAACAATGCCAACGACAATGACAACTATGACGATGACAACTTTGACAGCGTCGACAGTCTTGATGTCTGTCACAAAAAAAACAGTAAAAAATATAGCGCCACCTGTGGATTCTTCATTATCACTTTATTTGGCGTAAGTATGTGCATCAACGTTAAGGTTAATCGGTCCTAGCGGCCTCATTCCCTATCAAACTGATAACGTGATAACCACACCTACCTACTTGATACAAAGTTTCAGTACCGCATACTTCTTTAATTACTGTTTCTTTTAACTAACGATATGTTTGAAATAGTTATAATTTGAGGATTTTGAAAAATGTTTAATCCTTCAATTTTAAATTATATTTATTGTATAATTTCTATCTTCTTATGAAAATTAGTCTCCCCATGTGATTCTAAAATATTCAAATTTTGCTAGCCTATCTTTAGTCATACCATGAAGTATTTAGGTACTATATTTGCATCATGGTTTAGTCAAATTAACGCATGCCAAATCGCACATCTGCCTTCATTGAGACGTTCTAATTTGCTATGAGAACTTTTTCAGTAACCAGCCAATTCATTCTGATTGCTGACTTTGTTTTATATTCAACGGTGATTTTAACGTTAACTCCTCTCAATTTTGCTTCACATCTTTAGTAGCATTAGAATAACTTAGATTGCTTGCAGTTTAACCCGTATTTATTCATCATTATGTGGTAATTCAAATAGTGTTTATTGTGCAGTGCACTTTGTTATTTTTAGAGGTATTCTACAAGTTATCGATATTTTCAGTATTGCCCTAGCTCACAATTAAATCATCATTCACGTGCCTCCTACTCATCTTGTGGTCCTACGCCCTCAACCGCAAAGCACATTGCAAAACAGTAGAACAAACACATTTATCAGATAAGGCGTTACTCACCACACGAATGAAGGTACACCAAGTACGGCTGACTAATACTAATACCATGAGTAATGACTAATGAGCTTATGGGTTCAATACAAGTAGGAATAGACCTGGACGTTTAAGGATCGAATCGTTCTTTGAATGACTTATGTTTGCATTATACAGGAATCTTAGAAACAAAGATTGTTGAGATGAAAGAGTTACAAAATAAAAAAAGAATAAAATCTTAAAACCCATCGTGCCATTTCTATGATAAGTATAAAGGCCAAAAATCACAAAAAGTAAAAAGCAAATTTATTTATTTCAACTAGATTAATAGATCATTAAAAGGCATTTTTGAACTTCACTTAGTTGCCCATTCCTAACGATTGTTTTATATAGAGAAAAATGGGTAAGAAACTCCGTACATACTTACTATTTCAAAATAAATCTTTTACAACACGTGAAGACGATGTAAACCATAGATATCCGAATGTAAACTATACATACAACCACTATACAATACTCCAATAGGTACAAAATAATACAAGTTAAGGAATGATAGCTAATCACATTCCTCAAAACAGCGTTTACATAATATTTATAAGTATTGACACCGCAGCCGACTATTATCACAAGTATCATCATCGGATAACCTTTTCTCAACTACATTGGGGTCGGCTTCCAGTCTAACCGGATGCAGCAGAATACCAGTGTTTTACATGGAGCGACTATACTATTATCACAAGTATATTGATCTTAAAAGCAAAGATGTTAAAAACGGTGTTAAATAAATTTTATTTATTTTATTGAAATGAAAGGGATGCAATATTTTGTAATCTTGAAGAAAACGCAGTCCTAACATAACTTAATAATATTATTATGCTGTTAAGCTGGGTAACAAAACTTAATAACATTAAAACATCAGTTTCTGCGGCGTTTCATTGATAGTCTGTAATTTGTAGAATGTGATTGTGGTGCTTGAGTTGAAAGCATTTTCTAACCCACAAGCTTTCTTCAAAAAGCGAAAGTTATACTTGTAATGCTTTATCAACTTGTTCAAATGCACATTTGCTAATATATGAGTATTACTACGCATTGTCTAACCCGCATTACAGATGCATAACATCTCGATCAACTGCGTACACGCATACAATGGCTCTCCCAAGCGACGTAGACAATCAAATCGTACGCTATTTACCTTGAATGCGCCCATTATGTACCATATTATGTACGTGATCGGATTCGCTCTGTGACTTCGGAGTACTTATTGAAGTAAACACTGAAGTAGTTTCATTGTTGACTAAAAAAATCACGATTGACATCTGAAGTCAACTGATATGACTTAAGTTAAGACTAGCTTCTTCCCATGACTTCATCTGCTTAAACTTCATAATTAGACCAAAGTCCTACATGATTCCACGGCAAAACAAAACAAATCCATCCATCCATCCACACATACACAAAAAATTTCCCAAAATCAATGAAATAAATCATCACGATGATTTATTTTAATTATTTAATTTAAGAATTAATTTTGGATATTACTTTGAACTGTTATTTCTGGATAGTAATGTCACAGTATAAGTATTAGTACTACCGTAGTAATGTAACATATTTACCAAATTCAATTAGTTTTGATAATTATTTTTTTTTGTCTATTGATAGGCATACGTTTGACCACTATCTCACCTGATGGGAAGCGATGATGCGGTCTAAGAAGGAGCACTTATTTAATAATTGAAAGATTGTGACTTGGGTCCTTGTGGCAGAAATCACCAATTACCAAGAGAATAAGAACCAAACGTGACCTCTACTTTCTAAACGTGCAACTGTTTTTAAAAAAACATTAATTGACTCGTCAAAAGTTAAATTAACACCCTAATAAAAGTCAGTACAGTCATCTCGTGATTCGCACAGGAAATCAGTGAATGTTCGAATCCTTCCTGTCCGCTGTAATTAAAGCAGTTATTACTTATTGGTCGTAATTGTCAGCTGCGGGTACAGAGTAGAGAGCTTAGAAGACAGACAGACAATCAGACAGGATGTTTGGTGTTAGCTAATTAGATGGTGTACAGGAAAATCTAGATCGATGACACGTTTGTAGAGGAAATGAGAAGGTTTGTATTAGTTTTGTATGAGTCTTCTTAATGCGTGCGTGAGACAGGCGATGGAATATGTACTTATAACTTAGCCTTAAAAAAAATCGTTTGTTTGTTTGTAATGGATAAACTCAAAACATACTAAACTGATTTTAATAATTCTTTGATCAATATAGGAATAGCTACGTTATCAATGCGTGTTAGAGGCTATATTTCGTTATAAAAAAATTGAGATCTGTGAGAATCTTCACGCGGACGAAGTTGCGGGCGAAGTGCTAGTTTTAAATAAACTTAAATGCTTAAAGATACCATTATCCTAATAGGAGGACCTTCACATGGCGTATTTGTACAAATATTCGCATTACTTGGATAAAACAAAGTAAACCCATTTGTTATTGAAATAAAGTCTATTTTGTATTATCCAAGTAAGGCGAACATTTGCACAAATATGCCATGTGAAGTGGTAGCATAAGATTATATTGTAATAGTAACTTGTTAAAGGAATAAACATGTTTTTATATGAATCGAGTTTCGGCAGAGCATAGGATATGGCCTAAGAAAGTTTGACTTTTCCATCCAAACCCTAAAAATATCGACTTCCTTAGTTTATCACTACTCTACAACATCCGAAGTCAAGTCAGTGCTCCTTGACTATTGACTCCTGACCTCATGACTAACGATTATATCAACTAATTGTCCTTATCCCGGACCTTGGGGATCGCATAACAAATGAGATGACAGATAGACAGATGCAGTTCAACACATGCTCGGCCACTTAATTTTCGCAACTTATACGGTACGGCTTTGGAGAAGGTGCTGTTAGTGCTTGAGCAATTTTAAACTTTATTAATGTTGAATTTTAGTTTATTATTAATTATTCAAAAGGGCGGTATGACGGCTGAAAGTAAACTTTCAATTAGGAATGTGATTTTTTCTTTTTCTTAAGATTCATGTCTTAAAGAGGCAATGAAGGGTCAATATAATAATATACAGTTTGCAAATTTCACGCCAGGATTAAGGTGAGAAAAAAAGGCTAGCAAAGACCAGAGGGAAATCATACTGAATATAGATAAAATGAGAGTGAGATGCTCACATGGCCTTGAAAAAATATGATGCATTGTATATTAGGTATTTAGGAATTCGTATTCATTAATTTGCATCCCATAATGTATATTATGTTACAGTCAAAACTCTTAACCAGTCAAAACTACTTTTGACTGACTTCAGTCAAAACCCTATTAAGATAAAATGCGTTTGCGTTACAAAAACAAAAATACGGAACGCCCTTTTATAAGAATTACTACAAAACAAAAGTTTTAAAAGGGTCACAAAAAAAAACCTTCCAACCTAATGGGTTTTATAAATATTAAGGATAAATTGAAACCGTTCAAAAGTAGTTTTGACTGATTTTTGAAGTTAATAGTAGTTTTGACTGGTTAAGAGTTTTGACTATGACATATAAAACATGATACGTAAGGAACTTGTTAGCGTACAGCAACGCAGTATTATTTTAAATTTAAACTTGGGATTTAACAATTATTTTTAGACCTTTTTTTAATAATTAAATATAGAAAAGAATAGGTAGCTTTATATACTGTCTAGAGTATAGCTACCTATTTAAACAGAGACATGGTCAACCTCATTTTAACAGGCGATGATTCAGATATAATGTGTTTCAAGTTGTCTCTACATCAATCAGAGTTTAATTTCGGTAATAATAGTACCAAATCGATCCCAAGTGAGAGGCTCTACGTTTTCCTCAGTACCTCACACCATTTTCTATAATTGCTTTCTATATACAATTGTTTTACTAACGTAAGCAAAAATAGGCCTTATTTTCATACAATGATAAATATAAATGACGTAGTATTACGATAGCGGAGCACGATTTCGATCACGGGTCAATAATGTAACGATGAAATAATTCAGACGCAATCCATTGATGTGGGGGTCACATGTGTCAAAGGAATAGGTAGGTACTATTGAAACTCACGGCATTATCACTCGCTTGTTTTCAGTTGTCATTTATTTTTGCTATAAGAGATAGTTTGTTACTACCGTGATTACTACGTATTAGAATTCGTACGATTTTTTCTTCGGACTCGAGAAGTATTATTTTTGATTGATCATTATTATGGGTATTGAAACTAAACATGTGCCAACAAGTTTTAGTTTATGTTAACGAGAATAGCTGTCAGAGAATTATTATTTTTTGAATAATATTGGTACTTTAACAAGTTCCCATAAAGGAATAGCCAAATAAATACATGGTCGGCGTAATCGGTACAGCTAATGTATTATAGAAGAGTTTCTGCAAGTGTACATTTGCCATTTGGCTACTGTGGGATATCAAATAGACCGGCTAATATTTTTAGAATATGTAATTTTGAATCGAAAAAGGAAAAGTTATCTATAAGAGATCTCAGATCTGAATAATCATCGATAGACATACATAAGATAGATTAGTTTGTACCATAGAGAAAATATTAATGTAACAAATTCCAGATTTATTACTACTTAGAGAAAACATTGAGTAGCTACCTGAGTGAGCTAATCAAATGAACTAGAATCTTTATTGCATATAAATAGGATTAACATTAATTTACCTTTACAGAGTATGTGGACTGATAAGAAAGATTCTGTGTGGTCTGGGGTTATTGAGCACATGCCAATCTTTACATATACTTACTCATAATTATACAGATAGACATTTGGGAATCTTTCAAGAGGTGAAAGACCTCATATATTCATGTACAGTTAACAAAAGAGATACATAAGTAACCGGGTTGTCAGATACAGTTGAAATTTATATAAAAACCAACGGATGTTTTCGAATGAAAGGAGATGTTTTATCCCTTTTCGCGCGCGTTTCTTTGAACGCAGTTACGTTGCGAGGTAGTGTTTTTTCATATTCTTTTATTTCTTAATCTATCGAATATTGAAGGATTTTAAATACTGCTAAAAATACTATTTATTGGAAGGAATTTAAATAGTAACACCTCCTTTGATCTTAACTGATCATTCTCTATTAATTTTAATTTATTTTATTCTAACACATCTATCGGTCGGTTATTGACTGTTATCGGTTAGTGACTGTACAACATCTACCAAGGAACCAACCCTGAAACGTGAAGCAAAAACAGCTGATCCATACAATTTGATCGTGTTGTTAGAATTTTTGTACGCAACACCAGTATTTTTTTTCAGAGAGATTTGTTTCCATAGTTATACGTTGTCGGTATTCATGAGCAATTTCAGCCCCTGAAAGATTTAACAGGCTAAATATTTCTTCCGATAGGGAAAAATTACTGGCTCTATATTACCAACAGTATTGTGAACAGCATACTTCGTTAAAATAAGTACTGTATGAACGTTAATTTTAAGCTGTCGGACGATAGCTGACTTAAAAAAATCAACTAAATTCGATTCGATTTTTGCAGAACTTCTGCTGATGTTAAAGTTACACTTTAAACGACGAATTTTTCAGTCTGGCTCCAATTAAAACATAAATGGTACCAAAAGTTCCAGAACTATGTATAAGCAAGATTTGTTTTTTGTTCAAGTGGCAATGATTTTGTCATGACGTCATTGAATAGTCAATGTCAACAAATCGTTCTGATAATAACATCTCAAGAATAACTTTTTATTATATTGTGTGGTTGAAACGTTTCCGACTATATTCTATTGTTGTTTTGAATACAAATCGCTTATGGATTTCATGGAACGTTTATGGGATATTGATAATTTCGTATCATACCTTCGTAATTAAATGTGTTTAGAAAATTCCTTTTTGACTTTGACATAAATGTTGTCATCCGATCACATACATTTTATCTTTTCTATTGTACAACCATACCCATTAAAAGTTTTCATTGGTTGATTAGGTACCAGTAATGTACAAATGTACATAAGCAAAATACAGTAGTAAGTACAAAAGATATAATATTGACAGGCTTTCGCATAAAGCCGGACTTTCATCCAAAGGGAACTGTGTGATTCTTGGGTGCACATAATCACCATAAAGCTAAAAAGCGCTGAAAGCTGTAGAGCGCATGTTTACTCTGGGGGAAAGTTAATATGAGCAATTTAGTTACCAGTACAGAACAAGTGGATCTAACCTTATTTTTAGAACCAGTCTTAATTTTCTGTACGCTTTTTTCGCAGAACTATTAGCACCATGAAAATTGTACGTGGCCGTATATTGTGGTTACTGGAGCTCTACCGATTGTGATTATTTAGTTATTTACGATCGTTTTGGAGTAAAGTCGGTTAACAATTACTTTTATGGTGACAGCATTAACCTTAATTTTTACGACTTTTTCATATTTCTTTACACTGATAAACTTATATGGCACATGACGTAATATGTGCCATATTGTTACAGGCTGTGTTATATTATTTATTAATACTCAATAAATAATATAACACAGGGAACAATATGACACAGATTTTACCCGCGAATTCATCCGAGTGAATTTCGTTACGGATTTCAACTTTATTGACGCTGAAATATAGCCTATAGCTTTAAGGGATAACGTAGGTTTCTATTAGTGAAAGAATTTTCAGAATTTTTAGAGATTATCGCGTTCAAACAAACAACCAAACTTTTTAGCTTTATAATGTTAGTACGTACATACTATATAAAGTATAGATACCTACATTTAGTATAGTAAACCGCAGTAACCAAGTCTATTCTAAAAAAAATAATGGCAAACGGTCCCGAAATTGTTTTTTTAATTTTAGACCTGTTCTACTTCAACTAGCAATCCTCATATCCTCCTGGTATGTTCCAATCAGCGCCTTAATCCGTAATTTTCTGAGTTCACTCCATAGTATTAAACACAAAGATTGAATGTTTCTAGTAAGTAACTGGAAATATAATGACTGTGTGGACGATTATCAGAAATTCTCCGATATGGTATCTTATCGATTCGTGACACACACACTATTGTACGATGTAGCGATATTATTCCGGTTGCGATTATTTTTGCACAAGTTTTCACTTTTCAAGGAAATAGGGAATTGTAACATAATTAATTTAGTTCTTTTTTTATTACTATTAATGTTATAAATATCTACTAACTACAGTTAAGACTGCTTTTTAATCTGCTCTCGAATCAGTTTGCTGTAGGCTTTTCATTCACTAAGAGAAAATACCAGTAGGTAATAAACTTTTGGTTTTTCATTCATTACCAATCGAGAGAGTATAAAAGTAATAAACGTGTTTGTTATTAAGCGAGTTAATAAAATAGATAGTAAGTCTGATGATGATAATCATAGGGGAAAAACCGACGTTCAATGCAAAAATAACAGGTGTGAAAATTAAAACAAATATTTTTAGGCAACTGTACCGACAGTGCACTCTATATATATAATAAAACATTAAAATTCATACACTTTGAAGATATAATTTATTTATTTATTTATTTACACTTCATGCATAAAGGTACAAAGGCGGACTTAACCAGTCTCTACCAGTCAACCCAGACTATAATAAGAACACTATTTATTTATTATTTACTAGTTTTTGCCCGCGACTTCGTCCGCGTGAATGTCGGTTATCGCGGATGCTGACGAGATCGCGGAATAAAAAGTAGTCTATGTCCTTTCCCAGGGTTCAAGTTATCTTCATTCCAAATGTCATCAAAATGGGTTCTGCCGTTTCGACGTCAAAACTTAACAGACAGAGTTACTTCCGCATTTATAATTTTAGAATATAGATATGTAAAGCACGGATATGGATTTATTTATGCATCATGCACAAAGTTACAAAGGTGGACATAATTCCTTAAGCATTCTTTACCAGTCAACCAAGGGTGGTGTAGAGATCACATGGCAGGTGCATAGTTAAAAAAAATAACAAAACTTAACCACATATACCTATATAAATATATAACTAATACAATATATATATACCTATAAATAACTATACAGGCAATAAGCGCTATCACTACCGGATATAAACACAGTCTATCTCGCTAACCAAAAATAATTTCGTCATAAAAGTTGTCGTCATTAACAGGATTCGTCTTAACCGTATCAGTGAGTCAGTGCATAGCTACGTACTTGTCAGTAGCACCCACTGATTAACTAGACTCATCGGAAGTGACGATAACAAGCTGAACAACAGGAAGTAGGGCTCCTACCTGTTAATGAATAACATTGTTTGAAAGATAAACTAGGAAGTCATTACTTAGGAATGAATTTCAACGATGTATAGTTTTGGGTCAGAAAAAAATATTTATTTACACTTCATGCATAAAGGTACAAAACCAGAATTAAAGCCTTAGGTATTGTCTACCAGTCAACCTAGGGTGGTGAAGAGATAAGACTTTAACAGAAGACCTGAAGGTCAATTATACAAATTAAAAACGTTAGAATATCTAGTCAAATCTTATTACAAGGACGATTAATGTCAAAGATGTCGATAAAATAAAGGCCTTTTTGACAGATTAAAACTGAGATGATGATGTACTCTGATGAAAACGTTCCTAAAGTGCACAGCATTGCTTTGATGCCAGCTAGGAGTATAAGCTTTTAAAAAAGATCCCACGACCACTAAATTCCTGGTAAAGACTAAATTAGTGAACAAATTAACGATCAAAATTTCCTCCAGGATGTAACAAGTTTCTAATTTTATGCAAAGCTTAGCATTACTTTACCTGCTGATCTTTGTGGATTAATCTTTAATAGCTTTATAAACATATAACCGACGCTTTTATTCGTGATATCAGAACTTTGACAGGTAGGTATAGGTTTCTTTATCTTAGATTCTTGCTAAACGGATTTGCCCAGTTTTCTCGTAGCAATAGTAGTGGCACTAACCAATTACAGCGCAAGCTTAGCTCGATTTATGAAATTGAAGCAATGTCATTGGTCATTTTCACTCACGTTCTTCGCTACGCAACCCCCCCGAATATCTGTAGTGCAAACGCAGTTTTGATCTCATTATTTACTATTCCTCATTCTTCCACAGGTCCTCAACATAGTTATTCTCGTCCTCTATCGAACGGGTTACAATGGCGAGTTCCTGGGTGTCGGCGGTACGTGGAACCTCAACGAGGAGAAGAACCCAGACGCTGAGATTGTAGCCTCGGGAGTCATCGTGGGGTACCTCATCTACACGCTCGTACAAATCGTCACATTCTTGTTTGGCACTACTGAACATAAGAGGTGCGTATCTTTTTATTTTTCTAGTTTCATACAATTCAAAAATGCCTGTTAATGTTTTAATTGAAATAAATGCTTTGACTTTGACATATTTTTGAGAGTTGTGGTCAAGAAATCAACTACAGTGGTTTCGCAAGATTCAAGAAAAACACGTAGATACTGTTTCAATTTGGAAGGAGCCAGACTTTTTCATACAGGTTGTCCAGTAAATAGCACGACATACTGCAGGGGGTGATAGCTTGGGTCAATACCTACCAAAACAACACAATATATGTTCAGTAAAACTTTACGGATTTTTTTTCACCACTGTAGGTTAAAGTTAGGCGATACGAAAATTGTTCTGTGAAAATTAAAACAAAAAACTGTATTTCTTGAAAACATTATTGTTTTTGATAGAAAAAAGAATTATCAATGAGTAAAGTAACTATTCACGAATAATTTGATGTAAAAAAAAATACTAGAAAAGGAATTTTTCATTACGAGATGCTTAAAAATCTGTTTCAAGGTAGAGATTTTTCGATATTTCGGAAAATTTTGTAAAACTGTAAATCCGTAAGATTTTGCTTAACATATATTGTGTTGTTTTGACAGGTATTGACCCAAGCTATCACCCCCTGCAGTATGTCGTGCTATTTACTGGACACCCTGTATATGGGGTGAAAAAAAAATGTTTAAGAACAGCTTCATCTTTTGCACTATATGAATATATGTGTGAAATGTTATCTAGGGGTGAGATAGATGCAAGAAAATTGACCTACGTCCAAAAAACTTCTAGTGAAGTTTTTTTTTAAATAGTCGTGCTAATAACATCTAACTATTATTCCAGGGCATTGTCAGAAATCGTGATGAACTTCGTGGGTGTGTTCATGTGGATCGCGGTGGGTGCAGTGGCGTTGCACTACTGGGGTGGATACCAGGGCGAACATCAGTACCAGTTCGTCTTTGCTGAGAAACAGGTAAAGAACTCAGTAGTGTAATCATTACTAGTGTAAAGATGACTGTTGTGGCAGATTGTCATAACCATTATAGCAAGCATCAGAAGGCCAATGCCCATAATTAAAACGTTTTAAATATAATCGCAATATCATCTCTGCAACAATCAATGTTAAAATCTAATCCAATGGCCCGGACTCTACCAAAGCGAAGAGATGTAAACAACCAATGAGAAACTGTATTGCGTTGAAGCTAAGCGGTGAGATGTGAAAATAACGCAAGCCAATTAGTTGTACGAGACAGCTCTCCTCTCCGCATTGGTGGAGTCTGGGCCTTAATATTGGTAAAATAGAGACGATTTTGACAGATTGATTCTACGATTAGAATGCGCTCTTAAAAGCATGCCTGCTGTATACAGGACCCGATGTACCTATTTAGCCGCTCCGAGCAAAAATAATATTCATCGCCCTTTACATTCCTCCTCCTCCTCGAGTCGTAAGCTCACTGCTGAGCGTCGTGATGCTCCCGTCCACCAGACTCTCCACGACAGAGCTGCTTCCACTTTCCTCGATCCATGGCGTGGTTTAGAGCATCTGTGATCGTTGAGTTAAGGTTTTTGCTTATTTGGTCGGACCATCTAGTTGGGCTGCGTCCCCTAGGTCGTTTTCCTTCTAACTTCCCCGTGACAATAAGTTTCTCCAGATTGTCGGAGGGCTTTCGGGCTATGTGGCCGAAGTATTGCAGCACTTTCCTAAGGCAGATGCTCGAGAGCCTTTGCGTTATCTTGAGCTCGTTCAGGATCGAGCTGTTCGTCTTATGGGCTGTCCACGGTATGCGTAACATTCGTCTCCAGCACCACATTTCAAACGCATCGATACGTCGTCGGTCTGCCATTTTGACGGTCCATGACTCTGCTCCATACAAGAAGATGGGAAAGACCAAGGTCCGAACGATGTACATTTTGGTTCTTCTGAGAATAACCTTCCTTTACATTAACACCATATCAGTCATGAGCTTGAAAAACACTATTTTGTCGGGCTGCTAGGCATGGTAGTTTTTATAAGATTTTTCACTCCTTCAGATAACATTAAGGACTTCGTGCAACCGTCCGGCACCCTCAATTTTGCCGCCCCTCATTTTTGCCGTTCTGGGCATTTGCCCGGCTTGCTCCCCCTTAGTTTGGGCCCTGGCTGTATACCTAGACCGAACTTCTATACTGATATTATAAAGCTGAAGAGTTCGATTATTTGTTTTTTGTTTGAACGCGCCAATCTCCGGAACTCTTGGTCCGAATCTGAAAATTCTTCGCCAGCCAGAATCTAGGATATCCCTGAGTGCTATAGGCTATATTTTATTATTAAAAACTTAAGGTGTTCGTAAGAAAGTTCACGCGGATCAAGTTGCGGGCAAAATCTTTGTTTTATAAGATACCTGCGTAAGTATCCGTGTGTTCATTTGTTTTATTTATTTGTTTTCTTCAATGTTTCAGGTTGGTTTGGCTGTCGGTGCCCTCTGCGTTATCAATGGAGCGGTGTACCTGTTAGATACAGCACTGTCCGTCATACACTTTACTAAAGAGATGTAAACTAGTACTAAACGTAAATAAACTTAATTTTATTTAATTATAAGTAAGTACAACTAAGTGTTTTAAACGAATGTCCCTCTATTGCTTGATTAAATCTCTTTAAAAGTGAGTTTTATATAAATACCGATCGAAATAGTACCTCTCGAATGGTACGAATGAAAACTGAAACGAAATATTGTTTTTTTTTTATATTGAAACAGAATATGTATCTATGTACTTTATTTAGATACAGCCGAACTTATATCGAACCTGAACTATTAACGAACACAAACTACGCTTTATAGGATTGCACCTGCCTGGTCAACTTCTCAATGCGATTTTACGTTGTACTGCCTGGTCAGTATTATCCATTCACCCGTTTGGGTAGAAACACCACTAACCATTAATTCCAATACATAACTTCTATTAAAAAAAAATCACTTTATTTGAATTCTGAAAACCCGATTATTTTCTACTAAGTAACTGAATAATATATTTTTAGTGGCTTTGATATAAATAGTTAGTCATTTGAGTTCTCAAATAAATGATATCTCAAAAAAAGTAATTATGTCAATTGATTGGTGGTGTCATTTACCTAATGAAATATCAACTGTAAGTACTTACATAAGTAGGTACCTATATTATGCTCTCGCAAATCATTGTATGTTTCCCACCTTCTTCTAAAGTTAGTTATTTAGAATCTGTTTTGTAAGGTTCTAATTTTCTAATGTAATTATTATTTTGAAATAAATTAATGTAAAGTATTCAGTTTTTTTTTCCTTGATCGATATTTTCCCGTGCGTACATAAGATTGTTGGAAAGCTATAGGATTTTAACACAATAACTTAAAATAATATTAGGGGAAGTTTGAAAGTGGTGTCAGTGACAGAAACGTTGAAAGGGATCGTTTGTCGGTCATATGAAGAGGAGGGATGAAACGCATGGATGAGAGATGATGGTGGATGGAGAGGAAGAGGAAGACCAAAGAAAGATGGATAAATGGTGTGAAGAATGATATGAAAGAAAAGGAAGTCAATGATATCATAGGTAACGGTTGACAGGACGGAATGGAAGAAGAAAACGTGTGCGCCGACCACAAGTAACATGGGAAAGGCAGGAAGATGATGAAGTTAAAGTTCCGAGTTTCTGATTCATTGACAACGACAACGAATCATATGTGTGGGAAAGACAGGAAGATGATGAAGTTAAAGTTCCGAGTTTCCGATTCATTGACAACGACAACGAATCATATGTGTATTATTTACCAATTGATATTACTTATTGGCATTAGGCTATAGCCTGTACCTACTAATAAATTATTTTCATGATCTAAACTTCTATGTTCTTGTGTGAATCTCAAATCACAAATGCGCTCAAATCTCTTCCACTGCCTGTACGAGATCTTCTAAACTTCGCAACGGATTTTAATGCAGTTTTCGGCAATAGAGTGATTTAAGAGGAAGGTTATAGGTAGATACATACAGTTTGATCTTTAAAACACCCGTGCGAAGACGGGCAAGTCGGTAGTGAAATATAAAACGGTAAAATTGAGGTGTTTATTTGAGGTTTATTCTTTGTTTTTTTAGTTTGTAAGTATCTTTGGAGGTAGGTACCGGTCCGATTACCTATAAAATATCTTTTATTGATAGAAAGTTACACTATTGCCGAGCACTATACTGGCGTACTAATTAGGAAAGCAGTAAAGAACGGTTTTAGGAAAATTGAGTTACTTATAGGACGCCCTCCAGCGTCATGGACCGATGACCTGGATGCGGAAGGCAGAGGACTGCGAAGAATGGCGTGCCATGGAGGAGGCTTATGTCCAACCGTAAGCTGAAGTGATGAGTTACTAATAGATTAAAAAAAAAACTGAATTTCCCAAAATTCCTTCTCTACTGCGGTCCTAATTAGCAGGGCATTATCTTTTATGGTATACTTGACTTGACCAGACGGACGAAGTCGCAAGCCGAAACCACAAAATATTTGAAAATACAGGATATAATGGGGATTTTTAATGACGTCATAATGGCAGTCACCATTTCTGCCTTGTCACAGGACAAAGTCCGTCAATCTGTCATCTTCGAGGAAAATGCATTGCGGTCATCGCAGACTGACAGAAGAGAACTGCGAGACTGCTGAGAAGGATCGAGATAGGTTTTTATACTAATATTATAAATCAGAAGAGTTTGTTTGTTTTAACGCGTTAATCTTCGAAACTACTGGTCCGATTTTGATTTTTTTCCCTAATAAGAAGCTACGTTATCGCTGACTGCTACAGACCATATTTTTTTAACAAAGAATTAGGAATACGTAAGAAAAACCAAACAAAAGCAGCATCTCTAACACTAATGGTCAAATACTCAAACGCTACTCAATTTTAAGATCCCGTTAAGTCTCGTGCTGTCTCTATTAATATATATCAATGTGACTGTGACAGTAAATGCGGCACGCCATATTCTTCATTATATTAAAAACACAAACAGTTGAAAATAATTATAGCCATTTATTTTCGAAATAAGTCCTAAACTATCCCGCGAGAGCACAAAATGGGTTAAAAAATCATAATTATCATAAGATATATAGATCAATATCTATGTGTGCCAAAATACGCGCTTAGTCTGTACGCAAAATACGCGCTTAGTCGTGGAGTTGCGGACACCGGCCCGTCATACTACTACTACAATACGGTCAACGTAACTTGGCGCGTCTGAAGTTAGCTGTTTGGCTGCGCAATAGAATTTTTAGGAACGAAATTGTCTACTGCGCAGCTAATCGGCTAACTTCAGACGCGCCAAGTTACGTTGACCGTACTGTACATGTGTGTCAAAGAACCATGGCGAGATCCATACATTCAGTTGTATGAAAAAAAATCAGTTAGAGGGTTTAAAATATTTTTCAATGTGGAGAATACATTACCAAGAGTAGATTGATATACTTAACATTTTTTTAAACCCCCGCATAATTAAAATGATTCGAAATGAAAATAACAGTTTTCTGTTTTATCTCGTTGCTCATTTTGTGTTTATTAAAAAAAGGAAATGACAAGTGACATTAACGGATCTATCAAATTGGTAAACAAGTGATATGACAGGTGTGTGGAAAAAATAATCATTATTTGTGACATTATTTCCCATAGAACGATGCAATTTCAGTGTAAGAACTGCGATACGGCGGTGTCAGTGTCACTGTTAGTGTCAGCCGCCGTTTCGTTCTGAAATAAAGAGCTTTTCGTTAAAGTATTCCTTATATTAGTATATACCTTTAGTATCTTCCTTCCTATTAGTATATACCTTTAACATCCATTTTTATTGCGGGGGTTTAAAAATATTGTAAATGCCTGAAGATACTCTCAAGGTTCCCAATAGTAGAGTAGTACATAAGTCTTGAAATTTCAACTTCTTTAAACATCTTATTATTTTTGTACAAATCCAGCCATGCAGATCCTTTCAGTTAATTCCATTCAGCCGTTTAAACGGAAGAGATACAAGCATCCATCCATTCATCTATCCCCACAAAACTTCGCGTTCATAATAGTAAGTAGGATAGTAAGATACAAAGTCATTATTATATTCAGTGAGTGTTTAGGGAAAAAACAGAACGCCAGTAGCTGTTCTTACGTAGTAAGGATAGTTCTCACTATCAAAATAGTGACGTCAATAATGTACGACATTATATATGGGACACAGACAAGCACGGTGTCACGTATTTGATAGCTTTATCTTTATTTTATTACGTGTTAAGCCTGTACCTAGTGGCGTAGTAGTGGTAGGTAGATGTAGATGCTATGGGATGGCGTGGTACGTATGTGTATGGTGGTGAAATAAGTAATTTTATTGTCCAGATATCATCATCATCAGCCGAGACGTCGACTCTTGAACATAGGCCTCCCCCATAGGACACCACAGCCGTTCAGGTACAGACGCCAGCACATCAAGCCATATCTAACTGTCAAATTTTCCCAATTAAATATGAACCTTATACATTTGTAATAAAGTTGAAAATCTATCAAAGAAATTTGACAGATTGTAGTAGCTTGATGGCCTCTGTACCATATAGATAAAAAAATCAGATTTTATATTTTAGTGTTCTTTTTTTGTTTTTATGTACTAAACATACAAATAAATAAAAAGAATTGAGTGTCTGTCTGTAATGTCATAATAACAGTTTTTGACTAAATGGATAATTAAAGTATACAAGGTCACTACCTTGTATCATGCCTTGCATATATTTAAAAAAATAACAATTTTTAAATGTTGCCTGTCCGTCTGTTTGTTTGTTCCGGGTAATCTCTGAAACGGCTGGACCGATAATGATGGGACTTTCCGATTACCGATTACCGACCGATTATGGCAGATAGCTGATATTTTACGGAGTAACTTAGTGTTCCGCGAAAAAAAAAAACCCGCTAATAACCGGCTATGACGCGGACGATGTGGCGAGCATCAGCTAGTTTAGTATAAATGTTGCTGTGCCATACAATTGCAGATAGACCGCGCGGAACACTGAGAGTGAAGCCAAAAAAGCAAATACAAATTCAAAAACGAATACTTACCTACAACGCGCTACGTGTTGTATTGACACGCACGAGTCAGTACCTACAGCACGAAACGCCGCATCATTAAAAAAAAACAGAAAAATACGAATACTTACAAATTCAAAAGCGAATACAATCACGAGATTGTAGGTATTCGCTTATAATTTGTATTTGCTTTTTTGGCTTCACTCTCAGCGTTCCGCGCGGCCTATCTGCCTTTTGTTTCATAATCTGAGGTAAACACCTTAACACATTGCAGAATGCAATCAATAATAATATGAGTACCGGTATTATGTACCCTAGGTACGTCGTATTGGCGTTAGCATTGTATTATTCTCAAAATAAATAATTCCTTATATCGGTAAGAAACAGATTGAAGTTTAAATCGAGAATTAATTTATGAGTTAGTTTTCTATAGTCATTATTCCAAAAAATAGGCCGCTTATAGAGCTTTGGAAAAGGAAAATTAGAGCATTTTGACATTATGGTTGTAAAATACTGTTTTTATAACACTGACCATTTACTGCATTTTGAACATAAAAAAATGGTGGCAGTCACATAAAATATTCAGATTAGTCATTACGGGTTTTTTTTTTTAAGATTATCTAGATTAATCAAGAAATAACAGGTATACAAGCCAGCATGGGATAAATGTCCGGGGTCATGCAGGACTCAGGAGTCAAATTAGATGTCGGGGCTAAGGTCGCAGGTTAAGTGCGATCCGTCGTTGAGAACTGACTCACTGATGCATAGAAGTTTGGATTAGTCTTCTATTCCTCGTATTACGAACTTCACGACAACTAGGCAGAAAAAGTTGGGATGCCTTGTTCTCATTAAAAAAAAAAGACTTGACATAAGAAAAACAATATTTTCAAAAAAATAGAACTCGCTTTATTTTTTGTTTTTGTCATTGGTTAAATTAATTTATTGCGATTGCGTTATTGAAGTTTTATCGTTCTTATTATTTGAAACTAATAGAAATCGATTGTAAAAAGTAAAAGTGGAGCATCTGTTCGCGAACTGGGTGACCATTGCGCCCGATTCAAGGGAGTTTTTGAGTGAAGTCGACGTGGAAACCGCCAAAATTGCTCCACTAACAGAAACCGTAAGTAAAAACTTAAATTTAAACAAAAGTAATTTGTGGTAGAACACGTGTAGTTCTTTTAGATATTACAGAATTACACAGTAACAGTACCTACTTTATGATCCAAAAGATTGAAAACTTTTACATCTAATCATTCACATAATATTCTATACTGCTAGTACCTACAGTATGTTTCACTCACAGTAACCGTATTATGAAACATATACACAAACATAAGCTTAATCGTACTAAAACCATGACCCAAAACCAGCAGAAAAGTATGTAACAAAATATAATTTGAATACCATTGCGACATTTATGAAGATTTTCATTTGAACTTTTCTTACTGGACGGGCAATGAAAATTGAACAGTTAACAATAATCGTATGGTACAGAGTAAAAATACAAGGCGTGTCGCGCATTAGACACGTCAACGCACCCGGTGTATGGTGCATTGTTAAGGTGCACACGAATTGAGTACATACGGAATAGTGTTGCTACTAATTTATTTTATTCGATTGTAAAAATAAGGCACGTATTTTTGCTGAGCTCATATCACCAGGTAGGTAGGTACTCCAAAAACCATACTGAGGTTATCAAAATTTAGGATTTTCACTTAATTTCAAAGTCTTAGCAGACGAAAACGCAGGCAGAAGCTGGTAGGTAAATAAATCTTTTACTAATTTAAATAAATATGATGGTTTTATACGCTATAACGCTACACTAAAGCCTATAGTTTTCACAGGCCCAGTAGCTGGCGGACAGTGAAGGATAGTTACTGCAGCCTGGCTGCTACTGGGTTCGTGAAAACAAAGTTGAGCCAGTACTGACCGGTCAGTTGCTGTCGGTCAGCTACTTCAAAATTTTTTGTTTCTACTGTCCACTGATCTTCCCCTACTCCCAAATTGACAGGGTGTCATTTTAATTATTTTTTTGAATTGATGTTCATCATGAGTGCGCAGTTCTCTCATGGTCATAGAAGTTGCTCCAATTTTTTTTCCTCTGTAACCAACACCTAGTCCATATTTTTATCAAATATTTACCAGAGAGTAATGCCAATAGTCGAATATTTTTTTCTAATTATATCGCACTGATCAGCCATTTTGATGGCCCCGTGAAAATGCAATGGGTCAGAACCACCAGGCCAGAACTAGTAATACAGTAGGGAGAACATGTCGGGAAAGTGACAGCACTGTATAGACAGCAGAATGTACAGTTGCTGACTACTGGGTGGTCAGAAACTGGGCCTGTGAAAACCAGGCTTAAGTAACTACATAGCAAAAAGAATGCCCAAGCTCAAGTGACAGTGGACTGGGCACATTGCCCGTAGAGAACATGACCGATGGGGCACAAAGGTCCAGCACGCGTAGCATGACCACGCTATGTCTACGGAAGAATAGACATACTGACAGGAAGAAAAGACAAACTGTACTGACTTGTCTATTCTTGCTATCAGTATGTATATTCTTCCGTAGACATAGCATGGTTATGCTACGCGTGCTGGAGTGGCGGTCGCGCAGCGGCAGATGCAGTGTCGCCAGACACCTCACAAGGTGGACCGACAACTGGTGGAGGTCTCTGGGGAAGACCTATGCCCAACAGCTAAAGGTTGAGATGATGATGACGTTACACTGTCAGTAAAAAAAACTGAGTAATATATCATTATATGTATAATTAGATGGGTACACTACATAAATACGAAAAACTTTATTCCGAAAGTCAGAAATACGAATTTCAAAATACCGATTTTCATAATTTCGAATGATTCAAAATTCCTAATATGGCGACTCTGATTTATCATTCATCCTATTTGTATAATACTTAAATTTCAAAATTCCAAACGTTTATAATTACTATTCTCAAAATACCGAGTTTCAAAAGATCGAATAACAAAAAGTCCGACATAATGAAAATTCGAAACATCAAAAATACGAATTCCGATTATTAAAATTCCGATTATCTTTATCGTTATCGTGCAATCGTTTATCGTGCAAGCAAGCATGCAGCATGCAAGCAAGCAAGCATCATGCAAACAAGCATGCATCATGCAAGCGAGCATGCAACACGCAAGCGAACATGCAACATGCAGCAGGCATGGTTTCTGTCACGGCTACGGCGTTGCGGGGCTCCGGCGGTACCACGCAAGCTGATCGTCGCAGATGGTATTCACGCTCACCACCGCAGCTTCGGCTTACTGGCCGGCTTCGCCGGCCAGCCTCAGCCTTAAAACCACCTGCTACTCAGCTCGCTGGCCGCCTCGCCCCTCCGCGCCTACGCGAATTTAAATTACACTCTAGGGGTAGGGCAGACAAGACTACGTGGAGTCGGTTTCGCAGCAATTCGTTTCTGTCATTAACTTTTATAGCACAACACATTGACTTTTTAAGATTATTTTTGTTATTGTCTTTCTTTTTATACCTATATATTTTTGTTGAAATAAATTCCATGGAAAAATACACCGAATAATCAATATTCGTTAAAAAGTAATTCTACTGTTTGATAAGTTTGTTAAACAAAAAAATGTGATAAAAAATTCTTTGAATTGTGTTTCTGTGAAATATGTTTCATTTTAGTAAATAGTCTTTGAAACAATAATAGTCGAAATAAAAATACAAGAACCAAATATTATATGAAACATTTTCTGGGAAACGAAATTCTATGAAATTTCTGTCTGCGAAACAAGGGGACACCATTTTGAATATATATGCGTAGCTGAATTGAATCAGAATCCTAATTTTAACAGTTTATTCGAAGTATTGAAATTCGGAATTTTGTTTTTCGGACCGAGAACCCATCGAGCATTTGATTCTTCGAACATATGAAAATCGGAAAACAAACAAATCGGATTTACGACATTCGGTAAAATAACTTTCGTGATTTTAAATAATAGAGATTATAAATTTTAGGTACCTATTATGAAATTCGGACTTTTGAAAATCGGAATATCGAAATTCGGAATAAAATATTTCGGAATATTTGGATGTTCCCTAATTAGATATATAAAACCTTTTACGCAGATTATTTTTTATGGGAAATATAAATGTAAGTAAGTACGTCAGAGTAGGTCACGTATCTAACAAATCTCAGTTATGTGATGTGTGTAATAAAATTGCTACCCCACTGTTCCCATTTGTACTACAGTAACCTAATTTTCCTCATCCATTCTTACAGTGTGTTTGGAAAGGTTACTTCTTAGAGGAATATTTAATCAAACCTCTTTCTAGTTACTTACTTATTTAGTATAAAAAGTAATGACTAAAAAGTTCAAAAGATATAAATTACACATACATAATTATCTGGTATATCATATACCAATATGGGGGTGGAGGAGGGAGTTATTTGCATGAAGTTACACATTAGCACTCAACAATAATAATTGAGCTTAGTTGAGCCGAAACCAGTCAGCCGATGTCTCTTAATTATTAAGTTATTACGTTTAACTAATTCTATATGCCAAATGTGATACATCACTAATCAGTACAATGGTTCAATGTACACTCAGTTACAGCAATTAGCTGACCCACCTTTAAATAAATGGTTGAGATTTATTAGAATATAATCGATATAATTGTACTTGTAACAATTCTTTTATATTTTTCAACCATTTCAGCAAAGTAAGTAAAATATAAAAGAATTATACAATTCTATCGTTTTGTTTTTTATAACTTATACGTCCCAAACTTATGCTTTGAATAGACTTAAAATTAATCAGCTGTAATGTATTGACTAAATCTTTAAAAAAAAACTTCGAATAATGGGAGAAATTTTAACGCTGTTTCCTATTGGAAGTGCAAACCCCAATTATATTTGAGACTAGCTGATGCCCGCGACTTTGTTCGCGTGAATATCGGTACAGTGTGGGGTTTTACAGAATGATAAGCACCAATATTCATGGTTTAAACTACAAAAATAACGATTTTCCATACTAACTTTCATCCCGTTTTTAACTTCCTTAGGGGTATAACGTCGGAGAATCCTTTCTTATTCCTAGTCTACATTACAAAGGAAACCTCTTTGCAAAATTTCAGCTTTCTAGGTCCAAGGGTTTGGGCTGGACGTTGATGAGTCAGTCAGTCTGGACTTTTTATTTATATACTTAGATGCTAGTTACTATCATTATTCACTATCATCATCACTATTTATTACAAATTTAAGTTGAATTTGTTCCGGAACTGCTGGTCCGATTCTGTAAGTTATTTCGCTAATAGAAAGTTACCTTATCCCTTATTGCTTCAAGCAATATTTTATTATAAAAAAATTGGATCCTCTAAAAAATTTCACGTCGGCGATGTCGTGGTATGAATCTAGTACTTAATGTATGAAGTGTGTCGTGTTAAACCCATCACTAGTCAGGTACTTGCGTAGACAAACGTGAGTTATTAAAGCTAGGAATGATCACTGCATACATTAATGTGTATGAAGCTTTTTATATAATGGTGCTACCTAAGATTTTATTAACTAGGTACCAACTGTTCTTTGTTTAAATGTAGATTAAGCGTTACTCGTTTGTTGATGGGCTAAACAAATATTAGAATCAAATGTACTAGCACTTTGCCCGCGATTTCGTCCGCGTGAATTTTCTCAAGGATCCCTAATTTTTTGATAATGCAATATAGCCTATAGCACTCAGGGATAACGTAGCTTCTTATTGATGAAACATTTTTTGAAATCGGGTGAGTAGTTTCGGAGATTATCTACCCTCTACATATAAAGTTACAAACTAACAAACAAATTTTACTTCTTGATAATATTAGTATAGAAGTATAGATAACACTCCTATGGCATTGCCGTATTCGGGTAACGAAACCAAAAAAAAAGAACTGTTGAGCATAAAGTTCGTACTGTAAGAACTTGTTGAATTTCTAAACTGGAAGTTTTCATATTCATTTCTTTGCGTTCCACAAGGTAAAAGAAGAAGTTAACAAAAGGCTTAGAGCTAAACCGTTGTTGAACCTGTCAGGGTAGCGCAATTTATTTTGATACATAGTTATTACTTAAAGTTAAAAATCTAAATCGTAGAAAGCCAAAAATTAAAATGAAATTATACAGGAAAACTGAATTTTAGATATTCTTAAATATCCTTGTTATTACAAAACTGCTTGCGAGTTATAAGACATTGTAGAACTCTCACTACCTACAATTGTCGCAAAAATAAGGAAAAGTTTCCTACAAAAAACCCATTGTTTTCAATTTTCAGTAAATACATTTCATTCATCATAAGCAAGTAGATAGGTACTATGGTAAACTCATAGGCTCACAGGTAATTATGTGAAATGTTCGCAATAGAAATTCCCTGGCTATAGAAATATGTGAACAAGTGAATGATAATCGCCGGTCAACCCAGATTCGTCAGTAACTGTACTGTCATGACATTACGGAGGCATGCCCAAGCGCATCTAACTGTAGCCCACTAAAGGGACAGGTCATTAACATGAGAAGTAGGTGTCGTTACCTAGTTCGTTACCTGATGTTTAGTGGGACTCACTTGTAAGTTTGGCATTTTTATAACACACATGCATGATTTTTGTGCAATTGGTAACTTACGCCAAAATAAAATCGACACTTTGTTAATAAATCACGGGAAATTTTTCGATGAAAGTGGGCACAATACAGTATGCTCTGGAATAGCATACACATTGGAAGATAAAATTCAAAAGTGTAAATGGTTTATCTAATAAACAAATGTTTTGACTTTGATTTTGTACGACGTGACGCAAACTTACCAAAAAGATTCAGTTCAAAATGCTAGACCCCCACAGAGATGCAAATTTTACGTCGGTTATTTAAAAAAAAGGCTTGTAGGCGATGGTCTTGTAAAAGTTTGCGTCAGGATGAACCCTGCAACGTGTATATGAATCTTTTTACAACTAAATGGTTTTCTGTAGATCCCAACCTCCATGCAAAAATTGAATTTCAATCATGTTGACTTTACCCAAACCTACTAGGTATCATAAGTATATAGAACAGGGATTCGGAAATTTTAGTCTCCCGTTTCAATAGCTTACGCTGAGAATTCCCCTTTCGCTGAGTCTCCGTAGGTTAAAGTGTAGCGTCATGTCATCAGTCACGAGTTAATACTACCTAACTATGGATTTCAATTGTAAATTTTCCTGTAAATATAAGTCGTGACATGAATTAATATAGGACTGTAGTAATATGTACCTAATATTGATGACTAGGAGTACGCACGTGCATCTATGAAACTCCTATTCCTCAACTAGTAGCTACCCATAAATAATATGTGGGGACATTTCACACATGGCCATCTGACCCCAAACTAGGGAGACCCAGTACTATGGGTGTCAAACCACGGAACAGATAAATAGAGTGTGTGTGTGTGTCAAACAGCTGCTATACATACACAAATATTTTTTTAAATACATACATATACAAGATGATTTTTTATGCACGCACCAAATTTCTCAGGGTGATAGTACCCATGAAATTGAATAACTTTCTCCAAAAAACATGGGTCGAAATATTAAAAAAAAAATCGGACTTCCCATACAAAATCGATCAGCTGACTATTGATTTTGTATGGGAAGTCCGATTTTTTTTTTAATATTTCGACCCATGTTTTTTGGAGAAAGTTATTCAATTTCATGGGTACTATCACCCTGAGAAATTTGGTGCGTGCATAAAAAATCATCTTGTATAGATAAACCAGCAACAAAGAATAATACCAGCCTATTGTTGTCCCACTGCAAGGCAAAGGCCTCTTCTCATACAGAGAAGGCACGAGCATTGATCACCACGTGCGCTCAAGACGGATTGGTGATTTCAGACTTGTATTACTTATAAGTCCAGGTATCCTCACGATGTTTTCTTTTACCGATGTCAGTGATGCCCAAGATAAACTTAGAAAGTATATAATATGAAAATGAAAAAGTCACATTGGTACTTGCTCGTGCCCGGTTGCGAACTCACAACCTTGTACATGAGAGACGGACGTCTTAGCCACTGGGCCATCACGACATTAGCTACCCAAAACGAGTGTGAAATGGAGACATAACAAAGTCTAAATTATATGTTGATCCCACGGAACAGATAAATAGAGGTTGTTCCAATCAATGCGAGATTTTTTTTTGTACTGACTTTAGCTGGTAGCAATATTCCGTTAAAATTCCTTTAAGGGACTATATTGGACCAATAGTCAGCTACCTCCGTAGGCAGGCTGTCTGATCTGGTACATGGTCAGATCCAAAATAGGATCTAAAGTAGGTTGTGGGATAAGGGGAGTGCGGTCGAGGGTTAGCAAAGGTGTAAACCTGGGGCAGTACGTCTCCATTTTCCAAGCCGAGGTGTACGACATCTTAGAATGTGAGGAAGTAAATCTGCAAAGACAATTTATCAACCCAACCATATACTTACATTAATTCAGATAGCCAAGCTGCTCTACTAGCGCTAGACTCGAATATAGTCTCATCGAAATTGGCAGAGGAATGCATGGCCAAATTAAACTCTCTAGGCAATAAGATTAGAGTAGTATTAAGATGGGTGCCTGGGCATTCAGGCATCATTTGCAATGAACGTGCCGATGAGCTTGCGAGGGCGGTTGCGCACGCAGCAGGGACCTGAGCCCTTTTGTGGCATACCAAAAAGCCTAGCTCGGAGCACCCTGACTAAATCATGCCTCGAAATTTCCATAAAGTTATGGAAGGAGTCGCCGAGCATGTTACACTCGAAAGCACTTATCAAAGCCTATGACAGAAGGCTTAGTAACCAAATCCTAGCACTCAGTAGGAACAACTTGCGCATGGTGGCTGGAGCCACTACAGGACATTGCTGCTTAAACAAGCACATGTTCTACCTAGGGCTAAGTGATACGCGAACCTGCAGACGCTGTAAGGAGGCTGATGAAACGCCACTTCATCTTCTGGGGGAATACGGAGCACTAACTCATAAGTGGAGTAATCATCTGGGCAAACACCTGTTAAGCCCGGCTGAAATAATAGAGATTGCCTCAAAGCAGATCCTGCAGTTCATCACAGCTGCAGGGTTTGGTGGCGATCTTTAACTATAAAGAGGGGTGATTACAATACATCAGCTCTGGTCGCAGTGATACCATAGCCGCATAAAGAAAAACAAATACCTGGTAGCATACCTTCTGGTAGACTTGCAGGTTAAAGTCCTATCTTTTGTACGTTTTTACGAAAACAAAACTATAAATATCCCCTTGATCTGTGTACTATACCTTACACCCGTAAGCATAATATTGTGCGTTATGTTATAATATCGCGCTACCATAAACAGTGATTATTTAAACCATTAATTAATTTTATGAGTAAAATTATCGCTGGGAAACCTCTTTATCTTTCTTTATGTGTTCTCTTTTTATGCCTCGGATACATACATAATGTGTTATATAGTCTCCCCAATTTTGATATTATTATATATGTCCGTCTATTGTTTGTTTTCTCTCACGTGAGAGAAAATCTCGCAATAATAATAATAACGTTACCTACCTACACTTACTTCGGTCACAACTATGGTAAACAAAGCAGTAAACGCAGGTATATATTGTAAATGATATAGTTAATATGGATTCAAACTATATGGATGAATGTTAAGTGCGGAGGACCGTGACGAAATAGCAATTTTAGTCTGCTGACCGAAACTTGGGTTTCCCCATAGCTAGTATAACAAAGCTAACAAAAGAGTTTTCACGTTCGAATTAATTTATTTTGTTTGTTAATGTTTTATCGAAACTGGAATAGCGTTAGAGTGGCGTCAACGCAACGTTTACGCGACTTCAAAGGCGACAACGACGAAGCGATGTGCGTACGCGGTACGATGTTTATCATAACATAGAGGCTGGGTTTTATTGATCAGATTCAGACGGGATTCAACAACATATTAAGTATTGTAACGGTATACTCATTTCAACAAAACAGTAGAAACGAAAGAAATAATGAAATAAACATTAGTACTTGTAATTTGTAACCCAGGAAATTAACTTTACCCACAAGTTTTACTTGCACCGGTAATTACAAGACATGTCCACAGACATTAGGCCTGTGTATACAATCTGGTCATAAAGCAGAAGATACCCAAGTTCTATGTCATTTGAGCAAGTAGGTCATTGTAACAACAGCCTCGGAACGTACCCCCTGACGCGGACACCTTGGCGCCAAAACTGGCGTCAGCATGGCGCCCGTCGCCGCCATATTGGCGGGACTCGGGACTCTTTTATGCTTTTAAGGAATAATAGGAATCAATGTAAGTAAGGATTTCTTAGTTAATATAAAAAAAAACATGATGTCGGTTGGATTTGCAAGGGTTGTTTTAGTCAACAAAGATAATTACTTGATATGGCTTTTCTCCATCACAACCTTCTAAATCAAAGATTCACATAAAAAAAAAATCAAATGTAATTTTAAAGTACCCAATACTTCTTAATTTGGCAAAGCAAACCTGATGCAATTGCTTAAGTTGGTATGTCAAAAATTCAAAATGTCGGTTTGGCTGCGTGTTGGTAAGTAATGGGCACAAAACAATGGCCCATACCGGCGACGTCCAACAACATAGCCGTGAACGCGACAAATACTCATTGTTCGTAGTGTTCACACTTTGCCTTTATCAATAAAAACTGCACATAAGGTCTAATATTTCATTTATATGCAGCATACGACGGGATTTTACCTTAAAACAATTGATGTTAAGAAAACTTGCCTAGGGGTCTTGTTTCACTTCAAATGGAGACGTTGAAACGAATGACTGTGTAAAAGTTTCATGAGTTTGTATGGAATCATAAAAATACACAAGAACCGGCAATCATAAACAACCAAACATTTAACAATGTTTGCTTGAGTATTTCACAAATTCTTTTTTCTTAGTTTTACTGTTATGGACTGAATAAAAAGCAATCACTGCATCAAATAAAATCCAAGGCTGGCACCAAAATAAAAAGATCAGATTTACTTAATTACTGTAATTTTATTAGAATAAAATAGATATTTCTGTAAGAATAAAAATAAAAATCATTTTTATTTGACCATTGTTACAAAATATAATTACTGCTCGTTATTATTATGTAACTGCTTATTTTTAATAACTAAAGTATAAAAAATATGATTACGTAAGCAACAATATTCATTGTATTTGTTATTTTTCTACGGTGGTCCAAACTAGGTATCGGCGGTAGTAAGTATACTTACTTCGTGGTATCGCCTGTATTTTGAAGTTAGTGTCCGACTGAAGTTTCAGCTTTGGACCAAAATAGGCCGAAGTTTAAGCTCAAAGCAAGCGCCGAAATTAAGCGAACTGTTATTATTTTTGACTTTTTGACAAGTTGCATGCTAAGTTTTAACATCTGTAGATCAACTACTAGAGATGATTAAAATTAGCTTTTTATACTGTAAGTCAATAGAAAGAACCCTTGAATTTAAAGTTTAAAAATATTTTTTTACGTTCATATTATTAATTTTAGCCAATGTTGAACTGAATCCTTTATGGTTTTTAAGGCTTTGATTAATCGGCTTCGACCAGAAATCGACCTTCGGTCGGACACTACTTGCAGTTAACAATCTACGTATAGTATGACATTTTTCACGCTTAGTCACAGGTGGTTTTCCGTTTGACTGTGTTAGATAGAAGATCTGTGAAACGTAATTGTAACCTGTATTATAATGGCCTTGCGTACGCGCAGTATTTGCCACGGCCGACATGAAGGTTAATTCTTGTAAAAAAATGTACCTACCGACATCAGTGTCATTTATTAATTTGACAGTTGACATCTATTTGGATTTTGTAAATTGTTCTAGTTAAATCCGTCACGATGAAATGGCATAAATCAAAGCAAGAGGAAATGCACCTGTTTGAGCACACACTAGCACACAATAATATCTCCTGCTAATCTCAATAGAGACTTGGCTAGTCTCTATTGAGATTGGCCGCCGTGACCGAAATTCGGTCGAGAGTACCTATACAGGATATTTTTTAACCTTTGCGGAAATTCTAGAGACTGATTTTGGTGCTCAGAACCAACTACTTTTCCTATGGGACCAACATTGAAATCTCAAAATAAATTTTCACTTGAAGAAGTGAAAAAAATTAACGTTTTCACGTAAATTATTATTTTTTGAGATTTCGATGGTTTTCAATAGAAAAAGTTATTGTAATTGGGGACCAAAATCAGTCCATAGAATTTACGCACTGGTTAAAAATGTATCCTGCATTAATGAATTATATATTTTTGTTGTTTTAGCACGATATTAATAACGCTATATTTTTCATTTGCAGATGGTTACCTATCGTAATACAATGTTTATGTATTAAAATGTTTTTCTTCAAAAGTAGTACACAAACTTACAGTAAAGACCTTAACCGAGTTCTTATTCTGGTTAGTCAACATAATGAATGGAAGGATGTGCCCCATAAAAACAATTCTTGATAGTACCTACATTTAATGAGTAATGGGATCTTAAAACAATTGTTGTAATTAGTCATATTTTCTGATGAAACAGATCATAGTTACGAGTAAATACTACCGTAAACATGACTTTGTTGACGTCTGAAATACAGGAAAATGTTCAGGCCTATGTATGTAAATGAATTAATCATACTATATGGGATGTTCACCTAATACTATAGACATAACAGTAAAAATTCTACGTTTTAAATAAATTCAAATAGCTATGAGACTTTTATTTTTTTAAAGTTTCTGTTGAATGAAACTTCTACTCTTCTATTTCGATTTTTTTTTTTTGATAATTTGGACAATTTAGTACACAGGCGCAGTTAATTATACGATATTCAAAGGGAACTGTTATATATCAATTTAGCAGACCCATAAATCATCTCAAAAGCCACACAAAATTGATGTTAACACCGATATCTAAACTACCGCGTAAATATCATCTCGGCCTATAAATAAAGATCACAAATGGCATGCCTCTTTAATACAAACATAGCTATAATTTCGCATAGTTATCGCCGAGCATCGTGCGTGCGCGTCGCATGTATGTGTGCAGTTATGCGCGCTGACTTCTAGACCGGAAAACGCTAGAAAGTGGCTTTTCAATTTACGAATAGCTACATAATAAATGCGTTTGAGTCGATTCAACGCGCACGGTGATGTTAAATCATATTTATGTTGGATCGTGACTGATATCCTATATATTTGCAATTAAAATTAAGTCTCGAATTTAATGATTAAGTTACATTTCGCAAATCTTTAAGATATTACCTGATAACTGTAAAATGAATCGCAAGACTGTTTTTAAGATTTCTCCTGAAAAAATAATAATATGGCTATATATCACATGCCTAAGTAGTGCATTCTTTGCATTTACTCACTCTACCTATTGGAAAAATAATCGAAGCAGTCGAAGTAATTATTGACCATCATAATATCAATACTACTTACCTACCAATCTATCGCCCGTTTTTCACTCTAGTGACAGTTACATACGTTCACGCATTCCGCCGTTTTCTAATAAGTGTTTCACTTATTTTATTTTAGAAAAGATATAACTATGTTAGATTATTTCTTCAGAATTACAGAACACAACCTTTTTAGATTTGCGCCGTTATATTCAGTAAACAAGCCTTAAAGATTCCCTTCCCTTCACATTTAAACACCACACACTGTCAAATTGAACATCATAAAGAATGAAAGAAACCAGCCTACTTCAATAATAGTACAAATAGTTCCGTTCCATTATCTAATACATTGAGAAGTATTTCGCAACCATCTCTGGGACTCTCAAGCCTCTTGATTGCCGATAGGAACGAATGCGTACCAAAATAAACTGATCAAAAGATTTAAGGGAACTATTCTGTGACCATTCACATTTACAGAAGTCGAAGGGAAATGTATTTTTATGATGACCTAGTATTCATCGAGTGTGGAATTCAGCTCCAGAAGTTAAATAAGCAGTAAGTAGCTTTACTTAGGATTATATAAAAAGAGAATGTAGCTGTAACAACACGTTACTAATTAGAAACTACTTTTTTGAATGTGTATTTATGTTTCGCTGAAAACCATCAAATCAGATCATAAAAGCAAAAATAAGTAATCGGTTCAAAAAGCTTACAATTATAAAGACGAATTTCAGTAATAACTAAGTTAAATATCTGGGTAAGTAAAGGTATTCGATTCGAGGTATGATTACCGTCTCCAGATAAACCCTGAACGCATCAAGATAGTAAAGTTCTAATAATGTTCTTAGGCACTAACTTTACAAATGAATGAAAGCTGTTTACTCATGTGCTACGCATTACTACGCCGGTTCTACGGTTCAACAGCCAATTTTCTTTGACCTCTCATGATTCCCCCATTGTATGTAACAAAGGGCGACATAAGGGAAAACGGAAGGACAATCAGAGTCCGATGGTTTATTTTCAAATGAAGCATAGAGGAGCGCCGATTGTTGGCCAAGCGGTAGTCGCATCGCGTCGTGAGCCGAACGCACTCGTGCCTGCACTGAGCTTAGTAAACACCCCGCCACACTGAAAGCGTCTATCATTTTGAATTTCGAAGTGCAAGTGAAATAAAAACAATTAAAACAGTGCGTACATTGTTGCAGTTAGGAGTTTTCTGGTGAGATTTTCTTTTTAATTTGATTGCATGCAAGTCAAGTTGCCCTCCTATTATACTTGCATGTTTTGATGTTATCATTTTACGGTATCTACTGTGTGTTTAGCATTTTAATGTGCTTTTTGTAGTGCAAATTATATTGTTTAAAATAATTAAATAACACATGCAATTTTATTTTCATTGGAATCGAGGTAACATAGGTAACACATTCAATATTTTATGAAAACTGAAAATATGCCATTAATGAATTAGCAGTTTTGGTTGAACGTAAATTATTGTATTCAAAATGTCTGGATGATATTATAAACAACCTTGTTAAGTGCCTAATCTTGAGTATAATTATTATTGCACAAAGGGTTACGAAAGCAAAGCTTTGGCGCGTAATTGTTGAAAGCTCTTCCCTTGATTTATTTATCAGGTTTTTTTTTTAAGTTAACATAATCTAAAATTTATGACGTAGATATTATAGCTGATATTTTGGTCTTCTAAGTATGCCAGTTCATTGATATTTGACTAGGCTTTCAGCAGGAAACGGGAATGTACATAATGTAACTTTGTTACTTTACAATTTTCTTTAGAGCCGAACATAATATGCCAGTTATCTATAAAATTAATAAATACTCAATCCATTACAAAGCAATTACGTGACGTTTTTATTTATTCAGTAGCAACACTAATATTTGTAAAAAAAATCGTTGGAAAGCATACCAAACGCGCGAGTTGCGTTCCGTTTCAGTGATCGGCATTCAGCCTGTTTATGATTTATGCATTGTCGTCTATAACCGACTACTTTTACAATACTAACAACACGCGTTAGTAAGACTAGTTAGTAATAATTGAATTAATTAGGGGAATATGTGATCCAATCACGCGACGACAGTATGTGAATAAGCCATCAGTTACTTGGTCAGACATTCTGTCAAATACTTAATGTTAATTTTGCCAAGTGAGTCACCACTCCAATTACATTAAAGAATAAGATATATAACGCAAGAAAAGTAAGATATATCGGTTGTCAGTATCACGCTATCTGAGGACAATAACAGTAATTGCGCACTTGATTATGGTTACCATTATTATCACGGACGCACATAAAATTGGACACCATAAGTGCCGCGTTAACAGTAGCGCAAGACTTCCTTATAAATTAGAACATTATTACTATGTTTTACAGCTACTTTGAATTCGTCTGACGCCTTATTTGGCTGAGATATCCCGAGGCAGTAATGTTTTAGTGTAGTAAAAGAAAACTAAGGCCCAAATTCGCAATCACAATAAAATTTTGCGTTGAAACAACGACTCGCCAAAGCTAATTTGTCCCAAACCCCGTGTTTGGGACAAATTAGCTTTGGCGAGTCGTTGTTTCAACGCAAAATTTTATTGTGATTGCGAATTTGGGCCTTAGTTTTCTTTTACTACACTAAAACTAATAATACCTACGATATAATCGTACAGGAAAATGAATAAAGCTCAATAATAAGCCGAAATACTAAATACTTTAATAAAATAAACAACTGTCTCGCATTATCACCTTAGCTGTCATTAGGGAAAGTCCATTCTAATCAATTATACATTATTTCCATCAGGTTTCTGAGTACGGGGGTGGTGCTCGAGTAGTGTGGACGATGTCCGCGGGCGACCGAGAGGCCGAGGCTCAGGCCAAGAAGGGCGATGAGGCTGCCTCTAACGACCGAGACAGCCGGGCTGCGGCTGCCCTAAAGCAGTACTGGTGCGTGGGGCTACGAGCTGTCGAGTTGGTGAGTAACTAACATATAATAGATATTCCAAAATGAGATATTCCTATAAAACATGGAAGTTATTGCCAAGAAGTCGATGAGGTTCCTCCAACGACCATAACGTTTTCAGCACTTAAGCAAAGCTGCTGTGTAGGGTTAGGACTATTAGGAGCCATTGATCTGGTGAGTAACTGACTACGACTGGTAAATAGTACGACGTGAACGATACTGCTTAGAAAGGCGATGAGGAGGCCAGCAAGGCTGGTGAGGTACTGGTAATAATCTAAATTTTAAAGACATGCAGGATTTGAAGAAAACCTCAAATCTTGCTAAGGCGAGACTACTTAAGTACAATGTATCTAGAGAAACTGGAGATTATGATAATTAACTAGACCGAATATCGTCTATACCATTGTACTGACAAAATAACAGTGGTACAACTAAAATCGAATTTAACAGATCACTCCAGAAAGTTCCAGCCAGACCTACATTGAAAAATGTTATCGAGAAGAATTTCACGAAGGCTACATATAACAAAGTAATTACTCATTTATACCCAACAGAGGATGAAGCAGACATGAAGATGTGAAAGTTTCAAACACTCGAACAGCGCAAAGAAAAATGCGAAGCAGTAGAAAATGTTCTACTAAAAACTAGTCCATATAGACAAAACCATTGAATACATTGTATAATTGGAAATCGATACAACTGGATGATCGCAAGGCACTCAGCACGGCCGGTAATGACTTGCAATCGAGGCTAGTATGGGAACTGACCATGTTGCGATTGAAGACGTGATAATTTGTTCTACGATACACTGCCCTTGAAATCAAAGGATCCCTTGTGCTCGTGTATCTACTTGTGCGTAATCAAATACATTACCATGTTTTTATTGTGTTATTGTTTGAGTTTCTAGGTCTAGATTTGTTAGGGCACTTAGAAGTATGTGGGGGAATTTAGGAAAATATATAAATTCAGATGTAGGCGCAGTAGACGATTGATTTTCGATTGAATATAAATCTATTTAGCGTTGACAGCTCTTTAGTATTTAGCAAAAAATAGTGCACTAAACGACTTATCCTTTTTCCTTTAAAGGATATGTAGGGCTTCATACTCCACGCTTTAAGCTAGGAACGTAACCGACTTATAAGGTTGACCGTAATACAGTACCAACAGTCCTCTGTCAGCCTGTGCTCATTGAAATACCTATTTTTGATTCAAAAAGCTATCTAAAACTGAAGAAAAATAATAATCAACAATGTCATTCTAAAATTATACATCATCATAATATAAAGGTTGGGACCAACCAAACGATGCGTGAAAGTGAAAACCGTGTAATAATCATTTGCGAAGATGCTTGCGGTATTGGAAAATCACTTGCTTGCGGTATTCAAGAACAACCAGAAGGAGAAAACAGGCATTGGACAATGCGACCACTACACCGACGTACGGAAGATACTTTCACTCAAATACTTGAGAACACTTGTTTTAAACGATGTTATGTTTTTATTCGTGTACGTGACCTTTGTTATTGAGAGAACTGGTAAAAAATTACTGAAAGCTATTTGGAATATTTACAATGCAAAAAGTTGATGAGCAACTGCGAATTCGGTTTGTGAGCCGCAAAGACAAGTGGTTGAAGTATTAGGAACTTTCATTGCAGGAGAAACATGAAATACTAACAGGGAGGAACAATAACATACTTATTGTATCATTAGTTGTTCAAATATCAGTAGGTACCTATGTAACTTCCAAATGTCTCCAGTATTATCTGGATCAATTTTAAGTTAACTTTTTATTTTCAGATAATTGCAGTGATCGCCATCGGTCTCATCGTTGGCGCTCTCTATTCCCCGCAAGTGGTGCAGTCAGACCATAGGCACATTGCCGTCATCTACTCCGCCTACTCAAGTAAGTCACATATATGATTCATCAACAGTTCCCAATCATTTTCATGTATTAGGAAAGAAACTATCTTTTTTAGAAGCAATGGTTGCCTCATCTAAGTTACCATTCTTATCGTGTCAACAGACCCGAAGGTACAAAGTTTTTATCACGTCAGAAATCTGCTTTGTTTCACGAAACATTTAGTATAGAGCTAAAACCATGACCTGATTCGTTTTAATGAAATTTGTTCTAATCTTTCAATTTACCAATTGTCGCAGAATCGATTCTGGCACATTTCATGGCCGGTCAGATGGTAAATCCACAAACTGGCAATCAACTAATAAAACAAATTGGAACACTATTCAATGAAGAATTTAAAAACTATATAAACTAAGAATAAAGAACCACACTATATTTAGAAAAAGACAAAATTAAGAATTAAGTACAAAAAAAAAATAAGATTGGAACAAAACCTCTCCGACATGACATTTCCCTAGAGGTTAAAAAAAGTTCGTTATTAGTGACAATCAACGTTTTGTTAATTAGTTTTTAATTCAGTGTGTAATTTGTTGAACAATTCGCATCCTTTAGTATCCTTCGGATGTGTACTTCAGCAGTGATTTCACGCTTAAATAATCAGTCTATTGACACAATAATCGTTGTTTGTTACCGTGAAATTCTCTACAAAATATTGGCCTTGTTTGTTGTTTTAGAAAAAAAATGTAAAGCAAGATGAATTTGAGCAGAAAAAATGCGCAATAACTGTAACCAAACGGACAAAACCGATTCTTGAAGAATCGAGTGTTTATCATCCATGAATATTGAAGTGAAATTGTCATATTGTTCTTAAATATTCATGAAATATCGCCCAAGCATCATTGATTATAATTTTTACGTGTTTATCTTACAAATCGGTTTCACTTTATAGTCAAGTGGAAAATTGGTTTCAATGAACTTTGTTTGAGAAAGTGAAACTTGTAATTCCTGTAAACACTTGTAAACGTAAACCGTCAACCGTAAACCGATTTACGATAACTTCCTGAATGCGATGTCGATTGTCGATTTATTGTTCATAACATTATTATCGATTACCGATTACCTACTCTTGTTTATAAGTACGAGGTAGCATGTAATTTAGTTTTGATTCAAATTGTTTTTGTTTTTGTTATGAAGTTATGTACCCAAAACCACTTTATTAAATGGTTTTGAAACTATTTCCAGTAGAAAAGGTTTTTTTAAATGACCCTAGGTACGCACGCATCATCACTAATTAATATTATAGATTTCATTTGATAATTTAATTATCCAATTATTTAGAAACCGACCAAAGTTAAGTTTCACGTAATTATTAATAAATTAATTGTAGTAATCAATTCGTTAGAAGGTTCAGTAGGAGCGGTGATCTACTTATTGCTTACAAATTAATTTTGCTGTCAAAATTAACAATGGATATTATTAAGTAACGGAAACATGGAGTTACAAATAATTAGAGTACCTACCTCTATACATAACCCATTATGGGTAAGAATTATCTAATTTAAAACAGCTTGTTTTTGAATTCTGACCAATAACAAATACATAATAATATGGAATAAATAACTTCAGCATGGAACTAGCAAGGCGTTTGACAATTATCATTATAATCTTAGATCAATTTTGAACATAAAGTTTTCCATTAACCTATGCTTTTCTCAATTAAATGTTTTCATAATTAGCAGTCATCTGTTTGTGTTAATTCACAAATAGCGACTACCGGCCATCTAACTTTTGACTAATTATATAATTCTTAAATAATTGAGTACTGAATTAACATATTTTGATTTATTTTCTTTCGTTCAATAATTACCTAATATGATTTAGGCTACATCATCATCACGGGCGTGCTGATCATCGCGAGACTGTTCGGCGAGTCTCCAGGATGGAGGACGTCCATCGGCTTCTCAGTCCTGGGTGTTATCATGTTCACTGCCGCCGCTGCTGTTATATTTTATGGTGAGTGCTCTTAATTTTTACTTGTCGTCTAGGTAGTGTGATTTTGAAGATATTTTGTACGCACTATTATTGGTAAAGATATTTAAAACTGTTTTCACATTTCACACTTTTCTGTTTCTGCATTTAAAAGTCTTCAATTTTCCAAAGTTTCTTATTTAAGTGAGAATGACTTTCCGTCTTTTGTTTTAAAACGTGGCCGTAGGTAGGTAGGTACTATATTATTTAGCAACGGTTATCCAAACAAACATGTTATTTTTCAACACACTTGCTCATAAAATGGCTCTAATTTCACTCCAATTAGGCACATAATGACATCTGTAATCAAACTGTGACTTTTTCATTGCTATTATTCACAAGTGAGTTATAGGGTTTTTTTTTATTTTATTGGTTGAGTTGCTTTGTTCTTAAAAAAGTTTCGATACAAAAAAGATCGTGTTCAATAGTACAAATAAATTAATGTATCTATTGCTTGCTCATTTCATGCAACTTCGTATTTAAATAGATAATTTCAACTTGTACGTTTTTAATAAATAAAACTTTCACTCAAATATAACTTTTGTTTTCTCTATAATAAAGAAAACTTTGAATTCCCCATTTCGTACGCTATCCGCGAAAAGAGAAAAAAAAGGAAACCTCATTCTTTTAGTCTATAGCCGATCGCCATTATTTGATACGCGCGCATAGGAAAACTGATTAATTTTTCCCGCCATTGCGAAAAATTTTTCACAACTCGTTTTCACTGTTGAAAATATTTTTTTTGTATTATTTTCTTCACAAGTGTGTTGAAAAACGTCGTATGATACACGTGTGTATTGATGATTACCGTCCTCGGCTCTCTTAAGACCCTCACCTAACGGCTCGGGTCTCAATGGCGCCTCAGCGGTAATCACCAACATTACACACTTGTACCATAATGTACTATTATGCTACGTTGTGGACTGATTTATTTTTTTCTAAAATTACATTCGCATCAACTAGTAATTACGCTATTTATTCAAGAATACAAACGACTGGTAATCTAGTAGTTTCCATGACCAGTCATCCGATAGAGCGTGGATAATAACATCGCATTCGCAACAGATAGCTCCTATAGGTACTTTAAAACTGGTCCTACATGAAGAATGCTCAAATATGTATGCCTGTTTATTGATTAGTCAAATACCTCTAAGTACTTTGTTTAATTACGTAAATGGAATGTTATGTTCTACGAATATAGTTGGCTTAAAACATACATAGATGGGGAATGCATTTAGTATGTATTTACAGTACCTATTAGGTATCACAGTCATGTTGTTTGTAGGTATACTTCTGATATCCCTGCATCAAGGTTCACGTTAGATTTTCAATAGAAATAATATATGTTGGTATTTTGTTAATGCTAAAACATTTTTACGAGGCAGTTAAGTTGTTGTGATAATAAAATAATATTTGTTCTGATAGGCAGTTAGTTTTAAATAAAGATTTCTAGTCACGGATAGTTGAAAAATATTTGATCAATATGCACAGTGCACCTATGAGCCCACTAGGCTGTATAAGGTAGGACCTTCGCGTCGCGTTGCCTATTAAAAATGTAGACAATTAGTCTATGGGGATTGGTGTGAGGTGTAACTTCCGTTCCTTTCTAATACAAGTTATGTTTTTAAATAAATTGGTTGCAATTTTTATAATACATTTGCAAGTCTAAGGGCGGGTTGTTTCAAACAGTTGGTTTGAAACAACCCGCCCTATTACATACGGACGGTTAAAAAGTTACTATGACGTGAGATGTTTAACGTACCTACGTTAAATGTAACGGGTTGTTTCGTGATTAAAAATCGTCAGTTAAAGTTATTCAAAAAGCGATTCCATAATATTTTGATGTTTGAAGTAGCTGTTTGACAACACAAAATTACGTTGACTGGTCGGTTATGGTAATAGTAACTTTTTGACGTACGATTTTGTGAAACAACCCATTTTTTTGATTTGATGATAGTTAGCGCCATTTTTGACGGTCAGTAATGTATAGTTAAAGCAACCTGCCCTTCAGCGTTACATTTTTTCGCATTGGTTTTAAAAATTCTGTAAATTAAAAATAAATAAAGAATACTTTTGCAGTGGGCATTTCGACATTGCCTTCTGATTGTGTTTAATTATTACCAAAACTAATTAGTAATTATGTTTTTTACAGACTGGCACAGGTCTTATTACGCCAACCTTCGCCCGAACAAGCAAGCATACGACCTCCTTATTGCTTCAGGGGTATTTTCCGTCATAGAGGTGGTAGTGTTCCTTGTCCATGCCTTCATTACCTTCAGGGAAGAGGCCGACTATTGAACATGAACAATGTCTGGTCTTCTTTATTAAATTAATTCTTAAGTTTGGCTGTTATCAACTTGAATTGTTTTTTAAACATTATTGGATAATCTTTTCTATATTGTAAGTCGTTTTCCACTACATTTCAAGTGCTCTCTTGTATTTCAGTTTTTATTTAAACCCGTCCCAAGCCTACGTACGTATTCTAAGATCTTTTAATTTTAAGTTTAATCTAGAGTATTATTTTGACATAATTTGTAGTTAAGTTTTTTGTATTCATTTATTTTAAGTGTATAAAGATTTTATCGATAATATGTTGCCTCGTTGAGTAGCTCATGCTTTTTATTATTATTTAATATTTTTATTATACTGCCCTCTGTAGTAGCTACAATTTTTAACAAACACATATTAATGGCAACTATTTTTACTTAAAATTTTATGTGAAACAGCTACATATTTTAATTATATTCTATTTTGGTATCTATTTTATTTAAAATGTTATTGAGCCTATACATTATTGCAGCTATTTTAATTCAACTTATTTGAAGAAATAGCAGCACATTTTTAATAATTATTATTTAAATAATTATGTGTATCTATTTTATCTAAAATTTTAATGAGCCTATACATTATTGCAGCTATTTTAATTCAACTTATTCGAAGAAATGGCAGCACATGTTTAATTATTATTATTAAAATAATTATGTGTATCAATTTTATCTAAAATGTTAATGAGCCATTATTGCAGCTATTTTAATTCAAGTTATTTGAAGAAATGGCAGCACATGTTTGATTATTTTTATTATATAAATAATTATGTGTATCTATTTTATCAAAAATGTAATATTGTTTGTATCTATATTGAAACAGCTAATTTTGATTACGGCAGCACATTTTAATTTAAATAAGCAATATTTACGTTTATGTATTTTATTTAAAATTTATGTAAGTAGGTATAATTAAAGCTAAGTAAGTAGCAAGTGTTGATAGAGGACAATTTCTTGTTTCGGTACATTGCAGCTAATTTAATTAAAATATATAGAAGGCAACTTTTCATGAGAATATTTTGTGCACAAGTAGCTAAAAATTATAGGCAGCAATTTTTTTATACTTATTATTATTAAACTTATGTGCATGTGTAACAGGCAGGTATTTTATCTAAGTAATAAGTATTTTGAACATATTGGCAACTTTTTAATTTTATTTAATAAACGGGCATGCTCTTTTATGGATTATAGGCAGTCTATTTTAATTAATAATACATAAACAGGCAACTTCTTCAAAATATAATTATTATGAATACGCAGCTATTTTTTTCGTATAGGTACCTAATTATTTACAGGCAGCATATTTCAAATGCAAGCTTTTTTTTATAAAAAGGAATATAATATTTTCAAACACATATTATTTAATGGCAGGTTATTTTTATTAGTATTTCTGTCTAAAACACAGCTACAAATACGTTCAATACTTATTGTACAGAAATTGTAGGTACAGCTATTACCAAGAGCCTTTAAAAGCGGCTATTATTTAAATATGTTTAGTTTAAGTTATATTAAAAGCAGCTATATACTTTAGAGCTATTTATAATGCAGCTAATTTTAATAAAATTAATTAAAAATAGCAGCTTAAGCTTTTAAAATAGGCAGCTATGATCTTATAATTATTAATAATGTCCGTTCAGTATTTAAGGCAGCTATATACACGCAGTTACGAAAACAAAGCTCTTTTTATTATTGCAGCAAATTTCAAAATATTTTTTGGAGCTGGCAGCTTTGAACTTATGATAGCTACACGTAACTTTTCTTGCATTAGTAGCTATAGGTATAAATTGGCAGAAGTGTTTCTGGCCTTTATTTCAATGCAAGATATTTCGGCCGAAAGTGCAAGTATAGTTTTAGAGATAAGTGCTTTAATGAGGATGTTTTTAACGGTTATTATGTAGGTAGGTATGGCGAAATCCTTGCTGAAGTTCGCGTAGAAAGCGCTAGAGAGTATACAATGTAGATTTGGATAAGAGGCTTTTTAGATTTCGAGAAATTTCAAGTTGAGTGTAATTTTGCTGTTTATTCAATATTTGGTTATAATTATTACTATAACATTCCACTAAATTATATTTTCGTTTTTAGTTTTTAAGCGTACCAGCTTGTGATCCTTACCACGTATGAAAAACTTCATGAATTCGCTTATAATGAGAAAGTGTTGTTTTGAGCTTTACCTTGAATCCTAAGTATCTAAACGATTGATACCTACATTTTTTTTTTCATTTTTGGTAAGGATAACATGTTATTTTTTAATGTTGAATAAGTGAAGCCAAACCACCGTGCGTATTTTTTATGTTCACTTATTTTTAAACTGGCACTTAAAAAGATCATTTTTATTTAAATATTTTAAAACTCACCAAAATTAACGTTTTTTTTTTTCATTTCAATTTAGTGTTATGTTACGGTTAGTTTAGGTTATTTATTTAAGTGTTTATACATTATTTAGTTTATGTTTAAAGGATAAACCAAAGCAGTAATCAGTATCCGTCCAGTGGTAGTTAAGTTTTCTCTGACAACTTCAGATTATTTCTATCGTCTTCAAAATTTAACTTTAACTTCACTGTCATGATCTGATTAAACTTATGTTTTCTGTATTAATACTTAATTCTTGTGTTTAAGCCAATTTCTTTAATACTTTGTCTAATTTTAATGTAATTTACTTTTTCTTTTAACTTGTCTTCGAAAGTAGTTGTAGATTTAATTGGTGTCTAAATTTTAATCGTAATAGAATAGGTAAGTAGAATATTTTTCATCATCATAAGATTAGTTTTAGATATATAATGTTATATTATTGTATTACGTGTGTGGATATCACATGAGTTGTGAAAGTAAATAATGATAAGAAAAAATAAGATTTATATGAAACATGTACATAAAAATATATAACTTATGTAACCGGCGCTAATGTTACCTTATTTATTCCCCATTTTAATAACAAAAGGTACCCGCGTCACTCACAAACTAAACTCTTTCCATAACAATAAATATATTATCTATATACACGTGTATCTGTATGTTACAATCTAATAAATAAAAGCATTAAAATATTGTTTTATTTATATTTAGTTAAGCTGCTAGTGAGTCAACGAAAGAGCAAATTGTTTTAGGTTCCTATCATATTAACTCAAGCTACGCAGTAGCGTGCCTTCCATTAAAGCCGAAAAGCCCGGCTTACTACCAATAACGCGAGAAAAAAATACAAAGAAAGCACCTCTAAGTATTAATAGATATTGGTGCCGATTCCCTTGTTCTCAAACTAAACTAAAATTAGACAATTGTCTCCCTTTCTACCAGGCAGCTAAAGAAAAGCACGGCGATAGACAAGGACTAAGTTAGAGATGTTAAATTAGTTCTTCCCTTGAACTTCGCAGTGTTTTTAATGAATACGTTCTGAAATGACAACTATAATTATATGAACATTTTAGATCAACTTAAATTGACAGCTCTTATTAATTATATGTCACTTTCTTGTTTTATTGGAGAGAAAGAGATATAAATAGCTTAAAATTAATTTAGTTTGTGCACAACAGAATTGGCACCATTGAATAATTACTTACCCCATAAGAATTGTTAACAATAAACATTTTAAATTGCATTACTAATAGCATGAAAATAAGCAAATTAATTATAGTGATAATATGTGTAATTTAACTTTGACCCATATGCACGCCCCACTGCAAGTTAGCACGCAACTTCCACCACGTGGAAGTCAAATATAGCTGTACTTAATTAATTGATTACGATTATAATATATGACTTTTGGATATAGTGTAGCTAGCTGTATCTCCAGAGATTACCTATTCAAACAAAAAAACATGCTCTAAGTAAAAGCAAACCAACTTTAAGGCCTATTCAAACCTGAGCGATATTCGCTGCCGCTGTGGGTAGAGGTACATACCGCGCGGGTTTCGCTCAGGTATTTAGTATCAAGTACCGCGGCTAGAGCGATCTGAGCGATATTCGCTGCCGCTGTGGGTAGAGGTACATACCGCGCGGGAGCAGCGGCATGCATCCCGCCCCTCACAACTCAATACCGCTTAGGTCTGAACAGTAATATTACCGCATACCCACTGGGTTTTCTCTGCCGCAGACGGTAGCGAATACCGCTTAGGTATGAATAGGCCTTTAGGTGGGTACGAGGGCGGCACTGAAAATTTCGGGAATCAAGGAAGTGACACAACATTACTATTTAAAAATGTATTTATTGCTTTTCGAAGTATTCTCCGCGTTTGACTCATTTTTCCATACGATGGAACCAATCATTGAAGCAACCATTCCATTCGGAAATTGGGGTTTCCAAAATGGCCGTTTTGTAGGCGTCCACAGCTTCTTCAGGTGATGAAAATCTCTGACCACGCCATTTATTCTTTATTTTAGGGAAAGTATAGAAATCATTAGGGCTTAGGTCGGGGCTGTACGGCGGATGGTCTAATAATTCTATGTTTTCTTGCTCTAAAAACTCTTTTGTTCTGTGCGCGGTGTGACAACTCGCATTGTCGTGATGGAGGATGATGCGGCGGTTGCAGGTCTCTTTACGGAGTTCAGAAATGACCTGTAGCAAACAAATGCTAGCATACCATTCTGCATTAACCGTTCTTTGTCCCTCATGTCGCCCTCATGTCGCAACATGGCCTGTTTTGGAGACAAACGTAGCCACCATTTTTTTGCAACACTCCGTGAACGAACAATTTTTGTTGGCTTTAACTCATTTTCGAACACCCAAACTCGTGACTGGTTTTTTGTTTCGGGTTCGTACGCGTATATCCAGGATTCGTCACCTGATACGATGTTGTATACAGCATTTGAGGATCCTGCGTGGAATCTTTCGAGAGTTCTGACGCACCAAGTAACGCGAGCCGCTTTTTGCTTTTCACAGAGCGAATGCGGTATCGATCGGAAAAACAACTTTTTTACACCTAATTGTTCATGCAAGATTATTTGTATTTGACTCATGAGTCAAATACAAATAATCTTGCATCTCATCTCATCTTGGCATGATGTCTAAAGTTGCCTGAATTTCGCGGTATATCACATGTCGATCTTCCTCAATCAGCTTACGCACAGCATCAACGTTTTCTTGGGTGACTGCAGTTTTTGGACGACTTTGACGGGGATCATCACTGAGCTTGACACGTCCACGTTGAAATTCAGCAAACCAGCGATAAATTGTGGTTTTGGATGGGGCTTCATCACCAAATGCAGAAATCATCCGGTCAACACACTGTTTTTGTGATAAACCACTTCGAAGGTCATAGTAAATCATCGTTCTTGAATTTTCTCGAGTCAATTCCATTTTCTCAACGACTAAACAAGTTTGACAAAACCTTGTGACAAGACCGAGAATCTTTTTTTAAATAAATAAATGGTATTCGATTTTTAAAACCAAGGAGTTTTCAATTAAAAAGATTTTAATATGACAGGAACAGTGGAAATATTCCGTTCCCGATACTTTTAGTGCAGCCCTCGTACAGTTTTATCGGCACGTAAATTGGCAAGATATTTTGTAGTGGGGGAAGTTCGTGCATGTAAAAATGTATGAAATTGTGCGTGCGCGAACTTCCCCCACTACAAAATCTCTTGCCAACTTACGTGCCGGCAATTATACCTCTATAAAACATGCCTAACTACATGTGTGGTAAACTCAAGGGCAACAACAAGTGCATATTCAGGTATAGGTACGAAAATGATTTGTCTTAATTATTACTGGCAAAATAATAATTAAATAACACGACAGGTCCAAAATACATGATTATTGATTATTAGTGATTATATTAGGTAAGTATATAGTATATATTATATCTCAAACTAATATCTCAGTAGTTGATAAACAAATTCTCTTACAGACATCTTACAGCTTACAACTCATCGCGTGTGAAGATACAGAATTACAGACATGTGAATGTGGCAATCCTAAATCAAAATAATGATTACGAATTACACTTTAACGTCGTAAACCCCGGCCCGACTGTTGTAAACAAGCCTTCCACATCGGTCTCCACCGGCGGTTTACAACAGTGTAAACACTTGTTTGCAACAAAAATTAGTTGGACCTTCAACAACCTCTGTGGACAGACGCGCGTTGTAAACCGCGTGTGGATACCGCCGTTGTAAACAAAGAGTCGACAACACACTGAGATGGGAGCCTTGTTGTAAACCAGTGTGGACGCAAACACCAACCGTGGGCTCCACAAGCCTCCCACCAAGGTGACCCCTGTTGGAAGCTTGTTTATAACAGTCTGGCCCGGCCTTAAAAAAGGGATGGCTAAAGCCCTATCCACACATATCAGAGACGTGCCCAGGACGTGGACAGTCCGTGACCGTGCTTAGAAAAATATAGTTGTGAACTTTTTATATGAACTCGTTCACACCCGTCCGTCTCCGGGCCGGCGACGGAGCTTCAGTGCCCGGGCCGACGCGACACCGTGACGTACCCGTATGCTCAGCGACCTCAGTAACGTTTCTCAACAGGTGGGTCTTAAAATGAATATATTATGGACAAGACGAAAATTATGTCGAATGTCCATGTTCCACCTGTAGGTACCGGTAATTGTTGGGAACGAGACTCTCGAAGTTGTGAAACACTATGTTTACTTTGAACAAACTGTCCAACTAGGTAGGTCCAACTTCTATAAAGAGGTCGCCCGAAGAATCGAACTCGGATGGCCAGCGTTCGGGAAACTACGAGATTTATCTATTCGTCCAAAAATCCACAGTGCAAGACGAGGGTTTATAACCAGTGTGTGTTGCCAGTAATGCCAGTGATGACATAATATGGCACAGACACGTGGTACTTAACTGCTGGCCTCCTAGAGAAGCTCAGAGTCACGCAGCGAGTCATGGAGAGAGCTATCCTCGGAGTTTCTTTGTGCGATAGAATCCGGAACGAGGAAATTCGCCAAAGAACTAAGGTCACCAACATAGCTCTCCGAATATGCAAGTTGAAGTGGCAATGGGCAGGCCACATCGAAGAACCGATAACTGATGGGGAAGAAAGGTTCTCGAGTGGCGACCACGAACCGGAAGACGCAGCGTTGGTAGGCCTCCCACTAGATGGACTGACGACATTGTCAAGATCGCGGGTAACCGGTGGATGAAAGCGGCAGGTTGTCGCTCGTTGTGGCGTTTTAGGGGGAGGTCTATGTTCAACAGTGGACGTCTTTCGGATGATCTGAACATTTTTCGCTAAATGTAACTAATAGAAAAAAGTTAAGTTAAAGTAGGTAAGCTATTCTTCAACATTAAATGACCGCTGGGGTCAAGTCGAGTGTAAGTAAGTTCCAAATCAACTACGCTCCATACAGTGGCGTAGGTACGTGACCAGGGCCCTCGGTGCGAAAAAAGAGTTGAGGCCCTATCTATTCAGGTTAGGTTATATTTTATGACCATCTGAGACAATAAATGGGCATCCAAATGGATGAACGGGTGATATCATCCAGGCCAATTGTCTTTACGAAGTCCACGACGTGGCCTGCCGATATCAAGAGTTCCAAAGAGTTTCCAGATATCAGCAGGAGAAGAAGAGGAAATGTTTTAGAGAATTTGGCTGCGCGGCGTTTGGCGTTACGTATCATCTGATTACACCGATTTGTTGCAACTTTGATAAGGTTCCTATTATCTTTATTGCGATCCTATTTTATCTTTCGAAAAGTCCGATTCCTGCTACTTATCGCAATAGAACACACAAGTGGGGACGGGAGAGGGTTAAGCTTGTTTAAGCAAGGACAAGGGCTTAGCCAGGACCGGTCGATTGAAGATACGCAGCTTGTCGTCTACAGCTGTTATTGCTGCAAGGATCGAGGTACGTTGCATCCTGACCTTGCCACTTCTCCACATCCAGACGCGCAAAACAAGGCGTATGCAGAACTTTAGTGACCAGTGTAGGACAAATGAGTGGAAATGGTCATGGTGGGAAAAGTCAGTTTCAGAACACTGACCCGATTGATGAGTGAACACAAAAGAGGGAGAGGTCGTTAGGCTTAAGTCGAGGCACGTCTCATCCCCTGAGATATTAAAATGTTGCAGGGGAAGAACATACCTATTGACTAACATACTCGATGATGTTGGGGTTGGCCTCGGGGTTGGGTGTTGCGCAAGGTCTGTGTAGAAATCGCCCATGATGACGCAATTTGCATACTCTGACCATACAAATTCTCAATGTTATCCTCCTAACCCGCCTAGTACCACTCCCATGAAAGGAAATCGCACCGTTTTTGAGATATTTTTTTGTAACCTAACCTCAAAACACTAAAGTTGCCTAAAAGTGGGAGCCTCGAGCGGAGCGGAGCGGGGCTCAAGGGTTTAATAAAAATATAACCACGAAGGGGATGTCTTTTAACCTAACTTGTCCGAGTCGGGGTGCCCCAAGTCCCGAGCTCGCTCTTGCAGAGCTGGTGGTTCCGAACGGCCTGACGATAGATGGATGCTGATAAGCAATAGTTTTTTGATGTATTCTACATACATACATACATCAAAATGTCCAAATGTTACTTTTAGTGGTATCCATCCATGGTAACGATGAAGGTAAAATATTGTAGGTAGATAATCGAAGTCTGGGATATTACGCGCAAAAACTAGTCGATTAGGCAGAAAATCGGTGTACAAACGTAGGTCAATCGTGAAGGCAAACAATTCAAGTCCAGAGAAGTACTAAACGGAATGATCGAAAACAGATGACAGTGACACAAGACACTAATGTCAAAACAGATGACAGTGACACAAGACACAAATGTCAAAACAGATGACAGTGACACAAGACACAAATGTCTTTTTTTTTTACATTCCGTTTTATAAATTTTACACGATATTTTACACCAGAATAACATATTTTGACAGATTTTTACGTGGTATGATGTGATTTGAGGTTGGTACTTATTTTATTAATTTCTCGAAAACGACGCGGTTTCCTATAATGAAAGTAGTACTAGTGTTATAATCGGGACCCAACCCCTACCAACTTCATCACTTTTTATCCCCCAACTCGTGTAATCCGTATTCTCCAATTCAACCCCTTCTTTTTATGCCATGCCCGTAGGATGTTCAAAAAGGTCATAAGAACTTATACTCTATTTATAATAGGTAGCATTAGACAGAAGTTAAAAAAGGTTCTTTTAAATGCACACTTTTTACGATAGAAACCGAATTTATTATAATCTATTTTTACAGTAGCTGTCGCGCGTATTTGTAACTATTCTAATAATTTATCTTCTAACATTATGTGGCTTTCATTAAGTTGTATATTTAATTTCAATTTAAAATTATAGTGTCAATGCTAAAAACCTAACAGAAGCAGGGATGAACAATACCCGGAACGTTATTCGTTTCACTGTAATATTCTACCAAATTAAAAATGTTACCTAATTTTTAAAAGACTTTTATTCTGTTTATATTATTATACGTCCATATTTAGTACTATCTTAGATCTATTTAACAAAATTATGTTAACATAAGTTTAATTAAAATTGTATTAGGTAACTTATCTTTGAAATAAAATGTTTTGCATTCCTGCTTCTATGAGCCTCTTTTTTCTAATGCTCTTTTTCCTAATAAATGGAGTATAGAGTATATAACTTAATAAGGATAAAAGGACCTCGTTTCAAATGTGATGAAAATCTGACTAATTGACATGACATTACGACAATCAATAGGAATTAAAAAAGCATAGCTAAAAAAAAAAAATCTAAACAAAATATGGTGTACCAATCAATACAGCACCTAATAAATAAAAATTATATTTTGAAGGTAAACATACCATTTCAGCTGTCGCCAAATAAATCCACAGCTTTCTCCATGTTGAAAACTTTTTCTGGTCGCTAAAATTGTATTGCATCTCCTTCGACGCATATCTGGTACTCAATGGAGACCGGTAATTGCAATATTCTGAATTCTGTTTTTCCACAGGAGCGTCAATAGAAAACATGGTTCACAGCTCAATGTAAAATGTAAGAAACACTATTATTTTTCTTGTTACGTCGATAGCCCTACACAGCTGACACTTTATGAATGATTATAACCTAACAAATAACAAAAGTACAAGACTAGTCGGGCGAATCGGCGGGAGAATTCAATTCCGATAACAAGGTTATCTTACAATGTTGATCGCATGACGAAATTTGAAATAACTTGTGACGAAAGTAGATTGCTTATTGTACCCTGTTAATACAAACAAAATATTACTTCATCATGGAAAGTTATTATTGGTGTAACTAATGTACAAATGAACTTTAATAGTAGTAAGTACCTAGTTACATAGGTAGAATAAAAAGGAAGGTCAGAGCAGTGTTGATAAGGCGTGCATGCTAGGCTGTGTATTTACACTAGGAAAATGAACAAGTGTTTGCTTTTGATTTATATCTTTGCTCTATACCTATTTATTACGAAAAACTTCTGAACAAAGCGTTTTATTGATAAAATAACAACCAGGGTAGTCCTTAATTAATTTTTCGCGAAAGGAAATGTAGGGAGAATAATTCAAGACATAGGAAATTGTAAAAATATGTTTTATTTACATCATCAGATTATAATATTTCATGTTACTTACAAGCTTTATTTTTAAGAAAATATGTATAGCTGCATGACAAATACAACTATTTGGCAGTATTACATTAGATTTAAGGCACCAGTTTGTTAAAGTTCACAATGAGTAGACTGCAGGACGGCAGTGCGCTTAAATCGTATAGGCAAATACACAATTTACATGCATATAAACAAAAAAGATTAATCAGCGCATGTCTTCTTCAAAATTTAATTCATCAATTTAATTTAAAGAAAACGATGCACCAATATTTACAAATATACAAACATATTGTACAGTTTGTCACCGGCAGGGTCTATTGATTTATCTTACTTTACAACAAAATAACTATTTGTCACATTACCATGGAACCCATCAGTTCTCCCAGTGCTCTTCTCTATGATACATAATATCAGTTTTATCAATAAAAATCTATGACGATAATAATAACATCTCCCTTTGAAAGTATTTGTGATTCTATCTCACTATATCATAGAATACAAGACTTATTATCATGGAAAAACTACATAAATATTACTTCTTCTTAGCGAGTGACTTCATCATTTTCTCTAATTTCATCGCCTTCTGGATATCTCCCTTGATCTTCAGTTTACCCATCATGAATGCCGTAGTTGGCTTCAATTTACCTGAAAAAAAAAAAAAATTAAAGTGACGCAAGTAAAACAAATCATGACTATTATTTACTTAAGAGGGCCCTTCCTCATCAGCCTAACTTGAATGTGTGCATTATTGAATTTTTTTTGTTTAATTAAACCAATGCAATGTTCAAAAACAAACAAGTATGTGAGAAAGCGAAAATTGGCGCGCGGAGCTTTCACAAAACTTGTTTTTGAAAAAGCCTTACAAGTTTTTGGTAAAAATGTTTATAATTTAGAATCTCCATTTCATGTGCAAGGTTTCTATGTAGCTGTTTTTTTTTTTACTTTTTCAATGTCATCATCATCATGTCAATTGTCAACCTTTAGTTGCCCACTGCTGGGCATAGGTCTCCCCAAGGGGGGGGGGGGGGGGGGGGTTCAGCCGTAATCGCCATGCTTGGCCCATGCATTTTGGCGATTGCAGTAGGTGTTATGGTACTCAGAAGGACGCAGCTGCCCATCCTCTGGTCAATATCCCTCTGTCGCCTTCTACGACACTCACGGGTAGGAATGAGGTGGTGCTATTCGCGACCGGCACCACACGGCTAATTTTCATACGGCGGTTTTCAATGTATGAGTACCTTATGAATGGCACAATTCAGATAAAATTTATGGAATAGAACTGATTGTCAGAAGTCTTTACTCAATTCGTTTTTCAAAAAAGATTTTTTTTTATTACATATAGGGCGACTGGTAATTTAGTGTACGATAATTAAACACGTGACAGTGTTTATGATAGCAAACGACTTTCCCGAAGAAATAATGTTCTTTGTACTGGTTCACTTTAGGTGACAGGCGTGCGCGCGCGTGAATTTCATACGGCTGTTGTGTTATTGTGATAAAAGTGAAACAGTACAAAAAACATTTTTCTTTGGGAAAGTTGTTTGTTATCACGAACACAATCACGTGTTTAAGTATCGTACACTAATTACCAGTCGCCCTATATAAACGTAGATATAAACCACAAGGTACCGGTGTGTTCGAAATATCTGGAGGAACATTTGTAACAACGCCATAATCACGCCCGGGCGTTTGTAAGCAAATTATGATGGGTTGGCCGCTCTTAAGTTCTTTTGGGAAAAGGATAATCTTCAACTGCGAATTTATTAAATTGTAGTTTTATATAATTTGGACAAACCAGCAAACATATCAGCGAAATGCTGTCCATCCATAGTGAGGGTCGCATCCGGGGGGTTCTTGGGCTCGCCTTGACCACATAGACCATCCCCGTTCTTCAGGTCGATGTGCCAGACTCCTTCCTCCTTGCCTGGGTAGCAAAGTTATTTAAAATCATGTTACATAATTGCTATCTTCGTTTTAACTCATGGTTTTATCTTTATTTTAATGATAATAATACAATATTGACAAAGAATAATGTATTTCGTGGTTTGAAGAGGCCACAAAATAATGTGTGGTTATTGGTAAATTCCGCTAGTACATACATACCTACTCTAAAAAAAAAGATTAAATACCACAATACCTTTGACATTGAACTGGTAGACAGCTTGGGTCTTCTGTACTAAGTCTGATGAGAGAACTTTGCTGATGGAAGCAAACAGAGTTGGGATCTGACCGTCTGACTCAGCTGGCTGTAAATGATAGAATATTTAATGAAAATTAAATATAAAATAATGTTTTTTATTTCCACCAAGTTTTTACGAAAAACGATTAGTCAAATTACAGCACATTATATGTATTTTGGGTGAAGGTATTATGTACCTAAAGCACCTATTAAAAAAGTTTATATTTTTTGTATAAACATCTAATATTGCACAATTTTTTACCAGACTTTGGTAACGGAGGATACTGATGACTGGTGTAAGTTTTTGAATATTATTTTTATAAGTATAGGATTAAACTTATGTAGGTACAGAGGCCAGCATATCAAGCTACAACAATCTGTAAAATTTATTTGATATATTTTCAACTTTATTACAAAACTATAAGGTTCATATTCAATTGGAAAACATTGACAGTTTGGAATGGCTTCATGTGCTGGCGTCTGTACTATATTTGCATGACGCAGGATAAGGGCGCCTTCAAATTAGTCGCGCGACTTGATTTGTATGGATTTACAAAGCAGCGCTGCCGTCGCGCTGCTGTCGCTTGCTGGCGCGCGACTAATTTGAAGGCGCCCTTAAGCTACCCGCCCACGTCAGACAATCGGTCACCGTTTCTTTGGAGTCTATAGAACATGCATTTCAATATGCCAACGCTGATGTCCCACAAAAAATTAGTCCTACTGAAATGGTTTCATAATTGGCCATACAAAAAGCCAGTCGTGTGCGGGGGCACCCCCTAAAATATAGCAAAAATAACTGAAGAGGGCGCTTGAGACTGCTGATTGATGATTCATTCACAGAACAGACTATTCATCTTTTATCAGTGCAGTATTTTTATTTCTTATCGACATTTTGTCAGTTATTTTACAAAGTTTACGGTTAAAGATATTTATTTTCTCAAAAGAATTACAAATTCACTTATATAGAGAAAACAAAATGTGAATAAAATGTTTGGATTATGTGCCATTAAGCGTGGCATACATTTAAATACTATACTTATATAATTTAACAAGATATTTTACTAACAATTATGCGACTCAATAACAAAACAAAACAAAATAGATGTACCCTAGGTAGTTTTAAAATTGAACAATGAAGTTTTAAGCAACACGGGTAGGCGCGTTACAATAGCGGCAGCGTGTTTACTAAGGCCTACACCATAGTGCCAAACCTGATGCATTGCGAACATACTCGTAGGTACATGTAACATGTAATGGGCAGGGCAGTTGTTTTCTTTTTTTTTTTAATTTTTATTATTGTTTTGATTGCCTATTATCACTAATATTATAAAGAGGTAAAATTTGTATGTAAGTTTGTGTGTAGAGGGTAATCTCAAACTACTCATCCGATTTTAAAAATTCTTTGGAAGCTACGTTATCCCTGAGTGCTATAGGCTATATTGCATTATCAAAAAATTAGGGATCCTTGTTTCATTTGTGGTTTGATGTTTAAGAGTCCGCCATGTTAGTAAAAGCAACACCTGTACCCTCTTTTGTGCTTAAACTTTGATATTACCTCTTTTTAGCTTTTGCCTGCGACTTCGTCCGCGTGAATGTCGGTTATTAGGATGCAGACAAAATTGCTGATTAAAAAGAAGCCTATATCTCCTATATCCTTTTTGGGGTTCCAGTTTAGTCTGTACTTTATCTACATCTATACTAGTGATTTTATCTAATTCTGTAGTTCATCCGTGAAACAAACTCGCTTTCGCAAATATAATAGTATGGATATGGATTTATCTGTTAGTAACTAATTAACACTTTAACTGTCCATGCATTACATGTAAGCACTGCAAACCTTGCTTGATACGTCCGTGCATTACATATACTGCACTAGTGTTATCGATAACACTAGTGCAATAAGTATATTATGTAATGCACTCTATTTACATTATAAAACATTCTACTTAAGTACTGAACTTAAAATAAAAAACACATCTCCCTAAATAAAATAGGGTTCCATAGTATCCATTTGATATTATTTAACAAACAAAATAAGTCCCCACAGCAGTCAATATAAAATATTAAAAAAGCATTAGCGTGAATTGATTATGATTTCTCGAGTGTTTCATCGTTTTTGAACAACACTATTTGTTAGGCAGTCCGTGCTCAGACGTCCGTGCAGTACATTTAATGCATTTTTTTTAAATTATCTGATAGCTACCTATACTCCATTTACAATAAGATTAGACTATAAAACAAACTTTTTTTACAGTCCCTTTAACCGATTTCGACTTCTATTCCGTAGGTGTTTAAGGGTGACATTAGAGGCAAAAAAGTGGTTACAATAACAACTGTTTACTGCAGCTGCCATTTGTCATGCCACCAACGCAATATAAGTCAAAATCGGTTGAACGGACCGTAAAAAAGGTTTGTGTATAAGTATGTTTAATCTTATTGTAAATGGAGTATAGGAGTCTGTAGACAAAATTTCGCTTACCTAAAATGTAGTGACCTCGTACTAATTTAAAATGTAATATAACTATTGGACATTGGGTGATCGGCACGGAAATATGCTTGGGACAGTTAAAAGTGTTAAGAACGGCTGCAAGCATCTACCAACCAACCTATGCATTGTCATCACTACATAGTAGTATCATCATTACATAATAATATATTTAATATATATTTATATATTATTATTATAAAAATTAATCGCTATTTCCCTTGGTTACGGCATCACGCCTGAACGGCTCGACCAATTTCGCTAATTCTTTTTTTGTTCGTCGTATCGTTATTGTAAGGAGAAGGAGAGTATGAATGAAAAAACTAAGAAAGTTGCGCGGAACATTCAAAAAATAAAAATAATACACAGACGACGTATTCTTTTCTAAAATTTTTGGAGGATTGGCGCAATTAGTGTCTGTACACACTTCAAAAAAAGTTTGCGATCACTTTGAAAAATCGTTTTTTTTTTGTTACGGTAGATTATATTATGATTTCTTCTTTTTAGATTCTTTATTTAAAAATATAAAACAGTTCCATTGTTATTCCATACAAAAAAGGCTTTCAGTCCTAGTTTACGCTCATTCAGAAATCTGATATAGTCCATTTTGAGGGATATAAAATACTTTTTCACGGAAAGTTGTGATTGAAAAAATGCCAAGAGGATTATCAGAAGTTTTACGAGCAAGAATAGTAACTTTGAGGGAAGAAGGATACACCACGAGAGAAATAGCACGCAGAGTTGCTTTATCCCAATCCTGTGTCATGACCACGTGACCACGTTGCAGAGGTACCACGGGATGGGTAATTTAGGTGACCGACCCCGCAGTGGTCGCCCAACTGTTTTGACTGCTGCCCAAAAGCGCTATATTAGATTGCTGGCAGCCCGTGACCCAACAATCAACGCTACTAAAATAAAAGCAGAAGTTCGGGCCGCCTCTGGGCTTGAAGTTACAACTCAGACCATTCGCAATTTCACCCCGAGGGTGTCGTCGAAGGCGACTAAGGGAAAATCCGGAATTCGGGCAGCAGCGGCTTCCGTGTACTTAACAACTTCACTGCGATCCCCAAGACGCCTGCCAAGCGTGGGGATTATGGCAACGCCCCCCATTTATGGGGGAGGCCTTTGTTCAACAGTGGACATCTTCAGGCTGATGATGAAGGTTAGACTGGCCTGCCGGCTCGCCTGACTTAAACCCAATAGAGCACGCGTGGGATGCTCTTAAGCGAGCTGTTTGGAACCGTCAGCCACGTCCCCAGACAGTGCCAGAGCTCAATGAAGCCGCTATTCAAGAATGGGACAGGTTGCCCCAAGAAATGCTGGGTAACTTGATTCTCAGCATACCCAGGAGGATTTTCGCACGTGTTCGAACCAGGGGAGGAGTTATATTATATTGAATTTATCAGCCTATTGCCGTCCACTGCTGAACGTAGGCCTCATATTGAATATAAACCTTTTATTAATAAACTGTTGTTTAAGATTGGTTAAACAGTCTTTTTCTTTCTATCAAATTTCTGTTACAATTACATTATGTTTAATAACTTATTTTTTTTTTATAAAAAATAAAATATACTAAGTTTTATTTTTAATTTCAAACAGGGTATTTCTTAGTTGTAGATTCTTTAGTTCTATTTAAAAAAAACACAACAAATAATTTTTCTTGATAAAGACCAATTTAAAAAATGATATCAGCATATGCTAGTGTTCACAAACTTTTTTTAATGTGTGTATGTAGGGTAGGTAGTATAGGTATGGTAGGTAGGGTAGATATGGAAGGTCGTTAGGCAGGTAAGTATGTAGATAGGGACAGGTCAACGTCTGTCGGGTCAGCTAGTAATATTATAAATTAAAGTTAAGTTTGTGTTCGTCCCGACTAATCTCCGGAACTTCTCGTCCGATTTTGTAAATTATTTCTGTAATGGGAAGCTACGCTATCCACGAGTGCTATAGCTTATATTGTCAACAGAATTAGGTACCCGTAAAAAAACCGCGCGGACGAAGTCGCGTGCAAAAGCTAATCCATACTTCCATACTTATAAATGCGAAAGTAACTCTGTCTGTTACGCTTTCACGATGAAACGGCTTAACCGATTTTGATGAAATTTGGTATGGAAATAGCTTGAACTATGGGGAAGAACATAGGCTACTTTTAAAACAGCGACTTCGTCTGTATCCGCGATAACCGACATTCACGCGGACGAAGTCGCGGGCAAAAGCTAGTTTACTATAATTTACAAAAATGTTTTTTTTTGAAGAAGGCCATGCAAAAAAGTTACTTAGGTCTGTTAGTTTAAAACGTTAATACATAACGGGATAAACATCTAGAACACCAGAGGCTGTGAGTTACCATCCTAGAGACAAAGCTGAACATAATGTCCTTCAACTTGAGACAGCAATGCTGCATAACGACAGAAATATTTAAAATTTATGCAATAGGACAACACAAAATAAAAAACAAACATGCAATAGAAACAAATGGTCATAGATAAATCTAGACATTAATTTTTATTTTTTCCACACCGTTTTGGCGTAGATTCCCTTCTCGGTCATATGCGGTAGGTCCAGGAAGAAGTCTGGTAACATATTGTCTATGCTATCTGTGAACAAAGGGAGATTCCCAATTTGAAATGCCAAAAGTAAAAAAAAAAAAATTTTTGTAGATTTCGTATCAGTCATGATTTGGACTGGTTTCCTGGACCTGGGGAATGTCTGTTTGGAAGACTGTTACCTTTGACCACTACTTTTTTCTGGTTAATTTACAAATAAAACAGCATACTTATATACAAAGCCGTCATAAATGGTTGTTGAATAATAACTAAGTTTTAAAATTTAAAATTACTAAAGCTACAGATGCTATTTCTAATGCCATCATTGTTCCGTGGAAAAGGGATGATGGTATTGGTCCACACATCCATTTCTCTCTCGCACTGGAAAAATGAAGGCATAATATGGCCTACTGCTAAATACCTCCACAGTATAAGGTTTTCAAAGACAAACCTTTTCCTTGTAGTGGACCGCGGAGGTATGATACTGTCTGGCCCGGTTAGCCTGTGAGACAGTCGTCTTGTGCTGTGAGAGGGCTCCAGGTAGATCCAGGAAACCGTCCAGTAATAACTTATCAGCATTCTCTGTGATCAATCATTACTCTGTGTAGTTAATCCTTTGGGTTCAGACAACTGTGTTATTGAAGCACTGTTTTGGCACAGAGTAATTAGAAACAGACATGTTAAATATGGGAGGATGGTAGAAAGGTTCTAACTAATAAGCTAGGCTATGAGATAGTGGAGTTAAAGTTGACTTTGGCTATAAATGGTTTCCAAGTAAACACCAAATGGACACTCAATCGACATTGATTTAAAATATTTTTGTTAAGTACGTTTACATATTTTTAAAGGTATTTAATTCCAAATATTAAAGGAAGTCCATGAAGTATTACTATGTTAATTCTGTTACTTGCAATATAGCAACACGGAGCAGTAACTGCACTTAGTATTTATTATGGAGGAGAAACTCAAACCTATTTCACTTATATAAAAAAAAATCTTCTAAGTATCTACTTATCGCCTTTTCTCGATCAATTCAAATACTTACTAGGATCGCAGGCATAGGGAGTCAAGTCCTTGACGCCAACGGATTGCACAACATCCTCATCGATCGCAAAGTTGCCCGTGTATGTTTTGGGGTCCCTGCGAAAAGTAAAAATATGTGTTTTACACTTCTTGGCAACAAGTAGTCCGAGGTGAATATTTTGGTACAATCTTCAAACATGAAACTTGACTTTAAAATTGTACCAATGAGTCGGTTCAGAATACTTGAAATTTGATATTATGTAAAAAGTAGCTGTAATTACGTACTGGTGATTAGGACGGTCTTTGGGAAACACACTTATTAAGGGCGCGTATTCGATTTAGCGCAACTCAAAATCTAAACGATTGCTAGAACGGCGTAGCAGCATTGACACACACTAGTACAATACAGTGGTCTGTTTGTGTGCATCAGAAAAAAAATACGCGCGAAATAAGCACGAATCATTGAAATTGATCGGCGATCGGCAAACGACAGCGCGCGATGTTTTACAGTGCTTTTTAAAATAATTGTCTAAAATAAATGAGTTCGTATAACGGACTGAAAAATATTCTGTATATTAAGCATAACATTTCCTTTCATAAAATGAATATATCAGTTATGTTTTTATTCAAATACTGGTGAAAAAAAATTGTCAAAGTGAACCGATTTTCTACTTTTTCAACATTGTTTTTTAATACATAATAGTAATATTTTCGTAATTTTGGCTCTGTTTTGGCACTTTAAGACTGTATATCCTGTTGGAAAAACGCATAAAACATAATATTTTGGCATATTGTAATGGTTGTATTCGTCCTGAAAGTTAACTCTGACGTCTATTTTCGTAAAACGATATGAAAGGATTGTCTTCGCTTCAAAAAATCATAATTAAAAATTATACTTTTACTCTGTAGCTACCTAAATCAAGACTTAATCTTTTCGAAAACTGTAATTGTCTTTAAATAATCTGCTCACATTTTTACGATATTGCTCTAGGCAAAACGCGAAAACATGAAGTTTTCGTCACGAATCGAATACATGCTCTTAAAATAAACTGTTAGTAGATACGTACTTGCTAAGCATGACGTATGCGGCATCGGAGACGATGTCCACTTTTCGACTGGTGGCGCTGGTGCCAGTCAGCATCTCAATGGCTGCAGTTGCAATAGCTGTAAAAGAGTATTGCCATAGTTAAATAAAACAAATGATAATATTCTTTAGCTGCAAAGAGGTTGCAAAGATGCAACTTTTTGCGAAAAATAGGAAGTAAAATTATCTTTAAAAATTATTATAACGTTTGGGGGCAATTATTTTGTTTTGTTTTATTTTTTGTCTGTACATACCAGTCTTGGGCCAGAGAGCATTGACAGCGATGTTGTCCTGTTTGAATTCCTCAGCCATACCCAGTACACACATTGACATACCATATTTAGCCATTGTGTAAGCCACATGGACTGAGAACCTGAAATTATTAATATAAACAAATAAATAAAAATAAAATAAAACAAAATAAAATAAAAATAATACCTGAAGCATACCCCCGACACTAGACACTCTTAAAAAAAGCGATCGAAACAAACTCTTAAAATTACCTACTACTACTGCGCACTGCTCTGTCTGCCATACGTTTATGTGTGTGGGTAAGTGTTGTAGGGCTGAGCTGAGCCTGAAGCCAATCTAGCGCAATTATGGAATTCGAAATTCAAAAATACATTTAAGCTTCTCTGTTATGAATAAATAATAAGAGATGTTGTCTCTTATTATTATTATAAGTGCTCTTTGAAATTCTCCGGCTGTCTTGGTTTCGGCTTTGGTGTGAGACACGTACGAGCACAATTATTGTAGAGTGGTAGATGACACCACCAGTCAATTGACATGCTTTTCTTGAGCTGTCAGAACGCGATTCCCACATAATTTTATGGCAATTTATACTTATGACGTCACTTGTAGGTAATTTGTCAACTCAATTAATAAACTATTTATCGATTTCAAAGCAACTAATTCTTTTTACAATTTATTGAAAATTGTTCGGGTTTTCAGGGCTAAAATTAAGTCGCACAGTCTCTGAATATCATATTCTTAAAATATCATAATCGCAAATCATCATATTATCAGAACATCATATTATCAACACATCATATTCTCAAAACATCATATTCTCAAAATATCATAATCTCAAAACACCACATTCGCAGAACACAACATTCTTAAGACATCTTATTCGTATTTTATAACATTTTTTAACCTGTGTGTACTGTTTTTAACAAAGTTCTTCGCGAACTTCGCTAAAAATGAAAAGGTAATTCAATGGTCCAATTTTTTCAACTCAGAAAAACGTTGAACAGCTTGGACAGAAAAGTGCAGATAGTTATCAGCAGTGCAGTTATCGTTAAATTATTAAAATAAATTTTGGTAAAATTTATTCAACTGTGAATAAAGTTCTGTGAAAAAATCTTGGACATAAAAAACGCATGTGCTTTCAATGAGGAGCCAAATAGTTGTAAAATTTTCACGGATACTATTTCATCAAGAGTTAAAAAAGCTTTAAAAAATCATATAATCACCTAGATTATATTCACTTTTATTTACTTTCCACTAGAATATGATATTTAGAGACTGAGCCAATTAAGTGTATTTTTTAGAGAAGTTCTATCTTGAAATTATTGGTTAATAGTGTCATCTATCCAATTACTAACACAAATGCCCCCAGGTGACTATCTAAGCTCAGCATGTGGATTCCTAGTGTGGGGCAACATTTCTTTTTTTAATGTTGTACAAGTGTCAATTGACTGTCAAACTCGTGTTGCTATGCCAGATATTATGTACGGTCACCAAAGGAGATAAGTATCCATGTCGCCGGAACAGTTGAAGTTTACTTAGAAACCGATAGGTTTTTATGAATAAAATAAAATACAATTTATAGAGAATAAACAGTTCATTGATTTAATAAAATTTCATTTGAAAGCCCCCATTGGTTTCTAAGAAATCTTCAACTATTCCCGACGACATGGATACTTATCTCTTTTGCGTACTGTACATATACTTTCACTTACCAGTAAGGGTTCAAGTTGAGCGGCGGCGACAAGTTGAGGATGTGCGCATGGTTGCTAGCTTTTAGATGAGGCAGGCACAACTTAGATCTATAAGAAGATAATTACATTATTAATTCTGGCTGACTTAATTAATTGGCTATTCTTCACCGGACGAAAGTATTCTTGAATTTAATTTCTAACTTGCAACTACAGAACTAGCCACAAAATATAAAAAAGTCGGCCCATATAATTGGGTACTTGACACCGCCAATCAATTGACATACTTTTATGAGCTGTCAAAACGAGATTCCTCCATAGATTTTGTATGACAATAGCGGCCTGTGACGTCACTTATGTACCAACTCAATTGACTAACTATTAATTGATTTCAAAGCAACTAAAAATCGAATTTTTCAGTGAATTGAAAATTTATCGGGTTTCCCGGGCTAAAATAAAATGTATTTTAAGATAAATTGTATTTTGGATTTATTGGTTAATGGTGTCAACAACCCAATTCCAATTACAGTCTGTTAACGATGGTGTAAACAGAATGCAAGCGAGCATAGTGGAACTTAACATAGCTGGAAACATGTTTGTCAATCATCATCAGCCGGAAGACGGGGCCACAATCCCCACGCTTTACAGCTGCCTGACCTCCGGATTCTTCCTTAGTCGCCTTCTACGACACCCTCGGGATGATATGGGTGGGTGCTATTCTGGCCTGTACATCCCACAGGTTGTTTGTCCACTATTGAATCTTAACTTAAACAGTCACATAGCCATCTGATTAATTTCATCAAGTTCACACAATAAAATTAAATGAAAAATAATGTCAATGGATCTCCAATCCCTAAGGCCGGCCATACACGGACTGCTTGAAGCAATTGGTATCGACTGCTTTAAGCTGCGACTGCATAGTGAACTATAGTCTTCTACGTACACACACACGGAATCGCTCAAACAGTCGCAACTCAAACTCAAAATCATTCCACGTCAAGCGCGCCTCCCGCCCGCACGCTTTTGGATTTGCTTGTTCAGTAGTTCCTACCAACTGCTCGATTAGTTGGTATGAACTGCTCAAGTAGTTATCAATGGCAACTTCAAGCGGTTGACTATAACTGCTCGAGCGGTCCGTGTATGTTGATCAATGCCTAAATGCTCGAGCAGTCCGTGTGTTATGTCGTTACTTGCGGAACCCTAAATTCCTGAGACAATTACTAACAGCGCGGTGCGTTCTGGCCTTGAGATTCGCTGCCTCAGCAATTCGGCATCGTGGGACCGAAAATTGTGTAACAACAGTGAATAATATTAATTTAGTGTATCGGTGAATCACTCTTGTTTCTCACATCGAACATTAGTCACGCATCTTAGTTTTTAGCAACCTAAATGTAATAATTACATTAATTAAATACTTTAAGTAAATTTTATCGGTTTCTTTTGCACCCTCGACGGCAGCCACACGTAATTCGTGTATGGCCGGCCTAAGATACACCATCCATCTATTTTGGAGATCACCATTCTAATGTGTGATGATTCTAACAAGTTACATTATGTATACAGTAAAAGCTCCTTATTCGCGGGGGATACGTTCCGTAAATATGCCGCGAATACAGAAACCGTAATATGGAATGGTAATTTATATGGGATTATAGAGGATACGTCCAAGGTGGCAAAATAAAAAAACAAAAATTAAAAAAAACATCAATTTAATTGAAGTTTTTGACAATATTGATTCATTATTATCGTCAGGTTTAGGCAAGGGTTTAAAGAAGTTCTTTAAACCCTTGAATGGCCGTTTTTAAAACCTCTTCAATAATAAATGAAAAGAGGGAGACATTAAAACACGCAAAGCGGCGCTTACCAAAGGACATGACGGAACGTCTAATAATATGTGGCAGCATTTAGCAATATACATTAGATTTAGGCACAGAGTAATAAGATTGTTTTACTTAAACATTATTCTGTTTGTTTACATTCTCAAAAATAGCGACCACGGCGATGGCGGCTCATATCCTAGGAAAAGGCGAACCGTCTTATACAGCGTCGAAAGCATTTGACAACATACTTTAGGCGTAGTTGTAATAAGATTTGTTTTATTTTTATATTAGTCCATTTGCCGACGCGTTTACAAAGGGCACCGAATAATTTTATTAACATAATACATTATTTATACCGATTAGATCCGCGAAAAAATCAAATTTTTAATGCGCGAATAGTGAAAACGCGAATAAAGGAAGCGTGAATAAGGAGCTTTTACTGTATTAGACTTTAAGACTATGCAATAAGCTTTAAGTTACTTCTGTAACAGCAAAATGTTTTTATTCTATACACCTCTGCCTACCTCTTCTGGTAATAGAGGCGTGATTTTATATTTGCTGTATTTTCTAGGCAATCATAGTATCCAAGGTAACTACAATTTATTACATGATAAGTGTAATTTAAATAATTTTGTTTGCATGAGAGTAATTTTAAAACTATTAAATTGTTTTGTCTATGTGCATAACAATTGAACCATTGTTTGTATTTATACAGATTTATCTTTTGTGTTTCACAGCATTCTTGATTCAAAATATTCTTTTACATTTTTCTATAAGATTCTTTAATCACAAAAAAATCCACCTGGGGTTTATTTGTGACGTATAAAGTGTCTTTTAGACGAAATACATGGGAAACTGTCAAATTAGTAGACACAAGTATGAGCTCCTATAACTGGTTCACTGAATTATCAAGAACCAATCACAGTGGCTTATGGGAAAATGCTGCTATAGCTATAATAATGGCTCATCATCTGCTTAGCCTTTTCCCAACAAAGTCTGGTTTGGGTTCCTATCTGACCTCTACAGCTAAGTCACTGGGTAACACAATACCCCTTGGTAAGACTGGTTGTCAGGCTTTCTGGCTTCTGATTACCCTTATAGACTACCAAAGATCGACGAATGATAGCCGGGACCAACAGGTTTACGTGCTTTCCGAGGCACGGAGGGAACTTGGTATGAAATAGATGGTCACCCATCTACAGACCGACCGCGATAAGCGTAGCTTAACCTTGATATATCGATATGTACGGCTTTGACTTAGTCACGAGCTCTTATAAAAAATAGCTATAATTACGGCTATTGGCAAAAATTTACACTATTTAATTTTCGTTCGAGTATTTGGAGATGGAGGGTCCGGGGTGCATTTACTTACGCCAAGAAAGTTCCCCTGGTGTTAATATTGTGCATGAGGTCGTATCTCTTCATGTCAGTCTCAGCGGTACCCGTCAGTGAGATAGCCGACGCATTGTTCACTAAGATGTCAATCCCATTGAACTGAAATAAACATGATGAAATTAATATAGAACTAGCAACATAATAAAGTGCTAAAAGGTTTTGTGCATGACACCGTCACACCGTCTATGGTGTGGTGCCGGTCGCGAATAGTACCACCCCATTTCTATCCGTGGGTGTTGTAGAAGGCGACAGAGGGATATTGGCTAGAGGATGGGCAGTGGCGTCCTTCTGAGTACCACAACACCTACTGCGATCGCCTACATGCATCTGCCAAGCTTGGCGATTATGGCTGTACCCAGGTTAACATGATGATGATCCTGATGTGATGAGTTCATGATTCCATACAAAACTGTAAAACCTACACTGTGAAAATGTATAGAACAGCCGTTCTTTTTTTAATAACCGACTAAAATTGGTCCAGTCATGTACTGAATTCATGGTCCCGTGAATCTCGGCGGTCTAAATGTCGCCGAATCCTCTAGTCTGGCGCGCGCGGAACACGGCGCGTCGCCTACACGGGCCCGCATCTGGTCGGGTGGTGGACTGCCCCTAAGTCGACCACCCGCAGGCCGGCAACTCATGGAGGCCGGAGGTCATTAAGCGCCCTCCGGCGCCCGATGCGCCTTCTCCTGGAGGGAAGCGAGGCAGTTGCTTCCCTCACCCTCTCTGCCGCCTCTTTTACGTGCATGACTTGCTCGCAAAAAGAGGCGACAGGCTCTCACGCACTCTCGCTCTGGACCATCGAATCGAGAGAACGATGTTCGGGAGTGAGAGGTCACCTACTGCTGCAGAGAGTTCACGACGCTGCTCTGCCCAAGCTGGACACTCTCACTCACACTCACATCTATTCGATGCGTGCTATTTGTTCGATATTGCGTTTCCGAACACTCAAGGAAGAAAATCACTCAAATAGATAACTTTGTTGACTGAATGGCTATAGAAAGTTTATCCGAAGACCTCTGAAACCGGCCGTTAGTGTTATAGGTTCTATGTAGAGATAAGTAATCAGTCATACAGAAATTGTTACTTATAATAATTTGGCATCATGTTCAACACTATGCACACACAGAGACAATTAGGTAGTAGTAGTAATGAGCGAACCCAACTTATTTTCAATTAACTGTAAATTGATTTTTAGTTGTTTTAAAATCGATAGTTAACCAATTGAGGTAGAAAAAAGTGATATCACAAGTTCCAATTGCCATACATAATCTATGGGGGAAAGATCAATTAATTGGTAACTAATTGGAACCATTATGAATAATAATTATGTAGCTCTAGAAATTAAGTATTAACATTTTTCTAGATGTTTTAAATATCCAATCAAAACAGTGCTCTCACAAGGTTATTGTAAAAAATAGTAATTCTGTGTGAAGTTTTTGTATTCAATAGCACTTATAAATCATTGTTTATTTTGAAACCCTAATGATTTTTTAAATTGCAGTCATATTTTTTGTTGCTGGTTGTTTCAATGTATTTTTTTATTTGATAAATAACTACACTACAACCCGTTTATGAATGGCTTACGATATAAACTACGTTAGAGCTAAAAAAATGTTTATAAAAGATTAAAAGTGTAATCTAATTGACTTCACTGAGCTATGTCAGACTTGAAGCAATTGAATTTTAAATGCCATTCATTTTTGTCATTTTATTTATAAAAGTTTATTTTCAAAATGATTGTATAATACTTAATATTATTATTATTATAATATTTATTATTATTATAATATGATGATCAAGTCTCAGGATAAAGGGTTATGTTCATAGAATGTTTGCCAGTATTCCCACAATAATCCTTCAGGAATGCTATTGGACAAATCTGGTTGTAAAAGTTTTTTGATGTTTGCTGATAAGCTTATTTCTGCTAAAACAATCCAACCCACGATCTCTCAATAATTATAATACATGAAAGTAATTTTTATTTCATACACATATTACAGTAACAACAAGTAAAAGGAGATCCCCTTTTAAGCGAAGAGTTGTAGTAGTGTGTGGAGTACGAGACTCCGCTCTACATTCTCTATATTATGTGATAAAATAAAAAGGAAAGAAAAGTAAAATAGGGCGCAGTAACGGCGCACTTTCGTGAAATGCAATAAATATAGTTGAGTTGAACAAGCTTTTTGGTTTACAGGCAAAAATATTCATTTCTACTACACTAACAATATTTAATTTTATTTTTATCTTGACCAAGGATACCTACATGTTCGAGATAAGAAATAAAATAAAATATTGTGAGTGTAGTAAAAAGATGAAATTCACATTATCAAACATCAAAAAAGAAAAACTCGGAATATATTTGAAACAAATCACCATTAATTATTCATAATCATTGCAATTACTTTGATTAATGGGAGACATTTTGTCATTGGTTGGTTCATTCTGGCAGAACTACCTTCTTACCTTCTTGATAGCCTCATCAATAGCCTTCTGTATTTGTTTCTCATCCCTTACATCAACAATGCATGGCAGGGCCTTGCCTCCGATGGCTTCAACTAAAAATATAAAAAGTAATTTATAACTCAGAGAGATTGTAGTATTATCAGTAAGGTGTTGCTTGCCTTTCTTATGAAGCTGTAGTGGATTGAATAAACAAACACATCTTTTTACTTTATCATTATATATTATAAATTTAAAGTTAAGTTTGTGTTCATCTGGGCTCATCTCCAGACTGGTCCAATTCTCTAAATTCTTTTGATAATAGGAAGCTAAATTATCTCTGAGCTATATGCTAAATTTTACTATCAAAAAGTTAGAAATTCATAAAAAAAATAGGCGGGCAAAGTCATGAGCAAAAGCTAGTTTATAAATAAAACATTCTTTCAACCATTTACAAAAACAAAACTATCAAGGCCAATTAACTGAAACTCAAAGTCCATAGTAATAATAACGGAGTACAAAGTTTAATCCAAATAAGCTCAAGATGTTATCAAGAGATTGTACATTTTATGGCCTAAATAAGACACAACATGAAAAATATTTTTATCAGATTGCTTAACAATAGATAACAAAATGCAGAATTTGAATCCAGTGGGTACAGGCTAAATTTCCATCAAATGTAATTATTGGTTTATATAGCAGAAAATTGCTCAATGATCTCTATCTGTTTACCAATACTTGTGATAATAATAGGATATCCAAAAATAGGTATTATGTATGCTCATTATACAATAGTTATACATAATATTGTTTTGATAGTTTACAAAACAAATCTATCTACTTTTAGGTCAATTATCGGAAGTTCGAAGTCCAAAGTAACATGGAGGGCAAAGTCCAATTCATATAAATTCATATTTTATCAAGTGTATGTACATTTATGACTTAAACGAGGTTCTTGGCTAATAATAGAAGATATGCAAAGCTGCTAATGAAGGTTAATACACTTACTTTCTTCAGCAGCAGTGTAAATAGTACCAGGCAGTTTCGGATGCGGGTCAGCTGTTTTGGCGGCAATAACAACGTTAGCACCGTCCTTCGCTGCCTTCAAAGCAATAGCCTTACCAATACCTCGAGACGCGCCAGTAATGAACAGCGTCCGGCCAGCCAATTTCCTAATTTTACAACGATACGAAAAGTTAATAGAAAGTAGTTTAAAGAACTGTACCTGACTTCAAATACAAATCCTCTTACCCGGTGTTAGCAACTAAACTCATCTTTAAAGATTATCTTATTTTTTTGTGGAAAGTGCAACGTTGTCAAAACTCGTAACTGAATTAAAACCAATTCGACAATCACAGGTCACAGACAGATTAATGATAGTTTTCTTTACAGAATTCGCTTCGCTTTGCTTGACAAATGACAGTTGGACGTTGGTTGACGTGACGATAGTGTTGTGTTGATCATACAGATTACAGAGTTTGGCATTGACAAGACAACCATTGACTGTCAACTGACAAGCAAGAATTGTTATCATGGCTGCCAACAATGAACAAGTTGACAACATCATCTGTGTTGCCAACATTTTTTTTTTGCAAAACTGACATAATTATTATGTGCAGTGCTCTTTGGAGTCTTTAGCCAACGAACTTATATTAGTGACCGTCGACGTGCCTGTGTAGCTGAGGTAAGTCCATGAAGCTCCTATATCTTCATGGGTAAGTCTCGCCCGTGGTCCCGCCATTGTTGACATATTGAGGTACTGCACGCCTGCCGACGTATAGAGATAGACGTATGTTTAGGCTTTGTGTAAGTTTATGCCATTTTAAAATATTAGCCAAATTCTTGTAAAATCTACTGATTCAAGTAATAAACAAGAAGAAGAAGAACCGGAGCCCATACTAAATGCTGTGCTTTTTGCTCCTACAAAAAAGGAGAATGTCAAAATTAGTGTGCTGTAAATGCAAAAGTCAGCATGTGCAAAGCAAAAAATGCAAAGTTGATGTGTGTGTATCCCGAAAAGTCTTATTACGTTTAATGTTTAGGAATAAGTAATTTAAAATTATATATTATTATATTTATATGACGGAGACGGTTTACATAATTATTATTGTGGGTAGTCAACAGAATTTGATGATTTGTGTTTCTTGTTTGTCCCCGCCTGCAATATTAATATTCTACAGATTTTAAGCTTGTTTTGTCTTTTCAGTTGTGTTTTGCAGTCGGGTTTTTTGGTTTTAAATAATTTATTTTATTTAAATATAATACAAAGCTTAAAAATAAATATAAACAAATACTTATATAATATGTACAATCAAGGGCGTCGCCAAGGGGGGGCGGTAGGGGCAGCTGCCCCCCCCTAGAGATTCCAAAAGGTTCATGTGCCTTTGACTGTATTTAAAATTCATACTTTTCCTATCCACCAAATATCAATTTGCCCCCCCCTAGGCCATCAGCTGGCGAGTCCTGGCGACGCCCTTGTGTACAATGCTCACAGGGCGTCAAAAAACTCGTCCGCATCGCTCTCAATGGGACAAGTGCCCAAAAGGCTAGCAACATTACCACGTTGAATGGCAATGCTAATTCTTTGGCCCAAGAAAAAGCCAGCCCTTTGGTCACGTGAAGAGTCGACCAGCCGCTTAGCAATGTCTCTAAAAACAAGGTGAGCACTCGGGCCCCATGGCCCTAATGTTTCGACCCCAAACGGCTCAAACATACACTCGGCGTCACAAAAATCGCACCTCTTTAAGAATTCCCTTCAAAGTCATTTTAACCCTATTAATCAATGGTATACATATGACTATAAGGTATAATTGGAAAGGCAATTTATTTAAATTTCAGAATAAATCAATGGATTTGGTTTTTTGTTTACCAGGGAATAAAAAAAAGCAAGCTAATTAATGCAAATGATTAAAAAGTTAAATTTTATTTTATCAGCAAAAATTACAACAAAGTCCTTAAAACTAACTTAAAACCTAGTGTTACCCCCCCCTAGCCCTGATGACTGCTTCCATGCGTTCTCTCATGGACCTTATTAATGTGACAACAGTCTCTTGTGGAATGTTGTCCCATTCTGCAACGACGGCATCTTGAAGGTCTTGGAGAGTGGTAGGGGCAGGATTTCGTGCCCGTACTCGCCGTTTCAGTTCATCCCAAAGGTGCTCAATAGGGTTCAGGTCTGGACTTCGCGCCGGCCAGCGCATAACAGGGATGCCAACTTCTTGCAGGTAGTCTCTTACAATTAAAGCGGTGTGACAACGGGCGTTATCGTGCATTAACGTGAACCCACTGCCAACAAAACCCGCATAAGGGACAACCTGCTCCTCTAAGATCTCTGTTATGTACCGAGCAGCAGTCAGCGACCCTTGCCCGCGAGCACTTCCAGTCCGAGAAACACACACAAGGTTCGTTTTACCGTCGATTGACATGCCGCCCCAGAACATGCACGAGCCACCCCCGTATTCCACTGTCTCTTGAATACAGGCTTGTGCGAATCGTTCCCCTTGCCTCCTATACACTCTTCGACGCCTGTCGTTGCAGAAAAGACACACCCTCGTCTCATCCGAGAAGAGCACAGCCCTCCATTGGTCTATTGTCCAATCCACGTGGTCACGGGCAAATTGCAACCGGTCTCTCCTATGCTGTGCAGTCAATTTGGGCCCTGTAGCAGCCCTATGAGCTGCAATTTTCTTCTCCCGCATTCTTCTTCTAATCGTGGAGACGCTTACAGAAGTTCTGCGAGCTGATCGCAGTTGTTGTTGCAGCTCAACAGCATTGGAGAACCGATTACGTAAAGACGTCGAAACAATGAAGCGATCGTCTCTTTCGGATGTGCACCGTTGTCTTCCAGATCCACGTCTTCGGATATAGCCACCAGTCTCTTGGAAACGTTGGAACACTCGTCGAACGGCAAAACGACTCAAGTTCAGTTGCCGAGCAACATCACATTGCCGCATCCCTGATTGCAGTAGTGCAATGACTTGAGCGGCTTCATCTGCAGTGGTATCCATCTTCTGGGGTATTTTTCTTGCTGTAGCTGTTCACGTGTGTTCACTTCAAAGGTTGAATAGCGAATGACCCACATTTAACCCGGGTCGCCCGTTTTATACCCTTGTAGGGAGGTGCAATTAGTGGCCGTTGTAATGCGTATTTTGACAACATTTTTTTTAACGTTACGTGCTAATGAGATCTGTTGTGTTTAGGAATTCTAACTGTTGTTAATTTAAAGGTCGTTAAACATACTTTTAATTGATACCAATATTAATTGGGTTTAATGTATTCGTTACTGGCGGGACATGTTTTAAACTTATTTTCGAAAAGGTGCGATTTTTGTGACGCCGAGTGTATTATAACTTTCAAGAAGGTTGTTATATTTACGCCGTTTGAGGTTTTCCACCTGCAGCAGCCGCCCCAACACAACACGACCTGCTAGGAAGATAGGATGGCGCAAGGGTGTCGACACAAGTTGCATCCCGCACCAAAGGCCTACCCAACTTCCACGGCATTATGGTCATTCCATCTGGTCTCTTTCCATCGTCACCTGCCAAGCCAATAGGTTCTAACACAGCTGGCAAGAGCACGACGGATGATATCATTAATGCTGGCGTGCCGTGCTATCCGGCCTGCGCTCTTACAGCATGAAAGGCCATGGTGACCGAGGCAGTCGACAACTGCACCGCATTGACAGCGATGCGGGGCCCCGCAAGGAGCGCCCAGACGTAGGCATGTAGCGAGCCGGAATGTAGAGTCACCAAGCATAGTACTTATGTTAGGTGACGGCAGTGCCTGAAGCCAGAGGCCCGAATCCCACTCACCCACAGCCAGTAAGCGGGCACGCTCAGCAGAATTGGCGGACGTATTAATGAGTTTATTCCGTACCAACCTGCAGAGCGGCTCATCCCACTGTCTCTGGGAAGATGGGTTCACGGGCCGAACCGTATTTGGGCAAGCCACTTTCCAGGCGTTCACCGCATCGGTCAAGCACGGCACTTCAAAGTCAACCAGTGACGAGGATAAGATTTTTATGGTTATAACTTTTCGGTGCTGTGGACGGAGGACAGGAACGCCGGCAAACTAACACTGGAAATTTTGCGGACCCCGAGACCACCAAAACGAATAGGTAGTGTGGCTTGTAGCCACACTCGGTCATCCAGGGACACATTGAGAATTGAAGTGAGTGTATTTTTAATAATTTGATCAATTTTGTCCAAAAGGTGTGGCTGCTTCCATAAAGGTGAAGAGCGAAGGTAATACATAAAATTTGGGCCAAAATAACAATATTTGATGAGGGTAAATGCCGAATGTAGATTAATTTTGGAGAGCCTATCCCAAATATCGTCAAATCGTCTAATTTTTTCGTCAATGAAAGGTGAGAAACTATCTTCTAAAATTGGGAAACCTAGGAGGTGCAGTGAGCTTTTTTCAAAAATTGTGATTTCTGGAGCTATTGCACTAAATTTATCTAAAGTTGTTTGTTTGTTGGTAGAGTCGCAAAGAAAAATTTCACATTTGGAGGGATTCAGGTCTAGGCCAATAGATTGAAATTGCTGTTTCAGGAGTTGAAAATCTTTCAAAACGGTGTCTATATCACCTCCTAGACTTCCGTCGTCCAAATGGCAAATACCATACGTTAGGTTACGTTACGTTACCGAATTTAGTTTTTGTATTATAGGATGAATAGCCAAACTGAAAATAACTGGCCCAAGAGGATAACCTTGTTGGCATCCGACTGCAGATTCCAAAACATTGTCCTTATAAAGCAATTTTGAAGGGTGCCTGTAACACTGCCACATAAAACCATAAATTTCGGGTAATTCCTTTTTGACTTCGGCCAACAAAGTGTCTCTATTGACGGAGTTGAAAGCGTTCTTAACGTCAACCTTAAGAATGACCTCACCTTTGTTTGATTTTAAAAAAGTGGAAAGGGCATATACGGCAGCCTCGCAGCCCCCTCTGGAACCAAAGCCAAGCTGCAGGGGCTGAAACTTCTTGGTAAGGGTTTCGCTGTAAATTTTACAGCAAATTTTGGCTGCCATACGCCTGTAGGTGCACCCCACGGCGATAGGACGAATGCCGCCGTCCTTCTTGCGTAGGGCGCATAAGTTTGCCCCATACACAACCCCCAAACACAGTAGACTGAATTTTCCTACAAAGGATAGGCATAGGTACCTTGTCCACTTTCAACCCCTAGTTCGGTAAGTATGTAAAATTAATATTTTGGTACAGTCAGGTACAGACTAAAGGCAACATTCAGGAATTGATATTAAAAAAATGTCTGCTGGGACACATAGTAGAAGTTTCGCCGCCGCTGCCGCCTCTCACCACGCGATATATCGTCCCCCCCCTCCACGCGGCCGTTACGATTTTTCGTGTCAGAAAAATCCTAATACCCCCCGTCTATAAAGAAGTTTCGCTTCAATAAACAACTATCACTTGTAGTCCGTGTATCAGACATGAATGTTTGAATAGTAATAGAACTTGGGCATGCACCAATCACAACTACTAAAACGCAAATGATTTCAGGAAGTATTATAAAAACTATAATTTATTTATTTTACTTCATGCACAAAGGTACAAAGGCTGACTTAATTTTTATGCCTTTGGCATTCGCATTTTATATTGAGGTTGAGTTGCATACAATTTAACTAAAATGTTAAATTGTATGCAATTAGGGGATAGACTGATGATTTATCATTGTAAGGTGTACTTGGGGGTCGAGTGGAAACTAAAACTAGACTGGAAAAGAAAAAAACACTCTCGACCCCAAGGGTCGAGAATAAACTATAGTTAGGGGTCCAGTGGACACATTTTTTATTGGGGGTCGAGGGGTTGAGAGTGGACTACACGCCTTTCATTACGTATATATAATTTCTCCGTTGTTCTAAGAGCCTTAAGAGCGCCCATACCCATCGGGCGAACTGCAACGCGAGCGTGATTAATTTTTTTTTTGTTTAAACCAATTAACCAACGCATAGCTCGAAAACAAACGAGTGAGTGAGAACGCAATAACGTCGCAGGAAAATTGGCGCGCGGAGATTTCACAAAACTTGTTCCAAGAAATACGTTATTTTGAAAAAGCCTTACAAGTTTTTGGTAATAATGTTTGTAATTTAGAATCGCCGTTACATGTGCGCAAGGTTTCGATGACGCTGTTTTTTTAAAATTTTTCAATGTATGAGTGCGTTATGAACGACCAAAGTTCAGATAAAACTGTGCAAAAAAGCTGATTTTCAGACGTGGTGGACGTCAACTTGTTTGTCGTCAATCAACTTGTTTTTCAAAAAGTTTATTTTTGACTTCTTATAAACCTAGATATAAATCACAAGAAACCTGTGTGTTAAAAATATTTGGAGATTAATTTGTTATAACGGCGTAATCACGTACGAGTGTTTGTATGGGAAATATGACGGGATGGGCGCTCTTAAGCCTTCAATCTATAACGTACGTTACAGAACTGTACATACGTTACTGAATAATAACGTAACTTTTAATATTGTTCTATGAAAATGATTCTAACGTTATTTTAGGTTTACGGTTTTAGGCGTTACGTAGTAGACGTCTCGTAGGCGTTATGTAGCAGATGTCTCGTAAGCGTTACGTAGCAGAAGTCTCATGGGCGTTATGTAACAGACGTCTCGTAGGCGAGTAACAGACATCTCTTGGGCGTTACGTAGCGGTCGTCTCGTAGCAAGGGCGTCGCCAGGGGGGGGCAGGTAGGGGCAGCTGCCCCCCCCCTAGAGATCCAGAAAAATTTTATTTTTACCAGACTTCAAAAAAAAAGAAGGAGGTTTTTGATTAAGAGCTCCTGACTGTACAATTAATAAAAAACTCGCACTACCAGTGTATAGCTTCATGTGCTTGTAACTGTATTTAAAATACTCTTCCCATTTAAGTAAATAAAAGGAGAAACTGACTGACTGTCTGATTAATGTATCAGCGCACTGCCGAAATTACTGGAATTAGGATTGTGAAATTTTGCACACGCTTTTTTTATCAAGTAGGCAGCAATAAGAAGGGATTTCGGGATTCAACCCAGGTGTATGTAATTGTCGTATGCGGAAATGAAATTTGTATGAAACTCGGTCATTTTTGTAGTTCGAGACATGAAACCCGATATACCTAGAGGTTTTTGGTTGAAAATAAAAAAAAACTTATTTCAGCTTTTTTGGAAATTCCAGTAAAATAGGGATGAATTTTTATTTCTATGGAAAATCCGTTATTTTTAACTAGCACTTTTCCCGCGTGGGTTTGCCTGTCTGCAACTGTTACGAAAATTGGCACAAACACGGTCGACGTCAGGTTGACGAAGCCCCAGCGGTTCTCCTATTCCTGTCTGCAGGCTTTAAAGGAACCTAACCAACCGAACCTCGGGGTGCCTCTGATGTCGACCAGTCGACCTATAACAGTATAACCTAAGATTTTTCTGTCCAAAGAGTTTGACACAAGACACAAATTAGGCATTATTTGTGTCTTGTGTCAAACTCTTTACGTTCTGTTTTATCAATTTTGCACGATATTTTACACCACAGACAATATATTTTGACAGATTTGGTGGTCAATCGCCCATTTGAACGTTCCGTTTACGCTTTATACATGTTAGTTATGATGTGATTTGCAGTTAGTAACTTATTTTATTAATTTCTCGATAATTACGCAATTCCGTTAATGAGAGTGGTAGCGTTATAATCGTGACCCAACCGACTTCAACACTTTTTACCCCCAGCCCCTTGCTTCCAGATGATCCAACCCCCTACTTCTTCTTAAATCAAAACCCCGGTGGGCCCCTTATGAAGTAGGTGTAATAATAATAACGTCAATTTTTATTTTTTTTATTATTTTTTATTTTAATATTTTAAATACGTATAAACGTATTTTTTGACGTGTAGGTACGTATTTTTTTCACACTGATTTTTTTTATAAATAAATCCATGCTAATATTATTAATGCGAAAGTAACTCTGTCTGTTACGCTTTCACGATGAAACAGCTGAACCGATTTTGATCAAATTTGGTATGAAGATAGCTTGAACCATAGCACAGAATACTTAATAGTACTACGTAACCATAGGGAAGGACATAGGCTACTTTTTAATCAGCGACTTCGTCTGCATCCACTATAACCGACTTTCACGCGGACGAAGTCGCGAGCAAAAGCTAGTAAATAAATGATTTTCCATACAACAGTATTTCACCCTATTCACCCCCTTAGAGAATATCTAAAAAAAACATGTATTTTGTTTAATTAACTATAAAGCTTACCAATTGTCATGTTTCTATCACAAAAAATACATTTTCATCCCCTATTTTACACCCTTAGAGGTGAAGTTTCCAAAATTCTGATACATATTTTATATGTCTAACCGCAACCAAATACCAATTTTCATGTTTCTAACATTAAAAATAACGTATTTCCCATACAAACTTTTAGCCCCCATTTTCCCACCCTAGGGGTGTAATTTCCAAAAAAGCTGAAACTAGCGGGGTGTTGTGTTTGTGGAAAGTACGAAATCTACGCAGACGCAGTCGCGGGAAAAGTGCTAGTCCTCCATATTTCAACTTGCCCCCACCTGGGCCACAGGCTGGCGACGCCCTTGTCTCGTAGGCGCTACGTAGCAGACGTCTCGTAGGAACTCTCATAGACGTTATCTTGCATAGTCTAGTAGATGTCAAAAAGCAGTCGCAGATGGAAAATCTCAAAATTTACACACTGTCTAACGCGGGGATCGAACCCAGTACCACATTTTTAGGAGTCGCGTTTGTAACCATAAGATTAGCTATAGATTAATAAATAAAACGGCGAAAAAAGATTTCAAATACATTTATTTTTGTGCATCATTTCATAAACTCACTCTCGCTAATTTCTATTGTACAACACCAGATAGGGTGAATACATACATGATAATCTAAAATAAAACTTTAAATTATTTATATCATAAGACATTCAATTAGGCTTTATTAAAATTGCAATATAATGTATCTTTTATGTATGGCTCGAATCGTTGATAATTTTTTTTTACATCTTTATATATTTTTTTAATTCTGTTCTAAATTACACTCCCTTTTGTACACAGCAATTAACTACAGAATTTACAATTGCATTATAATAAAATTATTGTAAATTATACAATAATTTTGAGTATTATAATTATTTTTAAATAATGAACAATCACGCAGTCCATTCACAAGCCGGTCATTATGATAGATACTCAATAAAGAATTTACTTAACAAAATACGTAGGTATTTCGTTATGAGATCTAAGTAAAAAAATAATCATCCTACAGCACGCAACTATGTATTACCAATTATAAGGGCACGGTATATTTTGGGACCATTCATGAATATTTTCTGACAATTCATTTATTTCTTAGGTAGGTAGGTACATATTTCGTAAAAGTAAATAATATTTTTATTCAAAGATGTAATACAAGTTATTTACAAAATAACTTCTCATTCACCATTCGCACAGTTTAAATTATGAAAATATAATTATCTACATAATACCTATTATTATTACAATAGATTACTTTAGTTTTAAATTATTTACACTTAAACTAAGCCTATATTCGATAACGAAGTATTTTTTATAATTGCATAGAATAGGTAAGTGTCTCTGCTTACCTATATGTATAGACATCTATTACATGACATGTGCCGGTGGTAAAAATATCTGAATATTAAGCTGAATATCTAGAAAAGGGTCATGGCAGAATTTGTACAAAAAAAGTAAAGATGTTTAGAAGAAGAATACATGAAGATACTCTTTAGGTACCCAAGAGTATCATCAGGCATTTAAAATATTTTTAAAACACCGCAATAAAAATGGATGTTAAAAGTGAATAGTTTAACGAAATCCTCATTATTTCAGAACGATACGGCAGCTGATAGTAACAGTGATACTGACATCCGTTTTATGGGAAATATTGTCAGAAATAATGACTAAACAATGTACTTTTTCAACTCCGCCATTGTAAACAATGATTCACATCACTTGTCTGCCAATTTAAAAGATTCGTTAATGTCACTTGTCACTTTTATAAACACAAAACGGGCAACGTGAAGAAACGATAAACTGTTATTTTCATTTCAAAATATTATAATTATGCGGGGGTTTATAAAAATATGGTAAGTACATCAATCTACTCCTGATAATGTATTCTCCACATTGGAAAATATTTTACACCCTCTAATTTTTTTTTTCGTACAAATTAATGTATGAATCTCGCCATGATTCTTTATGATAAACACGAAGTAGGTATAATACGTAAGAGTACTTAACCAATTTTCTTTCATCAAGTTCTTTTTTTGGTATAAACGTAGGTATAATCTTTAGCGATAGTAACTGTTAAAATAGAATCATGAATTAGGTAATTAAATGTAACCCTGTTTACCTCAGAGATATGATTTTACCAGTATTATTTTTCGAAAATAATCAGGCACTTTGGACACACGTTGTAAGAGTTCTTTAGTATACCAACATCGGAAAAAAAAACTTTGTAGGCTGTTTTCAAACAAACTTATTACTTTTTAAATTTGAATTTGAAAAGAGAAATGAGTTTTTAATGATCCTCTATGTTATCTGAATAAGATTTAAGGTTAGTAACGACAGAGTCTATGACCATTAAGATAGTTTATAGATAGAACTACATAAACAGCACGATAAGAGTTCGAAATTCATCTAAACAGGAATAGGGAAATAGCTATCTCATTAAGCATAAACTTTATACCAGTCTAACAAATAATCCGTGAAAATCTGAAAGAGACATTAAAGCGATAATACTTTACAGTGAAAAGCACCATAACTTCTGTTTAAATATTTACTATTATTACTCACAACTTTCACTTAACTATTTAAAGCATTAACATAATCAGAATTGGCACCAAAAATGAAACTGATAAAGATATTAGTCACTGTAGAAAGTAAAATAATAAAGTAAAATTGAATCTTAAATAATTGACTAAAATATTACCGATGCTAAGCATGTAAGGCAGAAATAATTGTAAAGTTCATCACAAATAATATGAATAGGCGGTGAAGTATTTAGACGGATAGTCATTCTCAAATTCACGTCTCATTTACATGCTCTATCTACCTTCCTACGGTGACTAAGCAGTTCCAACAATAAATCCTATGCCACTAAAAATATCTCTATTTCTTTGCCTAGTATACAAATAAAGACCATTCAAATGTAAGCCGGTTGTTTGGCAGAATGTTGAAGTGCTGCCAGCACATCGTGTTTGAGCCTTACATACAATCTTCCCTTTCTCCATGGATTTTGAAGTTGCAGAGGTCTAAAGTCATCTCGGAGACATCTTTCGCGGGCACCTATGACGGCAACAAGACAGAAGTCTTGTAGTTTCTCTGGGCCATAAACAGGGCCAGCTTTGCCTTTGAGAACGGCAGCCATATTGAGTTGTTTGACAACTAGGTCGATGACTTCCCGCGCTGACGTGCGTGGCGTCACGTGCAGCTTGAGCGAGGTCCCGGCCGCTAAGCCGGTTTCGTACGCAGCGAATACCTGGAAAAAACGATAAGTATCAGTCATGCATTCGTAAATACAGGTTGAAGTAACAGGCATTACCATAATTGCTACTGCTGATATTATGTCAACATAAAATCGCTTTATAAAGTAGTGTTTTTAATTACCTACACAAACAAAAAAGTTAAGTACTTAATAAGATGAAGAAACATGCCAGGTACCTACTAATTAAGTTTCGATATCTGACGATTACGGCAGCTCCGTTTGGAACTTAAAAAGGCTTGTCGTTTACCTGCAATATCCCGGCCTGGTCGGGTGTTCGTTGTTCCGGCGCTTTCATATCTTCGCTATCCCTCCTCTCATCAGTCTTGGGAACTTTATTGTTATACTCTGCGTCCTCCTGCGTCTCCAACAATGGCTGACGTTTAACGCACAAACTCGACTTCACGAACTCTTGCCCCGTGTCAGTGAAGTCTACTTCTCCTTTTACGTTCGTCATACTCTTGGAAGCTATGACGCTACAAGGAGTCCTATAGTGCTTCCCCTGAGGACGGACTTTCAAAGGAACTGTCGTTAGTGGACAGGTCTGGCTCTCTGAGTCACTGGACAGACTCTGGGCGGATTCGGAGACGTTACCCTTAGATGTTCTTACGCTGATCATACTCCCAGGATAATAACCTCCTTTCACAGTTAGCAGTGGACTTGATGTGGTGGAACTAGCGTTGATGCTGTGAGGCCTCGGCTTTGGCTCAACGTTTTCGTTTTGTAGTACGAGAGTATCTTCGCTCCGGGATGGCGGTAATCTACTGCTACCGATGCTATTATGAGAATCAGTTGATGACTTTATGTCAAACTGAGAATTGCTGCTCATAAAATTGTTACTGATAGCACTGGATTGTGTGTACTGGGAGTCGGCACTGCCTTTTCTGGGGAATTTATGCGTTTCTGGGTTTAAAAACTGTGAGCTGCATAGATTGAGCGTTGATACTGATGTCTGACGAGGAGATAGACTCAACTGTTGTTCAGATTTGCTAAACTCTGGATGTAAGTTGGCATGATTGCCGTTACCAGCGGGGCCGGGCCATGAACCCCTGCCAGGAGACGTTTTGGTAATTTTTCCATCTCTCGAAGGTATTTGGAGGAAGTCTTTAAACTTGCTATCCGTCTCATTGGCCTCTGCAGGGTTCTCTGCAGACTGCGACGGTGTTTTGTCGAAAATGTATTTGAGCAATATTCCAGAACTGGGTACAGCCTTGTCCTTATCTCTCGCAAAGCCTATGAGGTCCATGAGCCATCGTTCGGCCTTCCACACCGTGTTCAAATTATTCTGGAGATCTTCCAGTTTGGATAGTCTCTCTTTGGCTGTCTGTAACTCCGTGCACGAAAACGCCTCTCTATGAGAATGGGCAGCCAGAGCCACATCCAGTTCCAGAACGCAACTAAGTTTCGAGTATTTGTTTAGAATGTTCGTGTGATACGTTTGCAGGTGTATCATTTCAAAAGCTTGTATCGGTAAGCTGAGCAGATCACCCTTCTGTAGGAGGATTTCCTTCTGTCCTGGCACTGAGCACGCCTGCTCTGCTGGAGGACATATCATGATGAAACTGACGTCATTGTTCAGTTCAACGACTTCGAGGTCGTATATTCGGTGGGCTATGACGCTTTCGATGGGCATCTCCATGTCCTTGAACAGTCTTCGTGCACCAGAAGCGATAAGATCGAGGAACATTTCTTGAGATTCTGAGGGTTTCTCTTGGCCGCTAATGACGAGGCTGTTGATCGCTTGCGAGTCATCAGATTTGCCCGAATGGTTTTTCAGGTGTTCCCATTCTTCTCTGTAAAAGAAAAGACAAGATTCTTTGTAGAAAGATCATGAATCTGGACCATTTCTATCAGTTCTCTTAAAACAAGGTTCAAGTTATACTTACGCAGACACATGAGGGTTGTCTCTGACGCGAGTGTGTGGTGGTACGTTTGGTGTCCGAGCGGGAGCTACGATACGCACCACTTCTACTGACGATTGCAGCTTTAGGTAGCCCAAATATAACCCACGGGGAAGCTGCACACGAGATACCTGCAATGGAAAGACAAAACATAAATAATTAAAGTGTGCAAAAGCATCACTGGAAGAATCATTGAACATTACCTGACTTTTAAAAGCGTAAGGGCTTCAACTAAATATACCAACAAATTAAGAATGAGGAATTTTATAAAAACGTGCTATTGAGTCTTTTAGCAGGAGTATTGTTAGACATTAAACTTTTTTTATCAAGTCTCTAACTACATACATATTATTTTTGGGAAAGTTCTATAGCAATATTTACCTGATGATAAGCAATCTGTTCATGAACGGAAGCCATAAGCAGTTCTCCGATGGTATTATCCTCGCTGAGCACCCTCCTTCGAAGCCGAGACACGGCCGCCCACCGCGAGTTCAGCGCGGAGACTGACTTCACGGACTTGACGCTGTTCACACAGGACAGGACGATAGTACCGTGAGAGTCTCGGAGTGGCTTGTGGTAGAGTTGGCCTGAAAATATATGATGGATTATGTTTATAGTGCATTTTGTGTTTTTTTTTAACAATACTGAGGCATCACCTTCGTCGTCATCTTCATCCTAACTGAAAGACGCCCACTGTTAACGGATAAAGGTCTCCTCTAAGATTTTCCAAGCGCACCGGTCTTCGTATTTTGCATCCAGCGACTTACCGCGACTACTAGGTCATATAAGCATACAGAACATAAAAATAAAATTCGTATTTTCAGATTACCTATTCCAAGGGCAAGATAAAGACAGCAACACTCATTCTAAAGTTCTTGGTCATTCACTGACAGATTGACGTAGCGTAGGCTTCATAAATAAGGGTTACATTTACGGTACATGAAAATGTCTTCATAAGTGTAAAACTTAAGATGGTCCAGCCAATCCTAGACCGAGTTTCCTTGGCACTCAGTCAAGGAAGCTTCCAAGGCTGATAGCAAGGAAGCCTCCCCTTCTCCCTCCCTCTGAATTGGTACTTACCTAAGTCCTGTATACATAATGCGGACTGCATCTGAGCAGCGGCCGTCAGCAGTTTGAGTCTGAAGTGAATGGACGAAGACGTGTGCTTCTCCATATCTGACCGCAACGCCTTCACGTCGTCCCAAGAACATGATACCTGGAATAGGGTAGATTAGCTTTACTTTTTAACCGACTTAAAAAAAAGGAGGTTCTCAGTTCGACCCGTATGTTTGTATGTATGTATGTTTGTCCACGATTATGTCCCGTTTGGCTGAACCGATTTTGATGTGGTTTTCAGGAAAGTGTTTGTTACATTCTGGAGAAGGTTTTAGTATACAACAAACAGAAATTTATTAAGCGCTTTTTGAAAACAAACAACAAAAACCGAGGATACGTTTTTGTTTCTTCCATCTTCCCATATTTGGACGACTTTCAATCTCTGTTTTAACTGTGTTGCCGGTTCTTAATGGATTTGGGTGATAATTGGAGGCACTAAAAAGTGGTAAATAAAAACTGTTTTGAAAAAAGAGAACCGCCTTCAAAAACTAAAAAGTGATAAATAACTTTAGCACAGAACACACATGACTTTAGTTTCGGAAGTCGGTGGCTTTGTTCTTTTTGTTGTTTCGTATTGCCACCGAAACTAAAGTCATGTGTGTTCTGTGCTATAGTTATTTATCACTTTTTAGTTTTGGAAGGCGGTTCTCTTTTTTCAAAACAGTTTTTATTTACCACTTTTTAGTGCCTCCTTTTGTTCTATGAATTTAGCGACAATTTAAGTATCTATAGCATTAGTCTTTGATTAATGTAAATAAATCAGAGGCATTAGTTTTAGTAGTGTATTAGCACACCTACGACACTCCATACAAACGACACGATTTAATTACCTACACTACTATCAAAATAACAGACTGTACAAATACGTTCGTGTGTGTACGTGTCTACGCGCCTCTCGAACTAAAAGCAGTTTCGAGAGCACGTTTGACGCGGGAAGAGATGAGGAGGTGTGTGTTTAGGAGGGAGGCGTTGCGTGTCGCGACTGTACGGTAGTACTAATATTTATACTGTGGTATTAGTGTGCACAAGTAGATAAATTCATGTCCTTTAAACGAACATTTCTAAGTTTTCTATAAGAGTGCTTGATGAGTCCTTGAGGCGGCATCGATGTCGAGAGACACCGATCACTTTATTTATTTACTAACTTTTGCCCACGACTTCGTTCGGCATAGCTGACATTCAGTCAGTTATCGCGGATGTAGACGAAGTCGACGAAGTAAAGGAGTAAAGTAATCATTTGTTAATTTCAGTCTCTACCAAATTTCATCAAAATGGGATCACTATTTTAGCCGTGAAAGTCTATTTATATTATTAGTATGGTTTAAATGAAATTATGAAAGTAGATATCCGGCTTAGTTTTAATATTGACGTGAGATATTTTTGAAAGCCCTTGAATCGTTTTCAAATTGAGTTATACAATTTGTAATCCGTTTTATAGCGCGAAAATGTTCTTTATTGATGTTTATACCTTTAGGCAATAAACAACAATTTTGATTAAATCATAAAAAAAAACTTTCTTTACGACACTATTGTGTATCATAAACTTTGAATTGATAATTTATTACTTTTTCCTCACGGAACAGATTTACTGCGAAAGTTTTATTCGTTGGAGTAACTTGTAAACCTCTTAAAGTAGCACTAAAATATTACTATGGGTGGCACCATGATATTTCAGTAGGTATTTCAAATAACATTGACTGTCAATATCATTCGCAATACCCACGAAACCAGGTAATGGAGGAAAAAACCCAGGTTTACCCAGGTCTTGTTGGAGTCTTTTAGCTGCGAAAAGTGATTCTTACCTTCATTAGCCAATGGAAGTCGGTGTAGATGCAGGTGGGGTAGGTCTCGTCCACTTCTATGACAGGCAGGAACTCTTCACTGGTGACCAACACTTTGTCCTCGTGGTACAAGATGCAGGCTAGGTATACACCCCTGAGATGTTGTAGAAGAAAACATTTAAAGTTTAGCGGACCCAGTTTTTCATTGAGGTCTCCTCTTTTTGTTAAGCGATAACTTTGTTACTGTACATGAGAGCCATACATATATGAGTTGGACTATCAATTTAATAATCTGCAGACTAGAACCACAACCTGTATCAAAAGTGGCAGTCATATATCATGCCTATTACATGCCTACTTCTCTGCTCTAGTAAGTATGTAATGTTGTATAAAGTTATGTTACTTTTTTCGTTATTTAAGAATTAATTTTAAACTTGATGTTTATGTCTGAAATTAAAGATTTTAAAATTTATTTTTTGTTCAGCTAAGTGTCGTAACGACATCCATTGTTGGACATAGGTAGCCCCTAACATCACCACTAGGACTGGTTTTGTCCTTGCATCCGTACATAACTACGTACAACTTAACAAGGTCATCGACCCATCTTATGCATGACCAAGGAGGGGCGGTTGCCCCCCTCCCATTCCTATAGATTCCAAAAGCTTCATGTGCCTTTGACTGTGTTTAAAATTCATACTTATCCTCTTTCCCGTCTGGCTCATTAGCTGGCGAGATGCTAATTGCCCCCAAGTCCCACCCAAATTTTTGAACGACGGAACCTACCTCCTCAGATTCTTCTGGAACTTGCTAGCGGCAGTGAACAGCTGTCGTATGGTGGCGGTCTTCTTGCGCGGCAGGCGCGCGTGCTGTGCCAGGGGGCGCGCGCGGGCGCTGGCAGCCGCCGCACTCAGCGCCTCTAGCGCCGCCGCCGCGCCGCCCGGCCGACACGAGCGAGTGCATACGTCACGCCAGCCTGCACAGATCATACACGTCTTTAGGCTCATTTTTGTAGAGGTTAGTTTACAGTATGGAGGGTAGAGGTACCACCTATGACACTCTATACAAACGAAACGATTTAATTAGACCTACACAACTACCAAAATAAACTGTAAATATAGACTGTACAAATACGTGCGTGTGTGTGCGTGTCTACACACTACTAAATCAATTATTTTGGTAGTAGTGTGTGTAATTAAATCGTTTCGTTTGTAAGCAGTTTCAAGAGTACGTTCAACGCGGGAAGAGAAGAGGAACAATGTTTCGGAGGGAGGTGGGGCGTGTCGTTACTGTACAGTAGTAGTACCTACTAATACTAATTTATACTGTGGTAGAGGTAAGGAGAACTATCTCATATGGGGGGGAAAGTTGAAAAAGTGTCCAGCTTTAAGCAGTAAATGACAATTCCACAATCTGCCAAAATGGCGCTAGCTAGGCTAGCTAGCTAGGCACAGGGTATCGTATGAATGTAACAGACTAACAGGTGTTGAAGGATTGAAGTATTACCGAGTTAGACATTTTTAACCCGGCTTTTTAACGCCACCCCCATGTAGCACATTTTAAAGGACACTTTCTCATACACAGAGACGGTACTCCTTATATACTCGCCATAGGTAAAAAGCATCTACCGGAAAGTAACTTTAGATAGCACCAAAGCAGGTGCATTAGCAATAAAAGAAAATTCATGTGTCTTAAAACCCGGTAATCGGTTAGTAATGTTGGTGTATCAGGCTCTGGAGGAGGTTTTATGCTGTAAATAGCTTTTACTATTGCTTTAAGATTGTCCAATTAATTTATAAATAAACATGACATCTTATGAACCTATAATTAGGATCAGAAAGACGAATGTCGAAAGACGCAAAAACGAATATTAAGTAGTTTCATCAGTACGCAGAGAGGAGGTTGCAAAGATACTAAATATAGAGGGGCGATTACAGACTGAAAGCCTATAATCAAATGTTATACCTAAGTCTGCGGAGTCTTACTCAAAAAACCTAACATAGGCAGTATAGTCACTCAAAAAAATGCTGGTCTTAAAAGATTTCTTGTTTACTAAACTTAACTATTTTGCCCCTCAAATTTTATTAGTTTTTGCGTCTTTCGCCGTATTTTGACCACAAGTTATTCAGCCTTTGGTACAAATTGAGATATGAAAAGATCTCATAAAGTTTTATTATACTCACTGCTCGGAACCACACTCCTGGGCACAGACACAGTGTACGTGCCCCAACCCTTGATATTCCCTGCAGCCGCCCTGAAGAAGTACCGGCGGCCGCGCGTCAGGCCTGCGGCTAATACGCGGGTGCCGCCGTTGGTGCCAGATGAAGCTACCTCACGGCAACCGCATACGTTTGAGAAGTCGGCACGGGATGACCATTCCACTGTGGAATGAGAAGACATAGGATAAACTACATGTATCTACTAGCACTGACTGTGACTGTTGGTAAATGACTTTTCGTTTTAATTTAGAGACATACATCAGATAAACACATATAATGGTAAGAAAAATTAACACGTCATATTTTTTGGTAAATGATCACGTCACGTCGGTGCACATAAAGAAAATAATAATAATTGATTACACACTTGAAATAATTAAATAAAAAAAAAAACAAATTAATAATAAAATTATACAAACAAATAAATAACCATTATCATTAATAAAGAGGAAATATTTGTATTTTTGTATGTTCGTAACGAATAAACACAAAAGTTACTGGTCTGTCAAAAATTCTTTCACCATTAGAATGCTACATTATCCCTGAGTAACATAGCCAATATTAATCGATTGAAAAAATTAGGGATCCTTGGGAATATTCTCGCGAACGGGCGAAGTGCTAGTTTAAAATATAGTCATAGGAATACAGTCTCGACCTGTAGGTCGATTCTGTAAAATTCAAACAACATCTCGCATCTCACTTCGCTATTCACACTCAATTCGCATAAGGTTCAAAATGACCTTGATATATTTGACATTTTGAATCGGGTTCGAGTGCGAAGTGAGCGTCGAAGTGACGGGGAAATCACCTTACAGAATGCCACTTCTTACGTCATCTCATACTCTCTCGCTGACACGCTCGCAAGGGCGGCGCTAGTGTAAATTCGAATTATCTATCGAGTTTTTAGAATGCCAATCAAGAAACTCACAGCGGATTCAGATTCGAAGTTTAGAATGAGGTCTTACAGAATCACACCTCTGAACTTTAATTCTCAGTGTTTCAAACAATTCAATTCTGTTTTGTGCCATTCCATAAATAATTAAATCATTGCAAGAAAGAGAAAAACATGGATTTGGATGCTCTTGTATGATTTTAGATGTTAACACAAAATATGTTCAGGATTGATAGATAAATATTGACATCAGTGAGAATTTTCAAACGCTCTAAACTGAATTTTATTTTTAATATGAACGTTATTTTACAGTTTTAATAGCGTTCATGTTTATTTGGGATGAATGTCAAACTTACCTCTATACTTAGTAATGATAGGCAGGTCCTTAGGAATAGGCTGCATGGCTTTAGTGTCCTTCAGGCGCACTGTGACTGCATGAGCGCCGCATACCTCGAGGTCCGGGGGTGGAGGCGCTGGGGGCACTCGTGTCTGTTGCCATCCCACGACTAGACGTCTGTTCAAGGAAATTTTTATTTTGTAGACCACTGGCCTTTCATTTGAAGCTTTTAAAGTGTCACACTACCAATGGTGAACGGAATGGCGATCACAGTTTAGTCAATAGCGAACAGCAGAACGCTGTTGATCATTCTGCAGATTCTGCTCTGTTACGAGACGATTCAAACGCCATGAAATAGGCTACATAAGCTAGGCTAAATAAGCATAGCAAGTCATGGTAGACTTACTTACGTAGACACAGGATCGAGAATTGAAAAGAGAAGATACATTCTTCTTTTGTAATTTGATAAGACGACAACGATTGAGCAGACTCATGATTTGAATGCACAGGCAGACAGAGAGACACTAACTAGTACATACCTGTTGTTTATCATAGAAAATTGATGGATTATAAAATTGTCACTATCACATCGACACGTAAATGCATCAGAAATAACCGATGACGTCTTTATAAGCGAAAGATATATGTCGTGATTGAAAAGATTATTTCAATCAAACATCAGATTGTGTAGAATGCTTTTGACCATAATGTGCAGTGATGTAATCTTTATGATAACATACGTTATGTTCTATCTCTTACGAGAAATCTGTTACAAGGCTTCAATCAATTTACGTGAGATAGTGGGTACTTTAGCAACAATTTGCACCTTTGCATGTCTAATCTTCACGCGATCTTTGTTTTATTGGTTCTACTGGTTCTTCTTCTTTTTTTCTAATGCTCGGACTTGCGCACGAAGGGTTTCGTATCATTATCTATACAACATTAGACATTGAGCAAACAAAACGGCAGAAATTCACGTTCGTTGTATGGGAGCCCCCCTTAAATATTAATATTCTGTTTTTAGTAATTCAACTGTCTAGCCATCACGGTTCATGAGATACAGCCTGGTGACAGACAGCCAGACAGGTGGACAATGGAGTCTTAGTAATAGGGTCCCGTTTTTACTCTTTGGATACGGAACCCTAAAAATGACAGGTCTACCGTTACTACCTACTACAACTACTACAAATTAAGTTAATTTAATCAAGGCTTTAACTCGACTTGCAGCTGAATATCTTGCTTCAATAGTTCTGTATAGTTTAAAAATACCATTCACTTACTTGAGGGTTCTCACTCTTCTTTCCCAGTGTTGAGCTTGTTTGTCTTTTTCAGAACCAGTACCGCCTGCGCATCCTGTTGTACCTGCCGCTTGGTTAGCAGCTGATGACCTGTAATATTTAGAAAATATTTTAGCAATAGAATTAAAAAAGCCTGGACGGACCACGAACTGGTGAAATTCGACAAAAAATTGCTGGATGCAGAAAGCATAAGATTGGTCGTTGAGGCGATGCTTGATGGAGTTCTATGTCCAACAGCGGATGCCTTTCAGTTGATTGATGATGAATCTAATTCCTCCTCCTCCTTCCTCGTATCCTCACGACTGAGGGTCTTGGACTTCCTTTGCTGACTTCCTCCACTACATCTGCCCATCAGGTTGATGATCTGCCTGGCTCTTTTTCTTTACGTGACAAACCACAATGAGCACTAAATTATGCTACTTGAGGGTTGAAGGTTTAATGGCCCGGATCACAAAATAAACTTGGTCCTGATTGGCGGGGGAGATTAAAATAGTGACGAGAATGACTTAATACTCCGACCTGGAACCGTCAGTACCTACGCAGAGAGGAGGTTACATAAAAGATACTAAAGATAAAGGGGCGATAACAGGCTGAAAGTCAGCCTATTATCAAATGTTATGCCTTAGTCTGCGGGGAGTCTTACGCAAAAACGTAATATAGGCACCCATAAAAATGCTGTTCCTAAAAGATTTCTTGTTTACTATTTTGCCCCTCAAATTTGGAGTGACAATTAGCTTACAAATTCATCCTACAAAAGGGAGATAAACGAATATTGGACTCTACTCCAAAGTTGTTTAACTCGTTAATCCTCACATCAAGTTCATTAATATTCGCTTGCATAAATTAAGCTGCTCCGGCGTTCTATCTTAGTGAGAAGTTGCCTCTTTATCCCTCGAGGCCATGTTTGCAGGGATTTGGCTTTCGTTTTATCGTGATGCCCCGAATACGAAAAATTGGCTCAATTTGTGTTATTTGACGAATGTTTGGGTCGGACTTATCGCGACAGAAGTAAACCACCGATATGTTATGACATACAATTTATTCTATTCATTTGTTATTCTCTATAATAATTCTATATCATGTGAACGTTACCTACGTCTTAATTATTCTGTACTTGTGAATATACATAAACAATTCACTTTATTTATGTAGCATTTCAGTTTTAGTTAATTTTAATTAGCCTTTTGATGTTTTGCACTCAAACGTAAAATTGAACCTGCCTTATTTATCTCTTCACCACCTTTGGTTAACTAGACGAGAATGCATAAGGCATTAAGCCTGGCTTAGTACCTTTTTTGTTGCATAAAGCCACACACATAAATATTCTCTCCTTTTTCCCATAGAAGCAGCTAAACGTGATAGTTTCTAGGTCTAATGTATCATAAAAAAAGCAGTTTATACCTGGTGCATGCATCTTCCCTGCAGGTCCTCTCAGGAGCACAGCCCGTTACCTCGTGCAGTTTGGACTCCGCCTCGCGAGCCAGCCTCCGAAGGTGCGTGCCAAGAGAGTCCGAGTTTTTGACTGTAACAAAGATAGTTAGGATGAGAGTCGAGAATTGGCACCAATAGTTGTCATAGGAGTCTTTTTTCTTCTCCGCCAAAAGAGTCCGAGTTTTTGACTGTTATAAAGATAGGATGCGTGCCGAGAAATGGTTCTAATGGGAGTATGGGAGTCGTAAGAATCCTCTTTCTGCTTCGTAATTTATGGCGAAAATGATTTAAACCATAGTAAGTAGTAGTAGTAAAGTCAGACATTACGATAAGGATTTCGTAGACGACACACACTTTGGCGACAATACTTCGTAAGCTCGTGAATAAAATTATTACGGTATAACAAAAACATTTAGTTAAAAGCCAAATCAAACAGGTGCTAACAATCCAAAAAGTTAAATTGCAAATACACAGTATAATCCCGCACGACGCGGTGTTCTAATTTCTGACCATCCTCTCAAATAAATATAAACATAACGTCAAATCCGATACAAAACCTCGTCATCATTGTCCGTTTGTATTGTCAAATGTATCCAGTTCAACTCAATTTCGTTCAGCTATGGTTAATTGCAGAATGAAGCCCATTTGAATGGCGATCGCGTTCATTCATCACAAAACTGATTTGTTTACTGACGTACCTGTACTTGCATAATTGATTGTTGTCGGATCACAGAGGTATTGACTCCGTGGATGTAAATTAAGGCTATTTCGCGAACAATAAAGTCTTGATTGAATGGAGGGCGGAAGGGGGTCATAATTGAAATCCAAGATGGTGGACGCCATCAAAATTCTCTGAGGGCGCTGCATGGGAACATTCTTGCCCATTGTCAATTGGCAATAACGAATAATTGTTTTTACCAATATCCTGTAATAAAACCTATCTGCCTGCCTACCTGTAATCCTATCTTTTCTTTTATTTTTACAATGCACCTGTAGTAGACTGGTAGAGAATTCGAAAGCATAAATTTCACTTTTGTACTTTTGTGCATGATATTCAACTAATATACAGAAACCAGACGGCTCGTTGAACATAAGTGAGTCAGGTACCTATTAAATATGATAACTGAAAAAGGCTTCATAAAGTCTTAGTGACATAAGTATTCCGACGAGATCGCCGTAATGAATTAGCATAATTATGCTCAGTAGCGGAGCGGGTTGACCACGTTGGGAGTTTAAGTACATGTGCGAGTATTTCCTGGGCTTCCGACTCATGGTTGCAGAAAGAACTTAGAGGTTTTAGTAAAGAGCAGGACGACATATCCGTTCGTTCTCCCCAGACAGAAGATATGACAAGTTCTCCCATGTAAGTATACGCTAGACGCCTTTAGTGTCTAATTCATGCAGGCTCAACACAAGTTTTTCAATAAGACAAGAATTATGATGTTAGATATTATCTTTTCCCATTCCCATCAGCCAATTATTATCCCTTCCTTAAGCTCTCCAAGGCTAGATACTTAGAGCATCTTAAAAAGAGAAATGTACTTAAGCGTCTTCTATTACAGCCATGTTTGTTTCAGGCTGGGCTAAAGTATTATGGACCTTATTATTCATGATCATGGTTCCCTTTATGGTTGCTTTTAAAAAAATGCCGGCAATATTATTAGTAATACCCGTAAATGCGACTACAATGTTTATGTTTCAGAGGGGCGCTTTTAAGCGCTTTGACACGCTTTATCGGGACTCGAGGGATAATAGTCTTCTCGATAGAAAAAATAAACGTCGCAATACATTTACTGTTTCCGAATGAAATTATAAAACTCATTTGGCATTTTACTCTGAACAATTTCGTGTTTCCATCTCTGGGTTTTTAAAGTTAGTACAACTTGGAATATAAGAATTAAAATTGATGCAATATACTTATGTATTGAAGTACGGAGCCATATTACGTTGCGTGGGCTTTTTTATTACGGTAAAAACCTGAAAGATTTAACTGCAAAACTTTTAGCAGAACTCTTCAAAGTTTTTAAGCGACGCTCGTAAGTGGTCGTGGGATCCACCGAGGTTCAGTACAAACAAAATACTTTCATGTCCAATAAAATTATGTAACGTTCTTGAAAACCTTTCACAAAAATAAGTTATGAATATGAAAAAAGGATATCAAAATAATATCAAATTACATACATGAATAAATTGTATAAAAGACACTTGATTTTAGCACAAAAAACACTGTTAATTTTCAATTTACTGAATAATTATATTCCGAGTTACTTTGAAATCAATAAATCATCAATTGAATTGACAAATTACTAACAAGAAGTGACGTCATACAAAGTCGCCATACAAAGTCTATGGAGGAATAGCTAGCTTCGTCAGCGCTTAAAAAGTATGTCATTTGATTGGTGGTGTGTCTAGGGCTGACCTGTGTTTTTATGAAAAGTATCATAACTACATGCTATTCTTTAAGTTACATAATATGTATTTTATGGACATTAACTTCATTAGATTAACAATTAATCTTTAATTTGATATTATGACATCTTCACAGTTAATTTATCTTACATTAAAATGCTATCTGATTAAATACTTGTCCTTAAAGATGAAATATCATCAAAAGCGTCATTGTCTTATCAATTCTATCACTATCCTTACCTATTACGCTATAGTACAAATAACTAAACTTTCCTAATGACAATAATTTACGTCGTCTCCGAAAACACCCTCATTTTTTTCTGCCCATTCCCTGATCGGTCATTGAACTTTCAGGTAAGCCGTATTTCCCAAGAGTCTGAGCTATAAAGTTTCTATTTACACTTTAGAACCCTTCCATCAAATATAAAATGCCAGAAAGTACATAAATTCCCTTTTACTTAGCTGAATACCTATAATCTTGAGGCCAGGCGTCGCAAGTCTAGTAAAGGTAGGCTGTTTTACATATTGAAGGAATATGTTTGAGCTACACGCAATGTTTAGCCAACTAGAAGTGATGTATACGACCTACTTTGATAGATATTCATTAGTTAGGAAAGAGACCGGCGGCGTTTACGAATTTGATCGTGGATATAAAAGTATTTTCCACGTACTGATATTGTAGTAAAAACTATGTTAGTAAACGGTTAGTTAAAGAAATTAAACTGACTAAGAGACTTGTTTTACTTTTGCAAATTGAATTCGGGGTATGCACATTAAAATAATTGCTTATATAATCATTATTTACGCACACAGAGACGTACTTGAAATTGTTGACTCGTTTTCTTTGTTATGATTGTAGGGCGACGCTCCATCTAGACATTATATAATCAAAGTTTCAAATAAACCATTTACGGGTACTTTTAAATAGTCAAAGAGTCAGTTAGTTAGTCAGAAAATTGAAGCTAGTTGCTCATTCCAAACCGTAGGCTAGGTCTCTATGGAGATGAACGAGCCAAAGACTCCATGGACACACTTTTTTTAATCAAGTTTTTATAGAATCCTGATTACATTATTCTTGTTGCTTTTATATGTGAAAACAAGGTAGGTGAAGAGCAATCCAGAACATTTAGTAATAATAATAAAAAAGGTAATAATCATGGCAGTTAAGAGATGACTAATCTCAACTGATAGCGCCCGTTCACGAACATGACGAGCGGATCAGCACCAATTTAGCTCAACCATTTTGAAGGGAACCGATTGATCAAACCACGATCCAACCCAGCCACCATCAGCTAGACATTTGAGTGAGCATGACAATGCTCTCAACCGCCATGCTCATTTATGTTAAACATTTTACTAATCCATGCTAATATAATAAATTCGTATAAGTATAAAGTGTGTGTCTGTTTCTTTGTTACCTCATTATGACAAAATCATCATTTCATCATTTCAGCCTAAAAACGTCCATCCATGGTTGTTACAAAGGCACAGAGAACGCTGCTGTCCATTCTCTGATAAGTCCCTTAGTCGCCTCTTACGACACCCACGGGAAGATATGGGATGGTGCTATTCTTTACGTCCGACACCACACGGACGGATGACAAAATCACTGAACCGTAATGAAATTTAACAAAGAGGTTTGTTGGAATCTGAATAAGTTCGGCGCCACGTGAAAATTTCGTAAATTGTAATTTTTACCAAATAATTTCAATCCATTCTAATATTATAAATGCGAAAGTAACTCTGTCTGTTACGCTTTCACGATGAAACGGCTGAACCGATTTTGATGAAATGTGGTATGAAGATAGCTTGAACCCCAGGGAAGGACATAGGCTACTTTTTAATCCGCGACTTCGTCTGCATCCACTATAACCGACATTCACGCGGACGAAGTCGCGGGCAAAAGCTAGTAAATTATATTTTATAAAAAACATATAAAATAGTTTTGACTGTCCCTTTCAAAATCAGTGAGTCATGTCTTGTATAGATGTGGCGAGACATGGCAAGTAAAAAAATGTAATGAAATATGTACCAGGTCCAGGTTTCTACGGGTCTATGCCACCCAAATTAAAGTTATATTTCGAAATATCATTTTTATAAAGTGTCGTTAATTGATAATAAAATGCGAGACATCAAAGACACAGCTCATACAAAAAAATTCGGGAGACGTTTTTTTGCCTCCTGTAAAATTTAGTTTTAGACATGAGGTTTTCACTTATCGCCGAAAATAAGGACATAAAATTATTTTTTTATTCGCGATTTTGTCTGCATCTGCGATAACCGACATTCCCGCGATTGAAGGCGCATTTAGGCTAGTTATAAATAATAATAAAAAAAAAATCTTTCCTCTCTTTCAAAATATTTAACGCAGATTTTCACAAATTTATTTTTGCCTCGAAGTCCTAAGCAAGTGCTCTTACCACGCTCTACATTTTAAGCTCAACATTTTCCTTCTAATCTTGTTGTAAGTTTATCTAAGTGTGTAAAATGCAGCATCAAAACAAGAAATCTTACTCGTCTTTTTTGTAATGGAGATAAAAATGTTTGTCAGTTTGTTTTCTTACTGTCTAATAATGATTGAATGCGTCTCGACGTAGATGGGTATGTACATATTCTGGCAAAGGATTAGATAAAATATGCATAGAACTTCGAAACTCAAAATTCGTTGAGTCATATTTTATTTAGCTTACCTATATATTATATTCCTTTCGTACTTATTAACGTCAGGCGGTGTTCACGCCACCATGCATTCTTTTTAGAAAAAGCTCATCTCTAAGTTTTTAATAATTCAATTATAATTTTTACTAATCCCCGACACAAACAAACATACATACACATGTACATTCATCATCATCATCATTTCAGCCGAAAGACGTCCACTGCTGAACATAGGCTTCCCCAAGGGGGGTTGCCATAATCGCCACGCTTGGCAGGCGGGTTGGCGATCGCAGTATGGTTGTTACCAAGGCACAGAGAACGCTGCTGCCCAATCTCTGGTAAGTCCGTCAGTCGTCTCTTACGACACCCACGGGAAGATATATGGGATGGTGCCATTCTTTACGTCCGACACCACACGGACAACGTACATTCATGAACTAAAAAAAGGTGAGAATCTTTTCACAGCTGACCCGTTGAACACAACTTTTCTTGAATCCTACCTAAGAACACTAAGTCAAAATTGCAAAACAAAAGTAACGAAATTCATCTCGGTTCAGGCGTTTGAGAGCTACGAGACAGACACACAGATAATTACGTTATACTTAAACCCTCGTTTTGTTGGACGTTAAAAAGAAAAACATTTGAAACCGTAGAAGATTTTTGTTTTTAACGGCTATGAAGCAACTTTTGGCATGCAGAATTATATTACTATTTTGTTTTTTTCCTTTTACGTTAAAATGGTCCAATTAAATTATTTGATTATACTTTTCGCCCGCACAGACAGTGTAAACTTTGCTAATCTTACAGAACGATATTCGTGCTTTAATGTTAGGAGGACAAGGATACAAAGTTAGCAAACAGTTCCTATCGCACTATCGATAAAACATTTAAAGTCATCGAAGCTACTAAAGTGCAATGTGCATTCTTTGACCTACATACAAAGTCACCGACATTGCGGGTCGAATCAGCACGTTGAATTGGAAATGGGCCGGCCACGTCTGCAGACGGATAGAAGGTAGATGAAGCAGACACGCTTCAGAATGCAGAACGCGTTTGTGCAAACGTAGTGTGGGACGCCCTGCGGCACGTTGGACCGACGATTTGAAGAAGGTGGCTGGCCGCGGATGGATACAGGCTACCCAAGACCGGGTTGCTTGGCGATCTCTGGGGGAGGCCAACATTCAACAGTGGACGGCAATAGGTTGATATATATGATGATAAACTAATAATCGAAAACAGTTAAGTTCCTTATCATCATCATCATTTCAGCTGAAAGACGTCCACTGCTTGACATAGGCCTTCCCCAGGGGGGGTTTTACCATAATCACCACGCTTGGCAGACAGGTTGGCGATCGCAGTATGATTGTTACAAAGGCACAGAGAACGCTGGTGCTCATTCTCTGGTAAGTCCCTTAGTCGCCTCTTACGACACCCACGGGAAGATATGGTATAAGTTCCTTATGCATTATGTAAATGTAACTCGATTTCTACTAATAAAACGCGTGTAAATAAATCTTGAGTGAAAAAAAAACTTGATATTTTGTAAATAGGATAAGGGACGTCTAGGCTTGTGGCACAGTAATAGTACTATAAGTATTAGTACTATCGTCTTGTGGTTGTACAGTCAGTTTCAGTTTCCTGTACAATAACTTAATTTCGAAATGATCAAATTATTTATTACTAGCTGATGCCCACAACTTCGTTTGCGTGAATTTCGAGTATCTGTGGGGTTTTTTTTGCACAGAACCCCAATTGATTTTCTAAAACAGAAGTAGCATATGTTACTCCTGATAACATCAGCTATATGCATATCTCTGAAAGTTCCGTCAAAATCGGAGCAGAAAGACAGGCAGACAGACAAAAATGTTATCTTCTTCTATATAATAAAAATAAATCGTTGTTCGTTAGTCTCGCTAAAACTCGAGAACGGCTGAACTGATTTGGCTAATTTTGGTCTTTAAGTCCAGGAAAGGTTTATACGGTGAGAAAATTGAAAAATCAATTGACAGAACAAAGTCTGTGGGTTCAGCTCGTACTTAAATAGATATTTTGTTACTTAAGTACTGCGAAAACATTCAAATGCATTCAGAGCTGTTATTTTAACTTAAAAACAGCTAGGCACTTAAATTTTCGTTATTTGTACAGATTTCGTCGCCGAGGACGGCCGAGAAATAGGTGGCAAAATGACCTAGACGCGTACCAGCAGGATTGATTCGAGGTGGCGTAGGAAAAAAGTTCCTGTAAGTACTTGGGGGAGGCCATTGGGACTGGGAAAACATAGGCCTGAAAAAAAAAAACTTTCGTACGAGAGTTTGAATTCCGTATCAATCTGAAATTAAGTTCTTAGACTGTCTACGATGGAACACGCTGTCAAGAAAGTCCTCCTTAAATGTGAACCCTACGATTTGAAGCCCAAAAGATTTCAGCAGTATTTTATCACTAAAATTATTTTGCCCTCGTATATATTTGATTTGAAAAGCGAACTCCAATCGCAATAAATATAATATTGAAGATATACAGCGAGTATTCGTCGCCGCGAATCGACGCCTCTGAAACCAATATCATGCAATGCATTTTTGTATTGGCGAGAATAAATTCCGTGTTTGGTAGCCTCTCGTTTATTTTCTGGCAAACCTCCCAATTTTTGGTGCAGTCCCGATATTCATTGCTCAAGGGTTTTGCGACTAACCAGCTGTGAACTATACTGCCAATGAAAATTGGTTTTATGTTTTTTTTAATTGAGTATTTTATAGATTTGGCAGCGTGCGGTTTTTATAATAAACCTCTTTTTGCTGCATAGACCAGTATGCCTTATTTTTTCTGCATCGACAGTCTGTATTAAGTATTAAATTCCAAAACAATAATGTTTTCACAAGGTAAAAGTCAAAGCATTTATTGAAATCATTAACTGCCACTTTTGGATTGTCAAGGATCCGGTTCGTTAGTCAGTTGAAGCTAGTTATACGGTCCAAAACGTAGGTAGATGTCTATGGAGAAAACCATAGATATCCGATAGAAAACCGAGCAATAAACTCCACGGACACTCTTTTAAATCTACGTGCAAAAAGAACTGGTTACATTTGTTCCTTCTACATGTGAAAACAATGTAGGTATAGAGCAATACAAAACATAAAAAAAAGAATGAAGATAAAAGCCACAGCAGTGAAAAAATGATCAATGTCTACTGACAGTGCCAGTTCACGAATATGACGCGCAATCAGCACAATTTCGCTCAACCGTTTTGAAGGGAGCTGCACAGCTGAAAAAGATTCGAAGGAAGCGTTCCATTATGCGAATTTTTTTAGCAGTAATGTATTAATGACCACTGGTTTCTAAATCGAGGCAACATTCGGCAAAGCGCGAAAATGTGATCCAGGACAAAAAGACCGCATAAACTTTGATTTTCTTTATCCTTGAGAAGAAGTGACCAACAAAGTTAGATAAGTTTTGGTTTACCAGACTTAGCGACGCATGTTCCGATCCCGGTCCTACTCAATGCTGTTAGTAGGTACTTCTACTCATGTATGTTGTGTGTGTCACATACATAGATCGATAAACTTCGGGTGTTCTTCGGCCGTGCTCGGGCTTGAGAAGTTTCGCCCGCGGCGGCGATTCGACCGGGATCCCAGTAATTTGTATTACGTACTTCTTTTTGTTCTTTCCTATTTCCTATGTCTTGTCCGTAAATAAAACGTGGTATTGACAAGACTGAGAGGGTCTCGTGCGATTTGTCGTTCGTGTCGTAAATACACATGTATGTCAGTGACTATAAATGGCTTTGGTATAGGAAATGTCGGCCGAGTGACAGATTTCTCTTGATTCATCTAAAGGTGAAGAAGGTAGCGGATTTGCTATTAAGGGCGCCGCGCCGTCGACTAAACTTTTATACCTTGTAGTTTATGTCTTATCCTGAGAATAAACTTTACATTTTTAACAGTTTTATTTACAAAAACTGTCAGACGTCAATTTTTTTGGGTTTTTTTGGGTATAAAAATTCGCCCTTAGTGTTAAACCAGTGTGAGTCATACTCGCAAAAGAAGGGTCTCGTGTACCACAGTACAATATTTAATACTACATAAAAAATACACGTTGGACCCCTTTTGGTTTTTAACTTTATTTTATTTTTATTTCGTGTAAAAATTGTATATTTCTACACCCACATTTGAGATACATACATATACCCCTGTAAAAGACGGACAGTCAGCCGACTCATAGTCATAGCACACCCTCGACTCTCCATAGAAACGAAACGATATAATTGCCTACACTACTACTAAAATAACAGACTGTACAGATACTTACGTGTGTGTGCGTGTTTACGCGCCGCTCGAACAAAAACGCAGTCCCCACAGCAGTCGTTCGATGCGGGAAGAGGTGAGAAACGGTCAAAGGGAGGCGGAGCGTGTTGCTACTGAACGGTAGTATTAATATTTATACCTGATAGGTTTCCGTTTAAAAACTTGCCTTCCGGCTCAAACCTTTCCAGTTTCGGTCAAGATAAAAATCAGATCAGGTTTTTTTGACACCAGATTCAATGATACGAAGTAGTATATCGTCGAGTGCCTGACGTAGAAGTTTGTCTACGTAAATTATAAGATTACGATACCAACTACTAGAAAAACAAATCACGCCCACAGTGTAAAAACAATAAAGTAATGGAACGATGAGATAAACGATAGATAGTGACGGCTATTGTGATCGATTATCGCTGGAAATTGTGATGGGAATATGTGTTTGGTAAGCACTCCGATTAACTTATCTCGCCGCATCTGTCAGTCATACTTCTGAAATTCTAGGTACCTAGTAAGTCATTCCTAGTATTGTATATAAAAATATTATTATCATATCCAACTTATTATAAATGGATGAATATTTATCACTCTTTCAAGGTCATGGCTCATTAGAGCCACCCTGCACCCGACCCGCACCTCCTCGTCTCGACCGGTTAGTAGTCTGTAAATGGACTTCTATGGATATGCGCTCATTATATCAACTCCGTATCGTCACCGGATCGCCTCGCTCGCAGGTTGTCCACGAGCGGACAGCGAGTGGACCACTCGGTGACAATTCGCTGCTCGCATGTTTGCCTTGCGTTGACTGCGCATTGCGTTGACTGCGCGGGTCCCGTGTGGACTGCGTGCTGCCCGCGAATGATTCACGCGAGGACGATTCGTTGGCGATGCAGGACATCTATGAGTGCCAATTCACGGTTTGTAAAATTTCACATAACGAAACACACGTGTAAACCTAGTGGCAATTGCAAACAGACTACTCGAAAATTCGTGGACCAAGCGATGTCCACTTGTTGACCACTCGACGTTCACTCGTTGGTCATGCGAGGTTCACTTGTCGATCACGCGACGTTCACTGATTGACCATGCGACGTTCACAAGTAACAACGCGTCGTCCACTCGTGGACCACCTGTCGACAACGAGTAGACGCACAACGACGTGGCGGTGCTGGTCGGGTGCCGGGTACTGGCTCTAATGAGCTATGACCTTTACGCTTTAAACGGTTGAACGGAATCAGCTTCTACAGATTTTGATTAATCTTAACGCATAGGATATTATTTTACCCCACTATTGTGTTACCGTGGGATATTTTGAACTTTAGCTTAATTCTAAAGTGTACGCCGGTGAAGTTACGGACGAAGCCGCAGACGAAGACGCGGGCATAAACTAATTAGGTACTCAAGTTTTATTTAAGTTTAATTCTGGTTTTAAGTTGTAAATAGTAAGCAAGTTATATGTCATGAAAACAGCAGCTTTGTCAGAACATGCAGGTGGTAAAGTTGTACTTAGTTAAAGACTAAAGTTTATCCAAAAGTTAATTGCTTATAATGACATATCAAGAAGTAGATACCTACATTTCAGAAAATATTAACAAGAGTGGATCGGGACACGATAATATAATCAGATAACATAACCTGTTCACATTCTTCCCCAATTCTAAAGCTCCAAATACAAATTTGGCCACTGTACATAGCTTTCAAATCGTATACACCAAATCGTGCATTTCTAACCTTAAATATCCAGCAAAATGGTCGAAAATGGCAATTAGATGGCAAATGCGGTTAAATGCACATTGTAGTCCACAATTCGTGACATTACTGTGGATATACGGTCGTGTCTAACGTCGCGCAACGTAACCATCGCATGTTCGTTATGCGGGACAGCTCGGTTGTTTGGGGGCAGGGCTGCCGAGCAGTGGACAGGTTATGATGGACGAATGTCTTTGAGTGAGATGTGAAATTAAACATTTTGTTAATATACAGGATGACATTGAATTCATTAGCAAAATTTTAAGGAATGGTTCAGACCACGAACCTGAGCAACTTTCATTATGGAGCCAACTCAAATAGCGCGAAAAAAAACCATCTGTTCCATACAGAAGTGTAATAGGTACTCGGTCAAAATGTATGGAACAGCTGTTTTTTTTCGCGCTGTTTGAGTTGGCTCCATAATGAAAGTTGTTCAGGTTCGTGGTCTGAGTCACTTCTTAAAAATTTGCTAATTAATTCAATTTCATCCTGTATATAGATAGATATAGACCGAGATCCTAGGTAAAACAATCAGCTATCTCACTTGAATGTAAATGAGTCGGATACTTTTAAACCTGATACCTAACTAAGTACCTGAGTAAAGGGCCAGCATTAAAATAAGCCTTGTCTAAGATAAGCCCAACACACTATGTATTCCCATACCATTGCATCTCCTGTAAGCAGGAATCAATGGTGGCGACTACCAGAAAGGCGCCGTAGCAATGAAGTTCGACGAGAGAAACGATTCAACTGTCTTGGTCCCACAACACACATATACACACATACACACGCACACACATATACACACGTAAGCGCACTCACACACACAAATACACTCATGCGTGCGCACTCACTGTCTTGTATTGAACTTTTATTATTTTTTTTATTTTGTTCAAAATTTTGTTCAAAATTAACAGTCTAAGCAATACTTTTGTCCTATTTTCGGGAAATGGGGGCTGATTGTCCTTAATACAGGCTACTAAGTAACCTAACTAGGACATCAGATCGTAAAATTCTAATGTCTCAATGTAATCTCAGATGTAAACTAATCCTCAGTTGTCATCCTACTTTGCAACAGACTGTACCATCTTTTGTGAAATAAATTATTATTACTACGAAATTAATCAGAAAAGAACAGCAGAGGAGTAAGAGATACAATATTATCCACTTCTCTCTATATTAAGCACCAATAGGCGCAAAGGGACATTTGCAACTGGGAGAAGTCCAGAGGGCCTGGTGTGAGTTTTTATTCGAACTCGATAGCGTTAACGTAAACGATCGTTTATGTTAAATTGTATGGAATAATTTTGTTTCCAATTGTTGTCACTAGACTGTGCTGTTTCAGTTTCAATACAAATTAGAGTTTACGTTATTCAAATTCAAATTTCTTTATTGCGAACTAAGTGTATACATTATGAGGATGTTAATAATATGTTTGTTCTTAGAACTTAGTTGCCTGTTAAGGCATTGCAATTTAAATGGAAAGAAGTACAGTTATTTTACAATTCAAATTATCTTATTAAAATATCATTATTCATATATTTCATAATTACCTAATTATTCTTATAATGACTATTATTACATTATAATTTAGTATCACAATCATTTTAATATAAATGAATTATTTCTCTTCAAGAAATTCTTTTACAGAATAAAATGCCTTTCTAATCAAGAAGTCTTTTAGGTTAACGCGATCGAGTTCGAATAAAAACTCACACTAGACCCTCAGTTGCCAAGCACCACGGATTACAATTAACATAATGGATCCTTAAAAGTTAGCTATTATTGCCAGTACGCATACCTTACCTAGATATATACTGACAAATCAAGCCTTATTAAAATTACGTAGATTTGGCGACCCTAGCGATGTTGGATATAATGGTGTGCTATTTCCGAGCATATTCTTGCTGAAGCAGGAAATATTTAATAATTTACGCCAAAAAAGTTAGCAATTTTTTATCGTGGTATTTTTTGGTATCAGCCACATTCTTTTAGAAGTGTGCTCCCTTACAGATGAAGTTAAACAAGATTGATTGTAAGTATTTAGGTATCAAATAAATCTTATTCCAAGCATTCGATCGCCTTCTGTTCCAGACGCGACTGTAGATCGTATCAAAACGAAATCTTCAATTTAATTACAGACTATGAGACAACGAATAAAAAAGAAAAAAACAAACCAGTTTTATCTACAATCTCAGATGCGTCTATATATATAATCACAATAATTAGCACTTGCTCAGAACCGGATAATAGTCAACGCTGTATGGCTACTGGTTTAGTGATATGTTACAAATATGGCAGAACGTGCTGGGCGTAGGGTTATTCTTGTTCGCTATATGGTTGAAGTTCCACATTTATTGTGCAAACTGCCAGTCTGTGGAACTCACTGTCCGCCTCTGTTCACTGATAGGTATAATTTGGGTATCTTCAGGGCACGAGTAAACCGGTTCATCCTAGGCAAGCGTGTTCCACCTTAGGCCACATCATCACTTAAGATCAGGTGAGTTGCGGTCAAACGCGAGCCAATTAGAATATAAAAAAAAGTTCTAAAACTTAAATCAAAGGAACTTACATTACGGCAACTTTGTGCATGCACCTACGTGCATTACCTACAAGGACGTCATCGAATATCTGAAGAGTATGTTTAAACGCGATAATTTCGGGAATTACTAGTCCCATTCTGAAAATTATATCGCTAATAGGAAGATACAATATCCCTGAGTGCTATAGGCTATAATGTATTGTCAACAAATAGCTTTTGCCCGCGATTTTTTTACTGTACCGTTCAGCCCGTTGATCTAGAATCGTGAAATTTTGCATATGCAATGTGTCATGTAGCACAAGTAAAGGAAAAAATCGAAAATCATGAATTTGGAGTTACAATATCTCCCATGATGAACCAACTATTTAAATAACTATAAGTTTGTACGGAACCCTCGGTGAGCGAATCCGACTCGGACTTGGACCGACTTTTCACAGTATAGCAGTGCTATCATATTGGTATGAGGTACTTACTTTACTTGATATTATCGGCCAAATTTACTGCTGTTAACTATACTATCTAGTTCCATGAAATCACAATTTATTTACCTACCTGTTCCCACGAGTACTGTAGCTGACATCAGCATAAATGTAATTGGCAGTAAACGGCATTAGCATTTTCGCAGTTCCGTCGTCAGTGTTTCAGTGACATTTGTAATGCTTTTCAAGTGCTTGTTGTTGCATATGTACTCATTTCGTGGCTATCAGTTACTCTGTCGCAAAAATATGGTCAACTTCATCGTATTTCGGTTTACTGTTTCATGTACAAATAGCGTCATAAACTAAAGGCGGTAACCAGTTGATAATGCTTTTTGTACACACTAGTTACTGGTCGCGATTTAGTTCGAATGAATATTCCCTAATTTTAGTATAATTTTGTCTATAGCTGGCAGAGAAAACGTAGCTTTCAATTAGCGAAATAATCTTCAGGATCGGAGCAACACATGCGGAGATATGCGATTTTTTTTTTACAAAAAATTCAACGGCCTTCAAAAACTAAAAAGTTAGCGCCATGTGTATCTTTCGGGAAACACAAAGTACCACCTTTAGAGGCCGCGTGTTTCCTTTGGGAAACACAAGCAGTGCTTTATTCGTAGGCCAGTGTGTACGCCAGGAAACACATTTCAATACATTTTACTGTGAATTCTAGTACCTCTGGCCTCCAAAATATAAAAAAACACGGTTTTTAAGCTTGGCGCTCAACGTGTTAATAACTTTAGCACAGAACACATATGTATATGACTTTGGTTCGGGTGTCGGCTGCTTTTGTTCTATTTGTTATTTTGTATTGCCACCGACTTCCGAAACTAAAAAACTCGTACAAATGCGAGTCGGACTCGCCCACCGATGGTTCCGTCCACATTCTGTGATTTGGTCACCCGTACAATACATTTATGACCGCGCATACCTCGATGATTGATTATGTACTTTTAATAAAGACTATCTTTTTATGATTTATTTACAAATGTATAGTTTTCTGACTTTACCCTGTACTTGTAGTATAAACGATATTACTTGCCAAATTTCATAGTTCTAGGTCAACGGGAAGTACCCTATAAATTTTGATTCCTTTGAGAGTGTCGAAATATACGTTTTTTTTGCGACATAAACGGCCGTATCTTTTTTTCACGTTAACTTAGAAGTTTGATTTTTTTCAGAGTTTCAAGGGACTGTAGCATGTACATGAGTGTATGAGTATATGGTAATTTCAACTCGATACCTTTACGCGTTCCCGACATAAAGGGTCTTGAAAGACAGACAGACAGACAGACGGACAACAAAGTGATCCTATAGGTAAGGGTTCCGTTTTTTCCTTTTGAGGTACAGAACCCTAAAAAGGTTCTGTATTCAACCAGATCTATGCTCATTTCTATTTCCGAGACTTCTCAATCATAAAGAGTTTGTTTCGTTGAACTAGATTTAAAAATACTCTTTTGCCAATCTTCTCTTTTAATGACACGGTTGGCGCAGTGGCTGATGGATTGACTGCTGCGCTGCGTGTAGCGGGCTCGATTCCCGCTCGGATCAAATACTTATAATTTCTACTGGTAGTTGTTTTGGATCTGGTGGTTTGTGCGTACTCATGGTACAGGAGAAATTCCTAGTACAACGTTTTTAAAAGAAAAGAAAACGGTTTTACAGAAAAGCCTTATTATATTCCTCGAGATTCAAGTTTACGCATAGAATCTCGTGAAAAATTCCACTTGAACATTATTCTTTGCACCAAAGCACATTTCTTGAAGCTCTTATATTTCCCGCGTACGTGCGGAATGCAAATTATAAAAATACCTGAGGGCCCGGAATATGAGATGGAGGAATGACAGCGGAATAGTAATCCATAATTTTCCGACGGTGAGAGAAGGTAGCGTGTTCATGAAAATGGCGAATGTATGAATAGTTTCAGAAATTGAAAATGTATGAGTTCTCTGGGGGGATCTATTTATTGTGCATTTGCTTGAATGGTTTTGTTTGATACGGTTATTTGATTTTCATATTCAGTTTTTTTTTTATGAGAAGCCAGCAGCATATGAAATTGTTGAAAATATTTTTTAATATTACGTAGACACACTATATGATTCCCTCTTGAAACGAGTCTTAAAATAACAGAATGCAGAACAGTTACTAATTGTAAAGTAGTTTTTTATTTATTTACTTACTTATTTCCTTCAAGGTGCACCCACAGCACATAATATACACATACACGAAATAATTTTTAAGGTACTATTCTAATTATTTACCGTATTTATTTACCTATCTAATTATTGGCATCTTATAATTTATTATCATATAGCCAATTAAGGGCAGGGTTATTTTATATAACAGATATTTGAAGAAGATCAAATCAGATGAATTTGCGTCTGAAATTATTGAAGAGTTCACCATTAATGATAACGGCTCTATTATATAGTATCAGCCTCACTAATAGGAACGAAATGATAAAAATAAATGACAAGCATTAGCACTCAAATAAAGGGTTCAACTCCAAGGTTATGAGTAACACTAGGGGCATATTATCTATTATCAGTTAACACCGACTAAGCGAGAACTCTATTTTACATGTTGAAAATCAGATTAGATCAACAACCGCTGCAATCTTTTCCAGCAACTCATTTCGGAAGTGATTCACCTGTTTTTGATGATCTGTTATTCCCTTTCAAATCGGCTATTGACACTCAAAATCAAGGCAAATTTAACGATAAAATAGGTAGTAAAAACATAAACAAAAACCTCTTATTTACGTGCAAATACCGGTGCAAACAAGATTCATCTTCTTGTTTTCCAAGATTTAGAAACATTGAAAACAAAGTATTTGTTAAAGATAACAACGAAGAATAAGATACAAGTAAACTACTTACATTGTGTTCCTTCTTTGGCTCCGAATTCCATGAGCATTTTGGCAAGTTGTCTGTTGGTTGCAAGTACTGCCACATCAAGTGGTGACAAGCCGTCAGCATTGAGACTGTAACAACAAGACAACAAAAAGATGAGCATTCCACAAACATAATAGTAATATATTCCCGATAAAATATTCAGGGTAGGATTTGTACAAAAAAAATAAAGACGTTTAGAGAAGTTGAAATTCTAATTCTTATGTTCTTGGGTACCTAAAGAGTATCTTCAGGCATTTACAATATTTTTAAAACCCCGCAAAAATCATATTTTCAGAACGAAACGGCGACTGACAGTAACAGTGACACTAATAGTCGCCCTTTCGCAGTTCTTACACTGAAATTGCATTGTTTTATGGAAAATAATATCACAAATAATGTTTTTTTTTTCCACACACTTGTCACATCACTTGTCTCCCAATTTGGTAGATCCGTTAGTTAACGTCGTTTGTAACTTTCTTTTTTATAAACACAAAATGGGCACCGAGATGAAACGTAACAGTGTTATTTTAATTTCTTAATATTTTAATTAAGGGGTGTTAAAAATATGGTAAGTATATCAATCTACTCCTGGTAATGTATTCTTCACATTGGAACATATTTTAAGCCCTCCAATTTTTTTTTTTTTTTCTTTCAAATGAATTTATGGATCTCGCCATGATTCTTTCAGTCACCGCGGCCAATCTTAATGAAGAACTAACCAAATACGCAGGGGCATAATAGTATAATAGTACATATAAGTGTGTTGCTGCCAGCCGCGAATAGCACCACCCTATATCTACTCGTGGGAGTCATAGAAGGCGACAGAGGGATATTGACCAGAGGATCGGCAGCAGCGGCCTTCTGAGTACCATAACACCTACTGCGATCGCCGACATGCATTGGCCAATCATGCTGATTATGGCTAAATCCCTCCTTGGGGGAGACCTATGTCCTGCAGTGGGCGTATTAAGGTTGTCGTGATGAAGTGTGTACGCAAACACAGGTGAAGTCTGCCCTCACTCGCATAGACTGATAGAACGGCACGACTGGAGACTGGAGAGAGCTCAGACGCAGTACCAACGGCTTAACGAACTGTCCGAGGCACGGAGGTGTCATACCGTAAACAAACTAACTCTGGGTTGCTACCAAAAATATCCTAATGGATAAACCGAATCTCACTGTCCGACCTGGGATTCGAACCAAGGAGACTCAGCAATCAGCAAACATAATGATCAAGTTTTAAAAGGATACTTTCCTTCAGAACGTTCATACATTAGCGATGTAGGCTTAAAAGCAAAAAAGGTTTGAAAAACCATTTTCAAAGGTCAATTTCATTACATTCATGTAACTCTATACTGGGAATATCTAAGTACATGTTTCTAACAAGTTAATGCCTCAGAGGAAAAGGCAAAAGGATATCATGATTAACTTTTGTTAACTGCTTCACATAAAGAGCGCTTTATCTAACAATATCATGCAGAAGTTACTTAATTTAATTTATCAAGTTTTCGTTCAGTAACTGAAGCCGCCTATCAGATAATTTAATAAAGATAAGGGTTTCAATTTGATTAGAAGTGATGGTAAAAAAATTAGCAAGTTAGCAAATTATAATTAATTTATAAACCTAGGAAAATTTGAGAAGAAATCTGATTCACAAATAACTTCGTATGAATAGTTACTGCAGTAAATGCATTGTCCATTCTGGAGACTTTCGATTATACCAATATTTATTTGATTTAACTTCATGCACATAGGTACAATGGCAGCTTTAATGCCTTAGGCATTATCTACCAGTCAACCATGGGTGTCGATGAGGTAACGTAACAACTGCAATGTTAAAAAAAACCGGACTAGTGCGAGCCGAACTCGCCCACCGAGGGTTCCGTTCAAATTCCGTGATTTGGTCACTCATACGATTATAACCGCGATACCTCGATGATTGATTACGTACTTTAATTAAAGACTCTATTTTTTATGATTGAATTACAAATATATAGTTTTCAGATTTTCCCTGTACTTGAAGTATAAGAAGATATTACTTGCTAAATTTCCTAATTCTAGGTCAACGGGAAGTACCCTATTAGTTTTGGTTCCTATAAGAGTGTCGAAATATACGTTTTTTTGCGGCATAGACGGGCATTTTTTTTTTCACGTTAACTTAGAAGTTTGATTTTTTCACAGCTTCAAGGGACCGTAGACTTAATTTTTAATTTGAACTCGATACCTCCACGCGTTCTCGAGATAAAGGGTGACAGACAGACGGACAACAAAGTGATCCTATTAGGGTTCCGTTTTTTCCTTTTGAGACACGGAACCCTAAAAAGAATACTGGTATAATTCCAACCTCTCCAATAAAATCACAAGTATTCCGCTTTCAAGGTAAGACAGACAAGTCGAATGTGTAAACAGTTCCATCGTTTGTTTCGCTCTGACACATCCAGGTGTCTAAGCTCGAGAACTGTTTAGTAGCAGGAACAGTTGGACGGAGATAAATCCCCAAAGGATGCAGTTTGTTTGCAGCATTGATCGTAACAGTTGTCTCAAGCACACTCTATTGTACTTGTTCTTTGAAATATGGTACCAGTTCCGCTTTGGAATTTATTTTATTTAGAATACTTATCGTTTAAAACTGTTTCTCGGCTTGAATTTCTAACGATGTGGTCTTATCTACGTGTTTGTTACCTAACATGAGTGATGCTGGGTTTTTTGAAATGATGACGATGTCGATATACCCAATATTTTGAGTGTATCTCTGTGATTTGATTTCTCTTATCGAGTTAGTAATATAGGATAAGGATTTTTGAGTGAATGACTGTACAAATGGATGACTAGAAAATCCGATACGTAAGTGTTGATAAGAATAGTTATTCCATATCCATAACCTAGTAATAAGTAGACTAAACGTTATATATTAAAGGCAAATGAATCACAAACCTGTTGACATCGACATCGGTTGACTCCAAAATGTTTCGCGCCTTGTCAAGGTAGCCATGTTCGACGGCAGCAAACAGAGCTGTAACAAACAGAACTAAGATTCACTTTATAGAATTACTGGTGAGTTAATATTCTATAAGTTAATAGTTCAAGATGAGGCTTTTCCATATTTGTTAGAAGAAAACCTGTTAGATGAACATTGATATACAAAAAACTTTGATGCACAGTTCCTCACATAATATCCAACAACAAAAAGTCACGTCGATGGTTTAAATTGAACAAAAAAACTAAATAAAATTAATTTCGACCTTATAGTCCTTAGGAGTCTCTAGATTAACTCCTTTTTTAAACGCCTCTCAGACTGTGCGCTTATTTTTGGGAACGTTTTTAAATCTCTGAGTATGCATCTTGGTTTCTAGCATATCATTGTAGTGGAAGGAGATGGAAGACAAGTCAGAAGTTAGAAACGTTCGGCGAATGTTGAATACCTGAAAAAGCTGGACCGTCTGATAGAAGAAATAGTGAGACCGAAGGAGATCATTTCAAACATCATGATAGACGCGTGTTCAAAGTGTGGTGTATGATGTAGAAAATAGGATAAACTGATAAATAAAACTAACTGTAAATTAAAATATTATAAAACAGAGAATAAGAAGTAAGTAGATATGATTAGATATAAAATAAACAAAAAAACATAAAATAAGCAAAAAAAACGAAACAAATACCGTGTAAATGTATGTTAACTTGTGCGATTTTGTCTTGTTGCGCTCGCGCGTCCTTCTGTTGCCGACGAGTTGCCTTGTCGAGGTGCGGGGGGTGGGGAGCGCATGCGCTTAGCGACGGCAACTCCCCCCCGCACCCCTCGAGAAGCGCGCCGTACTGCAGCTCTAAGGGAGAAAGGGGTAAAATGAACAGAAAGTAACAAAAAAGGGGAACAAAATAAGAAACCATAATCCATACTTCCATACTAATATTATAAATGCGAAAGTAACTCTGTCTGTTACGCTTACACGGTGAAACGGCTGAACCGATTTTGATGAAATTTGGTAAGAAGATAGCCTGAGCCCTGGGGAAGGACATAGCCAACTATTTAATCCGTGACTTCGTCTGGATTCACTATAAACGACATTCACGCGGGCGAAGTCGCAAAAGCAAAAGCTAGTTATAAATTATTATCGTAAGAAATTGACGTTATGTCGTATAAATCAGGGTTCGTAAAAACGTTCCAATTTAAGACTTCCTCTACCTACGTTTGTTGGGATAATTTATCAAACTACCCACGATCTGCCGACAGGTAAAGGTTAACTTAAATAACAATGTACATGATTAACTCAATGCCGAACATGTCCTATGTGCCAACTTAATACCTTTCAACTTTTTGGGTGTTGATCAGCTGATAAAGTGCCAAACGAAATTGGTCCATAGCAGGACTTAATTAACGAGCATTATTTAATGAGAAACTATCAACTATCAGGTTTTTGATTGATTTAGAACCTTTTGTAAGATAACAAATGTATTGTTCTTTTCTCGCCTAATAGACAGTCTTCATCATCTGCCTAGCCGTTTCCTAACTAGGTAAGTTTGGGGTCGGCTTCTAATCTAACCAGTAACCGGATGCAGCTGAATACCAGTTATTTACATGAAGAGGCTGCCCATCTTTACCTCCACAACCAAGTAACTGGGTAACATGATACCCCGTGGTACGACTGCAGTGCTATTCTGTTACAATCTCCCTCAGTGAACACCTAGGTGAAGTGAGCTGTCATCCGATTGTCGTGCTTTGTAAATCCCTAGCATCGGGACAGATGACAGCTCACTTCACCTACGTGTTCACCGAGGGAGATTTAAACAGAATAGACATACTGGTTGTCAGATTTTCTGGCTTCTGACTACCTATAACGACTGTCAAAGATCTACGAATGACAACCGGGAACAAGGGCTTTACGTGCTTTCCAAGGCACGGAGGGGTGTCAGTATGAAATGGATTGTACTGTACCTTTTGTGAGACTATTATTGCCTCACACATACACAGATCGATCGGTCAAATCGGTTCATCTCGGTTAAGCTACGCTAGCCGCGGTCTGTCTGTGGATGGGTGACCATCCCTTTCATACCGAGTTCCCTCCGTGCCTCGGAAAGCACGTAAAGCCGTTGGTCCCGGCTGTCATTTGTAGATCTTTGGCAGTCGTTATGGGTAGTCAGAGGCCAGAAAGTCTGACAACCAGTCTTACCAAGGGGTATCATGTTACCCAGTAACTGGGTTGTGGAGGTCCGATAGGCAGTCGCTCCATGCAAAACATTGGTATTCAGCTGTATCTGATTAGACTGGAAGCCGACCCTGACACAGTTGGGAAAAGGTTAGGCAGATGATGATGAATTTTTTCTTGCCTAAAGAACAGTGGTATGTACATAGGCCAGCACATCAAGCTACTACAATCTGTCAAATTTCTTTGATAGATTTTCAACTTTAATATAAAAGCATAAGGTTCATATTTAATTGGGAAAAATTGACAGTTAGGTATGGCTTGATGTGCTGGCGTCTGTACTTCGGGTTCTTTATCTATACTTTATATAATATTATAAAGCTGAATAGTTTGTTTGTTTGTTTGTTTGGTTGAACGCGCTAAACTCAGGATCTACTGGTTCGAAATGAAAAATTATTTTTGTGTTGGATAGTCCATTTACCGAGGAAGGCTATAGGCCCATGCGAAGATGGGTCGGGTCGCTAGTTTGTGAAATATTTTGGCTTTGGTTCTTACGCGAAAAGGCATTCAATATCGGAACAGATTTTTTGATTACGAAATCATTTACTTATGTAATTGAGGAAATCACCAGACAACGTTAAGCCATGCGACTAATATTTTTATCGCCTAAAGGAATGCCCCAAGGCACATCCGAGGTAAAGCCATAACCAGCACCTGACTGCATTATGATTAGGTGTCGAATTCAATATCGATTACAAATCGAATTTACAAGGTGATTTGTTGACGTGTTGGAATAGTAAGTTCACATGCACTTCAATGTCGTAGAGTATTCACCTTGTACAGTGCAGTAAAGGTCATGTATGTGAAACTTCGTCAGGTAATCGGAGGTTCAATTAAGGCGAGCTAAGGACCGGATATTGTACAGCGAGACAGAGAAAAGGGAGATACGGTATCTCGAGTCGACTTTTAGACTTCCTAATTGGTGAAAAAGTTTTTTCAAAAAAAAAGAAAACCGCCTTCAAAAACTAAAAAGTCATAAATAACTTTAGCACAGAACACACATTACTTTTTTTTTATGACATTTAAGTTTTTGAAGGCGGTTTTCTTTTTTTTAGAAAAAACTTTTTATTTTTCGCGTTTTAGTGTACCTTAACATCCATATCCATTAAGAAACGGCGACGCACTTAAAAGAGATTGTAAGTCCTCCAAAGATTGAATAAACTAAAAGGTCGTCTAAGTAATTTATTTGGGAATTTGTTAATTTTCTCAAAAAGGGCTGTATCAATTTTGGTAAAATTTATATTGAACCATTTCGGAATATACCCTTTTCGAATAAAAAAAGATTTTTTCAAATCCGTCTATATATGACAGACTTATGCCCGAACACACATAAAAAAAAATATATAAACATTCGAATTGATAACCTCCTCCTTTTTGAAGTCGGTTAATAATGAATTATATCGGTTAGTAGAATTTCTTTGTCATATTTAGATTTATGTCATTTGATGGCAAACTAGCCTACGGTACATTCGATGTGGTATCCGCAGATTTTTTTTCCGCAGCGGGGAAAAATCGCTGCTTATAAACATCTGGATGCAATGCCTATACAGAAACAAAGCTAAAATATCTCATGTGACTGTCATTACACCTATACCCTTAAACCGGAACACAGTACTTAACACTGCTTTTTGCCAGAAAAATTAATTTGAATGGAGCACAGGCTTGGTCTTTGAATATATAACATTCAAAAGTCCAAACTCAAGGTTTGCCAACCTGCTATGGAGCGCAGTATACTTGGTCTTAAATTAACCGACCGCGTTCGAAACACCATACTGCGCTCCAAAACACAGATCGTTGACGTGGCTCAATAGGCTGCCCAGCTTAAATGGGACTGGGCTGGACATATCTACTACACGCCGAACGACCTATAGGCCCGTAAATTCTAAAATTTCGAGATCGGGCCGCGGTAGACCTCGAAAGAGATGGCGGGACGACTTGGATGGCTTCCTTAAGAATTGGCAAGACATAGCGAAAAGTCGAGACCAATGGTGGCCGGTGGATGCCCCGAGTATTCACATAATATTACCCTTAATGGCTGGTGCAAAAATCGTGTCACGAAATTTAAATACTTAGGGCATTTAATTACCGAAGGTCTTGAAGACGATCTAGATATTGTGAGGGAGCGCAGGGCTCTAGCGGTCAGAGGTAATATATGCTGGCTTGCAGATTCTTCCGCTGCTCGGAACAAGTTAAAATAACATTATTTGAGGCGTATTGTCAAAGTTTTTATACGGGAAATCTGTGGGTCAGTCACACCAAGAGATCGCTGGATGTCCTGCGCGTCCAGTATAACAATATCTTCAGGAGGATTTTGGGGCCGCCTCGCTTCTGTAGTGCATCGGGGATGTTTGCGCTATATCGCACTGATGGCTTTTATGCCGTCATCCGCAAGAAAACGGCATCCCTGATCTGCAGAATGCGTGGCAGCTGCAATAGAATTCTGAAGACTGTTGCAGATAGGATCTCTTCTCCAATGTGGAGATCTTTAATTAAACGGGTTATATAGTGTTCGTGTCTATTTGAATATTTAATTTTAGCCTGTATGGATTTCGTTATCTGAAATAAATGAATTTTATTTATTTATTTATTTAATGAAAAGAATGGAGGGACCTTTGCCCAGCAGTGGGACAGTACGGGTTAAATATAATAATCCATACTAATATTTTTAAAAGCGAAAGTAACTCTGTCTATTACGTTTTTACGATGAAACGGCTTAAACGATTTTGATGAAATTTGGCATGAAGGTAGCTTAACACTTTTAATGTCCGCAATAGTTAAACAATCAACGTGAATCGTATGTGACTCATGAGACAGGAAAGTGGTTAAACCCTGGGGAAGGACATAGGCTACTTTTTAATCCGCGACGTCGTCTGCATCCGCGATACCCGACATTCACGCGGACGACGAAGTCGCGGGCAGATACGAATATTATAAAGAGGAAAGATTTGTATTTTTGTATGTAACGAATAAACTCAAAAACTACTGGTCCGATTTCAAATATTCTTTCACAAATCGAAAGCTACATTATCCCTGCATAACATAGGCTATATTGCATTATTAAAAAATTAGGGGTCCTTGGGAAAATACAAGCGGAAGAAGTCGCGGGCAATCTGCTCTCCTGGTAAATAAGTAGTCCAATTTACCGGAAGACCAGAAAATAAGAGGTGTAGGGTAGGTGTAGGGTAGGTGTAGGGTATGTGTACGGTAGGTGTAGGGTAGGTGTAGGGTAGGTGTAGGGCAGGTGTAGGGTAGGTGTAGGGTAGGTGTAGGGTATGTGTAGGGTAGGTGTAGGGTAGGTGTAGGGTAGGTGTAGGGTAGGTGTAGGGTAGGTGTAGGGTAGGTGTAGGGTAGGTGTAGGGTAGGTGTAGGGTAGGTGTAGGGTAGGTGTAGGGTAGGTGTAGGGTAGGTGTAGGGTAGGTGTAGGGTAGGTGTAGGGTAGGTGTAGGGTAGGTGTAGGGTAGGTGTAGGGTAGGTGTAGGGTAGGTGTAGGGTAGGTGTAGGGTAGGTGTAGGGTAGGTGTAGGGTAGGTGTAGGGTAGGTGTAGGGTAGGTGTAGGGTAGGTGTAGGGTAGGTGTAGGGTAGGTGTAGGGTAGGTGTAGGGTAGGTGTAGGGTAGGTGTAGGGTAGGTGTAGGGTAGGTGTAGGGTAGGTGTAGGGTAGGTGTAGGGTAGGTGTAGGGTAGGTGTAGGGTAGGTGTAGGGTAGGTGTAGGGTAGGTGTAGGGTAGGTGTAGGGTAGGTGTAGGGTAGGTGTAGGGTAGGTGTAGGGTAGGTGTAGGGTAGGTGTAGGGTAGGTGTAGGGTAGGTGTAGGGTAGGTGTAGGGTAGGTGTAGGGTAGGTGTAGGGTAGGTGTAGGGTAGGTGTAGGGTAGGTGTAGGGTAGGTGTAGGGTAGGTGTAGGGTAGGTGTAGGGTAGGTGTAGGGTAGGTGTAGGGTAGGTGTAGGGTAGGTGTAGGGTAGGTGTAGGGTAGGTGTAGGGTAGGTGTAGGGTAGGTGTAGGGTAGGTGTAGGGTAGGTGTAGGGTAGGTGTAGGGTAGGTGTAGGGTAGGTGTAGGGTAGGTGTAGGGTAGGTGTAGGGTAGGTGTAGGGTAGGTGTAGGGTAGGTGTAGGGTAGGTGTAGGGTAGGTGTAGGGTAGGTGTAGGGTAGGTGTAGGGTAGGTGTAGGGTAGGTGTAGGGTAGGTGTAGGGTAGGTGTAGGGTAGGTGTAGGGTAGGTGTAGGGTAGGTGTAGGGTAGGTGTAGGGTAGGTGTAGGGTAGGTGTAGGGTAGGTGTAGGGTAGGTGTAGGGTAGGTGTAGGGTAGGTGTAGGGTAGGTGTAGGGTAGGTGTAGGGTAGGTGTAGGGTAGGTGTAGGGTAGGTGTAGGGTAGGTGTAGGGTAGGTGTAGGGTAGGTGTAGGGTAGGTGTAGGGTAGGTGTAGGGTAGGTGTAGGGTAGGTGTAGGGTAGGTGTAGGGTAGGTGTAGGGTAGGTGTAGGGTAGGTGTAGGGTAGGTGTAGGGTAGGTGTAGGGTAGGTGTAGGGTAGGTGTGGGGCAGGTGTAGGGTAGGTGTGGGGCAGGTGTAGGGTAGGTGTAGGGTAGGTGTAGGGTAGGTGTAGGGTAGGTGTAGGGTAGGTGTAGGGTAGGTGTAGGGTAGGTGTAGGGTAGGTGTAGGGTAGGTGTAGGGTAGGTGTAGGGTAGGTGTAGGGTAGGTGTAGGGTAGGTGTAGGGTAGGTGTAGGGTAGGTGTAGGGTAGGTGTAGGGTAGGTGTAGGGTAGGTGTAGGGTAGGTGTAGGGTAGGTGTAGGGTAGGTGTAGGGTAGGTGTAGGGTAGGTGTAGGGTAGGTGTAGGGTAGGTGTAGGGTAGGTGTAGGGTAGGTGTAGGGTAGGTGTAGGGTAGGTGTAGGGTAGGTGTAGGGTAGGTGTAGGGTAGGTGTAGGGTAGGTGTAGGGTAGGTGTAGGGTAGGTGTAGGGTAGGTGTAGGGTAGGTGTAGGGTAGGTGTAGGGTAGGTGTAGGGTAGGTGTAGGGTAGGTGTAGGGTAGGTGTAGGGTAGGTGTAGGGTAGGTGTAGGGTAGGTGTAGGGTAGGTGTAGGGTAGGTGTAGGGTAGGTGTAGGGTAGGTGTAGGGTAGGTGTAGGGTAGGTGTAGGGTAGGTGTAGGGTAGGTGTAGGGTAGGTGTAGGGTAGGTGAAGGGTAGGTGTAGGGTAGGTGTAGAGTAGGTGTAGGGTAGGTGTAGGGTAGGTGTAGGGTAGGTGTAGGGTATGTGTAGGGTATGTGTAGGGTAGGTGTAGGGTAGGTGTAGCGTAGGTGTAGGGTAGGTGTAGGGTAGGTGTAGGGTAGGTGTAGGGTAGGTGTAGGGTAGGTGTAGGGTAGGTGTAGGGTAGGTGTAGGGTAGGTGTAGGGTAGGTGTAGGGTAGGTGTAGGGTAGGTGTAGGGTAGGTGTAGGGTAGGTGTAGGGTAGGTGTAGGGTAGGTGTAGGGTAGGTGTAGGGTAGGTGTAGGGTAGGTGTAGGGTAGGTGTAGGGTAGGTGTAGGGTAGGTGTAGGGTAGGTGTAGGGTAGGTGTAGGGTAGGTGTAGGGTAGGTGTAGGGTAGGTGTAGGGTAGGTGTAGGGTAGGTGTAGGGTAGGTGTAGGGTAGGTGTAGGGTAGGTGTAGGGTAGGTGTAGGGTAGGTGTAGGGTAGGTGTAGGGTAGGTGTAGGGTAGGTGTAGGGTAGGTGTAGGGTAGGTGTAGGGTAGGTGTAGGGTAGGTGTAGGGTAGGTAGGTAGATAGTGTAAATAGTTAGGAACAGGACAACGTCTGTCGGGTCAGCTATATTATAATAAAATATATTTTATTTAATTATTAAATATATATATACGAGTACATATTATAATAAAATTTCTTAGTAGCAATGTCACATTCCAACGCAATATTTTGTTTGTACATATTTTATTTACCTTACAAATAATTAAGACATTACTAAGGGGCAGTCTAATGAGAGTAATCTTTGTTGGTAATTAGTATAGATGGAAAAATACGCAGTGTTATCTTATCAAACAACGGTTTTACGGTAAGAGGCCTAGTCTGTGTGGCTACAATCGAAATTAACTCGTAAGTCATAATGCAAATGTTTAATCGTATATGGTTTTAAAAACTTTACCTGCATTTTTAAGTTTATTTTTGTCTTTTTTGTATTGTTGGACATAGCAATGTCTAGTGCAGATGACGAATTGAATAAAAAAATTATACCGTGTTCCAATTATATTTATTTATTTCATTTTTTGCATGTAATATTTAACAGTTATGTAAATGACACCACCCATCAATCGAAATACTTTTTATAAGCTGTAAAAACGCGATTCTCCTATAGATTTTGTATGGCTATAAATACTAATGACGTCACTTGTAAGTAGTAATTTGCTAACTCAATTGATTTACTATTAATTGATTTCAAAGCAACTAAAAAAATAATTTTATAGTAAATTGAAAATTAATCGGGTCTTTAGGGCTAATACAAAGTGATTTATTTAGAGAAGTTCTGTCTTGAAATTATTAGTTAATAGTATCATCTAAACAATTGCTTTTTTAAGTAATTACATTTTGAGAAGGACACTTAATTTAAGTGATAATTAATAAATAAAGAAGACGATGATAAGATATTTTTTTATAATAGGGACTTACTCAGATATCTGCTACATGTTTAATAAACAACATAATTCTCTACAGCATTTGTCATCATGATTAGACGAAAGCTTGTTTTGTAAAAACATGTCAACTTTCTCTTCATCAATTACTCGCATCTACAACTCTTAAATGCAGTGAGTGTCGCAATTTTAAATATCGTAGCTATTATTTCATATTTCTATTAATAAAATAATTTGCGAGAATTTAACTTGAGACCTATTTAGACTTCATCTATACTATACTAGTAATCTTTACATAGTATTAAACAAAGTCACAGTTCCCGCTGCCTGTACGCTTTAAATTACGCAAAGGATTTTAATGCAGCTTTCAGCAAAAGATAGAGTGATTTAAGAGGAAGGTTTTTATGTAAAGTTATACTACATTGTACCCATATGAAGCCGGGGCGAGTCTCTAGTTAATAATAAAGAGGCTACGTTTAGTACCTAGGTTAGTGTCCCTTTTCTGTTAGCGTTAAGAGCGTTTACGCCGCATACCGGCAACGTCGCAATCTAGTGTCATATTTCGTGGTCGTCCGACTATTATTATTTTATCAGAGCTATATTTAAAAAAAATCTCTGCTAACTATTTAGAATTAGGTAGAAAGTATGCAGAAAGCGCTTACAGTTCTATTTATATGCAAATAATACATTCGAAGCTTGTAACTTCCAAAGCGTTATTTTCATAGTAAAATATCTGTGAACATTACGGTAACCAATTTTTTACATACTTTTCACCTAATTCTAAATAGTTGGCAGAGAACATTTTTAAAATATAACTCCGATAAAATAAGAAAAATTGAAAACCACGAGTAAATGACACTAGGTTGCGACGTTGCTACTCATACGCATAAACCCTATTAGCGTCAACGGAAAAATCTAGTTATATGGAGTTGACGTTTGCTTACCAGAAGTCACGTGACAAATATGTCAACTGCATACAATTTGACTATTCCGTTGGCGTTAACGATAACAGAATGGGATTTTGTCTCCAGGTCCTGGTCTGATTAAGTACCGTATAGTGGGGCTTTTTGAGACTCAGGGGCTATTTAGAATTTCTGAAATAAAATATTTGATTGAATATATTTTTTCTTCTAGTAATCCTTTTTCTACAATATGGCAATACTATAACTCATGTCTGTGCTACCGGCAAAAATTAGAGGTTATCAAAGTGCAAACAAACTGTTTATGGTTTTTTTAAAAAAGGTTGTTAAATCGAGTTTTTAAATTTGTAAGTGTTTAACTTCCAGTTGATATCCCAACATTTTAAGGGTAAGTAGAAAGGAGTTCATTATTTTAGTCATATGTTTTCTTGGGATTATTTTCCATTGCATTGTAGCTTGTTTTAGACGTCATATTTTTTAAGTTTTGTAGTATGGGGCTTTTTGGTATAACTTTGGGGCTATTGAGAATCCTGTTCCAAATAACCCCTGTTTTGTGTCTTTTAGTTTTACTAAGTTTAAGATCGCTATCTCAAATAGCCCCAAATACCTATTTTGTATACATTTAAGAGGAAGCTTCTCATTTAATTTTTATTTTATATTACAGTTTCGGAAATATGGTTCGTACTTACTGAAGAAAGTACACTAATTCCAGAAATGGTAAAACTTTTGCACCGTATCATAGTTATTCAAAAGAAAATTTGGAAAAAGCAGTAGAGGCTGTAGGTACAGTCTGGGAAACTGACGCTGCCGATGCTAATCATAATGTTGATCATATGTATAATAAGTGACGTTATCTAGATTTGTATCCTACCTAGTGGTTTACTCCTTGCCAAATATTTTTTTTTAATGTTTGTTGATTTATTACCTAGGTAGGTACATCTTTTATTTTATGTTGGTACCTACTTAGGCAACCTAGACAGGTAGGTACCTTTTTAATGGCTTTATAAAAATTTCAATGTTTATTTTTGGCTTCCCCTTAATTGTTCCAAACATTGCCTTAATTCAAAAACAATTGTTGGAAGACCATTAATTACTTTAGATTCCAATTAGCCCCTGAGTAGCGCATCGACTTTTTCATAATAAAAGTTACGCCACTAAATATTCGGCTATTTATTAAAATTAAACTAAATACATATGTTATAATCAAAGGCCGTTTAACCTTCTGTTATTCCAAATATCGCAAGACCTGTTTAAATTGATAGAGCTCCAAATATAGGTGAAAAAATAAGTTAAGATTATGCTGATTTCAAAAAGCCCCAAACTAGCGATATTTGGAATTGCATTTTTGAAAAAAAATATCTCTGTCTTTATGTTCAATACATAAATTCTACCGCATTTCTCTAAGAGGTATTGATGAGGTTAGTCATAAAAAAAATTGTCTAAGCTCATAACGTAAGTAGTTTTTGTGTACAAGACTGCTTTTTATAAAATATGTACCAAATAGCCCCAATTTACGGTACCAAAAATCTATACCAAAAAGCTATTGCCGATTGCCATTGGCTATATTTTATGGAATACTTGATTGGCAGTCAAGTATTACCTATAATATTATCAAGAAGTTACGAGCAGAATTAAGCTACTAAACGACACGGCACGGCGACACGGTTGGCGCAGTGGGTGAGCGATCGATCACAGAAGTAATTCCTAGCGTAGGGCAACGTGAAAAAAAAGAATATATATATGTTTAGAAATGTTGTCGTTAAAGGCTAAATTCTAAAGAATTGGCTGTTATAGAGTTGGTTACAAGAGAGGGGTGGAATCTGGTGATGATCGTCAAAATTTTTTGACGCAAAAATGACGGGGTGTTATAAGTTTGACGTGTCTGTGTGTGTGTGTATATATCTGTCTGTGGCATCGTAGCTCCCGAACGGATGAACCGATTTTGATTTTGTTTTTTTTTTGTTTGAAAGTTTTAATTAGTCGGGAGTGTTCTTAGCTATGTTTGATGAAAATCGATACAAGATGGCCGCTGCCACCAAATGGCGGATTACATATTTTTTTACAACGCCTTCAATATGGGTATCAAATGAAAGGGTTTGACTAGTAGAATACTATACACTACGATAATGTGTCGGGAGTTCTTAAAATTTATAATCATACAGTGTTCCTTGCACATTGGCGCTATGATTGTTCAAAACCTTACTATACCTAATATCAGATAACAACCTAACTTAATATTATGAGACTGTTATGAGACTGTACACAACAGTGTCATAACAGCCTCATAGTAGGTACCTGTCGATACGAAAACAAAAATCATAAATAAGAATAAAATTATAGCCAAATAATAAATTGTAAGTAGGCCTAACATACTCCCATCAATTACATTAAAACACGAAATCACAAAACGAGCGCTATTACCTCCGCTTCAAAGCGGTGCAGCGCAAATAACGTAACACAAACAAAGGAAAGCGTCACGAACTAAACTCCCAGAACGAAACGAGGTGAAAGGTTCCCATAATTGTGTACCATGCATTATTGTTCCAATCACTCGAGGGTTGAGACAATCGTAATTACGCTAGTTAGTCAAAGGTGTGTTTATTTCCTTTTAGTTACCTTCGTAGGCAAGAATGTTTCAGTTTTTGCTTGAGAAAAAGGAATATACTGAGGAGAATTTTTCATTAAGCGGAAATTAGTCTGGGTTTTGGCAGGATGCTCGACAGACGCTTCGGAAAAGTAGGTTAAGTAAATACTAAAGCATCTAGATATATTGATTATGCAAAACCATTTTCTTATACTGAAAGATAATATCTTTTGGGGGATTTTTTAAATTCAATTTATAAATTACGTATTGCTTTTTTAGTTATGATTTTCAAAATGCCATAAAAAAGAAAACCTTACAAGTTTCACGTATCTATTTACTGAAGATCAGTATCGCCAACCCTATGCCGTGTTTCCATTGACGTGCGCCGACGCATCGCGTGGGTAATCATTACTCAACGCGTCAAAACCTGCATGAAAGCAACAGTGATGCATCGTAAATCGTTTGTATAGGACAGAACGCGGAAGGATCGATTGTGGAAACAACGACGATGCGGAACGTGGCATCGAATAAATCGAATATATTAATAACATGCCGAGTGTGAGAAGGCTGTGTAAGGAGTGACCTTTGCTGAATCGCATGTAAAATATTTATGGTGATAACCCTGGAAATCATCGGTCGCGTGATTGCACTTGACAGGTTATATTTTAAACTTTTAAGTTCCGCAGTTGCATCCACTAATATTCACAAGTATAAGTATTAGGTACAGTAATTAAAATAACTCACAAACACAAGTAAACAATTATCACTAAAACCATTTTATCAAACTGAGAAAGCAAGAAATTTCGCATTTCGCTTCCCATAAAACCGATTAAATAAAACGTTAACACTCCTTTTGAAACTTAATTGTAGCATTGTAGCACTAACAAACACTTCAATAAAAATAAACGATAACACAACGTAACGTATTCATTGGAATTAAAAGCAATAAACTGAACGCGACCGTATAAAACACTGGCCGAAATTCACAGACACCGAACGATAAACTTCACTGGCCACAAAAAAATAAATATTTTGAAAATAGAACTGACCGCAGGTGATAAATTCTAGCATGTCGCTCCATTGCAATATCATAGTTGCAACTGAGATGGTCGCACGATTCTGAGTTTGGTCATTGTACGGACTATCTAGATCTTTTTAATTGGCGACATCGTCATTTTAAAACTGTGACTACACAGTCATAAAGTTGTAGACTAATTAGTTTTATGCAAACATTTTTTATTATTTGAAGTAATAGGTACTTAATAGTACGCAAGTTTGTCGTGTGAAATACGTGCTTAAGTAATTATTTTAGAACTTTTTATAGTTCTAGTTTTTCGTGTGATCATTTGCGAAAGTACCTAATTAATGAAAGTGTAAGTACCGTGTCAGTAATCGGCTGGTCATTGATGAAAGCGCATTATATTACTAATTGAATGAAAGTGTCAAATCAAGCTTGAAACGAAACCTTCACGGGAATAGTTTCGTTTCAGAAATCTATCCTATAATCGAATAAAAATGCAATTTCGTATTTTGCTTTTTCGTCAAGGTCCAGTGTGTTCCCGGCTTTAAAACCTTGTGTGAGTCGACACCTTACTAACTAGGTTGAGTGGAAGTTCAATTTAGTTCTCAAATTAGTTTAGCACTGATGGGAAACGCAAATGGAGTCCCTTCTTAACTAAAACGATTTTAATATTTTAGTTCGGCGTTATTACTTTTTATTCTTTATTCTTTAAGTTGGCATTTTAAATGAATTTAGTTTTATTGTTACCTTTTTCATTTTGTCCTTTAATAAGTCTGAGTTTGGAAATTAGGTAAATTTTTCTTTCGTCATTAAAATATTTAGGTCATTCCTAAGAATGTAAGTCAAAGAAACATGAACTAGGTAACTCATATGCATAACTTCCGACACACCGCAAACATAAACAACTCATTTTTTATAGAACAACGATAAACATTATGTAAATCGAATAATAAATAAATTATTCGATTCTAATCACATGACGGAAGTTCGTCTCTAGTGGCGATGACAAAATAATCTTAGCGAAAGTAATCAAAGCAGTGGCTGCTGATTTGAATTGGAAATATACGGAATTAGTATTCGACATTCTGATCTAATTTCGGACAAATTGATCTGAATTTTGTTTATAGATCTTTAAAATAGGCGATTCATCACCTTATTAAATAGTGCTGTAGTATAATGCAGATTTTGCATCAAAATCACTCTTTTTATTGAATTATTTTACTTAAAAGTTGTGAATCAGTTTGTCTAAGAGAATTTTGATACCTACCTATTTTAATAAAAAGCGGATTTTCTAAAATCCGCTTTTTATTAAAATACCTTGCATTATTTTCTCTTGGCTTCTAATTTTTTACTGTGACAGGGTTTAGAAACATTTCTTTTGGATTTTAAATTGCACTACAGATTAATATTTTCGTAAAAATAAAGTTTTATTTTTTCCGAATGTTTCTTCAATTATCTCTACCAACAGTTACTTTACTCTTTAGGTTCTCACTGCCTATAGGTATGTAGAAAGAAGCTACCAAAGACGCTCCATGCATGATGCAATTTGCTGGTCATTAAACGCTTCAAAGAAAAGGTCAATGTCTCAGCAGGCTTTCCTCATAACATTTCGTAACTGGTAGATACTAAGTACAAAATTCTCACCAGCCATTGTCAGTTTAAGTATTATGTAAAAAGTTATTATGTTTCCAAATTACATCCAAGTATGCTATGAATGATTAGTATTTTGATCCTCCATTGTTTTAAACTCATTGTTTTAATTTAAATATTTGTGGCAACTTTCCATTTTTTAATATTTTTCTTTTTTTTTTTGCAAATCTTTTTTTTTTATAAAAATAAACAAATTATTTCTGCTATTTTTGTAATGGCGTTATTTTTTTGATTTTCACTTGTTTCTTTTGTGTATTGATATTTTTAATACTGAGAGCCTTGCACGAAAGTGCGACTTACGGAATAAAAGTAACGTAAAACCGATTGATTTTTAAATTGGAAACGCACACAGTATAATTACCTACTTAACAAAGAGACAATTAAATCAAAATTCTATAGAAGTTCGAATTTCCAATTCGTAAATCAAATTACTTTGATGTCTTGAGCTAAGGCCTGATTTTAACCGACTTTAAAAAGGAGGAGGTTATCAATTCGGACGTTTTTTTTTTTTTAATGTATGTTCGGGCATAACTCCGTCATATATAGGCAGATTTGCAAAATTCTTGTTTTGTTCGAAAGGAATTTATTCCGAAATGGTCCCATATAAATTTTATCGAAATTGGTTCAGCCCTTTTTGAAAAAATCAACAAAATCCCATAAAATTTACATAGATGACGTTGTTTCTTCAATCTTTGGAGGACTTTCAATCTCTGATTTAAGTGTGTCGCCGTTTTTTAATGGATTTGGATGATAAGGCGATACTACAAAGCGGAAACTAATAACTTAAAAAAAAAAACACAACCGCCTTCAAAAACTAATAAATGATAAATAACTTTAGCACAGAACACGCATTACTTTAGTTTCGGAAGTCGGTGGCGATGGCTTTCTTCTGTTTGTTGTTTTGTATTGCCACCGATTTCCGAAACTAAAGTAATGTGTGTTCTGTGCTAAAGTTATTTATCACTTTTTAGTTTTTGAAGGCGCTTGTTTTTTAAAAAAAATAAAAGTTTTAAAGTTATTTTATTATTGTGATACATGAATGAACTACTCCAATGTGCACCAGAAAGTGTTGATAGTTAATAATAATAACATGGAAAATCATACATTTTCACTCGTATGGGAATTACTTACCTACACAATGGCCTCTTTGTTAGATTTATCAGCAAAATGTAAGACAGATAAATTCGTGGTAATCTATTTGTACACATTAAAAGGCACTAGTTTTGCAGCTGCAATGGTTTTGAAGTTTTCATTATTGTCAATACATAGAATAAAAATCTTGCTCTTGAGAACGGTTTGGGAACGACCAATTTCGCTAATTATTATTTTATTATATTCGTAATTGTAAGGACAAGGCTTATACATAAGATTTTTTCGAAAAATCCACCGGATGCGTCAATTTTAATGGTATTTTTGTTTGTATGAAAAGCTCTAAGTATTGCTACTTTTGAAATAAAACTAGGTTTTAGGTTTTATGATGCAATTCAACCCCTAAACGAAGAAAAAAGCATTAAAATAAATAACATTAATTAATTCTAACAGCCTTTTTTAACAGTGCTGGGACAATACTAGGCTGGTATTATTCAGGAACAATTTTATGTTTGGTTTAGAGTGTAAATATTTAACAAACTTATTTCATTAATTTGCTTTAGCTATAATACCCTAATCCTGTAACTAAACAATGCCCTACAAACCAGCTTGTTTCCAACAATCACGGTTCTAAAGATCTGGCCTAGTCTTATAAATAATTAATGGTATTTTAATGTCTTTCCCTTTTAAGTCTTGTACTAAGTCGTCTACGTTACTTGGCACATTGTTCTGACCTAAATGTAAATCTCTTAATAATTAATAAGGCATTCCTACCCAACCATTGAGGTGAGTGATATTTGACGATATTGCTATATAGGGACATTAATTGCTTGATAGCTACAATAATAGGAAGGAAGGTGAATTAATGATTATAGATTGAGAACAACGGATTAACTCACTGTGTTGTCGGGTGGCAAAAGGTGGCCGTATGCCATCGAAACTAGTCGGACGAACCCGACAACACAGTGAGTTAATCCGTTGTTCTCAATCTATAATGTGTAACAATACTCACGTTTCGTTTAATGAAAAAATTAATGATTAGTTTTTAATTTAGAAATAACTTTGCTGTGGAAAGGGGTTTGGGTGAAAAAGAAGCTATTGTTGAATAAAAAGCTTTTTTACAAAAAAGACAACCGCCTTCAAAAAGTGAAAAATAACTTTAGCACAGAACACACAGGAATGCGGTTTGAAGGCGGTTGTATTTTTTGTAAAAAAGGTTTTTATTTTTTGCTTTTTAGTATCCCCTTCTCATCCAAATCCATTAAGAAACGGCAACACAGTTAAAACAGAAATTGAAAGTTACCCTTTTTAAGATTGAGGAAATTATAACGTAGTCTATGTAAAATTTTTGGGTTTTGTTGATTTTATTCAAAAAGCGCTGAATCAATTTTGGTAAAATTTATATGGGACCACCCCAGAGGCATACCCTATTCATTCAAATCGGTAGTAAAAATCATCGAAATCGGTAGGCGCGTTTTTGAGTTATTCCTCCATTTGATGTAAGTTTACCCAAGGAGTGGAGACCTGGTGTCCTGAAATACAGACCTCACGTCTAGTTTAGGCACCAGTCTTCCACAGTAAAATAATAGCCTTTAATGTAATTGATATGAATGAGAGGAAGGAGGCCCACAGTAAGCTGAAGTACTGTACAAATATTGTATGTAGAAATTCAAATATTACATTCTACATGCTTCTCTTAAAAAAGGTAGTCACAGATACGGAGGAATTGCATCATGTAGGGGAAAAACGTTTTCTAACGTAATACATATATACCTACTTAAAACATCGGTCACTGTCTCATTTGATTGTCATATCGAGACCAATGCTCTTCACACAAAAATTGATAAAAAAACTGCCAATAGTATCTATCTGAATTGCATTTTTTTACACGTGTTCATAATTTTAAATGTTAGATCTAATGTCTAGACTGGGACAAACAAATGATTAATTACTTTGTAACTGTTCAAGATACAGTGGCGAAAAGATTGTTTGAAATAAGGGTCAACTCACACAGGGATCCCGGCAGTTTTGCTGGCAATCCATTTTCAATTGTATCTATAAGCATGAGTCGAGTATGAGTCCCGCTAGGCGTAATCCCGGTGTAAATTGACCCTAATATCTAAGAGACAGGGAACCCATTACGGTACGTTTTCACCAGACACGTACGAGAATGCATTGCGAGGGATGTGTGTGAAACTAACCATTATACATACATACAGCGGTGGCTTAGCTAAGACAGTCCATTTTTCTAATTTAAAACGTTCAAAATGTAGTATTAAGGCTCCCCCACACAGGTGCATTATTAACGCCAAAACTATCGCATTGCGTTTTTGCGATAATCGTCCCGATTCCTCATACATCTGTTTCGTCGTTATTATCGCAGCAGTGTGTAACTTCGTAGCCGTCCTAGTACAAAATGTACTGAAAACGAATGTCGCAAAATCGGTATTATCGGCGGTAATAACGCACCTGTGTGGGGGAAGCCTTTAATCTCACCTCACCGACAATCAATGTCAATAATGTAGCTAAATTAGAAGCATTTTCAACCGACTTCAAAAAAGGAGGAGGTTATCAATTCGTCTGTAGTTTTTTTTTTTTATGTTTGTTACCTGAGAACTTTGGACTTGGTGAACCGATTTTAATTGATCTTTTTTTATTTGAAAGCTGGTGCTTCCCGTGTGGTCCCATTTTAATTTGGTCTAGTTCTGACAATGGCATCCATGAGAAAACCGTATAAGTCTTAAATTTGCATTAAGTATGTTCGCGATTTGTTACGCGATTTCTCCGGCAAATGTAAACCGATTTTGAAAATTCTTCTTTTTATGGATAGGGTATGCTTCAGGGGGTGGTCTCATATAAATGTTATCGAAATTGATTGGGCACTTTTTGAAAAAATCAACAAATACCCAAAAAATTTACATAGACGACGTTTTAGTTTCTTTAATCTTTGGAGTAGTTAACTTCCAATCTCTTCTTAATAGATTTGGATGAGAAGGAGATACTAAAAAGCGGAAAACAAAAAGCTTTTTACAAAAAAGACAACCGCCTTCAAAAACTAATAGGTGAAAAATAACTTTAGCACAGAGCACACATTGACTTTAGTTACGGAAGTCGGTGGCAATACAAAACAACAAACAGAACAAAGCCACCAAATTTCGAAACTAAAGTCAATGTGTGTTCTGTGCTAAAGTTATTTTTCACTTTTTAGTTTTTGAAGGCCGTTGTCTTTTTTGTAAAAAGCTTTTTTTTGACAGATATAATAATAATTCTGATTTTATAATAATAATAAGCAGGCTGCATTTCTATTTGCAGCCTGAAAGTTACAATTGTTTAAAGGGGATTGCCTAGACTCCATACTGTCCTAGGCCCAAGATTGGATATCAAATATTACTATTAAAATGGAGTGTTCCAAAATCTTAATAGTATTAGACATCTAAAAAATATAAGTATTCAAATTGACGCCACTATTTTAGAAACGTAACGTTATAGGAAACAAGATTATCTGTTGACACCTAAAACAATATTCTTTTAGGTAAATAATTGGATGATGGAGGCAATAATAGAATCATTTTATGGTTTGAATATTTACTTGCTATTCCCACTGCTGTATCACGCTTATTTCTTCGGGTTCCAAGGTATGATTTTGAATCTCGGTCAGATTAAAACCACAACTCACACAATGTTCTTCAGTCATTGTATATAACGTTATTGATCAGTATCTAAAATCGAAAGCAGTCGTGATCCTTGATTCTAGAGTCAAAGTTATCGTCGAACGTGATTAGAAAATTATTAAAACAAAGCCAATGACGTGCGTATAAGAAAAACTAAATGAAACACATTCAGATTATTCCACATTGAGTATAAACAACATAGACAACAAGCGAAGGGTCAGATTCAATTCAGTGTAGTCACAATAACAAAAAAATAATGTCATTAAACCGATATGTCGGTTACCTTTTTAAATAACCGATAATTTATTTATTTTTGTTATTCTTTTTTACTTTTTAATTTTTGTCATTAGTTTTTATATACATATTCAATTCAATTCTTTTAATGTTGTCTTTTAGTGGGATTTTGATTATAATACTAGTAAAGTCTCGTGGGCATGCCGTTGAGGTTATTGTGTTTGTTTATAAATCGATTCAAATCGATTGATTAATGATATACTCGTAATATGGTTTTGATGCTGGCAATATTATGCCTACGTCAGTATCAAAAAACTTCTTGTTTTTCCAATAGAATTACTTTTTTTAACGAATTGTTATAAATTGTAGTGGCGCTCATTTGAAAGAAAGTAAATACATATTTTTTTATGGCAAAATAAATGCATGAAGTATTTTTTCTCTAGTCTAATGTTCACTGGAGGGCCTCAAAGTCAAAGTCAAAGCATTTATTTCAATTAAACCATTTGCAGGCACTTTTGAATAGTCAAAAAAAATTGAAGCTAGTTGCTCGTTCCAAAACGTAGGGTAGGTCTCTATGGAGAAGAACGAGCAAGAAACTCCACGGACACTCTTTTCAATCAAGCTTTTAGCCTGAAATGGGCAATCTCTTTTAAACTTTTCAAAGTGATATTCATGATTTTAACATAGTCTTTTAGATTTTATCACATTCAGGCTTTGAGTTAAGTAGCTTTTGTTTACAATCCTAAGTTTTGCAACTAAAGTAACTAACTATGTAAAGTAAAGAAATGTAGATAGCAAGTTACGAAAGAATATTTAATGGCTGCCTAGTTATGCGTGTGTTAAGTAATAATGGTTTCTACCGAAAAACACATAATTTTAGCAATTACAACAGAACCTAATGATGCGTTCACGGCGAACTAACTTTTTTACTTGATAAGGTACAACGCATACACACGACATTACGAACTGTTCTTTCAATCTTGCTTCATAGGGTACCTATTTGAATGTTTCAGTGTTTATGCTTTAAACAGGGATAGCAGACGTGGCTCATTAGGCTGTCCAACTTAAGGGGCTATTAACGACTTTTACAGATTTTAAACTGACAATCACGTCAAAATGTGTAATGTAAATGATTTGAAAAAATATATGTTAAACCAGAACATTCTCTTAATCATTTAGTATGTGAATATTTTTGATTATATTCATATTAAATAGTTTAAAACATTGACAATCACACAAAATCTACCAGGTATAATTAAACGAAACTTACACTATCTTACAGACAATTTTATTATCTATCTTTTAGTATACGCCTTTTTTTTAAGTTAAAGAATACTATCTTTTATTTGATTTTTTCGACTAAACTTTGCGTCTTTTAACTAGATATCGTCGCCTTAAATGTGACTGAAATGGGCAGGATATGTCTTCTGCAAACTGTAGGCTCAGGTAGCACAAAACAGGTGCTCTGATACAGTAAGACGGGGTCGCGAGAGGCCAGGAAGGAGATGGCGGGACGAATCGAACGTATTCCTCCAAAACTGGAGGGATGAAGCACAAAATGACGAAAGATGCATGGAAAGATCTTTACCAAGGTGTGGGACAGAGTAGGCTAACACAAAAATAAAAGCAAACTGAACTTACAGATAGACTAGAAAAGGGCTACCGATTGAAAGCAGTTTTTATTCTTTATGTGTTGATTAAGCTATACACGAGAATAAAGAACAGCATTCGTTTGAACGAGCAAGTTCCGCTTCGTGCTATTGAAAACAGTGCAATTTTTGTAACAGGCGTTTTTATTGTGAAATGCATCCACTGACAATTGTTCGATTTTCAATAGCAACTGCACAAACTTTTGCTCGACTCTTTTAAAATGTGTTCCTTTTTTGAACTGGGGTTAATCATTTAGGCACCCGCCTAAATGATTTTTATTTGTTTTTTATTACCTACCTACGTTGTATTTTTTTTTGTATGCGCTGCGCCCAAATCGTCAGTTCCATCAATACTTTTTTGTGGTTTTATAATTTATTAATATATTCGAGGTAGATTTTGTTATTCTGAATTGTAATTAAGATTGGTTCGGATCTAAATTAGAAGCTAGTGTTTACCAATTAGTTAATTGCTATTTAGTGTAATCGACAAAAATGGGTATTAGTAGGCGAGTATTTTATTGGATAGCAATTTCACACCTGAAACTATACGTCTGACGTTTCTTTTTGACGTGATAACGTCTTATAAATCGATGAACACCGGCTGCACGCATGAAAAGGTGTCCGCCTGAGCCTGAGCGTGTAAATGAGAGTGCGGAACAAGCGATAGAGAGGCACGATCGGCCGAAGCAATAAGCTCCGCCCACCTCGACAGAAGCCAATTTTTGCTTATGTTATTTATGTTAGCCATTATGTTTCTTTATGACGCTTTACGTAAAACTATCGTCCGTAAACCGACTTTACAGACAACTAATTTTTTTTTTGAAACTAGCAACCCGACCCGGCTTCGCATGGGCCTATAGCCTTCCTCGATAAATGGACTATCCAACACAAAGATAATTTTTCAACTCGAACCAGTAGATCCTGATATTAGCGCGTTCAACCAAACAAACTCGTCAGCTTCATAATATTAAAAAAGTATAGATTTCAACTCGGTGGTTATCATATTTAAATAATATCATAGGCCTATTTACCTACCTACATATATTAACTATGCTATGTTATCTTTCCGGTCGGCATAAGGTCCTAAACATACTTAAATAAAGCAAAACGATTAATGTGCCAATGTAATAGAATAATATGTACAGTAAATTAAAGTTCAAACCAATTAAGATAAAATATTGAAGAATTGATGTTTATTTACTAATCCATTCTGTCACGGAGATTGAATACTTTACAACAGGAAAACATAATTATGTACTTTTTATTTCCCGACATTGTTTCATTTACCCTATTCTAAAAATATCCTAATCTGGCAGTCTACTCACAAAAGAAATTATATTTAATGGAAACCCCTTTAAAAGTACTTAAAGTGATCTTGGAAGAAGCACAAAGATTAAAGTTTATTGTTAATTACTGTCGGATAACATCGACTAACGAGATAGAGCTTTCAGCCATTATCTCACTGATCTTCGGTTTAATTTTAATTATAAAGCTGGATTAGTAATTTTCCCAGTCGTGGCCGATATCCACAATTAAGTAGTATAAGTGAAGGGTCATCATCATCTGCCTGCCTTTTCCCACCTGTATTGGGGTCGGCTTCCAGTCTAACCGGCTGCAGCTGAATACCAGTGTTTTACATGGAGCGACTGCCTATCGAACCGCCACAACCCAGTTACTGGGTAACACGATACCCCTTGGTAAGACTGGTTGTCAGACTTTCTGACTTCTGACTACCCATAACGACTGCCAAAGATCTACAAATGATAGCCGGGACCAACGGCTTTACGTGCTTTCCGAGGCATGGAGGGAACTCGGTATGAAAGGGATGGTCACCCATCCACAGACCGACCGCAGCTAGCTTAGCTTAACTTTTGACCGATCGATCTGTACGGCTTTAACTTAGCCACGAGCTCCTCAGTATAGATGAAGGGTGTTCACTTCATATTTACACTGCCATTAGGTTTCATTTTTACACTTTTATTCGAAACTAGCTTCTGTCTACGACTTCAAGCCAAGTAGATCATAAAATATTCCTATGATAATATCATTAAACGAAACGTGAGTATTGTTACACATTATAGATTGAGAACAACGGATTAACTCATTGTGTTGTCGGGTTCGTCCGACTAGTTTCGATGGCATACGGCCACCTTTCTCAAGGAGTTCCACAGGATGACACACCGCCCGTCGCGTTGCGTCGTGTGGCCGTATGCCACCGGATGAACCCGGCAACACAGTGAGTTAATTCGTATTTCTCAATCTATAATGTATTCCTATGATATTTGGCAATAGTTGGCTTTCTACCTGTTCATGAAATATTTTAGTAAGCGAACCAGAGTTTCCAGAGATTACCTATAAGAAAAAAACCTCTTTAAGTATAATATTAGTACAGATGTATTAGTATTAGAAGTATGGACTAGTATGGATAAGAATACTTTCTTTTTTCTTGGCATCTGTAGTGAATCTAATCAGCCAGGTTTAGCTGAATTAAAAACAAAGATTCACCTTAAATTGACTATTTATTTAACTACGTATGTTAATCGAGCGAACTAAACTAAAGGAAAATTTTACTAATCAATTAAAAACGTTCAAAATGTAGTCGCAATCTCAGTTTCGCGATAATTGGTGTCGAAATGCTGTCACAAAAGTAAGTAAAAAAATTATATAAAAATAGTAAATTTGCTCCTTCAGGTACTTACCTGAAGGTGCAAATTAACTATTTTTATGTATTTTTTTTTAACCTTATGGACATTAGTTAACATACTTATAATGTTACAATTAAAATTAGGCCTTATGGTAAGTAAAGTTATATGTTAGAGTTGCAGCCAATACCTAAGCTAGCTTAATATATTGTAATTAAATAAATCAGTACCCAAACTGGGCGAAATTATCAGCTATGATGATAATAGAGGCCAGTTTATAGATAAATAAGAAAGAAAGTACATTCGTAAATATAGACGCGTTCTGACAGATTAAAACTGAGATTTTGAATGCGAACGTTAATAAAACTTAGAATTGTCCCTCAGATTACCGGTTGTTGTCTTGGAACCTGTTACTGTTTGTGCGAAACTACGTTATTGATACACCTACTTGGTTTCTGTCATGCATTACTGTTTTTGCATAGACTCCAACCCACCTCGCCCGCGCCTTAGTAGGATAAGATAAGAAACTGTAATTTGTTCTGATTGAAATCACTTTTAAGTCTCGATTACTATATTTCGAACTAGCTTTTGCCCGCGACTTCGTCCGCGTAAATGTCGGTTATCGCGGATACAGATAAAGTCGCGGATTAAAAAGTAGCCTATGTCCTTCCCCAGGGTTGAAGCTATTGTCATACCAGATTTTCTCAAAATCGGTTCAGCTGTATCATCGTGAAAGCGTAACAGACGGAGTTACTTTCGCATTTATAATATTAAAGTATGGAAGTATGGATAAAGGTGCATATTGCAGGTTTCGCTTAATTTCCTGTATCTTAATCGATTAGAGCGTTACGAAGTAATCTAGTAAGGAGCGTCTAAGCACGTTTTCGAATACCTAGTTATATTTTGGGTGAAAAACATTACGAAAGCGCGGAAATGTTATAATAAAATACAACCGGTGTACCGTGTAACTTGCGTAACGAAAGGTCAACGGTAACATTTTACCGTGTTAGCGATTTTTTAAGCATTAATATTCAGGTCAAGTTTGACGTCGAGAGACATCAAACTTGACCAACTTGGATGGTGCAACAGTACAATAGAATTACGTTGATTATTAATTAATTAACCAAAAAGTATGGACGCATTTAAGTAATGCGCAACTTATAACCTTGTAAGGCTGTTTAACAGCTTATCTTAATACGTAGGTTTTCCGCGTTGAGTTTAATTTTCCGGGATGAAAAAAGCTTTTTTCCGTTTTCAGTTTCCAAGAGAACTTACCTCGAAATTTCATTAAAACTGAGAACTTAGTCGTGAAAACATAGGTACTAAACGGACTAGCACCCTCACATTCTCACTTATTTGAATTTAGAAAGGAATTAGGTACATCACAAAAATGAGAATATTCAAATAAAAACCTTCGTTCGTTGATAACAAAATACAAATAGACCATTATTATACAACAACGACAAGAGTCCATAAACGTAATACTAGTTTGAGCACTTATAGGCACTCAAATGATATCCTCTTATCATTGTACAAGTGCGTTGTGAGTACTGTAATGTATAATTAGTGACACTTGAGTAGATATGATTTGTAGAGTAACAGACAATGAGTTTTCCAACCACCTGAGCAAATTGACGGGAGGCGGGGAGGGGGCGGTTGACGAAAAGTGACGTACTGTCATGATTGTTGTTTAACTTTTAGTCTTAATTTAGATTGTAGCGGTAACGGTCTTCTAGGAACGATAAGAAGCTTAGTTAAGGAAAATAAATAATAAAATACGTACTTAAAAAGGCGGTGGGTGACATCGGCATCTTTCTGTCCTTCGGTGGAGTGCTGTACACAAACGCTGGGTTGACGCAGCCGCGCGATTGGTTCGGACACATGTCACTTTCCGATCCCCGGCGCACGCGCTTTTGCGACATCAACTCTGACATTGATTTCGCCGACTCGGATTTCCCCATCCCTTTCAACTTCTTCTTTATTTTGTCATTCTCCGGTGAATGTATGTGTAGGATGGCCGCTGCTTTAGGTGGTATTTTCTCTGGCACTATTAGTTCCTTAGCTGACACAGTCTTTTGTTTTTTATTTGAAAACAAATCTGAGAACTTCTTTTCCGCTTTCTTCGGTCTCTGCGGCTTCAGACTCAAGTCGATGTCTCCACTTTTCTTCCTTTGCTTAGGTGGTTCCGGTTTCCGCTTGACCATGGCTGGTGTCTTTGGCTTGTACGTCCCTTCAATACCCGTATACGCTACGTCGTAATCTTTCTCCGTCCAGATCTGCTTCGTGAAAAATATTCCGTTGCTTTTGATCTTGTCGATATCATCTGTTGTTTCCTCGTCTTTGGACCGCCAGCGGTTGCCTATCAATCGTAGGGAAGCGCGGACGGATCTGGAACGTCGTAGGCCACTTTGCTCCCTCTTGAACTTGTCGAGGAGGGTCTCCATAGCCCTGTTAGGGGTAGCGGGGCGCACCGGGCCCTGGGCATTGCACGTCACGATCGACTACGCGCACTCTATTCACTAACGATAGTTACGTGAGTCGCTTTGCTTCCCGACGTTCACTCGGTGCGGCGTCGGAGTGTCGAGTGCGGCCTGCAACAACGTGGTAATGGTAGGGCTCTTGCTTGCGGAGACCTCGCAGTAGCCCAGCCCGGAGCAAAGAGCTTGTCTGATAAACTGTTCTCATTTGCACAATCATTTGATTTGATAAGATATGATTGTTTGGCATACGCATTTCACGAGTCAGATTTGTTGTGACGTGAATTCTGAGATAAATCATAAGAATACAAAGATAAGTTGATTTGAAATGCTGACTGTTGTAAATGTGGTGCATAGCTGTTACAGTTGGTATTGATTCTTTCGCAACGTTCGTGCTGGGTCTTGATTTACGGCAGTGCAGAGCACGCTAGCGGCGCCGAGTGCCGACAACTGTACCGCGATCGATCATTCATTTAATTTATTGGACATTGCCAGTGAACGACGTTAAAACTATGTCTCATAACTCCACGAGTATAATATAATTACTAAGAAGTTAGGTAACTTCTACTGTTATGCCCAAGTTACATGATTCTCTGCATTTCCGATTGAGGTTTTTGGAACATTATTACATTTATGAAAGTGCCTTTTAACCGAATTAATTAAAAGTTCAATTACACTTAAGTAAATTGAACCGGTAAAGTCTACATTTGAAGTTATTATGTAAGGATTATGTTAATTAGCATAATTATAAAAAGTTGCAATGAAAATAATGAAAAAAATATTTTAAGTGTCCAAATATTTGAAAACAAACTACCTGCTAACTATAAAAAAATATTGATAATATTGATACTAGGAGTAGTTTTGCCTCTTATATCATGAATTGTAAAGTATTACTACTAACACTTAAGTTCTAGTTATCAATAAGATCTAGAATCTAGATACTGTCGCATGTTGTTACCGTCTCAATAGGTAATAGTAATAGTACTTAGTTTATGGGTACTATTATAATAGGTAATAGTACCTATAGACTATCTTGTTTGAGCTTAAGTTGTGGAATAAATCATAGTTGGAAACTTAATAATGAGTCGAAAGTTCTGCCAACATAATAGAGCTGGGGCTGCTGGTAACCTGAGACAAAGTTCCATCTCATATTCGTACTTAATAGGACGTAAAATTAGCAATATCATACATGAGTGACGGCGGAGACCTTGTGACCATTCTTGTAGCTTAGCGAAAATATTTAATCAAATAAATAATAGGTAGGTAACCAAGTAGGCATATTTAATTTTTAGATAACAACACTGACACGGCCAGCACACAAGAACACAAGAATGTTCTAGTTCAGCGAACCAGTTTGAGTTGAACGAAGTAAATCAATTCTAAAGAAATCGGAAACCTATGTGTAATTCAGCAAAGGTGTAGTTACTTTTTTTTTGTCTATGCCTTTGAAATAGTCGAGTAAAGCTAGGCAACGGCACTATTTCTAAATTCGAAATTCGGAACCGCGCGCGGGATTTCAGCGTGAAAACAATTGAACGTCCGGCTGTTCCATTTTAGAATTCCACATGCAGTACATGTACTCTACTTTACCTATATAATTTCGTATATATTCAACTTCTTTTCCACTCCGCATTTGTTTTTGATAAGGCTTGTCGGTTATACTTCAAATACTTTTAAAAAGTAAACAATTTAATTAAACGATCACCAACATTACGATAATGGATTACCTACTACGACTATTATGGAAGTATTATTGCCAGTCAATTTGTCAGCATTGAATTTATTGAGACTTCAATGCGATAATTGATCACGAGACTTGTTTTAATTAAAGAAGAAACTGGTTGAAAGGCAAGTAGATATAATAATGGCGTATTACTAGGCAGGACCTACTTTTGTTTTTTTTTGCTTCAGCTACCATTCAATAATTCCATAACTTCTTAAACCAAAAAGTTAAAAACCGGCCAATGGCCTACAAAGGACGCCGTACAAGCGAGCACAAAAAAGCGATAAAAGCGTTTCTTGTACGGGGACCCCTTTTATTTTTTACTCTGTGTTTTAAGTGTCTAATGTCCCAATACGGACATATATAGAGAGAGATAGAGATCAAAAGATACAGCTCTGTGGTAGACGTACAGACGAGACGGTGGAGTCTTATTATTAGGGTCCCGTCTGCACCATTCTTAAGATTAATGCTATGCCATAGAAATATTTCTTATAACTCTGGACTATCCTATTAGAGACTAGCAAAGGTCACATAAGTTTAAAGTTTATGACTTACGACCTAACCGTCTTTGTGTATATATTTATAATCTGTACAAATGAGCATCTTAATAATACCGGCCAGTTACTTACTTGGGACCGATAACAAAACCGTTGGTAAAAAAATAGGGCAAAGCGATAAAACTAAAGCTTCCGTAGGTAGTTGACCCAAATCGGGTTGAATTAACTGCTGTAAACATGTCCACGTGACGTGAGGGGGCTCGTGGCTAAGAAAAAGCCGTACGGGTCGATAGGCCCTGGGTAAGCTACGCTTGCCGCGGTCGGTCGATGGATGGGTGACAATCCATTTCATACCGAGACCCCTGGGTCGACAGGCCCTGGGAAAGCTACGCTTGCCGCGGTCGGTCGATGGATGGGTGACCATCCATTTCATACCGAGACCCCTGGGTCGATAGGCCCTGGGTAAGCTACGCTTGTCGTGGTCGGTCGATGGACGGGTGACCATCCAATTCATACCGAGATCCCTCCGTGCCTCGGAAAGCACGCAAAGCTGTTGGTCCCGACTGACATCGTAATAGGTAGTCGGAAGCCAGAAAGTCGGATAACCAGTCTTATCAAGGGGTATCGTGTTACCCAGTAACTGTGTTGTGGAGGCCAGATAGGCAGTCGCTCCATGTAAAATACTGGTATTCAGCTGCATCCGGTTAGACTGGAAGCCGACCCCGGTAGTTAGGAAAAGACTAGGCAGATGATGTTACATGTTTACGTAAGATACCGACCTCCCTTTTGGTCGCTAAGACGCAAAGTGCTTATTTTTTAGTAAAATTAAATACATTTTAATAGAATTTAACGTTAGCAACTTTCTATTACGTTGTTATTTAGATTTTGCCCAACATAAAAATCATGAATTTCAGTTCTTTGCTTTTAAAAATAGTAGATTATCAAAATTATTCAATACGTAGAAGCAGGTTCACCTTTCCTCCCTGTTGTTAAACAATTTTAAAATTCGAAGGAAAAAAAAAGGCCACGTGTATCGGTTTTTAAACTTGGAACCAACGTGAAGCTAGTCATGTGTCGAACAGGTAGCAGCAGGTGCTCTCCCTAATGTAAGTGCGTGTGCGACCCTCACACTTAAATTCTTCCACTCTTTGTTATCTTTCAATGTATTCCGGGTTTTTGTAACATTTCGTAACGTAACGTTACGTTTGCAAATAAAGTTTTTATGATAGCGAAAGTATCAATGCATTCAAGATTTTTTTAGTTTTATGTAAGAAAAAATGAACAAAAAAAAAAAGAAACACACACAAATAAACTCCTATTTAAATATATTTTTATAAGAACATATTATATAATGTTATATGTATACAGGTATAGTTATGTACTGTATATTGTGTAGCATAGGTATTCTTGAAGTGCATAGCTTTTTAATTATTTTTACAATACACCTGCCATGTTATCTCTTTACCACCCTTGGTTGACTGGTAGATCAATCTGCCTTTGCAGCTTTATGCATGAAATATAAATAAATAAATAAAAAAATCAAAAGAAATTCGTTATTGTTTTAGTTTAATTGTCTTTTTAGGGTTCCGTACCCAAAGGGTAAAAATGGGACCCTATTACTAAGACTTCGCTGTCTGTCTGTCCGTCCGTCTGTCTGTCCACCAGGCTGTATCTCATGAACCGTGATAGCTAGACGGTTGAAATTTTCACAGATGATTTATTTCTGATGCCGCTATAACAATAAATACAATACACATAACAATAAATACAATACACATACAATATAACAACAACTAAAAACAGAATAAAATAAATATTTAAAGGGGGCTCTCATACAACAAACGTGATTTAATGGCGTTTTTTTGCTCGATGTCTCTTGTTGTATAGATGATACGGAACCCTTTGTGCGTGAGTCCGACTCGCACTTGGCCAGTTTTTTCGTGTAGGTCACAAAATAAAACATAGTAATTCTACATACTCAAAAGAAATAAATATTAATACATAATATCTTGTTCTGTTTTACATAGACTAGAGTAAAACGTAATTTGAAAATAAAAACGTATTTTCCATTTTAAGTTCTAAAGAAAGGTTTCACATATAAATTATTTGTAAAATGTTTTGCGCAGTTAGTACCTATCTTGCTTATAAACACAATAAAAATTAATCCTTTAGTGACTAAAACCGAATTCCACCTATACCTTCTGAAGTTCTGACTCCTGTACACCCGACTGTGAAAGCTAATGTTAATTAAAAGCATACGTATACCCGAGATACGGTCACTTGGGACACATTATAATTACAAGGGTCTCTGCATGAGACAACAATTATAATTAAGAGAGATCAAAGAACACCGAGGCCGTAAAATTAATTTCACGATTATTAGAGTCAAAGCCAAATCAATTTTAGTCTATGGTTAAGTTTATTACAAAATTTTGATATGAAGGATGTTAAACCTCCTTGGTTAGGTACTACTTTTTCTGGTCTGTCAGTGTGTCACCCTAATGTGGCCTGTGGCTAGCATTCAAATTGTACCTCTACGCTATACGTCGTCATAGAGACATAGGTACCATCCAGACTCTTGTCTAAACTAATATAATAACGAGAAAAGTTTTAATTTTTTGTGTGTTTGTTTGTTTATAATGGATAAAGTCAAAAAATCGTAAACCGATTTAAAACGAACATTTATTCATAAGAAGCTTAAATAAGTTAACTTTAAATGATATGCCTATGCTATATTTTATTATAAAAAAATGGGATTCGTAAGATAATTCACGCAGACGAGGTCGCGGGCAAAGTACTGGTCTGTGATAATAACAAATAAGGAAGAAGGAATGAAGGAAGGAATTACATCAATTGCACAAACTTCTACTTAATCGATCGGCTCTAGATTCCTCTGATGAAATATGTGCTAAATCGTACTTTGACTTTCATTTAAAACACTATATGAAATAGGTAATTAATTAATTTATTTGAGGTATCTAATAGTGTTAAAATTGTCTAGTTATCATTAAAAAAATATATATTCGGTTTAATGTCAGAATTGATAACGTAAATCTTATTCAAATCTAATCGATTCTATCGAGTTTTTCAATATCGAATAAACAGACTATTTTACGCGTATTATCCTCCTTGGCGTGAAATTATGAATACAATAGTCAGCCAGTTACTTACAGTTATGGGATACCTTTATGATTGCCAAAGAAAAAATAAACAGTCTGTAATTTCATAGATAGGTATTGGATTTTCGTTACGAAAAGAAAAGCATTTTTAAGCTAGAATGTAACGTAATAGTATATAACGATTAAAAAAAAAAATCCAAACAGCTTACTACTTCATACATTAAATTTCATTTCAATTATTTTTTAATTCAGAATACCAACCAAAAAATCAACCTTAAGACTAGATGACAGTGAATAATTATGGAGTCAATTAGTGATTTTGTGACTTAGGGCTTGTTAAACAACCTCGCGACGATACACACTATTGACCAGTTTATGTATTCAAAAATAAGACAACCGCCTTCAAAAACTAAAAAGTGAAAAATAACTTTAGCACAGAACACACATTGACTTTAGTTTCGAAATTCAGTGGCTTTGTTCTGTTTGTTGTTTTGTATTGTCACCGACTTCTGAAACTAAAGTCAATGTGTGTTCTGTGCTAAAGTTATTTTTCACTTTTTAGTTTCTGAAGGCGGTTGTCTTTTTTGTAAAAAGCTTTTTATTTTCCGCTTTTTAGTACCTCCTTCTCATCCAACACAATAGCAAACATAAAAAAAAAAATACTGTTTAATTGATAACCTCCTCCTTTTTTGAAGTCGGTTGAAAATGGAACAGAATTTGTATGAAATGATCTCCGAAATATTTTAAATGGAACTTTTTGGATGGTGGTGAAGTGGGTGATAAGTATGTACATTAGGAGTAGGTACAAAGTAGCATTAATTGTGAATGATCCTCGTTAGGTGACTGTTTTATAATTAAAAACGTTGATATTTGCCGAGCGAATTACTTAATAGACTATATTTGAATAAAAATAAAGTTTTAAATGCTTCGACTAAGCCTGAAAATCAATTACTTATTTTATTATTTAATTATTTAACTAGCCGTTTATACGCAAATAATAAACAGCTATTATTTACCGAGAGAATTACTCAATAGACTATATTTGGATCGCAATTAAGGTTTAAATGCTTCGACTGAGAGCCTGAAAATCAATTACTTATTTTATTTATTGAAGTATTTAACTAGCCGTATATGCGCACATAATAAACATTCAATAAGAATACACACAAAAATACGTACTAAACGTAATGCTCATTTGTAAAGAAATCAAAGTTTTTCATCTTTATTTAGATTTTACTCTTATTATTCAAACAGGTTGAAAACAAAAGCGTTTATCAACAAAGAGTAATTAAAGGTGTTGCGGTAAAGTAAACAGTGAATATTTACAAATCAGCATTCCCACAATCTTACGTAAAATATAACTAAGCGTGAGCAATGGAACCGCGTAAATTGATAATATAATTTAATTAACATTTCGAAGCCCGCCAGCAGCGCCGAGAGTTGCGTATATATTGAGTAAAACCCCACAAAGTTCAAATTGTTCCCAAATCAATTCCTCCAGAGTTCAGGAAACCATGAAACAGAATAAAAGTGAGGAAACGAGTTGATTCACAGTTTCACAGGCCCTTCATTGGCGTCCCTGTGATATTTATGTAAATTTGTTGATATTGTGCATTTTACGGAAGTCAAACTTCGAAGAATACTATTAAAATGGTAATTCCTGATACCCGTCGACGGCATCCCTTGAATCGAGAAATAACTCCTTTGAGTTTTATTTTACATTCCATCGAGCTTTTCCGTAGTTATTTGAATAATATTCGCCGGCAAAGTTTGCAGTAACTGCGCAATGGAATACGACGAGGTTATGTCAATTTTCAAACGCCATTCTTGGAGAGAGCGCCAGATGTGAATTTGAGGAGCAGACTTCGTATTTCAGTGTCGTTTAAAACGAGTTGAGAAATGCTTATTTGGACAGTTTGAGTTATTACTTTATCATCTAGATTGAGATCTCAAGATTCAGCTTATTCTGTTTCCGTACCGGATGAAGACACATAAAGATTAATTATACTCTCAGTTGAATGTTCTGTGCCTGTGTCTTTACCACCGATCTGTTTGCTGTAGGCATAAAAGGTGTGTACCAACATAAAAAAGGATATTCGATACGATTTTCGAATTGGAAATAGGGTGCTATCCTATAGCATATTGGTTAAATATTACCTATACGGCAAGCATAATTAGAATCACCCTTTGATATAAATAAAACTTCAAACTAAAAAAATATTATATATGAAAGAGACATTTTCAATTTAAAAATTAATCGAATTGTTGTTACAGTTTACTTTTGCCCGCGGCTTTAACCGGTTTGTTTAATAGCAACAAACATAAATGCCAAATGACAACCTATCACAATATCTCCGACAAACAACTATAAGTGTTTGTCAGTTTGAACCAAAAACAAGACATAGATAGAACGAACTTCGACGTTTACACAAAGCGCCAAATGAATGTGTTTGCACAACTTCAAGCGCTGCACAATACATGATCAGCGCTACAAGTGCTGCAACTAACTAACTGCCGGAAACTGATTTGATTGGACATGAAATCCATACTATTTAGTTCGATGAATATGTGTTATTTGTGGGGTAACCGAGTTTTGTAAACTATTATGTCTGGTGAGTCACGCTATGAAATAGATTTAAAGGGTCGCCGTTATCGAAAACGATAAGGAGTACTAGTACTAGGTACTAACACAAGAGAACCAAGTGACTTTTAAGCTTTGCTTACAGACTTAATCGGTTTAGCCGTTTCATCGTGAAAGAGTAACAGATCGAGTTACTTTCGCATTTACCATATTAAAGTATGGATATGGATTAGTATGGATGGAAAAAGTATGGATAACTGAGGACTTAAGTAGTTTCGTATACTAACCGGTAAACAAATGTAATAATATAATATACATGTATGTGTGTGTGTTATATATATGTGTGTTAATATTTAAATAATTAAGAATGAATTTTATTAATGGATTGATTAATTTTAACCGACTTCAAAAAGGAGGAGGTTATCAATTCGGATGTTTGTTTTTTTTTTTATGTATGGTCGGGCATAACTCCGTCATATATAGACGGATTTGCAAAATTCTTGTTTTGTTCGAAAGAGGTTTATTCCGAAATGGTCCCATATAAATTTTATCGAAATAGATTCAGCCCTTTTTGAAATAATCAACAAAATCCCATAAAAATTACATAGATGACGTTGTTTCTTCAATCTTTGGAGGACTTTCAATCTCTGATTTAACTGTGTCGCCGTTTCTTAATGGATTTGGATGATAAGGCAATACTAAAAAGCGGAAAATAAAAACTATTTTCAAAAAAAAAACAACCGCCTTCTTCTTAAAGCTAAAAAGTGATAAATAACTTTAGCACAGAACACACATAACTTTAGTTTTGGAAGTCAGTGGCAATACAAAACAACAAAAAGAAAGGCGGTTGCTTTTTTTTGAAAAAAGTTTTTAAGTAATAACATAGCTCCTACGTTAATTTAATAATATCCTAAAATAGAGCTTCTCTCTTCAACCATAATAATTGCCGTGTCTGAATTTAACGGCATTCGATTTCAAGTAGGGAACCTGTGTCTGACAGGGTCCACAATGATCTTAAATTAAAACACTTACCACCTAGGTACTTAGGTAAGCATATTTATACTTGCGGAGAAACAATTACTAAGATTTTAAGTAATATACCTGAGCAATAGATCTCACCAGTTTTTGCGGTAGAAGGACTGTTTCTTTGTGAAGATAAACTTTGCAGCTTTCTTAGACTTCACATTACCACTCTGACCTGTGTTAAAATACCGGTTTTAATTAGAAGAGTTTGTAAAGAAAGTAGTTTCTGACAATAGACCAAAATAAACTACGGGTGAGAGATACCAAGTAGGTAAATATTTCACCTAGTTTCCAATTGTATGACATGCTAAAGCTACAACAGCCCTCAGTGAATGTAGCACATGCGCGTTCAACCCTAATCGCCATGCTTAGCCGATGCATGTTGGCATCCTCTGGTCAATATCCTTCTGTCACCTTCTAGGACACCCACGGGTGGTAATCGGGTGGTGGTATTCGCGACCGGAACCACACGGCTAATGTATACTTAATATGATATGACGCCACCAGAACTGGATAGCCAACATAATTTTACTGCTGAGCAAATTGTCCGTTTCAATTAATTTGTTAAATTAATTAATTGTAAAAGCAGGATCGTATGCACTAATGATTGAAATTTTCCTGTTTGTTTACTTTGTCAATAACATTATTAACACAGGAAAACCTATAAGTTGTATGCTCATTTATGTAACTTGCTACAACTTAATAGGTAATTAGGTACAGTACCGGATTAGGTATTCATTATTTTGTGTCAATGCTGGACAATGAAAACAGAATAAGATACCTATTTAAATATTGTTTTTATTTTGCAGCTACAAAAGGCTTCTCGTGGTAAAGGCACCTATTCTGCAGGTTGACTTCAATAATGTTAAATGTGGTTTAGGCTATTGGATATAAAATTGAAATCCCTGTCCTGTTTGTCTGTATGTTTGTTTTGTTTCTAAACACAGAGTTTACCTCATTGGCTGTGTTCGTGTGTTGTAGGTATTTATCGCCTTTAATGTTGTATGAACTTTGAAGCTATTTTTGCCTATTTCTTTATAAGCAGGCTCAGATTATGAAACAAATGCAGATAGACTGCGCGGAACACTGAGAAATAACTTTAGCACATACCTAACACACATGACTTTAGTTTTGGAAGTCGGTGGCTTTGTTGTCTGTAGCTTTGTATTGCCACCGACTTCCAAAACTAAATTCATGTGTGTTATGTGCTAAAGTTAGTTATCAGTTTTTAGATTTTGAAGGCGGTTGTCTTTTTGTCCTTATCATCCAAATCCATTAAGAAACGGGAACACAGTCAAAACAGAGAATGAAAGTACAAGATGGGAGAAACTTAAAACGTCATCTACATAATATGTAGGTATAATATTTTGCTTGCTGTCGATTTTTTCAAAAAGTGCAAAATCAATTTCGATAAAATCTATATGGGACCCCTGAGGCATACCCTATTCATTAAAAGAAGAATTTTCAAAATCGCTTTACATTTGCCGGAGAAATCGCGTAGGTAACAAATAGGTATATAAAAAAAACATACAGAATGAACATGAAAAGCACTGGAAAGCAAAAGTACACAATTTCGTTTACTTGGATGATATTTTCAGTTTATGATGAAGTTCTGAGGTATCAAACATTAAACAAAAAATACAGAATAGAGAACCTCCTCCTTTTTTAAAGTCGGTTAAAAAGAAGCAACCAGTTGTAAAATAAGCAAATATTTTAACAACACACGTATTTATAAATAACTGCAGAGATCATGAAACTAAAGCACAACAATAACTTAGTTTTAGACACCTTAACGATGGCAGACGGGTTCTCCGGAAATAGTTGTAAGCCAACATAAATTTAATTCAAGGACCGTAACTTAATCGTTCCTTTTCGAGACAAAATTAATACGAATCATTGCCTTAAACGGTTGAAGGTCTAAGACCGGGCTCTGCGAGATCTCGCAATGCAGGATTCAACAAATCCACTCGAGACGACATGTAACGGGTAGATAACCTGTCAATACATCTGTCACAAAAAACACACAATCAGTAATTACCTAATTACACATTTTTTTATTACAAACAAACACGCTGTAATCAACCGCTTTAATGAGTTCAACTGTCAACATAACCAAACTTTCACTATTACGATATTTTATGACACACATCACTTAACAACACTTTTTATGACACAAAAATAATACAAAATCCATCGATCGATTGTCAAAGAAAATAAACAAGTTCGTTCCATTGATGAAAATTCAAAATTATTTTATTTATAAATCCGTAGGCCGATACACAAACAGTTCAAAACATAACTAACGTAACGTTCGCGTAGAACCGCTGCTACTTGAAGTTAGCTGTGGTCGCCAGGGGTACCAACATAAATCAAGATGGCGTCAATGCTGCCAATATGGCGGATCAATATGGCCGACCGGCGACTACGCCGCCGCAGTCAACGGCCTTTGTTGTAATGAATGGAGAACGAATGAACTTTGACGAACCTGTTCGATCACTGCATTCTGTTCGTGCGCTGGAAGTTGAGCTTTATAATAATTATGTTTAACAGAGTCAATTTTAAAAGTAAAAGCTGCTTGTATTTTTGTAAACACATGTTACCGTTAATGAACGAAAATGATAATGTAACGCAAGACAAAAATAACTGGAAAGTCTCGGGGGAGGTCTTTGCCCAGCAGTGGGACATAACGGGCTACTAAAAAAATAAAACAAAAAAATTAAAAGCGGTATACAGCTGTACCTCATCGGCAGATATTGTTAATTTCAAGTTGAAGATTTGGGTCAACTATTTTTGAGTTAAGCTTAATCAATCTGTAGTTTAAACCTGTCTAGAAAGAAACTAACTCAAAGTAATAAAGCGTAACTAAGTCCGCTAGCCTAGTGTTCCTAATCAAATTGTAGGGAACAAACTTGTTGAATAAATTAGTGAAACATCTTGCAGTCAGTAAGTTACTGTACTTAACAAATTTAGTGTCTAATGAATTTATCAGTTGTATTTGATTGAGCTGATGTTTATAAAGAAGGTAAAGTATATAAGATTACACATTATTGTTCTTCAAAATGATAAAGAATATTTAGTGGATATGTACTGTAAAGGTTGTATGCCAATGGAACCTGGCCGAAAAGATTTATAAGTTCTATCGAAACACACAGGTAGACTTTAGAAGAAATTCAAATTCAAAGAATAGGCTACTGTGTTTTTTTAAATATCTAGAGTACTTGTCAACTCAGAGTTCCACATCATAAATGTAAGTCAGCAAAGTCCTCATCTCAATCAAGTGTAGTTAGGAGCCCCGACCAAACAGGTTGTTAAGCAAAATCCTTATCTGGCACAAAAGCACAACATGATGAAATCAAATAACATAATGCGCAAAAAAAAGGAAAAGTTTACTAGACACTTTCAGAATGGCGACGAATAATACTAGCAAAATGTGCGAAATAGTAGAAAATGCCTCTCGCCCGCTTTCAAACCAGACTTAAATCTTAAGAGATTTGGTAGCGTCTCGTGTTTCAAAAGATTTTTTCTTGTACGGAGTTTATATGCCAAGTAGGTATTTACTCAGCTTCATGAATACAAAAGAAGTGCTACAAGACATTTTAACGACTAAATTATTTGGTAGCAACTGAAAAAAGAGATACTTTATGAAGGGATTAGAGATTCTAATCTTTTACTCGAAGCCGAGTGAAAGATTGGATTACAGTTAATAAATTAAAGACATACCAAGGAAATTACTGGCTGACTATATATTTTTTTTGTGGGGACATTTCAGTCATTTCACACATGGCCATCTGACCCCAAACTAGAGAGACAATTATGGACCCCAAACAAGTGACTATGGGTGTTAGATAGCTGATATACATACACTAATACATTTCAAATACATACATAATATAGATAAACGACACCCAGACACAAGACAAACGCAAGTGCTCGTCACACAAATATTCACCTGGGCAGGAATCGAACTCGCAACACGCTGCGCAGCAGTCAATCGCTCAGTCACTGCGAAAACCGTGTCGTCAAAGATTAAAGAAAAGAAATTTTAGACCCTGAATTCGATTTGAAAAATAGGGTTTAATGATAATACCTACCAGGCTATTAATATCCCACTGCAAGGTAAGATCCCTTCACATACAGAGAAGATACGAGCATAAATATATCACCACTCTTCCACAAGGCGCATCGGTGACTTCAGACTTTTATGAACTATAAGTTCAGGTTTCCTTTTATGTTTTCCTTCACCGATGTCAGTGATGTCCAAGATATACTTAGAAAGCACATAATAATAATGATAAAATAAAATAAAAAGCCTTTTATTTCATGCATTTAACACAAATGAATTAAATAAATATCACTGTTATTATTTCTTTCCAAAATATGTAGGTACTTAATTAAATAAATTCCATATTTCGTATCATTTTTTCAATGTTCTGATACAATAAGTAATACTTTAATAGTGCTGATTATTACATTACCATTATTATTATTTTATAATTTTATATATTATAATTAAGTACATATGAATTGGAAATGTCACTTTGGTAATTGTCCGGCATCGAACACTATCTCACGAGAGGTGGACACCTTTAACACTGGGCCACAACGATACAAGAGATGATTTATATAAGAAATGCTTATGATTCTATGCATGTTAACTTTGTCTATATTCATAGTCTTGACTTTGAAAAGAGTGGAAAATTAGTGACCCCAAAGGAGATTACTTATCCAGGACTTGTAATTTATTCATCGTTGCAGTTGGCAACGGAAACATCATCATCTTCCTACCCTTGTCCAATGCATGTTACTTGGGGTCGGCGCAACTCGTCTTCTCCTTCAATTCCATCCTGGAAACCGTCATGATATTACCGATTTCCTTCTCTTTCAAATCATTCTTAACACAATCCATCAATCTTTCGAAAACCAACCAGGACTTGTAATTTATTATTCATCGTTGCAGTTGGCAACGGAAACATCATCATCTTCCTGCCTTTATCCCATGTTACTTAGGGTCGGCGCAACATGGCTTCTTCTTCCATTCCATACTGACATTCGTCATAATATCACTGCCTCTCTTCTCTTTCATATCATTTTTAACATCCATCTTTTCTTTGTCCTTCTTCGTCCTCTCCATCTCATCATCAGAGGTTGTTAAGTACACGGAAGCCACTGCTGCCCGACTGCCGGATTTTCCCTTAGTCGCTTTCTCACCCTGGGGATGAATTGGGTGGGTGCTATGCTATTCTGACCCGGACACCCCTCGGACGCCTCCATCAATCCATATTTATATTCAAAACTATTACAGTTTTAAACGGGAACAAATGAAGCTAAATTCTTCAAACAAACCCGCATCTCTAGCTAGCAGTCGTTGACACACACGTGCTGTTGCACTAGAGTAGCGCCGATAGTGAAAGTGTTGGCGCTAACTGAGAATAATGGAACGTTATGCGGCTACGGGCTGATGCTCTCAGTAATAACGGTGATGAGAGAAACGTTTAGGAAGTGATCAGAGTTATTACTCGTTCTGTAACAATGTTGTTATTAATGTTTGGTCAAGGTAATAACAACATGAAATGGTTTCGTTCTTTAATAAATTAAAATCGTTTGTTGGCCTAAAATAAGATAGGTGTAGAGATGGTAGATCATTGGCCATTTGGTATTGGCATGCAAATGTTAACAAATAAAATGTATAGAAAGTTAAAATTCTTTAAGGATACCTACATCTATATATTATATTAAAAACACACTACCTGGGCTTAATTCACTACAATGCATTTCTGAAATAATAAGATTGACACAATTTTTTATTGAGGATTTCACTAACTGAGTTAAAACTATGAGATGCCAGATTCAATAGATAGATAACCTTTATATGTATAATAAATAAGATAGTTTGGTTTATGACGTACCGAAATTAAGAGATAAGAGACTTGGTTTTTTTTTTAAATGTCATTCAATGGCTAACAAGCCGAATGCCTTCTTGATGTTAACCTGCTTACAGACATCTGCTATACAACAAGCCCTACAGATGAAATACCATCTCTAAAACAAATTTGAAATGTCTTATGTGCCTCTGTTAACCGGCGATAGAAAAATCGATCTAAAATCACATGAAATAACGCCACTAATTCCAATGACCTTCCATTTAAACCACGGAAATACCTACCCTGCCCACACATTACTGCAAATTCGGATACAATGAACCGCTTTTACTCAAATCGTTCGAACAATAGGGAGACCCTAAAAGTTGCGCAACCTACCAGTTCTTTTGTTCGGTTCAGTCTCATCCTACACAATTAGCTTTCCACAATTCCTTATCGTGGTATGTTATTACGTGTTTTATGTAATTGTTAGAGACGTACTTGTGAGGCAGATAAGTATCACGTGTAGGTAAAGAAATTTGCTACCAACGAGGAATTTGCGACTGCTGGGAAACATTCTCGTCTTCCTAGTTCGTTGGTTGTGGTAATTAGAGCTTAGTATGAATCTTCGTCTCTATTTTCCTTCATTGTGTCTTGATCTGTGCTTATTACAAGTATTAGCCTAGTCTCAACACAATTCATTTACCAGTATTATTGTGACGATGGATGGATGTTTATTACTGCTGCAAATTTGGCACACATAATTTGCACAGAATCGTACGGACGGCTTACACGCAATCCTGCGGACGAAATTAGCGTCTCTGGCAGCTAGAACCCGGGCCAGTAGCAACAGCATTCTAAAAACAGTGGCCGAGTGTGTTTTCTCCTTTTCAGAGGCATTTTGTGGAGAGGATGATCGAGTAAGAAACTCGTCATCTTCTGTGCAAAATGCTTCTCAAACTCAAAATGTTGTTTTAATTTTATGTACTAATACTAGTTATAAGGTAAGTTACTAACACGATGGATTTCTGTTATCCGATTTTTGGAAATAAATAATAAAAAAATAATTATGTTTAAACGGCCTAAAAAGAGGTGGTGAGATGATCTGGACGCGTACCATAAGGTTCGAGGAAGGTTCGAGGTGGTGCTGGCCAAATTTCCTGGAAGGACTTGGGGGAAGCCTTTGCCTAGAAGTAGGACAGCACAGACAATTTTATTTTTTTATATATATTGAACTAGCTTATCACATAGGATAGTTTTTCCGTTTTTGTGTTCCCGTGGAAAAGTTTAGGAGTTTGGCTTAAAGCGACGATATACGACTTTTACAGATTTTAAACTGACAATCACGTCAAAATGTGCAGTGTAAATGATTTGAAAAAAATATATGTTAAACTAGAACATTCTCTTAATCATAAAGAAAGTGAATATTTTTGATGAAGTTCATATTAAATAGTTTAATTAACTCGTGAAGTTGTGTCTGACGCAGACAATTTTATTATCTATCTTTTAGTATACGCCTTTTTTTAGTTTGAATGAATACTACTTTTATTTAATTTTTTCGACTAAATTTTGAAAGTTTTGGACGCAGATTGCGTCCGTTCTGCATCAGTTTTGCGTCCAAAACTCTCAAAGTTTAGTCGAAAAAATTAAATAAAAGTAGTATTCTTTCAAAATTAAAAAAAAGGCGTATACTAAAAGATAGATAATAAAATTGTCTGTAAGATGGTGTAAGTTTCGTTTAATTATACCTGGTAGATTTTGTGTGATTGTCAATGTTTTGTCCGCGTCAGACACAACTTCACGTATTAATTAAACTATATAATATGAATATAATTAAAAATATTCACTTACTAAGTGATTAAAAGAATGTTCTAGTTTAACATATATTTTTTTCAAATTATTTACACTGCACATTTTGACGTGATTGTCAGTTTAAAATCTGTAAAAGTCGGTTAATAGCCCCTTAATTCGAAGGCGGCAGTTAGTATAACAAAATCCTATGGCATTCAGATCTAGTGTCTCTTTCTATCAGTTAAATAATTTTAATATAATTGGATCAGAATTTAAAAAGATTACCTCTTAAAGACAAATAAAGAACCTCTTTAAAATATTTGTTTAGATTAAGTCAACGTCATGGTGGATGACTGCATATTATGACGGCATTCTCAAAGCTACTGTCGTCGGTACTAATACCTGGAGTTGATGTCTATGTTATGGACCAAACATTTGTTTAAAGTGCACAACAAAAACAACTGGTATATCTATAACTTCTTTAGAACATTTTAAATTGATAGTTAAAATTTTTCATGATAATTTGAAAATTCTAAGAAATTGTTCAAGTTTGTAACATGAACAGTTATCGACCGTATTAACAACTGATGTTTTAATTACTGAAATTAATCAGTTTGGAGCGGAGTGACAGACATTTATGACTGTGTGCCACGATACAAACGATCTAGTATTATTATTGACCGATTACTACAGCAAAGTGTGATTTATTAACTGCAGATTATTTATAGAAGATTTATAGAGGGTGACTTGCAGCGGATGCATGCGGGCTGCCAAAGACCGGGTTGGTTGGCGAACTTTGGGGGAGGCCTACGTTTAGCAGTGAACGGCAACAGGCTGACATATATATATAATATATATATATATATATATATAAATATATATATGTATATAATATGTATAGGTTTCCGACGATGTCAACCTTCACCGATGTCATTGATGCCAAAGATAAACATAGAAGGTACACACCTGTGAAATTTCTTTTATAGTTTTGCAACTTTATTAGAAAAGAATAAGGTTCATGTTCAATTAGGAAAATATGATAGTTTGGAAAAGCTGGCGCGTATTCGTCATGTTCATTAAAAAGGTGACGTTGATATATGCATATATACAAACATCGAACCCGTAACCACGATCATGAGTGAGAGAGACACATTGACCAAAACAGTAGCTGTGCATGATTTATAATGTAACAAAATAGAGGTTAATGCAGTGTTAAATTATCTCCATTATATAAAGTACAAAGGAGATAATAATAACAAATGATTGACTTATTCGCCTCGCATATTAATTTCTGTTTTAATTTAACCAAAGGCCTCATTTGCATAGAAAAACGTTTTGAAACGAAAAAAGCGCGGGCGGAGAGAGTGAAAAAGCCGATTGTGCTGAAATATTGAACGAAAATGATAATGGAAAGTATAAAATCGATGAATTAATCTTTCAACTTCTCTTCACCGCTTTTGGTTGACCGGTAGAGAGTGCTTAAGGCAATAAATCTGATTTTGTACCTTATAATATTTAAATAAATAAATACAAAGAAAACGAAGTAATTACTGTTAGATTTACGTGCTATGCATTGCTCATTTACTGAAAATATCTTAACTTCTTGTAAAAAATATATTCAGACCTTAGAACTGCTTGGAGCCTAAAACAGCTCATATTTTGCGGTCATTTCTCCCAGTCTCCGTAGAAAGATAAACACCTAACTTATTTAGTGTTTCCCTTTATACCTCTGATGAGTACAGCTGAAACTTTGCACGAGATAAGCACCGAAGTTTTAAAATATTCAGCAGTTTGCTGAAGAAGTTTATTTCAATTAGTCAACTGAGAAATAGTGAAGTCTTAAATGGTGTTCGTAAAGAATGCAGTGCAAATTGAAGTTAGTAAAAAACTTTTTAAAGTTGATTTTTCAATGCAACCCTTACATTCAGAAGAGACGAACCAAATATTAAGCTTGTATTTCTAGCACGGGTTAACATATTTTGTAAGTCATGTAACAAATACATGACCATGTATTGTATTTAGGTACAAATCTATTATTATAAATCGTATAAATCACCGAAAATTTGTTGATGGCATAACCTTATATTTTTACTGACCAACGCCAGCCAGTTCTTCAACTTTTTAATGTTTTTCTTAAAGTAAATGTGACAGGGGTGGTGTGACGCCCCCGTGCTACGGAAAGCACGTAAAACATCGTTATTCGTTACGGGTAGTCTGAAGCCAGAAAGTCTGACTACCAGTCATACCAAGGGGTATCCTGTTACCCAGTCACTGGGTTGTGGAGGTCAGATAGGCAGTCGCTCCATGTATAATACTAGTATTCAGCTGTATCCAGTTAGGTGGGAAAATGTTGGGCAGATGATGACTTAAAGCAAATGATGATACCTGAGGTGAAAGCTGAAATCATCAATGTAGAAAGTTCAGTCTAGTTCTTACTATACAGTATGTTAATTAACTAAAGGCGTACTCTTTAACCAGTAATACTATGTACATCGTACATAGATACTAAAAAAAAATATTCCAATGGAAAATAAATTTTAAAATATTTTTAAATTTTATACAAAATCGGATCCGTAACACACAAACACTGTACATTTTTTATTACTTTCATACTTATTTTTTATGTAGATACTTATATTTTTAAATTTTTTAATGAAATAGATTAACGAGTTTAAGGGAAGACCCTCTTTTATTTAAAACATACCGTATTCAGAGGTATTATCGATAATCAATGAAAAGCTTGGTTTGCAAAAAGACTAACAATGAAGTAGAAATATCTGTCTGAAAGTGGAATCAAGGAGTTTCTGTAATGAGAAGCGAAACACTAACGAGTCCGTGGTGCAGAAACTGCCAGTTCGCCACTGACGGCAGCCATGATTGTGACGATCTACCGCTTCATTTTAATGAGTCTGTGTTTCGTAATTAATGATGACTAGGTACGTTTTATAATAATAATAATAATAAATGGCAATATCACGTTGTATTGGGATCGATCTATCATCACTGACAGGACTATTATTGCCAATAAGCCTGATATAGTGGTGATAGATCGATTAGAGCGTCGCGCAATGATTGTTGATATAGCGGTTCCGCATGACAAGAACCTCGTGAAAACCGAGAAAGATAAACAAATTAAGTATCTTGACTTGGCTCGCGAGGTTGTCAACATGTGGGATGTGAATACAGCAGTCATTGTGCCGATAGTCGTTACGGCCAATGGACTCATTTCCAAGAGCCTCGACCAACACCTAAGGAGGCTCTCGTTAGGCAGCTGGATCAAGGGCTTGATACAGAAAGCGGTACTCCTGGACACGGCGCGTATAGTCAGGAGATTCCTCTCTCTGGAGCCCTGACCGCCGGTAGCTTGGACCCTGTTCCCGATACCTGTGAGGTACTATTTTTTTATATTTTTAAATGTTTTTGTTTTTATATGAATATTTAAAAATGTAATTTAATATGTATATAAAATAAATGAATGTGAATAATAATAATAATAGCATTTATTTCGGGCTACGCCCATAGTGTTAGTAACAATGCTCTTAACAACTAGTGTTAGTAGACATACACATTTTATTGGGTGTGGAGTTTCATCCAATGTCGAAGCATTGGAGACTCCCACTTATCTGCAAATAAGCTCAAGATTCGAGATCGAGGTTTTGTAGGAGGCGGTAGTTTTTCGTTGATTTCTGATAAATAGTTGCGATAATTTTGTCGAAGGATTTTGTAGAAGTTTTAGATGAAGCAGAAAGAGATTTAAATTTTAAATATGGAAAATCCTTTTATAAGTCACTGGGTAGATTGGCGAATTTTATGTGTGTGTGTATACCTAGTACCTGTTTTTAACAAATGGTACATCATAAGATGATTAAAAAGCAATGAAAAAAATCCAACCACTCAATCCTGTATTTCATTTCACAATTCATGGAAGAAATGTCAAGACGTTACAAGTCGATGGGTGATCTGACGATCGAATTTTTAAAACACTTAATCATTGTCACAAAACACAGTTCAGAATCTCACATCTGCTTCAATTTTCAGTCCAATCTGTAAGTCCCAGCTGGCCACAGTCCGCTCAGAACTATAATTGGTGCCCCAAATGAGTCACAAATGAAGGAGTGCAATTAGTCGCTGAATAGAGAACTTGTTTCTGTTACCACTGACGTGCAACTGAGTGAAGGGGATTAAAACATTTGAAAAAATACAGTCCTTGCCATAATCATTACGAGATTGTATTGTTAGGATTCTTTTCCCTCAGGTGCCCTGACCACCGGTAGCTTGGACCCTACTCCCGATACCGGTGGGCTACTAAGTTTTATAGTTTTGAATGTTTTTATATTCCGTACTTAATAATATTTAAAAATATGAACTACCTATATGTGTTAAAAGAAAATAATAGTGATAATACCAGTCCATTAATTTCCCACTGCACAGTAAATACCTCTTCTCATACCGAGAAGGCATTGATCACCGCGCTTGCTCAAAGTGGATTGGCGATTTCAGATTTATAAATTAATAACCAGCGACCCGCCTCTGCTTCACACGGGTGTAATGAAGATCAAACTTTACGAATAAACCTTCCTCTGATGAAATTAATGAAAACTGCATTAAAATATCTGTTGCGTAATTTAAAATACTTATTTATTTATTTGCTCTCATGCAGATCACACATTTTACAATATAATATCAAAATGTCGGTTTTTGCACATAAACCCTGTTAGGGCACTGCGAATCACAAAGTTGGTTTGCTGTTGAGTTTATGAGCATTAAATCTACATGCTTCGTCATAAGCGTACAGACGGCGGGACCGACTTTGTTTTATACTATGTAAAGAAAGATAATTCTAGGTTTTCTTGTGATATTTTTCTGTACCGATTTCTTCAATCCAGCTTTGTACTTTCCAGTACTCAAATGACTCAAATTCTTACGATATAATCAGCAGACACTTGTGATCCCTCCAATATTTGAGGACACGCGTCCCTCTAATGAATCCCAAGTGGAGAGCTTTAATCCAATAGTCGATATTTTACGTAAATATTTATTTTAAACCTATTGGGAACCTTTTGTAACACAACAATGAATCTTTGTACAGTCAACAGCAAAAGTAGATGATCAAAATCAGAAATTCAATACTAATTTACTAACAGTAATTTATATAATGTATAACTAGTTTATTTATTAAAAGTATGTGATTGTCACAACCATGCTTTGGAATCACTTCAACGCCACACAGTTCTGACGCGAGCTCCGTTTATTAGTATTGAATTTCCGATTTTGATCATCTACTTTTGCTGTTGATTGTACGTATCTTTGTAAATGTCGCGGTTGGAAAATCAAGTAAATAAAGGGCGGAGTTTTCTATTGTCAAGTCAAAGGAATAAAGATGTCTTGACAGGGTTTCTGTATAGCTGTGCTATCAAATTGTAACTGAATAACAAAAAGTAATTTATCGATTTTAAACAGCCATAATGTTGACTCTCATTCGTTGGAACTCTTGTTTGCAGATCTGGGTTTCACAATGATAGTGTTATCTAGGTATGGGATCAGACAAATTATTTGCCGTAACAGGCGCTACTTGTTAAGAAATTGTCTCGTGAAATTTAAGATCATTATATTTATATTTACCTGCCTTTACTTCTTTGATAAATTGCGTGATTGACTTCTAGTAAATTGCAATGAGAATCGGTAGATATCCAAAATAAAATTTGTGCTTACCTTTTTTTAAAGAATCGTCCAAGCAGTTGGTTAAAAATTCTCGTGACCCAAGGGCTGGTCTTTACCATGGTCAGAGGTCAACAATTGCCATCCAACATGGCCGTGCCGCCAGTCTCTTGAGTATATTTTTAGTTGAAGTCAATGTGGAGAAAATTTTTGATGTGTTTTAGTTTAATATAGGTTTTCGTTTTTAATATGCGTGTAAATATTGTTCGTACATTTCATTCAATTTCATAACAAAAATAAACTATTATCGTTAGAAAAAAGTCCTAAAGCGACAATCATTAAGAGCGTGTATTCGATTCGTGACGAAATCTTCATGTTTGTGCGTTTGCCCAGAGCAATATCGTAATTATGTGAGCAGATTATTTAAAGACAATTTACAGTTTTAGAAAGATTAAGTCTTGATTTAGACAGCTACAGAGTAAAAGTATAATTTTTAATTATGGTTTTTTAAAGCGAAGACAATTCTTTCATATCGTTTTAAGAAAATAGACGTCAGAGTTAACTTTCAGGACGAATACAACCATTACAATAGGCCAAAATATTTTGTTTTATGCGTTTTTTCAACAGTATATACAGTCATAAAGACAGCTACAGAACCAAAATTACAAAAATATTACTATTATGTATTAAAAAACAATGTTGAAAAAGTAGAAAATCGGTTCACTTTGTCAATTTTTTTTCACCAGTATTTGAATAAAAACATAACTGATATATTTATTTTATGAAAGTAAATGTTATGCTTAATATACAGAATATTTTTCAGTCCGCTATACGAGCTCATTTATTTTAGACAATTATTTTAATAAGCCCTGTAAAACATCGGGCTGTCGTTTGCCGATCAATTTCAATGATTCGTGCTTATTTCGTGCGTATTTCTTTTTCTGATGCACACAAATCGACCATTGTGTTGTACTAGTGTGTGTCAATGCTGCTACGCCATTCTAGCAATCATTTAGATTTTGAGTTGCGCTAAATCGAATACGCGCTCTTCAGTAATGGTGGGAATATACAATACAATATTATAATAGGTGAATACTACAAGATATGAAACTGGGATGAAAACGATTGCATGTTGTCAATGTCATCATCAACATCATGTCAACCTTCAGAAGCCCACTGCTGAGCATCCCCCAAGGTTCAGCCGTAATCGCCATGCTTGGGCGACGCATGTTGGCGATCGCAGTAGGTGTTATGTATATGGTGCACAAAAGGACGCTGCTGCTCATCCTCTGGGCAAAATCCCTCTGTCGCTTTTGTATACCTAATATAATAATGCTGAAAAGTTATATTTTATTATTTGAGTGCACTAATCGGAAATACTGGCTTGATTCTGAAAATTATATCGCTAATAGGAAAATATGTTATCTCTGAGTGCTATATTATCGAAAAATTAGGGATTCGTTAGATTCCTGCTGCGGGTAAAAGCCACCATCGTCACATTTACGCTTAGAAAAAAAAGTTAGACGTCAAAATGATAGGTCGGAGCAAAGACGGAAAAGGATTAGGCAAAGGTGGTGCCAAACGTCACAGGAAAGTGCGAGACAACACTCAAGGAATTACGAAATCTGCCATCAGAAGATTAGCAAGAAGAGGAGGTGTGAAGAGAATATCAGGATTCATTTATGAAGATACTCGTGGCGTGCTTAAAGTGTTTCCAGAAAATGTGATCAGAGTTGCCGTGACATAAACTGAACACGCCAAAAGAAAAACTGTGACAGCTATGGACGTTGTCTATGCTTTGAAGAGGCAAGGAAGAACGCTGTACTGTTTTGGCGGGTGATATTTTTTTGAGGTTATATTAAATTCAATTCAATTATTCAATTCAGTTAATTTATTTATCATATTGTTTTGCTTTAGCTTTTGCCCGCAGCGGGAATTATTTAACGGATCCCTAATATTTTGGTCATAAGTCAGAACAGAAACAGCACCACACCCGACTACTACGACCTACTGAGGTTACTGCAACTACGAAGTACCAAAGTTAAAAAATAAAAAAATTACCTTCCAAAAGTTTAAAACCGTACTCACAAGGTTTCCTTAATCGCTTTACGTTAGTAAAAAGTTAATAGCCTAACATGGTCATACTTCACGACTGGACAGGTCAGGCCGAAGAAATATGGCGTTACAGTGTAATATTCATGAGGAAACCAACACAACTGGGTCAACTTGTTCTCTTCAACGTTTTTTGGTCCTTCATTGCAGAAATGAAGCACAGTTGAAAATGAAGATAAGTGGTTTTGCGGAGTTTTGGATTGTTTGTAGTTATTGTTTACTTTTGCTGGATGTTGAGGATTGGGTTGAATGTAATTTATAAATAGACTGGCTTTTGACTTCCGCCTGAATGTTAGGTATCGAGATTGCAGATGAAGTCGTGGATTAAAAAGTAGCCTATCTCCTTTCTTGGGTTTCAAGCTTAAACTGTACTGGTTGAAGTTATCTTCATACCAAATTTTATCAAAATTTGATCAGCTGTTTCGTCGTGGAACCGTAACAGACAGACAGACCGTATATTGCAATCTATAATGTAGGTACAGGTGGTACTTGAATATAGAAACCATTTAGGACTCCGTCGGGTACATCAAATTTTTAAATGTGTAGTGAGAGAGGGAGGAATGGGTGGTTTTAATATGGATAGTATGGATATGGCGAAAACTAGTTATCATATTATTTAATTTAAGGGATGATAGCTCTTTTCAGCTAAATTCTACAAGTGAGATTTTAACAAAATACACTGACTGGTGTCATGCTCATTTTCAATAGCAGTAGGCGACATCTAAATGTGATGCTTTTTTTTTTTACTTTTAAGTAGGCTTGCGTTTGACCGCAATTCACCTGATCGTAAGTGATAATGCGGCCTAAGTTGGAGCACGCCTTGATCTTCTATGTCCTGTTATGACAGGACATAGAAGACCAAGGCGACTAAGAAATGCGTTATGAAAAAGTTAATTGTCCGCAAGTCACTGCAGGTATTCAAGCGTCGGGTATATTTGCCTAATACATGCTTAGCTGGACTTCCATTTGGTGCAACATTGAGACGGACACCGCACTTTGTCTAATCCTCGTTTGATTTGAGTTTTTTGTGCTGTGATATGTCTTTTTTGTGCACCAAATAAATGTTTTATCTATTTATCTAACTGATTTAATTTGGTAGGATGTCAGTATTGTAGATATTTCCAGAGCAAACTTCTTTGCCCAGAAGTTGAACAGTTCAGACTAAATTATAAATAGGTACTGAACCCCTTTGATAAACAGGCATCACGCTTGAATCAGAATTTCCACCAAGTTATAACAAAGCTTCAAGTAAAATCAATACTTGTTGCATTAGTATTGCTCATCACGATGTGCAGTCACGATTACGCATAAGCAGCAACACATTATGAGCACCATAGGAATCAAAATCACTTGTTTGGATAATCACAGGAAGTTTCTGTCATATTGACAAACATAATTATGAAGGTTTCGATTTAAAAATAGAATAAATAAGAATTTACTTTGTATGTATTTTTCTGTTCCTTCGACTTAAACCGCGCTTGCGGCTGGTCGCAAAAATTGAAGGCGCTTTCCTGACCAAATAATCTTAAGAGCGTGTATTCGATTCGTGACGAAAACTTCATGTTTTTGCGTTTTGCCCAGAGCAATATCGTAATGATGTCAGCAGATTATTTAAAGACAATTACAGTTTTAAGAAAGATTAAGTCTTGATTTAGACAGCTACAGAGTAAAAGTATAATTTTTAATTATGGTTTTTTGAAGCGAAGACAATCCTTTCATATCGTTTTACGAAAATAGACGTCAGAGTTAACTTTCAGGACGAATACAACCATTACAATATCCCAAAATAGCATGTTTTATGCGTTTTTCCAACAGGATATACAGTCTTAAAGTGTAAAGAGCCAAAATTACGAAAATATTACTATTATGTATTAAAAAACCATGTTGAAAAAGTCCAAAATCGGTTCACTTTGTACATTTTTTTACATCAGTAGGTATTTGAATAAAAACATAACTGATATATTTATTTAATGAAAATAAAGGTTATGCTTAATATACAAAATATATTTTAGTCCGTTATACGAACTCATTTATTTTAGCCAATTATTTTAAGAAGCCCTGTAAAACATCGCGCGCTGTCGTTTGCCGATCAATTTCAATGATTCGTGCTTATTTCGTGCGTATTTCTTTTTGTGATGCACACAAACGGACCATTGTGTTGTACTAGTGTGTGTCAATGCTGCTACGCCATTCTAGCAATCATTTAGATTTTGAGTTGCGCTAAATCGAATACGCGCCCTTAACCATACATTTCCTCTTTGCCGCAGAATCGAAATTCGCACAAGTTTTGTTTCTTTTGAAATAAAATAAAACGAGAATTATAAAGATTTTTAAGTTACCTATCTATTAGTGTAATCCTCAAATTAATAGCATGTCAACTTTAGCAAAAGATACATGACGTTTTCAATTATTTTAGTCTTTTTGTTACAGGTAGATTTAGGTGTATATAGGGTACATAAAAAAAAATAAGAACGTGGAATGTGATGATAGGATATTGAACATTAATAATATGCTTTTAGATGTAGTTTGTTTCTCTTAATTAATGAGTTAATAGTCCCTGAATAACGCACTTTTGGTCGGGGTACGACATGCTCGAACCGCAATAGAACCGAGACGATAGTTAGCCGGAATACAGCGTTTTTTGTTTTTTTTTTTTCGGATTGGCATCTCGCACGTCAACCTATGAGGTTGTCGGCTGCTTAACCGGACTTTCCTGTGGTGCCTTAAAAAATATTATTTTTAGGGCCTCCAGCCAGGGCAAAATAGCTTACAAACTAAGCGACTACACGCTAAGGGCACCCCCTGTGGGGTACGAGCCTCGGCTTAGGGCGTCGCTGGGAGAGGACAGCAAAGGGACAGGCTGGATTGGATTTCCATTATTTAGGAACGAATTTAAAACTACAGGCTCAGCGGCGCGGGCTGGCACGAGCAAGGGTCGGGGAGGGGACGTACGGGGTCGTCGCGGCGGGCCTCGGCGGCGAGGACGGAATGACGGCGGTCTGTGTTTGTGTTTCTTAACTGTACTGGTGGCCTTATTGCTCTCCTGGAGGAGAGTAATAGCATCGTCAGGGTCGGTCAGAGTATGTCTCGGTCGTCGAGTCTTACTAATGGAATACGGCGTGCCGTATATATACCTTAAATACTGCGGCCTGCTGCAACGGCACGCCGCATTGGGCAAGTGCGTTTTAGGCCTTCTTCTCGTCTGTTTGCATGTGAAAGTTTGTGAGGATAAATTAATGTTTCTTACTCATTTACTTACGCATAAACGGCTGAACAGAATTAGCTGACATATGGCACACTTGTATCTAGATATTTATCTAACTGAACACCTAGGACCCTGTACTATTTGTGTCAGACCACTGATATACATACACAAATGCATTTTAAATACATAAGTAAATAGATAAACATCAACCAGACACAAGGCAAACACAAGTGCTCATCACGCAAATGTTTACCCTGGGCGGGATTCGAACCCGCAACACGCTGCGCAGCAGTTAATCGATCAACCACTGCACCAACCGTGTCGTCAAATGCTATGGTTAAGCTGTGGTTTATGGTATCATACCTGACTTACACGCAGAGGATTTTTTCTTTTGATATCCCATAACTATTGGTATTAATGTTACCATGTCAAAGAATCAACACGTATAAATATGATTTATTTTTGACGTGATAACCTCTTGTAAATCGATGTACACCGGCTGCAAGCACGAAAAAGAGTCACGTTCCACCTGAGTCTGAGCGTGCAAACGAGAGCGCGGAACAAGCGATAGAGAGGCACGATCGGCCCAAGCGTCTACAATAAGCTCCTCCTCGACGTCCTTGACGGAAGCCATTTTTTGCTTATGTTCTAAATGTTACCCATTATGTTTCTATAGGACGTTGTCACGTAAAACTATCGTCCGTAAACCGACTTTACAGACAACCAATTTTTTTACTAGCGACCCACACCGGCTTCGTACGGATTAAATGTAGATCAAACTATGTACTATCGTGGTCACACCCGCCTGACCACCACTAAGTTCATTTTTGCTTGCACTCAAAAGATGGAAGCGCTCTCTATCCCACCCCGTTGACTTCGCAGGTGCGAAGGGAATTTTTTTTTAACTGAGCAGGCGGGAAAGTCCGCGATAGTACGTATATACCATCCTCTAAAATCACTCTATCTATTGCTGAAAACTGCATTAAAATCCGTAGTTTAAAAGATCTATCCTTTGATCCTAGATCTTTGTTTTATACTATGTAAAGATAAAGAAGATTTCGGAATGGTCCCGCTCTTGATGGGAGAGCGTTTTTCATACAACGCACTAGACTGTCGATGTGTGTATCTAGATTAGATTAGATTAATAAACTATAATACAAGTAATTAATCATCTTCATTCATATTGAAAGCTAAGAAAATGCGACATTGTCATATACGTAAGGGTGCTTTCAGCGTGACTACAACGGCGAAAACGAAAAAAAAAAAAAAAATTAACCTTTTAAACGCCATTGTCACAAATACGTGACAAGCAAGCGCGTGCACTGTACGCCACTGTCACGAATATATGACAAGCATGACAGACTAGTTACTACTCTATAGTATTACATTTAGAAACGTACTTCCATATAGTAATTCGTAGCTTGGCGCCGAGGGCACGCTTTTGTCTTTTTGATGTGGCAGTCAATAGGTTAAGAAAAGATAGATAATATAATACGCCAGTAGATTCTTTGACAAGGTCTCTTAAATACCCTAGCTAGACTCTAGAGTAATGGGATATCAAAATAAACATGTTGAAATGAAAATAGTTGCCATACCTGCGTATGGCAACTATTTTTTATACAACATTATTACATTCTAGAAATATCATAAACTGAAAAAAATAATAACACACGGTCGCGGTCGGTACATGGTGTATCTACAATTCAATATTAATTTATCCAGTCATTTCCAAATAAGGCTAACCGTACAGACAGACAATTAGACGCTGTAACCTGACTCACAATAACAGTAGCAACACGCTTATATTTCTAAGCCCATAATCGCGTTATGACTCAATGAATGCGTTAGCTAAGGCTATAATAACGTTATAATGAGGTAGCTACAGACTCTAATGCCAAGATATGTATGCCATGTATGAGACTTTATCTTTTAGTAACTTTTGCCCACCAGTTCGTCTGCGTAATTTTTTGGGGATCCCTATTTTTTTTTGACAAATGTCTATTTATTTATTTATTTTAAATAGAACGGCCGAAACCAATTACACTATTTAAACAAAATAATATACCTAATTTATTTAACACAGTCATGCATTCTTCTCGCAAAAATTCAAACATTCTGACAGTATCGTCTTCCATTCATCCGCAAACATATCTAGGTCTGTGTTTGAGTTCAGGAGAGCGTTAACAGCGGCTAATGTCCGAGGAATAGGTGACTTGCGAGTGTGCAACAGTACGATGACTTGGCGGTAGCGGTGTTTTCACGACAATAATTGTCTGGGACAAACAGATTGCAGATTTCATTATGCAGATCAGGGACATCAATAATCCCCCTAAGAATTTTAAATATTGCAGTCATCCGCGCAACCGTCTAATTCTAATATACCTAGTCTTGCCATAAATATTGTCACGAAGAAAAAAATTTTTTATTGCAAATAATATTTATTACTTTTACAGTGCGTTAGTTTAATACATAAATATAAAACAATTTAAAATATAAAAAGCTTATCCGAAGTGGTCTCCATTGGCTGCAATACAGTACTTTAAACGTTGAGACCAGTTATCAATAGAAGCACGCACTCTTTCCATGGGAAAATTCTTCACTGCCAATCGTAGGGATTGTTTAAGGGACTCCAAATTATCATGGCGTTTAAAGCAAGCCGTACTCTCTAAAACTGACCATAAATCATAATCCAGCGGATTAAGATCGGGACTAGACGACGGCCAGTCTTCAGCTCTGATGAAGTCCGAAACGTTCACTTCCAACCAAGACTGCGTGGACCGAGCTTTATGACCCGGCGCCGAGTCTTGTTGGAAGGACCATACTTGGTTATTGAATATGGTGTTGTTAAGGGGCTTAACTACCTTCTCAAGAATGGTATCTTGATACACTTGTGCCGATGTTTTGATACCTTTTTCACAAAAATATGGCTCAATTACTCCTTCATAGCTAACACCCCAACAAACCATCACTGAAGTCGGATAATGCCCACGTTGCACTCTGTCGACTAATTGGGAAGCTTACTTAGAGCTTTGAGCATAAATACGGTCATTTTGTTTGTAAAATGTTGCTCAATTGTAAACATTTTCTCATCCGTAAACAAAATTTTTCTGTGACCTCCCTTTGCGTACCGCTTCAGTAGTTGTTTCGATTTTACCACCCTATTATTTTTTAAATTATCAGTAAAAAATGACCAGTGTGTCTCTTATAGGCTGCAAGTCCTAAGTCATCTTTTAAAATACGCGACATGGTTCTGGGTGCTTTCTTCATCTCCCGAGATAAAATCTTTTGCTTTCGGACAGGATTTCTTCGAATTCTTTCCCTTACTGCTTTGACCACCTTTTTCGTTCGAACACTACGTGGACGGCCAGATCTTAATCTGAATTAATAGCCCGGTACACAAACATTTGACTAATACCAAGCGTATGGAGTGGATTTTAAAAATTGCATTTGGCTCCATACCAACTTTGTGTAATGCAATCACGGTGATTTGGTTGTCTTTCTCACCCCACTCCATTTTAATATCGCAAAATATTGTACAATGTATTGGCGCCAAAATTAGAATACTCAATGAACAATCGTATAATAATGACAGATTCCAAATTCAAATGTAATATCTTTCTTATTTTTAATTGTAATAGTATTTATGGCCAGACTACGTATAACACTCAGGAATAATAGCTTCCTATAAAAAAAAGAATTTTCAAAATCGGACCCCACGTTCCGGGGATTAGCGCATTCCACTGTTTTGAACCTAGACTATGTTACAATATTTTAATATTACTTTAAAATAATGTTACGTAGGTTGTCATTATTATCGAATAGCAGAATTGCTGACGCCATCTATTGTCAAGCAGAAGAACTACGTCACACGCTGGCGCCAGATGCGAACTGTAGATCTGCTATTCGATAACAGATCTACAGTTCTAGAATCTTCGAGATGTTTAAGTTTCGTGTTGCAATATTCTCGATCAGTCCCGTGTTTGCTGGAAGGTTCGCGTGTGTGTCCTAAGCCATATATCAATAGCGGACTGCGATGCGGTGGAGTGAGTTAGTTTGGAAGCGAAAAGGAAAACTACGACTATTGCGAATACTGCGATCTAAGTGATTAAAAAGTGATTCTTTTAAGTGATTGATTATTGTGTTTGTGACTTTTAAATAAAGTGTTTGTGTTTTGTTTGGTATAAATTGGTGTTAATTATTTATCCCGAACCCCAGCTGGTAACAATAATAACACTTTTTTCATGTGCTTTTTGAATGTGACAGACAGCAACATCTGTATCAATGTAATGCGCATTTTTCATTGTATGGTATTAAACTCGTAACAAACACGTATCCTCCTTTGTTCAACATTTTAGTTAGCATTTAACAAGGAAATGTGGTAGAATTTTTAAAGTGCAAAACAAGTGGTACAAAATATTGTACCACCAAAAATCGAGCTGCAAAATATTTCTACAGGCTATTTTTCACGAAAATTCGAAGTAACTGAACCAGCTGTTTGTTCAGTAAATAGCTAAAGGATAAATCCGTGGGAGCCGCATACTTGAAAACATATTCAAGCAAAACTGACATAAAACCATAAAATAAACAATCCAATTTTTGGACCTTTAAAACATTTTTCCGTTTAGTTCAATTTAAAGTTCTCCGCTTCAAAAGAACCTACGTTCAGTAGGAAAATGAGACAGCTTGAGTTGATTGAAACGGAACGATGGCTTCAGTCTGAAAATGTATGGCATTACCATACCCTAGTTTCTACAGATGTGGCTTAAATCGGATAATTGAGGCTTGAGCTCGACATTTGCGGTCTTAAGCACGAATATAACTTGAATCAGGAAATTGTGGATTTGTGTTTGGGGTTGACAACCCCTCTCGAAGCAATTTGCACTTGATAGAACTACTAGCAGCTGAAAGATATTATTTGCCTGTCATGGTTACCTAAATTAATGCTGCAAATTAGCTTTGCAGTGATCCGGTTTCGGGTAAAAAAGAGTAAAAGGGGTAATTCTGAAGTAATTTTTTCTTTTTTTTTTAAACGTTGCCTTTCACTAGGAATTCCTCCTGCATCGTAGGCGCGATTATAAATATATAAACGTACAAATAGCCCAGCCCTAATCAACCATCTGTAGGCCATACAATTATTATTTTTTTCCGTGTGGGAATCGAACCCGTGCAAAGCTTCTGGGTTGGCAACGCATCTGCTAGGCCTTAGGTATTGCAGATATATAGGCAGTAGTGACCACTTAATATTAGATGAGCTAACTATAGCTTGCTTGCTCAATGACATAAAAAAAAAACCGGACAAGTGCGAGTCGGACTCGCCCACCGAGAGTTCCGTACATAATTATTAATAATAATAATAATAAGAATAAACTGGCAACCCTTAATGTCATACACGTCATATCGTATAGCTCTTTGATTTTATTTTACAATTTTACGTTTTTAGACGTCTACTATTAATTTTACTACAAATTTTAATATTGAAATCCATAGAACCAGAATAATAGAAATACATCACAACCTTTTATAAAATATTCATAGTCATGACGAAAATCTGCAACAATAACATCGATTTATAATGGATTTAACTGGATTACGCAAAAATAAATACATGTACAGGAAAATAACGGAAAAGAAGAAAATATGATGTGACGAAGTGACATGTTATTAAGGTCAGCAACTCGACGAGCACGCCCGCCATCTCCGGACCCGTCGCTCAGCTCCGCCTCGCCGCCGCCGAAACCCAGCCCCATCGTGAGGGCTGTGACACCGGCCCCGGCAGTTGCGTCGAGCTCGAGCGACGAGTATTTCTCTCCACCGACGACGCCACCACCTGTGCGCCGGCGGGGACGACGCCGGCCGCCGGACGGTTTAGGATCTCGAGGCCCACCGGCCTCTGATAGGGTCCCAGCTCCCGGCGGAAGTGTGCAGCGCATGAGATGGACACAAGCCATCAACGAAAATGTCATGCGCGCATACTATGGGGCTACAGAGGGGGGAAGTAATCTGACCGCGTACCGTGTTCGGATGCTCTCTCTGTTTCAGGTACTTGAGCCAGCTGTCAACGTTTCGGCACAACGATTATCGGATCAGGTGCGGGTCATTCAGCGTAATCGTATGTTGGATGACGCTGTACTTGATCGCCTCCGAACTGAGATGCAGAGAAACCATGTCACTGCTCCCCTGCCGCAGATTGTAGAAGTGGCACAATTACAGCTGACCGCAACACCGAGTCATGTTAGTGATGGGAGTGATGACATGGTTACACATGTAAGTACCCAGTGCAATGAGGTATTAAGGAGCGCTTTGGAGGGTGCGATTCGAGACTACCGCTTTATGTCGCCCGAGCTCAGACCACGTTTACCTCGTTTGCCCATGCATAACAAAAATAAGGCGCTGGTGTGTGCTCTGGATTCGCAGTTATCAAATTATTTTGATGATTGCGAAGACCTCACTGATGTGCATTCGATTCTGTACTGCGCAGCTGTTGCAGCATGTCGTGTAGCTCACGTCAAATTTGCTAATGATGACAGAGCTACACGACCAAAACCTGCTATACCGGCGTGGCAGTGCAGAATTGAGAGGCGCATTAGTGAGGTCAGAGTGCTCATCGGCAAATTAATCTGCTTTAGGGAGGGCAATACTCGCCCAAGAGTGATGCGCTTTGTGAGGCGGGCATTCTCGGGGACTGATATCAGTCCTCGAGACTATATGCCTTGGGTCACAGAGCGCATCGACTTCCTGAAGCAGAAGGTGTATGCATGGGCAAACCGTATTCGAAGGTATAAGCGACGAGTGGAACGATACACTGAGAATCGCACATTCCAGAGCGATGAAAGGTGGGTTTATAGGGCTTGGGAGCGACCGATTCGAAGTGTGACTGATACGCGCCTACCGGATGATGACGCCATGTGTTTGTTCTAGCGCAACCTCTGGTCGGTACCTGTCAGTCACACTGAGGGTGATTGGACTCTGGAAGTCGAACGAGCGTGCGACCCGATGCCAGAAATGGGGGCAATTACTATCAGCCCCCAAGATGTAGCTCGTGCAGTCCGTCCATTGCCTAATTGGAAGTCTCCAGGGCCGGACGGGCTGCACAACTTCTGGATCAAATGGTTCAGAAGGTCGCACGTTTATTTGGCTTCTCGGTTTCAGTCGGCCTTGGAATTAGGATCGTTACCCCAGTTCTTGACGACAGGAATAACCCACCTGCTCCATAAATCAGGTAGTACTGCGGAGCCCAAAAATTATAGACCGATCACATGTTTGCCCACGGTCTATAAAGTTTTTACATCCATTTTGAGAGCTAAAATTAACCAACACGTAGACAGCAACGGTATCATGTCTACCTCTCAGAATGGATGTAGAAATGGGTCCCGCGGTACTAAGGAGCTGCTCCTGATTGACATGGCCATCAGTCAACAGGTTCGCCGATCCCGAAAGGATCTGTCCACATGTTGGATAGATTACAAGAAGGCCTATGACTCTGTGCCACATACATGGCTCATGAGGGTGCTGGAGTTGTACAAGATAGATGCCACTCTGCGCACCTTCCTGATGTCGTGTATGAGGCAGTGGAGGACGGTCCTTCGCTATCCAGGATGTCGACATATCCAGAGGAACAGCGAACCAATAAGGATTGAGCGCGGTATATTTCAGGGCGACAGTTTGAGTCCGCTTTGGTTCTGCTTAGCCTTGAATCCTCTAAGCACACTGCTAGAGAATTCAAGTCTAGGCTATCGGTTGAAGAGAGGAGGTCAGGTAATATCTCACCTTCTTTACATGGATGACCTAAAACTCTTTGCCCCCAACAGTTTACAACTGATGGAGCTACTGAAAGTAACAGAAACTTTCAGTAGTGCCATCAGGATGGAATTTGGTGTGGACAAATGTGCGGTCATGCATGTCAAGCGAGGGGAGATTGTGGAATCTGAGGGAGTTCAACTTTCAGATTCCATTAACCTTAGATCTATCTCTTCAATTGAGACCTATAAATATTTGGGTATGGCGGAAGCGTTGGGCATCAATGCTGCTGACATGAAGCAATCGTTGAAGGAGCGCTTCTTTGGCCGCCTGAGGAAGGTATTCAATAGTGCTTTGTCAGGCGGAAATAAGGTGCGCGCCTTCAACGGGTGGGTCATGCCGGTCCTGATGTACTCTTTCGGCATACTCAAATGGACTCAAACGGAACTCGATGCCCTGGATAGGAAAGTACGTACATTGTTAACAGCATATCGAATGCATCACCCACGGTCATCGGTGATGAGACTGTATGTCCCGCGGAAGTGTGGAGGTCGTGGCTTCTTAAATGCTAAGACCCTGCACAACCGTGAGATATGCAGTCTCAGGGAATATTTCCTAGAAGCCGACGTGGGGATGCATCGAGATGTAGTTGCAGTGGACAAGGGCCTCACCCCGCTCTCCTTGGCTAAAGAGAACTGGTGCAAGCCTGTAGTGCTTGAGACTAACGATCGCGAGGAGGTTTGGAAGAGTAAGGAGCTTCACGGACGCTTTTTCCGGGCCTTACACGGGCCTGATGTGGATTTCTTAGCGTCCGTATCCTGGCTACGATTCGGTGATCTATTTGGAGAAACCGAAGGTTTTGTCTTTGCAATTATGGACGAAGTTATTTTGACGAATAACTACTGGAGATTTATTGTGAAGGATGGCACGGTTGACATTTGTCGGGCATGTCACCGACCTGGAGAATCAATCCGTCATATTATCTCTGGATGTTCTCGTCTTGCTAACGAAGAGTACTTGCATAGACACAACCTTGTGGCCAGGATTATCCATCAGCAACTTGCTCTGAAATACAACCTCGTGGAATCAGAAGTACCATACTACAGGTATGTGCCCGATCCAGTTCTTGAAAATGGCAATGTCACATTGTACTGGGATCGATCCATCATCACTGACAGGACTATTGTAGCCAATAAGCCTGATGTAGTGGTGGTGGATCGATTGGAGAGGCGCGCAATGATTATTGACATAGCAGTTCCGCATGACGTGAACCTCGTGAAGGTCGAGAAAGACAAGCAGATAAAGTATCTGGACTTGGCCCGCGAGGTTGTCGACATGTGGGATGTGAACTCAGCGATCATTGTGCCGATAGTTGTCACAGCCAATGGCTTAATTGCCAAGAGCCTCGACCAACATCTAAGGAGGGTCTCGTTAGGCGGTTGGATCAAGGGCTTGATTCAGAAGGCAGAACTTCTTGACACGGCCCGCATTGTCAGGAGGTTCCTCTCTCTGGAGCCCTGACCGCCGGTAGCTTGGACCCTGTTCCCGATACCGGTGGGCTACTATTTTTATATTTTTAAATGTTTTTTTTTTCTATTAATATTTAAAAATGTAAATTATGTGTATATAAGATGAATAAATGAGAATAATAATAATCAAATGTGGGGTCATTTTCACACACGGCCATCTGACCCCAAACTAGGGAGACCCTGTACTATGGGTGTCAGACAGCTGATATACATACACAAATACATTTTTTTTTGTAAATACATACATATATAGATAAAACACCCAGATCGCTCATCACACAAATGTTTACCCTGGGCGGGAATCGAACCCGCAACACGCTGCGCAGCAGTCGACCGATCAGCCACTGCGCCAACCGTGTGCCAATTATTTGTAGGTACATATCCATACTTCTATACTAATCCATACTTTAATCTACTTAATATTATAAATGCTTTTTTTTGCGACATAAACGGCCGTATCTTTTTTTCTCCTTAACATAGAGGGTTGATTTTTTTACAGCATCAAGGGACCGTAGACTTGAGTATATGGTTTTATTTTCAACTCGATACTTCCACGCGTTCGAGATAAAGGGTCTTGACAGACAGACAGACAGACAGACGGACAACAAAGTGATCCTATAAGGATTCCGTTTTTTCCTTTTGAGGTACGGAACCCTAAAAATGTTTTGTTATTTAAATTAGGTAACTACCTATAATATTGTCCTATTGCATGCCAGGCACCAGGCACTTGCCTGGTGTCGCATCCAACTTACCAACGCGACCTTTTCAATTCATAATTATGTACATACTTACTTTCTAATTTTATTTTGGATATCACTGATTTCGTTGAAGGAAAACGTAAATTATTAATATAAACCTGAAATTGCCAATCTGCTTTGAGCAGTGATCAAAGCTTTGTGCCTTCTTTGTCACTTGGCCTTTAACTAGCAGTGGGACAATAAATAGGACTGTGTTATTGTTTACTTTAATTATTTTTTAGTCAATTAAATTTTATAATACAATTTGCAAGTATAATAAAAAAGAAAAACCCATGACTGTTAATCTAAAAAAACTAATATACCTAATAAGGCATCAAAAAAATCCTGTGTTTTTTTAGGAGTCTAACCGTGATTTACTACGTTCTAAACTTTATGAATCTAAAATTTCAAAATTAGAATAAAACATTTTTGATGCCTTAAGTAATGTGTTAGTTTTTTAGAGAGAGTCATTCTCACTTGAATGTCTCGCTGACTGTGGCGCATGTGTTAGATCATTCGGTTCCCTTCAAAATTGTTGAGCTAAATGGTGCCGATCCATGCGTCATGTTCGTGAACGGACGCCGTCAGTTGGGACTGGTCATCTCTTAGCTGCCTCGGTTATTTTAAATTTTGGTTTGAATTGTTATTAAAACTATATTTTTCTCTAGTCCTCTTTTAACATGCAAGACTTGTTACATTGTTCTCACATTGTACCCTTAGATTCAACCTGAATGATGTAACCTTTTGTAAAATATTACTGATTTTAAAAGAGTGTTCATAGAGTTTCTAGCTCGTTCTTCTCCATAGAAACCTACTGTTTGGAACGAGCAACTAGCTTCAACTTTCTGACTGACTGACTGACTATTCAAAAGTACCTGTAAATGGTTTAATTAAAATAAATGATTTTAATTTGAGTTAGTTTTATAGATATAGATTTTCTTGTTTATTATTCTTGTAAAATATTGTATAAATTAGAATTGGTAAGATTTCTGCTTAACCCAGTCACAGAAAACAAACATGGGCAGTAACCTAAGTTACACCCACTGTCTCAACTAATAACATTAATTTACTCTCCAGAACATAGCAGTATAATTTATCCAATTATTCAGACAGTTTGTTCGCTGAAGGACTAACGAAGCCGAAGATTTGATTATATTATGCAAATGGTGCTTGTTCACTGTTCACTCAGTCTGCGTCTGCGCAATGACGTCATTACGGTCCTAATTGATGGAGACTTCCACTTTTTTACACACTTAAGAGGTTAGGATCAACGACTTGTGTGTTAAAGGAAGATCAAGACGTGAGGTGTGGGGTTTTTATAATTGCATTTAGTTATTAACAAATTATTAATTTGTTGTCTTGCATTTTTTTTGGCCTTGCATTTTATTTTACACTAGCTTTTGTGTATGTCGGTTAGACCGGATTTAGATAAAGTCACGGATTTAATAGTAGCCTATGCCCTTTCTTAGGGTTGAAACATAGTCTGTACCGGTCAAAATCGGTTCAACAGTTCAGCTGTAAAACCGAAACAAGTAAACGAATAAACATATTTACTTTCGCATTTATAATATTACTGTATAGCTTTTGCCCGCAACTTTATCCGCGTGAATGTCGGTTATCGCGGATGCAGACGAAGTCGCGGATTAAAAATCAGCCTATGTTTTTCCCCATGGTTTAAGCTATTTTCATACCAAAGCTTATCAGACAGAGTTACTTTCACATTTATATTATTAGTATGGATAAGTATTAAGTATATTAATTGGCCTTTGCCGAACAGTGGAACTGCATAGCATATACGATTTTGTGAATAAATGTTACCTTCCGACTCGCTACATGCCTGCGTCTGGGCGCTCCATGCGAGGCTCGACATCGCTGTCAATGTGGTGAAGCTGTCGACTGCCTCGGACATCATGGCCTATCCTGCAGTAGGAGCGCAGGCCGAATGGCACGACACGCCAGCATCAATGACATCCTACGTCGTGCTCTTGCCACCACTGGGGTGCCTGCTATTTTAGAACCCAATGGCTTGGCACGCGACGATGGGAAGAGACCAGATGGGATGACCATAATGCCTTGGAAGTTGGGTAGGCCTTTGGTGTGGGACGCAACATGTGTCGACACCCTTGCGCCATCTCATCTTCCTAGCACAACATGTTGTGCTGGGGCGGCTGCTGCAGGTGCCGAAAACCTCAAACGGCGCCAATATAATAGCCTTCTTGGAAGCTATATATTTGAGCCGTTTGGGGTAGAAACTCTAGGGCCATGGGGTCCGAGTGCCCATATTTTTTTTCGTGACATCGCCAAGCTGCTGGTCGACTCTTCACGTGACCCGAAGGCTGGTGTATTCTTGGGTCAAAGAATCAGCATTGCCATACAACGTGGCAATGCTGCCAGCCTGTTAGGCACGTGTCCCGTAGACAGCGATGTGGACGAGTTTTTTGATGCCCTTTGAGCTCCCCTGTCTTTTTCTTAGAATAGTACATAATATTATTAGATTTTTAAGATTTGTATATAACTAAAATTGTAATTTAATATTTGTTAATAAATAGATAATAATATTTGTTATAAATAGATTTAAATTTTCCTTCATTATGTTTATTGCGGTTTTCGGTTTTGTAGCGTCAAATTCCAGTAGTACCAAAAGTACCTATTATGATACCTACTTACCTATATTTTTTGTAATGTGGTGCGAGTGTACATATTTTTCTTAATGTATTAGTGAAGGTACTCTTTTCAACAGTTTTCCTTAAGGAAAATGTGTCAGGAAAATGTAACTTAATACATAGGCAATAAGCACCAATATTAGGTAGCATCGTAGCATTAGGGACCCGAACTTTCCCATAACTTACGTCGATCGTTCCAAGTTACCTTTCTCAACTAATTCTATATGGCTTGGCCATGTGTTGCCTATTTAATATTTAAGCATTACCATTATCTTGGATGCTCTAGCTTTTAGGGCCGCCAGGTGTGTGGGGTTGCGACGGATTAGTCTGGAATTTAAGCATATTCGATGTAAGAGAACCCGTTATGATTAAATAGAACTGGCTTTTGCCCACGACTCCGTCCAGATTAATGTCGGTTATCACGCATGCAGACAAAGACCTGGATTAAAAAGTAGCCTATGTCCTTCCCCAGGATTCATTTTATTATCATACCAAATTTTAACAAAATGGGTTCAGCCGTTTCATCGTGAAAGCGTAACAGACAGAGTTACTTTCGGATTTATACTATTAAGTATGGAAGTATGGATTAGGTAATTTTGGTACAGGCAGGAAATGATTTCATGATATGTCATTGTTCTTGAAAGAGACAGAGTGGCATGTACCTATCAGTTTTTAATTTAGTTAAACCGCCCGCCTTTCATGTACAAGAGTGTGAGTTCACAACGCACATAGAAGTATTTTCATGTAAAATCCGGTCAAAAGTCGAAATGTCGAAGTTAAATAAAAACCTATTATAGCCATATATCTTTGCAGCTTAATAACCGGTCCATCGAATAAGGAACACATTTGTAACTCAAGTAGTCACCTCACCCCGTACGAGCAGTCGAAACACTGTCGTTGTTTAAACCGCAATTCTTTATTCCCGGCGTTTGTTTTTTCACTGATTTTGAGTCTGAACCTCAAAGTACGTAAGGCTGCGGCGCGCCCGAGCAGAGAGACCACTCAGAACAAACCGCCATTTTTCGCACGCACACATTGACATAACGTTTATAGGCAATCTCAAGCAGTTTCAAGCAGACTTCAGTCTCGACAGTCACGTGTTGTCAAAATAAATAAATAATGTAATTGACATTTCATGACGAACAGGAAAATTTTGTTATAAAAATTGCAAAAAGTCAATAAAATTTCATATTGTCACAAATAAAACCTACAGAGAAAATACCGTAGCAGCCCTAGTGAGTCTAGCAAGTTTAGGTAATTATTTTTTAAGATGGCGGGAGCGGTCCTTCTGTATTCTTTATATTTTGTGTCTGAACTTCAGACACAAAATATAAAGATCAGACAGATCAGACCAAAATACTGTTCAGACTTTTTGTTATGTAATTAGTTAATTAATGTTTCATTGATCCTACTTTTGTAATGTCTTTTTATTATCATTAAAGATTATACTTTACCACATTACCATGTTTTATTATTAAATAAGCCATTAAATAATTTTGACCGGATTTTACATCACAATACTCCTATGTGCAACGGGGCACAAGCAAGAGGACTTTCTAAGTTTATGTTAGATAACACTAACATCGGGGTAGGAAAACGTGAGCAAAATTGTGAGCAATTAAATATTAGTCTGAAATCGTCAAGCCACCTTGAACAAGCGTGGTGATCAATGCTCATGTCTTCTCAGTTTGAGAATAGGCCTTTGCCCTGTAGGGGGACAATAAAACCTATACCCTGTTCACAATAAGACTAGACATAAACACAAACCTTTTTTACAGTCCCTTCAACCGATTTTGACTTCTATCCCGTAGGCTTAAGGATGACATTAGAGGCAAAAAAGTGGTTACAATACAACTGTTTACTGCAGTTGCCATTTGTCATGCTACCAACGCAATATGAGTCAAAATCGGTTGAACGGACTGTAAAAAAGGTTTGTAAATGTCTAATCTTATTGTGAACAGGGTGTAAGTACCTATGTATGATTTTTTTTCAATTTTCGGAATTCTAATTTTAAATTAGAATTAGGTGACAGTACTACATTAATATCTTCATTGAAATGAAAGAAAGTTATTTATATCGTGCATACAGATAGACCTAGTAGACCTACAACGCACTTGCTGCTGACCGCAGTATACAAGGTGGGGATGTCAATGGCACAAAAAAGCATCATGGTAGGATTTGGTAATTTGGTGTAATTGTTTTTATTGAGCATTAATAATATTAAATTGAGGGGCTCGTGGCTAGGTTAAAGCCGTACCGATCGATCGGTCACAGGTTAAGCTACGCTAGCCGCGGTCGGTCTGTGGATGCGTGACCATCCCTTTCATATCGAGTTCCCTCCGTGCCTCGGAAAGCACGTAAAGCTGTTGGTCCCGGCTGTCATTTGCAGATCTTTGGCAGTCGTTTTGGGTAGTCAGAAGCCAGAAAGTCTGACAACCAGTCTTACCAAGGGGTATCGTGGTACCCATTAACTGGGTTGTGGAGGTCCGATAGGCAGTCGCTCCATGTAAAATACTGGTATTCTGCTGCATCCGGTTAGACTGGAAGCCGACCCCATTATAGTTGGGAAAAGGCTAGGCAGATGATGATAAATAATATTAAATTATGATGCCACAAGTTGCCGCTCTTCTCACAAGTTAGAAAACCAATATTTCATAAGGTGTTTTATTTTGGTTACATTTGTATGCTCTTTAGTATTATCTGATTTTTTTTTAATTTCGTTTTTAGGATTTATTTGATAGTTTCAAAATATTCTTATGAACAAGTATTACCAGTATTTTAATTTTTTGTCGTATCGTCGTTCCCACCCTGTATGCGGTCACGACAGGAATTTCGCTATGTGGTCTTTCTGTGATATGAGCCATAACACCATTTTCGCGATGTGGATGTTTTAGAGACCACAACGCGTTGTGAGCTGTTTTTTCGCTCAATGAGCGTTTTCGGTCTTGAAGTGTAACATATACTTACATAGAACATAGAATAAGTATTAAGCATTGGCCTTTGTCGAGCAATTTTCCTGTAATATGTTTATTGCGGTTTTCGATTTCGTAGCGAGAAATTCCAGTAATACAGAAGTACCTATTATGATTCCTATGCATATTTTTCTTACTGTATTAGTGAAGGTACTCTTTTTAACAGTTTTTCCTTTAGGGAAAATGTACCGAGAACTGTGACTTGATACATAGGCAATACGCACCAAGATTGTGTTTCTCGTAGCATTAGGGACTACGCTCCGAACTTAAACAAAAACTCGCTAAAAACAGACTATGCCACCAATGCCACATCTAGTAAAAATCAAATTGCTTGGTTAAAACTTATCTATTTTTTTCTCTTTACTATTTTGTTTTGTAATTTTGTATACGTACTTCTGTGTGTTCTAATTATTAATCTTAGTTTTAGTGTTTCTCAGTAAGTGAATTATGTGTAATTCTTTATGAGAAATAAAGTTGTTCTTAAACCTAAAAACTTTCCCATAACTTACGTCGATCCTTCAAAGTTACTTGCGCCTGACCGCAGTTTATGCGGTCAGGCGCAACGGCAGGCTGTATTCCGGCTAACCGTATCGGCTCGGTTCTATTGCGGTCCGCCGCATGTCGTCGTCAATTAAAATCATTTCTTTTCCATTATATTAATGGCTGTATGCGACAGCTATTAACAATTGATATCAATAGATGTGCGGCCCGCCATAGCTCCAAGACAACCGAAGCGGTTGACGGCTATGGCCGCAAGTCAGTGCGTTGATATCATGCGGTTTCATAGAAAAAGCGACCAAGTGCGAGTCGGACTCGCCCATGAAGGGTTCCGTAGCAGCAAGTAACATAATATAAAAGTTTTTTTTAATTTTTATATTTGAGTTGATTGAATGAAAGGTCAATTGCGGTTTACGATTTATGACGTATTAAAAAAAACTACTTACTAGATCTCGTTCAAACCAACTTTCGGTAGAAGTTTACATGTACATCATATATTTTTTTAGTTTTATCATTCTCGTATTGTAAAAGTTACAGGGGGGGGGGGGGACACATTTTACCACTTTGGAAGTGTCTCTCGCGCAAACTTTTCAGTTTTGAAAAAAATAATATTAGAAACCCCAATATCATTTTTGAAGACCTGTCCATGGATACCCCACACATATGGGTTTGATGGAAAAAAAATTTTGGTTTTCAGTTCTAAGTATGAGGAACCCCCAAAATGTATTGTTTTTTTTTTCTATTTTTGTGTGAAAATCTTAATGTGGTTCACAAAATACATCTGCTTACCAAGTTTTAACAGTATAGTTCTTATAGTTCCGGAAAAAAGTGGCTGTTACATACGGACGGACAGACAGACAGACATGACGAATCCGTAAGGGTTCCGTTTTTTGTCATTTGGCTACGGAACCCTAAAAATTGAAATGAGGCCGACCGCAAGTGCGTTCTAGGTCTTTCTATTCGTCCTTCTATTCAACATTTTGGTACTATGTACGCAAGAGCAGCGATAGTCTAAAATATTAGGGTATTGACAATGGGGAATACAAAGTAAATGGACTTGTCTGAATTTGCTATGACAGTACCCATCTCACCGTCGCACTTGGAATTACGTGGATATTCCCGACAGCGCTAAAGCGCGACTAACAAACGTTACATTTTGTAAATAATATCACAGTCTATAAATCATACAGTCGTCCGACGAAGACGTCTAGACAGGGCAATCGTGCGGGGCGTGAGGGGCGAGACAAGGGAAGGGCGCTCCCGAACTGCATACGCTACCGTGTTAGTAGTTCGGGAGAAAACTTTTAGGGCTATCGTGAGTCAGTTTCTTTTTGTTTTAATTAGTGTAAAAGAATTTTATTAAAATGGTGCATACGACGTGTGTTGTGAAAGATTGCAAGTCGTCATCTTACATTAATAAAGAACTGCGATTTCATCAATTTCCGCGCACAGATGAAAGGTAAACAAAAAATAAAATATTGTTTACTTGAGACAACCCTAGCTGTTGCGACAATGTCTACACGATGTCGGCATTTACAAGGAGATCAAAGGCGTCGTCCTACTGTTTTTAAACTGTGATAATATTTAGGCTTGTGGTTACTGTCAGCATTCCGAAAAATTACTTAACTTCAAAATGATATTACTTTTTAGTCTGGTAAGTGATTTTGAATGTGTACTTACCAGTTTGTAAACGGTAAGTAATATTATAAATAATAATAAACCAAAGTGCTGAGAAAAAATAATAATATTTATTTGCTTAAAAATTACGGTATAAAAGATGGTAAAACACAAAAAAAATAACAAGAACATACATTATGTTTTTGCTTAACAGTTGTAAGCGTGCAATTTTTTTATAAGCATAATATTTAACATAAGTCACACTATAAAAACTATGACTACACAACCATTCATGCAATTTATTCACAACAACCTCATACCTACTTAAGTTTTTGAGATTGTTTGGTATCTTTGGTATTTGTATACTTAGATATATAGAATTGGCGAAGTAGACGCTTCGGGAGCTATCTAGGACATTTGAAATATGCTGCTTTTCAGTCTATCTCGTATTTAAAAAGAGCTAAAAGTGCTAATTAAAAGTAAAATACTGTTACCCATTTATAAAGTGGTAAACAGCAACGTTCATTAATTGCTGAGACACCTTTAACCTAAACGTTAGACTTAAGTCTATGTTTAATTATCCTCTATGGGTTCGGCGCTTAGTTAGGTTCCATTATCATTAGATAGTCTACGGACAATTAAACATAGTTTAAGATATGTTTACTTACATCGCAGACGGCTTAAAATATGTAGTTAGGAAAACAATGTCTAGGTTTCTCGCTTGACTACTTCGTTTCGACTTTTTTAATGTAATAAATAAAGGAAGAACGCAGACTAAATAAATAGAGAAGCAAAGACAATGATGCTAAAATACTGTTGTGCATGAACTAATTTATGCTATATTCATCTTTATTTCTCTAATAAATCAAGAAAAGGACGGACATAAATGAGATTTGTATAGCATATCTAGATTCAAAATTAACCGGCGTTAAATATAAAAAAGCATTCTAATTACGTTTAGCTTATCTAATAGAATAGATTCAAAATTAACCGGCGTCTAATATGAAAAATCATTAAATTACCTACTTCGAAAAATAGGATTCATTTTACACCAAATTATGAGTAACTTCTGACCATGACTTGAAGTTAAATATACTCGGTTTTCAATCAGTAAAAGATTTTTAGACATGTAGACATGTCATGTATGCCGTGTGGTGCCGGCTGCGAGTAGTACTACCCCATTTCTACCCGTGGGTGTCGTGGCGACAGAGGGATATTGACCAGGGGATGGGAAGCAGCATTCTTCTGAGTACCATAACACCTACTGCGATCGCCAATATGCATCTGCCAAGTGGGTGCTACCAGTGGTTGTCTAACGGCTGACATGATGGTAGACATGTCAGTACGTAATAAATAAAAACACGGCGAAGTTCAAAGCAAAACTAATTTGACATCTCTGACTTAGTTTTTATCTGTCACCGTCCTTTTCTATAGCTGCCTGTTGGAAAGAGATGTCTAAAGTCTAGACTTTTATGAATCGGCACTAGTGTTTATTTTCTGAGATCGCAGTTGAGGAGTCTCAAAGTCTATTGAAGTAATAAAGCAATGGTCTTGAGCACTACTTGAGTCTGTTTTTCTACGATAAAGCTGAATTGTAAAATTATTAACGTTGTTATTCTGATAGAAACAGATTTCTTTAACAATAAGACCTCCTGATAGATCGTGATTTATAAGTCAGCCTGTATGTGCCTCTAATCTTTGCTAAAAACAAGCGAGCCAATCAAGCGTGACCCCCTTCTCAATGCATGGGTGATCACTGCCTCACTGGCAAACGCTGAGATTTTAACGAGGAAGATCTAGGTACAAGAAGCTACGTTTGAGATTGTTTTTAACCGATATTAAAAAAAGGATTAGGTTCTCAATTAGACACGAACCTATATTTACATTTTTTATGTTTAACCACGCCTAACTTTTTAAAGTGTAGTCTGGTTTTGATGATTTTATTTTGTTTTAAATACCAAAATTCTGCCGGGTATTTTTTATTACTTTTGATATGAAACATTCGTGGTCTTGGTAGTAGAGGGTTTTATGAGATACATGAAAAAGATAGGCCGACGGCGTCCTGAATAAGTTATCAAGTGGCTGTCTGGGAGCCCTAGGTAGGTATGTCTAACAATGGCCTGATCACCATTTATTAACATCGCCGCACTGTTGCCAGCCTATCGGTATTTTATTGGGTACATTTCGGAGTGTGTTTTGGAATTGCACAACTTAATTCTCCCATCCTCATTCAATCATCGGACGAGCAGAGATACGACGAAGCGTACTTATAGTGGAAGCGTATAAGCGACTGTGGAACTTCAATTGTATAGCGTTGGATACGATTGAAGTTCCACGATCTCGAACCATGCGCTTTGCTTCCACATTTATTGTGCGAACTGCCAGACTGTGGAATTCAACTGCCTTTCTGTTCTCCGATAAATATAATGTGATTAACATCTTGGCACGCGTGAACCGGTACATTCTAGGCAAACGTGCTCCAACTTAGGCCGTACCATCTCTTAAGATCAGATGAGTTGTGGCGAAACGCAAGGCTACATGATATCCACACTAGGTCAAATGTCTCGTGGAAATATAGGTACTTTTCTTATCACCAGCCATTTGCTAACGGTAAGAAAAAAGAAAACAAACCCGCATACCACCACGTACATTTCGATGACGTCATTATTCATAAACAAACCTTATCGGTAAAGGAAAGTTGAAGCCAGGACAACGCGAGCATGACGGTTACATTATTATTATTATTGTGGGCTCAAGTCGTGGGTAGCATGATGGTGTTTTGTTACCATATGTCAGGCCAACTGTTTTGCTCGTTCATGCAAATCCATGGGGATGTTTCGACATGGTGTGTAATTTTTTGGTTTCTGTTGGTACTTCTATTCCCACGGGTACAACGCGCATGCTGACATTTTTAAATTGTCAGTATCTAAATAAATACAGAACATATAAATAAAACTCGTCCACATCGCGCTCAATGAGACAAGTGTCCTATAGGCTTATTTTATAGACATAACTAAGGTATAACGTGGTAATGTTGTCAGTTAGGTGTTTTGAAATATTATTTGGAGGAGGACTTTGGTGAAATCCCTCTGTTAAGGATTGTGGACCGAGAGTCCAAAATAGAATAGATAAAAATAGATTAAATAGAAATAGATTAGTAAGCAAGGATCTTACAATCTTCTAAGATTCTTGTTTACTAATCTACTATTTTTTGAAAAACGTTGTCCCTTACTAGGAATTACTTCTGTGTCGTGGGTGCGTTTACGAACATAGTAACTCGCTTTAATCTTTTTTAGATGACGTAGGTTTGGAGACGCTGGGATCTTTGACCATTGACAGTTATTGCCTCGTTTTAAAATCGATTTTCTAATTCAAAGTAAGGTTTCGCTTGGTTTTGGTCGAGCTAAGAAATAAATAGTTAATTTATGACTCCATAATTATTATCTTACCGTTGAACATAAAATTAACCGAGATTTAGTGAGTCGCGGCTTCCCTACCAAGTCATTAAAAAGTTTACGAGAAATAAAATCTAATCGTCTGGAAAGATTATGTATTTTACATCTAAAAGTTTTCCAGCAGAATTCAATGAATTTATTAGAACATTACTCACATTAAAATTATAAAAAACCTTTTTTTCAAAAAAGACAACTGCCTTCAAGAACCTCATCATCATCATATCAACCTTTAGACGCCCAGTGCTAGGCATAAGTCTCCCCCGAGGGGGGTTCCGCCGTAATCGCCATGCTTGGCCGATACATATTGGCGATCGCTGTAGTTGTTATGGTACTCAGAAGGACGCTACTGCCCATCCTCTGGTCAAGATCCCTATGTCGCCTTCTACGACACCCACGGGTAGGAATGGGGTGGCAAGTACCTACTACAAATTAAAAATTAAATACAATCTAATACGCCATACCCTTGCGAAATTAGGGCCTCTTCCACATACTCATACATGCAGTACAATACCTCACACTTAAACCAATTAGTTTTCTATAAGGAAACACATATCAATTAAACAGTCGTTTATCGATTTTATTACTAGATAAACAAAGTAATTAGTGGTTTGGCTACCACCACCATACATGATTGGGAACAAATAGTAAACAAGCGAGGAAGTGGGTAAGATCGCATTTGATAAACTTTCGTAGGGTTCCGTAGAGTCAGTTAAAGCAATTAGCTGACCCACCTTTTTGAAGCTTGATTTTTTTAGAATACGTGTTGATAGATTTTTTTATATTCTATTTTATTTGCTCAAATGGTAGAAAAAAATAAAAGAAATATAAAATTCTATCGATTCGTATTTTAAAAATCTCAACCGTTTATGCAAAGGTAGGGTCAGCTAATTGCTAAAACTGTAAGTACAAAACAGGTGTGTTTAACGCCCCTATCATTAAGACTCCGCTTTCCGTCTGTCCATACGTCTGTCACTGGACTAAACTGAACTGTAATAAGGTAGTCACTTCAAATAACAGTGTACTACGTCCGTGAGGTGTCGGACGTAAAGAATAGCACCATCCCATATCTTCCCGTGGGTGTCGTAAGAGGCGATTAAGGGACTTACCAGAGAATGGGCAGCAGCGTTCTCTGTGCCTTTATAACAACCATACTACGATCGCCAACCCGCCTGCCAAGCGTGGCGATTATGGCAAAACCCCCCCTTGGGGAGGCCTATGTCCAGCAGTGGACGTCTTTCGGCTGAAATGATGATGATGATGATGACGTTCGATATAATAACAAAAACTGGCCAAGTGCGAGTCGGACTCGCGCACGAAGGGTTCCGTACCATTATGTAGATAATGGTACGGAGCATTAGACATCGAGCAAAAAAATAGCAAAAAATCACGTTTGTTGTGGGAGCTCCCTTAAATTTTTCTTTTCTTAGTATTTGTTGTTATAGCGGCAACAAAAACACATAATTTGTGAAAGTTTCAACTGTCTAGCTATCGTGGTTCTTGAGATACAGCCTGGTGACAGACAGACGGACGGACAGACGGACGAATAGACGGACAGACAGACGGACGGACAGACAGCGAAGTCTTAGTTATAGGGTTCCGTTTTTACCCTTTGGGTACGGAACCCTAAAATGACAATAAAATAAAGTTGAAAATTTAGCACCATACAAGAAGCGTGATTAACATGGGGCAATGTATATGGGGCTCAGTAAAATCGATTGGTCATGGATAAGCTATGCTTGCCGCGGTCTGTCCGTGGATGGGTGCCCATCCATTTCATACCGAGACCTTCCATGCCTTGGAAAGCACGTAAAGCCGTTGATCCCGACAGTCATTTGTAACTATTTGACATTCGTTATGGGTACTTAGAAGCCAGAAAGTCTGACAACCAGTCTTACCAAGGGGTATCGTGTTACCCAGTAACTGGGTGGTGGAGGTCAGACAGGCAGTCGCTCCATGTAAAACACTGGTATTCAGCTGCATCCGGTTAAACTGGAAGCCGACCCCGATATAGTTAATAATAATAATAATTATGTGGGGACATTTTCACACACAACCATCTGACTCCAAACTAGGGAGACCCTGTACCTGTACTTCGACAACTGATATACATACACAAATACATTTTTTTTTAAATACATACATAACAAAACAACACGCAGACACATGGCAAACATAAGTGCTCACCACACAAATGTTTACCCTAGGCGGAAATCGAACCCGCAACACGCTGCGAAAAGGCTGGGCAGATGACGATGATATACGGTGTTACCGAAGACTTCATGAGCAAGTCCGACTTGCACTAGGCCGGTATTTTAACTTCCAAGAAAGTTAATATTGAAAACTGCCTTTGGTTTAGGGGTCTAAAGTGTGTGTAAGGTTTGATGGTTGGACCCCTGATAAGAAATTTTCCTGCTATTTATAACATAGACGTTATGTAATTTTATAATGAGAACAGCATAATCTACCAAGACCCAGAATCCGGAAATGTCGGCAGCTTCCGTTTTATGAAAAAAATCTTGATAAATGAATTGCTAACAATATAGCTTATAGGTAATTGTATAATGCATGTACACCGACAATTATCTGATTATTCCACGCTATTATTAATTCATTGTGCGCCTAACTCATTATAATTTTCAATTTGTTCTCTTAGGAATCTTATAATTACTTACTTCGAGCACTTTGAGGTCGTTTTAAATGATCAAATACCGCGGCGTTATCTCTTACGAGATTTTAGTATTCATTTGTTTTAATTAAGTCTCATTTACGAGATATTTATATGCAGATAAGTAATAGTATTCATAAATATTTCGCTAGGATCATTATTGCAAAAAAATTATAGAACTTTATAACCAGTTTAATTTAGATTATCATTACTATTTTAAAAGCTATAGTTTGTAAGGATGAATTAATGGAATTTTGTTTTTTTTTTACGCTTAAATGCTAAATTATCTGCTAATTCTTAACGAAATTAGCAGATAATTAATAATAATAATAATATATTTTTAATAATAATTATGTATTTTATATTTTTAAATGTTTTTATTTTTTACCAATATTTAAAAATATAAAATAATATGGAAATAAAATAAATAAATGAGAATAATAATATATCATTTATTTCAGGTAACATAGATCCAAAACGTAATTATAAAACCACAAAAAATATTAGGTAAGTTTTTACCTAATATTTATTTTGTACACGAAGTGAAGGCATCTTCATAGGATATTTTTTATCGCGAGTTTGTGTGTCTCCGCAAGATAATTTAGGACCAACATTTCATGATACTTTATTATAGACCAAATCACTTGCTCAGAATACAAATGCAAACTAATGCAAATTGGATCAAAATAGATTACTTAAGATATGTATTTCAAAATGGCTTAGTTGAATTGGTTTTAAAGTTCTGTAAACCTTAACCGTATAATCTGAAATACATACCTACATCAAATTATTTTTTAAAGACAATAACGGTACTCAAACCCAGCAATATGCTTCAAATCGAGTACGGTGTACAAGAAACCATTTCCTCCTTGCAATTTTACAACCAGAAACAGAAAAAAACAACACGCAAAGCGCAAGCGCATGTTAAAAGACGTTATCTAGATCAGTGACCCAATACCGGGTGATACAGAATGATCTAAAACATGCAACAACTGACCCACAGACATGCGTGATGTTATAATATAATATACCTATTCTATAACTTGGGAGTTAAGTGTCGTCCGTTATGTGACCTCAAAGTCCGGAGAAAGCGCCATTTCGCTACGTATAAGGTTGATTGATAGTGTAGTTAGAGGTGTTGTGTTTAGGCAGGATTCATGCGTTGGCAAGACGTGTAGTGCCGGACGCGAATAGCACCACACCATTTCTACCCGTGGGTGTCGTAGAAGGCGACAGAGGGGGATATTGACCGTAGAATGGGCAACAGTGTCCTTTTGTGTACCATATCACCTACTGAGATCGCCAACTTATGCCCAGTAGTGGGCGAGTAAAGATTGATATGATGATGGTGCGTTGGCTAATTCTCGTAATTAAGAGGAAACACAAGGGCCGTTTTTCCATACAAACTTAGTCCCCTGTTTCCTCCCTGGATAATGCCAGTAGATCAATTATTATTTTTTTAAATATCCATGGCTACTATTGGCATGTCCCTATGGCTTCCCTTTTCTCATAAATTTATTATTAAAAGAGATATGAATATTAAAAAATAGAAAACATAGGAACACGGCAAAAGCCTTTCTTTATTTTTTAATAAAAAAATCAGTTAAATCGGTTAAGTTTTGGAGAAGAAATCAGGGGACTACGAATCATTGATTTTGTGTACTTTTAATAGGTATTTTCGGTCAAAGCTGCAGTTGTCTCTATCGCGCTCTGCGGTTCGTGTTCGGGCATCGCGCGACAGTTTTCAATTCTCTAGCCCGTGGTATTTCCTCTTAAAAATGTTCAAAATCTTGTCATAAATGTAGATACAGTGATACCACGAAATAGAAAAACAACTTGAAATGCTTACGCAGCTCAGTCGTGCGTGTCACAATGTGTATAATAATAACAACCTTCGTTGTATCTTAAGTCTTAAGTCTTAATTTTGTATGAACAACAAATTCAACTTTGACGAAAAGCTCATTTGTTGTTCAAACAAAATGAAGACTTATTACAACTGACGAAAGTTGTTATTATTTTACATATTTTCCGCATAATTGTGACACATGCGGGATAGTGGCGTGGGACTTCCACTTGTTTTCTTTTTCTATTCCGTGACTAATACCAAAGTGTCTGTGAAAAAACCGTTTCTGAAACTAATACTTAAGGTTGTCTTTTGTTTGAACTTTTGAGTTTGTTGACGAAGAACTACAAAACTCATTTCACACAGCTACAGTAGAACCATGCGCGTAGAGACGGTGGAGCAGAATGTTGAGCTTGTCCCACCCTGGCAGGCAAATGCATGGCCTCTTGTAATCAATTGTTTAAATTTTCAATCCATACTTATATTTTATAGGTAGGTATTCTCTCAGGTAATTTAAAAAATTCTTTGATTGGTTGGAATTGTTGCTTCTTTAGTCTAATTGCCTTATTCTACTCTATTTCTGACAGTTTTTTAAAAACTTGAGCGTTCACTCCTCTCTTCGAATGCACTCTGCGTCCTTAAAGAAGGTGGAGTTTCCAACAGGATCTTATATTAACGGTACGTTAAGGTACATAGTTGAAGGAGCAAGACAATAACTTATTACCTGATGTAGATTTTTAAAGTGGTCTACTGAACTGGTATTAAAGTGGTACTAAGAACGGATTTTGCAATAGGGCCGAATTATGGAGGTTCCCAGGAAGTCAAAGACTCTTCTTTGGCTTCTATGTGGACGAAACCGCGGGTAAAACCTAGTTTATTACATAAGCTAGATCATCGACATTCTGTGCACCTAACAATACAACGTTTGAAGAATACTAAAATGCCTTAATTAAGTCTCTGTAGCATTTCTCCTATTTAAGATGCGTCTAGATCTTCCAAGGCTAAGTGGTTCATCGTGTAAAATTATTCTTAACCATCTCAGGAATTCTAACTAGCTTCAACTTAGGCACATTTGTAGGGTTCCGTATTCAAAGGAGCGAGACCAATAGGATCCCAATGGAGTTCTATTGGTCTCGCTCATCCGTCCATCTGTTTGACTGTCCGCCTGTGGTTCGTGAACGGGCGCTGTCAGTTGAGATTAGTAATCCCTAAACAGCCAAATTTTAATTGCTCTTGCCTACATTGTTTTTACATATTATAGGAGCGACAATAATAATGTAATCAGTATTTGTAAAAACTTCATTTAAAAGAGTGTCCGCGGAGTTTTTTCCTCGTTCTTCTCCGTAGAGACCTACCTACGTTTTGGAACGGAGCAACTAGCTTCAACTTTTCTGACTAACTGATCGACTCTCTCTCTGAAATAATCTGACTTATATGAGTTACAATTACGGTGGTACAAAACCATTTATATGAGATACAAGCCCGCACCACTATTCGCAAACCACTACCACTCCTGGAAGCCAGAATCAACAGCGAAAACCTCCACAAAAGCGCTGAGGCAATGAAGCTCAACAAGTCCCGGAGAAACATTACAACTGTCTTGGATCTCGCAACGAAATTAATCAGAAAAGAACCTGCGGAGGAGTTTAAAACATATTTTACACTCCCTCCAAATTAACCAGGAGACAGAACAGAATTAGGCACAAAGGGGGAAGCAAGCTAGCTAGTTGCCAAGCACCACGGATTACATTTAACATAATTTTATGGGTCCTAAATTGTGAGTGATACATTCGATTCCAAGGTTTAGCAATAACGCGTGAACGCACGGAAATTATTAGTTCTAGTTTCAACAAGAGCGAGAAGATATAATAATGAGCGATATAATTATATGACTGACTCGTACTTAGCTGGTTTTTTTATCGCTTAGGATTGTTTCTAGGTACAGTTCCACATTACTAGTCTTTATTTACATATTACCAATGCTTTGTTGAACATTTACTTCAAAACAGCGATTGGTTGCTGCGCGATAAAACTGCGCCGGGGCAGTTTCATTAGCGTATTGTTGTATAGCTTTAGGTCCTGCTTTATGGCCATTTTAAATTTTACCGTTGCTAATTAGTTGCTAGTTGCTCTGTGTAGATTTATGTAGACTCCATGTTATTTTGTACATTTGCTCTTATGTATCTTAAATCTTGTTTGTATCGTAATAAAGATTATTATTATTCATTCTAATTTACGTATTGCTTCACATTCTTCTATATACTCGTTTAAAAGTTTATCTTGGTCATCACTGATATTGGTGAAGGAAAACATCGTGAGGAAACCTAGGTTTACTGATGAAGTCTGAAATCGCCATTCCACCTTGACCAAGTCTGGTGATGGTCTCGTGCCTTCTCAGTGTGAGAAGAGGCCTTTGCCAAGCAGTGGAATAATAAGACGCTGGTATTAATTAGGTATTCTGTATGGTTTCTGACCCTAATTAATAAATGTCTGAAATTGTCAATCCGCCTTAGATCCATCCTCTTGTTTTCTCTGTATGAGAGAGGGCCTTTGCTTTGATGTCACGGGACACCACAATAAGCTGATTATAATTATTATGTAACATTCCTAATAGAGATATGCGAATGGTTTTGCTGGCATTTCGCTTACTACGACGACAGGTGACCAATGTTAAACATAGAAAATGGGGAAAATCTTATATTTCGCAACAAATGAACAACTTTTCTTCGAAGTACTCACACATTGAGCTCTAAGTGTCTAAATGGCAATAAAAACTGTCAATCGGCTTATTATAACACTTGTTACTAGAGCACATTTTTAAGCAAACTCAATTCATGAATTGCACTCGGAAATGAACTCTATAAATGGCGATACAAGTTACAATTACAGATTACAGTGACCGCCATATCACAGGTCGGTACAATTAAACCTATATACACATGTTAGCATGTCCTTATCAGTTTCCTAGAACCATAACACGTTGGCTGCAACACAATTATTATTCTCAACTGAACCTAATATAGCATAAAGAATTTTGCTGACGAATGTTACCCTCTGTTTAAAATGCGCGCCGCGATTTACGTCGGCAGGCGCAGACGTTGGCAAAATTTCAAATTAAAAACTTAGCATTTTATATATACAGCCGGAATTGAGGATGTGGAAAAATTAAGGTAGGTATTAAGTATAATATGAGGAAAATTGGGACCCTGACGAGCATTTTTAAGCAGGAAGGAAGGTCGCTAAAAATGCCATAGTACGAAGGATAATGCAAATATTGAGTTTATCATCGAATTATTGTTATTACCCGACTCTATTCTTAGTAGTGCAATGCAGAAATGGAGCAATGATCGTGTACAGCTGAATAAGAATGGCTTGCTGGTTGGATATGATATCTACTTTACATAGCCCGTAAAGTAGATATCATGTCAACCTTTAGACGTCCACTGCTGGGCATAGGTCTCCCCCAAGGGGGGGTTAAAACGTAATCGCTATGCTTGGCAGATGCAGTTCCCGAACGCAGTAGGTGTCACACCTTTTGGTAATGGATCAACAAGGCGCATGTTCTGTGAATCCTTAGTTCTTGGCGTGTTGGATGGGAGAACTTCTGAAAAACTATTGGAAGGATTCCAAAGGGATCGCCGTGAAGCATCATATTCCCCCAGAGGACGATTCAATGGTCAGACTCAGGCGCAATACCTAGCGATAGACCTTGGAGGAGGCAAAGATGAAGGAAAGGCTGAGGCTCATTCGGCCGCAGCAGCGTCCTTTTGAGTACCAACTCAAAATTACGATGCTGCCCATGCTCTGAACAATATCCCTCTGTCGCCTTCTACGATACCCACAGGTAGAAATGGGGTGGTGCTAGATTCGCAACCTATAACAGAAGACGTTTGTAAAAAAAAATTATAATGTGTTCAATATTAAGGATGATATTAAAGAACAACTCCAATTTGATCCTCTTATACTGATCCTCTGAGACTGACATTTATTTGAATTTTGAAAGCTTTTTTCTATACATATATTTTTATACTTACCAGGATTACCAATTCAGGTAAAAATTTCCCTTCAAAAATACCTTAATAGTTTTAAGACCTAAATATTGTGGCTAAAATATTAAAAGTAGGCGATCGGATAAAAACATGTATGGTGCTTATTTTATTTTGACTTGCCCTTTAAAATATCACCTTCATTATAGAATCACTCTTCTTTATGAATATAATAATCCTAGGCTAAATTAATTACAGAAGATACTGAAGATAATGAACGCATTTGCGTCACCAAAGTTAAACTTTTAATTAAATATTTTAGAGTAAATTAAACAATTAAAGGACGCTAAGGGTTCATAATTTTTAAAGTTGGTAATTACGTTCGAGTTCGTATTTATGTTTGGCTGAAACATATTCTAATACGTAATGTGTGAGTAATTAAATAAAATTAAGATAATACATACGTTTGAGCTTTATTTTGATACTGTTCTTCGGACTCCAAGTGAAAAACAATCCAGGTATGTCAACAAGACCACGGGCACCCATTTACTGACACAACCACACTCTTTTGTTTCGTACACTTTCATAATAGCACTCACTCTTATGCATTTTGGATTAAAAAAGTTTTAAAACACACTTTAAAACGAATTAACGTAGTAATAACAAGAACGCGACACAATACAAAGAGCATGCGCTTAGGCAACTGTCAACTAGTCCGCCGGGTTACCGCTAGTTGGCGTGCGCAGCGGGGGGAGTGAGATAGCAAAGTTTTTGTTCGCGTGTGAGCGAGAGGGGGGATGAGGCAGCCTTAAAAGCTCTAACCCGAACCTCCACTTTGGCCCGGATTAAAATATGCACGCTGCAATGTGGGTGTAGTGTTTTGATTTATGTTGAATTTGCAAGACTTCCGTGCGCTCGCGCACTTACTTGTAACCGTGCTTACTATGCGCAAGTAAAGTCAAACTATGGACTGTATAAGGAAAAGTTGTTGTTTAATGAGTAAGGTAGCTTGGTTTGTTTAAAACTGGTTTAAAATGTAACTGTAATATTTGTTAGGCACAGGATGTAGTAATCGAAATGTGTAAAAAAGATTATTTGCCCATAAAATAATTATTTATTTATTATTTAATATATATTTTAATATAGCATAGACAAATTCATGAGTTCTTTTAACCCGTTTTAAATTACTAAATGATAAGATTTTTAAAACCATAAGTATTATTTTTACGTTTTAAATATTTTAAATATCGTTAAGTATGACACAAACTGGCAAGTTTTTTATCCCAACTTGCTTAACTTGCTTGCTTTGCTTGCTGTCCGTGTGGTGTCGGACGTACCTAATGAATAGCACCATCCCATATCTTCCCGTGGGTGTCGTAAGAGGCGACTAAGGGACTTACCAGAGAATGGGCAGCAGCGTTCTCTGTGCCTTTGTAACAACCATATTGCGATCGCCAATCCGCCTGCCAAGCGTGGCGATTATGGCAAAACCCCCCCTTGGGGAGGTCTATGTCCAGAAGTGGACGTCTTTCGGCTGAATTGATAGATTGATATAATACTAGCTTTTGCCAGCAACTTCGTCGCGGATTAAAAGATAGCATATGTCCTTCCCAGGGTTCAAGTATCAAGGATTAGTATGGAGTAATAGTATATATAATATAATATTACGTAATAAACATAATTAATTTAGCTCTCATTGCTTAATTTGTAGCACTTTGCAGGTATCTATTGTATTACTTAATTAAAGCAGTTTATATTTTAGGTACCTACATCGTCTTCACGTTTATTATAATTATTTAATTAATGTACACTTACCTAGATAAACTATTGCAGACATATTTTTTTTAAAGTGTAAGTAGTTTGGTAAGAAACTACTAACCTACTTACATTAAAAAAAATGTTTTACAATAGTTTATATTCTTCTCCATACCAAACTACCTTTTGGAAAGGGCAAGTAGATTCAAAATTCTATTTTTATCTTATAAAATCGTTTAAAAATTATTATTAAGCTACATTTCCACTAAAGACGTACGAGGGATGTGTGTGAAACTAATCAATTATAGCGCTAGCTTAGTACAAATTATGACAATGGAGCATTATCATTGGTCATTATCAATCACACACATGTGTACATACCTGGCTACCGTCCCCTCATGTCTGATGGAATCACGGTTTAGTCACATCTCGACACGTTCCCATCTCGGTACCCATGAATTAATTTAAGAACATTAACGAAACATTCCCATTTTCATTCATAGCTGCCGAGGTAGGACTTAAACGAAGTCGTACCCTAATATGAATGAATGCTGTGAAATTTTTGTTAAACTCAGTCTGGTGATGACGATTTCTTGAGAGGTACCTAAAATGGGTACCATGTTCAGTCAACAGCAAAAGTAAATGATCAAAATCAGAAATTCAATACTAATTTACTAACACTAATTTTTACAATTTATTACTAGTTAATATATTAAAAGTATGTGATTGTCACACACATACTTTTGAATCACTTCGACGCCACACAGTTCTGACGCGAACTCCGTTCATTAGTATTGAATTTTTGATTTTGATTATCTAATTTTGCTGTTGACTGTACCTACGGTCAGCACCAAAAGTCTAATGACAGTTACCTTTTCATATTGAAATAAATGATTTGACTTTGACTTTTGCTCATTTATTTAGTTACCTAAAATCATCATAACATAGTATTTTTCTATGACGTCAATAACCTTGTCTATGTTAAAACCAAAACACAGTAACTACGAGTGAGATAAGAGATAACGCAGAGATAGTGAGATAACTGCTGATAACGCACCACGTCATACATTATGACGGAAACCGGTAGAAAAAATTGTGTGTGGACATTTCCTTTATTTTTAATCTTAGTATAAATATACGCAGGCTTCTATAAATGAAGTAGCTTCTATCTGCAAGTTTGCCAGACACTTAACTTACCACTAAAATACGTGCTACAATCTTATTATTATATTATTATTATTATTATTATCTAAAGTATTAGGGGAGAGGAACCGATTATCGGATACTTTTGTTTAAAATTAAAAAAAAAATTGTAAACGTTGGCTCAGACCTTACAACTTGACATTTACACTATCTGCATCTTATATTCTATAAGAAACTGGTAACTATTTAACGCATTACATTTAATTTATTAAAATTATATTTATTTTACAAAAAATGGGAGAAATTGTTGTTTTCAAAAAGGTTGTCGTCTATCGGATATCCGATAATAGGGCAATTACCATATCTGGTATTAGGCGACTACTTTTTAAAATAAAACGAGGTGCTTATTATTTTGTCAAATGTAAGTTTTCTGCCTAATTTAGTTGCCAGGAGCTCGTCTATGTCCTTGGGACTCTTAATATAGTTATCTTAATTACTTTTGGTAACACCATATAATTTCGAAGCCTTAAGATAAGATAAGATTTTAATGGATTTGCTATCCCATATTTTTCTATTTAATCTTGAAGACATGGTGAAACTGAAAGAAAAACATAAAACATTGAAATAATAAGTTTCGTTATATCGGATATCCGACATTGGGCACACGTAGGTATCCGATATTGAGATTTATCATGGATTAATAAGAACAACAACAACTTTTAAAACATTGCTATTTTCTGAAATTAAATGGGTTTAAACAACTGAATAATTGCTACCCATGATAAAACATAGCAATGACAAAAATAAATTTGTGCTTACTTCAACGAAAACAACACTTTTATACACAATAATATTTTTTTCACTTACGAGAAAAGTTGTGTCGGCTCACTGTTCCGTCATTTTTGTTTAGAGACTGTCACACTTTCTGCAGTGGCGCTGTTTTACGATTAACAATAAGTATATGAAATTAAAAATAGATGTCGCTATTTAAAAATTTCGAGATAGTCGACTATCCGAATTTGCGCAACTATCCGATATACGGTGCCTCTTCCCTACTAAGTTTTTTGAGAAATATATTTATTATTAATATTATTATAATTATACTTCTTTTGCATCTTTTAGGGTCAGATAACCCTTATTTTTCACCATTATTAATATACATAGAAGGTAGATATCTTCTATGTATATCATAATCTGCCTAGCCTTTTCCCAACTATATTGGGTTCGGCTTCCAGTCTAACCGGATGCAGCTGCATACCAGTGATTTATATGGAACAACTGCCTATCGGACCTCCACAACCCAGTAACTGGGTAACACGATACCCCTTGGTAAGACTGGTTCTCAGACTTTCTGGCTTCTGACTACCTATAACGACTGCCAAAGATCTACAAATGACAGCCGAGACCAACGACTTTACATGCTTTCCGAGACACGGAGGGAACTCGGTATGAAAGGGATGGTCACCCATCCACAGACTGACCGCGGTTAGCGTAGCTTAACCTTTGACCAATCGATCTGTACGGCTTTAACTTAGCCACGAGCTCCTCTAGATAGATATCTTCTATGTATGTAAATAATACAAATAAAAATCAATTTGTTTTTTTTTAATACTACGCAAATCACTAAGTGATGTTGCGGTCTAAGGTGGAGCAAGCTTGCCTAGGATGAACCCGTTCACTCGTGCCTTGAACATATTCCATAGTTGCCGCATGTATGAAACATCATCATTTGGAACGGGCTCGACCTGAGCTTGTTTAGTTGTGTTCGTAATTGCCGGGACAATCTTTGTATGAAAGCTCGGTTTGAATTTTATTTTTGTATGAAAATCTCAATAAAATATGTGACGTTCAGCTTTATATAGCACCCGTGCGAAGCCGGGGCGCATTGCTGGTCTATTATTAATCTTAAATTAAATTGTGTTTACGTATACAGTAATAAACACAAGAACTGGTTTTATTAATGGCCATAATATAAATGTGAGAACATTTATTAAATATTCAAATGAGTAGCGAAATAAAATATAGTATTTTTAATTTGAAATAGTTAATTTTAATTTTATTACTTTTCTAATAGCTACTTTATTAGTCTTTTTTTAAGTCTCAAATCGCCAATCCGCCTTCAGCAAGTATGGTGATCAATGCTCGTGTTTTATCGGTAAAAAAAGAAGTTTTTGCCTTGCAGTTGGACAATAATAGGCTATAATTAGGCTAGTCCTTTCACCAAAAGTTTGATAACTAAAAGTTACTCATCATGTTTTTTTTTTAATACTAAGTTGACTCATGGAAAGATCTATTTTGGTTTTAAAGTTGGTTACTCTGTCTTCCTATTACAGAGTAGAGTAATTAAGAAACGAAACTTGTGTATCCGTAAGCTGAAGTAATTGAACCCGCGATCTGCAAAAGTGTAGAATGCGGGCAATCTGCTGTGGGTTAAACTCAGTCTGATGATGCCATTTTGTATCTTAAGTGTATAAGTACCTAAACTAGGTTACCTGTGGTTACTTCAATTGAAATGTAATTGTCGTGGTAATTATATACACTTTATTTTTTTTTTATATGGATTTAAATAAATAGCAATAGACAAGAAATATAACGCTAAACTACAAACGACTCACTCTACTCATATCTGTCAATAAAATATTTATAATATTTATATTGAAACCATGCACCCCACGCTTTTTTTAAAATAAAATAATTTATTAAAATTTATTTTCTATTTTTTAGTTTGGTTTTCTATAAAAAGCGTGTTTTTAGTTTTTTTTTTACTATTATTTATTTTTTACTTTTTAGTTTGGTTATATCTATATCTATAAATATTATGTACATTTATTTTACCAGGGGCGCTTGTGCAGTACCTTCCTAGTACATAATAGCTGTTTTTTCGGCAACTAATTTTGAACGACTTATGTTGTTTCTTTTTTTTTTGTTTTTTTTATTAATTTTATCAAATTAGTGCATTGTCATCGGTCCTCGATAAATCTACAAAGTTTGAACGAAATCTGGCCGTTTAAAGAGGGTCAAACTCGCGCCCAAAAAAGTCGGTTACAAACAAACATACAGGTGAAGCTAATAAAAAGCGTGTAAAAAAAAGGTTTCGTTTCTTAGCTCACAGAAAACTAAGTAAAATTTCAAAGAGTCACTTCAACTAACTTGGTACTTAAAAACTTGAAGAAACATTCAAACTAAATTAAGGTCAAGGTTTTTAAGTCTAGTACAACTTCTTTTACAGGAATCTTTTTCTTAGGGTTTTTTACTGGCTCTATGGGACATGGCGAATGGTGAGGGCCGGAGTAGTAGAGATTTTTTTTTTTTCATAGTTCGTAGCTAGTCTTATTACAAAGCGAATTCTAATTCTACTTTTACTTTTTGCAAGAAAATTGACTGAAAAGAGTATCCATTAAGTTTCTTGCTCATTTTTCTCCATAAAGACCTCTACGTTTTGAAACGTGCAACTAACTTCAACTTTGTGACTAATTGACTGATCCCTTGGTAATTGAAAAGCGCCAGTCAATGATTTAATTGAAATAAATGCTTTAAATTTGCGTTTTATTTGATTCCTATTTTTTAGAATGGAATAAAGCTTATAGTGTTTAAGGATAAGGGCCTTTTTCCTGTCATGCGGATTGTTGCCCGCGCGCGAATATGGTCCGGATGCGGGTGATAGCACGCTCCTGGCCGCACGCGTGATAGGAAAACATTATGTATGAAATGATAGGATGCGGGCAGCTTGCATGCGGACGAGATTTGCGTGCGGACGAAAACACGCATGACAGGAAAATGGCCCTAACGTAGCTTTCCATAAACAAAATTTACAGAATCCATGCAGTTGTTCCAGAGATTGGCCGAAACGAACGTAAAATCGACTTTAATTAAAATATTACCTACTTTTTCCCACGTTTCGTCCGTGTGGATATTGGATATCGCGGATGCAGACGAAGTCGGGCATTAACACTTAGCCCGCGACTTTGTTCGCATGAATTTTGTCAAGGATCCCTAATATTTTGATAATGCAATGTAGCCTATAGCATTCAGGGACAACGTAGCTTCCTCTTGGTGCAAGAATTTGAAATCGGATAAGTAGTTTCGGAAATTGCCCCCCTCATACAAACTTACGAACAAATTTTATCTCTAATATTAGTATAGAAGTATAGATTAGCGACCCACCCCGGCTTCGGGCGCAATGTAGATCAAACTATACGTACAGTACGTGCCACAAAAGATGTCAGTTGTCACAGACTTGATTTGACCTGCGCAGTACTCGATTTAAACGTAAGAGACCTTTAAATCGAGTACTGCGCAAGTCAATTTGGCTGGCGCAGTACTCGACTTAAAGATGAGACTTGACATAGACTTGATTTAAGTCTGTGTCAAGTCTCATCTTTCGACTGCTAACTCCCCGCGTGTTGAAATTTCTTCGCATAGGGGGTTAGCAGTCTGTACTATAAAAACCTTCCTCTTGAATCACTCTATCTATTGCTGAAAATTGCATTCAAATCCGTTGCGCAGTTTAATAGATCTAAATGTACAGACAGCGGGAGCGACTTTGTTTTATACTATGTAAAGATAAAGATTAGTTAATTTGATTAACCACAAGCATATGTTGTCATGCTCCCTCAAATATCTCGCTGATGGTGGTGCGTGTGTTGGATCATTCAGCTCCATCCAAAATGGTTGAGCTAAATGGTGCTGATTCACGCGTCATGTTCGTGAATGGGCGCTGTCAGTAGAGATTGGTCAACTCTTAACTGCCATGGCTTTTATCTTGATTATTTGTTATATTTTGTATTGCTAGATTACCTTCATTGTTTTCACATATAGAAGCAAAAAGAATAGTGTTAGCAGTATTTTGTAAAAACTTGATTTTAAAAGAGTGTACGTGGAGTTTCTTGCTCGTTCTTCTCCATAGAGACCTACTGTACGTTTTGGAACGAGCAACAAGCTTTAACTTTCTGACTAACTGACCGACACCTTGACAACACTTGACTTCAAAAGTGCCTGTAAATGGTTTAATTGAAATAAATGCTTTGACTTTGAGTTTGACATAGAGTCCTTACCTATCCACAAACATTGTTGGACCTCGTTACTTGTTGATAAATAAAATATGTTTACACTACTTTTGAAAAAGCTAAAGCACTAAAGGAAAAGTCTACAATCAAATCAAGATAAATCCAATTAAAACCATACAAGTGTCAATTCCTCAAACTGTGTTAAGAAAAACTTGCTATAGGAAACGCGAAGGTGGCCATTGGCCATGTAATAACTGTATTCTATAAACAGGTTTCAAAGTCGGCAGTCCTGCGAGCTGCGTCACCAGTCGGTACTTACCACTGATGTAGGTTGCTATGGATAACCATAATACAGGCTGAATTCTAAATATACTTCGCGTTGCGTGTCTTTCTCGGGGTACTTCGAAATATGAGACTACAAAAACGAAAAAGTCTTTAGTCATAAGTAGAATAATCATGAATAAAGACTCGACGTATTACTGTTTCATAAAAAAAGAACCTCATTTTAATTTTGAAAATGGAACTAAAATCGTCGATCTCTGGTAGAATGCATGCAATGTGTTGCGGCTACAGAAGAAACAAAAAAAATATTTCATATTGTATTGGATTGTTTTATTTTCTCGCAATCGTAGTGAAAAGTATAGTGTAACACACGGCGCTAAAACCCATTAAAACTCGGTTTCTATTTACTCCCTCGCTAAAGCTCGGGAGTAACTACCTCGTATTTAATGGGCCATTTTAGCTCCTTGTGTAACAATCTACTATTTTCTTATTCATCAGTAATTTCCTAGATGGCCTAGTGGCTGGCGCTCGCATCTCATGCATTCAGTTCAGGGTTCGTTCGATATTACCTATTTAAAATATTGAAAAGTATTTATAAGGTATGGATTTTTCTTGTCAAATCATTTTATTCAAATCTATTTACTTGAATTAATGACGTTCAAATGTGCCTTTTAATAAAATGATTTTGACTTTAATAATAGACGACACGGTTGGCGCAGTGGCTGAGCGATTGGCTGCTACGCTGCGTGTCTCGGGTTCGATTCCCGCGTGGAATAAATATTTGTATGACCTATAGGTAGTTGTTCCGGGTTAGGCTGTTTGTGTATGTGAGTTTATATGTTTGTAAAATGCACCTACAGTACAGGAGCAAATCATAGTGTGGGACAACGTTTAAAAAAATGAAACCCTTAGCAGCAATTCATCACAATAGTACTTATTAATTCCCAAACTCACTGGGAGTGAGTACCAGATGTCATCGACGGGAACTAAGTACCAGGTGTTGAGGAGTTAGGTCCCTTTTAAATTTATGCGATTGGTACCGGACTGCTGCGACGCCGGAGCAGTCCGGGTGTCGTACTGCACACAGACATGTCTTGTTCCATATGTTTATGTTTATTTATTTATAATTATTAAAAATTGCATGTCATGTTTTGAACAAAAAGCAAAAGCTTTACATTTTAGAAATTTGTATCTTTGTAAAGAAACATTATAGTTTATTTAAAAAACAAGAGTACAAGGAAAATAGCCGGGCACGGCATAAAGATAAGCTTAGGTTGCCTACGATAAAGTTAAAGTTATTTAAGAGAAATGTGTACTGCATGGCGATTATTGTGTTCAACCATTTACCAAATACCCTACAAGATTTGCCACTACCATTATTTAGAAAAATACTATTTAAAATGTTATTAAAACAGCGATATTACACCGTAAAGGAATATTTAGAAGATAATTCACTAATCCATAATGAAACTGTTTAACTAGTTTATTTATGACTAGCTGACCCGACAGACGTTGTCCTATCCCGATCTACCTACTTACATGCCTATTTACCTACACCTACCCTAAGGTATTTTTTTTTTTTTTCATCGCTATAAACCTCACGGAGCCCGAGACCTTTCCAACGAATGCAAAACCGTGGAAATCGGTTCGTGCGTTCTGGAGTTATAGCGTCAGGAAGGAAAACCCGACTTATTTTTAGATAATAGATTTATTTTTATGTTGTGTTGTTTTAATTTTCTTTTTTTTTCGCATTATTATTATTATTAAATTAAATTATTGACATAGCCATGTAAATTAACAATAATTGATTAATTTTATCTTAGTGACATTTGCACGCCATGTATGGCAGAATATGCGGAAACCATCTGTCCGATAACATCCAATGTACCATATTTGTGCAAATAAATGATTTTGATTTGATTTGATTTGATTTGAAAAGAAAATAATAGAGAATACACAAAATTATCGAAACAAATAAATACTATATTATGACAAATTAACTACAACCATTACTTTAGGTCATATAATACCTGGTCAATTAGCCAGCCTTAGCTTTGAAAGTATTGTCAGAATTTGCGCTTAAAATATCATCGGGTCGATTGTATACCGATGGACCAATAACATGAATCAGCTTGACAGATTTCGATAGGCTTTGTGGGTATCCAGCCAATTTGTTTCTACCACGAGTATAGTCTTCATGTCTATATCCGCGTTTATTGTATTCGTTTAGGTGTTGCCTTACGTATACCGCCGCATGAAATATCAATTTTTTTCGCTTTCAAAAGCTGACACGTGACGTTTGTCGTGCTGCCGTCGTGCGTGTGCAATACGACGTGTCAACTGTTTGAAAATAGACAACCGTCCGTGTGCAGTCCGACACCCGCAATGCTTCGGCATCGCAGCAGTCCGACACCAAACGCATAATTTGAAAGAGCCCTTAGTGTAGCATATCGGATCAGACATCATTACGCTTTACACGCGAAGGGGTCAGTAGATCACAAAGTGGATTGGCTACGTTAATCACACGTCTTGGGTTAAAGATCATAGTAATTTATTGTACAGTCAACAGCAAAAGTAGATGATCAAAATCAGAAATTCAATAGTAATGAACGAAGTTCGCGTCAGAACTGTGTGGAGTCGAAGTGATTCAAAAGTATGTGTGTGACAATCACATACTTTTAATAAATAAACTAGTAATAAATTATAAAAATTAGTGTTAGTAAATTAGTATTGAATTTCTGATTTTGATCATCTACTTTTGCTGTTGACTGTACGAGAGCTATAATATCATCATCTGCCTAGCCTTTTCCCAACTATATTGCCTTCCGCTTCCAGTCTGCCAGATGCAGCTGAATACCAGTGTTTGACATGGAGCGACTGCCTGTCTGACCTCCAACACCCAGTTACTGGGTAACACGATACCCCTTGGTAAGACTGGTTGTCAGACTTTCTGGCTTCTGACTACCTATAACGACTGGCAAAGATCTACGAATGACAGCAGGGAGCAACGGTTTTACTTGCTTTCCGAGGTACAGAGCGGTCTCGGTATAAAATGGATGCGGTCACCTATTCACTTGTCGACCGCAACAAGCACGTTAACGATTGTACGATAAAGATACTTAACGAAACTGAAATTAACTGCTTGCAATGCTCTTTGCGTCATTGCGAACATTTTTTGGTTCTGGACCGTACCCTTTAATAATTCTGTAAATAACTTGTTTATAAAAAGAGAACCGCCTTCAAAAACTATAACAGAGATTGAAAGTCCCCCGAAGATGAAAGAAACGAAACCGTCTTTTATGAATATTTATTTGGTTTTTGTTGATTTTTTCAAAAAGCGCTGAATGAATTTCTAATTTTTGTATGCTAAAACGTTCTCCAGAATGTAACAAACACTTTTCTGAAAACTGCATCAAAATCAGTTCAGCCAAACGGGTGATAATCGCGGACAAACATACATACATAGATACAAACGTACTGGTCGAACTGAGAACCTCCTTTTTTTTTAAGCTGGTTAAAAAGGGTTATAATGCCCTGCTAAGTCTAAAGGCACTATCTCTGAGATATATCCCTTTAGTTATTTTTTTAGCTATTGAATAGCTATAACAAATTTTGTAAAATATAATTTATGGTATATCCCAAATAGCGCTAGCTAATTTATAACATTGAAAAAAAACTGCTAAGAAGTTTCAAGTTTTTCCTTAATTATTTAGAGATTTGACGGCGGTCGGTCGATTTTCTCGAAACTTACCTACTTCTATTGAGATTTTAGAGCGCTTTTTGGCTTATCAGATCAGTATAGTAGGTAAGTGATTGTGTGGGTTAGCTAAGTTCGTCAGTCCGACGTAGTCCAGGGTTGCCGTAGTGGGGATTCTGGAAGTTGCGATGATAACTGTCCAAATACCAGCGTGTGGTTTAGCTAAGTTCCACAGTCTGACAAGATCCATAGATGCCGTGATGGGGACCTTGGTGTAGGTGGTGAAAACTATCCAAATATCGGTGTGTGGTTTATCTAAGCGTGACGGGTTGAATGTGTTACAAGCTGGAGATTGTTTTGTGTTACAAAATATCAATCGATTAAAAAATATATGACACGTACGTCGGTAGGTACTGTGGAGATGTGATGTGTTTCTGAGGTAATAGCCATTAGATAATAAACTCTATGACAGAACACTCAGTAAGCTTCTGGAATAAGTTCAAATCGTAGATTTGTATTGTTTTAGACTTGACATTAGGGATTACTTAGCCTGATCTTGTCACGCGCACACGTAAAAGTATCTTAATTATAAACTAGTTCCAAGTATCAGTGGTTTCATTCGGAGTAAATATAGAATAAACCTCTTACAAATTGGTGGAGACGTCCGGTCCACGCCCACATATTATGGAGAAGCAGACCAACGTAGGCACGTTGAGCATTCTATAGCGTCAGAGGAAAATACGCGCAAAATAGAAGCAGAATAAAGCACTACGAAGAGGTGGTGCGAGTAAGGTGCAAAGGCAAAAGAATTTATTAGCCCCCCAGGACAAAAACACAGAAAAATAACATTAAAAAATAAAAAACAAGAAAACGAAAATTGGTCCTGTATGAGGCCAAAAGGCTCCAATCTCAACATGGTGCTGTAACATTAAAAAAACGTCACAGCGCTGATATTCTGATAGGCTATCTGAAAGTTAAGTGGTTGTGATATTTATAATGGAAGACGTAAAGAAATTTTCCGGGATCAGCCCGATGACTTTTGACGATTTTTTGTCAGATTTTCGAAGCGCCCCATTATAAAGATTATTGAAATTGGAAGTAAATAACCAACTAAGACGGTCTAAACCGATGAACACCTGTCCTCCACGACGCTAATGCGATATTAAGCCAGCACGTTATTACCAACATGGCCGCGAGCGACGCGAACCTGTTATAGCTAATGAAGAAGAGATGCCGAGGAAATTACACTTTACAGTTAGCTACAGTTTATGACGTGAACTAAAGTATCCTTCTATCTATACTTATTGATATTACTAGCTGATGCTCGCGACTTCGCCCGCGTGATTGTCAGTTATAAGCGGGAATTTCTAAAAGAAAAGTATGCTGCTCCTTATAACATCAGCTATCTACCAGTGAAAGTCCCGTCAAAATCGGTCCAGCCGTTTCAGAGATTAGCCGGAACAAACAGAGAGACAGATACAATACCTAGTTATTAATATAAATAGTTTTTTTATATATGTACCGTATATATAGTTTCATGTGCATATAATAAAAAGCTGAGACAGACGGACAATAAAGTGATGCTATAAGGGTTTCGTTTTTTACCCGACTACGGCAAAGCCAAAGGAGGGTTATGAGTTTGACAGGCTATGTATGTATGTATGTATGTATGTATGTATGTATGTTCATCTGTACGCTCATAGCTCCTAAACTACTTTTCAGAACTGAACAAATGAGGTATCGTTAGAAGCGTCTTGATCGTCCGCTGGTTATAGGCTATATGACGTATCACCGAATCCAATGTGGCGCCCTCTAGCGGACAAATAAACCAATATAAAAAAAAAGAATTAAGACAAGCATACCGTGTTTGGTATCATTGGAAAGGGGTTCACTAGTACATTTCAAATTTATATAATATTTAGTGGTAATTTGTCACAAATTATTCTAAAAAAAGGAAAGATTACCAAATAAAGTAAGATACGCATACCGTGTTTAGTATCATTGGAAAGGGGTTCACTAGTACCTATTAAATATATAATACTTAGCTGTGACTCCAAAATGGTTTAAATAAAAATATAAAGTTTAAAAACTAAAACCCGACCACAACAAAAAGTGATCTAATAAAAAGTACAAAACAAGAAAATATTTCACACAGAAATCAAGACATAGGTACAAAATGGTCAAGGTAAGCCGTGGTTGCATGCCATTATATTCATATTCATCGCACTCATATGGGATACAGGCATGCAACCACGGCTTACCTTGACCATTTTATACCTATGTCTTGATTTCTGTGTGAAATATTTTCTTGTTTTGTACTTTTTATTAGATCACTTTTTGTTGTGGTCGGGTTTTAGTTTTTAAACTTTATATTTTTTTTCATTTTGAGTTAAGGAACCCTAAAAAATATGTATCGCAATAATATAATATATAAGTATTACCTAATAGTTTATTCACCAGAGGCGCTTTCTGTGAATCAAGGTATCTGGAAACTGTGGTTTCTATGAATAAAGTTTTCGGCAAGAAGTGCTATTTATGAACAGAGATCTCTGTCAACTGTGCTTCCTATGGACCAAGATATCAACGGACGATGTTTTCTTCAACAAAGTTTTCGGCGAAACGTGCTGTCTAGGAATAGAGATTTCTATGAGCTCTGGTTTCTGTGTGTAATCGTATCGTACAAGCGTGTTTCTATCTTAGGTTCCACGCTCTTATTTTGGAGCGTGGAACATAAGATAGAAACACGCTTGTACGATACATCGTCCGTAGGACCATACTTGGTTATTGAACATGGTGTTGTTAAGTGGCTTAACTACCTTCTCCAGAATGGTATCTTGATACACTTGTGCCGATGTTTTGATACCTTTTTCACAAAAATATGGCTCTGTCACTCCTTCATAGCTAACACCCCACCAAACCATCACTGAAGTCGGATAATGCCCACGTTGCACTCTGTCGACTAATTGGGAAGCTTCCTTAGAGCTTTGAGCATAAATACGGTCATTTTGTTTGTTAAAATGTTGCTCAATTGTAAAGATTTTCTCATCCGTACCCGGTCCGGACCTCCCTTTGCGTAACGCTTCAGTAGTTGTTTCGATTTTACCACACTATTCTTTTTTAAATTATCAGTTAAAAAATAACCACTGCGTCTCTTATAAGCTGCAAGTCCTAAGTATTCTTTTAAAATACGCGACATGGTCCTGGGCTATCTTCATCTCCCGAGATAAAATCTTTTGCTTTCGGACAGGATTTCTTGGAATTCTTTCCCTTACTGCTTTGACCACCTTTTTCGTACGGACACTACGTGGACGGCCAGATCTTTTTCTGTCACAAACAGAGGAGGTCTCATTGTACCTATTAATAATAATAAAATGTATTTTTGTGCCTGTATGGTTCGGTTCCCACAGACAAACCGTAAAATCGGTTTTGTGGGGCATAGTTCTAAGTTAAGATTTTTGTAAACTTTGTTTATAATAAATAAAGTAAATAATAGCCCGGTACACAAACATTTGACTAATACCAAGCGTATGGAGAGTTTTAAAAATTGCATTTGGCTCCATACCAACTTTGTGTAATGCAATTACAGCGATTCGGTCCTCTTTCTCACCCCACTCCATTTTAATATCGCAAAATATTGTACAAGGTATTGGCGTCAAAATTAGAAAATTCAATGAATAATCGTATAAAAATTACAGACTCCAAATTCAAAATTCTTTCTTATTTTTAATTGTAATAGTATTTATGGCCAGACTTTAGTATAAATATCCGAATTGATAACCTTTTTGAAGTCGGTTAAAAATATTATGAACTATACTCCATTTACAGTAGCATTAGAAATAAAAAGAGGCTCATAGAAGCAGGACTACAAAACATTTTATTTCAAAGATAAGTTAAAACAATATTAATTAAACTTATTTTAGCATAATTATGATAAATAGATATAAGATAGTACTAAATATGGACGTATAATAATATAAACCGAATAAAAGTACTTTAAAGATTAGATAACATTTTAAATTTAGTAGAATTACAGTGAAACGAATAACGTTCCGGGTATTGTTCATCCCTGCTTCTGTTAGGTTTTTAGCATTGACACTGTAATTTTAAATTGGAATTAATTATACAATTAAATGAAAGCCACATATTGTTAGAAGACAAATTATTAAAATGGTTACAAATACACGCTACAGCTACTGTAAAAATAGATTATAATAAATTCGGTGTCTACCGTAACTTTAACATGTTTATTTATGACTTTTGTTACAAAGTGTGCATTAAAAAGAACCTTTTTTAACTTCTGTCTAATGCTATTGTAAATGGAGTATAGGTTAGGTAAAAGCATAGTGTTCGCAAGTAAACACTTGAAAAAGATTTTCCATTTGAATTCCTCAAATAAAATTGCCACATCAAACTGATTGCTTCCAAAAGTATTATTTTAACATAACAAGTAGGAAAATGTAAATAACAAGGTTCCCTTTGCGGTGAGAGTTGCGTGAGTCAAAAGGGCCAAGTGCGGCGCCTTTGATATGTTAATGAGCGCAGGAGTGTTACGGTCCTAGCTTTCATTTCATGTAACGTTTCTTTGGTTTTAGGAGAATGTTACCGCGTGTGTTTCGGAAAAAATACCTTGACTTCCGTGCCTTTTAAGACACTAAATAATAGTTTTACCTATTTTTGTAAGAACCTACAATTTCTTCCGAAAATAATATTATTTAGTATTTTAGAAGCCATGTTTTATTACCATCATTTTAGGTTCTTTCTGACAAGATCCGTTTAATGTAGTCTAGGTACTGATATCGATTTTATACATCTCTGTATGGGTACCTAATAATTTTCTAAAAAGTTTATAAATACACTAGCTTTTGCCCGCGACTTCGTCCGCGTGGATGTCGGTTATCTTAAAACCAAAGAGTAAGATCAAAACTAAAGAACATCTAACCACAAAAATTACATCTAACCTCAAAATTCAAATAGCTTTATACTGCATTATAATGTCAGAAGAAAATGACAGAAGAAAATAACAATAAATAAGTATAGAAAAATCCCAAACAGCTAAAACTATAGTCAATTGGATTGGATATTGACGTGACCGTCGGTAATACAGTGCAACGGTATTACAGTACTCAGGATTGGAACTTCATTACTGAACCGGTAGATGGCGTTGAAGAAGCTAGATTTTGAGATTTTTTGACAAACTATTTTTTAATTTTTCGTAAAAAATAATATTTTTTTTCTTAATTAATAGGATCCTATCTTACTTCTAATACCTCCAAGAATATGTGTACAAAGTTTCATGATGATCGGTTCAGTAGTTTTCGCATGAAAGCGTAACAAACAAACTTACATTCACATTTATATATTAGTAGGGATTGGTGCAGGAGAACATCGCGAGGAAACCCTGACTCAGTACTAGTGTACTCTGTGCCATATACTATAGGTACAGGGTGGCGAAGGCAATAGAACAAAAAAGGATCATGGTAGGATTTGATAATTTGGTGTAATTGTTTTTATTGAGCATTAATAATATTAAATTATGACGCCACAAGCTGCTGCACTGCTCTTTTCACAAGTTAGTAAACCAATATTTCAAATGGTGTTCTATTTTGGTTCCATTTAGAGGCTCTTTAGTATGTTTGATAATTTTTATAGAATAGATAGGATTTATTTAATAGTTTCGAAATAAATGAACTAGTAATATCAGTATTTTAATTTTTTGTATCGTATCGTCATCCCCACCTTGTATAAGTCAGAAATCGCCAATCCGTCTTGAGGAAGCGTAGTGATCAATACAGTTTCCTCCTCTGTATGACAAAAGGCCTTTTCCCTGCAGTGAAACAATAATAGGCAATAATAATACATATTTTTATATCATATAAGTTTAATTTTTTGATTGTTTTATAATGCTCTTTACCATGTTATCACAATGTTTGGTACCAGGATTTTGTAAAAGAGTATCGGTGGAGTTTCTCGTGTCTTCGTTCAACGTGTTAACAATTCAAAAGTGCTTGTAATTGAGAAATAGTTTATGCTGTGATAATATCCTTTAATAATCATAAAGATTCAAGTAATTGTAATGGAGTTACTTGATCTTCATAGAAACCTACTGTTTTGAACGAGCAACTGCCTCAACTTTCTGACTGACTGTCTTCTTGACAATTCAAAAGTGCCTGTAAATGGTTTATTGAAAATAAATGACTTGAGTTTGAGTTTGGATGATTTTGAGTATTCAACGCTCATTATTTTAAAATCAATTCTAAGCATAAGTTTGGAACATACAATGAACTAATTATTATGAGGTTATTATTTGGATTATGGGTTAGGTCGTGTTGGCGATATTAAGCTAAATTGGGGAAAATACAAAAGTTATTTACAGTTATCCCCCTGAGCTGTAATGGGGTTACGTTCGCTGATAAGCTGAAAAATATGCGTTTAATTTTCGCCGACATTTTCGTTATCGCAAACATATTATTATGCGATGCAAAACTTTTTATGGTTAGCATTTACCTACAAAAGGATAACGTGAATTACGTCACAGCATTCAGTAAAAACCACTTGTTTATTTTCGCGAAATATTTTATTGCATATTTTATTCCGTTGAATGTAGGAATAAAGTCTTTTCAATTCGTATCACAATTTCTACATTTCTATACGAAAAAATCACAGTATCACAGTCGTAGACTTAACTTGTTATTTGCTTTAAAATTTGCTTTTGTTTGACTTTACGTTAAGTTGAAGAGTAAGTAGATATTTTCAAGGCACGAGTGAATCGGTTCATCCTAGTCAAACGTACTTCACCATCTAAAAGGCCGCATCATCACTTAAGATCAGGTGAGTTGTAGCCAAACACAAGCCAAGATAACTCGGTAGGTACTGTATGTAAGGCTTTTATGGCGATAAGCCTTACGGAACCAGTCGTAGGATACTTTATCAGCGCAAAAAAATAATAAATAAAGAAATAAATAATAATAAATAAAGAAATAAATAATAATAAATGCAGAAAAAAATAATGAGGGACACCAAATGAAATCACTTGTATTCAACGTAAAAAGCCACTCCGCGAGTGCCTGGCCAACAATTGCCTTGATATAAAAAGAAGCATAACGGTTCTAATTTCAAAATACTTCTAGAACAAAATTCAGAGTGTTTAAAAAGAAAATCTGTAAATACCTACCTTTTAAGAAACATTAAGTCAAATACTTTCGACCAGGTTGCATTACGCAGGCAACCTTTATGATACCCCACATGTGAATGACGAAAATGCTTTATGGTCGGTCGTAAATCCCGATTGAAAATAGCGAACTGAAAACTCCGGTTTTTAGTTCCAAAATCACAGTGCAATAGTAGAACGTTACATAAACAAATACTGACGAGTGACTAACGTTCATTGCAAGTCAAAAATTATACGTGGATATTATTAAAAATGTAAAGATTGTAAAATCCTTCCCGTAAATCCGTTCCTTAGAGAAGTCATCGTCCCACAGAAAAGGTGGGACGATGACATCAGTCTAAGGGCAGAAGTGATGTGGAACCATTCTGTTCCTGCCAATTCCTCAAGAAAGACATGAATGGAAAATGTTGAAAGAGGCCTTTGCCGACTGGCAAAAATCTACACAAAACAAGCAATATCCAAATACTCAATCAGATAAAATACAAATCTTTATTATATTTATCTCAGTTTATGACACAAAAGGCAGATAGACCGCGCGGAATACAGAGAGTGAAGCCACCAAAGCAAATACAAATTCAAAAGCGAATACCTACAATCGCTACTATAAGCGGTAGGTAGGTATGTATTTGTATTTGTTTCTTTTCGCTAAATAAAAACAAATGTAAATACAAACTCAAAAGCGAATACAATTGCTAGATTGTAGGTATTCACTTTTGATTTGTATTTGCTTTGGTGGCTTTACTATCAGTGTTCTGCGCGGTCTATCTGCCTTTTATTTCTAATCTGAGATATTTATTATGTATTTAATCGATCTGAATAAGGCTCAATGTTGCGTTTTAAAATGAAGCACTTACAACACGAATGTAATGTAGATTGTGTTTAAACACGCAATTACTTTTTAGATTGTTTGTATACAAGATGTAATAGGAAACAAACTAACGTAATGGACGAAGTTGAATCGAATAATCAAGCGCCTGCAACTTTGCGTATACTTAGCAGCATGTTGTACATATCTTGTTAGTAATTAAACACACGCAGGCGCTAAGTGCGGCAGTTTCATTGAAATAGTATGTGTGTGTATGGAGTTATACAGACTACGAGCTCTTAATTAAGTCTAATTATAACAAACTTTTAAGTTCAAAGTCTTGAAAATTAATCTTTTCTATATAAAACTTTGAGGCTCTCTACTTGAGCTACAAGACTTCATAATATATTCTATTTTTTTTTAAACTAAGGTATCTTACAGTATGAATTTTAATTTAAATCGGTTAATTTATTTTCAAAATGTTGAATAAGAAAGTTTGTGTGAGAGAACGTGCGCCGTAAACTTTCGGGCTATGTACTAACTTGGTTTGCATGCAGAAAACTTAGTAGTAACAGATGGTACACAAACCAGTGTATAGGTGGATTACCTGCTTATGTTTTTTGTAGTAGGTATAGTCTTAAGTTGTAGGCACTGCGTAGCACCTTATAAAATATCAAATCCTTAAGAGAAATTGAGTTATCTCCATCGCTAACTAGGTATAAAGTGTAGTAGTAAGTGTAGTGTGTAGTGTAGTGCATGCATATAAACATACATGTAACCATCTATATTTCGACTTTTAATTCTATTCAGTAACTTGACAGTTGGAGGGATAGGTACCAGAAATTGACAAAAAAAGGTAGTGAGGTGGTGTAAGAATGAACGAAATTGAATGAACTTAAATAATGTTGTTGTAAACATTTTGTTTGAAATTTAATAACTTTTCTTAAAAACACGATATACACTATTAAAAATCTATATACACACATCACCCCCATCTATATCTTTACACTATTTAAACGACAAAAGTAAAAAAAAAGTAAAATAATATAATTTTTATTTTGTTTCTATTAGAAGGAAAAGAAAGGAAATTACTTTTATTAACAATTATTGATTGTTCTTATATTCCACATCTTACATACGAATATTTAAAGTTTTATTTAAATTAAACCATTTTTATCGTTCGTTCTTTGCGCAAAATCATTCACTATGCCAACACTAATAGTTTTAGTATGGTCTCATTATTATTGTTTGAACTGTCAAGTTACTAAATAGAATTAAAAGTCGAACCTTAGTATTTAAGTATGAACATTGTAATATTTAATCGCATATTATACCGAAGTATCATACGAATAACATCTTTTATTTCGTCTCCGCTCTCCCATCCTGAGGTAGGTTACCTACACCAAAGTACTTAATTCATGAACACGTTCAAATATCCTACGTTGAATTCAGTTAAGTCTAGTGTCCCATAAATCGAGTCAGGAACACTCGAAAGTCTACCTTAAGGCTTCTAATTTATCTACATACCTTTCTTTATTGTTAGCCTATTCTGTCCCACTCTTGGGCAAACGCTTCCCTTCATGCCATCTTTCCCGATCCTGGGCTTCATCCCACCAGTTTTCGAGGAATCTGTCCAGTTCGTCCCGCCATGTCCTTCGTGACATGCCGCGACCACATCTTACCGTCTCAGAGCTCCAGTTCTATGTCACCTGAACCGAAAGTTCGTTCGGCATGCGGCAGACATAGATAGATTGGTAGATACCTACCAATGTGAGTAAACCTGGACTTATAATATAATTAATATAAGCCTGAAATCGCCAATCCGGTTTGACCAAGCGTGGTGATCAATATTCGTGCCTTCTATGTATAAGAAACAATAATTAACAATAATAATAATTAAGTTATTACTTAGTGGGACAATTATTGAGGCATGTATTACTTAAAAAAAACACAAAATCTTTGTAGTGACGTAACCTAAGTTCAACGTTCACGTGACGTAGCATAGCGACTGCCATTAGAAGGTAACTTCAGTCTAAGTACCTGAGTTATGCCATAATTTTAGGTTAATCACCTACAGGCACTTGCGTTATGGCTGTCTTATAAGATACTATATTGAATGCATTTTCGCAAGTATCCTATATTGGGGTCGGCAGCTGAAAACCAATGTTTTACATGGAGCGACTGCCTATCTGACCTCCACAACCCAGTTACTGGGTAACATGATGCCCTAATAAAGATGAGTTAATTACGCAGGAAGACGTGGCGAGATGATCTAGACGCGTACTGCGAGGGCTGGTTCGAGGCGGCGAAAGAAACGAATACCTGGAAGGACTCGGGGGAGGCCTTTGCCCAGCAGTGGGACGAACAGGACTAATGAAAAAAAAAATAAAAAAAAATTACGCTGTACATATCAAGGTGCAAAAGTGTGTGTGTGCAAATACAGGTATACATCCTCTTCCCTCACTTTTACACTCCTAAGGGACGGAAACTTAAACACGACCGGTGAGATAAAGATAAAATATTCTTTATTTGTAAAACATAAGTACCTATACACAGGTTTATAGTGAGAGATAAGGCGTAGGACCAAGACACGGGAGTTTCACAATACCAGCTTCCAATGACCGGGCTGCTACTTTTAAAGGAAAAGTCCGATAAACCTTGCTTGACCTGGTACTCGAACGCTGGACGCAGGACTCAGAAGTCATACTTACGACCGTCGGTCCAAGGGGCAGGTAAACCAGTAAAGGAAAGGTTAGGTTATGTTATATTCAAACTCAAAACCATTTATTTCAAATAAACCATTTCCAGGTACTTTTGAATGATCAAAGATGAGGTTCTTTGAATAGTAGGTACCTGTAAATGATCAGAAAGTTGAAGCGGGAGAAAGAACGAGCAAGAAACTCCATGAACACACTCTTTTTAAAACCAATATTAAATTACAAATTTTGGCTACCTATATCATTAACGTTGAATCTATGGGTACAATGTGAAAACAATGTAACAAGTCGTGCATGTTAAAAGAGGTGTAGAGAATAATATAATCATAATTAACAATTCAAAAAAAAAAAAATAACCGAGGCAGCTAAGATATGACCAGTTCCAACCGAAGGTGTCCGTTCACGAACATATTATATTGATCACGAAACTGTATCAGGGAAAAAGATTTTTATGTTTTAAGTACTTTGTGTTCAAATTTTCTCGCAAAAGATAGAGGTTCTGTTTCATTGAAATCACCTTTCTCCAGTACTTTACAACGTTTACCAATTCTTAGACTCTATAATCAACCTTTTATGTAAGAGTTAAAGACTAAAATCCATTGTGGAAAGCTGCTTATGGCAATTGATTGTCTATATTAACTCAAGGGCCATTCTACTCCGCCACAATTCCGGTAAGATGTCGTCTTATCTATCTTAACGAGGGAAAAACAAAGCAACCAAGTAATCTTTTTACCTTTTGTGTTGGGATTAAACTTTGTGGTTTTATTTCCGAGCTTTATTTTGTTTTTGGTTTGTAGGAAAGTAAAATAAATGAAGATGGCAACTGAAATCCACAGATTCATCATCATCTGCCTAGCCTTTTTCCAACTATATTGGGGTCGGTTTCCAGTCTAACCGGATGCAGCTGAATACCAGTATTTTACATGGAGCGACTGCCTATCGGACCTTCACAACCCAGTTACTGGATAACACGATACCCCTTGGTAAGACTGGTTGTCAGACTTTCTGGGTTCTGACAACCTATAACGACTGCTAAAGTTCTAAGAATGACAGCCGGGACCAAGAGCTTTACGTGCTTTCCGAGGCACGGCGGGAACTAGATATGAAAGGGATGGTCTCCCACCCACTGACCGACCGCGGCTAGCGTAGCCTAACCTTTGACCGATTGATCTGTACGGCTTTAACTTAGTCACGAGCTCCTCCACTACTAAACTAAACTCCACACTCTACTGAACTAAAATTCGCAGATTAACTAACTCTAATTCGAACTATTCGCTTGCTACCTAACTGGTTATTGAAATATGCGTCAATTTATTTGTCACAGTCAGTTAATTTAATTCGCTAGTTAAATATTTGTTCAGTTATTCAGGAGATTGCCAGCGACGTCAAGGCGCTGCTGGCATTTCTTGGGGAGCTGGGGTGGATCGAATGATTTACTTCCCACCTGTACGCAAAATACGCGCTGAGACGTGGAGTTGCGTACGACACCAGCCCGTCATACTACTACTATTGTTCAGTTATTCGATGATTTAACAATCGCCCCTTAAGACTACTTTTATTTTAGAAAAGTAAAAGGGTTCGGCGTAAAAAAAGTTAAATTCTGCTGATACCTGACCATCACGTGGACTTTATAAACTTTCATATTTATTTTCCAAGCAAGTTTAATATTCAGGTACATCACTTGCGTCTAGTACTAGCGTCCAGTGCAGCCGTAACCTTATTATCATATCAAAGGCGCTGCTGACCCGTGCTAGTAGCGTTTGCGTTAAAAAGATATTAATCAAGCAACTTGTTTAGATTACGGTTTCTCTTGAAAATTTTTGCGATTTAATGGTAAAGAAACAATATAATAATAGGTAATACCAGTCTATTATTGTTCCACTGCAGAACAAAGGCCTCTTCTCATATAGAGAAGACACGAGCATTGATCACCACTTGCGCTCAAAGCGAATTTCAGCGTGGTATTGAAAAACCACAGATCTTGATATTATTTTAATGCGGCTATGGTATCACTGCGACCACGACTGATCTATTGTGATCGCCGCTTGTGTTGGTTAGAGATCATCACCAAACCCTGCAGCTGTGATTAACTGCAGGATCTACTTTGGGGCAATATCTATTATTTCATCCGGACTTAACAGGTGTTCGCCCAGATGGTTGTTGCGCTTGTGAATTAGTGCTCTGCATTCCCCCAGAAGATGAAGTGGCGTTTCATCAGCCTCCTTACAGCGTCTGCAGGTTCGTGTATTACTTAGCCCCAGGTTGGACATGTGCTTGTTTAAGCAGCAGTATCCCGTAGTGGCTCTTGTCACAATGCGCAAGTTGTTCCTGCTAAGTGCTAGGACTTGGTCGCCTTCTGTCATAGGCTTTGATGAGTGCTTTCGAGTGTAACATGCCCGGCGACTCCTTTCATAATTTTATGGAAGTATCGAAGCATGATTTAGTCGGTGTGCTCTGAGCTAGGCTTTTAGGTATGCCACAGAAGGGCTCAGGTCCCTGCTGCATGCTGTGCGCCTCCGCCTTCGCTAGTTCATCGGCACATTCATTGCCAATGATGCCTGCATGCCCGGGCACTCACAGATCCTGATAAGTACGGATTGTCATTTAAGATTATGTAACCTTTCTAAAAGCAGTCAAAATCATTTATACGTAATCGTAACAAAATCAAACTAATCAACACGAATCACGAGTGAATACGGTTTTTGCTCCACCGAGATAGAAATAGGTGATAAACAATCAAACCGTAAAACTATATCGAGCGTATTCCGATTGGAAATTTCAATTTACAAGCAACTCTGGGGACGTAGGGGATTTAAAAAAAGTTGGTTAACTGCGGAAAAAGATTTGCGATTCTAATTTATCAGTAGGGTAAGGTTGGAAGCCACCGCTATATATTTGTATCAATCCGTTTTTATGTTACAATTTCTTTCGAATATCGTTTGATATTTTCCGTAGAAAAGTTCGTGGCTAAGTCAAGAAGAAGATAGAAAGAAAAGCCATTTATTCACGAGAGAGTGATGCACATTACAAAATATTTTGTACAACAAGACCAAAAACTAAAACAAGTAGATACATGTTGTATAAAACAAAAATACATAAAATAAAATAAAAAATCTATAAAAACGTCCGAGACGGAAATATGCGTCACTGCCACGCGAAACGGCTGACGCTCAGCACAAGTCAAAACCCGCTATGCTTGACGCACTTGGTCTGTGGACGGGTGACCGTCCATTTCATACCGAGATCCCCTGTGCCTCGTAAAGCACGTAAAGCCGTTGGTCCCGGTTGTCATTCGTATTTAGAAGCCAGAAAGTCTGATAAGCAGTCTTATCAAGGGGTGTTGTACTACCCTTTTTTTTTATTGGGACATGCCCGCCACACTATTCCCAAACCATTGCAACTCATGAGGTGTGATTCTGTAAGACCTCATTCTAAACTTCGAATCTGAATCCGCTGTGAGTTTCTTGATTGGCATTCTAAAAACTCGGTTGATAATTCGAATTTACACTAGCGCCACCCTTGCGAGCGTATCAGCGAGTGGAACTAAATTGACAGGGAGATTTTGACAGATAAAGTATGAGATGACGTAAGAAGTAATATAATTTCCCCGTCACTTCGACGGTCACTTCGCACTCGAACCCGATTTAAAGTGTCAAAATATCAAGATCATTTTGAACCTTATGCGAAGTGAGAGTCGACCTCGACCTACTGAAAGACAGAATCAACAGTGGCGACCACTAGAAAAGCGTCGAGATACTGAAGCTCGACGAGTCCCGGAGAAACATTCCATTCCGATCCAGAAAAGAACAGCGGTGGAGTAAGAAAAACATATTTCCACTTCCCTCCAAATCAAGCAGGAGACAGAACAGAACTAGGCCAATAGGCACAAAAGGACGTTTACAATTGGGGGAGGGCCAGTTGCCGAATACCACGGATTACAATCAACATTATTTAATGAGTCCTATAATGTGAGCTGTTACTTTACATTTGATTCCAAAGTTAGTGGTAGTTTCTACAAGGTCCGCATAGTAAACAGCTCCGGATGTAGTCTGTACACTATCTAACATAATATTGCGTTCATTCTGCCAAAGAATATACACTCCCATAGAATATGATGTGCAGATTGTTGGTATTCACAGTCAGATGTAGAACGTGTTGTGCTACCTTGTTGGGTTGTGGAGGCTAGAAAGGCAGTCGCTGATCACTGGTATTCAGCACCGGTATCCGGTTAGCCTGAACGCCAACCCCAATATAGCTGGGAAAAGGCTTGGCAGATGATGATTCGTAAAATATATTGGCTAATACGATAAATATCAATTTAGGACGTAGGCAATCTTTGTTATCGCATCTGTTTTTGAATTGAAAGATGCTAGAAAATATAAGTGGGTCAATAACGCTAATGCCACATTAAAGGTCGTAGCACATTACACCAACTCAACGGCGATCCCACTACAACTTACCTCACAGTATGGCATTGAAATGTAAGCTTTACTCCGTGTTACATACGAGTGAATTTTCTACGACGCGTGGTCAACGCGTGGTCCACGCGTTTTTCACCTATTGATGTGTTCAAAAAGTCACTCGTATGTAACACGAAATAAAGCTTACATTTCAATTCCATACAGTGAGTTGAGTTGGAGTGGAGTCGACGTTGAGTTGGTGTATTGTGCTATACATATACCTTAAAACGATTTGTTTATAGTTCACCTCTGTTTCAAATGAAAAATGCCCTTACATATTTTAGAATTTCTATCTCCACATTCAACGCGCCATTGCTTACTCCACCTCATATAGATATACAGCCTCCTCATTATTCCCTCAGCGGTGTGCGGGCGTGACTAAACAGCTTTCTTGAGTGCTCGTATTTTTGCATATTTTCCAAGCAAAAATATGCCGTGTTATCTAAATATAGAGATCATTCTCTGTCACTTATGCTGGTGTGTAAGTTCTTGAGTAAGATGTAGTGATATGAGAGCCAATCCGTCTTACAATGAACATTGTTTATTTTTGTACGCATTTTGATCCTGTTTCTAACTTAATAAAAAAACTAGCTCTATGGTTTGTAATAAACCTTGTTTTGTAAAATTATACAGAATGGGTTTATAAATAAACGGGGAATTATAAAACGAGCGATTAAAAAAAAGCTTTGCGACTGATGATGACATACTGTATTAATAACTTGAGCGGTATGAATTTGAGTAAACGAAAAATTAACTAAACTAACGACGAATATTGATTAATAATAAAATCCAGAACAAGCTTACAAAAAGTGGATTGTGATAAATCCATTTCATATATTAAAATTTTATCCGAGCGACTACATTACTAAGTGAGCGACTGGAAATACAGAGAGGGCAACTTCAATATTAAGATAGAATCGATTTCCTGTGGCCCACCGTACCACAGGCCATACCCCTGGTGGTATGGTGGGTCGTTTGGGTTAGGTTAGGTATTGAAGTTTGTATTGAACATTCAACTCTCGTGAATGTCTTATCGCTAAATTGCTCATTAGTGTATTTTTCAAAGTGGTTTTTGTATTCGAAACACTTCATTTAAGATAAAATGCCGCTCAGTATAAAAAATACATTTGCCAAATATTGAAAAAAATGCAGGACGTAACGTTGACACTCAAACAAATATTAAGTCGCTCAAATATTATGAAGCTGCTCATTTTGTATTTTAAGTAACTCAAATTAATGTTTGTAAGATACTATTCTGTTGATTTTTCGTCACTTACAGTCAGTCGCTCACTTAGTAATTATATAACCCAAATTAATTAATTTTGACACTTAAAATTGTAATTTACAGTCACTCGTTTTATTGCTACCCTAAATAAATTCATCTTCTGGTTAAGACATAAAGCAACGCGGAACACCGGCCGCACGCGTCCGGGCGCGTGCGGCCAAAGTTCCGCGTTGCTCTACGGGTTAAAGTATGTTCATCGTTCATGATGTACCTACTGTTTAAAATGTTACAACAAAACACCTCCCCACATTCTTCAACTAAATGAGTCGAAATTTGAGTCTTATATAAAACACGCACATATTATAAGTGGGGTGATTACATCTCTGATAAAAATGCTTGACAAGGGTTCATAGATTAATTGATTAGCATTTGTAACTATTGTTAGAGCTGCTAAAGATTTAGATCTTTATTATACTTGGATTGTATAAACTCAATCTGTTAGTATTATACAAGCTAAAATCTAAATGGTTCATTTCCAGCGGCAGAACGATTTACCCTCAGTAGTACTATCGATTCATAGAGTTAAACTTAACGCTTCCTTTTTTTTTTTCAAATAATTAAAAAAATATGCATCATCTCCTCTTATACCGGTCCTAAACCCGTAAAAGTGTGAAGGGAATATTGGAATAACTTTTAGGTAAGTATTGTGTTTCGTTAACACAGGACCTCGCGCAGTCAGTCGTTCGCGCTGTACCTATCACTATTGGTTCGGAGTCGCTAGTTTTCCACAATGCTAAATCTGCCGTTTTTTTTTATATATTTTTTTATTTTTTTAATTAATCGATGGTACTACCAAGACCAAATCGTTTCGCTTCGGGAAAATAACCACTAAAAATTCTTCGTGTATATTTTAGCCATGATACCTACATGTGCGCGCTATTGTGTATCAATAGTATATACAACCTGTCCCGGTCCCGTATTATTGCCTTATTATTAAGAGTTTCGCGAAATCAACATGACTTAAATTGATGCTGTCACTTTCTTTTTGATACAAAATGTAAAGGATGGCATTAATTTAAAGTCTTCGTTAAACTTATGTTGGTTTTGTGCAACTCAACGTGAGTTTTTGTTTTGCCATAATATAATAATAATGTAGGTATGTTGCGATTAAAGACATAAATAAAGAGAAAAAAATAAAAATAAATGTTTATATTAGAAAAACCATGTTTATATGTCGGTAAATATATAGGCACGTAAAAAAGTAATAAAGTGAATAGTTTCGCTATTGAAATGAAGTAAATGAAATAACAAAATCCATCTCCGATCGTGCTTTGTTTACATGCCAAATATATATATACATACCTAGGTACACCTTTTAAGTATACCTCGGCTCCAAGGCATGCGACCCTGAAATCCCTGTAATGTTTGGTCCCCGGAGAGGTTTACCATATCACGGTTACCCATGCCTAGTAGCAGGCGGAATGCTCACCACAGCGGTAGTAATATTGAACCCATAGGTTGTACCTGCCTATGTATTCTGGGTACTCAACCTTCAGATACCCTTAAGAGCGCCCATCCCGTCATATTTCCCATATAAACGCTCGTACCTACGTGTTTACGGCGTCTTAACCAATTTTCCTTAAATATTTTTAACACACGAGTATCTTGTGGTAAATATCTAAGTTCGTATGTAACGAAAAAACTTTTTTAAGAATCAAATTCAGTAATCACGTCCGAAAATCGACTTTTTTTGCACAATTTTATCTGAACTTTAGCCGTTCATAATGCACATTGAAAAAAACAGCTTCATAGAAACCTTGCACATGTAATGGAAATTTTAAGTTACAATTTTTTTTACCAAAAACTTGTAAGTCTTTTTCAAAAACACGTATTTCCTGGAACAGGTTTTGTGAAATCTCCGCGCACCAATTTTTCTGCGATGTTATCGCGTTCTTACTCACTCGTTTATTTTCGTGATTTGCGTTGGTTGAAACAAAGAAAAATTCAATCACGCTCGCGTTGAAGTTCATCCGATGGAGAAGGGCGCTCTTAAGGCGTCTCCACATAGGAACGATGTTACCAGCGGAGCAAAAAGGCCCCAGGCGAAATAGAAATGGTTCTACGAATGTATTTAAATCGCTTCGGTGATAATATAATCTATACTATCTATACTTAATACTGAGGTAAAATTTGCTTGTATATAGCTCAGATTATGAAACAAAGTGCAGATAGACCGTGCGGAACACTGAGAGTGAAGTCAAAACAGCAAATACAAATTCAAAAGCGAATACCTACAATGGGCTTCGTGCTGTACTGATACAAGTTATTACAGCACGAAAGGCCCCATCGTTAAAAAAAAACAAATAGAAATTGAAAAACGAATACTATCACGAGATTATAGGTATTCGCTTTTGAATTTGTATTTGCTATTTTGGCTTCACTGTCAGTGTTCCGCGCGGTCTATCTGCCTTTGGTTTCATCTGAGGTATACCGGTAATCTCCGGAAATTACTATCCGATTTCAAAAATTCTTTCACCAATAGGATGCTACGTTATTTCCGAGTGCTTTACTATATTTTATTATTAAATTTAGGACCCGTAAATAAATTCAGACCCGTAAAGAAATTCACGTGGAAGAAGTTGCGGGAAAAGTGTTCGTTATCATTTCATACTTGTCAAGTATTTTTATTAGCTATCTCAGATTATGAAACAAGAGGCAATTAGACCGCGCGGAACACTGAGAGTGAAGCCAAAAAAGCAAATACAAATTCAAAAGCGAAACCTACAATCTCGTGATTCTTTTCGCTTTTGAATTTGTATTTATATTTTTATTTGTTTTTTTTTTTAACGATGCGGCGTTTCGTGCTATACTGACTGACCCGTGTCAGTACAGCACGAAGCCCGTTGTAGGTACTCGCTTTTGAGTTTGTATTTGCTTTTATGGCTTCACTCTCAGTGTTCCGCGCGGTCTATGTGCCTTTTGTTTAATAATCTGTGTTAGCTATTAAGTCATTTCTCAACTTTTGAGGTTGGACTCCAGTTATTTTTTTTCTTTTTTAGTTAGTATGGTTTTGCTTGTTTGTTTATAAGCTATTCTTATTTATGTTTAATGTATTAAAACAGCCAATTTACGGCGCCAAAAATCAAAACATTGAACTCAATAAACACAAACATACCAACTCCATTGCTAAGTGAAAATCAAAACTCGGAATAAGCACAGAGGCCAGCAGGCACATCAAGCTACAACAATCTGTCAATTTACTTTGATCGATTTTCAACTTCCTTCCAAAAACAATAAGGTTCATATTCAATTGTGATTCTACAATTTGATACATAATATATGAGAGCTGTTCTCAAAGAATATATTGTATTAATATAATGAGAGCTTGTCTGCTGTTCTCAAAGAATATATTATTATACTGTAAAACTAGTTGGTGGTTTAAAACAACTTTAAGTTTTAAGTTGCCGTCTTCTATGTTGCATCGACATGTACTTAACTTGCAAACTTTGCAACCGCACAGCTAAATTCTGAGCTACTACTTTGGTAGAAGTTTTCTTGTCAATTACATTATGTGGGAACTCAGTGCAAGGAATTTACTTTGCTTTGTGTTGGAGGTTATTTTTTATTTTATTTAGATTTTGTATTTATGAGGCGAAGTGTTAAATTTCTTCTGAATAATGGTTAAAACATAAATTAATCGAAAAACTGTGGAGTACAGTCAACAGCAAAAGTAGATGATCAAAATCAGAAATTCAATACTAATGAACACAGTTCGCGTCAGAATTGTGTGGCGTCGAAGTGATTCAAAAGTATGTGTGTGACAATCACATACTTTTGTGTGTTGTCTTTTTTCTTTTTTTACTTCGACGCCATTATAAAGCCTGCTCTACACTACTCGCGAAGTAGGTCGAAGTTGAGCGAATACGATAGTGTAGAAGGGCACTTCGCTTCGCTTCGTGCAACCTCGGCTCGCATCGGGCGACTTCCAGTCGTTGTCGGTTTTTGCGCCCGAGTCAAAGGACTCGAAGTGTCCCGAAGTTGCGAACACGAAGCGTCTTACTACACTACTCGGCTCACTTCAGTTTGCATCGAGACGTCAACAGCGCATGTTGTATTCGTTGTTCCGTAATTCACAGAACACTGATACGATGAGTGATATACAGTGGACACAAGAACAAATTTTTAATTTTCGTTGAATGATAAGTACGCACGTAGTTATAATAAGCGAGAGTACACATTGCAACGGCAGCTGCCACTTGAACGTTATCCATGATGCCTATCGTGCGGGCGCCGGGCGACTGAGCTCCTCGCGAAGTTGCACGAGTGTGTAGTCACATCTTGTGTCCACTGTATATCACTCATCGTATCAGTGTTCTGTGAATTACGGAACAACGAATACAACATGCGCTGTTGACGTCTCGATGCAAACTGAAGTGAGCCGAGTAGTGTAGTAAGACGCTTCGTGTTCGCAACTTCGGGACACTTCGAGTCGTTTGACTCGGGCGCAAAAACCGACAACGACTGGAAGTCGACCGATGCGAGCCGAGGTTGCACGAAGCGAAGCGAAGTGCCCTTCTACATTATCGTATTCGCTCAACTTCGACCTACTTCGCGAGTAGTGTAGAGCAGGCTTAAATGATAAATCAGAGACATTGACATTTCATGACGAACAGGAAAATATTGTTATAAAAAATTGCAAAGAGTTCCAACCACTGTCAATAAATTTTCATATTGTCACAAATAAAACCTACAGAGTCAATACAGTAGCAGCCCTAGTGAGTTTGGCAAGTTTAGGTAATTATTTTTGAAGATGTCGGGAGCGGTCCTTCTGTAACCTTTATATTTTGTGCTTTGACATAAAGCGATAGAGAAAACCTGATACTTAACGGCATCTTTAAATTGAGTAGCGTTTGGGTGTTTGGCCTGTGATGTACCATATGTTGTTTAATGTTTCATAATGATGCATTATTTATAATTGGGACAAGTCTGCCGCTCTATTCCCAGCCACTGAAATACTAAAAGCCAGAAACAGTAGTGACCTTCAGAAAAGGCCCTGAAGCTCGACTAGTCTTGTAGAAACGATTCAACTTTCTTGCATCCTGTAGCGTAATTAATCAGAAAAGAACAGCGTAGGTGTATGAAAACCATTGAGCATTATATAGTTCAACAAAAAATATTGCGCCAACTTACCAGCTTGTCCCCTCTGCGTCTTGGCCCTCCTGCCAACAACTGGTGAAGCTAGACTGAAGGCTCGGTCAGACCTCGGCAGCTGCAGCGTTGTGGGCTGGCTCGGCTCGGAGTGTCGGGCACAGATCGCGGCTTCCACGACCGAGTCGATGCTGGCTGAGCGAGGCAGTTGGCCTATTGATTCGCGGCTGAAACAAAAGATTTTTTCTTATAATTTGGCCAACGCCATTTTTGTCCATTTTGTTTAATTAAAACCGCTAATGATATATTCCCATCGGTTTCTTTTGTTATGTCTATTATTTAAGCTTCGTATGTTAGTAACGGCTGCACTAAAGCTTACTTAGATAATTACCTACTGAGATGAATTTATTTGCATAAAAACATGATACCCCACGAATATATACAAATCTTAAGAATCTTAATAATAATATTATGTACAATTCCAAGAAAAAGGCAGAGGAGCTCAAAGGGCATCAAAAAACTCGTCCACATCGCTGAAAATGGTTGGTTGGTAAAATATCGAAAGTTTGTAATCTTACGAAGTAAGTAACTAAGTAATTTTTATTTTCAGGGTTCCGCAGCCAAAAGATACTACGGAACTTTATGACAAGGCTCCATTGTCTATCTGTCCGGATCCGAAAGGAATTACTTAATACGGTTCGGATCCAGGCACTTGAAATTTTTACAGAGTGCAGTGTATTACTATGGCCCGTAGAACAACACAAAATAAAATAGAATAATGTTAAAATTAAACACTACATACAAGAAACCACGTTTCATATATGGACTCTAAAAATTCTACGGAACCCTTGGTTGGTATTTGTTCTTCAAAATTCAAAAAAGTTTATTATTTCAACAAGGTCTTACTTACAATCTAGTGATTGGAGCCTCCCTTTAAGCAAATGAAGCCTGTGTTAGGAGACCCCAATCTTCCATATCATAGAGTGCAAAAACTTGTCTTATTAGTTTAAGATTAAAGTACTTATATATTATAAGAAATTGATTATAAAAATACAAAATTAAATTAAACTCCACCAAAAATGAGATAAAACAAAAAGCTGCTGTGTGTAGACATGGGGGTGGGATTGTGTGATTGTTTGTGAGTGTGTGTGTGTGATTGTTTGTGAGTGTGTGTGTGTGTGTGATTGTCTGTGAGTCCGTGAGTGTGTGAGTGTGTGTGATTGTCTGTGAGTATGTGTGTGTGTTTGTGTGATTCTGATTTTCCTTTATGATCATTATTGTCATAATAAAAGGAAATGATAAGATCATAACTCACACTTTTATCCGTCCATACTTAATATTATAAATGCAAAAGTAACTCTGTCTGTTACGCTTACACGTTGAAACGGCTGAACCGATTTTGATCAAATTTGATATGAAGATAGCTAGAGCCCTGGGAATGGTTTTTAATCCGGTATTTTGTCTGCATCCGCGATAACCGACATTCACGCGGACGAAGTCGCGGGCATCAGCTAGTATACAAGAGGCAACATTAAATCCTGCGGTACTATTCTGTAAAAATCTCCCGCAGCGAATATAGGTGTAATGATCTTGTGGTGAGTTGTCAATGTCAATGCCTAGCACAGACAGCTCACCTCATTGTTACTTCACAACTTCATTAAAGAGATATTACAGAATATTTGTAACTCACTTTCTAGCATCTTCACAAAACCGACCTAGGTACATTACTTAGCTTTACATAAATACAGTAATAAATCTGCAGAATTATATTTGCCTTAATTTCATTTGGCCCTAAGTTAACAATAATTAATAATTTAGTACCTATACAGCCTTCAAAGCGGTAAGTTGGTGTCTTGGTAACTTGGCATGATTACAACAATAACTTTGTGTAAGGAAACTTTACTATTGCATTAACAAAGCCTTCAAAGTATCTTTGGATCAAGTTTGGAGTTCATAACGGAACTTACGTAAATTCATAACACTGTAATTATTTTATAGTTTACTTAAAACTTGGTTTGTATGTTTTAGGTGTAAGATTTGGAGTCAAATTGTGATCAATTGTTGCCAGATCGCAATATTATTCAGATCGATAAACCTTTTTCTAAATTATATGTAATAACATAGGCTTTTAAGTCATTTTTGTTACTAACATGCTATGGGCCTTTGTGTCTAATTTTTTTTTTTTTTGTATTAATTGTGCAAAGGTCGCTAGATAGTAGATAAGTAGGTATTGCAATACATTCGTTCTACAAATGGAGGATTGTTAAAAATATTGTTATCTTGAGCCTTAGCATATCTTGACAGTTAATAAATTATTATAGTCAAAAAGCCGACATTATTCTCTCTTTTCGATATGACATCTCGCTAGTCAACTAAAGAGGGTGTTGACTGCTTAAGCAGACTTTCCGGTGGTGCCTTAAAAGTGAATTTAAGGCCTCAAACCAGGGCTAAAATCTTATGCACTAAGCGATACACGCTAAGGGCACTGCTTGTGGGGAACGGGCCTCGGCTTATGGCGCCGCTGGGAGACGGCAGCAAAGGGACAGGTTAGATCAGAGCCGATCAAATATATTTTTGATTGGCGTACGTTAGCAGTAATGTTAACGAGTTTGACGTTACGGCAGACAGCATGACGCTCTGTCATGACGTTATGCCCCCTCTACGCCATTGCTCTGCCACCTAGAGTGTGTGTGTGTGCTCATACTGTACACTCCGCTGCTTCTCTGTATGAGCTGTTTACTATTAATATTTATCCGACTATAGCATACTTGACATGTTTACCGCTCGTACGCACGCCTTGTATTTTAATCGACTTCAAAAAAAGGAAGAGGTTCTTAGATTCGACAGGTATTTTTCCATGTTTGGTCACGCGTAATTTTTGACGGTGTAATCCACAGAATTAATCAGTGGTGTAGTCCAATTTCGGTGATTCTTTTTTTATTGGATAGTGTTAAAAAGTTAGTCATATAAATTTTATGAAAATATTCCACCTGCATGGAAAATTAAGGGATGATTAAAGTTTGATGTTTCTTAATTTATTTGGATGTTAAGAAGTAAGCACTAAAAAGCCAAAAACAAACTATTTTTTACAAGAAGTAAAAAATGGTGCAAAATAACAATAAAATATTTCACAAAAAGTAAAAACTCGGCGGTAATACAAAACAAGAAACAGAACCAAAGCCTTGCGAAAAATTCGAAAAAAACTTGCAAAATTAGTTATTTTTTACTTTTTAGTTCATGAAAGCCGGTTCTCTTTTTGTAAAAAAGTTTGTTGTCATTTTGAACCATTTTTGATTGATAATTGATTAATTAGTTAGAAATGATGATGATTTTATTAATTAGAAATTTGTTACGAGGTGGACTTCAATTAATTGAAGAATAATTCATAATTCATCATCGGATATTTGTATACAATATACGACTCTTGGCAGAGATTAACAGTTCACCTACATTCTAGTTTTTACAAAATAGCAGTACCTACAGGTCTGAATTATAAACTTTAGCTATTTGCAGCTGTAGGCGCCGCGACGGCGTCGTGTCGCTCGCCATGTTTACCGCCCCATTTGCATTTTAATCGAACTAAAACTTTCTTCTATAGGGATGACAGATATTAGGTTATTTTAATCTTGATATTAGCAAAATATTGGGAGTTGTTACTTGAAAAAGGACAACTGCCTTCAAAAACCAAAAAGTGAAACCGTGGAGGTTACACAGGCAGTAGTAATAAAATGTATTATTATTATTATTATTGTAGTAACCTAGTTTGGTACTACAATAATAATAATAATAAATTTTATTGTCAGGCAACTGAGGCCCATAGAAAAATACACAAATAATCTTTAACAATAATAAACTAATACATATCAGCAAAACCTTATCAACTAAAAGTATACACGTTACGTTGTCGACCTCGGAAACGTCGATATACGACACCTTTCGGCCAAAAGTCCTCCTTCAAAACGGTCTGTAGATGTTGGGTTGGAACTCGTACCACGAACGACATAAAGTACGACTACGGTACGGTACTACGGTTACGACTATGTTACACTATACCCGGTACCCGCTAACGATTGTCAAAGATCTATGAATGACACCCAGGACCAACGGATAAAAATTTACGTGCTTTCCGAAGCCCCCCCGTGCCTCCAAAAGGATGGTAATCCATACACAGACGGCGGCAAGCTTAGTTTAATCATGACCAATCGAGTCTCGGCTTTTACATAGCCACAGCACACCCTCGACACTCCATCGAAACAAAACGATATAATTACCTACACTACTACTAAAATAACAGACAGATACGTGCGTGTGTGTGCGTGTCTACGCGCCGCTCGAACAAAAACGCAGTTCCCAGAGCAGTCGGTCGACGCGGGGAGAGGTGAGGAACGGTTTCAGAGGGAGGTGGAGCGTGTCGCTACTGTACGGTAGTACAAATATTTATACTGTGGCCACGGACCCCTTGTGAAAAGGATGTGTTGTAGGTATAAATACTTACGTCAAAGGAATTAAATTATTACCAACCCTATCTATTGGCGAGGTGTCAGCAGCTGTTTTAATGAAAATAAAACTAGAACAACTTATAAGAAAAAGTTTTCAAGAACTTAATTGTTTTCTTGTTTCTCGACATCTTGACTTCATGCTTGAACTTTGTTGTTGTGTGACTGTGACATGTCCTGAGACTGACTGCCGGCAAGGTGTTTATCTAGTGCTACAGGTAACGCAAAAAAGGAAAGCAGCTTTCTACCAGGAATATAATAAATTTCAAATTGATTTTAGTAAAACGTACCTATTAGGAAAAATTACTTTTACCCACTTACTACCTTTTAGCTACATTATTAACGTCTGAAAATAATGGTCCAAACATGAAGCTTTTTACCGAAATTCTTAAAGGTAGGTAATCACTCACTAAACGTTGCTAGGAGATAATTTGTAAGAAATAAAATAATATGGCTCATAATATTCCACCCACGAGTGAATCACCGACTTATTCTCGAACAAGTTAAACCCATGACTTTGTTTGCGAATATTCTTGAAGTTATACTTATCCAGGACCAGGACAGGATAAATACCCAATGTTGTTCTGGAATAGGTCATGCTCTCGTTTTAGGCCTACATGGCCTAACACGAGAGCGTTGGTGTAGAAGCATTTGATCTAAGTCATTTTTTTATTAGAAAAATGACTCATTATGTGGGATCACCAGCCACCAGTCAGTATGCATTTAAGCGGAAATTGCGAATTTATTTTCAGAACAAGTAAGCAGAGTTATCTCATAAGCCCCTTTTCTTTCTTTCCCTTTTCTTTTTGTAACTATGTATGTATATGTTTATATAGGTATATGGTATACCAGATATATAATTATGTTTGTGAGTTTACATCTTTTTACCATTTTTAATTATTACTTTTTTGTTATGCACCCGTCGTGTTATCTCTTCACCACCCTTGGTTGACTGGTTGAGAATGCCTGGGACATTAAGTCCGCCTTTGTACCTTTGTGCATGAAGTATGAATATAAATAAATAAATAATAGAGCGGGTCTCGTCAGCCGCATGCAGAGTGACTGCTGGGCGAAAGTCTCCACGCAAGGGGGCAGGCACAAAACAACCTACAACATACAAACTGACACTGAATGTGGTCAAGCCAATAATTTGTTTATTCACTTTAGTTTTGGGTCTATAATTGTATGCACATTTTTTTTTGAGGAGCTCGTGGCTAATTGAAAGCCTTATGGATCGGTTGGTCATGGTTAAGCAACTGCTTGTTAGTCCGTGGATGGGTGACCATCCATTTTATACTGTGACCTCTCCATACCTCGGAAAGCACGTAAAGCCGTTGGTCCCGGCTGCCATTTGGAGATTTTAGACAGTACTTACCCATAAGTACTGTCTAAAATCTCCAAAGTTAGAAGTCAGAAATTGTGAGAACCAGATAGGCAGTTCCTCCATGTAATACACTAGTATTCAGCTGCATCTGGTTAGACTGGAAGCTGACCCCAAAATAGTTAGGAAAAGGCAAGCAGATGAATTGTAGGCACATTTTAAATTCCAATATTAACTTTTTACCAATCCTCGTTTAATTTTCCAATTTTCAAACAAATATGTTGTGACAAACAGATAGACCTTTTTACTTAACTACAAGTACCTATATGTGTGTAAAGAAATTGTTTACTCTAATAGGTGATCGACGTCATTAGCGTGGGTATTGTAAAAGGCTGCTGAAGGTCGCTGGTCGGCGCCATTTGCCTCAGCTTGAATGACATTACATAAGAGCGTCGTTATTGAAAAAACTGATAACATCTTGTGCTAATAACCAGGTATATCTATACTAAGTACATATGATTCAATCTTAGTGAATTTAAAACAGTTTACTGTATATTTTAGAGAAAAAAAAAGAGTAATATAGTTTTTATTATTTTTGTCTGTTTCTTGTCTGGATGTATGTTCCAAGTTAACACGAAAACTACTAGATAGAATCTAGTTATATTTTGCAAAAATATTCCTTAAAAGTCGGGTCACAATACATAGGCTATTATGTTATCACGCTATTTGTAATGGGGGTAAAGGATTATTGCATTATGTTTATTATTATCGAACAGGCTAGATGGAAATGAATGTTTTTGTCAGACCAAAGTCAAAGTCAAAGCATTTATTTCAATTAAACCATTTACAGGCACTTTTGAATTGTCAAGGAGTCGGTCCGTTAGTCAGAAAGTTGAAGCTAGTTGCTCGTTCCAAAACGTAGGTAGGTGTTTATGTCCTTTGTGGGTGTCGCACTTAGACTCTCCATGTAATTGTTAATAATACACTTTTGTTGTATTTAATAAGGTTGTTTTATTAATTACCTGCATGTAATTTGTAATTGAGTTCACCAATGCCGGCCGGGTGCCCTGTCGGCGTGCCCATCGACAACCTAGACCTTTTACATCAATCATTGCATAGATAATAAAGTTAAACATAATTGAGCCATCCATAAACAGTAGGTCTCTATGGAGAAGAACGAGCAAAAAACTCCACGGACACTCTTTTAAAATCAAGTTTTTTACAAAATACTGCTTACATTATTCTTGTTGCTTTTATATGTGAAAACAATGAAGGTAATCGAAAAATACAAAATATAAACCATATTTATATTTATTATATAACTAAAAAGCTAGAATTTAGCTTATATTTATTCCATTACTAGCGACCCGCCCCGGCTTCGCACGGGTATTACCGTCATATTTCAACCAATTTACACAAAACCTTAGCAAATTATACACCTACACCTTCTTCATGAATCACTCTGTGTATCGGCGAAACTGCATGAAAATCGGTTCAGTACTTTTTGAGGTTTTGAGGTAATCGCGAACAGACGCGGCGGAGGACTTTGTTTTAACTACATATTATTGAAAACTAATCAACCAATTTTAATTAAGTTTGATGCGTATCGCAAGATACATAAGTCAAAATAATTATTTATATTCGTTGGATCCCAGTTTTGGATCCCAGTTTAATATTTTTTTGGGCGTTGGGTCCCACAAAACATTATTAGGTACGTATTTCCGTTGGATCCCAAATTTAAATACGTTTTATTGTCGTTGAAACCCAAAAACTATTTCGCTTGGATCTCAATCAATTGAGAATTTTTTTTAAAGATTTTGTAGCTTATGTAGAGCGATTTTACGTTACATAACGTATGGAGTTTGATTAAAATTGGTTTATTAATTTCCAGCACTTTGGACTTGAAAGTTTGTAAGAAAAACACGTGAGATAAATCATGTCGTGTTATTTTGAGATAGCGTCTTTGAGGGTTCTATAGTTTGACTTCAATAGACTAAATTATTTACATTTTCTTTATTAATTCTATTAAATTTGACATCATTATACTTTATAAAAAAGGATCTTGCAAATATTGCAAATTACCGACCAATAAGCGTACAACCATGCCTCTACAAATTATTTGCCTTATGTCTAGAACGACGCATATCTGAAATCACTGAAAAATCCCAACCAGTGGAACAGGCCAGGTTCAGGAAATCTTTCTCAGCAATGGACCATATTCACGTTCTAAAGCAAATAATAGAAAAATACGACGAACAAATACGTCCCTTATGTACTGATTCATCGACTATGCCAAAGCTTTTGATTCTATCTCTCACGCTAGCATATGGAAAGCTCTACACGAATGTAATACACCATTAGAAACAATTGAACTGATACAAGATATGTACAAAAAAAGCATTAGCCGAGTGAAATTAGATAAAACCGGCCCTGAAATAGACAAGAAGTGTAATACAAGGTGACCCCTTGTCCCCGACATTATTTATAACAGACTGTTTTACAATTTCATTACATTTTTACATATTTTTTTTATTGCATGAAAATTACACAGGATTTAACATTGGCCCCAAACTAGGCAAGCCTGTATCTTGGGTACCAATACAGAGGGTTCACTGTTAAAGATTTTAAACACAGGTGTTCGTGTGTCATTACATAAAGCAACATAACGAATCGGAAAGTAGTAAAAGTAAAAATAAATAAAATAAAACAAACTAGACATGGACGCTATATTGAAAAGTGTGACTGTGTGTATGAGTGTCTAGGTTTAGTGTTTTGGTTGTGTGTGTGAGTGTGGGTGGGTAAGAGTTTTCGGGTAACTTGAGAAAGGCAAATATGTAAAACATTTATTATACCACACTAATTACTTTTTCTGCGTCGTCGTATGATAGATTTAATAACCAGGATGTTAGTGTATTCTTAATTTGTTTCCGAGTAAAGTTTCTTATATTGCACTGTTTAATCACAGTATTATAGGCGTGAAGATGCAGGAAATGTAATATGCCATTAGAAACAATAAAACCGGCCCTGAAATAGACAAGAAGTGTAATACAAGGTGACCTTGTCCCCGACATTATTTATTTTTTCTTTGTGCATAAGTGGATTTAACTGCGGGAATTGGAACTCTGAAAATACGTTTAGCCTGCAAACTATTTAAATCACTCCTTTTCGAAATTTCGATGTGGGTCCTTATTGTTACGTTCAGAATATACAATTTTAACACACAAGACAAGACATCATGAAACAACTTAATTGGTCAAAAAAGGTATAATTATTAAAGGGGAGTTACATTTAGCAACCTACGTTTCGCAGCTAACATCGTATTGTTCTCAGCAACCGCATCACAACTTGAAGAAATTATCAACGAACTTAACTACGTTAGTCGTAATATTGTTCTAGAATTAAATATCGAAAAAACTAAAATCATGTGTAACAGAACTCAAAGACCCATATTTGTGGAGAGTCGACAGTTGGAATATGTTCATCATCTACGCAAACAAAAATCTTTCTCAAAATCAAGACACCGTGACGAATTAAAGAGACGTATTAAAATGACATGGAACAAATTCTGTAGGTCGATTCTGTTAAATTCAAACAACAACTCGCATCTCAAATCGCTATTCACTCTCACTTCGCATAAGGTTCAAAATGACCTTGATATATTTGACACTTTTGAATCGGGTTCGAGTGCGAAGTGAGCGTCGAAGTGGCGGGAAAATTACCAGAATGCCACTTCTTACGTCATCTCATACTTTATCTGTCAAAATCTCCCTGTCAATTTAGTTCAACTCGCTGACACGCTCGGAAAGGTGGCGCTCGTGTAAATTCGAATTTTTAACCGATAATGCCAATCAAGAAACTCACTACAGATTCAAATCCGAAGTTTAGAATGAGGTCTTACAGAATCACACCCCTGGAGCCACAAAGAGGTTCTAAAATCTGATCTACCTTTAAGATTAAAAAAGAAAGTCCTATACTCATGTCTTTCACCTTGCCTCTCATACGCAAGTCAAACCTGGATCTATAATACGCACACGAAAGATAAAATTTAAAAATGCCAAAGAGCCATGGAGAGAAGCGTTCTTAACTTGAAACTCATAGACAACAAACGATACAGCGAATAAGAAGGACAAAAGTTATTGATGCGTTAACCCATTGCTAGAAACTTAAATGGAAGTTGGGTTGGTCATCATTACACGTCTGGATAAACAGATTTCTGTTTATCAAAATGTCTGGATAAACAGATTTCTGTTTATCAAAATGTCAGAATAAACAGATTTCTGTTTATCCTGACGACGACTAGAAAATTTACTACGTGTGCTGCCCCCCCCCCCCCCCCCTGAAAAAGGAAAAGAGGTCGCCCTTGGAAAGATGGGAAGACAAACTTATAAAATTCGCAAACAACGACTAGATGAGAAATGCCCAAGATAGGAAAAAGTGGAGTGAGATAGAGGAGGCCTATACCCGTAGTGAGGTCCTTAGTTAAAATTAATGTTAAAAAAACACTGTATTATTATTACTAAGGAATTAATAAAATAAATAAATAAAAGTAATGCTATTAAATACGTTATAAAACATTGTATATTCAACCGAAGCCATTATTCAGTGATGCAACTACGACCATGTAACCGGTAATGTCCGCCAGATGGCACCACATTGAATAGGATGACATTTTACAGACCCAAATGTTACCAGGCTAGTTAATTTTATTACTGTGCATTTGTCATCGGTTTTAATACTTTGTTGGTAATTAGGTATTCTTTGAGGTAATAATAAATTTATTGTTTTGACATTGTAAAGTAGAACTCAACTGTCCAATTAGACAGATTATTGTTTAACATAATAGTTAAACAATGACAACATGACTCCAGGAGTCATGTCAACAGTCAAGGGGTACTTTAATTGACGGCTTATGCCCGCACTCTTAAACATTGCCTTATGAGCTGTCGGCTTTTGTACGGTATTGTTTCTAGTGCTGCGTTTCACAAAGACTTAAAAGGTAAAAAAAATAAAAAAAAATAACTTAAATATTTCCATGGTTTCAACTCGCGCCATTAAAGAAACATACAAAAAATGGCGACAAATAAAGGAGCTTGTCATGTTATTCCATTTGCACGTATGGCGAGTGAATGATAGAACATTATAAAAGGCCGCCATTTTCAATTCGTTTTATTATACCTACAATAAATTTCAGAGAAGAAATTGGTACTCCTTGCTTGAAAACAAGACTGCATAGTCAGAACAAATGCAGTTGGATTATGCTGATTATGCAAATCTAATTCAAATATTTATTTATAACATGCAATGAAATAAAACCTTGAGAAGAAACTTGGACTTATACTTAACTAGCACTTTCTTACGGGCCTTTTTATCAACCGACTTCAAAAAGAAGGAGGTTCTCAATTCGTCTGTATGTTGTTTTTTTTTTGTATATTTGTTTCTCCGGCCAATGTAAAGCGATTTTGAAAATTCTTTTTTGATGGATAGGGGTGGTCCAATATAAATTTTATCCAAATTGATTCAGCACTCTTTGAAAAAATCGACAGAAAGCAAAAAAATATACAAGGATGATGTTTTAATTTTCTCCAACCTTGTGCTTTCAATCTCTGTTTTGACTGTGTTGCCGTTTCTTAATGGATTTGGATGATAAAGAGGTACTAAAAAGCGAAAAATAAAAAGCTAGTTTACAAAAAAGACAACCGTCTTCAAAATCTAAAATGTGAAAGATAAATAACTTTAGCACAGAACACACATGACTTTATAGTTTCGGAAGTCGGTGGCAATACAAAACAACAAACAGAACAAAGCCCCCGACTTGTGAAACAAGTGATGTGCGTTCTGTGCTAAACTTATTTATCACTTTTTAGATTTTGAAGGCGGTTGTCTTTTTTGTAAAAATGCTTTTTGATCATATAAGATAGCCTATTTCTCTCTAGGATAACGTAGAGTCTTATGAGTTAAAGAATTTTTGAAATCGGTTTAGCATTTTCAAGTCTAATTGCTACAAACTACCTACAAAAAAATTAATATTTTTCTCTCTATAATATAAATAGTGTTAGATACAAGTCTGAAATGGCCAATCCGCTTTGACAAACGTGAAGATCAATGTTCGTGTCTCCTCTGTAAGTATGAGAAGAGGCCGTTTGGACAATAAAAGGCTAGCATTTTAACGCAATGATTTAGTAATCGAGAACTATGTAGCTTTAACTCACAGACTTGAAATGGTTTATCCATAAAATAAAAGGCAATAAAGGCCTATATATACTATACATATACTATACTATACTGATATATCAACGCACAGGCCAAACCCTTATGGCTAGAAAATTGAAATTTTGTACACTTATTCCTCATACGACGAAGGCAAGCACCCACTAAGGAAGGATTTTTCAAAATTCAATCCCCAAGGGGGTGAAATAGGGGATAAAAGTTTGCATAAAGCTTTTTAAATTCCTTAGATATATTTGCATTACCTACATACCTAGGTAGGTAGATAGGGACAGGACTGAAATAAATGATTTGATTTTTTATATGTAACTTTAAATATTTGGGGAGATTCATAATATCATTTAGCGTAAGTTTTTTGTGTTATAAGACTTGCATTTATTTATTTTTATCTTTTTAGTGTCGACTAACATTCACTGCAAACAGATAAACTTAGACCTCATCTCAAAAATGTTGAAAATGCATCCTCAAAACATTATTCATTCGTAAGCTGTTAAAAATTTCAACGTTGAAGATTTGTGAGAGCATTTCTCGGAGCTGGCAAACTCTATTTGTATTCTGAGAGATGGCGTACAGTGGATAGATTATCGCCACACAGACTTTTATTACCGATTCATGGTATTATTCTAGTCGACTCAGCATTAACATATTTCGTCAATTATAACAAAAAGCTGCCCTGATCCCATGTTACTTGGGGTCGGTGCAACACATTTTTTTCTTCCATCCCGTCCTGTAAACCTGACGGTTGAAATATATCATCATCTGCCTAGCCTATATACTAAACGGGTGGCGCAATAATGATGACCCAGGTAAACGTACTGTACGGTGGTTGACCCGTACATGCTCCCGGGGGCAAAGATAGAGGTTAGTAGGATAAAGATGGAGATGAGATTTACAAGATGATAAACAACATTCAACTTATCAACTATATGACAGGAATAAGGATTAGTAATGAGTGATTAACAATATTTCGAACATTTGCAAGTAGTCTAGCAACTACTTATCTTAGATCGGGAAGGGAAAATACGCAAAAAACAGGGGACGAGGCCCTATCTTCTGTTTGTAAACACTCGCTAGATTTAATGAGATTTTTGGGATCACTTTTCACGGATTGACTAAATTGATTGACCTTTTTCCCTAAGATCACAACACTCACTCACTGCACTGCAGCCTATATGACTATAGGCTAGGCAGATGATGATTTATTTCAATTTAATTGATGTGAGCCAGTCTGCGTACAACACAATCCTATGGGCCCTTGTAAAAAATGAGTACCTCATTAATTGTGAAGGATCTCTACTCTACCTTCTTACATTACATACTTAGTAAGTATCCATATTAAAAATCAATGTAACCTCATAAGCTCAGATTTTCAATGTGTAAATTCTTTCATATTTAATAGGTACAAAGAACAAAAGGTGTAAGTATTCATTTGTTTTGAATCAAAATGAAATATGACGCAAATGCATTAACATTCATTATGAAATACTGAAAATCTTCATTATTTATATAATTTACTGAATTCATATTATAAATATTAAGTATATTTCTCTTGTTTCCATTTCCATTTTTCTAAATGTAGTTAGTATTATCAAGAAAAATAGAGGCACTGTCAGATCGCAAAGAAATGGGCACGAAGTAAATATTTATTTTATGTACAGTCGACAAAAAGAGTTAAGTAAACACCCTTGTACGAATACCTAGATATAGTTCAAGTTTTCTAAGAAACTGATGGAGGTTTCGAATGAATTTATTCGATAGGGACAGAAACAATTAATTAATTAAATTGAAAACATTCATCAGTTCGTAAGAAAACTTCATCAACATCTGACCCTGTTTATTTTATCTGTTTTGTTAACCGTACCAACATTATTTATTTTATACGTTATAACATAAACTCATTAGTAATCATATAGGTATAATTACATCATATATAATTGACAAGGGTCGTTATGCGTATTGTTAGCAAATAATAATGTGAAATAAGAAATAAAGATAATTATTTTCGAAAAGGTTCGAAGTTCAGAATGTTTATTTTTTTATACCATGCCTGCTGACTTTTAAAGTACTGGAACCAATATAACAAGTCAGTATTGGGATGTAAAATTGACAGTACGAACGCCATCACATCAAGCCCTATCAAACTGTCAAATTTTCCCAATTAAATGTGAACCTTATTCTATAGTAATAAAGTTAAAAATGTATCAAAGAAATTTGACAGATTGTTGTAGCTTCATGTGCTGACCACTGAAAATAAAATAAAAAATCTGTTGTTTCATAGGTTTTGATAGTGCCGTAATCTACTTTTTAATGGGAATAAATATATTGACCACCAAACATAGAAAATGATCACCAAATCTTAGGACCCCCTGGGGCAGATCCGACATGGTTAGGTTATGTTAGAACTATGACCCCCTACGCTCCCCAGAACCAAATCGCTTTTTACAGTCAAACTCATACATTTCTACAATACTTTGGTTAAATGTTGGTAATCATTTACCATTTTTGGAGGTAATTTACTATATCTGGAGGTTTGTTAAACATATGAATTGTCAAAGAGTCGGTTAGTTCGTCAGAAAGTTGAAGCTAGTTGCTCGTTCCAAAACGTAGGTAGGTCTCTATGGAGAAGAACGAGCAAGAAACTCCACGGACACTCATTTAAATAAAATTTATACAAAATACTGAATACATTGTTTTTGTTGTGTCTTACAATCGTGGTCCACTTAACGTAACCAACATAAAATATGTTTACGCGATTAAAAAATTGTTAACATTATTTAGAAAAATGTTTTCAACGGTCTTAACTCCGTAAAATATTAAGAAAAGATTAGAATTGAGTGGCTTTAAATACTTTCAAATTGCTACGTGCTGAGAAACATTAAGATTGCAATAGTAAGAAACACATTGTAATTTTTAACTTTTTTTTTTTTTGTTTTTTTTTTCTCGTCTCGAATGAACTCTGATATTGTGACTCTGATTCTGTCTGTAACGCTCTTGGAACGCAAGCCTCGGACCGCGCTCGAAAGTTATTACAAAAAAAAAAATATTTATGACCATTTCTATAATAAAAATATTAAAATGTTATTTAATAATAGTGACGCGTAACAATATTTGTAACACCCCATAACTAAAAACATTAAAATATTAAGGGTGTTTCAAATACCGTTAGGCATCATTATTGTTAAATAATATTTTCATATTTTTACATACCTACAAATGTTGATAAATATATTTGTTTTGTGATGAATTATTTGTAGTCATTGGATATAATTATGAAGTGGGCTGACATTGTTAGACGGTTAAAATGCCACGGTGTATATTAAAATGATGTACAGTCAACAGCAAAAGTAGATGATCAAAATCAGAAATTCAATACTAATTTACTAACACTAATTTATTACTAGTTTATTAATATATATAATAAATATAATAATAATATCTTTATTTTCTCCCTTAATTAAAAGTATGTGATTGTCACACACATACTTTTGAATCACTTCGACGCCACACAGTTCTGACGCAAACTCCGTTCATTAGTATTGAATTTCTGATTTTTATCATCTACTTTTGCTGTTGACTGTACGTGAAGAGCAATCCAAAACATCTAATCTCTAAGTTTTGGCAAAACAAATATACCTAAAAGACTATCGTGCCAGCTATACGAAGAAGACGAAGAACATCTAATGATAACAAAAATAAAGAAAAAAGCCAATGGCAGTTAAGAGATGACCAATCGTGCCCGTTCACGCATATGACGCGCGTTCATCACCATTTAGCTCAACCATTTTGAAGGGAATGATCTAACCCACACGCCACCATCAGCGAGACATTTGAGTGAGCATGACAATGCTCTCACCCACCATGCACATTCATGTCAAACATATATAATTGACTTAATAAATAAATAGCTCCATGATACTCTTTACAAAATTGAAATAAAGTTATTATTTTATTTATTTTTCAGAGTTGGTTCCGTAATAAAAAATGTTAAGCACCCTACATTTACCCTCTGAAAAATGGCCAGTGAATTTAGTGTCAGCTTGTGTACTGGAAAGGTTGCATGCATTTGGCATGCTGGTCGAAACCTTTAACTATATGGCATCGACGAAACACTTTGGATTCTTCTACATACTTATAATAAAATTAGTAAGTAAGAATAGACTTATTTCTAAATGTCAGATGGATTGACAAGCCTGTCGCTGTCATAAGCACGCGTATTATTATTCTACTACAGAGCATACTTAAAGCGAAGTTCCTCTTTAACTGAAGTTTTCCTACACCATCCACACACACTACGCTATATCCCGGTTCCAGTAAGACTTCACAGCTGTAGAGAGTCTTACAGTACTTAACTTTTTTGTTGACTGTACGAAATGTTGGAAAAAACAATGTAAGTATTGTTGAACACTCCACTTGTGTTCCCAGGATTATTCGCTTCGTAAATCAGTGTAAACCTTATGTTGTAAACTCTGGAGTTAACATCTTGTACCGACATTGAGTGCTCTGTAAACTTCACGAAGTTTTTGGGGAACATAGCAGGGCTTGTCGGATAAATTATATAAGCCTTTCATTAATGAATTACACTTCATGAGAATATCAAAAGTATCTTATCGCAATATAATTAAATGCAAAATATGATTTGACATAAATGACAAGTGGCAGAATGGCAGACAAGCGAGCAGGCATAGAGTATGTATAATGCTACCACTTCACATGGCGTATTTGTGCAAATATTCGCCTTACTGGGATAATACAAAATAGACTTTATTTCAATAACTCTAGGGTACACTTTGTATTATCCAAGTAAGGCGAATATTTGTACAAATACGCCATGTGAAGTGCCGGCATAACGTAAGTAATATTATGTGTATTGGCCGCTACAACAGTAAAAATATATTTTCTTCGAAAGAAATATGATGAAAAGGAAGTTCAGTGACATGAGTGTAACTAACAGATATTTCAGTCACTTTAGAATTCGGAATCGAAATCTATAAGCTTGCCAAATGGTTAGACAAATGACTTTGAAAATACCAACATATTTTATTTTATAAGCAGTTTTTCGGCGAATTTCCCACGCAGACGGTAGATGAGAGAAAAACATGAAATAACTGGGAAATATTCAGTAAAAATCTTTGACACCTCCGCAATTAGCATGGTCTTGATTTTTATTCTCGCGACGCGCGACGGTTGGTCTTTAATGCACCATAATTAACTTTAAATGGTTTTTTGTTTATTTATTTATTTATACTTCACGCACAGAGGTACAAAGGCGGACTTAATGCCTTAGGCATTCTCTACCAGTCAACCATGGGTGGTGAAGAGATAACATGGCAGGTGCATAACAAAAAGTAATAATTAAAAAGTTAAAATATAACTACACATAAATAATTATATAATTGAATATCATATACCTATATAAATATATACATACCAATTATATATATAGGTATATTATATATAGGTATTAATACATATATTAATAAAAAAATTGGTTAATGAGATGACTCTTCATATTTAAGGTGCTTTATTAGGTATTTTAATTATCTGTGTTCTAATATTTTACAGAAATTGTCGTGTTTTTATATTTCACTGTCAAAATACATTTTATTATTAGGTATTTCATTGGTTAGCTTAGTTTTGTCATTTTATTGTGTGTGTTTATATTAACAAATGTATTGTTTTATGTATATCATTTGTTGGAAATTCTAAAATAAATAAATAAATATCCAACAGTTGATATTATTGGCTAAGGTAATTAAATTTAATTTTAGGCTGGTTTAGATCTCGTTTTATCACTCACTCGTTTTATCTCGTTTTATCACTTTCTCCTTTCTATAAAGCTAAAAATACGCTTTTCTAAAAATACAATATAAAAGTAAACCTTCTATATTTAGAAGTCCATCAGTCCAATTAATCTGATCGTGGCACGAAGTCTGTCCCTCTCCCGTCGCGCTGATATCGAACTAATATCCGTTCAGCATTGAATCGGACAGATCTAACTTATCACTTCTTTGTGAAAACACTTTTAGCAGAAATGAATGATACAACATGTATGTCTATAGTAAAATTATTAAGAAGTTAAGTTTTTTTGCATGTAAGAGGAACATTTTGAAAGTCTGTTAAAAAAAACCAGTGACAGAAAGCTACAGTATTTTTGTCTGTCGTATGATATTGCTATATTTTAACTTCCAGGAGAACGAAATCGCAGTTAGTAAAAAATAAAAAGCTGTCCCAGCAGATCCAGCTGAGCCATTAAGAAAAATACGATTTAATCTGCCCAAAAAAATATCTGATTTGAGTAAAATTTGTAATTCCTCTGTCCAGTGTCATTCACAAAGTTATTTAAAAAGAATTCAGTACTTACAATTTACCAGAGGCACCATTATTTCCCTTCTGCCATCAACTGGGCATTCTTATTTCCGATTGCCTAATCAAAACGAAACTTCATTGTTCGTTTCAGCACTTCTAGACAATACAAAGGTTTTAACTTTTCTACTGTTTTTTTTTTTGCTATTTATTGAAAGCGTGTTTAAGGGGTGTAAAAAGTAACATCACATAGTTGTTAATTATGCATATTGTCCATCATACTACGTAAAATTAAACAATAATACAATTACTGTCATAAATTACTGTCATACATCACTGTATATTAATATGGTCTTGGAATTACATTTTGACAGTGGAGTTAAGAAAAAAACTCTTTTGTTTATTGATAAATACCACAGTTATCCCCAACTGTGGGACCCTACACATCAAGGCCATTTCAATAAATTAAAGAGAAACGACGCCGTTTTAAGTACAACTGCGAAGCACGGTCGAGCATAATATAATATATTCGTCGCGAATATTCAGGTGTCATAAGCAATTGCTCACTAGTAACAAATATTCAATGCGAATATTCACATCGAGCAAATGCTCATGTCAGTCACCACCTTAAGATCATTCATAAAATACGGGAATTGTGCTCGCGGTATCCATAATGAGAATAACTTATACAGATTAAAGCCTTCCTCACGGTTTACCAACAAATCTTTATAAACGTGAGTAATTCAGGAAGTCGTATAAAGTACATAACAGTTAAGTAACCTACTTTGAGTGTTGTTCGCTGAAACTTTACTAATATCGAGTCGATCAATTGTTTGCCGACTACACGTGGTTATAGAGAAACGTTACTTGACATTACTTAGTTCAAAATGTGAAGTCAACGGATTGTGTTAATATATTCTCTCATTTGTATGTAAGCACATTGGGCTGAAATTTTATACATAAAACAATATGGTTTATTTAGAATATATTTATAAATATTAGCTTTGATTTACCTGCAAAGTGTTAAAATATGAGGCTAAAATATTTTGATTGCGTTGATTTAGAAGCTTGGTTTATTTACAGCTTTAAGGGACCGCAGAAATAAGTATTTGATGCTAATTTCAAGTTGATACCTCCACGCTTTCCTGAGAAAAAGGGTGTTTACAGACTGACGGACAAACGAAGTGATAAGGGTAATCTTTTCCTTACGAGATTCGGAACCCTAAAATCCAGAAATATTTATTTTCAACAGTACCATCTTTACCAACAATAGTAAACAATTTCACATTAAAAAGCCAAAAAAAACCTGCATAATAGAGTTGGCAACACAAAACATACTTATTACTAAGTACTTTCTTATTCAGAAAAATCTTAATATGAGACCTGGCAGGTTGCCTACAATTCCCTCCACGTCATAACTGGCTGCATGAAACCTATTCTTTCGCTCCGACAATACGAGAAAGTAATGTTTGTCTATGTTTTGGCCGCGTTCCACATGTCTGGTGGCTTATTAGACCTCCATGCTATCATTGTAAATGAATTTGGAACATGCACCTACTGGTTAAAGAGTTTTGGGTGTATGAAAACTTTGTGGAGGTGATGACATTTTTTTTTATCTTGGTACGGCCAGCAACAGAAGTCGATTAGCACTGTTACATTTTCATACTAGGTGATGCCTTCAACTTCGTCCGCGTAATTATCAGTTATCGCTAGGTTTTCATTTCTATTGCGCGTGAAACTATCTTTAAAAAAAAAAAATGTTACTCCTTATAACATCAGCTATCTTCCAGTGAAAGTCCCATCAATATCGGTTTAGCCATTTCAGAGATTAGCTGGAACAAACAGACAGAAAGTATTTTTTTTTATAAATTGTGTTTTATATATGTCGGCGTCAGGTAGGGCTGAGCGGTTGTAACAACGCCTTGACTTTGGTTTCTTGACATCTGCAGGTGCATGCCAGGTTATTCCAGGAAAAGTATTCTAAGCTAACCAAGAAGCAGCATTCCTTAAGGGCTTTACTCATTGTAATTATTAACCAACTGCTAGTTTTTTTTTTTTGAATGCACAAATTGAGGGTATTGCATTAAACTCTAGTATCACTATCTCGAAACTCGGGATTAAATTCAGGTCAAGATAGTTTATTGTATTCTGAACTAGGATCTTTAATCGTGTGAATGAATTTCATTATTTGGCGTTGCTGCTTTTCGAATAAAATTTTCAAACGGTTATTTTCACTTGATTATAAATCAACACTCTGACCTTTAGATTGTTCCTGCGACGTTCCGTTTCATGCTATGTGATTTTTGAGATAGTTCACCGCCTTATGCGCCGGTTTACCCGCAGTTGATTGAGTTTTGATGTTTCGATCACTTGCATCATATTCCTTAGCTGCATCTCGAATATTGTGTGCGAGTGGGTTTCAGATCCCACTTCTGATGTCGGCGTCAGGTAGGGCTGAGCGGGAGCGCCGACATCGTTTTGGGTTCGGTGGTATCGGGTTCATTGTAGAATAACAATATTCAATGCAGTACTAACTACCTTACTTTATTAAATGTGGTCGTACAATACAATTCAAATAGGTAAACCGACAGTTTCGTACTAGATGAGTGTCCTGCTTGGTGTCTCGAGCAAAAGTGAGCTTGTCACGGTCCCCACTCTCCAACACGACTCTGTCCACATGGCGCCATTTTAACCGACAGCTGACGTCACGGCGTTTAGCATTTCTTCTGTGGGTACTACAATAATCAATTTGAATCCTCTTTATCGCTAAATTATCGCTTGCTGCGACACGGCCATACTGACTCATCACACGTCCTCGTGTGTACCTGTGAACAATGCAACCAAATTTGAGGTATCACAGCGATCTCGGCTAACCTGGCCATAAGTTTTATCAAGAAGAACAATAATTAACCAAACAAAATCCATTTGTTGACAATATTAGGCTCGGCCTACCTGACTAATTGTCTATCTCAATAAATAAACTCGCATCAGAAGGAATACTACAGGTTTCATAAAGGTAAAAAATTAAAGGAACTGAATCACAATATTAATGCACCCAGTATTAACAATAGTCAACGTCATTCTCGCTGGTAATCTGTTATGAAACAGTGGATCAGTAATAGCCCTTCTCGCTGTCATGCCTTACATACATGGGACAATACCAGTTCTCCTCTCTGGCAAGCCCAGTATCAAACGGCTAGTAACAGTCCTTCACACTGATAAGCTCAAAACAGAATGGACATTACCGAGCCTTCTCTCCGGTAAGTCATCTGTTGTGAAACAGTGGGTCAGTAACAGCGCATCTCGCTGCTATGCCCTACATTACATGGGACAGTACCAGTTCTTCTGTCTGGCAAGCCCAGTATCAGATGGCTAGTATCAGTCCTTCACACTGATAGGCCCAGAACAGAATGGCCATTACTGGTCCTTCTCTTCGGTAAGTCAAAAGTATAGACAAAAGACATACATTGTGCATTAACATTTAGAACGAGTTGATGGGCCTTCACCCGCATCTTCAACATCTAACCCTTCACTAATCACGTCTAATTCGCTAGGGTTATCACCTTGTGGCATCCTTCTTATGCGGTCATAAGCATACTTTTATGTTCTGTTACAGTTCAGTGCTTTTAAATTATAGCGATCACCGCCAAGAAAAACTATGACCTCAAACTTTACGTAATTTAAATTTCCAAAACCAAAACGACGACGACGACGACGTTCCAAAACGAACAAGCAACTAAACTTCAACCTTCTGACTGACTGACTGACTCTTTGACAATTCAAAAGTGCCTGCAAATGGTCCAATTGAAATAAATGCTTTGACTTTACTTCAACTTCGACTTTGGCTTCGACTTTCGACTTTGACTTTGAGTTCCACTTCGACTTTTTCTTCAACGTCTACTTCTACTTCGACTTCGACTTCTACTTCTATTTCAACTTCTGCTTCAACTTCTACTTCGACTTCTAAATTTGCAAGAAATACTCTCCTTCATTAAAGAACATTCAAAGCCAGAATCAAAATCAAATTTGAAACACTCACTTTCATATTCGTTGCCGCTTGTTTTCTTATCTTATTAATGCCAAAAGGTTTAATGGCCTAGTTACGCATCATATCAAAAACCTAAATAGGGCTTGCCCTTAGTACACGAAATAGACACGTTTATTGTAAAACTAAGTTTTAAAATAAGTCCGCTAATCATCACATTATATTTCAAACAATAACCGGGTAACACATGAAATAAAAATCGAAAAAGATTACCACCAATTAATACGTTACAAAGAATTTGTTCAGTAGGTACAGTCTGCTTTAGCAAAACCTATACCCTGAACAAGCAAATGTAGGTATGTTTACCTACGAAATTACGGCTAACAGATTGCTTAACAAGAGAGCATTCGGCACCAGAAACAAAATAAAAATAATACGACTCACCAGATTCGGTAGATAATAGATCAGTAGCTGGCTTAATGGTACAGCTATCCGCTCGTTTTTCAACTTGACTTTTAACGGAGTCAGCCTCCTTCTTTGTTGGACAGCCTGTAGTATTGTGCCCCGGCTTGCCAGAGAAGGTCATTACAGGTCATCGGCGTCGATACTTTCTCAAAAACGCTGTCTTTAGCCCGTTGCGATCCACTGTTTCCTGAAAACTGAGATTGAGAGTTAGCAGAAGAATCACGGTAGCTTTTATTCGAACATTCATTTGTCATATGACCCAGATTGCCACAGTTGTAACAACGCCTTGACTTTGGTTTCTTGACATCTGCAGGTGCATGCCAGGTTATTCCAGGAAAAGTATTCTAAGCTAACCAAGAAGCAGCATTCCTTAAGGGCTTTACTCATTGTAATTATTAACCAACTGCTAGTTTTTTTTTTTTGAATGCACAAATTGAGGGTATTGCATTAAACTCTAGTATCACTATCTCGAAACTCGGGATTAAATTCAGGTCAAGATAGTTTATTGTATTCTGAACTAGGATCTTTAATCGTGTGAATGAATTTCATTATTTGGCGTTGCTGCTTTTCGAATAAAATTTTCAAACGGTTATTTTCACTTGATTATAAATCAACACTCTGACCTTTAGATTGTTCCTGCGACGTTCCGTTTCATGCTATGTGATTTTTGAGATAGTTCACCGCCTTATGCGCCGGTTTACCCGCAGTTGATTGAGTTTTGATGTTTCGATCACTTGCATCATATTCCTTAGCTGCATCTCGAATATTGTGTGCGAGTGGGTTTCAGATCCCACTTCTGATGTCGGCGTCAGGTAGGGCTGAGCGGGAGCGCCGACATCGTTTTGGGTTCGGTGGTATCGGGTTCATTGTAGAATAACAATATTCAATGCAGTACTAACTACCTTACTTTATTAAATGTGGTCGTACAATACAATTCAAATAGGTAAACCGACAGTTTCGTACTAGATGAGTGTCCTGCTTGGTGTCTCGAGCAAAAGTGAGCTTGTCACGGTCCCCACTCTCCAACACGACTCTGTCCACATGGCGCCATTTTAACCGACAGCTGACGTCACGGCGTTTACCATTTCTTCTGTAGGTACTACAATAATCAATTTGAATCCTCTTTATCGCTAAATTATCGCTTGCTGCGACATATATAAGTACAGTACATACTTTCATATGCATTTACTAAAAAGCTGTTATTTTGACATTACAAACAGACACTTTAATTTTATTTATTTGTTATGTTTAAATTATATAAATACCTGTTCATTAATTATGATTTCAAAATCCGAAGCTTCAATCGACTTTTGTTGCTGACCGTAGTCAGAGTTTTTACTTAAAGTAACTGTAATGGTCAAGTAAGTTTACCAAAGCCCTGCTAAGGGGTCATTGTACTCCTCATAATAAACAACTTTTAGTCCTGAAATCGCAAAAATAAAATCAGCTGATATTCAATTCGATTTCCGTTGGGTTATAGTCTATTTTATCCAAATTAATTAAACTACTTCTCTGTCTGCACTGGCTGTAAGGCAAGATAGCTTCGTACTATGTATATTGTAAATTTCAGTAGTTTCGATAAAATAATATCTAGTTTGGATTTCATTGAATGATTCCCTTTCCTCTAACATACTAAAGTACAGCCACAGGAAGCTAAAGCTCCAGGATTTGTGACTAAAACCTCTGCAACGTTCCGCAAGCAATCACAGGAGACACACATACTTCACAGTGTAATGTCCGGATTGGCAGTACTCGTCGTTTCCATAGCCCCATGTCTCATCCAGTCTATGCCAACCAGATTATTCTCCGCGAAATCGAAAAAGTTCGCGCCAAAAACACTGTCATTGTGACGTTACGTTCCAAGATTAAATTGCATTCGAAATGTGTAGTTTTAGCAAGTGCACGTACGAGAAAATTTCAATGATTTTTTTCTACCGGCTTTCCTTTCGCCTTTCATTCTACATAGTTAGAAAAGTAATTCTTTGTGGATTTTACTTAGCCACAAGCTCCTCACCATATCGCCCTCCATATTATAATTATTGTATTGCTAGAGTTAGTATGAAGTTTCTGGCCCATTCTTCTCATACGTAATTACTCTTTGTAATAATAATAATAATAACCTGGCAACTCTTAATGTCATACACGTCATATTGTATAGCTCTTCGATTTTATTTTACAATTTTACGTTTTTAGACATCTATTATTCATATCACTACAAATTTTAATATTGAAATCCATAGTACCAGAATAATACAATATATCACAACCTTTTATAAAATATTTATGACCAAAACAGAGAAAACCAAAATTGACGTATGTCATTACGAAAAATACAATAAGAGCATCAATTTATAATGGATTTATCAGGATTACGCAATAATAAGAAGAGAATATGATGTGACGAATACTGAGACATGTTATTAAGGTCAGCAACTCGACGAGCACGCCCGCCATCTCCGGACCCGTCGCTCAGCTCCGTCTCGCTGCCGCCGGAACCCAGCCCTATAGTGAGTGCTGTGACACCGGCCTCGGCAGTTGCGTCGAGCGCGAGCGACGTGTATTTCTCTCCGCCGACGACGCCACCACCTGTGCGCCGGCGGGGACGACGCCGGCCGCCGGACAGCTTGGAGCCCCGAGACCCACCGGTCTCTGATAGGGTCCCCGCTTCCGGTGGAAGTGTGCAGCGCATGAGATGGACGCAGTCTATTAATGAAAGTGTCATGCGCTCATACTATGGGGCTACAGAGGGGGGAAGTAACTTGACTGCGTACCGAGTCGGATGCTCTCTCTGTTTCAGGTGCTTGAGCCAGCTGTCAACGTGTCGGCGCAGCGACTGTCGGATCAGGTGCGGGCCATCCAGCGTAACCATATGCTGGATGACGCTGTACTTGATCGACTACGCCTTGAATCACGGAGTAGCCGTGTCACGTCTGCTTTGCCACTGGTTGCGGTCGCGGTACAATCGCAAGATTTACCCAGTGCTTCACCGCGCCCTGACGACGGTGGTGAAGAGGATAATGACGAGGCTATATCTGTGAGTACCCAACACAATGATCAATTGAGGAGTGCTTTGGAGGATGCGTTCCAGGAGTATCGTTCTACACCGCCTCAACTAAGGCCGCGATTACCTCGTTTGCCCATGCATAAGAAAAATAGGCACTGGTGTGTGCTTTAGATTCGCAGCTGTCAAATTGTTTTGACAGCAGCGAAGACATCGCTTGCGCTTTGTGAGGCGGGCATTTTCGGAGACTGATATCAGTCCTCGAGATTATTTGTCCTGCATCACAGAGCGTATCGACTTCCTGAAGCAGAAAATCTGTGCATGGGCAAACTGATAGACTGAACTGAACTTATAGACCCGTTTCAGTTTTGCCGGTTTTCAGCAAAGTGTTTGAAAAAGTAATGCTTAACCAAATGCTCAGTCATTTTAATTGTAACAACATCTTACATGACCAACAGTATGGTTTCACCAGAGGGCGTTGTACTACTGACGCCGGTGTCACCTTAATTAAGCATATCTTTAAAGCATGGGAGGATTCGCAAGATGCTATTGGCATTTTTTGCGACCTCTCCAAAGCATTTGATTGTGTAAATCACGAAACACTGCTCTTAAAGCTTGAGCATTACGGACTGGGTAAACAAGCGCTTAGCTTAGTAAAATCATATTTAAGTGATAGACTGCAGCAAGTTCAAATAAATGGTGTTAATTCATCAGGCTTAAAAGTAAAAATGGGGGTACCGCAGGGCTCCATATTGGGTCCGTTCCTCTTTTTAGTTTATATAAACGATTTACCTCATTTACTGAAAAATCAACCACAAATGGTGTTATTTGCTGATGATACTTCATTGATTTTTAGAGTAAATAGACGGGCACAGCACCTTGACGACGTAAATGACGCCATGCTTATGATTCATAATTGGTTTACTGTAAATAATTTAGTATTAAATGAGAAGAAAACTAAATGCATAAGATTCGCTTTGCCGAATGTTAAGAGTAATGAATGTAACGTTGTATTGAATAAGGACATACTTGAATTCGTCGAAAGGACTGTTTTCCTAGGGATTACGCTTGATTCCAAGCTACAGTGGGGTCCTCACTTAACATCTCTTGCAGGGCGGTTAAGTTCAGCCGCTTACGCTGTCAGAAAGATCCGGCATTTGACAGACGTGGATACCGCTAGGCTAGTATATTTTAGCTATTTTCATAGTATCATGTCTTACGGTATTTTGCTATGGGGACGGGCTGCAGATATGGATTCTATTTTTATACTGCAAAAGCGGGCTGTCAGAGCAATCTATAATCTCCGCAAACGCGAATCTCTAAGAGAATTGTTTAAACAGATTAACATCATGACGGTACCTTGTCAATATATATATGAAAACATTATGCATGTTCGAAAAAATCTTCATCTTTTTAATAAAATAGGTGACAGACATAATGTTTATACTAGAAATAGGAACAAATTAGATCAGCCAAGCTTCAGATTGTCAAAAGTACATACTTCTTTTATGGGGTACTGTGTAAAATGCTATAATAAAATACCACTTGATATTCTACAATTGAATGAAAAACAATTTAAAACATGTATTAAGCGCACACTATGTAGACAAGCATATTATAAGTTAGAAGATTACATCAATGATAAAGATGCTTGGCTAAATGCTGGTCCTGCTCCACAGCCAGTTTAGGGAATTTCCAAATTGGAAGAAAAGGATGTTTCCTACCCCTTTTTCTATTGACATGAGTAACGAGTATCGTTATTATTATATATAGATATTTTTAAATTATTAACTTTTCACACTTCATATGATAAAATAATATACATTGGAAACCTTAGTTTTGTATAATTTAGCAGCATTATTTCAATTTTGTAAATGTGAATACCATGGAGCCATGTATATTAATACCTTTATGTTTGACAAAAATTAACATGGCGGTTGGGAGTATTGTCATGCTCGCTCAAATGTCTCGCTGATGGTGGCGCGTGTGTTGGATCATTCGGCTCCCTTCAAAATGGTTGAGCTAAATGGTGCTGATTCACGCGTCATGTTCGTGAACGGGCGCTGTCAGTGGAGATTGGTCAGCTCTTATCTGCCATGAATTAGATGCCACTTTATCTTGCTTCTTTTTTGTGTTTTGTATTGTTAGATTACCTTCATCGTTTTCACATATAGAAGCAACAAGAATGTAACCAAACTTTGTAAAAACTTGATGTAAAAGAGTGTCCGTGGAGTTTCTTGCTCGTTCTTCTCCATAGAGACCTACCTACGTTTTGGAACGAGTAACTAGCTTCAACTCTCTGACTAACTGACCGACTCCTTGACAATTCAAAAGTGCCTGTAAATGGTTTAATTGAAATAAATGCTTTGACTTTGACTTTGACTTTGTATCAGACGGTACAAGCGGCGAGTGGAGCGGTACACTCAGAATCGCATATTCCAGAGTGATGAGAGGTGGGTGTATAGGACTTGGGAGCAACCGGACCAAGGTGTGACTGATACGCACCTGCCGGATGATGATGCCATGTGTTCGTTTTGGCGCAGCATCTGGTCGGTGCCTGTTAGTCACACTGAGGGCGATTGGGCTTGGGAGGTTGAGCGAGCGTGTGATCCAATACCAGAAATAGGGGCAATAACCATCGGCCCCCAAGACGTAGCTCGTGCAGTTCGTCCGTTGCCTAATTGGAAATCTCCGGACCGGACGGGCTGCATAATTTCTGAATTAAATGGTTTCAGAAATCGCATGTTCGCTTGGCGTACCAGTTCCAGTCAGTTTTAGAGTCAGGATCGTTGCCCCAATTCCTAACAACTGGAATAACCCACCTGCTCCATAAATCAGGTAGTACTACGGAACCCAAAAATTATAGGCCAATCACTTGTCTACCAACGGTCTATAAAGTTCTTACATCCATTTTGAGAGCCAAAATTAACGAACATATTGACAAAAATTCTATCATGTCTGCCTCTCAAAATAATAATAATAAGTTTATTTATTTTCTCTCACAATGGTTTCGTAGCACTTAACAGTTTTGCACAATATGAATTATTCACATTGTGAGAGCTGGTGCCTGAGGTAGGTTTTAGAAAAAAACCTGTATTGCAGGTCACCAGGCCCCACTTAGTGGCATCATAAATAAGCGGGCAGGTAACATGTTTCTCTATTAAACAATGTAATACAAAGATAAATAAATGAAAATAAATGAGTAGAAATAAATTAAATAACACAACAAAAGAAAAATGAAGGTGGCAGTGGTAGGTGCTATGTGAATGCTAACACACTGGGAATCCGTATTGAAATTCATTCATTTGATTCATATAACAAAGGTTGCGGGAATCCGCTGGATGCGAGTCGCACGGGACTGGTCAATGTGGCGACACTTGGGGGAGGCCTATGCCCAGCAGTGGACATCTTTCGGATTTTCCTACATCCATTCAAAATGGATGTAGGAACGGGTCTCGTGGTACTAAGGAGCTACTCCTCATTGATATGGCCATTAACCAGCAGGTTCGTCGTTCCCGAAGGCATCTGTCGACATGTTGGATAGACTATAAGAAGGCCTATGATTCTGTGCCACATACATGGCTCATGAGGGTGTTGGAGTTGTATAAAGTTAATACAACTCTGCGCACCTTCCTGATGTCGTGTATGGGGCAATGGAGGACGGACCTTCGCTATCCAGGATGTCGGCAAATCCGAGAGAATAGCGAACCGATAAGGATCGAGCGAGGTATAGTTCAGGGCGATAGTCTGAGTCCACTGTGGTTTTGTTTGGCCTTGAACCCTCTAAGCACGTTGCTGGAGGGTTCAGGTTTGGACTATCGGTTAAGAAGAGGAGGTCAGGTTATATCTCAGCTCCTTTACATGGATGATCTGAAACTATTTGCCCCCAACAATTTGCGACTGATGGAGCTACTGAAAGTAACAGAAACTTTCAGTAGTGCCATCAGGATGGAATTTGGTGTGGACAAATGTGCAGTCATGCATGTGAAGCGAGGGGAGATTATGGAATCCGTGGGAACCCAACTCTCGGATTCCATACGCCTTAGATCCCTCTCCTCAACCGAAACCTACAAGTACTTGGGTATGTCGGAAGCGTTAGGTATCAATGCTGCCGACATGAAACAATCGTTGAAGGAGCGCTTCTTTGGCCGCCTGAATAAAGTGTTAAATAGTCTTTTATCAGGCGGAAACAAGGTGCGCGCCTTCAACGGATGGGTCATGCCGGTTTTGATGCACTCTTTCGGCATACTCGAGTGGACTCAGACGGAACTTGACGCCCTGGATAGGAGGGTCCGTACATTGATGACCGCAAATCGGATGCATCACCCACGGTCATCGGTAATGAGACTGTATATCCCACGAAAGTGCGGAGGCCGAGGCTTTCTTAATGCTAAGTCCCTGCACAACCGTGAGGTATGCAGTCTCAGGGAGTACTTCCTTAAAACCGACGTGGGTATGCACCGAGATGTGGTCTCAGTGGACAAGGGCCTCACCCCGCTCTCCTTAGCGAACGTGAACTGGCGCAAACCTATAGTACTCGATACTAATGACCGCAAGGAGGTATGGCTGAGCAAGGAGCTTCACGGGCGCTTCTACCGGGCCCTACATGGGCCTGATGTAGATTTCTTGGCGTCCGTATCCTGGCTGCGTTTTGGTGACCTGTTTGGGGAAACCGAAGGTTTTGTCTGTGCGATTATGGATGAAGTTATGATGACGAACAACTACCGGAGGTATATTATGAAGGACGGCACGGTTGACATTTGTCGGTCATGCCACCGGCCGGGTGAATCAATCCGACACAATATCTCTGGGTGCTCTCGTCTAGCTGACGGAGACTACTTGCATAGACACAACCTTGTAGCTAGGATTATCCACCAGCAACTTGCTCAAAAGTACAGGCTTTTGGAGTCGGAAGTACCGTACTACAGGTATGTGCCCGACTCAGTTCTCGAAAATGGCAATATCACGTTGTATTGGGATCGATCTATAATCACTGACAGGACTATTGTTGCCAATAAGCCTGATATAGTGGTGATAGATCGATTAGAGCGTCGCGCAATGATTGTTGATATAGCGGTTCCGCATGACGAGAACCTCGTGAAAACCGAGAAAGATAAACAAATTAAATATCTTGACTTGGCTCGCGGGGTTGTCGACATGTGGGATGTGAATACAGCAGTCATTGTGCCGATAGTCGTTACGGCCAATGAACCCATTTCCAAGAGCCTCGACCAACACCTAAGGAGGCTCTCGTTAGGCAGCTGGATCAAGGGCTTGATACAGAAAGCGGTACTCCTGGACACGGCGCGTATAGTCAGGAGATTCCTCTCTCAGGAGCCCTGACCACCGGTAGCTTGGACCCTGTACCCGATACCGGTGGGCTACTATTTTTTTATATTTTTAAATGTTCTTTTTTGATTTTTTTTTACTAATATTTAAAAATATAATGAAATATGTAAATAAATTAATAAATGAATAAATGAGAATAATAATAATACATTTATTTGCGAAAAACACGGCACGGCAGGGCAACTAGATTAAATTATTCATAAACGACGTTAAAAAGTGCCTTTTAATGGTCTAATTCAAATAAATGATTTGAATTTGCTGCTGGGTAAAGTACCTTTGTCGAACCTCGTTACATGCACTTAACGAAATCGCGGAAAGAAGAAATATTTTCCTTGGAGACGGCGAGTTTACGTCATTAATAAAATAGTTTATCGATTACTATAACAGTAGTGTTAACTATGCAGTAGTGTTAATCGACTTTGCGTTGCTGACCGTGCCTATTTTAACTGACGACTGAAATAAACCGGTGATACTTAGCACATGATTTGCAAAAGTAAGAAACGTTAGACCTAATAGCCTTAGACGACCAATATTAGGTGTCCGAAATCGGTCCTAAAAAAATCGTTCGTCTAAGGCCCCTTATTGTTCTGTCAGTTATCCATTATAGTAATCGATAAACTATTTTATTAATGACGTAAACTCGCCGTCTCCAAGGAAAATATTTCTTCTTTCCGCGATTTCGTTAAGTGCATGTAACGAGGTTCGTCAAAGATGCTTTACCCAGCAGCAAAGTCAAATCAACACTTAATTGACACCACTTTCAGCACTTTACAACTGGGCCCAAGATTGTATGAAATCGTATCCATCGACCATCTGTGTGGGACTGGTGGGGTAACGTGTAATGATAGTTGTGTTGTGATTATGTATCTAAACTAGCACTTTGCCCGTGACATCGTTCGCGTGATTTTCTCAACGATCTTAATTTTTTTCATAAAGCTATATAACATATAGCATTCAGGGATAACTTAGCTTCCTATTTCGTCCTTCCTATTTTTCCTTAGTTTCGGAGAATACCCCTACATACAAACTTACAAACATACAAACTTACAAACATACGAACTTACAAACATACAAACTTACAAACAAATTTTAACTCTTTATAATATTAGTCTACATAAAAATGTAAGTTTTAACGTGCAGGCATTTTGGCCGCTTCACTGTATTTCACACACTTAATTACATACCAAACTCCCTCGTTTCCGAGCCGATCAATCATGAACATCACGACTTCATCGGTGGAGTTCGACTCGACTACACATCTCAACTTTAAATTACCGAGTCATCCTTTCAATATAGGTTCAGAAAGTTTCAGTGTCGTCAGCGTTATTTGCCGTTTCATAGATCATGAACTTTTAGGGAAGAATTTGACCTACAAATAGAAGTAACCATAACTTAAACTATAACTTTGCCGTCCCGTCTCTTTCTTGCACTTGTAGTTTGAAAGTGGTGTGACAGTCACAGGAATCTTTCTTAGCCAAATCATGTGCTAAAAAACACCGGTTTATTTCAGTCGTCAGTTAAAATAGGCACGGTCGGCAACGCAAAGTCTATTAATACTACTGCATTTACATATCGTCTAAATGACACAAAATAATATGATGCTATACGTCACAGCATTTCAGGTTATAGCCAAAACTATATTTTATATTGATTTTCCAACATTTCTGTATTTAATTTAATATTCTGCTCAACTTTGTTGCTGACGTGTGTACGTTTAATACGTAGATTTTTGTGATGAAAAGGGAGCATTATTAATAGTTGAGTCATATAAAAGACCCAGAAGAAGGTTAAACCAGTTAAACGTAATTAGCTAACATTTGCTACACATTATATACAGGGTGCATCGTGTGCCAAATTGAAATGGTCAACTGAAGGGGTCATCTGCTAGTCTTTCGGACTCCTTGACATCTCTCACGCCCTGTGATTTTTTTTTTTATCGACCTTTTATTGTTTTACTAAAAAATGACCTAAATTTTACATTCAAATACAAATTAAAATAAAAGTATAAGGCGTAGACTCTGAATTTTATTTAGATGTGTGTTGTTTAAGTGTACTTTTAAATACAAAATTGGTGACATTAGTCATCTAGTTTATTTTCAATTTACTTGCAAAGGTAAACCTTAAATTAAAGTTGTACATGTTACAGCTGTTTACATGGCCACAAAAAAAAAACCAAAAGCGACCGGGATCTTCCAACTCCCTCATTAATTGTAATTTTTTTTTTTTTTTTGGAGGGGTCTGTCAGACTCTTACTGACTAAAAACCACCCCGGTGTTCCGTCTCACACCTACGTCGGGGGTCGCGGGAACTGGAGATACTTCCGCAACCCCCGGCTGGTGCCGGCCGCTGCAGCGGGCCACTTCTCGGGTCAGGGGGGGGAGTGAGGTGTAGTCTAACCTCTTGCTAATGATGTGCCACATGGCATACAAATCTTTTAACAACTTTGTGAATTCGCTAGAATATTGTGAATCGAGTCACTTAAGGCTAATATTAAAATTATGATTTATAAAGTATTTTTGCTTAAATGATACCTGAAAAACTTATTAAAACTGTCGCAACACATTACTTTACTTTCGGAAGTCGGTGGCAATACAAAACATCAAACAGAACAAAACCACCGGCTTCCGACACTAAAGTCATGTGTGTTCTGTGCTATAGTTATTTATCACTTTTTAGATTTTTTTAGTAAAAATGCTTTTTCTTCGATAAACTTACAGCTAACGTAAAACGGTGCCCGTGAAAAAAACAAAATCGAATGTACAAAGTAAAAGTCAAATCATTTAATTCAATTAAACCATTAAAAGGCACTTTTTCCAACTTTATAAAATAAAAAATGAATCTAGTTGTCCCTTTCAATAGGTAGGGCAAGATACTCCATACTTACTCTTCTAAAGCAGCAGCGCGGCAGCAGCGTTCTCTGTGCCTTTGTAACAACCATACTGCGATCGCCAATCCGCCTGCCAAGCGTGGCGATTATTGCGGTGGCTTTGTGTTTGTTGTTTTGTATTGCCACCGACTTCCGAAAGTAAAGTAATGTGTGTTCTGTGCTAAAGTTATTTATCACTTTTTAGTTTTTGAAGGCGGTTTTCTTTTTTTTGAAAAGCTTTTTATTTTTCGCTTTTTTGTGTTGCCTTAACATCCAAATCCATTAAGAAACGGCGACACACTTAAAAGAGATTGTAAGTCCTCCAAAGGTTGAAGAAACTAAAACGTCGTCTAAGTAATTTTTTTGGGAATTTGTTGATTTTCTCAAAAACGGCTGTGTCAATCTTTATAAAATTTATATGGGACTATTTCAGAATAAACCTCTTTCGAACAAAAAAAGAATTTTGCAAATTCGTCTATTATATATGACAGAGTTATGCCCGAACATACATAAAAAAAATATATAAACATTCGAATTGATAACCTCCTCCTTTTTGAAGTCGGTTAAAAATAATTGATAACAATATTTTGTATACTTAGTGATTTTATAATTTTAAGTGAATACGATGTACTTTGCATAGAAACCACTTTATTAAAGCATGTACAAAGTATTACAAGTTAGGAAGTGGCAGCTAAGTTATAAGTTACTACAGACAAAAAAAATAATACCTACCCTCCATCACACATAATCGGACACGTTACCAAAAATATATCCGGAATGTCCGGCTTTAGTAACTGTAACCTGAGCACCGGATATCCTGTTGCGGAACAATAGCAGTCTTCGGATAAACAGGTCGCGGCTAATGGGAGTGACGTAATTCCCACATGTTTTCCTTCCCCCGATGACCTTCTGTCACCATTATCGGATAATCATCCTAAAAAGGACGGCAACTAGAAAAGTTATCCTATTATGACAACTTGTAAGAATTCCGTGACGATATATAATTCTTATACTTAGATGTGTTCGAATAGACTTTCATTCTTACAATAACATTCTCTTCTTCTTGAAGTCTGACTAAAGAGCGTTTATTTGATTAACTTTTTATTAAAGTAACTAGCTGATGCCTGCGGCTTCGCTCGCTTGACAAATAATATACTAAGTCACTCTATCTAATAAAAAACCCGCATCAAAACTGTTGCGTATAGTTTTAAAGATCTAAGCATACATAGGGACAGACAGACGCGGCGGGGGACTTTATATGCAATGAAGTACAGGGTTAAAGCTACGCTTGCCGCGGTCATTCTGTGGATGGGTGACCATCCATTTCATATCGTGACCCCTCCGTGTCTCGGTATGCACGTTAAGCCGTTGGTCCAGGCTGTCATTCGTAGATCTTTGACAGTCGTTATAGGTTGGATTGTGAAGGTCCGATAGGCAGTCGCTCCATGTAAAACACTGGTATTCAGCTGCATCTGGTTAGATTCGGGAAAAGGCTAGGCAGATGATGATGTCATTAGGGCGATTCTGTAAAATTCAAACAACAACTCTCATCTCACATCGCTATTCACTCTCACTTCGCATAAGGTTCAAAATGACCTTGATATATTTGACACTTTGGATCGGATTCGAGTGCGAACTGAGCGTCAAAGTGACGGGGAAATTACCTTACAGGATGCCACTTCTTACGTCATTTCATACTTTATCTGTCAAAATCTCCCTGTCAGTGTCAATTTAGTTGAACTCGCTGACACGCTCGCAAGGGTGGCGCTAGTGTAAATTCGAATTATCAACCGAGTTTTTAGAATGCCAGTCTAGAAACTCATAGCTGATACAGATTCGACGTTTAGAATGAGGTCTTACAGAATTACACCCCTGGACTTGAAGAATGTTATTGTAAGAATGGAAGTCTAATCGAACACATCTACGCGCAGGATTCGACAAATGCCATATTACACCAGAAAATAGGTTCTACGTATGTTTCTAAGCGGTGATTTGACCTTTAACATTTTTCGTCTGTCAGCTGTTGAGTTGAGGACTGATTCCTCAATCGTCAGATAACTTTTGTCTCTAGAATAAATATATGACTACTAAGTATGCCAAACTGCCATAAGTATAATATATTTTTCAGATGAAAATTCTCCGAGAATTAAAAAACAACCCTTATTGCAAAGTAGGTATTGTTTATTTTTGTTCAGTTTATAAGATTAAGGCTGGATCGTGTTTAGTATTTTTGGTATCTTAACATGATTAACAAAAGCCTTTAATTCGATCACGATCTTTACCTTCGTATTTGCAAGCCTTTATTTATTTCAAAGTTAAACTACACTTTAAGTTATGTTTCTAGGTACTCGATTTTGCACCTCTACTATAAATTCCCCACCTAATCGCTATAGTCCGAGTGTAGTCACATGTTTAACGTGATTTGACGTCACGCCGGAATTCGAACACGCATCCGATGTCACGTCCAGGGACACAGACACATCGCCACGGATACATGGACACGACTAGCTGTCCAATACCTGTCGATCTATTGCCTCCTAAATATCCACTGTTCACTTTAAATACATCATGGAAAATCGCTTTTTTTTTTAAGAATTTTGCTCTCATATTTGGGCAAGAAGAAGTAGATCGAGTTTTAGCACACAATAAATTGTATCTAAGTACTTAGTACACTAATTATATAAAGAGGAAAGATTTGTATTTTTGTATGTTTGTAACGAATAAACTCAAAACTACTGGTCCGATATCAAAAATTCTTTCACCATTATAATGCTACATGATCTCTGAGTTACATAGATCGATGATTACAATGTTTTAACCGCGACTTCGCCCGCGGGAATTTTCCTAATCCCAATTATTTTTCGATAATAAAATAACCGGACAAGTGCGAGTCAAACTCGCCCACCGAGGGTTCTGTACATAATTGTTGGTACATATCCTTACTTCTATACTAATCCATACCTACTATCCATACTTTAATCTACTTAATATTGTAAATGCGTTTTTTGCGACATAAACGGCCGTATCTTTTTTTCGCGTTAACATAGAGAATTGATTTTTTTACAGCATCAAGGGACCGTAGATTTGAGTATATGGTTTTAATTTCAACTCGATACCTCCACGAGTTCCCGTGATAAAGGGTCGACAGACTGACAGACGGACAACAAAGTGATGAAAAAATAAAAAAAATATAAAAGTGTTTATTCACATAAATAATTTTGTTACACGCTTTGTTAACCTCTGCCAAACTGCAAAGCAGTTTATTGGCAGACGTAGCTCCGTTTTTAAACATATTATTATTCTATACTGACACTTTTTCACCTTCACTGAGATAAAACTATTCTTACATTCCTTAAATCCCTTTCTTGATCCTATAAGGGTTCAGTTTTTTCCTTTTGAGGTATGGAACCCTAAAAACAAACTCTTTAGCTGTATAAGTAATCTTAGTAAAAGTACCTACCTATATGAATTGTCTCATCTTTAAACGTACCAATATAAAGCGTTTTACACATTTCCGCATGTGTTTAGTCACGCGCGTAATGTCAATTGACGTCGCGTTCCCGACGTCGCGTCGTCGTCGTTTTCAATCAAGTCGACACGCGTGGGGTGCACGTTAAGTCAATAAATTACCAACCTAAATACAATTTTAACTTAGTTACAGCTGGAATGTAAGTAGGTATGAAAGTTTACTTAAAACCCGAGTGATGTTTTTAAATAAAATAAAATTAATAGAGAATAAACAGTACATTAATCAAATTAAAGTTCATTCTAAAATATCTATCGGTTTCAAGTAAACAGAAACTATATCCGGCGACCCTAGTTGCTAATCTCCTTTGCCGACTGTACCTACTAAAAATGAGACTATTTTTTTTTTGCCCTCCACCTGACACCACTAGAAAGTCCAGTTAAGCAGCCCACAAACTCCAAGGTTGCCCTGAAAGATGCCACGTACCGAAAAAAAAATGAGACATAATTGTTTTTTTCATAACTAAACATTAGGATCTTTCCGAATGTCTTATGTGACATTATTTTGTGTTTTGTGTGTGTACGCAGTGAACGGAAATAAAACATGGAAGCATTCCTAGCTTTAAAAAATGACCCAATGCAAGTTGCGCCCCAGGGGGCGGGGCTTATCAGTTGCGCCGCGCACGTGTTTAGTTCGTCTGTAGTTGACAACAGCGGCGGTCGACTAAATTGTATTTCGGTTTTTGCTCTCTAAAACATTAAAAATGCCTTCTTGTGCAGTAAAGTGGTGTATTAATAAATCACATATACATAAAAAGGATGTTGGAATTAGTTTTCACGTGTAAGTACATCGCCATTAATTATTTTTCGATTATAAAAGAATTTTGACAGGAAGTCTATGGGGATGATGTTATACCAAACAAACAATTTAATTTTCTTCCCTTTTTTTACAATTTAAGATACATTATACAACATTAAATTTTTTATGGGGATTGCACTATGCAAAATACACTTAGTTATTGTAGACACATACAAGTTTCTTTAAAGTTAATAACATGAAGAAAATAGATGTACTTATTGTATTAAAAAAGTATTTTATGCTCCTCTATTTTACTACACTTACTCACACTATTTTAGATTTGCACAAGAACCGATTCGAAGAGAATTATGGACAAAAGCTGTATGTTTGGAAAGACAGCAAAGTGAATGGACACCAAATAAAAAGACAAGGATATGCTCAATTCATTTTAGAAATGACGATTTTTATCTGTCGAAAAAAGGATACACGATGCTTAAATCAAATGCTATTCCAATTTGTACGGTAAGATTGATTATTGGTTAAAGGTATAAAGGATATGGTTAAAGATATAAATAGTATTTGTAAAAATATTACACCTCGTGTTTTAAACATTTTATGCAACAAACCTACATACTTTTGATTTCAGATGGTGTTTTGTATTAAAAAGTCACAGTCTACTTCGTTAGAAACGTTGCAGACTATTCTAACACCGGCGGGCTTATTACGTATCTTGCAGAAGCCAAGCGATAGCAAAAATTGGGCAATATTTGCTCTTCAATTGCAAATTCGTATTATGTATCAGCGATAACCAAACCATAGCAAACAAGCGTTAGTGCTGCCTCTATGGAACAATCAATGAACTAAATAGTGCATTGTCCGCTATTGTACTACGTTTATTTCGTATTACGTATGAGTTTTGACAGCAAAGCAATAGCCATCAATAAGCAACTTTTGCTATCAAATTGCGATAACCTTTTCCCTAGTTGCTGGTCGATTGTTAATCGCTGTCTTCTCTTTCTTTCTTTGCTGTACACATATATATTAGTTTAATTCAGTCCATTATTTCGAGTACTGTACCAAAAAACTGTATTTTAAATCTTCGTCGTGTGTTAATTTAAATTAAACTATGTGGTTTGTAAAAACTTTATTATTATCCGCCTAAAAAAATCGAGTGACGCTTCGATTATCAAAGATGTCTTATGCTATTCTCTTGCTTGGAGCACTTGAAGAAGAAGCCAGTAGGACTGAAAGCCATAACACAGCACAGTTGCGACGTAGCCTTCGAGATCAAGCCAAAGCTTTGAACTTGTCTGATGCTGAGTTTAAAGCTCACTACCGACTATCTAAACTATTTAACGACTTTTACAGATTTTAAACTGACAATCACGTCAAAATGTGCAGTGTAAATGATTTGAAAAAAATATATGTTAAACTAGAACATTCTCTTAATCATTTAGTAAGTGAATATTTTTAATAATATTCTTAATATATAGTTTTATTAACACGTGAAGTTGTGTCTGACGCGGACAAAACATTGACAATCACACATAATCTACCAGTTTTTCTGTTTGTTTATATTAGCAGATATAAGTAAGCAGGCAGGTAGCAGGTATAAGTTCTTCATTTGTACCTACATTCTAGCAAATAAATTAATTTGAATTTGAATTTGGTACCAGCGGTGGCTACTAAATTGTTTTTGGCGCTAGTGTCGTAGCGATAAATGCATTGAAACAAACAGCGAACGATTAGCAAACGATTTTTACATAATACGATTTTTTTTGACGTTTAGCGATTGATCGCGCGATGACTGCGCGATAGTTGCGGAATTTTTGCTGATTGCTATTTTATACGTAATAAGCCAGCCGAAACAGTTCATGCCAAGGAATTGCTAACTGTGAAAGAAAATTTTATTGAAGTAGGTACCCTATTCTGAAACTACCTCCAAATCACGAAAACGTCACTTGGTAGGTTAACATAATTAATAGGCATTTAAGAATTTGAACTCCTCTTGAATCTTTTCCTAAATTGTAATTTAAAATTATAAAAATTTGGTTGTTCAATCGGTATTTTTGTTGGTTGGTTGGCTTGGTTGTCTGTCCAAGTTGTGGGTTTGAGTTCGGTGTACCAGTTGTTTCTTTGGCAGAAGATCGCGAGTGACTGATACAGCCAACTGATTCAAAAGTTCTTGATACAAGAGGCTGTACCCCTTTAAACATTCTGTCTTCTGAAATTGCAAAAAACGTAACCATATTTGAATTTCGCAGGCTACCCTGGCGCTTTCACGATTAATTATTTGCGTTGCACTTTATTACATAGAACATCCCGGGCGATGACTTGTGGGCGCAGTGACGACGCAGAAATGTCGTATGCGGCCTATACGTTAGAAGGTTAATTAGACCCAAATTACCAGGCAATAAGGTCGATTTTACACTGTGCATGCTGAATGTTAATACATTTTCGGCGAATCAGCGACGAGATTCCGATGTGTCAGTTTGTTTGAAATATTGTGTCAAGATGCGCGCTTAGTTTCCTTGAAGTAATGCTTCCATGTTTTATTTCCGTTCACTGTGTGTACGTGATTTCTATAAATTTATATTTAATGAGCTTGACGTGACACACGTCGAATCACCTGAGTTTAAATGGTATGTTTAAGTAGGTATGTACCTACTAAAAACGACACGAAGTCAAAAATAAAATAATTTCTGATGTGAATTTTATGTTGATATACTTTGAAGTAAGTACACGTATTTCCAATTTCAAAATCTATTCAATACACGTTATGTTTACGCCGCGCACTAGTCTAAGCCCTCAGGAGATTCATTTCAACCTGTATTAAGCCCCCAATGCCTAACCTCTTCCATTACAATAATGCAGATTCACAAAAAATACATCCATTCATCAATACGATAGGTTTAATTTAAAATTCATGAAAATATTACATTTTCATGAATTTTAAATTCACGAGTTGGAGAAATCCCTATAGAAAAGAACAAGAATAGGTAATATTCTAATAAGAGATAATTGAGAAGTGGCGCATCGGTGGCACTCTTTCGTTATAAAGTTGAAATCTTTGTTGCAGCTTGATGTGCTTGCCTCTGTACCTAGAAAGACTAATATAGGCAAGCACATATGCCCGCCACACTATGTATAGCCACCGCAACTCCCAAAACAGCGTCGAGGCAATGAAGCTCAACGAGTCACGGTTGGATCCCGCAAGGAAATTAATGATTAAAGAATAGCGGAGGAGTTATAAAATCTTATAATATCTACGTCAAGTAGGAGAGAGAACTTAAGAGCGTGTATTCGATTCATGACGAAAACTTTGTTTTTGCGTTTTGCCAGAGCAATATCGTAATGATGAGAGCAGATTATTTAAAGACAATTACAGTGTTAAAGTATAATTTTTAATTATGTTTTTTTTTTAAAGCGAAGACAATCCTTTCATAGCGTTTTACGAAAATAGACGTCAGAGTTAACTTTCAGGACAAATACAACTATTACATTATGCCAAAATATTATGTTTTATACGTTTTTCCAACAGGACATACAGTCTTAAAGTCTACTACATAGCCAAAATTAGGAAAATATTACTATTATGTATTAAAAAACAATGTTAAAAAAATACAAAATCAGTCCAATTTGACACATTTTTTTCACCAGTATTTGAATAAAAACATAACTGATATATTTATTTTATGAAAATAAAGGTTATGCGTAATATACACAATATTTTTCAGTCCGTTATACGAGCTCATTTATTTTAGACAATTATTTTAAAAGGCACTGTAAAAACTCGCGCGCTATCGTTTGCCGATCAATTTCAATGATTCGTGCTTATTTCGTGCGTACTTTTTTTTCTGATGCACACAAACAGATCATTGTATTGTACTAGTGTGTGTCTATGCTGCTACGCCGTTCTAGCAATCGTTAAGATTTTGAGTTGCGCTAAATCGAATACGCGCCATTGGCACAAAGGGACGTTTATAACTAGGAGAAGCCTAGTTGCCAAGCACCACGAATTAAAATGAATATTTCAATTCATAATGCTGGATTAATACGCACATATAGACTACGACGCGTAAGTACCTACTGTTGTTGGAAAACAGGAACGTAAGCATAGCCTAAGTAAAGTAGTACAGAACTAAACAAACAACTTTCTCCCTATTCTTAGAACTAAAGAAAATGCTCTTAGCTACGTATAACAAAGGTCTTAATAAAACTTGGGTAAGGAACTATTTCTACTGAAAAATACAACTACTATTGCAAAGCAAATACTTAAATTGTAAATGTCCCCTTATCGTACATAAGTCACGCGAAAAATGGCAATCCGAACACTACAATACAAGTTAAATTGACGATTTCATGACTAAACAAATAAATAAACTTTTTTACATAAAAGTCAACCTAAAACTAAACTAAACAACACCATTGGCCAATAACTCTAAAACAGAACTTTTTAAAAACATTTGTTCTTTGCACTGAAAACCCGATAATTTTCAATTTACTGTAAAATTAGATTTTTAGTTGCTTTGAAGTCAATAAATAGTTAGTCAAGTGAGTTGGCAAATGACTACCTAGAAGTAACGTCACGTAACATAAATTGCCATACAAAATCTATGGGGAAGTCGCGTTTTGACAGCTCATTAAAAGTATGTCAACTGATAGGCAGTGTCATCTACCCTATTGACCAGAATATTTTTACAGAATTCTTTATTTAAACTTTATTCTTATTCTAACTATTTTTCAGTGCCATTGCTGCCTGAGGTAAATAAATTACTTGGCACAATTTTATTCTAACAATTAAAATGTTTCATAATAAGCAACGCATTCACAACAAAAAATAACTAAAAAGTACCTAGCTTCTACTCGTGCTAAATTTTCTCACAAAAAACTGAAATCCTGGCAAATATTACGTATTCTCTGTCTTGAGTTCGCAAGAAACACTCCATCATTTCGTTTTGGAAGGCCAGACATCTGATACGGTTGACTTTAGTCGTATGAATAAATTACGAGGGTAGGTACCTATCTGACAGATGACTTGGCGGGAAAAGCCGCTAAGACATTTTAACTTAGCAGGATTATTTTATAAAATGCTGTGGCAACTACATTTTTTTTCCTTAAAAGGTTTAAGTGAATTGATAAATGTTTTTTCCCTTTTCTGTACAGAAAGTGGCCTTCGCCGAATCAATGAATAATTTAGGTAACGTTCTCGTTGTCATGAATTATATGGAAAAAAATCGAGATTTTCACCACGCTGACTAAAATAAAATAAAACAGAAATACATTTATATTTGACTCGGACTAAAAAAAATCCATAATGTAAGAACCAAAATTCAGAATAAACAGAAACTTCAATAATATTTATGCCTCAATTTTCTGGATGCAATATACTCTTAGTCTTTAGAATTATTTTTTTAATGGCTTACATCATCTGCCTAGCCTTTTCCCAACTATATTGGGGTCGGCTTCCAGTCTAGCCGGATGCAGCTGAATACCAGTGTTTTACATGGAGCGACTGCCTATCGAACCTCCACAACCCAGTTACTGGGTAACACGATACCCCTTGGTATGACTGGTTTTCAGACTTACTGGCTTCTGACTACCCGCAACGACTGCCAAAGATCTACGAATGACAGTCGGGACCAACGGCTTTACGTGCTTTCCGAGGCACGGAGGAAACTCGGTCTGGAAGGGCCATTTTTTTAATGGCTTACAAATGCCTCAATTTACACAAAAAAAAAACTAAAAATAAAATACCACGTAGGTACTCCAAAAACTGAACTCAGATTCATTTGTCGACCAAAGCAGTCTAAAAAAAGTCGCGAAAAGAAAATAAGCGCATCGGACTCGCCCACCGAGGGTTCCGTTCAAATTCCGTGATTTGGTCACCCATACATTATGCATACCTCAATTGATTGCCCTACTAACCATACTAACACCATGCACCAATAATTGAAATTAGGTTTTTTTGTAAATTCCTGCACTTTTCATTATACGAGTACATTATAAAATGTAAGTTTACCCAAGGGGTGGAGACCTGGTGTCCTGAAATACAGACCCTCTCGTCTAGTTTAGGCACCAGTCTCCCACAGTATAGTAATAGCCTTTATGTATCTTGTATTGATACCTCTCTAATGTATCTATATTGTGGTGAGAAATGAATTATTATTATTATTATTATTACTTAAGTACTTTAAATAAAGACTAATTTTTTTATGATTTAATTACAAATGTATAGTTTTCAGTTTTACCTGTACTTGTAGTATAAGACGATATTACTTGCCAAATTTCATAGTTCTAGGTCAACGGGAATTACCCTATTAATTTTGATTCCCTAGAGAGTATCAAAATATACGTTTTTGCGGCATATATGGCCGTATCTTTTTTCACGTTAACTTAGACGTTTGATCTTTTCACAGCTTCAAGGGACTGTAGACTTGAGTATATTGTTTTAATATTAACTCGAAACCTCCATGCGTTCCCGAGATAAAGGGTCTTGACAGACAGACGCACAGACAGACGGACAACAAAGTGATCCTATAAGGGTTCTGTTTTTTTCCTTTTGAGGTACGAAACCCCAAAAAGTAATAACTACTTCACACACAAGTGCAATGAATTTTTAATTTGAAATTGCTCACACAAATATTGGAAAGCGAAATGCAAAAGTACTCTCCGTGCCTCGGAAGGCACGAAAATTCGTAAATCGCGGCTGTCATTCGTAAATCTTTGACAGCCGTTATGGGTAGTCAGAAGCGCAAAACTCTGACAACCAGTCTGAATTATGGAGGTCAGACTTGTAGTTGTTGTAGCGACTACAAGTTACGGAAATCATTAAAAACTCTTTGGATGGTACAATAATATGTATAGTTTGTTCTGATATGATGACACTTATAAATCAATATTCATTATTATAACTAGTTAAAATTTGTTTGTATGTAGGGGTAATCTCTGGAACTAATTCCTCCTTCCTCCCTTCATTCTTCCTTCTAATTCTTCCTTATTCCTCTTTGGACAGAAAAAAACTTAGGTTAATTTAGGTCGACGTCAAACCCTGCCGACAGAAATAGGCTACGGTCGGCTTCTAGTCTTACCAAATACAGCTGTAACTAGTATACAGCTGTATTTGGTGAGACTAGAAGCCGACCGTAACAGACGGCACGGTTGGCGCAGTGGCTGAACGATCGAGTGCCGCGCTTCGATTTTTCGTTTCTTTAACGACGTATTTTTTTTTGCTGGTTATCATTTTATCTATGTCTGATATTGAGTCAATGGGTTATCATTGACTTAATATCAATGAAGTATTTTTTTTTTTTGCTGGTTATCACTTTATCTATGTCTGATATTGAGTCAATGGGTTATCATTGACTCAATATCAATGAAGTAGTTTTTTTTTGCTGGTTATCATTTTATCTATGTCTGATATTGAGTCAATGGGTTATCATTGACTCAATATCAGACATATTTACTTCTAGGCGTTTGGTGAAATATGGTAATTAAAACAGTGGTATAACGAATGTTCGAACAAATGTTATTTCGGCTAAGTGTAACTTCGGTAAAAAGTTTTTCGACCAAATGAAATGTCGGCGCAACGAAAAAAAGCGAATTGATAATAGGTCAACTGATACAGTGGCAGACGTGACTTCGATGAAGTAAAAAAATACGAAACGAGAAAAGTTGAAAAGTTTTAGGTGAAATGAAATTCGGTCAAATATTTTTCGACCTTATGATAGGTAACCCAAATATATATATGTTCTACAGATAGTTGTTCCGGGTCTGGCTGTTTGTGTATGTGAGTTTATATGTTTGTAAACGCACCCACGATTCAGAAGAAATTTCTAGTGTGGGACAACGTTTTCAAAATATAAAAATGTTGGGAAAGGGAAAATGAGTGCAGAAGTACCTACTTAGCATTTTTTTAACCTTTAAAACTGCACTAAAATGATCGCTATTTCACTTTCTTTCTATACGTTCCGATAAATTCAAGTATACTTACATCTATTCATACAAATTCTGTTCCATTTTTTTAAAGTAGGTATTTGGTGTATAATTGTACGTCTTCAGAAGTGGTGAAACTAAAAGTCTTAAGTTTACGTCAATAGTGTAAAACATTCGAACACTCCCTCCCCCCTCCGTTCCCCTCGTTCGTTAGTCTGCGCTACATCCACGCCACAAACGATGTGCTGTCGCCATTTCAGTCTTCTATCAAGTTCAGTTTAATTTCGTTTCTTCCTCGCTAGGTGGCGCTGTGGGTGCCCTGACCTACGTATTTTGCTCCCAGTAAACTTAATTTGTAATAATAGATAAAGTTATCAGTTTTGTGTTTATTTGTGTTATTCAACTAAAGTAGGACATCAAACAAGTGGACAGTTGTAGTGAACACAGTTTATTCAGTGTATTCGGAACGATAAATACGTGATATATGCTATGTAAACAGTGGTGTTTTTACGAGGTAATCAAACAATTAATGGTGTACGAACTCAACTAAAAACCTTTCTGCAAGTGTGTGACTCATAAAAACTAAAAAAAAACTCAACTCAGTTATTTCTACAAACTCTTCATACTTAGATTGGTGGTTTTGCAAATTAACGATTTTGTCATTTGTATATCTGTCATTTGTGTGCCAAATCACTCACGAATCTATCGCCATCTATGAGAATCAGACGGATTATATGGGCCACTTAAGTATCGCCATCTGTGTTCAATAGAAATAATTACTTACTAATTAATTAGCAACCTGACATTTGTGAAGCGCTATATCGATTGATTGTCAGTCTCATTATATAAAGCTTTATACATCACTCGGAAGGTGGCGCTGTGTGTTGCTTGGTGGAATTTTGTAACCAAACATCGAATATTACGATCACCAAAATGAACTGCGCTGCCTGTAATAGGCCCGTTACAACCGGGGCAGGGGTACTTAAATGTAACGCCTGTGAAGGAAATTACCATTATGATTGCCTGAACATAAATCCCCACCAATATGAAGCCCTCACTGAACAATTTAAGGTAACCTGGAAGTGCCAGTCGTGTAACAATATCACCCGTCGCGCTCGAGCTAATCTACTTACACCCGAACGGTCTATACAATTTCCTATACAGGAAGATAGCATGAATATGTCCTACGATGCCGTTGAACACGGAGGCACATCAACTTGTAGTCTCAACTTAGCGACCATAACGACTACTGATCTAGTCGCTCAAGACTCAAACAACACCTTTCAGTCATTTACGCAAGAGCTACAAAGTACATTGCAGGGATGGCAAAGTGATATAAATAGCACTCTTTCGGCTTTCAAGGTTGATATTCAGAGCACACTCAACGGCTGGCGTGATGAAATGAACAACAGTTTAAAGAAGTTAAACAACGAGTTGAGGTGCGGTCTAGCCGAAATTAAAGATGATATGAATATTCTACGAACTGATCATAACAACTTAAAACATAATGTATCAGTCATATCTCAGGACTTAACAGAGCTCCGCTCCTCATTCCAATTTCATTCAGATGAACAGAAGGAACTTAAAAACCAAGTTGATGAAATTAACCGCCACAGGGCTGAACAATCCAGCCTATCTATTAGCCTCCTTGAATCGAAACTGGAATCTCTCGAACAACAGGCACGGCATTGCAATGTCGAAATCTGTAATGTATCAGAAGCGCGAAATGAAAACTTGATGCAAGTTATAGAGTCAATTAGCAATGCAATAAACTTTCCAATTGCACAAAAAGATATCATATCTCTCCACAGGGTTCCTCATGCTCACCAGTTAACAAATAGACCAAAAAACATAATTGCAAAGCTTTCGTCGCGCATCATACGAGACAACCTTCTAGCCGCTTATCGAAAGGTCGGGACGGTTAAGTCAGACAGGCTGGGTTTGAGCGGTACATCGACGACTATTTATATGAACGAGCACCTCACACTGAAAAGGAAACATTTATTTCGGAAGACAAAAGAGATCGCCAAATTGCATCAATTTAAATATGTCTGGATTCGGAACGCCACTATACTTGTGCGAAAACGTGATGGAGAGGCTTCATTTTCCATACGCTCAGAGGAAGACTTACGCAAAATTAAAAACAGTAATTCAAATACTGAAAATGGAGTCAAGCCTAGCCCGTTGCCATAGTTTTCAGGGTTTTCGACATCTCTCAGTACTTCTCTGTAGTTTCAATGTTCTATTAGCTTTTAACACTTTAATTTGCTTTGTGTATGTATCATCGTACTCGCGTTCTAAACAACACGGGTGTTTTCTCATATATTTCTGTTTAATTGTTGTTGCTCAAATATTAATTAACAGCTTTGTGGTAAGTGCTTTTATAATAAGTAATTTTTATGTTGATAATTGTCATAATTTTATACTGCCGTTATGGGTGAACTATGTCATGCTACTTCAATTTAATGGCTATATTCACTTATGTCTTCGTCACATGTTGTCATTCTCCAGCTTAATTCTGTTTAAATATAAAATAAAATTGTATCCTTTAATACGCAATTCTAACTTGGATATTGTGCTCAATATACTTGGAACTATGTGGCATCATCTGATTGCTGCTATTGTTATATATAACTATACTGTAAAGAATTCACTCATAATAATATGTATAATATTATATTTGAATTTTTCATACAACTGCATCGTCTTGGACAAGTGTTGCTGCGTAACTGATGTAATTAATGTAATTTTAAGTTTAACATATCTCTTTTTAAAGTTCTACATTTTGCGTTGCATGTACGGAATGTACGGATGTCAGATTGAACCTAAACTATTATTAATTAATATGTATATGTACAAATTCAATCGCAATGACACATAAACACCTATCTCTTTACTACCAAAATTGCAGAGGCATGCGTACAAAATTACATACGATATACATGTATATTTTGAACAGTAACTACGATATTATTGTGCTCACAGAGACATGGCTGGTTCCGGAGATTAGTGACAGTGAGTTCATTGATCAGCGCTACATTGTGTACAGGTGTGATCGTGACCGTGACAATACCAAAAAACTGGATGGTGGTGGCGTCCTTGTTGCAGTACTACGAACACTTAGACCGACTGAATTTAATATGTCGATGGGCCCCGATAATTTACAATCTCGTAACCTTGAACATATAGTCGTTGAGGTGCCTAGTATTAAATTATCTAAACGTCACATCATTAGTGCCGCGTACATACCCCCAAGGACGCTTTCTTCCACATATGAACTACACTTTGAAAACTTACAGGAGATCCTGGGTGATCCAAATCAAAATGTCGATTGTTTCTTCCTAGTAGGCGACTATAATCTACCCGAAATAACTTGGAACACATCTAGTTCCGTACAAGGTTGTTGTCTGGGCATGGGCTCTTCTGTAACTTGTCACCATCTGAATAACTTAATTTCATTGCTTGGTGCTTCTCAATACAATCACGTGGTAAATGCTAAAGGTAAAATTCTTGACCTACTGATTTCGAACCAGACGTGTAAAGTGACGGCTCCATTGACTCCCCTGCTACCCATCGACGCACACCATCCGCCTGTTGTTTGTGATATAGCTCTTGACGTAGATATTACTCCCATGAAAAAGCGCCCTCTTCATAAATACAACTTTTATAAATCTGATTACGACCAGATCAATCGCAAAATACAAGACACCAACTGGACTGAACTTCTTGCCCCCCGTGAATCCGAAGAGGCTTTGAGTACATTTTACAATAAGATTGACGATATCATTAAAGAACATACGCCCCCAGCTGCATCTAGAGTCTCTGGTTTTCCGGTATGGTTCTCAAGATCTTTAATAAGCATTTTCAGGAAAAAACAAAAAGCGTGGGTTAAATGGAAAAAGTTTGGTAATCTTGCAGATTATGAAAAATTCTCGCAGCACAGAGCATCATTCAAGGATTTGTGTAATGCATGCTTCACTAAATATATTAAATCGATTGAAGACAACATACACATAAATATAAAGGAATTTGGCGACACGGTTGGCGCAGTGGCTGAGCGATCGACTGCTGTGCAGCGTGTTGCGGGTTCGATTCCCGCCCAGGGTAAACATTTGTGTGATGAGCACTTGTGTTTGGCTTGTGTCTGGGTGTTGTTTATCTATATATGTATGTATTTACAAAAAAAAAAATGTATTTGTGTTTGTATTTGTATTTGTGTATGTATATCAGCTGTCTGACACCCATAGTACAGGGTCTCCCTAGTTTGGGGTCAGATGGCCGTGTGTGAAAATGTCCCCACATATTATTATATTATTATTATTATAATTCTGGGTATATATTTCTAACCGTAAACTTAAACCCGGTATACCGGCAAAGGTTGAGTATAAGAACGAAATATCGAATGATCCTCAATCTATCTGTAACATGTTTTCTAATTTTTTCTCTTCTGTATACGAACCAGCCTCGGCACCTCTACCTCAATGGCAACCACCTTCTGACACTGCATCCAATGATATCTCTGTTACGGGTCTTTATTTAAAGCAAGAGAAAGTTATGCTAGAACTGAAATCCCTGGATCCATCTAAGGGACCTGGGCCGGACGGTCTTTCAGCATTTTTTCTTAAGAATACGGCCGAAGTAATCTGTATGCCCCTTACCATAATTTATAACAAATGCATTGCTGAGGGTGTTATGCCAACGGTTTGGAAACAGGCCAATATCACACCTGTACACAAGAGTGGATCCAAGCGTGATGTTGAACAGTATCGTCCTATATCTATTTTGTCTACCTTGTCGAAGCTTTTCGAGAGGCTTGTACATAATGAACTGTATCCTATACTACATAACATCATCATTGAACAACAGCATGGTTTCGTGAAAAAGCGTTCCACAACTACTAATTTACTCGTATTCTCTAACGATCTATTTGAACAAATTGACAATCGTATACAAGTTGATGCGGTGTATACAGACTTTCGAAAGGCCTTCGACAAGGTAGATCACAAGTTGTTGCTGGATCGATTAGCCTTTAATGGAATTCGTGGTAACCTGTTGCGGTGGTTCATCTCTTACATTACTAACCGGTGCCAAAAGGTGGTTATTAATGGATACCACTCTAATATTACGCGAGTTACCTCTGGAGTCCCTCAAGGCTCTATTCTTGGTCCTCTCTTATTCATCATATTTATCAACGACATTAACAAATGCTTTCACAACTCTAAATTTCTATTATATGCAGATGATCTTAAAGTATACAGACCTATCCGGAATATTCAAGATTGCTATCTCCTACAAGAAGACCTGGATAGACTTACTGACTACTGTTACAAAAGTAAACTTCAATTAAGCGTACCTAAATGCAATTTTCTCAATTTCACTAAAAACAAGAACGTTATCAGGTTTGCATATGCGTTATGTGGTGTTCCACTGGATAAAGTAAACGCTGTACGAGATCTTGGTGTACTTTTAGATTCTAAACTTTGCCTTGACCTCCACATTGAGCACATTGTGAATAAAGCGTATAAAATGTATGGTTTTATAATGAGATCCACCCAGGATTTTAAACGTACCTCATCATACCTATGTTTGTATAAATCACTTGTCCGTTCACAGCTTGAGTACGCCGTATCCATATGGAACCCCTATTATAGCAAGTATATCGACATGATAGAAAAGGTTCAACATAGGTTCCTGCGTGCAATGCATTATAGATGTCATAGATCATATCTATCTTACAGCCAGTTACTCAGTAAATACAAGCTCTTGACGCTCAGTTCTAGACGTAAGCAGTTGGAAGTAATGACGTTGTATAATATTGTTCATAATCAATTTAATTGTACTAGCTTAAATAATGTACTTTGTTATGCAGTCCCTAGAACTGTGCACAGACGTCGGGTACGTGCAGGCAAACTCTTTGCGGTGGGTTCCTGCCAATCTAACACTGGTTTGCGTGCACCTATTCGGCGAATGGCAGCAACGTACAATGAGACCTTTGAACACATAGATATATTTACATGCTCGCTGGCAAAGTTTCGAAGACTTTTATATGAAACACTGCTAAGCTGATTCTTTTTTCTTTTTTCTCTCTTCTTTCTTTACTATGCATGTCTTTACCATAAGTTGTAATCATATCATATCACACATCCCCTAAAGAGTTGTGGAGTGGATGGGTGTGCTATGCGATATTGTGTATAGTAAAGTAAATATTATGTGTCGAAAAATATATTCAGCAAGTGTCGCATGGCTCAGTTACTACACCGTGATGCTTTTTTTGGGAATGTGTGGTATAGCATGCAATGATTTTATTTCATATGGATGTAATTATTATATAAGTATGTGGGTCAATGTGCCTGCAAAGCTACTTCCTAGCGACTTATAGTTTTTTTTAATTTACACTTAAGTTAATCTGTGGACAGTGCTGTGGGCTGCATTATTACTTATGTATCACTGGTTCTCCATAATTATGTTAATATCATATAATGCAGCTGTTTACTGTTCCTCTTTTAATAAAATAAAAAATAAAAAATTCCAAATGTTTCAGGAAGTAAGTGACATTGTTTCTCTGTTGTGTTGCTCGAAAGCAAGTAATGTGAGAGTAGAACTGCCAACTTGTGTTGGAGTTTCTTGTACAGTCAGCACCAAAAGGTTTTAGAATTTTTAAAAGTTTGAGAAGATAATTTTTCTAAGGCAGTCGTATCAAATGATTATAAAAATGCAGAAAATATACGTTGAATGGCTTAAGCTATTTTTTAAACAACAATTACGTTCTTCAATGTTATAAATGAAAATTTATAAATATTGAAATTGAACGAAAATAAAAATCTAAAAGATGTTATCACCACAAGGGTAATAAATCATTTCAAAAAGATCAAACTGTAGAACTCTTAATAAAACTACGCACGTTTTCCTAACAATATAATAAAACCCTACGATTTCAAAAACGTCACAAAAACACAGTCACGTAATCCAAATAGCTGTAAGCTACGCCGTAGCACTATTGTTAACGTAGCACCGCGTAGCACACGTAGCTCGTAGCCACGTAGCGTCGTAGTTCGTAGCTATAAATAAATAGCCAGCATTAATCGTAGCGGCTGAATGTCCCCAGAGGGACCGAGGGAAGTGTGAATGTAGCTTTATGTTGTGACAATGATATATATAGCCTCTTAGGCCTTATTTACACTAAAATGGCGATATTGATAGGTTCTTGACCTGACTGAAATATTGTTTAGAGATATTTCGTAAAGTTGATTTGGTTATGGTGAAGTTGAATTGCTGCCATTTTATTTATCCTAAGTTTATAAGCAAGTAAAGTTTGTTTGTTTGTTTGTAAGAGGAATTCTTTGGAAGTACGGGTCCGATTACGAAAATTCTTTGACTGTTAAAAAGTTGTACTATTGCCGAGTGTCATAGGAATGTTTTATGGTAAACTTGATATTTACCCAAAGTCTCAGCAGACAAAATCTCCAAGGTCACTGATAGAGGTAACCGCCATAGATTTATGTATACTATAATTAATAAAATAAAAATAAATAAATAAATATCTTGGGACAACTCACACACGGTCATCTGGTCCCAAGCTAAGCAGAGCTTGTGTTATGGTAACCAGACAACTGATATACATACTTATATAATTTATAAATACATACATATTATAGATAAACACCCAGACACAGAACAAACAATCATGCTCATCACACAAAGTTTGTCCTGGGTGGGAATCGAACCCACGACCTCCGGCTTAGCAGTCAGGGTCAGTGACCACTAGACCAACAGGCACTAGAACAACATTTGAAATGTCATGTTAGTAGCCGTTAACTGATAGGTGAACTACCAAAATAAATAAATCCATTACTATATAATATAAAACAACGTCCCCCGCCGCGTCTATCAGTCTGTCTGTTCGCGTTAATTTTACAAATAGGCACATTTACGAATTATGCTAGCTTGGAGCTGGCTACCCTTTTTTTTTTTTTTTGTTCTGGGGTGAAATTCCTCATGGATGTCCTCCGCCCTGAGGCGGACCGAGGGGACTGTCAGACTCTTACTGAATTAAAACCTCCCCGGTGTTCCATTTTGTACCTTTTTTTTTTTTTTTTTTTTAACGTGGGGAAATCCTCATGGACTGACCCCCGTCTGGGGAAGACGGTACCTACGTCCTAAAAAACCGGACAAGTGCGAGTCGGACTCGCCCACCGAGGGTTCCGTACATATTTGTAGGTACATATCCATACTTCTACACTAATCCATACTTTAATTTACTTAATTTTATAAATGCGTTTTTTGCGACATAAACGGCCGTATATTTTTTTCACGATAAAGGGTCTTGACAGACAGACAAACAGACAGACAACAAAGTGATCCTATAAGGGTTCCGTTTTTTCCTTTTGAGGTAACCCTAAAAATAATAGTAACAACCCGAAGTCTTTTTGCCCTGTTAGTCACCAGGCACACAAGTTTACTCCCAGTTAATCAAGAGAGCGGACGTGTTGACTTGACAAAGTATGTGACTAGTCCTGACAAGTTAAACATTTTGACTGGAGGCGACACCCGTATACTTGCTCCGGTTTATTAGTCTTCAAAACTACAACTTGGGTCCCTAAAGTTTATTACATACGGTTTTGAATAGCCTTTTTGTTGGGCATGAATTCAAACTTCGACCCAAACATCTGGTAACTTTAAAATCTTCATAACTATTCATACTAATACTAACACTTTCCCCGCGACTACATTCGCTTGATTTTTAAGAGTCTATAATTTTTTTAAAGTATAATATAGCCTTAAGCATTCAGTGATAACGTCGCTTCCAATTGACAAAGGAATTTTTAGAATCGGGCTAGTAGTTTCGAATATTACCGCGTTCAAAGATGCAAACTCTTCAGCTTTATTATAGTAAGTATATATTAGTACTAGCAACCCGGCCCGGCTTCGCATGGGCCTATAGCCTTCCTCGATAAATGGACTATCCAACACAAAACGATTTTTTCAATTCGAACCAGTAGATCCTGAGATTAGCGCGTTCAACAAAACAAACAAACCCTTCAGCTTTATAATATTAGTATAGATATTATATTAGTATTATCCCACGGACTAGAAAAAAAGAAGGAATCCGTGCCACGCATATCGAAAGTGAAGCACCCTAAGTAAGCCAGATCGATGTACAAACATGCCTCACGCACACATTTACATCATAGTCACGGACTAGAAAAAAAAGGATTCCGCGTCGCAGTACCGCCTACCGACCGTATCAATCTGTGTGTGCGTCACGGTCCGGCGTACTTTAGGTGCTTCACTTTTGATATGCGAGCCGTGGAGATTTTTTTAGTCTGTGTATTATCCATACTAATCCTTACTTATTATAAAAGCGAAAGTAATTCTGTTACGCTTTCAAGATAAAACGGCTGAATCGATTTTAATGGAATTTGGTATAAAAATAGCTTGAACCCTGAGGAAGGACATAGGCTACTTTTTAATCCGCGACTTCGTCTGCATCCGCGATAATCGACATTCACGTGGACAAAGTCGCGGACAAAAGATAAATGTGAAAGTCAGTTGGTTTGTTACGCTTCCAAGGCTAAACTACTAAACCCATTTTGATGAAATTTGGTACAGACTAAGCTCCAACCCCCAGAAAAGACATAGGCTACTTTTTGATCACTGACTTAGTATAAATCCGCTATAACCGATATTTACGCAGACGAAGTCGCGCCAAAAGCTAGTGCTCCATAAAGTTCAATCTTAGAATTTTTTAACTTATTTTACTTTAATCCTTCGTTAAAAATACGAACAGTACGGTTCATTTACTTCATTATTGTAAAAAATCTGCAGAATATTATGAGAAATAACTAGATTAAAGGATGCCTAAGAATACCTAGGTTCTATGTAGATTAACTTAAAATAATACCGGTCGGCGAGTGAAATTCTCCAACGTAAAAATGAAGGTATCTATTTGAAACTTGTCGAAACCACTTCTCGGACGAAAAGAATATTAATTTTGGAGATAATTATTATTGAAGGATCATTATGATTAATTACAAAAGAACCAAATTATATTAAGATCATCACTGAATATGGATGATTGTAATTTGGTAATATTTATGGTGATATTTTGATAATTTCTATTTTAGTTGGCTTACACATGTGATTCATGAACTCAAGAGTATAGAGAGAGATACCTAGTATTGACTACTCTACGTAAGTGGTGAAAAAACGCGAATCGAAGTTATCTGAGAGTTAGACCAATTAGTAATTTTTTTTAAGGGTTAGTTACTCTGGTATAACATGGCATTTGGTCGAATCCAACCAGAAGATTAGCCGTGTGGTGCCGGTGCCGCGAATAGCACCACCCCATTTCTACCCGTGGGTGTCGTAGAAAGCGACAGAGGGATATTAAACAGAGGATGGGCAGCAGCGTTCTTCTGAGTACCATACCACCTACTGCGATCGCCAACATGCATCGGCCAAGCATGGCGATTACGACTGAACCCCTCCATGGGGGAGACCTATGCCCAACAGCGGGCGTCGTAAAGGTTGACATGTTGATGACCAGAAGAATAAATCGTCAGTGCTTTCAAAGCTACCGAGTGTTTTACTTGTGTCCTGTGTCACATTAGCGTTTGCCTAGCGTAGGCGTTCGATGAACTTAAGCGCAGCGCAGGCGTGACGCGTGCGTTGCGTTGTGGTGGCGTTTCCTATGCAGGTAATTAAACGCTGACGCGTGACGTCACACAATTTCGTTATCGTTTCGGTATTATCATTAACAAAATGGATTCCGAAGAGGCTTTAAGATAGATTTAGAATGATTTAGAAGGATAGCTTTGTTTAAAAAAAATAATTAGTGCGAAAATTAGATTGAACGAATCAGCGGGTGCAACGGGGTGGCGGGGAGAGGTCAAATGCGAACAGGATTGTACTTGACACCGTAGTAACTTACTATGTGCTCCAGCAGAGACGTCGCGACAACGCGACGCGCTGCGTATTCTCATCGAACGCCTACGCTTTACGAGAGCTAGTGTGAAGGGGTCCTAACAGGTATGGTAGTAACAGTTTACCGGGTGAACTCACACACACAGATTTACATGTTGAAGCTGTAAAAAGAAGTGTCTTTTTTTAATGACCATAATGAACTCTAACAAATATTATTCAACAAGCGAGCAAGGTGTGAATACTGAATGGAAACCGGAGCCAACACTAATGACGTCTACATTACTCTTTCAAGAGGCGGAGACACGTGCAAATTGTATACTTCGTTATATTATTTTCAGCATGTTTTCATGTTTGACATCTTCAGTGCTGTGGAGGAATTAATTATACTCATTTATTAAAATCATCTGCCTAGCCTTTTTCTAACTATGTTTGGGTCGGCTTCCAGTGTAACCAGATGCAGTTGAATACCAGTATTTTACATGGAGCGACTAGCTGTCTGGCCCCACAACCCAGTTACTGGGTAAGACGCTCCCTTGGTAAGACTGGTTGTCAGACTTTCCGACTTCTGTCTACCCATAACGACTCATACTTTATTAAGTCACTCAGGGTAGGTCAGTCAGGGTAGCAACATCGGGCCATTGGAATTTATCATCATGATCAATGATTTGCCGGAGTTGGCCAAAGATGCCAGATGTCTGCTATTTGCAGACGACCACAAGTTCAGCAATACATTGACCGAGTAGTTGAGTGGAGTCGAGCTAATAAACTGCAATTTAATGTTACCATATGTTCAATTGTAACATACAGTCGTGCTAGGGTACCACTCCACTTCAGCTACAAAGTCGATGACGCGCCTATGAAAAGGAGGTGGTGCGAGATCTTGGCGATCAAATAGACGCTTAATTAAGATTCCGGGAGCATATAATCAATGTCTGTAAAACGGTTTATAAGCGATTAGGATTTGTGCTTCGCAGAGCCGCGACATTTAGGAATATCAAAGCTATTGCAGCATTATACGATGCCCTGATAAGGAGTAAGCTGGAGAGTAATGCGGCAATATGGGCTCCACATGAGACTAAATATAGTCTCATGTTGGAGCGCATTCAAAATAAATATAAATAAATAAAAAATAATAAATAATAAATCTTGGGACAACTCACACACGGTCATCTGGTCCCAAGCTAAGCAGAGCTTGTGTTATGGTAACCAGACAACTGATATACATACTTATATAATTTATAAATACATACATATTATAGATAAACACCCAGACACAGAACAAACAATCATGCTCATCACACAAAGTTTGTCCTGGGTGGGAATCGAACCCACGACCTCCGGCTTAGCAGTCAGGGTCAGTGACCACTAGACCCGACGAGGTACATATACCTTTGGCTTTATGGGGTATATCTCTTGTATCTCTTGATGTATCCAACCTTGTTCGTTTTAGGCATGGTGGGATACAACAAGTTGGAAACAAGGAGGGATTTATCGCTGGCATCTTACATGCTTGGAGGAGCTCGTGGCTAAGTTAAAGCCGTACAGATCGATCGGTCCAAGGTTAAGCTACGCTAGCCGCGGTCGGTCTGTGGATGGGTGACCATCCCTTTCATACCGAGTTTCCTCCGTGCCTCGGAAAGCACGTAAAGCCGTTGGTCCCGGCTGTCATTTGTAGATCTTTGGCAGTCGTTATGGGTAGTCAGAAGCCAGAAAGTCTGACAACCAGTCTTACCAAGGGGTATCGTGTTACCCAGTAATTGGGTTGTGGAGGTCTGATAGGCAGTCGCTCCATGTAAAACACTGGTATTCAGCTGCATCCGGTTAGACTGGAAGCCGACCCCATATAGTTGGGAAAAGGCTAGGCAGATATATATCTTACATGCTTGGAGTGTTCCGGGGTAACATAAAAAATCCGGGTGTCCTGCAGTGGATGGGTTTGTGTGTGCCCGATGGGTATGTGCAACGCCGACAGCGACCACATTTGTTCGCGGTGCCGCGCGGCAGAACTAACTTGCTGAACAAAGCCCTCACGCGGACCGTGCAAACACTTAATCTAGTTGCCGAGAGAGTGGACTTGTTCTCGTGTTCGCTGAGTGAGTTCACAAAGGTTACATTACATGTGTTGTGTTATATATAAAATAGTTTCTCGTTCATATTACTATTATTATTATTGTTTTCTGTTAAACCAACTGTACTGTTTAGCTCGGCACTATCGTATTGGGAAGTTGCCTGTAAAGATAGTGTACAAGTTATGAAATAAAAATAAATAAAAGACTTCTTAACTTTCTTTTATGTAACGACGTATACGTATTTCTTTAAATAGATCTCATAAATAGCAGGTTTTCTTTCATTTAATTATCGACACTAGAATCCATTTTTTCCCGTTTGACGTTCTTCTAATTGACAAAAGAATCTGACTTTGACTTTTATTATTATGTTCCATTGATTATAATTATAATTATGTAACCTTTCTAGGTTACTGTACAATCAGACACACTGCAATCTTTTAAACCTTTTACTGAGAGCTCAGCCGGTAAATAAGCCGAGAGCGACTATACGATTAAATTGAAATAATTCCCGTAATCCCCAAGGATTGTAGCGCTGCTATTTAGTTTAGAAATAGATATTACTTATAAAGTAACTGCACGATAATAAAATTAATTACATACATGCGTGTCGAATTGATAACCTCCCTTTTATGAAGTCGTTAAAAACGGGGATTCCAAGTAACACCATTATTTTTGACGTATTTTTTAAGATCTATTGGTACAGAACCCTTCAAATGTTAGTCCTACTTACATATGGCTAGTATTTTAAAATGTATTGCGTTTTCATGTACCTACTTCACAAAAGTTACAGGCTACAGGTAGTATTTCCAGGACTGGTTGTGTATTTAAGTTTATATACATACTTGTAATCGTCACCACGACACTAGAGAATTTTTTGTGAGGCAAAAATCAACTTTTAAAAGAAGTATGATTTGTATTTACGTTCAATATCTTCAACTTCTACCAATAAAAATATAAAGTTTAAAAACTAAAACCCGACCACAACAAAAAGTAATCTAAAAAGTACAAAACAAGAAAATATTTCACACAGAAATCAAGACATAGGTACAAAATGGTCAAGGTAAGCCGTGGTTGCATGCCTGTATCCCATATGAGTGCGATGAACATGAATATAATGGCATGCAACCACGGCTTACCTTGACCATTTTGTACCTATGTCTTGATTTCTGTGTGAAATATTTTCTTGTTTTGTACTTTTTAGATTACTTTTTGTTGTGGTCGGGTTTTAGTTTTTAAACTTTATATTTTTATTTAAACCATTTTGGAGTCACAGCTAAGTATTATATATTTAATAGGTACTCAGAACCCCTTTCCAATGATACTAAACACGGTATGCGTATCTTACTTTATTTGGTAATCTTTCCTTTTTTTACAATAATTTGTGACAAATTACCACTAAATATTATATAAATTTGAAATGTACTAGTGAACCCCTTTCCAATGATACCAAACACGGTATGCTTGTCTTTATTTATTTTTTTAATATTGCTTTTTTTGTCCGCCAGAGGGCGCCACATTGGATTCGGTGATACGTCATATAGCCTATAACCAGCGGACGATCAAGACGCTTCTAACGATACCTCATTTGTTCAGTTCTGATAAGTAGTTTAGGAGCTATGAGCGTACAGATGAACATACATACATACATACATACATACATACATACATACATACATACATACATAGCCTGTCAAACTCATAACCCTCCTTTGGCTTTGCCGTAGTCGGGTAAAAAGAGTTATCTAAGTACATTTCTAGATAACTCCTTTTATTGGTACATACAAGGAATACAGGGCTATTACATAATATCCCTCTATTCCTGAAAAGAGGGAATAGGATGGTATCTCTCTTAATATCAATAAAACTTTATCTATTCATGAAATGGTATTACCCCCCGAATCAGATAAAGGGTCATACCAATAATATTATAAATGGTATAAGAATGCCGTACCAATCTTATGTGAATCCCTATTCGCCATTGAATGACACAGATTTGAAAGGGATTCAAATCTGTGTCATTCAATGGACCTATTTAGGTTACTTAGGTACAGTTGAACCAATTATTAGCTACCTGTAGGTAGCTAATTTGTAACTAAATTCATACAATAAGAAAAACATTCATTTGACACTTAAAATACACTACCGCCTCGGGTGGCGTCACTTTTTTTTCGGATTGGTATCTCACAGGTCAACCAAGGAGGTTGTAGGCTGCTTAACCGGACTTTCCTGTGGTGCCTTAAAAAATATTATTTTTAGGGCCTCCAGCCAGGGCAAAAAACTTACAAACTAAGCGACTACACGCTAAGGGCACCCCCTGTGGGGTACGAGCCTCGGCTTTGGGCGTCGCTGGGGTAGGATAGCAAAGGGGCAGGCTGGATCGGATTTGGCGACATCGCTGAGCATATATACGCCTCATTTTTTCCGACATAGTTTCAACAATGATCGTCATAATTCAGCAAATTTACACAAAACCTTATTGAATTTTAAACCTAAACCTTCCTCATTGATGAAATCTGTATGAAAATCTGTTTCAGTGGTTTTTGAGTCAGACAGACAGAAGCGAAAGGGGGCTTTGTTTTATATAATGATGCTACAGACCAGTAGGCCGTAATACTAAATAGATACCTACACAAATCAAGAATCTGATCCTAGTCCCCAAACTAGGCCTAAACTTGTATTTTCAATGTTGTAAATGTGCTGAGCAGGCAATTGTTTCATATTACTGATAGATATGAGCAAACTAAAAAAGTTTTTTTTTGTGTGTGGTAGAAGTATGAATATTTTTGCCCGTATACCAAATAGTTTGTTCGGCTGTACATAAGTACAATACGAACTGTATCTTATATTTTTTAAAGTTCCCTGTTCTGTGAAGACTTTAGAAACTTGGGCAAAACGATCCTTACTATTCTTTATTCAAAGATTCAAGTTTTGACGTGATGTAAGGTCCACTCAATATTTTTCAGATAACGTCAATGTCAAAGTATATTCGTATTCGTACGATTTCAATTAGACCCTTAGGGCATGTTCAGTCGAGAGCGATTTTTTTCGGCGCGACACAGCACTCGCGAATCGTAAGCATCGCTCCCTCTTTAGAAACATTGGAATTAAATGCTTCTCCTTTGCAATATAAAGTTTAAAATATCGATATAAAATACGCGCCAAGTCATGCAGTTCTACAATAGGTACTTACCGTTCCCAACTGAGTCTTCGAGGAGTGTCGATGGCCATATCTTCAGGAGTCCCTCGGACTCCTTGTGTCAGTAACCTGGCCAGGCGTGAACCGGTGCTCGTGCTGCCTGTGCTTGACACTGACCCACGTGGTGTTGGGACTCTGTAACAAACGATAGCAAGGATGATAGAAATAGAATAAAAAATCTTTTTAACAAAATATAGGTAAGCCAACTGCCTTCAAAATCTAAAAAGTAAAAAATAACTTCAATTTCGCAAGTCGGCCGGGTTTTGGTTCTGTTTGTTGTTTTGTAATGCCACCGACTTTACATTTCGACACTAAAATTATTTTTTACTTTTTACTTTTAATGGCGTTTATTTTTGTAACAAAGTTTTATTTTGCTTTTTAGTGGATTAACTTATCATCCAAATGAATTAAGAAACGATAGGTAACACCCGTTTTCCACTCTAAGAGGTGGATTTTTTTATGAAATTTATCTGGGACCAACATTGAAGAATCATCGAAATCGAACTTCACTATAACACCAATGAATGGACAAACATAAAAAAAGGTACAATGAATTTTCTCAACAAAAATTAAAGCTTTCCTGCAATAACTTTTGCTCAAACTTGAATTAACCTTGACTTTTGTTTTTACTTATATTAGGTAGTTGTTAGATTGATGGGCAGTGTGCATAGTTAACGGCTATATGAAATACCTTTTTATACCACGGTTGGCGCAGTGGCGAATTGTGTATGTCAGTTTTTATGTCTTTAAGAGCACCCACGACTCGGAAGACATTCATCATATAATACTCATAGTGTGGGCCAAAGTTTAAAAAAAATTAACAAAAAAACTTTTCCTAAGGTTGTGAATTCTTTGGAATAATAATAATGGCCAGTATTTCGGTTTTAAAGCTGCATAAAAACTTTTTCGTTGCCTCATTATTATTTTGAAGTTTTAAGCTTTTATATCTAACATGTAATGCACTGTGGTTGAGTGTATTTACGAGTCACTTTCTACTAACAAGAAAAGGCTTGACAGCTCAAAACAAAACAAATCTGGCGAAAAACAATAAATCCTTGTTTTTGTCACAAGTATTCTGTCACCAGCTCAATAGTAATGGGTTGGAACTATAACGATGTATGGACCCTTATCAAATGCTTGCGTAGTTGCGTGTGACAACTAGATGAAATGGGCAAACGGCGAAATGGCTGTCCTTGATTGAACTTGAATGTTATGTAAGACCTTGTAAAGTCGTTTTTGGTTTTGTTTATGAGACATTTATGTGTCAGGTTTTGCAACTGGTAATAGGCGGGGGTGGCCATAAAATATCTGGCTCTTAATTAAAAAAAAAAACGTTTTTAAAAAAAAGAACGCATTGCCTTTATTTTCGAAAGTCGACAGCTTTTGTTCTGTTTGTTGTTTCTTGTTAACACCGACTTCCGAAAAAAGAACGTCAAAACTAAGTCATATGCGTTCCGTATTCAAGTTATTTATACACTTTTTAGTTTTACAATCGGCCTTTTTGTAAAAAGTTTATATAATATATTTTCTTAATTTTTTTGTTGATTATCACTTATCAGCCAGATATGAAATGCTCACCCCCACCTATGGACATTTTCAAAACCAGAGGCATAAATGAACAGAACCATACAAAAACACATTCACGATCTGCCTGCCACGATCTGCCTCATTATTATTTTGAAGTTTTAAGCTTTTATATCTAACATGTAATGCACTGTGGTTGAGTGTATTTACGAGTCACTTTCTACTAACAAGAAAAGGCTTGACAGCTCAAAACAAAACAAATCTGGCGAAAAACAATAAATCCTTGTTTTTGTCACAAGTATTCTGTCACCAGCTCAATAGTAATGGGTTGGAACTATAACGATGTATGGACCCTTATCAAATGCTTGCGTAGTTGCGTGTGACAACTAGATGAAATGGGCAAACGGCGAAATGGCTGTCCTTGATTGAACTTGAATGTTATGTAAGACCTTGTAAAGTCGTTTTTGGTTTTGTTTATGAGACATTTATGTGTCAGGTTTTGCAACTGGTAATAGGCGGGGGTGGCCATAAAATATCTGGCTCTTAATTAAAAAAAAAAACGTTTTTAAAAAAAAGAACGCATTGCCTTTATTTTCGAAAGTCGACAGCTTTTGTTCTGTTTGTTGTTTCTTGTTAACACCGACTTCCGAAAAAAGAACGTCAAAACTAAGTCATATGCGTTCCGTATTCAAGTTATTTATACACTTTTTAGTTTTACAATCGGCCTTTTTGTAAAAAGTTTATATAATATATTTTCTTAATTTTTTTGTTGATTATCACTTATCAGCCAGATATGAAATGCTCACCCCCACCTATGGACATTTTCAAAACCAGAGGCATAAATGAACAGAACCATACAAAAACACATTTATTTTGGTAATTTTTCGATTCAGTTGCATCCGGTTACTGGACTGGAAGCCAACCGCTGACTGGGCTGGCTGGCTGGAGTAGTAGTTCCAGATTCCAGAGATGACGTACAGTTAAGGGGATAAAAATAACAATAATAAGTATTCCAAAATAAAATATTAGTAAAGAATTAAAATAGGTGTAAAATAGGTAATATTAAAATACGTGTTTAATGTCGTGCATGTTGGAGTGTTGTATGTGAGTGTGGTGCGTGTCTGACGTGGGGTGTAAACACGGAATAATAAAAACTATAAACTATACTAAACTTGTTTTTATTATTCCGTGGGTGTAAACGTAGACTGAGCTTGTGGAACCTCCCCACAAGCACAGTCTACGATACGTGTATTTGTTGTGCATGTCTACGAAGTAAAGATCTTCAGGGTTTGACTAAGTTCTCTATTGGTTTAAGAAAGAGCCCAACTCCATAAATATTTCTCCCATTCCACCTCTCAAGCCAAGACACACATTTTAATCACAAACCAATCCGTACCCCTAGTTTTATGAGTAGCAATGATCATAAATCGTTAGATCGGCTATTTGCCAAGAGCCGAACATCGCCGACGGTCAAGGCATTTACCGAGTTCTAGAACTAATGAAGAAAAGTTTTAATACACAGCCTACGGACGTGACCGATTTATTAAGTTGTTAGACTGCTGAATCTTAAAAGATTGTCGTGTAAGTATATGTAGGCTGTAGAAAAGTGAGTAATTGTCTTGTTATTGTTTTGTTATGGAACATAATGTTGATACTTACACAAGTTATATATCTTAGATTTTTTTTTATTCTTCATACTTAGTTATATACATATTTGACAGAAATATTTGACAGTCGTTATAGATAGACAGAGTCAACGACAGGACTACAAAGTATGTAAGGCTGCGTCGCGTCCGAACAGAGAGTCCACTTAGAACAAACCGCCATTTTTACCACGCTCACATTGACATTACGTTTATATATTCTCAAGCAGTTTCAAGCAGACCTACGACTCGACTGTCACGTGTTGTCTAAATGAGAGACATTGACATTACAAGACAAACAAGAAAATTTTGTTATAAAAAATTGCAAAGAGTTCCAACCAGTGTCAATAAAATTTCATATTGTCACAAAGTATTTGTGTATGTATATCAGCTGTCTGACACTCATAGTACAGGGTCTCCCTAGTTTGGGGTCAGATGGCCGTGTGTGAAAATGTCCCCACATATTATTATTAAATAAAACCTACAGAGTCAAAACAGTAGCAGCCCTAGCGAGTCTGGCAAGTTTAGGTAATTATTTTTAAAGATGGCGGGAGCGGTCCTTCTGTACCCTCTATATTTTGTGACAGGACAGTGTAGTTAGAAGCTAGAAAGCCTGGCAACCAGTCTTACTTAAGGGTATCGTGTTACCCAATAACTAGGTTGTGGAGGTCGGACAGGCAGCCGCTCTGTATGAAACCCTGGTATTCATCTGCATCCCCTTGGACTAGAAGCCGACCCATGCTGGGGTCGGCTTCTAGTCAAAAGGCTAGGCAGATGATGACTTTCTATTACCAAAAGTGCATATGTACTTGCAGCCTTAGTAGTTTAGCTTGACCTCCTATATTGATAAGTTTCTTATCAGCGTTGAATATCGTTTTTGTCGGTAGTACACCGACAAAAACGATATTCAACGCTGATAAAAAACTTATCAATATAGGAGGTCAAGCTAAACTACTAAGGCTGCAAGTACATCGACTGTCACGTGTTGTCTAAATGAGAGACATTGACATTACACGACAAACAAGAAAATTTTGTTATAAAAAATTGCAAAGAGTTCCAACCAGTGTCAATAAAATTTCATATTGTCACAAAGTATTTGTGTATGTATATCAGCTGTCTGACACTCATAGTACAGGGTCTCCCTAGTTTGGGGTCAGATGGCCGTGTGTGAAAATGTCCCCACATATTATTATTATTATTATTATTAAATAAAACCTACAGAGTCAAAACAGTAGCAGCCCTAGCGAGTCTGGCAAGTTTAGGTAATTATTTTTGAAGATGGCGGGAGCGGTCCTTCTGTACCCTCTATATTTTGTGACAGGACAGTGTAGTTAGAAGCTAGAAAGCCTGGCAACCAGTCTTACTTAAGGGTATCGTGTTACCCAATAACTAGGTTGTGGAGGTCGGACAGGCAGCCGCTCTGTATGAAACCCTGGTATTCAAAAGGCTAGGCAGATGATGACTTTCTATTACCAAAAGTGCATATGTACTTGCAGCCTTAGTAGTTTAGCTTGACCTCCTATATTGATAAGTTTTTTATCAGCGTTGAATATCGTTTTTGTCGGTAGTACTTTATTACTATTCTATAATATGCCTAGCCATTTTCGAACTAAGTTGAGGTATTCTATTCTGTTATTTATTATGTGAAGACTTGGAATTGGCTGTCAGTCACATCATCAAATTCTTAGTTTATTTTGTTTAGCTGTAAGTCTACCGGAGGAAATAAATATTAACCTTTGAAATTAAGCAAGATGTGACATAATTTCATATTTAACACCTACGCCCGTCTCCTTGGTAATAAGACAGAGTTGATGAATGACTTTACTGAGACAATATTTTATTTGGGAGACGAATATTAGCTAGCAGATAACTTCGGATATTTTTGGGAAATGAAATTATGGAAGGAAGCCGAACCAACAGAGCGAAGTTTACGAACCAGTCGCTGTTTTCAATCGGAATGTAAAATTGCTTCGTAGCTTCTTGAGATAATAACACTGCAACTTATACGAACTACGAAAAGGTTACAAATCGTCAAGAGCGCTTTAAAGTTGACGGCATGGCTGGCTCAGTTGCCAAACGATTGGCTGCTGGCTGCTGCACTACTTGTAGTAAGTCCGATTCCGGCATGTAATAAATATTTGCATGGCCTGCAGATAGTTCTTCGGGGTTTTTGTTAGTGTATGTGAATTTATATGTAAGGGGTGATGTGGGTGGGAAAAAAACTTACCCCACCTGTGATTGGCTGAATGAATTATAAACAGCTAATCGGATCACTTGACTTACGTTTAATCTTGGCAAGTTGTGTGTGCTTTTGAGCGAAGTAATTTTACAACTCGTATAATTCAAACTGTATCGTTGAAATTTTGATAACATTTTCAAAGCCATAATCTGAAATGACATTGCATCTATATGCTCCTTGTTTATAAAACTAACCAGCTCTGTAGTAAAATGTAAAAAACATTTTTAGCTCGAACCTTTTCCGGAGGGCTATTGCCTACTTGACCAACTAAAGCCGATGGAGAGCCTTTCAGTTCAGTCTATCTAGTGTACACTGCACAGACTATCGGTTGCGGTCTAGATTTGTTAGCTAGGGCTGCTAGAAAAAAAACTAAAAAGTGTCATTTGTATTTTACGGTAAAGATTATTAATTATTTTTTATATCCCAATAGGCTTGCGTTTGGCTGTAACTGACCTGATCTTTGCGGCCTAAGGTGGGGTACGCTTGCCTAAGATGAACTGGTTCACTCGTGCTTTACCCAGATTATACAGGATTATTTTTTAACCAGTGCGCAAATTCTAGAGACTGATTCTGGTGCTCAAAACCAATAACTTTTCTATGAGACCAATATACAAATTAAAAAAAAAAAACAATTCCTCATAGAAATCGCAACAACTGATTGATTACTAAGTATGAAAAGGCTATTTTTTTGTTGAGATTTCGATGTTGGTCCCATAGAAAAAGTTGTTGTATTTGAGCACCAAAATCCGCCCCTAGAATTCCACAGTCTAGCAATTCGCACTACAAATGTGGAAATAAAGAGCTTGGTTTAATACCGTGGAACTTTAACCATATAGCGGTGACGCTTTGCCGTATCTCTGCTCGACCGATGATGTAATGGGGATGGGGGATTTAGTTGTGCAATTCCAGAGCACACTCTCCGAAATGTAATCGATAAAAGACCGATAGGCTGGCAACGGTGGGGCAATGTTGAATTTATTTATATTTATATTATATATAATATGTATATAATATATATATTATGTGTTTTTTTATATAGGTATGTTATATACCAAATATTAAATTATGTATGTGTAGTTTATATATTCGTAAGTTTATCTCTTTTTTTTTTTTTTTTTTTTTTTTTTTTTTTTCTTGTGATGTACCTGCCATATTATCTCTTCACCACCCTTGGTTGACTCGTAGAGAATGCCTAAGGCATTAAGTCCGCCTTTGTACCTTTGTGCATGAAGTATAAATAAATAAATAAATGTTCAAGGCTTAGCCTTAAAGCCGAATGATAAAACTATTATTACTAACAAGAATAGTGGTCAAACGTACGCCTATAAAATGATAAAAAAAAGAACATTTTTTCAACCGACTTCAAAAAGAAGGAGGTTCTCAATTCGTCTGTATGTTTTTTTTTTGTATATTTGTTACGCGATTTCTCCGGCAAATGTAAAGCGATTTTGGAAATTCTTTTTTTAATGGATATGCAGGTGTGCCTCAGGGGTAGTCCCATATAAATTTTATCGAAATTGATTTCGCACTTTTTGAAAAAATCGACAGAAAGCAAAAAATTATACATAGATGATGTTTTAAGTTTCTCCAACCTTGTACTTTCAATCTCTGTTTTGACTGTGTTGCCGTATATTAATGGATTTGAATGATAAGGAGGTACTAAAAAGTGAAAAATAAAACAGAACTTTAGTTTTGAAAGGTGGCAATACAAAACAAGAAACTGAACAAAGCCGAAACTAAAGTCATGTGTGTTCTGTGTTAAAGTTATTTATCACTTTTTAGATTTTTAAGGCGGTTGTCTTTTTTTGTACAAAAAGGTTTTTTAAGACCAAAACTCACCTGATCTTATTAACCTATCTATTCATTTTAAATGAAGCTCACAGAGTAACAAGAATATACGTTTACGTTTACAGTAAGCTTTTGTTTAGCCCGAAGTTCTCGTTAGTAGCAATATACCTACTGTTTGGCTTTTGGATAAAGATTCTTTATTTAACCTTATTTATAAATTAGTTTCTCTCATCATCATCATCTCAGCCGTCCACTGCTGGACATAGCTTCCCCCCCCCCCAAGTCTCGCCACATTGACCGGTCCCGTGCGATTCGCATCCTGCGGATCCCCGCAACCTTTACCAGGTCATCGGTCCACCTAGTGGGAGGCCTTCCAACGCAACGTCTTCTGGTTCGCGGTCGTCACTCCAGAACTTTTCAGCCCCATCGGCCATCCGTTCTGCGAGCAATGCGCCCTGCCCAGTGCCACTTAAGTTTGGCAATTCTTCGGGCTACGTCGGTAACTTTGGTTCTCTTGCGGATGTCCTCATTTCTGATTTTATCATGCAAGGAAACTCCGAGCATGGCCCTCTTCATTGCCCTTTGGGTGACTTTAAGCCTTCTGATGAGGCCCATTGTGAGCGACCACGTTTCTGTCCCGTATGTAATCACTGGCAACACACACTGGTCATAGACTTTTGTGTTGAGACACTGCGGTAAGTTGGACGAGAAGATACCACGCCACTTCCCGAACGCTGCCCAGCCGAGTCGGATTAGACGATTGACCTCTTTGTCGAAGTTAGACCTACCTAACTGGACCGTTTGTCCCAGGTAGACATAATTGTCTACAACAACAAGTTTCTCTCAAGAGGTAGGTAAGTTATTTTGTCAGTCGTCGTAACCTTTACACAAGCGCGGTTTTGGTTAATTTTTATCCAGAGACAAGATGAAAGACATGAAGAAAATAAGAGAACCTTCTGCATTTACAAAAGTAGGAGTTACCCAGATTGTCGAACTATTAGTCAATACAAGTTCTCAAAGTCTTTCGCTCAACTCCCGCAGTCTGCATCAACCAAGTCTTCAAATAATAATAGTAGCATTGTCTACCTTACAAAAATGATACCCAGAGGATCAAAGTACTAGTCCATACCAGTACTTTGATCCTGTATATGTATGGACAAGTTCTCAAAGTTATTCGCTCGGTTCCTGTAGTCTGCACGAACCAAGCCGTCAAATAATATCATCGTATTGTCTACATTTCAAAGCGTAGTTCGTATTGACAGTTTCGTTATAACTTTCTAGTTTTCTCCGTGACAGCCCTATCTGTTACTATTTGTCGCCTGGTTCCGACTCACAGCGTCCACTGTGTTCGATTTGATAACTATGAAGATAACATGTGGATGCGTCGGGATTGCTTTCTTTTCTATTCTGGTAAAAGTGGCAATTGTTTTAAAACTCAAACTCGAGTTGAGTGTTGATTTATTTTGTCGAAAATCGTTATAATACTTACCTGTGTCACAGCTTTTTTTTAAAAATCCATATAATATATTATGTTTTACTAATACCTAATGTAGGTACTGTAAGAGATAATGTTACAATTACTAGACTCAATGAACCTACGGAACAGTCGATTAATTTCTTGATTTCAGATTGGTCTAACAGTAAAAGTTGCCCATAACGTCTAGTACAATGACCCTTTTTCAGGAAGGTTGTAATATCCTTCGTAATCGGGACACCGGAAAACACAAGGTTTTAGAAAAAAAAAAGAAATCTATCAATTATGTAGATCTCACGTAACACACGATCGTCGAATCTATTATGGATTGCCACTATGTAGTAACTAACCTTTTACCCCGGAAAACAACGATCGTTTACAGTCTTTTTTGAAATGTCATCGGATGACAATGTTAAGTGGTTACCGCTGCCTACAACTACACTTTATTTATTTTTAGGGTTCCGTACCTTAAAAGGAAAAAGCGGAACCCTTATAGGATCACTTTGTTGTCCGTCTGTCGGTCTGTCTGTCCATCTGTCTGTCAAGACCTTTTATCTCTGGAACGCGTGGAGGTATCGAATTGAAAATAAAACCATATACTTGGGTCTACAGTCCCTTAAAGGTGTGTAAAATCAAACTTCTAAGTTAACGTGAAAAAAAGATACGGCCGTTTATGCCGCAAAAAACGTATATTTTGACACTCTCAAGGGAATCAAAATTTATAGGGTACTTCCCGTTGACCTAGAACTATGAGGCAAGTAATATAGTTTTATACTACAAATACAGGAAAAAGTCTGAAAACTGTACATTTTTAATTAAATCATAAAAAATATAATCTTTATTGTACGTAATCAATCATCGAGGTATACGCGGTCATAATTGTGTGGGTGACCACGTAACGGAATTTGAACGGAACCCTCGGTGGGCGAGTCCGACTCGCACTTGTCAGGTTTTTTTTTAATATGGGACAAGCCCGCCTCACTATTCCCAAACTACTGCAACTCCTGTAAACCAGAATCAACAGTGGCGACCACCAGCAAAGCGCCGAAGCAATGAAGCTCGACGAGTCCCAGAGAAACGATTCGACTGTCTTGGATCCCGCAACGAAATTAATCAGAAAAAAATAAATTAGAAAAATAAAAACCCGACTGCGTAAAGAGTGAACTTTAAATAAGCAGAAACTGAAAAGAAATAAACAAATATTTGTTGAATAACTATACCATTGAAATAATAAAAACCGAGCCAATGGCGTTTTTGAACTTCAAACAATGGCATTTTCCAGCTGCCACGTTTATTTATTTTTTTCGTCACGTATCTAAGAACACTTGGACTAATGAGACAAATCTAACGATACCCTAACGAAAAATATTCGTTCAGTAGTTTGGAAGATATCAGGTAATAAAGAATATTTTATTTTATTTTACCGGCGCGAAAAACATAACCCTTTCCTTGCAGTCGGGGTAAAAAGAGCAGCGGAGGAGTAAGAAAAACATATTTTCCATTTCCTTCCAAATCAAGTGGGAGACAGAACAGAACTAGGCCAAAAACCACAAAAGGACGTACCGTTTACAAGTGGGAGAAGTACAGTTGCCAACACCTACATTTGCAAGGCTTCTGGTGTTGTAGATGTCTCGTATGATATTGCAGGTGTCTCCTTGCCAAACCCTTTGAGCTGTGTCCGGAACACAGGAATACTGCTTTGCGGCAGAAAAAGGTATAGTAGGTAGCCTAGTACTTTTCCGAACGAGCCTTCCCCCTCTTTCACAAAGAACTCTACTTCTACTAGTTACCATCATCGTCATCATCCATAACTCGATTTCATCTACTGCTGTGTATAGGCTTCTCTTTGTTTGTTGGAAATATAAGTAGCGATCGTCCACAGTTTCAATATTTGTAAATGACAATGCCAGATCCTGCCCCACCCATGTACAGAAAAGTAAATTACTGAAAATAATTGCAATGAATATAGAACCTTTCTATACTAAATTGTTTTTCTTTAGAACTTGCGGATTACGAAATACCTACCCACAAAATACAAACTCATTTTACCTAAAATACAATTTAACCTATAATCAATGTCATTATTGTTTTTAGATTTAAACGGAAACCGCAAGTTCTACAGTCACTAAGACTAATGTTTAGTTATCAGCAATAAATAAACAGTAAGATGCTACATATTGCACATGACTTTTATTGAGTGGGGCAAAGTTCTATAGAGTTTCTGGCATTGTCCTTTGTGAACACTATGTCCTACCTATTAACATAACGTAGCTGTCATTTCTTAACTTTTAACACTTTATACATACTCTAATATAGTAGTGTTTCAAAGTACATCGTATTTACGTAGAATTATATAATTACTGTAACTAGACAAAATATCAATGAGTAAGTATGGAGTTTCCTGCCCATTCTTCTCCATAAGAAACCACCTTTTGGAAGGGGAACTAGATTCAATTTCTCTTTTATATGATGTAGCTGAATACCAGTGTTTTATATGGCGCGACTGCTTATCACTTCCACCAATCAGTAACTGAATAACACGATACCTTATGTTAAGACTGGGTGTAGCAACTTTCTGGCTTCTGACTACCCATAACGACAGTCAAAGATCTACGAATTACAGCCGGGACCAACGGCTTTACGTGCTTTCCGAGACACGGAGGGAACTCAGTATGAAATGGTTGGTCACCCATCCACGGAACGACCGCGGCAAGCGTAGCTTAAGCATGACCTATCGATTTGGACGGCTTTAACATGCGAGCCCCCGTGTCAAAAACTTGTTTAGAAGGGAATAGTAACGTATTCATTAACACACCAATTAATTCCGTGATCAATTAACGTGATTAGTGATGAGACATAGAGGTTCTGACCCAATTACATTCGATTCGGTTCGGTCATTATTAATTTGATAACAATGCGGTTTTCCGTTTGATCTATGTTGTACCTATTGCTAGAATAATTATGTTAAACTGGTTATACATAGATTACATGGGCAGAAGCATTTTTGTAGCTGAAACTGAATAGATATTCGGTATTCTATGTTTGATCTTAGATATAAATATTAGGTATATAATTTGTTAGCTTAGTTGTTAATTTTATTGTGCATGCTGTGGTCTCCTGAAATTAAAGGAGTATAGCTATTGATTTTAAAATTCTATTATTTATTTTAGAATCTCCAACAAAAGATACAAAACATTACATATTATTAATACCCAACAAAGTATTTTGTAGATCGAAATACATTGTTGGGTAATAATAACATGTAATTTTGTATATTTTGTTGCAGATCCTAAAATAAATAAATATAATTTTAAAATCAACAACAATCTGCAGCCTCCACTTTGCTGAAGTAACCTTGCGGCGATTTGTCAATCTTATGAATTTTACTAATGCAAAATTAAAAATACGTAATCGGATTCACGGACAAGATTTTTCGTCTTTATCTCTGTGTATTTAATAGCTCAATACCACTACTACTACTTTCACTTTCAAACTTGATTTTAATAATAAACTGTTTGTATGTCTGTTTATACCTGATTTTGTATGACTTTCTATATTTTGATTACGTCATCCAACAAACTAAGTCATCTCGTAAAGGTGCTAGTCTGACCCTATCCCTTATCAAACTCGTAAACCAAGTTTAACGTCTTAAACAACAAAGCTGAACTTGAGTTTAACTTAACTGGCAACTTAACACGACCTCATACGCTCTACTAGGTCACGATGTTTATAACTTAGGTTGGTAAGTACTCTGTGTCTGTTGCAGTGTAAAACGGGAGACGTTTTAGAGAAACTATTTTTTTCGTTCAATTTAGTAAAAGAACAATGATTAAATACAAAGTTTCAAGAAAAGAATAACCCGATAAGCCCATGGCTGAAAAACATTGACCTTCAGAGGTATTCTGAAAAATTCTCCCTTTGTAAATTTAGGTTAAATGCCTTGAGATCAGCTGTTAATCCCTCAGTCGGGGGTAGCGACCCCCGGCGCAGATGTGAGATGGAACACCGGGGTGGAGTTACGGCGAAATATGGAGAGAGATAGCTATGTGGTTAAAGATCCACGGGGTCGAACCAAGGGCTTTGCTTCCACATTTATTGTACGAACTGCCGGACTGTGGAATTCACTGTACGCCTCTCTGTTCCCAGATAAGTATAATCTGGATACCTTCAAGGCACGAGTGAACCGGTTCATCCTAGACAAGTGTGCTCCACCTTAAACCACACCATCATTTAAGATCCTGATCTGACCTGAGTTTCGGCCAAATGCAAGACTATTAAGATATAATAATAAATATCTTTCTTGTAAAATAAATATTATGACACTTTCAGTTTTTTTTTTTATAATTTAGGTTTTAAGACTCTGACGGGCCCCAGTTCTGCGTCGCTTGATGCCTTCATACTTCAGAAATTTAATGAAGCCAAACTGAAGCCAGGACTGACTCAATATAGACTGCCATTGGTTGAGGAGGTTGTAGAGTACATCCGAATTAAGTCAAATTTTACTCTGAGGGTCGAGCGGTTGGCCTCGAACCACAATGTGAACTTCAACTCCTTTGTGGTGATAGTACCAACTGAACATCTGTCGACCTTCACGAAGGAGGAATTTTGGCCGAAAATTGTTGTGAGCGCTTCCGAGGCCGGCTACCTGCTGAAACCGCGCGACATACGACGCCAACTTTACGTGTGAAATGGGATATACTATTTAATTATAATATTGAATTATAGCTGATAAGGTTTTAATACGTAATAGTTTGTTATTGTTTGTATTTTGTGTATTTCATCTATGGGCCACAGTTGCCTGATAATAAAGTTATTATTATTATTATTATTATTATTGACACTGTTAGAAAAAATCAAATTAATTTTCTTGTGACTGAGTTTATGAAAAAGTTAGGACATTGTCTCTATCATATTTGTTCAAGAATCATTCTAAAACTCTTACCTTAAACTTCTAATTTCTACCAAAGATACCCTCTGACCTTCAAACTCATACTTGTTATTAAACGTTTTACAACAAACATTTCAGAAATGCCGGAATTATTAAAAATCTCTCAGTTGCAAACCAAGTTAATGGGACGTCATAGCTTTGGGTTATTGTCAAAAGTTTAAACATAATTGACATACTTTCCTTCTAAGATCCTCGGTAACTTCTGGCGAAAACTTGTTAATTGATAACAGAGCAAAAAGGAAAATCCGGCCATGGAGGTTTTATTTCGTAAAATTATTTATCTGTGGAAGAGAGAGAAACAAAAGAGTGCGTGGTCTATCAAGCCAGTTTAAGTTATATTTTTTAATAATGTTAGCAAATGATTATTCATTGGTTTATTAAGTATCTGCTAGCAATTATTTCTTATCTTCAATAGTATTCGAATGTTGATAAAGGTCGTTCTAATTAATAAAATAATTATGAACCAGTCTTCAGCCTTTATAAGGTTGCTAATTAGTTAAAGTGAAAATAAATTTGGCAATTTCAATTTACTCTTATTTTTATAAAAAAGACGTCTACATTAATGATAATGACGAATGTTAAAATTTATTTAATGTCTAGTTAGAAAACGGTTCAAATTGCAAAAATAAGTACAGTTTTTTATTCTCTGCAAAATGATCGCAAAGGCGTATATTAAGTACCTTACGAATAGTTTTGAATTCATTCATATTCCGATCAGCATTCTTCACAATACGATGTAGGGTAGATCCATACATCATTCCTGTAACAGTGCGCAATATCTGAAGAATACTGACTAGATTCCAACGTGAATTTATATAACGTCAATTCTAAAAAAAACTAACTTTTTCAAAAGGTGTTGAGTGGTAAGTAGCTTTATTGTTACAAAATTGTTGTAAAACATTAAGTTCGGAGGGGCTCATGGCTAAGTAAAAGTTGTGCGGATCGATCGGTCAGGGTTAAGCTACGATTACCACGGTTTGTCTGTGGATGGGTGACCATCGATTTCATACCAAAACCCCTCCATGCTTTGGAAAGTCGTAAACCGTTGTTTCCAGCTGTCATTCGTAGATCTATCACAGTCGTTAGTACCTATATATTATATAGTATAATATAGATTAACGTGCCATAAAATAGCGGCTGTAGCGTTAGGTTCTGGTATTTGTTTTGGCCTCTAGGGAAGGGAATTACCTATTTATTAGTGGGCGTGGCCTGCGGGTAGCCACCAGGCAAAAACCACATTCATCGATTTTTTTATTTTAGCTTCAGATTATGAAACATAAGACAAAAGGCCGATAGACCGCGCGGTGAAGCCAAATAAGCAAATAAAAATTCAAAAGCGAAAAAAATATTGTATTTAAATTTTTATTGGTTTTTATTAACGATGCGGCGTTTCATGCTGTAGTGACTCGTGTCAGTACAGCACGAAGCGCGTTGTAGGTATTCGCTTTTGAATTTGTATTTGCTTTTTTTGACTTCACTCTCAATGTTTCGCGTGGTCTATCTGCCTTTAGTTTCAAAATCTGAGATTTTGGCTATCTATGTAAGCTCAGCATTTTGGCTTAGCAAAGAACGAGACCATTTTATTATCTATCTTTTAGTATACGCCTTTTTTTAAGTTAAAGAATACTACTTTTATTTAATTTTTTCGACTAAACTTTGAGAGTTTTGGACGCAGAACTGACGCAGAACGGACGCAATCTGCGTCCAAAACTCTCAAAATTTAGTCGAAAAAATTAAATAAAAGTAGTATTCTTTAACTTAAAAAAAGGCGTATACTAAAAGAGAGATAATAAAATTGTCTGTAAGATGCTGTAAGTTTTGTTTAATTATACTTGGTGGATTTTGTGTGATTGTCAATGTTTAGTCCGCATCAGACACAACTTCACGAGTTAATTAAACTATTTAATATGAACTTAATCAAAAATATTCACTTTTTAAATGATTGAGAGAATATTCTAGTTTAACATTATATTTTTTTCAAATCATTTACACTACGCATTTTGACGTGATTGTCAGTTTAAAATCTGTAAAAGTCGTTGAATAGCCCCTTAAGTGACACTTAGTTCACGTGAGCGAAGCCGCGGGCATAGCTAGTAGATAATAAAAGTGAAGTAGTGCAGCAGTTAGTGTATTAGTAATGGTATAGATATTAATTTTGCAAAACCTTATACACGCACATCTACATCTCCTTTTTCACAATACCGCGTAGGTTCATAAGCATTGGAGGTTAGGCCTTAAATATTTTTCGCACGACAGTCGTTAGAATAACCGTGTTGAGGGAAAAAATGAAATAAATAATTTGAAATGTTAGCCCGAAAACTCATTTTATTTTAAATACGGAAAAGCAGTGATTTTCTCAGCATGATGTCCACCTTACTTAGCAATTTACTAAGAAAACTCTGCGGATTTAATATACATTCTAAAGACACTTGAGAGGAAAAGAAATTGTATAATCCTGTTTTTTTTGCTACACTTCGTTAGTAGGTACTAAGATTGAGAGTTTCTTGGTACGTTTTAGATGTCCTTATTTAAGTAGCTTTTTTACCGAGGTAGTAACTTAAGCTTAAGTAAAATAAGTAATAGTAATACCGCTGAAAAAAGCAGGAAAAAATCTCGTTTCTTTCCAATTCAATGTTTCTCTCAAAAGTTTCAAGATTTGCCATTATTTGTTTTATGTCTTTTTTCAATTTAACCGAAAAAAAACCGAATGAAGAATATGAAAGATATTTCATTGGTTTTCGAACCTAAACGGTATTATGAAGAAGAAGATGTAGATGTGCGTGTGCGAGGATTTGCAAAATTAATATCTACACTATTACTGATACACTAACTGCTACGGCGTACAATAAACAACTTTACTAAAGAAAAGGTTACACTCCATCTGGCAACATCGCACTCCATCTAGTAACATCGCACTACACTATACAAGTTCAGGTACTAAAGAAACGGTTGCACTCTATCTAGCAACATCGCACAACAATAAACAAGTTTACTAAAGAAAAGGTTGCACTCCATTTGACAACATCGCACTCCATCTAGCAACATCGCACTACACCATACAAGTTTAGGTACCAAAGAAACGGTTGCACTCTATATCTGGCAATATCGCACTACAATAAACAAATTAACTAAAGAAAAGATTGCACTCCACTGGCAACATCGTACTACAATGCATCTTTACTAAAAGCCATCACTCGTCGCCAAGTAAACGCACAGTCTAATATCATCAGGCTTTCAGCATAATCTATTCACGGCATCAATGTCATTGCTAACTAAGTGCAGTGAACTTAAAACCACGTATATAACATGCACTTCAAAAACACTTAACTAGGGACTATATTCGAAATTGACAAGTCAACCGTGAATCGCTTCTAGTGTCTAAAAACAGAACGTATATCTTTGATCAGCAAAGCGTCGCAAAACGTTCTGTGACCCTTGAATGATAGGCGAAGGCTCATTTAACTCATTGAGAATTATTTACTGGCTTAAATAGTTATAAAGCTTTGGATCAATTACTTTACAGTTTATAACAATTAGCACGCTTTGTAGCATTAATGTTAATTTGAATCCGTGGTGCTCTGGCTTTTTCCCTGTTGTAAACATTCCTTTACGAATGTGTTGCACATGTTTGGAATAAATACTTATGTAACATCTTTTAACAACATGAATGCAATAAATATTGTGCCTATTGCCCTAGCTTTGTTCTGCCTCCTGCTTAATAAGGCGGGACGTAGAAATTATGTTTCATCTTACTCCTTCGCTGTTATTTTCAGATTACTTTCGTTGCTCGGAGAGACAGAGACAGTCAAATCGTTTCTCCGACTCGTCGAGCTTCATTGCTTTTGTCTGGTGGTCGCCATTGTTGATTCTGCCTTACAGGAGTTGCAGGGTTGGGAATAAAGTAGCGGGCCTTTCTCAAAAAAAGTTTAGACCAAAACAATATTCTCTTGAATATTTTATCCCACATTTACATCTAGGAGAATATTTTCTATGATTTAGACATAACGTAATTTTGGTTTAGGCATTGAAGAAAGATTAACATTGATACCCGAACTAAACAAAAAATTAACAGATCTCGTGTCTGAAGCGACCTTCGAGTACAAAAAATAATGTACAACTTCTAAATAACTCGTCAGTTACACGCACCTCATAACTGTAGGGTTTTCTTTATTTCTATTCATTTCATTTTCGAGAATCGAATTTTTGTCTGACCGAAACCGGGCGAAATACAACCACAATTTTCTCACATATTCGAGTTTCAAAAGAGTTATTCAGATTTTTCATTTTGGTAGCCCTCGTTAAAATGTGTCGTTTGACATCTCATCAGCCACGTAGGCCCAAAATCCACGACACTAGGACGATGTCGTACTTTCGCTGAAAATTGGACCTATACCGCGACGAAATAAAAAACAGTTTTAATGATAAAAGATAGTTATTTGACAATGCGTTTGAAAAGGACGTTTTTACTACGGTAATTAACTAATGAGACTAATTTCTAAAGTCGTCTATACATATAATAAAACAGTAAAAAAACTGTGTCTGTACATTGAATATATTAAAAAAATAATTATTGAGAGGGGTTTAGAAACAGTAATAGAGCACGAATCCAAAAAAAAAAATTCTGTGTGTTTGTCTGTTTGTCTGTTTGTCCGTTTGTCTGTTTGTTTGTACACGCTAATCTTCGGAACTGCTGGACGGATTTGAATGATTTTTCTTTTGTTGTATAGGTATTAAGTCTGGCCAACATATAGGCTATAATTTATCTTGGAAACTTGAACACCTGATGCAGAACCGCAACAGACCAGCTAAACTATAAGAGATACAAAAATGGTACCATAGCAAAAATTGCTCCACGTGATGAGCATTATCTGCTGAGAGAATAAATTTGAAGATCTGGAACACCTGATGTGAAAATCATCTATACATATAATAAAACAGTAAAAAAACTGTGTCTGTACATTGAATATATTAAAAAAATAATTATTGAGGGGGGTTTAGAAACAGTAATAGAGCACGAATCCAAAAAAAAAGTTCTGTCTGTTTGTCTGTTTGTTTGTACACGCTAATCTTCGGAATTGCTGGACGGATTTGAATGATTTTTCTTTTGTTGTATAGGTATTAAGTCTGGCCAACATATAGGCTATAATTTATCTTGGAAACTTGGACACCTGATGCAGAACCGCAACAGACCAGCTAAACTATAAGAGATACAAAAATGGTACCATAGCAAAAATTGCTCCACGTGATGAGCATTATCTGCTGAGAGAATAAATTTGAAGATCTGGAACACCTGATGTGGAACTCCAAGAGCCCAGCTACACCATGACACATATAGGAATGACGTCTTTGCAAAAGCTGTTCGGTCTGATGGGCATTTCCTGTTGACTTATAAAAATCGAAGATCAGAAACATCTGATGTGAAAATCAAAGCTATCACTAATTTCACTGTATCTTATAAAATAACATAAGCTGGGAGTACCTCCACGCGGTGAAGGCGGTAACAGTTTAGGGCTGATTTTTGATGACGATGGTATATCATTGAAAATTTGACTCTACTGGCCAAAATTCCCATTAATTTTTTTATTTTATCGAATAAATATGCCTTCGGGCTAATGTTATTTTGGTGTTTAATTTCCTTTACACGGTAGCATACCCGGTAACGCAGGGGAGCAGTCACATAGATTTTAATTGATCAGGTATCTCTTCACAATAAAACTATAACCATGCCTAGAAAGAGGTCAAATCTTTCCCAATGTTCCAAAGGAGCTAAAAGATTGAGGATCATAGATCCCAAGAATCTACTGAAGAGCGTCAGGAGAGACTTGATGCTGTTCGAGAACATCAGGCTGCAAATCGCTCCGTGGAAACCTCTTCAGATCGCGAAGCACGTCTGCGTTCTCAGCGTATTTACGCATCGACTTCTAGGTCTCTAGAGACAAGTGGGGAACGTGATGCGGGACTGACCGCTGATCGTGAACGTCACGCATTGTCTCGCGAGTTGGAGACGTTCACGGATAGAGAATTGCGCTAGAGTTCTCAGCGTATTTACGCATCTGCTTCTAGGTTTCTAGAGACAAGTGCGGAACGTGATGCGCGTCTGTCCGCTGATCGTGAGCGACATGCATTGTCTCGCGAATCGGAAACGTTTACCGATACAGAATCACGCTTGAGTTCTCAGCGTATTCGCACATCTACTAACAGGTCTTTTGAAACGAGTGATGAACGTGATGCACGACTAACTGCTGATCGAGATTATCATACATTGTCCCGAACACACACACAACAAAATATCCATAATCAGTTAGAAAGTGAGAGAGAAAGAATTGCTGGAGTACGGCAGGAAGAGACAGAAGAAGAGCGCAACGAACGTTTGAATTCTGATCGACTTCGACATTCTCTGAACAGAATGTCGATATCATCTGAAGAATCGGATGTGTCTCAGATATAGCCGTAGGGCATGGCGACCTTCCTTGGGTTGATAAGGAACGGAGTGCATTTACGTATACTCTTAAGATTGACTACGCCACATATTCCGCCATCGGAGGTGTATATGATTCAAAATTGTACTTTTTGAACGTCTCGAATCGTCTCGCGCATCCCGTTGGTTTCCCGTCCCCGGGCTCTTAGAAGTCGACATCAGACGTTTCAGATCTTCGATTTTGCCGACCCCGTTGTCGCTGGCATAAGCAACAGGATCCGCGTACGAAGTCGCGGGCAGAAGCTAGTTAGTTAATAATTTCAAATACCAATATCACTATCACGGATTTGCAGTAAAATTCTCTAAAAAAATCCTTCGATGTATTTAGGTGAAGTGAGCTGTCACTGATACTAGGCATTGACCCCTTACCTCAAGCACAGAATACTTAATAGTACTCCTCAAGGTCTCTTCACCCAAATTCACCGACAAACATATTACCTAACACCGTTTTCAGACTGGCTCCTAACCAAGTCTTCCTAACTATTTTGCGCTCAGTAACAAACATTTCCCTGCAATTGACAGATTTCTACGTTTATGTCGTAAACGTAGAAATCGCGCGGGGAGCCAACCTGATAAACTAATTCCGGACGAGAGTGATTGCGATATGATGTAGTACGATATTGAAGCACACAATACCTATTCAACTAACGATATTTGGGTCAATCACTTGTCTATTGGAGATGTACCTACCCTTTATCGGATTATTTCTTTTGATCTTCTTATTAGACTTATTTGACAGTCTGAATATAACAACTACAGGGTGAAATTGAATTCATGAGCCAATTTTTAAGGAGTGACTCAGACCACGAACCTGAACAACTTTCATTATGGGGTCAACTCAAACAGCGCGAAAACAAATCAGCTATTCCATACAGAAGTGCATCAGGTACTCGGTCAAAATATATGGAACAACTGCTTTTTTTTCGCGCAGTTTGAGTTGGCTCCGTAATGAAAGTTGTTCAGGTTCCTGGTCTGAGTCACTCCTTAAAAGTTTGCTTATGAATTCCATTGCACCATGTATATTGAACCATATTTTATTTATTTATTTTTATTTTATTTTTATCACTTTTAAGAAGGCTTACAGACAAAATACATAATAATAGGTAACTACAATAAATTATCCAGTTGCTATAATAACAAGCCTCCTCAGATGTTTAACAAATATCGATAGCCGAACAGTTGAAGTTTATTGTGTTACATATAATACAAGTTGGTAAGTTTTATTTACGCTGCTACATAACCACATTATACATTAGATTGGGAACCTCTAGCCGGTGCATCATTTACAAAAAATTATTTGGCTATGAGCGTTCTTACTGTGCTCGCCTTAGTGCAAAATAAGTCAATGTCATGTTCGGAAATCAAATAAATGTCTTCGATTTGACTTGATTTTACGGAAAACAAGCACACGCGACGACGGCCTACATTGTGTTCAGTGGTCATTCTGCCGATAGACTTCTGCAAAACTGGAACAACTGGTCCAATTTTGTAAATAATTTCGATAATAGGAAGCTACATTATCCCTGAGTCATCATCATCATCATCATGTCAACCTTAAGACGCCCTATGCTGGGCATAGGTCTCCCCCAAGGGGGGTTCAGCCGTGATCGTCATTTTTGGCCAATGCATGCTGGCGATCGCAGTAGGTGTTATGGTAAGGTACTCAGATGGACGCTGCTGCCCATCCTCTGGTCAATATCCCCTGTCGCTTTCTACGACACCCACGGGTAGAAATGACAATTCCAGAACCAGCCCCACCCATGTACAGAAAAGTAAATTAATGAAAATCGTTGTAATGAATGAACCTTTCTATAGTAAATTGTTTTTCTTTAGAACTTGCGGATTACGAAATACCTACCCACAAAATACAAACTCATTTTACCTAAAATATAATTTAGCCTATCATCAATGTCATTATTGTTTTTAGATTTAAACGGAAACCGCAAGTTCTACAGTCACTAAGACTAATGTTTAGTTATCAGCAATAAATAAACAGTAAGATGCTACATATTGCACATGACTTTTATTAAGTGGGGCAAAGTTCTATAGAGTTTCTGGCATTATCCTTTGTTGGTGATATTCGCGGCCGGCACCACACCGTAGCCCTGAGTGCTAAAAGCTATACTTTACTATCAGAAAAAATTGGGATCCTTTTTGCAAACGAAGTCGCGAGCAAAAGCTTGTACATAATATTCTATTACGTTTGTTATTAATTAAAGCAATATTGTGTACAGCAACGCCATTGAATTGGAGTAATTGATTTAGGTCAATCAATTTGTTTGTTTGTTTGTGGTTTTAGTAATTGTTTCACAAGATACAACGTGACATGTTTTTGAAATAAATAGAATTTGATACTTTCAGCGAAACCAGATATCCCTTTTGAATCTGCAACCTTTACATTTTTGTATTTTCTACTTTAATTGGAAATCTACATATTGAAATAGGTTATAAATCCAATTATATTGATTAATTAAAAACTAAAACCCGACCACAACAAAAAGTGATCTAAAAAGTACAAAACAAGAAAATATTTCACACAGAAATCAAGACATAGGTACAAAATGGTCAAGGTAAGCCGTGGTTGCATGCCTGTATCCCATATGAGTGCGATGAACATGAATATAATGGCATGCAACCACGGCTTACCTTGACCATTTTGTACCTATGTCTTGATTTCTGTGTGAAATATTTTCTTGTTTTGTACTTTTTAGATCACTTTTTGTTGTGGTCGGGTTTTAGTTTTTAAACTTTATATTTTTATTTAAACCATTTTGGAGTCACAGCTAAGTATTATATATTTAATAGGTACTAGTGAACCCCTTTCCAATGATACTAAACACGGTATGCGTATCTTACTTTATTTGGTAATCTTTCCTTTTTTTACAATAATTCGTGACAAATTACCACTAAATATTATATAAATTCGAAATGTACTAGTGAACCCCTTTCCAATGATACCAAACACGGTATGATTGTCTTAATTTTTTTTTTTAATATTGTTTTTTTTGTCCGCCAGAGGGCGCCACATTGGATTCGGTGATACGTCATATAGCCTATAACCAGCGGACGATCAAGACGCTTCTAACGATACCTCATTTGTTCAGTTCTGATAAGTAGTTTAGGAGCTATGCGCGTACAGATGAACATACATACATACATACATACATACATACATACATACATACATAGCCTGTCAAACTCATAACCCTCCTTTGGCTTTGCCGTAGTCGGGTAAAAAGGACTTTTGGTCACATAAATTACATGTTCAATTACATTACATTAAATTTGGTCACACACAACATGGAGTCCTTATTACACTATTTTGTAACTTAACCTCTTACTGGCCATTCAATACTGGCGAAGTTTATGGCACAAGTGGGTCTGATATAAGTCCTATACCTTTTTACTATACCTACCTATCTACTGTAAATGTAAATGTAACAAAACGTGTCCAGGGATTGAATAGTTTACCACAAAATGTATGAGACGAATTTATGAATAAAAGCCAAGTTTGTTTCTTATTTTCAGTTTTCATAAAGTTTACTTGGGAGTAAAACAATTTAGAGCGTAAGTCTCTAGAAGGCAAACAATATAGCTGACGCTGTTCCGTCACTATTTTGTGAGCATTTGTGATTGGATTAAGTTAGAATATTTAGCGAGAAATAATTAAATGAGTAAGTTTTCTTTTGTTCATGAATGGCCAGACCTAGGTACGTGTTTTAGTACGGCTTAAATATTATCAATAGTTAACTAAAATGAAGAATTGTAATTAAAAATTCAAAAAATTCAGCTCGACCATTTTGAACGAAATTGCCATCACATTTTCACGCTAAATTAGAATAAGGAAGTAACCATTTGTGGGGTGTCCGGGTCAGAATCGTACCCACCCATTTTATTCCGAGGATGTCGTAGAGAGCGACTAAAGGAAAATCTGGAAGTCGAGCAGTAGCGGTTTCAACAACTTCGTTGCGATTCAAAGACGACTGCCAAGTCTGGAGATTATGTCAACCTCCCCCTTTACCTATTGGGAAAGGCCTTTGTCCAACAGTGGACGTCGACCGGCTGATGATGATGAACTATTTGTTTGTTTATTACCTTGTCATGAAAAAAACACTGAACTAATAATAATACATTTTTGACAAAGAGGTAGTTTAGGATCTGATTAAGGACTTTACCGGTTTTTTGTCTGCTATAGACGCCGAGTTAGTGATACTTTTGAGTGAGCATGATTTAAGTATTTCCTAGGTTTTCGCACAGTCGTGGTGGGCTAGTGATTAAGGAGCCTACCTCTCATGCCATGATGTTGCGATCGAGTGTCTATGTCTTTTCTTTTTCAATTCGCACGTGTACTTTCTAAGTTTATCTGGAAACTTAAACTACCTATAAGTTTTAAATCGCCAATCCGCCTGCAGCAAGCATGGAGATCAATGCTCATCCCTTTTCTATATAAGAAGAGACCTTTTCATCCCACCATCTCGGAAAGAGTATTTTTAATCTTCAATATCTGAGTGGAAAAGCCGTTTTTATTCTCTAGAGGATAAAGTAAATGTATCTTCAATATCTGAGTGGAAAAGCCGTTTTTATTCTCTAGAGGATAAAGTAAATTGAATTTAGAACATCGTGTGCACTAAGTTTGTGAGTTAAAAAAAAAAACATTAAACCTATTTACTGCTACCTCTATGGTGCCGAATATATCATACAACTTTTTTTTAATTTGTTAAAAACTCAGACTTTGTAAACGTTTTTTTTTTTGCATTTAGTCATTTCCTCGCTGAGGTGGAATGAAAAGTTACGTGTTGCACTCGAGTGCAAAGATTTTTCACCTCGTGCTCTTTTGATTCCCTCGCTAACGCTCTGGATTCTAATTTTGAATCACTCGCTGCGCTCGTGATTCAATTTTAGCATCCTTCGCTTGCTCGGTCATCAAAATTGAACACGCGGTTAAAAAGCAACTTTGCACTCTTGTATAACAAATAACTATTTCATCCCACCATCTCGGAAAGAGTATTTTTAATCTTCAATATCTGAGTGGAAAAGCCGTTTTTATTCTCTAGAGGATAAAGTAAATTGAATTTGGAACATCGTGTGCACTAAGTTTGTGAATTAAAAAAAAACATTAAACCTATTTACTGCTACCTCTATGGTGCCGAATATATCATACAACTTTTTTTTAATTTGTTAAAAACTCAGACTTTGTAAACGTTTTTTTTTTGCATTTAGTCATTTCCTCGCTGAGGTGGAATGAAAAGTTACGTGTTGCACTCGAGTGCAAAGATTTTTCACCTCGTGCTCTTTTGATTCCCTCGCTAACGCTCAGGATTCTAATTTTGAATCACTCGCTGCGCTCGTGATTCAATTTTAGAATCCTTCGCTTGCTCGGTCATCAAAATTGAACACGCGGTTAAAAAGCAACTTTGCACTCTTGTATAACAAATAACTATTGCCTTGCAGTGCACAGAGGAACAATAAATTATTGACTGGGTATTATTAGATTAGTATTTTAACACACAAAAATAGTTTTTTAAACGAAAGGGACTGATTTCCTCTACACTGAGTAAGTAATGTAAGTATACTAGTGTCGGGTTCAGTGATGGATGTAACTCATTTTGAATAATGAACATTTTATTATTATTAAATACGAATCGCTCACCTGCTATGACTTACACCATTCACAAAGGACTATGTTCTGAATTATTTATACAGGATGGACGCTTGAGGACCAACTTGTGGTATGATAAGAGGGTTATGTTAAGTAAATGCTCTTTCGATTATTATGTACTTACCTGTATGTAATGTAAATACCTGATTTACTTTACGCCAAAAAATGGAAAAGAAAGTTTAGGGATCGACGTCATAAGATAATAACGGAATTGTTTAGTCATTATGCCAGACATGGCAAAAATTAAATACCTACAAGTTATTAAAATAGTCGTATGTAAGTGTTACTAAAGAAAAAATATATTTATAAATTTGGTACCTTCGTAAACAACATCCAACACGCAAAGCGTTAGCGTTATCCTGGGTGCGTTAACAAACATAAAAACTCACATACACAATAACCACACCCAGAAAAAGTACCCGACTAGGCCACACAACTATTTGTGTCATGTGGGAATCGACCCCGCCACATGCAGTATTATGGCCAATCACCACAAAGTACGTAAGGCTGCGTTGCGACTCGCGCCCGAGCAGAGAGACCACTCAGAACAAACCGCCATTTTTAGCACGCACACATTGACATTACGTTTATAGGCATTCTCAAGCAGTTTCAAGCAGACTTCAGTCTCGATTGTCACGTGTTATCAAAATGAATAAATGATGTAACTGACATTCCACGACAAACAAGAAAATTTTGTTATAAAAAAATTGCAGAGTTCCAACCAGTGACAATAAAATTTCATATTGTCACAAATAAAACCTACAGAGTCTGGCAAGTTTAGGTAATTATTTTTGAAGATGGCGGGAGCGGTCCTTCTGTACCTACCCTTTATATTGTGCAATCACTCAACACTATGCCAAACGTGTCGTAATATAAATTTACGTTAGCTGTTATAACTAGTTGTTTGTTATTAATTACTGTCGTGTTGAAGCAAGCTTACATCTCATCTCATTGTTGCTCGTTATTCTGATTGCTGCTTTGTCGTCAGACCAAATGCAAACAACACGATGTTGCTCCGTGTTGAGCCATTTAATTAAGTTATAATAGCAAGCTATAGTTATTATCAATAGCTTTAGGACTCGTCATTGAAATAATAATAATAATAGTTTATTGATACAAGTCCTTACAATTTGCATAAGGCGCTAACAAGCGACTTTTACAAATTTAAACTGACAATCACGTCGAAATGAGTAGTGTAAATGTTTTGAAAAAAATATAGGTACGTTAAACTCGATATCCGTGGTTAAACTAGAACATTCTCTTAACCATTTAGTATGTGAATATTTTTGATTAAGTTCAAATTAAATAGTTTAAATTAACTCGTAAAGTTGTGTCTGACGCTGACAAAACATTGATAATCACACAAAATCTACCTGGTACGTTTAAACGAAACTTTCACTATCTTACAGGCAATTTTACTATTTATCTTTTAATATAATATACGCCTTTTTAAGTTAAAGAATATACTTTCCATTGTTTTGTAGGTTCATAAAATGAATCGTTGCTTAACGCTAATAGTGGTCACTTTTGGCGTTCACTCGAGAAATACTTCAGGTAATTTACTAGTTAAGTACTGTTGTACATTTTTTAATTATGATCTGATTTAGGAATTATAGAAATAAAATTATAGGTGGCACTAGTTGGCTTTTGTAAGCCCCTTAATATCGAGCTATGGTTCTCAATGATGAAGGCCGTACAAGAAATGAAACTCTATCTCCTAAATTAGGAATACCTGTGACTTGGGAGTCAGTGTTCTACTGCTACATACTAAACTGATATTATACTAGCTGCTTTTATTAGCTGATATTACTATATTTATTTTATTTTGAAGAAAGCTTATAGACTAATAACAACGATCAATAACAATAATACATAGTGATGTTTGCTAATTACAAGCTCGCAATATACAGTAAGAAATGCAACCAAAACATAATAATTTTAGTTATATACAAATCTTAAAAATCTAATAATATTATGTACAATTCCAAGAAAAAGACAGGGGAGCTCAAAGGGCATCAATAAACTCGTCCACATCGCTGTCTACGGGATACGTGCCCAACAGTCTGGCAGCATTGCCACGTTGTATGGCAATGCTGATTTTTTGACCCAAGAATAGACCAGCCTTCGGGTCACGTGAAGAGTCGACCAGCCGCTTGGCGATGTCACGAAAAACAATGAAACATAATAATTATGTTATGTTCTTCCCTAACCATAGTTTTTTACACGACTGCCCAAAAAAAGGAGTAGTATGTTTTTTTAAGTTTAGAAAGCGTTCAGGAAACTTGTAGAAGACACTGTTGTTAAAAGGTACCGTAAGTGTCGTAAATATTTTTTAAATTAATTTTCATTTTGAAACCTAGTTACATTCGAAACATAATTTGACAGTCGTTATGGGCTAGTCCGCGCCAGAAGGTCTGAAAACCAGTCTTACCAAGAGGTATCGTGTTACCTAGTAACTGGGTAGTGAAATCCAGACAGGCAGTCGCTCCATATAAAACAATGCTATTCAGTTGCATCCAGTAAAACTGGAAGCCGACCCAAAAGGCTAGGCGACGATAATCATACAAGTTTTATTTGAATAACTTGCTTATATAACAGATTGAACGAACTGAGTGTCAACTTCCCCTTATCTAAGTGTGTGTTTACTAATTTACTCGACATTATTATCGGCATTTCCTGATAATTTCTAACCAACTGCCCTATTTATTTATAATTTGTTTCACTGGGTCGTCGAACTGATGATTTAATGCTGTCAATTCGTTATCGACGCATAGTAGGTACAGCGGATCTAATGTTTTATTCATGCACCATCGATTCAGCTTTTGTTTTTGTTTAGAGCTACACGCATCAAAGCATTGTTCAGACAGAAGCAATGGTGTAGCTGAAAAATACATGTTTTTTGTATCGTAACTTTTTTGTGAGTAGTGTAGTCCGATTTCGATGATTCTTTTTTTAGTTGACAGTGTACACCTCAAAGTTGGTCCAATATAAATTTCAAGAAACTGAAAAGGATAAGGGTAGAAAATTAAGGGATGACTGAAATGTTTTGGTGCTCAGTCACCGTTTCGTAATGAATTTGTATGATAAGAAGTAGGCTTGGTAGGTAGGTAGTAGGTAGGGTAGGATTTAGTGCCTATCAATCAAATTAATTACGAAACGGTGAAACCAATACCTTCAATACAAAACAACAAACAGAACAAAGCCACGGCCACCGACTTCCGAAACTAGTCATATGTGTGCTGTGCTAAAGTTATTTATCACTTTCTCATCCGAATTGATAACCTCCTCCTTTTTGAAATCGATTAAAAAAAATGATTTATTTTTGTTGCAGCCATAGTAATACGTACCTACATAATCTGTGAAAATGTCAAGTGTCTACCGATTACGGTTCAATAGATACAGTTTGCTGACAGACAGACGGACGGACAGCGGAGGCATTGGGTGGCACCACAGATTAACTAATAGTTCCTTTGGAACAGATAGTTCACTCCATAGAAAAAAAAAGATACCTAACGCTATAACTGCCTACAAAAATATTACAGCCGTTCGTGCGCGCTAAAATGTACCTTACGCACACGCTCGAGAGTATCTACAACGTTGTCTGACGTGGTGTCGGGCGATCACCTGCGTCAAATTACGTAACGCTAGGGCTGTCTATGTTAAAAAATGATTACACAAAAGAATAGGTGAATATAAAACAGTTTTTACATTTTAAAAATATGTATCTATTCAAAATCACAAATGCCTTACTTTAACCCGCCCCCGCCTGAACTTTTTACCCTCCCGTAAATTTCGATTATTAAATCTAATCGTCGCAAATATTCTAAATCTAACAAATAACTTTAACAAGTACTCCTTAGGAAAACATGTACATAAATCTGTTAATTTCACTTTTCAATAGGTACTACAACCTACTTATAATTACGTATTATAATAAAACTTTCTTCTTAACATTACACAAACTTTCCTCCTCCTTAGGTAATGTAAAAAAGGATAAACTTTTGTTGGTTGTTTTATTTCGACAGCCGTCTTCACTGCAATTTGCACGACTACCCATTATTAAAGCTGCGGTCGCAGTATCGTACGGAACTATTAATTAAACTGTATCGAAAAAAAAGCGAGCGCGTGGCATCCCGACTGGATTTTGGACGTTCGAACGAAAGCGAGCCGTAGGTACTTAAGCGCGTGACCTTAAACGAGTGACAATACTGTTAGATATCTCTACTGTGGTGGCACTAGTAATTGGGTCCCGTTGGGTACCTTTCGGATACCTTTCGGGTACGGAACCCTAGAATTGTTGCGTCAGAATGGTCATCACACAAGATCAAAACACCGAAATTACCTAATGGCAAATTACCAACATGCAAACCAGTCAACCGACATAGATTATCATACTAGGATTATAATGTAGCAGGTATTAGGTGCTAACACCTACATGTCCCATTACACCTCAAGGAACGCAACCGCACTATTGTGTGGCTAATATGCTGACGTGACTTCGGACAATACTAGATAACCACTCTATTTATCTGTTCCGTGAGATAACCTATCGATTCTACAATATCAGTTTACTGAGCACATTAGCCTCATTTAGCATAAGGGGAGTATATTGAAAGATCACAAGTTTGTCGTATGCACGGAGTAATAAAAACAATTTGTATTAATAAAAAACAGTTTTTATTATTCCGTGGTCGTATGTCACTAATTCTCAGTTTTATCCGTTTGAGATTGACTAGGGCTAAATTGATAGATAAATTATTTTAGAGGTATGAGGAACAGAGTGTAAAGTTCCTCATCCTGCATTGAAAAGGGAGGATCCTCTTGCCAGACGGTTGTTGTCGGGATTTTGTATATATCCCAATGTCGCGGATAACTCTGCTTGCGCGATCTAGGAAACGTCAGTTGTAGTTCGTACCATGTGTAGTATGTAGTATTGGTATGCGATCACGGGTTCCGGGGTTTCGGCATTCAAATCAATGATTTCTCGAAGTCGTATCCTTACTTTCCTAGCAAAAAAGGAACTTTAGGTATAAATACAAACGGTTATCCGATTCCTATTTTTTAATAATATAATAGAGAGTTTTCATTTTTTTAAATGGCATTGGGCTGTGTTAGTTTTTATTAAAGTCGGCGAGGATGTTATCGGCGAGGTTTTATTGTCGCCAAAGCTTCTAATTTTGCCATTCACACCCACTTGAAAAACATAGCCTGTATAGTGGGTACATCCAATGTCGATACTCAGTTCTGTCCAGTACCAATACGTTTGCTCAACAAATAAGCACAAAATTTTACGATTCTCTTTAATGTAGCACTTAAACAGTTTTACGGTTTGCTGGAGTGTTTTATCAAATAAACATTGTGTTACATTTTATTTACCTTCACGTTTGCACGAGAGGTTTACTTTCTAGAGTGTGTGATGTTTTTGAGTTAATATTAATTAACGAAACGTTGAAGTACTTTATTATTAACAGCATTTATGCACAAGACACGACCGCGTGAATGTAGGCTAACTGCGAGAATTATTTTTTGCTTTGGACCCTATTTTTTTACTAAAATAGAAATAGCCTATGTTACTTCTTATAACGTCAGCTATATGCCAGTGAAAATCTCGTCAAAATCAGACCAGTCGTTTCGGAGATTAGCCAGAACAAACAGACAAACAGACAGACCGACAAAATAAAATTGTTTTTTTGGCATAAGTATTGTGTAAATATTCATATGCATTTAGTAAAACGCTGTTATTTTAACATTTCAAACAAACACTCCAATTTTATTTATTCAAATATTTAATAATAATTGTATGTATATAGTATACCTAGTCTTGCCATAAATATTGTCACGAAGAAATTTTTTTTTTTTATTGCAAATAATATTTATTACTTTTACAGTGTGTTAGTTTAATACATAAATATAAAACAATTTAAAGTATAAAAAGCTTATTCGAAGTGGTCTCCATTGGCTGCAATACAGTCCTTTAAACGTTGAGGCCAGTTCACACTCGCACACACACACACGCACTCGTACTCTTTCCATGGGAAAATTCTTCACTGCCAATCGTATGGATTGTTTTAGGGACTCCAAATTATCATGGCGTTTAGAGCAAGCCGTACTCTCTAAAACTGACTATAAATCATAATACAGCGGGAATTAAGATCGGGACTACGGCCAGTCTTCAGCTCTGATGAAGTCCCTTCACTTCCAACCAAGACTGCGTGGACCAAGCTTTATGACCCGGCGCCGAGTCTTGTTGGAAGGACCATACTTGGTTAATGAACATGGTGTTGTTAAGGAGCTTAACTACCTTCTCAAGAATGGTATCTTGATACACTTGGGCCGATGTTTTGATACCTTTTTCACAAAAATATGGCTCAGTCACTCCTTCATAGCTAACACCCCACCAAACCATCACTGAAGTCGGATAATGCCCACGTTGCACTCTGTCGACTAATTGGGAAACTTCCTTAGAGCTTTGAGCATAAATACGGTCATTTTTTTTTGTTAAAATGTTGCACAATTGTAAAGATTTTCTCATCCGTAAACAAAATTTTCCTGTGACCTCCCTTTGCGTACAGCTTCAGTAGTTGTTTCGATTTTACTACCCTATTCTTTATTAAATTATCTGTTAAAAAATGATCAGTGCGTCTCTTATAGGCTGCAAGTCCTAAGTCATCTTTTAAAATACGCGACATGGTACTGGGTGCTATTTTCATCTCCCGAGATAAAATCTTTTGCTTTCGGACAGGATTTCTTCGAATTCTTTCCCTTACTGCTTTGACCACCTTTTTCGTACGAACACTACGTGGATGGCAAGATCTTTTTCTGTTACAAACAGAGGAGGTCTCATTGTACCTACTAATAGCCCGGAACACAAACATTTGACTAATACCAAGCGAATGGAGAGTTTTAAAAATTGCATTTGGCTCCATACCAACTTTGTGTAATGCAATCACAGCGATTCGGTTCTCCTTCTCACCCCACTCCATTTTAATATCGCAAAATATTGTACAATGTATTGGCGCCAAAATTAGAAAACTCAATGAACAATCGTATAAAAATTACAGATTCCAAATTCAAATGTAATATCTTTCTTATTTTTAATTGTAACAGTATTTATGGCCAGACTAAGTATAGGTACCTACGTACGAGTAGATTAAAAAAGAAAGCAGGGAAAGTGTAGTTAAAATAGAAAGAAAGAAAGAAAAACCATTCACGAGACAGTGACGCACATAACAAAACATTTACAGTATAGAAGTCATAGAAGGAGTTTATGGTTCATAGAGCATCCAAAACATCGTCCATATCGTTGTCAATGCATGGATTCTTTGGCTCAAGAATAGACCAGCCCTCAGTCAGTTAATAATTAATTTAATTAAAAAAGGTTCTGGCACCTAAAGTAGGGTTTGTTTTAACATCTTGAGGTATAAATTCCAGCAGTTTTATGAGGGAAAAATGTTCAATCAGGCAAATCAATGAGTCACGGAAAAATAATCAACCTAATCTTGCGCACATTAATTATTGGATCTTTATGGTTAGTCAGATTATGAAACAAGAGGCAAAACACATAGACCGCGCGGAGCACGAGACACCAAAGCAAATACAAATTCAAAAGCGAATACCTACAATCGCGCTTCGTGCTGTACTGACACGAGTCAGTACTACAGCACTGCAGTGCCATTTTCGTGAACCTCAGCAGTCTGCAGTTGAAAAGGTCTAATACGATAAAAATAATATTAAGTAATCGTATAGCATGCGTAGGGTTCCTAACCATACTGTAAAAAAATGTATTTTACTTTTTAGGGTTCCGTACAAAAAAAACGGAACCCTTATAGGATCACTCGTGCGACTGTCTGTCCGTCCGTCTGTCACAGCCAGAATCTACTGGACCAAATCAGATGTTTGGTAGGATGGTGTAATCCTATGACCCAAACACAGATGTGCAAAAATAATAAATATTTTTTTTAAATAAGGGTTATTTTCGAGGGACAAATTAGGAAATTAAAACAAAAATATTTGCAAACCTTACTGTGTCATATATATATCAAATGAAAGGGCTTGTTATGTGTATCTCAAATATATTTTTATTATTATTGTAAAACAAATAGTTTTGCTTTAATTCATGAAAGAAGATGAAAATTGACCATTCCCCCACCCTAATATCCTACTGAGCCAAAACTTTTGAAAAAAGTAGAATATATAGTTCATTGATTGTAGTTCACAGGAAAACCTATAAGAATTCTATCAATTGAAAATAAACATTAAATCAAAACATTTGACTTTGGCAACCCCCTCCACGCGAGTTCTACTCGTACTTGGCCGGTTTTTTCGCTCGTTCGTGGTCGCCACTCGAGAACCATTCTTCCCCATCGGTTTTCGGTTATTCGAGCGATGTGGCCTGTCCATTGCCACTTCAACTTGCATATTCTAAACCAGTTCTGCCAGCATCTCCAGGTGATGCAACGACCCCAGTAGCACCCAGAACAGTAGCATCTATTTTAAAATAAATCAATCATCAATGATATATATCAATTTCGATACTTCGCCTTAATCGATCATTCTGGTTAAGGCGAAGATTAGTTGATTATTGTGTGCTTAAGACAATGATGGATTGTGACTGAATAATTCAATCACTGAGGTTTCTTGATAACTTATTTTGGTGCTTATGAAAGTACATGAGTGGAAAGTACGATAAGCATTTGATATAATTGTTTGAATATTTATTTACTAGGTTTTGCCTGCTAATTGTGTGTCGGTTATAACACTGGACTGCAACGGAATCCTCCTCCAAAAAATTTTTTATCATGATTACGGAGATTTTGAGGCCCTGAATTTATTCCCATCAGTTAATTTTTTATATCACGTCTAGATTTTGCAATAAGACTTTTTCAAAATATTTGAAATTTGATTTTAGTAAAAGCGTTTAAGCGTGTTTAACTCCCGACGGTAAAACGACGGGGTGTTATAAGTTTGACGTGTCTGTGTGTGTTTGTGTGTGTGTCTGTCTGTGGCATCGTAGCTCCCGAACAGATGAACCGATTATGTATTTGTTTTTTTTATTTGAAAGGTGAATTAGTCGGGAGTGTTCTTAGCTATGTTTGATGAAAATCGGTCCAAGATGGCCGCCGCTACAAAATAGCTAATCACATATTTTTTCACAACTCCATCAATATGGGTATCAAATGAAAGGGCTTCACTAGTAGAATACTTTACACTATGATAAATTTCAAAGCCAAGATGACCGGCACCACAAAATGGCGAATTACATTTTTTTTTTTCACGGCTCCCTCAATATGGATAACAAATGAAAGGGCTTGACTAGTAGAATAATGCATACTGTATTGAAAGGGAATGAGGAATATTAATTAACTAACGAAATGAAAACTAAAATCTTGAAAATTAATTTTATAAACTCTAAGGGCCAAAGCACCGGTTCCCTGCTGTTTAAACAGCCGGCTGTTTAAACATAGGGTAGACTGGGTACGATTGTGCCAGAGTACGGTTGTGCCAATTGGACGTAGTTACGCAAAAAGAATCTGTTATATAGGAAACTGTTTAGACAGCAATCTTTATGCTAACTCTCGCCAGATGCCTTATTATAAAAATGTCATGTGAACTGTCTGTCACAATGTAATAAATGATTTTACCAAATAACAAGATGTGTTATTGGCGACGAGAAAAAGTCAAATAAACATTGTGTAAATAGATATATGAAATGGAAAAACTAAGAAAATATCGTGGCACTCTACGCGGGATGCTCACGCGACTCGACACCTATGTCGATCAGAGGGCAACGATGTCTGACGAAGACATTATTGCTCGCTTCCGGGGCCTGAAGGAGACGATCCTGGCTATACGGGAGGTACAAGAGAAAATCGAAAACAAGACTGTCGACGACAAGGACGATGACGCTTATGATCAAGAACAAGAATACAGGTACGAGTTCGAAGAACTTCATACTACGATAACAACTAAACTTTTAACAAAACAGTCACAGAATGGAAGTCAGCAGCAGGGCCAGCAACAGCAACAATACATAGATCAAAGTGAATCCAGGCATAGGAATACACCGAAGATACAATTTCAACCCTTACAACAATCAGAAACTTTCAACAATTTCAAAAAAAGACTAGAAGTATATTTTCGATTGAACGACATATCGGAAGCACACATGAAATCAAATATCTTACTGTCAACTTTATCACCAGAGCTCCACGAGAAACTTTGCGATTTAACATTACCGGAAGAACCAATGAATATGTCATTTGCTAATATTACTGAAATACTTGACGACTACTTAGACCCAAAACCTAGCAAATGGGCACTACAACATAAATTCATAACAAGAACGCAAAAAGTCGATGAAACTGTAGCGCAGTACGCCGCAGAGTTGAAGAAACTTACCACTAACTGTGAATTCAATTGCCAACACTGTCTGAAAAATACATCAGAAAGCTTTTTATGTCTACAATTTATAAGGGGCTTGAAAGATAGCGATGCACGTACAAAAATCTTACAAGACCGAACAGTATATGCATTCAAATCACTGACACAGATTGCGATATCTATTGAAATGGGTAAAGCAGAAAACGCATCAATGATTACTAATGAACAACCAAGTACCAGTAATGACCACATCAACAAAATCATCCCCTACAAGAGACCGGCAGGACCAAGTCCAAGACAAATTACACCTAAAGATCTAAAAGGGAAATGCTTCCGCTGTGGTGCTGCGAATCACGAATCCAACAAATGTGGGGCTATAAACGTTACATGCCATAAATGCAATAAAGTCGGTCACCTAGCCCGTGTTTGCCTTCAGCGCCACTCTGATGCAAGTCTTAACATGAATAAACCGAATACGAACTTATTAGAAGACTCAATGACAAATGACCATGATGACTGGAATAATATTAATATCATATCTGGAGAATCATCTGAAAAATATATGATAACGACACATATTGAACACGTTAAAATAAAGATGGAATTTGACACTGGAGCTACACTAACTTCAATGTCATTACGAGACTATCAAAAACTAAACATTGGAAAAAGAATTTTTAAGACAAACCTAAAACTCAGAACTTATACTGGAGAAGTAATCGAACCAACAGGCGTAGCATACGTTCAATGCAGATGCCAAGGAAAAGAATTCCACGGAAAACTGTACGTTATCAACAAAAACGTTGATCCCATTTTTGGCCGCAGCTGGATGAAAGAACTCGAGACACTTAACTTAGCAGACATAAAAACCGTACAACCTATTAAAAACATACAATTAGACCAACTTCTGGAGCTCTACAAGACATCAGTTTTCAGAAACGACCTTGGCGAAATACCCAATTACAGAGGACACCTGAACCTGAAAGAGAATACTAAGCCAATTTTTATTAGACCACGTAGAATACCTTACGCTTTAAAAACCAAAGTGGATGAAGAAATAGAGCGACTATGCACACAAGGTGTAATCACGAAAGTTGACCACTCTGAGTGGGGTACTCCAGTAGTACCAGTTGTCAAACCAAATGGGAATATCCGATTATGTGCTGATTATAAGGTTACCCTAAACAAATTTATACAAGATGAACAATATCCAATACCTATGATTGAAGATATCTTCACAGAGATGAATGGAGGAAAACTATTTTGTACACTCGACATAACTCAGGCGTACCTAAACATGGTAATGGATGAAGAAAGCGCAATGCTACAAACACTCAGTACACACAAAGGAACTTACAGAGTAAACAGGCTCATGTTCGGAGTTAAGGTCGCTCCGAGCCTATGGCAGAAATTCATGGACAAACTGTTACAAGGCCTAGAAGGTGTTAAATGTTTCTTCGACGATATAATTATACAAGGAGCTAACCAAGAACAACTACTACAGAGGCTCAAACTCGTACTCGATAAATTAAAAGGAAGTAATCTGCGAGTAAACAAAGACAAGTGCCATTTTTTCCAAACAAGTATAAATTACCTTGGACACACTATCGACAAAGAAGGCCTACACAAAAACAGGGACAAGATAAACGCAATAGTTAAAACAGAACACCCAACCAATATAGCAGAATTAAGAACATTTCTTGGTATAGCAAATTTTTACAACAAATTCATACCAAACCTAGCATCGATCACGAACCCACTAAACAACTTACTAAAGAAAGAATCAAGCTTCCTATGGTCTGCAGAGTGTGAACAAGCTTTTAGACAAATAAAGAAAGAAATTGTAAGTGAAAGAGTACTGATACACTTTGACTCTAAGAAGCCGTTAATACTTTCAACGGACGCATCGCCACTGGGACTCGGGGCAGTACTGTCACATAGACTTCCAGATGGATCAGAGAGACCTATAGCATTCGCTTCGAGAACGCTGTCTGGTAGCGAGAAGAATTACAGTCAAATCGACAAGGAAGCTACAGCGATACACTGGGGATTGAAAAAATTTTTCTACTATTGTTATGGTCGGAAATTCATCCTCGTTACAGACCATAAACCACTGACAGTAATTTTCCACCCACATCAAACGCTACCAACAATGAGTACGATGAGGCTGTTTCACTACGCTCACTTCTTATCTGGATTTGACTATAACATTGAATACAGAACTTCGGCGAATAACTCAAATGCAGATTATTTATCCAGGTTTCCAGTAGAAAACACCAAGACCAACAGAATTGACCAGAATTACAGTTTTCAATTTCAGCAAATCCATACCATTGATATTAATCCAGATGTCATAGCGACAGAAACAAGAAATGACGCCGACTGTACATCTTTGCTACACGCATTGGAAACTGGCCAATCACTGAAAACACTCGGTTACAAGGACAATGAATTCACTTTGCATGATGGTTGTTTATTGAGAGGATCACGAGTCTTAATTCCAAAAACACTTCGCGAACAAGTGCTAGACGAACTACATCTCGGTCACCCAGGCATTGTAAAGATGAAGCTATTGGCTCGCAGTTTCGTATACTGGAAAGGAATTGACAACGAGATTGAGACCAAAGTCAAGTCATGTAGAACCTGTAGATTGCAACAAAATGAACCAGAGAAAGCACCACTGCACCATTGGGAACAGCCAAATGGCCCCTGGCAAAGACTTCATATTGATTTCGCTGGACCTGTGCACGGACACCAACTTTTAATTATTGTAGATGCATTCTCAAAATGGACTGAGATTATACCAACCAAGTCAACTACCAGCTCTTGGTGCATACAAAAATTGAAAGAACTATTTTGCACCTTTGGGACACCTCACGTCTTGGTTTCAGACAATGGTCGACAGTTCGTTTCGGAAGAGTTCGAAAAATACTTAAAAGATTGTATGATCATTCATAAGACCTCTGCGCCATATCACCCTGCAACCAATGGGCAAGCTGAGCGTTTTGTGCAGACAGTTAAGAGAATCTTACGAAGCGTAGAGGGGGAAGGAGGTAACCTAGTAGAGAAGTTAGTGACAGTGAAAACTCGTCTCCGACGGACGCCAAATGCTAATGGTCAAACTCCGTACCAGCTTATGTTTGGCAGAGAAATACGCACGGCACTACATGCTATGTTTTTAAGAAAAGAAAAGGAGACCGCACCAACGCTTCAGGAGGTCAATGTCAGAGGGTTCAACCCAGGCGATCGGGTACAGGCTCGTGACTACACGAGTGCTACGCAACGGTGGCAGTTTGGAAGCATCCTAAAACGTTTGGGCCGACTGCACTACGAAGTTCGCACCGACAACGGTGATGTCTGGCGCCGACACCTCGACCAGCTCTTGGGTGCACCTTTGATCCACAGCAGCTAGGAGAGGAGAGATGTTATATAGGAAACTGTTTAGACAGCAATCTTTATGCTAACTCTCGCCAGATGCCTTATTATAAAAATGTCATGTGAACTGTCTGTCACAATGTAATAAATGATTTTACCAAATAACAAGATGTGTTAGAATCCAATCCACACTTTTCCCTAAATTGAATTATATAATATACCAAACGCATTCTCAGGGTGATATCTTTAATATCAAAAAAGATCCATGTGACGAAATACAACTTTAGACGTATCTACAACTTCTCAAAACCAGACTAAATTACATTTAAAAACTTTCAAATAAAAATCAAATTCAAAATTTTAAAAACCCCCAACGCAAAACATAAAAGCAATTATTTAAAAAGTAAAAAATAATATCTTTTGTTGAGCCATCAAATGTTTGTTCGTTGAAATGGCGCTATAATGTCGCGGCGGGGTACCGCTAAGTCAGCAATAGCTAAATAGGTAAAATAGCGAACTCATGGATTTGCACTGAGATTTGACTTACGCGGTACCCCGCCGCGCCATTATAGCGCCATTTCAACGAACAAACATTTGATGGCTCAACAAAAGATATTATTTTTTACTTTTTAAATAATTGCTTTTATGTTTTGCGTTGGGGGTTTTTTAAATTTTTAATTTATTTTTTTTAAAGATGTGACTATCACTATATGGATCTATAATCTGAAATGTATGTAATTTAATTTTAATTTTAATTTTTTTATGATTTTTTTTCTCAATTTTTTAGTCGTCACGTCGGCTTCTAGAAAATATTCCCAGAGACTGCATATCTCACGGTTGTGGAGCGTCTTAGCATTTAAGAAGCCACGACCTCCACACTTCCTCGGGATATACAGTCTCATCATCGATCATCGTGCTTCATCATGATGACAACAATGTACGGATTCTCCTATCCAGGGCATCGAGTTGTGATTGAGTCCATTTGAGTATGCCGAAAGAGTACTTCAGCACTCTCACTGTCCCACTCGTTGAAGGCGCGACCTTATTTCCGCCTGACAAAAAACTATTATTATTATAAATTGTGTAGATATATACAAAATGGGTTTTAGCTAATAGTAATAGGTAAAAATAACGAAATGGATACGGAAAATATTTCTGATCTACTAATAAAATCGAGTTTCGTTTCGGTATATACTTCCTCATCTTCGTACATTTTATCTGGATGTTCAATTCCATCAGAAGAACCTTATTTTCTCAAGCAAGCTGATTTCAATGATCGTGTTCGAGACTTAGGACTATCAAAGGCTCAACTACTCGGGTCAAGATTAAAACAGTGGATTTTGTTGGATAAAAATACTAGTCTCGTATTTTCGCACAAGACAAGAAGATTTCATGAGTTGTAATCGAATCAAAATCTATGTGCTGCATTTATGACCATGTTAAATTCCGAGTTTGGCTCAGCGCACACCGAGAGCAGAGCAGAGCAGAGCAATTTTTGAGAGCACTAAAAATAATACTTTAAGACTGTAGCTTAAAGTGCAAAATTAAATACACATCCAAACTTGATGCTCGACCATGCTCGAGCTTGCAAGATGCGTGTTCGAGTATGCGTTCTACATGCGCGAGCGCGCTCGAGCCGTCCGCGCTCTGATTCAGTATGACAGCAGCGAGAAAACTGTGGCTACGTGTGTTTACTTGGCGGTACCTAGTAAAAAAAATTAATGCAGTTTGCTCACGGAGGGGTAAGCATGTCACCTGCATGGTCGAGCAGTCAAAATTTTGCTCGACATGCGAGAGCATTTTGGAGTTTGGTGTGCGCTGGCCCTTCAGAACACCAAATATAGGGCGACAGGTAATTAGTGTACGATACTTAAACACGTGATTGTGTTCGTGATAACAAACAACTTTCCCAAAGAAAAAATGTTTTTTGTACTGGTTCACTTTTATCACAATAACAGCCGTATGAAATTCACGCGCGCGCACGCCTGTCACCTAAAGTGAACCAGTACAATGAACATTTTTTCTTTGGGAAAGTTGTTTGTTATCACCAACACAATCACGTGTTTAAGTATCGTACACTAATTATCAGTCACCCTATATAACGTTATCATGCTTTTTGCAGACCAGTGTTACAGACGCAGACGAAGTCGTAAATGAAAAAAACTTTTTTCTAAAAACACCACCGGCTTCTTCGCTCGAAATTACTTTTTTGAATTATTTTTCAGTTAGTACTTTTTAAAATAGGTTTTCCTTATTTTAGAGAAAGTTTCAAGTTCTGAATTGTGGAGATCAGACGACGTTCCATGTAAATCACTGGTATTTAGCTGCGTCCGGTTAGAATGGATGCCGATTCCAACATAGTTGGAAAAACACTAGGCAGATGATGACCTACCTACTAGCTTGAGAAGATACTTAAAGTTGTGTTGTCTAACAACACAAACACATCAACTGTTTTAATGTCGTTGGCAACATTGTTATCATGGCCCTATTAACCAATCAGAGCGCACTGTGTCGAGCACCGCTTCAAACGTTATGCAATAACAAAGTTTCTGAATGGCACTGCAGTGTTGTTTGTAGCTACTGTTAAAATAGATAGTTTCTTCTTCATGAAATGTAAATTTTCAGCTTCAGTGAAAGTGATATTTTGTAAAGAAATTTTATTTAAATCGCACTCAAAATTTTAAGGCAAATTAAAGACAATTACAGTTTTAGAAAGATTAAGTCTTGATTTAGGGAGTATAAAGTATAATTTTTATTTATAGTTTTTTAAAGCGAAGACAATCCTTTCATAGCGTTTTACGAAAATAGACGTCAGAGTTAAATTTCAGGACGAATACAACTATTACAATATGCCAAAATATTATGTTTTATGCGTTTGTCCAACAGGATATATTATTATTATTAAAAAATAATGTTGAAAAAGTACAAAATCGGTTCACTTTGACAATTTTTTTCACCAGTAAGTAGTTATTTGAATAAAAACATAATTGATAATTTTATATATTTATTTTATGAAAATAAAGGTTATATTTAATATACAGAATATTTTTCAGCCCGTTATACTACTACTACTCATTTATTTTAGACAATTATTTTAAAAAGCACTGCACTGTGTGTCTGTGTCTGTGTGTGTGTGTTATTAAAACATCGCGCGCTGTCGTTTGCCTATCAATTTCAAAGATTCGTGCTTATTTCGTGCGTATTTATTTTTTACTTTTACTGATTTTGCTGTAAAATCAATGGTAATTAGTTAGTCAATAGAGTTGGCAAATAATGACTATGTACAAGTGACGTCATAAGTATAAATTGCCGTACAAAATCTATGGGGGAATTGCGTTTTGACAGCTCAATGGTTTGTCCATTGATGGGTGGTGTCATTTACCCGATGGCTCATATTCAGAATTTATTTAAATGAGATAATAATAATAATTCATTTATTTCAGAAAACTGGTTCCATAGACAATAAATAATAATAATAATTCATTACAACATTATCACAATATATAAATTATAAATTATAAAAGTTAGAATTTAATTAAAGATATTGTGTGTTTTTCTCCTTTTTAAACTCCGGACGAAAACAGACGGAGTTTATAAAAACGTGGTATCTGTGTAGCTCCTAATCGAATAAACGGAAATGGACACGGTTTTTAACAGAAAGCTGATTTTGGGGACCGCTAATAAAGTACATATTTTCAGTATTGTTGGTTATAACAATTATACTTTTCCTGTTAATGATAGTCATTATGATTTTTCTTAGCAACAACGTGAAATGCAACTCGATGTCTTAGGCCCAGACTCCACCAAAGCGGAGAGGAGAGGAGAAGTCTCGAACAACCAATCGGCTTGCGTTATTTTAACATCTCACCACTTAGCTTTAACGCAATACAGTGTCCATTGGTTGTTTACGAGTCATCTCTTCTCCTCTCCGCTTCGGTGAAGGCCGGGCCTTAGGGTCAAGTCACACCGGAATGGCAGCTGTCATCCATTTCTTTACAATCACATCCGAACATCGTAGTTTACGTGTACAATTATTTTGATAAAGGAGAACATTAAATTTTTGGTGAAAAATTCAGTGGCTTCATTGATGTCACTCGTGTCTAACTAATAACATTCATTACACGAAAATTGCGAGAATCTAACCCAGGTCCTAAATTACACTGATTGGTCCTACCTTATACAGGAATGTTATATATTTTTCTCCTTCCGGAGGGGTTACCTAGTGCATAGTAGGTATTGTGCTATGGTCTGTTATGTCAGAATGGCAAACTATTGTTGTAGAGGATAGCTTTGATTTTATCATACAGTGATCCAAGAAACTTATTGTCATGGGAAAGTTAGAAGGAAAACGACCTAGGGGACGCAGCCCAACTAGATGGTCCGACCAAATATGCAAAAACCTAAACACGACGAGATACAGATGCTCTAAACCACGCCATGGATTGAGGGAGGTTGAAGCAGCTCTGTGGTGGAGTCTGGTGGATGGGAGCATCACGACGCTCAGCAGTGAGCTTACGACTAGAGGCGGAGGAAGAGGGATCCAAGCTATTTATGCCACGTGGTGGGAAGGTGTGACTGGGAACATAACCATAGTGAAGCTAAGATATTCATCGACACGAGAATCTGTAGATGTTTCTTTTATATCCATGATAATGTCATCAACCAATGCACAGTGTTGGCTCCTACATTCCAGAACGTTTTCCAAGGATGTTAAAAAATTGCTAATATTATAAATTGATGCGAATTGAAGCTATCAGCGAAGGTTTTTGTGTAATCTGTTACGATTAAATACTTTCGAAGATTATCTTTTACAAACCAACTAGTTAGTTATTTTACATCTTTTATAGATTAAATCAAATCATTCTGCTCTAGTTCAGAGAAAGCCGCTGAACAATTTCGTACTGATCACAAATCAAAATGGTTAATGGAAATCCCAAGTCTATAAAAGTATAAGGAGGTATTTGTATTTCGCTAGCGTAGCCAAAACTTCAGAATCCCCATTTTACCCTTCTAGTCAAGTATCATCATAAATATAAACCGATTTCCCGACTCCATCCAGTCTATTTTCACCTTTGGCATCACAGAAATAATGTTTAAATTGAGATGCCTTTTCTTACTGCCGGATGCGCTTCCTCACTTCGCAGGACATTCGGAAGGAATTTCGTTAACTCAGGTGTCATAGTACAATGGTTACATAAATAATGTGAAATTGGACCAATATAAGTTGAGCTGTCACGTTGGTCCGGTACAGAGATTCGAAGGCACAATAATGCAGCTTCACGAAACTGAATCTTGTGTAAGGTGTGTTAGGGTTGATTATGGAAGCTGATAGTTAAATGCAATAGGAATTTCCCTACGTCGTGTAAGCTATTACCGCAGTAATACAAGAGATCATTCACAACCGAGGGAAACCAGATTGTATACGATTTGAATCAATTGTACTGAACATGGACGGTTTAACCTGAATGCTGTGTTCAAATGCCAATAATTTTGCTGTATTGGTTTATTTGCTGTAGGATTATACAGTGAAATGACATCGTCGCGTACTTGTAGAATAGGTTTAGTACCTACATGCAGATATGAGTCGATACAGGGCATGGGCCCGCGCGATATGGTGCGATACGTACATGATTCGAGGCCTCAAGAGTCCAATAATTTACAAAACGACGAAAATTTTTATGTTACAATGTGTGTGTGTGTGTGTATGTGTCGATGTAAGTAATGTATCGTCATGGCTACTGAGGTGTCTTAACCACTGGGTTAAGACACCTGTCTCACCCATCCACGGATCGACCGCGGTAAGCGTAGATTAACCATTATGATCTATAAATACATACGGCTTTTGCTTAGCCACGAGCTGTGCTGTGCGCTTCATATATACAAACAAGAATTACACAATCACTCTTCCATTACGAGTTATTGAGTTACATATTAGGCGCTGTTTCTTTTTGATACAAAGTTATTTGACCCTGACCAACTCTTATCCGGTTGTTCAAGCCGTTCAAGCTCAACGCCTGGGGGCCAAGTCTGCTATTTTTATAATTTCGTCATTCCAACACGATTCCATTGTCATTTTGCTAAAAGTTCGTAATCTGCTAAATCCATAATGGTCGATCATTGGTCGGTCAATGGTCTCATAATAGAATTGTGTTATAATGTCATTGTCAACAAATTTGAACATTTATTCATGCCAGATTTCATTTAAATATATTTTTACATATTATTTATAAGTGTTTTAAGCAATCTGAAGTAGTACGAAGTTCGTAAACTAAGTCAGTCATTCATTTGTCATTATGTACGAGATTACCATTCTATATCACTTCTTTCAATGGACTGTCATTGGTTGACCATTGGAAAGTCATAATGACGCCATTATATTAGTAGATTACCAAACTTTTCAAAATCAACAATTATGACATCAATGATAGACCATTCTGACGCTATTGTAATAGCAGACTTGAGGCCCTGGTCGATTGTAATGAACACATCAATGGTGCATGTAATTAGTCTAAGTAGTTAGATCTATGTACGTACATATTAGAGAAGCGTGAAGCCGTGTGGCGCCGGCCGTGACTAGCACCTCACCACCCCCTTTTTACCTGTTGGTGTTGTAGAAGGCGACAGAGGTATACTGTCCAGAGGATGGGCAGCAGCGTCCTTCTGAGTACCATAATAGCTACTGCGATCACTAACATGCATCCGCCAAGCATGGTGATGACGACTGAACCCGCCCCTAATGGGGGAGACACGACGACGTCTAAAGTTGACATGGTGTTGATGTTCATATTTGCATGTTATGCTAGCTCATTCATTGCCTTCTTCCATCGTTGTTCGCAATCGAAACAATACATGATTGACAAATATTTAGCATTTTTTGGAGTTTCCTTAAAGAGTCTCCTTAATCCCACTTACCGATCTACATTTCACCTAGTTTTGTTATTCGTTTACTACACTATACTAAACTACTTCTGTATAGAGCACACTGCCTTTACATTAAATAAAGTGTCTTTAAATTATAAAAGAACGGTCTATTTATCTTACAAGAAAAACAAACTAGACTTAATGTAAGTTAAACTTTGATAGAAGTCCCATCAAGCGAACCCCATACAATTTCCACATCACTGATTTGATTTCTGATCGACGCTAGATATTCGGGTAGTTCGAATTTGGGGTCGAAGACATCCCCAACCCAACACTTAAAGCTATTACACTATCAAGTAGTTTTACTAACCAATTAATTTAAGATTCTCTCTTGGGACTAGAATGTATACGAGTATATCTAAGGTTATTTACAGACCGTATTAACAAAAATCTATACTAATACTAATAGGTTATAATTATTATAAACTAATACTAATGTATTAATATTAATATAAGTACTTATTATTATTTATTAAAATTATACAGCTTAAGAGTTTGTGGGTTTTTTTTAAGGAGAGAAAAAAGAGGAGTTTCTCAATGCGACACTTTTTTTCATGTAGACATATAGTCCGATTTCAATGCTTCTTTTTTATGGATAAAAAAAATGAAAATGTTGTATTGCCACCAATGACGTATTACAAATAGACGCGTCATATGATACACGAACATTCATGCACTTTAAAACGGCGCAAACCTTTATATCCATTTACCAGTAGGCACAAACAATTATACAGTGCGAAGAAAAGGACAGAAGCATACAGCGTATACCTGTTAGAAAAAGATAAACATACATATTTTGTTACGTCAGTTATGTGTGGATTACGAGCGATACTGGCGTATAGCCGCGACATTGGGTGGTACGTGACTAAGTGAAACCCCGGCAATTGCCTTGCTTTAATATTGCCATTAATGGGCGCGGGTAACGCATCTAAGTGTATAATATATGATTGATTGCCACCCACTCCTTATCCAGGTATAGTAAGCAGACTGATCTCTAAATAAGTTTATTTTTCACTTTTAAGTGCCTACTTCTTATCATACAAATTAATTACGAAACGGTAACACCAAATAATTTCAGTCATTCCTTTATTTTAACTTTATTTTTGATGATTTTTTTATGGGATCAACTTTGAGGTAAACACTATCAATTAAAAAAGAATCATCGAAATCAGACTACACAGAAAAAACTTACGTATCGAATTGAAAACTTTCTTCTTTTTCTGAAGTCGGTTAAGTAAGTCTTCTTGGATTAATAAGTTGCAGTAACTTATCTAAATCATACCAAAAGTTCTAAAGCTTAACTTTTTCCGTGAAATAAGCGGTTAATCCTGGGATTTGCCGGTATCTCCTAAAATGTTTAAATGTTCTTACTTTTATGTGAACATGGTCACAAGTTTTTCCGCCCATAATAGGTACCAATAATAGTTAAGAAAGAAAACGTTTCATTAGAAAATAATTACTGTTTTCCTCTCTAATGATTATTTGAAAGGAATAGGGAAAATGTTGAACAACGACGAAAATTAACTGTTTTGATCGTAACCACTTTTTTGTTTGTTTCCTTGAGGAAGTAAACGGAACCAGAAACATCGATATATATGTAATATTTCTATGACCAGAAATAATTAACCTTCAAATTAAAAAGGTTAAAAAAAAACTATTTGTGCCAAGCTTGCCTGTAGGTATTTAGGTAGGTATCTAATACAATGAGATTTCAAAAAAAATAGTGGTAAAAATATCTCAAAGATTCTCAAATTGTTACAATTTCATAGAGTTACTTATTGGAATGACACTTATATTTCTAGAAGGATACAAAGTGTTCTATCGATACTTAAAAGTGCCAGTATGCATATCAAAGGCATACAACCTCTACAGACTACAGTATCTTACCAAGGGGTATCGTGTTACCCAGATCTGGGTTGTGGAGGTGAGATAGGTAGTCGCTTCATGTAAAACACTGGTACTCAGCTGTATCCTGTCAGACTGGAAGCCGACCCCAGCACAGTTGGGTAAAAGGCTAGGCAGATAATAATAATGATTTTATGAATTATCTCTATACTAAAAATGAATCGTTGCTCGTTAGTCTCGCTAAAACTCGAGAACGGCTGTACCTATTTGGCTAATATTGGTCTTGAAATATTTGTGGAAGTTAAGGGAAAGTTTATACGGTGAGACAATTGAAAAATCGATTGACAGGACAAAGTCTGTCGGGTCAGCTAGTAATAATAAACATTCTGCGTTTAGATTATGTTTTTTTTATTGAATTATTGATACCATTTTTGTGTCTTAATTATAGATTTAAGTTCTCTGTTACTAACATTATATGGGCATAAGTTTAAAATGAAAAAAAAAAAAAATTAAAAATAAGAAGCCCAGCGGTAACGGGAACAGAATCTAAGGTCAGGGCTCCAGAAAGAAACCTGCTAACAATACGGGACATCCAACTAAACTATTATATAAAATTATTTAGTTAACCTGTCATGTCCCACTGCCAGATGAAGGCCTCCCCCGAGTCTTTTCGGACATTCTTTATTTATGCCGCCTCGAACCAGTGCTCGCAGTGCGCATCTAGGTCATCTGTAGTGCTATTCTGTTACAATCTCCTTCGGTAAACACCTAGATGAAGTACGTTCGTACCTGGCCACCTTCTCTTGGGCCGGCCTTCGCGACGCCGATCAACTTCAAGTACCCATTGCATGGAAACCTTTGCCTAGCAGTCACTGCTTATGTGGCTAACGTAACCCACCCAATCTAATTATTATTATTCATGTAAAACATATGTTACAGTCAAAACTCCTCTAAACCGGTCAAAACTACTTTTGACTGCCTTCAGTCAAAACCCTTATTAAGAAAAAACGCGATTTCGCGTCAGAAAATTAATAATACGGATGCCCTAGTTGTATGAATCACTATGAAAGAGTTTCTAAAAGGGTCACGAAAAAAAACCCTACCAACCTAATGGGTTTCTGAATAGTAAGTATAAATTTAAACTGGTCATAAGAACTATTAACTGATTTTGGTAGTCAAATGTAGTTTTGACTAGCCTAGAATTTTGACTGTGACTTATATACATATATAACAGTAGTCCAATAGTTACTTAAACTTATAAAATAACGGTTATAACTTAAAAGAAAAAAGAAAAGTTCTAGTTTCTATATAGGGTGACTGGTAATTAGTGTACGATACTTAAACACATGATTGTGTTCATGATAACAAACAACTTTCCCGAAGAATTTTTTTTTGTACTGGTTCACTTTAGGACACAGGCGTGCGCGCGCGTGAATTTCATACGGCTGTTGTGTTATTGTGATAAAAGTGAACCAGTACAAAAAACATTTTTTCTTCGGGAAAGTTGTTTGTTATCATGAACACAATCACGTGTTTAAGTATCGTACACTAATTACCAGTCACCCTATATAAGTAAACATTACAAAAAAGGCTTCAAACGAATTAGGACAAAGTCAATCGCGACTTACAAAAGCAGAATTTATTTTTACAGGTAAAGTTACAAAGGGACTTATGGTAATGTTGGAAAAAGTACCAATATATAGGAATCGCGCCCGAGGCTATGTGATCATCTTAGAGCATCGACGGATGTACGACACGGATCCAATTTGTGTTTCCTTAGTACCTACTATTATTATAAATGTCAAAATACGTTACATTGTCAAGTTATAAAAAACGTTTCGATTTGCCTAATCTAGCTACTTTAGTTACAAATGTCCTGGGGTGTGATTCTGTAAGACCTCATTCTAAACTTCGAATCTGAATCCGCTGTGAGTTTCTTCATTGGCATTCTAAAAATTCAGCTGATCATTCGAATTTACACTAACTGGCCTTGCGAGCGTGTCAGCGAGTTGAACTAAATTGACAGGGAGATTTTGACAGATAAAGTATGAGATGATGTAAGAAGTGGCATTCTGTAAGGTAATTTCCCCGTCACTTCGCACTCGAACCCGATTCTAAGTGTCAAATATATCAAGGTCATTTTGAACCTTATGCGAAGTGAGAGTGAATAGCGATGTGAGATGCGAGTTGTTGTTTGAATTTTACAGAATCGACGTACTGATATTGTTGCAAAACCAAGATAAAATGAAGGTATTGCAATTCTCTATTTACTTGGATTGCGCAAGTTCAGGTGGCTTTATTCTGTTAGATGTTTTGTATTGCCACCGATTTCCGAAACTAAAGTCATGTGTGTTCTGTGCTAAAGTTATTTATAGATTTTGAAGGCGGTTGTCTTTTTTTGTAAAAAAGCTTTTTATTTTTCGCTTTTTAGTACCTCCTTATCATCCAAATCCATTAAGAAACGGTAACACAGTCAAAACAGAGATTGAAAGTACAAGGTTGGAGAAACTTAAAACATCATATACATTTTTTTGCTTTCAGTCGATTTTTTCAAAAAGTGCTGATTGAATTTCGATAAAATATATGTGGGACCGCCGCGCCCCTGAGGCATACATAGGTAACCTTTATCTATCAAAAAAAGAATTTTTAAAATTACGTACTTTTCATTATCAACATGCCATGCGGTTAATGCCTAGTGCTCATGGCACCCGCCATTCGTGCATGAAATTGTGGATTCGAAACAGGACAAAAACCAATGTGGCTTTACAGTTCGTATAAGAATGACATGAAAGTAAAGGGAGTGATGGTTGACAGGAGATAATGGAATAACAAAGACGTGTTGCGGCGACTCCAAGTTGCATGGGACAAGGGAAGCAAGGTGATGATGATAAATACTGTTTAAGTTTATTTTGGACATCGGTGAATCGTCGTAAGAAATCGTAGCTTACCTTAATAATGAATATGAAATTGCAAACCTTTAACCGCCTTCGTCGGATTAATCCCACAAATATCTTTGTGTCCACACGGCTACACATCAACTATGCATTTCCAGTATAAGCTGGTCTCTAATTTTATGGAAATTTTATACAATGCGAGTTCAGCGTAAACTGGAAATGTATAGCTTGATGTGTAGCCGTGTGTTCATTACGCCGGCGTCGTATATTTCCGACCAACTACCACAGCTCGTTAAGTCTGTTTTTTAATTTAATTCCGCTGTATTCTATCAAGAAGATGTTTATATTAGGTAAATAGTTAATTAAGTAATCATTTACAATTTAAAACACTTTAGTCTTTTAATTAGAAGTCCTAAAAATAATATCCGAAGTTAGATGAATTACTAATATGTATTATTCACTGTGCCGGGCGCTGGAGGCTCGCCAACTGATATGAAGTCGGGCGGTTAAAAGGTTTAACAAGCATGCTGATATTTGCCCATGCCTTCTCTGAATGAACCGCCTTTGCCCGCAGTGGGAAAGTTACATTGTTTAGAAAACTCTAAGGTAAGCCCTCAGATTCTAAAACAAAAGGCAGATAGACCGTGCGGAATACTGAGAGTGAAGCCACAAAAGCAAATACAAATCAAAAACGAATACCTACAATTCGCTATGCGCTGTACTGACACGAGTCAGTACAGCACGAAGCGAAGCATTGTTATAAAAAACAAAACTAATACAAATAAAAATTCAAAAGCGAATACAATCACGAGATTGTAGGTACTTACTTGTTAATGTATTTGTATTTGCTTTTGTGGCTTCACTCGCTTTGTTCCGCAAAGTCTATCTGCCTTTTATAAGATAATCTGAGGGTATGCCTAAGAGAATATTAAATGTTACTTGACACGTGTTTTGCCTTAGCATTATTATACATTATTTGTTTAGTTAACTTTTACTATGTAATTGCATCTTAAGTGTACACTATTTTCATAGTATGTAACTCACAGTTAGTATTTAAAGTATTACTGCAATAATATGGAAGAGCGGAGTCCCCCAATACAGGCATTGTTTGCTTAAGGCGCGTCCCTGTGCAAAACGCAGCGCTAGCCGTTTTTTCAGTTTTTCGGACCTAAATACTCTACCTATATCCAAAAGAAATATCAACAAATAAAAAATAGATTAAATTTCTACATAATCTTGACTCCAAAATGGTAGATCTGATTTTTGTTTACGAAGTATAGTATTTAACTAATCTCCTCACAACGAAACCACAGAAATGAGAAATAATTATTGAAAACATGCATCTCCTCGGCAAGTAACCATTCATTCGATTTTTTACTAACACTAATAGATAGGCCATTTATTAATGACCATTTTGGTAGATTTTTTTTTTATAAATCGCATTAAGTTATTTTATAAAGATTTAATTCTAAAATCTGAGCGTATTTCGCTACTGTATCTCTTGCGCGGCGCAGAGGGAACGAACGCTCAAGGTTATTTGCTCAGGGTACCGCCTTAAAGGGAGGCTTCAAACACGTCTAAATATGTGATATGCTAATTGTGATAATAAACTATTTGTATTTGTATTACTCTGGTCACTATCGCACAGCTGCCAAACTATTACAAGATAAAGCCAAGAACATGACTAAAGCAAAACACTTGCTAAGCAACGTTTATTTACCCCGGCTTGGGAACCACAGTCGATTAAACATTTTAGATTTAAAAGCATTTATATAAATCTGAGCAGTGACGTATCCAGACGCTATCCTATCCACTCTGAATGGAGTAGATAGAAATGCGCTAAGGGATGCCTTGATAATATTTGCGATGCACTCCCAAGACGCTGCAGAGCAATATCTGTGGAAGCTTATTTTAAAGTCTATTCACTCCATAGACTGTAGGAGTATTGAATATAAATTCAATGCAGTTGGTTTAAACCCTAAACCTAATTGTGGGCTACTCTATTATAAACGCGATTTGTGAGAATAGATAAATGGATGGACTTTTGTTAATCTTTCACGGCAGAACGGCATTAGTGGTATTCGATCGATCGTCGATCGAAGCTTTAAAATCGACATCGATCGACGTTGATCGATTGGTGTTGTAGCTTTGTCTGATCGACGGATACCGTTCCACTAACTAATCGATCGATTGCCGGTCGATGGCATCGGTCGAGGTTGATGGATTAGCCCCAGCTATAATCCACCAGTAATAATAATCAAGCAGCTCGATCGACGTCGACTAATCCATTCTATCATCGATCGATCTTCGATCGACAATCGATAGATTGGTCTGGTAGAAACTATCGATCGACGGCAACTAATCTATTCTACCATCGATGGATGCCGTCGATCGACGATCGATCGTTTGGTCTGCTAACACCCTGACACATACAATTTTTTATAACTTAATTCTGAAGTTTACGCAGACGAGTAAAAAATAACATCACACACTCACTCATTTATTAATTTTCTTAAGTCTCTTCAGATTTGGCAAAATTAAAAACAGTGTGTCAGTGAGTCAGAAGCCAGAAAGTCTGACAACCAGTCTTACCAAAGGTTAGGTATCGTGTAACCCTTAACTGGGAGTTGAAGGTCAGACAGGTAGTCGCTCCATGTAAAACACTGGTACTCAGCTGCACCAGGTTAGACTGGAAGCCGGCCCCGTCATTCTTGGGAAAAGGCTAGGCAGATGAGATTATAATATGGATACCTATGTAGCGAGTACAATATGATCAAACTTTTGATTTACCACTTGGAGATTATAGTTCGTTTGCGTTAAGAATGCAGTAAATCATCAGTGCAAAATGCCTTCAACTGTCATTGTGAACTTGACTTTGTAATTTGAAAAGATTTGATTGGTTAGGGTTGTCATTGTGAACTTGACTTTGTAATTTGAAAAGATTTGATTGGTTAGGGGCGAGGCTAGGCCGACGGAAAATGATGATTTCACTGCATTCTTAACGCCAACGAACTATAGTTAATATTATTCGGTTTGCTTAGGGCGCTACCCCGACCAAAAGTGCGTTTTTTGTCGTTATTCAGAGGCTATTAACTCATAAATTAAGAGAAACAAACTACATCTAAAAGCATATTATTAATGTTCAATACTCTATCGTCACATTCCACGTTCTTATTTTTTTTAAATTTCGGATTTTTTTTTCGGGGGAATGTCGGATCGTCAGTGAGCTATCAAGGAGGAGCGCCGAGCGGTATAGTACATCGTCAGGACTATAGGCGTTCCCATTATCCCATTAGGGATAAAAAACATACCTGTGAAAACAATTACAGACTATTAGTAAAGAAAACACAATACAAATGGTAATCAGTAACAAGAATAAAGTAAGTTCAAGGTACAGCAACAATACAGTTAATCGAACAGACCATTAAGGTCCCACAGTTCGTACAGTGGCGAAGCCACCCAATGATAAACGAACAAACCCTTAAGGTTTATAGTTCGTACAGCAGCCTAAGCCACCCAATGATAAACGAACAAACCCTTAAGGTTCATAGTTCGTACAGTAGCATAAGCCACCCAAATACAAAGTGTATCGCTCGCTAGCAGCAAGCCTATACAGCTATGTGAATATACAGCAGCGCTGTACCAGGTAAACCGACAGTATTGTCGGGAGCAGGAACTCTTTACTGAGTCGAATCCGAGGATCGACTGCCATGCTTACGTTATTTCGGTTTGGCATCTCGCAGGTCAACCTAGGAGGTTGTCGGCTGCTTAACCGGACTTTCCTGTGGTGCCTTAAAAATTATTATTTTTAGGGCCTCCAGCCAGGGCATAAAAGCTTACAAACTAAGCGACTACACGCTAAGGGCACCCCCTGTGGGGTACGAGCCTCGGCTTAGGGCGTCGCTGGGAGAGGACAGCAAAGGGACAGGCTGGATCGGATTTCCATTATTTAGGGACGAATTTAAAACTACAGGCTCAGCGGCGCGGGCTGGCACGAGCAAGGGTCGGGGAGGGGACGTACGGGGTCGTCGCGGCGGGCCTCGGCGGCGAGGACGGAATGACGGCGGTCTGTGTCTGTGTTTCTTAACTGTACTGGTGACCTTATTGCTCTCCTGGAGGAGAGTAATAGCATCGTCAGGGTCGGTCAGAGTATGTCTCGGTCGTCGAGTCTTACTAATACGGGAGGGAGTGTACCGGGCGGCCGATACGATTAACGGGTTAGAGTGCTTCTCAGCAGTGTCGAAGAAGCGCTTGGCGGAGCGTTTCATGAACTGCTGGATGGTAGGTATTTTTAGATCGAGATGGAGGTTCTCGTTGCGAAGGTAAAAAGGGGCTCCTGTGATTCTTCGCAAGAAACGGTTTTGGAGGGTCTGCATCCTATGGAGACGGTATGGTTTCGCGTGTGCGAATACAGCACAGGCGTACGTCATGATGGGACGAATGCACGCCGTGTAAATGCGCAATTTGCACTTGAGTGACAATTTGCTGCGTGCATTCAACATGAAGTAGAGCCTACCGAGAGCGAAAGCGGCGCGCGAACGCACCGTCTTTATGTGCTCTCCGAAGGTAAGATGGTGGTCCAGAATCACACCTAGGTATTTGGCTTGCTTCTCCCAAGGGATAGGCTTACCGAACATGGTTATCGGACTGGGCAGAGAGGGGGACGAACGCGGTTTGGAAAAGAGTACTGCCTGACTCTTGATGGGGTTTACCTCGATTCTCCATTTCCGGAAATAAGCGCCTAAGGCTTTTGCCGCGGATAGGAGGGTACGAGCTATGCAGTCTGGGTTACGACCCGAGTAATAGATGGCCGTGTCGTCAGCGAATAGAGCCAACTGAGCCTTTTTATCTTTGGGGATGTCGCTGGTGAACAGCGTGAAAATGAGGGGGGATACTACGGAGCCCTGAGGGACGCCAGCGCGTATCGGGTGGGGTGAAGAGAGCGCACCCTCGATGCGATAGCGAAAGGTGCGATTCGACAAAAAGTCACGCAAGATGAGCACGAGACGATCTGGCACTCCGAGTTGGTAAAGCTTGTATAGTAAGCCGTTGTGCCAGACTTTGTCGAATGCTTTCGCTATGTCAAAGAAGAGTGCACCCGTCATCAAGCCACGCTGAAAACCAGCGCTTATGTGCTCGACGATGCGGTGGACTTGTTGGACGCAGCTGTGTTCGGTTCGAAAGCCAAACTGCTCGTCGGGAATGAGACTCTTTGCTTCGGCAAAGTCTTTGAGTCGCTTATAAATAAGCCTCTCGTAGATTTTGCCTAGAACATTGAGTAGACTAATGGGACGGTAACTGGTGGGATCAGACTTGGGTTTGCCTGGTTTCGGAATGCCGATAACGGTGGCCTCTTTCCATGCCTGAGGAAAAATGTTGTTGCTTAGAGCGCCATTGAAGATGGCGGTCATTAGCATTATGAGATGGGCGGGGAGGAGTTTGAACACCTTATTGGTGATACCGTCAGAGCCGGGGGCTTTCCGGGGTTTGAGCCTCTTGATAATATCGTGCACTTCGTCGGGAGTGACAGGAGGCAGAGGATAATCAGGGTCTTCAACGGGTGGGAGAGAGGCTCTACGTTCGACTTCGGCGTCGACCTCAGAAAGGTGAGCTTCGTCTACTGGTTGAGAGCTGGGGGTGCATTGAGACTCTAGGCTGTCGGCTAGACATTCAGCCTTTTCATCGTTGTCGAAGGCGACGCTACTGTCGGAACGAATGAGAGGGGGCATGGAGGCCTCGTTAGAAGAACGGAGCTTCCTCTGGAGTTCCCAGAAGGCTAGGTGGGTGGGCTCGAGTTCGCTAAGTGTCTTGTCCCAGCGGCTGGAGCGCAGCTCCTCGATGCGTTTCTTTACAGCACGCTGTAAAGAGCGCATGTGAGCCTTGTTCGCATCGCAGGGGAAGGCACTGTACGCACGGACGGCCGCGTTCTTCTCGGTCAACAGATCACGCACATCGTCAGGCAGTTTCCAGCGATGATCACTCATCGCCGGAACCTCCCTTGAACAATCGTTCAAGACGGATTGTACATGATTTGTGAACGAGTCGATCGCGCCCGTCGTGTCTGCGACTGTCACCAAGTGGTCGGGGATAGCGTCCAAGTGAGGCGACGTGGTGGATTGTAGGCTTTCGCTTACTTTCCTCCAGTCGGTAATAATTTGGGTCGGAGGGGGCCGGCTAGGGTCAGAGGGACCTGAACGGGGAGCTAGTTCTAATATCACTGGACGATGGTCGGAATTAAGCTCGTGTAGCGTCTCTATAGATTGCAAACGGAGGTTCACATTCTTGAGCAGCGCTATATCGAGGATGTCGGGAAGATGGTTGGGATCGTGGGGGAAATGAGTGGGAGTCATCGGGGCGATGACGTCGAAGTTCAGTTGAGAACAGAGGTTAAACACGATCCTACCTCTGGAAGAGGTCCTGTTACTATTCCAGGAGGGATGTTTGGCATTGAGATCGCCCGCCAGTAAGACGGAGTCACCCAGGCCAAGAAGAGCAGAAAGGTCATCCTTGAGGAGGATAGGATCATCCTCCGATGGTGATGGAGGGACGTATGCTGATATAATAGTTAACGGCTGATGACCGGTCATGCCGAGCCGACAGACAGAGACCTCGAGGCGAGCGAGGGGAGGAGGGTCCATAGGAATGCAGTACAGAGCCTTTCTATAGTATATTAGGGTACCGCCCTTGTGACAACGAGACCTATCATTGCGAACTATACGGTAGTTTGCAATATTCGGGTCACGATGATGGGGCTTAAGAAAGGTCTCCTGTATGAGAAGGATATCAAGTTGATGGTCGCGGAGGAAATTGGCGATCTCATCACGTTGGTTAGTAATGCCATTGGCGTTAAAGAATCCTAACTTAAGGGATCGGGGTTTATTAGTACACGGCCTTTCCTTATCCATTGGATTAGCAAGGGTAAAGTTTATCTAGGGCTTGCGTAATCTCCGGATACGCTTTGAACACCTTAAGGATGTCGCTAATATTAGCTTTGCACGCGAGTATATCCCTAGCCATAGCTTCAGCAGCGGGGTTGCGGTAAATTTGGTAGGCGAGGTTGATGACTTCGCCTATCCTCTCGGTAGGGAGAGATGCAGGTACGCGGGAGGCTGAGGGCGCGGTTGAAACGGCGGGGGCGGCCTTAGATGGGGCGAGGGCGGCCTTAGGAGCGGCGGTGGCGGCTTTAGGAGCGGCGGGGGCGACCTTAGGTAGGGGGGGCGTGGTCGCGGAGGCTAGGTTCGGCGCGGGGACTGGCGAATCCATCAGCGCTGGCATGGGCAGAGATTGGGAGGGCCTCAATGCAGGGAACGCTCTCTGATGATTCAGCGAGTTCCATGGGGAGGGCCTCTGAGGGCTGAGACGCTCGGGCATCTCTGAGGAGGGAATCTTAACAGAGGGGCTTTCCCTTTGTTGACGAGCGTTCGCACGCTTGGTCAACTTGGGAGAAGAGGATTTTGGGGCTTTGGGGCAGCCGCGGTAATTGGCGGGGTGACCTGATTGGCCGCATAGCACACAGCTGGGAGGTTCTGTGCACAGATTGCGGTCTTTCGGACGGGGGCAGTCAGCAGTTGCGTGCTCACCCAGACACTTGACGCATCTAGGGGTCGCGTAGCAATTGCGTTGGGCGTGACCGTAAAGTTGGCAGCGGTGACACTGTCCAACCGTATCGGATTTATAAGGCCTCTCGATAGAGATGCCCGACAAGTGACATACCGACTTTACTTTAAAGATCGGATGGTGGCCGTCGGTGTGATCGCACACGACAAGAACCGAGTCGTATGCAATCGCACCCCTAGCTTTGTGCAGACGATGCACAGCGGATACTGGGACATTTTGCGACTGAAGGTCGGCGAGAATCTCTTCCGTTGAGATTTCTTTGGGGACACGTCGGATTACCACACGGGTGGGTTTATCTTCGGGCAGGGAATAAGTGTGGAATGAAATGTTCCTCACTTTTAACAGGGATATAAGTTCCCTGTGGTCGTTCACCGTGGGAACTTGAACTTTGATACCCTGTTGGGTCGAGCGCGCGTTTGTGTATTTGATCTTACGATCGTTACACAATTTGGACACGTCGGTCCACTTCGCCTTGTCCTGGATGAACAAGGGAGGCGGGGCGGGGAGTTTCTTTTTTGAAACCGAAGGATTGGGGGCAGCAGTGGACATGGGACTAGCGGGACGGCTGCCCTCTGGACGAGAGGTAGCTGAGACGGAGGGGGCCGAAACCGAGGGGGTGGAGGAGGGGGTGGGCGCGGCTACGGCTTTCTTGGCCTTGGTGGCCTGAGAGGGACTCTTACCCTTCTTTCTCTTGCCTCCCGGACCGACAAGTTGGTAGTCGTCGTCCGAGGACGCGGAGGCAGAGTGGGCTTCCTCAGAGTCGGAGTGAGATGGCTCAGAGACAGGGACAGAGGTATCCATTGTTTCTGAGAAACATGGCGACGCAGAGCGCAGCTGCGTGGGAACAATGGTCGCGGGAACAATGGTCGCGGGAACAATGGTCGCGGGAACAATGGGTTCGGAAACAATAGGTGTTTCCGCGTACGGGCTTGTTGTCTTAATTGACAATAGGGACGGGATTTGCGGTGGCATAGAGGATGCCGCCACAGGTGTGCCTTCGTTGGCGTTATCGGGGGAAAAGGGGCTATCTAATATGTCACTGAAGTCAGCGACGCTAGCTTCGGCTGCTTTTCGGGACGCGGACGAGTTCTCTAGCCATGTGTCCAGATCGGCATGGAACTTGGCGCTTTGCCATAAGCGGGCCTTGACGTACGCTAGTATATCAGCGTCCGACATGGTCGGAGGGAGAGTTAAGTTGGGGAGGGAATTTTGGGAGATTTAACTCTCCGGGAAGCCTAAATTATACCTAACACCTAACTCTAACTCCCCGGGTGGAGTGGCCCGGGGATGTGTAACCCTCCCTGTCGGGTGTAGACAGGGAGGTGAGTACCTATTGGTGAGCCCTAAGCTTGTAAACCCGTCGCCAGTCTTATTGTGCGAACGGGGCCCTAGCCAGTCTAGTGCGAAGGGTGTAGACACGCCCAACCGACACTAGGTGTGTAGCTGTGGAAGGAAACCAGAGACTAGGTTCGACTAGGAGACCCCCCAAGGCCGAAACACTAGCTCCCGACTCCAATTGACTGCCTCGCCCTGAAGGGGTTTGGCGGGTGTGATTGGGGCAACACCCACTCGGCTTCGTTGGCACCGTAAGGTATCCACCGAGTACCACGAAACTGTGGTTTTGCCCTGAAGGGGCCAAGTGAAGCTACACGACTGACTCTGTTTAAAGGAATATGAATTTCAGCCGTCGCCTTGAAAAAGGCAACTTTTGAACAGTTGGTTGCAGTCGGCTGACTACAGGAATCGTTGCGGCGGGCGCAGCGAGAGCAGGTGACGAGCGTAGCGGCAGAGCGTGGAGCGAAGCGGCGACACGTCCGTGCGCGGCGAGCGTCGAGCGAAGAGTGACCATGCTTACGGAGTGCACGCTCTTTTATAAGGCGATGCCCCCCACCTTGCAACCTCTCCATACAAGTCTATCCAATGCCGCACGGAAGTGCGTCACGCGTTTACTTGATACAAAACACTACAATGTACTAAATCTAATAAGATTTAATTATAAAGCAATCAATAACACACTAATAATTGTCATGAATAAACAATAGTGATTTCATAAAGTAATTCGTTTTACATTCAAAGTAACATGTCAACAATTGTTTTGAATAAATCCATCGATAACAATTATCGAAATAAAGTAACCACAAATCAGTGTGCATACAGTGAGTACTCAATAAATCATGTTTCGAATTAATAGACAATAATTGATACTAAAATCACTTAAATTGATAGTAAGAGAAACAAATCATAACAAATTTAGTTAACTACCCACAATATTAATTGAGATTAAAAACCATCTCCGACATATAAATATATATGTAGCGACATCTATCGCACATGAAGCATACTACAACCGACGTTTCCTAGATCGCGCAAGCAGAGTTATCCGCGACATTAGGATGTATACAAAATCCCGACTACAACCGTCGGACAGTAGCCCACCAGACATAACACCCGTCTGGTCGGAGGATCCACCCTTTTCAATAGAGGATGAAAGAACTTTACCCTCAGTTCCTCATACCTCTAAATAAATATACAATATATACACCTAAATCTTCCTGTAAAAAAATGACTAAAATAATTGAAAACATGTACCTATCTTTTGCTAAAGTTACCGTGCTATTAAGTTGAAGATTACACTAATAGATAGGTAACTTAAAAATCTTTACAATTCACGTTTCATTTTATTTCAAAAGATCGTTTCTCTTTTTTTATAACAGAAAAAACCCAAAAATTGTGAGAATTTCGATTCTGCGGCAAAGAGGAAATGTATGGTCAAGGTTATTTGGTCAAGGAAGCGCCTTAAGGGTCCTATCTCATTAGGACACCAAGGTGTGGCCACCACAAAAATGTATACAGTTTACGTCCATGCTGGTCGCGCTGCCAAATTGGTTGCGCAGCCAAGTGGACACCAGGTGAGGTACTCTCTATAGAGTTGCATACATTTTGATAGTGGCGGCGACTGTTAACGCCACCATGGTGTCCCGGTAAAATATAACCCTAACTGTATACAGTTATTCCAAAGAACAAATACAACGAATCCCTCACTTGGCTATAATTATGATGTAAATCGTCATCTAAAATCGAACCAATAAGTACTATAAAGGTTGTATGCGAAATGCAACCTGGTCGAAAACATTTCACTGAACATTCAGTGAAATGTTTCTGTTTTTTCTTCCGAACACTCTGAAGTATTCTACAATCTGTCCACTGGCTTAATCGTTTTTGGACAGCTGCAACTAGTGAACAATATTTATGATTTTTGTAAAAACTGATACGCATAACTGTATTGTTAGGCATTTTAATATTTTTTGGTAGTGAGGGTACCTGAGTACTATAAAAGCGCGTGCTCGATAAGATTCAGGTTCACTTGTTGCTGAGTCGTCCTACAGAAAGGGTTTGGTACCTACACTACCTTACAGTGAGTTCGTTCCATATATTGTGTACTTGTGTATTTCTTGATATAAATGCTAACGGATATTTGTGTTCGCTCGAGTTATTGAAATATTGTTGGAACTAAGTCTATTTTGGAATAAATTAGTCTTAGGTTGTTTATAATTGTCTTTTCTTTAATGCTTTCCACTTCTGGTTTCTAATAGTATTATAATGTCTGTAAGAGGTCATAAATAAGATAATCTAACAAGACAAGGCAGTTTATATAGGGTGACTGTTAATTAGTGTACGATATTTAAACACGTGATTGTGTTCATGATAACAAACAACTTTACCGAAGAAAAAATGTTTTTTGTACTGGTTAAGTATCGTACACTAATTACCAGTCACCCTATATGTTTATTTTATAACGCATTATTAAGTTAACTAACTTAAAGTAATCGGGAATAATTTCATTCTAAGGCAGCTGTCAAAAAACCAATAACTCAATGGACAGGGTATAGAAGTAAAATTGAATATAGAATCGTTGTGCTTATTTTTTATATTTAGGCATATGCCTAGCGTACCCCAGACCTAAAATGGATTTGTGGCATGCCGTATTCCGGTTAACCGAATCGAATCGTGTCGGTTTTATTGCGGTCCGCAGCATGTCTTTGTCAATTACAAGCTTTTATTTTCCATTATATTGATGGCGCTATGCGACAGCAACTAAAAAATCATAAAAATAGATGTGCAGCCCGCCACAGCTCCAAGGCAACTGGAGCGGTTGACAAATGGCCGCAAGTCAGTGCGTTGATATCATGTGGTTTCATATAAAAAGTGAGTTTTAAGTCTTAGAGCAATTATGTTTCCTTTTGAAAACAAGTTTGATTTGCGGTTTCCCTCTTTTAATTATAATCTCTTCGACTCTTCAGAGACCAGCGCACATAAAGTTGTTCGACTGGTATCGTGAATTCGGTAGAGGCCTGACAGTACTTACCTAAGTGCAATGCCATCAGCTCTATCTTCACTGGCGATACTACTTCTAGGTGAGCTCCCGAGGCGGCTGCTGGCGGATTTGCGCCGAAGTTCGTGTGGATCCGGCTCATCCTTGCTAGTGAATGAGATGCGCGGCGCGTGCGCTCGCAAACCGCCCACTTTGTGGCCCGACACACCGCGGCATAGCATTTGACTTTGAGTTATATCTGTAACAAAATAAAAGCCGTATTTAAATGGTTGCAGAGAGTATGAGTTGGTTTTCATGGAATACTAAAACTGTAATAATGTGTGTCATTTCTCAACATTGTCATATACCGTATAAAATTACCTATTAGTCTTAGGTAAGATCCATCATAATCCAGTATCTATCACCGAATAAGTTAATACCAGTGTAAGCTAAAATCTCCCCATTCCCTATCTTAGGAACCAAGTTAATAATTATATCTACAGAATAGCAATTAGGTAATATACACAAGTAGGCTTCTACCTATTAGTGACAATAGTTATTGTTTGATCAATGATTCAGTACTTTCCTGTAGCAAAAGGTAGATTACACCATACAATGGATACCTGAGGTTCAACATTGAGCACGTTATAGGCTAATTTTCAACCGACTTCAAAAAAGGAGGAGGTTATCAATTCGTCTGTATTTTTTTTTTTTTTTTTTTTTTATGTTTGTTACCTGATTTCTCGGGACTGGGTGAACCGATTTTGATGATTCTTTTTTTATTTGGAAGCTAGTGCTTCCCATGTAGTCCCATTTTAATTTGGTCCAGTTTTGACCATGGCATCTATGAGAAAATCGTATAAGTCTTAAATTTGCATTAAGTATGTGCGCGATTTGTTACGCGATTTCTCAGGCAAACGTAAACCGATTTTGAAAATTCTTTTTTTTATAGATAGGGTATGCTTCAGGGGTGGTCCCATATAAATTTTATCGAAATTGATTCAGCACTTTTTGAAAAATCAACAAATACCCAAAAATGTTACATAGACGACGTTTTAGTTTCATCAATCTTTATAGTAGTTAACTTTCAATCTCTTCTTAATAGATTTGAATGAGAAGGAGGTACTAAAAAGCGGAAAATAAAAAGCCAACAGCCTTCAAAAAGTGAAAAATAACTTTAGCACAGAACACACATTGACTTTAGTTTCGGAAGTCGGTGGCAATACAAAACAACAAACAGAACAAAGCCACTGAATTTTGAAACTAAAGTCAATGTGTGTTTTGTGCTAAAGTTATTTTTCACTTTTTGAAGGCGGTTGTCTTTTTTGTAAAAAGCTTTTTGTTATATTATTTAAATTAAATACGGGTAAAGAGTTTTAAGAGGAAAGTAATTTTACATGTCTTAAAATCAAAATGAAAATGAATCTTGTATGGAAGGTTCTTTCTCTAAAAAGAATGTAGGTAACTTACAAAAGCCGAAATTCTATTTATTTGTTTATTCAAAGAACCCTTGAAAGTAGCTCAGTGCCATCATCCGGAGCAATACGCGAGTAAATAAAATCATACCAAACCGCTTATGCAGTGAGCATATTGGGTCCTATTATCCCGAACATTTTGGCATACAAGACAAATATTTGGGACGACGAAAAAGCGAAGGGAAGAATTTTTTTATTGCCTCCGCCAAATATATATTGGGATAGTTGTTGGATTCGGTTGATTTTCTTCGACAAAAGGATTTTCTCTAAGGTCTCAGGGGCAGAATGAGACCTTTTTATTTTCAAGAACAAACGATCCTCAAAGGTCAATCCTGATCATTATGTGGACTTAGATTATAGTTTCATGTTTGTCTTTGTATTTGACATTTTATATTGATCTTATCTACCAATTTGTTAGAAAGGTCGGTTAGTAACTAGAGAGCAGAAACTTGAGGTAAACTACAGAATTTGTCCGCCATTGTGTCGTTCATGCGCTTTGATTAACCGGTAATTTTTAAAAGACGCACCTTACCGCCTTCATCGTCGTCATCGGTTAAATTTTGGCACGTAATGTTAGAGGGTCACTTTACTCATAAGCGGTTCGGCAAATTTGGTTCGATACAACCTTCGCCGACCCGCTTATAATATGCATATCGACCCTTATGTCTCTCTTTGTTCTTAGTTATAACTTATGGACCGTTTGGCGGCTTACCTAAATGGAAAACATATTAGGCTTTACAAAGATTTATTGTTGCATGAATTTTCTCATGGCAGTTTTCTTTACCATTCAATACAAATGATCAAAGCATTTCATAGGTACCTATATTATGTAGTTTTAACTACCCCTTTGGTGTCGTGGTTGCGTAGGTTTCTGAGTACGATGCTCAGGTCGGGGAGTATCATTGAGATTAAGTAATAGTAGTAGATAGCCGTGAGTTGCCGGCCGCGAATAGCACTACCCTAATTCTACCCGTGGGTGTCGCAAAAGGCGACAGAGGGATATTGACCAGCACGCGTAGCATGACCACCCTATGTCTATGGAAGAATACACATACTGACAGGAAGAATAGACAAGTCAGTACAGTTTGTCTATTCTTCCTGTCAGTATGTCTATTCAGTACATAGCGTGGTCATGCTACGCGTGTAGAGGATGGGCAGTAGCGTCTTACAGAGTACCATAACACCTACTGCGATCGCCAAAATGCGTCGGTCAATCATGGCGATTACGGCTGGGGCCTTTGAGGAAACCTATGCCCAGCAGTGGGCGTCTAAAGGTTGACATGATGATGATTAGGAATAGGTAGTAATTTCTCAGCAGCAGCCCAAAGTTTGAAAGATCGTGGTATGACACCCCGTGTCCTGCGCCTGATGTCTTCCAGGTTGTGCCGGATTGCCATCCAAAGAGCACACCTGTGTTATGTGCACTTGTGCACAAAAAATGCAAAGTTCACGATTTAAACCACAATCGTGTTTCTGTATCAATTAAGACTATCCTTCTTTTAAATTAGTATCCACTCAATGTCCCCCAGCCGTGTCCCAGGGTAGGTAGAGATATTTACAAATAAAGGACTCTAGACAGTTTTGGGATAAGTAGCTTTTATCATTACTTCAGGATTACAGACATTCCTTTTTTCGAAACTGTCAAGAGGAATTTAAAACTCACTATGTTGGAGTACGGCAGCAAATGATATTTTTGGATTTTATCTTTATTTTATTCATACTATATCTCTATTGGAGAAAGAAATTTAGCACTTTCTTTGATCTCTAAACTGTCATCTTTATTCGCAGCTAGAGAGTTTTATTTAAGAAAATACGACGTGAGAGATATTTTTTGTTCTTTCGACGAGCTTTTCATCGTCAGTTTTTATGGACGAATTTTATTCTCATAGGCCAACCTTTCTTTTAGTTTTAGTAGTATTGGTATGAATTGCACAGAAGGGACAGAGATATAGACGGGAGAGGTCTGTACCCAATAGTACCTACCGTTCTCGCAATTCACGAGCGTTTTAACGTGACTCTTATGTTATTGAAATAAGCTGTAAATTGCAATGATTAAAGCGCGTTCGTGAACTGTAGCAACTATCTACTACTTAGGGCACTTAGTACGAATTTTACCATTTTTTATAACTGGCATAAGTCTTTTATTCGTGGAATTAAATTCAGAAATTATTTACAGGTTTAGACTTATACTAGGTAAAAAAGGCCTTGGTAAAAATATTCTAGATTTTTTTTAATTAGGAAAGATTTTTTTAATCGTTACATTAGGAATTTCTCCTGTATTGTGAGTGCGTTTACAAACACAAACTCATGCACACTAACAACCATCGAATAGATATTGCAGTTGCACTCGTAATTCTTTCATACCAAAATCTGTTGAAGTCTTTTAAATACACAATCTTACGTAGAACCTTCAGAATAATAACAATAAATAAAAAAACCTTTATTTTCCCCCACAAATGTAAAATACATTGTGCCGATAATTCAAGGGTGGACTGGAGCCTAAACTAGGGAAACCCACCACCTGCACTGACACCACAAACAAGAATAACAAATCAAATCATTTATTTGCTGGAATATGGGTAGGTACATAAGGTGCTACAAACAACAGAAGTTCTTAATTCCATATTCTACCTAAACAGGTGTGCAAATATCTAGTACATGCAAAAGTCAAATATTATTATTATTTACCATTAATCATTAATCATCCATTACAAAATTTAATATTAATAGTTAGTACATCTATAAATCACATTTTTTCATTTAAATAATCATTAACATTATATTAGGCTTTATTAATTAGATACGTCTTTAATTTATTTTTAAACGATATGATATTCTCAGCATCCTTTATATTACTAAAACTAAATAACTATTGTCCGTGTGGTGTCGGACGTAAAGAATAGCACCATCCCATATCTTCCCGTGGGTGACGTAAGAGGCGACTAAGGGACTTACCAGAGAATGGGCAGCAGCGTTCTCTGTGCCTTTGTAACAACTATACTGCGATCGCCAACCCGCCTGCCAAGCGTGGCGATTATGGCAAAACCCCCCCCTTGGGGAGGCCTATGTCCAGCAGTGGACGTCTTTCGGCTGTAATGATGATGATGATGATGATGAAATAACTATTATAAATTCTAGGACCCATACATAATGTACTCTTGTCAAACATAACCGTTCTATGGCGTATTGCACGAAGTGTACCGGCTAGCCTGGTGCTTTTTAACGTTTCATATTTATTAATATTATTTCTAATGTCTAATGCTAGTTCATAAATATACAGTGATGAGAATGTCAATATTTTTAGATTTATAAAATGTGATTGACATGTATCTGTAGGTTTTAAAGCGCATATTGCCCGGATATATTTATTTTGGGCTTTAAAGACAGTTTCTCTAACACCACTATTAATAATTCAGGCGTCAATTAGTACAGTGTAAAGATCTATTCAGCACCTCCTCAGCTTCCAATGAGGACATTTAGATCTCATTGCAAGCAAGAGATTAAGCAGAACAATTGAAAGCAATTTTGCCTCTTAAACTCAAACTCAAACTCAAATCATTTATTTCAAATAAACCATTTACAGGCACTTTTGAATTGTCAAGGAGTCAGTCAGTCAAAAAGTTGCAGCTAGTTGCTCGTTCCAAACAGTAGGTTTCTATGGAGAAGAACGAGCAAGAAACTCCATGAACACTCTTTTAAAATCAATAGAATATTACAAATTTGGGTTACATCATTCATGTTGAATCTAGAGGTACAATGTGAGAACGATGTAACAAATTGTGCACGTTAAAAGAGGTCCTAGTGGCAATGAAATTAGACAATTCAAAATAAATTTAAAATAACCGAGGCAGCTAAGAGATGACCAGTCTCAACTGACGGCGCCCGTTCACGAACATGACGCACGGATCGGCACCATTTAGTTCAACCATTTTGAAGGGAACCAACTGATCCAACACATGCGCCACCATCAGCGAGACATTCAAGTGAGCATGACAAACACTCAACCGCCAGGGCATATTCAAGTCAACGAAAGACATCTCGTAAATGGTGGCTTTAAAGTACATAGTGCTCACATGTATGTGCTATGCAAAATTATATAATACTAATAGTTTGAGTTTATACAATGCAAAGATAATGTAGTTCTACATCTTCAGCAGCTCCAAAAAAATTGTCACCAATGCTAATCAATAAATCTATGAACCCTTATGGCTGTGGAGCTAGACCAGCATCCAGCCAAGCACTTTTATCAGTGATGTAATCATCCAATTTATAATATGCTCGGCTGCATAGTGTGCGTTTAATATAGGACTTAAATTTTGTCTCATTAAGTTGAACAATGTGGGGAGGTATTTTATTGTAACACTTTAGACAGAACCCCATGAAAGAAGAATCTACTTTAGCCAGCCTGAAACCTGGTTGAACTAGTTGGTCCCTGTTTCTAGTACTATAGTTATGTCTGTCACTTCTTTTACCAAAAAGATGCAGATTTTTTCTAGCGTACATAATGTTTTCATAAATGTATTGACAAGGTACCGTCATTATGTTAATTTCCTTAAACAGTTCCCTTAGAGAATCGCGCATACGTAGATTGTAAATGGCTCTGATTGCTCTTTTCTGCAGAATAAAGATAGACTCGATGTCTGCAGCTCGCCCCCAAAGTAAAATACCGTAAGACATAATACTATGAAAGTAACTAAAATAGACCAGTCTCGCGGTATCCACATCAGTAAATTGCCGGATCTTTCTGACAGCATATGCTGCCGAACTTAGTCGTCCTGCGAGAGATGTTAAATGAGGACCCCATTGTAACCTTGAGTCGAGCGTGATTCCCAGGAAAACAGTTTCATCAACGAATTCTAGTTTCTCTTTATTCAATACTATATCGCAATCACTACTTTTGACATTAGGTAAAGCAAATCTGATGCATTTCGTTTTTTTTCCATTTAATACTAAGTTATTGGCTGTGAACCAATTTTCGACCTGAAGTAAGGCGTTATTTACATTGTCGAGATTATTAGCCCGTCTATTTATCTTAAAAATTAAAGAGGTGTCATCGGCAAATAACACCATTTGTGGTTGGTTTTTGAATAAACGGGGAAGATCATTAATATAAACTAAAAAGAGGAAAGGACCTAATATTGACCCTTGTGGGACTCCCATTTCTACTTTTAAACCATATGAATTCACCCCATTTATTTGAACTTGCTGCTGTCTGTCATACAGATAAGATTTTATTAAACTAAGCGCAAGTTTACCCAGTCCGTAATGCTCAAGTTTCAAAAGTAACGTGTCGTGATTTACGCAATCAAATGCCTTGGAGAGGTCACAAAAAATTCCTATGGCATCTTGCGCCTCTTCCCACGCGGTAAATATATGTTTTAATAAAGTGACGCCGGCGTCAGTCGTACAACGTCCTTTGGTGAAACCATACTGATGCTCGTGTAAAATGCCATTTGTGTTAAAATGAACAAGCATCTGATTTAGCATTATCTTTTCAAATACCTTGCTGAAAACCGGCAACACGGACACGGGTCTATAATTATTGGTATCTTTACTGTCCCCGGATTTGAAAAGTGGTATGACCTTACTAAATTTCATTAGATCTGGGAAAACTCCCTGGTCTACGCACATATTAAATATTATAGCCAAATAAGGCGCTATTGTTTCAATTATAGATGTGCAAACTTTAATAGACATGCCCCACAAATCTTCAGTTAATTTTATTTTGATTTGCCGAAATGCTTTTAAGACTGTTACGGGGTTTATATGTTTAAATTGAAATTCTACCGGGCAGCCTGGAACGTTCGCTTTTAATAACGCAATTGAGACGTCAGGTGAGGAATTTAATCGCATGCTTCCGTATTTATGTCTATCATTTTGATACCTCGTAGATTCTGTATTTCCCAATGGAAAGTCATTGACACCAACTAAATTAAATGGAATAAGAATTAATAATAATTAATAATAAATAATAATTCATTAAACGAAACGTGAGTATTGTTACACATTATAGATGCACTCTTGCACACAGTGAGTTAATCCGTTGTTCTCAATCTATAATAAATAATAATATTAATAATTGCTGAATCGTGAGAAAGTTCATGCAGATTGATGAACACACGAAGTAGGCCCCCAACACAATACACCCTCAACATTATACACACACACCACACGCTACTTTTACTTGGCTCCAGCCCGTAAATGCAGATGAAACCAGCCAAAGTGCTGAGAAAAAATAACACGTATATGAAAATAATAATAATAATAAATGTTTATTTCATAAAAAGGCACATAGGAAAAAAATCTTAAAATATAAAATAGAACACAGGTGCTCATTTACCTGAACTAGGTTGAAACTTGAGTCCGTATGGTGTCGGACGTAAAGAATAGCACCATCCCATATCTTTCCGTGGGTGTCGTAAAAGGCGACTAAAGGACTCACCAGAGAATGGGAAGCAGCGTTCTCTGTGCCTTTGTAACAACCATACTGCGATCGCCAACCCGCCTGCCAAGCGTGGCGATTATGGCAAAACCCCCCCTTTTGGGGGAGGCCTATGTCCAGCAGTGGACGTCTTTCGGCTGAAATGATGATGATGATGATGATGAGGTTGAACCTGTGTTGCCGGCTAGGAAGTGCTACTATGTATTTGGAATAAATTAACACTAAAATACAATAAAAACTTGAGAGGTGTCAAGGGACACCCGGATGGAACGAAGTTCCTTTCGATTAATTAGTGAAGGAATTGTAATAAAATTTTATTTTTTTTAAGTTATCATTATATTTTTTTTATTATTAACAAATATAATGTAATTAAAAGACAATTTAATTAAACGTGCCCGTTTATGTATCGAGCGAAATGGACTCCATATTGAGCAGTTGCTTTGATACAGGGAAGTGTAAATTTTATACCTAATAGGTAAGTTTTTTAATTTAGCCAAAGTTGATTAAAACTGTGTTTGTGAATAGCTCTAATTTATTTAAATAGGTTACCTATGGCACCTATAGGTACCTACGCCTGCCTGCCTTTCTTTTTCTAGCAAAAGAGTAGGTACCTACTCACTTACCTACTTACAACTACAAATAATTCGCCAATGATAAAAGTAAGTACCACTACCTACCTAGGTACCCACCTAAGCTCCCACTGGCTTAATTTAAACCAAAACATTTTAATCAAATCAAAAAAATATTATTGTCGCTAGTAAAACCTAGAGAAAAGTACTCTGTGACCTAGAGCGATAAGGTGCAGTGGTTACCTAATGACGACCGCGACCGATAGAAAGCTCATGATTACCAAACCCAAACTTTCAATAGGTACCTATAGGTAATAGAGGAATACAATTTTATCGGGCAGGGTCGTCGAGTTGTCGGGGTTGGGTTGTCCGGGACGAGCTGTCAGGGTCAATACCTACTAAACAAAACATAGAAGTAGGTACAGTAACTACCTACCTACCTAACCTACGTATTCTATGGCTTAATTATCGACTTAAAATTTACACTCGTTTTCACAATCCACACAGTCTCACAGTAAAAGGTGGACTTATCTCGTAGGTCGTTATCATCGGAATTATCACGCAATGATAATTCCGATGTCATTGAGGTAGGTACCGCCACTATTTGAGCGAATAAACTTAGGTACTAAACATATCGCCGTAGGTACCTAGTTCAAAGAGTTCGCCGCGCCGCCTTTAAATACATAAACATATTCTACGAAAAGCGAATTCGGACTTTATTTTGTAAACGTAAACGGTTAAAAATTGAAATTTTACCAAACTAGGTATGATAAAATTATTCTGAGAAACGTATAGGCTGGTGCCCGACCGGACAATAGGAGCTATGTGCAACCGAATTTCACGGTTAATGTGTAAAAATAAGGTTTTAATTCGCTCCAATATTTTCATAGAAAAGCCGCCATTCAACTAATAATGAACTCTATTTGACAGTTCTCAACGATTCAATTTTTCTGTTCGAATTGTCTGCGTTTGTGAAGTATAGCAAAAAGTGTCGTGACAACTTTTCGTAAGAATTTTTTCCGTCTAGCCCCCTTTCACAACGCGCGATAAGGAACTTCGTTCCAAAAATTTAAATTAAAATAAAACTAAAACTAAAAGTAGTACCTACGTAGACACAAAAAATTACCACGAGTTACTAATGTTATTTGCATACTACGAGCAAGTTTTCTGCCTGATCGTAAGAAATAGTTTTCAAATTCAAAGTCGGGTTTACATATTAGGTACATATTTTTTACATAATGTTAGCTTGCATATTTTTGTAGATATTTATTATTACAACCTTTTTTTTTTTTTATTTACCTTAAGTCATGACTGTGGCCGCCCGTGGCATCTCTGCAAGGCCCTGTCAGAATACCAGCGCTGCGACATTTCATGCCGTAGCATTGTGCTGAGACAAGAGCCTTTTTGGTCTCGTACAGGTTTCATAAAGCTTTTTTTTATGTTTTATATAACCCTTTTTTATGTTGTGTTTACCTGTACGAGGTTACAAATAAACAATTTTTCTTTCTTTCTTTCTTTCTTTCTTCTAAATATTGAAAAATTATTTTAGGTAAGGGTTAATTAGGTAAGTACTGTCGGTCAGAACTTTTGACATAATGAGTTCAACCGTATTAAATTGAAATGGTTAGGAATGTTTAAATTCGCTACTTACCTGAAATTACAAATGTTTTCAATTAATTTGAGCTCAGTTTTGCAAATGCTAGTTGAGCCGCCATCTTTTATTAATTAATTTACTTTAAGGTGAAAGCGCCAGAATAGCCCGTGAAATTTCAATATTCTTACATTTTTTGCAATTTTCAGCCTAGTATCTAGGGGTATGGTTATAAAGAAATATTCGAGGAAGTAACAAATATGGATTTCATCATCATCATTTCAGCCGAAAGACGTCCACTGCTGGACATAGGCCTCCCCCAAGTGTCGCCACATTGACCGGTCCCGTGCGACATCCAGCGGATCCCCGCAACCTTTACCAAGTCATCGGTCCACCTAGTGGAAGGCCTTCCAACGCAACGTCTTCCGATTCGCGGTCGCCACTCCTAAACTTTACGGCCCCATCGGCTATCCGTTCTGCGAGCAATGTGCCCTGCCCACTGCCACTCAAGTTTGGCAATTTTTCGGGCTACGTCGTCGGTAACCTTGGTTCTCATGCGTATATTAATATTAATATGTATTTACAGAATTATAATAATTAAAGTCATCCACATAGCTCTCTAAGTTAGAAAATTTCTTAAACGTCAAATTTTCATTAAATATGCACATTTAATGAAAATGTGGGAGGTCAAAGATAAGATCGATCGGTCGATGATAAGATTAGGTTTTTTTTTCTAACCCTATTCTTAGCTGGTTTTTGCGTCATCTTTGGTAAAATTGTAATAGGCTACCAATATTTTTTTATACAGAAACTTAAATATGTTTAAGACCGTGGCACAACAGGGCAACGTGCAGGTTTTACCAGGAACGTTTAGACTTTAGTATCATTTTCTGGAAAAAACCTCTGATGTGAATATTAAGAAAGGTAGGTACTGTAGAGGTTTTTCCGTATGGCGTATATTATGGGATCACTATCTACGAGGAATCAAACGTAAATTAACTGATAGAACTCTATATTGGGTCAAGATAAGAATAACATGACCGTGCGTGACGGTGGGCGGCCTGACAGTCCATCTGTCATAGTATGAAACTACATAATTATTATAAATTTCAGCAAATTATGCATAGTGTTTACCCATAAAGCCAATAGTTACTGGCCTACGTAAAGTCTCTATAGTACTTATTGTTACGTAAAGTCTCTATAGTAAGGTGACTAATTCACAGTTGACATGTAATTGTAACATAATTATACATTTAAACGTTACGCCAATGACGAAGTACCTACACAAATTATTCGAAAAATAAAAATTGGATTGGCGGAAAGTGACATAATTATTATGAATGAAAAGTATGTTATATTTATTGGAAGTGTGGTGTGAGGGTGTGTGCGATTCAACGAATATCTTCGTGTCAGTCCTATTTAAAGTCCAACTAAGTTGTCTGTGAAGTGAATGGTGAGGAGGCTAATCGTCAATACAATACTACAAAATTACAATATAAATTTTACAATTTTCGTTTTTTTTTATGCTATTTTTGTGTGTTTTTTGTCTTTGGGGGCGAAAAAATACTTTTTCTTTCTTTTGTTTCTTGACCACCACGGTCTATGCACGTCAAATTGTAACGTGCCCAACACGCCTCCGACGGCTATAACCGACAAGAAAATGTTACACGGAACATTTTTAAGTACAAAATAAAAAAATATAAGTACTAAATAAAGTTTTCTGTAGGTATTCCTTTTTCCTGTTATTTGAAACTACATTAATGAAATATTGTAAACAGGCACAAAGATATATTATATCCTTTAGTTAATTTGTTATTTTCCTATTTTTGTTTGTAGGTAGGTAGGTACCTATTTGCGGTGAGTTGTGGGTTAGCGTGACGCGCGCGTGGGTTTTTATGCTTTGGCGTTCAAAAGGTTAAAAGTTCTTCTTTTATAAAGTTAATAGTTCCAAAAACTTCCATTTTAAAAATAAATTGGTATCTCAGTACCTATTTAGAACTGACTGTCAAGTCAGAAAATGTTCTATTTTTAAAGCAGTGTTTATTTGAAATAAACCATCAGTATAAGGTTAACCTTACAGTCCTTACTTATAGTGGCCAAGTTAAGGTTAACCTTAACTTGGCCAAAAGTGCCTATTATATGTGTTTCCAAAACACACAGCATTGGTTGAAGAAGCATTCAATAAATTAAGCCTAAGATTATGCAATTTCATACCTGAATTGTCCTTTTTATGTTACCTGTCTCTTTCACTCGCAGCAGACCATGTCAGAAATCCTGAACTGGAGTGCAGCTGTCAATGTCAACTCATAGCGTTCATAAATTTTGCCGCGAAAACATGCAAAATTTTTTCATCGTGATTAATACTTGTAAAATAAAGTATTTTAGTTTTAATTAAGTGATTGTGTGGATAATTAGTGAGTATGAGCACTCAAGATAAGGCCAATATTGTCGGTAAGGACAATGGTAGTGGTGAATGTGGTAGTTCGATCGTTGTTGCTTCGGACGAAGAACAGACTTCTTGACTCCCACGACACTCTGTACCTACCAGTGGGAACTGCAGCTCTTCCTCATCTTCGGAAGATGAGGAGGGCTACGCCTCTCCTCCGCCGAATAAACGTCGTAAGTACAAACATAATGTAATTTCCGACCCGCGTATCGATGGCCTCATAAACCAAGTAAGTTACATATCCGGTTATTTATCACAGTTACCTTTTACCATTAATCGTAATACGAGTTGTACTGAGGACCTAATCCTTCCTGGCCCCAGCAAGGGATTCAATCAGTCACAATATCTAACTAACCCATGTAGTAGCTCGGATATGTTTACATTAGGTGAACTGAACACAGATTTTGATGAAAGAAAAGTTGTTCCCCCGGCCAAGAAATAGAGATTAGATAAGCTAAATAAGCTACAACATTTTGATACTCAAGCATGGAAGGGTATGCGCTACAAGTCTGTATGGCAAACTTATTCTGCGACTCCAGGTTTTGTTTCATTAAAAGTAAATGAGGAATTTTGTCACCTCAATAAAACTAAGGATTATTTGGCTTCAGCAGAAAATGTGTTAGCTGGATTAACAAATGCAGAGTTAGAACAACAGGAATTGTTAAAACAGGGTTTGCAGAACCTTCTGAATTGGGCCGCTGGAAACCCAGATAATATAAACCCAAACTCTCTTTTTGAAAAGATTACTGTTTTACTTGGACCTGGTTCCCCACTACATAAATGTTCAGAGAAGATAATGCAAATTATTTGTGGAAGGAGGGGAGAATCTATTGAAATTAGAAGAGAAAGAATAATTAAAGAAATTAATAACCCCAATTTAAAAGCTACATTAAGAGGTATTTCTCCTAGTTCTGAACATTTATTTAGCCGGGATGCTCTACAGCCTGTTATTAAATCTTTGGGTGGTACCCAATTATGGCTATAAAACCAGAATATATAAAGGAAGGAAAAACAAACAGGACGTTTTCAAATAAAAATGAAAGAAGAGTACATAGTAACTCACATAATAAAAATAGTAGATTTGATGACAAACAGTTGAAATCTGATAATATTCAAACTTCTCACAAGCGTCATAACTTTCGCAAAAATTTTCACAAAAAAAGAAATTCAGATCAGAACACAAAACAAAAATGACTATATACAGAACCGTCAAAATTTCCCGGGGGGATGTTTGAAGGACCATGTCCAAGTGTGGAAGGAACTTGGGGCAAACCAGTTCATTATAAATATAGTTACCAGAGGCCGCCTGCCTTTCAAGTTAAAACCACCACTCAGATGTTTAACAGCAAATATGCTGAAGAAGTTCAACACAAGAACCTCCCCCGAGATGACGACAATAATAAAAGATTTAATAGACAAAGGAATTTTGGAGGTGCCCCCAGTTTTGAATTCTGGTTTCCTTTCCAAAATGTTTCTTGTAAAGAAGCAAGATGGCGGCTGGCGCCCCATATTCGACCTCAGGGGGCTCAACAGATATGTAGCAACCAAGCATTTTCAGTTAGTGTCCCAGACAGACGTTGCAGACTTCTTACAAGAAAACGATTGGATGGCGAAGATAGACCTCCAACAAGCCTATTTTCATTTACCAATTTCAGAACCACACCGCCGTTTCCTAAGGGTATTTTACAACAACCAAGTGCTTCAATTAACAGCACTACCTTTTGGCCTGTCTTCTGCCCCCCGAACTTTCGCCACTTTATCCAACTGGATTGCAGAAATATTACGTGCTCGGGGCATAAGACTACTAGTGTACCTAGACGATTACATTCTAGTAAGCCAAGACCGAACCAGACTGCAGAATCAGGTCTCGGAGAACTTAAAGATTCTGGAGAGCCTAGGCTGGCATGTCAATTGCGAAAAATCAGTACTAGCACCCTGTCAAGAGTTGGAATATCTAGGTCTATTGTGGAACACCAAAAACAGGACCATGACCTCACCAGCGAAAAAGGTGGCAAGAATAAAATCATTTATTACAAAACTTCTGGAGAAGGGTCGTTGCACTCTTCGGGAGAGTCAATGCCTTCTAGGTCTACTAAATTTCGCAAATTTAACAACACCGATGGGACGTTTACACTGTCGACAAACACAGAGGTTCCTAAGGGAGTTCAGTCGACTCAAAAGTTCACAAAAAAAGGATCTACCTTCTTGTGTGCAGCGAGAGCTAGGCTGGTGGCGGAACGCCATAGACCACAGTTCAGTGGTCCTGCACAAGAAAGAAGTGACCCACTTTTTGACTGTCACTGTGTTTCACTGTCACGCTCTCGGCGGCGTACCTCCCGGGGAGGTACAACGGCATAGCCGACCGCCTGTCCAGGAATCGACCAGTACCGGAATGGCACTTGTTGCCCCCGGCCTCGGAGGCCGTATTCAGACTTTGGGGCGTACCAGAAATCGACTTGTTCGCATCAAGACGCAGCGCCGTCGTAAGCTCGTACGTAACATGGGACTCCAGAGATGGGTCAGCCATTTTTTGCGACGCCTTCAGTCGAAAATGGAACTTCGAGTTGGCCTGGGTCTTCCCACCACCGACTCTCATTCCACGAGTGTTGCGACACCTCAATACGGCGACCGGAACTTATATAGTGATAGCGCCACATTGGGCACAGTGCTTTTGGATAGCAGACCTGAGGGCACGAGCTTTATCGGAACCGGTACCAATACGGGAGTTATCCAACAACCTGTTGGACTTGACGACAGGCAAGAGCCCCCCTCAGGTACAGAAGTTGGAACTTCTTGCTTGGAAAATTGGGGGTGGGCCAATCAGGTTGCTCACTGGACTCCTGAGGAAAGGGGTCTCCTAAATAAGAGTTGGAGAAACTCCACTATAGCGACCTACAAAGCTCCAATCAGGCGTTGGGTTGCATGGTGTTTGCAGAACAACATTAACCCTAATTGCCCACAGAGCAATGATGTTGCTCGGTTTTTGGCTAAATTGTGTATTGTTGATAAACTTGCTTACAGGACCATACTTCTGCATAAATCCGCTATATCCACATACACAGCAAAAAACCAAGCAATATCAAAGAATTTCTTTGTACAGCAAATCCTAAAAGCTACAGCCTTAGTTAAACCACCTGAAAAAAAAAAACACCTATCTGGGATACTGAGTTACTTTTTAACTGGCTTAGGAACACTCCAGGGTTAAACACTTTATTTGACATATCTAGAAGAACTGCAATTATCTTATTACTAGCATCGGGTCGAAGAATCCATGATTTGACACTTTTAGAGTTGTCCAAAGACAACCTTATTGTGGATAATGAGAGCCACAGGGTAACATTGTGGCCAAAATTTGGTTCCAAGACTGATAATGCTGACACTAGACAATCAGGATGGATATTAAAACAACATCCTGATGAGAAAATATGCCCAGTCAGACATACCTATTATAGAATTAATTGAAACTACAAAGGTCAGGCGTTCTGAAGTTGATAACTTGACAAGCGTATTTATATCAATCACAGGCAAGATTAGGCCAGCCACTCGTACCATAATAGCTGGTTGGATAAGGAATGTCTTTAAACAAGCTGGAATTGATGCATCACCAGGTAGTGTAAGATCAGCAGTGGCCTCGAGAAGCTTCTCAGAAAACAGGCCAGTTGACGAGATTTTAGAGAGAGCAAATTGGAGAAGCTCTAACACTTTCAGGAAGTTCTACTGCCGTACAGTTAAGAAGAGTTTGAGTAGTGGGACTAATGATTATTTTTTAAATAATTTTATAATTCCTTAGAGCTAGACTATTAATATTTCTTAAATAAATAATTACCATACTGTATTGAAGTATACTGTAGATGATTATTGATCTCATGATTTGAATAATTTTGATAAATTTTATGTTGTTTTTGAGATCATTTTGTGGCAGGAGAGCCACAAAATGCTGATTAACTTTTTTGTTGATTTTAGTTTTAAAGAAATCTAAGTTTGTTTTCATTTAATTATTTTTTAAGTTTGATTGATACATTTAATGGATGTATAATTGACTATCTATTAATATAATTGTTTATTTGAATTAACTATGGAGATTTATTTAATTTCACATAGCGTTCATAGTACCTGCACCCATTACAGGTTCTTTCACCAGCAGATAACAAACAGGTCTTCAACCAATGCTGTGTGTTTTGGAAACACATATAATATAACTGTTTTGCATTAAAACAAAACAGTTATTATGTGTGTGGAAAAACACACAGCATTGGAGCAAGGTGCTTGCTGGTGGTTGATGGAAGACTATGAGTTGACATTGACAGCTGCACTCCAGTTCAGGATTTCTGACATGGTCTGCTGCGAGTGAAAGAGACAGGTAACATAAAAAGGACAATTCAGGTATGAAATTGCATAATCTTAGGCTTAATTTATTGAATGCTTCTTCAACCAATGCTGTGTGTTTTTCCACACACATAATAACTGTTTTGTTTTAATGCAAAACAGTTATATTATTCTTCCGCTTCCTACAATCAGTTCAACAGGCTCTCAAGGGAAATAAGCAACCAGCAAACGGAAGATTTTCACTTATATTGTAACAGTTGCTATTATTATTTATAGCTTTGAGTTATGTAGGTACCGATATGTTACCCACATAACACACTTACACACACACAGTGTAACACACTTACATACTTTGATTTTGACTAAGAACGTAGCTTTGAAAATTACCTACTAAGTTTAAGAAGAGCAATTTGGTAAGCAGGAGAAATTCCTAGCATTGAGCAACGATATTTAATTCGAAAAAAGGGAAAGGTATTTTTTGTGCCTGAAACTTTTGAGACAGGAAAATTGAATAGTGTTGAAAGAACTTAATTATTGAGGTACCTAGGTCCTAAAACACTCATTCAACTGCGGGGGATACATATATTTTATAGATATTTTTTACGCCAATTTAGTCTCTCAACTAATCAGGGTACCACCTTCAAGTCACGAATGAACCGGTTTATTCTAGGCAAGCCTGCTCCACCTTAGGCCGCATCATCACTTAAGATCAGCAATGCTCTTCTGCAAGAACTCACTTCAGTGCACATTTCTGATTCCGCGGAGAAAACTGGCGCCACTAAGTGAGAACATAGGTGAAGTAAACTATTTTTACGTAACTACAGCGAATACCAAATACTTAACACTTCAGGTATTGGAAATAAGATAGGATTCGAAATCACGAGTGATTGTTTATTTTTATATATTCTAACAGGCTAGCGTTTGACAGCGACTTACCTAATCTTAAGTGACGATGCGGTCTAAGTGGAACACGCTTGCCTAAAATAAACCGGTTCACTCATGCCTAGATGATAACCAGATTATCGTGGACCAGAGAGGCGGGCAGTCAATTCCACAGTCTGGTAGTTGGCACAATAAATGTGAAATGAAAGCGCTTGGTTCGGACCGTGGAACTTCAACCATACAGCGGTAACCCTTCTCCGTATCTCTGCTCGTCCGATGATGCAATGGGGATGGGGGATTTAAATTGTGCACACTCTCCGTAATGTACCGGATAAAGACATATTTTCTTTTTTCCGGAGACATATTTCTTACAGAATTGTTCTGCAGCTGAGTTGCGTCCAAAAGCAAGCCTATTAGCATGTTAAAAAAATAAATAAATCGACAATTCGACATTAAAGGTTCCTACCAAAAAATACCGTAGAAAAAATTAGGACACTTATTAGCCAAATCATGTCAACTTCCAAACAAAATGGTAAAAGCAACCTCTATTAAAAGTAACCTCTACAACGTACTAAAAAAGGTACCTTCCTAATAAGGCACTTTACAAAAAATACAAAAAACCTTTCGGAGTGGATTCTAAATATAACAATACATATTGGGACCTTTTTAACGAATCGAATAGGTTTTCAAGCGATATTGGCAACACAATTGTGGTTTGTATTGTAATCAAAAATGTACCTTCGAGTCGGAAATTGCACAGTGGAAACATTTTGTCCAGATAGGGTCTTAGAGTTGTATGTTGTGATTTCTTTCTGTTACAAATTGTTTCAAAATTTTGGTTTACCAGATGTCGACTGTAGATTTTTATATTTTATTTCTAATAACAAAGAAATTACTAATCATTGAAGATCTAAATTGCATAATATTTGCTGCAAAATCACCAGTAATGTAATCTGACACAAATATCATCTTACTGATAACCATTTTTAGGATTCCGAAAGGGTCTAAACGGGCTTATCTGCCCGTCTGTCCTTCTGTCAAAGGTCTGTATCTTTTGGTAAACTTTCACAGAGTGCCCACTATAAAAACAATAACATAAATAAAGGGGAGTCCCTCTTTCATTTTTTAATTTATTTTGTTTACTCCGGCATTTTTTGTTAGTGATCATTTAAGTACCGACTCACAAGTAGGTATCTAGTATTTTATTGAAACAAAACGAACTTTAAAATAAATTTTCAAATCCAACCAAGAAATGGATAAACATAAGGAGTGGTCGTCTACTGTTTCAACATTTGTAATATGTGAACACTATGTATCTATATACATAACAGCTGTCATTCCTTAATCTATGATACTTTGTACACACTTGATAGTGTTTAGCAAGGTACATCACGTTTAATCATATAATTCTTGTAAATGCAAAAATTGTTAACATCGTAAGTAAGTATGGATATTCTTGCCCATTCTTCTCCATACAAAACTACCTTTTGGATTGGGCAACTAGAATATTTTTTTTTCTCATCGACGTTCAAAAGTGCCTTATCTAATTGAAATAAATTATTTAACTTTGACTTTGAGTTCAAATCAATCTTTGTCAAAGTGAACGTCGTCCAATGTTACTAATAAACTGAACCGACTGAACCTAATCTAAAGCACTTGAAACTCGGGCCAAAGATAGACACTTTCCAACAATTCAGTGTCATCTACGTCCGACGAATAACGTCAAATATCGTGTACTTCAAGATAACGAAGTTTATGTCCCAAAACTACATTCACTTGGGACCAAGACTTTATTGTATCATCAATATTTTCTTCAAACCCGCCATGATGGATTCGACTTTGCCTTTTGACATTTTTTCAAACGTTCAGAAATTGATTTGGAAGTCTAGAAATGTTTGGTGAATCAAATATGAAGAATTGATTTTATGTATGTATTTGCTGTTACATGATTAGATTACATTACAACAATATTCGTGCAATGGTGGTAAATATAAGTTAGTGCTACATGACATACCAAGGAAAGTGTATGTACTTCAGGGGTACAGAATTTCATAAATATTATTTTTTTGTCTACCAAAGAAATGGTTGACAAAATTAAAGTATAATCTAGGTATCTTCAAGGCAAGAGTGAATCGGTTCATCCTAGGTAAGCGTGGTCTACCTTAGGCTGCATTATCACTTAAGATCAGATGAGTTGCGGCCAAACGCAAGCCTATAACAATATAAAAAAAAGGTCAAAAATAACCAGGCAGTTTTAATATTTAAGCCAAGCATAAAAAAAAGCAAAAAAAAAGTCAAAATTTATCATTTAGGAAGTCAGGTACGCTATAGTAACATTTCATAGCTAAGATTTGGGGTATTCTTGTAATGTAAGGTTTTTTTATGACATTTCAACAGTTTCTTTATAGGAACCCCCTTTAGGAGCAGAAAAAGAGAATAAAATCATCTGATTTCCATAATACTTAGGTATTCATTTGCTGACGCGACAGAACCACTAATTGTACAACCTTTCACAGACATCGTTTGCTTCTTAATCAGTCAAGTCTTCGTAATGCAAATTCAACATCAAAAAACTCGGCTAATTTAAAATAAAGATTTTTAGGTAGGCATTGCGAAAAAACCGCGCTATTGATGTCCAGTGTGGCGTACAAAGTCATTATCGTGGGTCCTCAAATAACTTTGTCACGTTCCTCGTTAAAAATGCAGAGTGTGGCCCATCGGGCCTTTATTCGGTCTAGGGTTGTCGCAGAAAAAAAAAAATCTTTTATCAGAATCAGAATCAGAATCAGAATAATTTATTTGTATAACATAGGTAATTACATTAAATAGATCTTATAAATAGTAGGTGCATAGTGCGCTATGTTTTGCCAAATGACATACAAATATAAACATAGTCCAGTCATCGGGACCAACGCAACGGCTTGACCTGCTTTCCGAAACACGTAAGAAATGGAAATTAAATGGACGGAATGGATGGATGGATGGGATGGAATGGAATGGAATGGATGGTCACCCATCGTAGCTTTACATCCAATCGTAGCTTAACCATATTCTATCGATCCGATTTAATCTAGCCACTAGCCCCTCTAAAAAAAAGATACGTAATAATAGGTATAGACAGTGCAATCCACGAAGACGCGCCCCACTCTTTTTCTTAATCGCTTGAACTGCAAGTGTGCATCCTTTCGCTAGTGTTGTAGTGCTGTCGAGACGTATGAATTGTCTATGGGAGTGTGCACGCACACTACGATGACATATACGCCCGGAGAAAACTCCCCACACCCCGCGGCCTCCTCGACCAAAAAATAGTGGGGCGCGTCTTCGTGGATTGCACTATCTATATAATGGTTTGATTTCCTTGCAGAACAGTGATCCAGCCTGTCCCTTTGCTGCTTCTCTCAGTGACGCCCTAAGCCGAGGCTCGTACCCCACAGGGGGTGCCCTTAGCGTAGTTACTTAGTTTATAAGTTTTTGCCCTGGCTGGAGGCCCTAAAATCACTTTTTAAGGCACCACAGGATTGTCCGGTTAAGCAGTAACCAACCCTCAGGGTGAACTGCGAGATGACATTCAGAAAAAAAAAAAATGCAGAACAGTTTAGGTTCTCATCAGCCTAACCTTTTCACAACTATATTGGGTCGGCTTCCAGTCTAACCGGGTGTAGCTGAATACCAGTTTTTTACATGGACCGACTGCCTGTCAGACCTCCACAACCCAGTTACTGGGTAACACGTTAGTCTTTGGTAAGACTGGTTAGCACACTTTCGGGTTTATGACTTGTAGGTACAAACTTAGAAGTAACTTTAACTTCACTATACAAAATTAGCCACAATTAATGTTACCTTACTTGAAAAGCTTGGCTTGTCTTGTTAGCTTTTCGACGCTGAAAACCTTCGCCGTGGTTCGTGCCTTGCTGTGCGGGCCAGAGCATTGTTTCTTTTTTTTTTTAAGATTGTTTGTTTCTTTTTTTTTTTAACATGTAGGGACATTTCACACACGGCCATCTGACCCCAAACTAGGGAGACCCTGTACTATGGGTGTCAGACAGCTGATATACATACACAAATACATTTTTTTTTTGTAAATACATACATATATAGATAAACAACACCCAGACACAAGGCAAACACAAGTGCTCCTCACACAAATGTTTACCCTGGGCGGGAATCGAACCCGCAACACGCTGCGCAGCAGTCGATCGCTCAGCCACTGAGTGTTGGCCGTATCACGCGGGGGTGACTCAGTTCTTTTTAACCCTCGACGTAAAAACGACGGGGTGTTATAAGTTTGACGTGTCTGTGTGTGTGTGTGTGTGTGTGTGTCTGTCTGTGGCATCGTAGCTCCCGAACGGATGAACCGATTTTGTTTTTGTTTTTTTTATTTGAAAGGTGAATTAGTCGGGAGTGTTCTTAGCTATGTTTGATGAAAATCGGTCCAAGATGGCCGCCGCTACAAAATAGCTAATCACATATTTTTTCACAACTCCATCAATATGGGTTTCAAATGAAAGGGCTTCACTAGTAGAATACTTTACACTATGATAAATTTCAAGGCCAAGATGACCGGCACCACAAAATGGCGAATTATATATACCAAACGCATTCTCAGGGTGATATGTTTAATATCAAAAAAGATCCATGTGACGAAATACAACTTTAGACGTATCTACAACTTCTCAAAACCAGACTAAATTACATTTAAAAACTTTCAAATAAAAATTAAATTAAAAATTTAAAAAACCCCCAACGCAAAACGTAAAAGCAATTATTTAAAAAGTAAAAAATAATATCTTTTGTTGAGCCATCAAATGTTTGTTCTTTGAAATGGCGCTATAATGTCGCGGCGGGGTACCGCTAAGTCAGCAATAACTAAATAGGTAAAATAGCGAACTCATGGATTTGCAATGAGATTTGACTTACGCGGTACCCCGCCGCGACATATCGCTCAACAAAATATATTATTTTTTACTTTTTAAATAATTGCTTTTACGTATTGCGTTGGGGGTTTTTTAAATTTTTAATTTAATTTTTTTTAGAATTTACATGTTTAGTTATAAGTTAATATTGTTATACAATATGGAACTCACTTCTATGCAATAAATGAAACGTCAAGTAATACTAGTCCACAGAAATATAGCAAAATTAAACATTAGATTAAAAACCGAAAATTCAAAAAGTTTAATTTTCAAACAAAATAAATATCAAAATAAATTCAGTTAAAGTAAACACTCTGTATAAAGACAACGTACCTTGACACGGAGCAAATTTTACATTTAGGCAAATACCTAAAATAGGTACATAACAGCGTCGTGATAATTTGTAGTTTTGCACTCCGTGGCAACGTCGCTTTTCAGTGTTATGAGGATTCAAGTTCATTCAGTCATTGACCTAGTGATTTAATTCTACAGAGTGTTTAAATTTGTTCAAAATTAAAACTCTACTCTTTGACCTAATTACTGGACCGATTTCGTTAAATTTTTGTATATCGTCAAAAAAGGTGATAACAAGTATGTCGTATAATTTATTGCATATATGTGGTCCCCATTCTGTATATTCAGTGCGTCGCTTTTTGTGTGAATAAATGGCTTTTCTTTCTTTCTTTAAAGACGACGAAATGGTAAGTATTATGTAAAAATATATTACAAGTCAATCAGAAAATAATTCAATGAACTTTTTAAATCAAAACCGTTTTTGTTGCTTACGCGACAGCCCTAAGTACTAGATCTCATTAAATCGTACCGCGCCATCGATCTTGTGGTGCATTGTTTCCGTGTCTGCAGGGTTCCACCTCAAGTGTACCCAACACAACTCGTTGTTCGTGCGTGAATACGCACGTGAACATACGTACCATTGAAATTAATTAAATATATTCTTTATTTAAAATGGGTTTGTGTGTGTGAAAAGGGGTTTTAGTGTTAAAGTGCTTTCTATAAATAGATATGTATCCATCCATGATTCGGCTTTCAGTCTGAACGGATGCAGCTGAATACCAGTATTTTACGTGGTGCGACTGCCTGTCTGACCTCCGCAATCCAGTTACTGGGTCAAAGTCAAAGTTAAAGCATTTATTTCAATTAAACCATTTACAGGCACTTTTGAATTGTCAAGGAGTCGGTCAGTTGGTCAGAAAGTTGAAGCTAATTGCTCGTTCCAAAACGTAGGTAGGTCTCTATGGAGAGGAACGAGCAAGAAACTCTTTAAATCGAGTTTTTACAAAATATTGGTTACATTATTCTTGTTGCTTCTATATGTGAAAACAATGCAGGTAAAGAACAATACAGGGTAATATGATAGGTACCCCTAGATAAGAGGTTTATGAGACTTTCTGGCTTCTGACTACCCATAACGACTGTCAAAGATCTACGAGTTATAGCAGACCCCACGGTTCTACGTGCTTTCCGAGGCACCCCCTCCGTGCCTCGATATGAAATGGATGATCATCCACCGACCGACCGCGGCAAGCGCAGCTTAGCCACAACAGTTCGATCCGTAGATACAGCTTTTATTTAGCCACGAGTTTCTAGCCACATACTATCTATTGGAGACGGGTTAAAAGCAAGTCTTATAATTACCATCTCGTGTTAGGAATCTCCATAAGTAAGTTACGAAGTGGAATGTGACCCAACCTTTAATAAGTTCTGTAGTGCCTATAGAATCAGAGACATTAAATATTTGTCACTATACGGGATTTCAACCACAACCTTTGCATCTCCACAGCATTCTGTTAGACATTGAGGTGTAAATGCTCCTAGTAATGGAATACTTGAGTATTTACACCACCATTTCTATTACATTAACCAATTAAAACCATACCTGCTTTCAATTGAACTTGCGTAAATTTCTCTGCGGGTTTCTTGATTTTCTGATAATAAAATAGAGACTAAAGCAGTCAGAGATAACATAAATAGCCTATTAGAGTAAGAATTTTGAAAATCAGTCCAGTTGCTCCAGAGATTTGCTCGAAACAAACAAACAGATTCTTCAGCTTTATAATAAGTAGGTATTACTATAAATTCTCGCCTGGTAAAGCCTCAAAAGATTATTATGAAAATGTATTAATGTATTTCAACCACAGATCAACATACCTACAGTAAGTTCTTGACGTATCTAATCAAGCCACGAAAATAACTATAATAAGTTATATTAATAATAGAGTTAGCATGAGTTACTGACAGCTCATTATGGATCGCTACGAAAGAACGAATGAACTGAATACATAGTTCACTCAGAATGAACGAACTACTTCAGAATCTTATCGCTCATGTAGGCGCCTGGTGTTATGAGGTTATTTATGGTGAATAATAAATGTCGGTAGGTACAACGAGTTGCCATGAAAGTAGACGAAGAAAATATGTTTCAAAAGTCCTTTTTTTGCGGGGTAATTTTGTTTCTTCACCCAGAAGTAACAAACCTAATGAATTTTGAGAAAAAAGGATGAAAATTTAGTTAGGGAGTACCTACCTAACGAATTGAAAAAATGGATGAATAGGTACGTAGTTGGGAAGACCGTAATGATTTTTTGAGAATAATGGATGAAAATATAGTCAGGGAATACTGACTAAAATATGGTCAGTAAATTAAGAGTCAACCTGTATACCGCCCAGAAAAATGGGTTCCCTACGTGGTTTCGAAGGTTGATGATTCGATTTTTAACCAACTTCAAAAAGGAGGAGGTTATTAATTCGAATGTTTATATATATTTTTTTTATGTGTGTTCTAACTCTGTCATATATAGACGGATTTGCAAAATTCTTTGCAAATTTTTTGTTCGAAAGAAGTATAATCCAAAATGGTCCCATATAAATTTTAGGTTAGTTTTGTGCAGTTTTACAAATTGTAATTTTGACGGAATACCCTATAGATCAGTAAATGAGTCTACTATTTTTTTAACATAAAACTGTTTTAAATCATAATTGCAAAGTCTGAATGTCGAATGTATGATTAATTACTTAGAATTTAGTCTGTTCTCAGTTAAGTGAAATGTAGATTTCTTTATGAGTATAAAGTCTTTAACCACAAATTAAATAGGTACGTATGATTTTCATATTTATTAAAACTGACAATAGAATTTTACACGTAGGTACTACCGAAACTTGAGTAAATACTATCCGGTGTAACCACGCTCGGTTGAGCAGAACCAGCGATTGACGATGTCACCGAACATCGCAAGATGAAGGGCGACCATCTGATGTGAATACAGAATGATTCTATTATTTGATCACTGTCAGAATTATTGTTCAGAATTTGGTGAAGGAAGACAACTTATTTGCGAGAATGAAACTGATAAATATATTTATTTATTTAAGTCACAGTCAAAACTTTAAACCAGGCAAAACTACTTTTGACTACAAAAATCTGTCAAAAACTACTTTTGAACGGTTTAATACTTCATGCAAAAAGGTACAAAGGCGGACTTCATACCTTAGGCATTCTCTACCAGTCATCCAAAGTTGGCGAAGAGATAACCTGACAGGTGTATAGTAAAAAAATAACAAAAATACTCAACTACATATGTATCCATAAATATAGGTAGATAACAAACCAAAAATATTACAATTATTTTATTGATGAAGAAATTAGGTACCGGTCACAATTTTTAATTAATATCATACACATAATTATTTCTCTAAGTCAATAGAAATGAATAAAGAATCATGGCAGGATTTGTACAAAAAAAACGCGAAGACTTGTAATTGGCTTTCTGTCGACTATTGTTTCCTTTTTTGTTGTTAAGTTTTTGTAGCTGTAAGTCTTTCATGCATAGATAAATAAATAAATAAATAAATAAAAATTAAAATATTTAAAGAAGTTTAAATTTTAATTCTTATATTCTTGGGTACCTACGAGTATCTTCAGGCATTTACAATATACTTAGAACCCCGCAAAAAAAAAATATTAGTTTAACGAAAGCTCATTATTTCAGAACGAAACGGCGACTGACATTAACAGTGACACTGACAGCCGCCGTTTCGCAGTTCTTACATTGGAATTGCATCGTTTTATGGGAAATAATATCACAAATATTGATTATTTTTTCCCACACACTTGTCACATCACTTGTCTGCCAATTTTGTAGATCCGTTAACATCGTTTGTCACTTTCTTTTTATTATAAACACAAAATGGGCATCGAGATGAAATGAAAAAGTGTTATTTTCATAACGTAATATTTTAATTATGCGGGGGTTTAAAAATATGCTAAGTATATGAATCTACTCGTGGTAATGTATTCTTCACATTGGAAAATATTTTAAACCCTCTAAATTACTGTTTATTTTTACATACAAATGAATGTATGAATCTCGCCATGATTCTTTCTGTCAGAAATAATTTAAACTATCTACATTCTTGACGATGAAAACATGTTGTCGTTTGTAGTCGAGGTACTTCTGTATGAATGTTCTTGTTTGGCCCGTTATTTCTCAAACGATCTGCGCTACTCGGTAAACGACTCTAAAAAAGTGAATCATTCTCGGTTCTTTACGTAGTATCTAAATTATCGAGGATCACATGGAATTTCCAGAATCTCATAAAATAAATAATTAATTCGGGGCAGAAGAAAGAATGTAGAAGAAAAATGTGTACTATTTACAAGAACTTTATTATTTATTGAACTAATCAATAGAGGGTGTTACCACAGATTAACTAATAGTTCCTTTGGTGTTACGCCGACCGCATGTGGAAGATTTATGTTGCTATTTTGTAATGTTAGGCATTCCGCGGACTGAGCAACTAAAATTTACGGAACTGTCAACTTTTTTCGCTAGCAGTTGCCAGATGCAGCCACAAAAAGGCCCAGTTTACTGCCAGTTGGAAATCTGATGGCATAGTGTGGCTAAAGAACTCGTAGAAGCTTCTTCTACGAATATTTTGTTTTTTCTTTTATTCTAATAGACTTTCGTTTGGCTTCAACGCACCTGATCTTAAGTGATGATGCGGTATAAGGTAGAGCACGCTTGCCTAGGATGAGACGGTTCATACGTGCCTTGAAGATACCCAGATTATACTTATCGGGGAACAGAGAGGTGGACAGTGAACTCGGGCAGTCAATTCCAGTCTGGCAGTTCGCACAATAAATGTGAAAACAAAGCGCTATTGTTGCAATCGCTCGACGCTTTGCGGTAACTGCCAACTTGACACTTTGTCATTTGCTAGATGCGGCAGTCTATAGCTTATTTTGGCGCTGCGTAGCAGACGCAAATTGTTATCGATCACCGAAACTTATTGAAACGAGAGTTTAAATTAAAATTGACATAAACAGCTACTTGCCTGTTTCCGCAACACGTATATCGAAGTTGCTTCGTCTGGAGAGTTCCTTAGAAGACTTACGGACATTCAAACTTACACAACTCAATTGTAAGCCGTCGTTAAGTATCTTGCTATCTCTGTCATTTTAAGGCGTATTGTAGTGACAGAAATCTTTTAAGAACGTTTAAGTGTCGTTTGGTAGGTACCAAACATTTTGATAGCCGTTTGTTTGGTTTACATTCCAATTCTTACAAATTTTTTTAACCGACTTCAAATAAAGGAGATTATCAGTTCGACCCGTATGTATGTATGTGTTTGTCCGCGATTATCTCCCGTTTGGCTAAAACGATTTTTATGCGGTTTTCAGAAAAGTGTTTGTTACATTCGGGAGAAGGTTTTAGTATACAACAAATAGAAATGTATTCAGCGCTTTTTAAAAAAAAACAACAAAAACCGAGAAGACGTTTTCGTTTCTTCCATCTTTCCATCTTAAGAGGACTTTCAATCTCTGTTTTACCTGTGTTGCCGTTCCTTAATGGATTTGGGTGATAATGAGGCACTGAAAAGTGGAAAATAAAAACTTTTTTGAAAAATGAGAACCGCCGTAGGTAATAGTTTAGACTAACTATTCCTTTGTAAATAGATGGAAGCAGTTATGTCTAAAATTGCTAACTATTTTGATGAAGGTCCGGCTTCTCTAATGGGTGGTCCACTTGCGCCATAACCTTAACTCTTAGCTCGCTGCTAACATAATAATAGTTCGTATTAGCAACTAACTTGAAGTTAATCAGTTAACCCTGAGTGGTGCAAACGGGCTTAAAAGTTTTGTTAATCACACCGCACGGCCGCACCGTTTAATTAACGCTTTGGAGGGTTTTGATAATTAACTTTATGGATTCAGATATACACCCACCTAAAGTGTGTCTTGATAATTGGTGAAAACCCAAGTGGCTGCGTTATCTAAGTAGGCATTTCATCTTATGTAAGCATCAGGAATTTAAGTTTTTAAATTGTTGAAGGTGAAAGGGACATGACGAGACTGAAACTTTGACCATGAATTCGGTACCTTTGTGATTTTATATTTCCAAAGAGTCAATATACCGCTTTGTTAGAGGTGCCAAGGGCTAGGACGAATCTACTCAAGTTGGCTCCTTTGTCAAGGGTCGCACGTTTGAATAAATAATTTACAATCGGAAGATATATTTCATAGCCTGCTGAAAGGATGATGGCAGAATTTGTACGAAAAAAATAAAGATGTTTAGAGAAGTTGTAATTCTCATTCTTATACTCTGGGTACCTAAAGAGCAGGTATCTTCAGGCATTTACAATATTTTTAAAACCCCGCAATAAAAATAGATGTTAAGTTTGTAGCGGTAGCGCGACCTCTGCGCGCCGCCATCCTGAAAGCATACACATGCGCCCTTCCGCCACGGAGCGCGAACGCAGACTAAAGCGCCCCTTAGAAGCGCGGGATATTTATGGTTTGACCCGCGGAGTGAATCGCGACCGCGATCGATCTAAATACTTCGGAATCCTGCGCTCTGATTGGTTGTACATATTTTAGCATTTAGGTATATCACTACGCATAGGTTTAAGTTCGTAATATAATAGGGCTCATTTTATTTTAATAAATCATTCCATTTTCTACACTCGCTCGGTGTTGTCATTTACCCATAAACTTTATACTAGAGGACACTCGCCTCTAAATTGGTGACCCGACAATCCTGAATCAAGACGCCTACCTTCAGATACTTCTAATAGTGAAGAACCGTCGAGATCAAGTGAAACAGCATCATGTCAAGGGATAATGCCGAAGATTTCTGTGACGCCCAAGGAACCGTGACAGCGAAGAGCGACGTGGCTACGGTATCATTACCAGCACGAATACCACCTTTTTGGCGCCAAAACCCCCGTCTCTGGTTCGCACAATTTGAAGCCGCCATCGCTGCCAGTAAAATCAGAGAAGAACAAAGATTCAACCTCGTCGTCACACAGCTGGGCTACAACGATTTAGAACAGATTGGCGATATCATCCTCAATCCACCTAGTTCTGGCAAGTACACCGCACTCAAGAACAGGCTGATATCAACATACCAGGAATCAGACCATCGCCAGCTACAGAAATTACTCGGCGGCCTCGAACTCGGCGACCAGAAACCTACCCAGCTACTCCGTAAGATGCGTGATTTGAGCGGGAAACTCCTAACAGATGAAGCACTCCAAGTCATGTGGCTCAACCAGCTGCCCACGCAAGTCCGCGCCGTGCTCTCTGTAAACACCGAATCCACGCTCGAGATACTAGCTGCAATGGCCGACAAAATGATGGAGCACTTCGAGCCAGCATCAGTCGCCGCAGTCTCCACCGCAACCACGTCAAGTCAACGCGAAAGCCAACAGAATGCTGCATCCATGACGAACCTACAAGTCGATTTGTTATCAAAACAAATCGAAAAATTATCACTCGAGATCGCTGACCTACGCACGAGTCAACAACAGCGCGCGGCGTACCCCCGCCGCCCTCGCCCCCGTTCCCGCCACCAGTCCGCGTCGCGGCAACTCAGCGGTTCGCGCCAAAATTCCCGCGCGCCAAGCAAGCCGGGCGACGCTGATTGGCTGTGTTGGTATCACCACCGATTCGGAGAAGAAGCTCGCAGGTGTGAGTCCCCGTGTGCAACAAAGAAGCGGGAAAACTAGAACATACATCGACTGTGGCGGGAGTCGATGTTAATCAACGAAGCCACCGCCTATGCATCACCGACATTAACAACAGAGAGAAGTTTCTTGTCGACACCGGAGCCGACATATCTGTGTTAGCAGCAAGAAACAAACAATATTTGAAGCCGACAGAAAACACCTACAAATTATTCGCAGCGAACGGCACAGAAATATGTACCTACGGAGAGCGTACACTCGAGCTCAACTTAGGTTTACGTAGAAAATTCAGATGGACATTCGTCGTCGCTGACGTGAAGACATCGATACTGGGCGCAGATTTTCTAGTAAATCACAAATTACTAGTCGACTTACATCACCGAAGACTAATCGACCGCGTTACCGATCTCAGCGTTAACGCCGTCCAAGTACAGTCAACTGAAGAAACCGTCTACATAATCGACCGTAACCACGCATATCATGACATCCTGAAGAAGTATCCAGACATTCTGCGACCCATGTCACTCAAGACTCCGGCTAAACACGACGTAACACACCGCATAGAAACAACAGGACAACCTATTTACTCGAGGCCACGCCCCCTTCCTCCGAACAAATACAACGCCGCAAAACTCGAATTCGAAAAGATGATGGAGATGGGTATCTGCAAACCTTCGAAGAGTCCATGGGCCAGTCCACTACACGTCGTCAAGAAAAAAGATGGTTCACTACGTGTATGCGGCGATTACCGAAGACTTAACGCCGTGACTGTACCCGACCGCTATCCAATTCCGAGAATTCAAGACTTTACGTACCAACTACACGGGAAAAAAGTCTTTTCAAAACTGGACATGAAGATGGCATATTTTTCTATACCAATCGATGAAAAAGACGCTGCGAAGACCGCCAATATAACACCATTCGGTCTCTTCGAGTTTAACTGCATGACGTTTGGCCTACGCAACTCAGGTCAAACGTTTCAACGTTTCATGCACGAAGTATTACGTGGACTCGATGACATAGTATTTTGTTTCGTCGACGATTTACTTGTTTACTCTACGAATGAAGAAGAACACCAGCGCCACCTACATCAAGTACTTGAACGATTGAACAACTACGGTGTCACGCTCAACATCGATAAGTGTGAATTCGGCACGAACAAAATACAATTTCTCGGATACGAAGTCACGCAAGACGGAATCAAACCCACTGAAGATCGCATTCAAGCAATAATCACCTATCCGAAACCAACTACAATACAAGAACTCAGAAGATTTTTAGGCATGATCAACTTTTACCGCAGCTGCCTACCTCATCAAGCCGAACATCAAAACCTACTAAACAAGTACCTACACAATAGCAAAAAGAACGACAAATCACCAATCGCCTGGACGCCTGAAGCCGAACAAGCCTTCGAACAATGCCGCCAAAGCATACTCGAGGCGACCGTTCTGACGCATCCAATACAAAACGCTCCGCTTTGTTTACTTACCGACGCATCTGATACCAGTCTCGGCGCCGTACTTCAACAGAAGGTTGACAACGTGTGGAAACCACTCGCCTACTACTCCAAGACAATGAGCGAGACGCAGCGAAGATACAGTGTGTACGACCGCGAACTACTTGCGATGTACACAGCTGTTAAGAATTTACGTCGACTGATAGAGGGCAATGACCTCACGATCTGCACCGATCACAAACCTCTAAGAAGAGGCACCAAGAAGAGAGCGACAACTTCACTACATAAGTCAATTCTGCACAAACATCAAGTACATTCATGGCGATAAAAACGAAGCAGCTGACGCGTTATCACGGATATCAGAAGTCGAACTACTGAACTCAACTATCGACTACAACAAACTCGTTCAAGAATATGAAAACGATGCTGAGTTACAAGCTTGCCTGAACAACCCCAAACTCAACTTTACCCGACTGACTATGCCCGGAGTTCAACGACCTATACTATGCGAAACATCTACAGCGAACATTCGACCTTATTTACCATCAACTTATCGTCTTGCCGCCTTCAAAGCGCAACATGAATTAAGTCATCCCGGAGTTCGAACATCAAGAAAAATCATAGCAACGAAGTACTTCTGGCCTTCTATGAACCGGGACATAGCTACATGGGCAAGGGCCTGCATCGGGTGTCAGCGCGCTAAAGTTCATCGACACGTGAAAAGCCCACTCGGTGAATTCCAAGAATCTACTAGGTTCGCACATACTCATCTGGACCTCGTCGGACCACTGCCGCTATCTAATGACTATAGATACCTAGTCACGATGATCGACCGCTGCACCAAATGGCCCGAGGCGATACCTACGCGTGACATCACTGCTGAAACAGTAGCGAAAGCTGTGTACGACGGATGGATATCGCGATTCGGCTGCCCGCTACGTATTACTACGGACCAAGGACGACAGTTTGAGTCTGCACTGTTTACGTCGCTGATGAAGAAGTTTGGTGTCACTCGCATTCGGACCACTGCATTTCACCCGCAAGCGAATGGTCAAGTCGAGCGATGGCACCGAACACTAAAGTCCGCGTTGATGGCGCGATCGGCCTCAACACGCTGGAGTGAAGAATTACCTACAGTTCTCCTAGGACTTCGCACCGCACTTAATGAGAACACCTCCGTCAGCCCGGCCCAGATGACATACGGTACAACAATACGCATCCCGTCTGATTTCTTCGTGCCTACAACGCCGAATATCGAAGACGCCGAGTTTGTTCGCCAGCTGACTGAAACAATGTCGTCGTTGTCGCCTGTGAGAAGAACGCACTCAACGAACGCGAACACATTCGTGTACAAAGATCTCGCAACCTGTACACATGTGTTTCTGCGCAACGACACCGTGCGCAGACCGCTCACGCCACCCTACGACGGCCCGTTTGAAGTACTACACCGCAGCGAAGATGGAAAACTATTCACACTGCAACTACCGTTACGTACCACCGTTGTGTCAGTCGACAGATTAAAACCAGCACATCTATACAACGAAGACAACAGTGACAACACACAGACTACAGTAACGCCACGCTCGTCGCCGCCGTCGCCACCGCCGCCGGCAACGACAGCGCCAGCAACACCGCCACCGATCGCACCGATGTCGACTCAAGCTAACTCCAACTCCAACTCATCAGCTGCACTTCATCCATCGAGTTCAACGCGCAACAACACCTACGTCACAAGATCCGGCCGCAGAGTGAAAAATAACGTACGCTTCGCTTGAGCGCGACCTCTGCGCGCCGCCATCCTGAAAGCATACACATGCGCCCTTCCGCCACGGAGCGCGAACGCAGACTAAAGCGCCCCTTAGAAGCGCGGGATATTTATGGTTTGACCCGCGGAGTGAATCGCGACCGCGATCGATCTAAATACTTCGGAATCCTGCGCTCTGATTGGTTGTACATATTTTAGCATTTAGGTATATCACTACGCATAGGTTTAAGTTCGTAATATAATAGGGCTCATTTTATTTTAATAAATCATTCCATTTTCTACACTCGCTCGGTGTTGTCATTTACCCATAAACTTTATACTAGAGGACACTCGCCTCTAAAAGTTTAACGAAAAGCTCATTATTTCAGAACGAAACCGCGGATGACAGTAACAGTAACACTGACAACCGCCGTTTTGCAGTTCTTACACTGAAGTTGCATCGTGTTATGGGAAATAATGACACAAATAATGATTATTTTTTTCCACACACTTCACACAACACTTGTCTGCCAATTTGATAAATCCGCTAAAGTCACTTGTTACTTTCTTTTTTTTATAAACACAAAATAGGCAACGAGATGAATCGAAAATGTGTTATTTTTATTCCGAAATATTTTAATTATGCGGGGGTTCAAAAATATGGTAAGTTTCAATCTACTCCTGGTAATTCTCCACATTGGAAAGTATTTTAAACCCTCTTCATACAAATGAATGTATGGACCTCGCCATGATTCTTTGTATCAGGAGCGCAAAGATTTTAGGTGCATTGAAGGGAGTATAGGTACAAATGTGACTAACTATAAATAAAAATAGTCAGTCACTTAAAAGAAAAAAGAATATAATGTTTCATACATTTGTATGATATACCTAGCTGAATCTTTTTATTTGGTGTGCCTTCCACCATACAAATATGCTTTCTTGAACCACATTCGCACCTACTGAATGAATGAATAAATTAATGGTTAATATGACAATAAGTTTTGGTATTATATTATATTTATTCGAGTTTCTAGTCGTGTTAGGTGGCATTAAGCCAACAGTCAAATAATAATAAAAAATCATAATAATTAAAATTCAGTCTCCTTACATTATACAATTTTAAAATTATACTTTAGTATGTTTGACATTATTTTTTTAATTTCGGTGATAGGATTTATCTGATAGTTTCAAAATATTCTTATGAACTAGTATTACCAGTATTTAATTTTTTTGTCGTATCGTCATCACCATCTTGTATAATGCCAATGAGTTTAATTTTGACAGTTGAAAAATATTCAATGCGTTACTTAAATGGTATATTTAAATATATCGAAACGTTTCCCCACGCTAGGAATTTCTGCTGAGTCTTTACAAATATATAAACTCACATACACAAACAGCTAGACCCGGAACAACTATCTGTAGGCCATACAAATATTGGTTCCGTGCGGGAATCGAAACCGCGACACGCATCGCAGCAGTCAATCGCTCAACCACTGCGCCAACCGTGTCTGCAGATAGTGTCGTTCAGATGAACTTTCCAAACACAATGGTTTATTAATTTGCATAAAAATACGGATTTGGGTTGAGATTGCAAGTATGGTAACACTTATTACCCCAATAGACAGCTCTTTTGTGCAAGTAGTTTTGTTCTCGATGACAGTGATGTAAATGAGTTTATTAAAAAGCTGTGTGTATTTACATGTATACAGAGGCCAGGCACATCAAGCTACAACAATCTGTCAAATTTATTTTATAGATTTTCAACTCTATTACAAAAAGGTAAGGTTCATATTCAATTGGGAAAAATTGTCAGTTTGGTATAGCATGATGTGCTGTACTTTAGATTAATTTAGATTAATCTATTGATAGGCATACGTTTGACCACTATCTCACCTGATGGAAAGCGATGATGCGGTCTAAGATGGAGCACGCTTGCCTAGAAGTAACCTATTCACTCTTGACTTAAAGACCCCCAGGTTGTAGCTATCAGGAAACACAGACTCAGGCAGGGAATTCCACTTCTTAGCAGTACGCACAATGAATGTATTCCCAAAACGTTTCGTGCGTGTGGGTGGGATGTCCACCATGTACCGGTGGCGCATCGCCGTACGTCTTGTGGTCCGATGGTGGACTTCACAGAATTAAATTATGCAATTCCGTCGCACACTCCCCAAAATGCAACCGGTAGAAAACCGACGGGCCAGCAACTCGGCGTCGATGCTCAAGACTTTAGTGTCAGTAGTAGTTAGTTTTAGTAGTTAGTGTATCGGTGAATCACTCCTGTTTCTCACATAGAACATTTGACACGCATCTTAGTTTTTAGCAACCTAATTGTAATAATAACATTAAGAGCGCGTATTCGATTCTTGACGAAAACTTCATGTTTTTGCGTTTTGCCCAGAGCAATATCGTAATTATGTGAGCAGATTATTTAAAGACAATTCACAGTTTTAGAAAGATTAAGTCTTGATTTAGACAGCTACAGAGTAAAAGTATAATTTTTAATTATGGTTTTTTAAAGCGAAGACAATTCTTTCATATCGTTTTACGAAAATAGACGTCAGAGTTAACTTTCAGGACGAATACAACCATTACAATATGCCAAAATATTTTGTTTTATGCGTTTTTCCAACAGTATATACAGTCATAAAGACAGTAACAGAGCCAAAATTACAAAAATAATACTATTATGTATTAAAAAACAATATTGAAAAAGTAGAAAATCGGTTCACTTTGAGAATTTTGTTTCACCAGTATTTGAATAAACACATAACGGATATATTTATTTTATGAAAGTAAATGTTATGCTTAATATACAGAATATTTTTCAGTCCGTTATACGATCTCATTTATTTTAGACAATTATTTTAAAAAGCACTGTAAAACATCGCGCGCTGTCGTTTGCCGATCAATTTCAATGATTCGTGCTTATTTCGTGCATATTTTTTTTCTGATGCACACAAACAGACCATTGTATTGTAAAAGTGTGTGTCAATGCTGCTACGCCGTTCTAGCAATCGTTTAGATTTTGAGTTGCGCTAAATCGTATACGCGCCCTTAATTAAATACGTTAAGTAAATTGTATCGGTTTCTTTTGCTTCCTCGACTGCAGCCGAACGTAATTTGTACACCAACAATTTACTCGAAGCGCAAAGAACTGCTGATCTTTTCATAAGTTTTAATTAACACTTCTTCCAAAACTGTTAAGTAAGTAACTATTTCTAAGAGAAGTAGAGACGTATTTTGAAAGGGAAGGAGTAATTTCAACTTTGATAATTACGTTAAAACTTTAATTATATTTTCCCCTAACGAATTTCAGCCACTCCGGTTAATGAAGACTAGATAAATATGCAGGAGATGTCATAGTGCACAAGTTTGTGTCCAAACATGGATACGAGTAGGTACACTCCCACTTCCCAAAACAATAAAGATATAAGTTGTTAAGAAATAACCAATCTTAATCTCTTAGTTTGTGGCTCACCGACTAAGTCATTATTATGTTTGTATTACCTTTTGACTAATAAACATTATTATTATTATATTATTAATCACGAGCATGACGCGAAGATCGGCACCACTTAGCTCAACCGTTTTGACAGGAACGAAATGGTCCAAACGACGCGCCGCGATTAGATATTTGAGTGAGTCTTACTACAATAAATACAAATATTCAATCTTTATTAGAAAAATATGTTTATATATTTATTTTCATTCAAATACAAAAGCGAATACCCACAATCTCGTCATTTTATTCGCTTTCGAAGTTCTATTTGAATTTGTATTTGCTTTGATGGCTTCACTCTCAGTGTTCCGCGCGGTCTGTCTGCCTTTTGTTTCATAATCTGAGTAAATATCGAATCAAAAAGTTTCTTAAAAACTAAAATTGTAACAATGGATAGTTACTTACAACACATTAAATTTAATCAACTATCAAACCTTTTAAAACTTTTAATCATAAAATCCGAAAACTGTTCAAAGTAAAAGCGATCAAATTTTAACGATTTTCAAAGAATGAAAAGTTTGAAAGAGCTATCGATATACACATTGACAAAGTTTTAAACTCCATTAAACATTGAATCTATAATAAAGTAAATAATCTTCAAGTTTATTCGCTAAAAGAACAGTAATAGGTTTCAAGGGTCCGTTTGACTGCCCTTCGGTTTTATTGGCATCTAAAACATTTAATTCTGTGTAAATATTTAGAGATTTTGTAAAGGGTTTTCATAAATTCTGGTTTATTTATCTGGACTGTTATATTGTTTAAAATAAACGTTAAAGAACTTGGCCTAGGCCTAGATATCAGTATTGCCATGCACAACAGCGCAGAAAACACACGTTGCAGACAACAGCGATGCGGACGAGTTTTTTGTTGCCCTGAGCATGCATGAGCTCTCCCTCTTTTTGTATTATTAATAATTTAATTATTTATTAGATGTACATTTCATTTATAAAATAAAAAAAAATAAAAAACACCGTAAACAAACCCTAAATGCTGTTTTAGAAAGCCGTGTTTTAATATTTTTGTATATGGTTGAAAAAGATGTAATTTGATTTACTGAAAATAAAATGGTCCCACAGAGGCTTTCAATTTTATAACGTGTTTTATTATAAAATCAGAACTAAATGTCACTCTTGGATCCTTAAAAAACAAAGTATAAATAATGTTTACCAGTAAACCTACCTCACTGGTAATTGACATTTTCAGGTCTAACGGGGTTGTGCTTGTAAAGATTTTACGATACAAGATTTCCATTGTCACAACCGAAAGTTACAAAGGCTTTAGTAAAGAGCGAGATAACAGCTTTGCACTAACTCTATGCAGCCTGGCTTTTCATTAACTGCTTATTCACCGGGTCCCAGTACTCATTTCAACTTTTATTATAGGACCAACGAATAAATACCAAAAAATCTGCAGTTCAGAGACGGTCCATGTCATAGCATGTCATAGTTCTTTTTAGCATGGCGATGGCATACCTACACAGATACGTGTCGTGTACGTGTCGTGTGATGTCATGTGTGTGTGTCCACTTGTTGTAGTTTTAGGTCTTGTTCACAGAGTAATATAATATACCTATACAGCACAAACTATTTTGTAATGTGTGTCACTATCTCGTGAATAAATGGTTTTTCTTTCTTTCTTTCTTTCTTTCTTTATGTGTGTGTGAGTGTGGATGTGTAATCGTGTGTGTGTGTTGTGTTTGTTCTTGTCAAATTCCTTGTCCCTGCCGTAGCAACGACATTCGCTGACGCAGTCGTTAGGTCCTCAAGATACGTGTCATGTGTGTGTGAGTGTGGATGTGTAATCGTGTGTGTGTGTTGTGTTTGTTCTTGTCAAATTCCTTGTCCATGCCGTAGCAACGACATTCGCTGACGCAGTCATTAGGTCCTCACATGAGTAACAAAGTAAGTGACAGGGCATGCGGCGCAAGGTAGAAGGTGGACCATGGTTTACGGAGAGACGCCACATAGGCATCGAAGATTGTCATCATCTGAGAACCCCCACCTGCGAAAATTCTCTTTGCTGCAGTGGACCTGTTTGGAGGGGCCGATTTAAAAATTTCCATATCGGTAACACGCATATTCAGATAAAGATGGCAGAGTTGATCTCATAGAATAATAACACCTACGACACACCATACAAAGGAAATGATTTAATTACCTACACTTCTACCAAAAAAACAGACGGTACAAATACGTGCGTGTGACTGCGTGCCTACGCACCGCGAGAACAAATAGCAGTTTCGAGAGCACGATTGATGCGGAAAGAGATGAGGAACAGTGTTTCGAAGGGAGGCGGGGCGTGTCGCTACTGTACGGTAGTACTATTTACTGTGGTATAAAGTTATTCGTATTATTGAGGTCTCTAAAGTATCTCAATAATACGAACTCTCCCTGAAAGATTCGCAGTGAATTAAAAACCATCACGTATTTTGACCTTTTTCCTAGCCTACTCGTACCCCCTACGTCACGTCCCCATCGCCTCATCAGAGGGATAGCTAACTTTAATCAAGTTTCTTCAGAGTAACATTTGCTTAGAATAATAAGCAGTAAAAGCGCTGTTTTCCTCATATTACCCACATGATGCATAAGTTGGGAGCCGACGACTTTGTGTGAGAAACTACATTTATATTTTACGTAATATTAAAGCAAAAAGATTTTGTCAACCATATTTCTTTGAAGATTGTTTTGCTAAATTACGCGAGTATACACCTTTTTCCTATTACTTATTCAATGATCATTTATAACCCATCCACCAATGTAGCTGGAACGGACTGCATGCACAAGACTGGACTAGACTGGGTGATGTGGTGCACTTTGTTTTTTTTTTTCGGAATGACAGCTCGCACGTCAACCGAAGAGGTTGCTTAGCCGGATTTTCCTAACAGTGAATTCAAGGCCTCCAGTCAGGGCAAAAAACTAAGCGACAACACGCTAAGGGGGGGGGGGGGGGTACGGGTTCTATGTTCTATGTTAAGGGGGTTTGGTTTCCGCACTTGTCCTTTCTACTGCCCCCTTGCAGGCTCTGCATAGAGGACTATCAGTGATACCTAAGGTGTGAAAGTGTGTGTTGTGTGTTCAGTGAGCAGTGTCCGCTGATGGTCCCCGCCACCAGTCGCAGGCTATCTCTGTCCAGGTGCGGAAGGCGCTTTGTCACTACCTAAGCTTAATTGTTAAAATTGGAACTTACTAAAATATCGAATTATTAAGGTTAGAATTTTAAATTGATATTATTAAAAATAATAATACCAACCTATTATTGTCCCACTGCAACGAGCATTGATTACCACGCTTGCTGAAGTGGGACTGACGATTTCAGACTTATATAAATAATAATAAATCATATAAATAATTTATTGACGCACACTATAGATAGTGCAATCCATGAAGACGCGCCCCACTCTTTTTCCTAATCGGTTGCAGTGCAAGTGTGCATCCATTCGCTAGTGCTGTAGTGCTATCGATACGTATGAATTGTCTATGAGTGCGCAGGAACACTACGATGACACATAAGCCTGGAGAAAACTCCTCACACCCCGCGGCCTCCTCGACCAAAAAATAGTGGGGCGCGTCTTCGTGGATTGCACTATCTATAGTTATAACAGAGAAACAATTACCTATATATGGATGTATTTACAAAAAAAAAAAAAACGTATTTGTGTATGTATATCAGCTGTCTGACACCCATAGTACAGGGTCTCCCTAGTTTGGGGTCAGATGGCCATGTGTGAAAATGTCCCCACATATTATTATTTACACTGTGTTTACAAAATTAGAACAGAGCACAATAATGATGTAGTCGTGGACCCCAAACTAGGCAGAGCCTGTATCTTAGTGGCCCAGTAATAGGCAGATTGATTATGTGTTCTGTGTGACGCTGCACAATGCTACAGTACGATTCAAACTTAAAAACTCTGGACACGAGGCGAGTGGCTGCGCAGTAACAATTTCACTGAGGGGGTGAGGGGTGGGGTACTGCGCAGCCAACAGCGCACTTCACAGCCGCCATTAAGTTTGAATCGAACTGTACCATGTGTCAAACAAAATTACAATAACATAAGAATTAATATTCAAATACAATGAAAAATGAGAAACAATAGAATAGATAAATAATTATTATATTAGAACAGGTTTCCTCACGATGTTTTCCTTTACCTAGTAGTACAGACACCAGGTCGTCAAGCCATACCGAAATGTCAAATTTTCCCAAATGAATATAAACCTTATTCTTTTGTGATAAAGTTGAAAATCTATCAGAGAATTTGACAGATTGTTGTAACTTGATGTGCTGATCTCTGGGATCTCTACAATTGAAAAGGACACATTGGTACTTGCTCATACCCGGTTGTGAACCCATTACCTCGTGCATGAGAGGCGTCTTAACCACTGGGTCAAAGTCAAAGTCAAATCATTTATTTCAATCTATACTAATATTATATCTATACTAATATTATAAAGCTGAAGAGTTTGTTTGTTTGTTTGTTTGGTTGAACGCACTAATCTCAGGATCTACTGGTTCGAATTGAAAATTCTTTTTGTGTTGGATAGTCCATTTATCGAGGAAAGCTAGCTATAGGCCCATGCGAAGCCGGGTCGGGTCGCTAGTTAGACCATATTATCATATATATTATTGTCATCACGACATCCTGATATTAAATTACTGTTTGTTAAAAATATTTTAAAAAAATATTTAACTTTAAACTTGTTTTATTTTTATAGCAAAAGAAAAGAAGTAAAATACTTGACACTACTTGACTTATAATAACTATACGTATATTCCACGAACCACAAAACTGTAGACAAGCCAAGCAGCCAGCCAGTTGCACAATAGTCTCGTGTTTCATCCACTGACATTAATACCCTTTAAATCACAGCCAACGAATTAATTAAATCCAATAAATGCTGCAATAAATTAATCCGCCCAGATGCAGATAAAACGGTAGCTTAAATAAATAAAATAATTAAACTGAACGGAGTAAAATTAAATAGTTTTTTAGTCAAAGCCGTTCGTTAGTCTTGCGAATAATTTCTCCCCAGTCGTGTCGTATTACTGTTCCATCGGACTATGAGAAAAAATAACATGAGAAATATGGGTAGTCAGAAGTGTATCGTGTAAGACTGGTTGTCAGACTTTCTCGCTTCTGACTACCATAACGATTGCCAAAGATCTACGAACGACAGCCAGGACCAATGGCTTTACGTGCTTTCCGAGGCACGGAGGGAACTTGGTATGAAATGGATTAATGAAATGGGTCACCCATCCACAGACCGACCGCGGCAACCGTAGCTTAACCTTTGACCGATCGATCTGAACGGCTTTTACTTAACCACGAGCTCCTCGACCGACCACTGAAACATTTTGATTTTCAGAAATAGAATTTTGACATTTAAAAATATTGTTATTGACCGATGTGAGTAACTGGGTTGTGGAGGTGCGATATGCAGTCGCTCCATGTAAAACACTGGTATTCAGCTGCATCCGGTTAGACTGAAAGCCGACCCCAACATTATTGGGAAGGCAGATATATTATGATGGTCGGTCGTAATAATATTTATAAATTAGGTAAAGTTCTTCCAAAACAAAGAAACCTACGCCACTAGTAATTGTAATGATTTAGGATATTATTGTAAGAATAACTTACGCTAAGTTTTAAATTGCAAACCAATTCTTTGATTTATTGAAATGAAAAATCTTAAAACAACAACACAGTACACTGCCACATTACTTTGTCGCTTAAATATTTTCTAGAAGTCTACCATCGTTAGCAAAGTAACTTGACTACGTCACCGGATGTGGACCTGATAGCGAAAAAAGGTAGACAGTTGATATATTGCGCACTTTCTTTTAATTTCCTGCACAGACACGCACCATAAATATTAGGGCACTCTCACTTACTTATATGCTCGTGTTCACACTGTTTTAGAACTAATAGCGGCAGTTAGAGAGAGAGACAAAAAACCGGTCAATCAAGTGCGAGGTAGACTCCCAAATATAAAGTTCCGTAGGTACCATCGTGCAATACAACTGTTTTTATTTTATATCCCATAACTCTAGGCTATAAATGCGATCATATGAAAGAATCAAGTGGCATATGAATTATTTTTCAATTATTTTTTTTTCATACAAAATAGTTCAACAAAGTCACGATTATTAATATATAACACCTTTACGTGGAATATGACAACTTCGCAAAATATGAATGATGGGTTTGAACGAAAATGAATTACCTACTCGTATTTATTAATGAAACTTAGATATTTATACACATCGAGCGTTTATGATTATGATAGATGATATCTTCGAAACTATGCATTTTTTTCCACATATTCTAAGACTTTTTGTATTATTTTTACTTATAGAATATAACCCTTGAGTTAAGGGGTAATAAAAAAGAAACTGGTTTTATACTTAAATAAAATAAAATAAATTTATTTTGAGCAACAGGACCCATAGAGGTTTCATACAACAATTTAAATGTCAAGAAACAAACTGGTTTACGCTTACCGAGTACATGCATACAGAAAAGTTTGGCAAACACATACAGGTGGGCGAAAGGACCAACTTGTTGGCTCCAACATTAAGGCCAACACGGCTTAAGGTCGTAGCACACATATCAAATCGGAAAGGGATCGTCACCGTATCGCTTTTCATCAAACAGGTGTCAACATAACGTAAGCAACGTAACCAAAACAGATCAGCAGCTCCAATACGTCCACTCGGCCACGGCTAGGCGACGCCGCGCTTACGGCTCGCCGACCGCTGCACAGTGTGGGAATCTCGCAATCTAGGGGGATTTAAATCGAAATATAAATTTTAATAATTGATAATACAGTTATAACTTATTTATACCTAAGACCCTATTTGTCACAGCTACATATTAGAAATTCTTGTAGGGAGCTTAAATAAATAAATAAAAAATGTTGAAGTGAGTAGATAATAATCGTTGTACCCTTACAATACGAACAACAACATTACAGTGTCATCTTCACTTGAGATTACTGATCAAATTAACGTATAGTCTTGTTTATTGTTTTTTTTTTGCATTGTGTATATACTTCTTGGTAAGATAGAGTGTATTTTATTTTAGTAATAGTTAAACATTGATCTAATAACATCATTTGAAAGCACAGTTAAATTAAGCATTTTTTTAAAATGTATTGCAAATCAAAAGGTGTACAAAAAAAAATGACCTGAATATCCCGGTGTTTTTATTTTTTTAATTTATAGATTAGAGTCTTAACTTTTGAGAACAATTGATAAAACTTGCGATTTTTTGCGACCGTCATACATTTTTTTTCGGTTTTCAGAATGACTGCCGAAATTACATTTTTTTTTATATTTGGACCTCAATGCGATAAAGGAGCGAATTGATGTTAGTTTTGCTTTTAGAATAGGTAATTACTCTCAAGAAAAATTTTCGGAAGGTGCTATAAATAAAATTAAGTTCTTTTTAAGGAGGTTATGTAACAAATTTAACGAAAAATAGACAGGAAGCGGTAGACATCGTGAACGCTTTAAACAAGAATATAACTTGGTTGTATGAATTATTACATTAATAATATAATAAATAATATATAATTATATATAATAATAATAATAATAATATAATAATATTAATTATAATAATATATAATTATATTATATATATAATAATTATGAATATATAATTAATAATTACAAAATTATTAAAAAATTAAATAAATTTTTAATAAAACTTTATTATCTATCAGTATTTTAGTCTTTTTATTTATTTGAATACCAATCGATATCATTTTTAACTTGTATCTTTTATTTAATTCAATTTGGAATTAAATTCCCCTAGATGGCGAGATTCCCACACTGTGCGCTGGTTGGCCTGGCTGGTACCAGATCACCAGATCAAACACGCGCGTAACAAGACTAGAAGTTGCGTTGTGAATGACAGCACGTGTAGCAACAATATTGTGCTGCAGGCAGGTCGCGGGAGGGGTGAGAGGGGCAAGGGTGGACGAAGAGACACAAGCGCGGTGACACCGCGACGTAGAGGCGTAAGCGCGTGGACGACGAGCCGTAGGCGCGGGGACCGCTGGTTGACCACGCGCCGCACCGCGGTTCGTGAGCTTGTCCCCAGGCGAGTCGTTTACGTTACGATTCCAATTAGTGTGCTTTGCAGTAAGCAGTTTTATACAAATAATACTAAACCGCTAGAGTCGATACGGTTACGATCCGTTTCCGATTTGATATGTGTGCTACAACCTTTAGCCACTACTAAGGAATATTATTAGAATGTGATATAAATGAATATGGAAAATTCGGAAAATGTAAAAATACGAATATGAAAATGGACAATTTAGACTGAGGAAAATATCGCCGACACCGTAAAAACATGCCTACTACAGTAGTACCTAAACTTATAAAAACGCCGAAAAAAAATCTTGTATTTCTTTTTAACTTTATGTTTATTATTTGTTGTTATCGCGGCCATACTTAGTAATACACAGTCTGTGAATACTTTTGATGAGCTGTCAAAACGCTTTTCCGAGATTTTCTATGGCAATAGTAAAACTCAATTGACAAACTATTTCTTGATTTTTAATCAACTAAAAATCGAAATTTGCATTAAATTGAAAATTAGGCTAAAATCAAGTGTTTTTTGGAGGAGCCCAATTTTATAGCAATAGTTATAGGAAATAAAGTCGTTTTTGTATTATGGAAATAAGGCGATGCACAAATACGCCATGTGACGTGCCAGCATTACAGAATATCCAGCAACTTTTGTATATTTTACTTAAATTGTCAAAGAGCTCTGGTTATTGTGAATAATAAATAAATTAATTAATCAATTTATGTGTGTCGGCATGTGGATGCAATAAATATATTGAGTATTGAAATACAGGAAAACAAAAATGAACTGTAGTTGTTGCTTATATGATACTACTTAACTCACATTACGTCATCACGTTTACAGACATGTTTTTGTTATTTCATTTGTTTTTGTCTGTTTATAAATCCAGCTATATCATCACTTTAGTCGTGTTAGTATAACCTAATTAATTCTATTTTAAGATTATCCTGTTCTTGACCACATAAAATATATAAATAATTGTGATTAATTATTTTGAAACGAACTAACAAACGTCATTAGGTACTTAATTCCATTATCCGAAGTCAGAAATAGTACATACTCTAATATAGTGGGTTGTCATGCAAAGTAGAGGCCAGCACATCAAGCAACAACAATCTGTCTTCTTTGGTTGATTTTTAACTTTATTACAAAAGAATTAGGTTTATATTCATTTCGGAAAATTTTACAGTGACATGGCTTGATGTACAACTTCTCCAAAAAAAAACACTTGAATTTAGACCTGAAAACCCGACTAATATACAATTTACTGTAAAATTCGATTTTTAGTTGCTAAGAAAACATAAAAAAAATTATCAATTAAATTGACAAATTACTTTTTTTTAATATCCCAATAGGCTTGTGTTTGACCGCAACTCACCACTATCTACAAGTGACGTCATACTTATGTATAATAATAATAAAATCTGTTTATTTCAGAACAATAAATAAAAAAATTAAATTAATTAAATTAATTATTAATTTATTTATTTATTTAAATTTGTGTACAAAATCTATGGGGGAGAGGAGCTCGTGGCTTAGTAAAAGCCGCACAGATCGATCGGTCGATTTATTCCCTTGACGTCGAATCGCACCACGTCGAGTCGCCGCCACATCGAGTCGCCGCTACGTCAAGTCGCCGCCATGTCGAGTCGCCGTCACGTCTACTTGTTCTTTTGATATTTCCTTAGGCTTTTTATTTAAAAAAAAAACTTCCTGGTGCTGCCACGTCGAATTTGACGAAAGGTACAGTTAACGAAATAAATTATTTAATTATTACAGTCTAAATAAATAAAAATATTATATAGTCTGTGTTATGATTTGAATAATTTATTGCGTTGAGTATTGGTCAGTACAGAACGAAGCGCGTGGCAGGTACTCAGTTTTGAATTTGTTTAATTTGCTTTTTTGGCTTCACTCTCAGAGTTCCGCGCGCTCTATCTGCCTTTTGTTTAATAATCTGAGGCGATGGCCTTAATAGTAGGGGAGCCCAAGAGGCTAAATCGGGATTTACTCGAGCGTCGTGGAGTTCTATTGGATTGTGAAGGTTAGATGCTAAAAAGAAAAAAAGGTTGTGAGATGTATGCACTTTCACTGGTGGGGGAAGCGTGTACAGGTTTTCAAAACTGTAAAAAAAACCCGTCACATGGAAATACTCGAGCGCGTCAAATATAAGTGTATGAGCCCGTGTTTCTGGTAACGGAAAATTGTTAATCTGCCGGTTTGCATGGTGGGGGTGGCCCTACGAAGGGGTAGAAAGTAGGAAAAATATACAGTTTGTCGAGCGCGTCAGATATTGAGAAGGGATGTTAAGTGAAGCCTCATGTAGCTCAATTCAAAAGACTGACGATTTGGACGCGCCCAAAGGTCATGGTCGATTTTTGAAAATGCAACAAAAAATCGAGACCTCGAAATACTCGAGCGCGTCAGATTTTTATGCAGACGCTTCATCTTGATGTCCTTGTCGTACTGACCCATAATTTGACAATTATTATGTGGAGGAATTTAAAAAAAATATTCATATCTTTTTGTTAATTTTTGAATGAAATAATTAATTTTTAAATTCAATTGCATGCTGCATGCTGAAAAACTCAAAAATTGGTTGTCTGTAAAATCGGTTTACGGACGATAGTTTTACGTAATAACGTCAAAAGAAACATAATGGCTAACATAATATAACATAAGCAAATAATGGCCTCCGTCTAGGTGGGCGGAGCTTATTGCTTGGACCGATCGTGCCTCTCTATCGCTTGTTCCGCGCTATCGCTTGCACGCTCAGGCGGAACGTGACACTTTTCCGTGCGTGCAGTCGGTGTTCATCGATTTATAAGACGTTATCACGTCAAAAAAAATGGACGGAGTGATTCGTGAGGAAGGTTTAGGTAGTTAATTCAGTTTTGTGTAAACTGACTGATATATTGTGACGACGATTTTTTAGAAGACGTCGGAAAAAATCATGCCGACTGGGAGGTTTACTGGCGTACGCCGCGTTAATCAATACATTTGTACTCTAACAATACATTATACATATTATTTCTCAGTCAGCATAAGTTTAAACGGGTTGCGCTTGCGACCACTGCCAACGATGTAATATTTATTTAGTTTTCAGTTAACTGAAAAACGTACACAGCGTGACCGGTACTTAGTGACCTGGTATTAAAACCACTTCGACGTTCAATATCCCATGATTGTCCTAGTAGAAAAAAAATGTTCTTAATAATTGGCACAATATGTGGTTTAAGTACCGGTCACCCTATTTATCCTCATGCCATGCCTCAATGACAACATTTGTATTTATAATCAATTTGTAATGTACAGGGTAGGTATATATGTTGTCTGAAATATACTAGGTTTTTACACAAGGAAATCTATTACGTTTATTATACTTTACAATTAGAATATTTCAAAATAAGTAGCATTGTTATAATATTTGCAATTGTGTTATCAATTACCTATTTATTTCCTTTGAAATACGAACATATATAAGAATCATACGACACAGTTCAGAATCATTATTAGAAGTGCACACAAATAACAAACATGAGAATAATATTTATTTATTTCTTAATCCTTGTGATTATATCAGTGTGCCACGGCCACGGCAGTCACTATCGAAGAAATATACAACGACACAGAGGTGTTCATAATCATCGCGATGGCCCTGTAATTTTCCAACAATTTTACGCGGTTGGAAATTCTGAAAATAATTTTTACGGACCATCTCACGATGATTCCTACGAAAATTATGACAATAATTCCTACGAAGATAATGATGACGACTCCTACAAAAATAATGACGACGATTTGATTCGAATTTACGAAATTAAAAACGATGATACCGACAAAGATTCTGGTGAAGATAGTGATAATAACTGCCACGAAAATCACGAAGATGATTCCGACGAAGTCAATGACATTGAGTTCGACGAAGATTCTGATGAAGATAGTGACAATAACTGCCACAAAAGTAATGACGAGGATTTCGACGCTAACAACAAGGAGAATTCCGTAGAAGATTCTAATGAAAATAGTGATAATGACTCCAATGAAAATAATGAAGATGATTCCGACGAAGGCAATGACAATGAGTCTGACAAAGATTCTGATGCAGATAGTGATAATGACTCCAACGAAAATGACAACGATGATTCCGCCAAAGATTCTGATAAAGCTAGTGATAATGACTCCATTAAAAATAATGAAGATGATTCCAACGAAGGTAACGACGATAATTCCGACAAAGTCAATGACAATGAGTCCGACAAAGATTTTGATGCAAATAGTGGTAATGACTTCAACGAAAATAACAACGACGATTCCGACGATGATTCTGATAATGTCTTCAATGAAAACAATGAAGATAATTCCGACGAAAGTAATGACGGTGATTCCAACAAAGTCAATGACAATGAGTCCGACGAAGATTTTGATGCAGATAGTGATAATGGCTTCAACGAAAACGACAACGTTGATTCCAATGAAGATTCTGATGAAGGTAGTGATAATGACTCCAATGAAGATTCTGATGAAGGTAGTGATAATGACTCCAATGAAAATAATGAAGATAATTCCGACGAAAGTAATGACGGTGATTCCGACAAAGTCAATGACAATGAGTCCGATGAAGATTCTGATGCTGATAGTGATAACGACTTCAACGAAAACAACAACTTTGATTCCAACAAGATAACAGACAATAGTAATGATGATTCTTACAATACCAACTATAACTACTACGATTACTGATGAAGACTGAAAAACACCACTGCACATATAATTTGCTATTTTACTTTTTGAACTAGCTGTTGCTCACACCTTCATTCGGGTTAGTAGTACATTTGCTCGAATTAAATCGATAAAACCGAATAGAATTGACGCCTTAGCCTACTCAGTAGTTGTTTCCCAGATTACCGGTATTTCACTGTAAAAAGCTATGAAAATAAAAAAAAATGTGTACTATGTGTGTGTCTTTTTTTCCATTGTGGACGATGAAATACCATTTTTGTAGACCATTACTGGTGGATAAATCCTTCCACCAAGAGTTGTTACAGGATAATCTTTATGGAAAAGTGAGAGCATATCTTCAATTAAGACAACTTAGTATCCAGAAACTGATATTTTCGGGTAAACGTAAGTAGTTACCCATTGTTTTCTTCCATCTACATATTTATAAAAAAAGGTTTCTTTTTATGTGTTTTGAACAAAACTTTATACTTTTGACGACGCGGTTGGCGCAGTGGCTGAGCGATCGACTGCTGCGCAGCGTGTTGCGGGTTCGATTCCCGCCCAGGGTAAACATTTGTGTGATGAGCACTTGTGTTTGCCTTGTGTCTGAGTGTTGTTTATCTATATATGTATGTATTTACAAAAAAAAATGTATTTGTGTATGTATATCAGCTGTCTGACACCCATAGTACAGGGTCTCCCTAGTTTAGGGTCAGATGGCCGTGTGTGAAAATGTCCCCATATATTATTATTATTTATTATTAATATTATATTTTATATCTCGACCTGACAGCCCACACGTCGGGCGTCAAGTTCTTCTTATTATAAAAGAGTGTTCATCTCATAACCAACAAAAGGACATACAACAATATACAGTTTGTATTTCCTTTATCAGCTCGAGTCTCTACAGGATTTCCTACGTGTTAGTTTTTTGTTGTTTTTTATTTTATTTTGTTAAACTTTTTATACATTTTTCTAAAAACTACAATATTGTCTCTTAATGTGAAACAAGACTTCTTGCATTGTCCTTAGGTCTGTTTGTCACAAAAATCTGTTCCCTACTATTTATAGTCGGGCACAGATTTTTGAGTAAGTTTGTCTGTCTCTGGTTAAAACCAGAGACAGACAAACTTACAGACAGTACAGTTACAGAGTAATGCCATAAACGCCTATAATGGTGACTTCCCTGAGCTCCCCAGAACTCTTGGTATGCCTCCCATTGATGTTCTTTATTCAAGGAAAAATTGACACAACTTCGTATACTTAAAACGTAAATAAGGAGCGTTTCAAAATTTTTACAGCTCGATTGTAATATAGCTTTTTAGCAAAAATGGCATAATTTAATTCCGCCGAGCCCGTTCCATCATCGGACCACAAGACGTACAGCGATGCGCCACCGGTACATGGTGGACATCCCACCCACACGCACGAAACGTTTTGGGAATACATTCATTGTGCGTACTGCTAAGGAGTGGAATTCCCTGCCTGAGTCTGTGTTTCCTGATAGCTACAACCTGGGAGTCTTTAAGTCAAGAGTGAATAGGTTACTTCTAGGCAAGCGTGCTCCATCTTAGACCGCATCATCGCTTTCCATCAGGTGAGATAGTGGTCAAACGTATGCCTATCAATAGATAAAAAAAAGCCTTTTAGCACTTTTTTGTTGCGTATTTTTATTTCTGCGCTAAATTAATTTACTATTTCGAATAAAAATGTAGTGTGAGTTTGATCTTATGATGACAAAAAGGAACGACAGACAATGCACAATCTAACTTTCAAGATAAAGGTATACAACGCCCAGTTGGGTCCTAACCTCTACATAAAACTTATATGAACGTTTATGGAGGTAACCCGACGGGAGCTATGTAGGTGCCCGTTGGTATTCGTATAAAACAAAAGACGGCTCTATATTTTTGGTTAACTATAAACTTCTTTACTCATCTTATTCGGATTCAAATCACTTTCGAATTCGAATGATGAGCACTGACTTTGCTCAAGTTCACAATTCAAATTTGAAAATTAGAAAAAGAATCAGTAACGCAAAAGCGTAAATCCGTTGGCTATCTTTCGTAGATGTTTGACAGTCTTTTATAAGGGTAGTTAGAAGGCTGAAAGTCTGACAACCAGTCTTACCAAGGGATATCGTGCTACTCAGTTACTGGGTTGTGGAGGTTAGCTAAACAGTCACTCCATGTAAAACACTGGTATTCAGCTGCAGTCAGTCAGACTGTAAGCCGACCTCAACATACTTTGGGAAAGGCTAGGCATTATGATGAATAAAAAAAGATACATCACTACATTTCATCGTTGTTTCACTGGGATGAAACGCATGTGACCAAAAGAGTTATGAATATGAATGTGGATGGACGGAGAAGAAGAAGAAGGCCAAAGAAAAGATGCATGGATTGTGTGAAGAATGATATGTACATGAAAAGGAGTCAGTGAAGAAGAAGATAATATGTTGCGCCGACTCAAGTTGCACTACAATACACAGACAATAGAAGAGGGCACCGGACATCTGCCTAACAGCAACAAGATGAATTGTGATCATCACCAATATCGCCAATAACGCAGAACCTGCTAAGAACAATCTTTACATACTTTACTTAATTTTGTTATTTTGTTTTACTATTTATTTGTATTTTTATAGTTGGCAGGATGTACGAGCATCGCCACATGATATGTATTGTTTTAGTTTTTGCCTGAACGAGCATTAATTTGCTTATTTACCAATTATTGTGTACGGTCACCAAAAGAGATAAGTATCCATGTCGCCGGGAATAGTTGTAGTTTACTTAGGAACCGATGGGTGATTATGAATAAAATAAAGTACAATTAATAGAGAATAAACAGTTCAATGATTTAATTAAATTTCATTTGAAAGCCTCCATTGGTTTCTAAGTAAACTTCAACTATTCCCGGCGACATGGATACTTATCTCTTTTGGTGACTATGCTATCGCGCCCACTACCTACAACTAACCTACTTTATGCATTACGAGTATATAATTTAATGTTTCACTCAATGTTTCGTCAACTGTCAATCATAATGATTGACAGTTGACGGACACATGACAGTGATTTTATTTCCTGTACACATCCCATGTCATTCGTTCCACTACATACTACATTTCAGTGTACGGAGTTACTGCCCATCAGTTTTACATCACCACCACCATCGCACCATAGCACCACCCCATTTCTACCCGTGGGTATCGTAGAAAGCGACAGAGGGATATTGACCAGAGGATCAGCAGCAGTAGCAGCGTCCTTCTGAATACCATAACACCTACATACTGCGATCGCCAACATGCAACGGCCAAGCATGGCGATTACGGCTTAACCCCCCCCCCACCCTTGGAGGAGACCTATGCCCAGCAGTGGGTGTTTAATGGTTGACATGATGATGATGATGACTCAAGTAACATGGCATAAGGGCAGGATGATGACTAATGCTCGGTATAACCCGCCTTTATACATGACGGCCATTACGATAATTTAATCCACTTACTATGCAACGCTAAATTCATCTCAATTACACGGTTTTCAGTATTTCCCGGTCTCAATAACTAAATGTTACCTACCTATGGATAAAACGTCAAGCATAGAAGATTTATTGTTGTCGTTAAAGTCTGTTACAATCTTTTAAAGCGTTCCCCAGTCGTCTAGACTAAGTGCTTTGGTGACGCTATTGTTTTTTATAGCTAAGTTACATTTACTGTGATATGTTTACTAACACGTAGGAAATCCTGTAGAGACTCGGGCTGATAAAGGAAATACAAACTGTGTAAGTATTTCCTTTTGTTGGTTATGAGATGAACACTCTTTAATAATAAGAAGAACTTGACGCCCGACGTGTGGGCTCTCAGGTCGAGATATAAAATACAATATTGTTCATAATCTAATACGCGAAGTAATATAAAGATATTTGAGTATGATTAGTGTATTTTCAGCTCTCTCTACTTTTTTAAATTTTGTTTGTATGTTTGTATGTATGTATATATGTACCTATTTATTATTATGTTTTATTCTTATAAATTTTCTGCACCTTTGCACCTACCATATTTTGTCTATGTATCACCCATACTGATAGAAAATGCCAGGCATTAAGTCCGCCCTTGTACATTATTACATTTTATGCATAAAGTTTTAATAAATTAATAAATTCGTAGCTATGACCCCTCCCGGTCTTGACAGTAAAAAGGCACAGAATATTTCAGAGGATTTTGAATCAATTTATTAAATACAAGTATACATTTGGTCGCGCTGGACGTGTTTCCAAACAGACAATTTTATAATTACTTGAGTGTATTCCATACTTTCCATACCAATATTATAATTGCGAAAGTAACTCTGTCTGTTACGCTTTCACGATGAAACGGCTTAACCGATTTTAATGAAATTTGTCATGAAGGTTGCAGGAACTCTGGGATCTTTCCCAAAAAAAGTTAAAAATTAAAGTTTAAAAAGTACCCTAAGTCTTTACATAGGGTACTTTTTAATGGCTTATGTTTAACGAACCTTCAGATGTAGTACCTAATGATCACCAAATCTTAGTGTTATAAAATCCTCCGTATTAATAGGACTGAAACTGAACTCGCTGCTATGACACTTTTCCAGGATTCAAACCCATCTGACAAGTCTTTTTTCGTAATGCCAACTGACGAACTTGAGGTCAAAAAGGTCATAGCAAACCTCAAAGACAATTCAGCACCTGGATGTGACGGAGTTACAAACAGAACTCTTAAGTTATGTAAAAATTACCTTGCTGCGCCAATAAGCTTTCTGTGCAACTTAAGCATCTCAACTGGGAAAGTACCAACGCTAATGAAAACAGCGAATGTATGCCCCATCTTTAAATCCGGTGACAAAACTGTGCCATCAAATTATCGACCGATATCCTTACTAACGTCTTTATCTAAAATTCTGGAAAAGATCATGAATACCAGACTCCTTGGTTATCTTGAGAAAAACGGCTTCATATCGGAAAATCAATATGGCTTTCGCAAGCACAGGTCTACGGAAGATGCAGTCACTAACCTAGTTGACTTTGTAGCTTACAAAGTGGACAATGGCTACAAATGTACTGGTGTCTTCCTTGACCTGGCAAAAGCCTTTGATACGGTATCCAGATGTATTCTTCTCAAAAAGATGGAAGCAATGGGTGTTCGAGGTTTGGCTCTCGAGTGGTTTCAGTCTTATCTGACAGATCGCACGCAAAGGGTCCGCATGGGTGACAAGTGCAGTAGTTGTGCCAGCCTAAACTACGGAGTTCCTCAGGGAAGTGTGCTCGGGCCAACGCTCTTTATTCTTTACATAAACAGCCTCTGCACTTTGGGCTTGGACCGAGCTAAAATATTTGCCTACGCTGACGATACTGCTATAGTATTTTTTGACAAAACTTGGGAAGGCGTTCAAGAAGCTGCTAACGCGGGTGTAAGTCTGGTTGCAAGTTGGCTCACCCATAACTTACTAACGCTAAATGTGGATAAAACTAAAGTTGTCAATTTCAGCGTCAGCACAAGAACATCCTGCCCAAAACATTTAGTAGTTAAATTGCACTCGTGTGATAGCAATTCAACAAAATGTTCCTGTTCAAGCCTTCAGCAAGTCGAACATATAAGATATCTTGGAATCTATATTGACCAACACCTTAACTGGACTAAACAATTAGACCATGTAAGCGCACGAGTGCGTAAGTTACTACATATTTTCAAAAAAATGGGCCGTCTTGCGAACAACACCATTATGAAAATGCTTTATCTTACACTCTGCCAATCGGTTCTTAATTATTGCATTGTTGCATGGGGTATAGCACACAAGACGCACCTATCAAAAGTGGAACGCGCTCAACGGGCTCTTCTCAAGGTATCTTTCATGAAACCAAGGCGCTTCTCGACTGACACACTATACCAAGAGGCTGGTGTTTTGCGTGTGCGCCAACTATACATAATGGCTGTGGCACTGAGGTATCACAAAAATGCCTACAGCTCCATCACCTACCCTAAGCTCCGGTCTCTTAGGAATGCAAATAAACCCAAATGGAAAAAACCCAACTGCAGACTCCTTTTTGGCCGCAGAAGCTTTCACTATATGGGACCATTTATCTACAGCAAGCTTAACACTGAAATAAATGTACTTCCCATGACTAGAAATAAAATAAAAAATGAACTCTCAAAATACCTAGCAGTTATGGACTATGAAGGCACGGAGAAGTTCCTTAATGCATAAGTGCAACACATTACATTCATAACACAAATACATAAAGGTCGAATGGACCAAACGAAACCATACTCTTTTTTTTTTTTTTTTTTTTTTTTTTCTGCATCATTTGTTGTTAATTGTTTGGTCTATAACCTTAACTCACTCATTCATTACACTTTACACGTACACTTCACACATACACTACACAGCTAAACACGTATCAATTTAAGTAACTTCTTATAGTGTTATATTATTGTCGAAAATCTTACCGACTAATCTGTATGTACGCTTTTGCCCTATTATTTTGTTAGACGAAGGAGACTAGTCTCCACGACACAGGGAATCCTAGTGTGGAGATTAGGGATTTTTCAAACTGTGAAATAGTGTTTTGTTTTGGCAATAAAGATTATTATTATTATTATTATTAAAAAGCAATTTGGTTCTGGCACTTGTAATAATCCCCGGAAAAATAGATGGTACTTACTTAAAAACAGAAATCACCGGAGAGAGATCAGGCGCATGACCAACGGCTCTACGTCCTTTCCGAAGCACGAGCGTGTCACACCACTAACTTCTAATCTCCGGGCTGCTTCTGAGAAATTCCTAAGGCCGTTAATCATTTTCCGCCCATTATAATTTTCCCCAACCTGAAAATTGAAGTCTGGACGTACGGTACTTGTATAGCTTTCACAACCGCATGGACCCCACGCGACTAATATTGTTAGTATTTTGGGGCGAATAACTAGATAGGCGATACTATGCCTTTTATGTCTAGAGATAAAGTTGAATGGTTTGTCAGCAAAATTGCTGGCCGTTTCCAGCCCGGTGTGAATTGAGCCTAATATCGAAGAAAATGACGCTGCAGTAAGTATAACTTGTGTAGTTATTAACTGTTCTAATGGCCAGCAATAAACATTACTGGCCACTCATAAATGTCACGCGTACACGGTTAATAACTTCATGATTTTATGGTGTTTGAATTTAGAATCTCATGTGGTGGTCAAGTTGTTGGAAGCATTAAAAAGTACCTATACTCCATTTACAATAGCATTAGACAGAAATTAAAGAAGGTTCTTTTTAAAGCACACATTGTAACAAAAGTACAATAAACATGTTAAAGTTACAATAGACACCGAATTTATTATAATCTATTTTACAGTAGCTGCCGCGCGTATTTGTAACTATTCTAATAATTTATCTTCTAAAATTATGTGGCTTTCATTCAGTTGTATATTTAATTCCAATTTAAAATTACAGTGTCAATGCTAAAAACCTAACAGAAGCAGGGATGAACCACACCCGGAACGTTATTCATTTCACTGTAATTCTACCAAATTTAAAATTACCTAATCTTTAAAATAAGTACGTCCATATTTAGTACTATCTTAGATCTATTAATCAAAATTATGTTAAAATAAGTTTAACTAAAATTGTTTTAACTTATCTTTGAAATAAAATGTATTGCATTCCTGCTTCTATGAGCCTCTTTTTTCTAATGCTAATAAATGGAGTATACAAGTTAGTTCACATAGAACAGAGGGATAAACGTAACGTAAATTTGTTCGATTTATAAATTGAAAATACCCGTTTTGCAATAGGGTTGCTTACGCAAAGCTAATCTCGGAGGCCGCCACCGAACGACATTGTAAACACTATTAGTGCGGTAAAATTCTTATTTTATAGAAGTTGCGTTACGATTGTTTTGTTGTAATATACAATATTATCAAAAATCGATGATAGTTGATAGAGAACGGACGTTTAACTATTCCCGAATTTAAAAAGCAGCTCCGGAAGCTAAAAAATAAATTTGATGCACAGACAAAAAGTATGATCATGTCAGGGTTAAGGCTCCGCTCGCCCCTGGGATCTTGCCCCTTTTGATTAAAATGTTCCACGCACCCCGTTTTTTATTATTTTCATTTGGTGATTCGCCCCTTAAGAAGGGGCAAGTGGTTTTTTTTTTTTTGGGTGTATTGATCCGCCCCATGCAGCATTTCTTTGGAAATGTAATCAAAAAGGTATAGTTTGACAGAAAAATGCATACATTATGAATAACTCCATGTTTGATTCAAGTCTATGTTTAGAAAAACTGTGTGCGTACTTGTAGTACTTATAGTTTTGGATAATCTACATTGTTGCGTTTTTGAAATTTTATTTCCACAATTTCTTTTTTACTAGGAAAGCAGAAATCATGGAATTAGGTGCTTGAGCGACTTACTACTTAAAGAAAAAAAATATTAATTTAAGTATTTAAGAGCTTAGAGTGCTGATAGTATTTTCAATTTACTTATCTACAATCGGGGGCGATTTGGGGTATCTAATATTTAACGGGGCAAGTTGATACACTTAGGCAATAAGGGGCAAGATCCAAGGGGCGAGCGAAGCCCAAACCCATGTCAGTGTCACTTTGTTTACGTTACAGTTCGGTGGCACCTCTAGCGGATAAGTTTGGCAGTAGGATTCCTAATTGCACATACTTTAAAGGTTTTTTGCATATCAAAATGTTACAGGACAGTCAGATTTCGAATTTAATAAAAAAAAATCGATTTTAATGGAATACTTTTACTTTGACGCGCTTGTGCTATATTTACGTGTTACTGGCATGAAATCATGTACTATCTCTTAGGGACAAAATATACCCATTCGATACGACGTCACATCATGTCACGTTGCGACAAATTTCCTTACGGGATACCCATAGATTGAAAGAAGTGAACTAGTCGTGAACATGCATGTCACTACCAATGTGTTTTGGCCCTTACACAAAAATAATGATAGCTTTCTAGTAGAACGTTGATACTTTTCTTTATGAAGCTGCTCATTTAGTGGTGTATACGACCATACTTCTTTATTTAGTTTTAATTAAGTATCTTAGAATCTTTTAACTTAGACTACCATACACAAACCTTTTAAGCAGGTGCTCAGCTATGGTCTTGTCGTAATATTTGTTTAATCATACTAAAGATCTCTGAGCAATGTCCTAGGGCGCAAACTTTCACAAAATTTCATTAGCACGTAGTCTAAGTACCTAATGCACTCAAAGGTCCGAAGGGACTACTACTTTGTGACTGTTTAAACTAACTTAGGTACTCATTAGCGAAACAAACACGTTTGCTAGAAACATCTTAACTAGATACTGCTCTGTCTATTCGCAAAAGAATCTTGGCGAGATTCATACATTCATTTGTATGAAAAAAAAAGTAATTTAGAGGGTTTAAAACATTTTCCAATGTGAAGAATACATTACCAGGAGTAGATTGATATACTTAGCATATTTTTAAACCCCCGCATAATTAAAATATTACGAAATGAAAATAACACTTTTTCGTTTCATCTCGATGTCCATTTTGTGTTTATAAAATAAAGAAAGTGACAAGCGATGTTAGCAGATCTATAAAATTGGCAGACCAAAGATGTGACAAGTGTGTGGAAAAAAAAACATTATTTTGTGACATTTTTTCCCTTATAACGATGCAATTTCAATGTAAGAACTGCGAAACGGCGACTGTCAGTGTCACTGTTACTGTCAGTCGCCGTTTCGTTCTAAAATAAGGACCTTTTCGTTAAACTATTAACTTTTTTTTGCGGGGTTTTAAAAATATTCTAAATGCCTGAAGATACTCTTTGGGTACCCAAGAATATAAGAATTAGAATTTCAACTTCTCTAAACATCTTAATTTTTTTTGTACAAATCTCTCCATGATTCTTTCGACTTTGTAACTGACGGCGTAGTTCTCAGAATAGGTATGCAAGAATATGTATCGCTCAAAGAACCGAAAACCGATGGGGAAGAAAGATTGCGTTGGTAGACCTCCCACCAGATGGACCGACGACATCGTCAAGGTCGCAGATTGCCGCTCGTTGTGACTTTCTATGGGGAAAGCCTATGTTCAACAGTGGACGTCTTTCGGCTGATGATAATGATGAACTAACGTAGGTTTGGTGACACTGAGATCTCAGAATATAAAGGGTATTGCAGCAGAACCTAATTTGAATGTAATAAATTATTTGATTTTCACACGTCATACAGTCTATACTGAATTAAGACATGTAGGTTAAATTATTAATAATTAGCATTTAAATTAGGTATTACACGAATATTCGGCTACTTTTCGGTATTCGGCCTATTCGATAACTTTTTTAATATATTAAGTGTCTAAACACACTATGCCGAAGTTACGCGACCTAAGTTCGGCGGCTGATTGTACGTTCCGACGTATTCGGCTGATATGACACACCATAAGTGCCGAACTTACGCGACAGAAATTCAGTTCCGCAACTTTGTGTGTGTATTCAGTGTCACGAGCGCTGTCGTGGCGTCATGTCGTGTTATCAACACAGTTGGACAGACAGACGCAAAACAAAGTGATCTTGTAATTAATGTGTGCTCACAGAATAAGTTACCGCTAAACTTACGCCCGACCAAGTTAGGCTGTACGCTATGACGCGACGTAATTTCGGCATAGTGTGTCGTCAGTAATTCAAATAGCATTGCAGGCGTAATTGTGCTGAACTTCGGTCGCGTAACTTCGGCACTTATAACAGTAGTGGTGATGGTCGTCGTGACTGGTTAAGGCGCCTTTCATGCACGAGGTTGTGGGTTCGCAGCTGGGCAAGAGTAAGTTCTAATGTGACTTTTTTTATTTGATACTAGCTTTTGCCCGCGACTTCGTCCATGTCGGTTATCGCGGATGCAGAAAAAGGCGATAAAAAAGTAGCCTATGTCCTTTCCCAGGGTTTAAGCTATCTTCATGCTATTTCATCAAAATCGGTTCAGCCGTTTCATCGTGAAAGCGTAACAGACAGAGTTACTTTCACATTTATAATATTAATATAGTATGGATTATGTACGTTCTAAATTTATCTTGGACGTCACTAACATCGGTGAAGGAAAACATCGTAATGAAATCTGGAAGTAGGAAATCGCCAATCCGCCTGGAAAACCAGCGTGGCGGTCTATGTTTGTGACTTTTCTGTATGAGACAGGGCCTTTGTCCTGGGTCAAGTCTGCTATTTTTATAATTTCGTCATTCCAACACGATCCCATTGTCATTTTGCTAAAAGTCCGTAATCTGCTAAATTCATAATGGTCGATTATTGGTCGGTCGAATTAAAAGCAATGACTGCACAATGACGTTCTAATGGTAAGTCACTGATTAAAGGAACTGTCAAAATTTTAACAGATTACCGCCTAAATCAGTCATTCAGTTGTCATTTTGTACGAGATTACCATTCTATATCATTTCTTTCAATGGCGTGTCAGTGGTTGACCATCGGAAAGTCATAATGACGCCATTATATTAGTACCTAGATTATCAAACTTGTCAAAATCAACAATTATGAAATCAATGATAGACCATTCTGACACTATTGTAATAGCAGACTTGAGGCCCTGTAGTGGAACAGTTACAGTCTAGTAATAAACATTCTACATAAAACATTCAGCAACCGAATATTCGGTGCTTTGGTCGAGCATGCCATGACCGAGTATTCAGTCATCGGCAATATCATGTTGGTGGGGCATCTCTAATTGAAATACCTCTCATGAGTAGGTACGGTGAATGTATTCAACACATGTGACAATCACATTCGAAAATGTATTAAAGCCCGTCACATACGTAGCTATAATATATATTATAGCTTCCGTGTGTGAACACGGTAGCTATATCATAATAATATATTTTTGCAATTAATACGTCTGCGGTCGTTGTTTGTTTCACATTTTTTAAATATATATTAATATGCCTTGCTATATCTGTTCACATATTTTGGTGACGTAATAAAGATATATATTAAAACTGCGTCTGTGTTCACACACGGTAGCTATATCATAATAATATATTTTTGCAATTAATACGTCTGCGGTCGTTGTTTATTTCACATTTTTGAAATATATTAATATGCCTTGCTATATCTGTCCACATATTTTGGTGACGTAATAAAGATATATATATTAAAGCTGCGTCTGTAGTCACGCAAAGATTACCATAGAAAATATATCGTAATATGCCTTGCTATGATTTATATATTATAGCTACGTATGTGACGGGCGTAAAACATCTATTTAACTTAACGTCAAACTCTCTTAAACTTTTCGTATTAAATCGCTATAGTTCTCGGTTACTTATAAAGTTTCCCTTTAATATGTTCGAGTGTTTTCCAATTATTACAGGCTTTAATTAAACTTAAAACCCTTATTTTGCGTTACATTGTTGGTTTCGGTTTGTAGACATCTTTACTCTATACTAATATAATAAAGAAAGTTTGTTAGTTTTTTGTTTGTCAGAGGTACCTTATCTATGGAAGTACCTACTAGTCTGATTTCCACATTTTTTTCACTAGAAGAAAGCTCGCGGGCGGAGTCTAGTTATAGATATTTTTTTATTGTGGCTTTGAAGTGTCACTTTATTTCAAGCACCAAATCAGATGTGATTTTTATTTAATTGAGTTCATGAAAAAGTGCTATGAAAACAAACATTTTGTAGGTAAAAATCTGATCCATATTATGAGCAGAAATTCAGTTCTTGTAGAAATATTGAAGATTAATGTTGCTGACTGACACCTCATTTAAACTCCTTGTAAAGTAGCGTTCTTCAGTTACAAACAAGAGATTCCAACTTTTCTAACTGCCTGACACTTAGAACTTTATACTTAGCGAGTCTTAGTTATAGTTTATTTAGGTATTTATTTATTAACCTTCCTCGCTTATATAGAACCATTACTAGATGAAATAAATCCGTGGTTGTCCGAATAAAGAATATTATTATTATAACAGCGCTCACTGATGAGATACCGCTCTGTAATGCATTTCCTTTTCATGTCTCAAAAACAGAGGTTCTCAAATCAGAACGTAGTTTTTTTTCTATGTATACCTATAACCTCATATCACCATTAGCCTTAGGAACATAATTATCAAAAGAAAAACCAAACAATGTTGTTTTTAGAGTTTTATTTACGTATAAAATTTTGTCACGTAATCGTGACCGTGGCGTGCTGGGTACATTTTTGTATGTCAAGATTAGAAGACGTATATTTTTCTGTACCTATAGCACAGAATACTTAATAGTACTACGTACAGAAGGGACACTCCCTTCCCCGCGCTATATCAGATACCGCACCCTCACCCCGCACTAGGAGGGGCTAACCGCCGACTCTTTAGCCAGGGCGCTCAAAATCGTAAGAACTGCAGCGCTGTAGGTACTGCTGACACAAGCACACAATTTTGAGATTTATTTTGTTTTAAGTTTTATTTATTAGTTTTAATCTCGATGATTCATTTATTTTCCAAGTTTTCGTCGTTTTATAATAATACAATTAAAACTTCCGTAATAATAACATACCAACATTACCAGCTATTAATATTGCTCTCTCTCTTTATTGTCTTTGTTATGTACTTATGTCCCTTTCTTTCACGTTCTATTCATTCTTGGAATTGAAAAGTAGTACCCTACGCACTAACTTTGTCGCGTCGCCCCATTGCGTTGCTGCGTAATGGTACGGGGCGATCGTGAATTCCATATTTTGTAATTAGGTACCTTAACTTACCATTATTGATGAATAAATAAACCTCTTTACATAATAAATATTATAATATTACTTTTATGTCATTACAAATCCGAGTATTCAAAATCAAATATCGTTTATTTTATTTCTTTAAGAAATAAATAATTGACCGCTCGGACAAGATCACTTCTTCATAATAATGCTGGAAACGTTCGGGTAGTTCCGTCGTCGTTCGGTTCGCCCGACGCAAAGCGCTGCACTTTTCGCGCCATTTTGTACGCCACGACATCCAACTGATTCAACCCTACTAAAATTCACGCACACATTTGCACGTGTACAGACGTCATTTGGTTTTGTAGTAGTAATAGGTAATTATTTTGCAAGTTTTGTATGAAGTGTCCGAGGTGTGCCTATAGGTACCACAAAATTTAGGTTACAGAAGGACCGCTCCCGCCATATTCAAAAATAATTACCTAAACTTGCCAGACTCACTAGGGCTGCTACTGTATTGACTCTGTAGGTTTTTTTTGTGACAATATGAAAGAATCATGGCAGGATTTGTACAAAAAAATTAAGATGATTAGAGAAGTTGAAATTCTAATTCTTATACTCTTGGGTACCTAAAGAGTATCTTCAGGCATTTACAATATTTTTAAAACCCCGCAATAAAAAGTTAATAATTTAACGAAAAGCTCATTATTTCAGAATGAAACGGTGAGTGACAGTAACAGTGACATTGACAGCCCCCGTTTCGCAGTTTTCACATTGAAATTACATCATTTTATAGGAAATAATATCACAAATAATGATTATTTTTTTCCACACACTTGTCTAATCACTTGACTGCCAATTTTATAGATCCGTTAACATCGTTTGTCACTTTCTTTTTTTTTATAAACACAAAATGGGCACCGAGATGAAACAAAAAAGTGTTATTTTCATTTCGTAATATTTTAATTATGCGGTGGTTTAAAAATATGATCAGTATATCAATCTACTCCTGCTAATATATTCTTCACATTGAAAAACATTTTAAACCCTCTAAATTACCTTTTTTTAATACAAATGAATGTATGAATCTCGCCATGATTCTTTGCAAAATTTTCCCGTTCGTCATGAAATGTCAATGTCTCTCATTTATTCATTTAGACAACACGTGACAGTCGAGACTGAAGTCTGATTGAAACTGCTTGAGAATGCCTATAAACGTAATGTCAATGTGTGCGTGCGAAAAATGGCGGTTTGTTCTAAGTGGTCTCTCTGCTCGGGTGCGCCGGAGCCTTACGTACTTTGTGCCTATACATACGAACACTGCATTACAGCTACACTGAAAATGTTTGAAACTTTAACAATATCTTTAGTAATCTGAGATTTTAGGACTTAAAAAGAAAACACGGTCGGTCGGTCCAGGTTCCTCAAACTTAAAACTGTTCCAAAGATGTTCAATTTTAATCACCTTTCGATGTTACCTCAACCGCAGTTTCCTCAAAACTTCAATTTCCGACTAAACTGTTCAAGTTCTAGCTGCAATTCCTACTGCAATTCTGAATTTGATTTACATAGTAATGAATATTGATGTTGGCTTGTTTTAAGATTCATCATTCAATTTGTATACAAGAGGTACGTCGACGGAGATAGTAATCAACGTGGCTTGGATTGAGTATTGAAGGGAACAGAAACACAGACTGGTCTTTACTCCGTTCACAATAAGATTCGACATATACACAAACCTTTTTTACAGTCCGTTCAACCGATTTTGACTTTTATTGCGTTGGTGTCATGACAAATGGCAGCTGCAAAAAACAGTTGTTATTGTAACCACTTTTTTACTACGGAATAGAATTCAAAATCGGTTGAAGGGACTGTAAAAAAGGTTTATGTTAAATCTTATTGTAAACGGAGTATAGTGTAGTAGACAACAACCAAAAGCTATGGTAACCGACAGGTATTATCATTCTGTACATTTCAGAAACGATCAGTTTTAGAAATTAGTTCCTGCACATATGGACAATTAAAGTCGGTTGTTTGTGTATTTGAGTTTATATGTTTGAAAACGTACCCGTAGGTCGTTAGTTCCCAGTGTTTGCAACAGGACACGATCAAGTATAGTACGTGCCACGAAAGATGAGACTTGACACAGACTTGATTTGACTTTGACTTGACACAGACTTGATTTGACTTAAAATAAAATCAAGTCTTTGTCAAGTCTCATCTTTCGTGGCACGTACTATACCAATGTGACCTTTTGAAGAGAAACTTCTATATAGACGGGGGTATTAGGATTTTTCTGTCACGAAAAAGCGTTACGGTCGCGTGGAGGGGGTAGACGATGTCTCGCGTATCTTTTCACTTGTCCGTTGAAGTTTCACTTCTGCCACACCCGCGACACTCCATAGAAACGAAACGATATAATTGCCTACACTAATACTAAAATAATAGACTATACGACGTGCGTAAGTGTGCGTGTCTACGCGCCGCGCGAACAAAATCGCAATTTCCAGAGCTAGTCGTGCGACGCGGGGAGAGGTGAGGAACGGTTTCAGAGGGAGGCGGAGCGCGTCGCTACTGTACGGTAGTACTAATACTTATACTGTGCTTCTGCTGTGTCCCAGCATACATTCGGTTTTGTTCAAGTCAAAACACAACTTTCAAAAGAAACTAGCGTATTTAACTTTAAAAATAATTTCATCTTTCATTTTTAATTTGATATGTTCTTTCTAAGGTTATCTTGGACATCATTGATATTGGAACATCGTGAGGAAACCAGGACTTATAATTAATATAAGTCTGAAATTACCAATCCGTCTTCAGCGCACGTGGTGATCAATGCTCGCGCCTTCTCTGTATGAGAAGAGACCTTTGCCCTGCAGTGGGACAATAATAGGATGATATTATTATTATTATCTAAATAATATAAAAGCGAAAGGTCACTCACTCACTCATCACGAAATATCGAAATATCGTATAAAGATAAAATTTGGCATTTTGGAGGGTAGTTTATGGTTGGTAGATGTCCGATAAGAACGGATTTTGCGACAGGGCCGGATTATGGAGGTCCGAGAACCGGGACCGGGAACGAAGTCGCGGGCAGCAGTTAGTTTATTGTTAACGCACCCACGATAACAACATGAGAAATTTTAAGTGTGGTTTCATCAAACATCAAAAGGAAAACTGTTTATCTCGTGCTTAACAGTTTCTAGAGAAATGCACATGCCTATTAAATAAACATTACGCCTATTCCCATGAGGATAGGCAGAATCCACGAAATACCTCGTTGTTTGTTCTTTGATAATCTATAAGTACGTACCAATACGAAAAGTTGAAGAGTTTGTTTGCTTCTCTTTTTTATTTTTTGTTGCAACGAGTTAATCTCCGAGCTCCATTATCCTTTAATGATACAGGCTATACTTTATTATCACAAAATTTGGGATCCGTAAGATAACTCGGGCAAAAGTAATGAATAATGATATAAAGAACAATGTTCAAAAAAACCCAGGCTTGGCGCAAACGGAATGTATCTCATTTTTTTAATATTATAAATATAAAATTAAATTATGTCACCATCAAAATGGATGACTAAATGTGCAAAATTGCTATTTATTTTGTGGCACGGATTATTTTAATTTAATTGTTTACTGTGTGAAACTACTTAATTGATTGATTAAAAAAATTACCTATGTGGCATTTTATTACACACGTAAACTAAAAATCTAAGATACAGTTTCATTTGCGCCAAGCCTGGGTCTTTTTTCATGCTTCGTGAGCATTCTCCTTTAAAACCACATCACCAATGTTAACTAGACGAGCACTCGACTGTTTCAATAGAATTAGATCTTGAATACAGCACTAAATTACCTAAAAGTACTAAAAGTACGACATCCGAAAGCCCTCTCCCAACCCTTAGCCCGCTCAGGTAAGCTGACAATTAAAATTCAAGTATTATGCAAATAAGCCCACGGGACGACTTTCAACGTCAATTTTCGACATACCCCCATAAATACGGAGGGCTTAGGCAACTTCTGGTCGTATCTTATGATTACTAATAAAACTGGGCAAAATAATTGATTTTTGGGTTAAAATATAAGGAAAATGGCTTGCTTTGACTTCAAGATTAAATTAAATCTTGGCAGCAGGCATTTGTGATACTTTTGAAGCGTATTTGTAATATATAGGTCTTCAGAAATATACACATAAACAGATAAACAGATTTATTGATAAGAAAAATTACAAGTAATTTTTTGGTAAATGATGAGACGTCGTCGACGGTGCCGACACCGACACCGATACCGACATTATTTAAGTCTACCGTACTGCCTAACGCGGAAAGCATAGTATAGGTACTGCAGTGATATCGCCAAAGGAAATCACTTTAGAAAGGAACGGCATTTATCCAATATAGTATTATGTATAATTTCTGGCTAAAAGCCGTTGCTTTTATCTAAAAATGCAAATTATTGATGGTGAAATGAGTTTTCTAATCATTTATGCAGAGTGTAGACCACCTATATCTGCAATCTATCCGGTACAGCCGTTGTATACAGGACCTCTGCACACAATATCGACCGCATGAAAGTGGAGGCCTACCAACGCTGCATCTTTCGCTTCGTATTATTATATAGGTTTCCGTGAATGTATTCGTAGGTTAAAATAATATATGAGTCATAATTTTAAGAGAGTGCTCATGGAAACGAACAACTTGCTATGATACCAACATTAAAATCGCGAAAAAGAATCAGTTATTCTCTACTTTTTGTAAATTTATGGGAATAAAAAAGTAAAAGTGAACAATTAAATAACAAAGTAAAAAAATAAAGTTATAAAATAATAAATTAATGAATGTTTATATTCAAGAGTACAACACCTCCAAAAAGTACGTCCCTCGTTTAACATATCACCCCGAATTACCATTTTTAACCGATTTAGACTTTACTTTTAGAAGTCTCCAGTTTTTGTTCTGTTTGTAGTTTCGTATTGCTACCGACTTCCGAAACTAAAGTCATATTCAATGTGTTCTGTGCTAAAGTAATTTATCGGTATCCCCTTGTTTCGCAGACAGAAATTTCATAGAATTTCGTTTCCCAGAAAATGTTTCACATAATATTTGGTCCTCGTATTTTTATTTCGACTATTATTGTTTCAAAGACTATTTACTTCAATGAAAAATATTTCTCAGAAACACAATTTAATGAATTTTTATTCACATTTTTTTGTTTAACAAACTTATCAAACAGTAGAATTATTTCTTAACGAATATTGTTGGTTTGTTGTATTTTTCCATGGAATTTATTTCAACTAAAATGTATAGATATAAATAGACAATAACAAAAATGTTGTCTTATAAAGTCAATATGTTGTGCTACCAAAGTTAATGACAGAAACGAATCGCTGCAAAACCGACTCCACGTAGTCTTGTCTGCCCTACGCCTAGAGTGTAATTTAAATCTGCGTAGGCGTGGAGGGGCGAGGCGGCCCGCGAACTGAGGAGCAACCGCAGCGGCTGAGGCTGGCCGGCGCAGCCGGCCAGTAAGCCGAGGCTGCGGTGGTGTGCGTGAATACCATCTGCGACGATAAGCTCGCGTGGGACCGCCGGAGCCCCGCAACGCCGGAGCCGTTACAGAAACTATGCCTGCTATATGTTGCATGCTTGCTTGAATGTTGCATGCTTGCTTGAAACTTGCATGCTTGCTTGCACGCTGCATGCTTGCTTGCACGCTGCATGCTTGCTTGCACGTTGCGTGCTTGCTTGCACGCTGCATGCTTGCTTGCACGCTGCATGCTTGCTTGCACGCTGCATGCTTGCTTGCATGCTGAAAACTTGCTGCACGCTGCATGGTTGCTTGCACGCACGCGTAGGTTTGGTAAGAACTGAGACTCCCATTCTTGGGAATAAGTTTTATATTAAATAAAAAATATAAGGATACAGAATATTTGATTTGTTATTCTATGATATGATTATTCTAACAATAAACTTTATGTGAAACAAAAATCAATGATTTAAAAATCTTGAAAGTAAGTATTCTGCATATTGATTATTCTATGAAACGAAATTATTAGAAAATTTTTATGTGAAACGAAATTCTACAAAACGATTAGCATGAAACAACGTACAACCTAATTTATCACCTTTAAGATTTTGAAGGCAGTTGTCTCTTTCACAAAAAAGTTATTTAATGAAATAGAACGCGCCTAGATGAACTTACTTCTAAAACATCATATTAAGTCCAGTTATCCAACAAGTTCCTGTATACCAGCCCCATTAACCAAAGCTCACATAAGCTAAACTGAAAACTGCACTTACAACAAAGTAATTGGAACATTAGCATGCCAAGTTCGTATGTACAGTGCCATTAGGTACAAGTTGGCATTTCCGCTAATGTCGACTGACATTAGTCAAGACTGGAGTTTCGACTGTTAAGAGCGGCCAACCCATCATAATGGCCATACAAACGCTCGTACGTGATTATGGCTTTATAATAAATATTCCTTCAGATATTTTGAATTCCCAGGAATCTTGTGGTTTATATCTATGTTTCTATGTAATAAAAAATAAAGTTTTTTGAGCAACGAATACAGTAAACACGTCTGAAAATTAGTATTAACGACAAATTTTATCTGAACTTTGGCCGTTCATAATGTACTCATATATTGAAAATGTAAACAAGATATAAATCATAGAAACCTTGCACATGTAATAGAGATTCTAAATTACAAATATTTTTACCAAAACTTTTAAGCTTTTTCACAACAAACACTTATTTTTTAGAAAAAGTTTTGTCTATTCTCCGCCCGTCAACTTTCCTGCGATATTATCGCGTTCTCACTCACTCGTTTTTTTCGAACATTGCGTTTATTTATTTATACTTCATGCACAAAGGTACAAGAAGGACTTAATGCCTTAGACATTTTCTACCAGTCAACCGAGTAGGATGAAAAAAAAATCAATGGATGGATTAGGAAGGACCCTCTTAAGGGGCTATTTAACGACTTTTACAGATTTTAAACTGACAATCACGTCAAAATGTGCAGTGTAAATGATTTGAAAAAAATATATGTTAAACTAGAACATTCTCTTAATCATTTAGTAAGTGAATATTTTTTATTATATTCATATTATATAGTTTAATTAACACGTAAAGTTGTGTCTAACGCGGACAAAACATTGACAATCACACAAAAAAAAAAGAAAACCCAAAAAGAAAAAAAAGAAAACCGCCTTCTTTTTTCAAAAAAAAAAACCGCCTTCAAAAGCTAAAAAGTGATAAATAACTTTAGCACAGAACACACATTACTTTACTTTCGGAAGTCGGTGGCAATACGAAACAACAAACACGAAGCCACCGCCACCGACTTCCGAAAGTAAAGTAATGTGTTCTGTGCTAAAGTTATTTATCACTTTTTAGTTTTTGAAGGCGGTTTTCTTTTTTTTGAAAAAACTTTTATTTAATTTTTTCGACTAAACTTTTAGAGTTTTGGACGCAGAACTGATGCAGAACGGACGCAGTCTAAATACTTAATCTTAAATTAAAATGTGGGGCTGGTGGCCATTTACGGACCGACCGCGACAAGCGTAGCTTAACCATGACTCATCAATTCGTACGGATTTTATTTAGCAATGGGCCCCTCCAAGCGAGAGATGTCAGCTAAGAGAGCTTTTACTGCGACCTGCATATTTTCCTCGCACAGTTCTTCATAACACATCTTACCCCACTTATGTAACTCTGGTAGCAATAGACACAGTTACATTAACTATCTCGCATATCTCTGGTGGAAAGCCACCCTAATACTCCAGAGCTATGATGGACATGCAATTGAATTTAAAGGTTTCAATCACCACACTGTGAATAAAAACTTCTTCTTTTTCCAACAATGTCGGAGGTGACACTCAATTGTTTTCGACCCACAGTTGAATGTTAGGAACAAAGGGGTGATTGACGTAATTAAATACGTTCAAAATCTATACCCTGACCATTCAGTTATTTGTTTTTTGACAGCTGCCTTAGAACGTAACTATTCAAGATTACGTAAAAGTTAACTTTAAAATGCGTTACAATATAAATATACACAAAGACATCTTCACTGAAACGTCGTTTCTCTAAAAAGTTTATTTTTTATTACATACCTATACCCCGTTCACAATAAGATTAGACATATACACAAACCTTTTCTACAGTCCGTTCAACCGATTTTGACTTACATTGCGTTGGTGGCATGACAAATGGCAGCTGCAAAAACAGTTGTTATTGTAACCACTTTTTTGTCTCTAATGTCATCCTTAAGCCTAAGGAATAGAAGTCAAAATCGGTTAAAGGGACTGTCAAAAACGTTTCTGTAAATGTCTATTCTTATTGTAAACAGGGTATAGATACAAACCACAAAATACCTGTGTGTTCAAAATATCTGGAGAAACATTTGTCACATAACGCTGTAGCTACGTATGAAAGTTTGTATGGGAATTATGACGGGCTGGCCACTCTTAAATAGCTTAATAAAACGCAGCACCGCTGTAAAGTGAAATATTTTAATAAAACATCATAATAATATTCTGAAATGAGTCCCTAGTTTAGCCGGTAATTTTGCAAACTAATTAGTTGGTACTTGCGGTCAGTCTCGCGTGTTGGCGAAATAAGCTGAATTTTCAGTACAAAAGTTATTCCTTTATGAACCATATCTTAAATTTTATGCTCCATTTAGGGTAACATACTGGTTTAGAGTTATGCAGGTGGGACGAACAGAGCAATTAGTACCTATCATATTTTAACTTAATCATCATTAGCATCATGTGAACCTCTAAACGCCCACTGCTGGGCATAGGTCTATCCTAAGGGGATGGGGGATTTAGCCGTAATCGCCATGCCATCATAGTAGGTGTTATGGTACTCAGATGGACGCTGTTACCCATCCTCTGGTCAATATCCCTCTGTCACCTTTTACGACATCCACGGGTAGAAATGGGGTGGTGCTATTTGCAGCCGTCACCACACGGCACAGTTTAGTTTAAGTTAATAAACAAATATAATCTAATATATTAAAATCTCGTGTTTGTTATCGAACTCTTTCGAAACGGCTTGACCGATTATTATGAATTTTTTTGTCTGCGAATAGGTTGTAGGCAAGGCAATAGGTTAATTTATGTTACAAAACAACGTTTTTCGGGTAGAAATAAATAGGAATAAGTAGTTTATGTGTTTATGGTAGAATTCAATAGTGACAATTAGTATAATTATGCTACAATTCTACTATACTATCCTACTTCCTACTATCATTTCTAAAATGGCCGGATGGTTGTTTGTTCCTCTTTCATGCTAAAACGACTGAACGGAATTAGCTGAAATTTGGCACAAATATTATTAAAAATAAAATAAAATTAATTTAATTCAGACTGTTAATGTTTTTTTTTTTATTTAATTTAATTATATTTAGATACCACGAACTAGAAGACGTACGTTATAGGACTCCCACCAGATAGACCGACGACATCGTCAAGGTCGTGGGACAGGTTGCCGCTCGTTATGACGTTCTATGGGGTAGGACTTTGTTCGACAGTGGTAGTCTTCTAGCTAGTGATGTGTTGATGATAGCGCAATCATACATGCCCATTTTTTTTATCAGTAGTTCTCAACCAAAGAGCTATGCAAAACCATCATACTTGCACTCCTTGTATCGTTTATTTTTTGACCCTGCACCACACACTGCCAATAAATACATAATTATGTATGTTCTCCATCCACTTAGAGCAAAACATTTTTACCAAATGACACTGACCGAAATGAAAGACATGAATCTGAATCTATTTACATCAACTGTTACTACAAATTCGCCGACAACAAAAAGATAATCTTTATCCAAAGAACATAACCACTACCTACATCAAAATAAACGCCATTCCCCGTTTACTGACTCAACCCGCCACAAAATAAACGGAGTGCCAAATACATAAAGTTATGGTACCGTTTTGTGTAAATAGGTGTTTCGTGTCCCATGCAACGGTAATGTGGCTCAATAGTCTCGGTAATCGCTTTGGAAAGCCGCCAGAAACTGCAAGCTGTATGATGGATATTCTAGTAAAGGCCTTGGCAATGGATGACATGACTTTTTTGGTGCCTACTTTGATCGTTTGAGAGAAAATTGTGAAATGAACGTCATTTGTTGGTAACACCTTTACGGTTTGCGGTGTAAGATACTTTATTTCATTTTGCAAGACATGTTGATTTAGAAGTCTTTAAAAAGTTGAAAGAGAATCTAAAGCTATAAAATAGTCTGCCATCTTACATTCCTGTAGTGGTATGTGAGTTGAAAAAGTCTATAGGTTCACCGATGTCTTCTATCTAACTGAGGCGAGAATAAATGTTTTTTTTAGAGCTACAAAAAATATAGCTCGAATGAAGAAGCTATATTTTTATTGGCCATTTAACAACCATTTTACATGTAATATAACTATTCAGATTCGCTCGAGATGTTTACATACACGTTTAGTGGCCAGTCATAATAAATACGAAGTGGCTATTACATTAATAATGTGAATGTATGTGCCAAAATTATTCTAATAGTTATGCAACTAGTGACCTTTTCGTGACATTGAATTTATGGCATTTCAAATGAACAGCTGGTGTATTCACTGCTGGTCTGTATCTATCTCGATAAAGTGAGATTCGTGTGAGATATTATCACACGATGCTAGGGTTGACAGTTCACCTCAAGCTTTACTTTAATTCACCGAAGGATATTTTACAGAATACCACTTCCGAATCTACTTATTAAGATGAGAGGGCTATTTGATAAGGAAAAGGCCGATACCCGTGGTTTCAATTAGGTATCAAAATAGACGTCAATTTACACGTTATTGTGTGTGCGCTATTCCTAGGCCATTATTTTTATGTGCAAATAAAAATTGGTTTCGGCTTGATTCGTCGTCAATAAATCAATCACGTCTGTCAATCTAGCAGTTCTGAACATTGCCATTGATCTAGTGCAGCGTATTCCCAAAGTGGATTACGCGGGAATCGGGACATACGGGAAAAGTCAGGTTCCGCGAAATTACTTTGATCATTGAGTCGTTCGATTATTGAACAATTATTAATCGATCATTATTAGTCGTAATTAATCGTCGTCGTCATTATTAATCGTGTCATTTAGAAAATATTTGTTGTTCTTATTTTAAATTGCAGTGTTTTATTTATAACCATTTCAAATAAAAGGGCTTTCGATGAATTGCACAAAGCCAACATTAGTTTAATGGAGACTTTAAATTCATGCCATCCTTTACATTTTGTATCAAAAAGAATGTCACAGCATCAATTTAAAGTCTCTGTTATACTAATGTAGGTAGGTTTTGTGCAGCTCACCGTTTGTTGAGTGATTTATTTCCTTAAAAGGTTAGGAATCATTTTTTTCCCATTTGACGTTCAAAAGTGCCATAATGGTCTAATTGAAATAAATGATTTGACTTTGACTTTGAAGAACAACCAAAAAAAAATGTATGCGTTTTTGTAGGCAATAAGTATTCCTATTATCACACTGTAGGTTCGGTCAGGATTTGCAGTGGTTTTAAGTGGTAGCTTCTGCCAAATAGCTATAGAATATACCTACATAATTATATCATTACTCAAAATAATAATAATAATTTATTTCCAGAAAAAATATTACAGGGTTTGTCGTAATTATTAGCTAGTAGATAACAATGATTCAAATTCAATTATATATTTCAGCATACGGCGCCACTCCCCATAGTATCAGAATTTAAACTAGCTTATACTATTTTACACAAAATCAAGATAGAAATAAATGTGAAATAAATGGTGTGTGCGAGTGCCTCTCTTTGTATATGGGTCTAGAGTACATGTGTGTGTGTGAGAGGGTGTGTATTGTTTGGATATCTGACTTATGAACACTACCCAAAGTCCAAACCCAACCCAAAGTCTCAAAATTAGATCATTTATTTGAACTAAACCATTAACTAGTAGGTACTTTTAATTACTAGGTAGTCCATAAGTCAGACAGTTGAAACTTGAAACTGTTTCTACGGATAAGAAACTACTTCTTCTACGACTCCCACTGTCCCTTCTAAACCAAATCAAGTAAACCACTTTGCAGTAATAGATGCAAATTCAATGGACGAAGGATGAATATGTTTCACTGACCGTCCTAATTTAATCTGACCACCAAATGTATTCAACATCCTTGTAATCCAATTACATTAAAATGGACAGCACACTGTGCTCTAATTAATAATGCAGTTTAAATTCTGCACACAACTAAATGAATTTATGATATTAATTTAATGTAACTTTCTATTTTGTAAATAAACAACAAATAACGGCTTTTACCACGGTTATGTCCGTGTGGTTATTTAGTTTGCTTCAAACTTTAACAATCCATTTTATGCCTTGGAAAGAAAAAAGGAGAATGAGCAATCAAGATAAGTTTCATCAGAATATAGGTTCAGAAATTTTGCAGGGAGGGAGAAGTCTTTACGAAGCGGAATATCAGCCTATTGCCGTCCACTGCTGAACGTAGGCCTCCAACCAACCCGGTTTTGGGCAGACCGCATCCATACGTTGCCAGCCACCTTCTTCAAATCGTCGGTCCATCGTGTCGCAGCACTACGCTTGCCCAAACGCGGTCAACACTAAAGCACGTGTGCCTAGTAGTAGTGGTTCTGTGTTGGACTAGTATCGTGAAAGGAAAACACTATTAATGATAAAGGTTAAATGAGAACACGTATTTGAAACAATATTAGTAACTCAGATTCTAATATCTGAAATAAGTACCTACATTATCTAATATTTTAGTGAACGTGCCAAGACTATGAACGCACTCGAGCACATGTTTTCTGGAATTGTCATATCAGTAGCTTCTAACGATGACATCATTCAGTAGGTAAGAGCTAGAATTTGAAAGATAAATCATGCGAATGATTAATACAGAACTGTAACAATTTCATCGTTCGGGAAACGGTCTGTCGGAGACAAATTACTAACACTTAAATATTATTCAGAAGAAAATACTATTGGCACTCATTTAAAGAGGCAGTTGTAAATAGCGGTTTTGGTAAGTTAAAAATTATAAATGGCACGTTTAATAACTAGTTCAGCAGTTAAAACTAAGCAGTAAAGTAAATAAAAATGAGTAATAAAAAATGATGAAATTTATCAGTGAATATATAATTGAGTAGGAAAATAATTAAATGAGCGGTAAAAATTATTGAACGAGCGGTTACGTGTGGGCAGTAAATAAATCGGAATTTGTCGGTAAGAAATCTCATTCTAAGCAGTTCTATAAACAATGAGGGGGAGGGAATGGGGTATTAGGGGGGAGGGGAGTGGTAGTGGGGGCAATGGGTTTAGAGGGGGGAAGGGGAATGAGGGGAGCGGGAGAGTGGGGGGTCTGAAAACTCAAAGTCAAAGTCAAATCAAGCGATTTGATTCTGGCGTAGAGGGTCACAGTTCTAACCTAACCATGTCGGATCCATCCTAAGTATCATTTCGATTTACCTAACTGACCATTCCATCATTTTTACTGTTCATTCAGTAATTGGACTGCCCAATTATTTTTAGATTTGACATTGTATGATAAAATAACCGACTAATTGATCTTTTATTACTGTCCATGTTTTACTGTCGCAATAATTAATCAACCGCCATTAAATTAAATAGCTGCTCAATATGTTTTTCAACTGATCATAATAATATCTCGAATATTGAAATAACAGCTCAAAAAATTAATTCCCAATACTATTTATCTTTACGTGTATTTATATGTTCAATTCATGTATTCTAAATATTGTAAACCATTAAACAGTAGTTAAGTATGAACTTTCTTACCAATATTTCTTCATACGAAAATACATAACCCTTTGGTAAGGCATCTAAGCTATATTTTTTTTTATTTCTCGTTCTCTCGTTTCTCTTTGGGGGCTCGAGGCTAAGTTAAAGCTGTACCGACCGATCGGTCTTGGTTAAACTAAGATTGCGTGGATGGGTGACCATCCGTTTCATATACCATGACCCCTATGTGTCTCGGAAAGCACTTAAAACCTTTGGTCCTTAAAACTTTTGGCCATGATTCATAGATTTATGACAGATCGTTTGAAGAAGTTATGGGTATCCAACGGTCAACTAGCTTTCTCACATCAAGCGCCTCAAGCATTATTTTCTGAATGGTTGTCCCCGAGATGCCTTAGGGTGTTACCAGACCAATCGATCGTCGGATCGATCGATGGTAGAATGGATTAGTCGACGTCGATCGATATTTTCTACCAGACCAATCGATCGATCGTCGGTCGACGGCATCGATCAATGGTAGAATGGATGGAGTCGACGTCAATCGAGCTGTCCGCTCCCCATTATCACCTGTTGCTCGCCCGCGCCCCGCGCGCGTTTGCGTCTCCGTAATAATAGTACGAGCAACATCGTACTGGCCAACAACAACGCGTCCTCTTGTAAATTCATTTCTAAAGAAACTGATGGAATATAGCCGGCGTTAATCGATCGATGTCGACCGGCAATCGATCAATTTGTTAGTCGACCGGTATCCATCGATCAATTAAAGCTACTACACCAATCGATCAACGTCGATCGATGGCATCGATCGACGATCGATCGATTGGTGTAGTAACACCCTAATAACGTCTCTATCCTTAGATATGTCACATGATGATCTTAGAGAAAAAGCTGTCTCACAGCAACGATTTTATCATCATTGAAGGCGGATTTTGGAAGTTCTTTACGAGATTTGTCACTGAGACTGGTATATCCATGCTGGAATTATAAATACCAGCGTTCGACAGTCAACAGTTCAGTCAGTCAGTAGTCAGAAGCCAGAAAGTCTGGCAACCAGTCTTACCTAGGGCTAACGTGTTACCTAGCAACTGCATTGTGGACGTCGAGCAGGCAGTTGCTCAATGTAAAACACTGGTATTCAGTAGCACGAACCCAACATAATTGAGAAAAGCCTTGGAAGATGATGATGAGTGCCTTTAAGAGTTTAATTGATGTAAATAATTTGACTCTGAAATACACTAAACACAACACACAACAAACGATCTGAAAAACTATTATGGTAAATATAATGTTAATGAAAAGGTAATAAAGAATCCATACTAAGGACGGGTTGCTTCAACTAACCATTACTGACCGGTAATAGTCAAAAATGGCGCTAACTATCGTCAAATCAAAAAAATGGGTTGTTTCACAAAATCATACGTCAAAAAGTTACTATTACCATAGCCGACCAGTCATCGTAATTTTGTGTTGTCAAACAGCTACTTCAAACATCAAAATATTATGAAATCTCTTTTTGAATAACTTTAACTGACGGATTGTTATGTCATGAAACAAACCGTTACATTTAACGTACGTTAAACATCATCAGTCATAGCAACTTTTAAACCGTCCGTATGTAACGTTAACCGAATGTTTGTAACAACCCGCCCTAATAATATAAATGCAAAAGTAACTCAGTCTGTGAAGTTCGTTTAAACGGTTGAACCGATTTTGATGAAATTTGGTATGAAGATAGCTCAAAAAAAACCTCAAAAAAGGATATATACTACTTTTTAATCTGCGACTTCGTCTGCATCCGCGATAACCGACATTTACGCAGACGAACTCGCAGGCATAAGCTAGTATTATTTAAAAATAATATACTTATATAATATTCTGCGGATTATATTAAAAATAACAAACTTGACTATATAGAAAATGGAACATGGAAAATAAATCCACATCTTTTAGTCTTCTGACAGAATATCTTGAAACTTACTGATTGGATACTGAGTCTGGAACTATAAATGAGGGTTCCGTAGTGGCTTAACGTCGAACCTCACTCAGTGCCAATCTACATGTCGGATGCCAACGAAATCCTTTTCAGGCACAAGTTTTTCAGAAGGCTTTAGGTGACTGTGTGTTATTGAGCTTAGGAAGCATGGCAGGTATTCATCAATCTTTACTATTCAATCGAGTTGTGGATTTAAAATCGAATGTGTCTCAGATTATGAAACAAATGGCAGATAGACCACGCGGAACATTGAGAGTGAAGCCAAAAAGCAAATACAAATTCAAAACTGAATATCTACAACGCGCTTCGGGCTGTACTGACACGAGTCAGTATAACACGAAACGCCAGACCGTTAAAAAAAAAATATACAAATACAAATTCAAAAGCGAATACAATCACGAGATTGTGGGTATTCGCTTTTGAATTTGTATTTGCTTTTTTGGCTTCACTCTCAGAGTTTCGCACGGTCTATCTACCTGTTGTTTCATAATCTGAGGAATGTGTAGAGAATTAAAAATTGCGTTTATACTTATGCATCATCATCTGCCTAGCCTTTTTCTTTTTTTAAATATAGTATCGTGTTATACAGAATACTATATTATGCATGTTGGGGTCGGCTTCCACACTGGCCGGATTCAGCTGGTGTTTTACATGGATTGACTGCTTGTCTGACCTCCACATTCCAGATTCTGGATAACACGATACCCCTTGGTAAGACTGATAGTCAAAGATTTACGAATTACTACAGTACGGTCAACGTAACTTGGCGCGTCTGAAGTTAGCCGATTAGCTGCGCAGTAGACAATTTCGTTCCTAAAAGTTCCATTGCGCAGCCAAACCGCTAACTTCAGACGCGCCAAGTTACGTTGACCGTATTGTACAACGGCTTTACGTGCTTTCCAAGGCACAGAGTGCTCTCGGTATGAAATGGTTTGTTCTTTTTTTCATGGAACTCTTATTGGGTTTAAAGTAGCGTAAGTAACCTACTCCTTATAACATCAGATACCAGTGAAAGTTTCAGAGATTAATCGGAACAAATTGACAGACAGACAAAATAATTGAAAATTGTTTTTCTGATATTAAGTATACCTTTTATACTATCGTATTCATTTATTAAAACCTGTTATTTTAATGTTACAAACAAACACTTCAATTTTATTTATTTGTACATATACAAGGTGGAGATGGCAATAGAACAAAAAAAGATCATGGCAGGATTTGGAAATTTGGTGTACCTAATTGTTTTTATTGAGCAGTAATAATATTAAAGTATGGCGCCGCTCTTCTCACAAGTTAGTTAACCAATATTTCAAATGGTGTACTATTTTGATTACATCATATGCTCTTAAGTATGTTTGAATGTTTCATTTTTATTTTGGTAATAGGATTTTTTGATAGGTTCAAAATATTCTTATGAACTAGTATTACCAGGGTTTAAATTTTTTGTCGTATCGTCGTCCCCGCTCTGTATGTATAGAAATATAATAAAGGAATTTCAAGGCAACAAATTAAAGCAATGATCTTAATATGCAAACTTTACCACGAGTTAATTAAGGTTAGTCTGAATACCGCTGAAGTTATGACTTTAATTACGAACGAGCAAACCCAGAGGGAACCCATATTCAGCATTACACAATAACAAGACACACGTAGGCTATAAACATTTAACTCAAATACATTTATTCAACCTAATACAAATGACAATGCCAGATTCTGCCCCACCCATGTACAGAAAAAGTAACCCATGTACAGAAAAGTAAATTAATGAAAATAATTGTAATGAATATAGAACCTTTATAGACTAAATTGTTTTTCTTTAGAACTTGCGGATTACGAAACACCTACCCACCAAATACAACCTCATTTTACCTAAAATACAGTTTAACCTATAATCAATGTCATTATTGTTTTTAAATTTAAACGGAAACCGCAAGTTCTACAGTCACTAAGACTAATGTTTAGTTATCAGCAATAAATAAACAGTAAGATGCTACTTATTGCACATGACTTTTATTGAGTGGGGCAAAGTTCTATAGAGTTTCTGGCATTGTCCTTTCGCAGAATTAATTTAGCAATTTAGAGAAGTTTAAATACACTAAAATTATTGATTAAAAGACCGATATACTTACTTAAACTCCGTTCACAATAAGATTCGACTTATACACAAACCTTTTTTACAGTCCGTTCAACCGATTTTGACTTATATTGCGTTGGTGGCATGACAAATGGCAGCTGCAGTAAACAGTTGTTATTGTAACCACTGTTTTGCCTCTAATGTCATCCTTAGGCCTACGGAATAGAAGTCAAAATCAATCGGTTGAAGGGACTATAAAAAAGATTTGTATAAGTCTAGTCTTATTGTGAACGGAGTATAGGTATTTGTAGGTATCCATATAGTTTGTAACGACTTAGTCAAAGCGGGTAAATTTTGTCGGAAACCCAATAAAAACCCTCTTTAAGACTTTGGAATCCTTTCCGTTGCAAACTTTTTCCTCTTAAATAGAGAACAAAAGTTTATTTTTTTGGGCCTTTGAGATCTTTCAATTTGTGACTTTTAGTTGCTATCAAACTTTTTCGGAATTAATTTATTACATTGAGTAGGTACTCCAAGTTTTTAGTAAGAATTAAGACTGTTTAATTTTTTCTTAGTTATTGTAGCAGGTCTTTTAGTTCTGTGACTTATTAAGTGCATAATTATTAAGATCTAGCTGCCGCCCGCGGCTTTACTCGCGTTTTATTGGTACTTCCTCCATTTCACCCAAATTAGCCTATGTTATACAGATGTACCTACCTTCTAGCTATATTACTGTAAAGTTTTATCAAACGTATCTATTAGCTATATCACTGTAAAGTTTCATCAAACGTACCTATTAGCTATATTAGTGTAGAGTTTCATCAAACGTACCTATTAGCTGTATTACTGTAAGGTTTCATCAAACGTACCTATTAGCTATATTGCTGTGAAATTTCATCAAACGTACCTATTAGCTATTATTACTGTGAAGTTTCGTCAAACGTACCTATTAGTTATATTACTGTAAAGTTTCATCAAACGTACCTATTAGATAAATTACTGTAAAGTTTCATCAAACGTACCTATTAGCTATATTACTGTGAAGTTTCATCAAACGTACCTATTAGCTATATTAGTGTAGAGTTTCATCAAACGTACCAATTAGCTATATTACTGTAAAGTTTCATCAAACGAGATAAATTACTGTAAATTTTCATCAAACATACCTATTAGCTATATTACTTTGAAGTTTCATCAAACGTACCTATTAGCAATATTACTGTAAAGTTTCACCAAACATACCTATCAGCTATATTACTGTAAAGTTTCATCAAACGTACCTATTAGCTTTGGTTAACGTTGGTCTCGGTTGTTATTTCTAGATCTTTGACTGTCGTTATACGTAGTCAGAGGGTAGAAAAATCTTACAACCAGTCTTACCAATGGGTATGTTACCCAGCAACTGGGTTGTGGAGGTCAGATAGGCAGTTGCTCCATGCAAAACACTGATATTCCGCTTCATCGAGTTAGACTGGAAGCCGACCCTAACATGGTTGAGAGTAGACTAGGCAGATGAGGGTCTATACCACGAAGGTCACAACACAGAAAAACCCAGGAACAGGTCTACCCTTATGGGTCAAAAAAATCTACTTCGGTAATTATTGCATCATTGCATTATTGCATCCGGTTAGACTGAAATCCGAATCCAAGATAGCTGGTAAAAGGCTAGGCAGATGATGACTGTAAAATTTCATCAAAATTCACTCAGAAGTTTTGCGAGAAAAGGTAACAAATATCGATCAATCCATCCATTCTTGTACAAACTTTCGCGTCTATAAATAAGTAAGTAGGATCTATAATTCTTAGTGTCTTCATAGTTCAGATGAGCTAAGATAGGTAAAATATTCACTTAGCAAATTACCCTTAATATCAAGATCGAAAACATTAACTAAGTAACGAAGAAGTTTCAAAGCCAACAGCTGCTCCCTACAAAAGTGTCGATCATATAATTTGTTGAGTATCCGATAGATTTAATACTCCACAGTAATTTTATTAAATAAACTTTGTTGTTGGACATCGTTAGAAAGTGATTAACGATGATACCGAAATAATTTAATTTGCAACTTTTTGAGTGGAGTTTGCAGAAACAAAAGTTGCAAACTTGATCTTAGTTACCTGATCGTGTCAGTAAAGATAAAATATAGGTACAGTTTGTTAATTGTTTGTTTATTCGACTACCTTTTCTTCTAGTGCCTCTCCGAACTACGAAAATTGGCAGTCAGCAGAGCCGGATCATTGTAAAGGCAGATTAGGCCTAGGGGCCCCCTCATAGGCCAGAGGCCCCGCGCTCCGAGAAGAAAGTATTGTAATTTTAAATAGACAACGTAATGTAGTAAAAAAATTGCGTAAGCTAAAGGTAACACATGAGGAAAAATACATTATAAAAGATAAAAAGAAAAGGGTAAAGTGGTCCTGAGAATTGCATTACCTAGGAGCCCGACATTGTTAATCCGGCCCTGGCAGTCAGCTCTGCATACTTTACGTTTTCTTTCGAGAGGTGGAATAGTTCCACGGCGCTCGAGATACCAGTCCACACGCGTAGGTTCCTTAGCCAGAACTTCCTCCTGCAACTGATGCTTGACTTTCCAGGTACTTTGCCCATCAATCTATCTTTCGTTTGTTTATTATCATCCTTAATTATTATACAGAACCCGTTATCAAATAGTGAGTGTAAAAAAGACTAAGGAGTGTAAGGAATCCATTAAACTGAGTTACATTAAACAAAAAAGATTGCTGGGAACACCTTTTATTTTGAGTGTGATATTCGACTGTTTATGGTAGCGAAATTTAAAGGCAGATCCACATATGATCATTTCCCCGATCCGTACGCCGTATCACTCAACAAGCTCCATATCTAGTTATGGCCGCCTTTATTGAAGTAAAACTTCTTTACGCACGTTTGGCTTTTGGAGTAAGCTGGTGATTGCGTGACGAAAGCGTTAGGAAAAGTGTGATCGTGGGAGGCTAACGGAAGTTGAGAGGGAGACATAAGTTAGTGAAGATAGAAAAAGAGAGTGTTACGTTTCGTATATTACTGTAGGGGAAAGAGAGAGAGGTGCGCACATTTTCTTTCTCTCTTTATCTTATAGTCAGTTGCAAACGGATACATACACATATAGATGGAGCTAAAGAAGTTTTACTTTAGTCGTGTGGTCTAAAGCACACTCGTATGTTTTTTTTCACTCCGTATCGTACCTGTCGTATCCTCAAGAAAAAGTATTAGCAAACCGTGCCGTATCGGTCCGTGTGGTGTCGGACGTAAAGAATAGAACTATCCTATATCTTCCCGTGGGTGTCGTAAGAGGCGACTAAGGGACTTACCAGAGAATGGGCAGCAGCGTTCTCTGTGTCTTTGTAACAACCATACTGCGATCGCCAATCCGCCTGCCAAGCGTGGCGATTATGGTAAAATCCCCCCTTGGGGGAGGCCTATGTCCAGCAGTGGACGTCTTTGGGCTGAAATGATGATGATGGATGATGTGCCGTATCGTATCCCAAAATGGAACAGGTCGTATCGCGCTGTGATGTAGGTAGGCGATCTTGCTACGCGACGGCGATACGGATACAGTCATCGGATTGTGCAAATGATCATAACGATAAAGCTCATTTCAAACTACGCTATATTTATTTATTTATTTATTTATCTATACATGGAAGACTTACAGCTACAAAAACTTAACAACAAAAAAGGAAACAATAGTCGACAGAAATCCAATTACAAGTCTTCGCGTTTAGAACCGTTATAGAATTTGGAATGTGAGCAAACCAGCAAAACTATATTGTTTGAAATTAATGACCGAAAAACAAAAAAAAAACATATTAGAAAGAGGAACATAAAGCAATTTATAGTTATCTACTTAAATAATGTAAGGCTTAAGCACCTGCTGGCTGAAGGCACACTAGTCGTAAATAGATCGAAAAATAGCTTATATAGTTCATAGCACAACAATATCGCGCACCATACATTTATTTAGAACACTTTCACACTTTGCTATCTATACTTAATATTATAAAGCTGCCGACTTTGCTTGTTTGTTTAGTTGAACGCGCTAATCTCAGGATCGACTGGTTCGAATTGAAAAATTCTTTTTGTGCTGGATAGTCCATTTATCGACGAAGGCTATAGGCCCATACGCAGCCGGGCCAGGTCGCTAGTACTTTATAATACTAGCTGACCCAACAGACGTTGTCCTGTCCCTATCTACCTACTTACCTGCCTATTTACCTACCCTACACCTACCCTACAAAAGTTTTTTGGAACGAAGTTCCTTATCGCGCGTTGTGAAAGGGGGCTAGACGGAAAAAATTCTTACGAAAAGTTGTCACGACACTTTTTTGCTATTTTTATTACTTTACAAACGCAGACAATTCGAACAGAAAAATTGAATCGTTGGAACTGTCAAATAGAGTTCATTATTAGTTGAATCGCGGCTTTTCTATGAAAATATTGGAGCGAATTAAAACCTTATTTTTACACATTAACCGTGAAATTCGGTTGCACATAGCTCCTATTGTCCGGTCGGGCACCTGCCTATACGTTTCTCAGAATAATTTTATCATACCTAGTTTGATAAAATTTCAATTTTTAACCGTTTACGTTTACAAAATAAAGTCCGAATTCGCTTTTCGTAGAATATGTTTATGTATTTAAAGGCGGCGCGGCGAACTCTTTGAACTAGGTACCTATGGCGATATGTTTAGTACCTAAGTTTATTCGCTCAAATAGTGGCGGTACCTACCTCAATGACATCGGAATTATCATAACGACCTACGAGTTATGTCCACCTTTCACTGTGAGACTGTGTGGATTGTGAAAACGAGTGTAAATTTTAAGTCGATAATTAAGCCATAGAATACGTAGGTTAGGTAGGTAGGTAGTTACTGTACCTATTTCTATGTTTTGTTTAGTAGGTACCTATTGAAAGTTTGGGTTTGATAATCATGAGCTTTCTATCGGTCGCGGTCGTCAGTAGGTAACCACTGCACCTTATCGCTCTAGGTCACAGAGTACTTTTCTCTAGGTTTTACTAGCGACAATAATATTTTTTGGATTTGATTAAAATGTTTTGGTTTAAATTAAGCCAGAGGGAGCTTAGGTGGGTACCTAGGTAGGTAGTGGTACTTACTTTTATCATTGGCGAATTATTTGTAGTTGTAAGTAGGTAAGTGAGTAGGTACTCTTTTGCTAGAAAAAGAAAGGCAGGCAGGCGTAGTACCTATAGGTGCTATAGGTAACCTATTTAAATAAATTATAACTATTCACAAACACAGTTTTAATCAACTTTGGCTTAATTAAAAAACTTACCTATTAGGTATAAAATTTACACTTCCCTGTATCGAAGCAACTGCTCAATATGGAGTCCATTTCGCTCGATACACAAACGGGCACGTTTAATTAAATTGTCTTTTAATTACATTATATTTGTTAATAATAAAAAAATATATTATTATAACTTAAAAAAAATAAAATTTTATTACAATTCCTTCACTAATTAATCGAAAGGAACTTCGTTCCATCCGGGTGTCCCTTGACACCTCTCAAGTTTTTTTTTTTAATTTTTCTCTCCGTTCGAACAATCCTCGTACTTCAAGGAATATTATAAAAAAAAGAATTATCCAATTTGGTCCAGCCGTTCGCAAGTTATGCGTTTACCAACACATTTAGCGATTCATTTTGAATCTTTTGTATGGGAATATAGAGAATTGTTTTTTCCTTGTCGGGCTATTTTTAAAATCTTTCGCTAATTTTTCTGTCCGTAAGAACCATCCTCGTACTTCAAGGAATATTATAAAAAAGCATTAGCAAAATCGGTCCAGCCGCTCTCGAGATTTGCGCTTAGCAACACATTTAGCGATTCATTTTTATTTATAAGAAAGAAGAAGAAGATGCGTGTTCTATGTATAAATGTATGGTGAGCGATATGGTTGTGCTATGAACTATATGCTATAAGCTATTATATTATATTATAGCGTTCTGAAATGAGCTTAACAAACACTAAGACTCGTAATTATTATATAACTAGCTTAAGCCCGCGACTTGGTTCGCGTGGAAGTCGTAAAAAATTAAGAACTACTTGAGTACTCAATAGCAATTATAAATTTCACTGACAGACAGTGTACAGCTTGGTCTAGAAGCACGAAACTTTTGCTAAGGAAAGATGTTTCAAAATTTCCGAGCTAAAGGAGACAAAAGTTTGTATAGAGATTTGTCTTTTATGCCAATAGGAAATTCTGTCGTGCACACGGACTGAAAAAAGCTGACTCTTTCGCGATACATGCTGAAAAAAAAAGTGATCATATAATTGTTTCTTTTTTTCATTTTAAGGTAAAAACAGAGTCCGTACGTACATTGCACGATTTAAAAACGATTTTTTTCTTTTTCGTTCTTTCAAATATATTATACTGTACGCAAATATACTTTTATTTTATTACACATACGTACACAACAAATGTTGAAACTCCAAACCCAAATATGTTTGAAAAGAAGAAAAAACATTAAGGAAGCTTAGCTATATATTTATAAAACCTCTCTGTAAACTATATTAATTTGTAGTTTTACCGTTAGTCAAAATGTACAGAGAGTCAGGACTGGTGACGCGAGAGCAAGCGACGTACAGTTGACCATGAGAAAAGCAGCTGGTCCTGAGATCGACAACCGCAGCCTTCAGTGTGACAAACACCGACCGACCTGAGACTTGTTTATAGTCATGCAAAAACACACGCTCACAGGGAATTGCACACGCTTGAATTGGAAGGGGTAATTGTGGGGAATCAGTGGTATACGTGGTATAAACACTCTCACCAACGCCACAACCTGTTACAATTTCAGCTTCAATGATATTTCTCTGCAGACAGACGACTTCGAGTCGGTTCCTGTTACACAAAATAATAGGTACACCGACCTTCAGCTGGAAGATGTGCGCTAGAAGTCCACTTGCCGTAAGCGAATTCTATTCTAAATTTTACGGCGTAACGTAGATGTATACTACTTCTCTCCCTTCAATTTGAGAGAAACAAAATGTTTTTATTGATCGCTGCAGCTTGATCAATTTTGGGTGTTATAATACTTATAATAGCCTGTTCACACACCCAAATTCTCTTGATGCGGTATTTGACTCATGTCGCCGTACAACACATGAATCAGTTCTTCTATTGTAGATACTACACTATCAAGAGTCTCTGTTAGATCCACCTGCCCTCTCTCCTTTGGTAGAGAGCTTTCACCAACTTTTAAATAAACATTGGAGAATTCTTGAACACGTGAATTGCCTCCAAGCTGGGTACGCATATTGATGGTCAAGCGCGATTTATAAACACGTGACCATAGAATTGATCGTTTCAACGATGCATTTACCTCGTCAGCCCTAGTTCCTCGCGTCACCACAGGCAGCGTCTGTCGGAAATCGCCACTAAACAGAACTGTGACCCTACCCATCATGTTTTGGTTTCTGCGGATGTCTTGCAGGGTTCTACAGCTTCCACTGCGTTCCTATTAGTCATACATGTCTCTTGTCACTGTTTCGTGATATGTACCGCACAAATAGGTTTCGCTCTCACTGGCATTACTCTCTTAATCGATGAGAATTTTAAAGCAGTGTGGCAGCGCAATTTAACTTGCCTCCTGACCTCTGCAAGAATACCAGTGGTAATTAATGTTTTTTCTGTTCAACCAAGAGCATTCATTGCTCTGCAATTACTCTGAGGTGAACACGCTGACGTAGTTATTTACGATAGTACTCATTGCACCTGGGTCGTAATTGGTTTCGGCAGTGTATTTCCGATTTCCACGATTTTGATGTGCCAGTGATAGCGGGGCGGCCGGTAACCCAAACTTGACCACAGGAATGACGCCGATGTAAACGACCACGTTTTGAAGAGAAGTAAGAATTGTTTAGAATTAGAATACGTTTCTCATTGTGTTCAATGTCACCTTTAGTAGTTGATCTCAAAACTCGCAAGAAGTCTTCGGACAGATATTGCCGATATTTCTTCCACAAAAGTACTCGTGGGTTTGCAATTCCACAAAACAAACAAATGTCTTAGACGATTGGGAATTTTCGAAAATTTTTGAAAGTGTTTCTCTTCGCCACACTATTTTTATAATCGTTTAATTTAATGTATTAAATATTATATGTAATTCTTCTGCAGTATAATGTTATAATTCTGTATAACTATATATTGTACTCTTTGCTAGTAATATTTATTTTGAGTTGAGTTTTCAAACATGACATGTCAAAATAAAATGTATTTAAATCAAAAGCACTAAGAAGTATTGATATCAACTTCGATGCAAATCACCCTCAAAATAACTTTCTTCCCATTTTTAATTCCGTTAGGTGTTGAATTTCAATAAAATACGAAACCCATCTTCCATCAATTCTGTTAAAGAATGTTTATGCGAAATTTGAAGTAGATTGGACCAAGGAATCACGTTGTCCCATACAAACTTTGCCCCCGTTTTTCACCCCCTTAGGGGTAGAATTTCGGAAAATCCTTTCTTTGTGGATGCCTACGTCATACAAAGAACACACCCTCCAAGTTTCAGGTCTCTACGATCAGCGGTTTAGGCTGTGCGTTGATACATCAGTCAGTCACCTTTGCCTTTCATATATATAGATAGAATCGTAGGTTGGCGCCGAAGGCACGGTTTTGCTTTTTTGACGTGCCGATCAAAAGGTAAAGTTCAGGGGTGTGATTCTGTAAGACCTCATTCTAAACTTCGAATCTGAATCCGCTGTGAGTTTCTTGATTGGCATTCTAAAAACTCAGTTTATATTTCGAATTTACACTAGCGCCACCCTTGCGAGCGTGTCAGCGAGTTGAACTAAATTGACAGGGAGATTTTGACAGATAAAGTATGAGATGACGTAAGAAGTGGCTTTCTGTAAGGTAATTTCCCCGTCACTTCGACGCTCACTTCGCACTCGAACCCGATTCAAAGTGTCAAATATATCAAGGTCATTTTGAACCTTATGCGAAGTGAGAGTGAATAGCGATGTGAAATGCGAGTTGTTGTATGAAATTTTACAGAATCGACCTACTGTTATAACATTCAAAATCTGTTTTCGTAATAAAACGTTGAAAGTTTGACCTTCAATATTTCCATACCCGAAAGGTCCAGGTTTAAAATAACATTACAGATCTACTATAATTAACTATTGACGGCATGGTTGGCGCAGTGGCGCGATCGGCTTCTGATCTGTGTGTCGCGGGTTCGATTCCTGCATGGAGCTAATATTTGTATGACCTACAGGTAGTTGCTTCGGGTTGCAAACGCGGTTTGTAAACGCACCCACGATACATAAGAAAAGCCTAGTTTTTTTTTTCGATATGGCATCTCGCAGTTCACCCTAGAGGTTGTTGACTGCTTAACCGGACAAACCTGTGGTGCCTTAAAAAGTGATTCTGGGCCTCCAGCCAGGCAAAGACTTATAAACTAAGTGACTACGCTAAGGCTTTGACTCTGACTTTGACTTTGGCTTAAGGCGTCACTGAGAGAGGGCAACAAAGGGACAGCCTGGATCGGGTCTCCATTAATTCATTAATTAGGGGCTATTTTAAAGCTAAAGGCACTAGCAGGGATCGGGGGGGAGCGTTACAGGGACGTCGCGAAAAACCTCGGCGGCAAGGTCGGAATAACGGTAGTCTGTGCTTGTGTTTAACTAAAGTACTAGTGGCCCTATTACTTACGTTATAGCGTCATCTGGATCAGATAGGGTATGACGTGGACGACGGGTCCTGCTAATACGGGAAGGGGTGTATCGGCGGCCGCTACGACGAGCGGGTTGCGGTGTTTCTGCGCTTGATCGAAAAAACGCTTGTAAGCGCGCTTCATGAACTGACGGATGGTCGGGAGTTTGAGATCGAGATGAAGGTTCTCGTTGCGAACATAGAACGGGGCGCCCGTAATTTTTCGCAAGAAACGGTTTTGTAGGGTCTGTATCCTATGGACACGGTATGCCTTTACGTGTGCGAATACAGCACAGGCGTAGGTCATGATGGGACGAATGCACGCGGTGTAGGTACGCAATTTGCACTTGAGTGACAATTTGCTGAGTGCATTCAACATAGAGTGAAGCCTACCTTCAGCGGAATCGGCGCGCGAGCGCGCATTCTTTATGTGCTCACCGAAGGTTAGGTGACGGTCGAGAACAAAAGCATAGTGTGGGGCAACGTTTATTTAAGCTTATTTGACAAAAAAGATAACCGCCTTCAAAATCTAAAAAGTGATAAATAACTTTAGCACAGAACACACATGACTTTAGTTTCGGAAGTCGGTGGCTTTGTTCTATTTGATGTTTTGTATTGCCACCGACTTCCGAAACTAAAGTCATGTGTTAGATTTTGAAGACGGTTGTCTTTTTTGTAAAAAAGCTTTTTATTTTTCGCTTTTTAGTACCTCCTTATTTCAATCCAATTCCATTAAGAAACGGCAACCCAGTCAAAGCAGAGATTTAAAGTACAAGGTTGGAGAAAATTAAAACATCATCGATGTGTATTTTTTTGCTTTCTGACGATTTTATCAAAAAGTGCTGAATCAATTTCGATAAAATTTATAAGGGGCCACGCCTGAGGCATACCCTATCCATTAAAAAAAGAACAAATTCTTAGAAAAGAAAAGTCAGAGGAAACATTATTGGTTGAAATTATGCAATCTTTAAAACAATAATCTATTACTACTGAAAAACTAAATCCTTAGACGCCTCTAACCATACTTTACTCAAGTCATCATCATCATCAAGATATCCGTGATCGCTACATATTTTAAGTTTAAAAAGTAATGAAGGTGAAACAATTATAGAATGCCTCAAAAACAAGGCATTTGAAGCTAAAGCCCTGTTTACACGGTGCGATTTAGTTGCCTGTTGAACGCAATAAGTTGAAGCAACAACAAAAGTTGCACTGTCTGAACAGTATTTAGACAATGCAAGTAATTATTCGTTGCATTAACTTCATTGTATGCTTTAGACGCAAAACTTGCGTCGTGTTAATATGGCTTTACAGTGTAATAAGGACCTATTCGAATATACGAAAACAGGCCCATTAAAAATAAATCAGAAAGCAGAACAAGAAAAGAAAAAAGAACGTTCCAATTCGGAATTCAAACAAATCACCGAAAGGAGTTTGGTAATCTTTGTACCACGATAATCAACCTTCGTACTCTCTTGACAGATAGGTTTTTTCTACGATAGCCCTAAAGATTGCGTGCAAAGGAAATGCACCCGGCTGCCTCTAAAGAAACTATTGTTGAACACGCGAACTTTAATGGAATTTTACAAACTCACATTAACCAGTAGGAAGCACTAAGGCTATTTTTAACTTTGAACCGTTTTGAGGTATAATAGCTACGCTTTCAGGCAGTAAATATGCGGCAATGCGGTCATTTCTATGTAGGCCTGGGTATGAAAAATGTGTTATTACATTAGGTACGTCTAGGTACTCTATAATTTCCACACACTATAGCCGAGTTTGCTTCGGTGACTGAAAATCAATTTCTCGCCAAAAGAAACGCAAATATAGCAGTAAAATAATACCTATTTGGATTTTTTTGCATCTCTTTTTTAATATTACCCGTCACGATCAACCCATATTTTTGTTTATATAAGTTTTTACTTCCGTGCTTGCGTTCATGTTTCCGGAATTATTTTTGTACTCAAACCTTGTTCCAAATCATACTCATCATTTAACGTAAACTATACACTGTTCACAATAAGATTAGACATAAACACAAACCTTTTTTACAGTCCCTTCAACCGATTTTGACCATTCCGTAGGCTTAAGGATGACATTAGAGGCAAAAAAGTGGTTACAATAACAACTGTTTACTGCAGTTGCCATTTGTCATGCTTCCAACGCAATATTAGTCAAAATCGGTTGAACGGACTGTAAAAAAGGTTTTTGTAAATGTCTAATCTTATTGTGAACAGGGTATAGTCTAGTGAATCATATTGTGTTTGACGACACGATTGGCGCAGTGGTTGAGCGATTGAGTGCTGTGCAGCGTGTGGCGGGTTCGATTCCCGCCCAGGGTAAATATTTGTGTGATGAGCACTTGTGTTTGCCTTGCCTGGGTGTTGTTTATCTAAATATGTATGTATTTAAAAATGTATTTGTGTATGTATATCAGCTGTCTGACACCCAAAGTACAGGGTCTCCCTAGTTTGGGGTCAGATGGCCATGTGTGATATGTCCCCACATATTGTTATTATATTGTTATGCCAATATGAATATTTCCACTTTTAATGTACGGTATATTATTTTAAAAGTTCGTGCCTCGGAAAGCAAGTAACGCCATTCCCGGCTGTAATTTATAGATCTTTGTCAGTCGTTATGGGTAGTGAGAAGCGAGAAAGTCTGACAACCAGTCTTACTAAGGGGTATCGCATTACCCAGTAAGTAACTAGGTTGTGGAGGTAGCCGCTTCATGCAAAACACTGGTATTCAGCTGCATCAATTAAGTTGAGAAAAAGCTAGGCAGATGATGAATAACATTATTTTAAAAGTAAAGGGTGTTTTTACATGAATGTCATTAAATTAATTGTCGACAGTCAATTTTATGGTATTCACGTTTGAATACAATTTCAGGCATATGGCCTCCGTTAGATCCGCTAGATCAGCGAAATATAATAAAAACTCTCTGGCTATGTGTGTACGTCTATATAATAAATTACCAATTATGTTTAAAACATTAAATTGTAAATTATTTAAAATTAAATTATATAAATGGCTCAATAATAATAATTTCTATAATATTAATGATTATTTTAAATGAATTTCATAATTATATTTCAATGTCATAATGTATTTGCATGCTTTAGTTTTAAGCAAAACATGTTCGATCTCAAATTTTTTATAACACTATAAATACCATGTTTTATGCAAATAAAAGATATCTTATCTTATCTTATCTTACTCTAAATCATATTCAAACATTAAAATATCTGTATTATTTTAATTCAAAGTTCTGCGCCTTTAAAACAAAACAGATACAGATAATGTATATTCAGTGATGAGTACGTTCATGTTTGACAAATTAAAAAAATTAATGCAACCTTCTCTGAAATCCTGAGTTAAAAGAAGGATTAGAAGACTCAAAGACACGATACAGTTTGCTAACGAGAAAAGTTTCAAACTGCTATTTTCCTTTTGTTTCACTTTTCACCTAATTAAATTCCTTCAGAGAGGAGCAAGGAGCTTAACTTTGCCTGGAATAGTCTTTCTCAAAGTGGGGTGAAGTAATTGTCATTTTTCTTTTTGCCAAGTACAAATGTAAGAATTTTGTAAGTTCTTCTGAGTTTGACGACGCGGTTGGCTGAGCGATTGGCTGCTCAGCTAATAGACGCTAGTTCGATTTCCCTACGGGACATATTATATTATTATTTATTATTAATTCTTTATTTCAGGCAACTAAGGCCCATAAAACACAATACATACATAAGCATAAATACAGTAATTATAAACTAATACATATTTTAAAACAATAAACTTAAAAACTACTGCACGCGAAGAGACGGCGTCGTGTTACGCTGCGAGGTGTCACGTAGCCGACCGCGGAAACGTCGATACAGCACACCTTTCGGCCAAAACTCTTCCTTGAGGAAGGTCACCAAATGTTGAGTTGGAACGCGCACTACGAACGACTTGAAATTGGTGTTATGGCGCGCCTCCAACTTCTCCACCCTCAAGGTCAGTTGGTCTTCGAATGTATGACCTATAATTGTATGACCTACAGGTGACCTTTCCGAACTTTATTAGGGTCCGGCTTCCAGTCTAACCGGTTGCTGCTGAATACCAGTGTTTTATGTGAAGCGACTGACTGTCTGACCTCAAGAACCCAGTTACTTGGTAACACGGTACCCTTTGATAAGATTGGTTGTCAGAATTTCTGCCTTACTACCCATAATGATTTTCAAAGATCTATGAATGTCAGCTTGGGCCAACGGCTTTCCGAGGCAACAGAGGAGTCTTGATCTTGGTATGAAACAGGCACCAAACGCTAAATAGAAATTTGATGAATTTGAATTTGAATCATGAAAATTTGAATCATGGCGAGATTCATACATTCATTTGTATGAAAAAAAAAAACTAATTTAGAGGGTTTAAAAAATTTTCCAATGTGAAGAATACATTACCAGGAGTAGATTGATATACTTAGCATATTTTTAAACCCCCGCATAATTAAAATATTACGAAATGAAAATAACACTTTTTAGTTTCATCTCGATGCCCATTTTGTGTTTATAAAAAAAAGAAAGTGACAAGCAATGTTAACGGATCTATAAAATTGGCAGACAAGTGATATGACAAAGTATGTGGAAAAAAAAACATTATTTTGTGATATTATTTCCCTTATAACGATGCAATTTCAATGTAAGAACTGCGAAACGGCAGCTATCAGTGTCACTGTAACTGTCAGTCGCAGTTTCGTACTGAAATAATGAGCTTTTCGTTAACTATTAACTTTTTTTTGCGGGGTTTTAAAAATATTCTAAATGCCTGAAGATACTCTTTAGGTACCCAAGAATATAAAAAATTGAATTTCAACTTCTCTAAACATCTTATTTTTTTTTGTACAAATCTCGCCATGATTCTTTGTTTTGTAAAGAAATAATTTTTTACACAGGTACACGAGTGACAAAGACGACATACAAAATCGAACGTTTTCTAAAAACTTGATTTGCCTTAATACAGTTATAAATTTCATTCTTTTTCATAAAAAAATGGAACAACATACAGATACGATACACAATATTCAAATAAGGAAGTACATAAAACTTGTAGACAATATTCTAGCCTAATAACGCTGTCCACAGATTAGATGTAGAATACACTATATATACAATTTTAGAAAGCAATAGCAGTAGCAATAGTTAAATCTAAGGTGACAGTGACGAGACCTTTGAACCGATAGGTATAACTACCTTTTACATAATAGTTTCACGGCTTTCCCGACTTTCATTTAATTAATTCGCGACTTTAACATAACCTTTCTTATGTTAAAATTGCCATTTGAAGAGACTACTTTCTTATTCACGGACAACCGTTTTCTTCTATAGGGGGTTAGCAGTTGATGTCTGTACCAAGCTGTGCTTGTTGAATTATAACCGTAATATTGGATACTTAATATGTGAAATTCACGACAATTCTTTATGATCTTAAAGCTTTTTCTTTTATCCAAAAGAAAATAGCTGGCCCAATGGTTGAAACCAACAGTGAACTACCAATGGGACTCTGGAGATCATATATTATGTAACTAGAAACTCTTTTCGATTCGTTCTCAAATTAAAATCTGCAGATAGATTCCCTTTTCAAAAAAAGGAAACTAAAAGCATCACCTACTCACGTTTATAAATTCAAGTGAAAATGAAAACTTCAAGAGAAAGTGAGTTCATTTCTTTGCACAGGTAAGCACTATGTACTTCAGAATACTTCGGATAAAGGAAAAACATCTCAAAGGAGTAATTTACCGCTGGAATATGGACGCGGTTTAAAACATTTTTAAAACAAACTGCTTGACGGCTCCTTTTTATCTTTCTTTATTGTTTGTTTGTTAAAAATAAATGAAGTGAATGATGTGGCTTCTGTAAAGTAACAGAGTAATTTTCTGGAAATTTTGTGGAGCAAATGGCACGACAATTTTAAAACCTTGGAAGTTATATACTACTCAAAACAAAATAAGGGTCACAAGGTATTTTGTCTGTACCATGAAAATAATAAAACCAATAAATAAATTTATTCAAATAATAATGATTAAAAAGTTTATTTGCTTTTGAATAAAAAAAACACATTTTAGGTTAAAAATAAAAACAACGTAAAGTTACTGAAAACATAAGAAAATACTCCATGCTCATCTTTTAGTAACGGGTATGCCCCCCTCGTTTAGCTACGCACTCCTGAAGCCTGGAGTGCATGCTCTCAATCAAATGCCTGACATTTTCCATTGGAATCTCTTCCCAGGTCCTTTTCACAGCGTTGATGAGTTGCTGTTGGTTGTGGATTTCCTGATCACTGTCTCTAACTCTTCGTTTCAACTGATCCCACATGTGCTCTATTGGATTAAGTCCGGACTGTTCGCCGGCCACGGCAAGACTTGAATTTGAGAGTCTTCCAGTACAAACCGAGTCGCTTGAGCCGTGTGTGCACGAGCATTGTCTTGCATCAAGATGAATCCAGGACCCGCTCGCTGTGCAAATGGGATCACATGTGGTCTGACAACTTCCTCAATATACCGCTGAGCAGTAACAGTACCCTCATTTAAAATAGCGTGCTCAGTTTTGCCGTGTAAATCATTACATTTGGACCACCAAAACGATCGACTTCATGGATGCAGGCTTCTGAAAATCTCTCGCCGCGTCTTCTCCATACTCTAATACGCAGATCGTCGTTAAAAAATTAATTTAATTGAAACATTCAAAAATTTAAATTTAAATTTAAATCGTCGTTAAAATGAAAAAATACCTCGTGGCCCTTATTTTGTTTTGAGTAGTATATATATATAACTCCCAAGAAGGTTGTTTTTTTTTTTAGCTTTTTGGGGTTATTATTATATACCACTAGAGCCATGGAGCCCGAGTGCTCAACTTGTTTTAACGAACAATACGAAATGGCTAGCCCTTTCTTATGACAAAGAATAACATTGCCATACAGCATAGTAATTCTGCTAGCCTTTTGTCACACTTGTCTCACTGAGAGCGATGCGGAGGAGTTTTTTGATGCCCTATGAGCTCCCCCCTTAATTTGTGCATAATTATTTTATTTTATTTTTTTATTATTTATGAGTTCTGTATCCTATTACATAATATTATAAATTAAATTTTAGAGATGTATCATTTTGGATATTGGATATGTTTCATTTTTAAAAAACACGGTAAAAAAAAAACCTAGCAAAACTCAAACTCAAAATCATTTATTTCAAATAAACCATTTACAGGTACTTTTGAATTGTCAGAGTCAGTCAGTCAGAAAGTTGAAGCTAGTTGCTCGTTCCAAACAGTAGTTTTCTATGGAGAAGAACGAGCAAGAAACTGCATGAACACTCTTTTAAAATCAATAATATGTTACAAATTTCGGTTACATCATTCATATTGAACCTAGGGTACAATGTGAGAACAATGTAGCAAGTCGTGTACGTTAAAAGAGGTTTAGATAAAAATATAATCATAATAATCAATTCAAAATAAATTTAGAATAACCGAGGCAATTAAGAGATGACCAGTCCTAATAATAATGACGCACGGATCGGCATCGGCAAGGCTCGGTCGCCCAGGTAAAAACTGTAAGTATATCTATTTTAAGTATATTTTTATTTTAAGTATATCGTTACCTAGAAAATCCAATCAGTATAAAAATAAAACATTTTTCATAGAGCTGTAATGTAGTAAAATGAGTTTGAATATCGTTGTCACGCAATTCATTGCAAGTTTCAGTTTACAGCCTATCGTATTAACTCCCCTTTCCTTCATTTTAGTGACGAGCCATAAAAACTTTCGTTGATTGCAATGTAGGTATAAACGTTTTATATTTTGATCGTAAAATAAGGACTACATCCAATAGATTGAATAAAACACTAGGTATGTCACACCGCTAACGAATAGAGTTACCCCTTAGAATGCTTACTGTCTGCGTTTGGCCTCAACTCACCTGATCTTAAATGATGATGCGGTCTAAGGTAGAGCACAAAATCCTTGGAAGGGCCGGTTCACTCGCGCGTTGAATGAAGATACCCTAACCAAGATTATATTTATCGGGGAAAATAGAGAGGCGAGTAGTGAATTCCACAGACAGGCAGGTCGCACAGTAAATGTGGAAGCAAAGCGCTTGGTTTGAGACCGTGGAACTTCAACCGTATAGCGGTAACGCTTCGCCGTATCTCAACCCGTCCGGTGATGGAATTGGAATGGAGGAATTAAGTTATGCAATTCCATAGCACACTCTTCGAAATGACAATGCCAGATCCTGCCCCACCCATGTACAGAAAAAATAACACATGTACAGAAAAAGTAAATTTATGAAAATAATTGTAATGATTATAGAACCTTTCTAAACGAAATGGTTTTTCTTTATAACTAGCGGATTACGAAATACCTACCCACAAAATACAAACTCATTTTACCTAAAATACAATTTAACCTATAATCAATGTCATTATTGTTTTAAGATTTAAACGGAAACCGCAAGTTCTACAGTCACTAAGACTAATGTTTAGTTATCAGCAATAAATAAGCAGTAGGATGCTACATATTGCACATGACTTTTATTGAGTGGGGCAAAGTTCTATAGAGTTTCTGGCATTGTCCTTTCTATTTATATTTTCAGTAAAGTTACAGGAGTTTACCCTAAGCCTTATTTAAAAATTAAGGATTGATTGTACTTACCATTATTGGTTCGTTGCGGATCAATTTGAGCATGTAGGATGGAGAAACCAGGCGCGATGATGGCGGGAAGCGTGCGCGAGCGCAGCAGGGGCGGGGGAGCGCGGCGACCACCCCCGCCCAGTGCCTCCGCCGCCGCCGCCGCTGCCGCCGCCGCACTGTTAAAAGAAAATAATGTCAATTATGTGAGGCATAAGGCACAATATTAGAAATGGAGGGATGGTGGGGAGGTCTTTGCCCAGGAGTGGGACAGTAACGCCTAGATAAAAAGAATGTGAGGTCATAATACCAGATGTTCTCGGTACATAAGGTGTTGGTGTCTTTGAGAAGAAACTAAAGTTTATGTTGAACACTATGTATTGATTCACTCTCAAACTGTTCTCAATTCTAACATTTTAACAAAATGAAATGTTGTTAAAATGTTAGAAAACACCCGGCTACCGTGGTAGACCAAAGTGCACTAAATCAAGTCAAGTTTAAATTATTATATGTGTTGAATAAGAAATAAAATTTGATCAATACGTGTCGCCGATATTGCTAACTATCATCCATCCACATATCTGCTAACACCCATTCACACATGGAAATCATTCTATAGACTTAAAAGTCAGAAGAGGAGACGCGACGCGCGCGGGGTGCTACCACGGCTACTTCTCGACCGCTAAGACCGACACGGCGGCGGCGGCTCATCTCGCTTGCTCTTCGAGAGGCTCCCGCGACACCCGCAGTACATAACATTTTTGTTGCTAAACCCATGTACCGATACCTATCATTAAATTAAACCTAGATACAGTCCAAAATCGAGGTCTTTAGCTAAAACAAAGGTGTACGGTGAAAACACGGAAACCCAGATAGATAAACGATTTTCGATCTAAAACTTCACGCAAATGTATTGTTATTCTGTCAAAATCTTGCCAGTCTTTTTTAGTAACAATCTCCCTCGGTGAACTGAATTGAACTGTCAACCGACCCGGTGCTAAGGATTGACAAAGCACTACAAACCCAACCGATACTACTTTCTGCTTTTCTATTGACGTTTTTATTGTTGTTTTAATTATTTCAAAGCGTTGCAAATCGTGATGGCCCAGTGGTTAAGGTGCCCGCCTTTCATGCACTAGGTTGTGGGTTCGCATAGGGCCACGAGCAAGTACCAATGGGATTTTGCTAATTTCATATGTAGGTACTTCCTATCTTAGACATCCTTGACATCAGTGAAGGAAAACATCGTGAAAATACCGGGACTTATAATAAATACAAGTGTGAAATCGCCAATTTGCCTTGAGCAAGCGCGGTGATTAATACTCGTGACTTCTCTGTATAAGAAGACGCCTTTGCCCTACAGTGGGACAATAATAGGCTGGTTTTATTTACCTATTATTTATAATTAAGTGTCTAAACCATACCTACGCATGCCGCGTCTTCCGGGACTTCTGAACTTTTCACCCTCATCGGTCATCTGTTCCGAGAGCAATGTATTCCACTCACTGCCAATGAAGTTAGGCAATTCTTCATTTATTTTTGGGATGATGGATCATTTGTCCAATGGGGCCGGAAGAAAGTACGTAAGAGTATGTTCAATAAACTTCAGTTTTTGTATGTTCGATGTTTCTAAATTTGTTCGAAAGCAATGTAGTTACTACACATAAGGTACTTTGCTTAGGGGAGTGCATACACTGATACGGCACGGCAAGGTATTTTATGTAACGGAAAATGTGTGTCAATGTGTGCGTGGTAAAAATGGCGGTTTGTTTTGTTGTGACGCAGCCTTACGTACTTTGTACTAATATACTCATTGCTGACCTTATCCATTCAATATTCGTCTACTTATTTATTATTTTCGAATGGCTAGAGTAAAAAAAAATATTGATAAGCAAACAATTTATTAAAATTTCTCAAAACGCACTATGAAAAAGTTTAAATTACGTACCTAGTGGCCTGCTAACAGAAATAAATTAAACCAAACTCCAAGTTAGCTCGAGACTTTCGTTTTAAACTAACAGTTGATATTTTGTTACGGACGTAAAGGAACTTTGTGAACTGTATTTCAATTTTTCTCATGCCTTCTCTGTATGTTAGAAGCCTTTATTTGTGGGACAATAATAGATCAATAACATTGTTTAAAAATACTATAAAGTGGAACTTTTTATAATTATATTGAAGTTATCCTGTTCTTTGGTTAAAAAAGACAACGTCCTTCAAGAACTAAAAAGTAAAAAATAACTTTGAATTCTCAAGTCAGTGGCAATACAAAACAACAAACAAACCCGAAGCCACCGACTATGTATAATGTAAATGAATTATTATTATTATTATATGTCTATTTTGTAAACAACAAAAAAAATATTTCGCCTACTTCTTATCATACAAATTAATTGCGAAACGGTGACACCAAAAAGTCACTTAATTTTCCACCATACGGGGGGAATTGTTTTCTTGAAATGTATATAGGACCAACTTTGAGGTACTTATACACTATCAATTAAAAAAAAAGAATTAAGAAGAATCATCGAAACCGGACTACACTGAAAAAAATTATGCGAGATCAAACATAAAAAATACGAATTAAGAACTACCTTCCTTTTTTGAAGTCGGTTAAACATATCTAAAATGGAAGAGGACCCTATTATGATTAATATTATGGTACTTTTGCAAATGTCCTTCGCCTTAATGTGGCCTTCTTGGTTAACATAGTCAAAAGTCAAAGCATTTATTTCAATTAAACCATTTACAGGCACTTTTGAATTGTAAAGGTGTCGGTCAGTTAGTCAGAAAGTTGAAGCTAGTTGCTCGTTCCAAAACGAACGAGGTCTCTATGGAGAAGAACGAGCAAGAAACTCCACGGACACTCTTTTAAAATCAAGTTTTTGCAAAATACTGCTTACATTATTCTTGTTGCTTCTATAATGTGAAAACAATGAAGGTAATCTAGCAATACAAAATATAAAAAATAATCAAGATAAAAACCATGGTAGTTAAGAGTTGACCAATCTCTACTGACAGCGCCCGTTCACGAACATGACGCGTGAAACAGCACCATTCAGCTCAACCATTTTGGAGGGAGCTGAAAGATCCAACACACGCGCTACCTTCAGCCATGGGTATATTTTATCTACCTACCCAGTTAACATTTCTAGAATGATAAAATAAATACCTACCCACAATCAAATTAACCTACAATCGAGCTTGCAAAAGTAGCGACTCTTGAATTTAAATGCAAAAAAAATGGCACTGATCATGTCTCACAAAAATTCAGGAAAACAACAACAAAAAACATGGTATCCCATAAAAATCAGATAAAACACAGAAACATGACACGCAGAGACTGAGCGTGCATAACAAACACGACAGACATTCTCACGTTACGCCATCTTGTTCACGTAATAGCTGTCGTCGTGGGTAGTTGATAGTACCTTGACATTCACCTGCAAAAAAGAATGCACTAAGAAGCCGTACCTACTTCGGAGATTGCAACAACCAGCAGTGCTATTCTGTTACAATCTCCCTCTGTGAACACCTAGGTGAAGTGAACTGTCATCCGTCGCGAAGCTATAGATTGACAAAGTAGACGGACGGATGACAAGTAATGACAACTCACTTCACCTTGGTTGTCGTTATATATTTTTGCCAGAAATTCTCCGAGGGCCTTATTATAGCTACACGCTTTGAAGTTCTGGCCTTTAAAGCTTATGGATGAAGTTACCTATAGCCCATGGAAAATGCCTGGCAATAATGTATGTTGGTTTTAAACAACCCATACCTCATTATAGATTGAGAACAACGGATTAACTCACTGTGTTCGTTCGTTAGTGTATCTATATTGTGTAACAATACTCACGTTTCGTTTAATGAAAAGACCCATACCTCCTTATCCTTACAAAGTAAAAAACAAAGTCGCCGAAATGACTGCACCAAATTGGATAATATTTTTTTTGTTGTGTACGGTATTGTCCGGACATAAGGTTTATAATATAAACAAAAAATCGGAAATTCTTAAAAAAATAGGACCCGTGCAAAGTTGCTAGTCCATACTAATATTATAAATGCGAAAATAACTCTGTCTTTTAAATGTTCGGCTGAAGTAAAGGCTACGCTGTTCACAGCGTACTGTCAGTCGTTCTATACATGCAGTCTGTGGGTCAACTACACACAGCGGGCATACAACGCTCTGCGCGTTCAATACAACAATGCATTCAGGGTGTTGATGGGGTTGCCGCGCTACTGCAGTGCTTCCGGCATGTTCACAGAAGCGGGTATAGATGGCTTTCACGCCATCGTGCGCAAGCGATGCGCCTCCATCATGCGCAGGGTACGCGGCAGCCCCAACAGCATCTTGAGCACTATAGCGGACAGGTGGGACAGTCCCATACTGGGGCATTGGATACGCCTACATGCCACTGTGGCGTATACTTAATAATAGTTTTAATTGTTTTATTTTCCTGGTAGATGTAAGTGCTAACACTAGTTTCTAAGTTATGTATTGTACTAACCAAATAGACATTCGTCTGAAATAAAAGAGTTATTATTATTTACGTTTACAAGACGAAACGGCTTAACGGATTTTCATGAAATTTGGTGTCTAGATAGCTTGAACCCTTGAAAGAGAACTTGAATGTCTACTTGTTACTCCGCGACTTCGTCTGCATCCGCGATAACCGACATTCACGCGGACGAAGTCGCAGGCAAAAGCTAGTATCCCATGAAAAAACAACAACAAGCCATCTCACTTGAACATAAATGACTAAGCATTAAAAACAGCAAGTATGTAAACCTAAGGAAGATTTGCGTACTTGCTCATAACATATTCCTTTGTCTATTCTCAAAATTACAGTTAGAATAAATTGACGAATGTTTGGCTACTCTGGGGTCTTGGACATAAATAATTTATAGATGTATTTATTTATTTATTTATTTATTAAGGCTCTCCAACGACTTATTCACTAATACACTTACAACAAACTGTTTAAACTTATTAGATTACAGTGAACTTGTCACTTAAAGGAGTGCACAGCACTTCCGATTTTAAAAATTAAAACATTATTAAAGACAAATTAAATTAAAAATAAAGCGGTTGAAACACTAAAGAACCAAAAATAACTGCAATTTTACTACAAAACTTGTTAACAGAAGAAGGAGTAGAGCTGTTTATAGTGGAACTGGTCAGAGAATGCAGTAGAATGCAATTACACGAGAGACGCTGCCTCGAAATTGTGCAATAATGAGTATACCCCTTTAGAGATCCTTTTGTAACTCGGAAACAGAACACATAACATATTTGCGAAATTGAGGCAACATGTTGGTGAAAATGTCGATGTCTTTACAACGTGTATTAATTTCGTTATATCCTCTCATCATCCTATTTAAGGGAGCTGCCGAGCCTAAGTTAGTTCTTGACATAGTCGTTTTAAACGTATCAATATTACGAGTACTTCTATGTATTATGTTTATTTTCAGCCTGTATTGCTCCACTGCAGGGCAAAGCCTCCCTTTCTCTTTTCCAACCCTCTCTAGAGCTAGTGTGAACCAATCCCTCCTGTAAGCATCAAGTTCATCTCGTCATCTTCGCCTGGGTTTATCCGTTTAACCGGTTCATCCTTAGCAAGCGTGCTCCACCTTAGGCCGCTTCATTACTCAGATCAGGTGAGTTGCAGCCACAAAAAACCGGACAAGTGCGAGTCGGACTCGCTCACCGAGGGATCCGTACAAATTTGTAGGTACATATCCATACTAATCCATACTAATATTATAAATGAGAAAGTAACTGTCTGTTAAGTAACTGTCGTCTTCCACGACGAAACGGCTGAACCGATTTTGATGGAATTTGGTGTGAAAATCGCTTGAACCCTGGGAAAGTACATAGGGTACTTTTTAATCCGGGAGTTAGTCTGCATCCGCGATATTCACACGAACCAAATCGCGGATAGAAGCTCGTCATAAAAAAAAATATTTTTATGATTTTATTAAAAATGTATAGCTTTCAGACTTTTCCCTGTATTTGTAGTATGAGACGATATTACTAGCCAAATTTCATAGTTCTAGGTCAACGGAAAGTATCCTATAAATTTTAATTCCCTTACGAGTGTTGAAATGTACGTTTTTTGAGACATAAACGGCCGTATCTTTTTTTCACGTAAACTTAGTAGTTTCATTTTTCCACAGCTTTAAGGGACCGTAAACTTAAATACATGGTTTTAATTTCAACATGATACCTTTACGATTTCCCGAGATAAAGGGTCTTGACAGACAGACAGACAGACCGACAGACAGACCGACAGACAGACCGACAGACAGACCGACAGACAGACAGACGGACAACAAAGTGATCCTATAAGGGTTCCGTTTTTTTCTTTTGAGGTACGGAACCCTAAAAAGAAACTATATAGGTACTCTGATTTAAAAACTGGATACTTGATCAAATTTTACCCAAAAACCTTAATAACAAAGCCGTCTATAAATTAACGTTCGGCAAATTAACTAATTGTCAGATCGAAGAAATAAATCAAGATACGGTCCAATTTACCTACAATAAATCTTAGAACAAATTCTTAGGCACTAAACTATGAACTTCCAAACTATTTGGCAGAAAGTGAACGTGGTTTCATAGAAAAGGATTGATTTACATGAAATTGGAACTTGATATGGTAATTGTAACTTTAGATAAAGAAATATTGTTTTTGCCTTCGAGCATGTGAAAGTAAAAGTCGATTCGGTACGATATTATTTTTCGACTGGCTGTAATATATTGCCAGAGAATATCAATTTGTCGCACACAAGTTCTACAGAAATAATGCCTATACCTAAGTCATTTATCAGATTATCTTACTACCCACACGCATATATTATGCTGATTCAATAACTTATTTTCGGCTTAAAAGTTATCATCATCTTCTAGCCATTTCTCAAGCTCCCAACTATGTTGAGGTCGACTTCTAGTTTAATCGGCTGTCTGACCTCCAGAACTCAGTTACTGGGTAACACGATACTACTTGGTAAGACTGGCTGTCATACTTTCTGGCTTCTGACTACCCATAACGACTGTCAAAGATCTACAAATGACAGCCGGGACCAACGGCTTTACGTGCTTTCCGATGCACGGAGAGGTCTTGGTGTGAAATGAATGGTTACTTGTCCATAGACCGATCGCACCAAGCGTAATTTAATCATGACCAATCAATCGGGTATTTACTTACCCATTGGCCCGTCCTTTACCTTATAACAAGCCTTTATTTATACATTTTTGGAATGATACCCAAATCCATACTTAATATTATAAATGTTTTCACGACGATACCTACCTTTGAACCGACACGACACTTTTACGAAATTTGAAGACAGCGAAATTAGGAATTTCTCCTGTGTCGTGGTTGCGTTTACAAACATATAAACACACAATAACCAGAACCGGAACAACTATCTGTAGGCCATACAAATATTTGTTTCGTGCGGGAATCGAACCCGCGACACGTAGCGCAGCAGTCGATCGCTCAACCACTGCGCCAACCTTGTCGACACGACTTAGGGAAGGACATAGGCTACTTTGTAATCAGCGACTTCGTCTGCATTCACGATAACCGACATCCACGCGGACGAAGTCGCGGGAAAAGCTAGTGATAAATAAGCCCTTTTTGTGCCCTTAATTCTATCAACAAAAGTTTATCAAGTTTAATTACTCATTGATGAAAATATGTCTAGATTACATTTGTATGAATCATGCAATCGTTAAAGTCCCCTTCACAATGTTATTCTCAGTTCTACAGTATTTGTGTGACATCATAATGCAACATGGCGCTTGGAGAAGCCGTCTGCGGCAAACGACTCTCATTACGCGCCAAATGCTTTTGCCGTGTCGCCCAATAGAATTTGAGGAGTTATGCTTTCAAAATCACGGGAGAAAATGGACGTCGTTTCCAGCCGTCTTAGTTAAAAGTGTATGTTATTACTTCCAAATGTTCCTTTTTTGTTGTTTCCCAGTATGCCTAGTATTGCAGAGATTTATTATTAGGCATTTATTTGGGCATAAAGAAGTCCGACCGTAATAGCTTTGATGATAGTTTTCAAATTATTTATTTCAGTTTCATTTCATTGAAAGGCACTTTTAGACGTTATTTACAAGAAAAAGAATTCAGTCTGGTTGCCCGTTACGAAAGATAGTTTTGTGTGAAAAGAATGGGAAAGGATATTTTAAAACAAATTCTTTACAATATTGTGTTACATCAATTATAATTTCACCTGATGATGAACCACTACTGGAATAGGTACAGTACAAATTAAGAAATGGCTGATGAGTTATGAACTACATATTAACTTTTACTAACCCTCGTTTGTAAGTAACAGACTTAAGTATGTTTTCTAATGTTAAAGTACGGTAAACATTACAAGTCAAAATAATCGTCAAAGCGTTCAAGGACCAAGTTAAATAATACCAAAAGTTACGATTGGTCCCTAAGCTTTACGATCCATTTTGTTTGAACATACTTAATGTTCTTCATCTTGATCGACTTTTACAACATATACGGGATGATAGCTGCCTTTTAAGTATCAGTATTCGTAGTCGTTCCATGTTTGGACATTTGCGCAAGTGGATACACACGAATGTGTTCCTTGTACGAGGCTAAAAATGGTGTACTACACAATAATAAAAACTTAAAACATAATCCGCTGTCTAGAATCAATTTGATTGGCAAGCAAAACACTGGCTGCCTTTATGATATTAGAAGTCTTCAATTAAGGCCCATTTGGCTGCTTTTTAGGAAATTATAGCCACTTGTGGTCCGTCTTGGCTTAATAGGGTATGGTTGACGGTGTAATTACACGCACCTAAAACACTTTATCTTTGTCTTTGGAATGGAAACGCATCTGCTATTCTTCTTGTATTGCAGATGTCTTTGGACGGACTGCAGGCTTATTTACCATATAAAGACATAAAAATAATAGGAATAAATTTAGAAGTTCCAAGTCAAACAAGTCTTCATTGCAATTGAATATATTTTTGAACTAAACAATATTATTGCCAGTTGTAGTAACAAACATCGAATTAACGACCACAAAGATAAATATATCAGTGTCAGTAGATCTAGGAGAAAGGAAGAGGAATCATGTCAAATAATTCTCTATTACGGTTAAATATATATTTGTAACTATACCATTGAATGTTCTTTTTACTAAACAGTATTGATGCCAGTTGCAGTAACACCTGTTGAATTAAAACGACTACAGAGGAAAATCTATCAATGCTATCCAGGAAGAAATGAGAAGAAACCGTGTCAAATAATTCTTTATTACAATTGAATATTATATATTTTAACTAAACAATATTGATGCCAGTTGCAGTTACACCTGTCGAATTAACTACTACAGCGGAAAATATACCAGTGCTACTAGATCCAGGTGTATTCCATATTTGGACTGTTGAATTCCTCTCTGTAGTTACAGGATTAACAACTGTTGTACGATACTTATGAATGACTGTTCCTCCAGTAGTTGTTTCGCTTACATTAACATGGTCTCCAGATCTTTGAGTATCAATTGCCTTTTGTGTTGCTTGTGTTCTAGTTGGCACTTGTTTGGTGCAGTTTACGTGTCCACGGTCTTTAAAAATAAAAATAAAGTAATTTCCAGTGTTAATAGGACTAAATAAAACTATAAAATTTATAATTTTCTTTAATGTTTTTTGTGTCAAGCATAGGTCGGCTTTCCCGGAGGGGATAAAATAACTGTCTTAAAAGTTTGATATTTTCAGTCTTCGAATTTTCATTCTTAGTATAGACAATAAAAGAGTTACAGTAAAAACATTTATTTGTGATAATACTCTTTTATATTTTAGTTCAAGCTTGGTTTCTCAAGCTTTCATTCAATGTCTAAAAAATATAAATGTAAAGACATTCCAAAATGAAATTACATCAAGCTTATCTTTTCACAGTTTGTTAAATATGAAAAGAGACATTCTTTCTAAAACCTTTATTTGATTATTTAGATATTTCTGCTTCAAGTTGTATCATGGTTTATTATTGTGGGGCTTAAGGTACTCTTAACCACGTATCAAAGTAATATAAAAGACGGAAGGGAAGGTGACATCGTGCAATAAATCAGCTGTTCCATACATTTCAACTATACTCCGTTTATAATAAGATTAGACATTTACACATAACATTTTTACGGGGTCTTCAACCGATTTTGACTTCTATTCTGTAGGCTTAAGGATGCATATTAGAGGCAAAAAAGTGGTTACAATAACAACTGTTTTTTGCAGCTGCCATTTGTCATGCCGCCAACGCAATATAAGTCAAAATCGGTTGAACGGACTGTAAAAAAGGTTTGTGTATATGTCTAATCTTATTGTGGACGGAGTATTATATGTGTTGCACTTTCAACCATCATCTGCCTAATCTTTTCTCAACCATGTTAGGGTCGGTTTCCAGTCTAACCGGATAAAGCTGAATACCAATGTTTTACATGGAGCGAGTGCCTATCTGACTCCATAACTCAGTTAGGTACTACTGGTCAGTCAGAATGACAGCCTGAACAGACCGATTTACGTGCTATCCGAGACACGGAGGAGTACCGTTTTGAAATCGATGGTAACCCATCCACGGGTCGACCGTGGCATGCGTAGCTTAACCTTGATCAATCAATTCGTACGGCTTCATATTATGATAGTGAGTAGATTAAATATTATCCTTACCAACGAATAAGTCACTTAATCCTGGTACAACAAGTCCAGTGTCATCAACACCTAATTCCAAATGAACTTTGCCAATATTAGATATTCCGTTAGCATCCATATGAATTTGGCTTTTACCTAAAAGAAACATATTAGATATAGTAGGATCTTCATTATATTCTATGTCCTTTCTCTAAAAGCTAGGTTGTCTCGTGTTTACTTGTTATCAACGCCTATATTGGATGAGAGACTTTTTACGTTATTTTGTTTCGAAAATGTGTTTTCCCAGCTTTTTCTCGCACACTTTGCTCTAAGAAACTTGGTTTTATTGCCATGTTTAATAAATATTTTAGGGTCACTAATGCTTTGGGCTTATTTTATTCTCGGGATCGAAATATTTCTTATTTTTACTCTAGGTCTCGGTTAATAAAACAATTTAGAAATCGTTATATCTAAATCCATCTTTCAAGCTTTATATTAAGTTTCATCTTTGTCCTACCTAATTATATTCACTTGATTTACTACAATTTTCCAGTCTACTCGGCTCAGTGTCCTCTTGCTAACTGACTTTACATGTCAAGGTAGATTTTGACGTCGAGAATATCACATTAACCGTAGATTGTATCAAAGATCAGAGCGATTTTCCACATCCATAATTTTAATAGCCTCAACCTTATGCGAGCATAAGGTTGAGGTCAATGCTAATTTCTCTGTTGTTGCTTAAATTTCTATCGGGCCCTCAAAATGGTTGATTTAAAATATTTCGTGAAGTATAAATACAACGTCAATTATGAATGCTAGCCAATATTTTTATTGAAGTTATTTTTTTCTATTCTATATTTTTACAGAGGATATGCTGAAATATTTTTTTACTATACACTCGATTCGAGTCGATTGATAGGATTCATTGTCAGTAATTTTCACAGTTTTAAATCGATGGTATTCAAAGCCAAAGTGTATTTTTGGATTATCTATATTTATGTAAACACTATTTAGCTCAGTTATTTCATTCATCATCATTCCATTTGTTCATCAATGATGTTGATGAATTCTCAATTTGCTTAAAGCCGCAGAAATCATTTTCCTATTCAAACATCGACCAAATCTGAGTTATTTAACTAAGCTTGTTTAAATATAATGTTCACCAGGAGCTTTTGGTATTACATTAAACATAATTAAAAGCTTACGTCATCACTAATTAATTTACCCTGTCAGCGCTCATTACTTATGGAGGACTTGGTTTAATTGACTTAACTTTGCCGCATATTATTAAAAGGAAGACGTAGACTGACAAAATGTTTCAACATTTTGGAAGATACGTTGGTTATGAAATATGGATTTCATATCCTACTACTATTAAATTACAACTTTAGTTATATACAAATCTTAAAAATCTAATAATATTATGTACAATTCCAAGAAAAAGCAGGGGAGCTCAAAGGGCATCAAAAATCTCGTCCACATCGCTGTCAACGGGACACGTGCCCAACAGGCTGGCGCCGTCTCATCTTCCTAGTACAACATGTTGTGCTGGGGCGGCTGCTGCAGGTGCCGAAAACCTCAAACGGCGCAAATATAATAGCCTTCTTGGAAGCTATATATTTGAGCCGTTTGGGGTGAAAACTCTAGGGCCATGGGGTCCGAGTGCCCATATTGTTTTTCGTGACATTGCCAAGTGGTTGGTTGACTCTTCACCTGACCCGAAGGCTGGTCTATTCTTGGGTCAATGAATCAGCATTGCCATACAACGTGGCAATGCTGCCAGCCTGTTGGGCACGTGTCCCGTTGACAGCGATGTGGACGAGTTTTTTGATGACCTTTGAGCTCCCCTGCCTTTTTTTTGGAATTGTACATAATATTATTAGATTTTTAAGATTTGTATATAACTAAAGTTGTAATTTAATATTTGTTATGATTGAAATAAATTAGTTTGTAAAGATAAGAAAAAACTACTATTATAGTTAGTGACGATGAGTGGATGGATCTTTGTTTGTTTGTTACTCTTTTACGCTTGAACGACTGTAAGGATTTAGCTGAAATGCACTACACATACATAGATATGACCCTCGTCTTCGTGTTCTTGTGAGATAATTTTGGATTACTGCAAACTACGAAGACGATTTTGTCGGCAGAAGCTAGTACCTAGTGGGGCTTAATCTTCGTTTCATAACTGTTCTTGACAAAAATACATGTGACTTTTACGATCGTTTATCGTTCATAAGTTATGAAGATCAAGAAAATAATATACATAATATTGCTGCGAAAACTAAACCTAATCAAGATCATTAAAAAGTCAAAAGCGATGAATAAACTGTTTTTTATGGACTTGAAATCATAATTTTGTCCTCTGCACCATGTTTGCAAAGATGAAGAGATGACCTTTTACCTATATGAGTAAATTGGTAATTCAATTTTATTAACTATACTATTAACACGGGTGCGCCAAAGTTCACCTAAATTTTCAACTCCGATAATTGGAAATCCGAAAATGTTCTTCCTAACATTTTTCATCCTAACAATCACAATTCCTAACTACTCTGTCTCTAATGTTCATAATTCCGAAGCATTCAAATTCATAATGTCAGTAGCAATAAACATCTATTATACTTTTATTTGTTTTCCTATATTTTCTCAACTTAACCATCATTTACACTATTATTCAAAGTCATATCTTTTTTGTTTAGACTTCTTTTTATTCATAATAATCAGTATTATATCATACACAAATTTTGCGTAACTTTATTTTCACATATAACGGTGTACCCTTGTTTCTCAGGCAGTTTTTTTTTTAGAATTTCATTTCCCAGGAAATGTTTCATATAATATTTGGTTCTTGTAATTTTATTTCGACTATTATTGTTTCAAAGACTATTTACTTCAATGAAACATATTTCACAGAAACACAATTATTCAATTAATTTTTATTCACGTTTTTTTGTGTAACAAAGTTATCAAACAGTAGAATTATTTTTTAACGAATATTGTTTGTTCAGTGTATTTTTCCATGGAATTTATTTCAACGAAAATATATATAAATAGACAATAAGTAAAATATTGTCTTAAAAAGTGAATATGTTGTGCTACAAAAGTTAATGACAGAAACGAATCGCTGCGAAACCGACTCCACGTAGTCTTGTCTGCCCTACGCCTAGAGTGTAATTTAAATCCACGTAGGCGCGGAGGGGCGAGGCGGTCCGCGAGCTGAGGAGTAGGTGGTTTTAACGCCCGCCGCCGCGGCTGAGGCTGGCCGGCTCCGGCCAGTAAGCCGAAGCTGCGGTGGAGAGCGTGAATACCATCTGCGACGATAAGCTCGCGTAGGACCGCCGGAGCCGTGACAGAAATCATGCCTGATGCATGTTGCATGCTCGCTTGCATGATGCATGCTTGTTTGCACGTTGCATGCTTGCTTGCATGCTGCATGCTTGCTTGCATGCTGCATGGTTGCTTGCGCCCTGCATGCTTGCTTGTATGCTGCATGCTTGCTTGCTTGCTGCATGCTTGCCTGCTGCATGCTTGCCTGCTGCATGCTTGCCTGCTGCATGCTTGCCTGCTGCATAATAAATATTTAGTTTTATCAAAGAAACATTTACACTCGGTAAATGTTTCTGTCTGAATATGAGTGAAAATATTATGGTAATTATGTTTAGGGATAGAAGCGTTATGATAAAAAACAGTAGGAGTTTAAATATATTTACATTAATGATATTATTAATTACAATTTTCGGAAACATGAGTGTTATGAACATCGCCGGTAGCACTACAAATAGTATGAATGAAAACTTTAGGATAAAAAAATTTAGGAAGAGTGATCATTCGGATTACAAATCCTTAGGAAGTACAATTTCGGGTAAAGAACTTTAGGTGAGCCAATATTGACCCTATTAACACTCCCATTTCGAACTCCGCATGCACAGTTCTGCACCCACACTGCACACTTAGCTATGCTATTAGAACTGTCTAATGTTCAGGGTGAAGTGCTAGCAATTCACCCTGTTTGTTTCTTTCTGTTGTTGGTGTCTACTAAATTGAAAATCCGTAAGTTAAATTTTCAAGAACTTTGGATTTTGTGAATAATTAAGTAATCAATAGTTTTCATACCAGTTCCATACTTGAGTTCCATATTAGTATCACCAATAGCACTGATACCGTTTACTTTAAGATTCAGACTAACGTTTTCTAAATGTCTGTTATCATGATGATCAAAGCCATAGTTATTGATAATGTCACCGGGATGTGGTAATAACTTTTTTCTTTTCTCTCTTACTTCTTTCAGTTTTGTTTCTAGCTGAAATTAATATGTTTAATTAATTATGTTCTTTTTAGTATTTTAGTAAGTATATAAACATAGGCTAGGTATTATCTAGACATAATAAGACAACGCTAAATCTTTTAAAAAAAACTGTCGTATTTTACGTAAGTACTCCAAATTTAGAGAAACGTGAACAAAACGATATACGTAGATAACTCAATGATACAAAAATAAGTCATAAAAGTAATAATATAAAAAACTTAGATACTAATTTCACAGTAAAAAGAGATTGATGATCTGTAATAGCAGATATTACGTCAATAGAAGAAATAAGGCAACTCTCATTAAAGCAAATACATAAAATGATGGCTTTCACCTTGAACATAGACGATCTGTATTGATTATATTCGGAAGAACTACGAGCTACTAATACGCATACTCATTATAAGGCACTAAGGTTGCTTCTCACTTAAGGTTAGATAACTAATACAGAGTTTTATAACAAATCTACTAAATTGATAAGTACGTAATATTTTCCTCCACGGAATGGACACAATTTTATAACGGTCACCAATATACAATGAATTCAAAAAATGCAAGGACACTGGTACAGAGAAAGCAAATGATAAATTCAACCTTATTTCACCATGCATTAGTTAAACTTTACTTTATATCATTCATAACTCAAGCAATTAAGGAAGCATGAACACGCAAACGTTTCCTAGTGAAAGTTACAAATGTTTGAATTGCCGTTCTCCTTTTCACTTTGAAATTGTGATGATTCTCTCAAGTTAGAATATATTACAATATATTCGGTCCTGATATATTACAACATTTCTCACACATCCAAGTTACTCCATGTACGAGGATCCTAACAAGGTTAGTCGACCGTCCTGAAGCCTCCGGCATCAGATAATTGATTTGTTTCGAACTTCGCACGTCAAGGGTAATTTACCAAAGGAGCAATTGTTTAATGTGCCAATACTCTTATCACCAATTTAGTTGAAAGCTGGTGAACTTTTGAATTGGGATCAGTATGACGTTGTCTTGTTACTAATTAAATGTTAATGATAGTTATTTTGGCCACTAACACCATTAAGCCTAAAGGATTCTTGTTCCTTATCAATAATATCAGATACCTATACATCATAAACGATAATTTTAATCGCACTAACACAATTGATCTCCACTGGAGAGTTACCCTAGATATGGAGATATTTTTTTCATAATTATGTTATTTTAAATCATGAAATACGTACCAAATCTAATAAAGTATCTTTTTGTTCTAAAAACGCTTCGTTAATTATTTCACTTCGCCTTTTCGGATCTAAATGTGGCTTTGTATTCATCAAACCATTATAAGTATTTTGATTGGCTTGAATGTTTCCCAGTTCTGCTAAAACCTATGGAAAATATATCAAAGCGGTTAATAAATTAAGTTAAAAATATTACATAATGCTGGTTTATAGTGGCAGTTTAAGATGGCTGGAATTTTGCGGCTAAATAATAGAAGGCAAGAAAGGGCCACGCATCTAATCTAGCAAGTAGCGTACCATCTTAACATATACCTCTATCAATTCCCAAAATTTTAGATTTTTTATTATAAAAATTAAAACTATACTTAACTTGTAAAATAACCTGTAGTATTTTTGGAGAATCATTGCTTACCGCTAAAAGTGGCTACGTTTAGCGGTTATCAATGATTCTCTTAATTATGAAATGCAAAATAATAGAAAGTTACTCCAAAAATACTACAGGTAATTTACTAGTCAAGCACCGTTATAGATTTCTAAATTTTGATCTAAAATAAGAGTAAAAGAAACAAAATGATGGGTGGCGCTAGCTGGCTCTTGTCTGCCCCGTAAGACTACCTGTCCATTAACGTGGAGCAAGGCAGCGCATCGATGGAGTACTGTATCGGTCCATTGATGCGAAGCGAGGTAGTGGGGAGCGGAGTATACAGCCCGCAGACTATGCGGAGCTATGCTAAGTTCACCGCGTTCACCGTGTTCACCCGCGGCTTCAGTACCCCGCGGCTGGTTCTTTTCTGCTTCCCCGCTCCGTTTCCCCGCTTCGCTTCCCCGCTTCGCTTCCCCGCTTCGCTTCCCCGATTTGCTTCCCCACTCCGCTTCTCAGATTTGTATGAACTTTTAAACTAATTCACAAATTCTTTTCCACGGGGCGGAGATTTTATGCAATTCCATTGGTTAATATTAGCACAGTTCCGCTTAACTCCTCTCGTCTCCACTCCAGTGGATCATCATCATCATCATATCAACCTTTAGACGCCCATTGCTGGACATAGGTCTTCCCCATAGCCATAATCGCCATGCTTGGCCGATGCATGCTGGCGATCGCAGTAGGTGTTATGTTATTCAGAAGGACGCTGCTGCCCATCCTCTGGCCAATATCCCTCTGTCGCCTTCTACGACACCTACGGGTAGATATGGATACACTATTCGCGGCTGGCACCACACGGCTAGTGGATAGACTGCATTAACCTCTGTCAACTCCTTGAAACAAAGATGCTGACTGATGCTGACTGAACGGCACGATTTCGCTATAAATGTAATTTTCATAGCGTCACATAACGGTTTTAATAAGATTCAGTGATATTTTCTAAACAAATTAGCTCGCGACGTTGAACTTTAGGGAAAATTAATTAAAGATTATTGTTAAAATGTTTGATGTTTGTTTAATTTTGTTGTATGCTTAGTTACTTAGACGTTTTAGACATATTTTTGATAATTTCAAACGTATTTTTCAAATCTGCGAATTTTCGCACACAAAAATTAAAAAGCTTTTGACTGTTCAAGGGATTGGAATTCAAACAAACATTACCAAATATCTAGATAAGGGTATATCCAGATCAATAAAATAAATTCAACTATCTCTAGTATACTTACCTAAAGATTTATTGGATGAGGACAATTGAGCGTAGCAAAGTCAAAACAATTCACAATCTTTTAATAATTACATTTACATTACGTAAGTCACAAACCTATGCTTAGAATAAAATTAAAATCAATTAGCGTTCAATATCCAATCCATTACAATTACTTCGAAAAATGGGAGTAATGTGGGTTGGTTTATTTTGGCCAAACTAAACCCAATTGATCAATAAGACTCGAATATCATCATCATCTGCCTAGCCTATTTTATTTGCTCCGGGTGGAAAATCCTTATGGATGTCCTCTGCCCTGGGGCGAGCGGAGGGGTCTGTCAGACTCTTACTAACTAAAAACCACCCCGGTGTTCCATCTCACACCTACGTCGGGGGTCGCGGGAACTGGAGATACTTCCGCAACCCCCGACAGGTGCCGGCCCGCGGGTGCGGGCCACTTCTCGGGTCAGGGGGGGGAGTGAGGTGTAAGACTCCGTCCCGGATATCTAAGAGGGGGTCACGGGGCCTGATGTATGTGGGGGGCGGCAGACGTCCCCAAGTCTGCCGACCCTGGACCCATTTAGGGGGGCCGGAAGAGGGCGTTGTCCGCCCTCCGCCAACGCCCGGTGTGCCTGCTGCGGTCCGGGTGGGAGGCCAACTATGTTTGGGTCTCCTTCCAATCTAACCGGATGCAGCTGAATACCAGTGTACATATAGCAACTACCTATCAGACCTCCACAACTCAGTTACTGGGAAACACGACACCCCTTGGTAAGACTGGTTGTCAGATTTTCTAGCTTCTAACTATAACGACTGACAAAGATCTACGAATGACAGCCGGGACCAACGACTTTACGTGCTTTCCGAGGCCCATAGGGATGTTGATATAAAATGGATGGTCACCCATCCGGGACCGACCGCGGCAAGCGTAGCTTAACCATCATGACCCATCGATCGGTACGGCTTTTACTTAGTGTTGCTCATACTATCGATTGACTCTCGATAGTTGATAGTAAAATTCGTTAAATATCAATGGGGTAAAAATATCTATATATCTAATACTATTTATCGATATATGTATTATATACATTTATTGGTATATTACTATCGATAATATCGCCAGGAATTGTTGTAAAACACACTTATAGTATCAATAGTATCACAACTCAATACTATCGATACTATTGTATTCCATCAATAGTATTACACATGTTTTTCGAGTGATACTATCGATAGTATTGTAAAATTCCAGTACTATCGATAGCACTATCGATATTGTTACTAGTTTTCAAGGTCTACTATCGATAGTTAGGCAACACTATACTTAGTCCCGAGATCCCTAATATTCGACCATATTATTAAGAAATTATGCACACACCTACATTTGGTCTATCAATCATCGTAATTACGGTGACCAGAGTCACCACTGATCCGAAGCCAAATAAAATTACCCTTTTTGACCTCCACGCACAACAAATTACCACCTAGACGACGTCAAGTCATAAATTGGTAATACCAAAACATTGTTTGGTTTTTATTTATCGACATTTCGAAATGAAACAAATTGATGATACAACGACAGCGGTACAATCCCTAGTGGTTTAAAGGGTAACATAATTTGTATTGGAATAAATGACGTAGATATACGATACTAGACAATATATAGGTACCTCTATTACACTGAATTAATAATATATATACAAATATCCATTCAACATTAACAAAGCCAATCAAACATCGCAGGAACAAGATAAAGGATAATTCTATCTACACACAAATATTAAATCACGCCAGGTAATATAATTTCCCAATTGGTTTAGTAGAGATGGTAGACTGCCGCGTTGGTCTTGCGGTCGCAGTATGACTGCATCCATTAAAATATTTCTCAGAAGACGTCTGGAGTTCGGAAATTGGTAGCGAGCCATCACCATGCCACGAAAACTACGTAAAACCTTTGGTCCCAACTGCCATTTGTACCCATATATCTGTGATAGTACTTAAGTTCGAATTCGGCCAATCAGTCTTACCAAGGGGTATCGTATTACCCAGCGAGAGAGTAAAGAAGTTTAGTTGTGCCATGTAAAACACTGGTATATAAGCTGGTATATAAGCTGGTATATAAGCTGGTATATAAGCTGGTATATAAGCTCTAACATACAAACCTTCGCGCTAAGAGGCGAATTAGCTTTTAGGTACGAAATTAATATCTTGTCTCACTTAAATTCTTGTATACGTGTCTCTATTTAAGTTCTTTGTTATGTTATACCTGATTCCGTGGGGTGAGGACCTGGTGATCTGTAATACAGGTTTATTCCTATAATAGACACCAGCTCCGCACATACACTTGACTGAAACTGATTTTTCTATGTTAGTTAATTTATATCGTATTATGTTTTGTTTTGTGGGAGAAAATAAAAATATTATTATTATTATTATATACCCGATTTGGACTGGAAGCCGAACCCAATATAGTTGGGAAATGGCTAGGCAGATGATGATGGTTAGTATAGGTGTAGAAGATTAGATTTTCACAAGTTATGTTTGTAAGTCCCATGGGCTCGAGCCTAGCAACTAACTAGGCACAAATTCAATCCCCGGCCTATTACTGAAAAAAAAAAACTGAAAATGTCAATAACACTGCCTAGGGCCCCTATTTAGAACAAGCAACTGTTTGGGACTGTTTATGACTGTTTTCTTTGTGCTTGGACGCATGAAAGGAGTCGCTCCAAACGACATATCTGCTAAACCACTATCCGTGAGGCGCATTCAAGGTAATCACCGAGTTTTTAGTGCTAATTGGTTTTTGTTTCAACACGATAGCAATGCCACCAACATGCTAAAAAGAAGACTATGACTGACTGAGTCCTCGACAGATGAAAAATGTCTGTAAATCGTTTTTTTTTCGTTTTTTTTTGTTCTGGTGCGGAAAATCCTCATGGATGTCCTCCGCCCTGGGGTGGACGGAGGTGTCTGTCAGAATCTTACTGACTAAAAACCACCCCGGTGTTCCATCTCACACCTACGTCGACGGTCGCAGGGTCTAGAGATACTTCTGCAACCCCCGACAAACTAGCGACCCGCCCCAACTTTGCACGAGTGCTATCCTAATATTTCATTTAACACAAAACTTTAACAAATTATACATACATACATACAGAGTGATTCATGGTGGTGTAGGCGATCGCGCATCATGAATCACTGTCTATTAGTGAAATCCGCATGAAAATCCGTTCAGTAAAGTTTGAGTTTATCGCGAACAGACTGACAAATAGTCGCGACGGGGGACTTTGTTCTATAATATTAGTGACGATAAATGATTTGATTTGATTCGGGAATCACTCCCAGAACCACATGCTCTGCTATATTTTCAAGCACAAGACCAAAGAGGCAAATATTCCATGAAAGCCTAGGTTAAGCAGTTCAGCTATCGTTCCAATTCTGTCTTTTACAAGATAAGAAAATATTCCTAACTCTAAGCCCACTTATAGACGCCTTGAAAAAAGTAAAGCTTATCGAATCTGAAGTGACGCACGTACGACTGGCACGTGCAACGGCTGCGAACAATTTATGTAACTGATTTATTTTTCAGCAAATCGTATGCAGAAGATAAAAATGATTGATATCTTGTTTTTATCAATACTACATTACGTCTTGAGTAGTAAGTAAGCAGCAGTATCTTTATAAGAACATCTTCATCTTATTAAGTAGCGGCAAACTCATTAATTGCTGGGCAAGTTTCTGCACGTTATGGGTGTTAGAAGATAGACGACATTACCAAAGGCGACCCAGAAACTGGTGGATAGAGAACCTGGACGTTTACCACAAGACCTGATTCTGAGTGACGAGGGAACATATTCTTGGAAGGATATGGATGAGGCCTCTGTCAAGCAGTGCCAAGATGTAACACCAATACTTCAATTTTGCGTCAGATATACATAAAGTTTGGTTAACAACTTTATGTATATCTGACGCAACTGCCAATTAGGTACATAGTTCAATTTGTATCCTTAAACGAAGGAACGTTAATTACTCAACCGTCACATCGTACCGCTGTCATTCGCGTTCAACCAATCAGGAAACGGACAATATACAGATAGTTATTAAAAAGGATCACGATAAAGTTAGAAAGAGGTGACGATATGAACTAGACGCGCACTGCGGGGGCTGGTTCGAGATGAATACCTGGAATAACGAGGCCTTTGGCTTTTTGGGGGACTCTGACGGTTGAAACGTTAGAATCGCGCCACAATATTAACTTAAAGTCGTTCGTGGTACAAGCTCCAACCCAACATCTACAGACCTTCTTGAAAGAGGACTATTGGCCGAAAGGTGAATGTTTCCGAGGACGTTTACGCGACACCACGCAGCGAAACACGTCGCACGCCTACACGACGCTAACAACGTAAAGGAGTCGGCCGATCCGCTTTTATTTTGGCTTTTACTCCTTCGTAACCAAAGTATGGTCCAAAATAAAACAAAATCGCATCGATAGAAAGAACATCTAATTGATTCGTTGGATGGTTGGTTTCGTTACTTTGTACCTTATTACACGAGTTAAAAAGGTGATTAGTTGAAAATGTTTAGAAAAATTCTACAAAATCGTATTCGGAAAGAACTACAAACGAAACTCGACAGACAGCCAAATGATATATTTTATTACCCGATGACTAACGCCAAGACAACGTGATTCGGGAGACGTAAAACAAAATCTTATGTATGTGTGTACATACCAGTAATGTGAATGCCAAATGTGTACCCGCCATTGCGTTTAACTGTTGACGTGGTACGAACCAATAGTCCGCCGGTGTACGGTGTTGCCAGCAAAAGGAAGAAAATTTCGCCAATTGATTTTTAGGTAGGTATTTTTGGTAGAGCGGTGAGAATAAAAAAAACAAATATGCTCAGTATAGTTAAAGACAGTTAAGGTTTTATTTATTTATTTAGGAAAACAAACAGTTACACAAATAGTCTCTTAATTATCAATCCTTAGTATCTAAAGTTAATAGTGTATGTGTAACTCACAACGTTATCCACATGTTACCTATTCAAAATTTTAAATAAGAACTAACTAGGCATGCGAGTGAATTTCTTTTACATTACATTTAGTCAGAAAGGTTTAGATTTAGGTTTTAGTCAGAAACAGGGATCGATTGATGGGATGCATATTTACCTAAACTTCACGTGTTGGCTGATTGTGGAATGGACTTTTGTATAGATAGAGAATCTCAAGCAATTCTGAGATTTTTGTGGATTTCTTTTTAATTAATCTATTGAGTAGATGCCTTTATCCAATAATTTCAAGACAGAACTTCTTTAAAAAAAAAAACACTTGTTTTTAACCCTGAAAACCCGATTAATTCTCAATTTACTGACAAATTACAAATTTAGTTGCTTTGAAATCAATAAATCGTTTGTCAATTGAGTTGGTAAATTACTACTTACGAATGACGTCTTAAGTATAAATTGACATACAAAATCTATGGGCGAGTCACGTTTTGACAGTATATAAAAAGTATCTCAATAAATAGGTGGTGTTATTCATCCAATTGTCTACTAAAACATTCTCCCAGAAATGACGGAACTCCCCAAACGCTGGCAACACAAAGCGTGCGAAATTTTACGATCAGTTTCAGAAATCGACGTTTATAAATAAATACAATCTAAACGTATTTTATTGCTTGCATACGCCGATGCTGAAATGCATTTGTATCGAAATAGGAATAAATGAAACGACACTTCAACGTATAGGCGTTAAGTGGAGTTCCTTCACCGATGACGTAAATAAAATGAATGGTTCTTGGAAATACTAAATGTTTATTTTCATCATGCTTTTTATCATAGACTTATGTAACGAACAATTAGGTATTAAAAAGTTTTATTACACGCTGTTTAACCTTTTCTACCTGTCATGCTCAGATTATGAAACAAAAGGCAGATAGACGGCGCGGAACACTGAGAGTGAAGCAAAAAAAGCAAATACAAATTCAAAAGCGAATACCTACAACGCGCTTCGTGCTGTACTGACACGAGTCAGTATAGCACGAAACGCCGCATTGTTAAAAAAAAACAAATTAAAATACAAACACAAATTCAAAAGCAAATACAATCACGAGATTGTAGGTATTGGCTTTTGAATTTGTATTTGCTTTTTTGGCTTCACTCTCAGTGTTCCGCGCGATCTATCTGCATTTTGTATCATAATCTGATCTGTCATGTATAAATGACAAACCAAAACCCTAGCACGCCATAGTCACGACTACATGACAGACATGACAGATGAATTACTACTCTATGGAATTCCATAGAGTAGTAATAGAGTATAATTATAATAATTCGTAGCTTGGCGCTGACGGCACGATTTTGCTTTTTTGACGTGGCGGTCAATAGGTTAAAGAAAGTACAAACGAATTCAAAAACCGGACAAGTGCGAGTCGGACTCGCCCACCGAGGGTGCCGTTCAAATTAGAAAGAAAAATGTTTATTGACACAGACCATGTGCACACAAAAACAGTAATAAAAGGGTTAACAAAAATATAAACTAAAATAAAAAACATTATTGTGTGCCCCACGGCTGCGCCAAACAGGCCCAGTTCAGCATAAAATGCCAGACCACTTGTGCCTGACGCTGGTTTTCAAATGGACCTTTGTGTGTGACGTATTACGGATGTAAACCAGTTTTAATATGAAACATAACTAGATAAATAAATAAAAAAGGAAACATACGTAGCAGATTTACAAAGCCAGACTTAACGCCTTAGGCATTCTCTAAAAATAACACAAATAAGTTAACTTAAAAAATAAAAAAAATTACACAAACATGTTTACATGTAAAGAAAATAATACATTTTCACTATTTCAGTCGTGCTACTAACGCCATTTCGCTGACGAAGCGTAACGTCGTCAGCGAGTGTCTATTTAATCTGTAGTTGAAATGAGAGCCCCTGTGCTGTGCTGTGACTGTGATTTGGTCACCCTTTGGCAATTATGATTGATTACGTACTTTGAATAAAGACTATATTTTTTATGATTTAATTACAAATGTATAGTTTTCAGAGTTTTCCCTATACTTGTAGTTTAAGACGATTTTGCTTGCCAAAGTTCACAGTTCTAGGTCAACAAGGTCGAAATATACGTTTTTGCGGCAAAAAGGGCGTATCTTATTTTCACGTAAACTTAGAAGTTTGATTTTTTACAGCTTCAAGGGACTGTAGACTTGAGTCTGGTTTTTTATTTCAACTCGATACCTCCACGCGTTCCCGAGATAGAGGGTATTGACAGACAGACGGACAGACAGACGGACAGACAGACGGACAAGACGGACCTATAAGGGTTCCATTTTTTCCTTTTAAATATTAAAAAGGTTTTATTACACGCTGTACCTATAAGTGGAAACGAATTTGAAAAAAGGTGATATTCGTAAAAAGGCGGTCATAACGTAATCATTAATTACTGTCAGCGGCTGCATGTAATAATAATTAGGACTATTATTCTCCTACTGCTGGGTAAAGGCAAAGGCTTCTCCTCAGAGAGGAGAATGCTCGCGCATTGATCACCACGCTTGCTCAAGGCGATTTCAGATTTATGTTAATTACTTTAAAGTCCAAATTTCCTCACAATGTTTTCCGTCACTAAGTCCAAGATAACTTAAAATTGGAAAAGCTACATTTGGTACTACTTATTCGTGTGCATGAGAGATTGGCACCTTAACTACTGGCCATCACAAGAGTGGATGAAATATGTGAGAAAAAACATTAAATTCTTTCAAAAGTAATATTTTTCTGCTAAATTGGTATCTATGTACAATACGGTCTGAAGTTCTTGGCGCGTCTGAAGTTAGCTGTTTGGCTGCGCAATGGAACTTTTAGGAATGAAATTGTCTACTGCGCAGCTAATCGGCTAACTTCAGACGCGCCAAGTTACGTTGACCGTACTGTACTTAGTTCGACCTTTTCCGCCAGACCTTTTAGTACCTAAAACAAGACATGTCCAACGGTATTCGAAACAAATTCCACTTAATGCACATAAAAGCTATTACAGTTTCGTAGAATTTATGAATGTAATATTATTAGAAAAATGGTAATTTCGTCGAATAATATCCGTTAAACATCATGTTTTACATAAATTTTACATTATTAGCTAAGAAAACCCATACTAATATTTTAAAATCGAAAGTGACTTTCTTTGTTTGTTTGTTACTTGCACGGTTAAAATAATGAATTTATTTTGATGAAAGATACAGATTAAGCTACTATTTTAATTCGCGACTTCGTCTGCATCCCCGATAACCGACATTCACGAACCAAAGCCGCGGGCAAAAGCTAGTTAAGAATAAATATCTATTTTATTGCTTCATCACCAGCCTGAAGACGTCCACTGTTGAACACAGGCCTCCCTCATAAATGGTAGCCGTTGCCATAATCCCTACGCTTGGCAGGCGTCTTAGGGATCGCAGTGTGGTTGTTAAGTACACGGAAGCCGCTGCTGCCCGACTTCCGGATTTTCCCTTAGTCGCCTTCGACGACACCCTCGGGATGAAATGGGGGGGTGCTATCCTAGCCCGGACACCCCATGGGCCTTATTGCCTTATTTTATTGCTTAAAATATTGTATTCAGAATAACGATTTACGTCTCTTGAACCCATAATTGACATTCATCATCATCTACTTAATCTTTTCCCAACTATGTGGGGTGGGGGTCAGCTTCCAGTCTAACCAGTTGCAGCTGAATAATACCAGTATTTTACATGGAGCGACTGCCTATCTGACCTCCATAAACCCTGACTTTTTCTTTACAACTCTTTTAAAAATCAAATAGCAATTATCCCTTTCTTAAATCGTTATAAGAAAGCTTGGCAACATCGCATTTATAATATCATTCCAGTCGAAAATTTGCCAACAGTTCGTATTTCTCAATCGTAATAATAAATTGAAAAACCAATAAAATCGAATTGAAAGTTGCGAAACAAAAAGAATTCGATTTGATCAGAATTTCAATCAATTCGTTATTGCTCGTAGAGTAGAACAAACGGTAAGCAAACTTTAAAACTGAAATATTACCTTATAAGCTTTTTCAAAGCCTTTGCTTTTTAGATTTGTATTTTTTTAAATGTTTAAATTACTTTTTTACTATTCTTTATTTTAGTTTAAATCAACCCATTTCACTTTTGGCAGAATTAAAAATTAAATTTATTCAGGAACAATTAATATTGTTGAATATAGAACATGAAACGTTGTAGTAAAACATGAAATTAGCAATACGACAGAAATAAACATTATAACTAATATAACAAACAACCAATAAACTACGGTATTTGTTTTAATATATTTGCAATTAGATCCTAATCCATTAAAGTGTTTGCTTATGCTAACATAGGAAACGGAAATGGTGATAGAGTACCAACACGATACAGTAAATGACGTCATTTTCACGAGTTCCCAGTATACTAAACGGTAGTAATTAAAAATACATTCTGGACTAATTATATTTCTATTATAACTACTTGACACCTAAAAGCAAAATCAATTGAGAAATCTTTTGAACTTCTGGCAAGAAATAACATGGATAACATTAATCCCGAAAATCTAACTTTATTTTATTTATTTCCAGAATATGTTTTTGCACGCGATGACTGTACTGGTAGGGTGCATGGCGATCGCATACTCCAAGGAGACGCCCCGGCCTATGCCAACCATAACCAACTCCCTTGTCAATCTCGGAAAAATGGAAATCGCATTTTATTTCACGGGTAATTTTCGTGGTAAGATTTAGATAAAACCTGACGTACGACGTCCCAAAAGAGAAAGGTATTTAGTAACGTACAAATACTTAAATCGAATGTATCAAAAGACTTTCAGAAGGTTTTGCTTCAGAGTTAGATAAGCGAATCTTTAAACGGACACAATTTTAACGACAATTTATTTATGACTTATCATAAATGTTAAATATCAAATAACAGAGTTTAATGTTTTCAGATTCCCCTTCTCATGCAATGAAGCCAGAACATGGCCCACCGCCTCCTTTACATTTCTTCCCAAAAATTGAAACTAATATTGAAGAGCCCTGTCCTTGCTCAAGTCTTCGTAACGCAAAGGATTCCTTCCTATCTAACCCTGCCAGTCTACTTCATAAGCTTCTATCGAATAACGAACTGTTCTCCTCCAATAATGACGCAATCCGTTCCTCATTATGTTGTGATTCTCACGAACATATTGTACATGAAGGTTCAATGTTTTTTGAATTGACACCCAACCAAAAACCTGTGATACCCAGCCCAATAAGGCCGAATGTCGCGCCTATAATGCCTTTTATTTTTGATAACATGATCCCAAACAAATCAATGTTACCATCGAAGACAAAAACAATTGAACTATTCCTGTTTCCGAAGAAAAAGGACTTGGCAAGTGTTACAAGCAACTTTGACATGTCAAAGTTTGTGGCAAAGAAAAAAGATACAGTTCCCAAAGAGGGTATAACCGTCGTTGGTGATAAAATATTAGAAAACAATAACGATTACTTCAAAGTACCTCCTCCAGTAAAGAAAGATTTAAGTGCTCAAGAAAGAAATAATATAAAAGAAATTGAAAATGATAAACCAGCTGAAGAAGGAGATACGATTCTCATAGAGCCTCCTAGCAAGCCTAATGCAGTATGAATAAGAATGTATGAAATAAAGTAGAAAGAGTGTCTAAATGGAGTTTTAGTCTACCTAACTTAGATCATTCATGTTAATTTATACCAAACATAAGCTTTGGATCAAACTTGTTAAACCCGGATTAACCTAATAAACTGTTAATCTGAAATTAAGCAATCACTTAGGAAACATGAAAATCTACATTTCCCAAAACATTTATTACGTTGAAAGTTAAGGACAAATGTTAAGTTTAAACTATGTAGTTCTATCGTCATGAAATGGTACTCCTATAATTAACTTTGATCCGTTAAACCAAACCAGGATGAAGCGTGATTAAGAAGATCAAAGATTAGATTTGTCAAGTCTTGCAAAATTTACATTTAAACGTAGTTTGAATCTGTCTTTGAGAAATTACCTAAGCAAGATCGGAATACTAAAATGTTCTCGTTTAAGAATTAGTTTCAGTAGAGAAAATTTTGCTTTGAGGCTCTTTTATATCTTAATACATAATATATATTTTTATTAAGATACAAAGATATAATCCGAAATATTCTTAATTGGTCAATCATATTAATAGTAAGCTGCTTTAGTATTTACCGCAATGTCGAACTAAAACAGCGATAATCATAAGTTAAACAGCAAACACGACCGCTCGGGCCAAACGACCGGAGCATAATGAAGCTATTCTGTACCCTGACATTTATTTATCCGTACATTTTCGCAGTACCATCCTATTCAATGCTCGCCACTCTCTTTCGTCAAAAAATAATAACATTGTGAACGAGCAGTGTACATCGCCTCCGTTAATATGTTCGTCGTATATACGATTTACGTAGGCAGATGTCGGGCTCAGTAAACGTGGTACGTGTCTTTAATGTGAACTACCCTCATTTGCATTTGTATAAGCAAAGGGAATTATCTGCAGGTAATGTGTAATGAGAGCCACAATGGTTGATTGGGGTCAGAGTAATTAGACCTTCTTTTAATGGGATGTATTTAATATTACCTTTCTTACATCGTATTCAATTAGTTATTTGATAGAGTTGGGTTATAGGTTTTTGCTTATCTAAATATTTAGATAAGACAGCACCATCTTTCCAACCGCTTGAACAAAATATAAGGTCATCATTTTGAATCCTTAATTTAATATGAAGACTACATGGTTCTCGAGATACTCATCTTGAAAGTGCTTTATATTTACTTGTCTTAAGAAAGACAATCACGCCTTAGAGAGCAATTAAGTAACAGGATACTCACACAAGGACATAGGTATAGTATACAGTAAAAAGGCCTGAGGGATGCGTTTCATCAAGTTTTGCAAAACAGGTCTTTTTCCAGCATTTACGTGTCCTGTATCTAAAATTGTATTTCGAAAAGTCTGAACAGAAAGAAGCCTTCATTTATCTTGCTACTTGAGATGTATCTTTCGCACGCAAGAGCAGAAAATTAAGTTGTTATTTTTGTAAAGTTTTAAGCCGCATAAGTTTTGATTTCCATTGAAATTTTATTATTTATTTGACATTAAAACGGATTTATTATACTAGTAACTTTAAAAACTTGAGAAGATCATTTGTCAAGTGTTTTAGTCTTAAAGCTCATTCCAGACTACGCTATAATATAACAGCTTATAGCACAACAACAATATCACTCACCATACATTTATTTAGAACACGCATAATTATTATTAATAGTATACCAAAGTGTGAACGTGTCCATAACAATGTACGGTGCGCGATATTGTTGTGCTATAAGCTATATACGAGTACTATATGCTATTATGTTACAGCGTAGTCTGAAAGCCGCTTGACATATTTCATGTGTACTTAGTATAATATGTACAGAGGCTAGCACATACAACTACAACAATTTGTCAAATTTATTTGATATATATTTCAACTTTATTACAAAAAATTTAGGTTCATATTCAATTGGTAAATTTTATATTTAATTGCGTCTGTACTTAAGATGCCACTGACATCGGGGAAGGAAAACCTCGTGAGGAAACCTTGACTTATAAAGTGATTCAGAAATCGCCTCGCCAATCAACGCTCATGTCTTCTCTATATAAAAAGAGGCCTTTGACCTATAGTGAGACCAAAATAAACTAGTTTTTTTTTCAATTCTAATACTTACTGTTTCTCCTTCCGCTGCTGCCGCTTCTTCTTGAAGGCTCTCTTGACCCTCAGCAGTAAGAAGGCAGCTCTGTCTATAGTTAACACTGATGGCCGCTTGGCGGCGCTGGGCTCGTCCATCCCCTCTTCCTCCGCCGGCTCATCGCACAACCTCAGGCCAAGCCATCGCTGTTTAGTCGCAGTCCTCGTGTTGACGCCGAAGAGAACACACGTCTATCAACGAACGCACGCTTTTATAGCATTTTATTTTTAAAATAGATCCTACTTATAATACGCTTGATTTTTACGACACTTAACACTGATTTTAGGTTTTATGTACACTGATTTTCACTTTGCACTTTTAATTATGTTTCATGGATGTACGGAAATCACCTGAAACAAAGAAAAGTTTGTTTTAGTTTTACGAAAGATTCGTAGTAGTCAAAACTATTACGCTGTATCACTGAAATTGTAAGAGTCCACTTAAAATTAAAATATCCGTAAATGAAAACTTAACAAATTATAATCTATTTTAACTTTTAAGAAATATTGTTACCTATACCTATGTTTTGGTTTCTTATGGCAGCCATACACGATCGAATTTACTGTCAAGTTTGCAGCGCGCTTGAAGTGGCGACCGGTAAACTTGATAGTGTATGGGTATCAGTATACATGAATACACTGACAATTCAAAAGTACATATAAATGGTTTATTTGAAATAAATGTTTTAGTTTGAGTTTGACCGCAAACTGGACGCCACTTCAAGCGCGCTGTAAACTTGAAGGTAAACTGGTTCGTGTATGGCTGCCATTAGGTTATCGCGTCGTAGTCGCAATCAAAGTCGCAAATTAAAAAGGAACTTACATCCTTTCTTCTGGTTCTAGCTTAATTTGTATTAAATTGTATCAAAATCGGTTTAGTTAACTGTGAAAGCGTAACAAAGAAAAATACTTACTTTCGAATTTATAATATTAGTACGGTTTTTAAAATTTTTGAAGTGTTATAAAATAATTCAAGCGTCCCTCGGTCTCAGTAATAAATTATTTTACAACAGTCCAAAGTTCAAACACCAATCTCTTTTCGATAGAAAACTTTATGAATATTCCGCAAACTCACAATGTCTTTACCAAAGTGACTGTTCTCGTAAGTTTATCTGATTTATCACTTCAAATGATAGAATTAATACCATTACGTGTATTGATGGAGTCTAGACGGACAGAATATAAATACAAATTGTTCATTCATGTCTGCAGAGTTTTTGGATAACGTTATTCGTAAATATGAGTTCATAATTCGATCATTATTTTCTTCATGGTGAATAAATTGTGTATAATGTACTAAATTAATATGATCAGTATTATTTTTCATTTAATAATGATAAAATAATTGTTTTTTAAATGGCATTGACCATTATCGTCTGCCTAGCCTTTTCCCAACTATATTGGTGTCGACTTCCAGTCTAACAGGATGCAGCTGAATACCAGTGTTAACATGGAGCGACTGCCTTTCGGACCTCCACAACCCAGTTACTGGGTAACACGATACCCCTTGGTGGACCCATAACGACTGCCAAAGATCTACAAATGACAGCCGGGACCAACGGCTTTACGTGCTTTCCAAGGCACGAAGGGAATTCGATGTGAAAGGGATGGTCACCCATCCACAGACCGACCGCGGCTAGAGTAGCTTAACCTTTGACCGATCGATCTGCACGGCTTTAACTTAGCCACGAGCTCACCAACCAGTTTGGTGACATCTAACCAAATAAAAAAATGGTTATAAGATCCTACAAGTATATGACTGATACATCTTCCCTTCCCCAAGGCAATATAAAATAAAAAATAAAAAAATAAAAATCATTTATTGTCTCATTCAAATTTTACAAACTTAGATGAAGCCCTGAACCCCACACTAGGATTCCCTGTGTTGTGGAGTCCAGTCTCTTTCAATCCATAATCAGAAGGTGAGTACAGTAAAAAAGACAACAAAGTTTATTATTACTAAATTTAGGTTTAACAAAGTACATAATAATTATGTAGTAGGCAGTTTGTGTAGAGTGTGATGTAGTGAATGTGGTGTGTGAGGTGTAGTGTGGTGTGTGTAGTGAGTGTGATGTGGTAGGTGCAGGTGTATGAGTGCATGTGAGGAGGGTACGAGTGGATGCAAGTGTGTGATAATTACTCGTGTACCTATGCGTTTATTGTTATTTTTGTGTATTATATGACAATTTTTTCAAGACGTCCTCTGTTTTTTCGTAATCCAGATTAAATAGCCACTGGAAGATTACTTTGGAGCAAGCTTTTTACTGAGTTTTAGAATTTGCCATCCGACCCCTAGTTTGGGGTCGGATGGCCGTGTGTGAAAATGTCCCCACATATTATTATTATTTTATGGGTTTTGTTTAATTTACTATATAAATAGGGTCCCATGAAAGCAAACGATCTCCTTCCAAATTGTTTATTAAAATGGGGCTTATCCCAACTCATCGATCGACTGGAGCGTTGTTGGGGCCTGCAGCTGTTTAGTGAGGTTTTGTGAAATCGCAGTGTAGTTGAGAGAATGTATAGCTGCCTAACTCTCAGTACTTTAGCATCAGCGTAAAGTAGATTAGTGCAGTACCTATACGGTCTCCTGTATGCTACTTTCAGCAGAGCCCGCTGCGCACGTTCTATTTTCATCATGTGAGTTTTATATACATATGGAGCTTATAAAGAACGACAAAGGACATCTTAACTTTTCTCATACAAAATCTAAAAACCCTTGGGATATGTGAGTGTCCTTAAAAAATGATTTCCAAGGTAAATATGAATTTAAAGACGATATCAACACGGTACCCTTTAGTAAGACGGGTTTCCAGACTTGCGAGCTTCTGAGTACCCGTAACATCAGCCGGGACTAACAGTTTTAAGTAATTTCGAGGCACGTACTCTGTTTTTAGGTACCGTCAAATGCTGTAACTTTGCCCACATGCTCAACATTGCCTACATTCTGAAAAATTAAATTATTGCCGCTGAGAATTGTTTTTGCTGTGTATGGTATTACTAAAAGCAAGTCGGCTATCTATATGGCAAAAACATTTCTCAGCGGCAATAAATATTTTTTTTTAGAATGTAGGCAACGTTGAGCATGTAGGCAATGTTACAGCATTTGACCGGTACCTAATTAAATGGATATCCAACACATTTTCACAAATAAAAGAGAGTATAATCAGAATTAAAAAATAAACCACAAAAAGAGTAATAATTATAACAGACGTGAAACACGCGAATGGTTGTGGTGGAAGTAAAATATTAAGCTACACGACTCATCCATTTCGTGTGGTCGCCATATAATCTTGTATTATTATGTTGACACCAGAAGGCCAGATGTGAAGCCAGTTTTATGTGACACAGTTTTAAACATGCATGTATTTGAAATACCTTCGTGACTAGGAATTATCATAATGTTCACAGTTCCCAGATACCTAAAACCGTCATGGTGTTTGATTTGAACTGATTTGTTGTATTCGTCATTTTTCACGATTTGAGAAAGTCTAAATAGGAAGAGCCATTAAATAAAATTAAAGCGATTCATCGAAAATCACAACAGTGCGTCCTACTAATGATTGACTACCATGTCACGCGTAATATATAAGAAAACCTATAACTATTAAAGTAAAACAAAAAGGCGTCAAAAAATTCGTCCGCATCGCCGTCGTGAAATGACCCGGAAAAATCAAAACAATGTAGGTGGTGAGTCTGTGGAGTGTAGAGGATTTTATTACTGAAAGACATCATCATCATCATTCATCATTTCAGCCGTAAGACGTCCACTGCTGGACATAGGCCTCCCCCTAGTGTCGCCACATTGACCGGTCCCGTGCGACTCGCATCCAGCGGATTCCCGCAACCTTTACCAGGTCATCGGTCCACCTAGTGGGAGGCCTTCCAACGCAACGTCTTCCGGTTCGCGGTCAGCACTCCAGAACTTTTCGGCACCATCGGCCATCCGTTCTGCGAGCAATGTACCCTGCCCACTGCCACTTAAGTTTGGCAATTCTTCGGGCTATGTCGGTAACCTTGGTTCTCTTGTGGATGTCCTGATTTTTTATTTTATCACGCAACGAAACTGCGAGCATAGGCCTCTCCATTGCCCTTTGGGTGACTATAAGCCTTCTGATGAGGCCCATTGTGAGCGACAACGTTTCGGCCCCGTATGTAATCACTGGCAACACAGACTGGCAATCACACTGAAAGTTAAGTAATGGGAAATTACAAACGATTTTTGATAAATAAACAGGTTTTGGCAGCAACGCTTTGTTTGCGGGACCTTATTTCTTCTGTTTAGAAATTCGAAACTTGGCACAATCACTTATGTGTCCAAGATACTGACTTCATTGTCACGTTGGATGACAATGAAGCCAGTGAATTCTGTTGACCAGGAGCTAAACTTATTTAAAGCTATTTATATCTCTTTCTTTCCAATAAAACAAGGAAGAGACAGATATTTATTATTATTACTTTAAATTTATCTAAAATGTTCAAACAATTATAGTTATCACATTTCAGAACGTATTGATTAAAAAACGTCAAAATCAAAAAAGTGATAAGCAACTTTAGCACAGAACGCTACAATGACGCTTTTTGAGCAAGAGAAGTGAAAAAGCTTTTTTACAAAAAAAGCCGCCTTCAAAATCTAAAAAGTGATAAATAACTTTAGCACAGAACACACATAACTTTAATTTCGGAAGTCGGTGGCAATACGAAACCTCAAACAGAACAAAGCCACCGACTTCCGAAACTAAAGTTATGTGTGTTCTGTGCTAAAGTTATTTCTCACTTTTTAGATTTTGAAGGCGGCTTTTTTTGTAAAAACGCATTTTCACTACGATTGTGAGAAAATAAAACAATCCAATAGTACAATATGAAATATTTTTTTTGTTTCTTCTGTAGCCGCAACACATTGCATGCATACCAGAGATCGCCGATTTTAGTTCCATTTTCAAAATTAAAATGAGGTCCTTTTTTATGAAACAGTAATAAGTCGAGTCTTTATTCATGATTATTCTACTTATGACTAAAGACTTTTTTGTTTTTGTAGGCTCATTGTCATATTTGACCCACAAAAATTAAAAAAAAAAACTTTTTCCCCTATAGGATGAAATGCTATTTTATCCCCGCTCTGGTATGCTACAATGACGGCCTTTTTGAGCAAGAGAAGTGAAAAAGCTTGTGTAACACACGGCGCTAAAACCCATTAAAACTCGGTTTCTATTTACTCCCTCGCTAAAGCTCGGGAGTAAAACTACCTCGTATATAATAGCTATAAGCTCCTTGTACAACAATCTATTATAAAATTTTCGCTTTTTAGTACTTCCTTATCATCCAAATCAGTCACAACAAAGTCAAACACAGTCAAAACAGAGACTGAAAGTACAAGGTTGGAGAAAATTAAAACATTATCCATGTATATTTTTTTGCTTTCTGTCGATTTTTTCAAAAAGTGCTAAATCAATTTTGATAATTTTTTTATATGGGAATTATTCAAAATCGCTTTACAATTTCCCCGAGAAACCACTTAAAAAATATACAAAAAAAGAAAAAAAAACAACATACAGACGAATTGAGAACCTCCTTCTAAAAACACGGCGAAGTTCAAGAAAAAACTAATTTGACATCACTAACTTAGTTCTTATCTGTCGCCCCCTTTTCTTCAGCTGCCTGGAAGTAAGAGAAGCAAATAGTCTTTTTTTAGGTTAGTTTGTGAACAAGAGAATCGGCGCCATTGCCGTATTAGATCAAATAATATAATTGCACCCGCAAATTCGTTTATAGAGATTGCCTGCAACGATTACAATAGAATTACAATATAATTCGGTTCATCGAGTGATCGCCAAATTATGCATGAATACCATAAAATATCGATACAATTATAAACAGAAAGATGATTAAGCGCCCATTGTTCGAGCAAGCCGGCGAATAAAGCAATAATAAATACCGGTAACTATGTTACATTGACTAGTTATTTGGCATTATGATAATACAATGCAATAATTTTAGATCGTTTGTATTGGAGAGAACTCTGCTCTAAGTTTTTTTGCATGATAAAATCTGGAATGAAGAAATTCGCTGAAGAATTAAGGCCACCGACATAGCTCATATGCAAATTGAAGTGGCAATGGGCAGGCCACATCCTTGGAAGAACCGATTATCGATCGGGATGAAAGGTTCTTAAGTGGCGACCAAGAGCCGGAAAACGCAGTGTTGGTAGGCCTCCCACCAGATGGACCGACGACATCGTCAAGATCAGGGGTAACCGGTGGATGCAAGCGGCGGGTTGCCGCTTGTTGTGGCGTTCTATGGGGGATGGGAGGCTTTGTTCAATAATGGACGTCTTCCGGCTGATAATAATGTATTGGTTTTAAGGTATTCCAGGATTTTTTCTGGAGAACTTATTTTACCGACATGTGTAGAATCAGCACGTTGAAGTGAAAGTTGACCGGTCATTTCTGCAAACTGAAAGACGGTAGATGGAGCAGATACGTATTAGAGTGGAGACCGCGTTAGGGCAAGCGCCGCGTGGGGGCCTTTAGTAAAATTCAGAACATTATAAGACTATACTAAACTAATCTCGAAGTAAATTAACCTAAAATTACTTTCTGTAGTATTTCTTGCAGTAAAAGTTTATAATTAAATTTTTTGTAAAAAATTCTACTTATGTAAACGCGAAAATTTGTAAATATCAATGGATAGATGTTTAAAAATTGCTTTACCATTTTATTTCTCTGTTAGCTGACCGTTAGACTACACAAATCTCAATGGAAAAGTATGTTAATTTGTTTACTTCCATTTAAAACCTCATTTCACGTAATACAATAAACTCTAGTGTGTAGTTTATCAAGCTGGCTTGCAGGCTAGTTGAATGCGGCAAACGAAGCACTCTTTGTCCCGACTCCCAACTCCCAGCACATGCGGGCACATTCCACATATTAACCCACTTTGTTCACTAACTGCTGTAGTGTACAACGTTCTTATTGCTTTTATATTTTAAATTCAACATTGTTTTTGTCAGGATTGTGTATTAAGGGGCTATTAAACGACTTTTACAGAATTTAAACTGACAATCACGTCAAAATGTGCAGTGTAAATGATTTGAAAAAAATATATGTTTCTCCTAATCATTTAGTGTGTGAATATTTTTTATTATGTTCATATTAAATAGTTTAATTAAATCGTGAAGTTGTGTCTGACGCGGACAAAACATGACAATCACACAAAATCTACCAGGTATAATTAAACGAAACTGACGCCATCTTACAGACAATTTTGCTATCTATCTTTTAGTATACGCCTTTCTTTTAAGTTAAAAAATACTACTGTTATTTAATTTTTTCGACTAAACTTGGAGAGTTTTGTACGCAGCGCATACGATCTCTGCGTCCCAAACTCTTAAAGTTTAGTCGAAAAAATCATTCAAAAATCATCACATACTAAATGATTAAGAGAATGTTCTAGTATAACATATATTTTTTTCAAATCATTTACTCTGCACATTTTGACGTGATTGTCAGTTTAAAATCTGTAAAAGTCGTTAAATAGCCCCTTAAGTAGGTACTGTAAAGGTTGCATGCATTTGGCATGCTGGTCGAAACCACGGACTTAGGGCGGGTTGTTTCAAACGGTTAGTTAACGTGACATACGGACGGTTAAAAATGACTATGACCTGAGATGTTTAACGTTCGTTAAATGTAACGGGTTGTTTTATGACATAAAAACTGTCAGTTAAAGTTATTCAGACTGCCAGATTGACAACTAAAATTACGCTGACTGGTGGATGAAGCATCGGTTATGATAATAGTATTTTTTTAACTTACGTTAAGGCCATAATTTTGTGGTTTGACGATAGTTAGCGCCATTTTTGATTGTTACCTGTCAGTAAAGTATAGTTGAAGAAACCCGTAAATGGATTAAACACTCTGGATTCGTTAGAAAACCTTATCGCATTTAGAACGTTAGTCTTTTTTTATATGACAAGCAGATTGTAAAGCAAAGAGTATAGTAATTATAGAGGAAAGCCGATGACCTTCAGCGGCAGATGTATTATTTTATAATATATTGATTATAATATAACAGAGTCCCTCTTTTATTGAAGTATCCCTCCAACACCCTCTTAGCACAGTAAATTATACCTCAATCCGGTAGCACACCCGCGACACTCCATAGAAATGAAACGATATAATTGCCTACACTAATACTAAAATAATAGACTATACAGATACGTGCGTGAGTGTGCGTGTCTACGCGCCGCGCGAACAAGAACGCAATTTCCAGAGCTAGTCATTCGACGCGGGGAGAGGTGAGGAACGGCTTCAGAGGGAGGCGGAGCGTGTCGCTACTGTACGGTCGTACTAATACTTATACTGTGCCGGTAGCAAGCAGCAAGTTAAACTCTTGCAGTACCTACTGCAGAAAAGTTATTTCTAGGATAGCAACGTATCTGCAAGGGCTCTGGTATTGTATACTCCATTTATAATAGCATTAGAAAAAAGAGGCTCGTAGAAGCAGGAATGAAAAACATTTTATTTTAGAGATAAGTTAAAATAATTTAATGGTTTTTTTTTTAACATACATTTGATAAATAGATCTAAGATAGTACTAAATATGGACGTATGATAATATAAACAAAATAAAAGTCTTTTTAGGGTTCCGTAGCCAAATGGCAAAAAACGGAACCCTTATGGATTCGTCATGTCTGTCTGTCCGTCCGTTTGTCACAGCCACTTTTTTCCGAAACTACATATAAGAACTATACCGTTGAAACTTGGTAAGTAGATGTATTCTGTGAACCGCATTGATTTTCACACAAAAGATTGAAATAACAATAAATTTTGGGGATTCCCCATAGATAGAACTGAACCTCAAATTTTTTTTTCATCAAACCCATATTTCTCTTGGGATAGGTCTTCAAAAATGATATTGAGGTTTCTAATATCATTTTTTTCTAAACTGAATAGTTTGCGCGAGAGGCACTTCCAAAGTGGTAAAATGTGTCCCCCCCCCTGTAACTTCTTAAATAAGAGAATGATAAAACTAAAAAATAATATGATGTACATTACCATGTAAACTTCCACCGAAAATTGGTTTGAACGAGATCTAGTAAGTAGTTTTTTTTTTAATACGTCATAAATCGAAAAACCGCAATTTACCTTTTATTCAATCAACTCAAATAAGAACTTTTATATTATGTTACTTGCTGCTCCGGAATCCTTCATGGGCGAGTCCGACTCGCACTTGGCCGCTTTTTTTAATTAGGTAAAATTTTGAATTTGGTAGAATTATAGCGAAACTAATTACGTTCCCGGTATTGTTCATCCCTGCTTCTTTCTTAGCATTGACACTGTAATTTTAAATTGGAATTAAATGGTATTATACCGCATTAAGTCCGCCTTTGTACAATGTTTTTTTTTACATTACGTGCATAAAGTTTAACAAATAAATATTATTTAATTCCAATTTAAAATTACAGTGTAACTAATTAAAAGCTGCATAATTGTATAAGATAAATATTAAAATGGTACAATAAGTGCGAGTGTTAAAATAGATTATAATAAATTCGGCGACTATCGTAACTGTAAACATGTTTATTGTACTTTTTTTACAAATTGTGCATTAAAAATAACCTTTTTAACTTCTGTCTAATGGTATGGAGTACAGATGTCTATGCGCATCGGTTACCACTTAAGGGCGCGTATTCGATTTAGCGCAACTCAAAATCTAAACGATTACTAGAACGGCGTAGCAGCATTGACACACACTAGTACAATACAATGGTCTGTTTGTGTGCATCAGAAAAAAAAATATGTACCAAATAAGCACGAATCATTGAAATTGATCGGCAAACGACAGCACGCGATGTTTTACAGTGCTTTTTAAAATAATTGTCTAAAATAAATGAGCTCAAATAACGGACTGAAAAATATTGTGTATATTAAGCATAACATTTACTTCCATAAAATAAATATATCAGTTATGTTTTTATTCAAATACTGCTGAAAAAAAATTAACAAAGTGAACCGATTTTCTACTTTTTCAACATTGTTTTTAAATATATAATAGTAATATTTTCGTAATCTCTGTAGCTGTCTTTATGACTGTATATACTGTTGGAAAAACGCATAAAACAAAATATTTTGGCATATTGTAATGATTGTATTCGTCCTGAAAGTTAACTCTGACGTCTATTTTCGTAAAACGATATGAAAGGATTGTCTTCGCTTTAAAAAACCATAATTAAAAATAATACTTTTACTCTGTAGCTGTCTAAATCAAGACTTAATCTTTCTAAAACTGTAAATTGTCTTTAAATAATCTGCTCACATAATTACGATATTGCTCTGGGCAGAACGCAAAAACATGAAGTTTTGGTCACGAATCGAATACGCGCTCTTAAGGCGCGTCCCTGTTCAAAACGCAGCGCTAGCCGTTTTTAGTTCAGTTTACGGACGTAAGTAAATACTCTATATCCGAAAGAAACATCAACAAATAAAAAATAGATTAAATTTCTACATAATCTTGACTCCAAAATGGTAGATCTGATTTTTGTTTACGAAGTTCATCTGTGACGAAGTATAGTATTTAACTAATCTCCTCACAACGAAACCACAGAAATGAGAAATAATTATTGAAAACATGCATCTCCTCAGCAAGTAACCATTAATTCGATTTTTTTACTAACACTAATGGATAGGCAATTTATTAAATAACATTTTGTGTAGATTTTTTTTGTTCAAAATCCCGAAATGTGATTTTTTAAAAATTCTAAAATCTGAGCGTATTCGCTACTGTATCTCTTGCGCGGCGAAGAGGGAACGAATGCTCAAGGTTATTTGCTCAGGGTACCGCCTAATATTGGGGTGAGTGGGTGTACCATCAGCGTCTTTACCATCTAATGATATAAAATAAAAGTTTTTATATGTAGATGTTTCATTTTTAACATTCCCTAAAAAAAAAAGTTAACACTCAGATTTGATTAGTTCGAACCATTGTTCGAAACCTTTTTGGATAAAATTTCATAAAGTCCCAAAGTCGAAATCAATTACCAAGTTTCAATTCAACAGACTGAACCACGATAGAAACAAAGTTTGAACCAATTTCTTAAAAACTACATCAAAAACAAATCACATCTTGTAAAAGAACAATCATAACAGAGTTTTCAAACTTCCAATAACTGTGTAACCCAAATTAAATAAAGTACCTAACGTCCACTTTACTTCTAAGTGTATTGTTTTGTCCAAGTACACACAAAGATATCCATTTCCAGTATAAACTGACCTAGTATTGGATAGACTTTCCGTACAATGAGAGGTCCAAAAGTACTTGTAAGGCCCGATGTATCCTCCTGCTACCTACAGTGGCCCTTCAAAGTTTCGTTCAATAAAACACAGTTGCCCCTGTCGTTTCTTACAAAACTTTGTACCGTAGCAGTACTAAATCGATCTTGACAGACAGTGCACCCAATTTTGTTCAATAAAAAGTTTCTCGAAGACTAAGGGGATTGGATGGAGTGGAGTTTATCAATGCTTAATGCGATGGGGGCGTAGTAAGAGTAGATATAAATAAATGTGGGATAAGATCAATTTTATTTCCATAAAAATGCTGATTGTTTTTTAATTCTTGTATTTTATTCTTTGTCTTTAAATCTAACGTCTTACATTTTTCTTTCCTTTTCACGTCTTTTTCCACTAATTCTACCACAGATATAGATAGGCCTAGATAACGCAAGAGCAACTACTTCGCGTGCCTATTTTCGTGCCTAACTTACGATAAAAAATCGTAAGTAAAAAAATAAAGTGAACGTTTCCTTCCATCGGTAAGTCATTTTGTGATTTATATTTCGCGTAATTAATTTAAAAAACAATTATTTTGAATCTAATACCCTCAGTAATACCTGGGAATACCAAATTTAGGAAAAACAAAACATTCGTATTACATTGTGACGTCCTAAAAATGGCACGCTTTGTTTTCATACAGATCGTGATATTTGCGTTATCTAGTTCTATCTATAATATCTGTGCATTCTACATATTAAACATTCATTCATTATTCTTTCGATCTTAAACTTCACACTTTCATCTCTGTCACTTTTTTTATCTGTCATTCATTTTCGTGTACGTTTCTCCAGCAAAAAAAAGCTTGCTTTGGAAAAAATCTAAAAAATCGGTTCGGCCACAGTGGCCATTCTGAATGTAGACTGGCCTAATACGCAGGAGCAGTGCACAAGTGTGTGCGCAAACACAGGCGCACTCCCTCTTCCCTCACTTTCTTAGTCCGATGGGACGGCAATACGTCATGACCGGAGAGAGATCAGGCGTAGGACCAACAGCTTTACGTGATTTCCGAGGCACGGGGCAGTTACACCGCCTACTTCCAAACTTCGAGCTACTACTGAGAAATTCTTTATGGATCTCAATAATAGTACCCGAGCTGGAAATCAACCCCAGGAGCCCATGCCTTTTTTAACCGACTTGAAAAAAAGGAGGTTATCAGTTCGACCCGTATGTTTGTATGGATGTTTGGCCGCGATTATCTCCCGTTTGGCTGAACCGATTTTGATGCGGTTTTCAGAAAAGTGTTTGTTACATTCTGGAGAAGGTTTTAGTATACTACAAACAGTAATTTATTCAGCGCTTTTTGAAAAAAACAACAAAAACCGAGATGACATTTTCGTTATTTCCATGTTTCCATCTTTGAGGACTTTCAATCTCTGTTTTAACAGTGTTGCCGTTCCTTAATGAATTTGGGTGATAATGAGGCACTGAAAAGTGGAAAAAGAGAACCGCCTTAAAAAAAAAACTAAAAAGTGGTAAATAACTTTAGCACAGAACACACATGACTTTAATTTCGGAATTCGGAATTTGTTCTGTTTGTTGGTTTGTATTAAAGTTATTTACCGCCTTTTAGTTTTATTTTTTGAAGGTGGTTCTCTTTTTTCAAAAAAGGTTTTATTTTCCACTTTTTTATGGGGCAAGCCCGCGTTCCCTAACATGCACTGCAACTCCTGTAAGCCAGAAGCAACAGTGCCAACCACTAGAAAAGCGCCGAAGCAATGAAGCTCGACGAGTCCCGAAAAAACTAATCAGCTGTCTTGAATCCCGCAACGAAATTAATCAGAAAAGAACAACAGAGGAGTAAGAAAAAGATGTTTTTGTTTCTTCCCTCATTATCAAGCAGGAGACAGAACAGAACTAGGCCAATAGGCACACAAAGGGACGTTGATAAATGGGAGAAGCCCAGTTGCCAAGCACCACGATCATAATTTACATAATTAAGAGTGGACCCCACGCTTGGCAGTCGAGAGAGTGGCAAACGAGACACAAAATAGTCTTGACTATTAAACATAAAAATAAATAACAATATCCTTGCGAGTTCACTCATCATCATCATCATCATTTCAGCCGAAAGACGTCCCCTGCTGGACATAGGACTCCCCTAAAGGGGGTGTTTTGCCATAATCGCCACGCTTGGCAGGCGGGTTGGCGATCGCAGTATGGTTGTTACAAAGGCACAGAGAACGCTGCTGCCTATTCTCTGGTAAGTCCTTTAGTCGCCTCTTACGACACCCACGGGAAGATATGGGATGGTGCTATTCTTTACGTCCGACACCGTACGAACAATGAGTTCACTCATATGACATAAGAAACGTGTGACTATATCAATTTCGATAGAATTGCTAGGTAGGCCTAATTTTGTTTTAATCAATCTTCACTTCGTATTCATTTTCTGGGTCATAAAGTTACCTGTCGAAATATATAATCGGGTTGAAAGATTAGGTAAACAAAGATTAACCTTGCTGTCAAAATTGGTAGGTAAACATTTCAAAAATTCAATTTTCTTCGTATGTTTCTTTAGTTCAAAAGCGACATAAAGACCTCAGTAACTTAGTACCTTTGCCTATTACGAAAATAATAAATATCTGACAACATGCATTCGGGTTCAAGGCAGAAAAGCTCTTCAGTAATAATATATTGTGTATTAGACCTGAAGTACTATTCTGTAAAAAAAATCGCCTTCGAATCGGAAGCGACTTAGAAAAAAAGTCTCTTCCACTTTGGGGCAGACATTATCGACTAGAGAACGCTTAGACACCATTGAGTATTACGTTCTAAAAGAACTGTTACCTGATCATTTTTACGATTCCTACCCATTTTACGATCCCGACAAAGTAACTTCGAACCTCCAAAACGCCAATAAAACTGGCAATAACTAAGGTTAGGATGGAGCTTCATAATTAAAAGAGCTTATGAACCATAATACATTTGAGTGCCTTTTTACTTCACCGTTGTTATGTGTTTGGGAATGCTGAGCATTTGGCCCGTTATCAAATACTTTTATGGTAAGTGGAATTCTTTGAGAAACTACCAAGTAAACCTAGCTGTTAAAAGCTGAACAGGTGTTGGTACTATTTGCTGTTAAAAAAAGGTTCGGTCAATGACTTGGCAACTTTTTGACTGTGATCGTAGAGCGGCCACCGAAGCGTTGTTGAACCGTTTAAGATATCCTTTTATCTGTTTTGGAAAAAATACTATAAAATTAACTGGTCGTTCCTTATTACTTAAGGAACGATTTAGGAAACTACAATAACTTCCATCATATCTTACACCATCCCTTAAATCTATTAAGCTCTTTATACAATGTTAAAAGAACTGGCGAAACTTCAGGGAAGTAATTAGAGCATAAAACGGGGTCAAAGGCCAGCCATGACGACACGGTTGGCGCAGTGGTAGACCGATTGGCTGCTGCACTGCGTGTCTCGGGTTTGATTCCAGCACGGAACAAATATTTATTCCGAGCAAATGTTTGGCCAACAGATAGTTGCTCCGGGTCTGGCGGTTTGTGTATTTGAGTGTATATGTTTGTAAACGCACCCACGGCACAGGAGAAAAAATACCTGAGGATATAACTTAAAATTTCAAGTTTTGAAAATCTTTTTGTCTGTAAAGTTTCGCCAGATAATACAATTTGACCTTTTCTAATTCTACATTAGCATCCTTCTCTGACCTCAGATGCGAAAAGCGTCATTGATATTCGAATTACTTCTAATTATTTTAAATTATGAGGACGGAAAATCTTGTGAAGTTTCCCCAGCTTAATTTGACAAAAGCTGGACAAAAAACCGAGGCTTTCCAACATTAAATATCGAGGTCGCCAAAACGGTTCACGACGCTGAAACCCGGAGCAAATGGCGCATCATTGTCTGTGGAAAGTTTCCTAATAGGTCATGAGCATGAAACTACGCAAGGAGTAGGAATTCTGCATAAGCATACGAATCTACCTTTTGGAAGGGGCAACTAGAATCTTTCTTATATGACGTTCAAAAGTGCGTTTTAATGGTATAAGTAATTGAAATAAATGATTTGACTTTGACTTTGCATCCCTCTTCTCAGATACGAAAAGCGTCATAGATATTCAGCTATGCACAACGTTCAATGGAGCGCATAAATGCTGGTTTGAAACGATTCAAGCTTGCAATTTATATTGCATGCACAATATCCTGCATTAAATGCATTAGATTTAGGTAAATTTTAATGTATTCTGGCTTACCCTGCAAGCAATAAAGCTAAGCTTGTTTATAAATTTATATCGAATAGCCTTAAGAAAATTTTGTAAGTAACTTGCTTAAGGATATGATGGGACTGACATGACCTGCTAATGGTTGCAAGTCCCTAATAAATAAAGAGAGAAAAAGAAATATCCTGCATGTAGTCGGATAAATATAAGTAAATTTTACATGGCCAATATCCTGCTCGATACCCGTAGTCGTATAAATATAAGTCAATACACCTATTGACTGTGGCTTTGTATTTCAACTTGTTACAACTTTGTCAATGGCAGGATATTGTTTGTTGTAAACAAATAACTTGCAACTTGCATAATATAACTATGTTTTAAATTACTTGTGAAGGTTTGTTTATTTTGTTTCAATATTAGAGTTCCTGACATAGGTCTACCCTATTTCCTTAAAATGAATTAAAAATATTAACTTCCCAAGTGTAAAAAGCTTATATTAATATAATATAATATAATATAATATAATATAATATAATATAATATAATATAATATAATATAATATAATATAATATAATATAATATAATATAATATAATATAATATAATATAATATAATATAATATAATATAATATGTGGGGACATTTTCACACACGGCCATCTGACCCCAAACTAGGGAGACCCTGTACTATGGGTAAAAGTCAATAATTTTATTTTATGACCTAAAAACGTCAAGTGTAGGTAACCTTATTTATTTTTATGACATGCGTAAAAACATCAAAATATAGAATTGGGTCGTGGAAGGAAACACAATTTTTAATCGATAATTCTAACGACATTTTGTGTCGTAAAATGTTGCGAGAATATGTATCTTTTATAAAATTTAGAGATGGATCATTGTTGTACAAAGGACATGTTTCATTTTGGGCCCAGTCTATGTACACCACTTCAAAAAAAAGAGAAAATTCCGTAGAATCCGGGAAAAATACAGATAATTCATGTAAATGCATACTGTTGTGGTAGTAAATTGATAATAAATCATTATTTTTATGGATTTTCAACATGGCGTCACTCAGATTTAGCTACTCTATAAACCATAGATCGATCATAGAAAGAGAACTGTCAGCTGTCAGTGTCACAACAGTGTCACTTCTGTCACTTTCGTCTCGTTTTGTTACTTGTTTTTGGAGTTTTTTTTAACAACCTCGTTTTCGTTTGTTGAATTTAGCACCGTTTTTTTTCCATCAGTTTTACTGGCTATTCACAAATCGACGCAGAAAAACCGAAATATAAATGTCAAACGTCATTAATTAATCAAAATGACAGCTTACTGCCATGACTTTTTTTGTTGTGTGTTGCAATTGCAAGTGCAATTTCTTGTGTTTTACCTGCTCACAAAGCCATTTTAAAGTAATTGGACAGTTGAGAACTATTTAAAATGTGTTTTTCTATTTTTAAGTATGGTGTACAAGGACTGGGCCCAGGCTCCATACATTTTGAAACAACTCCTTTGTATTAACAAAATGTATTTAGGTAGGCACTGTAGAGGCTCAAGCTAGTTCAACTATGTTCAAAGCTCATTTTAATAGGTTTCACTGTTTTATAACCTATGCTGCCACTCCCACTGAGGAGGCAAAGGCCTCCCCAAGTCCTTCCAGGAAATTTAGTCCAACACCACTTCGAACCAGCCCTGGTGGTACGCGTCCAGCGCGGTCATCTTGGCACTTCTTTCTGGGCCTCCCGCCCATCTTCAAGCACCCATTGCGTGGAGGCTATCGCCCCGCGGTCACTCTGCATGCGTCTAACGTGACCCACCCAATCCTACTGAGCCTGGCAGCCTTTTTGCTAACATCTGATATGCCCGTTTTGGAACGCAGCGTGGTGTTACTGATTCTGCCCTGCCTTTTTCTACCAGAATACTACGGTTTTACTTAAATTTCTGTAGAAAATAGTACTTAAATAGAAGAGTAAGTATTCAATAAATCACTGGGATGCTATAAAAATTGACGTCGAACATGAAATACTCGTCACATCCCGAGGAGTCGTTACCCAAATATTCAATCGTTAAATAACTTATTGAAATAACCACTTTTATAGTACTTTTACGAGCAGTTGCACTTTCAAATGATTATTTTGTAATATTATGAAGACGTATGTTCCTGATTATTACTTCTTACCTATTATTTTGTATAAGTGCAACCGTAAAGTACAGAAACCAGCACATCAAAGTACAAAAATCTGTCAAATTTCTTTGATAGATTTTCAACTTTATTACAAAATTATAAAGATCATATTCAATTAGGAAAATTTGACAGCAAACTGTCAAATTTGCTGTACTAAAGTACAGCTTAATGTGCTGGCGTCTGTACATCAGAATTCTATTGACTTCATTAATAAATAAAAGACCATTAATTCAATCAATATACCAAACCACTTTGGAACCAACCACCCTGAAAAGACGATAACTTTTCAATTAGCTGTTTAATTAGATTTTTAGTTACTATAAAATATTAAAATCGTCAACTGTCAATGACACAGAAGTGACATTTCAGCAGCATATTGCCCTACAAAATCTATGTATGAAACGCGTTTTCACAGCTCATAAAAACTACATAATATTATGTTGAAGCTCAAACAACCGATAACGGATGGGAAAGAAAGATTCTCGAGTGGCGAACACGAACCGTAAGACGAAGCGTTGGTAGGCCTCCCATCAGATGAACCGACGACATTGTCACAGTAAATATTACAAGTAGTTTATACTGTGACAATGTCGTCGGTACAGCCGCCGCCGCCGCCGCCGCCGTACAGTAGCGACACGCTCCGGAACTGTTCCTTACCTAGTCCCGCGTCGAACGACTGCTCTGAATAGAACTGCTGCTGCTGCTGCTGCTGCTGGGAACTGCTGCTGCTGGGAACTGCTTTTACTCTACGGCGCGTAGACACGCATAGAAACGCACGTATTTGTACAGTCTGTTATTTTGGTAGTAGTGTAGGTAATTATATCGTTTCGTTTGTATTGAGTGTCGCACGTGTGACATTGTCACGGTCACGGGTAACCGGTGGATGCAAGCGGCAGGTTGCCGCTCGTTGTGGCATTCTATGGGGGAGGCCTATGTTCAACAGTGGACGTCTTTCGGCTGATGATGATGAATATTATGTTTTAATGATTGGCGGTGGCTACACAACAACTATGATTAACTATGACTAGCAATAAAAATAAGTAATTCATGAATACCATTCTAGTTAATCCAGATGCTCCATTTAATGAATGGCTAACGGTACTCATAGATTTCTAAAGGAACAACTTCACGTGATCGGCCATTTCTTCTTTTAGAGCGTTCATATTTGATTATCGAATGGAACGTCGCCCATTTCAAATTGTCAGGCGACGAATCAACCAAGAAGGGTGTGGTTATCGAATTAGTTAATACGTGTAGTGGTATTTTTGGCCAAAATGAAACCGTACTTGTTTATGACAATCACCGCCTAATAGATACTACTGGCGCCTTCAACAGAGATCAACCGGTTCAGCAGTAAACGTACCGTTCGAAGAGTTTACTAAAAACATTTTACAACTAAATACCGATATATTAAAACTTAATTCATTAATTCATTAAAAAAACTTAATTCAAATTTTACACAATCCATTCATCTTTTCTTCGGCCTTATGTTAGCTTTATATTTATACCGTCGCTAAATAATATTATTGGTCTGTGCAATTATGTTTTGTAAATGTTTTGTTTCGTTATTTGAATATTGAAAGTTGGTGCAACTGACTTCTGGTACCATAAACATATTTTTTTTTGTAAACGGAAGTCGGTAGCAATATCGTTTATTATAATATTTAAATCTGTACATCCGGAAGTAGCTTGGAACGCCACCTGTCGGCAATTTTAGAATTAAAATACAGGTATAAAAGCACGTGTTGGCACATTTTTTGGTTAGTTCGGTATAGAATAAAGAGCGATAACGTTACTTTGCTCATTTTATTTCCAGCATCCACTATAACTCCTCTTTTTTACATGCGTTTCATCCCATCTTCACATACAAACGATCCCTTTTCAATTTCTCTATCACATACATCACTATACCTATATACATCAGGTAATAATACGTCGGAGCACAGGCGCAGGACCAATGGCTTTACGTGCTTTCCGGTGCATGAGGGTGTTACACCGCCTACTTCCAATCGCTGGGGTGCCACTGTAAAATTCTTTATAGAAAAACCCAATAACACTATTCAGCAAGTACCGATGTAACTTTATGTATATATATAAAAATTAATTCCTATTTTCCTTGGTCATCGCTAATTCTTTTTTTGTTGTGATTGTTAATGTAAGGAGAAGAAGAATATGAAATATAAAATAAGAAAGTTGCGCGGAACATTAAAAAAAAACAACAAAAACCAAAAAAAAAGCATTTTACAAAAAAGACAACCGCCTTCAAAAACTAAAAAGTGAAAAATAACTTTAGTACAGAACACACATTGACTTTAGTTTCGAAATTCGGTGGCTTTGTTCTGTTTGTTGTTTTGTATTGCCACCGACTTCCGAAACTAAAGTCAATGTGTGTTCTGTGCTAAAGTTATTTTTCACTTTTTAGTTTTTGAAGGCGGTTGTCTTTTTTGTAAAAAGCTTTTTATTTTCCGCTTTATAATACCTCCTTCTCATCCGAATCTATTAAGAAGAGATTAAAAGTTAACTATTCCAAAGATTGAAGAAACTAAAACGTCGTCTATGTAAAATTTTTGGGTACTTGTTGATTTTTTCAAAAAGTGCTAAATTAATTTCGATAAAATTTATATGAGACCACCCCTGAAGCATACCCTGACCATAAAACAGAATTTTCAAAATCGGGTTGCGTTTGCCGGAGAAATCGCGTAACAAATCGCGCACATACTTAATGCAAATTTAAGACTTATACGGTTTTCTCATGGATGCCATTGTCAGAACTGGACCAAATTATGGGGAAAAAATGGGACCACAAGGGAAGCACGAGCTTTCAAATAAAAAAAGAATCATCAAAATCGGTTCACCCAGTCCAAAGTTCTCAGGTAACAAACATAAAAAAAATAAAAAAAAAATACAGTCGAATTGATAACCTCCTCCTTTTTTGAAGACGGTTGAAAAGAAAATACATAGATGACCTATATATTTCTTCACCAAAAAATTATACATAGATGACGTATTCGTTTCTTACATTTTTGGAGGATTGGCGCAATTAGTGTAGGCAGGGTAGGTAGGGAATGTAGGGTAGGTAGAAAGGCAGGTAAGTATGTAGATAGGGACAGGACAACGTCGGGTCAGCTAGTCTATTAATAAATTAAGTCTGAAACCGCCAATCTGCCTTAAGCAAGCATGGTAATCAATGCTCGGGCCTTCACAAGAGGCCTTTGCCCTGAAGTGGTTCAATAATAGTCTGTTATTATTATTAATAATACTTTACCCGACCTGGGAATCGAACCCGGTGACCAACGCGCAGCAGTCGCTTGCAACCACGACGGAGCAATCAGAATCGTAATGAATTCGTGATTAAAGTTTGTATCACGATTTATTTTCCACCGTATAGATATTCCGTTTTGTATTTTTTTTTCTTGGGTCTTTCGATGAGAATATAATATTCTCTGTTTGGTGTGAATTCTACGAAACTAGTGCTGTATTAGGTGGCACGTCATGTCTGTATTTCGTGTGGTCTGAGCATTCTATTAATACGAAAGCGGTTAGATTGGATTAGGTTCGGGATTTAACTGGTTATAATGTTGGCTGTGGTCCTGAGTTCTCTCCGGTCGTGTCGGATTGCCGTCCCATCGAACTATGAGAGTGGGGGACCACCATCTTTACGTGCATTTCTAGACACGGAGGGATGTCGGTATGAGATGGATGGTCATACACGAACATCCACAAATATGGTTAAGTCATGAGCGATCGATCCATACATCATTCCTTTAGCCACGAGCCACCTGAATGAACAAAGTATCAAAGTAGTATTCAGTCTCATGCGTAGTTTCCAAAATTAAATTTTGTCTCAATCCCACTAATTTCAATCGACGATGCCAATTTGTACTAACTAAAATATTGTTTCATTCCCATTTCACTTCAAATAACATGTTTACCGAGTCAGATGATTTAAATGGATGTCACGAATCGTGGTTTAAACAAAAGAACTCATAATTTTCTTACTACCAACGACCATTTCACCTAGACACCTGCAAACCGCAATTAATGTTTCGCGGTACTTTGAAAATTTACTGACACAGTGCGGGCTGCAAAGATCATGTTAGCTGGTTGACCGAGTTCTTAGAACTATTAAAAGTTTATCAATTTAGTGGATAGAAAAGAATAATTTCGTTCTTATAAACTATATTAAAATATCATTATAAACCGTTTTGGTTGAGTGAACTAGAATTTTAGAAATTCGTACAATTAAGTGCTTTTTAATGCTTATGTCTGAGGTCTGCCTTAAGAATTTGATGATTCTTTTGTATTTTATTTCAGCTAAAGACTTCTGAAGTTTACAACCACAATTTGCAAAGCACATTGCTTTATGCGAAGGGACAAGTTTTGAGGTGACCAACTCGCTTATCTTCACATTTCTACGTGAGAATTGCTGACGACACGATTGGTGGTTGAGCGATCGACTGCTGCGCTGTGTGTCGCGGGTTCGATTCCCGCACGGAACAAATATTTGTATGGCCTACAGATAGTTGTTCCGGGTCTGTCTGTTTGTGTATGTGAGTTTATATGTTTGTAACGCACCAACGACACAAGAGCGATTCCTAGTATATTCAAAAAATCCGCCCTCAACTTGACTGTTTGAAGAATTATACTCAAGTAGCTGTCAAAATAAAATTATCATCTCATCTTAAAAGTTTTGTCACCTACACTTAAGATCTACATTATCGCTTACACAATATCAAATATTTAATCAAATCTATACCCTGTTCACAATGAGATTTGAAACCTTTTTTACAGTCCGTTCAACCGATATTGACTTATATTGCGTTGTTAGCATGACAAATGGCAACTGCAGTAAACAGTTGTTACTGTAACCACTATTTTGCCTCTAATGTCATCCTTAAGCCTACGGAATAGAAGTCAAAATCGGTTGAAGGGAATGTAAAAAAGGTTTGTGTTTATGTCTAATCTTATTATGAACAGGGTATATGGTAATATTTATAGTAACCTATCTGTCCCACTGCAGGGCAAAGGTCTCTTCTCATACAGAGAAGGCACGAGCATTGATCACCACGTGCGCTCAAGGCGGATTGGCGATTTTAAACCTATATTAATTATAAGTCCAGGTTTCCTCACGATGTTATCCCTCACCAATGTCAGTCATGTCCAAGATATACATGGAAAGTACAATATTATGAAATTTATAAAGTCACATTGGTAAGTACCAAATTTTAACTGACTGTGACTTTTAATTTTAAAAGTCACATTGACTCACATTGGTCGCATGTCATAATGTGGACCTGTGACCTTTACAGTACCTAGGTACTGTAAAGGTCGCACGCATATGTAATACTCTTTAGATAAACATGGATTTAGTTTCGAATATAAATAATGAAACCAATGACGTATTATAAATAGACGCGTCATACACGAACATTAGTGCACTTTAAAACGGCGCAAACTTTTATATTTACATACCAGTAGGCACATACAATTATACAGTGCGAAGAAAAGGACAGAAGCATACAGCGTATACTTGCTAGAAAAAGATAAACATACTTATTTTGTTACGTCAGTTATGTGTGAATTACGAGCGATACTGACGTATAGCCGCGACACTGGGTGGTACGTGACTAAGTGAAACCCCGGCAATTGCCTTGCTTTAATATTGCCATTATTGAGCGCGGGTAACGCATCTAAGTGTATAATATATCATTGGATGAAACACTCCAAATTTATTTCTTTCTAAATAAATACAATGACTACCTACAACGTAGGACACACGTCGCGTGAAGTATTGGTCGCATTACGTCGCATTGCTTCACGTCGCGTCGTGTCGCGTTCGGTCGCTCACGTAGGACACGCCTTAACCACTGAGCTATCACGACAAGCCTTCCTTCACGAAATCCCTTATTTATTTCATTAAAATTCTCCCTACAACACCATACACAACACCGTAGCATCAGAACAATAGCTGTGCGTGACGTCACAATGGGAAGCCCTGTACCAAACAAGTATGCTCCACCAGCCATTAGGGACGGCCATAATTAAGGAACAATGAAGTTCAGCATCTTTGCTATTGTTTCAACCTTGCAGTAAAGATCCTTGTCGCTAAAAAGAGGTTTTTAAACGGTGACAGTAGTCAGGAAACCTTATTTTATTTTATAAGGTAGTTAATTTTTTAATTTAACCCTAGAATTAATACTAATCCTAGGTATTGTTACTTTTGAGTTGATGAATGAATAAAGAATAACATAATATGCAAGTCAACTAAAATAGAAATACAATTGTTTGGAAAGCAGAACGCAAGATTTTACATCTACATAATTTTCCGGTTTATAATGGTGTCAACCTGTCAATGCTGTTCACTCGAGATGTCATTGTCAGCTGGTAATGTAGTGGCCGCCATTATATTAATCTCGGATAACTTTTTTCGTACGCACGAACGTAGTACGTAGTTACTTAAGTGACTTGTAAAACGAAAAGTTCGCTAACAGCTGTAGAGTAATGAGTGATTTTATTCCTACGATAAGATTTACAAGTTTGGTTGAATCCGGCTTTACTAGTACCTACACACAAAAAACACACTTAGAAACTTTACCTTTTTAAATGTTAGTACAGATTATGAAGAAAATTGCATAGTCGATGCAATTTTACTTGTAATGACAGCCAGTTACTAAATATTTTTCAAAAGTAATTAAAAGATTAAAAAAAAGATAGATCTTTTACCCCAGGGATAAATTTGAATATAAATTATTACAGGTCAACTACCACTCTACCACAACAGTTCACCTTGCCAGAGCAAATAACTAAAAACTATTTAAAAAATTTAATAGAAAGCAGTATTAGCAAGTATTTTTATTACATTTAAAATTAAGTGTTCGTATAAAAGTAAATGCTTTGTAAAATTAGCACTATTAAAATAAAAAAACAATTTATGTTAAACTGTTATAAATTATTATCTACCTAAGAATACAATTAAAGTCATATTAAAACTTAAATGTATCATTAGTAAACTAACAAAACTGGCCAAGTGCCAGTCGGATTCGCGCACAAAAGGGTTCCGTACCATTATCTATACAACATTAGACATTGAGCAAAAAAACGGCAAAATATCACGTTTGTTGTATGGGAGTGGGAGCTCCCCTTAAAAGCGTTACTCCAGGGCCACAAGTCTGCTATTACAATAGTGTCAGAATGGTCTATCATTGATTTCATAATTGTTGATTTTGACAAGTTTGGTAATCTACTAATATAATGGCGTCATTATGACTTTCCAATGGTCAATCACTGACACGCCATTGAAAGAAATGTTAGAGAATGGTAATCTCGTACAAAATGACAACTGAATGACTGCATTCAGTTGTCATTTTGTACGAGATTACCTTTGAAGGAACTGTAAAAATTTTAGCAAATTATAAGTCAGTACTTATAATCTGCTAAAATTTTGACAGTTCCTTTGATCAGTGACCTACCATTAGAACGTCATTGTGTAGTCACTGCTATTAATTCGACCGACCAATGATCGACCATTATGAATTTAGTAGATTACGAACTTTTAGCAAAATGACAATGGGATCGTGTTGGAATGACGAAATTATAAAAATAGCAGACTTGGCCCCCAGAGCGGCGCGCCTCGACGAGGCCTCGGCCGACACTGAGCGGTGGTGCGATTCCGATTATAGTAGAACTAAATAATTCATAGTAAAATAAATATAATATAAGTTATTAGAAAAATATTTATACCATGTTTTAGAACGTAAATGTTTTCATTTACTAGACCTAAAAAAAACTTAAAATATCACTGATTTCATCCCAAACTAACACGTTTAATAACTCGAAAAGTGGCTAAAAATGACACTTTTGAGTATACTTTTCTTGTATGAAAACTTACAGTAATATTGTTTTTTTTACAGCCATGCACTAGTAATTGTTATTGCTTTTTTAATAATAATGTTATAAGTTTTCCGTATATGGTTTTACTATTATCTAGCATCCAGGTAGACCATCGAGCGCTAGTTTAAAAAAAGGCCTAAATAAAAACATGTTCTTATGACAAAACTATACGTACATTTGAAAATATTTTTCAGCCATGCACTAGATTATGAAATTCTCAATAATTTGAAGTCAATATCTTATCTACCAATTAAACACATTATCGTTTTATTGTCCGTCGGAAATCATCAATTTTGACTCCAGCATGGTTCTAACGGATGAATGCTCTTAAATATTTATTTTATTCTGTTTTTAGTAATTGTTGTTATAGCGGCAACAGAAATACATCTGTGAAAATTTTAACTGTCTAGCTATCACGGTTCATGAGATACAGCCTGGTGACAGACAGCCAGACAGACAGACAGCGGAGACTTAGTAATAGGGTCCCGTTTTTACCCTTTGGGTACGGAACCATAAAGATGTGGTGTATTTAAAACAAAAGAAATCAGCATGAACTTTTTCTATACACCGCTTTTGCAGATTTTAAACTGACAATCACGGCAAAATGTGTAGTGTAAATGATTTGAAAAAATATATGTTAAACTAGAACATTTTCTTAATCATTTAGTATGTGAATATTTTTGATTAAGTTCATATTAAATAATTTAATTAAATCGTGAAGTTGTGTCTGACGCGGACAAAACATTGATAATCACACAAAATCTACCAGGAATATTTAAACGAAACTTTTACTATCTTACAGACAATTTTATTATCTATCTTTTAGTATACGCCTTTTTTTAAAGTTTATACTATCTTTTATTTAATTTTTTCGTCTAAACTTTGAGAGTTTTGGACGCAGCGCATACGATTCTCTGGTTACTCAAGGTCGCCGACGTATATCGTCGCCTTATCAACGGCAGCACACTTCGTGTATCCAATGACTACTAAACATACATTACATTAAAAAAATATATATGAATAGTTAAACAGACATATTGTCCTGTCAATCGTTTTTTTTTTTTAATTTTCTTACCGTATAAATCTTCCCTGGACACATATTTCAAGTCCAAAATGAGCCAAATCGGTCCAGCCGTTCTCGAGTTTTAGCGAGATTGACGAACAGCGATTAATTTTGATTACATAGATTATTCAATAATAATGACGCGTAACGAAGTTTGATAGATTCTGTTAGGAGCGCGGTGACATGACATCTTGAAAAATTTGGTCCCTTTCGAGGCTCGGAAAGGGACCAAATTTTATCAAGATGACATTTTGCGAAAGTGACGTTCTGCGACAAGAACTTTCATGGGCGGTGCGGAATAGAGCTGCGACATCTTTATCAGAGTTAATTCACCCTTGTGCAAAAGTATGTTTCTTAATATTGCAATCTTAATGTTCTCAGCACGTAGCAGTTTGTTGGCATTTAAAAGCCACTTAATTCTAATTATTATTCTCCCTTCATATTTTTACGGACGGCCAACCATTTTTTTGTCGCATTTAAGGTATTTTATGTCGGGCACATTTAGTGGCTGACTAAAATGCCACGGTGTATAATAATTAATGGCTTATATTTAACGAACCTCTAGATCTAGTAAATGATCACGAAAAATAGTCAATAAAATAAAACCAAAAATAGTAAATAATCACCAAAATTTTGTTTCCTAAAGTATTCTAGAAATAAAAGCGATTTGGTTCTGGCCGTAGCGTACGGGGGTCACAGTTCTAACCTAACCTAACCATGTCGGATCCGAACCAGGGGAGACTTTACGGTCAAAAAGATTTTGGTTATTTTGCACACTAAGATTTGGTGATCCTTTACTACATTTGGTATTTAGTAAGTTATTTTTTAGGAAAGATGGGAAGACGAACTTATAAAATTCGCAAACAATTACTGGATGAGAACAGCCAAAGATAGGAAAAAGTGAAGTGAGATGGAGGAGGCCTATACTCGTCGAGAGATCTTTATAGTTCGTTCGCGTTAAGAATGCAGTAAATCATCAGTGCAAAATGCCTTCAACTGTCATTGTGAACTTGACTTTGTAATTTGAAAAGATTTGATTGGTTAGGGGTGTCATTGTGAACTTGACTTTGTAATTTGAAAAGATTTGATTGGTTAGGGGCGGGGCTAGGCCGACGGAAAAACTTGTATTATTACTAAGGAATTAAAGAGGCTTAAATAAATAAATACTAAGTATTTTTTGGTGGTATTTATTCCCATAATTAATGACTAAAAGTCTATTGTTGACTTGAGTGTGTGTTCGTTCGGGATAATCTCCGAAACTAACTGGTCCGATGTTGTAAATCATTTCGCTAATAAGAAGCTAAGTTATCCCTATATGATATAGGCTATAATTTGTTATCAAAACATTAGGAATCCGTAAAGAATACAGAATTAATGAAGAGTGGTTTACAGTTTTGCAGAAATAACATTTTAAGTAACTCTTACGATGTCATCACAAAAAAAAATCTCGGGCAAAAGCTAACAAAAATAAAAATAAAAAAAAATATTTAGGTATTTCAACATTTCAAATACCTTACGCCAGTACATTGAAGAGTATCCTTTTAAGCAAGTAGCCTTGTGTTAAGATGCCCTGCCCTTCCCGAGTTATATAAAGCTAGTAAATAATAAAGATTATATTTGGTATTATATTATAACATTTTTAAATAATAATCGAACAAGCATTATATTCAGTTTTATAATTTGATCGACTGGCCTGCTTCAGGAAGCAAAAATGGGGGTTCCTCGAAGCGCACCTATTTTGAAACGCACCCAATGAAGCGCATAGCTATCAGGAATACTATACCTATAACTATCAGGAAAACCGAAATGAACTGGAAGTAGTTTTTATTTATTTATTTAAACTTTATGCACATAATGTAAAATAACATTGTACAAAGGCGGACTTAATGCCTTAGTTGCTTATGCGATACTATTTAGCTCACTAATGGTTGAAGTACACGTAACCCATCTAAGCTCACGAAGTTTATAATTTTTACGGACTCTTAAAATAACGTGCCTTATTTGCTATCGATATTTTTCGATAGCTAATACCTATCTCTATCCACACTTTCACCATTGGGTGCGCTTCGAGGAATAAAATTATAATGCTTTTTATTTAATTTTCTAAGCGCACTTGACAGATGCGTTTCGAGGAATACTTTAGGTGCGCTTCGTTAGGTGCGTTTCAAAATAGGTGCGCTTCGAGGAATACCCCGCAAAAATGACACACAAATATTCCAATTTGATGTTTTAAAACGCAATAGTAAGTTACAGTAAGCAACCTTCAAATCTGAAAGATAATAATTTTGTAGGTAGGTATTGCATGGATATAAGATTTTACATTGCTATTAAAACTGTTATTTAATATTAAGATCTTGATTTACTATTTACTCAGATATAAATGATATTAAATGAATTAATTACTTCGCCAATTAAACATATTTTGGGGCTAAGAATATAATTTTGAAATGTGCGTATTAAACTCTTTCATTTCGTACCCAATACGACACTACTATACGATTATTTTTAGTTTATTAGTTTATGTCCTCTAGAGGATGCTATATTCAATTTCATGAGACGTCACATAGCCTATCTTGTCAGTTGTCAAATTATGATAAGTAGTTTAAAAGTTATAAGGGAACAGATAAACATACATACATACCGCTCAAAATCATAACCCTCATTTCTCCTTCGCCGTAGTGCGGTAAAAAGTTAAATAGTCGCTAGACGATTACCATCAAAAACTACTGGATCATAAAAGTATAATACCTACTTTCCTGAATAATTCGACAAATGGTTTACAACCCACGCCTTTCACCGAAACTTGAGCAATAAATTCTGGGTACCTACCTACTTAAAAAAAATAATGGCTGTTCCTAATTTTACGCAAGGAACCTGCAAACTGGTGTAAGGCCTTGGCCACACCACGTGGTTTGCTACGCTAACTTTAGCTCACGAAGCTTCGCAGATAAGATACTCCCACTACATGCGCATATACCACATAGGTATACCACGCACATGTAACACTCACTCCCTCATATTTTTACTTGTTTTAGTTTTAGGCTTTGTTATACAACAATTTTTATATAATATCAGGTCACTTTCTTGTCAATAAATAGTTTTCTTTCGTTTCTTTCTCACATCGCGAACTGTAAAGCTAAGCTAAGCGAGCTAAATTAACTACATGATTAGGTTTGTGGGATAGGTAGCCCGGTATTTACAACTAATGTAAGAGATTTCAGTCTCCCTTTAAATGCTAATTTTACTTTTTATTTTGTTTGCACGACCATCAGTTTGAATATAGTGTTACAACTCAACCAAGGCAACTAAGCTGTAGGTCGATTCTGTAAAATTCAAACAACAACTCGTATCTCACATCGCTATTCACTCTCACTTCGCATAAGGTTCAAAATGACCTTGATATATTTGACAATTTGAATCGGGTTCGAGAGCGTGGACTTAGGTATTTTAGCTCGCATAGCCAAGCTCGTGTTCGCATTATTACGGGAATTTTGATATTCGTTATATTTTGCGTGCAAACGACTTGTTGCTTGAATAAATACTGAAATGATGAAAAATGGGCGAGAATAACGTGAAACCTCTGGGTTAATTCACATAACTAAAAAAGTGCTGTCGATTAAAACAACGCTTCGCGTATTCTCTACCACTATCAGACACGTTGACGTGCAGTTCACGCGCAGTTTACGCGCGGTTCAAAGATTACAAGAATACCGTTTATCACTCACACTTGGACTTAACTGCAACTGCACTACAACTTCATCGGCGCGTCATAAAATTACGTGAATTAGCCCTCTGGTTGCAAGTGTTAATATTATTAAAATTATAAATAACGGAATTGGTCTTTACTCTGCATTTTGACAATAGAGAGCGTGAAAACTTATTCAGTAAAAATGGCTCTCATACATTATTTAACCACTACACATTTGTACTGAGAGGTATGTGACGGAAAAGTTAAAAGAGAATCGTTTGTCTTGGTATGGGCATGTGAAGTGACGGGATGAAACGTATGTGACTAAGTACAAGAGTTATAACTGTGGATGATGAAGTGGGAATAGAAGGCAAAAGAAAATGAAATGTGGGAACAACGATATGAAAGAAAAGGGAGTCAGAGATAGCATAATAAGAAAACGTATTCTCCGTTTTACGTATTTTTATTGAAGATCCTGCCCCTGCCCCACGTTATTTAGAGTCGCAACAAACAAACAAAAACAGCCACAAAACATAATCATCATTATCATTTCAGCCGAAAGACGTCCACTGCTGGACATAGGCCTCTCCAAAGGGGGTTTTGCCATAATCGCCACACTTGGCAGGCGGGTTGGCGATCGCAGTATGGTTGTTACAAAGGCACAGAGAACGCTGCTGACCGTTTTCTGGTAAGTCCCTTAGTCGTCTCTTATGACACCCACGGGAAGATATGAGGTGGTGCTATTCTTTACGTCCGACACCACACGGACAAAACATAATTTGTAATGTGCGTCACTCTCTCGTGAATAAATGGTTTTTCTTTCTTTCTTTCTTCTTTCTATAATAAATATCAATTATAGCACAATGTACTGTAAATTTGTTATTCATAATAGGTACCTTCGTATAGTAATTCTACCCTTATTATTTTAAATTTTTTCCTCTATATTTTATAAACTTTTAATCTATGCCTAAGCAAAAATCACGAGTTAGCAATTTCGATGCCGCCGTTGCTCATTAAAAAAGATACCTTCTCACTTTGCATAACCAGCAACTTTCAGCACCTTCATTATATTTTGCTCCTTTGAAGAGTTTTTTGCTTGTTTAGTTGCTTTTAAAAAACAAATCAAAATTTTTATAACTTATAATCATGTAAACCGCGGTAAGAGCCGATACACATAAAAATAGTGCGTTGTGGTGTGGCAACGTATCGCATCGCATCGCATCGCTGATAGTTGCGTTGCGGTGCCGTGTCGCAAAGCGTCCTACTACCGTAGCGTTATGTGACTGTTTCCTATGACCGTGAACATTGCTGGACGTGTGTGACGTAATCATCATCATGTCAACCTTTAGACGGCCACCGATAGGCATAGGTCTCCCTCAGGGGGGTTTAGCTGTAATCGCCATGCTTGGCAGATGCATGTTGGCGATCGCAGTAGGAGTTATGGTGTGACGTCACAATGTCGCAAATATTTACGTTGTGGCGGGCGGGGCGTCGCCGATTTTACCGTGTGTCGGCCCCTAAACCAGCATTTTATTTACTGAGGGATAAGCGCTCGACAGAATAAATCAGAAAACAATAGTAAAGTATTTTACTTCTTGGTTTTATAAAAGTTCATTGACCTGACAAACATAGCTAAAAATTAAACCCAACAAATCCAATATTAAATTCAATTTACTAGCATATATCTGAAGAAAACGGCGTCCACGAGATAAGACTCTTAAGGGAAATGGTAGCCACTTAATCCTAGCCAGTTCTAGCCGGATTTATTGCTCACTATAAATTCACTGAAGACATTGTTTCAACACCTTTCGGCGTCTCGGTGTAAAAACCTCGCCGTAGAGTTGATGAAAGTAATTATTTTTAATTTGATTAGTCTACTAGGACGTTGCCCGCGACTTCCCCCGCGTGAATTTTGTTAGGGATTCCTAATTTTGTTATATATTTAATAAAATCTAGTCTATAGCACGCAGGGATAACGTAGCTTCGTGTTGGTGAATTTTTTTTTAAAATCGGATGTATATTTCTTATATTAATAATCTATTACAAACAAAAAATTTAATATTCTCTCTTAATAATATTAGTTTAGATTATTTTTAACCGTCTTCAAAAAGGAGGAGGTTATCAATTCGGATGTTTATATATTTTTATTTATGTATGTTCGGGCATAACTCCGTCATATATAGACAGATTTGCAAAATTCTTGTTTTGTTCGAAAGGGGTTTATTGGTCCATATACATTTTAACGAAATTGGTTCAGCCCTTTTTGAAAAAATCAACAAAATCCCATAAAAATTACATAGATGACGTTGTTTCTTCAATCTTTGGAGGACTTTCAATCTCTGATTTAACTGTGTCGCCGTTTCTTAATGGATTTGGATGATAAGGCGATACTAAAAAGCGGAAAATAAAAACTTTTTTCAAAAAAGAAACAACCGCCTTCAAAAACTAAAAAGTCATAAATAACTTTAGTACAGAACACACATTACTTTAGTTTCGGAAGTCGATGACGATCGCTTTGTTCTGTTTGTTGTTTAGTATTGCCACCGACTTCCGAAACTAAAGTACCTAATGTGTGTTCTGTACTAAAGTTATTTATCACTTTTTAGTTTTTGAAGGCGGTTGTTTTTTGAAAAAAGTTTTTTCGTACAAACGGTCGAAACGCGAGTCATACCTACACGGCTTTAAGCTAGACACTTTAGTCTGCGAGCAGTCTCGTATGCGCCGCAGTGACGAACGGACGACGGTGTGATGGTTTGAAAATAGTAAGCGTGCGATTAATGCCAAATATTACTTAATATGGCAAAGTGCTGTTGGTGTGCTTATTATAAATAAATAAGAGCAATTATAAACTTCCCAAAAGTATACTTAATTAAACTTTATATCCAAATGCAGATTTTTCATATTAAATTTAACAATAAAGCTTTTCGTACGTCTCGGACGAGACGCAAATATTTTTGTCGGTCTCTAATTTAGAAGGGTGTTATTTTTTATTAAATCTACCACTCAAAAAACACAACATGTATTTTTAGTGAAAAGTAAATGAAATCCATGTAATATTTACAATCACAAAATTAGAAAGAAACTCAAGTAGATTTATGAAATTAAAATACTGACAGCCCTCCCGCGGGTTGAAGTACTGCGCTACTGTAGGTAATTATTTCAAGGACAGGGCCGAGTCACAATACTGTTAGATATCTTTACCGTGGTCCAGTGCTTAAGGCACCCTCTCATGCATGAGGTTGCGGGTTGAATACCGAGTAAGTATGAATGTGACTTTTAGAATTCGTATTATGTACTTTCTAAGATTATCTTACATTAGTGACATGGGTGAAGGAAAACATCTTGAGGAAACCTGGACTTAGCTTTAAGCAAGGGTTGTGATCAATGCTCGTGCCTTCTCTGTACGAGAAGAAGCCTTTGTTCTGCAGTGGGACCATAATAGTGTTACCAGCCAGACCAATCGATCGATCGTCTATCGACGGCATCGATGGTAGAATGGATTAATCGACGTTGATCGATTGTTTCTACCAGACCAATCGATCGATTGTCAATCGATGGCATCGATCGATTGTCAATCGACGGCATCGATCGATGGTAGAATAGATTAGTCGACGTCGATCGAGCTGCTTGATTATTATTACTGATGGATTATAGCCGGAGCTAATCGATCAACGTCGACCGGTATCATCGACCGGCAATCGATCGATTAGCTAGTCGAAAGGTCTCCATCGATCAGGCAAAGCTACCACACCAATCGATCAACGTCGATCGCTGATCGATCGGTTGGGGTAGTAACACCCTAATATTCGGTATTCCTTTTTGATTTCTCTGTTCTTTAGCCGTAGGCACGGATCGAAAGGTTAAAATAAATAGCTACGCTTGCCGCGGTCGGTTTGTGGATGGGTGACCATCCATTTCATACCGAGTTTCCTCCGGGCCTCGGAAAGCACGTAAAGCCGTTGGTCTTGGCTGTCATTTGTAGATCTTTGGCAGTCGTTAAGGGTAGTCAGAGGCCAGAAAGTTTGACAACCAGTCTTACCAAGGGGTATCGTGTTACCCAGTGACTGGGTTGTGGAGGTCAGATAGGCAGACACTCCATGTAAAATACTCAGCAGCATCCGGTTAGACTGGAAGCCAACCCCAATATAGTTGGGAAAAGGCTCGGCAGATGATGATGTTGTATTTTTTAACGAAGTAAGTGTTTAACAATAAGGCAATCAGAACTGTTAATACCTATATACCTTTCATGTTCTAGGTTTGAAAACAAGAATATTTAACGACGAAACTGCTGATTCAGTTTTCAAATAAACCAATATTGAATACTATTATGTAAATAAGTTACACAAATCTGACGATAATGCAAAGATTTGCTAGTTTATTCTACACTTTAAGTTGGAAACTATAATTCAACAGTGAATAGGTATTTAATTAAGTGTTGATTTTACATAAATAATCATCATGTCATCATTATTATCATGTCAACGTTTCGACGCCCACTGCTATACTTAGGTCACCCCCAAGGGGGGATCAGCCGTAATCGCCATGCTTGGGCGATGCCTGTTGGCGATCGCAGTAAGTGTTATGGTACTCAGAAGGACGCTGCTGCCCATCCTCTGGTCAATATCCCTCTGTCGCCTTCGACGACACCCACGGCGTACTCGCGGCCGGCACCACACGGTTAATCAATCACGGCACCTTAATCAACGTTTTAAAATTAAGCTAACTCTAGCAACAGGCTGAAACTACGCCCGAAAGCTTCAACCCCTGAAGTAATTGTAGACAAAATATGGAGATTTTCACGTTACTCCCAAATAATATAAGGTCACGCAACTTCTAACTTCGCGTTACAAAGCAATAAACCATACCATAACGAGAGCAGAATATGAATATTTCTTTTGTGCCGAAAAATGTTCTAGATTTTTCACATCCATTTTCGACCTTGATTAGGTTATTCAGGGTCCATATTTCAGTATTACATACGAGTAGGTAGGTACACCGGGAAATAAATCATGATTCGGGGCCCTTGTTAAAATGATACAAAACCTTTGAGACCTGACCCATCAATATTTTTGAACCTAACAAACAGAAATTGAGTGAAATGACAAATAAGGTCGTTTGGAATTTGAGTATTTCATTATGAATTTATCGAAATGTTAAGTGGTCGTCTACTGCATATATGTGTAAATGTCAACACTATGAACATAATTTTGCGGTCATTTCTTAATTTATAATACTTTGTAATTTTATGCTAGGTACATCGTATCGTATTCATGTGTAAGTATTTGCCTGTATACAAAATATTGTAATATATTTATTTTTTTAAGAGTAAGCTTGGAGTTTCTGCCAATTCTTCTCCATACAAACTACCTTTTGAAACCACTACATTTCTTTTCTCGGGTAAATGAAGTTGAAAAGTACCTTTTATTGGTCATATTGAAGTAAATAATTTTACTTAGACTTTGAGTAAAACCTTTGTTAATTTTCTGTCTCCCATTACATTATAACACTATCATTTGTGGATCAGGAAAGAACGATTAACGGTTTCGAGGAAAGAAGATTTTTTATCGAATAACCCACAAAATACAAACCGATGGACGGCGGCAATTATTTCAACGTGTTTGTCATTAAAATTGTATGAAGGTCATTAATTTATAGTTAGCCATTACTTACTTTGATATTTATCAGATTTTTAGTTTGATAGGTGTACGTCAGTTCACCTTTAGGCATGTCGACCATCCCATATTATGTCCTTCAACAATAATTAATTACCTATTACCTAGGTAATACAACGAGATATCATTGCGTGAACAATGCCTCTTCAGTATTAAAACACGCTATACTAAAAATATCCAACCACATATAAAAAAATAAAATAAGTTTATTTTATATTATATTTGGCTTACATTGCATGTCGAGGAGTTATTCATTTAGGCATAGAAAATGCCCGTAGTTGAAGGCTCCGCTCTTTCCATACATTATAAACGTGCAAATATATATAGATTGAAAATAAAAAAGGAAAAATATACAATGGACCATATCAAATGATACAATGGATAAAACCTTTTCTAAGTTGTTGTAAAAAAACGAATAACAATGGAGATAATAAAAGAAGAAGAGATGAATGAAGCATTATTGACCCGATCATCAATATTTCATACAAGTACATAAATCAGTAGACGTAGCTTTTTATCACGACTTTATTTGCTTGTATTTCGGAAATAATGTTACAATTTTTCAATTGTATAAGTAGTCAGTTCCCAAATGCTTCGCATATATTTTCGTGAATGTCGACAATCGATCTTGGATGGCAACAACGTAATTGAAATATAGATTGAGGATAATGTCGCCCTAATGTTTCGCTCTCTTCGTAATAATATGGGAGGTTAAGGTCATTCGCCTACTCAAGGTTTTAACAGGAACGCTTTTGGGGAAACCATATTGACTTTCGGGTAATGATACAACAATCGTATTCTAAAAAGTCGTAACGCCATGGAAAACTAGCAACTGAGTTTCAATCGTAAACCTAAAAGTTGATGGTCCAAGTTCAAAAATATCCTGAGAGGATCGTGACTTAGTAAAAGCCGCACGAATAGATTGGTCTTGGTAAAGCTACCCTTGCCGCGGTCGATTCGTAGATGGGTGACCATCCACTTCGTATTGAGGCCTCGGAAAGCGCATAAAGTCGTTGGTCCTAGCTGTTGTCTGAGAAATTTCGTGAAAAAACACAATAACACCCGACCTGGGATGGAACCCAATACCCCACGCTCAGCAGTCGAGCTTGCGATCACGAGACTTACGAGGCAGTCACAGCAATACAGGATAACTAAATAATTGCTTGTAATTCAATATAAAAACGATATGATTTTTTGTCACCCTCCTCCCTTGCAAAATCAATAGTCAGCTGTTCGATTTTTTTCATGACTAATGGCACGAATACAATCCACTCTGTATACGAGTACATGACAAAAATAACGACAGAACAATTGTAAAGGAATCAGTTGCAGAATGATTCGTCCGCAACAAAAGAATCTAGCGCTTAAAAGAGAGTTTTCTAAGGTCACTCTGGCTGAAGTAGTCATAAAAACAAGGTTCATATTTGAATGGACCTTCCATTTCACTATTCTAACGTTTTCTATATTAGCTTCCATTCTCAAGGCAAGGTTTCATCGAGGGTTCTTCAATCCAACAAACCTATACATATAAATTCAAGAGGTTTGCGAACTACTACAAAGTATGAATTTTATTGGATATTGCAGCATTGACATTGACAAAATGTTGAGTGCAACTGTGTAAATGGAACTACATTCTATTGACATTCCTATCCTAAAATAATCTTTGCTGATACTATAAATATGCAAGCGCTTTGTAGTTACCCCTTAACGTACAAATACATTAAGAAACGGCAAGTTCAATGAACAAACAAACAGAGATTGTCCTCTTTCAAATATAAGAAACTAAAATATATAAGTAGGTAGGTACATAGATGACATGTGCCTACTTACATATTTTTTGGCTTTTGTTGATTTTTCAAAAAGTGCTGAATAAATTTTGATAAAATGTAGGTAGGTGTATGAGACCACCCCTGTGGCATACCCTTACCATAAAAAAAGAATTTTAAAAATCGATTTCTTTCACGATTTTTTCGGCAACTGGCCGGAGAAATCGCGTAACAGACATACAAAAAACATACGATCGAATTGAGAACCTCCTCCTAAAGGCGGTTGAAAAAAAAATGGTCGCCGCGCAACAAACAAAGTCGCGCGCATCAGTTAGTTAGTAAATAAGTTTAGATTTATATCGGATATTCACACTTTCACATTACTCTTCCTTAACTACTTTATTTACGAATGTCATGTTGTTTTCAAAGAATAGAGACACAACATTCTCTAAATAAGGAACCTTGAAGATGTTTTCTGTGCAACTTCCATCATAGGACGGTCTCAAAACAAGCGCTTTGATTCCACATTTATTGTACGAACTGCCAGACTGTGGAATTCACTGCCTGCCTCTCTGTTCCCTGACAAGTATAATCTGGGTATCTTAAAGGCACGAGTGAACCGGTTCATCATAGGCAAGCGTATTCCACCTTAGGCCGCATCATCACTTAAGATCAGGTGAATCGCAGTGTGACCGCGATTCCCAAGCCTAATAAAACGATTTTTTCGTGTGCTCCGCCTGGCGAATGCTATTTTATTATTTTAATTTTACTGCCTTGTAAGTTTTAGAATAAATACCTATCTCAAATTATTATGTTTATTTAAACATAATTAAAAATACGAATATGTGACAGACGTCTTTTTTCACATCACATGCCAATTCACGCTTAAATTGAAACGAATTTTAAATTTTTATTTATACAAAATGTCAAAAGACATTAATTTACAAACAAACATGTTTTTTTCATGCTTCATTTATTTGAACGCTCGATCTAAAGGTCACTACAGCGCCATCACGACCTTCATGCCCAATAACCAGTGTCACGCTACACTTGCACCTAAAACATGACTAAAACAAAAATATCGTTTGTTTACAACGTAGGTATACTTCAAAAATATTTTTATAGAATAAGCAACGTTTGTAAAAATGTCACGTACATTTGGTAAAGCTTCCCATAAAAAGGCCACCTAGACGTCGTCACGTCGCGAGCACGACTCTGTCTATTCACGCTCCGCTTGCGATGGCGATGCATTTCCACGGAAAATTGCTGTTTTTGTCCGTCGTTTGTGTTTAATTAAAGGTTCTGAAGAAATACATCACGTTTTCTACAAAAGTATATTTATAGATTATAGCCGGGGAACGGGTGTACAAAAACGCTGGTGCTATCAGGTTACCGTATATTTGCCAGATCACAAGTCACTTAACTACTTAGCTAAATCTTAACTAAAACTTAAACTTCGCGCGCACACATTCGTGGGTAGCGTCTTACACTCTACCACACCTCGGACACTTCATACAAAACTTGCAAAATAATTACCTATTACTACTACAAAACCAAATGACGTCTGTACACGTGCAAATGTGTGCGTGAATTTTAGTAGGGTTGAATCAGTTGGATGTCGTGGCGTACAAAATGGCGCGAAAAGTGCAGCGCTTTGCGTCGGGCGAACCAAACGACGACGGAACTACCCGAACGTTTCCAGCATTATTATGAAGTGATCTTGTCCGAGCGGTCAATTATTTATTTCTTAAAGAAATAAAATAAATGATATTTGATTTTGAATACTCGGATTTGTAATGACATAAAAGTAATATTATAATATTTATTATGTAAAGAGGTTTATTTATTCATCAATAATGGTAAATTAAGGTACCTAATTACAAAATATGGAATTCACGATCGCCCCGTACCATTACGCGGCAACGCAATGGGGCGACGCGACAAAGTTAGTGCGTAGGGTACTACTTTTCAATTCCAAGAATGAATAGAACGTGAAAGAAAGGGACATAAGTACATAACAAAGACAATAAAGAGAGAGAGCAATATTAATAGCTGGTAATGTTGGTATGTTATTAGTACGGAAGTTTTAATTGTATGATTATAAAACGACGAAAACTTGGAAAATAAATGAATCATCGAGATTAAAACTAATAAATAAAACTTAAAACAAAATAAATCGCAAAATTGTGTGTTTGTGTCAGCAGTACCTACAGCGCTGCAGTTCTTACGATTTTGAGCGCCCTGGCTAAAGAGTCGGCGGTTAGACTCTCCAAGTGCGGGGTGAGGGTGCGGTATCTGATATAGCGCGGGGAAGGGAGTGTCCCTTCTGTACGTAGTACTATTAAGTATTCTGTGACTCTATTTGACACACTGAATACTTCTTAAGAACCATATCGAACATGCGCGGGAGCCCTCCTACGGGCGACCGGGTAACCACTCTGGGTTGCCACGTTCACATTACACTCTGCCGCACGCTATCGGATAGATGTTTTTTATCGGGTAAAGTTTGATACCTATAATTTTCGTATGTCACATTTTTTTCAGTATCTCCCGGGTCGGTCTCCTAGGAGGTTGTCGGTAGCTTGCTTTTCCTGTGGTGCTTTATAATAATAATAATAATTGGGTGGCTTTGTAAGTCACATCGTAAGCGTCTCTTATAAAGCACCAAACAAACGTTACATTGGCTGGTAGTGTATAGACTTTATATTGCTATTTATTTGTTAGTTACAATTTCAATCAGCTACTGATAACGTTGTGATATAAAATCACTATTCCTAGTACTCGTTGCCATATTATAATGCTGCTGTTTTGTTTATTTATTCTTTTTTTATCACTAAGTTCTATTCACACAATGACATGAATGAATGAATGAATGACAATGACGTGCTCGGAACGTGATAGAGCCGTGACCGTGCTAAGCCCGTGCATCCGAGTTCCGTCAGGGACTTTTTGTTCAAACATGTCAGGGATGTGACCGGACTGTGGACAAACCGCGACCTTCTTTCTATCTGTGCCCCTCAGTCACCATTTTGTTTCATACAAAACGCTAAATCGTACAAAACGCTATATATGCGTACAGCCTGTATTAAAAACTCGTGGTTCATTTATTTATTTTTTAAATATCGCCAACGTGTTAGGAAAATATCGGCTATCTCGTGCACGTCACGGCGTCGGCCCGGGCACTGAAGAGAGACACGGACGTGTGTGAACGAGTTCATACAAAATGTACCCACCGATATTTTTTTGAGCACGTGACGTGACACGGTGCGTCTCCGTTCCGGGCACGGCCCTGATATGTGTAGATAGACCTTAAACACTTATTTTAACCCTTGCTTAAATCCTGGACAATGGTTACATGTTTGTTAAATCTTAGTTTTAGATTTTCTCTGTGTTTTGCAGCATGTCTGTGTTTTGTCGCTACAAAACTTATGCCCTGAATAAATAAGTAGAGACAATTCACTTCCTAAAATAAATTGTTAAACAATGACTCATCGTTTTCTTGCTTAAAACTAAACACATAACTTTTGCTGATATTTGGATAAGTACCTACTTAAAAATCGTAAGTTGATACTTCACACCAAGGATTGAAACTTAGCCTTATAGAATATATATGTTTAAGATACTGTTTGCTTCGTAGACAAATATAATTTAAGCAAGCAGTTATAATTTATAGTCTTTCCAAAAAGTTGTGTTAAACAGTCGTAAAGAAACCTTTACCTAGTTACTCATAAGACACACTAATTTTCTGCACGCGTTTGTTTTAAACAGCATTCTCAGTTACTTAGCAGATAGTTGAACAAAAGGTGCAACCAGACAGAGAAAATTCTTTCACGCTCCGGTTGCACGCTTGCAACAGAAGCGGGACGGGATACATTTCAAGAGACGCGTGATGGTACTGGAAAATTACTTTTTATTTACAACGTTGCATTTATATACATGTAATGTGTCTTTTGAAGGATGGAGTAACGAAGCCTTTTGCAATTGGAACAAAAGGAATGCAGGATTCCGTACAGTGTTGGAAATTGTATAATAATAATAATATGTGGGGACCTTTTACACATGGCAATCTGATCTGTACTATGGGTGTCAAACAGCTGATATACATACATGCACAAATACATTTAAATTAAGTGTTAATCAAATGAAATTGTATATACTATTGAAAGTACTTTATTTTTTTACAAAAATATAGTATAGTACAGAACTCGATTTTAATTTTGGAAGCCGGGGTCTTTTGTTCTGTTTTACCATCGAATTCAAAAACTAAAGTTATATGTCACTTTTTAGTTTTCTTGTCACAACCGACTTAAAAAAAAGGAAAGGTTTTTATTGGAAAGAAGTTTTTAATTTTTCGCTTTTTAGTACCCCTTTGTTGTTATTCAAATCCATTATGAAACGGTAACACTTAAACAAGAAATGAAATTTATATGGGACCATCCCCAACATGCCTTATCCAATAAAAAAGGGTTTTTGAAATCAATCCACAATTACCGGAGATATTGCGTTTGAGAATCTCCTCCTGTTTTTGAAGTAGGTAATAAATATTATAATTTAGATTAAATAAGAATTTATAGCTCGATCATCATTTGGGACTTTGTATTACCAACTAAGTAATTTAGGAACCACACTTATAAACATACCTAAAAATATATAATTTTGTAATCCGAATATAAGTTATCAAAAGGCTGGCCTGAATGTGCTGAAAATCGAATTATACAAATAACTCATTTGCAAAACAAATGAGATTTATGCTTCGTTTTTCGCGGCATATTCGATCCAGTCTTTACTGCAATAAATAAAAATGTATTACGAATCATATCGAACCGACATCCAATTTCGTCATGCAAAAACCAGTTCGTTATAAAAACGGTAACGAGTTTATAAAAAAACAACTGCAGGCTGACCTTTAGCAGCAGAATTTAATGAAAAATTTAAAATTACGTCTTTGAAAAAACCTTGGTCAAAATTTAAAATTCAGAAAATATTTAAAAGTTTTCGTAGCCAAGAAGTGACTTTGAGAATATTCTTAGTTAGACGGTCTCAATTGCGTAACTAGCTTGCGATCACAATACCCTGCATGCTGGGGGCTTACCATAATCTATCAAAATATTTGCCAAGCACAGGACAGGTAAACTCAGCATGTTAACCTGACAGGTTTTGTGTTGGTACCATGTGTTTCCCCCTAAGGCCTGCATGAGGTCAACTTTTGGCCTGTTACATAGTCTCTGGTCAGTAAGCTGGCAGCACAGATTAAATAAGACTATTAAAAACAGACGTTCTAAAATACTTTAGCGGTAATTACGGTTTTTATACAAATGAAATATGTTTCATGATTTTAGTTATAAAAAATATGAAATATGTTTTCTACGTACCTAAATGTATAATATAGTTGGTTTTGTAACCGTGTCTGTGAGTGGTAGGGCAAGGGCAATTTGCTGTGCTCTTGTGATTATGGCTTCAAGAAGAGTTTCTTACGATCAATTGGAACAGTTGTGGGATTTTTTTTAATACTCACAGAGCCCATCGGGTAATCCTATGGGCTACAATAAAAGTGCTCAAGCTCGACAAAATTCCTGAAGAATGTGAACTGATGTAACTGAAAACCTAAATTTGGGTGTTGAAGGTTGGTTATTTTACGTCAAAATTTAACCTGCTATAAGAGTTCATGGTAAGCACCCTGGTCCGATGATCTAATCTGATCTACTCTGAACTTTGAAATTTAGCTTGGTTAATTAATTAGAGTAGTATTATTATCAACCCCGTTCTGACTTCGTTAAAATTCAAATTAAAAAAAGAACCTTCTACAACATTTTACGCTCTAAAATTCTGCCTTTCTTATATTGAAATATGAAAGAGGGTAAAACGTTTTCTGAAAGGTCATAAACAACGTCGTCTTTTATTAGGTTTATACCTAATAGGAAACATTTTTCTTGTGTATCTATAATCGCATAAAATAAAAGAGCATTTACGAAGTGAACCCCGAGAATAGCCAAGTTTAATCGTTATGCATGTTACGGCTAAAACCCGAAGTGCGGCTACACCTAGTTTTATCCGGTTAGAACTAGATTTACCCGGTAGCAGTTGATTAAACTTAGGTGAAGCCTGCGAACTCGGGACTTGGGGCACCCCGACTTGGTTATTTTTTACCATTGGGCAGAAGAAGATGGTCGACAACAGGTCGACGGAATCCCGCTGATTTCTGTCGGGACGGTTTAAAGAAACCTAACCAAACCGAACCTCAGCGTGCCCCTGACGTTGACTATCTTTTTCCGGTTCAAAAACACAAAAACAGATAATTTAACAACCGGTGTACACCTAGTACTACCAGGCTGCACTAAAAGTATCGGGAATGGAATATTTCCACTGTTCCTGTCATATTAAAAACTTTTTAATTGAAAACTTCTTGGTTTTAAAAATCGAATACCATTTATTTATTTTAAAAAAATTGGTTGTCTGTAAAGTCGATTTACTGACGATAGTTGAACGTGACAACGTCTTAAGAAAATACTGATGGAATGGTAGCATTTTTGAAAAGAAAATTTTACGTCGTCGTCGTCGTCGTTACGGCGTTACCTCAGAGCGAGGTAACGCCGTAATGCCGTAACGCCGCATGAGTCATATTTTTTCGTGCGTGCAGCCGGCTCTATCGAATTATAAGACGTTGTCACGTCAAAAAAGATTCTCGGTCTTGTCACAAGGTTTTGTCAAACTTGTTTAGTCGTTGAGAAAATGGAATTGACTCGAGAAAATTCAAAAGCGATGATTTATTATGACTTTCGAAGTGGTTTATCACAAAAACAGTGTATTAACCGGATGATTTCTGCATTTGGTGATGAAGCTCCATCCAAAACCACAATTTATCGCTGGTTTGCTGAATTTCAACGTGGACGTGTCAAGCTCAGTGATGATCGCCGTCAAGGTCGTCCAAAAACTGCAGTCACCCAAGAAAACGTTGATGCTGTGCGTAAGCTGATTGAGGAAGATCGACATGTGACATACCGCAAAATTCAGGCAACTTTAGACATTGGTATGAGTCAAATACAAATAATCTTGCATGAACAATTAGATGTAAAAAAGTTGTTTTCCCGATGGATACCGCATTCGCTCTGTGAAAAGCAAAAAGCGGCTCGCGTTACTTGGTGCGTCAGAACTCTCGAAAGATTCCACGCAGGATCCTCAAATGCTGTATACAACATCGTATCAGGTGACGAATCCTGGATATACGCGTACGAACCCGAAAAATAAAAATTGGTTGTCTGTAAAGTCGATTTACTGACGATAGTTGAACGTGACAACGTCTTAAGAAAATACTGATGGAATGGTAGCATTTTTCAAAAGAAAATTTTACGTCGTCGTCGTCGTCGTTACGGCGTTACCTCAGAGCGAGGCAACGCCGTAACGCCGTAACGCCGCATGAGTCATGTTTTTTCGTGCGTGCAGCCCGCTCTATCGAATTATAAGACGTTGTCACGTCAAAAAAAACCAGTCACGAGTTTGGGTGTTCGAAAATGAGTTAAAGCCAACAAAAATTGTTCGTTCACGGAGTGTTGCAAAAAAAATGGTGGCCACTATTCCTCTTGAGGGACAAAGAACGGTTAATGCAGAATGGTATGCTAGCATTTGTTTGCCACAGGTCGTTTCTGAACTCCGTAAAGAGAACTGCAACCGCCGCATCATCCTCCATCACGACAATGCGAGTTCTCACACCGCGCACAGAACAAAAGAGTTTTTAGAGCAAGAAAACATAGAATTATTAGATCATCCGCCGTACAGCCCCGACCTAAGCCCTAATGATTTCTATACTTTCCCTAAAATAAAGAATAAATGGCGTGGTCAGAGATTTTCATCACCTGAAGAAGCTGTGGACGCCTACAAAACGGCCATTTTTTGAACCCCAACTTCCGAATGGAATGGTTGCTTCAATGATTGGTTCCATCGTATGGAAAAATGTGTCAAATTTTGCGGAGAATACTTCGAAAAGCTATAAATACATTTTTGAATAGTAATGTTGTGTCACTTCCTTGATTCCCGAAATTTTCAGTGCCGCCCTCGTAACCGCTATGATTAAGCGTAAACCTAGTTCTAACCGATGATAAGTAGGATACATCTATAAGTTTAACCGCATGTGGCCGGCTGCAACTTCTCTTCGGCTATTGGCCGTTACATAAACACACAAACGAAAATTAAAAAAAAAACAGCCTATTATTGTCTCACTACAGCGTAAAGGCCTTGTCTCATACAGAAAAGACACGAGCATTGATCACCAAGATCGGATTGTTGATTTCACTTATATTTTTATAAACACTACTTATATTAGTTATAAACACAAGTTTCCTCCACAAGTTATAAAAAAATAATCTAATATATAAAATGCTCATGTCACAAGTGTTTGTAACTAACCTCCTCCGAAACGGCTTGACCGATTCTTATGAAAGTGTATATTCAGTAGGTCTAAGAATAGATCGTAGGGTATTTTTTTTTATATGGCAAGACAGTGTTTGCCGAGTCAGCTAGTACTTATATACTTTTTGAAAAAAGCATTATAAATCACATTTCCTAATTTTATTATTTTAAGGGTTCTGTAACTTAAACGGAGAAAAAACAAATAATAAAATAAAGTAAAAAAAAAACTAAAGGGGGACAAGAAACATCATGTATTTTTCGGTGTTTTTTACGGCGGTACGGTACCCTTCATTCCAACGCTTGACAGGCATTATTTCGCCTATCACAAACGAGTTTTATTGAATCAACCAGCTTAATGACACTAATATAAGTATACTCTACTCTTTTAAACTTCAAAAGCAAGATAATCTGAACACTCGTTACATTTTAAATTGATATAATAAACAAACCCTTGAGTAAATATGAGAAAACATTTCACGATAAATGTAGCTTAATATTTCAAAATTAAGTACGAAAATTCCATTTATTCTAACAGTTCTTGAACTCATTTCAGCCTAGCGGTTATAATATTTTGCCATGAACCGTTTGAAATCAAAACTTGAAATTGTAAATTTGAGAATATTCTTATTTTGTATTGGATTACCTAATAGGTATAATTTGTAGTTGTCAGCCCGCCAGATCCAGCTGTTTGTCATTCGAAAAGTTGATATTTGTAGTTACATCAAGCTTTACAAATTTTTCTCATCACATAATCAGATTTAGATTTGAAAATTGGCACAACTTCTTGTAAGCAAAATTACAACAGACTTGAACCAATTAACGTCCATTAGGTATTTCGAAACCTATACACAGTTATTACATAGCGTCAGTAGCCGAAACAGTCGTTAATGTCATTATTTTATTGTTTGTCTATTCTCGAAACAGTCGTTAAAAATTTTATTGTAAGTCTATAATTAAATATATTATGATGCAAAACTTATAAATAATACTAAAATGCCATCCTTATGGGCACTCGCCCCATTGAGAGCGAATTTGTACTTAAATTTTATTATTATGTTACAGTAGGCACAGTTAATATTTAATTCCTAAAGATAAACATACTAGCGACCCGACCCGGCTTCGCATGGGCCTATAGCCTTCCTCGATAAATGGGCTATCCAACACAAAAATATTTTTTAAATTCGAACCAGTAGATCCTGAGATTAGCGCGTTCAACCAAAAAAACAAACTCTTCAGCAATTTTAAGTATACATAATAAGACATATTACAATATTAAGTATAGATAAATTACTTATACTTTATAATATTTAGATGAACAATAACAAAAATAAAATAACTAAATCATTTATAAGCTAAAAAACTAATATACCTAATCAGTAATCAGGTATAAAAAAAATCCTCCCCATTATTATATCAGTTCATTTTGAAAGTCAGTAAGCAAAATATCATTACTATGTCATACTGTCGAACTAAGTAATGTATTAGTATCTATGGTGCAAAGAAAGCACAGAAGCAGTAAAGAATAGCACCATTCAATATCTTCGCGTGGATGTCGTAAGAGGCGACTAAGGGACTCACCAGAGAATGGGCAGCAGCGTTCCCTGTGCCTTTGTAACAACCATACTGCGATCGCACCGGACCGTGACCTGCCAAGCGTGGTGATTATGTCAACCCCCCCCCCCTTTTGGGGGAGGCCTATGTCCAGCAGTGGACGTCTTTCAGTTGAAATGATGATGATGAATGTATAATATGACTTCGACTAGTAGAAATAAATCTATTTTTACACCACAATTTAGAAATTTCTCAAAGTCATTTTTAAAATGTACTCCTGCAAAACAAGTGGGTAGTTACATACCATCTGAAATAAGCAAATACATAACACGTACCCTGGACGAAGTTTGAATAGCAACGTGAATACAACTCATCCATAAGCCGAGCATTCATACCGCGCTGGCATTTGATTACAGCATCTTTCTTATTCTATTCAAGTTATATTTTATGGATTGAAACATAATACTTTTTATCCTTTTTGCGCGATTCCATTCTTGGTGGAGAAAATAAAATGTCGGCGAAATACGGTTTACAGTGTGTGGGTATTTTTTTTAGAGGATGGACATGCTAATGAATTTGAACAACATTCAGTATGGGACCAATCACCACCCTTGATTGACTGGTAGAGAATTCGCAAGGCATTAAGTCCGCCTTTGTACATTTGTGCATGAAGTATAAATCCATACTAATATTATAAATACGAAAAAGCTTTTTACAAAAAAGACAACCGCCTTTAAAAAACTAAAAAGTGAAAAATAACTTTAGCACAGAACACACATTGACTTTAGTTTCGAAATTCAGTGGCTTTGTTGTTTTGTATTGCCACCGAATCCGATTCGATTGAAGGCGGTTGTCTTTTCTGTAAAAAGCTTTTTATTTCCCGCTTTTTAGTACCTCCTTCTCATCCAAATCTATTAAGAAGAGTATGAAAGTTAACTACTACAAAGATTGATGAAGCTAAAACGTCAACTATGTAAAATTTTTGGGTATTTGTTGATTTTTCAAAAAGTGCTGAATCAATTATATATTATAATATATAATCAGATATTTATTTATTTTATTTATTTAATTTCGATAAAATTTATATGGGACCACCCCTGAAGCATACCCTATCCGTAAAAAGAAGAATTTTCAAAATCGGTTTACGTTTGCCGGAGTAATCGCGTAACAAATCGCGCACATACTTAATGTAAATTTAAGACTTACACGGTTTTCTCATGGATGCCATTGTCAAAACCGGACCAAATTAAAATGGGACCACACGGGAAGCACTAGCTTTCAAACAAAAAAAGAATCATCAAAATCGGTTCTCCCAGTCCAAAGTTCTCAGGTAACAAACATAAAAAAAAAAGAAAAAAAAATACAGACGAATTGATAACCTCCTCCTTTTTTGAAGTCGGTTGAAAATAACTCACTTAACTCATATAATAACTCACTCAACTAACTATTAAAAAAATCAACAAATACCCAAAAATTTTACATAGACGACGTTTTAGTTTCTTCAATCTTTGAAATAGTTAACTTTCAATCTCTTCTTAATAGATTTGGATGAGAAAGAGGTACTAAAAAGCTGAAATTAAAAAGCTTTTTAAAAAAAGACAACCGCCTTCAAAAACGAAAAAGTGAAAAATAACTTTAGCACAGAACACACATTGACTCTAGTTTCGGAAGTCGGTGGCAATACAAAACAACAAACAGAACAAAGCCACCGAATTTCGAAACTAAAGTTAATGTGTGTTCTGTGCTAAAGTTATTTTTCACTTTTTAGTTTTTGAAGGCGGTTGTCTTTTTTGTAAAAAGCTTTTTGTTTCAAATCATTCTTCACACAGTTCACACAATCCATCCATATCTTCTTTGGCGTTCCCTGTCCATCCACATTTATGGGATCTATTTCATTAGAATGTGATCCAAAATACTATGTTATATTCGTAATACTATGACAAATCAATGAATACTTCAGGTAAACATTTTAGAATGTTGCTAAGTGGAAACCTGTCAAAGTCAAAGCATTTATTTCAATTAAACCATTTACAGGCACTTTTGAATTGTCAAGTTAACTGACTCATTGACCGACGTCAATGAGTCAGAAAGTTGAAGCTAGTTGCTCGTTCCAAAACGTAGGGTAGGTCTCTATGGAGAAGAACGAGCAAGAAACTCCACGGACACCTTCCTGTACCTTCCTGTACATGACTTAGGTTTATATACGTGTATAGGGTATCATGTACAGATGCTCGGGTGGCGACCACGAACCGGAAGGCGCAGCGTTGGTAGATGTCCCACCAGATGAACCGACGACATCGTCAAGGTCGGGGGTAACCAGTGGATGCAAGCGGCAGGTTGCCGCTCGTTGTGGCGTTCTATGGGGGAGGCCTATATTCAACAGAGGATGTCTTTCGGCTGATGATGATGATGTACAGAGGCCAGCACATCAGGCTACCTCAATCAGTCATTGTTATTCAACTTAATTACGATAATTTGACAGTTTGAAATAGCTTGATGTACATACACACGGCTACACATCAAACTATACATTTCCAGTATAAGCTTAATAATAATAATAATAAACTTTATTTCTTAAACAAGAGTACATCAATATACAGAAATATGCTATAAATAAAACAGTTAGTTTTACACAAAAGTTTTAGCATCCGTAGCCGAACTAGGAGAAACCTGTATTTCGGCTTACAGCGCTATCCCCCTCGAGTTACATTTAATTAGGTTTCTTACGTGCTAGCATTTTACTGTTATATTAGCAAATGTTTATTTAAATAATTAAAAGTATAATATTATTAGAAGTCTGTTCCTCGCTTTGTGTGATGTGCTGACCTCTCATTGCATGTAAATTCTATACAATGCGAAGTCAGCTCATACAGGAAATGTATAGATTGTATGTGTAGCCGTGTGTACATGATCGTGACTGTACATTCACCTAAATTAAGAAAACAGCTCGAAAACCGATCTGGGTTTTACAACCAACGTGGGTTAATAACGTCGGGTCTTAAAAATTACAAGTACGGGACTCATTTTGTTTAGTGATAAAGTTGACATAAAGATCGAAGTTAGTCACACTTCAAGGAACCCAGTTGAACCTTGTGAATACCGATTGTCGACTTTGAGCACCTCTGGTCTGGTGTGGTATAGGAGCCAAGAATCAGAAGTGTCAGATTCGAGTGTCAGAATTCCAACGATAACAAAACAAACTCACAAACTGATGAATTATTTCAGTAACGACTTTAGCGTAACTCGACACGAATAAAGCGTTGAAAATTAATGAAGGCAGTTATACAATACCCATAACAAAGTATTAAAATATTAAACGACTTTTGCGCTATAAATATGCAAAGTGCTCATTACGATATTCGTCATTTCACCCTATTTCAATGCTTCTGAAATTCCATCATTGAACGTTACCTCCGAAAATTACCGAACGGCCAATTATCAAAACCGAAGGAGTGAACGGATGAAAAGGAATGAGTTTTTTTGGTTTCATTCATGAAGCCGTAAAATACTGACCGACCGGAGAGCAATTAATTGCCTTCGATTCCACCCAACCCTTGCAAGGGTCACTTAGACTTCAGATTGCCGATATTGCTTCCGATGGGTTAAGAATTTCGATGACTGTAGTTCTAATTTCAAATTTGCTGTTTCTTTGTTATCGCTCGACCTTTGATGTTCTGCTTTTGTTTTTGAGGGTCATGGGTTTGATTCCCATATCGGGAAAAGTATTATTGGATTTTTCCATTAGGAATTTCTCAGTGGCATCCCGGGGTTTGGAAGTTGGCCGGTATGATACCCACGTGCCTTGGAAAGCACATAATAATAATAATTCATTTATTTCAGAAAACTGGTTCCATTGACAACAAATAATAATAATAATTCATTACATCATTTATTACATTTTTACAAACAAATTATAAATTAACTAGCGGACCTGGCAGACGTTGTCCTGCCCTTAAAATAAAAAAGTTCTACAACTCGACTGCAGCGCCACCTACCGGGTCAAATTGTAAATCTAAACCCTTCTCGAATCCACTGAAACACACACAAAACATTTCATCAAAATCGGTCCAACCGTTTAGGAGGAGTTCACTTTCATACACACGCACAGAAGATTTTTATATATTTAGATAACCCAACAGGCTGTGAGAGTGAGGGATGAGGGAGTGCATTTGTGTTTGCGCATGCGCACACACTCGTGCTGACTTGTGCACTGTAATATCTTCTTTGAGATTATCTATCGTGACTGAAATTCGGTTGGGAGATTGGTTGGGTTTGATAATAGGTCAACTGATACAGTGGCAGACGTGACTTCGATGGAGTAAAAAAATACGAAACGAGAAAAGTTGAAAAGTTTTAGGTGAAATGAAATTCGTTCAAATATTTTTCGACCTTGTGATAGGTAACCGTGCAATTTATCTGCGCCTACATTTACATACTGTATTTCTGTTCACCAGAATGAGAACAAAAAATTACTTTACGCTAATGAAAGTTTTTGATGTTAGATACAAGACTATGGGTACCTTTACACATCCTGTATCAGCGCTTCTACAGCAGCGTGCGTGACGATGTCCGCGGGGACTGAGAGGAGAGAAGGGGTCAATATGGTCAAAGGCCCTACTGTTCTATTCAACGCCGCGCACACGCACTCGCCGATAGATCGCCATCGTTTGCATAACCAATGTTGTCAATTTTTTACCGTTAATAAACTGTTTGTTCTATGGTTTGAGTCGACTATTACTTCTATGTTCCTGTACTGAACATGTTTTAAATTTGTATTTTACTTATTTATTTTTTGTATATGGGTATTTTGCCAATTTTCCCACACGCACGAAACGTTTTGGGAATACATTCATTGTGCGTACTGCTAAGGAGTGGAATTCCCTGCCTGAGTCTGTGTTTCCTGATAGCTACAACCTGGGAGTCTTTAAGGCAAGAGTGAATAGGTTACTTCTAGGCAAGCGTGCTCCATCTTAGACTGCATCATCGCTTCCCATCAGGTGAGATACTGGTCAAACGTATGCCTATAAATAGATAAAAAAAAAAAAACTATTATTATATTTGAGAAAAGGCGGACCACTAATACCTACTACTACTAAATAACGTATAAACTTCTATAATACCTAACACATTTTCACACATAATTTTGCTCTTGTACTCGGACTTATACAAATTTACGTCTGGAAATGTAAATGTGACTCCACATTTAAGCCAGTCTTGCCAAAGTGACAAGTTATTTAAGCAAAAGTAAATAATCCTGCGCAAATGTAACACCTCGTCAACCCTTCGGGGTTTCTAGTTGCTCCGGGATTTTGTTAACCATATTTAATTTGATAAATAGAAGATACATACCCAACCTGAAGGTTGTTGTAAATTGTTTATGTCTATTTAACGCGAGGTGTTATAATCAAGTAAGTTTTAATCCTATATCTGTGTGTGGTATTTGAGATCCCAAATGAATGAAGTAATTTCAGCATGGCGATTTTCGTTTCATTTATTTGTACGGTCTTCTTCTTTTCGAATCGATGGTTTTTAGGGTTCAATACCCAAAGGGTAAAAGCAGGACCCTATTACTAAGACTCCACTGTCCGTCTGTCTGGCTATCTGTCACCAGGCTGTATCTCATGAACCGTGATAGCTAGACAGTTGAAATTTTCATAGATGATGTTGTTGTTGCCGCTAAAAACAGAATAAAATAAATATTTAGGGGGTCTACCGCATACAACAAACGTGATTATTGCTCAATGTCTAATGTTGTATAGATAATGGTACGGAACCCTTCGTGCGCGAGTGCGACTCGCACTTGGCCAGTTTTTTTACTAACATTAGTGGCGTTTATCCTTTAGGGTGCAGGGTGCCCTTTGGGCACTATGGGCAATACGGGCATTTTACGGTAATTGTATTTGACTTCATACTATTTAGTTGTACTTAACTTCGATAATCTTATATATAAAAATCTTCTGTGCGTGTGTATGAAAGTGAACTCCTCCTTAACGGCTGTACCGATTTTGATGTTTTTTTTTGTGTGTGTTCCAGTAGATTCGAGGATGGTTTAGATTCACAATTGGACCCGGTAGGTGGCGCTGCAGTCGAGTTGTAGGACTTTTTTTATTTTAAGGGCAGGACAACGTCTGCCAGGTCCGCTAGTATTATATAGAATTATACACAGAACACTCCCCAAGGACACAAACAGCACAACTTTTTTCGTTCATTAGTATTGAATATCTGATTTTGATCATCTACTTTTGCTGTTGACTGTACCCAACCAAAATTGAAAATATACATTTTTTTTAAATAATGTCAATAAAATGATGTACAATTATTTTTATTAATTTGTATATTTTCCATGCCTTAAGATAAAACATACAAAGAGTAAAAAAAATATACTTAACTATCTCATTTGTATTTAAGTACAAATATAAATAATTTATTTTCTATTTCACACTTGGTTTTCTTCTCGAGAATTTAAATCACGTCGTGCAGACAAGATTTAGATTCCCATAAGAGATGAAATATTTATAATACTTAAAGATTATAACAGAGCTTAATCATTGTACGTGTAAGATTGCTCATTTATAATTCAGAAGGAATTATTATTCCAGACAACATTGCAAGTGCAATGTACTACTACGACATTTTGAAACCTAACCCTTCGTTGCAATCCGATAAAAGTGGCTATGCAATTTGAATAAAATAATTGAGAATCTATCGCATAAGACACACACGATCGGTTCAATCGACTTTCGAACGCAGGAATAAAAATGGAAATAAGCGGTTTCGATTTATTTATTTGAATTTATGCAACAAAAGAAACAAAGAAACTGCTAGGATTGAATTGGATGCGTGTTTTGGGTTCGTATCCCTCACGGAACAAATATTTGTAAGCAAATGGTTGAGCTAAATGGTGCTGAGCAACGCGTCATGTTCGTAAACGGGCGCTGTCAGTTGACATTGGTGATCTCCCAACTGCCATAGCTTTTATCTTTGTGTTTTAACTTGAAATGTTAAAACACAAAGATAGAAGCTATGGCAGACATATTGCATAACTTGTGTTTTATTACACATCCACATTATGTACCACTGTGTTTCAACATTGCAACATATAACAATACCTACTGTACACATTAGAAAATACACAATGTTATATGACTTTGTCGTTTGTCGTTCTGCAGTGCTGTTCACTGTTGCATAAGTTATATAACATTGTTGCAAATATTAATAATATGTTAAATAACATTCAGCTTCCACATCACTGAAACATGTTACATAATAAAGTTTTGTAACGTGTTGTGTAATAAAATATGTACGCACCTTTAGAAGCAAGAAGAACAATGAAACAATTGTTTTGTAAAAACTAGATTTAAAAGTGTACGTGGGGTTTCTTGCTCGTTCTTCTCCATAGAACCTACCTACCTGCGTTTTGGAACGACCAACAAGCTTTAATTTTTTATCTAACAAACTCCTTGATAATTCGAAAATTGAACTTTGTCAACGCGCTCTGATTCGAAATTCCGATTTCTTTTGTTTTGTTTTATCAATCTCTTTAGAGGGTTTTTAATAATAATAATTATGTAAATAATATACATGTAGAAACAAGTGAATCTACGCATTTTGTCAAGTCAAATTTTTACCTTCATTATGTAATGACAAATCTAAATAAAATAGGTAGGTACTCCTGAAACGGATAGCTACATAAAATTTGACTAAAAGTTATTTTACCGTCAAGTTTCTATCTGAAGCCTAAAAAAGAATAAGTTTCACACAAAAAAGCGAAAAATAAAGCTTTTTCAAAAAAAAGAAAACCGCCTTCAAAAACTAACCACTGTTGAAGTCGGTGGCGGTGGCTTCGTGTTTGTTGTTTTGTATTGCCACCGACTTCCGAAAGTAAAGTAATGTGTGTTCTCTGCTAGTTATTTATCACTTTTTAGTTTTTGAAGGCGGTTTTCTTTTTTTTTGAAAAAACTTTTCATACCGAAATTTCAACAAAATCGGTTCAGCCGTTTCATCGTGAAAGCGTAACAGATAGAGTTACTTTTACATTTATAATACCTATAAGTATAGAGTATGGAAGTATGAAAGTATGGATATGGATTAGTATGAATTTGATCATTTGAAAACGCCAATTTGATATGGCTATCATCAACATCATCATCTTCAACCGAAAGACATCCACTGTTGAACAAAGTCCCAACATGAGCATACCAGCTATGAAAATATAAGGAACGAATAAAAATATATTTAAAAGAAAATCGTTTTCATTTTTATTACTAAACCCGTCGTCATCAAAAATGTTTTACAAAGACGTAGGTCTCCGTATGCTATACAAGTTTTAAATCACAAATTTGTAGCCTCCATGTAAAATGTCAAGTCTTGACATGGGTCCCCAAGTAAAACAATGCTATTAGAAGGATCACACTTGAAAACCAAAAACAAAAACGTGATTTGAAATTGTCGAGAAGAAAGCGTTGTTATTAGATTAATTAAGAAATTATTTTAAGATTTGTTTATATTCTTAAAGGCTTTCGTTTCGCCTCAACTCACTTGGGGGCCAAGTCTGCTATTTTTATAATTTCGTCATTCCAAAACGATCCTATTGTAATTTTGCTAAAAGTTTGTAATCTGCTAAATTAATGGTCGACCATTGGTCGGTCGAATTAAAAGCAATGACTGCACAATGACGTTCTAATGGTAGGTCACCTAGGAACTGTCAAAATTTTAGCAGATTACCGCTTAAGTCAGTCGTCATTCAGTTGTCATTTTGTACGGGATTACCATTCTATATCATTTCTTTCAATGGCGTGTCAGTGGTCGATCATTGGAAAGAAAGTTAGTAGATTACCAAACTTATCAAAATCAACAATTATGATATCAATGATAGACCATTCTGACATAATTGTAATAGCAGACTTGAGGCCACTGTCAGAATGGTCTATAATTGATTTCATAATTGTTGATTTTGACAAGTTTGGTAATCGACTAATATAATGGCGTCATTATGAAAATCAATGATAGACCATTCTGACACTATTGTAATAGCAGACTTGGCCCCCTGATCTTAAGTGATGATGCGGCCTAAGATGGAGGACGGTAGCCTAGAATAAATCGGTTCTTGTTGATTACTCGTTCCTAGAAGATTATAGGGAACAGAGAGGCTGGCAGAATTCCACAGTCTGGCAGTTCGCAAAATGAATGTGAAAGCAAAGCGCTTAATTGTTTCGAGACCGTGGAACTTCAACCGTATTTAGATAGGCCATGTCATTTTAAAACCGGTAATTAGGCTTGGTCGTCATAGTAATTACGACTATTTAAATATAGGATGTATGGGAGTTATTCTTTTTGTTGACTAAATGTACACATTTGTAAACGTTATTTTAATAAATAAATTATTATTATTATTATTATTATAGGGTTTATCACGTTATACCGATAACCCCACGCAGTTCGCTGTGTAGAATTTTCGGTGTTGTACAATCATTAAAATAATCCTATTTTTATTATTAAAGGGTTGGTCATGAAGGATATCTCATAGATTTTTTTAAACGATTACTTTCCGTAAATGATTCTTTGCCTTCAGGAAGATACAAATATGGTGGAATTTTTAAGGGTTGAATTCTCAATAGACAAAACTTTTATCAGAAGAATAAATAGGTAAGTATGACTCGGATATCTATGGGTATGACAGTTTGACATCTAGGTATACTAATATTATAAAGATGTACAGCTTTTTTGTATGTTTTTTTTTAATTCAACGCGCTAATCTACGGAACTACTGGTTCGTATCTGAAAATTCTGATTAGGAAGGTACGTTACATTTTATTACCAAACAAATTTGGGGTCAGATGGCCGTGTGTGAAATGTCCCAACATATTATTATTATCTATACTAATATTTTATAGAGGAAAGATTTGTAATTTTGTATGTAACGAATAAACTCAAAAACAGGTCAACAGGTCCGATTTCAAAAATTCTTTCACCATTATAATGCTACATTATCCCTGAGTAACATAAACTATACAGCATTATAAAAAATTTGGGGTCCTTAAGAAAATTGACGCGGATAAAGTCGCGGGAAAAGTGCTAGCTATTATATTCAACTAGCGACCGACCCGGCTTCGCATGGCCTATAGCCTTCCTCGGTAAATGGACTATCTAACACAAAAATATTTTTTCAATTTGAACCAGTAGATCCTGAGATTAGCGCGTTCAACCAAACAAACCAACTCTTCAGCTTTATAATATTACTAGCGACACGACCCGGCTTCGCATGGGCCTATAGATTCCTCGATAAATGGACTATCCAACACAAAAATAATTTTTAAATTCGAACCAGTAGATCCTGAGATTAGCGCGTTCAACCAAACAAACAAACTCTTCAGCTTTATAATATTTATTAAAATATATAAGAGATTAGTATAGATTAGTAATCCATTACAAAATTCACGAAGAAGTCACGGGCAAAACCTAGTGTGTTACAAAAGCTTACAAAAGCTGTCGCCATATTTATTGCCAACGATTGAGTAATAAAATAAGCCTTAACTCTAGGTCTTAGGTGCCTATTTTAGTACAAAAAGTCAAGGCCCCAACTAGCCATCAGAATACAAAATTACCAATAATTCCAGACGGGACAGAATGTACTAACGAGCGTCTTTGTACTGTAAATAATTTTGTCTGTATTTCAATAGATTTCCTTCATCCACAATCATCGTATTTTATTCGTAAATAATTTTTCTTTTTTACCCAGAAATTTGACGGTGAACAGAACTCGGTAAACACGTAATTCGATTTTATTGGTTCAACTGTTATTCGTGCTGGAACGTATTATTATCGGGAATAAAAATACGCTCTGGCATGGTAAAGTATCGAAGTGTTTGTTTCGGTTTATGTTGGTGAAATAATATTGGGAAATACGATACAAATAATATATTAGTTATAACTACGTGACAGTAAATGAGGACATCCGCAAGAGAACCAAGGTTACCGTCGACGTAGCCCGAAGATTGTGGGCAGGGCACATTGCTCGCAGAACGGATGGCCGATGAGGCCGAAAAGTTCTAGAGTGGCGACCGCGAACCGGAAGACGTTGTGTTGGAAGGCCTCTCACTAAGTGGACCGATGACCTGGTAAAGGTTGCGGGGATCCGCTGGATGCGAGTCGCACGGGACCGGTCAATGTGGCGACACTTGGGGGAGGCCTATGTCCAGCAGTGGACATCTTTCGAAATGATGATGATGATGATGACGTGACAGTAAATACTACAGTATCATCATCATTTCAGTCTATTGACGTCCACTGCTGAACGTAGGCCTTCCCCAGAGATCGCCAACTAACCCGGTCTTGTGCAGCCCGCATAAGTCCGCTGCGAGCAACCTCTTTAAATCGTCGGTCCATCGTTCAGCAGGGCGTCCACACTACGCTTGCCCAAACGCAGTCTCCACGATAAAGCGTGACTGACAGTGCCTATACTGCTTTCAAATTAACAAAACTATGGCTTAAGTATAACGTAATTCCTACCATTTTATCTCTTCATCACTTTTGGTTGACTGATAGAGAATGCCTAAGGCATTAAGTCCACCTTTGTATCTTTGTACATGAAGTACCTGTGGTTTTATTCTCTTTGACCTGATCACTATCAGACAAAATATGTAATTTTTCTTTTTTAAAAAACCTAACGTTTTAAAAGAAACCTTCATATTTCCTGAACGAGAACATTTCTGACATTAAAAAACACACATAGGAGTTCAGAAACAAAGCTACGTAAGTTGTGCAGGGGTCATCCACCGCAGTGAAGCAATTTGCCGTGAATTATCGCCCCCACTCGTTAAGGCGTGTTCACACTGCGACGCGGATATTCGGGAAAGAGTCAAAAGCCTTGCACGGGAATACGTTTTTATATGGAGTTTGTAATTATGTAAAATCACGCGCCCGCCATCGTGTGCTATGTCGCGTGGTGTGGGGTAGTGTAAGCGACGCCTAATGGGCACGGAAGGTTTTACCTGTGCCGACCTCACTTTACTCGTAAGTGATGATATTTTACGAGATGTTTTTAATGGAATAATTTGTGAATTCCCATTATCTTTTTTATTAGATCAACAATTGTCATACAAAATTGGTATAATTATGTTGTGGTGTTGTGGGGTGTGGTGGTGTGTGTCGTTAGTGTTGTTGTTTTGCTGGTGTTGTAGTGTATTGTTGTTGGTTATGTTGTTGTTATGTTATCATTATCAGTACATGTACTGCAGGTCAAAGGCCTCATATCATACAGAGACGGCACGAACATTAATCGCTACGCTTGGTCATGACGGATTGACAATTTCAGACTTACATTAACTAAGTATAAGTAAGTCTAGGTTTCCTCATCGTGATCACATCGTGGATGGATGTTTGGGTGTTTTTGTTTTGCATAGACAACATTGGAATAGAATACAGAACATGTAGACGTACTAAACTTTTAATACCCCCACGACTCTTGCACTGGTCCGTACACCCGTAAGCATGTGCTTGCTTTGCATACGTTACACGACGCACTACCATAGTCCATAACCAGTCATATTTCATACCAAAAATTAAATTAGTTATCCAGCGAAATTTTTGCTTTATGTTAAGTACTTAGTTTTATGGGCAGTGTCTGTAGTTTACCGCTATGAAATGTTTTTTTTTTATATCCCTTATAAATCGCTAACAGGTTGTTGAAAACAACTAACAACAGATTTTGTATTTAAAATTCAAACTATACCCAGAAATGTAATCCGAGAATAAATCCGAAACAAAGGTGTTGCTAATTTAAAATAATTACCTCAATTGTGTACTAGAATTACTGGAACACAAATTCGACTCAGTTTTAAAAATATTAGTGCATAGTGCATACCATACAAAAGTTTTGCCTGTTGTAGACAGAAACGTTTTCCTACCAAAACTAAACGGTTTAGTCACATAATATAAAGGGTACAGAAGGACCGCTCCCGCCATCGTCAAAAATAATTACCTAAACTTGCCAGACTCACTAGGGCTGCTACTGTATTGACTCTGTAGGTTTTATTTGTGACAATATGAAATTTTATTGACACTGGCTGGAACTCTTTGCAATTTTTTTAAACAAAATTTTCTTGTTCGTCATGAAATGTCATATAAATCATTTATTAATTTTGAAAACGCGTGACAGTCGAGACTGAAGTCTGCTTGAAACTGCTTGAGAATAGCCTATAAACGTAATGTCAATGTGTGAAAAAAAAATGGCGGTTTGTCTGAGTGGTCTCTCTGCTCGGGCGCAACGCAGCCCTACGTACTCTGTGGTTTAGTCGCCTGTGTGCAAACATTATATTCAATGTCACCTGTCCACGTGAGAACCTTATGACGTACGGGCGTTGACGTAGCTGAATTGTAGACCATACAAATAATTTACTTATCTCTCAAAACAATATTTGCCACCCAGACTCAAGTCTACTCACAGCCTTAGCCAAACCCATATTAAAATTTTCAAATTACGACCTTATTTAACTTTCATACACAACATGGTAGGAAATTAGTCGTTATTCTTCTTGTAACTATACTCCATTTACAATAGCATTAGACATAAGTTTAAAAAAGGTTCTTTTTAATGCACACTTTGTAACAAAAGTACAATGAACATGTTAAACTTACGATAGACACCGAATTTATTATAATCTATTTTTACAGTAGCTGGCGCGCGTGTTTGTAACTATTCTAATAATTTATCTTCTAAAATTATGTGGCTTTCATTTAGTTGTAAATTTAATTCCAATTTTAAATTACAGTGTCAATGCTAAAAATCTAACAGAAGCAGGGATGAACAATACCCGGAACGTTATTCGTTTCACTGTAATTCTACCAAATTTAAAATGTTACGTAATCTTTAAAATACTTTTATTTTGTTTATATTATTATACGTCCATATTTAGTACTATCTTAGATCTATTTATCAAAATTATGCTAAAATAAGTTTAATTAAAATTGTTTTAACTTATCTTTGAAATAAAATGTTTTGCATTCCTGCTTCTATGAGCCTCTTTTTTCTAATGCTTTTATAAATGGAGTATAGGTACTTACATAATCACGATTCATAAAATTCAAATATTCTATCCACCAATATTGCGGCGCCATCTTTAACCATTACAAGCATGAACAATGAATTTCCGGCGCGTTGTCAACTCTGTACCAGTGAAATACGTTTCTTTAGAGGAATGTTACAAATGGTAAGTGATGACAAATTGTTGTTTCCTTTCATTCAAGCGGTGTAGCGACGCCGACGCGGACGGCTATACTTATTTACTCATGTTTTGTAGTGGTAAAATGTCACTTTGACATTTGCAGGTTGAATGCACTGTGCTTATTGATAGATAGGATAGCGCTCTCAGACGCGCGGAGACAATAATCTATATTATCAATAATCTAAGGTATTAGATAATCGTTATTATTCTAAGGTTGTAATAATCAGCCGGTTCACTCGCTGACCATCGTGGCAAAAACTCACTATGGATTCTACGGATTTTAGATCCCTGTACGAGCATCCTCATATGAAATGTATTAAGTATATTTTCTTGTGCCCTGTAATACAGGTTTGTTTTTACACCTAGTTCAGGCACCAGTCTCTCACATAATTAGCTCCTTGTTCGTGGAATATTATCAAATATTAGCTTTAAGTACATAACGTATGTAGACAAAATAATCGTTTTTTTTTATTGTTTTGTATAAAGAAATTATGAGGGGTCGCCCCCCTCATAATTTCTATACAAACGCTCGTACGTGATTATGGCGTTATAACAAACGTTCCTCCAGATTTTTTGAACACACAAGTATCTTGTCGTTTTTACCTGGTTTCTATGTAATAAAAAATAATCTTTTTTGAGAAACGAAATCAGTCACGATGTATGAGAATCAGTTTTTGCACAATTTTTATCTGAACTTTGGCCTTAGTTTACTGATACAATGAAAAAGAAAAACAATATGGTCATAAAAACCTTGCAAATGTAATGGAGATTCTAAATTACTTACAAACATTTTTACCAAAATCTTGTAAGGCTTTTTCAAAAACATGTATTTCTTTGAACAGTTTAGTGAACCCCTTCCCCACCTATCAGGTAAATAGTGGGTTTGGAGATGTGAAAAAAATCACGGTGGCAGTATTTAGAACAGAGTTCAAAGGAAAACTATCACAGCGGAGTAAGCTTTTCAAGTTTACGAGTGAACCGGTTCATCCTAGGCAAGCGTGTTCAAACTTAGGCCGCATCATAACTTAAGTTCAGGTGAATTGCGGTCAAACGCAAGCCTATTTGACAATAAAAAAAAGCAACTTAAAAAAATTAACAAATCTGTGCGCGCATAAAGAGTAACGATGGCAGCTACGGAACCCTACATTGTGAGCGGCCCGACACGCACTCGCACGGATTTTTTCTTTAAGGCGTTTCTCTGACCAAATAATCTTAACTCTTTGCCGCAGAATCAGAACTCGCACAATTTATGGAATTATTGTTATATGTATAAAAAGAAAAACGATCTTTTGAAATAAAATGAAACGTGAATTACATGGTTTTTTAAATTATCTGTCCATTAGTGTAATCCTCTAATGAATAGACCGTCAACTTTAGCAAAAGATACATGTTACCAATTTTTACAAAAGATACATGTTATCAATTTTACTACTTTTTTACAAGATTTGCAAAAAGAAAAGAGAAAAGAAAAAATAAGAACGTGGAATGTGATGATAAAATATTGAACATTAATAATGTGCTTTTACATGTAGTTTACTTCTCTTAATTCATGAGTTAATAGCCCCTGAAAAACAATGTGTATTTTGATATACGCTCTAGTACGTTTAAACGAGGGGAGTTACCCATTTTCAATCAGGTACTTGGTTGTCGACCAATAAAGTACTTAATTAAATAAAAATGAAATGGGACCCAAGTGGATTATATTATACCCACTAACAATACTGAAAATACTTCTTTAGCGGTCCCCCGACGCGACGACGCTTCGATCGTAATATAATTAGGTACTTAAAATAAAGTAAAAGGGCTAACAAACACATTTATATTTTTTACTTTAGAGGTTGTAATATTTTTTCAAAGTTTTAATTACATTTTGAAAAGGGCTAACAAACACATTTATATTTTTTACTTTAGAGGTTGTAATATTTTTTGAAAGTTTTAATTACATTTTTATTTTTATTTTTTTGAACGGAGTAGACACGGCACAACAAACTTATTAGTTTAATTAATAAGTTTAATAATTTTGCTAGACAAACGTTACGACTTTTGTGTCCGAGATTGCTTTCATCATAATGGAAAAGTACTGATATCTTCGGATTGGCTTATTCAATCTTCGTCGTACGCCGTCTCCCTAAAATTAGGTATCTAAAAAACCACGTCCACATCGGTCCATCCGTTTCGCCACATACAGATTCACACGTTAAACTTATAACACCCCCTTGTTTTCGTCAGAAATGAAACACCATTATAACTGCACTCCTTAAAATACTCTCCATTTCGAAGTCGGTTTGTGAACCGACTTCGAAAAGGAGAGTATTTTTTGTAAGTTTGTTACGCAACTATGGATCGATTTAAAAAAATCTTGGATAGGGTATTATGCCTCAGGGGTGGTCCCATATAAGAATATTTCATCTGAAAGGATGAAAAATTAGGGGATGACTTAATTTTATTGATGTTTAGTCATTTTAGGACGTGATATATCTGGCAATTGTGTGTATCGATGTAGAAAATTCATATTTTTTAATTTAGCCGTTTTTTAAACACGGATGATAACAAGTGGGTACTGGTCGGGTACGGAAAATAAAAAACTTTAAGTACTACAAAAGACAACCGCTTTCAAAAATTAAAAAGTGATAAATAACTTTAGCACAGGATTTGGTTTCGGAAATCGGTGGCAATACGAAACAACAAACAGAGCAAAAGCCGCCTTTTTTATCATTTCATTAGTATCATTACGTAGAACATTAGTAAGACTGTGAATATTCACTCAATCAATTTCTCGAACAATGACGTAATACTCCATCAAGTAACACATAATTGCTCCCATGGGATATCCAACTCAGTAACTATACAGTAAGCTCATTAAGGATACGTTCCCACTGAGTGCTATTAACAAGTAGGAGCTTGAAGCTATTTTGTAGTTCATGAAGAGCTAAACTGCTATTTGCTCTACAAGGTTTGACAGAAATGGCAATAAAAAGCTTACTAGTTTTCGGGTGCAGTGTTAAATACTAAGTAATAGTGGTTTTTAGGCAAGGGACATTGTATTCACGTAGGTATAGTTAAATGATTCCTGTACTTTTACCAAATATTGTTAAAAAATATTTTAAAAGAGTTCTTATGTAACCAGTTTCTAACCCATACTTCTATTCGAAACTACCATTTGGAAGGAGCAACTAGTTAGATTCAATTTCAGATGTATGTAAATGGCATTCAAAAGTGCCTTTTAATGGTCTCATCGAAATAAATAATTTAACTTTGATTTTGACTTTGTTTGCCGACCCACCAGTTTAAAACTTAACAAAATAATAATAATAATATCATTTATTTCGGGTAACAAAAGACCCATAACATATATACCTTACAGACTATCATACATATTTATAATAAAACCCACGATAATATTTTTTAACTACTGTACACGAAGAGACGGCGTCGTGTTGCGCTGCGTGGTGTCGGCCTTCGGCCTTCGGCCAAAACTCTTCCTCGAGGAAGGTCTCTAGATAATGCGTTGTGGCGCGACTCCAACTTCTCGACCCTTAAGGTTCATGTGGTCTTGGCTCGAACATACTCCACGATCTCCTCAACCTTCGTGGTGTGATGCAGCCGGGACACATAGAGCTGCGTCTTAGGTGTTGCCGGACGCAGCATATTGGGTCCTGCCAGCGCGGTCATATGACCGCGTTAGCTCACTATCCTTATAGTTTGTTGCTCACCATTGAACGTGACTGTCATTGGCTAATACTTTGTTAGCCAACTATGTAATAGTTATAGCTCACTATCAACTAGTTAATAGCTGTCAATGGAACCACGCCCTTGAGGTACTTAATAATATTTAATTTACTCCATAAAAATTGAAAGCGAAGTGTTTCGTGTGTTGTTTTATAATTTCTGACAACTAACTGCCTGCGGGCGCCATTTTGTTTCTAATCAGAGCGAGCACGCTATTATAATTAAATTAATGGCTGTTGACGTAATACTGTAACTTTCAGTTTTCATTTTGATCCTTTTTTGTGTTCATTTATTTTTAAATATGATATTTCTTTTTTATAATTTAGGTAATGGATAGGTACTTTTTTGCCAATGATAAATACCTAGAGGTGGGTTTGTAGGTACGGTTGTCAACATTTCTTTTGTAATTAATTAGGTATGACCATAGATATCCGAGGTATGACCGTGTTGTTACATATATTTTTTGAGAACTATTATCGTAAACTTTCGCTTCCATCTGTCAAAATGAGTGCATTTGACGTAATATTGACAGATTGAAGCGTAAGTTTGCACCAAGGCTTAATTGTCTCTGAATTTCAGCCTACGTGTTAAGCACATGATCCACTATACGAAATAATAAGTTATTTTAAAGCTATCATAATTATAAGATAGACAAGCGCAATCAATTATGAAACCAAAAGGAAACCAAATATAGAAACAAAATTAAGTCATTCAATGTTTGAACCACTCAAGAAGTCATTTTAAACATTCATAAAAATTATAATTATCTAAAAAAACCTTGAAAAAATCAAGCCTGACATATTTAATATCTACGTTACCTAATAAATCATGCAGAGCCATAAAGCGGTCCTTAATTACTTTTTCTCAGGAAGCAATAAAAAGCTCTGAACGTGACATAATCCTGCTGAAGGAATTAATATTGTATGCTGGGACATATCTATTTATATTCATTATGAAGTACCAAGGCAATCACGACTGTACAGTTTCCCAAATAAAGCTTAATTTAGCTATGAGGCGGTGTGAAACATATTAGAGAAGTACTTGTTAGAAATTAGACTTTATTTGCATGGAAATTCGGTAGGTTTCGGTGTATCATAGTGGTGATATTTGCCTTAATTTTGATGCGTGAATGTAGGTGTCTGTTCGTCAATTAGAAGGGAATTTAGGTAGCTATAGCTTTAATATATCATGACACCTCGGTTTGAGAACTTAATTATACAAAGCAACTAGATTAAAATAGAGAATAATGTTTGAAACTTTGGAATTGATAGAAAGGTCGGTGAAGGAGATTATTTTAGATTTTAATCAACTTTATCAAAAGTTTAGAGAATGGAAACTGAAGTTTATTAGGTTCATGGAAAAGATTAAAGTTGAATGAAACGTTTTGTGAAGTTTTGTGCTCAAAGATTAATTCATCAGCTCAAACATTGTCACAGCCAAAGTGATGTTACATGGCTCTGGAAACAGAAAATCCTGGTGTAAGAGAAGACCCATGTCTTCTCTTACACCAGGATTACAAGACACGGTTACAAGTTAAACCCTGGCTCTTATACCCATGTATAAGAGCCAGGGCTTAACTTGTAACCGTGTCTTAAAGTGTCTATAAGAAATTATCATCATCACATCAGTTGCCTAGCCTTCTCCCAACTATATTGGGGTTGGGGTTGGGAGTCTAACCGGACGCTGCTGAATACCAGTGTTTTACATGGAGCGACTGCCTATCTGACATCCACAACCCAGTTACTAGGTAACCGATACCCTTTGTTAGTAGTGGACGTTCTGGCTTCTGACTACCCATAACGACTGCCAAAGATCTACGAATCACAGCCGAGACCGACGGCTTTACGTGCTTTCCGATACACGAAGGGGTTTCGGTATGAACTGGATGGTCACTCATCCACATACTGGCCGCGGCAAGCGTAGCTTAACCTTGACCGATCAATCTGTAGGGCTTTTACTTACCATGAGCCCCTCGGTAATGCTTGCATGCTTGTTTCTTCCTATTGTTTAGATCGAAGAGTAGTCTATTGTTTATAAGTGGGTGACCGTAGGGTCTCCTGATCCAGGAGTGCGACAAAATAGGGAAACAAACAAAGACCTTTTTGAGTTTATCTCACACATTACTGACATCGGTGAAGGAAAAGATCGTGAAGAAACCTGAACCTTAAATTAGTTAAGGTATGCTCCATCTGGAACGAGGAAATTCGCCGAAAACCTTTAATTTTATCGACATAACTCTCAGAATATGTAAGTGGGCTATGGACAGGCCACATCACTCGAAGAACCGACAACCGATGGGGAAGAAAGGTTCTCGAGTGGCGACCACGGACCGGAAGACGCAGCGTTGGTAGACCTCCCACCAGATGGACTGACGACATTGTCAAGGTCGCGGGTAACCGCTGGATGCAAGCGGCAAGCGGCAGGTTGCCGCTCGTTGTGGCGTTCCATGGGGGAGGCCTATGTTCAACAGTGGACGTCTTTCGGCTGATGACGATGATGAGATTAGTTTAAAATCGTCAATCCGCCTAAAGCAAGAGTGGTGATCAATGCTCGTACCTTCTCTGTATGAGAAGAGGCCTTTGCCCTGCAGTGGGACAGTAACAGGCTGGTATTACTAGATATATATTTTACCTAGGACATTTGTTATGAAATATCAAACAAACACTTGACTAAATTTTTTTAACTGTCTTCAGATGACAGGCGGATTGCAATGATAAACGAGGATCTCAACTTTCAACATTTTCATTACATTCCAACTCGTCAGAGCGTACTTCAAATTTTAATAATATTTACGTACAGAGCAAAAATAAGGACACTCGTTAACTCAACGGCTGTCGGGCGACAGTGTTGAAGGTCAAACCTCCGCTGCTGATGTCGGACTGTGTAACATAAGACATTCGAAAGGTTAAAACTAAACAAAAAATGTAAGTAGGTACAGACGACAGCACATCAAGTCAAAGTCAAAGTCAAAGTCAAATCATTTATTTCAATTAGACCATTGTAAGGCACTTTTGAACGTCAAATGAGGAAAAAAAAAATCGATTCTAGGTGCCCATTCCAAAAGGTAGTTTTGTATGGAGAAGAATGGGCAAGAAACTCCATACTTACTCTTTTAAAAACGATGTTAACAATATTTGCATTTACAGGAATTATATAATTATACGTAAATACGATGTACCTTGCATAAAAACACTAGGCATTTGAAAGTGTGTACAAAGTATCACAGATTAAGGAATGACAGACTAAGTTATATGTACATAGATACACAGTGTTCACATATTATTACAAAATGTTGAAACAGTAGACGACCACTCCTTATATTTTAACAAACAATGAATCAGTATGTGAGCCTGAGCAGTGTATAAAAAGAGTCAAATATATATAATTATGTACATATTTATACTAAGTATGAAATTAGGTATTTTAACTTAGCAATCGGCTCGATTTTGTCTAGACTGTCGATCGTCCTATGGAGCTAGGCCAGCATGTTTCCAAGCATTCTTATCTTGAATATAGTCCTCTAGATTATAATAAGCTTTTTTACAGAGTGTACTTTTAATATATGATTTAAATTTTGTTTCACTTAGTTGTAATATATCACTAGGAATTTTGTTGTAGCACTTAACACAGTACCCCATAAAAGATGTATGGACTTTAGACAATCTAAAATATGGTTGAGCTATTTTGTCCTTGTTTCTAGTATTAAAGTCATGTCTATCACTTACTTTATTAAACATATGTAAGTTTTTTCTTACATACATAATATTTTCATAAATAAATTGGCAAGGCACTGTCATTATATTAATATTTTTAAATAGTTCCCTAAGAGATTCGCGGCGACGTAGATTATAAATGGCTCTGACAGCTCTTTTTTGTAAAATAAAAACGGATTCAATGTCAGCAGCCCGACCCCATAGTAAAATACCATACGACATAATGCTGTGAAAGTAGCCAAAATAGACCAAACGCGCAGTTTCTACATCTGTTAACTGTCTTATCTTTCTAACAGCATAAGCCGCGGAGCTTAGTCGCCCCGCAATAGATGTTATATGAGGTCCCCATTGTAATTTCTCATCTAGCGTGATTCCTAGGAAAACCGTTTGACTAGTAAATTCCAGTTTCTCTCCATTAAGTATGATGTCACATTTACTATTCCTAACATTTGGTAAAATGAATTGAATACATTTGGTTTTTTTTTCATTAAGTACCAAATTGTTTACCGTAAACCAATTTTGAACCTGAAGAATAGCGTCATTTACGTCGTCTAGATTTTGTGACCGTCTGTTTATTTTAAAAATCAATGATGTGTCATCGGCAAATAACACCATTTTTGGTTGATTTTGAAACAATTGGGGTAAATCATTTATATAAACTAAGAATAGAAATGGACCCAATATTGAACCTTGAGGAACGCCCATAGTCGTTTCAGACCCCAATGAGTTCACGCCGTTAACCTGTACTTTTACCCGTCTATCCCTCAGGTATGACCTTAGTAAATCAAGAGATGTTTTACTAACCCCGTAGTGCTCCAGTTTCAGCAAAAGTGTCTCATGGTCAACGCAATCGAACGCCTTTGAGAGGTCGCAAAAGATTCCAATGGCATCTTGTGATTCCTCCCAGGCGCTAAAAATGTTCTTTATCAGGGTGACACCGGCGTCAGTTGTACAACGCCCTTTGGTGAAACCATACTGTTGTTCATGAAAGATGGAATTTTTATTAAAGTGACGCAACATTTGATTGAGCATTAACTTTTCAAACACCTTGCTGAGAACTGGCAGAATCGACACAGGCCTATAATTGTTGGGGTCTTTACTATCACCGGATTTGAACAACGGTACTACTTTACTGTGTTTCATCAGATCCGGAAAGACTCCTTGGTCTACACTGGTGTTAAATATAAGAGCTAAATAGGGCGCAATGGTTTCGATAATAGATCTACAGACTTTTACAGACATTCCCCAGAGATCTTCTGTTGATTTAATTTTAAGATCTTTAAAGGCTCTTATAACAGCCTGGGGGTTTGTATGTTCAAACCTAAACTCCGAACGGCATGCCTTAACATTCTTCCTAAGTAAGGCAGCAGAGAGCGCGGGAGAGGAATTTAAAGCTTCAGTAGTTTTAATGGGAATATTTCCAAAAAATGATTCAAATTCCTGAGCTACTTCTATATCTGAATTAATGGGGCCATGTGTCATGCCAAACTGTCAAATTTGTCCACTTGAATATGAACCTTAACTGTTTTAGAAATAAAGTTGAAAATCTATTAAAGATATTTGACAGATTGTTGTAGCTTGATGTACTGGCATCTGTACCTTCGTCACAAACTAAATTCTAGATGAATTTAGTTAGTAGAGACAGGTCACTACCTAGTTCTAAGACAAGGGCACGGCGCGGCTCCTCCCAAGTAGCACACTCTGCCAGCGTATGCCGCGCAGAGAGATCACCCTAAGGGCCTAAGCACACCACGTTTTTTAAACGCGCCGTCGACGCGCGTTTCTGGAATGAGCTTCGTTGTTTATTAAAATAATAGAGATATACCTACTTAATAATAATATTAACAGCAGTGAGACAAATATAGACTGTTATTATTGTTATTAAGTAGGTATATAATAACGGATGAAGTTATGATGACGAACAACTACCGGAGGTATATTGTGAAGGACGGCACGGTTGACATTTGTCGGGCATGCCACCGGCCGGGTGAATCAATCCGACACATTATCTCTGGGTGCTCTCGTCTAGCTAACGGAGACTACTTGCATAGACACAACCTTGTAGCTAGGATTATCCACCAGCAACTTGCTCTAAAGTACAGACTTGTGGAGTCGGAAGTACCGTACTACAGGTATGTGCCCGACCCAGTTCTCGAAAATGGCAATATCACGTTGTATTGGGATCGATCTATCATCACTGACAGGACTATTGTTGCCAATAAGCCTGATATAGTGGTGATAGATCGATTAGAGCGTCGCGCAATGATTGTTGATATAGCGGTTCCGCATGACGAGAACCTCGTGAAAACCGAGAAAGATAAACAAATTAAGTATCTTGACTTGGCTCGCGAGGTTGTCGACATGTGGGATGTGAATACAGCAGTCATTGTGCCGATAGTCGTTACGGCCAATGGACTCATTTCCAAGAGCCTCGACCAACACCTAAGGAGGCTCTCGTTAGGCAGCTGGATCAAGGGGTTGATACAGAAAGCGGTACTCCTGGACACGGCGCGTATAGTCAGGAGATTCCTCTCTCAGGAGCCCTGACCACCGGTAGCTTGGACCCTATTCCCGATACCGGTGGGCTACTATTTTTTATATTTTTAAATGTTTTTATGTTTTTTTTTTTACTAATATTTAAAAATATAATACAATATGTAAATAAAATAAATAAATGAGAATATTAATAATAATATGTGGGGACATTTTCACACACGGCTATCTGTCCCCAAACTAGGGAGACCCTGTACTATGAGTGTCAGACAGCTGATATACGTACACAAATACATTTTTTTTTTTTGTAAATACATACGTATAATAGATAAACAACACCCAGACACAAGGCAAACACAAGTGCTCATCACACAAATGTTTACCCTGGGCGGGAATCGAACCCGCAACACGCTGCGCTGCGTGTGTATTATAATCTTGAGCAGGCGCATCATTATCATTTTGACAGCTGATCTCAAAAATAATCTTCCTTAGATGCAACACGCTTTAATACCATCAGGGTCGTCTGAATGATGTGCCGAAAGTAGGTTTCCATAATCAGGATAAGACTCTTCTCTTCTCTCAAATCGATTAAACCTTAAAATAATATCAAAACTGATAACATTGATAAAGGTTCTGTGATAGTTCCTATCATGAAACATGTGTTCCTAGTAAGATAATACGAGAATTTCCCAAAGAATTTTCCTACTAGAGCTTTCGTTCGAAATGAAGGATAGTTCTCTTTTCCACTCACAACCTGGACAAGTCATAAAACGTAATAAAAGAACCTGAAAAATGATTACAGTGTTTCTAACAAGAAAATCCGTTTACTAATATTTAACCAATGTGTATTATTAAAAACGTTATCGCTTTATACTAATCTGTTAAAATACTACTTCTTTATCTACATTTTTGGCAAGTTTTTGACATTGATTATCGCTGATTTTGAGCGTGTTTAGTTACAGAAAATTGGCCTTCAGGAATTTCCCTATTCAAGGTTTTAACCGTTCATGGTCGGAGGTTGACCGAAACCAAATCTCTTTGGCATCTATTATATAAAGGGTAAAATAACAGACAATAATGAAAAATAACACAGCCCCAGCTTCCAAAGGTTTTTGACCTTGGAACTACAAAACAGCCCCTAAAGTTCTACTAGTTACCAGGCTCGTTTACAACGAAACAAATAGTTTTGTAGATAACAATAAAATAGGCCTGCCGTCGTTAATCTAACTCCTTTTGTTAATGACACCCTGGTAACGATTGTGAAGGTAATCTCGAATATTGCTTCTAATTTAGAAACTTATACTTTCTCGTTATCAAATAACTGTAATACTTATAACACTTTTTAACGCCCTACCTATCCTTTCTCCAACAAATAATAGATTAGTGAAATTAAAATTACTAACTTCTAGGTAAAAAATTGTGTTATTAAGTGTAGACAAAATACGTAAACTAAAATGTTCAAAGACAAACTTTTATTATTATAAAAAGTAAAAAAAGAAAATGAATGTCGGTTAAAGGTTAAAATGTACAATATGGCTTGATCATAATCAAAATAAGTTCATTTTTAACTTGTTAGTTCCTTTTTACAATTTAAAAGCTTGCTTATTTTTTTACGTATATTTTGAACTGTTTAGTATTATTATTATTATGTAATGTATGGTCACCAGAACTAAAGGTTCATGCAAAAATTAAGCTAAATTGGACACCGGGAAGTGGGTCAAATTAAACTTGCAAGATTAGATTACACACAGATAGACACCGGGACACCGGGACAGGTAAAACTAAATAAAAGCTTGTTATAAGTGCTTATTAATGGGAAATTTCCGAGAATGCATATCGTAAAAAACTAATTTTGTCATATTTCAGTCAATAAGTAATTAAACTTAACGAAAATTTGTAGATAGATTTAGTGCACTAATATCTAGGCTTATGATGTCAGTTTCCCGTTAAATAACTTATGAGCGTTTACGCCATCCATGCGCTGTTTAGTTGAAAAACTGTACTTTTCAAGACTGTTAATACCGTCAACCACTTATTTTACAAATACCTATGTTAATTACCAAAACCTTTAGGAAATTTCGTTGTGTCAATAGTTAGTTTAGAAAACATTTCGATTAATAGATTATTTTGTACATGCTATCAAGATAACTTAACAGAACCTCTGTTAAGTTATCTTGCAAATCTTCTAAATTTACGATAAACGTTATAAACGCTACAACTTACTGCACTCACACAACTGCGTAACATTACCGTGACTGCGTGAACAAGGTTGAAAATTAAAAAAAAAATTTGTGTTGACGACGTTTTAACTGGGTCTCTTTAGATTATTCAGAATATACACATTAAATCAAATCTTTCTTTAAACTTTAAGTTTTTCGGGTGACAAATCAAGGAAATTAAAAAAAAAGTTTTGCATACCTTACTGTGTCATATATCAAATGTAATAGTTTTGTTTTGATTCATGAAAGAAGACGAAAATTGACCATTCCCTGATCTCCGAAACTACTGAGACAATTTTTTTTTTAAATACTAAATTTAGTTCATTGTATGTAGATTACAGGAAAACCTATAAGAATTCTATCAATTAGGAATTGTACGGAACCTTCTCCACGCGAGTTCAACTCACACTTGACCGGTTTTTCTTTAAATCCTCTGTCCACTGTATATTTTTTGCATTGGATATTTTCGTTGCGTAACGTCATACTTGCCTATCTAAGAAACCAATTTTTGAGAATGTTGAGGTACGACCACGCCTTAATCTCAAAATAGTAATAAAAATAAAATCTCGTACAAGGTTTTGAATTACGTGTCATTTTAAAAGGAAGTTATACTTTAGTATTCTGTCGCTATCGGAAAAATACCCATAAACAATTCACACGGGTGAATACCACCATCAGTTGAATTTATGAGCAAGTCAACAAGAAATATATTTCGTAAATAATAAAGCTATCTTTATTAATAGTTTACATAAATATCGCTTTCATTTTATTATATTTCGTAACTGTTAATATTAATGATAGTTCTAGTGTCATGGTATGCAAAATATTTAAAGTGGCTGGTGACAAATCTTAATAATATATGTTTTGTTATTTGTATTCCTACTTTATATAAACGCGAAGCTGTGAAGATGAAGGGCACACGGCCATGCTCGTGCTAGCCCGCGCCGCTGAGCCTGTAGCTTTAACCCTGCTGAGCAAATAACCCTGAGCATTCGTTCCTTCTTCGCCGCGTAAGAGATACAGTAGCGAATACGCACAGATTTTAGAATTAAATCTTTATAAAATCACATTTTGGGATTTTGAAAAAAAAAGTTCTACCAAAATGTTCATTAATAAATTGCCTATCCATCAGTGTTAATAAAAAATCGAATTAATGGTTACTTGCCGAGGAGATACATGTTTTCAATAATTATTTCTAATTTCTGTCGTTTCGTTGTGAGGAGATTAGTTAAATACTATACTTCGTAAACAAAAATCAGATCTACCATTATGGAGTCAAGATTATGTAGAAATTTAATCTGTTTTTTATTTGTTGATATTTCTTTTGGATACAGAGTATTTAGGTCCGAAAAACTGAACAAAAAACGGCTATCGCTGCGTTTTGCACAGGGACGCGCCTTAAATTCGTCACTAGATAATGGAAATCCGATTCAGCCTGACCCTTTGCTGTCCCTCCCCATCGACGCCCTAAGCCGAGGCTCGTACCCCATAGGGGGTGCCCATAGCGTGCAGTCGCATAGTTTATAACTTTTTTGCCCTGGCTGGAGGACTTAAATTCACTTTAAGGCACCACAGGAAAGTCCGGTTAAGCAGCCGACCACTGAGTGGATGTTTGATACTCTTCGGAATTAGCTGAAATTTGAAACACATATCACACTTTCTGTAATAAACTGTCCTCTGTCCTGTGTGTCAGTAACTGTTTGTGTGTCTGTCTAGTTTAGGTCCAAAATGAGTTAGATAAAACAAAGAGATACCTTTTAACGTCATCCATCTTTCTATATCGGATTTTTTTCGATATCTAGTCAAAGTCAAAGTCAAAGTCAAAGTCAAAGTCAAAGCATTTATTTCAATTAAACCATTTACAGGCACTTTTGAATTGTCAAGGAGTCGATCAGTTAGTCAGATAGTTGAAGCTAGTTGCTCGTTCCAAAACGTAGGTAGGTCTCTATGGAGAAGAACGAGCAAGAAACTCCACGGACACTCTTTTAAATCAAGTTTTTACAAAGTTTGGTTACATTCTTGTTGCTTCTATATGTGAAAACGATGAAAGTAATCTAACAATACAAAACACAAAAAAGAAGCAAGATAAAGTGGCATCTAATCCATGGCAGATAAGAGCTGACCAATCTCCACTGACAGCGCCCGTTCACGAACATGACGCGTGAATCAGCACCATTTAGCTCAACCATTTTGAAGGGAGCCGAATGATCCAACACACGCGCCACCATCAGCGAGACATTTGAGCGAGCATGACAATACTCCCAACCGCCATGTTAATTTTTGTCAAACATAAAGGTATTAATATACATGGCTCCATGGTATTCACATTTACAAAATTGAAATAATGCTGCTAAATTATACAAAATTAAGGTTTCCAATGTATATTATTTTATCATATGAAGTGTGATAAGTTAATAATTTAAAAATATCTATATATAATAATAACGATACTCGTTACTCATGTCAATAGAAAAAGGGGTAGGAAACATCCTTTTCTTCCAATTTGGAAATTCCCTAAACTGGCTGTGGAGCAGGACCAGCATTCAGCCAAGCATCTTTATCATTGATGTAATCTTCTAACTTATAATATGCTTGTCTACATAGTGTGCGTTTAATACATGTTTTAAATTGTTTTTCATTCAATTGTAGAATATCAAGTGGTATTTTATTATAGCATTTTACACAGTACCCCATAAAAGAAGTATGTACTTTTGACAATCTGAAGCTTGGCTGATCTAATTTGTTCCTATTTCTAGTATAAACATTATGTCTGGCACCTATTTTATTAAAAAGATGAAGATTTTTTCGAACATGCATAATGTTTTCATATATATATTGAGAAGGTACCGTCATGATGTTAATCTGTTTAAACAATTCTCTTAGAGATTCGCGTTTGCGGAGATTATAGATTGCTCTGACAGCCCGCTTTTGCAGTATAAAAATAGAATCCATATCTGCAGCCCGTCCCCATAGCAAAATACCGTAAGACATTATACTATGAAAATAGCTAAAATATACTAGCCTAGCGGTATCCACGTCTGTCAAATGCCGGATCTTTCTGACAGCGTAAGCGGCCGAACTTAACCGCCCTGCAAGAGATGTTAAGTGAGGACCCCACTGTAGCTTGGAATCAAGCGTAATCCCTAGGAAAACAGTCCTTTCGACGAATTCAAGTATGTCCTTATTCAATACAACGTTACATTCATTACTCTTAACATTCGGCAAAGCGAATCTTATGCATTTAGTTTTCTTCTCATTTAATACTAAATTATTTACAGTAAACCAATTATGAATCTTAAGCATGGCGTCATTTACGTCGTCAAGGTGCTGTGCCCGTCTATTTACTCTAAAAATCAATGAAGTATCATCAGCAAATAACACCATTTGTGGTTGATTTTTCAGTAAATGAGGTAAATCGTTTATATAAACTAAAAAGAGGAACGGACCCAATATGGAGCCCTGCGGTACCCCCATTTTTACTTTTAAGCCTGATGAATTAACACCATTTATTTGAACTTGCTGCAGTCTATCACTTAAATATGATTTTACTAAGCTAAGCGCTTGTTTACCCAGTCCGTAATGCTCAAGCTTTAAGAGCAGTGTTTTCTAGTTATCACCATCACCATTATATAAGCCTATGGCCGTCCACTGCTGAACATAGTTATCATACCTACACATTATATAAACACAGAATATTTATCATATAAACCATTATGTAAAGACACGTCTTGATTGCAAATATGATTTTAGTTACCTAGTTATGTCAAGTCTTAAAACCTCTCGAATGTCGATGGCACCGCATAGGTTCATAAGCAGCGGAAGTTAAGCCTTCGACATTTTTTGACCAACAGTCGTTATGTTATGCATGCAATATATTTAAATTGGTCTAGCTCTATATAGGACATTTTGTTTATGTTACAATGAAGTAATTTAAAACTTAATTTTGAAATCTACGCAGACGAAGTCGGGGCAGAAGCTAGTATTGCTATAATTTAAGAAACGAGGAGTTTGTTAGTGCGAAAAGCTTTCACAAATAAGTGTAAATGACGATGTACTTCCACAGTGAGACAGCCTTCAATAACGAAGAGCAAAATAGTGTAAAAACGTTCACGGGAAGATAGTTTCAAGGTTGCCATCAATCTTCTGAGAATTTTCTCTTTTTCGATGATACTGTAACATTCATGCAATAACATCATATTATGTGGAAACAACATTGTACAGACTTTTGCGATATTGTTTACTGCAATATGGTACAAGATGCCTCTAAAAATTAAAATAGGATGTTCATCCTAGCATTTAATATAATGTCATTTACTTCTTATTTTAATTGTTAAAACCATAGAGAATCATAAAGTTATTTTTTATCATTGACTGTTTGTGTTGTGTTCCTACTTAGATAGAATTAAGATTTTTTCTTTTCATGCTGTATAAATGTTAAAAAGCCTTTTTTGTACAGGTTTCGCACACTGCAATTTCCTTTACAAAAATAGTTTTTATAAACTTCGTATTATTGAAGGAGAGTTTGTTTTTTTTCTAAATGATAATAAAAAGCTACCTTATCCCTGAGTGCCATCGCTTATGTTTTATGGTATAAGTTGCAGGCATAACCTACTATAAAATAAAATGAATTCCACGCAATAAACAGCACCCAGCCGTTAAAATATGACACATCGTGTTTTAGAAAAAGTTCTAGTTTGTAGAACGTCGTCTCTTTCACACATGCTTTTGTCTATCTCTTTCAAAACATCGATGTGTCATACTTATGCCCGGGTACATGGTTTACACACCGTATCACTAATTCAAATTAAATTGTTTTGCGTCAACGGCTTATCATGTTAATCAAGAGATAAGCCGGATTCTGTGAGAGTTAACACCGTGACCAGGCATAGGAAAATGCACGATAACAGTACCCTTTATGGTATCTATTCCATTGTTTGGAATGATAACTGTAAATGCATAATTTCAGAACTTTTTTGTACTGAAAAGTTGTAGTTTTAAAACAAATTCAAAGCAATTCTAAAACATGTATTGTTGTTTACAACTTCCTATGGTTAAAGAATCTTTATTTAATCAAAATAATTGTAACACTTATTTCTATTAGTGAGAAATATTTTAACCATACAATATGTCCCGGTTTGTAGTAATAAAACTTTTAGGCCGGTGTATACGCTTAATTTTATCGGTAAAAGCACCCCACATAAGGGGTGCAATTTCTAAATCCTCAAAGATAGAGCCATTTTAGTATCTGACTTACTTATTTCGATATCCACATAATCTAACTCCCACATATCAAATATTTGGGTATTATTATCGACCAGAGATTATCTTGGCATCCCCACATCGATCAAGTTGCTAGCAGAATCAGAAAACTAAGCTGGATCTTCAGGACTCTCAGACATATAATACCTAAAAACACATGTACTCCTTCAGGCACGAACAAAAACCTATTAAATACAATATATTTAGCACTTGCATAATCAGTATTGTTATACTGCATCTCTATATGGGGGGGTGCTACTAAAACAAAATGTTTAGTATTAGAGCGAGCACAAAGGGCTCTTATCAAGTGCATGTATTTAAAAAAAAGAAGATATTTTACTGAAAACTTATACCAAATCAGTAGCCTTTTGACGGTCCGGAAGCTTTACATTACTCAAGTTGTTCTCACTAAACATAAAACACTAACCTATGATTCCAGAATATAGGCAAGAAGAAGAAAAGATGTTATATTAAAAATACCACAAACAAGAACACTTTTTGCCAGTATTCCACTACGAAAACGTTCGGCTCAGCTTTATAACGCTATTAATAAACACATTTACATCTACCCTAAAAATGATTATAAATGCAAAAAAATACTAACAGAATGGATAAAAAAACTCACCTACAGCGAGACTGAATCACTTCTGCAACAGACACGCTAACACATGCACACACATACATACACACACACACACACACAAAACATGCATACATATACATACACACACACACACTCACTAAAGTCACGTTGTTTTCTTTTGTATACTTTAATAAGACACTTTTTGTTTATGAAAGAGCGGAGTCTCCTAATACAGGCATCTATTGCTTAAAAGGAGGCTTCAATCTCAAATATTATGTTGTACAACATGAGGTTATCAAAACAACTTTTTTTTTTTTTTAACATCTATAACTTTGGACCTAGGTTTCACAGAGACGTACAGTATTCAATTTATTTATCTAAAAAGTATTCAACTAACACACAAAAAATGAAATATTTTTGTATTGGGCCGTATAAGAAAATTTTGAATTGCAGACCATTTTATCATTTTTTTAACAAAATCCGGTGAATGCAGTATCTGTTAAGGGCTGTTATACTTACTTCTTGGTTAAGGGTAAATTACACAAAACGTTCCTCTTATACTTAATTCATGGCTCATACCTAGTATCACGAAGTAAAGTATACTTCCTTCGTGCCTAGTATAAATCATAACCTTCGAATAAATTTTGAATTTTTGTCAGTTATTCACCATGGACTTAATTATAGCAAACAGGACCGAGTACTCGAAAAATCGCGTCATTCAAAAATGAACCATATCTGTTGAACTTAGGGTTTATTTTAGATACATTGTCGGAGCAGAGGCAAAACGAGCTGAGAGAGATAGCCAGGACCGAGGCCGTTTGTCCTTTTTTCTCAATTGCCAGAAGATAAAAATGTTAATAATGGTAAAAAATATTGAACTTACAGAACAGTTAAATATTCTGTAACTATTAAGTCATGAAGGTAGTAATTAAGAAAACATTTTCTATATAAATATTTATGCTTAGTTATAAGACAAGCAAACTCTCTTAAATTTAATTTATGTAATAACTGCAGTTAATGACACAATGATAACTTTCGCAAAAACTGCTCTGGCAACCCTAGAATATCGTGGAGAATTTTATTGTTTTTTGCATTAAATCGACCTACGATATTTGAGTTCTTTTTTGTAAAAATGGTCAAAAAGTATTGCATAAAAGAGTGCAAAAGCAAATCCTATAGTGGATGTGGCATATTGTTTAACAGAATCAATAATAAAGATTTTGTTTACTAACATGGCTAGAGTGACCATGTCGCAGATGTTTTGTAAACAGAAGACAGTAGGCTTTGGTTTTTGAATTTAAAATTACCTACTAATATTCTGTATATAATAATTATATTTTGTATCACGTATCGCATGATTAAAAGAGCAATATTATTATGTTTATATCAGCTTGCCGACAAAAGAAGACATTTCTCAAAACTGGTTGGATGTAATTCCCATAACAAAAATAAATAAATAACGAAAACTCAGTTGTGTGCCGGCAGACTTTTATGCAGGAAAGTGGAAATCACCATATGGAAAACTCTAGTATGGAAATATCTTCACCCAGACCTTCGACAAGCTTTTCGGACCAACCTCCAGCAAATACATTTTGTTCAAGCTTTAAAGATGTAGTGGTCCAGACAGAAATGTACAGACATAGTAGCCCCGCAGAAGATGATTTAAAGCCTAAAGTGATAATACGGTCACTGTCACATCTGACTTAGTTTTATTTCCTTTTTGTCTGCATTCAAAACACCTGCTCTCAAAGGCGTACCCTTGAATCAGAAAACCGTGCATGCACTATAATTCCTGAACATGCTCTGAAAACAATCCTCCAATCGCTTATACAATCTGTTAAACAATACTTATTGCTTTGACCATTTTTTCTCTGTTTAAGAAATGTTTGGGTCACCCTATTAGAATGAGACAAACAGCCTCGGTACTTCACATCTCTGTCGGCTCGTTTTTCTGGTACGAGTGCTCGGTCCTGTTTGCTATATTAAGTCCATGGTTATTCCATACAAAAACAGTCAGACTTCAATTTTCTTACGGTATCATAAGATTTTAAAAAAAGTATAAAAATTTGGTGGAAATCACCCTTTGAGGTGGCAAAAACCTTTAATCAATTAAATGACGGATGTTTGTTCTTTTTCTGTATATGTAATAATGATAAGTACTCAAAAAAAAGGTACCATTTAAAAAATCATGACTACGCAAAAGTGAAAACGAGCCTAGCCATAAATTAATTAATCAAGCCATAAGGGAGGACGTGAAAACGTAATGGAGTCTAAAACGTGTGTAACGTCCGGGAACGGCGCAAGTTTTGCCACCTGTAATGTTAATTTTAGAAAATATCCCCGTGGGTACTGTCTGGTTGTAATTGTGGTCGGAATGTGTTCAAACAGTATGTCAGACAATAGATGGGAAAAGTCAAACTTTTAGGAAAACGAAAAGGACAACATATACTTACTATAGGACCAACCATGAAACTTGAATATAAAATATAAGATATTTTTACCCGACTACGGCAAAGCCAAAGGAGGGTTATGATTTTGACAGGCTATGTATGTATGTATGTATGTATGTATGTTCATCTGTTCGCTCATAGCTCCTAAACCACTTATCAGAACTGAACAAATGAGGTATCGTTAGAAGCGTCTTGATCGCCCGCTGGTTATAGGCTATATGGCGTGTCACCGAATACAATGTGGCGCCCACTGGAGGACAAAAAAATCAAGATTTAAAAAAAAATGAAGACAAGCATACCGTGTTTGGTATCATTGGAAAGGGGTTCACTAGTACCATTCAAATATATAATATTTTGTTGTGACTTGTCACAAATTATTTAAAAAAAGGAAAGATTACCAAATAAATTAAGATACGCATACCGTGTTTATTATCATTAGAAAGGGGTTCACTAGTACCTTTTAAATATATAATACTTAACTGTGACACCAAAATGATTTAAATAAAAAAAATAAGTTTAAAAACTAAAACCCGACTACAACAAAAAGTGATCTAAAAAGTACGAAACAAGAAAATATTTCACACAGAAATCAAGACATAGGTACAAAATGGTCAAGGTAAGCCGTGGTTGCATGCCATTGTAATTCATGTTCATCGCACTCATATGGGATACAGGCATACAACCACGGCTTACCTTGACCATTTTGTACCTATGTCTTGATTTCTGTGTGAAATATTTTCTTGTTTCGTACTTTTTAGATCACTTTTTGTTGTAGTCGGGTTTTAGTTTTTAAACTTATTTTTTTTATATTCGAACAAAATGTAGGAAATATTTAATTTATTTTAAGAACGCTCATAGTACCTATTACCTAGATGTTTTAGTTTTTAAAGTAGACTAAAGAAATTAGACTAAATTTCATTACAGCATCAAATCCAACAAAAACAAAAAAACACCTACAATTTCTTAAACAACTTCAAAATCTTAACTACACTTTCGACCACACGAAACCGGCGTTCTCTTACAAATCGTGCACATAAAAGCACCCAGCATAATCTGCCCGTCTGCACGTTTGGCCATAACAATAATACAATCTACGAAGGATACCACATTAGTGAAACATCAAAGGTCAATCTGACTAAAATTCAACATTTTTCTCATTTGTTTTTATAGACTAAGATACCAGAGATGCCAGAGCCAAGTTATTTTAACATGTTTTTTTTTTGCTGTTGAGAATAGAAAAAAGGGACGTTTCATAGCTCGCGAAATTATATATTCTTACGATTTGAGCAATTTTCAAACGACCCACTGGTTGTATGGTAAAATAAACTTAAATGCGGGAGTAATAAATATGTATTTTAGACAAATTACAATAAAATCATCAACGTGGCTACAACATAGCGTAAATGTGCCTATTTAATGAAAATATGACGTTTTTGGATTTTGTTAACTTGGAAAATGATGTTGATGATTTTAATTATTATTGTTATTCCATGTAGATTAATTTGTTGCTGATGTAATGTGGTTTGTTAAGTTATGACATGGCTATTGCTAGTGCTATGTCTAGTTAAGACTTCAAACTTTTTCCGGGCAAGTAGGAGTGGTCCAACTTGCCCGCAAAAAGTTTGAAATCTTAACTTCCAGGTACATTTTCATGAAAAAACCTTTTACCCTTGTATTGTTTGTCTTTTATATTTTGCCTTTTATTTGTCAAATCAATTGACTAATAATAAATAATAATAACTGACTGTTTATTGATTTTAAAGCAATTAAAAGTCGAAATCTCCGGCAATCGAAAATTAATCGGTGTTTTTTCTAAAGAAAGTGTCTTGGAATTATTGCTTTATGGTGTCAACTATGGCGCTAGATTTATATATTTATTAGTTTCACCCCTAACGCTTGAGAAATCTCCCTCTTCGTCCAATTTAAATCTGTCAAGTTGCTCCGTGTTAGCCAAGTATATAAAGTTTTTGTTTTATTTCCGTTGGGGTAATAAAGAGTTAAACTGTGAGTAGTTTCGCGTCTCAAATAAAGCTATCTTATTTATTTTTATGACTGAAGCAAGGACATTAAATTGTTCAGATAACATGAAAGGAGATGGAAGGCACGCTCCAACTGTAGGTATATGCGCAGAATACTGATTCTTTTTTAATTACAGATAACGACATGCCATTATTATTATTGATTGCAAATAACTTCAAAGTTTTTGTGTAGGTACAGGAATGAACAAAGTACTAAATATCTCTTAGATTATCATACAGAAGTGACAAATTCAGCCAATCATATCGTCATCATTATCTGCCTAGCATTTTTCCAACTTTGTTGGGTCGGCTTCCAGTCTAACCGGATGCAGCTGAATACCAGTGTTTTACATAGAACAACTGCCTGTTTGAGCTCCACCACCAAGTAACTGAGTTACAGTGACTGGGTTATAATTTTAATTTGATTTTAAGGATAGTAATAATTTTGATTTTATTTATATTATCTATTTTTATTTACATATTATAATATTTTTTTTGTTATGGTTAGAAGTGAAGAAATGACTTAAAGTCACCCAAAGGCCAATGGAGAGGGTAATATGCTCGGAGTTTCCTTGCGTGATAAAATCAGAAATGAGGACATCCGCAAGAGAACCAAGGTTACCCACGTAGCCCGAAAAATTGCCAAACTTAAGTGGCAGTGGGCAGGGTACGTTGCTCGCAGAACGGATGGTCGATAGGGCCGAAAAGTTCTGGAGTGGCGACCTCGAACCGGAAGACGTTGCGTTGGAAGGCTTCCTACTAGGTGGACCGATGACCTGGTAAAGGTTGCGGGGAACCGCTGGATGCGAGTCGCACGGGAACGGTCAATGTGGCGAGACTTGGGGGAGACCTATGTCCAGCAGTGGACGTCTTTCGGCTGAAATGATGATGATGATGATTTGAAATGGATTGAAATAAATGATTTTTAAATTTGATACCCCCTTGGCTTACCAAGGGGGTATCAAGCCAAGGGGGTATCAAATTTAAAAATAAAGTCAGAAAATCTGACAACCAGTCTTAATTGGTTGTCAGATTTTCTGACTTCTGACTACCTATAACGACTCCCAAAGATCTACGAATGACCTTCGGGACCAAATACTTTATGTGTTTTCCGAGGCACGGAACTGTTGGGGGTACTGTATAAATAAATAAACTGACGCAATAACAGTGGTGTCAATATTAGAGTAGTCATTCTCACAAAAACCAAAATGCGTGTCGTAATACCCTGGGAATTACGACAAATTCTCACTTCCTCACTTCTCATAGGAATTACAACAAATTTCCACGTCCTTCTGTATACTGAGATTGTGTTATTTACATCCTTTATTGTATTGTTGATGTTGTACGTACGTGCTGAGATTGTAAGCTGCTTTCTCGAAGGTGCATCTAGGATTGTGGAGATGAAGGGAACATAGGTTTTTGCGAGTTTCTTACCTGTTGACAAAAAGAAAAAGTAATTAGTTAATGTTGCGTTGCTAGCCTATCGGTCTTTTATCGGGTACATTTCGGAGAGTGTGCTTTGGAATTGCACAATTTAATTCCCTCATCCCCATTCCATTATCGGACGAGCTACGGAGAGACTCGGCGATGCGTTACCGCTCTAAGGTTTCGAACCAAGCGCTTTGATTTCACATTTATTGTGCGAACTGCCAGGCTGTGGAATTCACTGCCCGCCTCGCTGTTCCCTGATAAGTATAATCTGGGTATCTTCAAGGCACGAGTGAACCGGTTCATCCTAGGCAAGCGTGCCAACTTAGGCCGCATCATCACTTAAGATCAGAGGGCTAATTCACGTAATTTTATGACGCACCGATGAAGTTGTAGTGCAGTTGCAGTTAAGTTCAAGTTTGAGTGATAAACGGTATTCTTGTTATCTTTGAACTGCGCGTAAGCTGCGCGTGAACTGCACGTCAACTGTACGACAACCAAACTTTGCCAAACTTACTTATGTTGTAGTTACATGAGGGAAAAAAAATTACTCACTAAATAATTGAATAGAATCAATTACATTTTAATGAATATAACATTATTGTACTATTAAAATAATACCACAGTACAGATTTTAGTGCTTTTTAATTAACTTTCATTTTGAGACGTCAAACGAATAGTAGAATACCGATCATGTTGCGTTCCGAAGCACACACCAAGACGTGCAACAGTAGAAAGCCGTTATTGCGCTCGCGTGACGCGAATTTGACGCGAGCGTGTCTGACAGCGGTAGAGAATACGAAAAGCATTGTTTTGATCGAAACTTAACTGCAACTGCACTTCTTTAGTTACATGAAATAGCCCACAGGTGATTGGGGTCAAACGCAAGCCTATTTGTTAATAAAAAAAAGTGAAAAAAAAACACTAAGACTTGGTACATTAATAATACCAGCCTATAATTGTCCCACTGCAGAGCTCTGCTAAGTTTCTTCTCATATAGAGAAGGACGAGCATTGATGACCACGATTAAAGAAATCCATATTAAATAATTAAAATAAGAAAGTCTCTCTATTTGTCACATGTTCACCGCTTAAACGCTGATATTTAGATGATGAAATAAAATCGACTCCTTAGTCCATCTTCTAATTAAAACGAAACACTCAAATCTACATGACAATGCAAAGATTTATCTTTAACAAAACGGAAATTAAACAAGCACTCCTCTAATCACATCCGATGAAAAAACAGAAGCGCTTGCAATTCAATCTACCTTACTATCACGTCAACCTTATAACAAGGTACTAAGGTTTATTATTCAAGGACGTGATAGCAATACGGCCCGTCAGAGCTACCGCCTTGAAAATTGAATCAATTTACGTTAAGAGCAAATTGCGCGAGAAGGGAGATTGGCAGTTTCTTTTTTTGCTTCTAATCGAGTTAAATCAGACTCTGTTGTCAATTGTCGCTAATGGATGGTGACCCAAATAAAGACCGAATGGATCGGATATAATGCATACCGTAAGTTAATTTTACCGATCACACGTTGTCAACAACAAACTGCGAATACCTACCTGCCCCATACCAGGGGTAGGGTACAGTCGAACAAGCTAATTGATTTACAGGCAAAAATCTTTATCTTTCTATTACACTTACAATATTTAATTTTATTTAATTTTATTCCATTTTCTTATCTCGAGCACGTAGGCATCCCTGGTACCTACGTAGGTACTAAAGATGAAAAAAATAAAATAAGTAAATTAAATGTTATGAGTTACGTTATGCTCGTAACTTTTAGGATTATTCGCATTCAAATCTCAATTTTCTAAACATACAAATAAATAAAATTTAATTGTATGTTTGTAATGTTAAAATTACAGCTTTTACTAAATGCATTTGAATGTTTACAAAAAATCTATTTTGCAAATTTTTGTGTCTGTTTGCCTGTCTGTTTTTTCCGGCTAATCTCCGAAACGGCTCGAACGATTTTGACGAAACTTTTACTGGTTGGTAGCTGATATTATCATGAATAACATAAGCTGCTTTTATTTTAGAAAAATAATTAGGATTCGTGGTAGGCACCAGATAGTCTGTTATAAAATTGACCTTCTGAAGGGGGATTTTTTTTCCGGGAGAAAACCGGTCAAAATTTTGTCGCATCATCTGAATGAAAATCAATGTCATAACGTGTCAAATTAAGTCATCGCCAATTTTTTCACTCCGAGGAATATTTATTTTATTCTATTTCTGTAATTTATATAGGACCACACGTTAGGCATATCCATTTAAAAAAAGAATTGTCAAACTCGATCTGAAATCGCGTAACAAATAGGTATACAAAATAGACACCTCTCACACACATACACGTACACTACACCCATATACAAAGAGAGGCACTTTCACACACCATTTATTTCACATTTATTCCTATCATGATTTTGTGTAAAATAGTGCTAGTTTAAATTCTGATACTACGGGGCGCCGTATGCTGAAATACGGGTCCTAACCTAGTTCGGCAGTGGATGCTAGCTATTACATATATTTGAATCATTGTTATACATATATAAAAAATATTACAAGGTTTGTCGTAATTATTAGCTCTACTAGCTAATAATTACGACAAACCTTTACAGATTGACTAGGTATATTTTGTATTGGTCTTTGTTACTTGAATGAAATGACAATTGATTGATTAAGATTTGAATGCGAACATTTCTATAAGTTGTTAGAATTGGCCCCTGTCTAACGTGGTAATTTCCTCTTTGTCTATTCAAATTGTTTCAGACAGAAGTTTCTTGATTGGGATTTCTGATTGCCAAAATGTGTGTTTTAATCTGAATATTAATTGTATTATACTAGCTTCACGATTTTAGATTCTCGCAACGAGACGGAGCAGAATATTCTATTTCGCCCGTGGTGTCGGACTATTGCGATGTCCAAATTGTAAGTACCTAAATCGAGAAATTCTATCATTTCGTGCATAGATGTGTCAAGCGCTAAGTGCTTTGAAGCTTGGCCGATATAATTTAATTTGGGTTCGGTCAACACGTAACTAACAGATATTTGAATATTTTATAACTTAAACAGTGGTTTTTATCGTTGTATCGCTATTAAAAGCGATAAAAGTAGTGTAAAGTAGTTTAGATTTTATCTCACAAATAGACCAAATTTCATGCTAAATGGTCAGGTACCTAATCACCTATTTCTATATGGAAACCTAGGATCTATTTTCAAATCTCTAATCTAAATTCTAACAATTTTTATTTATTTTATTGCCTGACATTAAGAATTAAATGTAATGGTAGGTACCTAATGACTGTGGAGTCTCTCGAATATACCACATAATAATACCAAAAATCATAAAAAAACGAACACACCAAACTACAACACCAAGACAATAAAACAACAACTACATGTGTGTCTGTGTACCATGTGTGTGTGTATCATGTGCGTGTGGATGTTATTCATGACAACTGTCTCACATGTACGTAACTCAAAATGACTTCAACCAAACCCAACGAACTATTCAAAGAAATAACTGTCACAACGGATTAATGCGCAATATATAAAAACATTTATTTTATAAATATCACTTATTAAAATATTAAAATTGGACGTCAAAACTGAATTTATTATGCAAACTTGAAAAAAGACGAACGAAAACTGATTTCCGAAAGTTTGATGACATCGCGGTGTTGTAGTCATAAAAATAAAAGTGGCAAAAGATATCTAGCCGCGGATTTAATATTAGAAAGAGGACGGAACTGGGCTTGTCAACGAGTTTCGATATCGTGTTCGCGGCATTTCTGTAACTGGCAGGCCAGAATTTGATTTTAGAACGAGGTGTCAAAAGTGAAATCTTTTATACCAACTCCAAATATTTTTTTTAACTTATTTCAACATGTTTTTAGCTAATTATATATTACACAAGTAAGTAAAAACTTTTTTGAAAAAAGAGAACCGCCTTCAGTAAAAACGGAAAAGTGATAAATAATTTTAGCACAGAACACACATGACTTTTGTCACTTTTCAGTTTTTTTTGAAGGCGGTTTTCTTTTTCATAAAAGTTTTCATTTTATACTTTTTAGTGCCTCGTTAACACCCAAATCCATTAAGGAACGGCAACACAGTTAAAATAGAGATTGAAAGTTCTCCAAAGATGGAAAGATGAAAGAAACGAAAACGTCTTCTCGGTTTTTGTTGTTTTTTTTTCAAAAAGCGCTAAATAAAAATGCGGTTTGTTGTACACTAAAATCTTCTCCAGAATGTAACAAACACTTTTCTGAAAACCGCATCAAAATCGGTTAAGGCAAACGGGAGATAATCGCGGACAAACATACATACACATACATACAAACATACGGGTCGAACTGATACCTCCTTTTTTTTAAGTCGGTTAAAAAAGGAATATTTTTATGCCTTTTTTGTTTTTAGTTTATATGATATAGGGTTTTTTGTTATTAGTCGTGTACTTAAATATTGTTAATTATAAATAAATACAATAAATGCTTTGGATTTATTAGTAAAAAGGTATGGATAAGTTAGTTAAGTTTAAGACCTACACAAGATTCGAACGACAAAAATGGAATATTAACGAGCGCATTACGTGACATTCAGGACACAACACACTGTCGTAAGTTGATGAGCTTAAATGAGCTAATTAGCATAGTTTCAAAATTCAACGTTACATTCGCGGATTAGCTTAGATTTTTGCTCAGCGTTTTAGTCTTGAACATATTTCTGAGAATACTGTTTGTTGGTTTCAAAAATCCGGTTTTTTTCGACATAAAACATGGTATATTTACCTCAGGGTCCGTGTGGTGTCGGACGTAAAGAATAGCACCATCCCATATCTTCCCGTGGGTGTCGTAAGAGGCGACTAAGGGACTTACCAGAGAATGGGCAGCAGCGTTCTCTGTGCCTTTGTAACAACCATACTGCGATCGCCAATCCGCCTGCCAAGCGTGGCGATTATGGCAAAACCCCCCCTTGGGGAGGCCTATGCCCAGCAGTGGACGTCTTTCGGCTGAAATGATGATGATGATGATTTACCTCAGAGGAACATATTAGCAAAAACGTTCATATTTTTATATTCGTAAAATATGTATTTTTTTTTAATCGTCATGTCAATCGCTCGTTTTTCTTGACGGCTACGTGAATTTAGAAAATTAGGTTTTTCCCGATAAGAATCTTTTCGCCCAATAAAATTATAGAGGCGTTTTTCTAACCTTAACACAAAATTAGGTATCCATAAATTGAACTTGTAATAAATATAACTCTGAAATCGCCAATCTGTCTTGAGGAAGCATGGTGATTAATCCTCGTGTCTCATCACATGGCATTGCTCTCATACTGATAAGACACGCTCTGTTGTAACACTATAATAAAAATAATTGTTTATTTAATAAAAAGACACATACAAAAAATATCTTAGAATTTATAAGAAAACCACCTTCAAAAACTAAAAAGTGATAAATAACTTTAGCACAGAACACACATTACTTTACTTTCGGAAGTCGGTGGCGGTAGCTTTGTGTTCGTTGTTTTGTATTGCCACCGACTTCCGAAAGTAAAGTAGTGTTCTGTGCTAAACTTATTTATCACTTTTTAGTTTTTGAAGGCGGTTTTCTTTTTTTTGAAAATCTTTTTATTTTTCGCTTTTTAGTGTTGCCCTAACATCCAAATCCATTAAGAAACGGCGACAGACTTAAAAGAGATTGTAAGTCCTCCAAAGATTGAAGAAACTAAAACGTCGTCTAAGTAATTTATTTGGGAATTTGTTGATTTTCTCAAAAAGGGCTGTATCAATTAGGATAAAATTTATATGGGACCATTTCGGAATAAACCCCTTTCGAACAAAAAAAGAATTTTGCAAATCCATTTATAGGTATATGACGGAGTTATGCCCGAACATACATTAAAAAAAAAAAAATATAAACATTCGAATTGATAACCTCCTCCTTTTTTAAGTCGGTCAAAAATAGAACATAGGTGTTCATTTGCCTGAACTAGCAAAGGTGAGACGGTACTTCACGCCGGAACAGCTGCTTAAACTTTATCAAGCGCAAGTTCGATCGTGTATGGAATACTGCTCTTATCTTTGGGACGGATCTGCCAGATACCAGCTTGATGCCCTAGAGTCAATTGAGAAACGAGCCAAGAGGATCATTGGCAATGATAGGCTCGTCAAGTCAAAGCTCCAAAGTCTTGAACATCGACGCCGAGATGCTGGCCTGTCGGTTTTCTATCGGTTGCATTTTGGGGAGTGTACGACGGAATTGCATAATCTAATTCCGCTGAGCCCGTTCCATCATCGTACCACAAGACGTACGGCGATGGGCCACCGGTACATGGTGGACATCCCACCCACACGAACGAAACGTTTTGGTAATACATTCATTGTGCGTACTGCTAAGGACTGGAATTCCGTGCCTGAGTCTGTGTTTCCTGATAGCTACAACCTGGGAGTCTTTAAGTCAAGAGTGAATAGGTTACTTCTAGGCAAGCGTGCTCCATCTTAGACCGCATCATTGCTTCCCATCAGGTGAGATAGTGGTCAAACGTATGCCTATCAATTGTTTTAAAAAAAACTGGGTTGAACCTGTGTTTCAGGCTAAGAAGTGCTTCTATGTATTTGTAATAAATAAACACCTAAATTACATTAAAAAACTTAAATTAAGTAAAGCTACTACTACCTACATACAGTGCCAGCCCGAGCCAAGTTTTAGGATGGACTGAGATCCAATTATAGCGCCCCCTTTTTTTTCGGAGTGATATCTCGCAGGTATAATAGGCTGGTATTATTACTATTATTATTTTGTTCACTACGATCCATTCTAAACACCACCATTTAATGTGTCTTGTAGTGTTTGTGCTAAATAAAAATCAATTTAGGTGCCGAGAACCACACAATAGGCTATTCTGTGGCTAGGCGGCTCAATTTTCAGCACCAACGCCTATCCTCGCAGTGATTTACGACATAAACATGACAAGGGGAAATCTCAATGCCACATATTCATGCTTGCATATATATGTGGCTACTATTCGCTAAATGTGAAGCCATTTTGTATGTTCACATTCTTATTTGCATGCAGGGTTTGGTAGAAATAACTGTGTAACGTAATTTTCACTAACGAATTTTTATCACGGTGCAGCGGTGGCCAACCCTAAGGCGCTTCCCTGACCAAATGACCTTGACCATACATTTCCTCTTTGCCGCAGAATTGAAATTCGCATAATTTTAAGGTTTTTTTGTTATAAAAAAGAGAAACGATCTTTTGAAATAAAATACAACGTTAATTATAAAGATTTTTGAGTTACCTATCTATTAGTGTAATCCTCAAATTAATAGCACATTCACTTTAGCAAAAGATACAAGTTTTCTATTATTTTAGTCATTTTTTACAGGGAGATTTAGGTGTATATAGGGTACTTAAAAAAAAATAAGAACGTGGAATGTGACGATAGGATATTGAACATAATAATATGCTTTTAGATGTAGTTTGTTTTTCTTATTGAATGAGTTAATAGCCCCCCAATAACGAAGAAAAACACACTTTTGGTCGGGGTAGCGCCTTGACTTTCCAAGTTCGCAGGAGATATTATAGTGCAGGTGTATGCACAAATATACGTACACTCCCTCTTCCCTCACACTCATAGTCCGACAAGACGGTAATCTGACGCAACCGGAGATCGATCAGCAACTTCAAAACTGCGGGCTGCTACTCAGAAATTCCTCAAAGAAGAATCCAATACCTAACACTTTGCCACACCTGAGAATCGAACCCAGGACTCTACGCTCAGCAGTCACACTTGTTGCTTCACAAGTAAAGAAAAAAGAAATTAAAAAGAAAAAAAAGAAATTAAATGTTGACATGATGAGGATGATAACACTTTGAATACGCCGTCAATTTAATACATAAAACCACTTCTCTCGGTACAAAAACAAAAAAAAAATATTGTCAGTTAACACACAATAGACTATGAAAAATCTTAGCAATAAAAAAGCGAGAATAAAAAACGGCGGGTTGTTCACGCCGCCCTCAAACAATAGCTGAAAACCTACCCTGTTTCAGTACCGCCCGTAATTAATAGTTCCAATTTATCTGGGGTCAGCCCTGATAATTTGTGTTATGAGACCCATATGTCCGTGACCTTAGACCTTTGTTGTCTTACTGTAATGCCCTTTTTATTCTGTGGCATTTTTTCTTTTAGTTATGTGTGGGAGGATTAGAAGTTGTTTTACTGCGTAAATTAATTTGATTACGTTTTTTATTTTTTGAATAATATATTTTTTTACGAATTTATTCGTTGTTTTTGAGCATTTCTCATTCCATTCCATTTTGATAGCGATTTATATTATTATTTTGTTTAACTTTCATTTTGATTACTCACAGGATTTGAGGAAAAACTAAAATTAAGACGAATACACAAGACGTACGGCGATGCGCCACCGGCACACGGTGGACATCCCGCCCACACGCACTGTTATACCCTGGCTTTGCAAGGGTTAAAGATGAATCAGCGCCTAGCAGGCGCTGACAGATAACAGTAGCTGCATAAGATCGTGAGAATAGTTAGTCTACGTTAGAACTCTAAAGCGGACGGGTCTGCCTATGGGTCTTCCTCGTAAATTATAAAATAATTAAAGTGTCCTTGTTCCAGTAAATATTCTTTCCTTTTTTTAAAACCCAATCAACGCGGAGACCCATAACAATTGGTGGCAGCGGTGGGATCGAAAATCCCCAGTGTCCTTAAAACGTAACTCAAATAACATCATAAATAAATATCCTGAAATTCAGTGTTTAGTGTAAGTGCACTTACAAAACCTACCGAATATCCTTAACGAGTGAAAGTGTATCCTGGACAATCCCTGAAGTGCTCGAACTATCTTTAATTCATTCAAGCGTGTAAAAACCGTATCCTGTTGAATCCTGTGAAGCTCTCGAACTATACTTACGTCATCAAAGCGTGTGTAATTATAAACTGTATCCTGTTAAATCCTGTGAAGCTCTCGAACTATCCTTACGTCATAGAAGTGCGCGTAATTATAAGCTGTATCCTGTAAAATCCTGTGAAGAAAACATAACAACAAATACTTACCGTAAAATCCCGAGTGTCGTGCCGCGTCGAGTCTCGTCGTCCCTCGTCGCGTCGTGCCGTGTTGCGGGGTTCCCGAATCTACATCCAAGATCAAGGTCAACGCCAAACAATTAACCGTTCAACATCCGACGGTTATAACTCCGGCTACAAGAAGTACCTTATCGCATCGGAATGTTCCTGCAAGCCATAACATCCGTCGCCTACGCATTACTCGTACTGTGAGTCTTTGGTCATTACTGATTAATCTAAGGCTGAGCAATTATTTAATATCCAATACAAAGTTATGCGATTGTATAAGTCGAATAAGTTAGTTAAACATTGTTATTTACTGTAAGTTGTAAGATTTGAATTTACTTGCGACTCGTTTTCTTCTATTTATGTTTTAATATTTGAATTATGCCCAAAATCCTTAAAGCAGAGGATAGTAAATTAACTATTGATATTCCAAGTTCAGAAGAACGCGGTGATACAAAGAAGTCCCCTATCAGCTCTCCTAGAATTACGAGGGCTACCGTCGCACTTAGCACAATGGCAGATTTAGACTTAAATACCTTGTTCAAATTCATAAAATCATACGACGGCAGTAGGGAAACCGTCAACTCATTTATCATCAATTGTAACAACGCATACGACCTTGCTTCAGAATCGCAAAGGCCAATCCTTTTTAAATATATCCTCAGTCAGTTGCATGGAAAAGCGGAAGTTGCCTGTTCAATAAAAGAATTCACATCCTGGGAACAACTTAGAGAATTCCTAAAAACTCAATTTTGTGAACGCAAACATTACGCTCATCTGCTTACTGATCTTCAGGAAAGCAGGCAAAATCCGCAAGAAAACGTTAGCCAATTTTCGCTTCGCGTAGAGACCTACCTCTCACAATTATTAACTGAAATATCCTTTTCCAATACTAAAGCAAAGGAGTTGTCTGGCCGTACTGCGGCTATGGAAGACTTAGCCCTCCATCATTTCCTTATGGGGCTACATCCCCGCCTATCGAACATTGTGAGATGTAGATCTCCTAAAACTTTAAATGAAGCTATTAATCTAGCTATTTCAGAGGAGCGCATTCAACAGAGCCTGTATAAACGTCCACAGGCCGAACAGAGGTTTGCTAATAATAATAACAAATCTAGACCAGGGCCTTCAAAACCAAACCCTAATGTACAGTACACTACACCAAATGCGAATTCAAATAAAAATGATACCTTGTTTTGTCGTTATTGTAAAACAGCTGGTCACGAAATCCAAAACTGCAAAAAACGCGAGTTTTACAATAACAAATATCAATCGAAACCGAATAATTATGTCCAAAAAAATAACAATAATAAAGTAAATCATGTCCGTGAAACTCCCGACTATGATAACTTTGATAACGATCTTCCGTCCTACGACTCCAACGATTTAAACGACCAGGAGTCTCGCGAGGGTGCCACACGAGACGAAGCATAACTGTCGGCACCCATCAACAAAATCCACGTAAGGTCAACCGACAGGGTAACCAGCCCCAAACTGACGACCTTACCGTCTATTCATCCAGGACTATGCAACAGGGTAACCAGCCCCAAACTGACAGTTCTAATCCAATTCCATGTAAGACCAACCGACAGGGTAACCAGCCCCAAACTGACGACCTTACTGTCAATATATCCAGGACTATACAACAGGGTAACCAGCCCCAAACTGACAGCCCTAATCCAATTTCACGTAAGGTTAACCGACAGGGTAACCAGCCCCAAACTGACGACCTTACCGTCAATCCCACCAGGACTACGCAACAGGGTAACCAGCCCCAAACAGACAGTCCCGTAAACAAATCTCCGACAGTCTTGCCAATGTCCAACAAGACTAACACTAAAGTGTATGAAATCAACTTAGATATATCCAAAAGGTTTTTACCACATATATTGGTATACTCACAAGTTTCAGATATTCCCTTATCCTTATTAGTGGACTCCGGTTCCGTCATATGTTTACTGAAACAATCCAGTATCATGAACCCTCAAAAATTGGTCAAGGAACCTATCAAACTTAAGGGCATAGACCCAGGAGACGAACCAACTCCAACCGAGGGTCATTTTCAATTAAAATTAAACATAGACGATAAAAATATTATCCCATTTAAATTCCATGTTATCAAAGACATAAGCCTACCCTATGACGGCATCATTGGATCAGATTTCCTCACTTCTTTTGGGTGTAAAATTGATTACACCTCCGATACCCTTAAACTAGGAAAATCTGAAATGAAATTACATTTCTTCGATCCTTTTTATGTTATTCCGCCACGTACTGAAACAGTAATCGAATGTTCAGTACAAGACACTGATCTAAAGGAAGGAATTATCATCCTTATATCCAATTGTATCGTGAAAGTAAAAGATAACAATCGAGTTAATTTAACGATAGCTAATACCTCATTATCCCACATTAAAATTGATTAATATTCCTATGATCTAAAATCGCATATCGATAACCTAAAAGCTGTCTTTGAAAGACTCCGTAACTTTAACTTAAAACTCCAGCCTGATAAATGCGAATTTTTGCGCAAAGAAGTCGCTTATCTAGGCCATATTATTAGCGAAGACGGCGTCAAACCGAACCCTGATAAGGTTCGTGCTGTAACCGAATATCCAGTCCCCCAATCTCCAAAAGACATTAAGTCTTTTCTTGGCCTAGTATCCTACTATCGAAGGTTTATACCTAACTTTTCCAAACTGGCTAAACCGTTAACTTCCCTATTAAAAAAGGACATCCAGTTCAAATGGCAGAACGAACAACAACTCGCTTTTGAGTCCTTGAAATCCAGGCTCGTTTCTGCCCCTATTCTTGCGTATCCTGACTTTACGCAACCCTTTCTTTTAACATGCGACGCCTCAAATCATGCGATATCTGCAATCTTATCTCAGGGTCCTGTAGGACAAGATCGTCCTATTGCTTATGCATCCCGCACGCTTAATAAAGCGGAATGTAACTACAGTGTTACAGAAAAAGAATGTCTTGCCATTATTTTCGGCACCCAAATATTTAGACCGTACCTGTATGGCCAACGGTTCAAGATTCTTACAGACCATAAACCACTTCAGTGGTTATTTAACTGCAAAGATCCTGGTTCAAGACTTGTCCGCTGGCGTTTAAAACTTGAAGAATTCGAATATGATATCCAATACAAAAAGGGGAAAATTAATGCTAATGCTGATGCTTTATCTCGGTATCCCGTAAACCCAATCCAACAGACAAATCCTACATCTTCTAGACCTCTCACTGATAGAGGGTCCACGCAAGAGTCTGATCGAGATCAGTTGAACTTACCTGTAGACCCAACTCCGCTTGACATCAACACAGATATTCTCCTAGGCTCAACTGAAGACATCTCGCCATTATCCGATGTAAACTTACCTTCAAACGTCCCAGATGTCCTAAGAGAGGAAATTGAAAACGAGGTAGCTATATTACCCGATCCTATAATAGACGAAGCAATAGCTTCTAATCATCAGCCTAACCCTAGTCCTAGACCGTCTACAAGTGCATCTCCAGATCGATAATTATCAAACATTCTTAAAATGTATATCTAATAAAGATAATGTTTTCAATACTGAAATAGAAGAACATAATGAAAGCCTTATGAAATGTCCCGCGAAAGTTATATTAATTCCCACATCTATTGATCTAGACGAGTCTAATCTGTATATCCAAGATATCTTAGTTGACCCTGAAACTAACACAAGTACACATGAAACTGAAAAAGAACTTTTCTCGTTCTTGAAAATCGAACTAAATAATAAAACATACTACCTGTTATTTACTAAGGTTCATCACTTCGATGAAGCGTCTTATCCGGAAATCTTCGAAACCCTGAAAAGAATAAGAAATGAATTAGTAATATTTGGAAATGTTAACGAAATCGGTATATCCGATTTGAAAAATCCGTTTGAAAAACATTCATATATAAAAATATATAATATACTTACTTACCTTTTCCATGACACACGAATCAAGATTAATATATATCACAACAGCATCATATATCCTGTTTTAACGGAAATTAAAAAGATTCTGCATGATAATCACGATATCCCAATCGCAGGCCATCTTGGCTCTGCTCGAATGTATAATAGGATAAAACAGACGTATTATTGGAAAGGAATGCGTAGTGATATAGAACTATATGTAAAGCAGTGCAAATCATGTCAGGAAAACAAAGCACTTCGTAAAATTAACCGAGCCCCGATGCTAATAACTAGTTCCTCAGCTATACCATGCCAACGGATAGCTCTGGACGTCGTAGGCCCACTACCAGAAGCCGGGCCCGCAAGGTTAAAATTTATATTAACTGTCCAAGATGACTTAACCAAGTTTTCTTCCGCATATCCGATTCGTAGTACTACAGCAGAAGAAACAAGTGAATGTCTACTTCACTATATATCTATATTTGGTATACCTAAATCAATCCTTACCGACCAGGGTACCAATTTCACGGCAGAGCTTTTTAAAAGAACTTGCGAATTCCTAAAAATTAAGAATTTGTGGTCCTCTCCATGCCACCCGCAAACTCAGGGTGCCCTGGAACGAAGTCATTCGACCCTTAAGGAATACCTGAAATCATATATTAACACAGAACAATCTAATTGGCCTCGGTATGTTTATACAGCTATGCTTGCTTATAATACTGCCGTCCATTCGACAACTAACTTTACACCTTACGAACTAATGTTCGGAAATAAGCCACTCATCCCTAATTCCATATACACTGAATCTTTAGGGACTACATACCCTGACTACGTCAGAATGTTACAAAACCGATTAAAATTCTCCCGCGAGAAGGCTCTAGATTTCACGAGGAAATCCAAAGAAACCTCAAAGTCTTACTACGATAGCCGTAGTCGTCGCGCCACCTATAAAGTCGGTGAATTCGTATATATTAAAAACCATTTAAGATTACGCAAGGCTCTCTCCCCACTGTGGAAGGGTCCTTACAAGGTAGTCAAGGTTAACAGTAATAACACACTTACTTTACTCATAAATCGGCGCCATGTTACGCATCACGTCGATCAGATAAAACCGGCAGACACTACCGGTACACATTAGTTAGAATAAAATAAGTAGGTATATAATAGTAGGTTAAGTATAAAATTACTAGGTATTAGAAAGATTGATTTAATTAATCTTTAAGTATTCATATTCATTAACGTAGATCTATTACTTGCAGAACTCCAAGTCAGGCTCGGAGCCATCAGGATTATTATGTTGAGCAGATAAAATCAAGCCCCGGCCTTTACTTTGACCATCTCGGCACACTAAGAATAAATAGTGGACAATTAAACGTTATAATGCCTTTTGACCTTTCACACCTTGGTCCGCACATTGCAAACATAAAATCAGCTTTTGATACTACTGAGCAACTATGTAAAAGAATTAGCCTTATAAATAATACCTGTGACAATATAATAGAACCTTTGATAGCTCGATTTACTGATATGCATAAAGAATATACATCTATTTCCCACATGCTAGAAAAACGACCAAAACGTGCATGGATAAGTGGACTAGGCAACGTAATAAAACAAATATTTGGCAACTTAGATGAAAACGATGGTCTCAGGTACGATGACGCCATAAATGTATTACAAAATAACGAAAACAAATTGGTTTCATTAATGAAAGAAAACATTTTACTCAGCGCCACATCAATTACATCATTCAATAACAGTGTTACTAAAATTAAAATTAACGAAATCAATTTAAACAAAGCTATCGACAAGCTCTCCGCAAGCTTTACTAATATAACTACTGTAATAACGGAAAAAACCGAATTTGACCTTATACTTAATAATCTAGAAGTGTCCATTTTAACTCTATCTTTCCAACTAGAAGACATCACGAATGCTATTTTATTTAGTTATCAGAATGTTTTACATCCTTCGATGATAACACCACAACAACTGTTTAAAGAGCTTGCCGATAACTACCAACATTTGCCAAATGACTTGGAACTGCCTATTAAGTTAGATATAAGTTCTATTCATATTATGTTAAGTGTTTCTAGGATAATTAGTTATAATACCAATAATAAGATATTTTTTGTATTACAAATTCCCTTAGTTTCATTAAAAGAATATGTATTGTTCCATACTATTGCTCTGCCAACACCGCATAATTACACTAAGCCATACAGTTTTAGTTTGATCTTACCTAGTTTTAAATATATTGCAATGACCAAAGACAAAACACAGTACTGCACTCTTAATGATTTGAAAGCGTGTGAAATAATCACCCCAGGAGAACGTCTGTGTGACGTCACAACTGTTTATGCGACAGACATCAGACCCATTTGTGAAAGTGAATTCATGTCCAAAGTGATAAGTGAAATTCCAAAATATTGTGAAACCAAGTTTATTTATGGTAGTTTAGATATGTGGAAATCTATAGAAAATAATAAGTGGATCTATGTACAGTCAGAGTCCAACATGGTCTCTATTGAATGTCGAAATTCCAAACTACTTGAAGTACAAGTTTTAGGCACTGGTATACTCACAGTCCCTATAAACTGCTTATGTTATTGTAAAGGTGCTAACCTTATATCGAAATACATAACTACCAATATTTCTGCACCTATTGGTTTTCCTGATTTTAACTTAATAAATGACACCTGCTGTAATGCGCTCAAGTTAAATCAATCAATCAGTAATGTGGCCCCTATAAAACTATTAACTACCGACTTAGATGATTTGAAATTAAATAAACAGATTTTTGTAAAACAATTACATAATATAGATAACGCCCTTGATAGTCCACACATAGTAAGGTATGGGACACATTATTCCGTTGTAACCTTGTTAGTTGTAATCTTTATACTATTGTATTTGTGTTTAAGAATCTATAAATGTATCCGACCCGGCAGCAGAACCCTACTAGAAATACCCTTGTCTTTAAGGTCACAACCCTCTTGCGACAGCAACCCCGAAAACAGTAATGCCGACGTTGAGGCGGTTCCCTTACCAACCATTAGAACTAGAGTTTAGTCTATAAATAATTAATTCTTGCACATAACTTCAAAGTCACCCCGAAGTTATTTCTCAGGGGGGAGGTGTTATACCCTGGCTTTGCAAGGGTTAAAGATGAATCAGCGCCTAGCAGGCGCTGACAGATAACAGTAGCTGCATAAGATCGTGAGAATAGTTAGTCTACGTTAGAACTCTAAAGCGGACGGGTCTGCCTATGGGTCTTCCTCGTAAATTATAAAATAATTAAAGTGTCCTTGTTCCAGTAAATATTCTTTCCTTTTTTTAAAACCCAATCAACGCGGAGACCCATAACAGCACGAAACGTTTTGGGAATACATTCATTGTGCGTACTGCTAAGGAGTGGAAATCCCTGCCTGAGTCTGTGTTTCCTGATAGCTACAACCTGGGAGTCTTTAAGGCAAGAGTGAATAGGTTACTTCTAGGCAAGCGTGCTCCATCTTAGACCGCATCATCGCTTCCCATCAGGTGAGATAGTGGTCAAACGTATGCCTATCAATAGATAAAAAAAAAAAAAAAGAATATGGCCCCAAAAATCGGTCATGTTAATTTCAATAATTTTGATATTGTATCCAGTGTCACTTTCACAATTAATACGATTCTAACGACACCTATCAAGTTTAAATCCATCAAGCCGTAGAACAAGAAATACATATAATATATATATATACACACATACATACACTCTATGAACATAACCCTACGGGATTTCGTAGCTATGGAGCTACGAAAACCCATACACGTACACCATAATCAGACCTCGACAAAAAATGTCAAATACCGAACATCGGCAATTATTTGCTTGATTTTGCAATCTTAATGGGGATAGGGGAGTTTCCCCGACCCCTACAATTTCCCCTGAGATTAATCAGTCACAGACATTGCTGATGTTTGGTAATCTCTACAGGTGAGAGTTATAGGTAAAGTTAGTTAATTTGTGTAACTCGAGCTCTGTTGAACGTGGAATCTGATAGAAACACGCTTGTACGACACGACTACATTATAGAACCAATATAAAAATAATTATCTAATTGGCTTCCCTAAATTGATGGGTAATAATAATTTATTTACATAGTTATAATTACATTAAATAATGGTATAAATACTGAGTAACGTAGCGACTAACAAAACACGTGTCTCAATCTGAGCAATAAAAATATGTGTCGTAAAATATAATAATTAAATATTAATAGTTTATTCTCCAAAGGCGTTTTCTGTGAACCCAAGTATCTGGGAACAATGGTTTCTATGAACAAAGTTCACGGCAATATGTGCTTTCTATGAACAAAAATCTCTGTCAATAGTGCTTCATCGAAAGTTTTCAGCGAAACGTGCTATCTAGGAGTAGATTTCTATTAACTTGCTTACTGTATGTAGTCGCATCGTACAAGCGTGTTTCTATCTAATGCTGGCACTTCACATGGTGTATTTGTACAAATAATCGCCTTATTTGAATAATACAAAATCGACTTTATTTCAATTTACATAAGGTAAATTTTGTATTATCCAAATAAGGCAAATATTTGTGCAAACATGCCATGTGAAGTGCCAGCCTAAGGTTCTACGTTCAGTCCGATCAAAATAAGCCAACTCACAATGTCACAATAATTAATTTAATTACGTCAAACTAATTTAATATGCGTAGGTCGATCATAAAGGGAACTACTCATCCGATTTCAAAAAATCTTTCACCAATAGGAAGCTACGTTATCCCTGAGTGCTATAGGCTATATTGCGTTACCATAAAATTAGGGATCCTTAGGAAAATTCACGCCGGACGAAGTCGCGGGCAATGTGCTAGTCATCAACATCAGCAATAACTGTAAAGCAATTACTTCAAAAAATAGGGAAATTTTGACTAAAATTCACGTCATTTAGAACAATACTAATAAACTACAAAAAAAAATCTAAATGTTGATTTAAGACTAATCTATGTATGTGATAGGTTATCACGATTCTCATTATCTTTGATTCTAGCAACAAGATAACCATAATACATCGTAAAACTGATTCTACGAAACTTTTTCTAAAAACAAGTAAGTATGACATGAAAATCTAATTAGAATTATCAAATTACATTTTTACCGGTTTTTTATTATGCACCCACCATGTTATCTCTTCACCACCCTTGGTTGACTGGTAGAGAATGCCTAAGGCATAAGTCGGCCTTTGTACCTTTGTACACAGTTTAAATAAATAATATTAAATATATCGGAGACGGTTTATTAATCACAATTGTGGGTGTTAACTAAATTTGTTATGATTTGTGTTTCTTATTGTTAATTTATGTGATTTTACTATCAATTATTGTCTATTAATTCGGAACATAATTTATTGTGTGTGCACACTGATATGTGGTTACTTTATTTCGATAATTGTTATCGATGGTATTATTCAAAACAATTGTTGACACGTTAATTTGAATGTAAAACGAATTACTTTATGAAATTACTATTGTTTATTCATGACAATTATTAATGTATTATTTGATTACTTTATAATGACATCTTATTAGATTTAGCACATTTTAGTGTTTTGTATCAAGTAAACGCGTGACGCACTTCCGTGCGTCATTGGGCAGACTTGTTAAGGAGAGGTTGCAAGGTGGGGGTCATCGCCTTATAAAAGAGCGTGCACTCCGTAAGTATGGCAGTCGATCCTCGGATTCGACTCAGTAAAGAGTTCCTGCTCCCGACAATACTGTCGGTTTACCTGATATAGCGCTGCTGTATATTCACATAGCTGTATAGGCTTGCTTATGTCTTGCTTATCCCTAATGGGATAATGGGAATAGTCCATCGTCAGGACTATTCCTGACGATGTACTATACCGCTCGGCACTCCTCCTCGCTCGCTCCTGACGATCCTACAAATAAATAATAAATCTCCGAAACGGTTGGTCTGATTTTGACGGAAAGTTCACTGACTGATAGTTGACGTTTTAAGGAGTAATAATGACTGCTTATGATTTAGAAATAAATTAAGCTTCCCCTCACATCCAGGAGGACGAAGTCGGGCGCATAAGCTAAGTCGATTATATATCTGAACCACTCAATGTAATCGATTTGATCGCCAAACCGTAATTCTATAACGTGTGTTCCAATAATCGCAATGTGTGATTTCATTAGGATTACCTCAGATAAAGCTGCGTATTTAGAAAGTATATCTATTAAGTCCAAAAAGCTCTGAGCTCGGGTATAAAATGTTGGGTAACTTTTAATCCGTATATTGGTTGAGTTGTACCAATGTATTGTATATGGATCGAGTGTAATAATCTTCAGTTATGTGTGTGGGTTGCGGAATTTGATATAAGATTCTCATTTGAAGTTGAATTTATATTTATGTAGGTAACAAAGAAATTAAAATATAATTTTTATCTCTCTATACCCGCGACTTCGCCCGCCTAAAAGCAAAGTACCTATTCTATAAATAAAATAGTCTATGGCACACAGCAATAAATTAGCTCTCTGTACCCCTGTCTTAACAAATAATAAATGAGTTGATGATTATAAATAGATTTTATGGAAATCAGACACTACTTCAGATTAAAATTTAGTGATGGCCCAGTAATGTCGTGATAGCCTACTAATGTGGTGATAACCTAGTAATGTCGTGATAGCCTAGTTATGTCGTGATAGCCTAGTAATTTCGTGATAGACCAGTAATGTCGTGATAGCCTAGTAATGTCGTGATGACCCAGTAATGTCGTGATGTCGTGATAGCCTAGTAATATCGTGATAGCCTACTAATGTCGTGATAGCCTAGTAATGTCGTGATAGCCTACTAATGTCGTGATAGCCTACTAATGTCGTGATAGCCTAGTAATGTCGTGATAGCCTAGTAATGTCGTGATAGCCTACTAATGTGGTGATAACCTAGTAATGTCGTGATAGCCTAGTAATGTCGTGATAGTCTGTTAACGTCATGATGGCCCAGTAATGTCGTGATGGCCCAGTAATGTCGTGATGGCCCAGTAATGTCGTGATGGCCCAGTAATGTCGTGATGGCCCAGTAATATCGTGATGGCCCGTTTGTTAAGGCGCCTTTTATGCACGAGGTAGTTAGTGGATTCGCAACCGGGCACGCACAAGTACCAATGTGACTTTTTCAGTTTCTTGGACATCACTGACATCGGCGAAGTAAAAACATTGTGAGAAAACCTGGACTTATAATTAACATAAGTCTGAAATCGTCAAACCGCCTTCAGCGCACGTGGTGATCAATGCTCGTGCGTTCTCTGTATGAGAAGAGGCCTGTGCCCTGTAGTGGGACAATTATTGGCTTGTATTATTATTAAACAGGCTTGTATTATTAGTAAAATTGTTTAAACAGATTAACATCATGACGGTACCTTGTCAATATATATATGAAAACATTATGCATGTTCGAAAAAATCTTCATCTTTTTAATAAAATAGGTGACAGACATAATGTTTATACTAGAAATAGGAACAAATTAGATCAGCCAAGCTTCAGATTGTCAAAAGTACATACTTCTTTTATGGGGTACTGTGTAAAATGCTATAATAAAATACCACTTGATATTCTACAATTGAATGAAAAACAATTTAAAACATGTATTAAACGCACACTATGTAGACAAGCATATTATAAGTTAGAAGATTACATCAACGATAAAGATGCTTGGCTGAATGCTGGTCCTGCTCCACAGCCAGTTTAGGGAATTTCCAAATTGGAAGAAAAGGATGTTTCCTACCCCTTTTTCTATTGACATGAGTAACGAGTATCGTTATTATTATATATAGTTATTTTTAAATTATTAACTTGTCACACTTCATATGATAAAATAATATACATTGGAAACCTTAGTTTTGTATAATTTAGCAGCATTATTTCAATTTTGTAAATGAATACCATGGAGCCATGTATATTAATACCTTTATGTTTGACAAAAATTAACATGGCGGTTGGGAGTATTGTCATGCTCGCTCAAATGTCTCGCTGATGGTGGCGCGTGTGTTGGATCATTAGGCTCCCTTCAAAATGGTTGAGCTAAATGGTGCTGATTCACGCGTCATGTTCGTGAACGGGCGCTGTCAGTGGAGATTGGTCAGCTCTTATCTGCCATGGATTAGATGCCACTTTATCTTGCTTCTTTTTTGTGTTTTGTATTGTTAGATTACCTTCATCGTTTTTACATATAGAAGCAACAAGAATGTAACCAAACTTTGTAAAAACTTGATTTAAAAGAGTGTCCGTGGAGTTTCTTGCTCGTTCTTCTCCATAGAGACCTACCTACGTTTTGGAACGAGCAACTAGCTTCAACTCTCTGACTAACTGACCGACTCCTTGACAATTCAAAAGTGCCTGTAAATGGTTTAATTGAAATAAATGCTTTGACTTTGACTTTGACTTTGAAACAATCAAACAAAAATACATTATATATGAATTCCTCATACTTTGAAATAAAAACTAATCTCATTATTTAACACTAACCAAGTCACACTGAAATAAAATACAACAATTACAAAACCAAATAGTTTTTTTTTCAAAGCTCACAAATTTTTAATTTAATTTTTAGTCTGTGGGGAAAGAACCATACTTTTGCTATTTTCATTTGAGATCGCACTATTTATTACGCATATCGCATATCGTACTATTTATTACGTCTGCCTACCAGCAACTGCTACAGAGTAACGAAATTGTACGATAAATCAGAAAAAACCAGTTGTGAATTTTTTTTCACAATAATACTGGCAGTTACGGCAATGATTTTAGGAAAAGGAGATAATTTCTGTTTAGAGTTATTAAGGGCGGGTTGTTTCAAACAGTCGGTTAACGTTACATACGGACGGTTAAAAAGTTACTATGACGTGCGATGTTTAACGTACGTTAAATGTAACGGATTGTTTCATGACATAAAAATCCGTCAGTTAAAGTTATTCAAAAGGAGATTCCATAATATTTTGATGTTTGAAGTAGCAGTTTGACAACTCAAAATGACGTTGACTGGTCGGTTATGGTAATAGTAACTTTTTGACGTATGATTTTGTGAAACAACCCATTTTTTTGATTTGACGTTAGTTAGCACCATTTTTGACTATTACCGGTCAGTAATGGTTAGTTGAAGCAACCCGCCCTTAGTGATAGAAAGGAGAAAAAATATTGTCATAAATTATTGCCTAACCCTTTCCTGACTATATTGGAGTCGGCTTCTAATCTAACCAAATGCAGCTGAATACCAGTGTTTACATGGTCCGACTGCCTGTCTGACCTTACAGAATCCAGTTACTGGGTAACACGATACCCCTTGGGAAACCTGCCCCCTTATTCACAACCATTCGATTCGATTCCGTACCGAATCGAAAGTCAAAAGATATCGAAGATGTCCTTCAAACGCAATTCACAAACCCGAAACCGAATAATTTTGACAGTTCAACGAACATACGAAGACTGAAGTCGGAAATGAGATTGTCGAATACGGTTCCTTACCGACACGGAAACGTATCGAATGGTTGTGAATAAGGGGCCTGGTTGTCAGACTTTCAAGCTTCTAACTACCTTTAACGGCTTTACGTTCTTTCCGAGTCAAAAATCTATTATTGTGCTGCCTCTTATTCGATTGGAATATAAATACTTGCACAGTTGACATAAATCAAGGCTAAGATAGATGAATTAGTTATCTTTATTTATTTGCAAAATCAGTAGAAGCTTTACACCTCATACATACAAATAACCCAACTTAGCCGTGTAGTGCCGGCCGCAAATAGCACCACCCCATTTTTACCCGTGGGTGTCGTAGAAGGTGACAGAGGGATATTGACCAGAGGATGGGCAGCAGCGTCCTTTTGAGTGCCATAACACCTACTGCGATCGCTAACATGCATCAGCCAAGCGTGGCGGTTATCCCCCCTTGAGGGATACCTATGCCCAGCGGTGGGCGTCTAAAAGTTGACATGATGACTTACAAATAATAAATTGAAAAAACCCACCGTTTTTTCTCAAAAATCTCAAATAATAATAATAATTTGAGTTTTTTTTTCAAAGGAAGGGAACTAGCCAACTGCGCAATAGATATCATGCCGGCACTTCACATGGCGTATTTGTGCAAATATTCGCCTTACTTGGATAATACAAAATCGACTTTATTTCAATAGTCATAGGGTACATTTTGTATTATCCAAATAAGGCGAATATTTGCACAAATACGCCATGTGAAGTGCCGGCATTACATTGCACAAGTGTGCGCAAACGCAGGTGCACTCCCTCTTTTCTCACTCTCATAGTCCTATGGGATGCGGCAGTCCGAGACGACCGGGGCGAGATCAGGCGCAAGACTAACGGCATTACGTATTTACCGAGGCAACCGTTTCTCGACGAAAATTACAAATCCTACTATTTATAAACCTATTCAGTCACCTTCCAGTTTACAAACAGTACGTTTTACGGTCAATTTAATATTTTGAAGAGTTAACTACAAAAAACTCAGTTAATGATTTTGTTAACCTAAAACCTAGGCTTTCTAATAATTGGTTCTTATTACCCTAACCTCGAGGTACCTAATTACTCAATCCTATTATCAACATTTAATGTTTTCTTTAAACGGGATATTTTGTATTTAACCGAGATTCGTAGCGCTACGAAACGCTACGCGGCGTAGGCGTTCCGTAGAACTTCGTAGCAGACGTTTTTGAGACCACTAAAATCCTACTAACGTAGCTCCTTATTAGCGAAAGAGCAACTGTTCTGGTTATTACACCGAACTTCTTTCGATTTTCTTTTTTTTTTCTTTTTTTTTCTGTATGGCATCTCGCAGTTCAACCTGAGGGTTGCTTACTGCTTAACCGGACAATCCTGTGGTGCCTTAAAAGTGACTTTTAGGGCCTCCAGCCAGGGCAAAAACTTATAAACTAAGTGACTACGCTAAGGGCACCCCCTGTGGGGTACGAGCCTCGGCTTAGGTCGCCACTGAGAGAGGGCAGCAAAGGGACAGGCTGGATCGAGTCTCCATTAATTAGGGGCTATAAGGACCTCGGCGGCGAGGTCGGAATGACGGTAATTTGTGTTTGTGTTTAACTAATGTGCTAGTGGCCCTATTTCTTTCTTGAAGGAGGGTAATAGCGTCATCTGGATCGGACAGGGTATGACGTGGACGACGGGTCCTGCTAATACGGGAAGGGGTATATCGGGCGGCCGCTACGACGAGCGGGTTGCGGTGTTTCTCCGCTTGATCGAAGAAGCGCTTGCAAGCGCGCTTCATGAACTGACGGATGGTCGGGAGTTTAAGATCGAGATGAAGGTTCTCGTTGCGAACATAGAACGGGGCGCCCGTTATTTTTCGCAAGAAACGGTTTTGTAAGGTTTGCATTCTGTGGAGACGGTATGCCTTTACGTGTGCGAATACAGCACAGGCGTAGGTCATGATGGGACGAATGCACGCGGTGTAGGTACGCAATTTGCACTTGAGTGACAATTTGCTACGTGCATTCAACATACAGTGAAGTCTACCTTGAGCGAAAGCGGCGCGCGAACGTACCTGCTTTATGTGCTCCGCGAAGGTTAGGTGGCGGTCGAGAATGACTCCTAGGTATTTGGCTTGCTTCTCCCAAGGGATAGGCTCGCCGAACATGGATATCGGACTGGGAAAGGAGGGGTTGATGCGCGGTTTGGAAAACAGCACTGCCTGACTCTTAGCGAGGTTGACTGTGATTCTCCATCTCCGGAACCAAGCGCCTAGTGCGTTTGCGGAGTCTTGGAGGATGCGGGCTATGCGGACTGGGTTGGAACCAGTGCAATAAATGGCCGTGTCATCTCCGAATAAAGCCAAATGAGCCTGTCTGCTCTTTGGAATGTCACTGGTGAACAGCGTGAAAATGAGAGGGGAGACCACGGAGCCCTGGGGGACTCCAGCACGTATGGGACGTGGAGACGAGAGTGCCCCTTCGACGCGATAACGAAAGGTGCGATTCGACAGAAAGTCTCGTAAGATCAGTACGAGACGATCCGGCACACCCAGTAGGTATAGCTTGTATATTAAGCCATTGTGCCAGACTTTGTCGAATGCCTTCGCTATATCGAAGAAGAGCGCACCGGTCTTCAAGCCGCGTTGGAACCCAACGCTTACATGCTCGACGATGCGGTGGACCTGTTGGACGCAGCTGTGTTCGGTACGAAAGCCGAATTGCTCGTCGGGAATGAGACTCTTAGCTTCGACATAATCTTTGAGACGCTTATAAATAAGTCTCTCGTAGATTTTGCCGAGGGTGTTGAGTAAACTAATGGGGCGATAACTAGAGGGGTCAGACTTGGGTTTGCCTGGTTTCGGAATGCCGATAACAGTGGCTTCTTTCCATGCCTGAGGAAAAATGTTGTTGCTTAGAGCGCCATTGAAGATGGCGGTCATTAGCATTATCAGGGCGGCGGGTAGGAGTTTAAACACCTTATTGGTGATGCGATCAGAGCCAGGGGCTTTGCGGATTCTTTCGATTTAGATTTTTCTAGAATTATATACGAAATCCATCGTAAAAGGTTATGTGTACCACATTCATTTCCTTCGTAATAAATTTTCTTACGTAAATAAATAACAATAAGAAAGAAAATATCTTACTACACATGAACAGTCAAAGTTCAGTTCAAAATAAACCAACGTTCAATTACCAAAATGCTAATATACATTGTTAACCAAACAACAATCTGGCCAATTACTGGTTTTCCAGAGTTTGTTTAACAAACATGACAGTACATTAATTAAAGAACTTGTTCCATGTAAACTGTACAAAGTTTTAATAACTGTCGTTTTAATACTCTTTATTGCTGCAGCATTAAATAGTCATTGTCATTAGTGCAGTTACATATATATACAATGTATATATATAGGAACGGAACGTTACGAGTGGTATGACGGGTGAGTGCAATGAAACGTAAAGATGAATGAGAATGAATGATGTGATGCATGATTGAGTGAAAGAGACGAGTAGTTTAAAATATGCCAGATGTGAAAGGGATGGGTAATTTATGAGAAAGATTTAGAGAATGCAAGAGAGAGGGACGAACGGGACTACGAACGGAAGATGAAAGACGATTAAAACGTACATGACGAAGTTGAAAATAAATACGAGTTTACCGAAGAAATCTGAAGTTTATTTGGCTCCAAATCCAACTTATCCCACATATATACTTATTATTGTAGAACGCATGGCGCAGCGTAGCGAACAGTGGCCGTCCTGATATCGAGAGGAAACTCGTCCCAAAGAAGAATAGACTGGATAAAAGGAAGAATAAACAAAGTCAGAAATATTAGAAGGGCAAAGTAAGAGAAGATTATTAGAAGACCGACTCGTGTCATGTGAAGAATATAAATATTGAAAGTGGGACATTAGATAAGAAGGAGGGGTCGGAGAGTAGAGTTCTCTGGCGAATGGGCAACTATTTAAGCACAGATTTGTAGCTTGACACATTGTCATATTTCCTCAAGTTAAAAATAAATCGAATTCTGTTATTTAGTACAATACCGTTATTGATTGACTAAACTGATTTGTTACTACAGTGCGTACTGCCTTATCGGAAACATTGTGTTTAAAAGCGGACCTATCGATCTGTAAAGGCAGTGTGTTTGTTTTATTGTTTGCAAGAGGCAGTATCTTGGTCTGATTACAAAAACTTTATCACTGATAGAAAGCAAGAACTGAAATCCGATCCAGCCTGTCTCTTTGCTGGCCAACGACGCCCTAAGCCGACGCCCGTACCTCACTGGGGGTGCCCTTAGCGTGTAGTCGCTTTTTATAAGTTTTTTTGCCCTGGTTGGAGGTGTTTACCCCTTAAATTCACTTTAGGGCATCCCAGGAAAGTCCGGCTAACAGCCGACAACCTTCAAGATTGAGCTGCGAAATGCCATACCGAAAAAAAAAGAAAGAGTCAAACGATTTCGATATTTACTGTGGCATACTCCACGCGAACAAAATAACGGATAGAAACTAGTGTATAAATAAAAAGTATAATACAGTTCCGTAATCTTTATTCCGAATTCAAACAGAAAAAAGGTTTTTCAAAAAAAAGAAAACCGACTTAAAAAACTAAAAAGTGATAAATAACTTTAGCACAGAACACACATTACTTTAGTTTCGGAAGTCGGTGGCGGTGGCTTTGTTGTGTTTATTATTTTGTATTGCCACCGACTTCTGAAACTTTTTAGTATTGCCTATCATCCAAATCCACTAAGAAACGGCGACATACTAAGAACAGTGATTGTAAGTCCTCCAAAGATTGAAGAAAGTAAAACATTCATGCAATTTTTTTGGGATTTTGTTGATTTTCTCAAAAAGAGCTAAATCAATTTTGATAAAATTTATATGGGCCCATTTCGGAGTAAACCCCTTTCGAACAAGAAAGAATTTTGCAAATCCGTCTATATATGACAGAGTTATGCTCGAACATATATGTAAAAAAAATACAAACATCCGAATTGATAACCTCCTCTTTTTTGAAGTCGGTTAAAAATACATACGAAAGCCACACATTTATTTTCATCTCTTTTTAATCAAATTAAATGTAAATGGACGTTTCCGTTCATTGAACTTCAACTTCTAATTGCCTTTTCATGTTAAAGCCGTCATGAGATGGGTAAAATTAACTTACAATGTTTTTGGTAGACATGCATAAATTTTCAATTATTTGTAGTGACCGCTGGTTGGTCAAAACTCGACCGTATTTTTATTTTTCAGCACTGCTCCACATAAACTTTAAGCATGCCAAATCTTAGAATCCTCTGTGTGCTGTTATACCCTGGCTTTGCAAGGGTTTAAGACGAATCAGCGCCTTGCAGGCGCTGACAGATAACAGTAGCTGCATGAGATCGTGAGAATAGTTAGTCTACGTTAGAACTCTAAAGCGGACGGGTCTGCCTATGGGTCTTCCTCGTAAATTGTAAAACAATTAAAGTGTCCTTGTTCCAGTAAATATTCTTTCCTTTTTTTTAAAAACCAATCAACGCGGAGACCCATAACAATTGGTGGCAGCGGTGGGATCGAAAATCCCCAGTGTCCTTAAAACGTAACTCAAATAACATCATAAATAAATATCCTGAAATTCAGTGTTTAGTGTAAGTGCACTTACAAAACCTACCGAATATCCTTAACGAGTGAAAGTGTATCCTGGACAATCCCTGAAGTGCTCGAACTATCTTTAAATCATTAAAGCGTGTAAAAACCGTATCCTGTTGAATCCTGTGAAGCTCTCGAACTATACTTACGTCATCAAAGCGTGTGTAATTATAAACTGTATCCTGTTAAATCCTGTGAAGCTCTCGAACTATCCTTACGTCATAGAAGTGCGTGTAATTATAACCTGTATCCTGTAAAATCCTGTGAAGAAAATATAACAACGAATACTTACCGTAAAATCCTGAGTGTCGTGCCGCATCGAGTCTCGTCGTACCTCGTCGCGTCGTGCCGTGTTGCGGGGTTCCCGAATCTACATCCAAGATCAAGGTCAACGCCAAACAATTAACCGTTCAACATCCGACGGTTATAACTCCGGCTACAAGAAGTACCTTATCGCATCGGAATGTTCCTGCAAGCCATAACATCCGTCGCCTACGCATTACTCGTACTGTGAGTCTTTGGTCATTACTGATTAATCTAAGGCTGAGCAATTATTTAATATCCAATACAAAGTTATGCGATTGTATCGGTCGAATAAGTTAGTTAAACATTGTTATTTACTGTAAGTTGTAAGATTTGAATTTACTTGCGACTCGTTTTCTTCTATTTATGTTTTAATATTTGAATTATGCCCAAAATCCTTAAAGCAGAGGATAGTAAATTAACTATTGATATTCCAAGTTCAGAAGAACGCGGTGATACAAAGAAGTCCCCTATCAGCTCTCCTAGAATTACGAGGGCTACCGTCGCACTTAGCACAATGGCAGATTTAGACTTAAATACCTTGTTCAAATTCATAAAAACATACGACGGCAGTAGGGAAACCGTCAACTCATTTATCATCAATTGTAATAACGCATACGACCTTGCTTCAGAATCGCAAAGGCCAATCCTTTTTAAATATATCCTCAGTCAGTTGCATGGGAAAGCGGAAGTTGCCTGTTCAATAAAAGAATTCACATCCTGGGAACAACTTAGAGAATTCCTGAAAACTCAATTTTGTGAACGCAAACATTACGCTCATCTGCTTACTGATCTTCAGGAAAGCAGGCAAAATCCGCAAGAAAACGTTAGCCAATTTTCGCTTCGCGTAGAGACCTACCTCTCACAATTATTAACTGAAATATCCTTTTCCAATACTAAAGCAAAGGAGTTGTCTGGCCGTACTGCGGCTATGGAAGACTTAGCCCTCCATCATTTCCTTATGGGGCTACATCCCCGCCTATCGAACATTGTGAGATGTAGATCTCCTAAAACTTTAAATGAAGCTATTAATCTAGCTATTTCAGAGGAGCGCATTCAACAGAGCCTGTATAAACGTCCACAGGCCGAACAGAGGTTTGCTAATAATAATAACAAATCTAGACCAGGGCCTTCAAAACCAAACCCTAATGTACAGTACACTACACCAAATGCGAATTCAAATAAAAATGATACCTTGTTTTGTCGTTATTGTAAAACAGCTGGTCACGAAATCCAAAACTGCAAAAAACGCGAGTTTTACAATAACAAATATCAACCGAAACCGAATAATTATGTCCAAAAAAATAACAATAATAAAGTAAATCATGTCCGTGAAACTCCCGACTATGATAACTTTGATAACGATCTTCCGTCCTACGACTCCAACGATTTAAACGACCAGGAGTCTCGCGAGGGTGCCACACGAGACGAAGCATAACTGTCGGCACCCATCAACAAAATCCACGTAAGGTCAACCGACAGGGTAACCAGCCCCAAACTGACGACCTTACCGTCTATTCATCCAGGACTATGCAACAGGGTAACCAGCCCCAAACTGACAGCCCTAATCCAATTTCACGTAAGATTAACCGACAGGGTAACCAGCCCCAAACTGACGACCTTACCGTCAATCCCACCAGGACTACGCAACAGGGTAACCAGCCCCAAACAGACAGTCCCGTAAACAAATCTCCGACAGTCTTGCCAATGTCCAACAAGACTAACACTAAAGTGTATGAAATCAACTTAGATATATCCAAAAGGTTTTTACCACATATATTGGTATACTCACAAGTTTCAGATATTCCCTTATCCTTATTAGTGGACTCCGGTTCCGTCATATGTTTACTGAAACAATCCAGTATCATGAACCCTCAAAAATTGGTCAAGGAACCTATCAAACTTAAGGGCATAGACCCAGGAGACGAACCAACTCCAACCGAGGGTCATTTTCAATTAAAATTAAACATAGACGATAAAAATATTATCCCATTTAAATTCCATGTTATCAAAGACATAAGCCTACCCTATGACGGCATCATTGGATCAGATTTCCTCACTTCTTTTGGGTGTAAAATTGATTACACCTCCGATACCCTTAAACTAGGAAAATCTGAAATGAAATTACATTTCTTCGATCCTTTTTATGTTATTCCGCCACGTACTGAAACAGTAATCGAATGTTCAGTACAAGACACTGATCTAAAGGAAGGAATTATCATAGATCAACACTTGTCTAAATGCGTCCTTATATCCAATTGTATCGTGAAAGTAAAAGATAACAATCGAGTTAATTTAACGATAGCTAATACCTCATTATCCCACATTAAAATTGATCCTAATCTAAAACTTATTATTAAACCGTTAAACACTGCTTATCAAGTCAACACGAATATCCAAGAGACATCCAACCGAACTGCCGACGTGTTAAATTCACTACGAACTGATCATTTAAACTCGGAGGAATCCGAAGCCCTTTCAGAAGTTTGCTCCCAATATTCAGACGTATTCCACTTGCCTAACGATCAGTTAACACACACTACAGCTATTAATCATCAAATCAAAACAAGTAGTGACATCCCTATTCATACTAAGTCCTATCGATTTCCTGAATGCCACAAAAGGGAGGTCGATACCCAAATTAGTAAAATGTTGAACCAAAACATTATTGAACCATCATCCTCGCCTTGGAGCTCGCCAATTTGGATAGTCCCTAAAAAAGCAGACTCCCAAGGTCAACGTAAATGGAGAATCGTGATCGATTACAGAAAATTAAATGACGTCACTATCGGTGAAACATATCCAATCCCGCAAATTTCTGAAATCCTTGATCAACTAGGAAGCAGTAAATATTTTAGCACTTTAGATTTGACATCCGGTTTCCACCAAATCCTTATATCTCCTCACGATGCTCCTAAAACAGCATTCTCGGTCCCTCAGGGTCATTTCCAATTTACTAGGATGCCATTTGGACTAAAAAATGCACCCTCTACATTCCAAAGGCTAATGAACAATTGCCTTACCGGATTACAAGGCACAAGATGCTTTGTATACCTTGATGATATCGTAATCTATTCCTATGATCTAAAATCGCATATCGATAACCTAAAAGCTGTCTTTGAAAGACTCCGTAACTTTAACTTAAAACTCCAGCCTGATAAATGCGAATTTTTGCGCAAAGAAGTCGCTTATCTAGGCCATATTATTAGCGAAGACGGCGTCAAACCGAACCCTGATAAGGTTCGTGCTGTAACCGAATATCCAGTCCCCCAATCTCCAAAAGACATTAAGTCTTTTCTTGGCCTAGTATCCTACTATCGAAGGTTTATACCTAACTTTTCCAAACTGGCTAAACCGTTAACTTCCCTATTAAAAAAGGACATCCAGTTCAAATGGCAGAACGAACAACAACTCGCTTTTGAGTCCTTGAAATCCAGGCTCGTTTCTGCCCCTATTCTTGCGTATCCTGACTTTACGCAACCCTTTCTTTTAACATGCGACGCCTCAAATCATGCGATATCTGCAATCTTATCTCAGGGTCCTGTAGGACAAGATCGTCCTATTGCTTATGCATCCCGCACGCTTAATAAAGCGGAATGTAACTACAGTGTTACAGAAAAAGAATGTCTTGCCATTATTTTCGGCACCCAAATATTTAGACCGTACCTGTATGGCCAACGGTTCAAGATTCTTACAGACCATAAACCACTTCAGTGGTTATTTAACTGCAAAGATCCTGGTTCAAGACTTGTCCGCTGGCGTTTAAAACTTGAAGAATTCGAATATGATATCCAATACAAAAAGGGGAAAATTAATGCTAATGCTGATGCTTTATCTCGGTATCCCGTAAACCCAATCCAACAAACAAATCCTACATCTTCTAGACCTCTCACTGATAGAGGGTCCACGCAAGAGTCTGATCGAGATCAGTTGAACTTACCTGTAGACCCAACTCCGCTTGACATCAACACAGATATTCTCCTAGGCTCAACTGAAGACATCTCGCCATTATCCGATGTAAACTTACCTTCAAACGTCCCAGATGTCCTAAGAGAGGAAATTGAAAACGAGGTAGCTATATTACCCGATCCTATAATAGACGAAGCAATAGCTTCTAATCATCAGCCTAACCCTAGTCCTAGACCGTCTACAAGTGCATCTCCAGATATATCTATCGATAATTATCAAACATTCTTAAAATGTATATCTAATAAAGATAATGTTTTCAATACTGAAATAGAAGAACATAATGAAAGCCTTATGAAATGTCCCGCGAAAGTTATATTAATTCCCACATCTATTGATCTAGACGAGTCTAATCTGTATATCCAAGATATCTTAGTTGACCCTGAAACTAACACAAGTACACATGAAACTGAAAAAGAACTTTTCTCATTCTTAAAAATTGAACTAAATAATAAAACATACTACCTGTTATTTACTAAGGTTCATCACTTCGATGAAGCGTCTTATCCGGAAATCTTCGAAACCCTGAAAAGAATAAGAAATGAATTAGTAATATTTGGAAATGTTAACGAAATCGGTATATCCGATTTGAAAAATCCGTTTGAAAAACATTCATATATAAAAATATATATTATACTTACTTACCTTTTCCATGACACACGAATCAAGATTAATATATATCACAACAGCATCATATATCCTGTTTTAACGGAAATTAAAAAGATTCTGCATGATAATCACGATATCCCAATCGCAGGCCATCTTGGCTCTGCTCGAATGTATAATAGGATAAAACAGACGTATTATTGGAAAGGAATGCGTAGTGATATAGAATTATATGTAAAACAGTGCAAATCGTGTCAGGAAAATAAAGCACTTCGTAAAATTAACCGAGCCCCGATGCTAATAACTAGTTCCTCAGCTATACCATGCCAACGGATAGCTCTGGACGTCGTAGGTCCACTACCAGAAGCCGGGCCCGCAAGGTTAAAATTTATATTAACTGTCCAAGATGACTTAACCAAGTTTTCTTCCGCATATCCGATTCGTAGTACCACAGCAGAAGAAACAAGTGAATGTCTACTTCACTATATATCTATATTTGGTATACCTAAATCAATCCTTACCGACCAGGGTACCAATTTCACGGCAGAGCTTTTTAAAAGAACTTGCGAATTTCTAAAAATTAAGAATTTGTGGTCCTCTCCATACCACCCGCAAACTCAGGGTGCCCTGGAACGAAGTCATTCGACCCTTAAGGAATACCTGAAATCATATATTAACACAGAACAATCTAATTGGCCTCGGTATGTTTATACAGCTATGCTTGCTTATAATACTGCCGTCCATTCGACAACTAACTTTACACCTTACGAACTAATGTTCGGAAATAAGCCACTCATCCCTAATTCCATATACACTGAATCTTTAGGGACTACATACCCTGACTACGTCAGAATGTTACAAAACCGATTAAAATTCTCCCGCGAGAAAGCTTTAGATTTCACCAGGAAATCCAAAGAAACCTCAAAGTCTTACTACGATAGCCGTAGTCGTCGCGTCACCTATAAAGTCGGTGAATTCGTATATATTAAAAACCATTTAAGATTACGCAAGGCTCTTTCCCCACTGTGGAAGGGTCCTTACAAGGTAGTCAAGGTTAACAGTAATAACACACTTACTTTACTCATAAATCGTCGCCATGTTACGCATCACGTCGATCAGATAAAACCGGCAGACACTACCGGTACACATTAGTTAGAATAAAATAAGTAGGTATATAATAGTAGGTTAAGTATAAAATTATTAGGTATTAGAAAGATTGATTTAATTAATCTTTAAGTATTCATATTCATTAACGTAGATTTATTACTTGCAGAACTCCAAGTCAGGCTCGGAGCCATCAGGATTATTACGTTGAGCAGATAAAATCAAGCCCCGGCCTTTACTTTGACCATCTCGGCACACTAAGAATAAATAGTGGACAATTAAACGTTATAATGCCTTTTGACCTTTCACACCTTGGTCCGCACATTGCAAACATAAAATCAGCTTTTGATACTACTGAGCAACTATGTAAAAGAATTAGCCTTATAAATAATACCTGTGACAATATAATAGAACCTTTGATAGCTCGATTTACTGATATGCATAAAGAATATACATCTATTTCCCACATGCTAGAAAAACGACCAAAACGTGCATGGATAAGTGGACTAGGCAACGTAATAAAACAAATATTTGGCAACTTAGATGAAAACGATGGTCTCAGGTACGATGACGCCATAAATGTATTACAAAATAACGAAAACAAATTGGTTTCAAAGTCAAAGTCAAAGTCAAATCATTTATTTCAATTAGACCATTATAAGGCACTTTTGAACGTCAAATGAGAAAAAAAAAATTGATTCTAGGTGCCCATTCCAAAAGGTAGTTTTGTATGGAGAAGAATGGGCAAGAAACTCCATACTTACTCTTTTAAAAACGATGTTAACAATATTTGCATTTACAGGAATTATATAATTATACGTGAATACGATGTACCTTGCATAAAAACACTAGGTATTTGAAAGTGTGTACAAAGTATCACAGATTAAGGAATGACAGACTAAGTTATATGTACATAGATACACAGTGTTCACATATTACATATTACAATTAATGTTGAAACAGTAGACGACCACTCCTTATATTTTAACAAACAATGAATCAGTATGTGAGCCTGAGCAGTGTATAAAAAAAAGAGTCAAATATATATATGTACATATTTATACTAAGTATGAAATTAGGTATTTTAAATTAGCAATCGGTTCGATTTTGTCTAGACTGTCGATCGTCCTATGGAGCTAGACCAGCATGTTTCCAAGCATTCTTATCTTGAATATAGTCCTCTAGATTATAATAAGCTTTTTTACAGAGTGTACTTTTAATATATGATTTAAATTTTGTTTCACTTAGTTGTAATATATCACTAGGAATTTTGTTGTAGCACTTAACACAGTACCCCATAAAAGATGTATGGACTTTAGACAATCTAAAATATGGTTGAGCTGGATGGCTTTCATTAATGAAAGAAAACATTTTACTCAGCGCCACATCAATTACATCATTCAATAACAGTGTTACTAAAATTAAAATTAACGAAATCAATTTAAACAAAGCTATCGACAAGCTCTCCGCAAGCTTTACTAATATAACTACTGTAATAACGGAAAAAACCGAATTTGACATTATACTTAATAATCTAGAAGTGTCCATTTTAACTCTATCTTTCCAACTAGAAGACATCACGAATGCTATTTTATTTAGTTATCAGAATGTTTTACATCCTTCGATGATAACACCACAACAACTGTTTAAAGAGCTTGCCGATAACTACCAACATTTGCCAAATGACTTGGAACTGCCTATTAAGTTAGATATAAATTCTATTCATATTATGTTAAGTGTTTCTAGGATAATTAGTTATAATACCAACAATAAGATATTTTTTATATTACAAATTCCCTTAGTTTCATTAAAAGAATATGTATTGTTCCATACTATTGCTCTGCCAACACCGCATAACCACACTAAGCCATACAGTTTTAGTTTGATCTTACCTAGTTTTAAATATATTGCAATGACCAAAGACAAAACACAGTACTGCACTCTTAATGATTTGAAAGCGTGTGAAATAATCACCCCAGGAAAACGTCTGTGTGACGTCACAACTGTTTATGCGACAGACATCAGACCCATTTGTGAAAGTGAATTCATGTCCAAAGTGATAAGTGAAATTCCAAAATATTGTGAAACCAAGTTTATTTATGGTAGTTTAGATATGTGGAAATCTATAGAAAATAATAAGTGGATCTATGTACAGTCAGAGTCCAACATGGTCTCTATTGAATGTCGAAATTCCAAACTACTTGAAGTACAAGTTTTAGGCACTGGTATACTCACAGTCCCTATAAACTGCATAGGTTATTGTAAAGGTGCTAACCTTATATCGAAATACACAACTACCAATATTTCTGCACCTATTGGTTTTCCTGATTTTAACTTAATAAATGACACCTGCTGTAATGCGTTCAAGTTAAACCAATCAATCAGTAATGTGGCCCCTATAAAACTATTAACTACCGACTTAGATGATTTGAAATTAAATAAACAGATTTTTGTAAAACAATTACATAATATAGATAACGCCCTTGATAGTCCACACATAGTAAGGTATGGGACACATTATTCCGTTGTAACCTTGTTAGTTGTAATCTTTATATTATTGTATTTGTGTTTAAGAATCTATAAATGTATCCGACCCGGCAGCAGAACCCTACTAGAAATACCCTTGTCTTTAAGGTCACAACCCTCTTGCGACAGCAACCCCGAAAACAGTACTGCCGACGTTGAGGCGGTTCCCTTACCAACCATTAGAACTAGAGTTTAGTCTATAAATAATTAATTCTTGCACATAACTTCAAAGTCACCCCGAAGTTATTTCTCAGGGGGGAGGTGTTATACCCTGGCTTTGCAAGGGTTTAAGACGAATCAGCGCCTTGCAGGCGCTGACAGATAACAGTAGCTGCATGAGATCGTGAGAATAGTTAGTCTACGTTAGAACTCTAAAGCGGACGGGTCTGCCTATGGGTCTTCCTCGTAAATTGTAAAACAATTAAAGTGTCCTTGTTCCAGTAAATATTCTTTCCTTTTTTTAAAAAACCAATCAACGCGGAGACCCATAACAGTGCGTAATATTTTTACTAAAGGCTAATACTATACTATTAATAACTAGTGGTCAAATTCGACGTAATTTTTTAAAGTTAATTTTAGCTTTCTACGCTTCTCCTCAAAATGGGTATACTTATATATGATAACCGTTAATTTTCGAAGGTATTGAAATGCGCTATCCAGATCACTCTAGAATATGTTGAGCGTGTTTGTATGTGCATAGTTAATCGAATGTTGGAAAAAAAAAACGAAATAATTCCTATTACGATTTTTTTTTATGAATTTGGCTGTTTGTATCGGACCAAAACTTGAAAATGAAAGATACAGCAAAATGGGCAATATTCTATATGTATTTTAAAGTCATGACTTCACAACCATTTCTCCAATTCAACGACTGAAAATTACTGTGTAAGCGTGAACAAACGTTAGCTTGTCTACAAACCAACGCTTTGTAAACAAACTGCTCAAGAATAATATACACAATTGTTTGCTAACCATACTCCAATTAGCCAAGTAATACTTCACATGCCACTATTTTTGGTAATTACAGACTTGAGCAATCAGTAGTCGTCATAATATTTTTCTTAGGGTATTTGTTCAGTTGTTTATAATTCAATTGTTATAATTAAGTAAACCAGCGAGATATTCTATAGACCAAATTACATAGGTACATAAACTCACGCGAACTCACACGGGAGTAGGCAGAAACTACGTACTCTTTCTACCCCGTCCATGTAGAAAGAGAGAAAGAACCTGCGGTCTATTCTATAAAAATCTCTGCTTCTTTATCCTTTCGTTCCTCTTCAATTACTGAAGGCTGGACATCAGCTTTGGAGGTGGATCGACTCCACGGCGCTCATGACTCCGATCCACTTCCGAATACCTACTTCGTACCCAAGACTTTTTTAGACGGCCCGACGATAAAAATTCCCCTTATTGAATTTAGGTAAAGCGACCTTTAGGTGAGCTGTCCCAACTTAATGCCAGGAATTCACAGCTCACCTCAATCTCACTTCACCTAAATTCACCGAGGGAGATTTTTACAGAATAGCCCTACAGTACCTAACCTAAATATGTACGATTGTTAAGACTCTCTAAATAGAAACACTGATACAATATTATAACATCGATATGTTGCTATAAGCACGTGCCATAAGATCGATCGATTATGGTAAAGATACGCTTACCGCGGTTTATCCGTGGATGGGTGACCATTCATTTCATCCGGAACCCTTCCGTGCCTCGGAAAGCACGTAAAGCCGTTGGTCCCGGCTGTCATTCGTAATTTTTCGACAGTCGCTATGAGAAACCAGAAAGTCTGACAACCAGTCTTACCAAAGGGTATCATGTTAAACTAGGTTGTGTAACATTACCAAGAGTGGTGAGTATAGCAACATCATTATCTGCCTATCGTCTTCCCAACTACATTGGGGTCCAGTTTAAACGGATGCAGCTGAATACCAGTGTTTTATAATAATAATAAACTAGCGACCCGGCCCGGATTCACATGGGCCTATAACCTTCCTCGATAAATGGACTATCCAACACAAAAATATTTTTTCAATTCCAACCAGTAGATCCTGAGATTAGCGCGTTCAACCAAACAAACAAACTCTTCAGCTTTATAATATTAGTATAGATAATAAAAAACTTTGAGCAAAATATTTTGAGTACAAAATAATTTATACACTACTACAGAATAAGAATGTGAAGGAACATTGCATGTTAGAGTGGAGAGCAGAGCAAGACCCAGTCCCGTGCTAGGAATAACCTGTATTACAAGAACTAGGCAAATGTTTTAAATGGAGTGACTGGCTATCAAACCTCCAAAATTACATATCAATAAATAAATATACTTATCCCTACTTATAAAGCCCCTGGTAACTGGTAATCTTGTCAAACGACATATCTGATTAAGTCATCTTCCCACTCATTTTTCCATCTCTTATGTAAATATAATATGTATAAAGTAAAGTCAGAATTTATAAGAGCGCCACATTACTCCTACACTAAAAGCTTATAAAATGGCAGTGACAACATCACTTCCTACGTATTAACGTTTGTCTCCATTAATCCTAAGTAGGTACTGTATCAAGGGGAAAATAATTTCAAAAAGTTTGTTTTTGAACTTTGTGCTGAAAGACTTTACCCGTAAATTAGTGTTTTCCCTCGATTTCGTTCGTGTGACCCCGACAGATTTGTAAATATTTTGAATTTGCTTTTTTGGCTTCACTCTCAGTGAAAAAGCAAATACAAATTCAAAAACGAATACCTACAACGGGCTTCGTGCTGTTATGACACGAGTCAGTATAGCGCGAAACTCGTCATCGTTAAAAGAAACAAATAAAAATACAAATACAAATTCAAAAGCGAATAGAATCACGAGATTGCAGGTATTCACTTTCGAATTTGTATTTGCTTTTTTGACTTCACTCTCAGTGTTCCGCGCGGTCTGTCTGCCTTTTGTTTTATAATCTGAGATGGTAACCATAATAATATAATTAGTGAAAGAATTTTCAAAATCGGACCAGTAGTCTCAGAGAGTAAGCCGAACGAACACAAGCTCAGCGTGGCTGACATTAATTTATAGTTTAATAGTAATAGTGATAGTGATTAAAATTCATTTAAAAAATGAGGAGGCCATAAATATCATTTTTTAAGGCACCACAGGATTGTCCGGTTAAGCAGCCAACAACCTCATAGGTTGAACTGCGAGATGCCATTCCGAAAAAAATAAAGATTAAAATTCAGTTGAAGACACAGAAGTCTTTAAGACATCGAAGACACAATTGGTTGCACCATCATTAAATTAAGATTTTAAACGTATCGTATCGTTCAATTTGTTAGTAGTTGACAGAGACAATATAAGTTTGAAATCAGAAAGCAAATTCTACGTTAAACATCGATGGAATTTACATTACATTTTAGGTGCCCCGCGAGCTCGTGGGTCATAAATCGAACTTCCATGTTTGAATTTAAATAAAAAACAAAAATTTTAATAGTTTCTACAGCGATTACCCAGTCATGTTTCAATAACAAAATGCAGTCTTTATTATTTTTCTATCAAAAGCATTTTCTATGTAAAAATATTGTGTTTCACAAGAGAATTCTCATGACAAGGTTATTCAGTTTCATCCTTATAAGTTAACACAAACGTCTGGAGATATCACCGCATCGTTTATCTAAGAGGCAGCAACATGATACATGTTACATGTTGCAGCAATAGATGACATAATAAAAGAGTATCTGGGTTGTAATTATTTTGCGCAAATTCCCAATTATTTTTCTAAAATAAATCAGCTGTCTGTTAATAAAAGTCCCGTCAACATAGGGCCAGTCGTTTCGGAGATTAACCGGACCAAACAGACAGACAAAACAGGCCATTTTTGTTTTCTTTTTGTGTAAGGAACTTACATAAACATAATTATTATACAGTATTTAGTAAAAATATGTTATTTTGACAATTACAAACAGACACTTCAATTTTATTTAAGTATAGAAGACACTGTTTAGACTTTGAACTAGCGTGCAAAATAATATCAAACTAAGTAAATATTGATGAAAATACTAAAATGACATTGCGCTATAATCAAGATGTTAGCCTTTATCCAATCTATAGGTACTGAGAAATAATTTAAAAAACACCTGTCAAAGTCAAAGTCTAGTTATTTATTTCAATTAAACCAAGAAAGCACAAAATATAAAGGTTACAGAAGGACCGCTCCCGCCATCTTCAAAAATAATTACCTAAACTGGCCAGACTCACTAGGGCTGCTACTGTATTGACTCTGTAGGTTTTATTTGTAACAATATGAAATTTTATTGACACTGGTTGGAAGTCTTTGCAATTTTTTATAACAAAATCTTCCTGTTCGTCATGAAATGTCTCTCATTTAGAAAACACGTGACAGTTGAGACTGAAGTCTGCTTAAAACTGCTTGAGAATGCCTGTAAACGTGATGTCAATGTGTGCGTGCGAAAAATGGTCTGTTCTGAGTGGTCTCTCTGCTCGGACGCTCCGCAGCCTTACGTACTTTGTGGTGAAAGGCACTTTTGAACATCATTTATAGGATAAGACTAGAATTGAATCTAATTGCCCTTTCAAAAAGATAGTTTTATGTAGAGAAGAATGGTCAAGAAATTGCCAAGCGTCTACGATATTATTTACGAAAGTATTAAAAAAAATTGAGAGATCTTAAACCTTTCACCTACACTTTACAGTTATACTTTTTTTTTAATAAACAAAGAACTTCGTTTTTAATTGGATAAACCAGTCACACTATACCCAAATCACTACAACTTCTGTAAGTCAGAATTAACAGTGGCGACCACCAGAAAAACGCAGAAGCAATGAAACCCGACAAGTATCGGAGAAACGATTCAACTGTCTTGGATCCTGCTACGACATTAATCAGAAAAGAACAGCAAAGGAGTAAGAAATAAAAAACATCTTTTCCACTTCCCTCACTATCGAGCATGAGACAGAACAGAGGGCTAATTCACATAATTTTATGACGCGCCGATGAAGTTGTGGTGCAGTTCCAGTTAAGTTCAAGTTTGAGTGATAAACGGTATTCTTGTAATCTTTGAACTGCGCGTAAGCTACGCGTGAACTGCACGTCAACTGTACGACAACCAAACTCTACCAAACTTACTTATGGTGTAGCCACATGAGAGAACAAATATTACTCACTAAATAATCGAATAGAATAACAATATATATATGTCGGATCGTCAGGTGCGATCGAGGAGGAGTGCCGAGCGGTATAGTACATCGTCAGGACTATAGGCGTTCCCATTATCCCATTATCGATAAACAAGACCTGTAAAAACAATTACACACTATTAGTAAAGAAAACATAATACAAATGGTAATCAGTAACAAGAATAAAGTAAGTTAAAGGTACAGCAACAACACAGTTAATCGAACAGACCATTAAGGTCCCACAGTTCGTACAGTGGCCAAGCCACCCAATGATAAACGAACAAACCCTTAAGGTTTACAGTTCGTACAGCAGCCTAAGCCACCCAATGATAAACGAACAAACCCTTAAGGTCTATAGTTCGTACAGTAGCATAAGCCACCCAAATACGAAGTGTATCGCTCGCTAGCAGCAAGCCTATACAGCTATGTGAATATACAGCAGCGCTGTACCAGGTAAACCGACAGTATTGTCGGGAGCAGGAACTCTTTACTGAGTCGAATCCGAGGATCAACTGCCATACTTACGGAGTGCACGCTCTTTTATAAGGCGATGCCCCCCACCTTGCAACCTCTCCATACAAGTCTATCCAATGCCGCACGGAAGTGCGTCACGCGTTTACTTGATACAAAACACTACAATGTACTAAATCTAATAAGATTTAATTATAAAGCAATCAATAACACACTAATAATTGTCATGAATAAACAATAGTGATTTCATAAAGTAATTCGTTTTACATTCAAAGTAACATGTCAACAATTGTTTTGAATAAAACCATCGATAATAATTATCGAAATAAAGTAACCACAAATCAGTGTGCATACAGTGAGTACTCAATAAATCATGTTTCGAATTAATAGACAATAATTGATACTAAAATCACTTAAATTGATAATAAGAGAAACAAATCATAACAAATTTAGTTAACTACCCACAATAATAATTGAGATTAAAAACCATCTCCGACACGGCCAGAACTGACATTTTACACGTCCTCGTGTACTTATAAAGTTCTTGGTAAATATCGATCGGCCTTTCTGACAAAAAGCTTTAATTAGCAAAAGGTATGTTGTAAAGAAAAATCCTGAATTAGCCCTGAAGTAATATCATTAGCAAAATTAGCATCATAACCAGTAAAAATAACCATACTGTTACAGACAATACATAGCTCAACAAAAGTAGAGACATAGTCTCCCAGCCGAAATCACACCATGGGATTCGACAAGTAACTTGAAGTCGAATAGACAACCCGCATAGGCGTCAACATAGACAACCCGCATAAGCGTCAAGTTCAACATTCAAATACAATCAATAGTCAACATAGACCTCTCAATTCAGCCATAGTATGTCAGCAGCAGATGCATCATCATCATCATCATTGTCAACATTGACATCATTAACAGTTACTGATGGACATTCAGGGACTTTTCGTACATTGTTACTCAAAGATTTTATCAAATATCATTTTGGATCTACAACCAAAGTATCCAATAACAAAGTAACCATTAACAGAATAACCATTAACCAATTTACCAATAACAAAGTATCCATGATAAAGTATCCCAACTTTAAACCTTCGGTACTTTTACCTATAACCAGTGTTGCTTGTTCTGTTTTATAGAACAGAATTTACTTTCATCTCCTCACTGTCAACAGTCAGGGGGTACACAGTTATTTTTTAGAAAAACTATTCCTTAAACCTGAATCACGCTGTTTGTTTAGTTAAAAGCTAACTATTTGACAAAGTTGTATTATCTTTGGATTATATTCAGATGGAATATCAGTATCAATTTTATTCGGAGTTTCAGGAATAGAGCATACTTGTTACAATCTCAACTTTTGTAATGGTAACAATACTTTCGATTATAATAACCCTAAAATCTAAATTTAATCTCTCATGGCATAATATGATACTATGATTTGAATAAGCATTCAGTATTACATGAAACTTCACTTTATATTGACCATACAAGTAAGTTTGCTACACATGTATCAGTAATGAAAGTAGGTACATTCAAACCCAGAGTCATAACAAAATGGAAGCGTCTCACCAGATAGTTGTAGAACATCACATCAGTGGTGGGTACATCACACTTATCTTATCACGGACTTCAACTTATCACGGATGATTAGTTGCTCGAAAACTGACTCACAGTATCTTCACTCGAACCTCCCGGCTGTTCTCCGGTAGTCACTAAAGTGACATACTATTGTACCTGGTTTGAACGATAACTAGGAAAGCCATGCGGAAGCATTAAGAGGCAATCCCACTTCTGATGTCGGATCGTCAGGTGCGATCGAGGAGGAGTGCCGAGCGGTATAGTACATCGTCAGGACTATAGGCGTTCCCATTATCCCATTATCGATAAACAAGACCTGTAAAAATAATTACACACTATTAGTAAAGAAAACATAATACAAATGGTAATCAGTAACAAGAATAAAGTAAGTTAAAGGTACAGCAACAATACAGTTAATCGAACAGACCATTAAGGTCCCACAGTTCGTACAGTGGCCAAGCCACCCAATGATAAACGAACAAACCCTTAAGGTTTACAGTTCGTACAGCAGCCTAGGCCACCCAATGATAAACGAACAAACCCTTAAGGTCTATTAAGTTCGTACAGTAGCATAAGCCACCCAAATACAAAGTGTATCGCTCGCTAGCAGCAAGCCTATACAGCTATGTGAATATACAGCAGCGCTGTACCAGGTAAACCGACAGTATTGTCGGGAGCAGGAACTCTTTACTGAGTCGAATCCGAGGATCGACTGCCATACTTACGGAGTGCACGCTCTTTTATAAGGCGATGCCCCCCACCTTGCAACCTCTCCATACAAGTCTATCCAATGCCGCACGGAAGTGCGTCACGCGTTTACTTGATACAAAACACTACAATGTACTAAATCTAATAAGATTTAATTATAAAGCAATCAATAACACACTAATAATTGTCATGAATACACAATAGTGATTTCATAAAGTAATTCGTTTTACATTCAAAGTAACATGTCAACAATTGTTTTGAATAAAACCATCGATAATAATTATCGAAATAAAGTAACCACAAATCAGTGTGCATACAGTGAGTACTCAATAAATCATGTTTCGAATTAATAGACAATAATTGATACTAAAATCACTTAAATTGATAATAAGAGAAACAAATCATAACAAATTTAGTTAACTACCCACAATAATAATTGAGATTAAAAACCATCTCCGACATATATATATAGAATAACAATTTCAATGAATATGACGTTATTATAGTATTAAAATAATACCCCAGTACATATTTTAGTGTTTTTTCTTACGTCAAACGAGTAGAATACCGATCATGTTGCGTTCCGAAGCACGCGCAACAGTAGAATGCCGTTATTACGCTCGCGTGACGCGAACTTGTCGCGAGTGGGTCTGACAGCGGTAGAGAATACGAAAAGCGTTGTTTTGATCGAAACTTAACTGCAACTGCACTGCAACAGCACGTCTTTATTTACGTGAATTAGCCCACAGAGCAAGACCAATAGGCCCAAAAAGGATGTTTACTAATGGGAACAGTCCAGTGTGATCTTAAGTGATGATGGGGCATGTTTACATAAGATCAACCGGTTCACTAGTGTCTAGTGACTAGTACTCGGATTATAATTATCGGGGAACAAAAAGGTGGGCAGTGAAGTTCACACAATCTATGTGGAAGCAAAATGCTTGGTTCGATCGATACCGTGGAACTTCAACCATATAGCGGTGACGCTTTGCCGTATCTCGACGCTCGTCTGATGATTAAATGAGAATACTTAACCCAGTTGTTACTGAAACTTTTTCTTTAACTGTTTTTTTTTTAACATGTTTAGTATTTAAATAATTTTGTATTTTACACTATAGGATACTAGTTTGTTGAAATGTAAGGAGTGGTTGTCTACTTTTTCAATAATTGTAAATAATAATATGTTAACACTATGTATCTATACAATTTAGCTATGATTCTTTATCTTGTAATATTTTGTACATACTTCAATATAGTGTTTTTTATGCTAGGTCCATCGTATTCACGTATAGTTCTAAAACTATAAACTGTAAATGCCAAATATTGTACACATTATTTTTTAAAAGAGTAAGTATGGAGTTTGTTGCCCATTCTTCTCCATACGAAACTACCTTTTGGAAGGGGCAACTAGAATCAACTTTTGTTTTTATATGACGTTCAAAAGGGCCTTTTGATGGTCTAATTGAAATAAATGATTTCACTTTGACTTTGATAACATTTTTTCTATCTGCTAATAAAACTTTGCAATAAAAACAAATTTTGCAGACCAAAGGTAAACGCACCTTTAATTGACTTTCATCAAGCTAAGTTAAAAATATACTTGCCTAACGTGGACAATTTTAGCTTCGTCCCCTCGCAGGGTGATAGGACATCAATTAAAAGAAATAGAAATAACTCCACGTATTTATATCTTGTGTGTGTTATCCAAATTGATTGAAGTAACGTCAACAACGTTTTTTATTTATTTTATTTATTTACAACACAACTAAGGTCATGCATGCCAAGTGCATGCATGACAAGGTAACAGGTTACCCTAAATCGGTAATCTTAAACAATATTAAAAATATCACATTTATGAACTCATTTAGAGAACAGGAAAATAAGTCTAAACTTTCCTTGATTTCGTTAAGGCTCAGATAATATAAGTTAAAGAGCATGCAAGATGCGCGTCATAGGTGTTTCACCAAGCAAAGTTGGTCCGGCCGCGAGGTACCGCCAGTAACCGCGGTCTCCGATGTTTAACAAAGCAGACAGTATTGTTTATAAGTAAGAGGTAAGCTTTTTCAAATATAAGCCAAGTCAAGTTATAACTCTAATTATTCAACTGCAGTATAGAAGCCGCAAACAAGGAACATTTGATTTTCAATGACCATTTATAATCTTAGTTCAATGTCGGTGATTTCAGCTAACGACCAAATAATGCGCGGGACGTACGAATACGAACTGCCTAAGGATATTTTCTATTTACTCCTGAAATGATATCTGATATCAATATTAGGATAATAATCACAGAACTGATGGTTATCATGCAAAGGTTAGCTTTCAAAACGGCGGGTAAAACACAAACTCCAAATAACATTCACAAACAACATTCACAAACAACTTTTCGAATTTACTTTGGTTTTCCCATAAAGAGGCAACCCAGCACCCAGCGCGACGCTATTTAGGACGTACTATCAGTCCTTTTACACGTGTAGTCTGTGGACCAGCTACACGCAGCGAATCATAATCAGTGCCCTGCCGGTCCAATATAACAATGCATTCAGGTCGCTGATGGGATTGCCTCGCTACTGCAGTGCGTCAGCGATGTTTGCTGAGGCTCAGGTGGCTTTCAGGTTGGGGCTTTCACACCATTATACGGAAGAGAGCAGCATCGCTGATGCGAAGGGTGTGGGGCAGTCCCAACGGCTACCTGAGTGTAGTTGCAGAGTACATCCATAGTCCTATTTGGAGGTATTGGATAAGGGTGCATATATTATAGGCTTGTGTGTAAGATACTAACATAGTTTTAAGCCATTTCGATGTATTACTAACACCATATGGACCTGAAGCCTAAAGTCGGAAATTAATGTTTTGAATTTGAATTTTGATATCTCAATAGTTAAATTAGTTACGTCAATCAAATTTTAATGTGTTTCTTTACTCTCCTGCTATAACATTCCAATGTACAGAGGCCAGCACATCAAGCTACTACAATCTATCAAATTTCTTTGATAGATATTCATCTTTATTTCAAAATTATAAGGTTCATATTCAATTGGGAAAATTTTACAGTTTGGTATGGCTGGATGTGCTGGCGTCTGTACGTCCCAAACTTAAACTTACTTAAATCAGCGTTTTTCCAAAGTCATTTGAATTACTTCGAAATGTGGCAAAAATAAAGTGGGTTACTGCGTTTTGTAGAACAAACCTCAATTTTTAAGCAGAAACCGCAAAAAAAAAACTCCTAGGCTGAAGTGAACACAGTAAATACCTATCGAACAATTTGTAAAGCAAAACTAATAAATGGATCTTTTTCGAAGCTGTGAAAGCGCAAATAGCGAAGCGACAACAGCCTAAAATGTTGGAGATTCATCGAATTTAAAACAGAATCCCTTTTCGGTCATAACGATTGACTTGAGCCGTATTTGCTATGGGGTTTTTGTTAGATGTTTGGGATTTTCGAGTTGACATTTTGAAATACTGCAGTGTTGGTAAGTTACTAGCCTAAAAATATAAAACCTGTAAAAAAATATTCAGGTGCTGAAAAAAGCCATAATCGCCTTAAATGTAATTTAAAAATCAAATATAATATAATTTGCTAAGGGGCTGGGCGACTCTTCTCGTGCCCAGCCTGACCTTTTCTTGGGCCAAAGAGTTATCATTGCCATTCAACATGGTATTCTGCTAGCCTTTTGAGCCTGTGAGCCTTCCATTGTACAGATTTTTTTTTTTATATTTATAAGTTCAGTATATTAATATTTGTGTAAATATCACGAAAAATATAAATTTTCCTTTAAAAAAACTGAAGAGTATCAAACAAACTTTCAGGTTTTTCCAAGAAAAATGTAAATACACTTTCAATATAGGTACCTACGTGTTGTTCCCAATTCTTGAATTTTTCTTTTGAATGCTATATGAAATCTATATGTAATTTGTTTTAAAGACAAATAGCGGCCAAACAAAGGTTATACTTATTGTTGAAATAACTAGATAATGGTGATTCTTTTTTATGAAGATGGCTAATTTATTCATCGTGTAATAGCAGAGCTTATTACATGCTAATACTAAAATAACGATAACGTTATAGCAATATTTGTTCAATGTTATAATTAATGGAGTATAGATACTCAAGTTTACTTTGATAGTTTACGCCCCAAAAATAACTTAGTTGTAATATGCGTGGGTACATTCCACAGGGAGAACTGAAACGTAAACTAAGTATACTTATTGTTTAAACTAAACACGAAAACATTAGCATATTGTCACATGAATATTTATTAGCTCCCAGAACTGGTATAATGTTATGGATTTATACTTTACTTCCGCGAAAATCAAGATGACAAATTGAGTTTCCTACGTATGTTTTGATATGAAAATGGAATAATAAAAAGAAAGATCTGAGTGGTTCCTGATATTGTTATGTTCTTTTACGTTTTTTGTTGACAAAATAGTAGCTTTTGTCCGTGACTTCGTCCTCGTAAAGTTTCATACCAATCTCTAATATTTTTGACAATAAAAAATAGAAATATGGCCTAATCCACTCAGGGTTAACGTAGCCTTCAAGGCTGTGTGATTCTGTAAGACCTCATTCTAAACTTCGAATCCGCTGTGAGAATCTTGATTGGCATTCTAAAAACTCGGTTGATAATTCCAATTTAATTTAGACTAGCGCCACCCTTGCAGGCGTGTCAGCGAGTTGAACTAAATTGACAGGGAGATTTTGACAGATAAAGTATGAGATGACGTAAGAAGTGGCATTCTGTAAGGTAATTTCCCTGTCACTTCGACGCTCACTTCGCACTCGAACCCGATTCAAAGTGTCAAATATATCAAGGTCATTTTGAACCTTATGCGAAGTGAGAGTGAATAACGTTATGAGATGCGAGTTGTTGTTTGAATTTTACAGAATCGACCTACGTTCCGGAAAGTACAAACAATTTATAATTTAAGTACAGATTTATAGTTATAGTTATTTATAGTCATAATACATAATATACTAACGTGCCCGGCAGACGTTATCCTGCGCCACCTACCGGGTCCAATTGTGAATCTAATCCATTCTCGAATCCACAGAAACTCACACAAAAAAAATCATCAAAATCGGTCCAGCCGTTTAGAAAGAAAGAAAAGAAAGAAAATCCATTTATTCACACGGAAGTGACGCACTTACTGTTAACACAACAATTAAATTAAAAAAAAAAAAAAAAAAAAAAAAAAATACAAATTTTATATAAGAACGTCAGAACCACGCGTCACCACCGCGCGAAACGGCCAACGCTCAGCATAAATGCCTTGGCCCACGCAGCAAGGCACGAACCACGGCGCTGGTTTTCAGCGTTGGCCGCGGTTGGTTAGGAGGACTTCACTCACATACACACGCACAGAAGAGTTTTATATATAAAGAAGATACGTCTTGCTATGAAAGAGCGGACTCTCGGAACACAAGCACTATTTGCTAAAAGCGATTATGTAAAAAGTCAAAAATAATACCTTTTGTTGAGCCATCAAATGTTTGTTCGTTGAAATGGCGCTATAATGTCGCGGCGGGGTACCGCTTAAGTAAGTCAGTCCCTTAATTTCATTCACTGTCTATTAATTTACCAGCATTTCCGACCAATTTGCTTCGATATTATCAAATTTTTGTTGCTAACCTAGTTGTTAATCTTGTTGCAAATCCAGTTACCATCAGTTCGCTATTTTAGCTATTTAGTTATTGCTTTAAACTTAGCTATGTTTTGCGTTGGGGGTTTTTTTAAATTTTTAATTTAATTTTTATTTTAAATTTTTTAAACGTAATTTAGTTTGGTTTTGTATAAGAGTTTACAAAAATAATTTACAAATTTTTAGTTTTCATTTCGTTACTCATTCCTCATTCCCTTGCAATATAGTATACATTATTCTACTAGTAGCTTCTTTCATTTGATACCCATATATTGAGGAAGTTGTGAAAATAGAATGTAATTCCCTAAGATCCCTACCGCAGCTAACAAAAGAGCTGATAACTTTAAAACTGCTGAACCGATTTTGATGAAACACGTCTAAGAACCATCGCTAGAGAATCTGCTTTCAAATAAAAAAAACCGCATTCAAATCGGTTCACCCGTTAAAGAGCTACAGTGTCACAGACAGACACACAGACACACAGACACGTCAAACTTATAACACCCCTCTTTTTCGTCGGGGGTTAAAAAGGAGAATCCAATCTAAAATTTTTGTTTTAACGGTTTTTAATCATAACTTGTTTTACTAATAAACTATTTTTTTGTATCAAGTAAGATGCATCTTCAGCCTACAATAATCTCAAACATACATTTTGGTAAACTTATGTTATCGTAACCTCAAAAACGTTAGGTATTTCGGTAACCCAAACATCAATTTTAAACTTTTGCACTCCATTCCTACCATTTCAGTTACAGCTACCGATGGAAACTTTAAAACACAGTTTTGACAGGAATCCAATTCGGGCCACGATTGGTCGAACAGTTCGACAGCGTTAGGTTCTATGTATTATGGAAATTGAGCCCGCATCAAAGAAGTTTTGAATTATTTGAGGTCGAAACTAAAGGTTTTATTGGAAAACTAAAATAAACATCATTAATTACCTGAAATACAAGTTACTAAACTTAAGTCGAATTCGACCGAATGCCATGTTATGCCAGAGTAATTAATACTTGAATAATTTTACTCATTGGTCTTACTATCATCATTCATCATCACCATTTCAACCTTTAGACGCCCACTGCTGGGCATAGGTCTCCCCCAAGGAGGGGTTCAGCCGTAATCACCATACTTGGCCGATGCATGTTGGCGATCGCAGTAGGTGTAATTTTACTCAGAAAGACGCTGCTGCCCATCTTCTGGTCTATATCCCTCTATCGCTTTCTACGACACCCACGGGTAGAAATGGGGTGGTGCTATTCTTGGCTGGCACCACACGGCGTACCACCACGCGGTCGCGCAGTATCAGATAACTTCTTTTGTGGTTTTCACATAGAGTAACCATTACTAGGTATTGTTACTCTTGAGTTAATGAATGAATGATGAATCACATGTGTAAGCCGACATTCACATGAGTTGTCATTGTCAGCTGGCGATGTAGTGGCCGCCAGTTGATTGCGCTGTTGATGCATTTTGGCGGCATATCGATTTACTTACGGATAGTTATTCTGGGATTAAAATTTTGTAAAACTAAAAGTTCTCTAACTCTAGAGTAAAGAGTGTTTTTATTCCCAGGATAAGACTTATACAAGTTTGGACCAAAATGCCGTTACTAGTATAGCGATAAATATACCATAATAATTAAGAGTAAATGATACCACCAATCATATTTTGGTCACTGGTCTCATTCTGAAAACCCTTTCGCCAATTGAAAGCTACGTTATCTCTGAGCAAGGGCGTCGTCAAGGGGGGGTAGGTAGGAGCAGTTTCCCCCCCCCCCCCCCCCTAGGCCATCAGCTGGCGAGTCCTGGCGACGTTCTTGTCACTGAGTGCTAAAGGTTATATTTCATTATCAAAAAAACAGGGATCCGAAAACAAAATCACGAAAATCTAACGGTTACCTAAATTTTTAGTAATAAACTATAACTTTACCCTACAGCACTCAGGAACAATGATGCTTCCTAATAGCGAAAGCATTTTCAAAATCAAAATAAATAAACAAACTCTTCAGCTTTTTAATATTAGGTAGTATAGATATTAAGTAGAAATGGTTTCTAGTAAAATAAATTTGAATATTATGACTAAGCCAGCCAGAGTCTTCAGTACCTACGCTTTATCATAAAAATTAAAACCATTTTTGCTCCGGTTGCTTTCGAGGGGTTCGGCTTGTTAATAATTATTATTAAACTAATATTCTAGACGAAAAGCGACTCATGACGATTAACTTATAAGTACTTCATGTTGAAGTTTTAAAATTAATTGCTCGCAATTGGAATGAAAAGTCAAAGTCAAAGTCGAATCATTTATTTCAATTAGACCATTGTAGGGCACTTTTGAACGTCAAATGAGAAAAAAAAATATTTAATTGTCCATTACAAAAGGTAGTTTTGTATGGAGAAGAATGGGCAAGAAACTCCATACTTACTCTTTTAAAAACGATGTTAACAATATTTTCATTTACAGGAATTATATAATCTACGTGAATACAATGTACCTTGCATAAGAACACTATTTTAAAGTGTGTACAAAGTACCACAGATTAAGGAATGACAACTAAGTTAAGTGACATAATTACCTGACATGTTGACTTTTATTTGATTAGAGGAGGATTTGACGGGCCTGTTGGTCTAGTGGTCACTGACCCTGACTGCTAAGCCGGAGGTTGTGGGTTCGATTCCCACCCAGGACAAACTTTGTGTGATGAGCATGATTGTTTGTTCTGTGTCTGGGTGTTTATCTATAATATGTATGTATTTATAAATTATATAAGTATGTATATCCTAGTTGTCTGGTTACCATAACACAAGCTCTGCTTAGCTTGGGACCAGATGACCGTGTGTGAGTTGTCCCAAGATATTTATTTATTTATTTATTTATTAGAGGAGGATGTCCTGGCTAAGTGAAAGCCGTATGGTCACGACGGTTAAGCTACGCTTGCCGCGTTCCGTTCGTAGATGGGTGATCATCCATTTCATACCGAGACCCTTCCGTGCCTCGGAAAGCACGTAAAGCCGTTGGTCCCGGCGGTCATTCGTAGATGTTTAAGTAATGACAACTTAGAAAATCTGACAGTACCAAGGGGTTGGGTTACAGTAGTACCCAGTAGGTGGGTTGTGGTGGTCAGATAGGCAGTCGCTCCATGTAAAACACTAGTATTCAGCTGTATCAGGTTAGACTGGAAGCCGATTCCAACATAGTTTGGGAAAGGCTGGGCAGATGATGATCATCATCATCATCATCATCATTCTCTTGGCGCATTCCCTATTTGGGGTCGGCCCTCCTGATACTTGATCGCCACTTGTTGCGATCTTGAGTCATTGCTGGCGTTAGGCCTAGCATCGTCATGTCCTTGGAGATGGTTCTAGTCCAGGTAGTCGATGTTGAATTTTATTTAATTATTTTTGTAACTGAATTAGGGCAGGATTCTTTGTTAAAATTTAATTATATTTTTTTTTAGCAACCGAGGGAAGTGCGGGAAGTTTTTATATATCTCTGTCGCCTGTCGGCTGTAAAAAAGCTCAATTGGTTTAGGGGTTCAGCGTTTTTTTAGGGTGTAAATTGCAATTTCTACAGAACAGTGAAACGATTTATCGCTTAAAAAGAGTTAAGTCTAGCTAGTATAATATAATTCTTCTGTACGTATGTTTATCACCTAACTCCTAAACGGCAGGACCGATTTGGATGAAATTTTGTGTGTATATTTCAATGGGTTCCAGGATGATTTGAAAATACAATAAATACAATTGGACCCGGTAGGTGGCGTTGCTGTCGGCAATTTTGATTTATTTTCAGAGCAGGAAAACGCCTGCCGGGCCCGCTAGTATTATTGTAAAAACTCAGAAATCCTTAAAAAAAAATCACATGTACGAAGTCGCGGGTTAAAGCTAGTTATACATACACCGTGGTATTTTAAAGCTAATTATACATACACTGTGGTATTTTAAAGCTAGTTATACGGACACTGTGGTATTATAAAGCTAGTTATACATACACTGTGGTATTTTAAAGCTAGTTATACATACAACGTGGTATTTTAAAGCTAGTTATACATATACTGTGGTATTATAAAGCTAGTTATACATACACTGTGGTATTTTAAAGCTAGTTATACATACAACGTGGTATTTTAAAGCTAGTTATACATACACTGTGGTATTTTAAAGCTAGTTATACATACACCGTGGTATTTTAAATCTAGTTATACATACTCTGTGGTATTTTAAAGCTAGTTATACATACACCGTGGTATTTTAAAGCTAGTTATACATACACCGTGGTATTTTAATCGTGTTACAACAGCCGCCCACGTCATGTATCCAATGACTTAGAAAAATAATTATATTTACAAACATATGAAAAAATGTGTTTCTCACTATTGTAATCTTAAAATTGTCAGCATCTAGCAGTTTGTAAGATATTTAAAAACCACTTGATTTAAATTCTTCCTTCATACTTTTACGGGCAAAGACTATCAGAAACATTATTCGAAAAAAATATTTATAAAAAAAATATCACGTCTAGATGTACTTATTTTATGGTCCTACTTTGAGTGGACCATCTTTTAAAGAATACTGAAATACCACGGCGTATAGTAGAGTGGAAAAAACTTTTCGAAATATTTTAACAGATTCATGACCTTGTCTTTTTAATAAGTTAAACTACTACCATTTAAAAGTTATTAGACCATTAAGGACTATTTAGAAGACAAGTCAATAGAATCTGTTCTTTGTAAGTTAGATTAATTGACATCGCTAATTGCAAATACATTTGCACGCCATGTTATGGCGGGATAACTATATCTATATATAATATTATAAAGCTGAAGAGTTTGTTTGTTTGGTTGAACGCGCTTATCTCAGGATCTGCTGGTTTGAATTGAAAAAATCTTTTTTTGTTGGATAGTCTATTTATCGGGGAAGGCTATAGGCCCATGCGAAGCCGGGTCGGGTCGCTAGTGTTGAAATAAAATAACAGTACCATATTCCAGCAAATAAATATTTTTGATTGATTTTTTGACGACACGGTTGGCTCAGTGGCTGAGCGATCGACTGCTGCACAGCGTGTTGCGGGTTCGATTCCCGCCCAGGATAAACATTTGTGTGATGAGCACTTGTGTTTGCCTTGTGTCTGGATATTGTTTATCTATATAATATGTATGTATTTACAAAAAGAAAATGTATTTGTGTATGTATATCAGCTGTCTGACACCCATAGTACAGGGTCTCCCTAGTTTGGGGTCAGATGGCCGTGTGTGAAAATGTCCCCACATATTATTATTATTTAATCTTGGAACAAGACAATTTTGGTTTTAATCTAAAATTCGGCTAAATATAGATTTTACATGAATATCGTATATCCGTTTACAAACTCGACTAGCTTGCCTCTACTAGTAATTTATTCATAGATTGTCATTCAAGCGTATACAAGCATTTAACACTATCTAAACTAACCTCTAGCTAACTAACGTTAGCGAATAGCTTAGCTTCAATTTGTAGGTCAGTAGAGCTATTCTATTACAATCTCCCTCGGTGAACACCTAGGTGAAGTGAGCTGGCCGATCCTAGGGATTGACAAAGCAGAAGGATGGATGACAGCTCACTTCACCTAGGTGTTCACCGACGGAGATTGTAGACATACAGTACTAAAATGTTATACTCGGATTATTTTAAGTCATTTCCACAATCCAAAGACGCGTAATCAGTATAAGCTACGACATGGATGGCGTAGTGGGTGTCGCGGTGTCGATACCCTCACGGATCAAATATTTGTATGACCTACAGATAGTTGTTCCAGGTCTGGCAGAATTTATATGTTTGATAACGCACTCACAATACAGGAAAAATCCTAGTGTGTAGCCAAGTTTATTAAAAAAAGAAAAATAATATTCTAAGGACTAAACAGAAGGAACACAGTGGGTACCGAAAGGCGAACGTAGTCTCAGGGATGCTCATGGGATATTGATCAGAGAGGGCAACACATAAAGAAGATTGGAAGACTATAGAGACCTTTGCCCGACGGTGAGACAAAGAGAGTGAAAATCTAAAAAAATACCATACATTTTCAGACTTTTCGGGATTCTGACCTCCTAGTAACTACAATCAGGAGTCAAGGAAAAAATTAACATAATAACTACTCTCTGCAGACGGACCGTGATAACTTCAGCCATAAAAATGTACCAAATAAACCCATTGTAAGAAAGTATTTTTATATACTTTTTCTTGACTTTAATTGAAAAGCGAAAAATAAAACTTTTTTCACCAAACCTTAATTCGTTTGTTACTTTCAAACTCCCGAAGAAAACCGACCAAAACAGATAGAAGTAAACGTAAATTCAGAAACTTATTCTTGTCACAGAATCTATAAAAATACCTCGCGTGGGTGGTACAGTACAGTTAGCAACGTATTTTTCGAAGTTTTCAATATAAATTATAAACCGTGAAGTGAAAACCTCTTCTTTATTTCTGTTCGACTAGGCTACTTGGGCGCAGTAGGTTGCCACGTTTTGCCAGGATTAATGGCGATTTTAATGTCTTATAAGATGGCTAGCGACCCGACCCAGCTTCGCATGGGCCTATAGCCTTCCTCGGTAAATGGACTATCCAACACAAAAATAATTTTTCAATTCGAACCAGTAGATCCTGAGATTAGCGCGTTCAACCAAACAAACAAACAAACTCGTCAGCTTTATAATATTAAGTATAGATAAGAAGTGTGATGCAGGGACAAGTGAAAACTAAAATTACTTGCTTCGAAAGATAATTTTGTATTTTGTATACTTAACAGATTTTTTGCTAATCTCTACGAGAACTTTTTAAATTATTTCTCACTAGCTTTTGCCCGCGACTTCGTTCACGTGAATGTCGGTTAGCGCAGAATAAAAAGTAGCCTGTGTCCTCCCCCAGGGTTCAAGCTGTTTTCATACCAAATTTCATCAAAATCTGTTCAGCCGTTTTATCGTGAAAGCGTAACAGACAGAGTTACTTTCGCATTTATAATATTAGTATGGAAGTATGGATGGAAGTATGGATAAGAAGTGTGATGCAGGGACAAGTGAAAACTAAAATTACTTGCTCCGAAAGATAATTTTGTGTACCTACATACCAGATTTTTTGCTAATCTCTAAGAGAACTCTTTAAACTATTTCTCATTACTGTATATTGACGAAAATTTCATTAAGTACCTAACTTATAATCTTTTTACAAATATTATTTTTCTACTGTCTGTACCTACTAAATAAATCTTGAAAGCTACCGCCTTGTTTTCTACAAACATTGGTAGAATATATTTCTTTCATGTAACGAAAAAACTTAGGACACAAATAATAATAGCCATAAACTTTCACTAACGGAGTCAATGACCTTTGTTTCCATCGAAAATAGTATGGCAAAGAATTTCTGATGAAAAATTAATAAAAAATTTAAACTATGCACGCTATATTTTATCCGATAATCCCAGCTGCCGATGTTTAATGTGTGATATAAAAATTATAGGTTATTTTTGTAGGTCATGTTGTAAAATCTTAATTACAGAAATTCTTTCAAACATATTTTTACGGTACAATATTTTATCATAAAAGCATTCAATATTTCTACCGATACTGTCGTTTTCAGGCTTGCACGAATTGACGTCCAATCCAAATCATAGTCGTAATTGGAACTCCACACCACACCACCACCGCACACCACACCACAACACCACATACCACACTACACCACCACACACCACTACAGCACAACCAAACCCACCACTAATACCACTCATCAATTGACATACTTTTTATCAGTTGCCAAAACTCGACTGCCCCATAGATCTAGTGTGGCAATAGTAAAATGTGAAGTCAGTGTTTTGCCAACTCAATTGCCTATCAATTAATTAATTTCGAAGCAACTAATTTACAACTTTACAGTTAATTGAAAGTTAATCGGATGTTCAGGGTTATTATAAAATGATTTTTTAGAGAAGCTGAGTCTGAATTATTGGTTGATAGAATCAAATACACAAACAAGAAAAAAAGACAACCGCCTTCAAAAAGTAAAAAATAACTAAATTCGCAAGTCCCTTTGGTTTTGTCTTTTTTGTAAAAAAACATTTTTTTGCGGTTTTCATAGCATCATACAAATTAGGTACAAAACGAAGACACCAAAAAAATTCAGTGATCCCTTAATTTTCTATCCTTAGGGGTGGACTATTTTTATTAAATTTATATGGTAACTTTGAGGTACCTATACAATATCAATTAAAAAAAGAATCATCGAAATCGGATTTCACTGAAAAAAGGAAAGAGTGGTAAATAAAAGAAAATAAAATATACGTGCCGAATTGAGAACCTCCTTTTTTTTAAGTCGGTTGAAAAAGAGTTTGTAACCCGATTTCCGTATGTATTAATTATTTTTTTAGGAAAATCCTGTCAAATATTCAAACAACATTCAAAATCTAGTCAAACTCGTGGGAGTTTGACTAGATTTTGAATGATGTTTGACTCTTTGACAAGTAATAGTCGCTGAGGTGGCTCAGCGTGCTATTACTTGTCAATAGAGTTAGTAAAGTAGAGGGACACTTAACATTAGGTGGGCCGTCGCGTCGGTTTAATTAGGTACCATCTATTTAATTATATATACTCTAACTATAAAGGGCGTTAAAAACGGCGAAGTTACTATAATATTTTATGTTAAGATAAAATATGGCTCGCTATACAGTTTGTATGAACTATTACAAACGGCTAAGATACTATATAATATTTAATTCTAAGCCAAAATGGAATGGATGGATATTTTATCTTAAGATACAATATTATAGAATCTTCGCCGTTTGTGATGTAAATGTTTGTGTTTTTTTTTTAAATATTGTTATAGGTTTGCGTTTGAACGCAACTCACCTGATCTTAAGTGATGATGTGGCCTAAGGTGGAGCACGCTTGCCTAGGATAAACCGGTTCACACGTGCCTTAAAGATACCCAGATTATATGTATCGAGGAATAGAGAGGCGGGCAGTGAATTCCACAGTCTGGCAGTTCGCACAATAAATGGAAGCAAAGCGCTTGGCTCGAGACCGTGGAACTTCAACCGTATAGCAGTGACGCTTCGCCGTATCCCTGCTCGTCCGGTGATAGAATGGGGATGGAGGAATTAAGTAGTGCAATTCCAAAGCACAACAAACAGATAAAATGTTTCTTTATAGTTTATCACTACAGCAAGAACTCTCTTCTCTATACATCAATCATTTAAATTTATAAGTACCTACCGTTTATAAGATTCTCTCCCCACTCTTACACTTAAGTATTACATAAGTGTAATATTAGATTTCAGATGTCCTCGTTAAGCTTCTATCACTAAAAGTATGCGTCAAATCGGTTGAGTGGTTTTGTAGGTTACGAGACATACATAGATAGTTAACTATGTACCCCACGTATATGATAGTTCTTTTGATGATCGACGTCTTCATACGATTATTTGTGAAGGTACTTATATAAAATTGATGGAGTGTCTGTGGTAATTGAGATTATTTGGGGCGTGCACTGCTTGAAATTTTGAAGTAGGAACCCTAATAGTCCATACCTACTTCTAAACTCTTTTTTCCTACCATTTGAGCAAAGTAAAGTCCGGTTTCCACCGCGAGCGGAGCGGACCCATTAAGGACTCCGTTAAGGGGCCCAAATCTCCTAACAAAATGCGGTGGTGAGCGTTAAAGCCATCTGCGACGATGAGCTCGCGTGGGGCCGCCCAGACCCCGTAGCGCCGGAGCCGTGACAAAAACAATGCTTGCTGCATGTGGCATGCCTGCATGCATGTTTCATGTTTGTTTGTACGCTGCATGCTTGCTTGCATGCTGCATGCCTGCTTGCATGCTGCATGCCTGCTTGCATGCTGCATGCCTGCTTGCATGCTGCATGCCTGTTTGCATACTTGAAGCAAGAATCTTTGATTGCAAGCTTCTTACTGGGACCACCTGTTTTATTAAGTGCATTACATTTAAATAATTAATGAAACAAAATAGTAGGAAACTGATCTGAAATTAGCTCTCTATAACACCAGTGTAATAAATACATTAGTTTTGAAAGCTCTTCAAATATTTAATTTCATTCAAATTGTCTTTAATTTTCAAAAGTTTTTGATTTTTCGTTTCTTTAACGACGTATTTTTTTTTCTTGTGGAGCACCGGTTATCATTGACTCAATATCAAAAATATTTACTTCTAGGCGTTTGGTGTAAATTGATAATTAAAACAGTGGTATAACGAATGTTCGAACAAATGTTATTTCGGCTAACTGAAACTTCGGTAAAAAGTTTTTCGACCAAATAAAACGTCAAAGCAACGAAAAAAATCGAATTGATAATAGGTCAACTGATACAGTGGCAGACGTGACTCCGATGAAGTAAAAAAATACGAAACGAGAAAAGTTGAAAAGTTTTAGGTGAAATGAAATTCGGTCAAATATTTTTCACCTTATGATATCCGGATAGGTAACCGGTTTTTATCAATAGGTAAAATGATCCAAGAGGAAGGTTTATACGTATAGTTTGATCTACATTGCACCAAGGCGAAACCGGGGCGGGTCGCTCAAAACATAAATATCAAAGGATTATAAAATTCCATAGATTCGTATTCTATTAAATCTTAACCATTTATGGAAAGGTTGGTCAGTTAATTGCTGTAACTGTCTGTACTGTCTGCTTCGCAGAAAAGTATGTATAATGTTAACACGCAAAAACCATTACAAACAAGCCATAAAAATGTTCCTCCACATCGCCGTTATCTGGAAACGTACCCAAGAGATAGACGGCATTGCTCGTTGGATGGCAATGCTGACCAATATAAAAACCCACGTCTACCAACAAAACAAACTTGGGCCACGGAAAGTGTCAGCTTTTATTTTTAAAGTTTAAATTTTAATTAAATATTCTTTTTTATTTTTATTTTAAAGGAAAAACTTTGACTTTTTTTTTTAATTCTATTCAATTATTGGGATGCCATTCAGTAACTGGGATTGCAATGTCTGCAAAAAAAACTCTATATGAATATTTTGTTTTTGATAGAATTCCTATACCTAAACCGATTTCTAAAATCCTATTCAATACACATAATCCAATACCTAATCTTCTGTCAAGTGCTTAGATAGGCTGTTGTCATATCGCTTAGCCAATCACAACACAGCGTCTATTATGAGATAATTCGACAACAGATTTACTAAACAGTGACTTGATTACTATACATATATCGGACCGGATAATTATCCATACTATTATTATAAATGCGAAAGTAACTCTGTCTGATATGCTTTCACGATGAAACGGCTGAACCGATTTTAATGAAAGGAGAATGCCCATTTTGTTAGGAGATTTGGGCCCCTTAAAAAACTTCGCATGTCTCACAATGTAAAAAATGTAATTCTTTCGACCGAATTTCGGTCACGGCGGCCAATCTCAATGGGGATCAGCCAAGTACGCAGACGATATTATAGTGCACAAGTGTGTGCGCAAACACAGGTGCGCTCCCTCTTCCCTCAATCTCATAGTCCGGCAATCCCACACGACCGGAGAGAGATCAGGCGCAGGACCAACGGCTTTACGTGGTTTCCCAGGCACGGGGTTGTCACACCACCAACTTCTTAACTCCGGGCTGTTACTGGAAAAAAATCTTAATAAAAAAACCCAATATACTTTTCCCCGACCTGGGAATCGAGCCCAGGACAACTTCTGTCAGTTCAGCTAGTAAATAATAATGATTTCTTTATTTGACTTACACAAAGTTATACCTATGCAACTAACACGCAATAACATTTAACTGGCACAGGACAATTCAGCAGGTGTATCAGCGGGTCCCAAACTAGGCTAAAGAAAAAAGCTGGCTAGGGTTAAATTAGGCTTGGAGTGTTATATTTCACTTATTTTCAGCCTGTATTGTCTCACTGCGGGACAAAGGCCTCCCTTTCTCCTTTCGAACCCTCTCTGTTCAGAGCTAGTGTGAATCAATCCATTCTGTAAGCGTTTCCCGCCATCTTCGCCGGTGTTATAATATTTAATGAAAGAAAGAAAGAAAAACCTTTTATTCTTGCGAAAGCGACGCACATAAAAAATACACAACAAAGCCTAAAACTAAACAAGTGGATACTAAAATATAAAAATAAAATGTCCGAGTAGAAAATTGTGCATCACTACCGCGCGAAACGATCAAACGCTCAGCATAAATGCCTTGGTCCGCACAGGAAGACACGAACCACGGCGCTGGTTTTCAGCCTGTTCATCAAAAACTTCCCTGAAAGAAAATAAGACGCAACCAGTAACCGTTTAATCCTTCCGCCAGATCCTGATTAGGACATTTTTACCAAATGAATATATGACCAAACAGACGTGGATGGGTGAACATATTCTATTTCATACCGAAACCCTTCAGTGCCTCGAAAAGCACTTAAATCCGTTGGTCCCAACTGTGATTCGTAGATCTTTAACAGTCGTTATGGGTAGTCAGAAGCCAGAAAATCTGTAAACCAGTCTTACCTAGGGCTTTTGTGTTAACTAGGTTGTATAGGTCAGCGAGGCAGTCGCTCTATGAAAAACACTGGCATTCAGCTGTATCTGGTAAGACTGGATGCTGACCCCAATATATGTAGTTGCAAAAAAGATAGGCAGTGACTCGAGGACCAAACGATATAAAACACAAAACTTTATTTTAATAGAAGAGGAAGACGTCTTAAGTGAACTTACAAACAAGAAACAATCCCATCCTGGTCCAAAACTCAGTAAAAGATTAAATAAAGTTGCATATCACGAGGTAAGTTGACCTCTTAAAACACCCAACTCGTATAGTAAATGACCCCTTGACAGGTGGCGTTCTTTATCGGCCTCCTTCGTCACACAGTTTTTATTAAGAACGTGCGACCCCCGTAGCTTTTCCTCGTCTTTTAAGCTGAATATAAATTGTTTCTTCACAAAAAAACTTATGAGAATGCTCGCTGAATTGTCAAATACGAGGAGATACTAGATACTCTGCGTAGAAAAAATACTCTAGACGACAACTGACTGGAAAACTTATTGTAATTTTTCTGTTATGTGCTGGTTAAGGTTGATTACTTAACTTTATAATATAATATTAGTTTAAGGCTGCTCTCTCGAAAAAAGCTTGAAAGAAGCATGCAGATGAAGAAACTTTTCGTCGGCATTTACAGAGAAATTACATCTGATAAAAATTGTTAGTAATCTACATGATATAATACGTATTTTGGTTTAGTCACAATTTTTCTATTGGTGTCACATAATAAGAAAAAAAAATGTCAAATCACCTCCAAATCATCGAGATGAAACCATTTTACTCCTAATTTCTTATCAAAAGAGTATAAAAAAATATCTCTACTGCTTTGCAATACAAAGGAAAATGATTTGATTTCGCTACTTTTTAGAAATATGTATTATTTTTATTACAATAAATTAAAAATGCGTCCGATTAATACATCACCCCCGCACTCGTCCACAAATCGGTACGGGCCAAATGCTCAAGGTTATTGGCATGTATACAAGCCTTAAGTAAAATATATAATCTATATTAATTTTATAAAGCTAAAGAGTTTATTTGTTTGAATGCTCTAATTTCTGCAACTGCTGGTCCGATTTTGAATTTTTAATCGCTATTAGGAAGCTACGTCATGCTTGACAGATATATAATAAGCTATATATATAATTAGGGATTCGTAAGAAAATATACTCGAACGATGTCACAAACAAAAACTAGTATGTATACGTGTATACTTCTTGAATCATGGCGAGATCAATACATTCATTTGTATGAAAAATTATAAAACATTTAGAGGGATTAAAATAATTTCTAATGTAGAGCATACGTTACGTACGAGATATACTAGATTGATATACTCATTTAAAATATTTCGAAATGAAAATAACACTTTTTCATTTCATCTCGTTGCCCATTTTGCGTTTTTAAAAAAAGAAAGTGACAAGTGACATTAACGGATCTATCAAAGTGGCAGACAAATGATGTGACAACTGTGTGGAAAAAAATAATCATTATTTTTGACATTATCGTATTTCCCATAAAACGATGCAATTTCAGTGTAAGAACTGCGAAACGGTGACTGTCAGTGTCATTGTTACTGTCAGTCGCCGTTTCGTTCTGAAATGATGAGCTTTTCATTAAACTATTCACTTTTTACATCCATTTTTATTGCGGGGTTTTAAAAATATTGTAAATGCCTAAAGATACTCTTTAGGTACCCAAGAGTATTATCTTGTTGTTGTTGTGAATTTCAAGTTCTCTAAACATCTTTATTTTTTTGTACAAATCCTGTCATGATCCTTTGTAACTTGGTGAAACCATGAAACTTTGTATTTTTTTCTCCTATAAGAACCCCTGTCATGTGGCTTAGATCTGTGTTGAAATAGCTTTTCATCCCTTCTATTCGAAAAGTGTCGTTGTGTTCCTTTATAAGCGAGAGCAAAGTAGCTCTTTTCTCCACTAGACTTTTTAGCTGGCAGTAATGAGATTTGAATTTGGAACATGAATCGGTCATTGAAATCGAACGAAAATTGCATAAATTACTGCGCGGGAGCCCTTCATACATTCGCCTACACACGTTCTGGCTGCGCGCAGCCAGCTGGCTGCCGTGCAAACAGCGCGTTTTATTGGCTGCTGCAGCCGAGATTTCGTGGCTGCCTAGTGCGCGGGCTCCTATACAACGTCATATGTTTTACTGGCTGCCGCAGCCTGGCTGCCGCAGCCTGGCTGCCTAGTGCGCGCCCGGCCTTAGTGTTGGCAGTAAGAACGATGCGGGGAGGCGTGGTAACTAGAAAAAAAACAGAAGCGCGCGATTTATTTCACTGTTCTTGTAATCGGTACGGACTTCGTGGTACGGACTTTATTGTATTTTGCAAAAAAAAAAATTGTACGTCGAGTTCTGAAAGGTGCATTAACTCCTGAAACAATAAAAATAGAAGCTAGATATATTTTCTTATAGAAGGAAATGAAAAGTAGAGTACCTATATGACTCGTGTGCAAAAATATTTTTCCCTCAGGCGATGTACTTTGAATCCCTCGCTATGCTCGGGATTCTGTTCTGGAATCCTTCGCTTCACTCTGGATTCAAAATAGCGCCCTCGCCGTAAAAATATTATTTTGCTCCCTTGCACTACTATTTATTAAGTTTATTATTTTTATATATTCCAATTCAAATTCAAATTCAAAACATTTAATTCAGACTTTCGGTCCATATGGTGTTAGTAATACATCGAAATGACGGTAAACTATGTTAGTATCTTACACACAAGCCTATAATATATTTATCCAATGCCTCCAAATAGGACTATGGATGTACTCTGCAACTACACTCAGGTAGCCGCTGGGACTGCCCCTCACCTTTCACATCAGCGATGCTGCTCTCATCCGTATAATGGCGTGAAACCCGTCCACCTGAGCCTCAGCAAACATCGCTGACGCACTGCAGAATCAAGGCAATTCCATCAGCATTCACTGACGGTTCGCTGCGTGTAAAAGGACTGATAGTATGCCCTAAATAGCGTCGTCTTTACCGATCCTGAACATCGTGCCAATCTGCGTGCCAGCATATTACAACGAACCGTCAGTCCCCTGCGTGCCCTCTCCATGTCTGCTTCATCGGTCAGGTCCTCATTTACAATATGACCCAGGTACACATATTGAGTAACTGTGCTTAACGCCACCCCTGCTATTGTCACGGGCGGTACGTAAAAGGGACTCTTACGCCCCGCCTGAAACACCAGCAGGTAATTCTTTTTGACGTTGTACGCCAAGCCATGTGTCTCAGCAAACACCTCACACACGTTTACTACCTTTCTCAAGGCGCTGATCGATGGGCTCAACAGCACCATGTCATCAGCGTAACTAATGTTATTAACTATTTTACCGTCTATTGGGCAGCCTACTCCGGTGCTGTTGAGCTCACGGATCAACCCATTTACATGAATGTTGAAAAGTGTAGGAGAGCTCAGTCCACCCTGCCTCACCCCACACTTCAACTGATAGGGGGTCAGAAAGATAGCCCGACCATTTCAAATAGTTGGTTTGGTGATTGTACCAATATTTAAAGACATTTGTGATTCCGTCAGGCACTTCATTAGGTATTCCGCAGCTTATCCCATAGTCTATCATATTGAACCCGGTCAAATGCCTTTGAGAGGTCCAGAAAGGCGGCATACACCAGCGGCGTCTTACGATCGGTATAGTACCTGATGGTGTGTTTCAGGACCAATAACGCACTTTCAGTCGAAAACGCGGACCTAAACCCAAATTGGGCATCTTCAAGGTTAACAGACTGTGCGAGACTCACTGTCCAAAATTCTCTGAATAATCTCCATCGTTTGCTAATCTGTCATAGTACCTACCTTTTCGATATTGGCGAAATTATAGTGTATCTTAAACAAAAGCCATAAATGAAGATTTTAAATATGTTTGAAGTGTATTGGTACCTAATGATTACATACACATGACATTACGAAACGTTAGCACTGTTGTAGGTAGATACATAATGATAGAAAACGTCAAAACACTGCCTATACTAATTCATTATGAACAAGATAAATATCTCAAGGTGTCGACTTAATGCAATACTTTTGTCAACAACATTCTTGTAGCTACAGTCATAAATATTCTATTTCAGTGAATAAACTATTTTTATAGGTATCAGAATAGATATGATTGATACGAAACAATGTTCCACAGTCACAACAAATAAATTTTAGACACAATAAAAATAATTTTTGTATCGTCTATCAATGTGGATTTCTATTTCGAAGAATTCGAAACTTGAATAGTTTGGGTATCAATCAAATCTTTTAATAAACTTATCGATCTCATTTCGAACAGCATTTAGTTTCCTTATCAACCTGTCTATACTTAAGCCTCGTAGTACAGTCAACAGCAAAAGTAGATGATCAAAATCAGACATTCAATACTGATTTGCTAACACTAATTTATATAATTTATTACTAGTTTATTTATTAAAAGTATGTGATTGTCACACACATAGACGCAACACAGTTCTGACGCGAACTCTGTTCATTAGTATTCGAATTTCTGATTTTGATCATCTACTTTTGCTGTTGACTGTACTAACTAATACTTATACTGTGCCTCGGTTATTAGTGAACTCCATCTTACCCAGTCGCGTAATCTTCATACAAGCCGAAAAGCCGGACTTACACTAATCAGCATAACATGAGCTTATCAATGACTGAGCAACTTGCTGATTTTTTCTAAATCGTATTTTTACTATGTCTATCGGGCTTGAACCAACCTGGACCCCTAGGCACGCCACTGATCATATAATAATAATAATAATAATATGTGGGGACATTTTCACACACGGCCATCTGACCCCAAACTAGGGAGACCCTGTACTATGGGTGTCAGACAGCTGATATACATACACAAATACTTTTTTTTTTTTTGTAAATACATACATATTATATAGATAAACAACACCCAGACACAAGGCAAACACAAGTGCTCATCACACAAATGTTTACCCTGGGCGGGAATCGAACCCGCAACACGCTGCGCAGCAGTCGATCGCTCAGCCACTGCGCCAACCGTGTCGTCAATATACATACCTATCCACCACAGCTGGGCTTTTACGATATAGTTATTCCCAGTTACTCCTGATCCATCCAGCGAACATAAAAGCGGAAATCTTAAAAGTGGATTTCTCAGCGTTCATTCAAAGGATTACAGCGCAATCTCTGGCCTTCGCTCGCTTTACGAACACCCAAGTAGATATGTTAGGTTTCTATTTTATCTTCCACATTATGGCCAGATTATAGCAGTGTTTAAGATAGACGTTCATGTTATCACAATAAACCGCTCGTTGGATATGAGATATTGGGTCAGATGCCCGTTAAGCGCCACTAACATCGTCGCTGTGACGTCAGGGCTAGTCAATGAAACCCAGTAATAGCGGATAAATCTGATGGGGCCGATGCCCTTACATCGAACCGACTGCGGCTTTCGTATTGGATTTCTTACCGCAAACAGAGGCGATAATAGCATTTATATAATTATTGTGTTGTTGGTAGCTCTATGTTTCAATACAACATATTAGTATATGGCAATATTTGCAATTGTAATAATCTTATGAAACACTTTTCCACAACATAATTAAGCTAAAGTCTAATTGCCGTAAAAACGTTCAAAATCTAGTCGCATCCCAAAAAGTAAAGAGTTTATTTGTAAGAATATAGCACAATAAGGTCTTGCGATTGTCAACAACATTCACTCGCACACATACACACACACGCACGCACACACAGATTGTGTTGTAATCCATACTATCGACACTTAATATTATAAATGCGAAAGTAACTCACACTTTTCATGAACATGAAATTGGGTATGAAGACAGCTAGAACCATGGGAAAAGACAAAACTGACATTTACGCGGACATAGCCGGGGGCAATAGCAAGTATAATATAGAGGGAAGTCACATTTCATTTCAACGCAAATCAATGAACAAAGTGATATAAATAACTTTAGCACAGAACACACATGACTTTAGTTTCGGAAGTCGGTGGCTTAGTTCTGTTTGTTGTTTTGTATTGCCACCAATTCGAATACTAATGAACAGAGTTCGCGTCAGAACTGTGTGGCGTCTATGTGTGTGACAATCACATACTTTTAATAAATAAACTAGTAATAAATTATATAAATTAGTGTTAGCAAATTAGTATTGAATTTCTGATTTTGATCATCTACTTTTGCTGTTGACTGTACTACGAGGCTTAAGTATAGACAGGTTGATAAGGAAACTAAATGCTGTTCGAAATGAGATCGATAAGTTTATTAAAAGATTTGATTGATACCCAAACTATTCAAGTTTCCATTTCATTTCAACGCAAATCAATGAACAAAGTGATATAAATAACTTTAGCACAGAACACACATGACTTTAGTTTCGGAAGTCGGTGGCAATACAAAACAACAAACATAACAAAGCCACCGACTTCCGAAACTAAAGTCAAGTGTACTGTGCTAAAGTAATTTATCACTTTTTAGGTTTTGAAGGCGGTTTTCTTTTTAGTAAAAAAAAACATTTTCCACTTTTTTACTTTTTGATTCAACAGCAACATTTTTGACAAAGTTATAAAAATTTGTCAAAAATGTATATAAAATAGTGGCATTTTTGACAGATCGAGGCTGAGATTAGAACAAAAAACACAAAGCACCTAAAAGTACTAGAATTGGCCCATAGACTTTAAGTCAATTTTAACAGACAACCTCTAGGAATAGGTAACTTAATTAATTTGGTCGAGAATCCATTAGAGAAAATGAAGAAAGTGGGACCAGGACCCCATCTGCTGCATGTCGAACTGAAACCCGAAGTCGGTGGCAATACAAAACAACTAACACAAAGCCACCTCCACCGAATTCCGAAAGTAAACTAATGTGTATTCTGTGCTAAAGTTATTTATCACTATTTAGTTTTTGAAGGCGGTTTCCTTTTTTTTGAAAAAGCTTTTTATTTTTCGCTTTTTAGTGTTGCCTTAACATCCAAATCCATTAAGAAACGGCGACACACTTAAAAGAGATTGTAAGTCCTCCAAAGATTGAAGAAACTAAAACGTCGTCTATGTATTTTTTTTCGATTTTGTTGATTTTCTCAAAAAGGGCTGGATCAATTTTGATAAAATTTATATGGGACCATTTCGGAATAAACACCTTTCGAACAAAAAAAGAATTTTGCAAATCCGTCCATATATGACAGAGCTATGCCCGAAAATACACAAAAAAAAAAAAAAAAAAAAAGGAACACATTCGAATTGATAACCTCCTCCTATTTGAAGTCGGTTAAAAACCGTCCAGTGTCATCGTGGTAGACCCAGGCGAAGATGGCTTACAGGAGGGATTAGTTACACACAAGCTCTCAACAGAGAGGGTCGGAAAAGAGCAAGGGAGCCCTTTGCCCCGTAGTTGGAAAATACAGGCAGAAAATAAATAATTATAATACATAAATAAATATTAGAAAGCATAATATTTTGTTTTAAGGCAACCATTAAATCACCGCATAGTTTCAGCCTTTAGCAAATATCTTTTACGTAACGACACACGTCATTGCAGAATTTCTAGGACATACAGGCAGACAATATTCACCTGTATTATCATCTCATAAATTTCCGTATGCATCTTCGTGGAACGTGATTTATTTTAGAACCATGACGCATATATTGTGCATAACTTCATACACGACCAACAATGTACTGTTTATAGCTTCCAACTAACATGGACCAATGAACGGTACGAAGTATTTCGGCCAATAAAACCAGCCTGTGATTCTGTAAGACCTCATACTAAACTTCGAATCTGAATCCGCTGTGAGTTTCTTGATTGGCATTCTAAAAAGTCGGTTGATAATTCGAATTTACACTAGTGCCACCCTTGCGAGTGTATCAGTGAGTTGAACTAAATTGACAGGGAGATTTTGACAGATAAAGTAATGAGATGACGTAAGAAGTGGCATTCTGTAAGGTAATTTCCCCGTCACTTCGCACACGCAACGCTCACTTCGCACTCGAACCCGATTCAAAGTGTCAAATATATCAAGGACATTCTGCAGTGCTATTCTGTTACAATCTCCCTCGGTGAACACCTAGGTGAAGTGAGGTGTCATCGGCGTTTTTTATTATTGATAATGTGAGCGATTGATGATTGAGACCAGTATACAATTTTACGTAATTTATTGTGATGGCTTGATTGAAGACTTGAAGACTTTTAACTTTCCTCAAATTTAAAAGCCAATGTCTGTATTGATCGAGTTAAAGTCCTTATCGAGCAATCGTAATTTTTTTCAGCCAAACTATTTTTGGGTGACCGATCTTCTGGGAATCGTTCTTTCGAGCGAATGATCTTCGGGCAAAAGTTAGCGCTCATTAGAGCAAACGTTCATCTGTCAAACGATCACTGGATCAAACCTTATTCGGGCAATCGTAACACTCTTATTTTGGTCCTGTAGACTACACTACTACACTCGGATATGTTTCAGACCGTACTTGTAAATGCATACTTACTAGTCAAAGTTTTGTCCCAAATAAATCGTAAAAGAAATATATTATCGTCCAATTTGCCCTTATATTCTTCTATACATAACTTATTATCGCCAATTTCATCTGTAAACGCCTTTACACACATATATTTGGCGTCAAGCCAAAACTATTTACCTAAACGGATAGGGTGTACAGATAAAAATCTTTGTAACGACTATATAGGCCGCGTAGGCGCAACATACATCCATTAACTATCGGTTATTTCGTTATATTTTGATTTATAGACACGGAATTAGGACAATCGGTTATAAAGACTTCCAAGAAAATATGAGGAAGGAAACATAAAATACTTTCTTCTGTGTATTGAAAACTTTTCTTTTTGTTATCGGAAGTATAAAAAATTCGGTACTCTCAATATTGATTGCTGCAAATAAATAATATGAACGAAACTGAAGATGTGATTTATTTACGATTTGCTTAGGAATTGGACGCACTTGGAATGCATCATCCAAGAATGCTGATTATACAAATGCTTAGGTGTTTACGTAAAAAAAATAGTTTTTAGAGAAATCATAATTGGAGTTATGCTCACTTAATACTAGTCATAACTGCAGTGTAAGACTCATACAGTATCGTAACTAACTTACGTTAACAATTTTTTATAATTTTTAATAAACAAAAAAAAATTAAATTGGTAACGTAAATAAAACGGTGAAAAGAAATCTACATACATTATGAAAAGTGAAAAGATTCAGAGAAAACATTACACAGTTTAACCCCGGTTTTTTAAGTACATGTTCATTTCTAAAACAACCTCAAAGGGACGCCTTAAATACTCTAATCTATGTAAATAAAGTACGAAAACGTTTTCGCTCATTCATTATTTACCTACATAATATCTTATACTGAAAATAAAATAAATCTTCTGAATTCTAAACGAAAAATCAACTTACGAAAGGACATTTTTGTGCCAATGCGTATAAAATAATATTACCTACTTATGATTCAGGTCAAATCTAGACTTTATCGGAGACGAATCAGCCAGGATTCACAAAAATCACGATGTACAGAATATGTTACGATAAATAATAAAACTGTAATTCCTATAACCATACTATTGAATTAGAACATACCTGTAATGATAGTTGTGATGATTTAATAAATAAATAAATAAGTTTGTCGAAAATATAACAACATTTTTAAATAACAAATAACCCTTACAAGAACTTTCCATACATTATCCTGGTTGTAGCCAACATAATAATTATAATCTGTACAAACGATTTTGAACTTTGAAGTTCTACCCCGTATATACCTACAAAACAAGTATTACAAGACAAAGTAAAAAGTTTAACACAAAACGCCACGAGCTCTAAAGGAAATTACATACTTGTGCCTTTACGCTACATCCGGCCAAGGAAATGGACATAAATGTGTCTTCGTCGTCCTGAATGTGTGGTGTCAGACCTTAATAATATGTTCATTGGTTGTATAGCTTCTGATTATTCTATTTACTCTTTACTAATATGTATCGTTACGATAATAGCTGATATATTTGAAGGTAGCCGGTGGTGACTGGATGCGGAAGGTAGAGTAGACCGGGAAAAATGGCGCAAAAAAACGGCTTATGTCCAACCGTGGACCAATAATAAGTTGAAGTGTTGAATGACTGACGAATATGATAAGAGTGGAGACTGTGTTTAGTCAAGCGTAGTGTGGGACGCCCTGCGGCATGATGGACCGATGATTTGAAGAAGGTGGCTGGCAGCGGATGGATGCGGGTTGCCCTGGACTGGGTTAGCTGTCGATCTCTGGGGGAGGCCTACGTTCAGCAGTGGACGGCAATAAGCTGGTATGATGATGATGACGATAATGACTAATTTTGTGGTGCCCATATGATTCTATAAACCAAGACGCACGTCGGTAAGGTTGGCGCAGTGATTTGAGACATGGCTGTTTTTTTTGCGTGTCACGGATTCGATTTCCACTCGAGACAAATATTGTATGGCCTACAGGTAGAGGTTTAGCATCCGCAAAAAGGTACCAACGATACAGGAGGAATGGCAATTGTTTTTTTAAAGAACGTATCATGGCTGGCCGCTCATATAGAGCCGGACGTATTAGAATAACGTCACCCGAGGCTTGGATATTACTTTAAGAAGGCTTGGATATTACCTTATTCACAATCATTCGATTCGATTCCGTACCGAATCGAAAGTCAAAAGATATCGAAGATGTCCTTCAAACGCAATTCACAAATCCGAAACCGAATAATTTTGACAGTTCAACGAACATACGAAGACTGAAGTCGGAAATGACATTGTCGAATACGGTTCCTTACCGACACGGAAACGTATCGAATGGTTGTGAATAAGGGGGAAGGAGTCCGAAATACATTGGCCCTAAAATCTGTTTCCTAAGTTCTATTTTTATACTGGCCAGTTAATGTTTCAATAAAAAAGTATTGACCACAAAAGAGGGCACATGACAAGTGAAGATTTTACGGCTAGCAACACTCGTAACCTCATTTGGCTTTCAATGAAACCACACCTTTGATTGCTCACGGACATAGCCTTTGGCCTCTTTTGTTTTATGTTATTCTGAAGATAGTTGACAAAGAAGTATTGGTCGGAACAAAGGGCCAGTATGTGGACCGTTCCGGTAGAGAAATTAAGTCCTTATCTACCTATTACTCAAATGGGTGCTATAAATACAGGCGCAAGATACATTACTATGCTTAATAATCACAGCTTTGAAATTTTGTTAGTTTTAAAACTTGTGCCTCGTTGGTTTCGTGCTCGAAAGCATGATTGCTGAGTTCGATACCTAAGACGGGCGGAATATTATTGTGTTTTTCATTAGGAATTTCACAGTAAATAATTATGTTAAGCTACTATTTTACTTATAAGAACTTTTGTAACCATATTTTTATGCAAATAAAGCTTTGAGTTTGACTTTGTAGCAGCCCGGAGTTCCAAAGAATCATGGCCAGATAAATCCATACATTCATTTGTATGAAAAAAAATAAAAATTTAGAGGGTTTCAAATATTTTTCAATGTAAAGAATACATTACCAGGAGTAGATTGATATACTTAACATATTTTTAAACCCCCGCATAATTAAAATATTACGAAATGAAAATAAACCTTTTTCATTTCATCTCGATGCCCATTTTGTGTTTATAAAAAAAAAGAAAGCGACAAGCGACGTTAACGGATCTATAAAATTGGCAGACAAGTAATGTGACAAGTGTGTGGAAAAAAATAATAATTTTTGTAATATTATTTCCCATAAAACGACGCAATTTCAGCGTAAGAACTGCGAAACAAATAAATAAATAATAAAAAGTTTATTTCGGAACAACAACACAAGACTAAGTACAACAAGTAAAACGATGATAGCTGCAAAGTATAAAAATCGGTCTGCAAATAAACTATTACTATTATTATTATAAACTGTAGCGCAGCTAGCAACGCCCTTCTCCAGATAGAGAATGGAACGATGTTCCATGTAAAATGTGATTTTACTTAATTTCGATTTAGTTAATTGACAATAAAAACAAAAAACAATAAAGAAAACAGTACAGCAGTGCTATTCTGTTACAATCTCCCTCGGTGAACACTTGGGTGAAGTGAGCTGTCATCGGTCCGTTTGCTTTGTCAAACCCTAGTATCGGGACGGATGACAGCTCACTTCACCTAGGTGTTCACCGAGGGAGATAGTAACAGAATAGCTCTACAGGACATCATGTATTGGAATGTATTTTGACGTTGAGTTAATGTGGTGAGTGTAGGGTGAATGGGTGTGTGGATGAGTGTTTAAGAGGTGTGCAAGGTGAGTTTGTGGTGTATGTAGTATGTTTGTTGTGTGTGGCTTTGTTGGAGTGTGTGAGGGAATGAATGAGTATTTTTATTAGAATATTCTTTCATAGATTAGCATAATTTGGTTAAACAATTGTTGCCGCAGCAACCTATGATATCCTTAAAACCTTGGAAGAAAGAAATGCTCCGTGTTTTATTTGTGACAGGTAACCTTTTCGTGAACCTATTCTGTTTTCGAAACCGGAAATTCTATTTCTAAAGTGGTGTGTTAATTTTCTATACCATTTCTTCCCTAAGATATCCGATTTATTTATATTTGTACCTAGTAGTAATGTACATTATGTAGTTAGATTGGTTAGGGTGAAAGCAATTAGTTATACATGAGCCTCTGTCACGCTTGTCAAGGCAGAAACCTTCACAGATCGTTGACCGCATTTTACTTCCGCTTTCCTGATATTTGGTCATTTAGTGGTGATTAAATAGGTACTTACTTTTATTGGTACAAATTTCGAAACGAAGATTATTTAGATGTTCTAAAATCACGTCTGTATTTTTTAAAGGTGTTATAAAAAACCGGGCATCTGTACAAACCTTTTGAGGTGTTTGTGATGTTTCTGTTTATAACTATTACTTGATTTTATTGCATGTGTGATGGTGATGTGATTATATTTTTATTTTCTCTCAGTCTAATGTTACGTAGCTCCCAAGGTACTATTAAGTACCTTGGGAGTACTATTAAGTACCTACCTTTCGTACTGCATGGTGGATACCTACTCCTAGCAGTGGGTCCACTTTTACACGAAACTCAACATTTTCCTTTATACCCGAAAGCAGTACTACAGCACTATGCACGTGTAGCGAGGAGTACCTACTTACCTACTTCTCAAGTTAATTTTGTCCGACATTACCCTAGCTAGGTGTAAGTGCGGACTATGGAGTCCACATACATACATATATAGTCCAGCTAGGCAGTAAGTCCTAACTACCAAACTTGCTTACATTAATTTATCATAATATACCTACTTCTGCAGCTGATAAAGACAAAAATATTGGAATAATTTTACGTTTACGAAGATTCTTACCGCGTATTATGTTACTTCAAAATAAAAAATACATATATAAATGTCAATAAAACACAATGGAACGTCTCTTTACTCTAGTAAATGAAAAATACACATGAAAGCAAACAGTGAACATTTACTAACAAAACGTATTGAACGCTATTACAAAAGGAAAAGTTTAACAGGACATTACTTCATTCTTTGTATCTTTACCCAAGCACCGACTTGTACAAAGTTATCAACAGAAATACTTATTTTTCTTTATAATTTATAAGCCCATTTTTGTAATTCTGGCAAAAAAGAGGCTATTTGTGTCAATATTTATTTATTTATTTATTTATTTATTAAACTTTTTGTACATAAAAAAAACACTGTACAAAGGCGGACTTAATGCCGTAGGCATTTTCTACCAGTCTACCTTAGGGTGATGCTGAGACAAAACATGGTAGGCGTAACGAAACTTATTATAATAATAAAATAATAAATACTTATATACATACATACAAATAAAATATAAACAGTAGAGAGCTAAACTACATAGATAGAGAAATACAACAAATTAAGAGTGGGACGAGTCTGCCAAATTTTTAAGAAGGAATTCGCGAGCTTTTACTTTGAACGTGAACCGACTGGTGCACAATATTACTTATTAATTCTTTTGATATGCCCAATTTTGCCCAATTAATAGGCTGTTGGAGAAAATTATATGTCTATGGATTACTTCGAAAACACCGGACTGTTGACGGTTATTATTAGTTCAAATACATTGACATTCTCACAAAACAGTAAATCCACTTGTAAATAAATGTACAGACGGCACCACATCATCAAGTCATACCAAAATGTCAAATGTTCCCATTTGAATATGAACCTTATTTTATTGAAATAAAGTGAAAATCTATAAAAAAAAATGACAGGTTGTTGTAGCTTGATGTGCTGGGCTCTGTACATATTTGTGTTTTATGTCACTGTCATCATCATATTCTGCCTAGCCTTTTCCCAACTATATTGGGGTCGGCTTCCAGTCTAACTCGATGCAGCTGAATACAAGTGTTTTACATGGAGCGACTGCCTATCGAACCTCCACAACCCAGTAACTGGGTAACACGATACCCCTTGGTAAGTAAGACTGGTTGTCAGACTTTCTGGCTTCTGACTACCCATCAGGACTGCCAAAGATCTACTAATGACAGCCGGGACCAACGGCTTTACGTGCTTTCCGAGGCACGGAGGGAACTCGGTATGAATGGGATGGTCACCCATCCACAGACCCACCGCGGCTAGCGTCGTTTAACCTTCGACTGATCGATCTGTATGGCTTTAACTTAGCCACGAGCTCCTCCTCCTCCTTTAGTTGTGTTTTATGTCACAGTATGGCAATCATTCTGACGGTCAACCGGGGAGCCAAGTCTGCTATTTTTATAATTTCATCATTCCAACACCACCCCATTGTCATTTTGCTAAAAGTTCGTAATCTGCTAAATTCATAATGATCGATCATTGACTGCACAATGACGTTTTAATGGTAGGTCACTGATCAAAGGAACTGTCAAAATTTCAGCAGATTACCGCATAAGTCAGTTATTCAGTTGTCATTTTGTACGAGATTACCATTCTATATCATTTCTTTCAATGGCGTGTCAATAGTTGGCCATTGGAAAGTCATAATGACGCTATTATAACAAACTTGTCAAAATCAACAATTATGAAATCAATGATAGACAATTCTGACACTATTGTAATAGCAGACTTGAGGCCCTGATGTTTAGTGTTCATCGCTGCCTACATACATGAATACATCTGCAATACTAGGAGGCGTTGCATCTGCAATGCATCTGCGTTGCCATCCCAGAAACAAAGTTGAAATGTCTTATGTACCTGTAATTATACCGGCACCCTTACCGTTGAAACCGGAAGCACAGTATAAATATTAGTACCATACAGTAGCGACACGCCCCGCCTCCCTCCGGAAAACTGTTCCTCACCTCTTCCCGCGTCGAACGTGCTCTCGAAACTGCTTTCAGCTCTCGCGGCGCGTAGACACGCACGCACACGCACGTATTTGTAAAGTCCGGACAACAGCAACGCTTCTTTTGCGGCAGAAACAGGTGTGGGGGTAGTATATATGTACTTCGATACTTATCCGAAGAAAAACTCTGGACAATTTTTATTTCAGGTCTAAAATAATAGGGTATTTTACTCTATACGAGAAAAAATCTACAAATGTGTTATTGAGACAGTTTAGGCATAAAGCAGTCGGAAAATGTAAATTTTAGTTCATAAAATAACAAAACAAATTTTTAAATTCAATTCAAAGTTTTCAGTATTTTTAATCTGTTATAAAACACCATGAAATAGTAGCGGCCATATTATTACGCAGTACGGCTGTGTAAACAAAAAAATGACAACTGTCAGTCAACTGATTGGCGTAATATAGTCTTTGTACTTTTATTATTTTCGTAACCAACGTAATTTTTTCATTATTACACCTATTACAAAATATGCTTTTAATTATTTTTAAATGATATACAATTATCATATTTAATATGAACTCATTTGATACAAAACGAACTGACGTCATTTACGCTGAGCAATATGGCGTCCAGTAAGAGGCGTTTTCGTGAAACTACGCGCGAAATTTGAAAATTCAAAATTTAGATGCATTTTTATGGCACTTATCGATTGAATAAAAATTTTGTGTTTTTTTTGTTGGCATATTAGCACTACAGAATTTCATTGAGACACTTTTCAAAAATGGGTGTAATACCCTATTATAACTACAACCCTTCAAAGCCAACAAAAGACATTGGTAGGTATTCCTCATTCTGCCTAATACAAATTCCCGTCTATTTGTCTTTGCAACATTGAAAAAGGTCTTCATTTCATTTCGACTCGAAAAAATATCCGTAGATATGTCTAGTTGATACATAGATCCTTTTAACCCTAAAAATAATAGGGTAGTCTGGCAGGGCGAAATATCTTCGGGTTTCGGTCAGTACCTCTGTGCCCAGAGCTAGGCTTATCCGAAGTTGAGTCTTTCGGGTTTCAATCGTAAACACTTCGTATCTCACAGATTTTATAGCTTTTGTGGTTGATATCTATTCTGTTATAAACTTTATGGTATCTACTTAAGTTCTTACTTAATGATTCATTTGTTTGCCTTGTCAATTCTCCGAAGCTCTGAAAACCAAGAGAGGAAGATCAGTCTGTTATTAGTCTGGAAACTATTTACGAAAAAAGCAAACCGCCTTCAACAACTTTAACACAGAATTCAGAGTATTATTTTTTTGGATTTATTATTAAGGAAGTATTTATTATATTTTTTATTATTAAATTTGTTTTAAATTCTTGATCTTGGTATATATGTTACAGTCAAAATTCTTAACCAGTCAAAACTACTTTTGACTGACTTCAGTCAAAACCCTTATAAAGACAAAACGCGTTTGTGTTACAAAAACAAAAATACGGAACGCCCTAGTTTTAAGAATCACTACAAAATAAAAGTTTTAACAGGATCACAAAACAAAACCAACCAACCTAATAGGTTTCTAAGTATTGAGGATAAATTTAAACCGGTCAAAAGAACTATTGACTGATTTTTGTAGTCAAAAGTTGTTTTGACTGGTTAAGAGTTTTGACTGTGACATATATACATACAACACTGGTCACTGTGATATTATATGAAAGCAGAATAAGAGACCTCCTTGAACTTGATGATCCCCGGGTAATCGTAGTAAGGGTGTCTGAACTGAAAGACATAGTTACATACTCGGCGCATATATTTAGGATCATACAACCCGTCGTCATACAATATTTACAATACGTGCTCATTTAGGATTCTGCCTTGTAACGAAACCTAAATAAAATTGTAATTTGAAAACAAAACCAAAACAACATCCTAAATCAACCGTAATAAATACCTACAGCTATTAAACGCAATCAATAAATTATAGACAGAATAAAATAAAGAATTATTGTTTGAAAAACAAAAAAATCTCAAACACAAAGCCCATTACGGGCTTGTTGTATCCCTTCCACCAATCGGGTAAACGTAGGAAATAAAAACACAAATACACTGGGTGCGCGATACCATTATGTACTGCCAGGGTACCCCACCTGTCACGGACAGAAATTATATTATGGCCGACAGGTAGGGACCGGAGGACTTGGTTACTGGCCCGGACTCAGCAGAGACCGGGTTTGATTTAAATCTGTAGAAATAATAAGAAGTCTACATGAAATTTTACACTTTAGAGTGGAGACCACGTTTGGACAAGCGTAGTTGTAGGACGCTCTGTGGCAAGATGGACCGACGATTATAAGATTGTGGCTGGCAGTGGATGGATGCGGGCTGCCTAAGGCCTGGACTCCACCGAAGCGGAGAGGAGAGGAGATGACTCGTAAACAACCAATAAAACGGGCCTTAAACCGGGTTGTCTGGTGATCTCTGGGGGGGGGGTCTACGTTTAGCAGTGGACGGCAATATGATGATGATAAATTTGTAATATCCTCCCGACCGATTACAGTGCACAAGTGTGTGCGCAAACACAAGTGCATCCCCCTTTTCCTTCACTCTAATAGTCCGATGGGAGAGCAATATGATAAGACTGAGGAGAGATCAGGTATCGAACGGCTTAACATGTTTTTCGAGGCACCGGAAATTAGTAATTCTATATGAAAGAATTAACTTAGTTAATTTCGTTGCGAAATACGAGTACAAGACAATTCAATTGTTTTTCCAAAACTCGTCGAGCATCACGCATTTCTGGCGGTCGCGACTGTTGATTCTGACTTTAAGGAGTGGCAATACCTTTTTGGGAATAGTGTGGCGGGCTAGTCTCATAAATAAAAAGGTTAGAATTAAAAATACCATTAGCAGGATTATTCTGAGTTTCTAGTTTCATTGCTAGAAATACATATAAATACATGGCAATAATTTACTATCTTAGACTAGCACGTTTCCCACGACTTAGTCCTCGTGAATTTTCTCAAGGATCCCTAATTTTTTAATAATGCAATGTTGCCTTAAACGCCTTATTCACCATCCATCTTGCTGTACGTCTCGCCAAGGTCATACATCAAAAGTACCGTGAAAAAAAACAATTAATAATAATCATTGGCGTACAGCAAGCTTATTCACGGTCGTTTTGCATCGTGCATCGTGCATGACCCTGGCGGGACGTACAGCAAGATGGATGGTGAATAAGGCGCATTTAGCACTTATGGATAAAGTAGCTTCCTATTGGTGAAAGATTTTTTTAAAACCGAATGAATAGCTTCGGATTGCCCCTACATACAAACTTACAAACATACAAACTAACAAACAAATTTGACCTCTTTATAATATTTATTATAAATTATAAATGAGTACAGATGACACAGAGTAGAATCTTAATAAGTAATTATTTATTTTCCATGGTATATTCTATCTCTAACTCCATCCCTGTGTCCAGCTAATGTCAATTTGTTCGTTCACCAGTACCTCTCGAGTTCCTGATTGAATAGACATCAGTTTAGATATAATTCGTTTTATGAACAGTTACAAATTACTTTACCCTGACAAATCAGCTAATGCTGATCAAATAATGTAACGATCTTGTTCAATAATTTGTTTTTTTTTCGGCATAAATGTCAGTACAAGTTGTCAGGTTTAATTTGTCTAGTTCTCGGAGTTGAATCGCCATTTTCATCTCTTCCGGATACGTAAGTCGTAAAAGCGGCTAATGGATTATCTTAAGAGTATCTTGGTGCCGTAATAACGTCATATTGCAATCGTTAATCTAATCTAAAGCAATATTGCTCTATGAAACTAGAAGAAACGTACTAAAGTTTAATGTTAGGTTTAAGTGAGTTAGTTGCGGTTGTTTGTTGAATGTATAGGATGGCAATGCACTGAATGTTATGACTTGCAAAGTAAAATCACGTAGTTCATGAACTGAATCTCTCTCTAGTATTTATACGAGATTTATAAAGTATTAGTGTTTGGTTTTGTTGTCTGTGGTTCGGTAGTTTGACAATAGATGGTGTTCAATTCAAAAGAGTAAAGTTTTGTCACTTCATAATATAAACTAATACATTTCTCTTTCGTCTAAAATTAAACCTACAAAAATTGGAAAAAAAATAAGCTTTCCGTGTTAAATTAGATCAGTATCTTTAATATGTGTGCAGTGCCAAATTTCAGTTCATTCATATCAGCCGGTAAAGCGTGAAAGAGTAAAAAAACATCCATTCATCTTCACAAACTTTCGCATTATCATCAAAATAGGTACCTGTTGGTACGTAAGAAAATTCAAGAATACAAAGTCGCGGGTAAATCTACCATTTACACGTGACTTCTTCTAGAATTTAACCGAATAAATATAAATGGTAAAAAAGAAACCCTCCGCCATTGGTCCTTACTAAACCCACAGACCAATTATTGATCTGAGACTAAACCTTTAATAGTAGGCACTTTATTTACTCAGTATATCAGAAATCTTAGATACGTGAATAGTTTGTAAGCAACTATCTACTAAAGTTTATGTACAAAGTTAGTCCATTTCGGCTCGAATAGGTCTATGAAGATGAACAACAATGCTTGATTGCAGGCAATCAGTCTAGTAACAGATACGATCTGCCTCCAAACATCTGTGTTACCAATCAGACTCAGTTGTTATTCGTATGTGTGTATATCCTTATGCACAGACGTCACCAGCACATCAAGCCATACCAAACCGTCAAATTTTCCACAATGAATATGAACCTTATTCTTTTGCGATAAAGTTGAAAATCCTTCAAAGAAATTTAACATATTGTTGAAGCTGGATCTGCTGGCCTATGTACATTAGTAAGACCTTAGCGCCAATGCTGGGTCCTTTCATTAGATACATGAAAGGACCCAGCATTGGCGCTAGCAAGAGTGTATACCTTCTTACCTACTTATTCCTCTATCTATCCTCAAAATTTACAGGACAGGACTAAAATCTTGAACACCTACCTACCCGTATGTACTTGAGCGGTAGGTCATCATCATCATTTTTTAACCGACTTCAAAAAGGGAGGAGGTTATCAATTCGAATGTTTATATTTTTTTTTATGTAAGTATGTTAGGGCATAACTCTGTCATATATAGACGGATTTGCAAAATTCTTATTTTGAACAAAAACCCTTTCGAACAAAATTCCGAAATGGTCCCATATAAATTTTATCAAAATTGATACAGCCCTTTTTGAGAAAATCAACAAATTCCCAAAAAAATACTTAGACGACGTTTTAGTTTCTTCAATCTTTGGAGGACTTACAATCTCTTTTATTTAAGTGTGTCGCCGTTTCTTAATGGATTTGGATGTTAAGGCAACACTAAAAAGCGAAAAATAAAAAGCTTTTAAAAAAAAAAGAAAACCGCCTTCGAAAACTTAAAAGTGATAAATAACTTTAGCACAGAACACACATTACTTTACTTTCGGAAGTCGGTGGCAATACAAAACAACAAACACAAAGCCACCGTCACCGACTTCCGAAAGTAAAGTAATGTGTGTTCTGTGCTAAAGTTATTTATCACTTTTAGATTGGAATTGAACTAGGAAAAGTTGATGCCTACAATCAAGCAGTTCTACAACAAGATTCGGTTCCATGTCACGTCTCCAAGGTCATCATCTGTTTAGCTTTTTTCCCAACATATTGGCGTCGGCTTCCACCTTCTACCGGAATATGCGGCTGAATACCCCTGACACAGTTACTGGGTAACACGATACTCCTTGGTAAGACTGGTTGCCACGTCTCCAATATCATGATGAAATATTTCAAGGGCAAAAAGATATGATATGCCTTGAAGGGCCTGGAAACCCACTGGATCTTAATCATACTAAAAATCTGTGGGTTTTTGTAAAAGCCAGATTACGAAAAATAAACTGTACGATGTAAACCAAAGTTTTTGAGGCAGGAAGTAGGTAGATATAGTTTCGAAACCAACAAATTTCAAAACATGTGAGAAGAAGTAAAAACCAAGGTGTGATAATATCTTATATATAAAAATCTTCTGTGCGTGGTATGAAAGTGAACTCATCCTAAACGGTTGCACCGATATTGGTGAAATTTTTTGTGTGTGTTCCAGTGGATTTGAGAATGGTTTTGATTCACAATTGGACCCGGTAGATGGCGCTGCAGTCGAATTGTAGTTTTTTTTTTTATTTTAAGGGCAGGACAACGTCTGCCGGGCCCGCTAGTTTCTTATTAAAACAATTTAAACTTCTTTTTTTTCTACTTTCGAGTTTATCTAATAAATGTTGTATATCTCAAATGATTACCTGTATTCACATTCATTGGAACAATACTGTATTTATACTTAATAAATAATAATAGTATTCAATCTATAATGTGTAAAAATACTCTCGTATCGTTTAATGACAAAATAGTATTCAATACAATGTTTTTGGTAAATATATCTTTCTGAAACCACAGCGTGATATAAATTTAGAAGATTAGTTCACTACTACCATTATCGGTTAATTATACGGAAAATTACCCCTATTTTTCAACTGAAAACCCAAATAAATGCTTTAAAAATAGAAAGAAAAAACGAGAAGAACACTTAAATGAGTTCTCCAAAAATATCATTATAGCCTGTATTTTTAAGTTAAGTTTAAAATTAAAAGTATTAAAGAATGTCTACATTAAAAGGACTTTGGATACGTAATTTACACTACGGTATTTTAAATACTAAGGGCTGATATTACAACGTCAGATATTTTTAATCTGACGAATACAGTTGACGGTTGTAAACTGTCAAAAATTCAGGATAAACTCGCAGAAATTAAAGTCAAAAAAAAGTCAAAGTCAAATCATTTATTTCAATTAGACCATCAAAGCAAAAGCAAACAATCAAGCAAAGTTTGATCTAAATCGCCATAAGTAAGTACAGCTAAACATATTTATTGCAAAGGTACATAAATTCAAATCAAATCAAATCTCTTTATTGTATTCATGTGTGTACATTTAGTTGTTGTAATATGGTAAGTTCCAACATGAAACCCGGTTAGGGCACGGCAACATAATAATAATTTAACACAATATTTTTAACATAACACAAAACAATTAATTAACAACAATTATTTTTTTTAATTACATGCCCTCTAAATGGATATTTCTCCGGGTACAAGTAAACTTGTACACTTCCACTCAAATCAGACGTTGCACTATAATCCAATTAGAAGAGGACACTATACCAAAAAGTTAGACTGATTGTCAAAACTTTTGGACTTCTAACTTCCGACAACGGCTCGACGTGCTCTCCGAGTCACAAAAGAATAATGGTTAACTATTGAACACCCATGAAAGTTTGGAAGTGATGGGGCAAATCGTATAATGGTATACAGGCATTGAACTAATACCTATACTTATATAGGTGTCAATGTACAATTTTTTCCGTCAAATCCAGAACATCTGTTTGGGATTTTCTATTGAATCATGAAACCCTCATTACTTATTTACAAGTCAAACGTAACCTGCAAACATGTTTTTTCTGGGTAGATTTACCATTATAAATCTGGAGTATTTCATTGAAATATGGGGCTGTGCTGTGAAGTCGAATCTTAAAGACTTACAAGTTTCACAAAAGTGTAACGAAGTAATAAAAGTTTTATCTCAGTATAACCGATTGTTTGAGACACGTACACTATACCGTAAAACAAAAATATTTAACCTAACACAAATATACACTTACACGACGTGCATACTGGTAAGAAAGATAATGACCGGTGACCAATGATATATTAAACACTTAGATGCGTTACCCGCGCTCAATAATGGCAATATTAAAGCAAGGCAATTGCCGGGGTTTCACTTAGTCACGTACCACCCAGTGTCGCGGCTTTACGTCAGTATCGCTCGTAATTCACACATAACTGACGTAACAAATTACGTATGTTTATCTTTTTCTAACAGGTATACGCTGTATGCTTCTGTCCTTTTCTTCGCACTATATTATTGTACTAGCTTCTGCCCGCGACTTCGTACGCGGATCCTGTTGCTTATGCCAGCGACAACGGGGTCGGCAAAATCGAAGATCTGAAACGTCTGATGTCGAATTCTAAGAGCCCGGGGACGGGAAAACAACGGGATGCGCGAGATGATTCGAGACGTCCAAAAAGTACAATTTTGAATCATACCTCCGATGGCGGAATATGTGGCGTAGTCAATCATAGGAGTATAGGTACGTAAATGAACTCCGTTCCTTATCAACCCAAGGAAGGTCGCCATGACCTACGGCTATATCTTGAGACACATCCGATTCTTCAGATGATACTGTACAGAGAATGTCAAAGTCGATCAGAATTCAAACGTTCGTTGCGCTCTTCTTCTGTCGCTTCATGCCGTACTCCAGCAATTCTTTTTCTCTCACTTTCTAACTGATTATGAATATTTTGTTGTGGGCGTGTTCGGGATAATCTATACTATAATATCATAAAGCTGAAGTTTGTTTGTTTGTTTGGTTGAACGCGCTAATCTCAGGATCTACTGGTTCGAAATAAAAAAATCTTTTTGTGTTGGATAGTCCATTTACCGAGGAAGGCTATAAGTAGGCCAATGCGAAGCTGGGTCGGGTCACTAGTGTATGATAATCTCGATCAGCAGTTAGTCGTGCATCACGTTCATCATTCGGTTCAAAAGACCTGTTAGTAGATGTGCGAATACGCTGAGAACTCAAGCGTGATTCTGTATCGGTAAACGTTTCCGATTCGCGAGACAATGCATGTCGCTCACGATCAGCGGACAGTCGCGCATCACGTTCCGCAGCAGATGCGTAGATACGCTGCGAACTCAAGCGCAATTCTCTATCCGTGAACGTCTCCAACTCGCGAGACAATGTATGACGTTCACGATCAGCGGTCAGTCGCGCATCATACTCTTCACTGGTCTCTAGAGACCTGGATGTAGATGCGTAAATACGCTGAGAACGCAGGCGTGCTTCGCGATCAGCTATGTTATTATGTAAGAACTCTCTCCAGTTCTCACTTCTGATTCCGCAGTGAAAACTGTTTTAGGTAGTCTGTAACTCGATGAAAACTACGCTAGCGCTACTAAGTGTGTCGTTACTATTTAAGCGAATACCAAATACTTTTCACTTCAAGTAAGTGAAAACGGAAATGAGATAGGATTCGAATTCGTTAGTGAATTCTTACAGAATTGCACTGCTGAAGAGGTTTCCACGGAGCGAGTTGCAGCCTGATGTTCTCGAACAGCATCAAGTCTCTCCTGACGCTCTTCTGTAGATTCTTGGGATCTTATGATCCTCAATCTTTTAGCTCCTTTGGAACATTGGGAAAGATTTGACCTCTTTCTAGGCATGGTTATAGTTTTATTGTAAAGATACCTGATCAATTAAAATCTAAGTGACTGCTCCCCTGCGTTACCGGGTAGGCTACCGTGTCACGAAGATAAATGGAAAAGGAAATTAAACACCCAAATAACATAAGCCCGAAGGCATATTTATTCGATAAAATAAAAAAATAAATGGGAATTTTGTCCAGTAGAGTCAAATTTTCAATGATATACCATCGTCTCCAAAAATCAGTCCTAAACTGTTACCGCCTTCACCGCGTGGAGGTACTCCCAGCTTATGTTATTTTATAAGATACAGTGAAATTAGTGATAGCTTTAATTTTGACATCAGATGTTTCTGATCTTCGATTTTTATAAGTCAACAGGAAATGCCCATCAGACCGAACAACTTTTGCTAAGACGTCATTCCTATATGTGTCACGGTGTAGCTGGGCTCTTGGAGTTCCACATCAGGTGTTCCAGATTTTCAAATTTATTCTCTCAGCAGAAAATGCTCATCACGTGGAACAATTTTTGCTATGGTACCATTTTTGTATCTCTTATAGTTTAGCTGGTCTGTTGCGGTTCTGCAACAGGTGTTCAAGTTTCCAAGATAAATTATAGCCTATATGTTGCCCAGACTTAATACCTATACAACAAAAGAAAAATCATTCAAATCCGCCCAGTAGTTCCGAAGATTAGCGTGTACAAACAAACAGACATACAGACAGAATTTTTTTTTGGATTCGTGCTCTATTACTGTTCCTAAACCCCCCTCAATTATTATTTTTTTAATATATTCAATGTACAGACACAGTTTTGTTACTGTTTTATTATATGTATATAGATGTGCCTACTGGTGTGTAGGTATAAAAGTTTGCGCCGTTTTAAAGTGCACTAATGTTCGTGTATGACGCGTCTATTTATAATACGTCATTGCCGGTGACTTAAAATCTGACATAAAACTTGATAAAAAAAGTATTATTATCATAGCTTAAGACATACTAACCAAATTAAATTACGAAGACATAGAACTAACTACGGCAAAAAGGGAGGACAATGGAGGACACAATAATAATTATTTATTTATCTCGCTCATCAGCTCAGCACACACTACACACTACCTACTTACGCACTTACACACTGCACTTACTTATGCACTATTCTTTATTAGCAATCAATTTGTTAAACATATCATCATCATGTCAATACGCCCACTGTTGGGCATAGGTCTCCCTCAAGGTGGGAGGGGGTTCAACCGTAATCGCCATGCTTTACCGATGCATGTTGGCGATCGCAGTAGGTGTTACGGTGCTCAGAAGGATGCTGCTGCTCATCCTCTGGTCAATATCCCTCTGTCGCTTTCTACGACACCCACGGGTAGAAATGGGGTGGTGCTATTCGCGGCCGGCACCACACGGCATAAAGATAACCTAAAATGAAAACTTAGATTTACTATTTTTTTAACTACTGATGATTAACGCAATATATTATTATGAATGGAGTGCATTTGTGACCGCAGACGTTAGAGATACGATCGCCTAGGTCACAATGACGTTGTTTAAACTAGATAGATGAGATGACTGTAATATTATCAACTGGCAATTGTATGGTACTTGTTACGTGAATAAGCAGAGGCGGATCTATAGTTACAAGGGCTTTTTGGGCCCAAGGCCCCGTGAATATATAGGGCCCCCAGCCTATATTGAAGACCATGGACAATATTATGAATATGAAAAAGAAAACTATCGTAAACATCATTATCGAAGTCAGTTTTTTTTTTACAAAATGGCAGTTAGTTGATTCATTAAGCAGGGCTACTTGGGAGTTGTATAAGCCCCGGGCCCCACAAGCGGGGCCTCACGGTCCGCCCCTGTATATAAACCCCTATTTCTGAAACTGAAAATGAATATATGTATAAATTGAGATTTTGATCCCATTAACCAATATACCTACCAAGACACAACTTTCGTAAAAAAACACTATATACTAACCCTAAAAACCTGATTTACTTTCAAATTACTGTAAAATTCGATTTTTAGTTGCTTTGAAATGAATTAACAGTTGCCCAATTAACTTGGCTGAAAAGTGGCGTCACATTTTAATATTTCCATACAAAATTTATGGGTGAGTCGCGTTTTGACAGGTCATGAAAAGTATTCAATAACCGTTTGGCCTCCACAGTCATGACAGACGACAAACCAAAATACGTCCAACACGCCACGGTCAAGAGTACATCACAGACTTGTATACATATTTCCATAGAGTATGTTACTTAGCTTGGCGCCGGCGAGGGTACGTTATTCCTCTTTTGATGTAGAGGCATAGAGCAACGCGGAACTCCGGACGCATGCGGCCAGTGTGCCGCGTTGTTTTATGTGTAGAGGTCAAAAGCTTAAAGCGACGATATACGCCGGCGAGCTTGAGCGACCAGAGAATCGTATGCGCTGCGTCCAAAACTCTCAAAGTTTAGTCGAAAAAATTAAATAAAAGATAATATTCTTTAATTTACAAAAAAAGGCGTTTAATATACTAAAAGTTAGATAATAAAATTGTCTGTAAGATAGTGAAAGTTTCGTTTAAATATACCTGGTACATTTTGTGTGATTATCGATGTTATGTCCGCGTCAGACACAACTTCACGAGTTAATTAAATTATTTAATATGAACTTAATAAAAAATATTCACATACTAAATGATTTAGAAAATGTTCTAGTTTAACATATATTTTTTTCAAATACATGTACCATATATATGTCGGAGACGGTTTATTAATCACAATAGTGGGTGTTAACTAAATTTGTTATGATTTGTGTTTCTTATTGTTAATTTATGTGGTTTTACTATCAATTATTGTCTATTAATTCGAAACATGATTTAATATGTGCACACACTGATTTGTGGTTACTTTATTTCGATAATTGTTATCGATAGTTTTATTCAAAACAATTGTTGACACGTTACTTTGAGTGTGAAACGAATCACTTTATGAAATCACTATTGTTTATTCATGACAATTATTATTATGTTATTTGATTACTTTATAATGAAATCTTATTAGATTTAGCAAATTTTTGTGTTTTGTATCAAGTAAACGCGACGAATGACGACGAATGACGCACTTCCGTGCGTCATTGGGCAGACTTGTTAAGGAGAGGTTGCAAGGTGGGGGCATCGTCTTATAAAGGAGCCTGCACTCCGTAAGTATGGCAGTCGATCCTCGGATCCTCGTAAAGAGTTCCTGCTCCCGACAATACTGTCGGTTTACCTGGTACAGCGCTGCTGTATATTCACATAGCTGTATAGGCTTGCTGCTAGCGAGCGATACACTTTGTATTTGGGTGGCTTATGCTACTGTACGAACTATAATCCTTAAGGGTTTGTTCATTTATCATTGGGTGGCCTAGGCTGCTGTACGAACTGTAAACCTTAAGGGTTTGTTCGTTTATCATTGGGTGGCTTAGGCTGCTGTACGAACTATAAACCTTACGGGTTTGTTCGTTTATCATTGGGTGGCTTAAGCTGCTGTACGAACTGTAAACCTTAAGGGTTTGTTCGTTTATCATTAGGTGGCTTGGCCACTGTACGAACTGTGGGACCTTAATAATAATAATAATAATATCATTTATTTCGGGTAACAAAGGACCCATAACATATATACCATACAGACTATCAGAATGGTCTGTTCGATTAACTGTGTTGTTGCTGTACCTTTTACTTACTTTATTCTGGTTACTGATTACCATTTGTATTGTGTTTTCTTTACTAATAGTGTGTAATTGTTTTTACAGGTCTTGTTCATCCCTAATGGGATAATGGGAACGCCTATAGTCCTGACGATGTACTATACCGCTCGGCACTCCTCCTCGCTCGCTCCTGACGATCCTACATATACATACAACACTACACATTTTAACGTGATTGTCAGTATAAAATCTGTAAAAGTCGCTTGTTAGCGTCTTAAAGTGTCAAGTACCTACCTATTTGTTGAGCGCTTGTGAGTGGTTGTGATTGGATGACTGAATTATCAACAACCAATCACAGCAGCGTTTGACATTATGGCACAAGAAAAACCGTAATAGACATAGATATTCTGCAATCATACCAAAAAAAAAACAAATTATAAAAAAATATTTTCATTGTAAAGAATATGCGTCGTCCTTGAGAATCCATATTTTTTTTAGCAAGAGAATAAACTCACATTCATTTTAATAAGTACATACTTAAGATTCGAAGCAAAATACGGCTTTCTAAATCCCACCGTTACCAGTATTGTATTTTCTATAAGAAACAGTTAAACCGTATTTACTGTTCTTTGTTGAGATCCGTAGAATGAAAAAAAATCCATTTCCTTAATCTGGGGTTAATGAAGACAGATTAAACGTTGCGTAGACGGTGAGAGAAATAAGGACAGGAAAAAACAGGATGGAGGAAAAAAATTACTTCCATGCGGTTGTGTTTATGTATGGTAGAGGAAACCAGGATAAATGGTAGGCAAGTAAACTTACTGAAGAGGGTTCTGCTGAGAATAATTCGTGGAAACTGAAAAATAATAACACAGTTTTCATTAAATAAATATTACTATGGTACTGTAGAAAGTTGATAGAAATCCACACTACGATTGTTGTAACGGGTTTCTGTATGAACTAGACCACAAATATGTATCCCACCAAAAACATTTTCATGTAAAATGTTGCCAAGACGCGAAATAAATGCCTCGCACTGTCAAAAAGTTATCAGATCAGATCTCTACCTATTATCTCTACTTTACTTGCCCTAATTTCACAAACTCTACTCCTTAGTCAAAATATTTAATAATAATAATATGTGGCTAGGCCGTTTCGCTATACCGTTACAAGGGCGTAAGGTGAAAAATGTTAACACTGTTCATTATTTTACTGTTAAACAATAGTTCTATAACAAAGCAATTGAAAGTTTATAAATTAAATAAGTCTACTATTGACCTCATATCCCGAGAATTTTGTTTATCTGGCATTATCCAAAACCAAGTTATGAGGGTTCAAAAAAACGACGAAGCGCTTCGAGAAAAGGTAGGCAGTGCCCTTGCGCTTCGCTTGGCTCGTCGACCCAAATTTAATGAAAAGTTCTTCTCCAGTAAGTTTACCTGTCTTTGTCCTTCTTTTCCAAGATACAAAACGGAAAAATCTATACTACGAGCTGGCCTGGCAAACATTGTTTTGCCATATAAAAATGAATAGCCTACGACATATTTGTTTTGCCATATAAAAATAAATACCCTACGACCTATTCTCAGACCTACCAAACATACACAAAAAAAAACATAAAAATCCATCAAACCGTTTCGAAGGGAGTTCGTCAATAAACACTGTGACACGAGATTTTTATATTTTAGACTAGGTGATCCGGCAAACGTTGTTTTGCCATATAAATGAAAATAAAAGAAAAGAAATAGCCTACAACCTATTCTCAGACCTACCAAATATACACAAAAAAAACTGGCCAAGTGCGAGTCGAAATGGCGCACGAAGAGTTCCGTACCATTATCTATACAACATTAGACATCGAGCAAAAAAGGGCAATAAAATTGCGTTTGTTGTATGGGAAATAAATAAAAATAAATAAAATAAAATTAATATTTAAGACCCCTTAAATATTTATTTTATTTTGTTTTTAGTATTTGTTGTCATAGCGGCAACAGAAATATTAGGTCTTTACATATGAAATTGCCGCTCGGTATCAAAAAATTAAAAATAACTTTTTTAAAAGAAATTGTAATATTTAGTCAATCGAAGTATGCACCATTGTTATCGATACTCTTCCGCCATTTTATCGGAAGCTCATTGATCCCTTTGGTAAAAAAATCCTGGGAGCGAGAATCGATGAACTGCTTGAAGGCTGTTTTGACTGCCTCATCAGAATTGAATTTTTTTCCTTGTAAAAAGTTGTCCAAATTTCGGAATAAGTGGTAATTCGGTTGCGGCAAGATCTGGAGAGTATGGTGGGTGACGCAGAGTTTCCAGTCGCAGCTCCTCTAACTTGGCGACCGTCTGATGTGCAGTATGTGGTCGAGCGTTATCCTGAAGGAGCAATGGGCTAGAGCGATTGACCAGTCTCGGTTGTTTAATGGTGAGCTTTTCCATCATTGTTTGCAACTGTTGACAATACATGTCTGCAGTAATCGTCTGGCCTGATCTCAAGAAGTTGTAGTGGATGACACCAGCACAGGACTACCAAACACTAACTAGAATTTTCTTTTTGGTCAGTTTTCGCTTGGGGCAAGGTTTTGCCGGTTCTCCAGGGTTAAGCCATTGTGATGATCGCTTGCGATTATCGTACACGATCCACTTCTCATCACAAGTGACAATACGATTTAAAATTCCCTCATTATTGTGACGATTGAGCAAAGAAGCGCAGCAACCAACGCGTGTTTGTTGGTGTGCTTCAGTCAATTCGTACGGTACCCACTTTTCGAGCTTTTTCACTTTTCCAATTTGACGCAAATGGATAATGATTGTTTTGTCACTTACTCCAAAGGCTGCTGCTAATTCAGAAGTCTTTTGAGATGGATCCGCTTCCACTATCGCCTTTAATTCTTCATTATTCACTTGAGTATCCGGTCGTCCACGAGGCTCATTTTGTAAATCAAAATTTCCAGAAAGGAAACGTTGAAACCAAAAACGCACCGTTCGTTCGTTAGCGGTGCTTGGACCCGTACACGTCGTTAATCCTTCGAGCTGTTTCTGCTGCACTGGTGCCATGGTGGAACTCATATTCGTAAATACTGCGAATTTTTAATTTCTCCATTGTTGTTGCTATAGCAATTTTCAAGCCCAAACAAATGACGTGAAAACAAATGAAACACGAATTTTAAAACAATATTCTTAAGTCTTTATTTTGAAATAATTTTGAATTTGGAATTCCTAATCAAACACAAAATATTTGATTTCAAAGTTGCCAGTATTAAGTATCGGCAATTTCATATGTAAGGACCTAATACATAATTTGTGAAAATTTCAACTGTCTAGCTATCGCGGTTCTTGAGATACAGTTTGGTGACAGACAGACGGACGGACAGACAGCGAAGTCTTAGTAATAGGGTCCAGTTTTTACCCTTTGGGTACCTACGGAATCCTAAAAAAACATAGAAATTGGTCAAGCCGTTTCGGAGGAGTTCCATAACAAACACTACGGACACGAGATTTTTATGGCTGAAGAATTTGTGTTGAAGAACTACCCTTTATTTGTACGCGCTAATCTCCAGAACTGCTTACGTCGCTAGAAAGCTACGTTATTCCTGAGTGCTGCGGCTTACATTTTATATAAAACACTACCGACCCGGCCCGGCTTCGCATGAGCCTATAGCCTTCCTCAATAAATGGACTATCCTACACAAAAATATTTTTTCAATTCGAACCAGTAAATCCTGAGATTAGCGCGTTCTACCAAACAAACTCTTTAGCTTTATAATATTATAGTATAGAAGTATAGATAAGGCTCCGGTTCAAAACAGGCGGACGAAGTCAGGAGTACAAGCTAGTAAAAATAAATGCAGAACTACATTCGGTGTTTTCACGCAAAAACCCGCTTTCAAGCCACGATTGCATCTGCAGTAATAACAAAATTTTACACTGGCACCCGTTTGATAAATTACGTGACAGATTTTCAGAATTATTTCACGTAAAAAAGTTTTTTCAAAAAAAAGGAAACCGCCTGCAAAAACTAAAAAGTTGTAAATAACTTTAGCACAGAACACACATTACTTTACTTTCGGAAGTCGGTGGCAGTGACTTTGTGTTTGTTGTTTTGTATTGCCACCGACTTCCGAAAGTAAAGTAATGTGTGTTCTGTGCTAAAGTTATTTACAACTTTTTAGTTTTTGAAGGCGGTTGTTTTTTTTATGAAAAATGTTTTTATTTTCCGCTTTTTAGTATCGCCTTAACATCTAAATCCATTAAGAAACGGCGACATAGTTAAATCAGAGATTGAAAGTCCTCCAAAGATTGAAGAAACAACGTCATCTATGTAATTTTTATGGGATTTTGTTGATTTCTTTAAAAAGTGCTGAACCAATTTCGATAAAATTTATGTGGGACCCTATCGAATAAAACAAGGATTTTGCAAATCCGTCTATATATGAAGGAATTATGCCCGAACATACAAAAAAAAATATAAACATCCGAATTGATAAGTCATAACTAACTAACATTACTTATAACTTTTTAGTTTTCGGAGGCGGTTTCCTTTTTTTTTTACTTTTTATGTTTAGCTTTTTAGTATTGCCGCGACACACTTAAAAGAGATTGTAAGTCCTCCAAAGATTGAAGTAACTAAAACGTCATCTAAGTATTTTTTTGGGATTTTGTTGATTGTTTCAAAAAGGGCTTTATCAATTTTTGTAAAATATATGGGACTATTTAGGAATAAACCCCTTTCAAACTAAAAAAAGAATTTTGCAAATCCGTCTATAGGTATATGACAAAGTTATGCCCGAACATACATTAAAAAAAAAAATTGAAGTCGGTTAAAAATGATTATAAAACGATTCGTTTAGAGAAACCTCGGTATTAATGTATCTATCATAACCAGTGACTGTTAAACCTAATAAATATAAAGTACTACAGTTACCGGTACGTAAGTTGGCAAGATATTTTGTAGTGGGGGAAGTTTGCGCATGTAAAAATGTATGAAATTGTGCGTGTGCGATCTTCCCCCACTACAAAATCTCTTGCCAACTTACGTGCCGGTAAATATACCTAATATACTAATCTACTACACTAATCACCAAACTTTGCCAAATCTTATTCGTAGCTTCACAATTTCAGAACCGTTCATCGAATCCCATAAAATTAAACGCAACGTTAATATCTACAGGATTAAGCATTGATTGCGAAAGTTAACGATCGCAAATGAATTCGAATGATCGAATGAATTCATAATAATCGACTAAGTGAGCACTGCCAATTCTATCCTCTGTGTCGCTTCACTAATGACTTTTGAAAAGCGGGACATAGTTATTTGCTGCAGCAAGATCATTCTACTCAAAATGAGATTCTACGTCCACAGTCCAGTCTGCCATGATTGAATTAAGATTCCTAATAGGAGTTAGGTACTTACCTGCCGGTTCCTGGGGAAAATTCTAAACTTCAAACTGCTCCAAACAGAAACTTAATTAAAGCTTCGTAAGACGAAGGAATCTAAAAAAAATACGGATAGCAGCAGTGCTAAGGATCATTAGACTTGATCAAAAAGGCAGTTTGAGTCTTAAAACATTAATAAGGTCAAGGACCTAATTACAGAGAAAGCCGTACCAACGTTAGTAGGTACATTTATTACGTACCCAATTTAACATCACCAGATGCAGACGACGTAAATTGGGTAGCACTTTACGGAAAATTAGGCCCCAGTCCTGCCAACAACAAATGTTTTAGTATTTGCTGAAGTTGGGGACTGGGCCTTAATAAAACTATTCTACTTGTCACTTTGGGTCTGAATTAAGTCTACCATTTGGTATGTTGAAGTGGTTAAACATGTTATACTGTCTACATAGAACTAGTTCTGCCTACGAGAAAAGGATGCGGTGTAATTAGGTACAGACACATGAGACAACTTTGTTGGCAACGCATAAACGCATCTGCAAGGCCTTCGATATTGCAGATGTCTACAACCAGGTAATATTCTCTTCGACAGTCAGCGATAACCGCTTCTCATCAGGTATCAGGTGGGCAATTCGGCTTGTTTACCATCCAAAGATGAAAAAGAATAGTTCCAATCAAATTGAAACACACTTCTAATTATTGGCACAAGGTCCCGGATTAAATGTCGATAGGAGTGACCTATTTCTACCCGTGGGTGTTGTAGAGAGCAACAGTTAAATTGACCAGAGAATGGGCAGCAGCGTCCTTTGAGTACCTACTGCATAACACCTACTGCGATCGCCAACATACATCGGCCAAGCATCGCGATTACGGCTGAACGTCCCCTTGGGGGAGACCTATGCCCAGCAGTGGGATGAAAAGATTGACATGATGATAATGATGACCATCCAAAGATAAAAAAATGTAGTTCCATGGTTTCAAAAGTCTTGCACACTTCTATAGGCATACAGTGACGGTTTCAATTTCGATAGGAATTCTAAAAGATTTGAATCAGAAACCACGCAAAATACCATACAAATTATTGGTTAGGGAAACCCGCAGATATAGATAGGCCTAGATATCGCAAGAGCAACTACTTCGCGTGCCTAGTTTCGTGCCTGGCTTACGTACAAAAATCGTAAGTAAAAAAATAAAGTAAACGTTTCCTTCCATCGGTAAGTCATTTTGTGATTAATATTATGCGTAAGTAATTAATGTAAAAAACAATTATTTTTAATCTAATACTCTCAGTAATACCTGGTAATACCAAATTTAAGAAAAACAAAACATTGTGACCTCATATAGGTAGTCAAAAAATGGCACGCTTGGTTTTCATACAGATCGTGATACTTGCGTTATCTAGGGTATATCTATATCTATGGGGAAACCTCATCGTGTTGATATCATAGTACATACACTAGTCCGTGTAGGTACAGACAACGTCAACTGCTTATCCCCTACGCATTAACATTTCTTCGGATAGGGGTAAGCAGTTGATGACGCTGTCTGTCATGGGTCTCTGTAGTAGAGCCATAACATAAAATAACAGAATTACTAAGTACAAGGTACAAGTATGTTTGATAAATGACAAGACCAGCAGTGCTATTCTGTCACAATCTCCCTCGGTGAACACCTAGGTGAAGTGAGCTGTCATCCGATTGTATTGCTTTCAAAATCCCTAGCATCAGACGGATGACAGCTCACTTCACGTAGGTGTTCGCCGAGGGAGATTGTTACAGAATAGACATACTGTTAATTTTTGTAATTTCTTTAATATATATTTATATAGGCTTGCGTTTGACCACAACTCACCTGATCTTAAGTAATAATGCGAATGACGATAATTATATTATATTGTTGTAATAACTGCATTTTAGAAGGTAGGGATGGGGAAAGGTAGTGGTGTAGGCAAACGCTACCATAAATAAAATACCATAAATTTAGTAGTGATATTTTCTTAAAGTACAGAGGCCAGCACATCAAACTACTACAATCAGTTTCTTTGATAGATTTTCAACTATATCACAAAAGCATAAGGTTCATATTTAATTGGGAAAATTTGACAGTTAGGTATGGCTTGATGTGTTGGCGTCTGTACCTAAATGTACTTTTCATTGCTTTGTATTTATCGTAAAATAACGAAGCTTATTTTATAATAATATTGATATAACGATAACGATATCGATGTTCCAATGAATATTATTTCAATGTTAGCATGTAATAAGCTTTATTATCAGTACATAGTATTAAACAAGGTTTACTTCCCGTCTTCTAGATCTTGTAAACTGCGCAACGGATTTGAATGCGGTTTTCATCAATAGATAGAGTGCTTCAAGAGGAAGCTTTATACGAATAGTTATTGTTGTTGAAGATATCGGAACAATCATGCCGACTGGAAGCTTGAGTGAAGTGCTCTGCGTAAACCAATAGAGTTATATTCTACCAAATACCCGTGCGAAGCCGGGGCGGGTCGCTAGTTCGTTATACTAACACTTCACTTGACGTATTTGTGCAAATATTCGCCTTATTAAGTTAATACAAAATCGACTCCATTTCAATAAGCATTGGGTATATTTTGTACTATCCAAATAAGGCGAATATTTGCACAAATACGCCAAGTAAAGTGCCAGCATTAAGAAACGATATTTAGTCATATATTATAATGAATGTATTATACAGGGATGGGGTTAGCAATAGCACAAAAAAGGATCTAGGTAGGATTTGATAATTTGGTGTAATTGTTTTTATTGAGCATTAATAATATTAAATTATGACGCCACAAGTTACCGCTCTTCTCACAAGTTAGAAAACCAATATTTCATAATGGTGTTTTATTTTGGTTACATTTACATGCTCTTTAGTATATCTAAACTTTTTTTCTTAATTTCGTTTTCAGGATTTATTTGATAGGCTCAAAATATTCTTATGAACTAGTATTACCAGTATTTTAATTTTTTGTCGTATCGTCGTCCCCACACTGTATATAGGTAACGGTAACATATTCATAGATCGAACCAATTGACACCTCAACTTTCTAGAAATAAATTAAACTAATGAATGTCTAATTTTAATTAATCAAAATGAAAGACAGAGATAATTATCCTGTTGTTTGTTACCGCAGCGCGATTGATTCTGCTGTCCTGATTACAGACTATAATCCGTCAGTCACAGGGCTTCATTTTAATTGATAGATTTTCTCTTACCTACCTATAAATCAAGGCTGAAGTTTAAATTGCTTTCACGGTGCGAAGAATTGATTGTAATTTCTAAGCCAAGCATGGAGTAAAGTACAAATATAAATTAGCAGTTATTGGATTTTCGACGACCACAAAATTGTACCCGCCTAATTAATTCTAAGTTATTGTAAGTATAATTATTTAGTTTTACGGCTTCGTCCGTGTGAATTTCGAATATCGCGAATGCAGACAAAGACGTAAATTTTTTTTCAATAAGGTCGGCGCCAAATGACAATGCCAGGTCCTGCCCTACCCATTTACAGAAAATGTAAATTAATAAAATAATTTTAATGATTATAGAACCTTACTTTAATAAATTGTTTTTCTTTAGAACTTGCCTGCGTTATTGGCTTCTTTCCACGAGACAGGCTAGACCTAGTGTGGAGTTCATTAGCAAAATGTTTCCTTTGTGTCTAATATATTATTTGCTTTTTTTTGTGAACCTTATTGTAAATGTAGTCTACGTTAACAATAAAGATAAGGAAATGTAAAGAACTTTTTTTGTTGGCAAATAAAACAACATTATTATTAGTACTCGCAGATTACAAATCAATGCTAAAAGGAATTCAAATACAGTTTTTTTATTTAAATTAAACAGAAACGGCAAGTTCTGCAGTCATTAGAACTAATGTTTAGTTATCAGCAATAAATAAGCAGTAAGATGCTACATATTGGAAGCTTGTACATGACTTTTATTGAGTGGGGCAAAGTTCTATAGAGTTTCTGGCATTGTCCTTTCACCAAAATCGGTTCAGTAGTTCAAGCAAGTGAGTTTGTTACGCCTTCACGGACAAAGCTTAACAAACTCACTTGCGCATCTAAAATATTAGTTATTATGTTCATTAACATAATTACAGAGAACTTTGTAACTATTTTTGTTTTATGAAAATTGTCTATGGCACCACATAACAAAGCCAGCATGTATTATCCATTGCACGTTGAAGTGTATTAGAGCTAGGTCACCATAATTTTAGAGAAAACAAATGAGAGCTCTTTCCTCAAAAAGTAACGTTGCAAAATATTCAATCAGTTGGCACTGGTATTGCTGCCAACCATTTGAACACTTGTGCCATTGACAGCGATGCGAACCAGTTTTTGATTCCCCATGAACGCTCCCTTCACAGTTCACTTTTATACTTTTCCGCTCAGATCAAGTAAAAAAAGGTAGATAACGCACGGCCTTTGTTATTACTAAGCCACGAAACTCTGCTACTTCAAGTAAACACGCGCTCACGCACACACATGCATCAAACTATGACGATTTTCATTAGTATCTCACGGGGCGTCGGGGGTCGGAAATGGTGATCAATCAACTCCAAAGTGAACAAAAAGTCTGAGGGAATATCGTTTCACACGTAAGTATACACAAAACAACATATTTTTTTGGTTTTTCAAAATATGTAATGTCATTGTCACTAAGTGACGTACCGGGAAAGTGATGTCAGTAGTTTTTTTTTTAGTAGCCTAAATTGTGGGTAAATAGATTGTAGTCGTACAAACATAATTAAGTCTATTGGACCTATGTGATTTTATGTTACGTATACATTCAAACCTTAAATTATTATTTAAATAATTATTTTTGAATTCGCTTATGTTTTTGTTGTTCAAATTCTTGAGTTCATATTCTTCTATTTTACTATCAAATATTGTTTTTAGATTTCCAAAAAATATTTTAATAAGAAACGAATGGTTAACTGCTATAAGACTGAGCCGAAATGAACCACAATGGCAGCCATCCTCATCTAGTGTGATTTGTTCAGAGCATTTTGATAAGACTGACATTTATGATACAAAACGTGAACTTCGCCTAAATCCATAGAACAGGATATCCAAAAAAGATATTTTTAACCGACTTCAAATAAAAGAAGATCTCTTTTAAATTAATATTCTGTTATTTACCTATGTTTGCGATTTTCTCGGTAAACAGTATACCTATCTGTATCTACTATACCTACCTAAATGTTAAAAGTTATTTAGTTTTGTGTATATTACAGAAATTACTTCCACCTTCGAATACGGCTGTCAGTAATATTATTCTCGCATGTAATTATAAAGATGTTTTTAATTCCATGAAAATAAACGTGCTTCACATAACCTTTGTTGTATTTTTTCTCTCTGCTCACACACCAACTGGGCTACTACTACTGGACTTACTATTTTTCTGTTTATTTTTTTTTTAATCGAATCGAAATCGAAATCAATAAAGTAATCCTACGAGGCTCCTAAGTTCATCATCTCTTCGAATTGTTGACGCTGAAGAATATTGTTTCCAGTAATTAAAATAACCAAACAAACAAACAGGTTTAATTTCACATTCGCATACTACCTATTTTTATTATTACGTATTATCGTACTTATCAGGGACTTTTTTTTTAAAGTGGCAACACTTCATGGACTCACATATAGATAAAAAAGTGGCGACAGTTGTCTATTCTAAATGCGTTATCTACCTTTTTTTGCTTGATCTGAGCTTTTCCGTAACAACTTTATATCCTAAATTAAAAAAGGATTAAATGTCATGTGATTTCAAAAATCAACATTTATTTTTCAAACTATTGGACAAACCAAACTCTAGCTGAACAATTATCCACACGCAGCAATTGTCGTCTGCTAGCTTTGTAATCAGAGAACAACAATTACCAAAATTGAAAAATCGAAACTGAAAAATAAACGAGTATTTTTTATCGCTGTGCTCCTGCTCTGATAAATCGTGTCTGTGGTACAACGTAGAACCGAACTTCCATACAGCCAGTTTATTTTTTTAAATCGAGCGATATGACACATGAAACGATTTACAAAGGCCAAACTGATAACGCACAGTTACAATATTTAATGAATAACCCCTTTAAATATCTCCAAAGCTTAAATAATTCCTTAAGATATTAAATGATAATGAATTCATAATCATGCTAACGAGTATCGGAAAGGTCAAAAGTTAATTAAAAGCGCTAAGACTGACAATTCGGGCGTCAATATGACCTAATGCGTAAGTAAGTACATCCTTGTTCAAAAGGCGCGATTGAAGACGATCAAGTGAATAATAGTTAAATGTTTGCATAACATTTTTTTTATAAAAAATCGAGCACTATAAAAACCTGCAAATATTATTGTTTAAAATGTAAGCTTTGAACTCGTGTAAATATTTATGTACAATATCTACCTTAGATGTCTACTTTGACGCTACTGCGTGTCAGGCATTGTAATAATAATATTTTAGAAATAACTACCTAATTGTACCAATATGTGTAACTACTCGTATTCTTTCAAAAATATCAACGGTCATCTCTGTTATTATTTCGACGTTTCCTTACAATATTACACACCACCAACATCCACCGTAGCTAAATACGCGATGAATCATGGAGTTTAGGACACCAGCCCGAAATACTATGACTATACTAAGTACTAAAACAAACCTTAGGTAATTTTGTCATTGACTGGTTCTTACTTCTTAGGAAGCCACTTAAAAAGATGCGATGTCTTAATCTAAAGGAAGACAACTCTTCGACTCAACACAGAAATAAAAGCAATCCGCCTTTGATCTTATTTATGTCTATTTTAGTGTCTGTGTTAAATATTTGTGACAGATTTCCCAACTAACCAACATAAGTAGGTAGCTGTTTTTAGTCTACGGTATGTGAAATAACCACGCTTGACAAATGATGGTGGTTAGTTTATTTTTAATTAAACACGTTTTTTTAATTAAAACTGACCCTAAAAATCTTTCTTCAAACTACCTACACTGCAAACAAATACGTGCATATTTTGACGACAAATTAATTCTTACCTACAACATATTTTCTTATAAGTATACAAAACTTAACTTACCGAATAACAAACGACGATCAGGCCAACCAAAAAAAATCCGCAAACAAAAAATAAAACTTTATCTAAACTGTAACCAACACTCTAAAAATATCAAAACTTCTCAAAATTAAAACTTTTTACACGTACAACACTTTGACACTCGTTACTGGCCACTAAGGCGCGCGAACTTAATAATCAGAATTCAAATTAGTTCGGATTTCGAAAAGCGCGGGAAAATGTCCCCGGGCGTGCGTTCAGAAGAAAATTTGAGTCGAACTGAAGGGCGGCGCTTCTGAATGGACGCGTCGCGACCACGCTCATGCGCTCTCATGTTAGCTACAGCGAATGTTTTTCCAACGGACTTCAAGCTTTTTCACGCTTTAGCTGGAAAATATATTTTCGTCTTTAAGTGCACTGGGCGCCCGGGGGTTTGTTCTAAAAGCGAGGAAAATTGTGCATGCTTCCTCGAAAGGTAGCGGCGACGGATCTAATAAAGGGAAACTTGTAACCTCTTACACCGCTGTTATTACATCCCGACATTTACCCATTCTCGTGCTAGTAAATTTATAGAGTAAGTAGGTACCTTTTGTACATGTAGTTTAGAATCTATGTGTTGAACAATTTAGTTTTTCTAAAGAGAAATCTTCCTCAATTGACACCGTCTCAGTTGGTTTGGATGCCATTTTGTTTATCCTAGGAAATTGAATTCTTCATTCAGTGCATTTTCAGTGGCATCTTCCTGGAAGTTCTTACAAGTAGGTAAACAACATGCGTCAATATGTTACTAGTGTGTTATATCACCAAATAAACAACGTTCATTTTATAATTTTTGATTCTTGACATGTCTGTAGTTTTTTTTTTTTTTGTAGTGTGGCACTAGACTGTCTGTAGTTAGGTACTAGTTTATTTATCTCGTACTCGTAATTGTTTTCTCTGTTTCAACTCAGATAGCTATGGCTCCAACTAATAAGGTAGACTGGTAAAAAATGCGCATCTACTGCTACTATAAATACGTATAAGTACATATTTAATTTACATTTGCAAAAATAAATCATAAAATAAATTGATATTGTCTGACTCTGCCATCAAGGGTAAACTACATTTAGGTAAGGTATACCTACAAATTCTATTCTACAAACATTAGGTACGACTGTATTACCTGTCTTAAAATCTTTATCTCATCCATTACGCACCATAGACATATTTCATTAAAATCATCATCCCCTAACAGTACTAATACTTATATTATACTGTGCCCTAACTAGCAGTCGAATTTTGGAAATAGAACTTATTATTTATTTATTTGCTGGGATGCCTTGGATATAACTCTAGAGGTAAGGCGAGCACGAGATCAGCTCACTATAGCCTATAAAGCATTTCGTGGCACCATTGACGCGCCTGATCTGAATACCGCGCTGGTTCATTTTTAACCCCCGACGAAAAAGAGGGGTGTTATAAGTTTGACGTGTCTGTGTGTCTGTGGGTCTGTGTGTCTGTGTGTCTGTGTGTCTGTCTGTGGCACTGTAGCTCTTTAACGGGTGAACCGATTTGAATGCGGTTTTTTTTTGCTCCAAGCAATTACTGCCGCAGCAGAGAGCACAGACTAGTCACGGTCCCTCCTTGTCGCAGTGTGTTTTGCACGCGCTAAGTCCCAAGGGCCAGTACCTCGCACTCTGGCTGTACTTTAATGTACAAAGATTTTATTCAATCACTCACTTCAGCCGAAAGACGTCCACTGCTGGACATAGGACTCCCCCAAAGGGGGGAGTCTGCCATGATCGCCACGCTTGGCAGGCGGGTTGGCGATCGCAGTATGGTTGTTACAAAGGCACAGAGAACGCTGCTGCCCATTATCTGGTGTCGAGTCCCGTACGACACTCACGGGAAGATATGGGATGGTGCTATTCTTTACGTCCGACACCATACGGAAAAAGATTTTATTGATATGTCAGAATTGGGTATTGTGAGAAGAATAAGTGATGAGTACATAAACTTTGTTTATTTTTATTGTTTTTAAATCAGTCTTTGTGTTTTCCTTTTCGCTCCTATACCTATTAATCTTCGTCCTTAATTACTCGTATTCTAAGTGGTCTTAACCAATTTAATTAAAGCAAAATAAAACAAGGGTATGTCGTTAATTATTGCAATTTATATGCAGTTTTAGATTCAGCTATCCGGCGCTCAGCCTCGCTGCGATTGGCATAGTGACGGGACAATTGGCTTAACTACACTTCCACAGTCGCAGGCTCGATTCGAAGTGCAATTCGTAAAATGGTCCACTAATAATTGGTTAGGTGTCAATTAGATGAGATTTTAGAAGTTACTCAGGAAGCAACATCTTTAGTTTATTTCGCATTTTACTTGATTGTTGTGAGTTATGCAATTCCAGAGTGAAAATTGTAGTCTTTTGACTTAAAACATTGTAGTGATATTAAGTAGAGTACCTAATGGCAGACTTAAGTTTGTACGACATTTTTTTAGGGCACGCTCGTCTGGAAGATTCTCTTTATTACAGACAACACGGCTAGAGTGAGAAACATGGAATTATTTTCGTAGAATTCTATAAAAAATATATATTTATTTAATATATAATTTGACGACACGGTTTGCGCAGTGGTTGAGCGATCGTCTGATGCGCCGCGTGTCGCGAGTTCGATTCCCGCACGGAATAAATATTTGTACGGCCTACAGATAGTTGTTCCGGGTCTGGCTGTTATTACTAATTTAAATGCTAGCAGCTATTTATGTGCCAACAGTAACGACGCCAGTCACCGTTGAGCTACGAAGCCAGTTGGTCATTTGAAATATTGTATCCAAGTGTGTGTTGATTAATAAAGTGTATTTGCAAAGAAAAACAGTTTTTTTTTAATCTAAAAATAAATTGTGAGTGTTACAGGAGTAAAAGAAAAAAAATGATTGGTGGCGCTAGTTGACTCTTGTCTGCCCCTTCATACTTGCTGTAAAATCCGTCAATTTTTAGAGGGTAAGTATGTACCCTCCAAAACCCCGCCCCCCTCCCCCCCTCTCCTCTCTCTCTCTGTGTGTGTCTGTCTGTGTGTGTGTGTGTGTGTGTGTGTGTGTGTGTGTGTGTGTGTGTGTGTGTGTGTATGTGTATGTAATAAGCATAATATATAGTGTGTGGGAAGAGGTTCAAATAAAGCTCTAAGCGAAAAATATATAAGTTTTCCTTCAAATCCAAATGAACCGACCCTTTCAACCTAAAGGTTTTTACAAAAAGATCTTATCCGAAACTTCGACCGAACCATAACATTGAGGTTTCTACAAGAAGTGACGGGTCTAATTACTTTGGTAGCAGATAAGATAAATCGCCTTAGAAGGGCTTAGGACACGTAATTAAACCTTTTTTCTAGAAAGTGATTAGGTCGTAACTTCGACTATGCTTTTACCTAAGTATATCCGTCGCCTGAGCTCTACCCTACCAATATATGTACCTATATATATATTTTTACTGACGCGTTGAGTTCGCAAGCACGACTGCCGTGCGTAATGTTATGAGTTCGATTCGCAGGTCTTTCAAAGTGTTATTGGAGAATGGATACATTGTCCTTATCAAAATTCCAATTCCAATAAAACTTTGCCCGACCTCATCCTAATGAATTGGTCTATATGTATTCATTGGAGGACTACCGTCACCATCCTTTCAGTTTTTTTTTGCAAAGAAAGAATGCATTAAACCGGGGTATTGTAATCCATGTTAACCACTCTGCTCGACAATATTTTGACATTTGACACATCAGTTAACTCGGCAGGATGTTGCGAATTACGACATGAAATTCAGCAATTTATATCAATTTTCACCTTTCGATTTTTTATGAAAATTATGTTATTTTAGCAACTTTCTGGAATAAATTTGAAGCAAATATCTTTATTTATAACTTGAAGTCGGTCAAACTGCTTTTGTTCACCACGAAATTAAGAGCGCCCATCCCCATCGAACGAACTTCAACGCGAGCGTGATTGAAAATTTTTTTGTTTCAACTAACGCAAAGCTCGAAAACAAACGAGTGAGTGAGAACGCGATAACATCACAGGAAAATTGGCGCGCGGAAATTTCACAAAACTTGTTCCAGGACATACGTGTTTTTGAAAAAGCCTTACTAGCTTTTGGTAAAATTGTTTGTAATTTAGAATCTCCATTACAGGTGTAAGGTTTCTATGAAGCTGTTTTTTTAACTCTTTCATTGTATGAGTGCATTATGACCGGCCAAAGTTCAAATAAAATTGTGCAATAAAACTGATTTTCGGACGTGTTTACTGAATTTGTTTCTCAAAAAAGTTTATTTTTGGCTTCATACAAACCTAGATTTAAACCACAAGCTATCTGTGTGTTAAAAATATTTGGAAAATAATTTGTTATAACGCCGTAATCGCGTACGAGCGTTTGTATGGGAAATATGACGGGTTGGGCGCTCTTAACTCCGAGAAATAATTTACGCAGACTTGGGTAGTAATTTTTTGGTTATAAAGAGTAGATATAGCTACCTAATTCACATCAACATAATTCACACCATTGGAGTTTGTACTTAAGTTATTCCGAAAATTGTATATCACAGAATAAATACAATTTCGTTTTTTAGGGTTCCGTGGCCAAATAGCAAAAAACGGAACCCTTATAGATTCGTCATATCTGTCTGTCTGTCCGTCCGAATGTCGCAGCCACTTTTTTCCGAAACTATAAGAACTATATATTGGTACTGTTGAAACTTGGTAAGTAGGTGTATTCTATGAACCGTATTAAGATTTTCACACAAAAATAGAAAAAAAAACCCATACTTAGAACTGAAACTCAAAAAAATTTTTTCATCAAACCCATACGTTTGGGGTATCTTTATACAGGTCTTCAAAAATGATAATTATTGAGGTTTCTAATATCATTTTTTTTTAACTGAATAGTTTGCGAGACACTTCTAAAGTGGTAAAATGAGTGTCCCCGTCCCCCCCTGTAAATTCTAAAATAAGAGAATGATAAAACTAAAAAAAATATATGATGTACATTACCATGTAAACTTCCACCGAAAATTGGTTTAAACGAGATCTAGTAAGTAGTTTTTTTTTAATACGTCATAAATCGTAAACCGCAATTTACCTTACTTGCTGCTACGGAACCGCATCGCACTTGGCCGCTTTTTTTATATTTTTTAAGATTACCCGCCACACTTCTTTTGTTTGCAACAATGGAAACCTCGGGGGATACTTTTCGTATTATGATTTTTTAAGATTATAAACGAGAACGTTCAAGGAATCTCACGAATATTTACAAGCTACAAATGGTGAGTGCTCCTGCGTTAGCAACAGTTACTTATTGGTTTCGTGAATTTAAACATGGTCCAAAAAACCTAAACGATGACACCCGGCCGACCTACAACTGCAGTAACACATGAAAATGTCGTCAGGGTAGAGTTGGTAGAGTGGCTATTGCGGGAGAATAGAAGACACGTTATACACATCGAGTGATTCTGGCTGAACTGAAGATTGAATCACGTCAGGACTGACATATTTTCTTGCATGCTCTTGTATGTTTTACAAACTAATCATAAGTCTAATCTAATTCAATCAGGCGGTTTTGAACATCATGCATGAACACCTTAAAGTAAGGAAGCTTGCTCCGCGATGGATGCCCCATTCTCTCACCGAATAGCAAAAATCCCGTCGTGTTGATTAGTGAAAATGTATGCTAGAAAAGTTTGAAGGAGGAACTCCCCAAAACGTATCCGACATCCTAACAACTGACGAATCTTGGATCTACAACTACGATCCTCTCACGAAGCATCAATCGACGCAATGGATGTTTGAAGAAGTCGAGTAGCCCACAAAGATTGTTCGCGGACGGAGCGTTAAGAGGATTGTGATGTGCGCGGCGCGAGTAGTTATTTCCAAAAATGCTATTTCATACCGCTCACTCTGCCTCCCTCCGGGTGAATAATACAAATACAATATGGCCCTGCCCTGGCTCCCCCCCAATATGGCCCTGCCCTGGCTCCCCCCCGACCCGTATCGTGCAATAGAGAGAGTTTCCTACATTTCCATTTTGAAATATGGTTTTGGGCGATAACGTTTTTCCCCTCGTGAAGGTTTTCACGAAATGAGACAATTTTGGTCTCATTAGATTCAGTACACCTTAATTTTTATTAAGTAGATAATTCAGTATAGTTTAATTTGGAAGTTTTTGAGTCAAAAATGTAGAATTTAGATAGTAATTACTTCTATCGTTCGCCATATTTTTTTTTAAATAAACGTACAGACCTAGTTTTTCGTTATATCTACAACATTTCCAAAAATTATGAATATTTGACTAAGTTTACGGGGGGTAAAACGTTATCGCTTTTTGTATAAAAAATTACAGCCGCACAATCCTCTTAATAAAAAATGATAGCGGTTTTTTTGGACGCAGTGGACCAGTACCAGTAATTCCGCTAGAAGACCGTAGAACAGTTACTAGTGAATGGTATCGAAGCTTGTCTGCCTCACTCAAGCTTTCGGGGAATTGAATAAGTATAGCGAGCGACCAAGGAGCGGTGCCCGTGGCATATTTTTTTCACTAAGATAACGCTCCTGCTCACACAGCTGCTAGAACCATGGACTATTTGAATACTTCGGGATACAAATGTTACCCCATCCTACATCCATACACCCCCACCTACCTCCAGATTTAACTCCATGCGGTGTTTTTTTTATTTCCCACGGTAAAAAAATGCTTCTTTGGCGGAAAATTAACACTGCATAAATACATAGGTACGTTGCCGTTGAAGCATTTTGGCTATTTTTCGACCAAGATAAAGTTTTTTAAACGTTTTGAAAGCTGGTTCACCCTAATGTATAAGAGCATTCTGTTCCAAAAATTGTTAGTAAAATTATCAATTTTTGGAACATCCACGTAGTAGGAATAATCAATGATTCATACGAAGGCTTTAAGTTCACAATCTTCAAGAAGGCTTATCTTTGATGGAATGAAAATAAACTACCTTTTTGTGGGCTCCGTTGACCGGGCCGTGGAAATGGGACAGTTTTTGCTTGCCTACACAATGGCGGAGGAAGCCTCTTATACGATAATCCGTTTGACCTGTGGACATACGTCGTTTGATAACAAACCTTTTTGTTAGTTTTCTGGGGTTTGTTTGTTTTCCATTTCAATGTACTTAGAGGTTTAGTTAGAAGAACCATTTATCACAGTATCCTACAAAATGTTGTCACTTATGAGAATTTGTAGTTTTGTATGCAATTACGAAGACTACGAACACAACACGCGGCTGTTCAATTGTAATTACTACATAGTTAAGAAACATTTTGGCAACACGATTGGCGCAGTGTCTGAGCGTTGGGCTGCTGCACTGCGTGTTGATAGTGGTTCGATTCTCGCAGACCTACGGGTTTTTTTTGCATGCCCTACGGGTATGTAGTTATACAGGTCGTGTTGTTTGTGAATATGAATTTATGTTTGTAAACGTGCACGCACACGATATAGGAACCACGGAATAGACAAATTCAGTGGAAGCCCACATAGCTATCCTGCGCGTGTCACAATTATGCGGAACATGACGTGTAAAATCAGGCACTGCCTAGTTTGGGGACCACCACAAAAATTATAAATATGTAGTAAAATAGTAATAGTAAACCTACCACTCTACTAAGCTAATATTAATATTCTGTTACCTATATGTAATTTTCTGTAACGATGAACAATACATTTTACTTACCTGCGCCACCTCGAACTAACCTTACTGGGACATATCCAAGTCATCTTGCCACCTCTTACTGGGCCATCCTAGGCGACGCTATCCATCATCAGGCACCCACTGCGTGGAGACTTGCCCAGGGGTCAATGTGCATGCGACTCACATGACTCACCCGATCCCATTTAAGCCTGGCAGCCTTTTTGCCCACGTCTGTTATGCCCGTTTTGGAACGCAGCGTGGTGTTTCGGATTCTGTCCCGTCTTTTGACACCCAGGTTGCTGCCCTCCATTGCTCGTTGGCAGACTCCAAGGCGGAACGTTTGCGACTCGGTGAAGACGGTGAGCACCGTAGGTTAGTAGGTACGGGCAGGATACACATGTCGGTAGAGTTTACGCTTCAGGGAGATCGGTTGATTACCTTATATTAGCGTCTTCATGCATGTACCTGTAGGTGATGTAGTTATAGTTTACATTTACGCACATATAGTTACTATATACATATAGTTTACATTTACGCACTCTATGGCTGCTCGCTTATCTACCATCCTGTGGTACCCGCTTGTCATCTCATGTCAAAAGTTTTTTCATCCCACCATCTCGGAAAGAGTATTTTTAATCTTCAATATCTGAGTGGAAAAGCCGTTTTTATTCTCTAGAGGATAAAGTAAATTTATCTTCAATATCTGAGTGGAAAAGCCGTTTTTATTCTCTAGAGGATAAAGTAAATTGAATTTAGAACATCGTGTGCACTAAGTTTGTGAATTAAAAAAAAACATTAAACCTATTTACTGCTACCTATATGGTGCCGAATATATCATACAACTTTTTTTTAATTTGTTAAAAACTCAGACTTTGTAAACGTTTTTTTTGCATTTAGTCATTTCCTCGCTGAGGTGGAATGAAAAGTTACGTGTTGCACTCGAGTGCAAAGATTTTTCACCGCGTGCTCTTTTGATTCCCTCGCTAACGCTCAGGATTCTAATTTTGAATCACTCGCTGCGCTCGTGATTACACTCTTGTATAACAATTATAACTATTTCTTGTCATCTTATTGTATTACTCTGTGCATTACATTAAATTACGAGAAAGGAGGGATTTGATTTCAATATATTATTCCTATGCCGACGGATGACAGCTCACTTCACCTAGGTGTTAACCGAGGGAGATTGTAACAGATATTCTGTAAAAAAAGAACTTTCTACAGTGCTCTACAGTGTTGCTTTTCCAGGCGTTTTCGATTCTACGAACGATTTCCCTGTCCTGTCTGTTTTCGAAACAAACTGGTAGGTACCTACCTACTCGTCAACATAACGTGTTTCCTGCCCATCGACCTCGACCTTACGCTTACTACTATTGGTCATTAACTGGTCCCATATAAATTTTATCAAAATTGATCTAGCCCTTTTTGAGAAAATCAACAAATTCCCAAAAAAATTACTAAGACGACATTTTAGTTTCTTCAATCTTTGGAGGATTTACAATCTCTTTTAAGTGTGTCGCCGTTTTTTAATGGATTTGGATGTTAAGGCAACACTAAAAAGCGAAAAATAAAGTTTAAAAAAAAAAAAAAAACCGCCTTTAAAAACTAAAAAGTAATAAATAACTTTAGCAACAAAATAAGAATATTACGATCCGTTTGATGCGATCATGCGATGCGTCCGATACATACGATGCGGAACTGTCGACGCTTACCTTGAAGTGTCTACCTAGCTATCGACCTAACCTTGATGCATCTATTCACTACTCGTGCAAACAAAAGCTATTGTTTAGAATTTAGATTGATGTGTTATTTTTTAAAGTAAGATACCCAATCAACTTTTTATATATAGCAAAATAATATTATCACGATTCACGATCTTTACAAGCTAATCAAATATCAAAACTTCACCTAGAGTTGGCTGTCGTGTTCATAAATAATTCTCCTTTTGGATGTTATTATTGTTTATTTCATACCATCATCTTATAAATAAATATTAACAAAAAGAAATACAAACAGGTATTAAAAGACAGTTTTCCATTTGAAACATATCAATTTAATATGATTTCTATAAACATTACCTATTGTATAATTTAAAAACCGAAATCTTACACTGAACATAATTGAAACTCGCTTATAAAATGCTTTCGTGAGTTTAGCGGGATGAAGGTACAAAAAAACTGTATACTCTGTGGTCTGTTTATTAAAAATGTGTTGATCCGTTATCCGGACTATACCCGAGGCCGGTGTTCGCACGCCGACCCCTAACGTTTGCGCAGAATGGCGACTACTCGATGACCGTTTGTTCCTCTTTCACCAAAAATTCTACAACTTCCTCTACCGTCGTTGTTGTTGTGTCTGTGTCGATACAGTCTGTATCAACATCTGTGAATGGAAAAAGTAGATTAGTAAATTAGTTGGTGTTGGTTTGATCATAAAAGTGAAGAGGAAAATGGCGCCTCGAATGGATTTGATGCTTTGGAGGCGCTATTTTGTAAGTGTTAACTTTATTAAAATTTAATAGTTATGTTCTTCTACATAATATTCCTACTCCAGGTTTATTTGAAATGTAATTTATAGGTAGCAATCTGGTGGTACTGCTGTGGGTCTATTAATAATTTATTATTTATTCCAGCTTTGGCACAACTACTGGGTACTTGTCATAGTAGTGTTTAATAATAAACAGAATGTTACTGGACAGTAACCACATCGTAGTTCAAAGTGAAATCTCATTACAGAAAAAGTTTGGCGAGGTGAAGATTTCGACATTTTAACGTCACTGTCAGCACCAAGCTTCGCCGCAATAAGGGTAAATACTTAAGAGCGCCCAACCCGTCATATTTCCCATACAAACGCTCGTACGTGATTACGGCGTTATAACAAATTATTCTCCAAATATTTTGAACACACAGGTATTTTGTGGTTTAAATCTAGGTTTGTATGAAGCCAAAATAAACTTTTTTGAGAAACAAATTCAGCAACCACGTCTGAAAATCAGCTTTTTGCACAGTTTTTACCTGAACTTGGCCGTTCATAATGCGCTCATACATTGAAACAGTAAAAAAAAAACAGCTTCATAGAAACCTTGCACATGTAATGGAGATTCTAAATTACAAACATTATTATCAAAAACTTGTAAGGCTTTTTCAAAAACACGTATTTCCTGGAACAAGCTTTGTGAGATTTTTTTTTTCGCGGTGTCACACTCGTTTGTTTTCGAGATTTGCGTTGGTTGAAACAAAAAAAAAATTAATCACGCTGGTCGAAGTTCGCTCGATGGAGATGGGCGTTCTTAAATTGTCAGATAACTCTTAGCGTAGGAATAAATATAGTGGTTTGACAGTTTTTTTATAGAAAACATGTCAAACTGGCATATTTACGTGCTCATTTCCGGAACAAGTAAACCGATTTTTAAAATGATTTTGCTAATAGGAAGGTACGTTCTTAGCTCAGTGCTTTAAGCTATATTATCCGTAAGAAATAATCGTCGGGCAAATGCTAGTAGTACAGATATACGTACAATTCCTAAGCTCGAGCCGGCGCGGCTTCTGCTCATTCCACTCCTGCACCTTGGCCTCGCGGTACTCAACGTGCTTCTTCATCTGCTCAGTACGCTTCGCCACCAATTCCTATAACAAAATTAAATATTATATGTCAGTGTTATAGTCAAATACGGCAGATATATTCTTTTTTTAATTTTTTTCTCAGATTAAAAGATAATATATTCATATACAAAGCCCAAGGGCGTCGCCAAGGGGGGGTAGGTAGGGGCAGCTGCCCCCCCCCCCCCCCTCCCTTATAGATTCCAAAAGGTTCATGTGCCTTTGGCTGTATTTAAAATTCATCCTTTTCCTATCCACCATATATCAACTTGCCCCCCCCTAGGCCATCAGCTGGCGAGTCCTGGCGACGCCCTTGACAAAGCCTATGCCGTGTGTGGTGTCGGCCCCGAATAGCACCACATACAACATATCTACCCGTGGGTGTCGTAGAAAGCGACAGAGATATTGACCAGAAGATGCATGGGCAGCAGCGTCCTTCTGAGTAGACCATAACACCTACTGCGATCGCCAACATGCATCGGCCAATCATGGCGATTACGGCTGAACCCCTTGGGGGAGACCTATGCCCAGCAGTGGGCGTCTAAAGGTTGAGATGATGATGATGATGACAAAGCCTATACTCAAACTCAAACTCAAAAACTCAAAATCATTTATTTCAATTAAACCATTTACAGGTACTTTTGAATTGTCAGAGTCAGTCAGTCAGAAAGTTGAAGCTAGTTGCTCGTTCCAAACAGTAGGTTTCTATGGAGAAGAACGAGCAAGAAACTCCATGAACACTCTTTTAAAATCAGTTAAATTTTACAATTTTCCCATTGCTACCCAGGCTCTGTAAAGGCCGTTAATTAATTCTTATGGAATAGGGATGTAGACAACCTACAATTCCAAGTCACAAGTTCACTATTAAAAGATTTTGTTTTGGCCTCGAAAACAGATTTTTTTTTTGTTGCTTTGAAATCGGTCCCCCCCCTAGGCCATCAGCTGGCGAGTCCTGGCGACGCCCTTGACAAAGCCTATGCCGTGTGTGGTGTCGGCCCCGAATAGCACCACATACAACATATCTACCCGTGGGTGTCGTAGAAAGCGACAGAGATATTGACCAGAAGATGCATGGGCAGCAGCGTCCTTCTGAGTAGACCATAACACCTACTGCGATCGCCAACATGCATCGGCCAATCATGGCGATTACGGCTGAACCCCTTGGGGGAGACCTATGCCCAGCAGTGGGCGTCTAAAGGTTGAGATGATGATGATGATGACAAAGCCTATACTCAAACTCAAACTCAAAAACTCAAAATCATTTATTTCAATTAAACCATTTACAGGTACTTTTGAATTGTCAGAGTCAGTCAGTCAGAAAGTTGAAGCTAGTTGCTCGTTCCAAACAGTAGGTTTCTATGGAGAAGAACGAGCAAGAAACTCCATGAACACTCTTTTAAAATCAGTTAAATTTTACAATTTTCCCATTGCTACCCAGGCTCTGTAAAGGCCGTTAATTAATTCTTATGGAATAGGGATGTAGACAACCTACAATTCCAAGTCACAAGTTCACTATTAAAAGATTTTGTTTTGGCCTCGAAAACAGATTTTTTTTTTGTTGCTTTGAAATCTGTTACTAATACGTGAATTGAGTTGGCACATAAAGATGTCACAGTAATCTAATGCCCTACAAAATCTATGGGTCGCGAATCGCGTTTGGACAGCTTATAAAAAGTATGTCATGATTGTTTGTTTTTTGGTCGTTATGTCACAGTCAAAACTACTTTTCACTGCAAAAACCAGTCAAACTACTTTTGAACGGTTAAAACTTATCCTTAATATTTAGAAACCCACTAGGTTGGTAGGTTTTTTTTTGTGACCCTTTTAAAACTTTCACTACAAAAAGTGATTATTATAACTAAGGCGTTCCGTATTTTTTGTTTTTGTAACGCAAACGCGTTTTATCTTAATAAGGGTTTTGACTGAAGCCAGTCAAAAGTAGTTTTGACTGGTTAAGAGTTTTGACTGTAACAGTTATCAAGTCTTACCTTGCTAGCTTTGTTACTGCGCATACGGTCCTTAGACTCGAACTGTGAGTAGTATTTCTTGAGGTTCTTCTTTATGTCCTTCTGCTGTTTCTCAGTGAGCAACGTCGGGGGTCTCGGCCGCCAGTTGAACTGAGCGAAGCCTTCCTTCATTACTCTGTATAATTAAAATATAATTATGATTTGTATTAATCTACACTAATATAGCAGACACGGCAAACGTAGTTTTGCCATATAAATAAAATAAAATATTTCTTATCATCTATCTAGGGGTATAAAAAATAGCCTACGACCTATTCTCAGATGTTCCAAATCACAAAAAAAATAAAATAATCGGTCAAGCCGTTTTGGGGGAGTTCGATAACAAACACTGTGACACGAGATTTTTATATAATACTAGCGGGCCTGGATGACGTTGTCCTGTTGAATAAAAAAAAGTGTTAAAACTCGACTGCAGCGCCACCTACCGGGTACAATTGTGAATCTAAACCATTCTCGGAACCACTGGAACACACACAACATTTCATAAAAATCGGTCTGGCCGTTTAGGAGTTCACTTTCATACACATGCACAGAAGATTTTTATATGTAAGAAATATTAGATAATTTTTTTTTTAGTTTGTAGTCTGTTAGCAATAATCTGAGGTAATTTGGTCATAAATGAGGTAATCTCTGGAAGTCCTGGACTGATTACAAAACTTGTTTCACTGATAGAAAACTACACTATTGCGAACACACATGTGTCGGGATTGTGCCTTACACCAAACTTTGTGTTTACTGGTATACTATGGCAATCTGTGTGGAAGAGAGGTTGCTTTATTTATATGGATAAACACCGTTCCATATCACAACAACTGCTAATCGCCGATTTACACACTTACAGATAACGATTATCATTTCCATTTCTATATATTCATCACTACAGGCAATATTTTACAAGGTTGCCATATCAAAATAATTATGTACTGTTTACGAACCTTCTAATGATTTTGCCCTGGAAAGACCAGATGTAGTAACCGGTATCGATCTTGCTCTTGAGTGAAGATACGCCAGTCACCACGAAGCGGCCAGTCGGGTCCCATTCGATGCCAGACATCTGAGAAAATTATGTTTGGTTCATAACAGCTTGTCTTAGTTAAAATTATCCAGATAGCATGAGTAATGAAAATCCAGCAAGAGACGAATGTAGTATAACACGTGCCTATAAAGAAATAAATTAAGAGCGCCCATCCCCATCGAACGAACTTCAACGCGACCGTGATTGAAAAATTTTTCGTTTCAACCGACGCAAAGCTCGAAAACAAACGAGTGAGTGAGAACGCGATAACATCACAGGTAACATGGCGCGCGGAAATTTCACAAAACTTGTTCCAGGACATACGTGTTTTTGAAAAAGCCTTACAAGTTTTTGGTAAAAGTGTTTGTAATTTAGAATTTACATTACATGTGCAAGGTTTTTACTTTTTCAATGCATGCATGCATTATGACCGGCCAAAGTTCAGATAAAATTGTGCAAAAAAGCTGATTTTCAAATGTGTTTACAGAATATGTTTCTCAAAAAAGTTAGTTTTTGGCTTCATACAAACCACCACAAGATACATGTGTTAAAAATATTAGGAAAATAATTTGTTATAACGCCGTAATCGCGTACGAGCGTTTGTATGGGAAATATGATGGGTTGGGCGCTCTTAAACACGGCAGCGCATACAATGTCCTCTCAATCACTCGCTATAGTGTGATTCCAATGGCATGATAAGCTCCTCTATTTACCCGCCATTTTTAATTCGTTTCTTTCAAGGCGGCCAGCCCGTAGCAGGAGGGCAACCAGTCATAATTCCCATTCAAACGCTCGTAGGTACGTGATTAAGGCGTTACAACAAAAATTTCTCCAGATATTTAGAAACATGGGTTATCTTGTGGTTAAAATCTAGGTTTCCATGTAATACAACATTTTGAGAAACAAATTCAGCAAAGGCGTCTAGAAAACAGTTTTCTTGCATTAATTTTAACAGAACTTTGGGCATATGGGGCATAAATAGGGCATTACGTATTCATACATTGAAAAACTAAAGAAAACGTCATCATAGAAACGTTGAACATGTAATGGAGATTCGAAATTAAAAACTCTTTTACCAAAAACTTGTAAAGCTTTTTCAAAAACACTTAATTCCTGGAACAAGGTTTGTGAAATCTCTGCTTGCTCACTCACTTGTTTGTTTTCGAACATTGCGTTGAATGAAACACATTTTTTTCAATCGTAGACGCCCTCTTAATAGCGCAAGTTATAGTCCTTTTGTAGCGGAATAAATCACATATACTACGAAATTGCTTGGTTAATCCAATATAATAAAAAATAAAGCCCACCTGGTAATGATCCGAAACATTCATGATAGTGAAATCATTAGTGTCTAAGAACTCCAGAGCGCCGCCAGTCAGTCCAAGGTTAGCAAGAACGATGAACTGTCCAGACGGACCCCAGAACAAGTGGTTGAACGGCTGCCTCTCGAACTTCTTCAACAAAGTTGGAGCCTGACCCGTATTCACTTGATAGAAACTAATGCAGATGTTAGCGGGATCACCGTGGATGATCGCGAACTTAGACCCAACAGGCTCCCAGGCAAATGCTTGAATAGGTTCCTTAATTTCTACTGAGTCAACAGGAATCTCTTTTTCCCTCATATGGAATATTTCAAAGTTGTAATACATTCCCGAGTACTTGATTTCGTTTTTGTCTTTCTTTACTTTGGAGTAGCGGTCTACTTTGACGCAGAGATAGTCTCCACTCTTCTGCCAGTGGATCTTACAGTCAGCTACTGAGAACAAGTTCTTAGAACGGACTTCAGTGCGGTTGGGGAGTTCGAGGAGTGTTACCCTGGCTGGTACATCTTTGTCTTCCGCCACCCAATATGCTACTGTGTTGTCCGTTGGCGACCAACTGAAGTCTCTGTAAGTGGTAATAGAATTGTATCAAAATGCAGCTACTAAATTGTTACAAACCGAGAATTTGAAAACAGAAGTAGGTACTATTTGCGTCATTATCTAAAAGTGTTGCATAAAAATGTATGTTTGAATAACAACAAATTATTTGCTACATTAAACATTTTTATTTCCTGAGTGCATGAACTGAACATGGTTATATTATATGAATTCCTACATGAAGAATATTATGCATAACAAAGTATGCGTAATATGTACTAAATATGCAGATTGTTGACACAGCAATAAGAAAGTTGACACATACAACATCATTTTCGTGTTTTAGACATCAGATTTAAACATCACCAATATTCTGAACTTTTCTTTAAAACATTTACTTATATAAAAATACCTCATACCTGATTCCTGGTATTTTGATAGATTTCTTGTCTAACAGTCCGAAGCTAGGCGTCTCGTACACTGAGAGTATATCCTGGCCGAGCCGTGCGAAGTACCTATCGTCCTTGCTCCAACGAAACACGGGCCACGTCACGTATTCATCTGGTGGCGGAAAACTACGCTTCTCTAGACCCGTCCTGTGTGAAATAAGATGTTTTTAATGACAAATACAACGCCGTATTATAGGGGACTTCCAGCGAAATGTAGATGTTTGGTACACCCCTGTTATTGCGTCAGGAAATACAGCGTGTTGTTACGTAAAATCATGAGAACAGACAAGACATGGTCAAAACAGGACAGACCTACAATGTGTGTGCAAGGTGTTTTTCCTGCATACCTAGTACCTACATGCAAGAAAAATATCAATTGCGACTCACTACATATTATTTAATTAAAGTCGAGTTTGTGTTCATTTGGGCTATTCTCCGAAACTACTGGTCAGATTCTGTAAATTTTACTAAAGCCCGTCACATACATACCCGTCACATCGCTATAATATATATTATAGCTAACCACCACACCACACACGGTAGCTATAATATAATAATATATTTTCGACCTTATTATGTCTGCAATCGTTGTTTGTTTCACATTTTTGAATGTATATTAATATGCCTTGCTATATCTGTCCACATAATTATTTTGGTGACAAAGTAAAAATATATATTATAGCTGCATCTGAAATATATCGTAATTTGCCTTGCTATGAAGTTTAGTCATATATATTATAGCTACGTCTGACGTATATTAATATATATTATAGCTACATCTGTGATGGGCTAATAAGAAGCTATTTAACCCTGAGTGCCATATACTATATTTTATTACCAAAAAAAATGTGATACGTAAACACATTTACTTTCTCTGTCATGTGTTTAAATCTATTGCAATACTGCAATGTCGTATTTTATTTTAGTATAAAGTTAAATTGCTTAGTTTCCATACAAGTCCTACAAAATAACATGAATAAAAAAGTCGAATTTATACACCAATAACGTAATAAGCGTCCTCAAAACTCATTAAAGGAATATTCTCAGTAAAGTTTTTGTTCATATGTAAATCTGTAAATTCCTGTTGGCATTCTAACTGTATCTGTCTCTCGCGAGTAGAATACGTAATAATAAACCCGTTTGCGTGCGTTTCACTGATGTGACTGTTTGAAAGAATTAGAAATGTAGAACATTTTGCTTCAAATATAATGATGAAATATGAGCACATAATGTACTATTTAATCTACAATTAGGCACTAACCAGCTAAGATACACAACTAAGCACATGAACTAAGTTGTTGCTTAGCTGCTTTGACAAACCATTTGACTAATAAAACAACTTGTTTTGCAACTTTGCCAAGTGGCCAACTGAATATGGGTAAATTAACTTTTTTTGCATGGGTTTCTAATTACTAGCAGATCAATGCACAACAAGTTGTTATCTCTTAAATAATCCACGTCATGATAAGAAATTAACAAAAAAAAATTTATTGAGTTGGACCTTCCAAAATGTAGTTTTTAGAATTGGACATTTCTACCTAAAAATGTTCCTAAGCAAAACACAATTACCGGCAAAGTAACAATACAGGTCATCTTAGAATAGCTACTCATTACTAACCTGATATCCCAAATAATGAGCTTCTTATCTTCGCCCCTATCGCCAGTCGGTGAGAACGTAACAATATAGTTTTCACACGGTGAGAAGGAGATAAACCGAGCTTCTGGGTGGAAGAACTTCTGGAACTGGGAGAACTTGGGGCCCGCCCATAGGGCCACACCCCTCCAATGGAACGTCGCAAGGTATGTGCCTAGCGGTGACCACGCGGCGTAAGTCTCTGTCCAATTCTGAGGGAATGGACAAATGAAAATATATAGCCATTAATGTTTAACTAGACTTAAGGCCAAATACGCAATCGCTACTCAATGTTAAGATGTCGTTAAGTCTCGTGCTGCCTCTATCACTTTATGTCAAAGTGACTGTCACAGTATGAGACTTAATGGTAACGGCATCTTAAAGAATCATGGCAAAATTTGTACAACAAAAATTAAGATGTTTAGAGAAGATGAAATTCTAATTCTTATATTCTTGGGTACCTAAAGAGTGGCTTCAGGTATTTACAATATTTTTACAACCCCGCAAAAAAAAGTGAATAGTTTAACGAAAAACTCATTACATATTTCAGAACTAAACGGCGACTGACAGTAACAGTGACACAACAGTCGCCGTTGCGCAGTTCTTACATTGAAATTGCATCGTTTTATGGGAAATAATATCACAAATATTTATTTTTTTCACACACTTGTGACAATTTTATAGATCCGTTAGCATCGCTTGTTACTTTCTTTTTTTTTAAACACAAAATGGGCAACAAGATGAAACGAAAAATTGTTATTTTCATTTCGTAATATTATAATTATGCGGGGATTTTAGTATATCAATCTACTCCTGGTTTTGTGAATGTATGAATCTCGCCATGATTCTTTGGGTATTTAGCCATATATGTACTACATTAATTGTAGCATTAGACAAAAAACATCCAAATAACAAAGTTATTAGGTTATAATTATTGTTGAAATAACTGCATTTTAGTGATATTGCTGATTTGCATTTAATGTATTATAACGGAGCCTATTACATGCTAGCATTGAAATAATGATATTTCGAGTTTCGAGTAATAACAATATTTGTCTAATTAATGAATGGAGTTTATTTAGATATATATATATATTACTGTTGTTTGTAAATAATTATGATGCCAAATAGTAATATTTTGTGCTTATGCTATGATGTAGCAGTTATTTACAAACTATTGTAAGCAGCTATGCTATTAACAAGCAGTGCTACAACACACCTAAAATAACATCCATAAAGAATATTTTCATAAAAACGTTGAACGCGCACTGGTGGAGGTTTTACCTACATCATTTTAGGCGCGGCAGTCAATGACTTAAGCAATTTAAAAGATGAATCAAGTTTTGGATTTTAATTACGTGATAAAGACATTAATATTTTCTGATCAGTTAAACTGTTAAAAACATTTTCAACTTACGGGTCTTTCCTGCAAAAGCGTAGGTTCAGGTAAGGCATTCTGCCACACCTGCAGTGCCACTCCAGTGCCAATGCCAATCAGGAACTGGTCATATGCATCGGGGTCCATCAAGTACCATTGTAAGTCTGATGCAACCTTGAAAGGTTGAGGTGCTGGCGGCTCCCATTCTTTAGGGATATCTGAATATCTGTTGAGAAAACGGTGTTTTTGAATAGAGAATGTCACAATCAATTAAGTTAAACTTAAAGTAAGTTTATGGGTGGACACATCAGACAGAAGATGAGTTGGACATAATGTGTCTATTCTATAATAATGCATCATTTTCATGTGTGTATGTTTGTCTATTTTATGTACTGATGTGTTTGTTTCTTTAAGAGTTACAAAATATAAAAACACCAAAAAATTCGTGCAATGTTGGGATTTTAACTTATTAATTTGTTGGCAATAAGGAAACTTGCTATGTGGCAAACTATTAAGTTCCTATATAGAAGTCAATCATCAGATTTTTAAGCTCATGTGCAGTTTTAGTTTAGCTCCAATGGACATAGAGTTTATCATCTATGGATAAGATGTCCATGGAAGACTAACACAGCAGTAAGCAGGAAAACTTTAAATTAAAATGTTATATGAAGGTCAAAGTTGATACATACATACAATACGGTCAACGTAACTTGGCGCGTCTGAAGTTAGCTGTTTGGCTGCGCAATGGAACTTTTAGGAACTGTAGTGTATGTAGATATCAATATATCACGCTACAAACCGATAGCAGTATTATGACGTTGTCTCGGGCGCATACGTCGCTCGGTTATAAATACCGGTGCGATAGGTGGGGCGGTCAGTCGTTGTCGGACTGCCGGCCTGGGCGGTGTTGCGTTGGCGAGCCAACTGGTGTGTTAGTGAGTGTGCTATATATTGTGAGTGTGCATATTATACATTGGCGACGAGGATAAAACCGTGAGTTTTTATATATTTTATTATAAAAAAAAAAATGTGTGCAATAATGATGATTATTCATGTTTATAGAAAAAGAGAAAGTAACATTTATTTATGAAGGTCGATTGAAATAAAGTTGTTTTTCTTAGATAAAAAAAAAGAAAAGAGAAATAGAATAATGCGTAATAATGGCGCTTATTCATGTTTATTAGAAAAAGAGAAGGTAACATTTATTTTTGAAGGTAGATTGAAATAATTTATTTTTTCTGAGTAAACAAAAATAAGACCTCTTTAATGCAAAAAAAAGACAGTCTCCTACAGGTAGATAATTATTCGGAAGGAAATATACATAATATATTTACATTTCAAAATGGATGGATGGAGAGGGAGAGGAAGGCCAAAGAAAAGAGGGATGGATTGTGTGAATAAAACGAATGGAAAAGGAGCCAGTGAAAGCATGAGGTTGGACAGGACGGAATACAAGGCAAAGACGTGTTGTGCCAACCCCAAGTAACATGGGATAAGGGCAGAAGAAAGAAGAAGATTGTTGCATTTCAAAGTCAAATGGGAGTCAAACTGAGGACCTCAAGTTTGGTTATTTGATTTGTGCTACCTACATAATTAGTTCTAAAACAACAAATCAAGAAGCACATAAAAGCAGTAGAACATACCTACTGGTCATTAAATTGACATGTGTCGGAAACGACTGTAAAAGCAGTAGATTATATCTACTGGTCATTAAATTGACATGTGTCGGAAACGACTGTAAAAGCAGTAGATTATATCTACTGGTCATTAAATTGACATGTGTCGGAAACGACTGTAAAAGCAGTAGCTCATACCTACTGGTCATTAAATTGACATGTGTCGGAAACGACTGTGAAAGCAGTAGCTCATACCTACTGGTCATTAAATTGACATGTGTCGGAAACGACTGTGAAAGCAGTAGCTCATACCTACTGGTCATTAAATTGACATTTGTCGGAAACGACTGTGAAAGCAGTAGCTCATACCTACTGGTCATTAAATTGACATTTGTCGGAAACGACTGTGAAAGCAGTAGATTATATCTGCTGGTCATTAAATTGACATTTGTCGGAAACGACTGTGGTTGCAGTAGAATATACCTACTGGTCATTAAATTGACAGTTTTATAAGGAAAACAGGCCAGCAGTAGTTGTTCCTATTTATATGCATACTGGACACACTGGATGTGGTTAAGGAAAACTAAACATAGTCAAAGTCAAATCATTTATTTCAATTAAACCGTGAAAAGGCACTTTTAAACGTCATATTAGGAAAATTGAATCCAGTTACCCATTCCAAATGGTAGTTTCGTACGGAGAAGAATGGGCAAGAAACTCCATACTTACTCTTTTAAGAAGAAAATGTTTACAATATTTTCAATTTCCTGTAGCAACATACTGTAGTATGTACAATTCTTTTGCACTCGAACGGATGGGAGAAGCTAAGATGAAAGTACAGAGCGAAGGAACGGAAGAAAATAGATGATTGGAAGAGAGATGAAAAAGATAAAAAGATTATGCGCGAGTATGAGGCGTAGCGGCATAATAACACGCCACCAAAAGTGGTAAGAAAAAACCTTCATCCAATTGGAAACTCAATAGTGCACTAAATGGGAGACCAGCTTAGCATTTATCAAGAACAAATACGTGAAGCTGATATTCTGCTGAACCCCTGCAGTGACATGGAACATCAAGTAGATGGATGGATTGGTGTTGACAGGTGTTGTAGCAAAGTTTCATGCGCGGACTAAAGTTCTCCAACAAAAGATCTCAAGGAAACTTCGAATTATGTGTATAATGGTTGTGGACTGGAATTCCGGAGTTCCCTGCATTATTTTAGCATATTTGAGGTTTGGAGGAATAGACAATGGAGGACAACACAAAACAAGGGGCCGGTACAAGTACTAGCTAACTTTAATATTTTCATTTCAGCAATTTCCAAGGATTTGAGGAAGTTACACTATCCTGATATTTACAACAATCCATTAATGACTGACCCACCTATGGAAGTGACCGAGATCTATCTAAATAACTGGCGATATTTGTATTCAGCTGCTTTATTTACTTGAAACAATGTTACATGGTTACATGTTTGTGTTTCAGATCTGATTACGTAGATATCTAAGCCGGTTGGTGTTTATTTAAAAAAATAGCACCATGCGGTTGGTGTATGATGTCATGCAGTTAGCGGGTTGGTTCAGTCACGGATCCCAGATGCTCTGCAAGGGATTTGGGTCGCAACGGTTTCATGGAGATCGGAGTGCTTCGTGACCATGGCTTTTTCAACACCTTCCTCAGCTTTGTATTGTCACAAATGCAAGGATCTTGGTACAAATAATCCGCTTCGGAAGTTATTGGTGCCGATTCAGTTGTGCACGAGCTGAACTTATTTTTAGCTATTTATTTCTTTCTCTCCAAAAAAAACAGGAAAGAGACGGATTAATGGGACGTGTCCATTTAAGTCTATCTGGAGTGTTCATGCAATTACAGCTGTCATGTCTGGATGTATTGATTGAAGGCACGGCGAGGTTCAAGAAAGAACTGATTAACATCTCTGACTCGCCCCTTTTCTTCGGCTGCCTGGCGGTGGGCGGCCATTTGTCTGGGTTGTGAACGAAGGCATTTGCGCTAGTATCATATCAACAGCTCTTCGCAGTTGCGGTCAAACCCGATAACCTATTCTATCTCGAGTTTTATCGTACTGGTGATGGAGAGGCCTATCTGTCGCTGGTTGAGACATCCCGAAGATTTGTGAAAGATTATGGAATCATGCTGGCACCGCTGGCAGGATGATAACTATTTGTGAGAAAGAGCCAAACTACGTGTCCCAACGGCTATTTGTTTATTTGTTTGATAGAACGGTTACTAAAGACAAGATTTTGGTTATCCGCCGAATTGTAGGGATATTATATTTTCATAAAACATGTCCGACTTAAGTGAAAATAGGTACTGATTTTAGTAGGTTAGTTATAGTAACAGAGTTATCCCCCTGGGAAAGTGCTTTAGAGGTTTAATCACATAGAACCAATGACAGAATTAAAATCGTATAATATGAGTAAATTAACCTGTAATGAATTTACAAATAAACTCTATTTAAATAAATCAACAATATGATATTGACTCAATAAAATTACGTCCTGAGTTTTAAACTGTCAATTATGTTAGTTCCTATACTCCAGCGTTACCGCTTTGCTTAGCAAAATGCAGTCAAATCTTGTATAATGATTTAATACTTTTTATAAGTTTTTATAAAAATCATGATTGTTTATAGTGTCCTTGGTTGCAACAAAACGCATGGGACAGGTTATACATTGTCCCCGTCAACGTTATTGATGACTGTGAGATAAACTGTCTATAATCAGTGGCGATCTGCCTGGATGGCGGAGCGCAACGGTGCGGTGCTGTCGCAGAGGGTTGAGGGTGAATCCTGTGGTTGCGTCCAGGAAGTCCAGGCGGGCACCTTGGGTCTCCGGAGGGCGATTTGATTAGGAAAATAATTACTCAATCAATTTGTAGTAGTCGTAAAACGACGGGTGGATGAGCAATTTAGCTTTCCAGAAAGGGGTTGTATGTTTTGAAAAAATTCTGGTTGCGTCAATTAATTTGATAAAGGAGGGAGATGTAGTGTATGTAGGTGGGTACATACGCTGCCGTGTCTTGTTTAGTGTCGGTGTCACGAGGGCCGCCGGCGAGAGTGCGTAATTAGGCGATTGGTCAGGTGCAGGTGCTGATTAAGTGGTAACATACAACTACGTTAAAACAAGGAAGGGATGTAGTGTATGTAGATATCAATATATCACGCTACAAACCGATAGCAGTATTATGACGTTGTCTCGGGCGCATACGTCGCTCGGTTATAAATACCGGTGCGATAGGTGGGGCGGTCAGTCGTTGTCGGACTGCCGGCCTGGGCGGTGTTGCGTTGGCGAGCCAACTGGTGTGTTAGTGAGTGTGCTATATATTGTGAGTGTGCATATTATACAGGAACGAAATTGTCTACTGCGCAGCTAATCGGCTAACTTCAGACGCGCCAAGTTACGTTGACCGTACTGTACCTACTTTGTACGAGTTCAATAAATTTAATATGATAACACTCATATCCTTCAATAATGAACACCTGAGAGTTTAAGACTGAGATAAAAAGGATTACTTACTTTTTAAAATCGGTGAACAAATTCACCAAGAATGTGTGCTGCTTATCTAATTTACAGTTATTTGTCGCCTTCACGGCTTCGGCGGCGTTCTGAGGATTGCTGTACTCCAGGAAAATGTAGCCAGTCGTGTTTCCATTCTCGCTGGTTGGGTAATACTCATTGACGATCTTCCCAAACTTGCTGAATATCTTAGTTATGACACTCTGCAGCTTCTCCAGGCGCTCGGGTCCGACCTGCGGACACCCGTCGACCACGACCACATTCTCATAACTGTCAGATTCCTTCGGTTTCTGCTCTAAAAGGTCGGCCAACAACTCTGCAACGTCAAATTTAGGTTAGGATTTTATGACTCTCGTTACACTGCTGAAACTCACTGTTAAAATTCAAAATTTTAACCAAGTACACTTGCTAACACACGCGTAGCCTCACAATTACGTTAAAAATAGTAACAACATGAATGAAAAGTTGTAAAATGCGTGGGTGACGCATATGGCCGGTTAAACTTGTCATAGAAAATTTTCCCACCTTCATCAGGGATATCATCAACAAAACCCTCCGGATCCTCAAAATCTGGCTCCTCGTCATAATTGGGCTCCTCATTATCACTTTGAGGAGCTGGGTTCACTTTTTCGTCGCCTTTTTTCTTAGCCATTTTGACGATTTAACGTGTGTAACAGGAAGACACGCCATTAGTGACTGAGCATAGAGAACGAATTTTTGACTTTCACTCAGTCAAAATGGTGAAATTGCGTTTTGTTAGCAGTTGAAAAGTTTTATAATTAAATAGTATTAAAATATTTGGATGGCGTGTATAATCTTTAGCAATAATGTTTGCAAATATTGTGATGTTTTTGTAACATCATTATAATTTCGACTGAAGTGAAAACAATACGTCGAGTCTGTTGTTGCCATCATAAAAATAGGCTGCCACTTCTCCATAGACAATACGAAAAAACATGAAGGGATTGTTTGGCGGTAAACTTAAAAATTGGCAAAAGAATTTATTATTTGCAAAAAAGTTTGAAATTATGTACCACGGATGCAATGTGGATATTAATGTGGAAGTGATTAATAATATTATGATTATGATTAGTACAAAACCTTCCTCTTGAATCACGCTATCTATTGCTGAAAACTGCATTTAAAATCCGTTGAGTAGTAAGATCTAAGCGTACAGGCAGCGGGAACGACTTTGTTTTAAAATAAAGATATTATGTAAAGATTTTACTAACCCTATAAAATAAATTATGTGTAATGTGTAAAATAAGAAATATAGTACATCACAGAATATGAATTGTTAAAATAACACAAGTGCATATTAGAGACGAGTTCAACGAAAGGTATGAATGAATCTTCGTGCTCGAAGGATTAATTAATAAATGTTTCACCTTTTTCGATGTGCTACTACATTGATTTGACTGAATACCGGTAGATTATTTTGTTTCTGTTTTTTAATCATTCATTGGCGTTTTCTCAGATGCGGAATAAAGAGCAAATAGTGAATCCTAATGGTTAAACCAATGAAGATATGGTCAAGTGGTCATTTTATTAGGGGCGGAGTACAACAACCAAAATGACCGTCAGAGCTAACAGTCTTATTATGTAGGTAAGTAGGTAATTAAGCACTTAATCTATATAATATAAAAGGCAAAGGTGACTGACTGATGTATCAATCAACGCACAGCCTAAACCGCTGATCGTAGAGATCTGAAACTTGAAGGGTGTGTTCTTTGTATGACGTAGGCATCCACTAAGAAAGGATTTTCCGAAATTCTACCCCTAAGGGTGTGAAATACGGGGGCAAAGTTTGTATGGGACAACGTGATTCCTTGGTCCTATCTACTTCAAATTTAGCAGAAACATTCTTTAACAGAATTGATGGAAGATGGGTTTCGTATTTTATTGAAATTCACCACTTATCGGAGTTAAAAATGGGTAGAAAGTTATTTTAAGGGTGATTTGCATCGAAGTTGATATCAATACTCCTTAGTGCTTTTGATTTAAATACATTTTATTTTGACACATGTCATGTTTGAAAACTCAACTCAAAATAAATATTATTACCATATTATTATCTTAGAATAATAACGCACATATTATATTACTCTGTGATTATTACATGATACTGCAGAAGAATTACATACAATTGTTAATACATTAAATTAAACGATTATAAAAATAGAGTGGCGAAGAGAAACACTTTCAAAAATTTTCGAAAATTCCCAATCGTCAGAGACATTTATTGTTTGTTTTGTGGAATTGCAAACCCAGTACTTTTGTAGGAGAAATATCGGCATCATCTGTCCGAAGACTTCTTGCTAGTTTTGAGATCAACTACTAAAGGTGGCATTGAATACAATGAGAAACGTATTCTTAACAATTCTTACTTCTCTTCAAAACGTCGTCGTTTACATCGGCGTCATTCCTGTGGTCAAGTTTGGGTTACCGGCCCCGCAATCATTGGCACATTAAAATCGTGGAATACACTGCCGAAACCAATTACGATCCAGGTGCAATGAGTACTATCGTAAATAACCACGTCAGCGTGTTCAAACCAAGACATGATGGGTAGGGTCACAGTTCTGTTTAGTGGCGATTTCCGGCAGACGCTGCCTGTGGAGACGCGAGGAACTAGGGCTGACGAGGTAAATGCATCGTTGAAACGATCAACGGTCACGAGTTTATAAATCCCGCTTGACCATCAATATTCGTGCTCAGCTTGGAGGCAATTCACGTGTACAAGAATTCTCCGATGTTCGTTTAAAAGTTGGTGAAAGCTCTCTACCAGAGGTGAGAGGGCAGGTGGATCTAACAGAGACTCTTGGTATTGTAGTATCTACAATAGAACAACTGATTCATGTTTTGTACAGCGACATCAGTCAAATACCGCATCAACAGATTTTGGGTGTGTGAACAGGCGTTCACACACCCAAAATCTGTTGATGCGGTATTTGAAACAAAATGCTTTTATTGATCGCTGCAGCTTGATCAATTTTGGGTGTTATACAGCTTGGTCAATTTTGGGTGTTATAATCTATTATAACACCCAAAATTGATCAAGCTGCAGCGATCAATAAAAGCATTTTGTTTCTCTCAAATTGAAGGGAGAGAAGTAGTATACATCTCAATGAACACTGTAGTCGAGCAAGAGTACGCCACACGTTACGCCGTAGAATTTGGAATAGAATTAGCTTACGGCAAGTGGACTTCTAGCGCACATCATCCAGCTGAAGGTCGGTGTGTACCTATTATTTTGTGTAACAGAAATCGGCTCGAAGTCGTCTGTCTGCAGAGAAATATCATTGAAGCTGAAATTGTAACAGGTTGTGGCGTTGGTGAGAGTGTTTATACCACGTATACCACTGATTCCCCACAATTACCTCTTCCAATTCAAGCGTGCGCAATTCCCTGTGAGCGTGTGCTTTGGCATGACTATAAACAAGTCTCAGGTCGGTCGGTGTTTGTCACACTGAAGACTGCGGTTGTCGATCTCAGGACCAGCTGCTTTGCCTACGGCCAACTATACGTCGCTTGCTCTCGTGGAGTCTTGCGTCACCAGTCCTGACTTTCTGTACATTTTGACTAACGGCAAAACTACATATAGTTTACAGAGAGGTTTTATAAATATATAGCTAAGGTTCCTTAATGTGTTTTCTTCTTTTCAAACATATTTGGGTTTGGAGTTTCAACATTTGTTGTGTACGTATGTGTAATAAAATAAATGTAAATAGATTTCAATTTCAATTTTTTGGAAATCTACGTATATAAAAGCGAAAGGTCATTCAGTCACTCATCACGAAATATCGAAAACCACTTGACATATTAAGATGAAATTTGGCAGAGAGGTAGTACATAGTTAGTAGATGTCCGCTAAGAACGGATTTTGCTACAGGGCCGGATTAAGGAAGTCTAATGGGTCTCGCAAGTTTGTATGAAAGTCCTTCATTTTTTGCACAACAAACTTGATTATCGGCAGAGTGGTAGGTAATTAGTAGTAGACGTCCGCTTAGAACGGATTTTACGACAGGGCTGGATTAAGGAAGTCTAATGGTTCTCGCAACTTCGTAACTATGAAAGTTTTGATTAATTTTTGAACTATCGACCTGAAATTTAGCAAGTCTAGAGTTTATGAGTAGGAGACATTTGCTAAGAAATAATTTTGTGACAGCCTGAACTTGCTCTCGCAAGATTATATATATAAATCCTTGGCTTTTTGCATCTGTAAATTGGTAAAGAGATAGAATATAGTTTAGTCAGGTCACGTAGAAACCGATTTTACGACAGGGCCAGTTTAAGGGAATATAACCTAACTCTATGTGTTCAACAAACATTTATTGATGACTTATAATAATACAACAAATAGAAAATACAACTTAATGAAATTCATACGAATCAAGGTCTTAATATTTTTTGTTATAACATTCGTTAATAAATATTTATTTGTTTTTCCCCTGGGTACTACTGTGACGCTTTTTTGTAGTTAAAAGTATCTTATAATCCGTAGAACCTGGTATTCACATATTACCATATTAATTACCAAATTCCAGACAATATTTTATACATCTTTGTTTATCCCACATTGACCATCGTTTTCTGTAAAACTATAGATTTAATTTTAGAATGCTCACATTTAAACAGTTTCGAGTAGACTTAAGAGTCGGAAAAGTTTTCCCCGCAGCACACAGGCCATCCAGGACCGACCACGTACGGTCAGACGTAAGTTGTGGGAATATCACCCACCGCCACTGAACTTCTTTCAACCCAGGAACACTTGGCACTCGGAAGTGATTTGCAGTGGCCTAAATGGAAAGCAGTCAATAGAGTGAGCTCCCAAAAAGGCCGCTGTAAACACAAACTAACAAAATGGGGGATTATAGATCCCATTGATTGATACCCAGTGTGAGTGCGGTGCTCCTGACCAGGCAATGGCCCCCTTACTACAGTGCCCAAAGTGACCCGTCACCTGCACCTTAGAGGATATTAAAAACGCCACTATTGCTGCGATTAATGCAGCTCCTACTGGGTCCAAGCAGTCTAACCACGGATATGAGTCTATCACAAAAAAAAGAACACAAACATCGATTCGAAACGAAGAAGACCACTGTATCATAATCACAAATGCCATCTCTTTAAATATTATAATGAATTGAAATAAACTGCAGCCTGAAAATTAAACCATAAATGTGGTGTATAGGTAGGTAGTAGGGTTTACGTAAATAACAACATCTATTTTTTTTTAAATTGGTGCCTTAAAATAGGCATTTTCTGTTGACTGAAACATAAAAATAGTTTCCGTTCAATATCATTAAACTTCATATCTTCATAACCACGCGGACGAAGTTGTGGGCAACAGCTAGTATGTAATAATTATGTAGGTAACTATATACCTACGAAGGTACAGCAGACAGCGTAATCAACTAGTTACCCCTCAGTTCCCTCACGCATTAAAATTCCTTTGAAAAAGGGGGGTAACCAATTGATGTCGCTGTCCGCCGTATACCTACTATGCAATACTGGTAAGTTAACACGATGGCATTCAACAGGATCATTGTCTCATATATATCTGCCTCATATTTTTCGCTTTTTGTTAGCCTGTAGTTTACTTCCAAAAAAAGACATACTTATGTAGGTACACGAAAGCATGAGGCACCTACTATCTGCACAGCTGTACGTGTACAGTCGACTACAAAAAGATGTACACCCCCTAAAGTTACAAATACATGTACCCATTTAAATAAGTGTACATACTTTGTTACAAATTATTGTACACATGAAACATGACGCATATATGTATTCACTCAATGTGCCTAATTAATGTATACAGCAAGATGGACACTGCAATGTGTACGCTCTGAAACAAAAATTAATGTATTCACACTTAGTTACAAAAAATTGTACAAGATAGACTTAAGGCTATTGTTAAGTCTATCTTAAGTTCTAATTTTAAATTTCTGAAATTCTGTTAAAACCTTTGAAAACTCTTTGAATGGTATATTATGTGTAATAGTTTTTTTTCTGTTAGGATGACATTTATAAATCAATATCGTCGACCGTAGGTTCAATTGAGGTAAGGGACAAAATACGATTTTTCGGGAGAGGCCGACAAAGTTTTTTTGTTGGACTAAATCGCCTATAACTTTTTGTAAAATTTGCTTGTATGTAGGGGGTAATCTCTGGAACTAATTCCACTTTGGACAGAAAAAACTTAGGTTAATTTAGGTCGACGTCAAACCCTGAAGACAGAAATAGGAGCCCCGCGCAAGATTTATAATTTCTTGCCAAAATGTTAAGTAAAAGAATTATATTGATAAGTTGTAAATTATAAATATAAATATTATATAAAGCTGAAGAGTTTGTTTGTTGGTTTGGTTGAACGCGCTAATCTCAGGATCTACTGGTTTGCATTGAAAAAATCTTTTTGTGTTGGATTGTCCATAAGGCTATAGAGGCCCATGTGAAACCGGGTCGGGTCGCTAGTAAGTTATATTATTAAAAGCAAGACATCGATTTAAGTTTCAATATATTTGTTTTATGATTCAATAGTTTAAATTTCATCTAGGTCCAAATAATGTTACCTACTTCAGTATAGTTTCTGTATGGGAAAAAAAACAGGTTGAATAGAAAATACCTTATTATTATGAGTCGAGTGAGAGAAAAATAATGTAAATAAGTGGCGAAAATAATTTGTAATTTTGTAAGTCAACCTCGATAAACAAATGACACGCCAATGACGTCATGCACGAAATGAAAGAGAAAACAAGTATTCCCGCACTATTCTAAAATTTAAAAATAGAATATTAGACCTGTATACATAATATTATTGTAACCAAATATGAACACATTAATTCGTTTCAGAGCGTACACATTACAGTGTAATTTTAGCTGTGTACATAAAATTGGCACATTTGATAGGAACATAAATCTGGCATACATCATGTCTATGTAACAAACAATGACGACATCATGAATGGATACATATTTTTATAACTTTCAAATGTATACATATTTTTAATTTTTGTAGTCGACTATACCTACTTAATCTAAGCTCCGTAGGTACTTCTTGTACCAAAACCTAGGCCAATTCGCAGAAATCCAACCCAGAAGAAAATTCTTCATTTTCAATTTTAGAAATCGGACTAGTAGTTTTTGAGTTTATTCGACAAAATACAAATCTTTCCCCTTTATAATAATAGTACAGAAGACTAGCTTTTGCCCGTGACATCGTGACCTATTTTTTTATAATAAAATTTAACCTAGGTAATAGCACTCAGGCCTCAGTGATAAGGATAACTTAGTTCTCCATAAGTCAAAGAATTTTCAGAATCGGACCAGACGTTTCGGAGATTACTACCGTTCAAACAAAATCAAAACAAACAAACAAACTCTTCAGCTTTATAATATTAGTACAGATAGATACAGGTAAATAAGCCAACGTTTTTAAATTGCCACTATAGCACAACACGCATCTCATCCGTACCTACATAACAGATGAGGTGGCAGTAATGGACAGCTGACGGGTCACCGCACATGAAAATTGAGGTCGCACTGCATGCACCGCGATGTAGCTATATACTTAGCTGTATGGGTAGGTTGGTATTAAAAACGACTATTAAGCCCGGTTTCTACCGCGAGCGGAGCAGACCCATTAAGGACTCCGTTTAACTCACAAGAGTAAACTGCATACATGTGCTTTTACTCAACAAAGAGTCGACCGGGAATGACTCAGCGGGCAAAAAGAGTAAAAATGAGTTCGCTTCGTCATTTCTCTTTTGCGGTTTGGAATCGGAAGACTAAACACTTCCTTGGTGGAAACGCAAACCTATTTCATGAAAACGAAGTCCGCTCCACTTAGCCATTTTCGGCTCATTACTCTTTCGCGGTGGAAACCGGGCTTTATACTGCCGTCCGCTGACTAGAAGACCGTTAGGTGAATAAACCTGATTTTGAGCTACGGTCAAAAACGCGGGAAATTATTTCCCTAGAAATTGGTTACACACACTGCTATGTTAAATAGACCAAAATACTTGATAGCTGTTAAGCTTTCATTCTATGGGTTTTAATGAGTGCTAAGTAAAATAATATTGTTTTAAATTAAGATTTTGTGTTTTTGTCATGTTTATCTATTTCATGATGGGACCTCTTACAATACTAAAAAACGGCTGGCTGAAATACAGCCGTCTTATAGAGTTGTTGTGGAATTGTAACCGCCATACATTTACTTTCTGCCACAGTTTAATGCAATTTCAAAGCTAAATAACAGTTAAATCACTTAGCCTTCTTTTTAAATAGTAAATTAATTAAAATTCAGTGAACTGCACCAGTGAAAAAACGTTATTAGACTTTAACTGTCTATGTTATTGTTTAGAGATACTAATATTATACAGATTTATGACCTAAAATACAGTTTCTGAATAAAATGTGCACAAAAACTGTCTTTTAGTTTAGGAATTACTGGCTAACCCGTATTGCTTGAAAGTCAAATGGACTACTATGTGTTAGATTTTTTATATAATGGGATAGCTTCTTGTGGTTTTAAATACTTATTTGTACATGTAAAATGGCAGTTAGGTAATTAAAATAAAACATAAAATAATATGTTTTCTTTTAAGTATGTATCTATAATCAAATAAGGAAATTGAAATAATTATTGAAAATAAAAAGTGCTCACAATCCTTTGTGGTACATAAAAACAGAAAACAACTCAAAAATAATAACTAATTAAAAATTATAAATAAATGCATTGTATTGTGGTGCCTGTGACAGCTAACAAAAGAAATATCATATTGTTTTATGGCATATCTACTGAGGCGACACAATAGTGACCACTGGAGCTATATATTATTTATCATAATATATTAATACACATTTGTAACCGGTCACAAGCACCATCATACAGTACAGCTACGTATAAACCAATAAAAATCATATTATAAAAGCAAAGTTTAATTATTTTCATCCAAAAAGTTTATTTTTGTGATTATATTATATTTTTATTGTTATTTAAATTGGAGTAACTTATTCACTAATGAGATCAATCATTACTTAATGTTATTGTGTTACCTAAATATTATACATTTAGCTACATACTTAAGAACCAAATTAACAGAAAAATTTTGTTTACGGATGAGAAAATCTTTACAATTGAGCATCAATACTTTGACATTATCTGATATAACGCATACCTATAAGTTTGCATGCTATATAAGTTTAGCAAAACATGTACGCACTAATTTAAATGTAACAGCTTTAATACCATGTTTTTATGCGAATAAATGAATTTGAACATTTTAACAAACAAAATGACCGTATTTATGCTCAAAGATCTAAGGAAGCTTCCCAATTAGTCGACAGAGTGCAACGTGGGCATTATCCGACTTCAGTGATGGTTTGGTGGGGTGTTAGCTATGAAGGAGTGACTGAGCCATATTTTTGTGAAAAAGGTATCAAAACATCGGCACAAGTGTATCAAAATACCATTCTTGAGAAGGTAGTTAAGCCCCTTAACAACACCATGTTGAATAACCAAGTATGGTCCTTCCAACAAGACTCGGCGCCGGGTCATAAAGCTCGGTCCACGCAGTCTTGGTTGGAAGAGAACGTTTCGGACTTCATCACAGCTGAAGACTGGCCGTCGTCTAGTCCCGATCTTAATCCGCTGGATTATGATTTATGGTCAGTTTTAGAGAGCACGGCTTGCTCTTAACGCCATGATAATTTGGAGTCCCTAAAACAATCCATACGATTGGCAGTGAAGAATTTTCCCATGGAAAGTTCCCGTGCTTCTATTGATAACTGGCCTCAACGTTTAAAGGACTGTATTGTAGCCAATGGAGACCACTTCGAATAAGCTTTTTATATTTTAAATTGTTTTATATTTATGTATTAAACTAATACATTGTAAAGGTAATAAATATTATTTGCAATAAAAAAAGTTTTTTTTCTTCGTGACAATATTTATGGCAAGACTAAGTATTTCTGGATACGACATATGTATAAATTGCAAGCCTCACAGTTATCCGGAATCATTGCATTGTGAGCTGTATCTTTGGCATGTAACTCATACGCTTCACAAACTTTGCACACCACCCAGTGATACCACAGCCATCACCACCAACTCTGCTTCCCTGTACGAGTTCCCCTGGGCCGTGACCAACATGACGTCTTCGTAGCACGTCATCTCTACGCCCGATTGGAGCTCGCCCCTCAGTACACAGTCGTACTCGATGTTCCTAGGTGTGAGCCAACGATCGAGATGCCAACATCACCCCACCCCAGGACCCAGCTTCCTCAACCAGGGCTTTCACCCGCGCTAGCTCGAGTAGATGGTAGAGCGCTCATACCGAAAACAGTACTAGCTCTTGTCCGGTCCCTCTGTGCACAAGTGGCTGACGAGGCAGGTCGCTCGTCTAACAGCACTATGGCTTCGTACGCGGACGGCGAGTCTGTAGGGTGCCCCGACTTCTTGAGCAGGATTAGGCGGCCAGATTTCCGCAAAGTGGAAAACGCCACGCTCAAGGTACGCTCTCAGTTGGAACTCTAGCTCTTTCAGGGCATGGGCTAAAACACGGCCTTGGACCCAGTCGGGCCCCGGAGCCACATTATGGCCGCATCTCTGCCTGTGTCACCCCTGGGACGCTGATGGCGTTATTTTCTGCAGAATGCGGTTGTGGGCAAAGCCATGGAAGGCGGAATGTGCTCCACTGTTGCCGGGAAGAACCTGCTCCAGCAGCTCGGGTAGGGAGACTCTCCGTAAGTGGAGGCGCCGCGATCCGAAGTTTCTCTCGAACCGCTCAATGGGCATACCGGGAAGGTACATAGACGTCTTTTAGCGTAGGAATGTCAGTTAACCGTTTTTTGTATTGTTTTCGTTGACATAATATTTGAAACAATCACAACTAAATAACGGTCACTGTCTTTTAGAATTGTATAAGCTCCAAAGTCTCGTTAGCTTACCAACGACTATCCAGCTAAGTGTGAGTAACGGTTTTGTAGAGCGGTAATTGAAGAAAACTGTCTTTTAGATGTCATAAATGTCAATTCGATTTGTATTACAATAAATCATTAAAATGCCTTTAAAGTGATGTAACGGTTTAATACTATTGTTGTTTCATGTAACCGTTTTCTAAGATTGCACTAATCCATTAGTATTAATTTTGAATAGACGGTTACGAGCGTCTAACCGTATTATAGTATAATAAAGTGACTTAACCGTATTTAAGTGTTGAACGATCTCAAAAATGATGTAGTTAGCCGTGTGTGTAGTCTCCATATCTTGTAGCGTAATAAAGATAGATAAATATGACTTAGACTGATTGTTAGAGAAAAAAATGCTCTTTTTCGTAGTATATATAACTCAAATTTGACAAAATGTCACTTAACGGCCTTTTAGTAAACGGACGGCAGTATAGTACCTAATGCTAAACGCGCGTTCCCTCTATCTGGCAGAATCTTGATGCTCCGAAATTTATTTGGCATAACACACTTTGCATGTTCTTCTTTACACGAATATTTTTAAGGCATAAAAATGATTTAATATAATTATTGTTTGGCCGAATTTACAATGGCAGACTTTTAAGATGGCAGAATTTTATTTCGCAATTACCTTTGGCATCGTTAGAATTCCGCAGAATTTCGTTTAGCATAACGTTCACTTGGCATACTATGAAGATGGCAGAATTTCATTTGGAATAATTTAATTAGGTATATTGCCATTTCTATAAAAAAACATGTTTAACCTTTAATTCAAATTAAAATATTGTGTTAAAAAGTCTATATTGTGCTACAAACGTTAGTGACAGAAACGAATCGCTGCAAAACCGACTCCACGTAGTCTTGTCTGCCCTACCCCTAGAGTGTAATTTAAGCCCGCGTAGACGCGGAGGGGCGAGGCGGCCCGCGGCCTCAGGAGCAGGTGGTTGTAACGCTCGCAGCCGCGGCTGAGGCTGGCAGCGAAGCCGGCCAGCAAGCCGAAGCTGCGGTGGTGAGCGTTAAAACCCTCTGCGACGGCAAGGTCGCGTGGGACCGCCGGAGCCCCACAGCGCCGGAGCCTTTGTGTGCTTGTTTGCATGTTGCATGCTCGCTTGCATGCTTGCTTGTATGCTGGCTTGCATGCTGCATGCCGCATACTGCATGCTTGCTACATGCATGGTGTTTGTTTGTTTTTTTTTTTTATGGGACAAGCCCGCCACACTATTCCTTAACCACTGTAACTCCTGTAACCCAGAATCAACAGTGGCGACGGTGGTATGTTTGTTTGCATGTTTGAATGCTTCTCACAGGGAAATGTAAACCACATATCATCATGTCAACCTTTAGCCGCCCACTGCTGGGCATAGGTCTCCCCAAGGGGAGGGGGGGGAAGAAGTTGAAGTTCACATTGTGGCTCGAGGCCAACCGCTCGACCCTCAGAGTGAAATTCGGATGTACTCTACAACCCCCTCAACATTTGTAGAGTAGTGCAGTCGAGACACATACAGCAGCGTCACTGGAACAGCAGGACGCAGCAGGTGGTTTGGTCCGGTCTGTGCGGTCTCACGCTTGTTCGGACAAGTTGGTTTCTTTATCCTCTTCTTCTTCCCGACCTTGATGAAACCTTCTTCGTCGATCGTGTGTGAACTGTGAGGTTTCTGAGATATGATAGTTCTGCCTTTTAATGACTATCGATATGAAATGTATGCCAAAAGACGATCCTGACTTTGATCTTTCTGCGATATGATGGTTCTACTATTCGATTATTCTGCATATGAAATTTATGCCTAAAGATGATTCTGACTTACAAAATTATGAGTTTTGAATGTATGATAAATGAGTGTCTGCCAAACAATTTTCTGCGAAATGAAGTTTAAGCCATCCGCTGTTATGCAAAATAATATTATGACAAAAAAAGTTCTGCAATAAAGGGTAGACCTGCTAAACGCGAAGGTATGCTGACAACGTGTTTCAATTAATTGTCAATTTGTCTAGTAAATGTTTCGAACTTTTGATGACTAAAGACGTTTTAGTTGAAAAATTGTTTCACTATGTGACCTTATGGATTTATTCTGCGAAAGTATCAGGTAGGACTTCAACGTCATGCAGGTCCTCACGCGGGTGGTACTTAAGGGGCTATTAAACGACTTTTACAGATTTTAAACTGACAATCACGTCAAAATGTGCAGTGTAAATGATTTGAAAAAAATATATGTTAAACTAGAACATTCTCTTAATCACTTAGTAAGTGAATATTTTTAATTATATTCATATTAAATAGTTTAATTAATACGTGAAGTTGCGTCTGACGCGGACAAAACATTGACAATCACACAAAATCTACCAGGTATAATTAAACGAAACTTACACCATCTTACAGACAATTTTATTATCTATCTTTTAGTATACGCCTTTTTTTTAATTTTGGAAGAATACTACTTTTATTTAATTTTTTCGACTAAACTTTGAGAGTTTTGGACGCAAAACTGATGCAGAACGGACGCAGTCTGCGTCCAAAACTTTCAAAATTTAGCTGAAAAAATTAAATAAAAGTAGTATTCTTTCAAAATTAAAAAAAAGGCGTATACTAAAAGATAGATAATAAAATTGTCTGTAAGATAGTGTAAGTTTCGGATAATTATACCTGGTAGATTTTGTGTGATTGTCAATGTTTTGTCCGCGTCAGACACAACTTCACGAGTTAATTAAACTATTTAATATGAACTTATCAAAAATATTCACTTTCTATATGATTAAGAGAATGTTCTAGTTTAACATATATTTTTTTCAAATCATTTACACTGCACATTTTGACGTGATTGTCAGTTTAAAATCTGTAAAAATCGTTTAATAGCCCCTTAATACGATACGAATCTGTAGTTAATTATAAAATCATTACATAACCATTTCTTTTTTAAGTGTTGAATAAATGGTTCTAAAAGTACAAAACATGACGACTCATCACTACTTTCTGACTGAAACGTTAACTCGACTTAACATTATTAATCGAGATGACGTTTACCAGATATAAGTTAAATTATATACAAGGTGGGGATGACAATACGACAAAAAATTAAAATACTGGTAATACTAGTTTATAAGAATATTTTGAAACTATCAAATAAATCCTAAAAACAAAATTAAAAAAAAAAACAGATATACTAAAGAGCATATAAATGTAACCAAAATAAAACACCTTATAAACTATTGGTTTTGTAACTTGTGAGAAGAGCGGCAACTTGTGGCGTCATAATTTTAATAGGTACCTATTATTAATGCCCAATAAAAACAATTACACCATCCTGTCCTATTACCAAATCCTTCCATGATCCTTTTTTGTGCTATCCCCACCCTGTATAACTAATGCGTCGCACTGAATACTGCTATACAACAGTTCAGTTGCTGTAAAACTGTTATAAAGCCCTTACATATCTGTTTGTTGTATAATTCGAATAGGTATTATACAACTTTTAAGATACTTGGGTTATTAGGTAGGTACCTAGCTATCTAGAGCTTAAACACAGCTGTCAATGTGACTGCACTACTCTTACTGCACTACTGCCCACACCTTCATTTTTCCTAATAATGCGTAACACAAAGTCATATCTCACCTTTGTCAAAAGCCTTAACAGTTAGGTACACAGAACAATAAAAAGCTCTTAGTTTATAATATTTTCTTTCTAAGAATTCATACGTAGATTGTAATATTTTCTATATTAAAATATCTATGAATAACACAAATGAAAAAACAATCTCAGGTAAAAATAACAACTTGAGCTGTGTGTGGTTTTTAATAATAACTTATCATAAGTAGGCAGGCATGAAAGTACCTACGACTACATAAGTCATTACTCTGATTGAAAGCTCCTACTTAGTAGGTACCTAGGTTCCGTTCTTCTTGAATGACAAGGCAATATGATAATCAAATGATAGGTACTTACCTACGTTACGAAATTAAATACGATTTAAGAATATTATTAGCACAAACATCAAGTCTTCTAGTTCTGATTATTTTATACTAAGTACCTAAGTAATAACTGGATCTAATGAGTAAGACGAATGCACGGTCCAACGGTACCTGGGTATCCAAGATAATAAAAATCATAGTCCTCGCTAGTTTTTTATTGGTCTGAGGTCCTCGCCCCCAAATTTCGCTATACAAAGCCGAACCGCTTCGCGATTCCCTGCCATTGCATCCAGACACTTCTCAGTTTAATTTCTAAGGTCGCTTAAAGCTTTCTTTAACAACACACTTGTATAATAATCCTACGCATCCAACACTCCTTACCATTTAAAATATACGACTACGTACCTTCAGTACAAACTTAATAGAGCCACTAGAACGAACTCAACATCTTACATTCCTTAAATAGCAAGCAAAACACTAATCCCCTTATCAGGCCATTTCATAACTCTTATCTAAAGCTCGAGCGCGGTGTACAAGCTTACCGACGACGCTATGGCACCGCTTTCTACAGACTTCGGGCTCGAACGAGGTCGAAAGTCTACGCAGGTTTTAATACTGGTACCTACGTCTTTCGTCACAGCCAGTGCCATTGACCGAAGTTGATTGCGGCTTGTACTATGATTAGAGTGTTTGTTCTTTTTTTTTCTAACTGGTTTTTTGGCAAACTAAGTATTGTATGGTATTTGTATGAGTTATGCATGCAGTATGCCATGTTTGCGTGCTTTCAAGAGTTGAATAAACAAAATGAGAAAACTCCTTGGTCTGTCTGTATATCTAAGGCTTTGGCTTGGCACTTGTGAAATTATGAGCTTTGGGACCACTTGAAAGGAGTGATGTAGACAAATCATTTTCTATAATACCTATAATAGGCAGGTAAAATAATCGCGCAGTATAAAATTCGAAAATAGAAGACATGATCCCCTGAGTAAATACAGACTACATATCTGGGAAGACTTCTATTTTTAAATTTTGTTTCGTGGACACGACACTGCTATCTGTGTTATACAACTAGAATAAGTGCTAACTCAGTGTTTTTACGACTCTCAGGCAGGGCACAAACGTCATTATTTACCGACACCTCCACAACAAACATACACCGAAATAAACTGGTGATTAATGCTTGCATAAAACGTTGCGAGAACTCGTCTTTGAACATTGTAACTAGTTCCTACATCAATATTTCAGTCAAAATTAAATTACTGCTCTTGTGCAAGTACGAGCTATAAAATAACAGTGTGCAGGTCGATGTAGAAAGAAGAGCCAGTCGCTAGGCCTGACAGCCCAGGGTACAAGACAAAAGGTCTAGTATGTACTCATCGGGCAAGACTAAAAGGAAGGAAGTAGGTCCTGTAGGTTCTGTAAAGGTTGCATGCATTTAGCATGCAGAAGCCATGAACTATTTTATAGACCTTAATATAGTTCATGGCTTCTAACAAAACTTTCTGGCTAAACACTCTGCATCCTTCTAGAATAATTAGAATAAGTTCAAATCGTAGATTTGTAGTGTTTATAAAATGGTCTATGGCTAATTCCAAGTAAACATATTAGAATCCTCATACACTACGCTATAACCACTGAGTTATTATTTATTAGTTCAATGGCTATAACCCGGTACCTGTAAGAGGCCCTACAGTTGGACCTCTTACAGTACCTATCTAAGAAAAAAGCTTTTAATGCTTTTTTAACGCATCAACGCTTTCTGTAGACCTACAGAGAAATGTTCTCATACGATTATTTTCTCGGATCAATCAAATAACAAGACAAACGGCTGGAAAATAGGGCGTACGGTTTACGTCATTTTCTTACGGTGATTTTGCGAGGCAACGGGAAAACTAGGGACTAAAGCCACTTAAGCCACGTTTATCTCAATCAAGTGCCGAAAAAAATAAGCAGGTTTCCAGCAAGCTTACTTTGAAATGCAATGATCAACATTTGACCCCAAAAAATGGTGCTGGAAAATGGGTTTCAGCTCTATATAAGACTTAATAAGATTTTCAGTGTTCAGTATTACAGAGGCAGAACAGCAACTGCAATGTGTAATAAAATTGAAATTAATCAAAATCTTTTGATATTTTTTTTTGTTTTGGATTTGGATGAAGTTCACAGCATACAACATGGTCATATACATAAATGTACGTAGGTATCGTATCTTTTAATATACATTACCCTGATTACTTCACTCGCTATTTTCTCAACAAAGCCGTGATGTCACCCACGACACGCTGGCCTACCTATGCGTGACATAAAAACTATCAATAGGTTCCTAGGTACTCTTACCGAATTAACGTAGTTTGTTCCCGTCTGCTCGAGAAAATTCTAGAAAAATGTACTTACCTATATTATGTAGGTAGCTAGATGTCAACTTTCTGTATTCTTTTAATTACTTATCTTTATTCATTGGTCACTGGTCTTGTGGACAGTCATGTAAAAAGTATAATATAACAGGCAACATCTCTACCTACTCGCGGAGGTTGTTACATCTGTGTAAATTTAACGTATGTACCTACCTATCAATAGCGACATAATATGAGTCAAAAGTTTCCTTGTCTACGCTTCATTGGTTAGGCTAAAGTAAGCTATAGTAACTTTAACTTAGAATTTATGTATAAAGTAGGAAGAAAGTTACCAAGATGAATGTTCAAGCATCGCTATCTAATTCCAAGCATCGCTAAGTGGGACAAATTCTTAATTAAATCTGCTTATACAGACTTGTATTACTCACTTATTTACCAATCATGTAAGCAAGTAGGTGCCTATTAAATGTATGAGTTGCATATGCAAGCAAGCTGATTCAGCTGTATAAACGTAGACTGACATTGAAAGAAAATTCTTTCGCTCAGCAATTGACTTTGATGAACCTCCAACTTCATTCAATAATAAGTACTGCATGTTTTTGAGGTTGTAACTTGTACACTACACACTACGTGCCGCGAGGGCCCATAGTTGTGACTTGTGAAACAACCGAGGCAGTCGCTCAGTATTCGGTCGGATACCAAGCCCCAGTCCAGTCAGTGCCACCGCCATAGAGCCCGCGGGTCGCCGCGTTTCCCGCGTATTTGTAACAGACAGACAAACATAGTGTTTCCCGAATCTTCCCGCGCCAAAGGTAATGAGCGTAGTACCGTTGGTTTAATTATTCCGTGTTAAAATTTTTGTGAAGTGTTCAAGTGTGTCACATTATTAAGTCCACGCCCATTGTGTTGCTTTTGTTATTAGTTTGCTTTGAGTTGAGTTCTGCCCACTTTTTCTACGATTCAGTCAACAGGTACCCAATGTATTTTCAATGTTATTAAGTAGACTCTGCAAATTTTTCGGTTTGTGTATAAATTATCAACAACTTTAGATTTGCCGATATCATTCAGATTTGCTTTTTCTTTTTTTTATCTATTATGGTAAAAATATGTACCGGAAGTCTCATAAAGTCCAATATAGACCCTTTGAAATCAATTCACACCGGATCTCAAAATTTTGTTGGTAGCCTAGTTTTTAATACATAAATTCGTTTATTTCAAGTTGCAAGTGGATAATAAACTAGTTGAGTGGGTTTTTTTTATAAAGAAAATAACGATCACTCGTGTTTAAATTCCATATCATTACATTGAACTATTTTAGTTCATAAACAAGATGAATCAGAAATAATGATTCTTTGATAGATATATTTTCTGTATAACATGCATAGTATATTTTTAACCCCCGACGCAAAAACGACGGGGTGTTACATTGAACTAATATTACTACGTAATAATAACTCTGGGGTGTTATTACATTACCTAGGAATAATAGGAACTTGGCGGAGATAAAATTAATTGTTAAAGTGCTATTTACTCATAACTATGTTGCTAAACTGTCAACTTACACGTACCTAGCTAAGATTTGCATAAAGATATTTCCGTAACTATTTAGGTCCTACCTATCACAAAATTAGATAGGTGCACCTACTCAGTAAATAGGACCCGGTCATATCTTAGGTCATGTTATGTACTTGCGTGATAAGAAGACTCCTAAATATAAGGATTACTGAAGATTCGAACACAATATATTCACACACACAGTATCCGAAACAATATTTTATTGACTGATGATTCGGAGACCAATCAAAATAGCTGTTTCTGACACTGTCTGTATAGTTATATTGTGGTTTGTGTCCGAATCTTCTGTAAGCTAAATGTAAGAAGTTCAGTAAAAAAGTATCAAAAAGAAATTTAAGTAGCAATTTTTTTAGAGAATCCCTAAACTAGGTTGATATTCATTTTTACTATTTATTAAAATAACAATAACAATACCCTATGCCAAAACTATAATGTATATCACACACATAAATCTATATCTGATATATCTCCAATTTTCCACCTTTCTAGAAGATGTGGTGGTTGCTTCTGTTGGTCCTGACCTGCGCCAGCGGTGAGGAGACTTGCTTCTCTGTACAGGATGACCCTTACCTCCTGTACGGTACGAAGACAGCCTACATCTTCGCTACTAAGGACATTCCTACCACAAGAGCTTATGATGTGCCTGGTAAGTTGATTGATTCTGATAATCATAAGGGGTCATCCATTAATCACGTGTGAACCAAGTAGGGAGGCGCTTCAGATAACAGCTCTATTGATCACAAGGGGGTAGGGCTGAGAGGGGTCATTGTTACTTATCACTTGTTTATTTCGCGCAAACTCCGTCGAGAATGAACGTGGTCTTCTTTTATTGGCCTATTTTTGTGTCCCACTACTAGGCAAAGGCCTACCTTTGCTGCTTCCAAACATCCCGATCTTGTGCGATCACTACCCCGCAAACATAACTAGATCATCCACCACTTTGGACGCGGTTGGCCTATAGGCTCCTCCTTCAGGCGGACCATTAATACAGTGACTGACCATTGTGGTCAGCACACTCCCACTTGAATCTGGTTGTTTTTTCTCTATCCATCCCCTGTCCCCGTCCATCACCTGTAACTTGAGTTATGAACTTATGGAGCGCAAGGTTGTGTTTCTAACGCGATCTAAATATTCGTTTGACACCTAGGTAATATGGTACACACTATTGCTCTTGGGCTATCTTTTTAAAATCATTTATTTCATTTCCCACTGTCAAATTTGAGTTTTGATTCGTCTACGACAAGTTATGTGTGCACAATATATTATAAGTAGGTACTGTCTTTTATTGTATTTTTTATAGAAAAACATTTAGAATTTTTTGCAAAAAAAATCCACGTGATCTTTAGATAGGTGTGAAGTACGATAGCTTAGAACCTCACCAGGCAGGGTGATGTAAATAAATGCTCTTAAAACCTCACGTGATTAATAGACGACCCCTAACTATAAAGATAATCATTACTTTATCTCAACATCGTAATACAAGCCGTGGATAATTAAATTGCTCAATCTCAAATAGTTATAAAGTCTCTGAGGTAGTAGTTAGTCCTGAATTACAGATCCCGGCTCTGTTTAGGAACTGTGTGTAGTATTTTACAAAGGTTAGATGAAAACACATTATAACACTAAAATTGAGAGTAGGTAAAAGCACAAACAGAATTATAATTAAATAAACTTGAAACGCAAAATTATAAATTAAATTGACGACCTACATAGTTACTTACTGCAAGAATCTTATTATTATAACCCTCCTCCTGAGATGGTTGCTCACTGTTGAGGATTGAAACTCCATCTCATTACTGTCTGAATTGTGAATCACCATTAGATACGGTCTGTGGCTTGATGGGACGTGCGCTTACATACCACGTAGGTACATGGGCACTTCTTGTTGCTCTAACGTCGTCTGGCTTGACCATAATTGGCGTTTCCAGACCTATACAAAATATAAGTCCTGGGCCTCAAGTCTGCTATTACAATAGTGTCAGAATAGTCTATCATTGATTTCATATTTTTTTATTTTGACAAGTGTGGTAATCTGCTAATTATAATGGCGTCATTATGACTTTCCAATGGTCAACCACTGACACGCCATTGAAAGAAATGATAATAGAATGATAATCTCGTATTAAATGACAACTGAATGACTGACTCTGCTATTTTTAGAATTTCGTTATTCCAACACGATTTCATTGTCATTTTGCTAAAAGTTCGTAATCTGCTGTCAAAATTTTAGCAGATTATCGCAGGCGGTAATCTGCTAAAATTTTGACAGTTACCTACTTTGATCAGTGACCTACCATTAGAACGTCATTGTGCAGTCAATGATCGACCATTATGAATTTAGCAGATTACGAACTTTTAGCAAAATGACAATGAAATCGTGTTGGAATAACGAAATTCTAAAAATAGCAGACTTGGCCCCCTGGTTTCCTTACGATGTTTTCCTTCATCGACGTCAGTGATGTCCACGATAAACATAGAAAGTAGGTACCTACATATATGAAATTATGAAATGAAAAAGTCACATTGGTACACACGGCTACACATCAAGCTATACATTTCCAGTATAAGCTGACCTTTACTATTCTCATAGGTACAAAATCTATGGGGAATCACGTTTTGGCAGCGTATAAAAAGTATGTCAATTGATCAGTTGATTCAGTTGTGTCAAGTAGGTACCTACCCAATTCAAACCTACGCAGACGCATTCGCTGGCAGAATCTAGTACACACGGCTACACATCAACCTATGCATTTCCAGTATAAGCTAATCTCTAATTTTATAAAAATTCTATACAATGCGAGTTCAGCGTAAACTGGAAATGTATAGCTTGATGTGTAGCCGTGTGTACCTACTTGCCCGGTATCGAACCCGCAACCTCATTCATGAGAGGTGGGTGCCGTATGCGCAAGCGCGATTAAAGGTCATTCTGTATGAGAAAAGGCCTTTTCTGTATGAGAAAAGACCTTTGACTTGCTTTGTGGAACAATAATAGGCTAGTATTATTTATTTTTATTATTTGCCCCAAAATAATAGCCAGTGAGAAAGGTTGGTTGATGTCAGGGAGGAGACAGCGCCTTGAAGTCTTCTTAGATTGTGACGTGAGAATCAATGGGTCATAAAGTCAAAATGTATGTACTTTCCAGTTTATTAAGTACCTATTAAGTGTATTTGCGAGATGAAATATGAATATACAGGTGCTTGGGTTGACAGCATAGTATCTATATAGGTAGCTTGTTCCATAAATGTATTATATAATAGGTAAGTCCTTTCAACCAATCCTTAAAAACAAAATGTTGCGTGGTTGTGAATTTATGACAGACATCATTCGCAACAATTCTCATAAAACAAACCACGTATAATTTTCCCTTAGGACTCTACTTAATTGAATAACAAATAACCTCTAAACTTACGTGACTTGGATGCATAAAAAAAACAAATGACCAAAGCGTTGGCGTGATATCACAGAGGAAGTAAAACAGGTTATTATGTATTTTGTGCTCAAAGCTTTCAAAATAATTTGACCTAAATAAAGGTTTTAAGATTTATTCCCTTTATATTGCCGCTAAAGCTCAACACTAAATTAAATAAATAGATTATGTAAGTAGGTACACACGGCCACACATCAAGCTATACATTTCCAGTTTACGCTGAACTCGCATTTTATAGAATTTCCATAAAATTAGAGATTAGCCTGTACTGGAAATGCATAGGTTGATGTGTAGCCGTGTGTACTAGATTCTGCCCGCGAATGCGTCTGCGTAGGTTTAAATTGGGTACCTACCTACTTGACACAACTGAATCAACTGATCAATTGACATACTTTTTATACGCTGCCAAAACGTGATTCCCCATAGATTTTGTACCTATGAGAATAGTAAAATGTGTCGTCACTTTTTTGCCATTTCAATTGGCGATTAAAAATCGAATTTGACAGTTAATTGAAGAGTTATTCATGTGTTCAGGGTTAGCATGAAGTGTTTTTCGATAAGTTGTGTTTTAGAATTATCTAAATTACCTAAGTAGGTACCTATCCTGCGGGAACACCAAAACGGTACAAATCTTTCTTTTCTCCATCATTATTATATGTGTGCCATATTTCATCTAATCCCGTTCATTCATCTATCCTCATAAACTTTCGCGTTTATAATAGTTGGATAATAGAGTGAGTAAATATCATTCTCACTCACTCAATCCCCTTTTAAAACTTTCATGTTCATAGAAGGTAATAAAATTGAATCGGTTTCAATAATGTTGAGAAAGTACTCAATAACAAGTAGCAATATCTCTACAAACGAAAACCGTAATATGACATGTATTCCTTTCACTTAAGAAGACATTAGCGACATTGTAGCTTCCCCGCTGGAATTGAAGGCTAATGTTTCGTTTCCTATTGTCACTAACGTTTTAAGACTTTCGAAAAGCATTCGATTCAGTAGAGCTAATCTGCCAATGCAGCTTTTAAAATGAATAAGAAACTATGTCTTCCGAATAGGTATTTGCTTAGTGGTCAGATGAGTCTTAGTAGACTCTCTGACCTGAACTATTATAATCAGCACCTCTTATCCTCTTTGTCCTTGACCTTCTAAACCGCAGGTTCACATACAAATTTTCCCCAAGAAAAACAACTTTCTGAATATCAGACGTCTACCTACGAAAAAAATAATCCTTTGTAAACAAAATTCATTCCATTAGATGCTTAACAACGCAAAACATCAATCATATGATTAAAATCTACATTATGATAAATTACTGACATTAACATTATTTTATAAAAATCAGAAAACATGAAAAATATATTAGGTACTCAGCACTTATATTTTCAAGTTATAACATTAGGTACTGTGTCATTGCGGTTACTATTTTTTCTCTGCAAATACTTCAAAAGGTTGCGGGTCCCACAGCCTACATATTTGATTTCTTATTTTGCGATTGGATTGCTTACGCGTAGGAGTAACGGTATTCGCAAATGTAAACCGCGGGCTGTGGCAAATTTCCCATTTTGTTTACCGACAAACACAAACAGAAAGGTAGAAAACAGATAAATTTACTTGACCATTTGGACTATTTATGTATTTAACTGCGCAGTATCCGCTGTCCTATAACACCTTATTTTATGTGTTCCAGAAACTGATGAGCATATTTGAACTCATCATGTTATGAACATCATGGTAGAGAATATCATAGAAGGCATTAATTCCGCCTTTGTACATACAAATGTATAAAGACGGAATGCGGCGTAAAAGTACCTATATTTATTAATTTAGAATTCAAATACAAGTTTGAATTCTAAATTAATGAATATACTTTTACTATGGGATCAACCCTAAACAAGTACGCACAAAAAGATTAAATGGGCTGATCCATTCATTTATAATTATGTTCACGTAATTTCAGGGTTAGTCCCCTAGTAAAAATTGTTCATAATGATAGAAACTACGAACCCTTTTTTAGGTTTCTGGTAAACAAAAAATAATCTTGTATATTGCAAAATGATTCCCATCAAAAACCTTGAAAGTTACTCAGTTACAAACTTGATATTCTATTCCAAGGATCTTCTATTCCAACAATGGCTACCGCATATTGAGCTGTACACTATTAATTAACATCCAATGAACCAATTAATGAATCAAGGAAACAAGCAAAATGAAATCAATTCATTTTGAAATAGAAGAAACTAGAACTGTATTGGCCTCTGGCGGTCTCTACGTTCCAACATGAGGCGAAGTTTAATACAGAATAAAATAAAATACATGAAGAATTTAGTTTAATTTACATAATCTAGTGATCACATAAAATCTAAAAATAAACGATTATTTAATTGTTCTTTTAGTGCAGGAAGCACATTTATGGACTAGATTGCTCATCGAGATAAAGTACCTGAAGAGAAACCAAGCGATAACTGGAATCCTATTCACTAGCGAATATTTGGTTCCCTACCTACACGGTCTGCATTTCAACCGGAATACAGAATGATGTGATGAACTCCTCCTCGTTGTTCATATAATTTTGTATCATGAACCTAAACATTATTTTAACCTCTAAACAGCGCGTAAGTAGGTACTTACTGATTATGGGAATGATCTGTAGTTATTTAATAATTGATTTATAATAAGTATATACACAGTAATAATAAAAAAGAAAACCTGTAACTATTAGGTTTTAAAAGAAAACCTATACTAAAAAACTAATAAAAAAATCCTCCACATCGCCACAGTATAAATATGAACATAACATAACATCGCCGTCATCTGGAGATGTATCCAAAAGACTGGCGGCATTGCCACGTTGGATGGCAATGCTTAACCTCTGACCAAGGTAAACACCAGTTCTTGGATCACGGGTGTCAACCAAATAATGATAATGGGAATGATCTAGGTTAGATGGGTAGGTAGAGTCGAGACTACTATTTAATAAAGGCTATGCAAAATGAACTCGGACGGACTTAGACTCGGATGTGAACTTAGAGCTGCGATTACACATTATACAATTATTCGAATCTTCGAAATTATTGATCAAAATACTGATATCGACTGACTTACAATTTTGAGCTTAGCTTGTCAATGAACTTGGCATCTCATATTTCCTTACCTGTTCTTTTATATTTCGTGGTCTAGATAATCTCCACGCAGCGAAGCGGCACATATGTAGTGCATATCCGCTTGTATATAATAATATGTAAATAGTGTCGGCAGCTATGTTTTACAGTCTAGGCTTCACGATTGCTGGTTCGTATGTGACTGGACTATTAATTATAGCAGACATTGGTGTAGCAAGGCGTGACCTCGTGTAGTTAGCAGTACCCATAAACGTGGGCAGGGCAGACCTTGTATTTATAGACAGCTCATGTCATCATTCCTAGGGTTTAGATGTGATTGTCTTGAAATGTAATCTCTCTATCTCTTGGAAAAAAATGAGAGCAAAGACAATAGGTACATCATCATCATCAGCCGAAAGACGTCCACTGTTGAACAAAGGCCTTCCCCACAGAACGCCACAACGAGCGGCTAACTGTCGCATGCATCCACGGAACAGATAAATAGAGTATAGAGTACTCTATTTATCTGTTCCGTGCTTGCATCCACCGGTTACCCGCGAGTCGCGACCTTATATCTTATTGTCGTCTATTTCATATTAACAAGACTTTTCTCTTAAATTATCGCTTTATAAAAACTATTTCTTCCTCGCTCTTTCTAGTGCTAGCTTTCTTACGAAACAATGTCTACATTAATATGATTGTTTCCTAGGTGCCAACTTATTACCATTTTTCTCTTGCCAGACGTGTGCACAATTGGCACATTCACCCCTGTAAACAATATGTGATTTATTCTCACACCGGCGACGCGTATTGTGTAACATTCATGAACAAAAACTGAGTACGTTAACCTAACATCAAGTGCCTATCACGGATTCGTTACGTACACTGATTATTTTTAAAATAAATCCTTGCCTCTAAAAAATTTTATGCGCCCCGTAGACAATAAGTCTGATTTTCTTAGAGTTTGATGTGTTAGTGTACCGTAATAATCATCTTGTCTAACGAGTAGTGACTGTACTAGCAGCCGAAAGCATAGGTTTTTTTGGTTTAGACAAAATCTAAAATTTTGCCTATTAGGTACCAAAAATTGGTGCCAAGAAGTATAGCACTAATAAAGAACATAGCTGGTAAATTAAATTATGGTTTTGTGTGATTGTCGTACATTATACAGAAGCTCCCAATAAGATGGTCTATAGATAACTAAACTCAAAACCTATCGATTGCTATACGAATCATAGCTCCATTAGATTTGCTTGTGCTAAAACATTTCGCTAGTTTCCCCAACTCAATTATCTACCTCTTTAATCTTGTACCAATGTTTATTGATACAGTCTCATAGATATTTAGAGTATCATCGTGTATGACGTGTTTAATCTGATCTAATATTTGGAGGCGGTCCAATATCGTCACTACCTTCATTAACCAGGAACGATGGGCCTTTGAAAGTTAATACCGCGTGAACCGTTTACCCTAGAACGCAATAACGCGTGTGTTAACAGCCAGCAGATTTTGCCGTATTTTCGACTTTATTATCGGGCTTTTTAAGCCTGGCACAACAATGCAACAATGATTCTCATCGGCCAATAGAAAATGACGAAATTGAGTGTAATTTTTACGAACTCTGTAATCATAAATCAAGGCTTACACAATCTCTGGCATATCCCAGGTTTTTCATAATTTATTTCAGCTGAAGTTTCTAGCTAGATTAACATAAATAGTACTACTAATAGTAGATTAACATAACCGGTACAAGTAAACGTGGCAGCTTAGCAGTAAACATGAATATATTTTAATAAAAAATATCTAGTCAGTTTTATACCCTACATAAATCTGCTGGGCTAACAAGCTGGAACAAGGCTAATCTGTATAACTAAGTTTATCCAACACCCGATGCTCTGTGTGGGATAACAGCAGGGGTGGGATGTAGGTACGTTACATGACACACTTTTGCAGGCTATTGTTAACTAAGGCTATACATATTATGAAGGGTTATTATAGGTAGGTACTGTAGAGACTGGCTGGTTTAGCCATATCCAACCTTATTGGATTAGGTACTTCGTATTAATCTGAGGTAAACTTTGTACTAAATTAGAAAAAAGAACTTGACTATTTGCCACGACGACAGTTAACAAGACAGTTTAGCAGTACTATTAAGTATTCTGTGGTTTACGGTTTTAATATACGAAATGATACGGAAAAAATAAAAACTATTTTTCAACACATTAATGACTTTAGTTTCGGAAGGATCGGCTTTTGTTCTGTTTGTTGTTTTGTATTGCCACCAACTTTCGAAACTAAAGTCATAATCTGTGCTAAAATTATTTATCACTTTAAAGTATTTGAAGGCGGTTGATTCTTTGTAAAAATAGTTTTTATTTTCCGCTTTTTAGTTCTTTCTCTAGATCGAATCCAAATCCATAACGATAAAAAGTCGTTATCAAAACATTTGCTGAAGATTTTTTTTGGAATTTATGGATTTTTTTAAAAAGCGCTGAAACTACACTCGGCGTCACAAAAATCGCACCTTTTCGAAAATAAGTTTAAAACATGTCCCGCCAGTAACGAATACATTAAACCCAATTAATATTGGTATCAATTAAAAGTATGTTTAACGACCTTTAAATTAACAACAGTTAGAATTCCTAAACACAACAGATCTCATTAGCACGTAACGTTAAAAAAAATGTTGTCAAAATACGCATTACAACGGCCACTAATTGCACCTCCCTACAAGGGTATAAAACGGGCGACCCGGGTTAAATGTGGGTCATTCGCTATTCAACCTTTGAAGTGAACACACGTGAACAGCTACAGCAAGAAAAATACCCCAGAAGATGGATACCACTGCAGATGAAGCCGCTCAAGTCATTGCACTACTGCAATCAGGGATGCGGCAATGTGATGTTGCTCGGCAACTGAACTTGAGTCGTTTTGCCGTTCGACGAGTGTTCCAACGTTTCCAAGAGACTGGTGGCTATATCCGAAGACGTGGATCTGGAAGACAACGGTGCACATCCGAAAGAGACGATCGCTTCATTGTTTCGACGTCTTTACGTAATCGGTTCTCCAATGCTGTTGAGCTGCAACAACAACTGCGATCAGCTCGCAGAACTTCTGTAAGCGTCTCCACGATTAGAAGAAGAATGCGGGAGAAGAAAATTGCAGCTCATAGGGCTGCTACAGGGCCCAAATTGACTGCACAGCATAGGAGAGACCGGTTGCAATTTGCCCGTGACCATGTGGATTGGACAATAGACCAATGGAGGGCTGTGCTCTTCTCGGATGAGACGAGGGTGTGTCTTTTCTGCAACGACAGGCGTCGAAGAGTGTATAGGAGGCAAGGGGAACGATTCGCACAAGCCTGTATTCAAGAGACAGTGGAATACGGGGGTGGCTCGTGCATGTTCTGGGGCGGCATGTCAATCGACGGTAAAACGAACCTTGTGTGTGTTTCTCGGACTGGAAGTGCTCGCAGGCAAGGGTCGCTGACTGCTGCTCGGTACATAACAGAGATCTTAGAGGAGCAGGTTGTCCCTTATGCGGGTTTTGTTGGCAGTGGGTTCACGTTAATGCACGATAACGCCCGTTGTCACACCGCTTTAATTGTAAGAGACTACCTGCAAGAAGTTGGCATCCCCGTTATGCGCTGGCCGGCGCGAAGTCCAGACCTGAACCCTATTGAGCATCTTTGGGATGAACTGAAACGGCGAGTACGGACGCCGAGTGTATTTCGATAAAATAATAATAATAATAAATAATAATAATAATATGTGGGGACATTTTCACACACGGCCATCTGACCCCAAACTAGGGAGACCCTGTACTATGGGTGTCAGACAGCTGATATACATACACAAATAAATTTTTTTTTGTAAATACATACATATATAGATAAACAACACCCAGACACAAGGCAAACACAAATGCTCATCACACAAATGTTTACCCTGGGCGGGAATCGAACCCGCAACACGCTGCGCAGCAGTCGATCGCTCAGCCACTGCGCCAACCGTGTCGTCAAACGAAATGAACGAAACGAAATGTAGGTAAATCAACCATGAGGCATACAATATCCATTAAAAAAATCATAATCGATCTATAATTGCCGGAGAAATCGCGTAACAAAAAAATAGACAAATAGTCGATTTGAGAACCTCCTTTTTGAAGTTGGTTAAATAGTGTTTCAATCTAGTAGATTAAACCCTCCGATACCGGAATCACGGTTTCAGTACAGCTACATAGAAGAAAGATTGTGAGACGAGATGAAGCTTAGAGTCTCTTGATATTGTATCTAAAGGTTACGTAAGACGACCCTTTATTTTAACGGTGGTTATTTCAACAAACCAAACCTTTTATAACCTACGCAGATGCATGAAAATGATTACTGTTATTTTACTTCTCAATTTATTTATACCTACCTATGTTGGCTACCTATATTCTTGCAAATAAATATATCATTCATTCATTCATTCATAAATGCCCGCCACGTCAAAAAAGCAAAAACGTGCCCCTCGGCGCCACGCTACGAATTACTTAAGTCTGTCATGTCATGTCGTTGTGACCGTGGCTACTGGTCACAATTTGATTTGTCATCTGGGGTGTGATTTCTGTAAGACCTCATTCAAAACTTCGAATATGAATCCGCTGTGAGTTTCTTGATTGGCATTCTAAAAACTCCGTTGATAATTCGAATTTACACTAGCTGAATGCCACCCTTGCGAGCGTGTCAGCGAGTTAAACTAAAACAGGGAGATTTTGACGTATAAAGTATGAGATGACGTAAAAAGTGGCATTCTGGAAGGTAATTTCCCCATCACTTCGACGCTCACTTCGCACTTGAACCCGATTCAAAGCGTCAAAATATAATCAAGGTCATTTTGAACTTTATGCGAAGTGAGAGTGAATAGCGATGTGAGATGCGAGTTGTTGTTTGAATTTTACAGAATCGACCTACTGTACTACATCATGGATGACCATCCTTTTCATACCGAGTTCCCTCCGTGCCTCGGAAAGCACGTAAAGCCCATTGGTCCCGGCTGTCATTTGTAAATCTTTGGCAGTCGTTATGAGCCAGAAGCCAGAAATTTGACAACCAGTCTTACCAAGGGGTAAGGTGTTACTCAGTAACTGGGTTGTGGAGGTCCGATAGGCAGTCGTTCCATGTAAAACACTGTTAATCAGCTGCATCCGGTTAGACTGGAAGCCGACCCCAATATAGTTGGGAAAAGGCTACGTAGGCAGATGATGATCGGTACCATCGGTACTGTGACGGTCAAAATTCAAAAGGTTGGTTTAGTCCCATCTCGGCACCTTCCCCGAGATGGGAAGGTGCCGAGATGGGACTAAACCAAAAGGTTAAAGGTGTCCAAATAAGTTTCAGGTACTCACCTCTAATGAAATGCTTGTAATAAATTAGAACTTACGACTCTCGTAATTTTGTCTAATTTTGGCTCATGCGGGTCCGTAGTAAGAAAACAAAATATAACTCTACTCTGATGTACATTATATTATAAACGTAGATATAAGAACAGATGTCTACTAATCTTGTGTAGTTTTAAGTTGAAAATGTTTTGTTATGGGGGTAACATTATCACTATGTGACAAAGCCCCCTTAAATAAATAAAGATTAAAAAAAAACTAATGAAAGAGATAGACCTTTATACTCGATATCTCCAAATCATTTGACCTGTATAACTTAATTAGACGACTAAAGAATGCTCCCTATAATCTAATAAAGGCAACTATCAATCTGCATAATGGGCGAGCTCGTTGGATTGACAAATGGTCACTAATAGGTCGATCAATCTTAGTTATGAGCATTGCCTATTACTTATGAGCGTTTTTACTAAGGGGCATGCAATGTATAGTAACCATACCTTTAATTGCCATCATTAATCATCAGGCCATTAAATAAGCAAAAGATATAAAAATATAGACTATTATTTTAATCGCAATCAATGCAAATCTGCACCAGAATTGGCAAGTTAATTTTCTCCTTGATACAGACAAAATAGATTCAATTGTGGGGTTCAATGTTGAAAACAAATCTTTTGAAGTGTTTGAAACAAATTATTCGACGATACGGTTGACGCCATAGATATGATCCGTGGTTGGCGCAATTGATCGGCTGCCGTCTTGCGTGTCGCGGGCTCTATTCCCGCACGGAACAAATATTTGTGTGGTCTACAGATAGTTGTTCTGGGTCTGGCTGTTCGTGTAACATGTGAGTTTATAACACACTACACATCCACGATACGGGAGAAATTCCTAATGTGGGGCAAAAAAAAACACGTAAAAATGCTTGTGATAAAATAAAATAAATTATTATATTTCTATTAATATGATTTACTTGTTCTTCAGCGTTTCAGTGGCAGTTTAAGCACACTGAGTTGGCCTAATAAAACTTAGCCAAGAGTTAGGCGTCATTGGTAACACAATTGGTAACAAAATTCACTGACTAAGACCTAATCTTGATCTACATCATTCTCGTCGAGTATAGATCTTGCTCCAGACCCCCCCTTAGGTTAATCAGAGCAATTACTAATGGGCTAGGTCAGGCTACAGGTTCAGAGTTAAATGGAAGTAAACTGCGTTATTATATATGTACCTGCTAGCAATTACCTATAATTCACTACTTTCACTCACACTCGGGGGGAACTTTTCACGTAGCCCTTACAATAATAAATGTAGCCCTAAATAAATTGTATTTTGATATTGTCAATTACGTTTTATCAAAATTAGTTCAGCTGCGATTGAAAATAGTAAGAAAGAGATTTTCTTTGATTATGGAAAGAGTGGAGTGGCAAATAAGAAGAGACCTTATTCCCTAAATAGGTAAGAAGGCAATAGTAGACTAGACTATAAAGTTCATATTACGGAGCAGTAGATAAAATAAATAATGGTAAGAAGAACTTGAGAAACAAGACAGCATCTGAATGTTTTGATGTACATCACATCAGCAAAGATAATGACAAGTTATATAAATAAAACACCATGGGAATATGTACTACTAGTACATGGAAATCTATTTTTAATGTCATGGGATATTCCGTGGAACGTTACCGCGTTGTTCCGGGAACGTAGGATAAACGTTGCGGAAGATGCAATGTGCACGGATTTACAATACGGTCAACGTAACTTGGCGCGTCTGAAGTTAGCTGTTTGGCTGCGCAATGGAACTTTTAGAAACGAAATTGTCTACTGCGCAGCTAATCGGCTAACTTCGGACGCTCCAAGATACGTTGACCGTACTGTACGGACTACGGAGACTTTGAATTGGTTTTATGGACCAAATATTTGTATACACACCGGATGTATGGATGTAATAGACGTGTGTAATACAAATTGGGACTTGTTTTTAGAAATTTAGGTAAGAGTGTAATCGTTATTTGATATCAATCATGTCATAAAAGGCTTATGAATGCACCAAAGCCTAGTTATTCGGCCAACCTTTTTTTAACGGCAAGAAAAACAAAACGGCAACGCCAGAAGTAATCTTTTGAAATAACGTCCGCGTGCGTGAAATTGTTGCGGATCAGTGAATTTTTTTATGTCAGTACCTACTATGTAAGTAATTTGACGAGTAAGAGCCAAATAGGTCAAGGATTGTTTATAATTGACATGAGTTGAATTTGTTATTTTTATTTCTAAAATAAAAGACTATTTTTAACCGATTTCAAAAAAAGGCTAAAAAGTGATAAATATTCTCTTTTTTCAAAAAAAGTTTTTTTTATGCCAGAACATATCAATCAGGTCCAGGGCAGCCATTAACTTTGTAAGATTGAGGTGAGGGAATGAAGACCATGTTTTAAACCCAAATAAGTGTGAACAAAATCTTTGCAGTTTCTAGTTAAGTATAATGGTAAATAAAGTAGAATAGTATGAACTTGGACATAGTGTAGACATGCGAATTGACTGTAATACGGTAAAAAACTCGTACCCACTCATGTCAAATAGGCTTTGTATAGATCTAGGCAACCAACTTTGCAACGTGTAACAATTTCTCTAGCAGCCAAAACCATGACGATGTCATTAAATAAATTACTTAAGTACTCACAAATCTTATTTATTTACCTATTGGCTAGAAAATAATTGCTTATTGAAACTTTGAGAGAATGTTGAAATTACATCTCGTAAATAATTTTACTGTTCATATTATAAGTACAGTACGGTCAATGTAACTTGGCGCGTCTGAAGTTAGCCGATTAGCTGCGCAGTAGACAATTTCGTTCCTAAAAGTTCCATTGCGCAGCCAAACAGCTAACTTCAGACGCGCCAAGTTACGTTGACCGTATTGTACCTATCTGAAAATCGATGTTCATACAATATCAACTTTATTGATATTGCCTAGATTGCTTAGGTCCTATGTCTTGATGGTAGTAGGTACAGGAATGTTTTTATCTGGAAAAGTACCTACCCGCAAATAATGAAGAGTTAATATTAATGTTTTAAATATTCATCAATATCATACTAGTAACACGACTTTGCATTTTTTGTAAGGAAGCGCTCAGGTGGTTGCGTCGTCGTCGCGCACACATTGCGGGTGTGTTCACCAATCGCCTCGCTGAAAACACGCTTACAAATCGCTGCTAGCTGCTAGTGTAGTAAGTTCTTAAATCGCAATGAAATATTGTGCCAAGATGACTCAACTTAGCAGTGAGCGCACTTCCTAAGATATCTTTTCAATAAGCGGGTACATTAGCATTATGATTATAGTAGATACCGTGAGTGCCATTGTACATACCTATGGCCTATTGTTCGTGTCAAAAAGATAAGTAGGATGGAAATGACAAGTCTCATCACGTCATTTCTCATATAGGAAGGTACCTACTTTCTGAAACTAATAGTATAGTTTGCTTTGTTGTCAGGTTGTCAGCCAACTGCCTTCTGGTTGCTAAACCGACACGGCTCCCACAACCCCGAAGCCCACGAAATCGTCGAACTACAGAAACTTGGAGACCTCAAGAACAATATTATTACCAACTACAAGAATGGCAACTTCAGGAGTACCAATGTAAGTAACAAGAACATTCCAATAATATTATCAAACGCGAACGTGATAAACTGATAACGGACACACCACCTCCTACCTATTTACATGAAACTCCATGAAGTTAAAACAAGAAGTTAAGAAATTATTACTTACCTCAGACTAATAATTTTTTTTATTGGTCTGAGGTACCTACTTGCATAATAAGATCGTCGTAAGTGGTTTATGAAATCATGACTGACTGGCCGGAAAAGCAAACAGACAAGAGAAAATGGGAAAGTATGAAGGACGAAGGAGAGAGACTTTTTCCCGTGTGGGATAGCATAGAATATACCTAACAAAAATATCCTCTTTCGAGGATCTACAGTAAAAGTGGTTTTTAATGGTCTGCTACTTATGCCTTTGGTTGTATGTGGGAGATAACCACAATATCATTGCGACCAATATACCAGTACTTACAAGGTAAACCTATGAATTTAAGCACAAGTGATCACATATATATATTTCAAGGAGAAACAGACTAAAATACAAACTGTATACCGACTGTAGATAGCTGTAACATCATTGTTGAAAATCAACTTTTCAATAACGAAATGCATGCCAGCCAAAGACTATAAATGCCAGCCAACGACATACGAATTTATGCAAACAGCTGTCCGAGGAAGTAGTGACTAACGAAGTTGTATGTCCAGAATATTTGGTTTCGTAGACACGTGTAAATAGTTTGCTCGCCTTATTTACCTTGGAAGTACGACTATGAAGCTATGGAAATGTACTGTTCTATGTACCTATGATTTAGGTAAAGTTCCGTGAGGTGTTAGCCATTAGCACCTTAACCTACAATCAATGTTTCATCAATTTGTTATTTCTCGCTCATCTTAATTATGATGCCCTACGTATTGCTGCGAAATTAACACCACTAGGGCCTCTGAATTGACTGTAAGAAACCTGGCCGTTATTACCAGGCGCTTTAAAACAATGAAAAAAAACCCGTGGCTGTGGGGTGTCTGGGCTAGAATACCACCCACCTATATCATCCCGAGGGTATCGTAAATGGCGACTAAGGGTAAATCCGGAAGTCGGGCGGCAGTGGTTTCAGTGTGCTTAACAACTCTACTGCGACCCCAAGACGCCTGCCAAGCGTTTGGATTATGGAACCCCCTGCTAAGGCCTGGTTTTCCCAGACCCAGTTTCTGACCACACAGTAGTCAGCAACTGTACATTCTGCTGTCTATACAGTACTGTCACTTTCCCGATGTGTTCTCACTACTGTGTCTGCATAGGAGACAGTAGTACGCGCTATCAACTGCGTTACTAGTTCTGGCAATGGTACCCTGCCAATTTGGGAGTGGGGGAAGATCAGTGGACATTAGAAACAAAAAATTTTGAAGTACCTGACCGACAGCAACTGACCGGTCAGTACTGGCTCAACTTTGTTTTCACGGACCCATAGCTGCCAGACAGTAACTGTTCTTCACTGTCCGCCAGTTACTGGGCCTGTGAAAACTAGTCTTATGGGGAGGCCTTTGTTCAACAGTGGACGTCTTCCGGCTGATGATGGATGATGATATAACAGTAATGCTTACAAGTTTATGTCTTATTAGGATAAAGGCAAAAATATGATGATGAGATATAAAAAAGGGGAGTTTATGAGTCTTAACTGATCGTAAAGCTCTAAAATATATCCACAATACAACGTATCATGCACAGACAAGTTTAGACAAGTGTGCCTTCCGTATCTTATGGCGTAGGCTTCAAGGTTCTTCTCATTCAGTTTAACCAAGATCAAGAGGTACCTTAGCAATACTGTCTCACAAGAGATATCATCATCTTCTTTCAACGCACCATTACCTTTACAGCGACGCATCTGCTCTTCGGACCTGAACATGTTAGAACAATGGCAGTGGAACAACCGTCTCAATACGACGTTTGCGGGAGACCTCACTACCGACGGGTACATGACGACGCAGCAACTCGCACAAGCTTGGAAGCAGAGGTTCCCTGGCCTTCTTACCACCAACCGCCAAAATTATTTGGTAAGTTGCTTTCTTACCCCGACTGCAAGGAAAGGGTTTATAGGGAAGATTTGAACCGGTCTAGATTTTAATGGGTCCCGACTGATCAAATCGCTATTGGCGTGGTTTTCATTTCAATGGTATAGTTATTTAACATTACTAAACAGAATTCTAGACTACAGGACTTGTTTATTTCTTTTCAGTTTTTATAATATAAAGTTTACTTTTTCCGCAGCATGTAAGTAGATGGTGTTAGGTTAGGATGAATTGCAATTTAATTCTAGAATTTTTCGGCGATAGGGGCATTTATCTTAACTGTGCTCAAATGAACCGAAATCGATGAAAAACAAAAATAATGATATCAATGTTCAGCAGTGCTATTTTGTAGAAATTTTCTTCGAAGAATTTAGGTGAAGCTGTCATGCTCCTAGCATGAGGTGGGATGGCTTATTAGCACCTAAGTATGAAGAGAAGCTCATGGCAAAGTAAAAGCTGTACAGATCGATCGGTCAAAGGTTAAGCAACGCTTGCCGCGGTCGGTCTATGGATGAGTGACTATCCATTTCATACCGAGTTCCCTCCGTGCTTCGGAAAGTACTTAAAGCCGTTGGTCTCGCCTGTCATTTTTAGATCTTTGGCAGTCGTCAAGGGTAGTCAGAAGCCAGAAACAACCAGTCTTACAAAGGGGTATCGCTGAATACCACTGTTTTACACAAGATATAAAATATTCACAAGATTCAGCCGATCTCATCATCTTCCTAGACTTTTCCCAAATATTTTTCCAACTACTTTTCTTTTTAACTACTTACTATAGATGAGACCGGCAGATTATACTATATTCGAAAAATAAAAAGACATCAAAGGATTTGCCTTGACTTGAATCCCTAAATGCTGTTAACCTATTTTGGTCCGTTTATCGACCGTAGACATCCTACATTCCTGCCCAGAAAACGATCACCGCTTTGGTACATACATTATCCAAAGCTTAACGCTATTGTGTACGTGATCCGTTTGTCTAATGGTTATAGAACCCGAAGATTACTTACTTAATACTTACAGCCCATTCCACACCTACGAATAAAGCAAAACAATGCAATTGACTTTCATGAGTTGGAGGAGTAAAAGCAATCAGGCTATTTGTAATATATTCTATATTATTTGCTCCATATATGTATTGGAATTTCTCCTTGTGGACCTTTCAAATATTGGAATGTTGGTTGTTGATCGAAAATTGTTATTCCTACACTTCATATTATAATAGAGTTAGTTTCAGATTTGAGAATCTTTGCCTTGAACTTATTCGTGGTTCCGAACCTATGTGTTCTAAGAAATGTATTGTATGTAATTCTGTTTTACTTGCTATTCTAAATACCAAATTTCTAAATACCAAATCAAAATTGAAGAAATAATTTTTAAATATCTTAGCCCGCATGATCACTTAGTGAGTTGCAGACTTGTAGACAAACACAAGCCTATAAAAAAATGCAATTAAAACGTCTAACGAAAGCATATGATGAAAGTGTTGAATCCACGACGCCGGTGCGTTTAGTGACCGCTTGGTTTGGCGGGTTAATTAACTTCACAACAGTATTATTTATTGCAATGATATAATTCAAATTAAGGGACGAAAACATTTGTTTATTTCATTTCTAACAATTTACTTTCATTTAAGTATTTAACAGAATCCTTCTGACGTAAATTTAATTCCTCTACTTGTTTAGATCAGCGATTCCTAAACTAGGTTCCGCGAAACCTACAAATTCCGTCGAAAAGTCACCAAGGTTTCGCGAAATCACATTTATCATTGAATCGTTCGATTATTAAACATTCATTCATGAATGTTTATCATCATTTTTGAAACAGTGCAACAGTTCCATTCTTCACATTGTTTAGAGAATGAAACTGTAAAAAATAGAAAACATTTGTTGAGTAGGGTTTAGTTCAGTAATATTTCATTTATAAATCCTACTTCGCACGGGTGCAATGTAGATCAAACCATACGTATGAACCTTCCTCTTGAATCACTCTATGTATTGCTGAAAACTGCATCAAAATCCGCATCTGCATCAAGATCTAAGCGTATAGACAGCGGGAGCGCCATTGTTTTATAGGTACTATGTAAAGATTTAATGTGAGGTTCCATAAAATAAAAGGGCTTTGTTAAGTGTTCCGCCAATTTCAAACCTGAAACCGCTGCTCTAGATGGTGCAATTGAAATCCACGTTTTATTTAACGATTTTTACAGATTTTAAACTGACAATCACGTCAAAATGTGTAGTGTAAATGATTTGAAAAAAATATATGTTAAACTAGAACATTCTCTTAATCATTTAGTATGTGAATATTTTTGTAATATATTCATATTAAATACATAGTTTAATTAACTCGTGAAGTTGTGTCTGACGCGGACAAAACATTGACAATCACACAAAATCTACCAGGTATAATTAAACGAAACTTACACTATCTTACAGACAATTTTATTATCCATCTTTTAGTATACGCCTTTTTTTAAGTTAAAGAATACTATCTTTTATTTTAATTTTTTCGTCTTAACTTTGAGAGTTTCGAATGCAGCGCATACGATTCTCTGGTCGCTCAAGGTCGCCGGCGTATATCGTCGCCTTAACTTAGGCATCCAGACGTTGCTCTTTTATAGTTTGTCCTAGATGTCTACCAACTGCGTCGCTCTCCGCTTCATGATCCATTAGTTCCAAGGAGGTGCACTACATTTTCAGTCACATTACGTATTCTACGGGCGTGACTCACTCTGGACTGTCTAATAGGCAAGAAGCTTATAGATAAAACTGGAGGCAACACTCTGAACACCTAAGTGAAACCAACTGATTTTATTATTTAAAACCAACTGTGGACAGACGCTCTCTTTCTGAATGCATACATAAGATAAAGAAATTAACACATATCACTGTCTCGTTATTATGTATGCAGCATTCAGAAAGAGAGCGTCTGCCCATAGTTGGTTTCACTTAAGTATTTAGAGTGTCGCCTCCACTTTTATCTCTAAGCTTATTCATTCTTGGTGATGGCCGGTGATGACAAGTCAACCCAGTCGTTTCGGGATAATCGAGATTTGACTGTAATTTAGCAGTTGATATATTTTAAGCATTACATCAATGAGTGAGGAGAACCAAGCATTACAGTGAGCAACCTGTAAAGATACAAGTTTTTCTTACTCCTTCGCTGTTCCTTTCTGTTTAATTCCGTTACGGGATCCAAGACAGTTGTAATGTTTCTCTGGGACTCGTCGAGCTTTATCACCTCGACGCTTTTTTTGGTGGTCGCCACTGTCGATTCTGACTTTCAGGAGTTGCAATGGTTAGGATCATGGTGTGGCGGGCTAGTCCCAATAAAAAAATATTATACAATTTGTAACATTTCAGTAGTGAGGGATCATCGGTGATACAATAGGGTATACGAGAAAAAAACAATAAATATGTTATTGAGATAGTTTAGGCATAAAGCAGTCGGAAAATGTAAGTTTTAGTTCATAAAATAACAAAACCAATTTTTAAATTCAATTCAAAATTTTCAGTATTTTTAATCTGTTATAAAACACCACGAAATAGTAGCGGCCATGTTATTACGCCGTACGGCTGTGTAAACAAAAAATTGTCACCTGTCAGTCAACCGATTAGCGTAATATAGGCTTCGAATTTTTAATATTTTCGTACAAATGTGCTTTTAATTATTTTTAAATTATAAACAATTATCATATTTAATATGAGCGCATTTGATACAAAATGAACTGACGTCATTTGCGCTGAGCAATATGGCGTCCAGTAAGAGGCGTATCCGTCAAATAACGAGCGAAATTTGAAAATTTAAAATTTTGATGCATTTTTAAGGCACTTATCGATTCAATAAAAATTTTGTGTTTTTTTGTTGGCATATTAGCACTACAGAATTTTATTGAGACACTTTTCAAAAATGGTAAATACCCTATTGGCTAGATGACACCATTAACAAATAATTCCAAGACAGATCTTCTCTACATAATTAATTTTCAATTTACTGTAAAATTAGATTCTTTGTTGCTTCGAAATCAATAAATCGTCAATTGAGTGGTCAAATGACACGTAGTCACACAAGTGACGTCATAAGTATAAATTGCCAAAAATGTAAATTGACTACTACAGGGGAATGCTTTTCAGTTAATGAGACAGTATCTATTGTAACGTAATGCTAAAAATCTAGTCTTGGATTGTAAGATTACAGGCGAATGCTTCCGGTGAGGAAGCGCCGTCATCAGTTTGCTTTGTGAACTTATAACTAGTATTCCTATATTGTAGTCTTTTACATTTGCACATCTTAATTCCTTCATCCCTATGATCGGATACGGCGAAGCGTCACCGTCATATCACAGATTAACTAATAGTACAGATAAGCTAATCGTTTCGTTCCTTTGGGCTATATGGTTGAAGATCCACGGTCGGGTCCAATAAAAATCTAACGTTTCAATCTCACTAGAATACCGTCTCTTGGGTTATATCATTTTAAAGGCCTAGGCTACACCTACCACGAGTGCGTGGAATAAGCATACCTAACATAAAGTTTTAAATTGAATATACACGTTTCGCAATAATATTATTTTGTTGGAAAGCTTTTATTATATCAATGCGTGATACTAATTGTGCTTGTCGTATAAAATTATTCAAAATGCAATATATATGTTTTCAATTTTTGGCTCAATCGGATGATCAACTACAACACTCATTTTCGAAGAATATATTATTTGAATACCCGGCTCTCCTTCTTCTTTCTTCTCTTTGAGTTCCATCCTTAATGAAAAACTAGACAGTTTGTAGTCATGCAAAATATCCATGTAAAGAGCCGAATTGGTGATAAGACTTAATTTTGAAAGTTTACAAATCCCTGAAGTAAACTGTTTAGGAATTCAGAACTTCTTTTATTTACTTGCTAGATTCGGCTCTGTTTATAATAACATTCTTATTTACAGTTCAAGTTTGTGAACGATGAGCGATCGAGCAACACTTTCAAGGCGTTCTCGGAAGGCTTGTTTGGAGATCAAGCAGAAAGTTTCGACATACCCAAAGAAAATGATGAAAAATTGCTACGGGTAAGTAGTAGCTCTCCAATCTCTATAGGCACATTATCATCAAGAGTGTGGCTGACTTCCTGATTTTATGAACAATCTATAATCTATTTCCTCTATTTAATAAAAGTGTAGTGTAGATAGCGAAGTGAAAAAAATACTCAAAAATTAAGGAATTTTAATATTTTGGAAAATATAGAAATCTTCTTACTGATTTTCAAAAAGAAATTGTATTTGTTTCTTTAGCCATTCAAGTTCTGCCCGGCATGGACTAAGTCCGTGGGAGAGAACAACGACACGAAGACACAGCTGAACATCTTCGAGTCCAAGAGAGAATATAAAGAGGTAAGTTTTGTTATGAATAGGTATATTTATAGGTACCTTAACCTCTTTGCTTTTATGCCGATATTATTACAGTCAATCTTGCACACCATTTTCGACTGTATTTGTGAAGTGTTTTAGTTTATTATCAAATGAAAACTGATCGAGCAAATTGCTGCTCTGGTTCCGCTGATCCTAACACTACATATCACTTTTAGCATTCTCATCTCAACTGCATTAGCTATCATATGATAGTATTTATTTTATTTCTATATTTTGAATAAGCTGATACACAACAAGAGCCGTATGGTACCTAGATGACTGGATGGAATGTGGCCTTGCCGCCCGCTCTCCGCTTCAGACCCCTCAGACGTTCATAAATTTGGCCGAAAAATTAGTGAATGACGTCACGCACGAGTGCCAGTTGTCTATTGAAGTTGATTGGCTTATTTTTACTCAAAAACTGTGCTCGATGGGACATCGTGACTGAATTATCATAGACTCAGTACGGTGTTTAAGACCCACCATTAACATTAGCCTATTTTTGTGTCCCACTGCTGGTCAAATGCCTTCCCTTTCTTCTTCCAAACTCCCCGATCTTGTGCGATGTCTGCCTTGCCTCGCAAACATGGTCAGATCGTCACACCACCGTCTTCGCGTTCGCCATAACATTTATTTAAAAAAAACAATGTTGCACTTACCGCGAGTTAGATCCCAATAGGTAGGTACTTACCCAAACCTACAATTTACTAATTACAAAGGCCTTAAATAGATTTTAACATGACCGTGATGACCTTGGTCGTTAATTAAGTCGGTGGGATACATTTCGCGGAAACAGAGTAGGTAGGTAGTATTTTTTGTGTTAATTTTCGATATGCGCTAATTGGGTTCAAGTAGGTTTAAGTTTCATTTTTTTTATGGAACCACCGACAGAGGGTTCTCTACTTGAAATCGAATACCGTTAGATCGAATAACACTCGAAAACTTTAACTCGATAAATAAAGCGCGACAGTTCACTACCTCGATGCATCAAAATCTCAAATAACTACACTTCTGGACACATCTATTGGCCCACCTTGTATTTTCAGTTTCGTTTGGTCCTAGCTAAAATTTTATATTAGGTCGAGCAAAAAGTTTTTATGCAGTTTTGAACCTGCACATTCACAATTTCATTCAATAGTCTTTTTTTGAATTTCGAACACAGAATTTAAAGAAACAAAAGACAATTTGGAGCCTGTTTGTTGATATCAAACAATCGAATACTAAGAAAACTTGGTTTTATTGGTTTACTTGGATTTAATTCTTGAAAAAGTGATTGATATCTTTGGTTTTGCAACAAACATTACTTATTCTTAACTTTAAGGTGAGGTTCTATCAATAATCTATGGATACTTCACCTGAAGTCGCCACCCAAGCTGTGGCACTTATTCAGGCCGGACACAGCCAAAGAAACGTGAGTGCTCAACTTAATTTAAGTCGATCAGCGGTCCGAATTGTTTATCGGAGGTACCTAGAGACTGGCGGCTTTGTTCGTCGCCAAGGAAGGCCACGATCTCGGGTAACAACTGAAAGGCAGGATCGATTCATCGTGACGACCAGCTTGAGAAATCGTCACCTTACCTCCATTGAGATACAAAACCAACTTCGCGACTTCCACGGAGTATCTGTGAGCGCTCGAACTGTTCGGAGAAGGTTAAAAGAACGCGATATGGTACCACACAAGCCAGCTAATGGGCCCAAACTAACGCGAGCTCACCGAACAGCGCGCCTTCATTTCGCACGCAGTCATTTAAATTGGACACAGCAAGATTGGAGCCGTGTACTCTTTTCTGATGAGTCTAAAATTGTGTTACATGGCAATGATGGAAGGAAGAAGGTCTTCGGACGTAAGGGAGAGCGTTTCGCACAATGCTGCTTTGAAGAGAGGGTTGCTTATGGCGGTGGCTCATGGACTGTCTGGGGCGGTATATCCGCGAGCGGCAAAACTCAACTTGAGGTTGTTACAGGACCACGGCTGCCAACATTAAATGCTGAAAGGTACATTCGTGAGTGCTTAGAACCTCACGTGATACCATACGCGGACTATGTGGGCCCAAAATTCCTTTTTATGCATGATAATGCAAGAGCCCATGCGGCCGGCATCGTCAGGGAATATCTTCGGGATGTGAACATCACAGTTATGGACTGGCCAGCCAGAAGCCCAGACATGAACCCCATTGAGCACATGTGGGACGAGCTAAAAAGACGTGTTAGGGCTCGTCAGCCAGTTGCCCAGACGATGCAGGAGTTGAAAACTGCCATAGAAGAGGAATGGGAGATGATCCCTCAAAATTTAATAGAGCGGTTGATAAACTCTATGCCTAATCGTATGAGAGCTGTGGTAGATGCCCATGGAGGCAACACGCGTTATTAAATTAAACCTTTATTTGATGAAACATTTTTTTATTCAAAAATATCAATTGCCTTTAACAAGGCGCATATCCGACTTGTTAGGCGTAGCTCCATGTCGTATTATATTCTGAATTCAAATTTAAAACAATACGATCGAAAAAGATGGTAAAATGTATCAGGTTTAAAACTGCATCAACAGTTTTTGTTCAATCTAGCAATCATATTTCGGTAAGGGCCATCGAAACCTAAACTCTAAGGTGGGCCAATAGATGTGTCCAGAAGTGTATAAGCTCGAATCATCGGCAGCGCGAAGGCTCATTATCTTAAAATATCATTTCTCGAACGACCATCTAATCGATTTACAGAATAGTTTCAAGAATTTTTATTTGCGTATAATATACCTAATGAAACAATCTGAATGAGTAGAAATATAAATCAACTATAATCATGAAAAATAATGATAAAAGTGTTTGAGTAGTTTTAGTTAAGTGTTCGTTTTTGACTAATCAACCAGAAAATTATCACAAATAGAGTTCAAAAGTATATACAAGATACAATTCCGCTTAGTTTCCGTTTTAGATCTACAAAACATATTCTCTACTAGGTATTTTATACTTTACTAGCGACCCGCCCCTGCTTCGCACGGATGCAATATAAGTTACTATAATTATAAACTTCTATTTACTTCTACATCACAAAAATCCCAAGTGTCATTGTCTTTAAGAGTCTGTAGTTCCCTAGCAATAGCTTCACTCCACTTACTTGCATCACTTCTGTTCATAGCCTCAGAGTATGTAGCTCGTTCACACTCACTCTCATCCAACTGCACATTATTGCATTTATAGAAAGATATTTGTTTTCTTAGCCGCTTGCTTCTTTCATCTACGGGTAACTTTCATCACTTTCATCCAATAGATGTTCCTCATCACTGCATGGTAAGTAGTCACTGTCACAGTCATGTTCTGATCCATCCTCTCCAACACTACTTGTATGAGTCACCTCCATTGTTTCATCTAGGTTAGTAGTTAGCTCATTCACAGGGTTAGGTTCTGTATCAGGGTTACAATCTACCACAGGTTCTTCTTCCAGCTTTGTTGATATTATAGATTCCTTTGCTTAGCCTTCCTTAACTTGAAGTTTCTCCTCCTTACCATCTCAGTTTAGGAATACAACATATCTCTTTGTCTCCACTGTGTTTGGTTCAGGAAAAAATATCTATACTCCTTCACATTTTCTTCATAATCCACCATCAACCCTATTTCACCTTTCTTGTCCCATTTTCTCTTTCGTTTCTTCGGAATGTGAGCATACACTTCCGTGCCGAAGACTTTCAACTGAACAATGCACTGTTACAGGTTTGTGATAGAGAGAAAGTAATAGACAAGAATGATTTTATTAGGAACTTAATAATGAAAAAATTGGACTGCCAACTTAGATAAATGTATGAACATTGTTCATCTTATTTAACAAATGTAGGTACTATAAGTGTAATCCACCTGAATCACTCTATCTATTGCTGAAAACTGCATTAAAATCGTTGCGTAGTTTAAAGGATCATCTAAGCATACAGACAGCGGGAGCGACTTTGTTTTATATTATGTAAAGATATCATAAATATTTATATTAACCAGATGATAAGCAACGTATCCCTCCGCCTGGGCTTCAACTACGACATGCAGAAGGAGACCATCCTCCGCATGTACCAGATCTGCCGATACAACAAGGCGTGGGACGTCGTGAAGATATCGCCTTGGTGTGCTGTAAGTATTCATGTTTACCAAGCTGTTCATAATTATGCTCTTGGCCGAATTTCGGTCATGGCGCCAACCTCAATAGAGGACGCAGGAGGTCAGGGATGCTATGGATATGAATTTTCGAATCTGGTTATGAATACGGATATTTGATTACTATTATACCGGCTTCTATCTGAAACCGGTATAATATTAATCAAATATCCGGTTATAGGTATTAGATTTGTAATGATTTGTAAAAGGATCCGTAAGGCTTTTCCTTATATACTTATGTATTTTTTATTCATTATTGAAGAAAAGTTATGCAGAAAAATACTCATTATTTTCAGTCTGCCAAACTGTTATAAGTACCTACAGTTTTTCGGGAGTGTTCTCTTTGATACAGTTTTGTGCTATCCAAGTATAGTGTAGTGTGTGTGTGTGTGTGTGTGCGTGTGTGTGTGTGTGTGTGAGTGTGGTAGTAGTAGTAGTGTGTAGTGTAGTGTTGTGGGTGGTAGTGTGTATTGACTACATGTGCGTAAAGTCGAAGCACAATAAAAAGGTACACAACACATACAATGTATCTAGGGTAAAAGCCGGATAGTTGCCACACTTTTTGAAATTGCTTCGTATCCCTGAGTACTACTTCATATACTGAGTAAAATATCTTATTTATAAATCGGGTGGATACTATGGTTTATACAAAACAAAACATATCTTTGATATTTCCAGAGTATTGGCAATTTTTGCGGACCCCTTATTTTTGGGACATCCATCTAATTTTTGGTTGCCTAGTTCATTTAAATTACGTTTAGGATAGATGCCCCGCCGAGAAAAAGGACATTTATCCCGCAGTAACTTTGATCGCACTTTGCCTTCCCATGCAATGGCTCAGATACATAGAACACGGTCAGCAAAGTGATAATGGTAGAGTCCCTCGATAGATAAATGTAATACCATGTGATTTTTTTTTGTATTGTGCGGGGACATTTCACACATGGCCATCTGACCCCAAACTAGGGAGACCCTGAACTATGGGTGTCAGACAGCTGATATACTTACACAAATACATTTTTAAATACACACATATAAACAACACCCAGACACGAGGCAAACACAAGTGCTCATCACACAAATATTTACCCTGGGCGGGAATCGATCCCGCAACACGCTGCGCATCCGTCGATCGTTTAGCCCCTGCGACAACCGTGTCGTCAATTCATTCATTTACGAAACTAGAGTAATTCCAATTGAGGCAATTGCACCCCTGGGGCAACTATCCTGGTTTTACCGTATGTATTCTTACATACACTCATATAATACATACATACATTAATTCGATTCCCGCCCAGGGTAAATATTAATTGTGTGATGAGCACTTGTGTTTGCCTTGTGTCTGGGTGTTGTTTATCTATATATGTATGTATTTAAAATATATTTGTGTATGTATATCAGCTGTCTGACACCCATAGTACAGGGTCTCTCTAGTTTGGGGTCAGATGGCCGTGTGTGAAATGTCCCCACATATTATTATATTATTAAACAACCACTCTAATCCCAGGCCTTCACCCGCGAGGATATGAAGCGCCTGGAGTATGCTGAAGACTTGGAAACATACTACAAGTACGGTTACGGCTCCAAACTCAACAAGGACATCGGCTGCACACTCGTCAAGGACATGATGAACTTCTTCGAACAATTTGTTGGGAAAGGTGAGTTTATGAGTTGAGCTTTTTTATATTATAACTAGCACTTTACCCGTGACTTCGTCCGCGTTTATTTTCTCAAGGATCTCTATTTCTTTTTTAATATAGGTAGTCTATGTTACTCAGGGATAATGGAGCATTCCAATGGTTAAAGAATTTTTAAAATCGGATCATTAGTTTTTGAGTTAAGTCGTAACAAACAAATAAAGAAATCTTTCCTCTTTATAATATTAAGTTTAAATAGGCTTGCGTTTGGCCTTGTCTAAAATGAACCGGTTCACTCGGGTCTTATGATTACTTATCGGGGAACACAGAGGCGGGCAGTGAATTCACGGTCACCCCTACTCGGACAGGTTAGGCTAAAAGACCCCGCCATCCCCTTCGTGGTTATTTTTAAACCATCAAGGACCATCTTTTGGATTATAATAGGTTATAATAATTAGTTAGGTCAAATTTTAGAAGTACCTAGGTACTATGTAAACAATGATTTACGTGAAAACGCGATTCTCCCATATAAATGCTGAGCGCACAGAATGCACGGCGCGGCGGCGTGAGTTTACAAAATAATGTGCGGTTTCGTACATTTTGTATGACATTACTAATATAATAATAATAATTTTTATTGCATAACAAACTTCACGTTGCACTGCAAACATTCAGTTGACATGATTTAATCAATATGACTTAAACATATGAGTACAATAATTTTAAACTCTATCCCTTAAACTAGGTCTAGCCTTTAACTTAAGAGATAGGGTAAATAACGACGGGATAGGGGATAATGACGTCACTTTTTTGCGAACTCAATATTGACAACCATTTATTCATTTTAAAAAGCAACTAAAGTTAAAATGTGGTTAACATTTATTTGGTCATTTTCTGTTTTGGGTTTACAATGATTAGTTTAAAAGTCATTTGCTTTAGCAAGATGTTTTTTTTTTTGTCTTGGGCATTAAAATGGGGTTTACATTTTGGTGATTTACTATTTTTTTATTTACTATTTTTGGCAATATAAAGTGATTTTTTGCCGTTACATTTTCCTGGATCTGGTGGTTCCCCATAAAAAAGTAACTAGATATTTATTTTTTAAATGTGTTACAAAATCGGATACGTAAAAAAACACTCAATATAATGTTACGACACGTGTTTGTGTGTGTTTACGATACGGTTGGCGCAGTGGCTGAGCGATCGACTGCTGTGCAGCGTGTTGCGGGTTCGATTCCCGCCCAGGGTAAACATTTGTGTGATGAGCACTTGTGTTTGCCTTGTGTCTGGGTGTTGTTTATCTATAAATGTATGTATTTACAAAAAAAAATGTATTTGTGTATGTATATCAGCTGTCTGACACCCATAGTACAGGGTCTCCCTAGTTTGGGGTCAGATGGCCGTGTGTGAAAATGTCCCCACATATTATTATAATGTTAGTAAAATATTAAGGCTTTTAATTAATAGCTTTAAAATAATTGAAACGCAAATTGTTATTGTAATGCTTTATCAAGCCCTAGAATCGGGACCGGCACTTCACTTGAGTTCACCGATGGAAATTGTTACAGAATAGACTTGCCGATCTTTACTAGAAACTGTATGGATTTTATAAGAGAAGACTTATTTTGTTTCCGTGATTCTTCTAAGAATCCACATCCTGTTTAAAAAAATGGTATATAAAATAATCATTTCTAACCCATTAGTAGACTCCATACTAATATTACAATAATTGTGTAGGTGCGTGAGTTTGTATTTTTGTTACGCTCACAACTAAACTGCTGAACCGACTTTGATAAAATTTGGTACTCACTAACCTTGAATACCAAAAATTAACGGTAAAAAAAATATTTTAAAAACAAGCTTTTATTATGCACGAAAAATTAAAAAAATAAACTAAGACATTCATAAAATTCGTAGTTTCTTAAACTTTATAAGTAACAAACTACAAAAATGTTCAGTTTAACTGTTCGATACAATTAGTGTCATCAGTAGAAGTATGATACATAAACATATATTATCTATAACCAGTATATTAATATTCTTACGCGATTTAAAAGCTTGTCGCGCAATTTCGTTAACGCATAGTCCTCGGCCGCGACAAGCTTTTAGATCGCGTAAGAATATTAATATACTGGTTATAGATAATATATGTTTATGTATCATACTTCTACTGATGACACTAATTGTATCGAACAGTTAAACTGAACATTTTTGTAGTTTGTTACTTATAAAGTTTAAGAAACTACGAATTTTATGAATGTCTTAGTTTATTTTTTTAATTTTTCGTGCATAATAAAAGCTTGTTTTTAAAATATTTTTTTTACCGTTAATTTATTTTTAGCTTTTTAGTTGGACATATTCCTTAGTCTATCCATTTCCATTAACGCTTCATTGTTACAAGGTCTCTTTCCAGTTAATTTTGTGCAATCTAATTCTTCAATTTGTAGACCGTCTAAAGACTTAACTCTACTCAGAGCTACATACGCTTGTCCAGCAGCGAAGAGTTTTGAACCCAAATATACCACGGCATGTTCAACAGTGCTCCCCTGCATTTTATTTGTGTTGCTGTTTCTTTTCCCATCTTAGTCCCACGAGTATCGAAGAATTATAGCGTCCACCCTTTCAGAGCTTCGAATAAAAGGGCAAGGGCAAAATATACAACAGGGTGCGCCCTGGTTCCCTGAGGTGGCGTTCATGACATCATATTAGACCCTGATGCCACTCATTTCTCGGCACGGCCTCACCTTAAATTGGGTACTAGAATTATGCGCCACTTGTTTCGAGTTGTACCTTACTTGTGCCTCACGAATACTGTGATCCGGGTTTGATTTTGGAGTTTTCCTTCTCCTAGACTGGTTGCAAACCAATGCTATCGACGCCAATCTCGCCGAACTACACAACGTTACCAAAGTAACTTAGGTATACCTTAGTTCAGCACAAACTGTCCACGCGATGTGGTGTTCCTATGACTATATTCCATCTCCATCATCAGAGCAGCTGCATCGTACCATAATATTATTGTATTGTTATCAAATTTCCGTAAGTATATCAACTTTCAGATTACTCGGTCCACGAGAAGTGGTGACCCTATAAATACCGTCCAACTCCATCACCAGACCAGCTCCATCGTACCATATTATCGTATTGTCAACAAAGTTACGTAAGTACACCAAATTTCAACTCAATCGACCTACTGGATCTGATGTTCCTGTGGCTACGCTGCAACTCCTCATGACATCAGGTCAATGATACCTTGTTATTGTATTGTCACCAAAGTTACGTAGTCATACCGAAATTCAACTCAATCGGTCCATGGGAACTAGTGTTCCAATGGGCACCTTCCAACTCCTCATGACACCAGGTCAATGATACCTTGTTATTGTATTGTCACCGAAGTTACGTAGTCATACCGAAATTCAACTCAATCGGTCCATGGGAACTAGTGTTCCTATGGGCACCTTCCAACTCCTCATGACACCAGGTCAATGATACCTTGTTATTGTATTGTCACCGAAATTACATAGACATACCAAATTTTGGCTAAATTGGTCCACAGGAATCGGAGTTCCTACGGGCTTCTTCCAACTCCTCATCAGATTAGCTCCATGATACCATATTTTGTATTGTTACCGAAATTACGACGACATACAAAATTTCAGCTCAATTGGACCACAGGAATCGGACTTCCTATATGCATCCTCCAACTCCTCATCAGATCAGCTCCATGATACCATATTTTTTTTGTATTGTTATCGAAATTACGAAGACATACAAAATTTCAGCTCAATTAGACCACAAGAATCTGAGTTCTTATGGGCATCCTCCAACTCCTCATCAGATCAGCTCCATGATACCATATTTTTGTATTGTTGCCGAAATTACGAAGACATACCAAATTTCAGCTCAATTGGACCACAGGAATCGGAGTTCCTATGGGCATCCTCTAACTCCTCATCAGATCAGCTCCATGATACCATAATTTTGTATTGTTACCGAAGTTACGAAGATATACCAAATTTCAGCTCAATTGGACCACAGGAATCGGAGTTCCTATGGGCATCTTCCAACTCTTCGTCAGATCAGCTCCATGATACCATGTTTTTTTTATTGTTGCCGAAGTTACGAAGACATACCAAATTTCAGCTCAATCGGTCCACAAGAACCGAAGTTTCTATGGTCACCGTCCAACCTCATCATCAGACCAGCTCCATGGTACCATGTTATTGTATTGTCATCCAAGTTACGTAGGTATACCAAGTTTCAGCTCAATCGGTCTATTGGAAGTGGCTCAAATCTTCCTTGCAAGATTTGTAAACATACATACAAAAGTGAAGTTAAATAAAAGCTTGTAAAAAAGATATAGGCTACTACGTTTTAATCGCTACTTCGTCTTCGTCCACAAAAAACGACTTTCACCACAGTGGAAGATGAAAAAGATTAAAATAAATGACTAATTAGTAATTAGTCATTTATTTCTATAATCTTTTAATTGTTTTTTTTTTTTTTTTTTTAATCTTTTTCATCTTCCACTGTGTCACTGTTATGCTAGCACTTCACATGGCGTATTTGTACAAATATTCGCCTTATTTGGATAATACAAAATGTACCCCAAGTTTATTGAAATAAAGTCGATTTTGTATTATCCAAAAAGGCGAATATTTGCACAAATACGCCATGTGAAGTACCAGCAACCACATATAGCTTTAAATTTATCTAGGGTAAAACCAGGATAGTTGCCCAAGGAGTATGTTGCCTCAATTGTAATTAAGTACTCTAGTTTTGTGGATGAATCACACGTTATTTTATTTACCTATCCAGAGACTAGCGCTACCACTCTGCTGACCGTGTTGTATGTCTCTGTGCCAATCCAAGGGAAGGCAAGGTGCGATCAAAGTTTTTGCGGGATAAATGTCATAAATTACGTCTCCGCGGGGCATCTATCCTAAACGTAATTTATATGGACTAGGCATCTATCAATAGTTGTCCCAAAAATTAGAGGTCCGCAAAAATTGTCAATACTCTGGAAGTATCAAAGATAATGTTTTTTACTTTCGCAAATATGAAGATAATGAACCAAAGTACCCACCCGTCTTACAAATATTATATTTTGCTTTTTGTACAGAGAGAATCAATTTCAAAAAGTATGGCAGCTATCCGGTTTTTACCCTACGTGTTGCCTTCCATGTCCCAGCGACGATGCTAGTCAAGCCAAATTCAGATACGTGACCAAACCAGCCCCTGACCTCATAATTAAACATTCAATTAAATCCATAAAGTGACCCAGAGATACACTCTATTATGAAATAAATGATTAACCTTGCAAAACATCCTGTATCCTCATTACCGTTAAATTTAAATGACCACAATACATTGTTGACATAAGAAAACAGCATTAACTTGTATTTACGTCATTTATTACATAACTAGGTTTTGCCCGGGACTTCGTTCGCGTTAAAGTCGTTTGTACAGACGCCAGCAGGTCAACCTACCCGAAACTGTCACATTTTCCCAATCAATCTTGAACCTTATTCTTTAACAATAAAGTTGAAAATCGATTAAAGAAATGTGACAGATTGTAGTAGCTTGATGTGATGGCGTCTGTACATACAGTGCAGAGGAAGCCGCGGATTAATAAGTAGCGTATCGTTCCCCAGAACTCAAGCTCTGGGGATCTCCATACCAAATTTCATAAAAATCGATTTAGCCGTTTCGTAGTGAAAACATAACAGACAGACATACAGAGTTAGCTTTGTATTTTTATAGTTATGAGTCATTTTGGTTATTATTTGCAATTATTTTATAGGTTGACGTATCGATGTATGTGACTCAGGTGTTATTGAAAATATTATTGAAATAAACATTGATATGCTTGCATTAATTACGACATAAGTAGGTATAATGTGGCATGACAAAAACAAAGTTTGTTTGCATTGGGACTTATTATAGACGATAATATTAGTCAACTATCTATACTCCGTTCACAATAAGATTAGACATATCCACAAACCTTTTTTACAGTTCGTTCAACCGATTTTGACTTTTTGTTACTGCCGTGTCAAATTTTTTATTGCTAGATGCTTAGCTAAAAATTGCGAAAAGCTTAACAATATTTGAATTACGCGGGTCACCCTAGCGGTTCTTAGTCCACCTATGTATTTACCATTTAAATCTTGAAAAGTGATCGTAGGTACTTGTCCTCTCATCCTCACATCTTTTACTATAGGATCAGACATAAAGTTTAAATAAATATGTAAACCTAGCGCCATCTCATCTTCCTAGCACAACGTGTTGTGCTGGGGCGGCTGCTGCAGGTGCCAAAAACCTCAAACAGCGCAAATATACAAATACCTAGCAATATAAATAGAACAAATACCTTCTTGGAAGCTATATATTTGTGCCGTTTGGGGTGGAAACTCTAGGGCCATGGGATCCGAGTGCCCATAATTGGTTTTTCGGGACATCGCCAAGCGGCTGGTCGACTCTTCATATGATTCGAAGGCTGGTCTATTCTTGGTTCAAAGAATCAGCATTGCCATACAACGTGGCGTGCCAATGCTGTCATCTTGTTGGGCACGTGTCCCGTTGACAGCGATGTAGACGAGTTTTTTTGATGCCCTTTGAACTCCCTACCTACCTTTTTCTTGGAATTGTACATAATTTATTATTATTTTGATTTTTAAGATTTGTACATATTTAGTAGGGTTTTAAGTTGTAAAATAAATTCTATAAGATGCAAAAAAAAATCAATACTAATATTATAAAGCTGAAGAGTTTGTTTGTTTGGTTGAACGCGCTAGATCTCAGGATCTACTGGTTCGAATTGAAAAAATATTTTTGTGTCGGATAGTCCATTTATCGTGGAATTGCTCGAAGCAGGGTCGGGTCGCTAGTAAAACTATAAATTTGGTGTATAGGTAGGTTGTAGGTTTTACGAAAATAGCAACATTTTTTTTACAAATTGGTGCCTTAAAATAGGCATTTTCTATTGACTGAAATATAAAAATAATTTGCGTTCTACATCATTACACTTCATCTTCATAACCACGCGGACGACGTCGCGGACGGCAACAGCTAGTTAAAAATAAAAGTAAATAAATCATCCATCTTTCCAGACGCGCCACCCCAGCAGCCGCGCGCCATGGTGCACTTCACAGAAGCCGCCATGCTGCTCATGACCCTCACCGCCATGGGCGCGCACGAGGACTCCGCCCCCCTCACTGGAGACAACTATCACTCCACTGTAGCGCAGTCTCGGAAGTGGTCCACCTCTACCATGACGCCGTTCAATGCCAATCTTGCTGCTGTATTGTACAAGTAAGTATTTTTGACTACGACGAAAACAGTGGGTGTTATAAGTTTGACGTGTGTATCTGTGGCGTAGTAGCTCCAAAACGGCGAAACCGATTTTGATTGATTAATTTTTTTCTTTGGAAGGTGAGTTGAATCTAGTAGTATAGATCATCTAATCTAGTATCATGTCCATGTGTGCCGTGTCAGTTTCTTATGTTTTTGTGGGAGTAAAAACAAAACACAACTTAGGCGACACTAGGTTTTGAACATATGTAAGTATATTGAATGATGGCATATCTCTCGGATATCTATGGTTTCAGCCATATGTAATAATTTCTATGGTTTCAGCTCAATAAAATCTATTCAGCCGTTTGAAGATTTTCAGCTCTTTTCTAGTTGATCATCGTTGAGCATCTTCCATAGACCTCATCGAGTTTTATTTGGGTTTTCAAAATTATATAAAAAATAGTTTATCCTTGTGAATTATTTCAATTATAAGGTACATAAGAGAACGATTCGCGACGTATAGCTGTATTAATATTTACATACAGCCCTATGACCCGTGACAGACAGACAGACTAAAATTCGGCCAACAGACGGCGCCGCGGCGTTGGTTTAGTATTGAATACTCGTAGCACAATAAAACTATGATATAGGTCTATTTGTGGTAATAATTCGTGGTAGGCCGTGTGGTGTCGGACGTAAAGAATTGCACATAAAGCACCATCCCATATCTTCCCGTAGGTGGCGTAAGAGGCGACTAAGGAACTCACCAGAGAATGGGCAGCAGCTTTCTCTGTGCCTTTGTAACAACCATACTGCAATCGCCAACCCGCCTGCCAAGCGTAGCGATTATGGCAAAACCCCCCCTTGGGGAGGCCTATCCCCAGCAGTGGACGTCTTTTGGCTAAAATGATGATGATGATGATGAGGTCTATTTGAGTCCCGTTGGTATACTTTTAATAAGAAACCCTCAAAACGACGACACGACACACGACGACACGGACACGGACACGGTTGGCGCAGTGGCTGAGCGATCGACAGCTGCGCAGCGTGTTGCGGGTTCCATTCCCGCCCAGGGTAAACATTTGTGTGATGAGCACTTGTAAAGCTTGAGCTCAAGTGCCTTGGGTCTGGGTGTTGTTTATCTATATATGTATGTATTTACAAAAAAAATGTATTTGTGTATGTATATCAGCTGTCTGACACCCATAGTACAGGGTCTCCCTAGTTTGGGGTCAGATGGCCGTGTGTGAAAATGTCCCCACATATTATTATTATTAAAACCATTTTTGGCCTACCTTTCAAAAATATTGTACAGACGTCAGCACATCAATCAAACTATCATCCCAATTGAATATGAATCATAATAATTTGTAATAAAGTGGAAAATCTATCAAAGAAATTTGACAGATTGTTTGTAGGTTCTCTAGCTTGATGTGCTGTCTGTACAATATTGAATAAACAATGTCTCGCCTCTAAAATATATTCCCAATTTAACTCGACCATCATCTTTGAACCTAAAACTACTTTCAGGGAAAATTACGATGTTAAACTGTGCCAAGTATTTATTATTGTTGTTCGGACACTGTCATTCCTTGAAATAACTGAGCTACGAGATATAGTCACATATCTGTACAAAATATTTCTAGACATTTCATTATTGGTGTAGGTACTGCTATGGCGAGGTATGTGCGTAATTACTTGTTTACCACAATGTAGACCGTACTTACTTCACACTACGGTACAGACAACATAAGGATTTTGTATTAAATGCAAGCAAAAAAAAAAAAAAGAACTTTGCACAACGCAGCCCGATCTTTTTAGGGTTCCGTAACCCAAGGGTAAAATAAAATCGAAGGATCCACTGTCCGTCTCGCTGTCTGTCACCAGGCTGTAGCTCATGAACCGTGATAGCTAGATAGACATTTAAAATTTTCACAGATGATGTATTTCTGTTGTCACTATAAAAACAAATACTAATAAAAATAATAAAATATTTGTCCCATACAACAAACTTGATTTTTTGGCGATTTTTTGCTCAATATTAAAAAAATGGTTATAATATAGTGTCTAATCACACTCACTCACTTCAGCCAAAATACGTCCACTGCTGGACCTAGGCCTCCCCCAGAGGGGGGGGGGGGGGGGTTGCCATAATCGCCACGCTTGGCAGGCGGGCGCAGTATGGTTGTTACAAAGGCACAGAGAACGCTGCTGCCCATTCTCTGGTGAGACCCTTAGACCCCTCTTACGACACCCACGGGAAGATATGGGATGGTGCCATTCTTAACGTCCGACACCATACGGACATTGTCTAATGTTGTATAGATAATAGTACGGAACCCTTCGTGCTCGAATCCAACCAACTCGTAGTTGACCAGTTCTTTTAGGCTGGTAGGGCGGGCTACATCCATGGGAACCCAGCCTGCTTAAAAAACGGTAGAGCAAAGTGGGACGTAGGCGCGGTGGGGTCCACCTTGCTGTGAACTAATTAGAGATGTGCCGACTAGTCGGGAAAGCCAACTAGCCTATCGTAACTAGTCGGCGACTATTCGGCAGAGTGCTGACTATCCGGCTCCTTAATTTGTATATATTTCTTAATAAAGTGTATGTAGAGGAAATCACATTAAATATAAACCTTGATTCAATTTGATATGTAAAGCAAAGCAACCTTTCCTTTGCTAATCAGTTTCTAAAATTACTTGCTTGTAATCTCCTATAGAAAGACTACTCATTTATATATCTCTGTAACAAAAATTCGACCGCGGCGGTATCAGCTGTAAGCGTCGCGGAAATCTCGGAAACCGTAATCGGCTTAGCCGACTTCTCTTTTAATCGGCTAGTCGGCCAAAGTCATAATCGGCACATTTCTATCTATAACTAATTTTACACAGAGAAGGAGAGAGGGGGTGGAATCCCCTTAATCCTTTATTTTTTTTAAGAGTAGGTAGGTACTTGGTTCTAGCGTGTGACCAGGTTTAAAAGTAAGCGTTTTTAAAGTACTCTGAAGTGCAGGTGTAAGGACACCACTTATAAGCACTGTAGGCAATGGGTCATCATCTGGTTAAGAGCCACCCAGTCCTGAAATGACATTGGTTTCTGAGATACCTCACAATCATCTCACACAAATAAATATTCTTACTTAATACTTTTATCTTGTTTCCAGATGCACCCGAAACGGCAACTTCCAAGTAAACGAAGAATACCAAATCCTATTCCTTGAGAACGAGCATCCAATGAACCTACCTGACTGCAGGGTCGGACTGTGCGACTGGTCGCTGATCAAGAACCGCTACAAGGACCTCACAAAAAAATGCGACCTTAACTTCTGCAATAACGCTAACCAGTTAAGTGGTCTAACTGCCATTAGTTTTGCTGCCATCGCCTTTATAATAAAGTATGCTGTTATCAGAATATAAGCATTTTTTAAATCTATCTGCTTATTGCAAAGTGAAAACGCTGTTTTGTTGTATTTAGGAGACAGTGTTTCAGAACAAAAATGAGATCAATTTAAATACTGTGTTTTTGCTTGAACAAGCTATCTCCTAATTAAATTATATCTTGTGGGTTACCTAGACTTACTAGGTACTTAGGTTCTAGAACTTAGTTTAACAATGATCTTGTAATTTTACACTCGTCTACCTAAACCCGATTTCTGGAATGAAAGTCAACACAAAACAAATGTTAATAAATTGTCAAACGAATATCAACTGCTGTGATTCATTTCCAGCTGTGATTGGCTGACTCAATTATCAGCAGCTTGACACAAATTTGATTTTGGACCATTTTGGAGTTGGTTTCGCCCAGAAACCGGGTGTCAGATATTCAGTCAAATAATAGATAATAAATGCCTGAATGCAAACAAGAAGCTTTCAATATCACATAAGAATTACGGAACGAACGTTCATCCATTCCTATAGGTTTCTCTGATCGCACCTCTATCGTACAATTTAATGGCATTTTGTAAAATAAGTTGCCTTTTTTGTAAATAGACTTGATGCTTATTATAATACAAGAAAAAAAATATTATGCACATTTTGAATGAAATTATTTTTGTAATAATAAAACAAATGTGATTATTTATACGGCTGGTTTGCGCTGTTATTTTTTAATTATGTATTTTATATGAAGTTAACATTCTTAGGCCAGTATTATATTTGTTTGTATAATTATGATAAAGTCTGGTCCTTCAAAATATATTTTGAATGGTACTGAATATATTCATAAGAGTACATTTTATTCTAATTAAGTACCAACTTCCCTTTTAATACCTACTCAGGACTCATTTAGGCTAAAGGATGTACTTATTTTCCTAGATCGCATTTTATTAATTTCTTAAATCTTTAACTCTTAATTAACTTATGTATAAGCACAATATTTTTACACAAGTTGTTACTAAGTAAACGCTTAATGTTGATGTTTGAGAATATAATATTATTGTTGTTGTAACTCGCACCAAATAGAACTATCTAATAGTTGAAATAAAATGTTTTAAGTAGATATTGTGTTTTCAATTTATTGTACGGTCAGCAACGAAAGTCGATTAACACTTCACATTTTTTAATCATAATTCTTGAGCAGAAGGAAATATGGACAGGCAGGATAAAAAATCATGATAAAATAAACTCTTGATTATGACCTGAAATACTGTAAAGTATTAGTTACATCGTATTTGTTTTTGTGTCTTTAGAAGATATGAAAATGTAATAGCCCTGGTACTTTCCGCGTCGTATCTACCCACCGTTGTCACTAAAGTAATAATCTCTTGCTAGATCATGTTGCCCTAGTACTTTTGTATCATTTAAAGTTTTTAACCTAACCAAGCGAAGTAATCTATTTACATCTACTGGGGTCGTGAGGCCTTGGTAATATAATTATCCAACCCACAGCATTTGAATCCATACTGACATTATAAGTGCGAAAAGTGAGTTTGTATGTTACGCTTTCATGGCTTAACTACTGAACCGATTTTCATGAAATTTAGTACAGACTTAGCTTAAATCATAAAGGATATAGGCTTCTTTTTAGTCCGCGACTTCGTCTGCATCGGCGATAACTGACATTCACCCGGACGTATCGGCCCAAGCAAGAATATTAATAACATATTTTAATATTCTTGAACAGTCATGAAACCCTGGGTACTTTAGTTTTTCTTTTATGGGATGCATGCATGATAGATTACATGATTTTTATTAATTACCATAAATAAAAATATCTAGTACATAAATAATAAACTGTTTTTATTACGTTTACAAAAAATAACAACTTATCGATAAAATCACAAATATTGCTCATACACAATTTCACATTATGATAGCATACAATTGCTTAAAAATACAAACGATATTTCGATATTTATGTACAAATGCGATATATTATCATTTTGAACCTAGGAAGACAGCGGCTTTTTTAATTTAACATTATGAATTAGTTTATATTTACTTTAATGGCATTCTGTGTGAGGACACAGAATGCCATTACAGTAAACACAGCGAGGACTGTGCACGTGTATTCAGTGACAATTTTAACAACATTAGAGTAAATTTACACATAAGAGTACATTCTAGTGACTCTTAGAACAGAAACTGTCGGCATGGGACGTTATATTTACTTTAAAGAGCATGTACAATCACTCATTCAGGTTTGGATTACCTGGAAGCTAGGTTAGTTTATAAATACGATGATGTTTTCGTCTAAACAAGCTTTTACGCACCGGTATCCCAATTTGCATACTACATAAGTTCAACATGATAAAAAAAATACAATAGGGGATATTACTGCAATGTTCTGGCACCAGAGTGCAGCACTAGCATAGTCCGTAAACAGTTTATCGACGAGTCGTTCAAAGCGTGAAATGTTGCCTTTAATTGAGTACAATACAAAATTGGGAAGTGTGTTATATTATACAATAATTTAACAGTGCAGTGTATTTAGATGAAGAAATGAAGGGAATTATTCATTTCCAAAAGAAGAAAATGTTCGAAAATTTTGGGAAGCAGCTAAAAATCACTCTAAAATATGTTCAGGTTAAGTATTCAGGTGAGTTAGTCGCATTTACAGAATGACGTTCACATTTATCATGTAAGACAACCAAATATTATTTTATTCTGAGCATAACCTAGAATCCACTTTCAAATGGTCGTAGGACGCCATAATATGGTTAAACTACAGCTAAGTAAGTAAGATTAATTAAAACTTTGATATATTTTCACAAAATACCTAGTTAATACAATTAATAACAAAATAAAACAAGAATACGAGGTTATGATTTACGGAATGTGCTAGTGGCGCCCTCTGCGCCGAGTTTAGCGTAATGTTCCCTAACGAGTCGCTCTTTATGCCACACATTCAAAGCTCGTTGAGTTAAAAATGAAAATACAACACCATGTGAAAGCTTGGTTTAGCGAACTTTAAGGCTAAGTACATAGCCCTGACAATGTCGCGAAAAATCGCGTTCCCGGTTCCATATTATGGAATATATTATATTCTTTAGACAAAATACTAGCTTTTCACCGTGACTTCGCCCGCGTGTTTTTTTTTTACAGATCCCTAATTTTTATGATAGTAAAATACATATATACATATAGTACTCAGGGACAACGTACCTTAGAGAAATAATTTACAGAATCGAATCAGTGGTTCCAGAGATAACACCGAAAGAACAAACTCAACTGTAATTTAGAATATTTAGTGCATTTTCGTGACTATATCGACGCGACATTGTCGAGACTATGTTTTTAGTCTAATTCAAGACATATTAATGGATTAATTGGTCTGTCAGACCACATTTTAATGTAAAATAATTGTTTGTTTATTTTTTTTTTCTAATTCAACAAACCAGTGTGGCATTGTCGACTATGACTCATACCTATCGGTCAGTTAGTTATAATTATGCTAGTAACGATACAATTGTCTTAATAGAAGCTATTCGAAAACATCATTTAGGCACATTTTTGTTGCATACATTTGATATCAATTGGAATTATGATGTTGAATCACTACTTGGAATATTATAAAAAGGTATTACAAACTGTTTTACTGCCTTGCAGTGTTACTCATAATATGCCACTGTTCTATGCATATAACATAACTATTTCATAAAATAGAGACTACCTGCTTTTCAACATATTTATTATTAAAGATGATCTTTAGATTTACTATTCCATCGCCTTCATAATACATGTAACTTTGTTACCAAATTAAAAGTCTATAGTCATGTGAATTTAATATTTTTGTATAGTCTTTACTTCGATCACTCATGATAATCTAAAAATATCAAGTGAACTATGAACCAATAGGAAAAAACACAAACCACTAATAATGAACAACAATTAATGAATATTTGATAAATAATGCTAACTAATAATTATAATACATCGCATATTTTTTGTTATAAACTAATATACATTTTAACAAGTGCTTATGCTTTAGATGTGTTAGAACATTTAAAATACGAAACAACATATTTTTTGGATAACAAACTGACATTTTCCTATTTCCATGATAAACTTAAGATTTTCGGTACTCCATTGATAACATACACATTGATTAGTAGAACCAAAATGTATAATTATGTAGATTAACAATGTTGTTGTGTAGGCTCACAGTTCACTTAAGACCACTAAGCACTGGTGGGTGACACTACTCTACAATTTGATAACCTAGCTAGGGCGAAGATCACGTCGCATCATGCGCACTGCTTGAACTAATATGCCTAGTCCTTTTTCCACTACCAGTGGCGGATTTATTTTTGTGTCTTTTCCTATCACTATCTTCTTCAGAAACACTGTTACACCGAGGTTTTGGGCTCATCATCGTATCGGATGACACAGAATCCCTTTGAGATTTCTTCCTTTGTCTTTTCGGTACGTTTTCACCTATCAACATTTCATTGAACAATCTCTGACGAGCCTCCCAGTACAAGTTCTGTCGCTGGACCACTTCAGGGTATTTCGTTTCGAAGGCGACGTCTGGTGGTATGACCAGTTCCCATCCGGTCTTAGCATTGAATTTGGCGACGGAACGGATTATTTCTAATACTTCTGCGGCGGGGAGACGAACAGCTGCTGCTACCTTCCGCCGATCGACGTACGCATGTTGTGTGAAGAGATACAACTGCAATAAAAAAACAAATAAAAATAAAATAAAATAAAATAAAAAATAAAAAAGCCTTTTATTTCACACCTAATAATTAACTAATACATTTTACATATTTAATCTTTTTTTTTTTTTTTTTTTTATTATTATAATTAATCAATATACTTAAAAATGGAAATGAAAATCATCATGCAATGTATTTTGAATAATATTATTATTATACATTTTAAATATTTTTGAATTATTTTATTTATAAATTATTATTATTGAATTATTATTATTATTATTATTTTAAATAGCGTGAACCCCTCTATTTGAGGGTAAAGGCCTCCTCCAAAGATACCCAGTGGTCTCTATCTGTGGCGTTTTCTTTCCACAGTTTACCAGCCGTCCCTCCAATGTCGTCAGCCCATCTGCTTCTAGGTCTTCCTCTTTTTCTATTTCCCTGTGGGCCTGGCCACGATGTCAGCCGAGAAGTCCATCTATCATCGCTCATTCTTGCTACGTGGCCCGCCCATCTCCATTTCAAACTCAAAGCATAGCTTAGTGCGTCAATTACTCCTGTTGTTTCTCTTATAGTAGAGTTGCGAATTTTTTGAATTTTTCGAATTTTCATCATGCTTCTTTCCATGCTACGTTGGCATGAGTTTATTTTGTTTTTAACATTGCGTGTGAATTTCCACGTTTGGCAAGCGTATGTGAGTGACGGTAGGAGACAGGTATTCATGACATTTCTCTTAATTTTGATAGGCATTTGACTTTTGAAAATTTCTTTAAGGCTCCAGTATTTTTTCCATGACCCTTTTATTCTTCTTTCAATTTCCTGGTCATTACTTTTATTCTCGAAGGAGAGTTGTTTGCCTAGATAGATGTATGAGGTGACGAATTCTATCGGAGTATTATCAACTTTTATTTCATTTTTCACTGAATTTGTCATCACTTTTGTTTTGTTGAAGTTGATTTCTAGGCCTGATCGTCTGCTTGATTGTTGAAGTGTATCTATCATGTGTTCTAGCTCTACGCTGTTCTCAGATAGCAAGACAAGGTCATCAGCGAATCTTAAATGATTTAAATATTTTCCATTTATATTTAAGCCCATCGTATTCCATTTTAGTTTGTTCATTATGGACTCTAATACTGAGATGAAAATTGTTGGAGAGAGGGGGTCCCCTTGCCTAACACCCCTTTTAATTGGAATGGGAGTTCCAGTTGTCTCTAGTTTCACTCTGCTGGTGCCGTTTTCATAGATATTTTTTAGGACCTTGATGTATTTAACCTCTACATTCTGAGAGTTTAGAGCTTCCCATATTGATGAATGGAGTATAGTGTCGAAGGCTTTTTGGTAATCTATAAACCCTATGTAGAGCGGTCGCTGGAATTCCTGGTATTTCTCTATAAGTAGCTCCACAGAATGAATGTGGTCGACTGTAGAGTAACCCTTCCGAAAGCCGGCTTGTTCTATTGGCTGGTATGAATTGAGTGTAGCGCTAATTCTATTTTTTATAATTGACGAGAAAAGTTTATATAAGGACGGCAGAAGGCTGATGGGTCTATAGTTGTTTATGTCATTGGGATCGCCCTTTTTATATAACAATATAATGTCTGACTCTGACCACTGCTGAGGCGTAGTAGAGGTGTCTAGTATTTTGTTGAAGAGATTCATCAGCGGTGTGGCTAGGATTGTGCAAGCCTCTTTTATTGCTTCGCTTAGTTATTTTGTCTGGACCCGGGCTTTTTCCTGATTTTAGGTGCTTAATTTCTCTTATAATTTCAGATTGCTCTATTGGGATTATTTCAGTGGTGTTATTTTCATTTTGCTGATGTAGATCGCTTACGTTGTCTATTTCTGGGGCGTCATATAAGGTTTTGTAGAAGTTAGTGGCTATGTGGAGTATGTTTCTTCTATTGTGTGTGACTCTATCCGATTCACTAAGACCCTCTATCCACGTTTTGTGAGATCTTAGTGCGTTGTATGCTCTTTTTAAGCTCCCTGATGTGTTGAGGTGTCTTTCAATGGTTTGTCTTCGATGGTTTTTGTAGTCTTGTCTTATATACTTGCTTATAAGTTTGTAGAGGGCACTTAGTTCATTTTTCATTGCTCTTGATTTAGGCTTCGTCTTTGGTAGGTCTTTTCTACGTGCTATTAATTTTCTTGTGCGTTCAGATACAGCGCTGCAGTTTTTATTGCTAGGTGGTAGAGCCGTTTTCAAACTGTTTTCAATAGCGGCTGTTATTTTATTGTAGTAAGTCTGGACTGTGTCACCTTCATGGTTGTCAAAAGACTCTTGGTAATTACTCAGTGTTTCTAAATATCTAGAAATTTCTGCATTATTTTTCAGTGAGCTTTTTGAGTAACTCGAATAGTTGTTTCTTCTTTTTTTGATACATTTTAAGTTAAAAATTGCCCTTATGCACCTGTGATCTGACGGATATTGAATATTTAGCACCTCTACATTTTGAATGTTTTTATGTAGGTTGGTAAGTATGTAGTCTAGTTCATTTTTGGTGTTTCCATCGGGAGATCTCCATGTCCACCTATGTTTGCCTTTCTTATTAAAGAAAGTGTTCATTATACTGAGGTTATTTTCTCCACTGCAGTTTCTTTTGCCATATCCATATTTGTTCACCACTTGACTGTCCTCGCGTGTCGATTGTCCTATTTGCGCGTTAAAATCGCCCATAATTACAACGTTTCCATCAGATAATTTTTCAGCTTTTTCGATAGTGTCATAGAAAGCGTCTTTTGTTTCTTCAGTGGCTCCGTCTGTCGGCGCATATACTTGTATAAGGTTTATTTTGAATTCATTTATATTTAGTTTTAAGAGCGCCACTCGCTCTGATAAGCCGATAAAACTTTCTATGAAATTTTTGAGATACTTTTTCACCAGAAAACCCACACCATACAGTCCTGGAGTTTGTCCTATGTAGTAAAGTATTACGTTTTGGTATTCTTGTATTGTATTACCCAGTCGTCTAACTTCCGATAAGCCAACAATGTCGAACTTAGTATTTTCTAGTGCATCCAGTAGCTCTAAGAGGTGTGCATGGGTTGATAGAGTTCTGACATTGTACGTAGCTATATAACATAGGTTTGGGTTTTTTGTTACAAAGTTATTTATCTTTGGAGGGTTTTGGTCTAATTCTCCCGCGGTGACCAGCCGTCTTGGGAGATTGGGATTGAGAGGGGTTCGTGCTAATTGTTATTGTGTTGTATTGTTATTGTACATATTGTCTTGTTCTGGAGTAGGCTGAGAGGGGAGCCCATGAAATGTTAGCGTTGGTTTTTTTATAAGGTAGCTAGTCATGTTATTTTTTTTAATCATTTTTGATGATTGTTTTTTGTTTCCACTATTGCTGGAGCCTCTCAGTGATTCCGGCGAATAAAAAAACAAATATTAACGTTAAAGGTAAAACTTCCACTTGCGTCGGACACACGTTCTACGCCATTGCGTTCAAAGTGTTAATAACTAAGGAAAACCAGATCACTTATATTTACAGTATACTAGACGCACGTTACAGGATCGTTGATTTAGTGGCCCTAACCGCGACTACTAAGTATGAGGTCTAGCGTAAACTGCTCAGGTTGGCTATTCAAGACCTTCCCATCAAAAACATCCAGGTAAGCCCTAAAAGCCGAAGTTCGAAGTCCCATGTTTTGATCATGCTTCGTCTGCATTCGCGATAACCGACATTCACGCTGACAGAGACGCGGGAGCGTCTCTGTTAGTATTACATAAAGCCGGCTGTACATTCGCCCGCCTTGGTTCGCGGCACGCGGCCTTCCCCAGTCGAAGTGGGGATCACTCACTCCGTACACGGAATTTCGCGCCGCGAATCGTAGAGCCGGCTTCAAAGTCAAGCTACCCACAACATGGTCCCGGGCCGCACACAGTAGCCGCGCCGGCACGGACAGGTCGCGCGTGTACAGGTCGGCGGAGCGCGGCGTCCACAGGCCGCGCACGCAGCAGGCCGCGCCGCTCAGCGCCGACAGCAGGGCAGTCTCACTGATAGGGCCCTCGTCGGTCCGGATCAGGGCACGGAGGTCGTTGAATGTCATTAATTTTGCTGAAAGTAATAAATATCAAATCAGATTTATTATCTTTTTTTTAAGTCCTTTTCATTGCACCGTACAGTCACGAGCATAAATATGTTTTTATATTTTGCAATCTGTATAAGATTGCAAAGTTCAAAATCAATTTTCTCGTAAAATAACTATTTCAACTAATAGATAAAACCTAGTTTATAGTAGTTAGGGATCAAAAATACCCTATTCGTAACCCCATAACAATAGGGTATTTTACTGTATATGAGAAAAAAACTATAAATATATTATTGAGATAGTTGAGGCAAAAAGCAGTCGGAAAATGTAAGTTTTAGTTCATAAAATACCTAAATAAATTTTTAAATTCAATTCTAAGTTTTCAGCTTTTTTAATCTGTTATGAAATAGTAACCGCCATGTCATTACGCCATACGGCTGTGTAAATAAAAAATTTGCAACTGTCAGTCCACCGATTGTTATTTTCGAATCCAAAGTAATTTTTTAATTATTACACCTATTACAAAATATTATTTTAATTATTTTTAAATTATATACAATTATCACATATAATATGAGCGCATAATATGATACACAACGAACTGACGTTATTTTTGCTGAGCAATATGGCGTCCACTACGAGGCGTTTTCGTCAAACTACGCGCGAAATTTGAAAATTGAAGATTTAGATGCATTTTTATGGCACTTATCGATTGAATAAAAATTTTGTATTTTTTTTTGGTGGCATATTAGCACTACAGAATTTAATTGAGACTCTTTTCAAAAATGGGTGTAATACCCTATTCAACCAATAGTTTACAAGAAAATCAGTTTAGAATGAGACCAACTGTTTACATATTTTTGCTCGTGACTGTACGCTATAGGAATACATGAAGCCCCCTGAGATGCTATTGACGAACCAGCATGGCAATCGGGATCCTAGCCTATCGTCGGTAAGACACAGCCATAGCACGAGGTCAGTAACCGCGGGCAAGTATGACGTACTTAGGGTCAGCAATTATTAAGAAAACCTACCCTATTTACTTAATAGTTTGGCCGAGGTTATCAAACAGGAGTTAGACCAAAATAAGTTTAAGAAAATGCTTAAAAAGCATCTGTTAGAAACCATTTAGTACTTATAATCTTTTGCCAAATGTTAAAGTTCTTTAATGTTAAAAGTGTACGAAAATGAGACTGTCTGATGCCCAAGTCAAACCGTCTAGATGGTTTTGGGAGAGAATTTGACAATTTGCAAAGTTTTTTTAGTTTCTCTGATTAATAAATAAATAATTTTAGGAGGCACAAATGTTCGACTACACACTGTTTTAAATGTAATATTTGTACAGAGAAATAGGTAAACCTAAGTAAGCTTTCAAAATACTACCATTACTAATCCGACAGATATTGCAAACGCTTTTAACAACTACTTTATTGACCAGACACAAAATAACATGACGCAATCACCGGACACTACGAATTTCACAAGTAACCCCAACTCAATGATTATGCATCCAGTAGTACCGCAAGATATTATGAGAACGATACAATCATTAAAAAACCGGACAAGTGCGAGTCGGACTCCCCCACCGAGGCTTCTGTACATATTTGTAGGTCCATATCCATACTTCTATACTAATCCATACCTACTATCCATACTTTAATCTACTTAATATTATAAATGCGTTTTTTGCAACATAAACGGCCATATCTTTTTTTCACGTTAACATAGAGGGTTGATTTTTTGACAGCATCAAGGGACCGTAGACTTAAATATATGGTTTTAATTTCAACTCGATACGTCTACGCGTTCTCGAGATAAAGCGTCTTGACAGACAGACAGACAGACAAACGGACAACAAAGTGATCCTATAAGGGTTCCGTTTTTTCCTTTTGAGGTACGGAACCCTAAAAATAAAAGCAGTACTGGATATGATGGTATTTCAACAAAGGTTGTAAAATTCGTATCAGGCGACATCGCCTTGCATTTGTGTCATATACTTAACTTATGTACCAGTAGTTTAAAGACAGTCATAGTGAAGCAGCTTTTGGAAAAAAGAACAATAAAGAAGATCTAGCAAATTATAGACCCATTGCTTTAATACCTATTTTTTCTAAGATTATAGAAAAAATAATTTATGACTCAGTTAATAACTTTCTATAAAAATACAACATTTTCAGTGCGGAACAAAAGGGTTTCAGGAAAAATAAAGGTTGACAAATGTCATATTGCAAAATGTCGACAAAAAAGTACCAGTTTGCGCAATTTTCACGGACATGTCGAGGGCTTTTGACTGTGTTGATCACGAAATTCTTATAAAAAAGTTAGACATCGTAGGCATCAGAGGAAATGTACTTAATCTCTTAAAATCGTATATATCTAAGGTCAGAATTATTAGGTACGGCGTACCACAGGGCAGTGTGCTAGGCCCTTTATTATTTTTGCTGTATATTAATGATCTACCTCGCCATATTGAACATCCTATGGTCTTATTCGCTGACGATAGTAAGTACTGCCTTAATTAAATGTATTGACAAAAAAACATATGACCATGAAATAAATGACACTTTATTAAACATTATATGCTAGCTTGACCAAAATAATTTAATGATTAATCTACCAAAAACGATTGTAATGCATTTCTATCAACGGATTCTACTAGAAGCCTTATATTTACATTACAATGGACAAAAAGTTGACCAAGTAATAGTTGCAATATTCCTTGGCATTATGATAGACAGCCAATTGACTTGGAAGCCAATTGACTTCAAGCAGAAGAAGTATGCAAAAAACTTAGCTCAGCTGCGTATGTACTTTTTAACCTACAAAAAGTTAATATGGCCACAAGGTTAATTGCATACCACGGGTTAGTTGCGTCGATTTTGAGATTCGGCGTAATATTTTGGGGAAATGTAGTCTATGGGAACAGTTGTTCAAAGCTCAAAAACGCTGCATAAGGGCTATGTGTCGTTTAATAGCAACAGATAGCTGTGTTCCTGTATTTAAGTCCCTAAAATTACTAACATTCCCATCACTTTATATTTCCGAGGTGGCTGTATTTGTCAAATCAAATAATAATATGCATCTTTTTAACAAAATGTCTGAAAATAGAAACCGGCCAATCAGGAGACAGTATAAAAATTTGTTAATTGTTAGTGGTTCCGATACCGCCCTAGTAAACAAAAGTATTATTTGTATGGGTCCGATCATGTTTAACAAAATACCCGATGAAATAAAAAATGAGACATTTCCTGTTTTCAAAAAGAAATTGACAGATCTATTAATTAATAAATGTTATTACTCAATTGGCGAATATCTGACCGATAAAAATTTAATTTGATAAATGACATATGATTCCTAACATACACTCGGCGTCACAAAAATCGCACCTCTTTAAGAATTCCCTTCAAAGTCATTTTAACCCTATTAATCAATGGTATACATATGACTATAAGGTATAATTGGAAAGGCAATTTATTTAAATTTCAGAATAAATCAATGGATTTTGTTTACCAGGGAATAAAAAAAAGCAAGCTAATGCAAATGATTAAAAAGTTAAATTTTATTTTATCAGCAAAAATTACAACCAAGTCCTTAAAACTAACTTAAAACCTAGTGTTACCCCCCCTAGCCCTGATGACTGCTTCCATGCGTTCTCTCATGGACCTTATTAATGTGACAACAGTCTCTTGTGGAATGTTGTCCCATTCTGCAACGACGGCATCTTGAAGGTCTTGGAGAGTGGTAGGGGCAGGATTTCGTGCCCGTACTCGCCGTTTCAGTTCATCTCAAAGGTGCTCAATAGGGTTCAGGTCTGGACTTCGCGCCGGCCAGCGCATAACAGGGATGCCAACTTCTTGCAGGTAGTCTCTTACAATTAAAGCGGTGTGACAACGGGCGTTATCGTGCATTAACGTGAACCCACTGCCAACAAAACCCGCATAAGGGACAACCTGCTCCTCTAAGATCTCTGTTATGTACCGAGCAGCAGTCAGCGACCCTTGCCCGCGAGCACTTCCAGTCCGAGAAACACACACAAGGTTCCTTTTACCGTCGATTGACATGCCGCCCCAGAACATGCACGAGCCACCCCCGTATTCCACTGTCTCTTGAATACAGGCTTGTGCGAATCGTTCCCCTTGCCTCCTATACACTCTTCGACGCCTGTCGTTGCAGAAAAGACACACCCTCGTCTCATCCGAGAAGAGCACAGCCCTCCATTGGTCTATTGTCCAATCCACATGGTCACGGGCAAATTGCAACCGGTCTCTCCTATGCTGTGCAGTCAATTTGGGCCCTGTAGCAGCCCTATGAGCTGCAATTTTCTTCTCCCGCATTCTTCTTCTAATCGTGGAGACGCTTACAGAAGTTCTGCGAGCTGATCGCAGTTGTTGTTGCAGCTCAACAGCATTGGAGAACCGATTACGTAAAGACGTCGGAACAATGAAGCGATCGTCTCTTTCGGATGTGCACCGTTGTCTTCCAGATCCACGTCTTCGGATATAGCCACCAGTCTCTTGGAAACGTTGGAACACTCGTCGAACGTCAAAACGACTCAAGTTCAGTTGCCGAGCAACATCACATTGCCGCATCCCTGATTGCAGTAGTGCAATGACTTGAGCGGCTTCATCTGCAGTGGTATCCATCTTCTGGGGTATTTTTCTTGCTGTAGCTGTTCACGTGTGTTCACTTCAAAGGTTGAATAGCGAATGACCCACATTTTTTTTTTTTTTTTTTTTTTTTTTTTTTTTTTTTTTTTTTTTTCGGATTGGCATCTCGCAGGTCAACCTAGGAGGTTGTCGGCTGCTTAACCGGACTTTCCTGTGGTGCCTTAAAAATTATTATTTTTAGGGCCTCCAGCCAGGGCATAAAAGCTTACAAACTAAGCGACTACACGCTAAGGGCACCCCCTGTGGGGTACAAGCCTCGGCTTAGGGCGTCGCTGGGAGAGGACAGCAAAGGGACAGGCTGGATCGGATTTCCATTATTTAGGGACGAATTTAAAACTACAGGCTCAGCGGCGCGGGCTGGCACGAGCAAGGGTCGGGGAGGGGACGTACGGGGTCGTCGCGGCGGGCCTCGGCGGCGAGGACGGAATGACGGCGGTCTGTGTCTGTGTTTCTTAACTGTACTGGTGGCCTTATTGCTCTCCTGGAGGAGAGTAATAGCATCGTCAGGGTCGGTCAGAAAACCCACATTTAACCCGGATTTAACCCGGGTCGCCCGTTTTATACCCTTGTAGGGAGGTGCAATTAGTGGCCGTTGTAATGCGTATTTTGACAACATTTTTTTTAACGTTACGTGCTAATGAGATCTGTTGTGTTTAGGAATTCTAACTGTTGTTAATTTAAAGGTCGTTAAACATACTTTTAATTGATACCAATATTAATTGGGTTTAATGTATTCGTTACTGGCGGGACATGTTTTAAACTTATTTTCGAAAAGGTGCGATTTTTGTGACGCCGAGTGTATAATTGACTGTATTTCTGACTCGTACTTAATCATTTATAGTTTTAATTCAACTGTATTGACCTCGAAATTGACAAATTTATAATCACATTTTATTTAACTTGACATTTTATATTGTTTTGCCTATTTTAAATTATTTGCTGAATTTCATCTTGGCATGGTGAACTCATATTGATTTTATTGAATGTGTTAAAAATATATGTTAAATGAGTCTTTATTACTACATTAGCTAAAACTGTTTGCATGCCTTAGATTAGATAAAGGTAGTTAGTGATCTTTCTAAACTGAACATCTATAACATGTACCTACTTTCAATGCAAATAAATAACTATTCTATTCTATTCTATTCTTTAAACTACATTTTTTTTTTAAACCATAGATTTTTATCATCGTTACAAACCTCTAACAAGTATTTCCTTTAATTGGTCGTGTGGCGAGGGTCTCTTGGTGGGCGCAATGTCAGCCTCATCCTCGGGCGGCGCGGGTACTAGCGCTCGCACGTACTCCCGCGCCCGCACCGTTAGCGCCGACCCGTCCGATGAAGTTGCGCTGAACAGTTTCAAACGTTCTAACTGTGGAAAATATTACAGAAAACTTATTAAAGTAGCCGTCAGATAACGCTGCAATAAAAGTCGTTGACCCTTCGACCAATATATACTAATATCTCAAAACCATACAAAACAAATGTAACGCAGTGTCGTCGCTGTCACAATCGTATCGCGGTAAGGGGCGTCCTTGACGCGGTATTTAGTATTATGAAACTCGACCGAAGCAGTATTAGCGACAGTTTTGTAGGACAAGCGATCTCTATCGTTACGTTTTGGGAGTTTTTGGTACAAGCCGGATCAATGACTTTTATTGCAGCTTTATGTGGCGGCTACTTTAGAACATTGTCTGAAACCACTAGAAACTAAGTCAACTATGGTAATTTTGTCACTGCCTGCTGAGTGCTGACTTGTAAAATGTGTAATGCTGGTCACGTTTTTGACTATAAAACAGACAGGGGCTGAAAGCAGTATAATAATACCAGCCTATCATTGTCACACTGCAGCAAAGGCCATTTTTGATACAGAAAAGATACTATCGTTGATCACAGTTCCTGCTCATGGCGGAATGACGATTTTGGACTTATATTTATTATAAGTTCAGGTTTCCTCACGATGATTTACGCGAAGCGAAACGGTATAAAAAAATAATATTCAACCAGTGAAAAATATCTACAGTTTTAAGTAACATTATAAACTCCCAAATCAAAGTTCTCTCAACACTATCAAAAATTAATGATGATGCAATAAGTTTTTCACTTACCTCTGCATGATCTGTATCACAATGTTTCCAAAGCGCGTCATACCACGACTCATCGTTAATTCGCTGAGATATTGTCTCGAATGATTTTTCTCGCGCCTTTTTAGATACTTCCGTCTCTTGACGCGCAAATTTCACTGTCACCTGCAAGATTAAATGTGTTTTGTATCATTATTTGTGTTTGCATGTTATTAATATAAAAAATTAATAGAATCATTTACTTTCGAGTATATGTATGTACATTGGGTACATTTCAAGGTACTAAGACAAAAGGTGGGTAATAAAGGCAACAAAATGATCAGGACCATAAGGTAAAAGAAAGAAAGGTAGATCGTGAAGATGGTCGGCAGAATGATGACATCATTGAAATCCTGGATGACGCATGCCCAAAATAGAGAAAAATGGCATGGGATAGAGGAGGATTTTACTCAAAAGGGATCTATATCTAATACTAACAAAATCTAATCAAAATAAAAGTAAGAAAAATAAACTAATATTACTAACACTACAATACGGTCAACGTAACTTGGCGCGTCTGAAGTTAGCCGTTTAGCTGCGCAGTAGACAATTTCGTTCCTAAAAGTTCCATTGCGCAGCCAAACAGCTAACTTCAGACGCGCCGTTGACCGTATTGTACATGTGATTTGTATATTTCTAAATTTAGAGATGGAATAAAATAAAGCTTTACCACAACAACAGTTAAACAGTTTCACAATATACTACCATGCCAGTGTAAAAATATAAAATAGTTATTTGTTATACAAGAGTGCAAAGTTGCTTTTTAACCGCGTGTTCAATTTTGATGACCAAGCAAGCGAAGGATTCTAAAATTGAATCACGAGCGCAGAGAGTGATTCAAAATTAGAATCCTGAGCGTTAGCGAGGGAATCAAAAGAGCACGAGGTGAAAAATCTTTGCACTCGAGTGCAACACGTAACTTTTCATTCCACCTCAGCGAGGAAATGACTAAATGCAAAAAAAAAACGTTTACAAAGTCTGAGTTTTTAACAAATTAAAAAAAAGTTGTATGATATATTCGGCACCATAGAGGTAGCAGTAAATAGGTTTAATGATTTTTTTTTAATTCACAAACTTAGTGCACACGATGTTCTAAATTCAATTTACTTTATCCTCTAGAGAATAAAAACGGCTTTTCCACTCAGATATTGAAGATAAATTTACTTTATCCTCTAGAGAATAAAAACGGCTTTTCCACTCAGATATTGAAGATTAAAAATACTCTTTCCGAGATGGTGGGATGTAAAATAAGTTAACTAATTAAGAAATTCCTATCAGCAAATAAAGTTTATTTTTAACCTCCTACACCTAGGCAAATTCTCTCCCATTGACAAGTTAAATTTACAATCCAATAACCCATATTATTGTGTATTAGTTCTATTATGGTTTACTAGCGACCCGACCCAGCTTCGCATGGGCCTATAGCCTTCCTCGATAAATGGACTATTCAACACAAAAATAATTTTTCAATTCGAACCAGTTGATCCTGAGATTAGCGCGTTCAACCAAACAAACAAACAAACAAACTCTTCAGCTTTATAATATTAGTACAGATTAGAAAAATAATTATGTAATTTTAGAATACTACTTATTTATTGTAATTTATGAAATATCTGCATGCCTAGCCTTTTCCCAAGTGTGTTGGGGTTGGCTTCCAGTCTAACCAGATGCAGCTGAATACCAGTGTTTTACATGGAGCGGCTGCCTGCCTATCTGACCTCCACAACCCAGTTACTGGGTAACACAATCTCTTTGGAAAGACTGGTTGTTAAACATTCTGGTTTCTGACTACCCTTAAGGCCTGCCAAAGCTCTATGAATGACAGCCAGGACATTGGTTGTGGCTGTCATTCATCAAGAGGAAAGCATGTAAAGACATTGGGCTTTACATGCTTTCCGAGGCACGGAGGTAACTCGGTATGAAATAGATGGTAACCCATTAACTATTCATTAAGATTTTTAGGTGGTTTGAAATCAATAAATGCTGTTTATAGAGTTTATACTAAAATCTATGGGATATTCGTTTTTTGACAGCTTATAAAAAGTAAATCAATTAATTAGTGTGTCTACTATTACCTATTACTATTTGGAACAACCTTAGCTATTTTATATTTAAGATTTGGATAGAATTCTAGGTTTAGCAAATTTAATAACTACACTAATTAAAGAACCTACCTGTTGTGCTTCAGGTTCTTTGTCTTCATCATCAGAATCTGCTTTGCTCTTATCATTACTACGCTTGTCTTGCTTGTCAAAGTAGGAATAAGAAGGCCTCATTTGAATAATACCTATAAAATAAACATTAATTGAGATAACAATTTAAAATTATTAGATAAAAAACTTATGATATCATTATCACTGCTATATTCTTTTCAGAATTATTTAAAGATTATTTATTTATTTATTTTCAGCCTGTATTGTCACACTGCAGCGCGAAGGCCTCCCTTTCTCCTTTCCAACCAATTCCAATGAAGATATTGTTATAAAATGCTCTTCTTAGAATTATTTACAAAAAGCCCTGATTAATAGATTATAGCAGACAAGCCAGCAATGACACTCAGCCTTTTTAAAGTTTTTTTTTAATTTTGGTACCTTGTATAGGAGTGCAATGTAACTCCTTATCCTGCAATATGGCCACAGCGTAGTGCTGAGTTTCAGTGCATGGAGCACTGCTCTCATAGACAATCTTATCCATGATACCATGTCTAAAGTATTGAGACTTGTCCTTTTCCTTAATGTGCCATGAAGATTCCTGTGCACAATAATATACAAGTGTTATATTTACTACCTACTAGAATTGCTACTCTTTAACAATACTACAATACAATCAAGGGAGGTTAGAATTTATGTGAAGAGAAAAGGTAACTGGGTTAAAACTGATAAATTTAACTTCACAAATATAGTTATAACATAACTTCGGATTGGATTGATTCTATTCAAAAGAAATACATAACAGAACATTGTGAACCCAAGTACTACGATAATAATAATATGATAACCAGCCACGGTTACACGGATTTTATTAATAATACCTGTTGACCATCTGTATTGAGCGCAATCTGCTCGCCCTTAGACGAGCAATACTTGTCGCTGTGCGTGTCCAGGCCGACTTCCAGTCGCACCATCTTGTTCCTAGGCTTTACCGATGCATTTAAAACATTCGCGTCTTTCCAGTCCCTATTCGCTGGTCTCACTGGGTACTGATATATGTACAGATTCTCTGATAATGCCTGAGACAGAAATACAGGTATCTGCAACGAATAAAAGGTAAAAATTTAGGAAAAGCGACGTTTTTTCCAACAACAACATAACCTAATGAACTACCACGTTGTTAATGAATATTATAACCAAGGTACCTCCTGCACTACTGGATCTTCTTCCTCCATTTTGCTATAAAGTATTTGTGAAAACGAAGCTATAACATGACCGCAATTAATAAGCGAAATATATAAAAATCACACAGCAACGCCACTGTGACAGAAGACCACCATTTTTGACGTATTTTTGACAGGTTAAAATAAAACTACAGCGCTGCCGTCCACCATAGAAAATAGAGTGAGTAATAGACAATAGTGTCTAACTGAAAGTGATAATCACTAATCAATAGTCATTTAACAAAACATTCTAATAACATGTCATTAGAATACTTACTAAGTTAGAATATGAGAAAGTGCACATCACATATTACAATGCCTTATATGGCGGTCCGCGGTTAGGAGCTTCACACCCAACACGGCACTGCCCGACCGAAAGGAAATTCATAAAACGTACAAATGTTTTTGAATTTCTGGCAAATAATTTCATTTAGTGGCATCTAGCATAAAAAAAATACTTTGACTTTTAAATGTCTTTCGTGATACTTGCATCCACTGTCACGAATATTCTTTTTCACAGTATTTTTGATAGTTTTTGAAGTTATTATTTTATTTTTGTAAATATGTATTATTTCCGATCCCATTAAAACTTTAATAAATGGTCCATATCCAATTAAAGAAAAAAGGTTAAATAAAAGACCTTCAAAATGTCGGATATGATAATAAATGGTAAATACAATACTTTTGCACCCATAATAGATTTATACTTTTTCTGTCGCAAATTCTCAAAAAACACGAAGTACAAGCCCAAGCTCTATTTCAGTTTTAATTGAGTTAGATTAAATAGGTAAATAAAGTACGTGCGCTAGGGTGTAGCTGGTAAACATTCTAAACATGCGCGACAAACGAAAATGCGTTGTCTTTTAAGGAACGCATAGGGTGAAGGGTCACGTTTTCATACCAGGCATAAGGGGGCACCAGCGCAGTGAAAGGGTGCCATTATTCTTCAAGATGTTTCCTATTTTAATGTGAGTTTTTTTATTGCCATAGTTGTGATATATTTTATGTGTGAACACGTAGCTGTACGTACACGCAAACGCGGCGTGCGCCGCCCCTATTTACTTAGCGACCTGCCGGCTTCTCCAAGCATCTCCGCCCAGCGTAGAATATCTGCGTGAACTGACCCTACTGTGGCAACATCTATGGCACCACTTGTGAACTAGAATTAACGTTTCCTACATCGCGGCATCAGAGTTCTTCGCCGCTTCGCGACATGGATATATACAAAATCCAAGCAACAACTAACCGTCGCACAGAGTATGTACCGATCCAGCTGTCCTCCCCCAGCGATGCCCTAAGCCGAAGTCCATACCCCACAGGGGGTATCTTACTGTTACGGTTAGGTACATTGCAGGCTCGGCTCGTATATTACACCCACAGGCCGCTCGAGTAGAAGGACTGACAGAACGCCTTAAATAAAACAAACTCATTTTGACGTCTGCCCTGAAACGAGCGAATCTACGGGCGAGCATATTGCTCCTCACCGTTACCGCCAACGCCCTGCGCTCTCGCTCTATGCCGCCATCTTCCCGTAGGTCACTGGTGACAACATGACCTAGGTACTTAAAATTGTCTACCACATCAAGTACTACGCCATCGCCATTGATGTATACCGGAGATACACGACGGGGCTGTTGTTTAGGTACCGTAAACACTAAGACCTTACTTTTTATTGAGTTGTATTTAAGGCCGTGCATCTCCGCATACGTCTCGCAGATCGTGAGTAGCTTCTTTAGTCCGCCCATCGATGGATTGAGCAGCACCTCAGCCGAATTTTTTGATGAGCATACCAGTATCTGAGAAGGGCTGTATACTCCGCCAGTACACCCGTGCCTCTCAACTTGTCCCATAGCACGTCTTAGGAGACAAGATCGAAAGCTTTCGATAAATCGAGGAAACGCGTACACGGTCCACCTCGCGGTGTAGTACTTGACGGTGTGTTTCAGGCTGAGGATGAGACTGTAAATACATCAGCTGTCCATAAATTAACAACTGCCAGTCGACCAGTCTTAAGCAAGTCTATTTTGCCAAATTTTTATTGATTCAAATTAAACATAATCAGTGATTCGGATCGTTTTAGTGATCCAGATGCAAATGTTCCAATCGAAAAAACGATACACTTTGCCCACACCTATTTCCGACAACTCGTATGATGGCAGGGACAGAGAAAGCGCCGTGTGGTTTTCGCTTAGAGTAATTATGTATCCTCTAAGAGTTTTCGCCTTGTGCTGGCCTAACTACTTGCCATTTCTATGAAAATTTAAATAATGGGACGGGAAGCGATAAAAATAAATATGGCTTAGTTCTGGGATCAAATGCCAGCCACTCTGAGCGTCAGGCAGTAACCCACCAGACACAATAGCCGTCTGGTCGGAAGATCCTCCCTTTTCAAAAGAAGATAAGGGACTTTCCACCCTGTTCCCCATACCTTCAAACTGTATAATGTGGGAAGTGAAAAATAACCCTTTTTTTCTTACTCCTCCACTGTTCTTTTCTGATTCATTTCGTTGCGGGATCCAAAATAGTTAATCGGTTCTCCGGGACTCGTCGAGCTTCATTTCACACACTTCGGCGCTTTTCTGGTGATCGCCAGTGTTGGTTCAGGAGGAGTTGTAGTGGTTTGGGAAGAGAGTGGCGGGCTTGTCCGAATTAAAAATAGAATACCTGTAAACTATTTTAGATTCAACGTAACCTACGTATATTTTCTTTTTTAGACTCGGTCCCAGTTGACAAAAAATGGAACGAGTTAATCAAATATAATATATTTATTATGAAACTTGTTGAATTTGTAAGTATATTTTTCTTTTTCTTGAATATTTTTATTTACTTTTTTGTATTAGTTACATTGTAATTCTTTGTAGGCATTATCACTTATAATTACCTCATTACCGTGGATAATTGCAAAACCAGCGGGGCACATGTACTGCATATCAACTGGTCCTACACTAATAATATCGTTATTATTCATAATCTTGTACTTACGAAGAAAAGTGCCGTTATTTATGGAAAAAATGTACTTATTTTTCCAAATTTTGTTTACTTTTGGTGCTTTAATTCAATGTTTTCTATTGAATCTTACGAGAATTTGGCTATGGTTAATTTACGGTATATTTTATTTTGCATTGTTAACATCATTATCACTAGATTTATTTCTGATTGCTAATGAAAGAGGATGTACTTTTAGTTGTGCTTAATAATACTTATAATTTATCTAATCAGTTTTACGTGTGCCAGGCATAATTAGTATATTAATACAATTTTCATTGAATAAATGTCTTTTGATTCATCCTATAAACAAAGAACATTTTAATAATTAACTCAAATAAATAATTAAGGTGATTTTTACAATAATCAAAGAATCATGGGCAATTTGGCCGGCCTTATGTATACAAATCTAAGTTACGTATACCACGCAAAAAATTGAGTTATAAGCTACATTAATTACTATGGCGGCAGGGTCGGACTGGGTCAGAAGGCCCGGGTGGCATCATGATTTAAAGAGTCCACAAACCTTGGAAGTATTGTGTGTGTATGTATGTAACCTTTCAATAACTGTAGAGCGAATTGACCAATCTAATTGAGACTCGGCGTTTAAACTGTATTCACTGAACTTAGAATTCTTGAAAATTGGAACCGAATCAACCGCGTAAGGTTTTAGAAAATCCTAAAGTACAATTTGCTATTTTTATAATTTTTAGTAGGTATCTTTTAAACAGTTTAACCGATTGACTCCATTCTAATCAGCTCTTTTCGTCAACAAAATGTCGTGTATCAGATCAAAATCGGTTGATTCTTTCGAGACATACCTATCGTTGGAGAACTTTTACCAAAAAGTATTTTTTAACTTTCTTAATCGACTTTTTTGAAAGGACATAATTTCTAGTGCTGAAAAAATCGCTTCGAATGCTGTGAAGCAGACCAATATCGATTTATTAGTACAAAAAATATAGTCATTAAAAAAATATATATATGAATGGGAAAATGAAGGGATTAGAGAATAAGGAAAACCGACCAGTTTTCGGGCTGTAACCGTTAGTTTATATATGTTAAATTTATCCAATAACGATTCGTAAATGTAGGAACATGGCTATATTATGTTGCGCTTTTGGACTAAGTAATTAGTTAGTTGAAGAAAGGGAAAACATGCTAGATTGGTAAATTTAGTGATATTTACCACGCATGATGGTAAAAGTTCGAAAATAATAATGATGACATCAGCTACTAATAAAAAAGTATTTTGTTGATCTGAGCTCAGATCAACAAAATACTTTTTTATTAGTCTGAGGACATCAGATTTCGGACTTTTACTGGTATTACTGGAAAATCTTAGGATTAACCGTAGTTCGAGCTTTCACAATAACACGTGCACGTTATAGTAGATTCGTATTTTTTATATACTCAATGGCGACCCTATATTTCTACATAAATCAAAGTTACACCGGGTGAAAGGTTAGTTTAAATTTGTTTTTTTTTATAATGGTTAACGTCCTAATGAAGTGCGAGACATCCATGAGTTCAATATTTTTTTATTTCAAAATAGAATTGAAAACGTCATACATACTTGAATTTTTCCCTATGGCACCCTTAATGATACTTAATATTGCAGTCATTGTTAACATGATCACCCTTTTTTGTCCAGGGTGGAGAAAATCCTCATGGATGTCCTCATGTCTAGAGGGCCCGAGGGGTCTGCCAGACTCTTACTGAGACGACATCTATCAGACGACTTGAATGACTTGATTTCCACTGAATGGGAAACTGGCCCTGCACATGGCAAACTGAGTAGAGTACTTTTAGCTTTAGGACTCCAGCTCCTTTACAACAACAGAGTAAAAATGGAGCTTATATCTTTAACTTCATGTGACATAAGTTCGATTTGCAAATGTCGGGCCAGCGTGAAATAAACACGATGAAAGACACGAAGAAAAGTTTGGAGCTCATCAAAGGGTTTAGTGAAATTTGTCTTTGAGACCTTAAAGCTGCTATGCTATTCGTGACTTTGCTTGACTCGACATAGTTGTCAGCCGTAAAATCGACGACGAGCTCAGCGACTGTTTTTGCAAATATTTTTTTTAGTTTTTCATTGAACTCTAAAAAGTGACAAATTATTCAACCATGAGTAGTTCCACCAAAAGCCATAATTTACGTAGCGCTAAAAGTAAGCGTACGCTGCGTCAAGAAAGGTTAATAAGTATGAAAATGTAACTCGCCGCATCCGCAGCGTCAAGCTTTAAGTAGGTTGTGTTACTTATAGACAGTTATAGAATAGCACCACTGCACCTCTCTTTCGCAGCTGGGAATGCTGTCTCTTCTGGTACCTAACACTTAACTGCCGCGAAATAGTCTACTTGATTTTGGTACATAGGTACTTACTAAGGATAAGAACTCACGATGCGGTTTTCACCCTCGTCCGCTTGCGGTTGCGGGCCCGCAGCTTCTGTAGAATGCAGATAAAATCTAAAAAATCAAAGCACATTTCATGACGCGGTTTACGCCCGTAGTGTGCGTGGTTGTTTGCGGCTCCCGCTGCGCGCGCGGGCGAAACCGCATCGTGAGTTCTTAGCCTTAGAGTACTAAAGCTCACATCTCCGGGAAATAAGACAGAATGTCAAAGCTTTTTAAATAGGCCTTTCTTATGGTACGTGTTTGATTTGTTTATATAGACCGGCCAGCTTCCATACAAACCTGCCCATGATTCCTTACAAACAGCTCCAATAATTGCCCTTGACCTTTCATGACACTTGCACTTCCATATAATAAGACTGACAAACTTCATGGATTGAAATGACATGACACAGTCGTATTGTCATGTTCACATGGCTCACATGACTATCGATAATGGTCATGGTCGATAGTGGCGATTAGTGACAGTCAGTAGGATCAGAAAAATAACGAATGAGAAATAATTTAAACTGGGCGTCCATACAATACTCCATTTAAATGGACTCCCAGTTTAAATAGGTAATAGTTTTAGATTATTTTAATTTTTCGTCTATTGCACAATATTTGCATTGAATCAGTCGCTGAGATTATGTTTATAAATCACGAATTATAAAATGTTTTAAAACATCTGCATGTTGGTACTCAAGTGTACAAAATGTTAGGTATATATTTCACATAAATCACAACACACCAGAGCATTTGCTTTAAGATAGATGCAAGTCCTAAATAAATACGAGACATGAATGTCAATAAAATTGTTACTTTTAGGTTATATCATTGATCCTCATGGTTCTCCCGTTTGTTATATCGGAGACCACGTTTTTGCATTGCCTGACCGTCGCTCCGACCCTCGTCCTGTCTGTTATATTCATCGTGCTATACGTAGTGGACCAAGTGCATGATTTGGCTGAACAACTATACTTAACAGTACAAATACTTTTAAATGTCGTAACATTTATAATGGTATTGCAAGAATCAAGCGCCAGTGGAGCTTTTTATGGACTATTCTATTGTCATCTGCTCGTTGCACTGTGCATAGACCTGTACTTTATTATTAGCGAAAGAGGTTATGCATTACTAAGAGAGGATTGAAGTTAAATAAAATGCTCCCGAAAGCATAATCAATTTGTATTATTCAGTAGTTTGGAGCATTTAAATTTCAGTACTTACCTAAGCTATTTATAAAATTTGAAAGAATCATGGCGAGATTCATACATTTATTTGTATGAAAAAAAGAAAGTAATTTAGAGGGTTTAAAATATGTTCCAATATGAAGAATACATTACCAGGAGTAAATTGATATACTTAGCATATTTTTAAATCCCCGGTATAATTAAAATATTACGAAATGAAAATAACACTTTTTCGTTTCATTTGGATGCCCTTTTTGTGATTATAAAAAAAAAAGAAAGTGACGAGCGAAGTTAACGAATCTATAAAATTGACAGAAAAGTGATATGACAAGTGTGTGGAAAAAAAAGCATTATTTGTGTTATTATTTCCCATAAAACGATGCAATTTCAATGTAAGAACTGCGAAACGGCGGCTGTCAGTGTCACTGTTACTGTTAGTCGCCGTTTCGTTCTCAAATAATGAGTTTTTCGTTAAACTATTCACTTTTTTTAGCGGGGTTTTGAAAATATTGTAAAGGCCTGAAGATATTCTTTAGGTGCCCAAGAATATAAGAATCCGAATTTCAACTTCTTTTTTCTAATATAATCTATAATATAATCTTATTTTTTTTTTGTACAAATCCTGCCATGATTCTTTTGAACACTTGATTAAGTGTATGAAAACAATGTTTGTTTGTGTTGTATTGTAGATTTGTGTCCTAGTAATATAATTTACATTCAAGCAAAACTGTACAAACCTTACGCCGTGTAATATTTTGAAAAAAAAAAAATTATGTGTTGTAATTATTATTAGTTATTAGGAATTATTCTAAAACGTTCCGTAACGTGTGTAAGTCTACTTACAAGTGGGTACGAGTCTTAATTTTAGTAAGTGGCATTGCTCCTCAATGTAATGCCTCACGTTGACCGTTGTGGAACCCCTGGACCTGTCTGGTCATCATTAATGCTGTCAATTAAACACAGAATGAGGCAGAGTATTATTATGTCACCATTAAGCTAGTATTAACAATAATGGCTTTAATAAATGTAGATGATGTAGATTTACTAGTACTCTCAATGGATTTGTACTCGTACGGGTACCAGAAAAAAGAGAGGCTTCATATTAATTTGTACATTTTTGTTGTCGTCTTTACTATTGTATTATTTTTAACAAAGCTTCGAGTTTAGGGTATTCGATAAAGTAATGCCAAAGCAGTGTGTGGGTGAGTGAGTCATTAATGATGATAAAAGGAAATTGATGTGCCTTAGTACACCATAATCCTCATCTTCTTACCCTTGGCAGATGTTACTTGTGGTGGTTTTTGTTACTCAGATTATGAAACAAAAGGTAGATAGACCACGTGGAACATTGAGAGTGAAGCCAAAAAAGAAAAAAGAACATAATATAAAAAGAAACGAGCTTGCTTGTAACCGCTCGTTTTGTTACAGCATTAGAAAAATAAAATAACCCTCCTTCTGGCGCAGTCGGATAATAACGTTTAACGCTATTGCTATTTCAATTTAAGCACGCTTCGTTGTTTCACGAGAAATAAAAACAAAGTAAACTAGTTCCTATTTACATTAAACACAAACACTGTAAATTGTAGTTATTTTGAAGAATATGACATAATAAATAAAGGCCAAACAATGATTATTTGGCCTTTATTTTTTCAATGCTATAAAAAATAATAGAGTATCAATAGATAATTATGTTAAAGTAACTGATACTGTAACTGACATTATGTTAAAAGGCTCATGGCAGAATTTGTACGAAAAAATAAAGATGTTTAGAGAAGCTGTAATTCTCATTATTATACTCTTTGGTACTTAAAGAGTATCTTCAGGTATTTACAATATTTTTAAAACCCCGCAATTAAATTGGATTTTAAAAGTGAATAGTTTAACGAAAAGCTAATTATTTCAGAACGAAACCGAGCTGACATTAGCAGTAACACTGACAACCGCCGCGCCGTTTCGCAGTTCTAACACTGAAGTTGCATCGTTTTATAGGAAATAATGTCACAAATAATGATTATTTTTTTTCCACACACTTGTCACATCACTTACGTCTGCCAATTTGAAAGATCCGCTAATGTCACTTTCTTTTTTTTATAAACACAAAATAGGCAACGAAATTAATCGAAAAAAAGTTATTTTCATTTCTAAATATTTTGATTATGCGGGAGTTTATATAATAAGTATATCAATCTACTCCTGGTAATATATTCTCCACACTGGAAAATATTTAAAACTCTCTAAATGATTTTTTTTTTTTTCAAACAAATTAATGTATGGATCGCGCCATGATTCTTTCTATACCAATTATATGTGGTGATAGGTCTAATTATAAGTTTAATTTTTTACAATGGCGACATCTCTCTGGGGTCTTGGGGATGTGAGAAAAAACCCTGTGTAATTCCTTATCCAAGTAACAAAATTTGGATCTATAAAAGTTCTGAGAACATTTTAGAGCGTGCTAATTAATGTTCATGATTATACTATAATGGTGTTGTATACATTTACAGAACCCCAAAAAGGCCCTAGTTTTAACGCTGATTTATTCTATAATCATTACATTAAGGTTCTCACGGTGATAAATCAGTTCTATAGTTGAAATGCAAAACATGTTTATAGTGCTATTTTCCACCGTAAACGATTCCAGATTTTTTTTTCATTACGGTTGTTCATTCCTGGTCGTGTGTAATACTTTGTCATTTGACATCGTTGCTTATAACGTAACATGTAAGAAATGGACATAATACAAAACTTTCATGGACCGTAATTCTGCCAGAACTTCCACTTGCGAAAATAATCGTATCGATAAAATTATTATGCTGATTTCAAATTTGACAATGCGCCCTCAATTTTTTTTATGTATTAATTAAATTTATAATAATAAAATAATGAGTTATTCCGACCATGGCTGCTATAGTACAAATTGGCTCCAGTCGTGTTGCTAATGTGCTACCATGGCAGAAAACAGCAGCCATATTTTCACCGAAAACGATTTAAGTTATATACTTAGCAACTGCACCAGGGGTTGCTATGGTACTATGTAATACCATAGAAGAGTATTCATGTCTTTTACAGAACTAGTCGCATAGCAATGCCGAAAGAACTTTTAAGAAGCTAAAAGGTTACGTTATGGTTGTGCAAGGTACTTTTATAGTGCAGATTGATCCTGTAATAGTGATTTCGATACAGCAGTATCGTAATACTAGTACTGTAATAGTTATTTTGCAGATGCATTAGCGCAAAATAGGTACATTAAAATGTCAATAAGGTCGTCTTTAGTACTAAATAGCACCATAATCAATATTTTCATATCTATTACAACGCAACACTTGAAATATTCTTTTGTGTGGTCCTGTAAACGTTCTAAGAGCAAAATAATAGAACTTAAATGCTCTTTAATCTTATAGAATCAAAACGATCTGTTAAAAATCTTTATAGTAGAAAAAGTCACAATGGTTACCATTATAGGCCTACTATATCACTGTTTGGTGATAAAACGCCTTGGTTATTGAAGTTTTTGTTACTTGGGTAATTACTGAAATCATTCTCTACTAGCTGACCCGACAGACGTTGTCCTGTCCCTATCTATCTACCTTACCCAACCCTACTTATCCTACCTACCTACCTACCTACCCTACCCTACCCTACCTACCTACTCTACCTACCCTACCCTACCCGACTCTACCTACCTACCTTACTCTACCTACCTATCTAAAATTTTCTTATACAAACCTTGCCCTGACAATAACGAACACAAAAAAACCGGCTAACTGCGAGTTAAACTCGCGTGGAGAGGGTTTCGTACTAAGCCAAATGTTTTTGTTCAATTTTTATTTTCAATTCATAGAATCCCAGGTTTTCCTGTAATCTACAAGAAATGAACTATATTTCGTATTGTTTTTTCAAAATTTTAGGCTCAGTTGTTTCGGAGATCTGAGGAGGGGGAATGGTCAATTTTCGTCTTCTTTCATGAATAAAATCAAAACTATTTATTTTAAAATAATAACAAAATACATTTGAGATCCTCATACTTAGCAAGACATTTGCAAAACTTTTTTTTTAGTTTCCTAATTTGTCCCCAGAAAATGAAAAAGTATTTATTTACTTTGCACATCTGTGTTTGCACAGTAATCCTATAAGGGTTCCGTTTTTTTGTACGGAACCCTAAAAAAAGAATTATCCAATTTGGTGCAGTCGTTCCGAAGTTATGCGCTTACATACACTTCGGCGATTTATTTTTATATAAATACCTATATAGATAGAAGTTAACTAGATGAAACTCCACAATAACACGTATTGCGGTTAACTTACCTTTTTTCCCTGGTGGAGGTAATCATCATGGGCATTTGGGCATCCTCCGTCCTAGAGGGTTCTATCAGAGGACCTGATTTCCACTGAATGGGAACTGGCTGAAGGCAAGCTGAGTAGCGTGATGTTCAAAGCAGACGAGTAAAAAATTAATTTACAGATAATAGCTTGAACTTTTGTGTTTTTCTTAGAGGAGCTCGTGGCTAAGTAAAAGCCATACGGATCGAGCGGTCAAGGTTAATCAACGCTTGCCCCGGTCGGTCTGTGGATGGGTGATCATCCATTACATACTAGTTCCCTCCGTGCCTCGGAAAGCATGTAAAGCCGTTGGTCCCGGCTGGCATCCGTAGATCTTTTGCAGTCGTTACGGGTCAGAAGCCAGAAAGTCTGACAACCAGTCTTACAAAGGAGTATCGTGTTACCGAGTAACTTGGTTATGGAGGTCCGATAGGTAGTCGTTCCATGTAAAACACTGGTATTCAACTGCATCCGGTTAGACTGTAAGCCGACCCCAACATGGTTGGGAAAAGGCTAGGCAGATGATGAACTTGGAATTTTTTCGTGGCATAACTTCGATCTGTGTATACCTACTGTCGGGCCAGCATGAAAGAAATAGGTACCTACTTACAATGAAAGATTTTGGGCAAGAAGCTTACCGTAAGGAAACAAGTCAAAGAGTTTAGTTTAGTGAACCTTTTGGAGACTGTCGTGACAGGATATACTGAATTTCAAGTTAGGGTTACCAGAATGAGACAGTATAAATTATCCTGCTGCTAGAGACTCCTTAATTTTGGAGTAGGTACTGAAAGTGCAAAAATTTCACAATATCGCTCAGGCAAAAATTAAACAAAAAGAATTAGACGATTCCGACGATTCATATGGTACCTATGTGTTGAGTTTGTTTAAATAGACCGGCCAGCTTTCATACAAACCTGCCCATGATTACGTAGTACTATTAAGTATTCTGTGCCATGATTCCTTACAAACAACACTAATGAACGCCCTTGACCTTTCATGATACTTGCACTTCCATAAAATTAAATTAACAAACTTCAAAGATTGACAGAAGTGACAGGACATGTTAGAAATTGTCATGATCACATGATTCACGTGACTGTTGATGACGGTCGGTCGATTACTCGATTCCGAATATTCCGATTGACACTTGACAGATGACTGACACTGACAGTCAAGACGAATTTAAAGATTCTTTCTTTCAAAAAATTCAAAAATTAATTAGTAATTAATTTTGGGGTAGGGTAGGGGGAATAATTCTAATTAATAATTACTCCTACTACTTACTATGGGACTGGGAGATTACTTACAGTACAGTAAGAGGATCAGAGAAATAATTAATGAGGAATAATTCGAATGGGTTTTAATTTTTCGTCAGGTTATAACACAGAGTACTTTTATATAATATGGAATAATATATTATTGCATCAGTGGGTGGGTTTGTAAGTCGCGAAATATAAAATGCATACAGTTTCAACATCAACAGGTAGTAGGTACAGGTAGGTACTCAAGTGTATACAGTTAGGCCGTACATTTTATCCTGACACAACACACCAGAGCATTTGATTTAAATAATTAGGTAAGTACCTAAGCAAGTCCTAAATAAATACGAGATATGAATGTCAATAAAATTGTTACTTTTAGGTTGTATCATTGATCCTCATGATTCTCCCGTTTGTTATATCGGAGCCCTCGTTCTTGCACTGCCTGTGCGTCGCTCCGACCCTCGTCCTGTCTATTCTGTTCATCGTGCTATACTTAGTGGACCAAGTGCATGATTTGGCTGAACAACTTTATTTAACAATACAAATACTTTTAAATGCCTTCACATTTATAGTAGTTTTACAAGAATTAACTACCACAGCAGTTTTTTACGGACTATTCTATTGTCGCCTTCTCGTCGCACTGTGCGTAGACCTGTACTTTAATATTAACGAGAGAGGATATGCATTACTAAGAGAGGATTGAAGTTAAACAAAATGCTCCTGAAAGCTTAATAAATTTGTATTATTCAGTAGTAAATTTAAATGCTCTTAAGCATTTAAATTTCAATAAGCTATTTAAATAATATGCAAAATTTTGAACACTATTTACTTAGTGTTCAAAATTTTTACTTTACATGAGTTTGATAAAAAAAAATCATAAAAATTATGAGTTACTATTGAGAAATATTCTAATAAATAGTTCTGTAACATGTATAAGTCTACTTACAAGTGGGTCCGTTTCTTACTTTTAGGTAGTGGCACTGCTCCTCAATGTACTGCCTCACGTTGTGGAACCCCTGGACCTGTTACAATGCCTGGTGGCTGCACCCACTATCATGTGCTCTGCACTTTTAATTGTGCTATATGTTGTCGACCAAATACAATACGAGGCAGAATTTTATTATGCCAGCATTGAGCTGGTATTAACTATAGTGGCTTTAATCAATCTGTTTATTATTGGTAAACCGATAGGAGCCTTATATGGATTATTTTATGCAGATTTAATAATAGCATTCACAATGGATTTATACTACCAGCATAAAGAGAGAGGCTTTACCTTTTAAATTATTCATTAAATTTGTTATTATCTTTACTATTGTATTATTTTTAACAAAGCTTCGAGTTTAGGCTATCTGATAATGTATTCCTGCCAACACAACTATATCCTGTGAATTATAATAATGTGTGGGTGAGTGACTAATGATGATAAAAAGGAAGTTTATGGGCCATAGCATACATCATGTGTAAAAGATTAAAACATTGTACATGGACAGTTGTATTTTATACTTTAATAATGTTAACAAATATTTTTAAAAGACTGCTGAAAGTGCAATTGCGAGTATTAATTTGGTTTATGCTAGTTTGTTTGCTTTTCTCCATCATGATAATAATATGGATTTTTAGTAATGTGAATAATACATGTGTAACTAAGGTATCAGTTTCATATCCAGTAATTCTCTGGTGGACTATGGAGTTTCCTGGCATATCAAGTACTAAACAGTGCTCCAATGGGTTAAAGTGTCATGTTTACAGTGATAGAAAACAGGCTCAATATTATAATGTAGGAGCATACCTGTTCTATGCAAGTACTATTGATTTCAAGACTCTTCCAGTACCAAGACAGCCTAATGATGTAATTTGGGGACTATTCCATGAAGAATCTCCGAGAAATGTAGAAGAGTTTTTACATGAAAAGACATTGAGTTTATTCAATTTTTCCTCAACATTTAGCCGATTTAGCGACGTCCCCTTTCCATTGCAACATTTACAATCATATGCAGATATAATAAGTAAGAAATACTTTGTAGAAACAACAAAGAAAAACGAATTCTTAAAGGATATTGCCCCAATTATGTACTTACAAAGCGATTGTGAAACATCGACAGAAAGAGATGCTTATGTTAAAGAGCTTATGAAATTTACAAAGGTCGACTCCTACGGCACGTGCTTGAACAATAAAGATATGCCATTGAAATTCAAGAATGACTATTTAAATAATTTGAACGAAGATGAGTTTTTAAGGTTCATTGCAAGGTACAAATTTGTGGTAGCTATAGAAAATGGCGTATGCAATGATTACGTAACCGAAAAGTTTTGGCGCGCCATCAAGGTGGGAATTGTCCCAATATATTTTGGTTCACCTACTATCAGAGACTGGTTACCAAATCAAAAGTCTGCAATACTCCTGGAAGATTATCCCACACCAAAGATTTTGTATGAACATATTGAAGTATTATTGAACAATAATAGTTTGTATGAAGAATATTTAGAACATAAGACAAAACAATTGATTACAAACCAGAGACTGTTGAATGAGTACAATGAGAGACCCTACCAATTCGATGGTTTGAATGTTGTTGATAAATTCGAATGCTTTATTTGTGAAAAGTTACATAAAAAAATGAAGGGTGAATTTGACGTGAATATTGTAGATAAAAGTCATTATGATTGCCCCAAACCACTATCGGCCTTAACTTTAGATGTAAATCCTGAAAATAGTTGGGTATATTCTTGGGAAAATGCAGAAACAAATGCTAAAAAAATTTACAAGAATGTAGTTAATGGAGATTAATATATTTTTTTGTATTATTGTTTTATTTTAATACATGAATATACATTTTTGATACAAATTGTATGATTTAATATTTTTACTGGCACACTGCATCTAGAGGTGAAATTGGATGTATATCGTAGCGCAAACCCCTCTTGATAATGTGAGGAATTGTCTTAGGCACCATCCTGTAAAATATTTAAAAAAAAGATTGATACAGTAATTTCTACCTAAATGGAGTTGATAAAGGTATATAAGACACCTAGTCAGAGACCAAGAGAGTCAGACACCAAATCCAGACTCCCAACTGCTACTGAGAAATTAAAACAAAAACAGTGTCTGACCTGGGAGGTGCAGCCTAAGAAGACGTGTCTGCCTTGCAAACACTAAACAACGAGTTGGTCAATACCTAGTCTGTAGGAAATCGTATGATTCTTTTTCGTCATACATAGGTATGAGTATAATTCTATTTAACTCTGGTTTAAACAAAATGCGCGAATACTCACGATATGCAATCGATGATAGGACAAACAGATAGACATAGCGTGCATCCCGTGCAGTCGTCTGTCACTTGCGGTATATGGGTTTTGGGGTCAAATCTATAATAAATAATAATAGTTTGATTACAATCTGATCTCTATTTGTTTCTGATAGAGCTGTAATAAGAAGCGACAAGACGAATTTGTCGCTTCTTTTTCAACTCTAATGGCCACTACTCAAGTCTCGTCCTGTCACAGTCACTTTGACATAAAATTATAGAGACAGCACGAGACTTAACGGCATGTTAACATTGAGTAGCGTTTGAGTATTTGGCCATAAGATTGCCAATAAGAATCCCAAGACTCTTTCTTGCTCTTACTTATGTATTTGTACTTATGTAAGAAAGGCTGCCGCCTTGAGCACAAAGTAACCGCTAAATAGCGCAGTTCATACTAGTATGAACCTTATTTCTATGTACGCAAAATGTCGGACATGCTACATTCTGGCAGATGTTTTTTTTTTATTATATATAAAAGCTATACACTCCCCATCTCTAATATTGAAATCGATATTTTTCGTCCTAGTAACAGGGTTGTAAATCCCTTATTTCGGCTTATATGGAGCAGAATAATATATTATGTACAGCTAGCACATCAAGCCATACTAAACTGTCAAATTTTCTTAATTGAATATGAACCTTATTCCATTGTGATAAAGTTGAAAATCTATCAAAGAAATTTAACAGATGAATGTAACTTGATGTGCTGACCTTTGTACGTTCAAAGTAAGGTACTTACTCGATAGCTTGGTATCCGGAATCTGCGCAAGCCATGTAGCATTTACCGCAGTTTATGCACATGTCCTATAAAATACGGAGTTTTAGCACACGGAACACAGTGTGTAATTTTAGATTTTTAGAAGATACAATCCGATTCAAACTTAATGGCGGCTGTGAAGTGCGCTGTTGGCTGCGCAGTACCCCACCTCTCACCCCCGCTGTCACGTGAAATTGTTACTGCGCAGCCACTCGCCACTTCGTGTTCAGAGCCGCTATTAAGTTCGAATCGTACTGTACTTAGGGTCTATTCAGACGTACCACAACCACAACAAAAACACCTAGTTAGGCACAATTTTTTACAAAAATGAATAGTTTAATTCACACTGACCACTTTGTCGGTACTACAACGCAGTTATAAAATGTTGCTGCGTCACTATTCACACGTATACTACTCGACCACCTTTTGACACTGCGATGTGGTGTGGTTGTGGTACGTGTGAAATATCTATAATTTTAGGTTTATTAGAAGCAGAAATACATTTTAAAATATTTTTTAAGGAAAAACTGAACTTTTTATAACTACTTTTCTATGGCAATTTTTGCATTAAGATACACAATTTGTGATGTGATAAAATTATGTTTATCTATACTTACTAGGTAATCTATACTAATATTATAAAGAGATTGCTTGCTTGTTTGTTTGTTACGATTTAACTCAAAAACGACTGGTCCGATTTTAAAAATTCTTTCACCATTAGACTGCTGCATTCTCCCTGAGTAACATAGGCTATATTTTGGAAAACTAGGAATCCTTGATAAAATAAACGCGGGCGAAGTTGCGGGAAAAGTGCTAGCTATAAACACCTACACGCAATTGACATAATAACGGCAACTGCAAAGTATTACGACCTAAAACTCCTGACAACGTAAGAAGTCTTTGTATGTTTGTAACGAATAAACTCAAAAACTACTGGTCCAATTTCAAAACTTCTGTCACCATTAATATTATGCTACATTATCCCTGAGTAACATAGGCTATATTTATCAATTTAAAAAATTAGGGATCCTTGAGAGAATTAACGCTGACGAAGTCGCGGGCAAAGTGCTAGTAAATTATATCTTCCTAGATAACTTTTCATATGGGTGAAAACTAAAAAACTAAAAACTGTAAATCTGCACAGTAGTTTATGAGATAGACCGAACGAACTCAAACCCAGTAGGGCGGGGCGAGGCTATAAGTAAAAGCCGTACGGATCTATCGGTCAAGGTCAAGCTACGCTTGCCGCGGTCGGTCAGTGGATGGGTGACCATCCATTTTATACTGAGTTCCCTCGTGCCTCGGAACGCACGTAAAGCCGTTGGTCCCGTCTGTCATTCATAGATCTTTGGCAGTCGTTATGGGTAGGCAGAAGCCAGAAACTGGCAACCAGTATTGCCAAGGAGCAAGGACGTCGCCAAGAGGGGCAGTACCCCCTAATCCAAAAGCTTCTTGTGCCTTTGACAATATTTAAAATTCATACTTTTCCTATCCACCATAATATATCTATAACTTGCTTGCTTACAATACTCGCCAGCTGATGGCTTGGAAGTGGGGAGCTAGGCCATCAGCTGGCGAGTAATGGCGACGCTCTTGCCATGGGGTATCGTGTAACCCAGTAATTGGGTTGTAGAGGTCATACAGGTAGTCGCTTCATGTAACATAGTTGCACCTTAGTTAATTTATTAAAAAAAAATAGAGAAGTACCTACTTAATAATAATATTAACAGCAGTGAGACAATAGACTGTTATTCTTGTTATTAAGTAGGTATATCTCTATTATTTTAATAAATTAACGAAGCTCATTTCTAAAACGCGCGTCGACGGCGCGTTTAATTAGCACGGTGTGCTTAGGCCCTAACATTGTTGGGAAAAGGCTAAGCAGATAATGATGTAGTACGATAGTGATTTTAATTACATCGTCAATAAGTGCGACGACTTGCTTCTTGTTATCCAAATGTTTGTAAGTCCCAACTCTGGGCAACGCTTCGCCGACCACATCTTTGATCTTAGGAACCTCTGCGGTATCCGCATGGTGGCCGTTGACGGAACCATTCGTCAAGTAAGTTTGGACCTTATTATCTTCTAGTAAGTCTGATTTTAATCTGGCCTCGTGGAGTAACTGTTCGCGTTTTCTGTTGTATGGACCGAAGTGGGCTAATACCTGAAAAATAACGAAATGTTTTTGCTTTTATTAAAGTTGCTACAGGTTCGAGTCTCATATTGAAAACCAGACATTAGTGGCTGTCAAAGTTTTCGACCTAACTTAGGTTGAAATAAAGTTGAAAATAAACTAACTCGGCCCATACGAAAGTTCGCGATAGTACCAAATTAGATTTAAGCATACTGGCTGTTGTTCATTTATTTTTCAACTATATACTCATGAATGCAAGGTTGATATTGCTTTAGTAGATTATAGGTTGTTGTTATCTGTCCGTACATCAAATTGTGCCTATAGATACAAGCATTCACGATTCATTTCAATAAATAGCTACTGTTTCAAATCCTATCATAAATAACAAACAGTTCAATTTACACACTACTATAAAAAATCTAACATTGTTATTTAAAAATAGCGCGCCATCGAGGAGGTTGATGTCCAACAGTGGACCTCTAGTAAGTTGAAGTGATGATGATGATGATATAAAAATTTAACATCAACAATGAACTGTACGTTTAAAACCATAAGATTCAAATTACCTTGCCACTTTCATCGTAGAGCGTTTGAACGGGTTTGCCTTTTTGGTGTTTGAAGATCGGTGGTGACTGCCCCATCCAGCCTTCGAGACCTCTGGACCGTAAGTATAGGAGAGCCTTCAGACCAGTTATGTAGTCCTCAACCACCGTGAAATCTTGATTCTGGACTGCGCTGCAAATCTAAAATAAACAAAAGTTTTAGTAGCAACCTGCCCAATATAGATAAACCTTCCACTTGAATCACTATCTACAATACGGTCGACGTTAGTCGGCCCTGAAGTTAGCCGATTAGCTGCGCAGTAGACAATTTCGTTCCTAAAAGTTCCATTACGCAACCAAACAGCTAACTTCAGGACCGCCTAGATACGTTGACCGTACTGCATATGAAAACCACATGACAATCCGTTGCGTAGTTTAAAAGATACGTACCTACTAAGGGACAGGGCTGGAAGCGACTTTATTTTAGCTTGATGGCCTAGTTGTTACGGTACCCGACTTTCATGCATGAGGTTTGTGGGTTCGATACCGACCAAGTACAATGTGACTTTTTTAATTCATATGTACTTTCTAAGTTTATGTTGGACTTCACTGATATCGGTAAAGGAAAACCATCGTAAGGAAACCTGGACTTATATTCCATATACTGTCTGTTACTGTTTCACGAGAAAACGGCTGAACCGATTTTAATGAAATTTGGTGTGAAGATAGCTTAAACCCTGGGAAAGGACATAGGCTACTTATTAATCCACGACATTGTCTCTGCATCCGTGATAACCGAGTCGCGAGCAAAAGCTTGCTAACATAAGTCTGAAATCAAGAGCTAGTTCGAAGTGACGCAGGAAAAAAGATACTGGAAGGATATGGGAAGGCCTTTGCCCAGCAGTGGGAAATCTATAGGCTGGTATTATTATTGTTCACTAGCTTTTGCCCGCGACGTTGTCCGATTGAATGTCGGGTCTCGTGGATGCAAACGAAGTCACGGATTTAAAAGTAGCCTATGTCCTTCCCTAGGGTTCAAGCTATATTCCTACTAAATTTCATCAAAATCGGTTCAGCCGTTTCATCGTGAAAGCGTAACAGACAGAGTTACTTTCGCATTTATAATATTAAAAAGTATTATGGATGGATGAAATAAAAAAAGTTCTCTTTACCTGGACCACAGGCGCCCCACACATAATGAACTGTAGCGCCGACTCAGCGGAGTCTATACCGCCGATGCCCAGTATTGGGAAGCCGGGCAACTTGTTCCCGATAGCTGACACAGCCCTCAATCCCATCGGTCGTGTCGCGTTCCCTGATACACCGCCGTATGTTGTGTGCTTTTCTACACCTGAGAAAATATAAGACGAATTTGTGGCGTTTATGGATGGTTTGTGGATGTTAAGTGAAGCCTCAAGTAGCTCCTATTCAAAAGACTGACGATTTGGACGCGCGTCGTTATCTTATCTTTTCTTCATCTTCATCTTTCTTTTTTAGAAATGACATCTCGCAAGTCAACCTAGGAGGTTGTCCGCTGCTTAACCGGACTTTCCTGTGTTGCCAAATGAATAGTCGTTATCTTATCTTTTCTTCAACTTCATCTTTCTTTTTTAGAAATAACATCTCGCAAGTCAACCTAGGAGGTTGTCCGCTGCTTAACCGGACTCTCCTGTGTTGCCAAATGAATTTAAGGCCTCCGGCCAGGGCAAAGAAAACTTACATGCACCACACTTTATTGATGATCTTAGCTACTTCGGCTTGTGCAAATCGGCAGATTATGTTATTTCCGTGATACGTAATTAGTTTCCTTCAAAATAAAATAAAAAATAACTGAGCTCGAGAATGTCCACGTGACGATTTTTTTTTGCAACTTTGTGACTCTCCCATTTCTTTATGTCACGCTCAAATTGTCAGATGATTAAAATGCACACTTTTCTGCATGTAATTATCTTACCTTGCCTTAAGCTGACGCGCTCGAGTTTATCTGATGATCGATTTTTTTTTACTAATCTGATCGGCTGTCCTATACATTCGACGCTACATAAAAAGCTCAGGTATGGTGGAAGCACTTCACAAGTCGCAAGGCTTCCCCCCATATGTTATTCTGCCGCGCTCGAGTAAATCCAAAAATCCCCACTACGGCTCCCCTACTATAAAGTTATTTATCAGTTTTTAGTACTTCTTCGCTGCGATGTTTTTTACCTTTTTCACATGAATTCATGCGGCCTATATCTGCGACAAAATTATCGTTTGGAATGAAATCGCCGTGTTCGCTCGCTTTAAAAGTTAGTAGGGGATAGAAGTATAATAAATAAAATAGGACTATGGACAAAATATTTCGAAGTCGTAGAGTTAATTAGTAAAATGACATTTACAAACGAATATTGACGTGAGGGAATTGAAAGGATTTGAGGTGAGGGCGAATACTAAGGGCGGGTTGCTTCAACTATACATTACTGACCGGTAATAGTCAAAAATGGCGCTAACTATCGTCAAATCAAAAAAAGTCAACGTTATTTTGTGTTGTCAAACAGCTACTACGTTAAACATCTCACGTAACTTTTTAACCGTCCGTATGTAACGTTAACCGACTGTTTGAAACAACCCGCTCTAAGGCGCTATGTCCCAAGAATCTTCGTTCCTCCAAAAATCGTCTTCTGCGATGTCCTTCTCACCGCTCTGGTTTTCTCAAATCTTCTTTTCTTGTCCAGGCGGTTTTCCTTTGGAATGCGCTTCCTCAGAATATCAGGACGGCCACCAGTCGGTTCACATTTAAGGTAAAAGCTCGCGAACACTTGCACAGGAAGTTGGCAGACTCATCCCACAATTGATTTATTGTGTTTCTTCATCGATGTATTTTTAGCTCTCTCTACTTTTTATATTTTGTTTGTATGTATGTATATATGTATTTATTAGTATATTTTATTCTTGTAAATTTTCTTTTCCTTTGCACCTGCCACATTTTGTCTCTGCATCACCCTAAGGTAGACTGGTAGAAAATGCCCAAGGCATTAAGTCCGCCTTTGTACAATGTTTATTTAAATTATGTGCATAAAGTTTTAATAAATAAAATAAATAAATCCCATGTTTTTGTCAGAAAAAGCAAAGGTAATTGTACTTACCGACAGCCGGCCAGGGCGTGGCGTCAGCTTTGACTGACATCAAGCCAGATACTGTGTTGATTGCTGAAACACCGCTCGCACCACCTGTAAATATATAAGAATTTAATTAGAGCAGAATAATGCAACATCGCACGTCCGTATGGTGTCGGACGTAAAGAATAGCACCATCCCATATGTTCCCGTGGGTGTCGTAAGACGCGACTAAGATACTCACCAGAGAATGGGCAGCAGCGTTCTCAGTGCCTTTGTAACAACCATACTGCGATCGCCAACCCGCCTGCCAAGCGTGGCGATTATGGCAAAACTCCCCCTTGGGGAAGCCTATGTCTAGCAGTGGACGTCTTTCGGCTGAAATGATGAATGCAACATGGCGATTACGGCTGAACCCCCCCCTTGGGGGAGACCTATGCCCAGCATTGGGCGTCTAAAGGTTGACATGATGATGGTGATGATGAATGCAACAGTAATTTCTACATTAAATCGAGTGTTATAATTTCGTACCTGCATGGGCAGCCGCAGCGATGGAGACAATATCAGTGATGTTTGGCGTCAGTTTCACGAAGAACGGGATCTTGACGGCTTTCCTCACCCATTCGGATATGCCCTTCACTAGCACTGGGTCCTGTTCATAATACAAAGAATATTGTAGCGACCTTATTGCGACGCGATTTGCAGATTTTTTGACATAGTACCAGCTCGCTAGCCGCTGACATACCATCGACTGGCCATGAAATATCTTATTGCCCTATTTAGCAGAGTTATTGTAGAACCTGATTAAACTGTTATTAGAAAGTTAAAGTTTTTGTATATACTTATGCGCGTACGACACCTTTGAAAGAAAGAAAGAAAAAGCATTTATTCGCCCACCAGGACAAAAACACACAAAAATAACATAATTAATAAAAGAAACGAAAATGGGTTCTGTACGAGGCCAAAAGGCTGCTATCTCAGCATGGGTCTGTAACATTAAAAAAAAAAACGTCACAGTGCTGATATTCTGATAGAGTCTAAAGTGATGCCACGGTCAGATACGTATAATAAAAAAAAATAAGTGTAAACAATAAAACGATAATATAAATATTTAAAGTATAATTTGTGCCTAACGTTGCCGCACGTGCGACAGAGACATTAGTATCAATAAATTAGTATGACACTGACTCGTGGTTTGATTTCACGTATTGTACCCCGCTCCTATTAGATACACAACATGCAGTCTCTTTGGAGAAGAACGAGAAAGTCCACGGACAAGTACAGTCGAACAAGCTATTTGGTTTACAGGCAAAAATATTCATATTTCTACTACAATAACAATATCTAATTAATTTGCTTTATATTGAGCATGTAGGTAGTTACCAGGGATACCTACGTACTCGAGATACAAAAATGAAATAAAATTGAATATTGTGATATAGATATATATAGATGAATATTTTTGCCTATATACCAAATAGCTTGTTCGACTGTACATTACCTGTCCACAAGCAAGTCCCATCCCGGACTCTCCCATCCCGTGCGGACACGACAGGTTCAGTTCCAATGCGTCTGCGCCGGCCGCCTCCGCCTTCTGTGCTAACTGCGTCCAGTCAGCCTCGTTGAACGAACACATTATTGATGCTATTATTATCTGAAATACAACAATTTTATGAAATAAGAAAATAAGGCAAACATGGGACTGCCGACAGAGGTGAACACTTAAAATTTTGGAATAACTGTTCTTTTTTGTTATTAGTATTCGTCCTACACTACGACAAAATCGACATAAGTACCTTATAACGATTTTCTTTTTAATGTTTCTCTTCTCTAGTAATTTATCCTGTATCATGGGTTCGTTTACAAACATATAAACTCACATACACAAACAGCCAGACCCGGAACAACTACCTGTAGGCCATACAAATATTTGCACCGTGCGGGAATCGAATCCACCACACACTACAGCCAATCGCTCAATGTGGTTCAATACGTCTTAATTTTGTATGAACAACAAATTTTACTTTGACGAAAAGCTTATTAGTTGATCATACAAAATGAAGACTTATTACAACTGTTGAAGGTTGTTGTTATTTTACATATTTTCCGCATACTTGTGACACGGCTTTTTACAGTCAAACTCATACATTTCTACCTACAATACTTTGGTTAAATGTTGGTGATCATTTACTATTTTTGGAGGTTATTTACTATATCTGGAGGTTCGTTAAACAAAAGCCCTTTAGTACTAAAAACAAATTAGGAATATTACTGCCAAACTTTTCCGCTAGAGGCACCACCGAAATATAACGTACGACATTGACATGATAATATTTTTTTTTTTTTCATTATTTTTACCATAGAGTAGTATGAGTTAGTTTACGTGTTAGTTCGGTGGCGCCCTTTGAGATTAGCTTTGCGTAAACAACCCTATTAATCATGTTTTAATTTCTTTTCATCTATACCTATACACAGTTTTTTTTTGCTGATCACTTTGACATTGGCATAATTGTCGACATCGGGATTGCTTGCCATTGGGTACACTACATAAATACGAAAAACTTTATTACGAAAGTCAGAAATACGAATTTCAAAATACCGATTTTCATAATTCCGAATAGTTCAAAATTCCTAATATGGCAACTCCGATTTCTCATTCATCCTATTTTTATAATACTAAAATTTCAAAATTCCGAACGTTTATAATTACTATTCTCAAAATACCGAGTTTCAAAAGATCGAATAACAAAAAGTTCGACATAATGAAAATTTCGAACATCAAAAATACGAATTCCGATTATTAAAATTCCGATTATCTTTATCATTATCGTGCAATCGTTTATCGTGCAAGCAAGCATGCAGCATGCAAGCAAGCATGCAGCGTGCAAGCAAGCATGCAGCATGCAAGCAAGCAAGCATGCATCATGCAAGCGAGCATGCAAGCGAACATGCAACATGCAGCAGGCATGGTTTCTGTCACGGCTACGGCGTTGCGGGGCTCCGGCGGTACCACGCGAGCTTATCGTCGCAGATGGTATCGCTTCGCCCCTCCGCGCCTACGCGAGTTTAAATTACACTCTAGTTGTAGGGCAGACAAGACTACGTGGAGTCGGTTTCACAGCAATTCGTTTCTGTCATTAACTTTTGTAGCACAACATATTGACTTTTTAAGATTATTTTTGTTATTGTCTTTCTTTTTATACCTATATATTTTTGTTGAAATAAATTCCATAGAAAAATACACCGAATAAACAATATTTGTTAAAAAGTAATCCTACTGTTTCATAAGATTGTTAAACAAAAAAATTCTTTAAAATTTTGATTAAAAATTCTTTGAATTGTGTTTCTGTGAAATATGTTTCATTCAAGTAAATAGTCTTTGAAACAATAATAGTCGAAATAAAAATACAAGAACCAAATATTATATGAAACATTTTCTGGGAAACGAAATTCTATGAAATTTCTGTCTGCGAAACAAGGGGACACCATTTTGAATATATATGCGTAGCTGAATTGAATCAGAATCCTAATTTTAACAGTTTATTCGAAATATTGAAATTCGGAATTTTGTTTTTCGGACCGAGAACTCATCGAGCATTTGATTCTTCGAACATATGAAAATCGGAAAACAAACAAATCGGATTTACGACATTCAGTAAAATAACTATCGTGATTATAAATAATAGAGATTATAATTTTTAGGTATTATGAAATTCGGACTTTTGAAAATCGGAATATCGAAATTCGGAATAAAATATTTCGGAATATTTGGGTATTCCCCTTGCCATTCAATAAAAATAGAATAGAATACTTACTTTACTAGGAAAATCCTGTTTGAGCTCAGTAATGCTCTGGCACCAGTAGTCTGCGCACTTCTCGGAGATGAGCTCGATGTTGAGGAAGCAGCCCTGCCCCGGCCCGTAGTTCTCGCCGGATGTCACGCCGCGGACTATGCGCGGAGACACGTTGGTTACTAGGTCCTAGGGGAGGGAGGGAGTATTATTGACAAAAACAAAAAAACTAAATGAAATCATTTATTTCCTTGTGATTATACTTTGTTTATGCAAGGTACATCGTATTCACGTATAATTATTTAATTCCTGTAAATGCAAATATTGTTAACATCGTTTTTAAAAGAGTAAGTATGGAGTTTCTTGCCTATTCTTATCCATACAAAACTACCTTTTGGAATGGGCAACTAGAATCATTTTTTTTTCTCATTTGGCGTTCAAAAGTGCCTTATAATGGTCTAATTGAAATAAATGATTTGACTTATCAATATAGTGAGTATGGCTGGCATCCTAGAGAAGCTCAGAGTCACGCAGCGAGCCCTGGAGAGAGCTATGCTCGAAGTTTCTTTGCGCGATAGAATCCGGAACGAGGAAATTCGCCAAAGCATTAAGGTCACCGACATAGCTGTCAGAATATGCAAGCTAAAGTGGCACTGGGCAGGCCACATCGCTCAAAGAACTGATAACCAATGGGGAAGAAAGGTTCTTGAGTGGCAACCGCGAACCGGAAGACGCAGCGTTGGTAGGCCTTCCACTAGATGGACCGACGACATCGTCAAGGTCGCGGTAACAGGTGGATGCAAGCGGCAGGTTGCCGACCGGAGTTGTAGCGTTCTATGGGGGAGGCCAGCTAGTTCGACAGTGGACGACTTTCGGCTGATGATAATGATAGTGAGTATAAAGCAAAGTCGCTTCCCGTCGTCTGTCCCTATGTACAGTCAACAACAAAAGTAGATGATCAAAATCAGAAATTAAATACTAATTTACTAACACTATTTTATATAATTTATTACTAGTTTATTTATTAAAAGTAGGTATGTGATTGTCACACACATACTTTTGAATCACTTCGACGCCACACAGTTCTGACGCGAACTCCGTTCATTAGTATTGAATTTCTGATTTTGATCATCTACTTTTGCTGTTGACTGTACGCTTAGATATTTTAAACTACGCCACGGATTAATCAGTAAACACCATGGACAGTAATTGTCTTTTGTATTCTATTAGGCCGCTATCCCACTGGCGTTTTACGAACGTTGGCATTCCTTCAACGAGCAAACGCGACGTTGACGTCGCAAGTCTAGTTGCGCACCCGCTGAACGCAACGTTAACGTCGCGGACAGAGGACAGACCAGGACGGCATGATTGTACCTGTTGCTAAGAAACGTTGAGATGTCTCAGCGTGAACGCTTGTCACTACAGACTCGCGACGTCAACGTCGCGTCTACAAAGCGTTGTCGCTGCGCAGACGTTGAAGAAATGCCAACGCTCGTAACAAGCCAGTGGGATAGGGGCCTTACTTCTAACATACCTTGTCAAGTCCAAAAGTCTTGGTGACAGCGAAGCCCCATCCTTGCTGGAACGCTCTACGTATCATCGCCGTACTAGTGGTGGGCGGAGCGCTAGCCAGACCAAACGGGTTCTCAAACTTGATGCCGCACACCTCTACTGACAGGTCCACGTCATCGATAGGCGTGTGGAACTTGGGCAGCTCTATTGGTGCTGTGAAGGGTATGCCCTGGAATATAGGATGAGTGTATGTGAAAGTGAACCAAAGGAAGTTATAGACTGACACCTGTTTTTTAAAGTTCAGCAACATGGAAAAATGTTGTGATTAGAAGAGAAAAACACCGAGCCGAGTTTCGGTCTGAAACATAAAATTACCTTTAATAAAAAAAACATTCAGTACAGTACGATTCAAATTGAATGGCGTCCCTAAACACAAGGCGAGTGGCTGCGCAGTAACAATTTCATGTGTCAGCTGGAGTGAGGGGCGGGGTACTGCGCAGTCTGTAGCGCACTTCACAGCCGCCATTAAGTTTTAATCGAACTATACCTATGACTTTTTTAAATATTTCAATAGTGATCTTATATCATGTATTTAATTAATTACTTTAGTTTATTTTGTGATTATTACAATACAATATTTTCACACTAATTAAAAAACTTATCGAAAAACTCATCCGCATTGCTCTCAATGGGACAAGTGCCCAAAAGGCTAGCAGCCACGTTGTATGGAAATCCTACTTCTTTGGCCCAAGAAAAGGTCAGTCATCTGGTAACGTGAAGAGTTGACCAGCCGCTTATAGCAATGCCCCTAAAAACAAGGTGAGCATTCGGGCCCATGGTCCAACATGGTTTCAAACAAAAACGGCTAAAACATATAACTTCCGAGAACGTTGTATGCGAATTGGTTGTATGTGAATATTTACGCCGTTTGCATTTGTTGAACATTTAGCAAATTTTATTTATTTACCTATAACTGCTTCCAAAGTTTAAATTCATAGGTAATGTCATTCGGGACTTAAAAACAAGTATTCAACCACCAAACTAACCTGTAAATAACAATGCATGTACCACGCTGCCGTCTTGCCATCGTTGACGGATTCGACCGTGGTCTCGGCGACGCCCGCGAGGTCACCGCCCACGAACACTTTCGGGTTGCTCCTGCTCTGCATGGTTGCTTCGTCAACCTCAGGCAACCCCCAGCGATTTAGTTTTATGCCAGACATCGCGTCTTTCACTGGAAGAATTAAAATAGTTTTGTCTTTTTGAGTATTTTCGGGTTTGAGATATCTTTATTTTTCATGAAAATTATTATCACTTACAGGAGAAATTTTAAAATGAACTGAAAAACATTATTGATTGTTATGTACAGTTTTGGCAAAAATCCTACTAATATTATAATTGTGAAAGTTAGTAAGGATGGGTGTTTGTAACTCTTTACGCTTAAGAGCGTGTATTCGATTCGTGACGAATACTTCATGTTTTCGTGTTTTGCCCAGAGCAATATCGTAATGATGTGAGCAGATTATTTAAAGACAATTACAGTTTAAGAAAGATTAAGTCTTGATTTACAGAGTACAAGTATAATTTTTAATTATGGTTCTTTAAAGCGAAGACAATCCTTTCATAGCGTTTTACGAAAATAGACGTCAGAGTTAACTTTCAGAACGAATACAACCATTACAGTATGACTAAATATTATGTTTTATGCGTTTTTCCAACAGGACAGTATTCAGTCACAGTATACAGTCTTAAAGTCTACTACAGAGCCAAAATTACGAAAATATTACTATTATGTATTAAAAAACAATGCCGAAAAAGTACAAAATCGGTTCACATTGTCAATTTTTTTTCACCATTATTTGAATAAAAACATAACTGATATACCTATTTATTTTATGAAAATAAAGGTTATGCTTAATATACAGAATATTTTTCAGTCCGTTATACAAACTCATTTATTTTAGAGAATTATTTTAAAAAGCACTGTAAAACATCGTGCGCTGTCGTTTGCCGCTCAATTTTGATTCGTGCTTATTTCATGCGTATTTTTTTTTCTGATGCACACAAACGGTCTTTGTATTGTACTACTGTGTGTGCTGCTACGCCGTTCTAGCAACCGTTTAGATTTTGAGTTGCGCTAAATCGAATAGGCGCCCTTAAACGGCTGAACAAAATTAGAACTGGAAACTTTGGCATACATATAGAAATTTATCTAACTAAAGCCATGGCGAGATGAGCTTGACGCTTACAAGAGGGATTGTTCCACACTTGCTCTGGACAGAGATGGTTGGAAAAGAGAAAGGGAGGCCTTTGCCCTACAGTGGGATGGCTTCTAGTAGTTCTAGTCTAACTGGATGCAGTCGAATACAATACCAGTAATTGACATGGAGCGACTGCCTGTCTATCCTCCATAACTCAGTTATTGGGCAACACGATTCCCCTTGGTAAGACTGGTTGTCAGACTTTCTGGCTTTTGTCTACGAATACTTTACGTGCTACAATATTAATCTTGTCTTCCATTTTATCCGTCGAGCACGTCGTTTTTTTTTTCAGACACATTAATAAGAAAAAATAATACGATCGGTACCAACAAACGCGACAAGCGGTTACCAACGTGTTATCTGCAGCTCGTCATGGTGAAGGACTTTTGGCCGAAGGACACACGACCGCACAGTGAAGTGAAATATATGACAAAGGCATAAGTTACTATACTAACACGTAATGTAATATAGTTATGTATGCTAGTCTATAAGGTACATATTGTATGGATCTTTGTTTCCTGAATTAAATAACATATTATTATTATAATAACAAAAAAAAAAACTTACCATCAGCTTCATAAAGTCCAGATCCAAAAGCAGAGATGATAAAGTTAGCTTTCAGCTGCATCACTTGATCTTCATCTTCTATCCATTCTCCATCATCCAACTGCTCAGTACGACACATCTTTAAGGCGGCTATCTGCGAATAAAGAAACAAACTACGTTGACGAGAAGTGTATGAAGAAATTTATTTATTTATTTTATTTATTTATTTGGGACAAACAAACAGTTACACATTAAATCTTATGAACTAATTTACATAATAAATATGTGATACAAATGTGCAACTCACACCGTTATCCACAATATACAAAAAGGATGTTTGTTATGAGCAAAACGAAATAAAGTTAAATAAACAAGCAATTATGAAATATATTTAAAGGCACTTGATTGTTTTGATGAGGCAGTTACGAAACTTATAAACCGGCATTGCAAATATGTCTAATTCTGTAAGCAATTTATTTTATAAGAAATGTCCACAATAAGACTTTGCTGTACGGTTACATAATTTAAGTTTAGTTTATTGTAGGTTCTTTTAAAACAAAACGTTTATGTTAAAAATAAATTTGGGTATCGCTTCTTATTGGCTATAATAAAACATCAATGACTGAAAATAATACCTTTCCATTTCTGACAATGACTTCTCTAGGAGACATGAACGGCACAAACTCACATTTCTCTTCTTTTGCTAAGTCAACCTGGAACATAATAAATTAAAGAAAATAACAATACTGTTAAACAGGTAAAAAGAAATCTGATCGCAAAACCAGGATCTATTTCTCTTACACACACTCTCTTCTATACTTCATTCATTATAACATCATAAAAATGTCATCATTTTAACGCTATCGTTATTTATTTTTTTCGATCATCAGCAGTCAGCACCTGTTTTTTTTTGTTCCGGGGTTGGCTCAGCCCAGGTTTTTCCAAAAAAGTGTCTGTCAGACTCTTACGGACCAAAAACCACCCCGGTGTTCCATCTCACACCTACATCGGGGGTCGCGGGATCTGGAGATACTTCCGCAAACTCCGACTGATCAGCATCTGCTTAGCCCAACTATGCTAGGGTCGGCTTCCAGCCTAACCGGTACGTACAAATCGATCGGTCATGACAGTAAAGCTATGCTTGCCGTGGTCGCTCCGTGAATGGGTGACCATCCATTTTATACCGAAACCTCTCTGTGCCTCGAAAGCATGTAAAGGTCCCGGCTGTCATTCCTAAACCTTCGTATAAGCTATACTCCGTTCACAATAAGATTAGACATATACACAAACCTTTTTACAGTCCGTTCAACCGATTTTGACTTATATTGCGTTGGTGGCATGACAAATGGCAGCTGTAAAAAACAGTTGTTATTGTAACAACTTTTTTGCCTCTAATGTCATCCTTAAGCCTACGGAATAGAAGTCAAAATCGGTTGAAGGGACTGTAAAAAAGGTTTGTGTAAATGTCTAATCTTATTGTGAACGGAGTATAGAAAACCTGACAACCAGTCTCAAGAGATATCGTGTTTCCCAGCAACTGGGTTGTGGAGATCAGAAAGGAAGTCCTTCCATTTAAAACACTGGTATTCAATAGAAATTTAAATTGCATAGAATTTCGTTTCCCAGGAAAGGTTTCATAATTATAATATTTGGTTCTTGTATTTTTATTTTGGCTATTATTGTTTCAAAGACTATTCAGGTACTTGAATGAAACATATTTCACAGAAACACAATCCAATGAATTTTTAATCACGTTTTTTTTTGTTCGGAATTCGGAACTGTTGTGACAGGCCGGTTAACAAACTTATCAAACAGTAGAATTATTTTTTAACGAATATTGTTTGATCAGTATTTTTCCATGGAATTTATTTCAACGAAAATGTATAGATATAAAGAGACAAAAACAAAAATGTTGTCTAAAAGTCATTATGTTGTGCTACAAAAGTTAATGACAGAAACGAATCGCTGCGAATCTACGTAGTCTTGTCTGCCCTAAGCCTAGAGTGTAATTTAAATCCGCGTAGGCGCGGAGGGGCGAGGCGGCCCGCGAGCTGAGGAGCAGGTGGTTTTAACGCCCGCCGTCGCGGCTGAGGCTGGCCGGCGGGGCCGGCCAGTATTTTCACTTAGGAACTGAAGAGCCGCAACGTCACTTAGAAAGAGCCACAGGTTGCCGACCCCTAGGCTAGGCAGACGATTAAGGCGACGATATACGCCGGCGACCTTGAGCGACCAGAGAATCGTATGCGCTGCGTAAAAAAGTCTCAAAGTTTAGTCGAAACAATTAAATACAAGATAGTATTCTTTAACTTAAAAAAAGGCGTATACTAAAAGATAGATAATAAAATCGTCCGTAAGATAGTAAAAGTTTCGTTTAAATATTTCCGGTAGATTTTGTGTGATTATCAATGTTTTGTCCGCGTCAGACACAACTTCACGATTCTATTAAACTATTTAATATGAACTTAATCAAAAATATTCACATACTAATTGATTAAGAAAATGTTTTAGTTTAACATATAATTTTTCCAAATCATTTACACTACACATTTTGACGTGATTGTCAGTTTAAAATCTGCAAAAGTCGCTTGTTAGCGCCTTAAGGAGAAACTTTACCTCTTCAGGCACCGCCCTGATGTTGGTGACGCCCTTCCTGAACACCACATAAACCCGTCTAGCGCCACATCTTAGAGCAGAAGTTGCGCAGTCAAACGCAGTGTCGCCCGCGCCTAACACTATTACGTTGCCATGTAAGGAAGGTAGCGCAGATTTGCATGCGCATAGACCTGAAATAAAGTGTTTTAATTGAAGATACATATTACACTATGAACGGTGAAAGCGTAAGGGCAGCCCACGAAATTTAAATATTCTTAATTTTTATGCAATTTTCAGCTTATGCCCCAGTATCTAACTGTATGATAGAAAAGCTTGTAAACGTCAAATTTTCATTAAATAGGCACATTTACGAACTTTTCTAACTTGGAGAGTTTGATGATTTTAATACTTTTAACCATGCAAGGAATTTGGTACAATTTAATCCGGCTTGAAAGAAGAATAAACCGGAGAACAAAAGGAGAAGGAGAAAAAGAACAATAAACCGGCGTGTTATATGAAACCACTCTCATTGGTGTTTCTGTTGATGTAGGTACCCGGCGTAGATATTATTGGCTTCGCTCATTATGTTACGTAGCGTTGCTGTACGCAAACTACGCGCTCAGACGTGGAGTTGCGGACACCAGTCCGTCGTAGGTACTACTACCACACCCGCGGGGCCGCGACCACAGTATAAGTATTAGTCCGCGACACTCTATAGAAACGAAACGATATAATTGCCTACACTACTACTAAAATAACAGACTGTAGACATTCGTGCGTATCTCTCTCGTCTACGCGCCGCTCGAACCAAAACGCAGTTCCCAGAGCAGTTGTTCGACGCGGGGAGAGGTGAGGAACGGTTTCAGAGGGAGGCGGAGCGTGTCGCTACTGTACGGTAGTACTAATATTTGTACTGTGCTCCTACTACTTAACTACTACCACAGAATACTTAATAGTACTACGTACAGAAGGGACACTCCCTTCCCCGCGCTATATCAGATACCGCACCCTCACCCCGCACTTACAGGGGCTAACCGCCGACTCTTTAGCCAGGGCGCTCAAAATCGTAAGAACTGCAGCGCTGTAGGTACTGCTGACACAAACACACAATTTTGCGATTTATTTTGTTTTAAGTTTTATTTATTAGTTTTAATCTCGATGATTCATTTATTTTCCAAGTTTTCGTCGTTTTATAATAATACAATTAAAACTTCCGTAATAATAACATACCAACATTACCAGCTATTAATATTGCTCTCTCTCTCTTTATTGTCTTTGTTATGTACTTATGTCCCTTTCTTTCACGTTCTATTCATTCTTGGAATTGAAAAGTAGTACCCTACGCACTAACTTTGTCGCGTCGCCCCATTGCGTTGCCGCGTAATGGTACGGGGCGATCGTGAATTCCATATTTTGTAATTAGGTACCTTAATTTACCATTATTGATGAATAAATGAACCTCTTTACATAATAAATATTATAATATTAGGTCCTTACATATGAAATTGCCGATACTTAATACTGGCAACTTTGAAATCAAATATTTTGTGTTTGATTAATTCCAAATTCAAAATTATTTCAAAATAAAGACTTAAGAATATTGTTTTAAAATTCGTGTTTCATTTGTTTTCACGTCATTTGTTTGGGCTTGAAAATTGCTATAGCAACAACAATGGAGAAATTCGCAGTATTTACGAATATGAGTTCCACCATGGCACCAGTGCAGCAGAAACAGCTCGAAGGATTAACGACGTGTACGGGTCCAAGCACCGCTAACGAACGAACGGTGCGTTTTTGGTTTCAACGTTTCCTTTCTGGAAATTTTGATTTACAAAATGAGCCTCGTGGACGACCGGATACTCAAGTGAATAATGAAGAATTAAAGGCGATAGTGGAAGCGGATCCATCTCAAAACACTTCTGAATTACCAGCAGCCTTTGGAGTAAGTGACAAAACAATCATTATCCATTTGCGTCAAATTGGAAAAGTGAAAAAGCTCGAAAAGTGGGTACCGTACGAATTGACTGAAGCACACCAACAAACACGCGTTGGTTGCTGCGCTTCTTTGCTCAATCGTCACAATAATGAGGGAATTTTAAATCGTATTGTCACTTGTGATGAGAAGTGGATCGTGTACGATAATCGCAAGCGATCATCACAATGGCTTAACCCTGGAGAACCGGCAAAACCTTGCCCCAAGCGAAAACTGACCAAAAAGAAAATTCTAGTTAGTGTTTGGTAGTCCTGTGCTGGTGTCATCCACTACAACTTCTTGAGATCAGGCCAGACGATTACTGCAGACATGTATTGTCAACAGTTGCAAACAATGATGGAAAAGCTCACCATTAAACAACCGAGACTGGTCAATTGCTCTAGCCCATTGCTCCTTCAGGATAACGCTCGACCACATACTGCACATCAGACGGTCGCCAAGTTAGAGGAGCTGCGACTGGAAACTCTGCGTCACCCACCATACTCTCCAGATCTTGCCCCAACCGATTACCACTTATTCCGAAATTTGGACAATTTTTTACAAGGAAAAAAATTCAATTCTGATGAGGCAGTCAAAACAGCCTTCAAGCAGTTCATCGATTCTCGCTCCCAGGATTTTTTTACCAAAGGGATCAATGAGCTTCCGATAAAATGGCGGAAGAGTATCGATAACAATGGTGCATACTTCGATTGACTAAATACATAATTTCTTTTAAAAAAGTTATTTTTAATTTTTTGATACCGAGCGGCAATTTCATATGTAAAGACCTAATATTACTTTTATGTCATTACAAATCCGAGTATTCATAATCAAATATCATTTATTTTATTTATTAGAAATAAATAATTGACCGCTCGGACAAGATCACTTCATAATAATGCTCGAAACGTTCGGGTAGTTCCGTCGTCGTTCGGTTCGCCCGACGCAAAGCGCTGCACTTTTCGCGCCATTTTGTACGCCACGACATCCAACTGATTCAACCCTACTAAAATTCACGCACACATTTGCACGTGTACAGACGTCATTTGATTTTGTAGTAGTAATAGGTAATTATTTTGCAAGTTTTGTATGAAGTGTCCGAGGTGTGCTACTACTACTTATTATAATTCTGTAAATGGATATTTTTTACTCTCGCACATATTTTATTTCAATACAACCTGATGATAAGCTACAAATTGCAAAATAACGTAAACGCAGGTTTCGCTTTTCTACTAGTCGACGAGGACGGGTCAGGTGACTGTTAAATCATTGACATAAGGTTTAAATTGCAATGTTTCACGCGTCAAAAACATTATTTTTTAAAATATTATACATTCTTGTTAAATATTATTGGATCATTTTAGATAAAATGGACAAGGGAAATCTGTTATTGAAATGATTACAACAGACAAGTAAAAATAACAAGAACCTAGAAGCCTCTATTTTTAGCGATGACAAATTTATCTGCGATACTCGATTCCCGTGATGAACGAACTATTTACATACTTATAAACTACAAATTTGTACGGAACCTTCGGTGCGCTCGTACTTGACAGTTGACCGGCTATTTACCTAATAAAGTTAGTTAGCTAGACAAATAGGTTTAATAATACTTAGGCAGTAGACTACTCTTGTACTACTATTATAAAAGTTAGGTACGTTCTTACCTTTCTTGCTTCCCTTAGATACAAGAGGCAGGAAATCTTTGCTAGTATAAAAACCCATTTCTTGGTTAAGTCCTTTGAAAATCGGAATGCTTTTTGGTTCCGGGAGGCCGATTCCAAGGAACACAGCTGAGTAGCCATCTTCTAGAAGGCCCTAGTAATATAAAAAATAATATTTGAGATGGCAAGTAAAGAAAAGTGCACGCTGATTGGTTTAAAGCTAGGTGCTGCGCTAGAGCCGTCGAAAACGACGACCAATCAGGGACATTTTCACAATTTAACTGGGCGACAGTATCACAAAAAATATACTGTAACGGATATATTGTAATACTGCACACTGATTGGTTCCCAGTGCATGTTCGTGGATCACACAATCTGACATTAAGACTTACATAATAATTTTCGACAGTTTATAATCTCGCGAGATCACTAGAGATTCGATTCGGTTGGGGCAAAGATATTCTGGGATGGCCATTTGCCTAATAGATCCTTCAATTTGCAAAAGACCTACTGTTTGGAACGAGCAACTAGCTTCAACTTTCAGAACGACTGACTTCATTGAAAATTCAAAAGTGCCTGTAAATGGCGAATTTGAAACATCTAAATATTATTAATATCAAATACTCACATTAACAGTAATGTCCTGTGTAGACAGTTTCCTGCCGGTGACAAATTTGACTCCCAGGTTTTTAACAAGATCCACCTCAAACTGCACCACATCAAATGGAAGACGATATTGTGGTATTTCCGCAGAACTGAAATGTTATCCCCATAATTAATTTGAATGGTATTCGGTAAGACTTTGGTAGCTGGTCGTATTCTTTTATGCGTTCATCAACTGTATTTGTGATACGTATATCAGCTGTCTAACACCCATCCCCCATGCCCCTAGTTTGGGGTCAGATGGCCATGTGTGAAATGTCGCCACATATTATAGACAAAAAAACACGTTTCTTGTTTAACACGATAACTTTATTATTAGGGTTCAAAAGATGTATCTTTCGAACATGTGTCCGACGGACGGATGGACGCACAGACAGAGACAGTGGAGTTTTAGTAACAGGGTCTCGTTTCCCCCCCAAAGGGTGCCCCTTTGGGGACGAAATCCTAAAAACAGTGAAGAAATAATTTGAAGTTGCAGTTACATAATATTGGGAATACTCCTGCCAAGCATAGAAGAACCGCAAGTTTAACCTTTTGACCGCTACAGCCTTGTACATTTTCAACCGATTTAAAAAAAAGAAGGATGTTCTCAATTCGACACGTACCTATGTATATATGTTACAGTCAAAACTCTTAAACAGTAAAAAATACTTTTGACTGGGTGTAGTTAAAACCAAAAATACGGAACGCCTTAATTATAAGAATCACTGCAAAACCAAAGTTTTAAAAGGGTCAAAAAAAAGAACCAACCAACCTAATGGTTTTCTAAATATTAAGGATAAATTTAAACAGTTCAAAAGTAGTTTTGACTGTGACATATATATTTTTTGTATTTGATCACGCATAACTTTTTTCAGTGAAGTCCGATTTCGATGATTATTTTTTTAATTGATAGTGTATACCTCAAAGTTTATCCCATACATCCATTAAATTCGCAAGTCGGTGGCAATACAAAACCAACTCGCCGCGCTAGTTATTTTTCACTTTTTGAAGGTGGTTGTCTTTTTTGAAAAAAGTTTACTTTTTTCATTTTTACTGACCATCATAGAAATATACTTACTACTACTTCTTATCATAGAAATTAATTACGAAACGGTGTCACCAAAAACTTTCAGTCAACCCTTAATTTTCTACCCTTAGGGGTGGAATATTTTCTTGAAATTTGTATGGGGCCAACTTTGAGGTATACAACTATCAATTATGGTTTGTATAATGTAGACAAGCCAAAATGTGCCCAGCACGCCATGGTCACGACTACATGACAGACTTCTATACGTAATTCCATAGAGTGTAACTTAGCTAGGCGCCGAGGGCACGTTTTTGTTTTTTTAAGGCTTGTATACATGCCAATAACCTTGAGCATTTGGCCCGTACTGAATTAGTGGACAAGTGCGGGGGTGATGTAGACGCAGTCTTTAATCGGACGCATTTTTAATTTATTGTAATAAAAATAATACATATTTGTAAAAAGTAACAGAACCAAATCATTTTCCTTTGTATTTTTTTTTTACTCTTTTGATAAGAAATTAAGGAGTAAAATGGTTTCATCTCAATGATTTGGAGGTGATTTGACATTTTTTTTTCTTATTATGTGACTAGCTTCTGCCCGCGACTTCGTACGCGGATCCTGTTGCTTATGCTAGCGACAACGGGGTCGGCAAAATCGAAGATCTGAAACGTCTGATGTCGAATTCTAAGAGCCCGGGTACGGGAAAACAACGGGATGCGCGAGATGATTCGAACCGTCCAAGTACAATTTTGAATCATACCTCCGATGGCGGAATATGTGGCGTAGTCAATCATAGGAGTATAGGTACGTAAATGAACTCCGTTCCTTATCAACCCAAGGAAGGTCGCCATGACCTACGGCTATATCTTGAGACACATCCGATTCTTTAGATGATATCGACATTCTGTTCAGAGAATGTCAAAGTCGATCAGAATTCAAACGTTCGTTGCGCTCTTCTTCTGTCGCTTCATGCCGTACTCCAGCAATTCTTTTTCTCTCACTTTCTAACTGATTATGAATATTTTGTTGTGGGCGTGTTCGGGATAATCTATACTATAATATTATAAAGCTGAAGTTTGTTTGTTTGTTTGGTTGAACGCGCTAATCTCAGGATCTACTGGTTTGAAATAAAAAAATATTTTTGTGTTGGATAGTCCATTTACCGAGGAAGGCTATAAGTAGGCCAATGCGAAGCTGGGTCGGGTCGCTAGTGTAAGTATGATAATCTCGATCAGCAGTTAGTCGTGCATCACGTTCATCATTCGGTTCAAAAGACCTGTTAGTAGATGTGCGAATACGCTGAGAACTCAAGCGTGATTCTGTATCGGTAAACGTTTCCGATTCGCGAGACAATGCATGTCGCTCACGATCAGCGGACAGTCGCGCATCACGTTCCGCAGCAGATGCGTAGATACGCTGAGAACTCAAGCGCAATTCTCTATCCGTGAACGGCTCCGACTCGCGAGACAATGTATGACGTTCACGATCAGCGGTCAGTCGCGCATCATACTCTTCACTGGTCTCTAGAGACCTGGATGTAGATGCGTAAATACGCTGAGAACGCAGGCGTGCTTCGCGATCAGCTATGTTATTCTGTAAGAACTCACTCCAGTTCTCACTTCTGATTCCGCAGTGAAAACTGTTTTAGGTAGTCTGTAACTCGATGAAAACTACGCTAGCGCTACTAAGTGTGTCGTTACTATTTAAGCGAATACCAAATACTTTTCACTTCAAGTAAGTGAAAACGGAAATGAGATAGGATTCGAATTCGAGAGTGAATTCTTACAGAATTGCACTGCTGAAGAGGTTTCCACGGAGCGAGTTGCAGCCTGATGTTCTCGAACAGCATCAAGTCTCTCCTGACGCTCTTCGGTAGATTCTTGGGATCTTATGATCCTCAATCTTTTAGCTCCTTTGGAACATTGGGAAAGATTTGACCTCTTTCTAGGCATGGTTATAGTTTTATTGTAAAGATACCTGATCAATTAAAATCTAAGTGATTGCTCCCCTGCGTTACCGGGTAGGCTACCGTGTCACGAAGATACATGGAAAAGGAAATTAAACACCCAAATAACATAAGCCCGAAGGCATATTTATTCGATAAAATAAAAAAATAAATGGGAATTTTGGCCAGTAGAGTCAAATTTTCAATGATATACCATCACCATCAAAAATCAGTCCTAAACTGTTACCGCCTTCACCGCGTGGAGGTACTCCCAGCTTATGTTATTTTATAAGATACAGTGAAATTAGTAATAGCTTTGATTTTGACATTAGATGTTTCTGATCTTCGATTTTTATAAGTCAACAGGAAATGCTCATCAGACCGAACAACTTTTGCTAAGACGTCATTCCTATATGTGTCACGGTGTAGCTGGGCTCTTGGAGTTCCACATCAGGTGTTCCAGATCTTCAAATTTATTCTCTCAGCAGAAAATGCTCATCACGTGTAACAATATTTGCTATGGTACCATTTTTGTATATCTTATAGTTTAGCTGGTCTGTTGCGGTTTTGCATCAGGTGTTCAAGTTTCCAAGATAAATTATAGCCTATATGTTGCCTAGACTTAATACCTATACAACAAAAGAAAAATCATTCAAATCCGCCCAGTAGTTCCGAAGATAAGCGTGTACAAACAAACAGACAAACAGACAGAATTTTTTTTTTTGGATTCGTGCTTTATTACTGTTCCTAAACCCCCCTCAATTATTATTTTTTTAATATATTCAATGTACAGACACAGTTTTGTTACTGTTTTATTATATGTATATAGATACCGATAGAAAAATTGTGGCTAAACAAAATTACGTATCATATCATGTAGATTAGGTACTAACAATTTTTTTCAGATGTAATTTCTCTTTAAATGCCGACGAAAAGTTGCTTCATCTGCATGCTTCTTTTAAGCCTTTTTCGAGAGAGCAGCCTTAACGTCGAAAGAATAAAAATAAAATCCTCTATAATACGTACCTCAGTCCACCTAAGTACTTCTCTTTCTCGTAAACAGTAAGATTTTTATAGCCGAGCCTGGCCAAGAAACAGGCGCAACTAATGCTGGCAGGTCCACCACCGATCAACGCAATCTTTTGTTCACCGCCATTTGGAAGAGGCTTAGTGTTAGGATCTAAGGTTTGAGGGATGCCCATCTTCATGAAGACCTGGAATTAATTATGGAGTATTTTGGCTGTGACAGTTTTAATTCTACTAGCATAACAAATTAGGTACGGTTACCAAAAGAGGTAAGTATCCATGTCGTCGGGAATAGTTGAAGTTTACTTTTTAACAAACCGATGGGTTTTTATGAATAAAATAAAATACACAGTTAAGAAAATAAACAGTTCAATGATTTAATAAAATTTCAATTGAAAGCCTCCATTGGTTTCTAAGTAAACTTCAACTATTCCCGACGACATGGATACTTATCTCTTTTAGTGACTGTACATGATTGTAGTTTTCTATACAAGATGGAAGGGGACATTACCATGGATCCAGTACATGGTACTAGACTACTTACCTGCGGTGTTAACAATAAAAAAATAGGGTATTACACCCATTTTTGAAGTGTCTCAATGAAATTCTGTAGTGCTAATATGCCACCAAAAAAAAAAACAAAAAAAAATTATTCAATCGATAAGTGCCATAAAAATGCATTTAAATTTTAAATTTTCATATTTCGCGCGTAGTTTGACGAAAACGCGTCTTACTGGACGCCATATTGCTCAGCGTAAATGACGTCAGTTCGTTTTGTATCAAATGAGCTCATATTAAAAATGATAATTGTATATCATTTAAAAATAATTAAAAACATATTTTGTAATAGGTGTAATAATAAAAAAAATACGTTGGTTACGAAAATAATAAAAGTACAAAGCCTATATTACGCCAATCGGTTGACTGACAGTTGACAATTTTTTGTTTACACAGCCGTACGGCGTAATAACATGGCCGCTACTATCTTGTGATGTTTTATAACAGATTAAAAATACTGAAAACTTTGAATTGAATTTAAAAATTTGTTTTGTTATTTTATGAAGTAAAACTTACATTTTCCGACTGCTTTATGCCTAAACTGTCTCAATAATATATCTATAAATTTTTTCTCTTATAGAGTAAAATACCCTATTGTGCGGTCAAAAGACCTGTATGAAATGAATGGCCACGCATCCAAGTATAACCAAATAATCGAAATATTTACATCAACAGCAAAATGCTGCAGTCCACCAATGTTGATGGCGCCTTCTTCACTAGCATGGAGGTTACATCCTCCTACACAGAGGTCGCTGGTAGGACACACCATGCCGCATGTTAACCCCAGGGGATTATCCGAAAGGATCGCTTTAGCCGCTCCATAATAGTTCTGAAAACAAATACGGGACTAATGTGTATGTATATTTCAGGTCACAGTTTACATAAAACACAAATTATTACTTAAAAAAAGCGACCAGTTCCGCGCATATGGAACGATTGCATAAAATTGTGTAGAAGAAGTCGTTAAGTCATAAGTCATTTATTTCTTAACAATAATATGTACATTGTGTCGAAAAGTGTGTTAGAACAAAGACATAATAACAATTGAATAATAAGATTTGAAAGTCATTACAAGTTCATTACTAACTTGTGGCAAAAACGCAAGGGAAAACCCCTCGCGTTTAATTATCTATAAAATCAGAAAATCGATACACTCTAAAAGGACAGATAAAAATGTCGTACTGTTTGTTGATCAAAACTCAGTTAGCATCACGATGACATTATCAATGCCAATTGCGCTTTGTTCTGGCAACTCTGTTCTGTACGAGCTAAACTTATTTTAAGCTATTTAAATCTCTTTCTCTCTAATAAAACAAGAAAGAGACAAATATTAATAAGAGCTGTCAATTTAAATTGATCTAAAATGTTTAAACAATTATAGCTGTCATGTCAGAACATATTGATTAAAACATGGCGGAGTTCAAGAAAAACCTAATTTGACATCTTCAACTTGGTTCTTATTTGTCGCCGTCCTTTTCTTCAGCTGCCTGGCAGTAAGAGATGCCAATTGTCTAATTTTAGTTTAGTTTGTCAAAGGCCTTAATCAACGTAGTATCCAAAATCAATTACTTTGAAAAATGGGAAAAACAAAGGCGTGGTTCGTTCCTTTTGGCCGAAATAAAGCCATTTTATCGATAGTATTCGACAGAGTACAATTATGCTGGGAACACTCAGGACCTCTCATTCAAGTTTGACTGTGGATCTGCGTATACGCAAGAAATGAAATGAGCCTTACTCTCAAAATCTCATTGTATTTGATTAAAACTTGGTCAACATACCTTAGTAGCAATGCTGCTGATGAAACTCTTGACATCTATCTGCGTGGGACAGGATTTCTGGCAGGGTGCGTCTGCGCACTTAAGACATCGCGCCGCCTCTTTCAAAGCACCGCGCTCGGATAACGTTGTATGTTTGATGTCGTCGAAGTTCTTCGTTAGAGTTGGACAGGCCTGGAAAAAAATTTTTTTTTTTTTGGAAAGAGAAGATCTGAGATGATATGATATTGCTTTCAAGAACATTATCACCAGATCAACGTTCTTTTGCAAATCTGTTACATAACGAGTGTGTGAAAAGATGATTAACGAAGCAAAAATTTATATATTCTTCCCATGAGGGCAATCTTGAAGGTTTCAACGATTTTTGTCTTTTTTTTTGCAAACAAAACAGGTTTTAAATGATATACAGAATTATAATAATTGAAATCGTCAACATAACTCTCCAAAATAAAAAGGTCGTAAACGTCATTTTTTTATTTTCCGCCTGTATTGTCCCACTGCAGGGCAAAGGCCTCCCTTTCTTCTTTCCAACCCTCTCTGTCCAGAGTTAGTGTGGACCAATTCCTCCTGTAAGCGTCAAGCTCATCCCGCCATCTTCGCCTAGGTCTACCTCGATGTCGCTGGACGTTTTCCGGGACCCACATTGTGGTTGTTCTAGCCCATGATACGTTCGACGTGCAGAAAATGTAACCGGCCCAGTCCCACTTAAGCTTGGCTGCTTTTTGAGTGACATCGGCGATCCGTGTCTTGGAGCGCAGCACGTTACCTAACGCGTTCCGTTAATCTGACTCCCAGGACGCTGCGCTACATCGCTCGCTGGCAAACCTTTCGCTGGTAAACGTCATATATTTGCATTAATTAAACGACCTTTTATTATAATTCCGTAAATGCATAATTATTATACATAGGTATATAAAAAAATATTCGCGGGTGTAACAAATTTTGTTTGAAATATTTTTTATTTCAATACTACCAGATACCTACTGAGCTGTAAATTGCAAAAAAACGTAAGAAAATTTTAATTTTGGAGGCTGCCTCGGGGGAGTTCCCTTTAGGTAATTTTGATATAAGTACCCCCAAAAAAGTAAAACTCATTACCCAGCAAAATGTTTTGTTAAACGGCCATAATATGATGTGACACTTTTTACACTCTATAATTTTATCCTAATATAAACGTTAGTTATTCTTGGAATAAGCAGAAATTTTGTAGGTATTCATATATAGATCTACAGCCGTCGGGCTGTTCCTGAGGTAGCCTGCGCGGTGCGGGAGGGGTGACAGCTGTTGTCTGTCACAAGTTGACGTATCAGTGTGCTCTTGCATCACGTAACCACACCCCACCCTCACAGCTACCTCAGGAATGGTTTCAGTTAAGCGGTCGGTCCATTGCTTAATATAAAAGGATCATTCTTATCCTGTTTTTTGTGTTCCCGTGAAATTATCCTAATGTGCAGACGACGTCGCGGGCAAAAGCTAGTGTAACATAATATAATTAGCTTCTTACAAATAGGAACTATTTGATTACCTTACAATACAATATTTATTGACATTTTATCATCAAGTAGGTAAATCTACGTTATCACGTGCAGGTGCATGCACTTTAAGTATCAGAGATAAAAGGAGTGCAAAAAATAATAGCATACAAGTAACGTAGGTGATAAAAATAAGCGATAATGTTCTCGTGTAAATTAATCCACATGTTAAAGTGCACAATTGCACTTTGCATGGTTTATCAATATTTATATCTCAACGTTTTTCCTTTCACGATAGGTCCTGCAGATATGATCAAGGGTGTGGTGATATTACCTACGTACACCACAAAGCTACCGTGTGTGGGTATTGGTTTCAATTTTAACTAATAAAATAATCGGTGGAAGGGACATTGTGACAAACTTACCTCGGATTCAGCAGATGGTTCTAAACCCTCCAGAGTTCACAGTTCACATTTTTCGTAGGTTGTTAAAAAATCAGCTGTTTTAGGTATACATACCTATTGATCATTTATTGGTGTTGCAATTTTGTACGAATCAGTAGTTTTTCCCTCTTGACCGCTTCATTCATATACTATAGATGACAAACCAAAATGTGCCCAGCACGTCACGGTTACGGCTTCATGACAGACTTTTATACGTAACTACATAGAGTAGTAATTCTTAGCTTGGCGCCGCGGGCACATTTTTGCTTTTTTGACGTGGCGGTCAAAAGGTTAAGCGTTAAAGAGTTGGACCAATCGCGCATAAAAGTTATTTATAACAATATCATTATTGATAGAATCTGATAACACGTATGTTATATTGTGTAATTTCGGAAACTTTGTGCATTTTGAACCAATCGCGAATCGTCATTTTTTTAAACATTGGTGCAGTGCCAATTAGTTTTAGAATTAGTAAACGGTTTGACTGAACACAGATTTTATACAAAACAAAAATTAATCAAAATAACTTAATAACACTCACGGTACATTTTCGATCTTCGTTCCTCTTCCAATGCTGCTTATTCCTCTTTGTTTGAGCTGAAGGGACCAAGTTGGTGTAAGGTTTAACTGTCGGATTGAGTCTTAACAGGTTCTGAAATAGTCATAAAACAAGATAAAGTCAACTACAAAACACCATAAACATTTATATTTTTTTTTATTTATGTTTAGAACAATTAATTTTATGTTTTCTATTAAATACATCCATCATTCTGTAAATACATAGGTACCTAAGTATACAAAATAAGAATACTTAAGGTGAAAGAAGAACTCATCAACTGAACTCATAATCAGTAAATGTGCCTTAACCGCCACGTCAAAAAAGACAAACGTGCCCTCGGTGACAAGCTACGAATTATTACTACTGTCATGTCTGTCAGTGTCATGTAGTCGTAACTGTGGCGTGCTGGGCACATTTTGACTTAGCTGTGGCGGCAAAAGGTTTATAAAAACATGACGTTTACGGATTATTTTAACTTGGAGATATATGTTGATGATTTTATTTATTGTTTATATACGTATTCGTTACTGTCGTGTCCAAGTTTTCTATTATCATATAACCAGATACGGCTGAAAATGAATTTCGTGAGCCACCAAAGCGTCTTTCACTATCCAAATAAATAAAATTGAAGTGTCTGTTTGTAAAAAACAACAGTTTTTTACTAGGTACTACTTTAAATGCATATGAAAGTGTATATACGGAAATTATAACAACCGAAAAATAAATTTTGAAAAATTTTGTCTGACTGTTTGTTTCGGCTTATCTCTGCTTATGTTATGAACCAACTTAGGTTTTTATTTTAGAAATAAATTAAAGGTAACCGACATTCACGCGGATGAAGTCGCGGGCATAAGCTAGTCTTAAATAAACATTTTAAGTATGTAGTTAAAAAAACTTGGTTGACTTTGTATTTACTGTTCTTATTGAGTGTACATAAATAGTGTGAATGATGTGAATATTGACCTCTATACAAATGCGTAGATTTTAAAGAATGTCTCATACAATTTTTAACAAAAGATAAACTTTGACATTTAGTTATACTGTAACTAAGTAATCGTATGATGTTTGTCACAAAATCAACAATCAATCTGTGAAACACGCCTTATTAGGTAATTACATTACAAATATAATATTAGAGAAGTCGGTTGAAAATAGTCGTTAGGAATCGCTCAGAATCTAAAGTTTACTTGAGTTCCCTGTCTCTCTCCCCTTTAGGAAATGCAGGTATGATGGTTTAATAATTTAGGCCGCCCTAGGCTGCCACTAGTAAGTATTAATAGGTACCTACGTAACGTAGGTAAGTATTTTTTTTTTCTAAAACACTTACTTGGTACAGTCGACTACAAAGATATGTTTACCACCTAAAGTTACAAATACATGTACCCATTTAAATAAGTGTACATACTTTGTTACAAATGATTGTACACATGAAATGTGACGCATATATGTATTCACTCAATGTGTAAGTCAGTTATAAGTAAAAGAATATTACATAAGTTATATTAATTAAAGCAAGACATCGATTTAAGTTTCAATAAATTTGTTTTATGATTCAATAGTATAAATTTTATCTGTTTCCAAATAATGTTAAGTTTAGTTTCTGTATGGAAGGAAAAACAGGTTGAATAGAAAACACCTTCTTTTTACGAGTTAAGTGAGAGAAAAAGAATGTAAATAAGTGGCGAAAATAATTTGTAACTTTGTAAGTCAACTTCGATAAACAAATGACACGCCAATGACGTCATGAACGAAATGAAAGAGAAAACAAGTATTCCCGCACTATTCTAAAATTTAAAAATAGAATATTAGACCTGTATACATATTATTGTAACCAAATATGAACACATTAATTCGTTTCAGAGCGTGCACATTAAAGTGTAATTTTAGCTGTGTACATAAATTTGGCACATTTGATAGGAACATAAAGAATCATGGCGAGATTTGTACAAAAAGATTAAGATGTTTAGAGAAGTTGAAATTCTAATTCTTATATTCCTGGGTACCTAAAGAGTATCTTCAGACATTTACAAAATTTTTAAAACCCCGCAGCAAAAAATTTTATGTTTTAACAAAAAACTCATTATTTCAGAACAAAACGGCGACTCATAGTAACAGTGACACCGACAGCTGCCGTTTCGCAGTTCTTACATTGAAATTGCATCGTTTTATGAGAAAAAATATAACAAAATAATGATTATTTTTTTCCACACACTTGTCACATCACTTGTCTGCCAACTTTATAGATCCGTTAACATCGCTTGTCACTTTCTTTTTTTTATAAACACAAAATGGGCATCGAGATGAAACGAAAAAGTGTTATTTTCATTTCGTAATATTTTAATTATGCGGAGGTTTAAAAATATGCTAAGTATATCAATCTACTCCTAGTAATGTATTATTCACATTGGAAAATATTTTAAACCCTCTAAATTACCTTTTTTTTTCATCCAAATGAATGTATGAATCTCGCCATGATTCTTTGGCATACATCATGACATGTCTACTAGTATTTGTAACAAACAATGGCGACATCATCAATGGATACATATTTTTATAACTTTCAAATGTATACATCTTTTTGAAGTCGACTGTACTTGGCTAAATCTAAGAAACAAGTGTAGGTACCTATGGAGTACATAAAGGCATGTATTTAACGCGGCGACAAACTAATCTGATTTAGGGTTTTAAAAATAATTAAAATGGGTAGCAAAAATAATAGGTTAGCAGCTACAGTGAAGTAGCATTTTAATAAGTATAAAGTAGCAGCTTTATTTTGAGTTGTAAATTTTGTTTAAATTTAAATTGGCTGTAAAAAGTGATTTGTTTCTGGCACTCAGCGGCCGCTGCGTAGAGGGTCACAGTGCTAACCTAACCTAACCATGTCGGATCCGCCTCAGGGGGACTTAAGGGTCAAAAAGATTTGGTGAGCATTTATCCATTTTGACGTCAGTTCGACGGAACCCCTGCGGGGCTCCTATTTCTGTCTGCAGAGTTTAAAAGAACCTAACTAAACCGAATCTCGGGGTGCTCGACCGTCTTCTTCTGGTTTTAGTCGCCAAGTCATGATTTATAACTCGTCAAGTTATTTTATTAGTTGCAAACACTCGCCTTTTAAGTTATTAATTAGTCACCTTGAAAATAATAAGCCGTACATAAACAACGGTGTATCCTGTTTTATGTGAGTGATAGTGACACAAACGGCGATTATTAAGAGTGTGAAACAGCTGTTTTTTTTTAAATAACTGGCTATCATATTGTCGCTGGGGGGTTTTAAATCATGTACTAAATCCATGGTAACAGTTTGTGTCTCATTGTGTCTTCCATTATCACACAAAAATCAAGTTGTATTTAAGGCGAAAGCTCAGTATCAGGTTGTGTGCAACTGATACTATGCTGAAAATTGCAAAAAACGTAAGAAATTTTGAATTTCGCGGCTACCCTGCCGCATTATTATTATTATTAACTGTACAAGTAAACTAGATCTTTATTGGCTATACGAAGAAACAATTGGCCTTGAATATTTGATCAAAGCAAAAAATAAATTGGTCTGAGGTTGTGACACTAAACATTAATTTAGTATATCCGTAATAATTTAATTTTAATTAACTAGTTTATTATTTATAATAAGAGAATGTAGGGTTTAAAATTTGTTTTAATGACAACTGACCACCGCACTGTCAAGTGACTAGTTGAAAGTTATTTTCTATATATTATATATGTCCATATTTTGTTATCAGACAGAACATCTATACTTATTACCTATTATCCTTAACTTGTTTTAAATCATCTACTACCAAAACATTAGAAGGTAAATAGGAATAGCAATAACTGACCTCAATATCAGGCAACTCCTTACTAAGTAGCACTTTCGACATTATTGAAAATTAACCTTATTCCTTTGTACTAAGTATTTTTTTTGTAGCACGTTTTAATTATTTTCTCGTTTAGAAATCGCGGGATAGACGAAGAGGACTGCTCACTGGCAGCGCCACTCAAACGACTGATTACAAAACGTCTCGTCAAAACTATCTTTACTCCCATCCAGCTTATGCTGCACTTTGTATTTCGTCTCAAACTTAGTTAACAGTTCAGTTTGAGGGAGAAGGGGTAGGTCAACTTACAGTGGTAATAGTTAAATACAATACGTAGATAATAGATCTTTTAATGATCATTAATATTGGTCTCTTTTGTTGTATCAGTTCTCTGTACTTCTTCCGTATTGGAAAATTTTACGATATTTGCTCGCTACCAAAAGAGCGATAACTGTGTTGTAAGTGTACGGGGGGACCTTGACACAGCTGTTGACTGCAAATTACAATCATGCATAATTAGCTGTATGACGCGATGCCGCGCGAACTTTGTACTGTTGATTTTATACATTCATCAGCGCAATGGATAGTAAACCGAACGAGTTAATTCACTATTTCCCCTGAGACCACCCCCTGGACCCTAATGTTCAGAAAAACCAGAAAGTTCCCTTTTAATTTTGAGTTATTCCCTTGAGAGAATCTTCCTCAGTAGAGAAAACTCGCGAAAATTAATCCTAATGCCGCGAATGAAGTTTGAGGGTATGTTTAGTGAATGGATAGGTTTTATCTACCAGATAAATGAGAATATTATGGATCAAAGATATCTGACACATAAATTATCAGGTGGTGAAACACAGGTAATTTTAATCATTTTTTATTACTTTATAAAGTACCACTAGTCTTGTTATTTATTTTATCGCAGCAATAGTATCATAAACATGAATGTTTTCACGTTTACTAACTTTGCACAGCTACAATATTTTTTTTGTCACATTATTATCTACCTAAGTACATTCAGGATTTGATATCAGTCTGTTACCAAGGTTGCGCAACTTTTATCTTCTACCATTTGTACATTAAAGTTCAATGACGTGAACTTCTATCTACTACTTACATACTTCATAATTACGATTCTTTACATAAGGTCAGATGTATTTATAAATATACATATTATGTTCTAAGATCACAGACCCCCAAGTATGATTCTATTACTAAAATAATAGTAAAAAAAAACTAAAAACACGCTTTTTATAGAAAACCAAACTAAAAAATAGAAAATAAATTTAAATTATTTTATTTTAAAAAAAGCGTGGGATGCTTATTAAGATATTATCAAAATGATAATCACTCGTCATATCTGTCAATAAAATATTAATAACTATTGACACCATACACACCACGCTTTTTTTTAAATAAAATAATTTACTAAAATTTATTTTCTATTTTTTAGTTTGGTTTTCTATAAAAAGCGTGTTTGTAGTTTTTTTTAACTATTATTTTTCTTTACTTTTTAGTTTGGTTATATCTATATCTATAAATATTATGTACATTTATTCTACCAGGGGCGCTTGTGCAGTACCTTCCTAGTATATAATAGCTGTTTTTTCAGCACCTAATTTTGAACGACTTATGTTTTTTTTTTTTTTTTTTTCTTTTAATAATTTTATCAAATTAGTGTATTGTCATCGGTCCTCGATAAATCTACAAAGTTTGAACGAAATCTGGCCGTTTAAAGTGGGTCAAAATCGCGCCCAAAGAAGTCGGTTCCAAACAAACATACAGATGAAGCTAATAAAAAGCGTGTAAAAATACCGTGTGACGAGCACACGAGTTTCTATATGATATATAAAATATATAAACAGGATACATAAATAAAACACATAGTTTGAACAGTTAATATAAATATATTTTGAATTATTCAGAGGCTTTACAATATTTGGAAGAATTACTCGACAGCAGCGATATCTAACTATCGTATCGAATTATAGATACAGCGCATATCTATACATATACAATTTTGTATAAAAATAATAATATTATACAAGCTGTTACTTTGAATGAAAGCAAATGCAGTACATGGCAGAGAGACTACATATTCAACAATAGAATACAATCAACAAGATGACAAAATAACACCAATACAAATAAACGAGTCAAACATACACTAGAAATTATATACTAAAGAAAATTTGGACTAACGGACATACTCAATTACTAAAATACTTTTTTAAACAATCGCGGTAGTCCTGTGTAATAGATTACGTGAATTTGACAAAGCTTTTATCGACACATTCGCTATGGCTCCTCCATTCATTTCACTTGTAGAAAAAATATTGACAAATATTTTTATCTTTTTTCTTTTCACAAAATAACAATAAAGCATCTGTTTCAAGTTTAAAAAATATTATTTATGTTTCATACCTCGTCCTTTCGCTGCCTCAACGTGTTTATTATATTGTTGACTTATTATTAAAATTATATATTTTATAACTAGACATAATATAGTTAGTCCATTCAACCATAAACGTATTACAATACGAGAATACATAAAACTACACAGTGAAATTATTAATTTCGAATTAGCATTAGAAAGTCCATACACGGTGAAAAAATTGGATCAAGTAAAAACGTTACACCAAAGGAAATGGCGTGTGTATTTTATTTTTGTATATAACACTAAATTACCGGTATTTACATGTTGATTCTTCTAAATATTTGCATCTGAACAATACATACATTAAAATCTTACCGCTAGGGATGTTCTGTGCAATTGTTCCAGCTTTTTAAATTTAGAAACAGATGAGAAACAACTCAATAGTAAATAAACTTTTTGAAGAATAAATCTCTATGGCATCTAGTTATAAACGGCGTGCCGCTTTCGGTGACAAGCAACAACAATTGCACACTTAAACACAAACTTACGTGTACTGTTTCTCTTATTATAACATTTATATTTTAGGAGTGGATTTAGACAGTAATTAACTTAGTGCCATTTTATTTACTAAAGAAACGATCTGTCGAGTCTACGATAATCGTGAAGTTAGGCGTATAAGGTAAAAAAAGCGTCTCACATCTAAAGGCCGTGTAAAAATGTCTAAACAGTCAATTAGAGCCTAAACCCGTTTATCACATTTTTAGCTAAAAATGCCTCCCGTGACAGTAATGCGACCGAATCGAGATGGTCGGCGAGCGAGACGTTGTGGAACAGAATGCTGTTCATCGCGATTCGGTCGGTTAATGCTAAAAGTAGTTGTGCGGATTTCACGTCAGCCGTAGAAGGCTAAACGTTTGCGATACAATATTATTGCTTATTGAAAACTGCGCTAGTGGCTATAGTACTGCGATTTCCACCTATAAAAAACGCGTTACATATTGCACGAATCAGTAAAGGCTACGCTCACCCGTCAATATGGTAAAATTGACTCTATTCTCCAAATGTAAGGTTAAAAATCGCAAATCTAGCGCCACTAGTATTACAAAGACGTCACGATAGCATAGCTACACTTTATCAACGATATGTATCTAAGTATTGACCATTCACGCGGGCGCTTATACTCTTAAGCTTTTAGCCGATTCGGGAAAATAATACGAATTATTTAAATATAGTCATTGCATTATGCTACATATGTCGGTGGCATGAGATTGAAAATGCAATGTTCACACAGCTTGATAAATGCAACAGCTATATTCTTATGAAATGGCATATTATTGACCAAATGACTTTATTCAGTTTCGGACTCCAATGAAAGTTGACTTTAGCATTTTTCAAAGTTTCTTGAAATATTATGAATATTACGAATGGATTAGTAAATGCAGGGACTATGTGCTTGGGTTTTGAGTTTTGTACAGAACAGTGGGTTCTTATTTAAGATATTTTAACCTACAAATCACATTGAAGTCAATTTATCCTGAAATTTGCGTAGCATATTAGAACGAAATACAGTTTACATCATATATAGGTACATATTATAACCATATTAATTAATTAAATATACAATGAATACGAAACTTTAATGATTAACCACTTTTCTTACGAACGAATGCTGTACTTATTACGCCACTAGTCCTAGTCGACATTGTAACTCGTATACAATTTGTACCTTAACACATTTCAAATAAGGACTAAAATGTATACGAACTTGAGAGTCGACTGTAAACATTGTTAATACACAACAATGTGGAAACAAATAAAAATCAATAATAAATCGAAAAATATAATCTCTGGCAAACACAAATTTCAACAATTCCATTTTTTTTTAATTAACCGTTCAGAAGCGACGGTGAAGTAAGTTTAAACAATTTGTACCCGAAATTATCATAGATGTAGGAATGTAATTACATTTTAGTAATAGCGACGGTCAAGTTATGATAAAGCACCCAAATATGAGTTATACTCGGATAGTTATCTAGCAGTCACTGACAGGCGGTGGTATGGCTACGTTGTAAAAGTGAAATAATGTACAAATATTTAGTCATCAATTACAGAACTTGAGGTTGAAGTTCACAAGTACTACAGTTCCACGACATCCAGACAATGAAACTACAACATAATTTGAATAAAGAATCCAGTGACATCCATAGACAAACTTCTGGAAATCATTAGGCAAAGGTCAACCTTTGTGCAGCCTTTACAAACTGCCAGTGACAAGAATATCCGGTCGATATAAAAAAGCGTTACACATTAAACGGACCTCACTCACACCAACCCACGTTACATATTAATAATGCGTACTTTAACATTAAAAATTAACATCTATGTATGCATTTATTGCAGTCCATTCAGTTACAGCGCTCGTGTTTTATGCACATTTATACTGATGTTCGTGCGCTCTATTGTAAGCTATGCTGTATACACTGGCATCGACGTCTGTACTACGCTATCTGTAAACAAAAATAGGAAGCATTCATTTACTGTACAAGATATTGTAAGCCTTCAAGTGTCATTCTATGGATAACAAAGGGATGATGATATAACAGAGGGATGATGATGTAACAATATTCTCCTGATCATGGCAGGATTTATACAAGAAAAATTAATTTGTTTACAGAAGTTGAAATTCTAATTATAATACTTGGGTGTCTAAAGAGTATCTTCAGGCATTTACAATATAAAAACCCCGCCCGCAATTAAATAGTATGTTTAAAGTGTTTTCACTTTAACAAAAGAAAAGTTGTGTACCACAACCACCATCACACATACTGTGACAAATAGACTTATTTTCTTTCTTTCGAGTTAATTACTAACACGGGCCCATTATGAATTACATTTTATCAACCCCTAACACGTGAGTAGGTACAACTTTCATTATTTCCGAACGAAATGGCGCCTGACAGTAACAGTGACATACGCCGTTTCGTCTAAATGTTTTTTTTTTCATACAAATTAATGTATGAATCTCGCCATGAGTCTTTCGGTCACGGCGGCCAATCTCAATGGAAACAGGTGCACTCTCTCTTCCTCCTCATAGTCCGATGGGACGGCAAGATGTAGAACTAATACCATAACATGCTTTGTAAGGCACGACAGTGTCACACAAACTTCTGAACTCCGGGCTACTATTGCGAAAATAGAAAAACCTAATAGCACTTGGCAATCGAACCTAAGACACCACCACGGTCAGTAATCGTGCAGCCACGATATCAACGGGGCAGTCGTAAAATAATAAAATTAACTATTTGACCGCCACAGTCAGTACATGACAGACGAATTACTACTCTATGGTATTACGTTTAGAAACATACTTCCATAGAGTAGTAATTCGTAACTTGGCGTCGAGAGCACGTTTTTGCTTTATTTTTATGTGGCGGTCAATAGGTTAAATAAAAGACTATAAATGATATTATAAAGAGGAAAGATTTGTATTTTTGTATGTTTGTAACGAATAAACTCAAAAACCACTGGTCCGATTCCAAAAATTCTTTCACCAATCGAAAAAACATTATCCCTGAGTAACATAGGGTATATCGCATTATTAAAAAAAAGGGGTCCTCAAAAAATTCACGCTAACGAAATCGCGGGCAAAGTGGTAGTATTCAATAAAAATAAAAATAAAATAGCCCTATTACACCTTTCAGATCTACAAACAATTTAACGAAATGGACTTAGGTACTACAACAAATCAATTGGTGAAGTCATTAGAAATTGATTTTGACATTAAGTATTGATTGTCTCACAAACGATTAACCTTTTGACACCCACGTCAAAAAAGGGAAAACATACCCTCGGCGCCATGTTAAGTTAGGTACTCTATCGAATTATGTATAGAAGTCTGTCATGTAGTCGTGACCGAGGCGTGCTGGGCACATTTTGGTGTGTCATATAGACATGACTGGCGGTCAAATGGTTAATCAACGAAAATCTAGGGACAAGAACAATCATGACCCGACTGAGATGCATCTGACAGATAAAATATTAATAATAATCATCATCATTAATTTATTCATTATTTCATTCATATCATTAGACATGAATCATTTACCAAACTTTTTAACAAAAAAGAACCGCCTTCAAAAACTAAAAAGTAAAAAATTACTTTAAATTCGCAATTCGGCGGCATTGGTTATATTTGTTGTTTTGTATTGCCACTGACTTGCGAATTTAAAGTTATTTTTAAGCTTTTTGTGCCTACTTCATATCATACAAATTAATTCAAAACGGTGACACCAAAAAAAAAACAGTTTAAATCAGTAATCTTTTAATTTTCCACCCTTAGCGGTGGTATATTTTCATGAAATTCCGATGGGACCAACTTTGAGGTATACACTATCAATTAAAAAAGAACCATCGAAATCGAACAACACTGAAAAAAAAGTTACGCGTGGTCAAACAAAAAATAAATAAATATATACGTGTCGAATTGAGAACCTCCTTCTTTTTTTTAAGTCGGTTGAAAAATCGATCTATCGAGCTGACCAACTACTGCACTAACATTATAGTAATATGTCGAAAGCAAGTAAGTTATCAGGTGCAATAAATTATATAATTGGGGTATTTGGTTTATTTTTATTTAATTTTTGTTATTTATTTAACAGTCTTGAGCACCTACGTTTTATTGAAACTAAAAAATGTTGATTGGTAATTCTTTGGCCAATAATTGTGTTGGGTAATCTGTTTATCTGTAGATTCTTCAGCGACTGGTCAAGTTTTTTAACTATTTTGTGCACACTAGCTTATGTTACCGTAATTTTACAAATGACGCATAACCAAACTAACTAACATAGAGCAAATATATTGCTGGGAAAATACTTAATTTTGGTATGAAAAATCACTATTTATGGAAGTGCGTAATTTAAGGCACGGTTCTTTGATCTTGCATAATCAAAGGTACCAATATTACCAGCTATTAATATTGCTCTCTCTCTTTATTGTCTTAGTTATGTACTTATGTCCCTTTCTTTTACGTTCTATTCATTCTTGGAATTGAAAAGTAGTACCCTACGCACTAACCATAATCAAAGGTAACTAGCTACCCCATTCCACCGTTTATGTGACGTCATCACATGTTGTTTGATTTTACTTGTTTTTCTCAGAAATGAAGAAAAAAGAAATAAAAAAAATATACGTATTCGAAATCAGGATACGAAAATAAGGAAAAGGTATTTTTGATATGGTCGTGTCAGTTTTGAAATGTCAATTATGGGGAAAATTTGTAACATTGAACACTTCGTACCTTATCTGACAATGCTACACAACCATTAGAGCAGTCTACACTTCCGCTTCGGTTTCATGGGCTGCACGGGACACAGCACGGCGCGGATGGCCTCGTCGAACACCGTCTTCAGGCCCTTCTGTGTGAGCGCCGAGCATTCCAGGTACTTCACCGCACTGATCTCTTTAGACATGCCGAGGCCCTGGAACGTGAAATGAAACATTCATTAAGATCATTGATCATCATCTGCTGCCTAGCCTCTTCCTATGTTGAGGTTGGCTTCCAGTCTAACCGGAAGCAGCTGAATACCAATGTTTAACATAGAGCGACTGCCTATGTTAAACATTGTACACAACATAACGCGATACCCAGTAGCCGCTATTATGACTTCTGACTACTCATAACGACTTCCAAAGACCTACGAATGACAGCCGAGACCAAAGGCTTTACGTGTTTTCTGAGGCACGGAAGGAACTCTGTATGAAATGGATGGTCACCCATCCACAGACCGACCGCGGCATGCGTAGCTTAACATTTGACCGATCGATCTGTCCGGCTGTTATTATGATATGGAAAAATCGTTTCAACCTCATTGACCAGTCTACATTTTCTAGCATTCTTGAGTTCAAAAATTAAAACATAGATTGTTGACGTCCTAAATTGATATTCATCGTATTCGTCACATATTTTACAAATGAACGACGATAAATAGCTTTTTGTTCAGTTTCTTACGAAGATATGTTAAGATAAGAGCAATGACCACTATTGCCATGCTAAAACGTCGCAACTATATACTAGACCGAAGTTTTCACTTGTCGTTATCGCTGTGATTGGAATATAATAATTATAATGCTGTTTATTAGACACCGAACCAATTACAAACAACAAATTATAAAACTTAAAATGTTGTGATGGCCCAGAAATAAAGGCCTTTTATGCCTCTCAGTTGCCGATACCAACATGATTTTAGTTTCATATGTATTTTCTAAGTTTTATCTTGAACATCATTGACATCGGTGAAGCAAAACATCGTGAGGAAACCTGGACTTATAATTAACATAAGTCTGAAAACGCCAATTCGCCTTGAGCAAGTGTAGTGATCAATGCTCTTACCCTCTGTGTATGAGAAGAAGCTTTTGATCTGCAGTGGAACAATACAAATATCGAACGCAAGTGTCTGAACACACTATGCCGAAGTTACGCGACCTAAGTTCGGCGGCTGATTTTACGTTCCGACGTATTCGGCTGATATGACACACCATAAGTGCCGAACTTACGCGGCAGAAATTCAGTTCCGCAATTTTGTGTGTGTATCCAGTGACTCGACTGCAGTCGTGGCGTGTGTCGTGTTATCTACACAGTTGGACAGACAGACGCAAAACAAAGTGATCTTGTTATTAATGTGTGCTCACAGAATAAGTTGCCGCTGAACTTACGCCCGACTGAAGTTAGGCTGTACGCTATGACGCGACGTAATTTCGGCATAGTGTGTCGTCAGTAATTCAAATAGCAATGCAGGCGTAATTGTGCTGAACTTTGGTCGCGTAACTTCGGCATAGTGTGTTTAGTTAGACACTAAGACACGCAGTGCCAATCGCTTGACCACTGCGCTAACCGTCAAAGTCAAATCATTTATTTCAATTAGACCATTAAAAGGCACTTTTGAACGTCATATAAAAAAAATATAAAGTTGATTCTAGTTGCCCATTCCAAAAGGTAGTTTCGTATGGAGAAGAATGGGAAAGAAACTCCATACTTACTCTTTTAAAAATAAATGTGTACAATTTATTGCATTTACAGTTTACAGTTATATAACTATACGTGAATACGATGGACCTTGCATAAACACACTATATTGAAGTATGTACAAAGTATTACAAGATAAAGAATAACAGCTAAGTTGTATACATAGTGTTCACATATTATTTACAATTATTGTAAAAGTAGACAATCACTCCATACATTTCAACAAACTATGAACTAGTGTGTGAACCAAAGCAAGACTTAAATATAATGTATATACTAAGTATAAATTAAGTAGTTTTAATTAGCAATCAGTTTGATTTCGTCTAGACGTCAAAGTCGGAAAAAACTTACAAGAACCGCAATATCGCACAATGAGATCATATCAACAACATTCCACTTCCATCTGCATAAGATAGAACACCGTAATATTCGCAATACGTATGCGAACATTTGTAATATCCTGATTCCTGCGGGTGACAGGTTGCGGCACTTCCCACCTCGGATAATAACTAAGCGCGCCGCGAAAATACATCAAAGTCAGGCACATATTGCCGACCTGGGGTTTGTGGTTACGTTGCTTCCAATATTACAGCTGGTATTGCGATATCAATCAAATGTGAATCTATATTTGATCTGATCGTTTTTTTTTTATTTAGGGCTCAAAGATGACAGCCTGATTTCCGTGACTTTCATCGAAATAATGATGTTTGTCAAGAACAGAAACAGTTTTTTTAACAGCCCGGTATTGTCTCAATGACCGAACGAATACAACGCCCCAAAGGGCTATATTTCACTGGGACACCATGTTGGCGCAACCAGTCGTCGACCACCAACAAAATGCATGCAGTTTAGGCGCAACCAAGCGGACACCTGGGGCCCTAGCCAAATTACCCAAATTGACAATCTACAATCGATAACGCTACTAGAAAACTTATCAAATGTATGGGAATGACGTCATCTCAACGATAAGTCACGTGATCGAAAATAAAAAATAGATTACGACGAGGCGTTAATTTATTATAGAAAGAGATACGATACGAAACGATTATAACTTGGCTAGGGGGGCAGAGCCTGTAGACAAAATCCCTTTTCTGTTAGCGTTAACGCCAACGGAAAAGTCAAATTGTATGCAGTTGACATTGCATCACGTGACATCTGGTAAGCAAACGTCAACTCCATACAATTTGGCTTTTCCGTTGGCGTTAACGCTAACAGAAAAGGGATTTTGTCTACAGGCCCAGGTGAGATACTCTCTATCGACTCATTTTGTTGGTGGCCGGCGACTGGTTGCGCCACCACGGCGTCCCAGTGAAATATAGCCGCAATACTAGAGTATCAAGACTCAGAGTAAAGTCAGGCCGTTCCATTAATCAATTCAGCTGCCTATTATTGTCTTACTGCACGGCAAAGCTTCTTCTCATACAGAGAAGTCACGATTGATCTCCACGCTTGCTCCAAGCGGATTGGCGATTTCAGACTTGAACTGAAATTCAAGTTTTGCTCACGTTAGTGATGTCCAAGATAAACAGAACGTATATATCTATGTAATATTGGTAAGCCAAAGACAAACATAGAAGACATATGTTTTTATTAAACCCAGTGTGGGTTTAGTTCAGAAGTAAAATAAATTAGGTTTACCTGTGTGTAAGTGATGGGAGCTAGTTTCTTGTCCTTCAGCTTCTCAATGGTGTCCTTGTCTTCGCGGAGATCGAGCTTGGTGCCGACCAGGATGATGGGCGTCGATGGGCAGTGATGCCTGACTTCGGGGAACCACTGGAAGGTACACAACAAAAGATTAATCAACTGCCTAGCCTTTTCTCAACAATTTTGAGGTCGGCTACCAACCAGATGCAGCCGTATTCCTGTGTTTTACATGGAGCGACTGCCTATCTGACTTCATAACCCAGTTCCAGGTAACACAATACGCCTTGGGTAAGACTGATTGTCTGACTTTCGGGCTTTCGACTACCCGTAACGATTGTCAAAGATCTACGAATCCGACAGCCGGGACCAACGGCTTTACGTGCTTTCCGAGGCACGGGGATGTCACACTAGCAACTTAAAAAAATCAGGGCTACTGCTACTATATGCTCATAGCGATTACAAAATTAATCAATGCAACGATATTTCATTATTTGTAAAATAGCTTTACTGCTGGCTAATATAGCTTTTCCATCCATTGTTTCCTCCAAGAGCGTCGCCAAAGGGGGAGAGAGGGTTCAGCGAGGGGCTGTTGTCTGTATTTAAAATTCATATTACCCAGTACAATAATGCTTTTAGGATGCTGTTGGGGCTGCCGTGGCGCTGCAGTGCGTCGGGTATGTTTGCGGAGTCGCATACTGACGGCTTTCAAGCAATTATGCGCAAAAATCGGCTTCCCTACTGCAGCGTTTGCGTAGCAGTGACAACAGCATCCTTAAAGTGATTGCTGCACGAGTCGACTGCCCTTACCAGAATCACTGGATAAGGGTAGCTTTAGGATTAGTGTAAGTTAGTTTTATTCTACTAACATAGCTTTAAGTAAATACTGTAACTAACCCATTATGAGCCTATGGCTTGAAATAAAGATTTATTATTATTATTATATCAACTTGGCAACATCCCCCCCCCCCTTTACAACATAACATTTGTCTTATCAAGAATTTCTTTAAAGCAGCATAAGTCACATTTCCTGATTAAATGAATCATGATCCATTGAAATAATTAATAAGTGACATGCAGCAAGTCGAGAACAAAGAACTGTGGCAAGGGTACACACATGTGCAGCATTGTATTATTGTGCTTCTGTTATCAGTCCGAACGAAGATTTCACAACTTCCTATTCCAGCACGTTTTGGTTTTGACGTGACAAAGTTAATACTTTACCAAGAAAACTAACTGGACAAAGTATCAACTTTATGATCGTTATTATTAGCCTGCGGAAATGCCTACGGTCATGAAGTTTCCTTTGTCTAATAGATGCCGGGCTGTTTCTGTTTCTGGAGTGAAAAAGGCTAGCACTATCTTTCTATCATTACTAGTTGTTTTTCACGTCAATGTCGAGCATCGCAGATTAAAAATTGGCCTGTCCTTTCTTGTGCTTCCAACTTATTTCGTATCAAACTTCATCAAAAACGGTTCAGCAGTTTAGTCGCGAAAAGGTTACGCATTTGCAAAATTAATAATTTTGCTAACGTTACAACTACTGTTTCTTTGTCCGTCCTAATTGCTGTCACACACAGCCCACAGGCTACACCTGTGACAAGAAATGGAAGTTCTTGGTCCTGTTGTCAACAAAAGCTTCCATTCCTTATTATAACATTGAACAAATATCGTTATAACACTTTTCGATGTTAGCATGTAATAATAGCTAGGTTATTTCACGATAACTACAAAGTACAAAGCAATGTCATCTACTTTTTTTATTATGTAAGCCATTTACATAAAAAAAAACCGGACAAGTGCGAGTCGGACTCGCTAACCGAGGGTTTCATACAAATTAGTAGGTACTTAATCATCATACTAATATCTTATATATAAAAATCTTCTGTGCGTGTGTATGAAAGTGAACTCCTACTAAACGCCTGGATCGATTTTGATGAATTTGTTAGTGTGTGTTCCAGTGGATTCGAGCATGGTTTAGATTCACAATTGGACCCGGTAGGTGGCGCTGCAGTCGCGTTGTAAGACTTTTTTATTTTAAGGGCAGGACAACGTCTGCCAGGGATGTTAGTATTATTATAAATGAGAAAGTAACTCTGTCTGTTACGCTTTTACGATTAAACGGCCTAACCGATTTTAATGAAATTTGGCATGAAGATACCTTGAACCCTGGGAAATGACATAGGCTACTTTTTAATCCGCGACTTCGTCTGCATCCGCGATAACCGACATTCATGCGGACCCTAATCGCGGGCAAAAGCTAGTGGAGTATATATGTACTAAAATACCAGATATTATTGTAAGAAATAAGTACCCACCTTAGCCCGGACGTTTTCAAACGAGGCAGGGTTGACGAGCGAGAAGCATATGAGAAAGACATCTGTCTGTGGGTAGGAGAGTGGTCGCAGCCTGTCGTAATCCTCTTGACCTGCCGTATCCCACAGGCCCAGATTGATCGGCTTGCCGTCCACCATGACATTCGCCGAGTAGTTGTCGAATCTAAGGAGGTTTGAAAGTCATTGATATAAAAAAGAAACAATATACACACTCAGGGATTCAGAAACCTACCCAAAAATCACAACCCAACACAGCACAATCTGAGAATGCCTGCTCATTTTATCAACCGACTTCAAAAAAAGAAGGAGGTTTTGATTTCGACACGGATATTTTTTTATGTTTTTTTTTTTGTATAAATCGTTCAAAAAGGAATTTCCGCAGAATAAGGTCTTAATTGTTTTGAATTTGTTAGGTGGTTTAATTTGAACCATCCACTGTGCATCTGTTTTTGGATATATTAATGTTAGAAGCCCGTGTTTTTATTTTTTTTAATAATCTGGTTATTTAAACCTAAAACGAATAAAGGTGGTCCCCTCTATTCGTTTTAGGTTTTCTAAGTCTTGCATGACTTTGAACTGCCAAAGCCAAAGATAAGATCTATTATTAGATGAGATTTATGTTTTTTTATTTATTACTAGCTGACCCGACAGACGTTGTCCTGTCCCGATCTACCTACTTACCTGCCTATTTACCTACACCTACCCTACGCCTACGCTACGCCTTACCCTACGCCTACCCTACGCATACCCTACACCCACCCTACACCCACCCTACACCTACCCTACACCTACCCTACACCTACCCTACACCAACTCCACAAAAGTTATTTTTTTAATTATTTTTCTTTTCTCTCCGTTAGAACCATCTTCGTACTTCAAGGAATATTATAAAAAAAGAATTATCCAATTTGGTCAAGCGGTTCGCAAGTTATGCGCTTACCAACACATTTAGCGATTCATTTTTATATTTTACTATAGAAAAAACTAAGTAGTCGACCTTGCAAAAATGCCTAACAAAAAAGAAGACATGCTGGTTTCGCTACTTTTTAAAAATGTTTTATTTATAACAAAATAATCTGATCGACTTTAAATTAATTGTTCGTAATCATTAAATAAAATTGTTGGGACGTTGCTGTTGTTTAATGCTGGCACTTCACTTGGCTTACTTGTGCAAATATTTGCCTTATTTGGATAATACAAAACTTTTAACACCCCGTCGTTTTTACGTCGGGGGTTAAAAAAGAATCATCGAAATCGGACTACACTGAAAAAAGTTAAGCGTGGTCAAACATTAAAAAAATAATATATACGTGTCGTTGAGACCCTCCTTCTTTTTTTGAAGTCGGTTGAAAATATACCCTATGCATAAGAAATCGCTTTTGTACTATCGAAATAAAGCGAATATTTGCACAAATAAGCCAAGTGAAGTGCCAGCAGCACAAATTAAATAATTATGATGTCAAAGTTCTGAATTCAGTAAATAGGTCTAATGAACCACAAATATCTTTAAAATTTACCTATAATAATAATAATAAATTGTTCATTCATCATAAGAGCATTGTAGTACATGGTAGTTTACAGGGTTGACGAAATAAGTGTACTAAAACTGCAAATGCAATGGTGGTGAGGTGTTGCATTCCCAGCTAGGTTTTAAAATAAACCTGTATAAGGGGGTACACTGGCCAGTTCCCATTGGGTATATTTTTTTTTTTTTTATGGGACAAACCCGCCACACTTTTCCCTAACCACTGTAACTCCTGTAAGCCAGAATCAACAGTGGCGACCACCAGAAAAGCGCCAGAGCAATGAAGCTCGACGAGTCCCAGAGAAACGATTCAACTGTCTTGGATCCCGCAACGAAATTAATCAGAAAAGAACAGCGGAGGAGTAAGAAAAACATATTTTCCATTTCCCTCCAAATCAAGCAGGAGACAGAACAGAACTAGGCCAATAGGCACAAAGGGACTTTTACAACTGGGAGAAACCCAGTTGCTAAGCACCACGGATTATAATTGACATAATTAATGGGCCCTAAAAAGTGAGCTGTTACATTAAATTTGATTCCAATAATAGGTATGGCAAAATCGCTTTCAAACGCACGGAAATTAGTTCTAGTTTCCACAAGGTCCGCATAATAAACTGCTCCGGATGTAGCCTGAACACTATCCAACATAATATTGCGTTCTTTCTGCCAAAGAATACACTCCCATAAGATATGATGTGCAGATTGTTCGTATTCACAGTCAGATGTAGAACATTGACACAAAGGCGCAGCAACAAGCTTGAAAGAAAATAATTTACTTTTAAAGTTACCATGACCTGTTAGAAATTGGGCAACACAGTGGTCCACCTCCAGCCATGTCCTGGCCAGCCGCTCACGAACGGATGGAAAGAACTGATGAAGGTGAAGGCCCTTGCTAGAATCATTCCACCTACTCTGCCACTCGGATAAAAGTTCCTCCCAGACGTCAGTCTGTGGTTTAAATAATCTAGAGATCTTAGCGCGGTCACGTTGAGTTAAAAAGTTTGCGTCCATGGTCTCTCGCGCGGAATAGTACATTGCAGCACGTCGTTGCACCTCAAGATCGACTAGAAGCACGCCTGCTAGAACCGGAAGGGCCTCAGTACTAACGGTCCTATATGCTTTACATAAAATCCCATTGGGTATTATAATGAATACTAGCTGATGCCCGCGGCTTCACCCGCTTGACAAATTCTAAAACCTCTTGAATCACTCTATCTATTAAAAACTCCCATCCAAATCCGTTGCGTAGTTTTAAAGATCTAAGCATAGGTACATAGGGACAGAAAGACGCGGCGGGGGACTTTGTTTTATAATATGTAGTGATGTACACGATAAGTGGCTTAACACTAGTCTTCTATTTATCTATCACAATTTTGTTATTATTGGTGACATAGTGTAGGGTAGGTAATACTTACATGAGGAAAAAATACACTATAAAATATGATAACAAAATTGGTTAAAAGGTAAGAAGTGTGGTTGTGTGGGCATGTTAGTGTGCACATTTTGGCATTTGGTAAAAAAGTACGATCAAATCTTAACAAAATTTACACAAAATTGGGTTGCAACGTAGCATTTCTTTGTGTTGACCGTTCACCCAAGTTTCTTATTTCGATTCAAAAGTGGCGTTCAGCCTAATCGATATTCGCAATAAAAATTAGGTTGGCAAAAAAGAGTCGGAATCGAATATTTGTAAAGGTGCTCCCACACAGCAGCTATAAAACATTGTGTAGCACGATTACATTTTATAACAGTGTAACATTTTGTTACAACATGTTAAGAATGTTACAAACGCTTCCACACTGGTTCAACTTGTTGCATAACATTATGTAACCATCAGTTTGGGTATACCTTTCGGCCAAGTTGAAGAAAAGGCGGTTTTACTGGATGCGTCTAACTCTGAAAGCGAAGGGCTGTTGTCACTTTCTGTTGTTTTAAGGGCTGTCACTATCTGTTGTTTATTTAAAGTTTATTTCTTTCATGGGATTTTCTTTATCTTTTCTGAGTTCTTTAATACCGAAAAATCGAAAACTTACCCCTAAAAAAGTCATGATCACTGTTTGGTGGTCTAGTGCCGGTTTAATTCATCACAGCTTCTTACCAAATGGTACCAGCATTACTGTACATACATGTGTACTGTGAGGAACTGGACATAATGATGAAGAATCTCCGGTCACTGGCTAGCCTTGGTTAATCACTCGTCCCCGCTGCTCCTACACAACAAAAGCCCGACCTCATACAGCACAACAGACGGTCTGTAAGCTACAAGAGCTAGGGTTGGAAGTTTTACGTCATCCACCGTACTCACCAGACCATGCGCCAACAGACTTCTACATTTTCCAAAATTTAGACAATTTCTTGGCAGAGAAAAAATTTAATACCCAAGGGACAGTACAAAACGCATTTGAAAAGTCCAGCTCGACTGACTTTTTCAAGAAGGGCATTGAAAAATTACTACTACGCTAGCAGAGATGCATCGATAGCACGGGCGCAGATTTTATTGATAGAAATAAAAATATTTATTTAAAAATGACTCACTAAGCGACAATTTCATAGGTAAGACCTAATATAATATTAACGAACAAAACAAACTTCTTTTAAAAATTTGGTACACACGGCTTCACATCAAGCTATGGAATTGTATAATTTCGTTGTTTTGTGATCTTTTTTTAATGGGGTTTTGTGATGTTGTAGAAGGACGGCTAGTAAAGTATAGCGTTGTCGTACGTTACGAATTTTCCAATCTTTGTACAACTCACTGGTAGAATATAAAATGAGGTGAAAAGTAGCAACTTTTAAAACATGTTTGTGGGCTATTTCCAGAGGCTTCAGAGTCGTTTTTGTCGCACCACTCCTGGTAGAAAATACAATTAGAGGAGCATAAAGCAAAATAGACGGTTCGTCTAGTGTTTAAATCTGCTACATGTCGGAGCTTTTTAAACATATATATTAGTTTACGGACTTTTGTAGTAAGCATGTTTACATGCGTCTTAAAGTTTAGGTGTTTACCTAGCACTACGCGCAAATATTTTGTATGTTCAACAGATGCTATAGATGAACAGAGACAGGAGGTTTTAGTTTGACAAAGATGTGCTTTTATTGTGATTGAAGTGTGTGGTTGTGTGATTGGGCAGATTGAATAAGTAAGAAAGTTTGTTTTGTTAGTGTTTAGTGTGTAAGGGTGGGTGAGATGAGCGAAACCTGTGTTGAAACCATATTTAACATGTTAAAGCTCTGACCAACTATCGGTTGTAATTGTGATGGCAGTGTCATCTGCAAATAAACTACTAAATGCTGAAATGAACTGATCAATAAATTTCTCATTAGGATATTAAGATTACACATTATATCATTAATAAATATTAAGAAGAGGGTGGGGCCTAATATTCAACCTTGAGGGACCCCGTAGCAGATGAGGAGATCGTTACTATTATGGTTATCAATCCTAACAATTTGTGTGCTGTTGGTTAGGTCACTCTGGAAAAGTTTTAGCTGTGTTCCTCTAACACCAGTAGTTTCAAACTTGAGCAGAAGGTGTGAACGGTGTCAAAAGCTTTTGCGAGATCGAAGAACAGCGTAAGAATTTTTTTATTTCTGTTTAACTGCTGTATTACATGGCAAGTAGATTTATTCTTACGAAAGCCATACTGTTGTGGAGATAAAAGGTTATTACGTTCGAGGTACTAGACAAATCTTTTCTTTATTAAACGTTTCAGTAGTTTCGATATTTATTATAGACACGTTATCATCTTGTTACATTTTGTTTGATTTAGGTAAAGTTGCTAAAGAGCTGCGCATAACTTTGCAAGTAGATTTTAAAGTTTCTGATTAAAATTAACAGTTCGTTATACTTACACTGTCGGTATGTATTCTCCTGGGAAGGCATTTGTGGTGTAGCTGATGAGCAGGCATGTTTTACCGACGGCTCTGTGGACAAAGATATAAAAACTTTAAACATTGCTCCCGGTAAGTTCACCATAGAAAGGAAAGTATTAAATTTGACACAAAGTTCTGGAGTTTTAGTCCAATTTCGTTGTGACAACCTTGTCATCATAAATCTAGCAAATAGGATGAGATCCTGAAGAGGAACCAACAAAATTTAAAGCAAACCAAAACTTTTTAATCGGAATTTGCAACCTTATTTCGTATCATGATTATTTTTTCAAACCCGCAAAAATATGCTCAAATATTTTCAAGTATGGAACGTAGTTTTTTTTAGTGTAACGACTTAAAAAAACAGTCAGTATTTCTTTTATTCATAAATTTTAAGGCAGACGGTGGCGCATTACACTGACCCAAAAAAAACCAACACTTGAGCACGTTCTTGCGTGCGAAGGATGAAGGATGTGATGAGTGAACATCACATGCTTGCCACAGTAAAAAATAAAAATTCTAAAAATCTAGACCAAGCTATGACCTAGATGCAGAATTTATAAAACTGTTTTGTTAAAGTATTTCTATTTAATCTGTACAATTTAAATTTCGCGCCTTCCAACTATAGACTAGTCTGAATAATGTGTGCTCTATTCTACTCTGTGGAACATTGTCGTGTTAACGTGCATAAAATCTTATTCTAATAAAATACAAGATTATTAGTGACCAAGTCCTTTTATTGCAACAGGTTATGGGCCCAGGAGCCCTGTTAGTAGCAAAAAGTAAAACAGTTCGTATATTCGTGTAAAAAGTGCTAATAGTCAAGCCGGCAATTTTTCCTAACCTAAGTACCACGCGATCTGCAAAAATGTCTTCCAACAATCCACTGGCATTAATTGAAAAATTAACGGGCCGAGACAACTACTCGACGTGGAGATTCGCCGTTAAAACGTATCTCCAACACGAGGAATTGTGGGACTGTGTTGAGGGTGATGCCGTAGATCCCAAGCGTGACACAAAAGCTAAGACAAAGTTAATTCTTCTGGTCGATTCCACGAACTATGTACATATTCAGGAAGCCAACACTGCTAAGGAGGTATGGGATAATCTGGCCAAAGCTTTCGACGATTCAGGGCTAACACGCCGCGTTGGACTACTAAGGGAATTGTGCACGACGTCGCTCACCGGTTGCCAAAATGTAGAACAATACGTCAGTAAAATAATGACGACGGCGCATAAATTAAGAAATATTGGTTTCAAAGTAGATGACGAGTGGTTAGGCACCTTACTACTCTCCGGTCTACCCGAGTCTTACCAACCCATGATAATTGCAATTGAAAGTTCCGGAATGAAAATAAGTGCAGATTTAGTTAAATCCAAAATTCTGCAAGATGTCAAAATGAATGAAAGTCAAAACTCAGCATTTGCAATTAATCACAGTTTCAAAAAGAAAGGCAATAAGAAAAGTTTTAAAAAAGGACCCCGGTGTTACAGTTGTAACAAATATGGCCACATAAGTACAGAGTGCAAATCAAAGAATAAAGGCAAGACGGAAAGCTCAAGTTATGCTGCAGCATTTACCGCCTCGGAAAACAGCAATGATTCATGGTACATTGATTCCGGAGCCTCTGTACATATGACTAGGCATAGTCACTTATTGTCACAAAAGACTGAGCCATTGACCAGAACAATCAAGGTTGCCAATGATAAATCCTTGTCTGTGGAATGTTCTGGGCAGTTAACTCTAGATGTTCTTAATGCAAAAGGACAATGCAATACAGTATTGCTACAGAATGTGCTGTATGTGCCTGAGCTGGCAACTAATTTAATGTCAGTTAGTCAAATAATAAGAAATGGTGGCCAAGTCAAATTTAACAGCAAAGGATGTGTTATTCTGAACCAAAGTAACACTATAGTGGCAACAGCTGTTCTAGTCAACAATATGTACCGATTAAACATGTACAATGAACATGCATACATATCCGACGTTGATGAGGAAGATGCATATATATGGCACCAGAGAATGGGTCATCTGAACTTCAATGATTTAAATAAAATGAATGAAAATACAGAAGGAATGAAAATACTGAAGAAAAAGGACAATTTAACATGCATAACATGCCTAGAAGCTAAACAGACAAGATTACCCTTCAAAAATAAAGGAACAAGAGCTACTAAACTACTTGAACTAGTGCATTCTGATATGTGTGGTCCAATGGAGACAGAATCTCTGGGTGGAGCTAAGTATTTTCTCACCTTTATCGACGATTACTCAAAAAGGGTCTTTGTTTATTTCTTGCATAAGAAATCAGAAGTGATAGATAAATTGAAAGAATTTGTGAAATATGTGGAAAATCAATTAGAATGCAAAATCAAGTGCCTCCGCACAGATAATGGCCTTGAATTTATAAACAAGAATGTATCTGATCTGTTAAAAGGTAATGGTACCATACATCAGACAACAGTACCCTATACACCACAGCAAAATGGAGTTGCAGAACGACTAAATAGGACTTTAGTAGAAAAAGCCAAATGCATGTTGTTCAATGCAAAGTTACAGAAACAATATTGGGCAGAGGCTGTACATACAGCAGCATATCTTGTTAACAGGATTCCAACAAAGTCCCTATCATATAAAACTCCTGAAGAACTATGGTCCGGAAGAAAACCAAGTGTTAGTCACCTGCGCATATTTGGGTGTGAAACTATGATACACTTACCAAAAGAAAAGACAAAGAAATGGGATCCAAAGGCAACAAAAGCCATTTTCATTGGTTACTGCGACAATACCAAAGGCTACAGGTTCATTATACCTACTACTGGAATGATTGTCAAAAGCAGGGATGCAGTTTTCCTGGAGTCAACTGTTATTAGAAATTATGTTCCGGTGGACTTGACAGAGTCAAAAGATGAGTCTATGAGTAAGACCCTTTGTGAAAATTCAAATGAGATGTCAACCTCCACAAACACTGTCACAAGTTCTGATGAATTTGAATCTGATGACTCATCAAACAGTAGTATATATGTACCTGATAGAAAATTCCAAGATCTGCCAACTTCAAAAATGACATTAAGGCCAAGAAACAAAAATTTATCTTCAAAAACTGATGAATCTGAAAGTTACTTATGTTATGGTGAAGGAAATATAGATGTACCTATTACCTACAGTGATGCAATTAGTTCAGCTGAATCTGAAAAATGGAAAATGTGAATAAAACAAGAGTTACAATCTCATAATGAAAATAAAACATGGACATTGGTTGAGAAACCTAAAGACGCCAAAGTGATTGGGTGTAAGTGGGTGTTTAAAATAAAAGAAGAACCAACGGGTCCACGGTACAAGTCTCGTCTGTGTGCAAAGGGATATGCACAAACTAAAGGTATCGATTATGAAGAAACTTTCTCACCAACAGTCAGGTATGATTCCATTCGTTCCCTTTTATCAATAGCTGCTGAACAACACTTGGAAATAATGCAATTTGATATAAAGACAGCTTTTCTGTATGGAGAACTAAAAGAACAAATATTTATGTGTCCACCTGAGGGTTTAGAATGTGCACCTAACACTGTATGTAAACTTAATAAATCTCTTTATGGCCTAAAACAAGCTCCCAGGTGCTGGAACACTAAATTTAATACAGCCTTACAAAAATTTGGTTTTGTAAAAAGTTTAGCTGATCAGTGTGTCTATATTGGTCAAGTTGATGGAATTAAATGCTACCTTTGTCTTTATGTAGACGATGGACTGTTGTTATGTAAGGAGAAAAAGGTGTTAAATGATGTTATAGATGATTTAAAAAGAAACTTTGATATAAAGACTTGTCCACCAGTTAATTTTGTTGGTATGCAAATAGAGAGAAGTGATAAATACATATTTATTCATCAAACTAAATATATTGAGAAATTGTTGGAAAAATTTCACATGAACAACGCTAACCCTAACTGTATTCCAGCTGATCCGCATGTGAAGCTCCAAAAAGGTGAGACAGTGCCTGTGAAAAACTTACCATACAGAGAAGCAGTTGGCTCACTCATTCATCTAGCAACTGTAACCAGACCTGACATAATGTTTGCCGTTAGTTTGGTAAGTCAGTTTTTGCATTGTTACAATGAGTCTCACTGGAATGCAGTCAAGAAAATATTGAAGTACTTAAAAGGTACAATAGAATATGGTCTATGTTATCAATCTAAGCCTCAAATTACTGAGTTAATTGGCTACAGCGATGCAGATTATGCCAATGATGTTACATCAAGACGTTCTATGACAGGATATGTTTTCATTAAAAATGGTGCTGCCATCACATGGTCTAGTCAGCGCCAACAAAGTGTAGCGCTCTCAACAACAGAGGCTGAATTTATGGCTGCCTGCGCAGCCACCAAAGAAGTAATGTGGATAAGGCAATTACTTAGTGATGTGGGAGAGTATAAACAAAATTCCGTGTGCTTAAACATTGACAATCAAAGTGCCATAAATGTGATCAAAAACAGTGAATTTCATAAGCGCTGTAAGCATATAGACGTTAAGTATAATTTTGTGAAAGAAAAATACTGTGAAAAAATTATTTCTTTAAATTATGTAAGCACAGAGAGCCAACTAGCTGACATTTTTACTAAAGGCCTGTCTAGAGATAAATTTAAGCTAATGAGAAGTAAAATTGGCATGTGTCTAAAACCTTAATTGTTAATTCAATAATTCAAAGGAAGGCTCTAATTTGAAGGGAGTGTTAAAGTATTTCTATTTAATCTGTACAATTTAAATTTCGCGCCTTCCAACTATAGACTAGTCTGAATAATGTGTGCTCTATTCTACTCTGTGGAACATTGTCGTGTTAACGTGCATAAAATCTTATTCTAATAAAATACAAGATTATTAGTGTCCAAGTCCTTTTATTGCAACAGGTTTAAATTTGTTTGAACATTATAGTTTATTTGAGAAAAAAGGAAATTGTAGCTGCAGTTGCTATTTATGGCTTAGAAAAATATACACGTTATCGCAATTTACTCGAGTTTTGTAAAAAAAGAAATATAACCGACGCTAACAAAAGTAAACAAACATTAACAAATGATTCATTAGTTCGCATGTAGGACAAACCACTACAGAATCCCGTTATCAGAATTCAGATTAAAAATATCACACAAATTATAGGTATCTGTTCTGCTATATCAAATACCCCGATATAAATAGCCAACATTATATTCGCCACCTACGAGTGTACCCACCGAGTATGTATTAAAAATTCTGTTCTAAATGTCAGAACGCTGCACACTGTCCTCTATTCTCGGCCACGTCTAGAGGTCACAGTGCACAACATAAATTGGTCGTGTTACAACGATCGCTAATATTCTGCCCTCGTATCGTGTCGAGTACGACATCCTGTCAGATATTCCTGGCAAGGGAATGTCGATGTCGATAAACTCGTGCTTGTTTTAATATGCAGAATGCTATGAATTTGTATGGTTTTTTTTTTTATAATAGAAAGTGATCATACATCAGCTATGTATAAATGAACAACTAGCTAAGTATGATAAAAATACAGACAGGTACAAAAAACTTTACTTAAAAATAAATGTTAATGGCTTCCGAATAAAATGTATGTCAATGATTCATGAACTTGATTAATCGATGTCGAGGTCCGTTATCGCTAATAATTTGTAAAAGAAAAACCAAATACATTAATAAAATAAGAAGTAAACAATGTATCACGGTAGTGTAATACCACTACACCAGTGCGAACCCTAACGAATACAAAGAAGGAAAGATCGTCGACTGACCGTCCATAACCCTCGACCCGGCGCGTACGCATCTCTACAACAATCACTCTTCATTCCACAAATGAATCACGTTGCATAACAGCCAGCTCGAAGGAAATTTTGAACATGGGAACATCTGACCTGAGATTGTTAGTCACCCCGACGAGTAGAACCAAGAATAAATCACTACTAGCATTTCCGTCTGACTCATTAAATATCATGATGGTAATCAGAATGATATATTTTATTACGTTTATGTTTTCCTAGAAGACTTTAATCGGCGTTTGATAGACGTTATCGTGAATCAATGGGTCGACTTGCCCGACCATTTTACACAGGGTTCAACTTAGGCAAAGTTCTATCTATTCTGTGCTACTGCGGGCACTGCGGCCACTACTAAAATCCTAACTAATATTATAAATGCGAAAGTAACTCTGTCTGTCTGTCTGTCTTTTCTTCACGCCTAAACTACTGAACCGATTTGTGTGAAATTTGGTACAGGGTAAGTGTGAACCCCAACAAAGGACATAGGCTACTTTTTATTCGACTTCGTCTGCGTCCGCGATAACCGACATATACGCGAACGAAGTCGCGGGCAAAAGCTAGTTAGATAATAAAGCGATAAGATAGCTAGTTAGTTTCCTCTTCACCCAAATTAACAACGAGGTTATCGATCAACCGATAAGTTTTCGATTTTAGTGATATATTCGGTAACTTAATAGTAGACCAATTAGGCGAGCAAAATACAATTCTATACTAATACTAGCTGACCCGACAGACGTTGTCCTGTCCCGATCGACCTAATGAATGGGGGATGAGAAAGGGGTGAAAAAAGGGGATGAAAAATAGATGTTGGCCTATTCTCAGACCTACCCAATATGCACACAAAATTTCATCAGAATCGGTCAAGCCGTTTCGGAGGAGTACGGGAACGAAAACTGTGACACGAGAATTTTATATATTAGATTATACAGAGGAAAAATTTTGCACGTAGGAGGTAATCTTCGAAACTATTCATTTAATTTAAACAAAAAATAGGACTTCAACGTGAACCAATTCGCGGGAAGAAATAGAGTCTATTATAAAATAACTCTACAATCGATAATCGCCGCCTTGCAGTTTTGAGTTATGGCAAAGCCACCGAAATAAAACGTTAGAATAAACATAACACAAGCCAACGTTATGTCAGGAGGGTTTAATTAAAATAACAAAACTGCGAACACATGAAATAACCCCAAACATATTAACAAACATGACACTTTGATATCAAACAAATGAAGCCGATACGTCAATACTCGCGTAACGATTCGATAATATCTCTACGTGACTGACTCATCATCCGTGAGTCAACGAAGGTCAAGAAAGCAAACGTTATTGGGTAAATAGAAGTGCTTGGCCAGTCAAGATTTATTTCGTACATTTTATCAGCAATAAAGACCGTGGGACGTCGTCGTTTGTTTAAATCTGGTGTTTGTTTTTTCGCCCCGAGTTGTTTCTCAAAATTGGGGCGAAGTTACAAACGTATTAATCTTTCCGGTCTCCAGGGTTCATTTTTATTTATTAACAGTATATTTCTAGAGAGTTCTTTATTTTTTTAGATCTTCTCTACTAGTGTCTAGTCATTCCTATTTTAGCATTAAAACTTCGTTTGAATACCAAAAATAAAATCTGCAAGTGAGGCAAAGTGCATTGGAGCCTGTCTCACACTTTTGCCATGCTTGTTTTTCTCAAAGGAGTCGTTGGACCACAGATAACGTCATGAATCGTTTCAAACACGTGTTCCATTATGGCTGATGACACGTTTACCATGTGTGTATCTCGCTTAATTATCGCATTAACTCACCCTGGGGTCTTCGTGTGAAATTACGGCGCTTCCCAAGTTCGGCTGCTTAATATTCAATTAGGCAGTTATTCCATTTAATGAGCTAAGTTCATTTAAAATACCCGGCTGTCAATTCAAAGAAAGTAGGCAACGTGCAAGTATGTAGTAGTAATTTTAACTAATATCACTGCGGTAGTAGTACCGCAGCAGTAGTATGGCAGTTACCGCCATTGAACTATATTACTAGCGTGGTAGTAGTACTACGCTAGTAATATACACTCGGCGTCACAAAAATCGCACCTCTTTAAGAATTCCCTTCAAAGTCATTTTAACCCTATTAATCAATGGTATACATATGACTATAAGGTATAATTGGAAAGGCAATTTATTTAAATTTCAGAATAAATCAATGGATTTGGTTTTTTGTTTACCAGGGAATAAAAAAAAGCAAGCTAATGCAAATGATTAAAAAGTTAAATTTTATTTTATCAGCAAAAATTACAACAAAGTCCTTAAAACTAACTTAAAACCTAGTGTTACCCCCCCTAGCCCTGATGACTGCTTCCATGCGTTCTCTCATGGACCTTATTAATGTGACAACAGTCTCTTGTGGAATGTTGTCCCATTCTGCAACGACGGCATCTTGAAGGTCTTGGAGAGTGGTAGGGGCAGGATTTCGTGCCCGTACTCGCCGTTTCAGTTCATCCCAAAGGTGCTCAATAGGGTTCAGGTCTGGACTTCGCGCCGGCCAGCGCATAACAGGGATGCCAACTTCTTGCAGGTAGTCTCTTACAATTAAAGCGGTGTGACAACGGGCGTTATCGTGCATTAACGTGAACCCACTGCCAACAAAACCCGCATAAGGGACAACCTGCTCCTCTAAGATCTCTGTTATGTACCGAGCAGCAGTCAGCGACCCTTGCCCGCGAGCACTTCCAGTCCGAAAAACACACACAAGGTTCGTTTTACCGTCGATTGACATGCCGCCCCAGAACATGCACGAGCCACCCCCGTATTCCACTGTCTCTTGAATACAGGCTTGTGCGAATCGTTCCCCTTGCCTCCTATACACTCTTCGACGCCTGTCGTTGCAGAAAAGACACACCCTCGTCTCATCCGAGAAGAGCACAGCCCTCCATTGGTCTATTGTCCAATCCACATGGTCACGGGCAAATTGCAACCGGTCTCTCCTATGCTGTGCAGTCAATTTGGGCCCTGTAGCAGCCCTATGAGCTGCAATTTTCTTCTCCCGCATTCTTCTTCTAATCGTGGAGACGCTTACAGAAGTTCTGCGAGCTGATCGCAGTTGTTGTTGCAGCTCAACAGCATTGGAGAACCGATTATGTAAAGACGTCGAAACAATGAAGCGATCGTCTCTTTCGGATGTGCACCGTTGTCTTCCAGATCCACGTCTTCGGATATAGCCACCAGTCTCTTGGAAACGTTGGAACACTCGTCGAACGGCAAAACGACTCAAGTTCAGTTGCCGAGCAACATCACATTGCCGCATCCCTGATTGCAGTAGTGCAATGACTTGAGCGGCTTCATCTGCAGTGGTATCCATCTTCTGGGGTATTTTTCTTGCTGTAGCTGTTCACGTGTGTTCACTTCAAAGGTTGAATAGCGAATGACCCACATTTAACCCGGGTCGCCCGTTTTATACCCTTGTAGGGAGGTGCAATTAGTGGCCGTTGTAATGCGTATTTTGACAACATTTGTTTTAACGTTACGTGCTAATGAGATCTGTTGTGTTTAGGAATTCTAACTGTTGTTAATTTAAAGGTCGTTAAACATACTTTTAATTGATACCAATATTAATTGGGTTTAATGTATTCGTTACTGGCGGGACATGTTTTAAACTTATTTTCGAAAAGGTGCGATTTTTGTGACGCCGAGTGTAGTTCAATGGCGGTAACTGCAGAATAGCAAGGAAGGAATAAAGCCTACAAAACTAGAGGATATTCTCGACAGCACCCGTATAAAAGTATGTCAAATATTTTGGTCAGTAAGTAATTAAAAGTCGATTAAATTTAGATAGGATAAGTAATTAGAAGAAAATCTGCGTACCATAAGCCTAGATATTAGTGCCTTATCCTGTCTATAAAATTTCATCAAGTTCAATTACTTATCGACCAATGACTAGACTTTAATGCGGTCATTCGAAGGCAACAGTATTTTGAAGACGATGGCGGAGAACATTTACTCTCCTATTCTGAGACGTTTTGTGGGGGTGATGAGCAAGTAAATTATTTTCCTTTTCCTTGTGCATCAGCCACATAAATCGAACTCCCTTTATTAGTTAATTGGCTTAAATGTACAGATAATAATTATACTTCCTAACATTATTTTTAAGAAACTTACTAACACACTGGCACACATGAATGCAATAAAGACATTTGATTTGATTTTTGGATCTTAAATTGTCCTAAATAAAGAAATGTATTATTATTATTATTTAAGTTTTGTATGAAGCGTGCGGTTGATTAATACAGTTATCCTTTTTTACCGAAAAATTGTAAGCATACTTATTTCTGCAAAGAAAATATGAGTCTTATAACGAAATGGGGACGAGTTACCGTAGTTACTGGAGATGATGCGTAGCGTAGGGCTGTCGCGAAATCAAAACACCGCGGGAGAGTTACTCGAACTTTATAAATAGACGGTGTAACTGACGACTTAAAGCTGTATAATGTAAATACATGAAGTCATTCATCGTAATAGCCGGCCACGAAGAAGTACAACGAATAAGTTTTATCTGTCTAGACTGGAATAATATAACGTTGCCATGTTTTCACTCACGGTAAAGTAAAGCGATTGTAAATGAAATTGAAGAAATGGATCGTTAAAGATTTTATATATAAGTTAGGTACTTAATAGGTTATCTACGAACTAGCTTCTAGAAGTCAAATATATCCTACGACAATTGCCCAGCGTTGTTTTCTATCAGTGAAATATTGTTTGTCATCGAATGATTAGTTTCGGAGAATACCTCTTACGTACAAACTAACATACCTCTTACTCTCCAACTTACCTCTTTATAATAATAATGTAGATAGACTGGATTGTGAGAAGTGGAATTCTCAAAACCATTTACCACAACTGTTAAAACAAGACAAAGAAGTCTCAAACGGAAGTTTATGAAACAATTTAGATGTTTTTCGGCTACGATGACGTTAAGATAACCTTCAATTTTGTTTCTCAATGTTTTCCTAGTAAAATGGTTAGTTGAGACAAGTGTTTAATAGCTTCTAGGCATTGTTGTGATAGAATCAACATCGTGTTTTGACTAGTCTCACGTCTTGCGGTTTCAGATGACCCGAAACGGTTACCTGGCAAGTTTATGTTGGTTTCAAAGTTTGTGTTTGCTTCTAACAACTGTTGTTATCTTTTAATGTTGTGTTTTAACTTATAGTTACGAACTTCACAACGTTGTGAATTTAGTTTAGCAGTACCGGAAATTATTAAAATATCTTCAGGAAGTGTTTAAGATAGACTAGATAAGGTCACGAAAAATGCTACTTATTTTAAGCACGCTTTCGACTAAAACTTATCTGAGTTAGTCACGTGGTTAAATAACAAAATTATAGGTGCTTACATAAATGGGCCCGTGTTAGTAATTAACTCGGGAGTTAAAAGTTATCCAGGCGAGCGTTATAAATGTAGAACTTCAGTTATCAGTGACGGCTAACGTCACATTATAAACATTTCTTTGAACCGTCATTGTACAGATATTTTAAGGATTCTTGATGATTAATTAATACTAAAAGGTAAACTGTAACACAGGGAATTAGTAACAGCAACAAGGGTAAAATTGCCACTATCCTTGTTTTCAACATTACCTTTTTTGATAACCAAAAACCGCAGTTCGAATAAAATACTGATTGTACTACAAGTGGTTGAATTGATTCATTTGCTATAGGTACCATAGTACCGGTCGAACGGGGTGAGATTGATTAGTTTTGAAATAAAAACCTACATATCTTTTACAATATAAGAATAAAGAAAAAAAAACAAACTTAATGACGACTTTTTGCATGATAACACAAATAACTTTGTTTACACTTTGGTTAAACATGGTTAATAATTTAGGGAGAAAAAAATTATAACCTGTCAGTTTTATCGATATTGAAAATGGGGCTGCTTTGATAACACCCACGATGTTTATTGCTGGTTTAAAGTCACACCGACGTTTAACGTATTTTCGACTAATATTCAGGGTTAACTTTGAACGTAATTTTTTCCACTTATCTTTAATGTGCTACACCGTTTACAAATCATGGCGTAACGACTTGAATTCCTAATAATGTATAAGATAAAATAATCGGCTACGTTCAATTTTACGGGTAAAAATTAGTAAAATATTTGAATTTGGGGTAATTATCAAGGTCACCTCTTGTTTCAAAGTCACCCCGTTCGACGATATTACATACATATATAAATTAGAGTTGAATTGAGTTCGTTAGGGTTATATTTCGGACTACTGAAATCTTTGGCCCGTCACAGACGTAGTTATATTATATATTAATATAATTCATAGCAAGGGATATTACGATATATTTTCTATAGTAATCTTTAAGTGACCACAGACGCAGCTATAATACTTATATATTGTCGGATCCTGTCATGACGTATGTACCTACTTGAAAATCAGGAACACAAGCGCCTTTGTATAGCGATGTGCGGAGTCTAGGGGTATGGTGTCGATATGGAGGAACAGTAATTGTTAAGACGCGGTCGCGACACTATACTAAGAAAGAAGAAGAAGAAGCCTGCTCGTCGCAATCAGTGCGGTACCGCGTTGACCGAACCGAACATGTTGCTGCGTCCCGCTATTCCGTCGACGCAGCTGTACGTGTCACGTCTGCACCACACTACGAAGGTAGAGGACGTTGTGGAGTATATAAGGATGAAGACCAAATTCACCTTGAGAGTAGAGTGGTTGGAGTCGCGTCACAAAATTAACTTCAAATCTTTTGTGGTGCGAGTACCAACTCATCACCTAGAGACCTTCTCGAAGGAAAAATTTTGGCCGTCGGGTGTCTTGTATCGGCGTTTTCGCGGAAGGTTACCCGACACCACGACTCAGCGCAATACGTCGCCGATCCAACGTAGTAAATAGATTTGTAAACTAGGTTAATAATTACGTATTAGTTTATGTTTTGTTTATTTAATTTGTGTATTTTTGAAGTTATACTTCTTTAGGCGCGTTATGAAAAAATGATGAGAGTGAAATTTTACGATGCGCGCGCACAGCGTCACACAAAATTCTCACGGGAGTAATTGTAAACAACGCCATCTCTGACGTACATGCTGAACTACTTACTGCCTTCGTTGCTATTTTGTGACTCGAAGAAGTATAACTTCTCACGCGCGTACATAAGTACACACTGAATTTTTTTGAAGTTATACTTCTTTAGGCGCGTTATGAAAAAATGATGAGAGTGAAATTTTACGATGCGCGCGCACAGCGTCACACAAAATTCTCACGGGAGTAATTGTAAACAACGCCATCTCTGACGTACATGCTGAACTACTTACTGCCTTCGTTGCTATTTTGTGACTCGAAGAAGTATAACTTCTCACGCGCGTACATAAGTACACACTAGGGCTTGCATTCGAACATTCGAATATTCGAATTATTCGAATAATCAACTGTTTCAAATATTCGAATAGAAATTTTACGATATTCGAAAATTCGACCGATTCCTATTCAATGGATGCTCTAAGTTTCCTTAGGTCCCACTTCCAGGGAAAACGTTGAAGGTACAAAGGTACATGATAGGATTAAAAAGTACTGTAATTTTTAGTACTAAATGTAGCGTGCTACTTAGATCTGATCTGATCTCGTGATTTATTATTTTTGTTATCACTAAGATTTAATGTTAAATTAACACACATTATATTAATATCACACATTGTTAGTGTGACATTGATTATTTAACATTAAGAAAACGATTTTGCATCGAAGGTTTAATTGCGTTACTTACTTGTTTTTGTTTTGTTTGATTTTATTTTATTATATTATTACAATATTCATAACCGATTTTATAAGACTGTGTTGTGTTTGTGTCCAAGGTTGAAAAACAAAACAAGATTAGTTTATTTTTAATAATATGGTTTATTTTAAAACATTTTAAGCATTTGTTTCAAATTTTTGCGAATATTATATTAGAATAACATTGTGGTCATGGTGTATTAATAATATTAATATTTAATATTATCAGTACATTTTGCATCGAAGGTTTAATTGCGTTACTTACTTGTTTTTGTTTTGTTTGATTTTATTTTATTATATTATTACAATATTCATAACCGATTTTATAAGACTGTGTTGTGTTTGTGTCCAAGGTTGAAAAACAAAACAAGATTAGTTTATTTTTAATAATATGGTTTATTTTAAAACATTTTAAGCATTTGTTTCAAATTTTTGCGAATATTATATTAGAATAACATTGTGGTCATGGTGTATTAATAATATTAATATTTAATATTATCAGTACAATTAAGTTGACCATTAAAATTCTTCCAAAAAAATACGTTGATTATTGTGTTAGCTATGTTATTTGATGAAACTAGTTGATTATTTGTGTTAGCTATTCTAATCCTTTGTGTTCTTATAACAGAAAAAAAATATTTTAATTGTTTTTGTAACATTGCGTTAGCTTTAAATAGTATTATTTTGATTTAGAGAATAAAGACTATTTAGAAATTAAAGAACATGATTTCTATAAAACTTAATTTTTTTATTTAATATTCGAACAATATTCGAATTATTCGAATATGCCCCAAAAAATATCGAATATTCGAATTGCAAAATTGTCGAATATTTGCAAGCCCTAGTACACACTGAATTTTTTTTTTTCTATGGGCCTTAGTAGCCTGATAATAAAGAATTATTATTATTATTATACTAGCCTAGGAATCGCTCTGTGTTCCATGTTAAGTTTAAAATCACAAATTAGTAGTGTGTGAACTTAAAGGAGTTTATTTCTCTTTATCCTATATCCCAATTATGAGCCCACAGTACATAGCGATGTCTAATCAGAATCCTACGTTAAAGGATTCGACATGTATATTGACTATTAGATTTGATTATTGATTATTTGGCTATTGATTATATATATATTGAATATTAGCGACCGCAGACGCAATAAGGGCGAAAATATATTATTATATTATAGCGACGCATGTGACGGGCTTTAGTAAGCTACGTTATAGGTACCTGAGTGTTATGGGCTATATTTTGTGGTCAAAAAATAAGGGATCCGTAAAAATATTCATGTGGACGATGACGCGGACAAAAGCTAATACCTACTTACAATAAAATTAACATACATTACTTCCTTATAAAAAAGTAACAGTTAAACAGGATGACGCATTGACAGCTAGATGTTTTGTAACCGTGGGCCTAGCTGACTCAAACGATCTTTGCTCTTTTATCAACGGACTTCAAAAAAGGAGGAGGTTATCAATTCGTCTGTATTTTTATTTTGTTTCTTTTTTTTTAATGTTTGTTACCTGATTTCTTTGGACTGGGTAAACCGATTTTGATGATTTTTTTATTTGAAAGCTAGTGCTTCCCGTGTGGTCCCATTTTAATTTGGTCCAGTTCTGACAATGGCATCCATGAGAAAACCATATAAATCTTAAATTTGCATTATGTATGTGCGCGATTTGTTACGCGATTTCTCCGGCAAACGTAAACCGATTTTGAAAATTCTTTTTTTATGGATAGGGTATGCTTCAGGGGTGGTCCCATATAAATTTTACCGAAATTGATTTAGCACTTTTTGAAAAATCAACAAATACCCAAAAAATTTACATAGACGACGTTTTAGTTTCATCAATCTTTGTAGTAGTTAACTTTCAATCTCTTCTTAATAGATTTGGATGAGAAGGAGGTACTAAAAAGCGGAAAATAAAAAGCTTTTTACAAAAAAGACAACCGCCTTCAAAAACTAAAAAGTGAAAAATAACTTTAGCACAGAACACACATTGACTTTAGTTTCGGAAGTCGGTGGCAAAACAAAACAACAAACAGAACAAAGCCACTGAATTTCGAAACTAAAGTCAATGTGTGTTCTGTGCTAAAGTTATTTTTCACTTTTTAGTTTTTGAAGGCGGTTGTCTTTTTTGTAAAAAGCTTTTTTTCCTAGCTAGACGATTAAAGCCTGTCACAGACGTACCTATAATGTAGTAGTAGTAGTATGACGGGCTGGTGTCCGCAACTCCACGACTCAGCGAATATTTTGCGTACAGTCGTAGCTATAATATATATTAATATAATTCATAGCGATCAGCTATAATATATATTTTTACTACGTCACCAAAATATGTGGACAGATATAGCAAAGCATATTAATATATATTTCAAAAATGTGAAACAAACAACGATCGCAGACGTAATAAGGGCGAAAATATATTATTATACTATGGCTACCGTGTGTGGTGTGGTGGCTAGCTATAATATATATTATAGCTACGTTTGTGACGGGCTTAATGCAAGTATCTATTTATTTTGTTCACTTTCTCGTCAGTCCTACATAATTATTTCTGTTGGCCTGTTTTCCGTGAATCCTTTACGGTAGCAATATTTAGTTATCAGTTCAAATAATTGTGTTGTGTGTGCCCCACTTTAAAGCAGGAAAAGATTTAATTTTACTCTCGGGAATCCGTGGTTAGTTGGTTACCTCACTCGGTATATAAAATTATACGATAATAAAAATTACTGTAGTTTCCTTTGTCATGATGACTCATACAATAGGACGAGACTTATCGAATATAATAAACTCAATAAGTCCTTGTATGACCCCATTCAATTTCTTTGTAAGTCAATGAACTATACTGAGTTCAACCGACACTGCATACAAATATTCAAACATTTTATGAATAACTAGCACTTTGCCCGCGACTTCGTCCGCGTGAATTTTCTCAAGGATCCCTAATTTTTTCAATTGATAAATATAGCCTATGTTATTTAGGGATAATGTAGCTTTCTAATGGTGAAAGTATTTTTAAAATCGGATCAGTAGTTTTTGAGTTAATTCGTTACAAACAAACAAATCTTTCCTCTTTATAATATTAGTTTAGACTAGCTTCAGCCCGTGACTTCGTCCGCGTGGAAGTCAAATATACGATAAAATCTATCCTACGACACTCTGCAATATTGTTGCTTTCCATCAGTGAAATAATTTTTACAGTAATTTCTCAGATTACCTCCTACATCCAAACTTACAAACTTTACCTCTTCATAAATATTAGTACAGATATTTTTACAAGTGTACTGTGTAACACATGCACCATGCAATGCTGGAGGTCAACGCCCTACGCAGACGCAATTGTTTATTCAGATATTCGGATACAGCATCTATCATACAAGTTTATGTTTATGTGATAACGCAATAAAGTCGTGTTTTGTTTAGAATGTAGGTTAATTTGGCAGAAAATCATTCAAATATTCCTTTGTGATCAGTTTAGTATAATATTTAAGCACAATTTGTGAATTACGTGCTCGGGAAAACATATAAAGCTGTTGGACCCTGCTTTCATTTGTAGATCTTTGATGTTTTGTTTGATTTGATGGATAGTCAGAAACCGGAAAGTCTGACAACCAAGGAGCGTGTTGCCCAGTAACTGGATTGTGAAGGTCAGATAGGCAAACGCTCCATGGCAAAACATTGGTATTCAGCTTTTGCATACGGTTGGACTGGAAGCAGACATCATAGTTGGGAAAAGGCTACACAGGTGATGGTGATTTACAATTTTGAAATTACAATTAACGGAAAGAGTCCGACCGACATGATGATTTATTTAATTCCTTTCAAATTGCGTGAACGTCAATCACCGTTGTAAAGTGCTTGAAACATTTATATTTTTTAATTTCCTTCACTCAAGGAGTTGTTAGTTGTTAATCATGTTACTACTTTAAAAGAGCCGTTTTCACCTGGCAGGGTTGTATTGATTCAGAGTTAGTTGTTAACACTAAATAATTAATTCTGCCAAAACGTATCAACCCACGTCAAAATTTCTTTCATTCATCGAAGTGATTGTAATGCTTTAGATAACGATTGAAAGATTAACGGAGATTTATTTTAAATCTGTTCTAAGCAAACGTTTTGGAGACGTGCTGTAAGAACACAAGAACACACTGCTCACTCCTGATTCCGCGGTGAAAACTGTATTAGGTATTCAGTAACTCGATGAAAACTACGCTAGCGCTTCAGTTCAAATATCGGAAATGAGATAGGATTCGCATTTGTGGGTGATTTCTTACATGATTGCACTGCTGTTTTTGCTGGATATTAATGCCACATATTTATCGTAACGAATGGAATAATATGTAGTGTAGATGTTGATACACATCTACACTACATATTATTCATTTTGGTAGAACTAAAAGCTCATTCATGGCATATTTATTTGTAATTTAACCTGATGTTACCAACTAACTCTGACTTAAGTTTTTGACGCAAGTGGGCCAAAGTAACTTAAAAGATCAAATGGATAGTTTACTACAACCAAAGTACTTAAATAGAAAAAAAATAACTGCTTTACTGGTACCACCTTTATCTTTACGAGGTGAAAACTAGAGCGAGCACAAAGTAAATCCACGTAAAAGTTGTTAGTTAAGATTACATGGTATTATCTAATGGTGGTATCGTTATTCGGTGCACAAACTAACTGTAGGGAGATAATATTACGTTGCAGGCAGTGATTACACTGTCTGGTGATAAGAACCGCTAGTTACCGCTACGATTCTGATTAGAGGAAATTGTTGCAAGGTTAAAATTTAATAGAATATCTTAATTTGGTTCTGTATATACCTTAGGGTTAATTTAACCGACACGCAATGTGACGCGACGAAACGCACAGAACGACTTATTGAAGAAATATGAACACAGCTTACTTAATTTTATAGATTTCGTTTTGAATCTGTGGTTCCTTCCTGTCAAAATTTTGCTTAGAACTTACAATATAAATCCCTGCTAATCCAATTAGATTTACGGTTGTATTCTTAGTTTTTCTTTACTTATTACTAACTTAACGTGTAGTAAATAAGTTCTATATTGCGTTGCTAAGCGTCGTCGCTTCACGTTTCGGTGTGAGCTCACCCTAATATCCAAATAACACTCCTTTAAAGCACTTACAGAAATACAGACATTAACATTGAGTTGCGAACCCAACATTAGTTTAAAGGACACTTTAAATTCATGCCATCCCCTAACATTTTGTATCAAAAAGAAAGTGACAGCATCAATTAAGTCTCCGTTAAACTAATGCTGGTTTTATACAACGCACTGTATGGGTACTAGCGTTGTGGTTCATTCAATTACAGGAAAACTGATTACAAAGACGTCATTTGGGCTGACGTGACGGAATGATAACCATAGGGCCTTCCCTATAAATATAAAATATGTAATAGTTATAATTGATTTCGTTTTCAGTTTCCTATAATGATGTCATCGTCATCACCCTAGCAATTGTTAACAGAAAATATAGGACACACATTTCCACATTTCAAATGCAAGAAGTTGCATTTCGACTTGCGACGGTGTTGCATAAAACAAAAATTTGACACAGCATATAAAGTTATTTATTGTTTTGTAAAACAGTCGTTGTTTAGAAATATGCTAATGAATGTTCTACAGATAAAGTACTAGCTTTTTCCGAGACATTGACCGTGTGAATGTCGAAGTCGAGGATTAATAATAAAAACTTGAGAGGTGTCAAGGGACACCCGGATGGAACGAAGTTAATTTCGATTAATTAGTGAAGGAATTGTAATAAAATTTTATTACAATTCCTTCACTAATTAATGTGATGCGTTAAAGTGAATTTAAGTGGCTTTAAGCCAGGGCAAAAAAAAGCGAGGAATGAAAAGTTATTATGGCTGCTTACATTGTAAGTAAGTAATTTTAAAGATTAACATTTTCTAACATGTTAGTACAATGCGTAGTTATTTAGATAGAAAGACCAATAAATTATTTCTGCGCCATCTATTGGCCGTTCGTAATTCGATCTCGAAGAGCACAGTTGCGCCAATAACGTTAATAGATGGCTCTTAAATCAAATGAATGACGAAATGTCAAATGTCGTGACAACTTTTCGTAAGATTTTTTTCCGTCTAGCCCCCTTTCACAACGCGCGATAAGGAACTTCGTTCCAATAATATGTGGGGACATTTTTCACACACGGCCATCTGACCCCAAACTAGGGAGACCCTGTACTATGGGTGTCAGACAGCTGATATACATACACAAATACATTTTTTTTTTTTGTAAATACATACATATATAGATAAACAACACCCAGACACAAGGCAAACACAAGTGCTCATCACACAAATGTTTACCCTGGGCGGGAATCGAACCCGCAACACGCTGCGCAACAGTCGATCGCTCAGCCACTGCGCCAACCGTGTGGTCCATTAAGTAGCCTATACTCTTTCTTGGCGACAGAGCGATATTGATCAGAGGATGGGTAGCAGCGGCCTACTGAGTACCATAACACCTACTGCGATCGCCAACATACATCATCATGATGATGATGACTCTTGAGGTTCAAGCTTAATCCTAATGTAGTTTAGTTATAAAAGCGTAACAAACCAAGTCACTTTCGCATTTATATTATTACTTAGTACGGAAACAACACAAACGATTAAGTAGTTTTATCTATAATTGAAATATAAAGTACGTAGTTGGTGTGTGTATAATATGCATTAGTTTTCGCCTTTGTTTATATACTGCACGTGCAACACATCAATCAACATTAAAATAATTAACACACGTTTGGTTCGCTAAAGGCGAGGCCTATTATAGATTGATTCAATATTTTGTACCACAAGAGGCATGAGTAGCGATCAGTTTAACATTAAATCAAAGATTAACAACATTAACTATACTAATATTATAAAGCAGTAAAATTAGTTTGTAAGTTTGTATGTAGAGGGGTAATCTCCGGAACTAATCATCCGATTTCAATAAATCTATCACCAATAAGAAGCTACGTTATTCGTCAGTGCTATCTATATTTTATTTAAAAAAGAAAATGGCATCTTGACGACACGGTTGGCGCAGTGGCTGATCGATCTACTGCTGCGCAGCGTGTTGCGGGTTCGATTCCCGCCCAGGGTAAACGTTTGTGTGTAAACATGAGCACTTGTGTTTGCCTTGTCTCTGGATGATGTTTATGTATATAAATGTATGTATTTAAAAAAAAATGTATTTGTGTATGTATATCAGCTGTCTGACACCCTCAGTACAGGGTCTCCCTAGTTTGGGGTCAGATGGCCGTGTGTGAAAATGTCTCCACATATTTATTTATCTATGAGAAAATTCACGCAGACACAGGTACGGGCAAAGTGCTAGTGAAAGATAAATTACTAAAGCGTTGAGCGTAACAAACGAAATGGTTGCAGACGAAAATGCTCCCGTTTCTCGGAGACAGTCCCAGAATATGAGAAAAGTTGGCAAAGCCCGTGATCGTAACCGAGAAATCTGCGTTTTTATTGGGACAACCATGCCACACTACCCAACAACTGCAACTCCAGTAAGCCAGAATCAACAGTGGCGATCACCAGAAAAGCGCCACAGCCGCCGCACAAGTAATGAAGCATGACAAATAGGGAAGCCCGATTTTTTTGCTTTGAATCGATCTTTTTAATCGTAATGTATTGTTACCTCGTGAATCGATTCACGATTTTAATCGTATTGCATTGAATCGAACTTATTCGATCTCCGAAGATCGTTTGGCAATTTTATAAAAATAATGGAAAGTACAGTATGCATGCAAAATTGTTTATTTTACCATAATATACTATATCTAATTACACCAAGGACGTGGCATCAAATCCCTCAAATATTCAAAAACTAAAACAAATACTTTAACAGGAAGCCGTAATGGGTTATCCAGTAAGTAAGTATCACTAAATTATTTATTTTTGAAAAGTATAAAACATGTTTTACATTACAGATTCCAAATTCCAATTACTTACATTTAAACTTTTCAAAAATAATAATTAAGACAGACGGACTGGCTTTAGTCTATTACGCCTATCTGTCAAAGTATTTCCAGCTAGAGAAAACAGGCGTTCAGGGGACCGATATTGCAACCACTGTACGATTACAGTACGATACCCAACAATAAAATAAACAAAAAAATATCAATAAGTAGTCAAGTAACCTTCATTTATTAAGTAAAGTAGTCAAGTAATCTTCATTTATTGTAGTTCGAACGGTACGGTTGAATCGTTTCTCCGGAAGGAAATTAATCAGAAAAGAATAACGAAGGAGAAAATTATACTATTAGCCTTATTGCGGCCACCTCTAAATAAAAGTTAGGTAACCGATGTAATCTGTTTAGCACCTTAAGTAAGTACCAGCCCGTACTACGACTCGAGTGAGTAATGAACGTATGAGTCATTCGAGATTCTCATTAACATGGTCGTCGCTTGGTAACGAAATTGAATAAACGGGACTCCTATGTGTGACTCAAGAAATGTTAAAATATCATTAAGTGCAGTAACGTGCACTTTAAACCGTTACTTGGAAACGTAACAGTTGATGCGTAATCATGCGTAAGCTTCTAATATGAATTTTGATGCACTTTTTACTTAGCTAACGAGGGAGCGTGTTCTGAATTCTGTACAACTCATCTCTATTCGAAGTCTATTCATGGAAAACTTTTTATTATTCAGATAACGTACTCAGTCCCGTTATTAAAATAATAAATTAGATTTGCTTAATATTACACTGTAGAAATATCTTTTAGCATTGTTAGTATCGTGTGCATAATATTTTACGTCATTAGTCTATCGATACAAGTCTAAAATATGTTGCAAGCCGGTCTTGTACTATGAATCAATTTGTAGTTTAAGTACCTAGTGAACAGTGCATCGCGCCCTTTCTCTACCCTCGCTTGATGTACGGGCGCTATGCTAATTTCATTACTGACATGCACTCACGGCAGTCACAGCAGCGTGTAGCCGCCGCAAAACTACAGTCGGCTTAAAAGCCCGGCTTTTGTACAATTGATTTAGTATGAAGTGAATTTTGAGAACGAACTTTTGATATGACGTTGGTAAATACTCATTGAAATTTTGGTGCCCATACCTAAGTCAAAGGAATCTATAATGTTGTTCAATTGTTTCCTCAAAGCTTAGCTGGAAACTGATAATAATTAAGGAAAATTTGTCGTCCATCCTCAGTGAAAATAATTACATATGATATGACGTTGGTACCTAAATATTCATTAAAATTTTGGTATCGATTTTGAATCGATAATGTTGTTCAATTGTTTCCTCAAAGCTTAGCTGGAAACTGATAATTAAGAAACATTTGTCGTCCATCGTCCCTGAAAATAATTATTACAATCTCCACATACATATCCATTCCACGGTTTCATCAGTTAGATAGTTTCAAAATTGAAATGGTTGGTCCAAGCAAATATTAGCGGTATTCCAGACGTTCCATGTGTTTGGACACTGTGCAACGCCAGGTATTCTCGAGATGAATTTCAAACATTAATGTTATTACCGTGTCCCTTGTACGCGGAAGCCGTTTCATTCGTGGAAGTAATAAAATGAATCTGTATGTTTGTTTCGTCTCTGTATATAACGCTTGATGTGATTTCAACATTGTTGATTAAAAATATAATAAGTTTTTAAATCGCATTCTTTGTTTAACTTCAATTTATTGTCTTTATAACTTGAATGAAAGTTCCTATTTAGGACGATCAATTGTTTACCTATACGAAATTATTATTTAGAGCTAAGGAATAATTAGATCCATCACATCCAACTCTGAGGCAACCAAAGAATTTAATTAATGCTTTTCGTTGCATCTTTAATATAGCGTTTATAACGCAATCTGTTCTCGACTCAGTTATGTTATGACAGGAATAATTTTATTGCGTCCATCAACATCAAACTTAAATATCTCTGTTGAATTATATTTTATGTTAGTTCTTTAGTTCACTAACACCCACCTAACGAGATTAAAATAAAACGTTTAAGTTCCGCCGCACAGTCAGTAGCGGTCGCCACAAGTTGTGAACGAAATTTTTCATTTTACATTTTCTATAATATCATTCGCGTGGCCAGCGATCTTAGCAACTTGTAGCCGCGCCTAGTAGCTCAGTGTGCGCCAGCACTTAATGTGCAGCTCATACTCAAGTAAGTACTAAAAGCTTTTCCTCAGACACTCCTTTAAAATAGTGCAAGGTAGAAAGGTTTATAGCAGCAAACATTAAGTGCATGGAGCGATGGTAGACTTGTTAAAATACACTAAACGTTGATTTTAACCAAATGTTATTCTGGTACACTAACAAAATTAGGCACAATATTAAAATTTTTACTTACAAAAAAATATGTACCTATTTTGATACACTGCTTAAGTCATTTTTATTTCAGTTAATGTTAATTTTGGCAGTATGTTGAATTTAAAGTTTTTGTTTAATAAGTTTTGTTATTTAAAATTACCTGAATAGATTAGGTTCAATTTAACTCTCTAATTTGTATGCCGCTGAGTCGGTTAGACATGCTAAACTGTAGCTTAGTATAATAACAACTTTATACTGTTTCTGGCAAATAAAGAAATAACAATTATTTAATACCTAGGTTCTTTTGACAAAAACAAAATACTGTTTTAAAATTTAAACTAGATTATAGATTCAACATGTGTACAGACTTGATGTAATATGTATCGGTGAAATACGATAGTATCTCATCCTCCATTCGGAGTTGTCGACCAAGCTGAATACAAAACGATGATAAAAGCCTTCGTGGTATGGCCCAACGACGAAACGTCAAGATAAATGGAACGGAACCAAATATTGTATGTCACTCCTTGACATTTGCGTCAATGGTTTATCAAGATGAATCGTTAGCCGTTTCCGAAACGACTTCATAGTGTGATATGAGGAACTGTTTCAGGTATGTTTACCGTCATTCATACTAATCGGTGTGTTTGGTCTACTACACATTTGCCCCCTAGGAAGAAGTGTGTAGGAGAGCGGATGCACATACCTTGTAGCCCTATCTTCGTAATTTTTTTGTGAGCTAAGCTTTTGTACTGTAGTTATCATCATTATTATTGTTGTTGCTTATCATGTTGTGAGATTACGCTTTAGGTGATAATCAGGTCGAAACCTCTAATGTAAACTTTGTCATATTATTATATGTGTTTGTCACCTGTTGTAGTTGCCTTGTGAATCCATACTATTAGTTTTTTTTAGTTTAGGGTATATTGTAAGTTTAGGTTACGATGGGACTGTCATACGCTACGCGGGAAAGTCCCTTAAAAATTATAGAAAAAAAAACCATACTATCCATACTATTAATATTATAAATGCGAAAGTAACTGTCTGTTATGCTTTAACGATGAAACGGCTGTACCGATTTTGATGAAATTCGGTATGAAGATAGCTTGAATTATGGGGTAGGACATAGGCTTTTTAATCCGCATTTTCGTTTGCATCCGCGATAACCGACATATTATATACAGCTAGTAGTAGTAGATATTAGACACACACACAATATTAGATGTCGTACGAATATAATATAAAAAAGTTTTGCTTTTTTTATGGACCAGGAAACTTCGCGAGTGGTATACCCAGAACCACCCACACAAGTTTCATAACAATCCGATCAATGGTTCAGAAACGCAAAGTGGGCAAACATACAAACATTTAATTTTATTTGTATAGATTACTAGCTTTTGTCCGCGACATTGCTTGCGTGCTTTTTTTTACGGATCCCTATGTTTTTTGTACCATAATGCATATAGGGATTACATAGCTTATATTAGCAAAACAATTCCATCCATTCCAACAATTAATGTTTTGGAGAGGAGCCCGAACGTACACAAATTCAACTTTAATTTTTAGTACATAAAATATGTATGATAGTTTAAGTGCTGATATTGATTTCACACATATAAATATAATTTTAGAATAGCATTAATAAAAACAACACAAAAAACCGGACAAGTGCGAGTCGGACTCGCTCACCGAGGGCACAGAATATTTAATAGTACTACTTAATAGTACTACCTGCCGAGGGTTCCATTCAAATTCCGTGATTTGGTCACCCATACAAATGTCAATGCCAGATCCTGCCCCACCCATTTACAGAAAATGTAATTTAATAAAATAATTGTAATGATCATAGAATCTTATTATAATAAATTGTTTTGCTTTAGACCTTGCGATTTTGCGAACTTGCGTTCTTGGTTTGTTTCCACGAGACAGGCTCGAGTGTGGAGTTGTGTGGAGTTCATTAGCAAAATGCTTCCTTTGTGTCTTATATTTGTTTTTTTTTGAGACCCTAATTGATAATGTAGACTATTGTAGATTATAAGGAAATGTAAAGAACTTTTTTGTTGGCAAATGAACAACATTATTATTATTACTTGCGGATTACAAATCAATGCTAAAACGAATACAAATACAGTTTTTTGATTTAAACAGAAACGGCAAGTTCTGCAGCCATTAAAACTAATGTTTAATTAACAGCAATGAATAAGCAGTAAGATGCTACATATTGCAAGCTTGTACATGACTTTTATTGAGTGGGGCAAAGTTCTATAGAGTTTCTGGCATTGTCCTTTGACCGCGCGTACCTCGATGATTGATTACGTATTTTAAATAAAGACTATATGTTTATGATTTAATTACAATGTATAGTTTTCAGATTTTTTCTTGTACGTGTAGTATAATACGATATTACTTGTCAAATTTCATAGTTCTAGGTCAACGGGAAGTACCCTATTTTTGATTCCCTTGAGAGTGTCGAAATATACGTTTTTTGCGGCATAAACGGCCGTATATTTTTTTCACGTTAACTTAGAAGCTTTTTCACAGCTTCAAGGGACTGTAGACCTAAGTATATGGTTTTAATTTCAACTCGATACCTCCACGCGTTCCCGAGATAAAGGGTCTTGACAGACAGACGGACAACAAAGTGATCCCATAAGGGTTCCGTTGAAGCAATTTACGATGAAATATTCATACTTTACCAATTGAGGAAAATTTTAACGTGTTCATTTTATGTCAAACAAACAATCCTATGTTGTTTCTATAAATAAGTGGGTACACCTAAAAGGAATAGACCCAAATGACGTCACTGCTCAGAAAATATGTTATTATTGTAAGCTTTTATTCCCATTTTACCGTAAACATTCAACCGCACACTGAATTGTTTTGCCATTAAACCGGAACTTTTCATTACAAAATGGCGCGGGGCATTACGAAAATGTGTTTTCCAACTTTTCGATTCTGAATCGGAAACCAAAAGAGTATACGAAAATAAATATTCACACAAATGCGGGAATGCTACACAGAATTCCTCTTTCATTTTCCATTTTTGTATTTGAATATCAGTATTTGGTATATCGTAGGGGAAGCGACGCATCGGAATTTATCCGCAGTTCAGTATACGGAAAGATCACTGATTTGACCCACTTTTTTTGTGTTTATCCAATAGGTAAACATTTTCAAGTCGTGATCCTTAGAATGTTCCCAATATGAAAAACTTCCTTGTTTGAATACACCCGAATATTCTTCGACGAACATTTTGCATTTGTGGTAAAATATATTTTTTGTAAAAAAACATTGCTTATGTATTTCGTAGTAATTTAATGATCAGAAGTCAGTCATTTATGGGGCGTAAAGCTAAATCCAGCCAGTATCAATATGAAAATAATGTAATATAATTATTATAGGTGTGTGTGACTCACACAGATAACAGCTGTAGGCATGAATAATATTAGTATGATGATTATGTAAAACGAGAAAATTAAGGCATATTCGAGCCCCTTTTTAGGCATCGCATAAACCGCATCCCTTTTCAGTCGGGTAAATAGAACAAAAGCAAAACGCGCACCAGGGAGCACTAACTTTGTGAAAAGGCAAAACCCTACTTTGCATAGAAAAGATCAAAAGAAACAATGTAAATTATACTTTATGCGGACGTGATAAGCTCTACAACAACAGCAGAGATAAGTCTTTTTGTTTTACAAATGGTGTACTAAATGAGGATAAATATTATTCAGTGACGTCATTGCAAGGCAGATCTTATAAGTGTTTGGTGTACTATTTTAAATGTGAAAAATCACACGAGTAGGAAAACTATTATGAATAATAAATTAATTATTCCTGTTGCGTGATTTTCTCAATGTAAACACTCAAATAAGTTTTTAAACTAAGAACACGAGGTTCTTCAGCTATCATTGCGAATTACGAAAAAACGTAATGTATTTTTTTTTTCAATCACAAGGGAATATTGTTGTTTATGAAAATGGTGTAGATACATGACAAACGGCCTGTACATATCTAGATCTTGGTAGAGTATTTGTTATGCTTAAATATTGAATGTGAAAGGTCACTTTCACGGTACAAACATTAATGGTCATCATTATACCTAGTATTTTTAATTACAGCATAATGTTACATACAGGTTACTTACCTGTAGTGTAGACATATTTACCTAAAAATATACCCAAACCTAGATGGGTAATATTATAACTTTACATAATACCTGCCCAGCCTATAATTATGTGATTATTAATTAACTAATTGAGGAACCAACAAAACAAAAGCGGCAGTAATATCTTGTAACAATAGGAACATAATATAATTAAAAACATAACAGCATATATTGTTTCACATTACACGTTCGTGATACATAACAGAAACCGACGCGTGCTTTATTGCAATAACAATAAACATTTCGTTTCCAAACACGTTCTATACAATTGCACTGAAATATGGCTGAGAAGTTCGTATTAGGTCAAATATGAATAGACTAAGGTGCAATATGCAATGAGAATAATGCAATATGAATAAGAAATCTTATCGGAGTCGGAAAACGTTTTGCGGTTTTATACCAAGAAAGACCAAACTGGCGTATGTTTGCAATATTATATGCTAATGTGTAGCGGCTGAAACTCCACAAGCACAAACGTAGGTACAATAAATGTAAGTTTATGGGGAAGCTCAAGCTATAAAATATGGGCTCGAGTACAGTGGTAAGCATGGATGCAGAAAACGCTGCGTAAAGGGGTAAGAGAAAATCATTACTAGGGCTGGCAGATTTGAAATTGATACCACTTGACTGAATCCTTCAATATTAAACCAGAGCGATTGAGAAGGCCACACCAATTCCGGCGGTATAAACACTTTTAATTTAGCAAAGCAAAGCTTATCTTGAGTGAAAACGTTAATTGTTCCTATTTAAATTGCTCCAAAATTTTCGCTAAGTCAGTAAGCCGCAGTCGAGAGTTACACCCACTAAATTCCAGAACTAACAATTGTACAACTAAAACTCGGTAAATCGCAGCCCTATTACACTGGTGTAGCACTCGGGGCCTAAAAGCAGTCACATCTACTTAATGCTCCTATTCTGAAAGCAATTCATTTTACTCCTGCAACGTTAGTTTTCAAAGCACCATTTACATGGCTTTCCATTGTGGAAATGGTTATAATAGCAGATTAAGAGATGAATGATTGCGTAATGCGTTTAAATGTTTGCTGACAAGGTTTAGTAAATGCTAAAATAATACCACATTTGGTACAAAACTGGCTCCTAACGACTATGTTGTTGACTGCCAATCAAAAGGTCAATGCAATCCAATAATAGCAGAAATATTAGTAAAATAGTAACAGACATGCAACACATTAGCTTTGCGTAACTACGTTTTCATGGAAAAATCACTTACACGCCATTTATGACGACACGGTTGGCGCAGTGGCTGAGCGATCGACTGCTGCGCAGCGTGTTGCGGGTTCGATTCTGTGTGGTGTTGTTTATCTATATATTATGTATGTATTTACAAAAAAAAAAAAAAAACTATTTGTGTATGTATTTCAGCTGTCTGACACCCATAGTACAGGGTCTCCCTAGTTTGGGGTCAGATGGCCGTGTGTGAAAATGTCCCCACATATTATTTTATTTTTCCATCCGAAGCAACTCCGTTTAATTTATAGATAGTAAAATATATTGAAACTAGGGCCTCACGCCAGGTTACACAAAAAGCTCATCTATTTCGAGTGTGGTTACTAAACAACGGGTATCTGTTTGATCAACAAACAGACTGCGATGAACAGTGAACTCATTTACTAGTTAGTGCCTGGAGATGCTAATATCGTGCAGTAAAGTACGTAGCCAGGGTTACGTGGAACCATAAAACACTAGTGCAAATTAATAGCGCGCTTATATCGACATCAAACTAAATTATTATACTTAAAAGCTGTCGAAATTGTTTAAGTTATGCAGTTTTCAGAAGCCAGGCACTCTTGAAAATACAAGCACATTGATTTACAAGACCAATTGTCATAGTAAGGATCTTAACAAAGTGGACAATGAAAATTGTGAATTTTGCAAAATGTTTAATGTTGAAACGAATTTCAATCAGACTTCAAAGAACATTTTAAGGGACCTAATTTAGCGAGTCTGCCGCTCACAAAATTTTCTCCGTAGATCCAGATTTTCGAGGACGTTCGAAATTAAGCTTTCCGATATCGGAGGCAGATAGATTCTTCTGATATTACCAACATAAGATCATGAATGTATAAATAACCCTAGTAACGTTACGATTATGATTCCAACACGCGGTACATTCGATGACGTAACTACAACGCGTATGCTAGTCGTAAGCAACAATAACTTTATTGTTTGGACTCATGATGCTATTTCTTATTCGTAATAGTTGCCGTTGATAGCGTAATTATTTTGACCCCATTGTTCAAACACAAAACGTACAATAAATTGTATTACTCGCATCCGTCACGTGCCGACGTATTACAGAAGTTATCTAAAAAGGAGTGGTTTTATTGCAGTTTATCTTTCATTCACTAATTGCCGTAAGCCTCCATTTTAATCATAGCTGGTTGCCCATAGTAACCTAAATTTGCCAATCAAACGTGCTCGGTTGAATCCCATCGATTCAACAAACCGATGCAGTTTGCATTGAACGAAAAGAGGTCACTCCACTGACTAACCGGGATCCCAGAGGCACCAGGAATTAGGGCAGAGCAGTAATTACTTACACGCTCAGCGACCTAGGGTCGAACCGGCAGAGCTGAAAGGGCTTTGTGCGGGAAATAGTCTATAGTTACGGCTTGTTGAGCATTTCGAACCATCTCGGCTACACGGCGAAACGGAAGTGGGTTAACTCAAAAATCTTTTGTTTGTTTATTGCTTGCTTGTCTGTAATAACTATTGTTTTGGATGTTTTACTTTACATCATTCTTGGCATCGAGGCATTCAATAGTAATTAGAAAGTCGGCTACTTCGATTTTTCTTTGTGATTTATTATAGGATTCAAGTGCTCATGAATAACATCCATATCGCCTGAGTGGCTAAGTTCCACCAAACAAAACGAGTGCTTGGTAATCACTTTCACGGAATTCGGAAGAATTATGAAGTCTTATTCTTGACCGGGTGTCTTGTATTTGATTTAGAATTGGAACGTGGTCGCGTGCGATACGCTTGGTATTTGAAGTACAAATATGCTATGGATATTTAAATTCACCGCATTGTAGCTCAGTGGATTGCAACTCAGCGGCAGCGTCCGTCTAGCCTTGACAGAACCCACGCATATATGCACTTGCTTCAGGTTTCTAAAACGAAACGTTTTGTAATTCAAGATTATCACATTGTTCGAGTTTCGATTTGTTCTTGTAGGTAACCTAAGTAATATTACGCAAAAGATACCATATTTTCTCAAGCTTTTGCAACGTAACTATTTCATAAATATTGCGGCGTAGCGTATGCTTTTAGCCCATTCGAACAAAAGTATCTGTAGTTCGGTCGTAAAGAGAACTGGCTGCACAAAGCTAACCAGATTTCTTGATCCCTGGTCATTATTTACTTTCCCGTCTGTGAACAGTCGCGAGAGGCATATCGGGGGGATCGGGAGAGCTCGGCTGACTGGATCTACTATCGTCTCCGAGTGAAATTCCGGTACCTATCGACCGGTTCCTGCAGGACGAGGGGAGCGCAAGGTTACGCGTTATTTAGCACGCACATGCGACGCAATACTAACTTCGTGATTGAACCAAAACTGTGCTACAATTTGATATTTTGTTTACTTGCAAAAACATTCTTACATCAATTGAGCGTTAAGACTTCGTGTCATCCAATATAATTTATGGATGGCTGGTGCGAGGTTCCCACGATCGTCTTTGACTGTCAGTAATGGCCTCTGAGGTTAATGTCGAACTACAGGCGCATTACTAGACACGATACTAACCACTGCCGTCATTATTTTCGTTTAATGACTGTAATCTTTTTTACGATAAAATACTTTTAAGTCTTCAACGAAGACTTGATTTATAAAATATTAGCCTAATCGAACTGCAAGCCTGCAGGTAGGTATCATCTGTACAGTAACCATTACCACAAAGAAAATACAATAAAGAAATACAATCCATACAATAACTGCAGATTGAATTACATAACAATGGGCCTGCTTGTTCCCACAATTTCGAATTGTCTGACGCATCATAATGTCTTACAGAGTTTAAAATTACCCTCATTTCAGATAAGAACTTGGTACCGCGTACTTATTGACACACGGAGTTCTGGAATTATATTATGCAGGTCAAAGTGGAAGGAGGTTTAAATTACATTTCCCCATCTCTTAAATTTGATAACACAAGAAACGTGCGAGAGCTCGCAATATAGAGACTCAATTACGGGACTGAAGTGGCTCGGAATGGCTCGGGTAAAAACAGACTGAAAAACGAAGCAATACACGGAGCCTGCCATGTCCAACCGAGACAAAAAACGGGAATGAAAAATTAAAATTCAAACGGAATTTACGACTTTTTATGATTAACAGTGGCAGACTGACAGCTATAAAACAAAAAAATGTTTGGGAACATACATTTTTCAGGGTACCGTTCCGGAGGGCTTCATTAGCTTCATACTCTAGCATAGATGTTGATTAAAAGCGATTTTAGTTTGAATGAATGCAGTGACCAAACGAACTGAATTTGTAAGGTTAAGAGCAAATATTACGTTACTTTTAGATCTAGTATTGAGTACAAAGTTTTTTTTATACAAAAACTGTTCGATATTAATTTTATTTCAAGTCTGCCTTACACCGGGTATAAAATCTTGGTGTAATTCGCTCTAAAAGGCAGGTAATTCTACCTTGTTAGGGATAGAAATTGCTTGTTGAAATGGAAAACCTTGCTTTCATTAATTTCTGAATTAGGTAAGTATAATGTCGTAAATTATTATAATAGTCGAGTCAAGCTTTTGGCAACTGAATGACACAACTTTTGTAGTTTGTGGCAAATTCCGTTGAATCCCTAATTACGGTTCGTTTACATTTTCTAGAAAAGCGGCGTTTGGGGGGATTAAACTTAAAATTATTCTTTACTTATTTCACTGTCTTTTACTTATCTACCAATCAGAAAATAAAATGGAGCCCATGGTCCGTTAAAATTTATTATAATGTGGTTCATAGTCATCAGCATCAAAAAGGAAGGAAAATCCATAATATTAATTATAAATAGAGAAAAATAAATTTAGATTACCAACACGAATGTTTATTTTTGTCCAATTGTAATATTTCATATGTATAGGTAGGTAATTCAGAATTGTTACCTTTATTTCTCTTTTTTTCTTATTTTTTTATCTATAAATACACATTGTTTTGCCCACCACAATACCTAGCGATATGCGGCACCTAATATTTACTCGCAAAATGCACAAGGTTTTTGCAAACAACCACAATCCGAACAGCTTTGTCTAAGGACACTTATAACAAGTCTATAATAAAAACGGTATCATTAGCAGGCAATTAAAGCGCAACTCAAACGTAGGAACGTTTGAGTTGGCCCAAGTTTAGAAAGCATGGCTCTCCAAAAATCTTAATAACAAAATACCTTGAGTCCAATTAGGCTGGCGATTAAAAACACGAACCAGCCGCGAGTGCCTTCTCCTTAATTAGATTTAAGATTTAGCAACCCAGACCGTACTCATGAATGATATTTTTGGGGCCCACTTGAATACTGAATCATAGTCAATTTGAAAGAACACGATACTTGTGTTCCTCTTCTTCATTCAAGCGTTTCAGACTATTGCCAAGGTTCGCTTCACTTATAGAAACTGGTCGTGAACGTTTTAGCAAGGACAGAATTAATTAATAGCTGGCATATAGACTGCGATTGAACGCAGAAACGCTATTGTTTTGTCTATTTTTACTTATTCGGTACTTTTGGTGCGAATTTGAAAATTCTTTCGCTTATAAGAAGCTACGTTATCCCTGATATAGGCTATATTATTATAAAAAAAATGGGATATGTAAGATTCACACGGACTAAGGCGCGGGGAAAAGCTTTTAGTAAATAAAAATAAAACATCTTCGTTACTAACTGGTAACAGGTCAACGTCTGATACACTGCTAATCCAAGCATAATCTCGTGTAACACTAATGCTTTTTACATAAGAGAGTACAAACTCATACTGAAGACTTACATAATCTCATACCAGGGTCCCAATCGTTTATAAAACAAACATCTGTCTACTTACACGCCAGCATCCATCACTTAATAAAAGCAATCAGATCGTTGAGACCACGGCCAAGTGCGGGATTTGTACGGCTGGTTCTCTAATTTGATTACTTATAAAGCTGGTTTTGTATGCGGGTGAGCATTGTCTGAATTCGTGGGGACATACTATATGGACGTTTGCAACAGTGCCCGCGGCTGGTCTATGTCTAATTCGATTGATCATGTTACACAATAGCAACGAAAGTGGACTGCTGTAACATGTCAGTTTCGACTGTCTAGCTAATGACTCTTATTGTTGGCAATATCACGGGAGATTAATTTTTAAAAACTGCTATTAAGTATTTGCTTTCTATGCGAGAAATTGTGATCTCTAATAATAATTTAGGTCGGATTAAAATGGCTATGGGCTATTACAGTTGCGTCGTTGGAGATTCTTCATATTGTTGTTTTTATTTGATTACTTAGTACGTTTTAATTGGAAGTTTAATGCCGCTTAAGGTTATCTAGAAATAATTAGTAAAAGCCTAGATCGTTTCTAAGAAGTCGAAGCGTTTCTAAGAACGCAAATGCCTGCTAATCGCTATCGTTATCGATTCTATAAAAATACTCAATCGATAGTCGATTGTTCATAGTGATAACATGAAAAAACGATAATAAAATGTTGATATCAGGACGCCATGTTTTGGGTAGTTCTATTTAGGTAACTAATATTTTCCATTATGTACCTATGTTTGACGGAGAAAATTATCGGAATTGGCGTAGTAAATATCTCAGTTTTCACGATAAAAGATTCGTTTCGCCAATTTATTTATGTCTGACCCTGACTTCTTTTCAAGTTAATAGCATTGACAAGCAAATCAAAATTCAAAATACACTTGCAATAAAATAGGTAGGAAAGGAATGATTAATTTCTTATTGGTTGGTACTTCAGTGCAGGCAGGTGCACAGAAATATTTCGATAATTGGATTAATCATCGTAGTACGTATTAAGTATCTACCCTACTATCTAAACTTATTACATTACATTTATCCGAATACTATAGAGATACCTTAAGAAATGGTAGGTAGGTACTATTACTCTATAAAAAAGCCGGTATTTTAAAACCGTGCCCTATATACACTTCACAAATGAAACGCCATTGTTTCGACTTCTATTCACAATGACAGGAAAAGTTGCCAAAAGGTAGAAAGTCTGCTTCCAATCTTTGTGAACTTTACAAAGATACTAGTTGTTTGTGGTTAGTAGAAATCGTTAAAAAGTACCTAACACAGTTGATTCACACGGTGGATTCTAACAATTTGCTCTGCAGATACAGAGGCACACCTTTTTTCATATCGAATTGGTAGCGTGCTACCAATTCGGCCTCGCCTTTTAGTGCCATCATTTGATCCAATAGTTCATTCTGTCACCGGCTATCTATGGCTTAACAATACACCTCTGCCCTTTGAGGATCAAGGTTAAGTTCGTATGTCTGTTTGTATCCATCTATTGACGAAAGAGATCGCTCATCGTTAGCCCTCCTGTCAAATGCATGGGTACTTTAGCAGGACTTTTATAGGAACGTCAAATACTTCCAAGTTCCTGTGGGCAAAGATTAACGTGATTGATTAGATCTAAACTTAACGAACCCTGTGATCGTGCACTTTTTAGAAAGGAATCTGCAATCCCTTTCTTGTAAAGTGCTGAGTAATACATTTTCAAAGTCGTTCGGAAACTTGATGGTGGCCTGGCGGGAAGCACCGTAAATAAATCTAAAATGTTCGAGAGGCTCACGAAAACAGGTTTGAAAGTTCTGCAGTAAAGTCTTTGCTTTATTTTTCTTTATAGTCTCGGTTTGGGAATTACGAATCTCTAGAACATTCCTGGAAATTGTGAGAATGGATGACTGATATAAACTAGAAGCTTTAGTTCTTTACGGTAGGTTCATAAACGACCTGTGAAAAATCTTGTGGTCTTAAAAAAGGGAATAATCCTTTTACGAGACCCAAGATGTCTCAGCTCTGAATCAAATAGTTAGGAACATCAGATCGTAAAAAACAGTATTAAAAGTAATAGGTGCGTCCAATTCTGTTTAAGACGACCTTCAAGTTCCGTGCGGATTTGTAAAAACACCAGAATGTGTGACGAACAGAAATAGATCTTTATTATTAGTGTAAACTAGGCTACGTTAGCCTAGGTCTAATTTTCTGCAGATAAAACATAAATACTGCATTGCCCACAAATAGAATTTCGACGCATTTTATTGGCCATGATTTACAAATTTGTTACGATGTTTGTGTGCACAAAATGAGTATTGAACAAAGGTCGCTACTCGCAAGTTTGCGATGAGTACCGATTTTTTTACCTATTTGTATTAATAACGTATTACATGAAACATGATATCCGATGAAAAAATAAAGACCAAGCAAAAATGTGCTGCAGAATAGTACAGTGGATAGAGCTGGTGGGTGCGGTTGAGGAATTCTGACGAAAGTGCGTTTGTTAATGTGACGCTAGGACGGAATGTTTCCGAACACGGTTACAAACAGCCAAACATTCCTGACTATGTTTCCATATCTATACTTCCATACTAATATTATAAATGCGAAAGTAACTCTGTCTGTTACGCTTTCACGATGAAACGGCTGGACCGATTTTGACGAAATTTGACATGAATATAGCTTGAACCCTGGGGAAGGACATAGGTTACTTTTTAATTTGCGAATTTGGTTGCATGATGCATCCGCGATAACCGACATTCACGCGGACGAAGTCGCGGGAAGCTAGTTATATATATATCTTAATGCTACGTAGTTATGATATTTTTTAAATTATGTCAAGACGGTGGCATGGCATAATTGGAAATAGCTGATCAAATAGTAAATGCAAACAAGTGCTCAACTGAATCGGTACATAATGCATTTCTAGGTAAGGAGATTAGGTACAAAGCGCTTTCAAGGAAGCTAAACATCTGCCCATAGAGACTGTCCTACTTGTAGTCTACTTGCAACATGGCATGGAAATAAACTTTCACGGGTTTACCACGAAAACACCGACACCCTCTTGCCTCGGAAAACACGTTTAGTCGTTGGCCATGGGCCTGATCTCTCCCTGGTCATGTCGGATTGCTGTCCCATCGGACGATGAAAGTGAGGGAAGAGGGTGTATAACTACTAGGTAGGTATTCCTTGTTCTGCCTGAGATTTCTCTTGCTTTTGACAGTATCCACTTACCAAAAAATATCAAAACAAAATATGTAAACGCTTTTTAGTACATTTTTGTTGTTTGTTATCGTCATTGCGCAACACATTATATCGCATTTCTGAGATTAAATTAGCAATCAGTACTCTATATATGAACTAAGTAAATTAGCATTTATACACTTCTTGAGCAAATGTCTTTCCAAATGCACACAGCCTCTGTCATGGTCTATGATCTCATAAAGCCCTATTTATTATATGAATCAGTAAGGGCAGGTTCACATTGCAAAGCAATATATCACGATATCAATAACTGTTTAATATCACATTACTCAGCATCTGTGCGAGTTAGGGTGCAATATGAGATTCTAAACCTAGGTCATTTGAGACAAGCATATTATTAGCTTGAAGAATGCTTGAAGTTGATATGCAAATCTTTGTAAGTACTTCACTAAAATATATGTATTTTATTTTTAGTTTTATTGATGTCTTCATATAACTGGATTTCCTTATAGTAGTACATTTTTCAATCATTGTTGTGTATGTACCTAGGGTTGCCAGATCATAAATTCACAAAGCCGAAAAGAACAGCCAATTCGTGTGAATTGGCTGTTCTTTGACTGGACTTTGGACTTTTGTGTAAAATTGGATTAAAGAAGGCAGACACCTAACTTGCATATGTATACACAGTCTTGGTACAGGCCAGACACAGATATATGTATATAAACTTGCAGTTTGGATTAGTGTATTGTTACTTCATATTTGGTATATCATGTAAGTACTTACATTAAACTCATAAATGAAACGGAAAATACTACCTAAATTAATTATTTATTTATACTTCATGCACAACAGGAACAAAGGCGGACTTTATTATTGAAATTATTATGTAGTGGTACACTTTCAATAACATTTGATTTTACTTTTAAGAATAGGGAGATACCTACCTAATTTTTTTTTCTTGTCTGTGTTTCATCTGCAATCAGTCCCTGGACTATAAGCGGATAGGTGGTGCGATGATTGGCGTGATGAGTGAGCCTTCCATTGAGGGCACTACTCGTGTGATAAGGGTGTTACACCCTCTCATGCAGCTGTAGTACATCATGTATCTAGGCGCCCAAGATGTTTTTTGCTTTTAAGCTGGGTTGCCAATTGATTGGGGTGTAAGGCAAGCCGATGTTGGTATGTTTTTAAAGCAGTTTTAATTTCCTCCTTAACTGTTGTCATTTGTAGGTTGGCATGGATTTCATTGTTCCTGAATTGCTGCATAAAATGATATTTTGTGTTCTTTGTATCATGGCAATATTTGAGTTACTGGGGCTTCCCCAGAGCTGTATCCACACTGGTTTCAAAAGCATTTTATAGATTAGGAGTTTATTATCTGTTGACAATTTACTGTTTCGTCCTAGCAGCCAGAGCATGGTTTTATATTTTATGTTAAGCTTAATCTTTTGGATTTAACATGATTTTTCCAGGTAAGTCTGCGATCTAAATGGAGGCCAAGGTGTTTAACTCTGTCAGAGTGGGAAAGTATGTTATCTCCAAGGTACTGGGGGGCAGTCTCCTTTCTTCAGGAATAATGTTATATGGATTGATTTGGACGTCCTTGCATTAATTTTTCATGTATTCACCCACTTATTTATTTCGGTTAGCCCTTTTTGAAGAGTATCAGATGCTGTTGCCGAATTTTGCTGCTTGCCAGTAGTGCGGTATCGTCAGCGAATGTTGCTGTGGTGACTCCTGAGGGTCACGCTGTTACAACTGGCAGCAAATCTGCCAGTAGTAACAGCTGTGAAGATTATGTATAACACTGAACCCAACACTGACTCCTGCGGCACAGCTGCTTTGATGTTATGGAGGTGAGACGTGTCTCTTGATTCCTGAACTTGGAAAATCCTGCTCGATAGATAGGATTTCATCAACACGTGGTAACTATGTGGTAGATATTTCTTGATCATATAAAGAAGGCATTTATGCTATATTTTGTCGAATGCCTGCTGTATATCGAGAAATGCCGAGGAACAATATTCCTCTGATTGTATAGATACAATCAGAGAATCCCTAGAAAATAAGTCCATCGGGTGATCCCGATGAACTTGTTCGACTGTTGAGTGGGCAGATACCTACTTAGTTAAAATTTTCCAACTGGTTGAATTTATGATTTGTAAGATAAACATGCATTAAGTGTACCTACCTCAGTTGATTTTTACCACTTTTTATCATTGTTTTTATCTATTCTGTGTAAGTATTAGGTTTGTTGATAAGATAATCATATCTACTTTTACACTGCTAAGTCTAATAAAAGGTCAAAATCATATTAAATAATAAACATGCCATTTTGATCCTAAATTTTGTATTCCTGGCACATAGGATTTTCATAGTGACTTCCTTTGTCCCTAATTTTAGAAGTTACATATTCAAATTAGGCTCTATGGCATGAGTACAGTTTTATTGCTGTTCTCAATTGCAAAAAGGAAGCACTTAGTAATGTAAAGATTAATTTACAACTAAATAGGTATAATAATGAAAGTCAAATTAAAGATAAATTGATAAATCATGAGTCCAAATTGTTTTATTTACAATGACAGTTTTAAATTTACTTTATTATTCATAAATACCTCGATAAATACTTAGTGCATGTATTCTTGTGGCAAGCTCTTCTCAAACCATAACATTTTGCTATCTTTATGGTAGGTAACTATTTGACATTGTAATTAAGAATGTCCTAAAAGGGCATGGTTGAGGAAATTCATCAATCAAGAATAACCATGATGAGTTATTTTACTTAATTCATTATATAGATAGGTACAATTACCACTATACTTAAATCAGAGGCCAAAAACATCAACAATATATAAACAGCAAAATATTGTTCCTAACGTTTTCCTTCAGGCGAGCATTTGGCTATTTATTCGTAACCCTGGCCATGACGGCATATGTTCCAAAACGTTGCTAAGGTCGAGCACAAGAACCCACAGGTTACTTGGCGTGTTATTTTTTGTATTACGATAGGTACTCGAACTTTTACCGTTGTTGCGTAGACCGAGAACACAATGGGACAACGATAACATTAAACAAATCTTGTATTATCGTTTTCAAACCAGCATTACATCGAACGCGCTAGATATTCCGTACGAATAGTCAATTTAAAATATGACGTCAGAGTCAGACAGTTTACCAATAAAATGATACGTTACGAAAGTATGAATTTTAAGTAAATATTGAAAACTTACCCGTCACCGACCACTACACATTTAATCGCCTGCATTTTGAGTCTTATTCAACCGTTGTCACTATTACAGCACAATTTATCAAGGATGGCTTCAGAATCTCGGATTTGCTAAAACTGCACTGTTAACACGTCTAGTTGCAATCAATACACATTCGCATCACAATCAACACTTGTACGAGTGAACTGCACAGTTTTTAGATAGAAATATTAATTTCATATCTCTTTGCTGGCGATAAGAGTAATTTGTTCATGAATCCTCCGTTTCCGTTTCGTTCACTTTGGTTTGGAGACGTTTCGCTCGCCGACCGATGGCGATCACATTCGGCTCGGCTGTAAAAATAATGTTGCCAGCAGTGAATTCAATTTCACCATATCCTGTTTCCATAGCTAAATGCCAATAATAAAAATCAGTTCATTATTTCTTGAATACAACGTGTTCAAGAAAAATATAATACATATTACAATTATTATGAAAATACCCAAAAAAAGGTAGAACTTCTAATATCATCACATCACAATTAATACAACAATAAATCAAGCTGGATTTTAAACGAAAATACGAAAATACGATTAATTAAAAAATCGACCTAGATGCCAATTGTTAGCACGTGGGATTTTCATTATCATATTATTTACAACGTGCAAAGCTTGATTGTACTAATATCTCCTGTAAAAAATCGTATTTTGTAATAATGGTCACATTAAAGTACCATAAACAATAACATTTTCTTTTTTTTAAACACTTGAAGTTTGATATTTTTGACCACCTACGAAAAAGAACTGCATAAAATATTTTAAGCCGTTGAATATTAATTATTAATGACTGAATAAGATATAATCGAGATATAGACATTTTGTCATTTATGTCGCTTCGATTTACAGATTTACGGTTTTTGGTAACGATAACGACTCTATTGTAGCACGTTTTTGCGCGCTTGATTTTCTATAATCTATGCTATTATGGCGACTTCGATAGATCGCGTTGCGCGGTATTGCGTGATACGATTGTTGATTTCCGTTATAATATGGCAAAAGGTGATAAAGAGTTAGAAAAACCAATAGTGAATAATGAACTACCTAATCCGGAATGTCGGAGCACGGACCATGAAGACTCGGAATCTACCCAGGAGCAACCTCTCGACATCGGAGAGCATTATTTGGTGCGGCGTTCGGATGAGTCATGGCACCCGGCTGAGATTATACAGACGCGATACAATGCCACGGAGGGCTGCTACGAGTATTATGTGCACTATGTCGGCTACGATAGAAGGCTCGATGAATGGGTATCCCGCCATAGGGTTATGTCAGATAGATTCGACATGTGCGAACAGTCGAACAACAACATAAACTGTGATCACCTGCTCACCGACAAGTCCGGCCGGAAAATAACAAGGAACCAGAAACGTAAACACGATGAAATCAATCATGTTCAGAAGTCTTACGCGGAGATGGACCCCACGACAGCGGCGCTCGAAAAGGAACACGAAGCTATCACTAAAGTTAAATACATCGACAGGATTCAGTTCGGCAAATATGAGATAGATACGTGGTACTTCAGCCCTTACCCCGACGAATATGGTAAACAGTCGAAGCTTTGGATATGTGAGTACTGCCTAAAATACATGAGAATGGAAAAAACATACAGGTACCATCTGACCGAGTGCACATCGCGACAGCCACAAGGAAGTGAGATATACAGAAAGGGAACAATAGCTATATTTGAAGCAGACGGCAAAGAGCACAAGATTTACTGTCAAAATCTTTGTTTAATTGCAAAACTGTTCTTAGATCACAAAACATTATATTTTGATATAGAACAATTCTTATTTTATATTCTGTGTGAAGTTGATAAGCAAGGAGCACATCTTGTTGGCTATTTTTCTAAAGAGAAGGATTCTCCTGAAGGAAACAATGTTGCATGCATACTCACTCTACCTCCATATCAAAGACAAGGCTATGGTAAGCTGCTTATAGCATTCAGTTACGAGTTGTCCAGGTTAGAGCATGTAGTGGGCAGTCCGGAGAAGCCATTATCAGACTTGGGCAAACTAAGTTACAGGTCTTACTGGTCCTTTGTCTTATTAGAAGTATTAAGTGTGAGCAGAGGTACATTGAGTATCAAAGATCTGAGTTCAATGACAGGAATTTCTCAAACAGACATAATTTCAACCCTACAGTCTATGAATATGGTGAAATATTGGAAAGGACAACATGTTATATGTGTCACACCGAAGATAGTTGCGGAGCAGTTACAAAGCTCACATTTCAAGAAACCACGGTTGTCTGTAGATCCGTCTGCATTAAGATGGACACCTCCCCACAAACAGGGGAACTCTGCAAAAGCTAAAAAGTAGTACAGGCTAACAGGCACAGCTTAGAGAATACTTAAGTAAATAGTCACAACCAAAAAGACTTTCTCTAAGTGCTGGCCTGTTCTAAAAATACATAAAATTGTTTACTGATGTGTAATGTTGAATGTGCTAGGATGTAATTTTAACATCACAAACGAGTTTGCAGATCTGGTGTTGTTTAAATTGACTTAGAGTATGTAGGGGTTGTGAATCCTACATGCTCTAAAGTCTGTCTTAAATTGTAGTATTTACAATCTGTATAATATTCTGATAAACTTTGAATAACAAAATAATATGACCTTAGGTGTTTCAGTTGCAAAATATTTGGAACAGAAATTAGGTTTGGGGTATGAGATTAATGATTTTTTCTTTATGGCTCAAAGGGGATGTTAAAAGTACATCTTATGTAATATGCAGTGTTAAATAGATCATTGCTAGAGTATTATTGGTAAGTTCGAAATCAAATGTTCTGTCACATGTTGTTGAAGAAGGGGTACATATAAATATTGGTCTAAAGATATACCAGTGAAGAAATAACAAGGCATTTGGAAGTTACAGTTGAATAGGCAAAACATAGAAAAATAAATAAAAAAATTATAATATTTGTAAACAAAAAAAACTTAATTATATAAGGTAATTATGTGCATAACAAAGCCTTCAATTAGTAGTTTTGATTTTAATATTTTTCAGTTCTTTTCCAATTTGATTCAGTTGAATTCATGAATTAACTTGTAAATAGATCATTGGACTATTGAATGTATCTACATAATGTATATAATAATATAATTATCAACATGGTCATGACCAAACATGCATTATGTATGCAGCTGACTCAAACCACTCATTATGTCACTAATTATGCATTCTTCGTAATTACATTTTTATGAAGTGGTAGTTTCTAGCAAATCATAATAGGCACCTATTTCTTAATCATTTTAAAACTTGACAAATTGATGTGGTCTTTCGACTTTCAGCCAGTTCTTTGTTTTTTTTGTATATGGCGTTGATGAATTTTTTAATGTTGTAGTCTGGTAACTCTAGCCTTTCATTAATTTTATGAGAAAATTAGTATTATTGTCATTTGACTATGTGGTGGAAGCATTGAAACATCTAATTTAGCTACTATTAACATGAATAATCTAGTATATTTCATTGAAGGTATGATCATTATGATAATGGTAAAAAAATTGTGAACTTTATTTAGAGTTGCCAGCTGTCTAATCATATAACTTCAGTGGTAATAAGAGTAGGTTTTATTTGCTGACCCTTTAACTTCAATGGAAACATTATAAACTTAACATTGGATCTACACTTAGCATAAAATTTTATTACGTCATTATCAGGTCGTTGATCTCCAATGTTGACATGAAAGGCCAAAGCTACATTTACCGCCACACAACTGGAGCATGCGCGTAAAACGATAAGAGGGATCGTAGCACGCGTTTTCATACAAGTCAGATGGACCTGCGCAGTTGACGCCATGCATAATTGATTAAGATGTTTTCTGGGTATTACGGTCGCTATACACATAGGCGGTTCGGGATTTTCAAACCAATGTTATCAAAATAATGTTATCGAAATTGTATTCAGAAGGGGCGACCCGCTATCTTTGGTTGAAAATGTTTCAAAGGTCAATGAAGTTCACTCTTTTTATAACTTTCGTTCCAAAGTTTTACCTACCTGTCAACTAGATCTGTATTCTACAACTGATTCAGTTCCTTTTATACTGGTAACAGTGATACTAATGATTAAGTTAATTTAAGTTTCTACAGTGATGAATGAAACTGTCTGACAGTATGCATGTTTATTTTAGCTTTAAGTATGTAACTACCTTCGTCGTTTATATGTTTGCGACATCCTGTAACACTGTTACAAAAATTTAGAAATGTAAGTAGGACTTTTAGTTGTAGTGACAATACAAGATAGCGTAGCTGACATTTTTGCGCACTTTTTCCAGTTTTAAATTGCCTCGGTACATTTTTAAACCAGAATGTTGTTAATTTTTAATAATTCAATTTTTTAAATACATGCCCTGGTATAGAATACCTGAAATAACTTGTGGGAGGCCTTTGCCCAGGAGGGGGATATCACAGGCTAATAAAAAAATATATACAACCTACAAGTCCAATAGGCAGTATTGATCAACGATATATTTTACAGTATGTATAAAATAAAGGATAATTATCTTGTTAACATTTGCAATCTTGGCTAATTGAGACCACAAATATAACGTCATAATTATTTTTACTCCGACGCCGTTCGGCCCACATATATTTAGAAAATGGTCTATTGTGTTAACTAGGCGATGCCCTAAAACGGGTGTGCGTGTAGAAGTAGGTCCGCGTAGGCAGCCTGTTATCGTTAAAATATTCTTTTTGAACAAGCTTGTGATCTAAATGCTATGTCATCTATTGAGAACTGTTCAATCTGGTTTAGATCAAACTTGTTTACTTAGTATGAATTCTTACTTCCACATCTAATGTACAGACGCCAGCACATCAAGCCATACCTAACTGTCAAATTTTCCCAATTATATATGAACCTTATGCTTTTGTAATAAAGTTGAAAATCTATCAAAGAAATTTGACAGATTGCAGTAGCTTGATGTGCTGGCCTCTGTACAAACGTAAATGAATGTAAAATCCCAAACTGACGTTAGCATAATTAATGTTTTTGGCTTGTATTTTTTTTAATTAGCTTGTTTCTGTTATTTGTTCCATTCTGTTTCATAAGTTAGTTTAATTGGTATCAACAGAACAGTGAAAAGCATACTCGTGACTCAATTGTTCATTCAAAATCTGTAATTCTACAACGGTTTTAGTACTAATACGCTCGACTTTAGCATGGGACCTACGCTAATTGCCCTCATTACCAGCTGCTGTGAACAGTTGAATGATGTGTATCCGTGTTGCTGGGTGGGTGTCCTCAAAATAGTGTCGCTCTAAAAGTCATAATTACATCACCCTAGTGAGGTGAATGTACACTGAAATTATTGTGAAATACTTATTTTTGAAATAGCACTGAACAAAGTCTACGATATTTTTAGTTGGATAAGTTTGTTTTAAATTCTGTATTGTTATTTTGCAATGTAAGCATCTTTAGTTGATAACAATTTGCCACTTTCTGTTGTGTCAAGTTGCATTAGAAATTTAAAGGTCTACCCGTTGCCGTTTTTTTATTAGATTCTGTGAATCATCAGTAATTTTCACTGTTTATTTGTGATAATTCTAATCGTAAGTAAAAGTGTCAAATAAAATGAATGCAAAAAGCAATTTGTTGTATGATTTAATTTATTCCTGTCTACTGTCGGGCCAAAAATGTGGAAGGTCAAACCTCCACGAGAACCTATGCGATATCGATACTCGAAGAAGTTTAATTATACGGACGTAGCGTCAACTGGTGCGGGTACAAGGTTTCATAAGATTTTTAATACCTACGACGGGAAATAAGATTATCTTTTATCTTGAACATTTTGAAATGGAAGGTACAAATAATTTTGTAACTAAGAATTTTAAAAACTGGATTCTATAGGTAGGTAACCCAAACACGCAGTTACTACCTTACCTTTCATTCTAAGATGTTTCTGACTCCAGTTTTCATCCGCCTGGCTTGAGTGCCCTTTGAGAGGAAACAAATCGATTCATAAAAAAACCGGACATATGCGAGTCGGACTCGCCCACCGAGGGTTCCATACAAAGTAGGTACATATCCGTACTATCCATATCTATTAATATATTACTTTTATTAATTAATACATATTATAAATGCGAAAGTAACTCTATCTATTACGCTTCCACGATGAAACGATCAACCTATTTTGATTAATAAATATTTTGAAAATAGCTTGAGCCCTGGGGAAGCACATGCACATCATACTTTTAATCCGGGAGTTCGTCTGCATCCGCGATAACCGACATTCACACGGACCAAATCGCGGGCAAAAGTTCGTACCTAATAAATAAAGAATATATTTTTATGATTTAATTACAAATGTATAGTTTTCAGACTTTTCCCTGTACAATGCCAAATTTCATAGTTCTAGGTCAACAGAAAGTAGGTACCTGCCCTATAAATTTTGATTCCCTTGACAGAGTCAAAATGTACGTCTTTTGCGACATAAACGGCCCTATCTTTTTTCACGTTAACTTAGAAGTTTGTTTTTTATACAGCTTCAAGGGACCGTAGACCTAAGTATATGATTTTAATTTCAACTCTATACCTCTACGCGTTCCCGAGATAAAAGGTCTTGACTCTTGACAGACAGACGGACAACAAAGTGATCCTTGGGTTCCATTTTTCCTTTTGAGGTACGGAACCCTAAAAATATGCTGCCAATTGCTTGTACCTAGGTGAAATGCTAAATGGATGGAATTCTAGTGGCCGAGGCGAGGGTCTATCCCACAGAGTACTTTAAATTTATGGTCTGCCCATCCTCTGGTTAATATACCTCTGTAGCCTTCTATGACACCCACGGGTAAAAATGAGTTGGTGATAATATTCGCGGCACCACACGATAGATGGAAAAATACCACAAATTAATTGTGGGACGAGTCTGCCAACTTCTTATGTAACTTGTGTTCGCGAAATAGATAACTCTGTAACTTCCACTGTTGCATTTGCAACTATTCAATGCTCTTCGCATTGAACATTTTTGAACATTAGTGGAAATTACAGTACCTATCTACTAAATTGATAAATTGTCAGGTAGTTATTAAGGAATTACTTAGTTACCATAACTTAGAGAATTCATACTTACCAAGCAACTTTTTAAAATAAATCTTAAACAAATTAATATAGCTAAAAAGTTACAAAAAAAACAAACTATTTTCAACACACTAGCGCGTAAAGTGGCTTTTATTGCACAGCTTAGAAGAGAGGTTATAATGTTGTGTGTTGTGTATTACGCACACGTGCTTTTTACTAGGTAGGTATAGCACTTTGCGGTGGGTACCTACGTAATATTTTTTAAGTAAGTATATTCTATATATTAGATCACTATATATCTTATAAATTAGATCTTATATATTAGATCACTAATAAAGTGATCGATGGGTTCAACGAATGTTATTTCTCAAAGGATAAATAACGGATCGATAGGTTCAACGAATGTTATTTCTCAAAGGATAAATAACGGTTCACTTAAAATAAACAATATACAAAGCTTATCTAAATAATCCTAACAACCACCCACCAACTCAATAACCTCTGGGGTGGTTTTATTCTCTTTGGGTGTTGACGATGTCATAAGATAGGTACATACATGTAGGTAACAGCGCTCTACGGGGCGCCTGTGTGGGCGAACAACCTGACAGCCCGCAACATTGCAATCTTGCGAAGGTCGCAGAGGGCGATGGATTGTTTTAGGATTGTACCGCACGATCTCATCCGAGGTGGCCACAGTGTGGATCACCACCTCGGGACCTGGAGGCGAGAGCACTCGCGTCACTATATCAGTGGCAGTGGCAGGAGCACGGCGAGAGACCCCTGCCCCGGGTTATCGAGGCACGGCGGTCTGGGCGCAGAATGGGAGACGCGATTCGCGCAACCCACTGCGGGGCACGAAATTGTAGCGGCGGTAAGACCCGTCATGGAGGCGTTGATCGAGAGGTGGCATGGCGCCCTCGGCTTGCGGCTGACGCACGTACTTTCTGGTCACGGCTGCTTTGGGAAGTACCTGTACGTGTCGTATAGGTCGGGAGCAGACACCGGTGTGTCAACACTGTGCTGCTTGCTCGAAGGATACGGCGCAGCACATGCTGGAGGAGTGCCCAGCTTGGGCAGGACTGCGCCGTGACCTCGTTGCGACAATAGGCGGGAGCGGGGTGTTGTGCTGTGTAGCCACGCCACCGTATATTTTTTTATTATGATATAACCCATTTTTATGTACGGCTGATGGACACGACGTAGGTACATGCATTGTTTGTGAATGTACGACTTTTAGTTTTAAAGAAAAAAGTAAATTAATGTGGCGTTGCTGCGGAAAATTCTCTGTAATCAACATTTGTAGAAACAATTTCAGGGCTCTCGCTCCCGGCCGTCGTTCAATCGATGGTAGAGAGCGTGAGCGCATGGAACGGGGTTGCCTCCTTTTGCAGGGATGTCATGTCTGCAAAGGCGGCAGACGAGCGGGAGAGAAGCCGCTTCCTCTCACCCCTCCCGCAGGAGACGCACCGGGCCCCGAGGAGGGCACAAAACGATCAGCGACCTCCACGAGAGGTGACCTGCGGGTAGATGCGCGCCACGACAAAGTGTAATGGGTGCAGCCGTTATGGGAATGGCTGCACGGGGAGGTGGGACCCGCTGAAGTACAGCGGGTCATGGCCTGTCGGGGGAGCGGTGAATGCTTGCGCGAGTCCTGCTCGAGGGAGCAGGACTCGCGCCATAGGCAGAGGTGGAACACCGCGGTGGTTTTAGACCACAAGCGCAATCGACGGCCAAGTCGCGGCGGCCAGGTCGCAGCGGCCAGTGAGATCTACGTATTTGCCAATAACTTTAACGCACTAGCCGCTTGTCGCTAAATGAACAAATAGCTAGATAAGGGATAAGGGTCTAATTGAAATAAATGATTTGACTTTGACTTAGATCTCACTGGCTGCCACGACCTGGCCGCCGAGTGCGCTCGTAGCCTTAACCGGTAAGAGTCCGGCATGCCCTTCCGTCACCCCCACGATGGAGGAAGTCCAAGAGGATTTCCATCGCGCAAAATAAAAAAAAAGATTACATATAAGTATCTTGAGTTTTGCTTTGAATAAGTATGTTTAGGTTTATCAAGTAGTCTTCTAACCCAAATATGTACAAATAATGGTTGTACGTTGTTTCATAGCTAATAGTTTTATAGAATTTCGTTTCACATAAAATTTTTCTAATAATTTCGTTTCATAGAATAATCAATACGCAGAATACTTACTTTCAAGATTTTTAAATCATTGATTTTTCTTTCACATAAAGTTTATTGTTAAAATAATCATATCATAGAATAACAAATCAAATATTCTTTATCCTTATATTTTTTATTTAATATAAAACTTATTCCGAAGAATGGGAGTCACAGTTCTAACCAAACCTACTGCGCGTGCGTGCAAACAACCATGCAGCATGCAAGCAAGTATGCAGCGTGCAAGCAACCATGCAGCATGCAAGCAAGCATGCAGCGTGCAAGCAAGTATGCAGCATGCAAGCAAGCATTTAGCGTGCAAGCAAGCATGCAGCGTGCAAGCAAACATGCAGCGTGCAAGCAAACATGCAGCGTGCAAGCAAGCATGCAGTGTGCAAGCAAGCATGCAGCGTGCAAGCAAGCATGCAGCGTGCAGGCAAGCATGCAGCGTGCAGGCAAGCATGCAGCGTGCAAGCAAGCATACAGCATGCAAGCGAGCATGCAACATGCAGCAGGCATAGTTTATGTCACGGCTCCGGCGTTGCGGGGCTCCGGCGGTCCCACGCGAGCCGCCTCGCCCCTCCACGCCTACGCAGATTTAAATTACACTCTAGTGGTAGGGCAGACAAGACTACGTGGAGTCGGTTTCGCAGCGATTCGTTTCTGTCATTAACTTTTGTAGCACAACATATTCACTTTTCAAGACATCATTTTTGTTATTGTCTATTTATACACAGATTCGTTAAAAAATAATTGTACTGTTTGATAAGTTTGATAAACAAAAAAATGTGATTAAAAATTAATTGAATTGTGTTTCTGTGAAATATTTTTCATTGAAGTTAATAGTCTTTGAAACAATAATAGTCGAAATAAAAATACGAGAACCAAATATTATTTGAAACATTTTCTGGGAAACGAAATTCTATGAAATTTCTGTCTGCGAAACAAGGGGACACCACAAATAATGGATGCATGAGAAAGGCTTTAAATAAAACACTCCGTCCACAATATCTATTATTCCAATTAATTTTTATTTACCATTATTTCATTTGCACATTCAAACATCTAAACACATTACAGAAGATGTTCATACATAGTGAATATATTTACCGAATTGGACTCTTTGGTTTGTGCGTTGGGAGATGCTTGTAACAAAATTGTCGAGGACTTGATGAAGTTCGTAAACAAATTATCGCTTCATTTTCACTAAAGCTTGAAATTATTTTGGGGCCAGGACCCCAAAATAATTTCAAGCTTTAGTGAAAAGAAGTTCGCCTTTTATTTGAACCTACAAAGATAATAGGTAGGTACATAGGTATAGGGATTATTATGAGATTCTATAACAAAAAAAAGAGGACACTTTTAAAATAGTTAAAACTTGATTCGTAATAAATAGTCGTACCTATCTTTCAGATGCGTCACGCGATTAGGTAGGTACATACAGCGTCTATGAAAAACTGTTATCAACAAAAATCAGGTCAATTCATTTTATGATAAGCCCTTTTATCTTTCGTGTTATGCTTATCGCATACATAGTAAACTGTTCCTGATAACCGATATTTGATAATACCTTTTAATACCGATTTAGTTACTAGCAACACTGGCACTCTGGCAGGGATATCCGACTTTACCGGTTCTAAGCATCCTTTTCAAAGCACTAGCAATATTAATCAATATACTTCAATCAATATCTATATTTCTTGTCTGTAAATAATTTAAGCACTATGCAGGCTACCTTTGATATCCAAAACGTTAATTATATTCAAAATGTAAAAAAAAACCTTAAATCGGCTTTTGAGCCCAAATTATTAACAAATAAAATAAATACACAATAATGTCTTTATTCCGAGATGAGATGCAGAATATTGTTTTAGTAGGTAGGTATAACAAGTTGAAGGTAGGCACGTACTTATATGTCTCTTCTTTTCAATTGTACATCAAACTACATGCCCTCTTCAACATGACACCGAGAACCTGCAGTTAATGTTTTCATATGTAACTTGCGCACAATAGAAAAGTACCTACAATCCGTCCGACTTACTGTAAAAAACCTCTCTGAGATGCGAACCCTCCCCAGTTCCCCAGTTTCTTGCAACAGTATACCTACTGAGTGACGCCATTGGTGACGCCACAGCGTCAGGTGCATAGTTGAGTAGGACGAGTAAATACTCAGGTGTACTCAGGATTATTTGTTAAAAGATTTAACTGTCTGGTATTACCTTACCCATAAAATAAACAGGACGTCAGATTACTACATAAAATATAATTACGATGTAAATAGGAAAACAAATAAACCACATGTACTTTGAGATTCTTCCAATTTCCACATTTCATCTCCCAAAAAATGTCTTTGGTAACTTAAAATAAGTACAATACAATAAAAAAAAGAAAATAAATTAAATCTCTTTTTTACACTCGTCTTAATATTAAGTATTTACCGAACACTGAACGACTTTAGCATTAAAATACTCAACACTTATTACAATATTTTTTTTACTGTTTAGTTGATTTTTTATTATCTTCAGAACATACTAACCAACATACAAGATACATAATATCTACGGCTAATATCTACGTATTATAGTGTACAGAGGAGTGTTTACATTTTAGCAATTATGTAAACAATACAACATTTTGTTTTTATTTATTTGAAAAATTTCTATCAATCATGTGCTTGAAGGGCATTTCATGAAATTGTAGTTATATATAAATATGTAGGTATATGTTTCATATGTGTGTTGAGGAGCACATGGTTCTTTGAAATAAGTACCTATCTATGCGATACAGTGGTGTGTTTGCATTTATTTGACACATAACTGTCATACTTATATAAACTTGTTAGATTGTCTATGATAATACTAAACAATGCATCCGTAGCATTGTTTAGTATTATCATAGACCACAGGTGTTCTGACTATCAAAAGAAGGAGACAGAAAATGAATGGGCCCATTTGCAAAAGATGACATAGCACTAAGTCATCTTTTATCTCTTTCTTAAAAATACTCACAGATGTGTCATTTGCATTATTTTTTGTAGTACCTATTTGTAATGGAAAGTGTAGTTAAATATTTCTTTAGAAGTGGATATGATATAAAACGTTTGATATTATAGTTTTTTATATTTACTTAAATATATATACTTTGATTGAAATGTATTTTTTTATATAACGACGATGCCCTTAACACATAAGACTGATATGACCTTTACACAATTCAGATGTACTCATTACTCTGGAAAGCTTGCAAGCGTAAAAATTCGAAGTGTTGCCAACATTAACGGTGATAAAAAAATACTTTATTGAGTGAAGAATACATCTGAATACCAATATTATTGCTAAGAATTCTTTATAAAATATAATAGTGCAAGCTATGGAAGTGATACAAACATCTACCTACAGACTTGCTGACGTATAAGAAGTCAACATAGATAAATATCACGCTATAATTATTTATTTATATTATTTTTGAAATAATAGAGTTTAGAACCATTATTGCACACATTAAATATCCTAGAACTATTAAAGAAACGCGAATTTAGTATTTCGCGCAATTTTCACGTGCAGTTAGTTAAATAATAATATTCGAGTTGAAAAATATTTGAGATTCTCATCAGTTTTCTATTGACTTACCTACATAAGTCATTTCTGTATAGGGCACCATTTCTTCACAATATGTAAGTAACTAGGTACTTTTCTGTACATAGTGGGTGCAACAAACACACTTACAGACATAATATAGTAGGTTCCATTATTAAACATCAATCTATCAGCAAGCCGACTCCTCAAAGTCCTACTAGGACACATTTCAATTATTCACCCTGGGGTCAAATATTTTGTACTCAATTTTAGACCTTAACAGTACACCAATCGACCTCAAATTACTTAGAAAGCTTAGCACAGTAAGACAGTTAAAAAAATATGAGAGTAATAATAAAAATGTGCCCAAATTAAATATAGTCTAGTAAGATAGCATTATCTAGAATATTATTTTTTATATTAAAAAAATACTATGATCTTTGCTAAAGCGCTTACGTCATACATATTAATATAATTAAGTATTAATACTGAAGGTATAAAGATCGATAAGTTACATTTTGTGGATATTGAGAGACAATACTTTAACACTGTAACACCTTATGTACATTATACATGTTATTGAGATTAAAATTATATGGAGGAAGGTACAATACATTTGCCCGTCTTTGGAGATGCATGAAACAGGATGATTTTTCAATGTAATATGATTATAATCTGCAGTCCTATACTGTAAAAAAATAGTAAAGTGAATATGAGGTGAGGTGGGATGTCAGATTGGTATGTTCGTAGATCTTTCCTTGTTCCAGTGAAGCAAATTTTAGTTAATTTTGAAAAGATATCCTGAATATTTTTTTTTGTTTAAGTACTATTTTTAATCTGTGCTGATTGCATACAGTATACACTAAAACTACATACTTCAAAAGCATCTAATATATAGTTAAAAATACATGATCCAACGTGGTGTTACAGTCATTAAGATGACGATATGCTGTGTACGAGTAAATATTAACTAATGTACTTACCTAATTAATATTTCGTCCTAGTAAGATATATTTTTTTTAATATTTCCGAAAGCATGGTTACATTGTACATTACAGGGTAGTCACTAAGATATTTTTAGATAATCTCTTAATTAGGTAGGTTTTTAAACATTACAGATATTGTATAATATATTTTAGTCGATGAACTGGGGCCTTGTGTTCTGGTCATAACTTCTTGCACTATAAAATATGAGACTATTTGTATCTACTGATTGCATTGCCACCGGTTTCTCGAACCAAAAATGAATGCGAGAAATTGTCACATGTGTGCCGGTTTCTCGAACGAAAAATTAACGACAAATCTGCGACAAATTGTCAAGTGCGCGTAAGCGGTGTGATTGGTTGTTGATAATTCAGTAAACAGTGTAACTTTTACCGCGACCAAAAAATTCGCACAAAAAATGTATGTGTCAAATTGTCAAATCAAAAGGGCTGTGATTGGGTGACTAAATTATCAACAACCAATCACAACAGCTTACGCGCGCTTGTGAAAATGTCAGATGAATTTCTTGTTCGAAAAACCGGTGGTAATGCTATCAATAGGTGCGTTAGTTTAACAACTGCATTTTGAAATTTTGTATACCTAAGCTGTAAATAGTGCAATTTTGATCAGTTTACTTAGTAAGTTAGCCAACAAAATGTAGTCTAGGATAAAATAAAGAATATTTATACACAATATAAATTTTTTTACCAGATATATCTTATTTCTCAGTAACCACTCTGTTTCAAGGATTGCTCTTAATTATAATATACTTAATATTTATGTACCTATTATTCTATACAACATAGCTACAATGAGGTATGGGTGACTCGAAACTGGTTGCTTAGGACAAAATAACACTTTTTATTAAAAAAATAATCGATCTATATAATATAAAGACATGGCACGATTATGGTGAAGAATTATTAAGAAATAAAATATCACTTGACACTGGGTTTGCGGTCTCAAACGACAGCTATATAGCTAATCGGGATAACTTTAAGAAAAAAATATTAAACTTTATGATTTCTAAGATGTAAGTATAGGCGTATACCCTGTTCACAATAAGATTAGACATTAACAAAAACCTTTTTTACAGTCCGTTCAACCGATTTTGACTTATATTGCGTTGGTAGCATGACAAATGGCAACTGCAGTAAACAGTTGTTATTGTAACCACTTTTTTGCCTCTAATGTCATCCTTAAGCCTACGGAATAGAAGCCAAAATCGGTTGAAGGGACGGTAAAAAAGGTTTGTGTTTATGTCTAATCTTATTGTGAACAGGGTATAGGTATGCTGTGGAACTATTTAAAATAAAATAAGTACTCGGCCGGTTCATAGCGAGTTCCATTTAGGTATTTCTTCGCAGCTAAATTGTGTCGTCGTTTGGGACCCGGAATAATTTGAATTATTAAATTATATGTTTATAGCACGTAGTAAGTTATTTACATACAATATAAGATGTTTTATTATTACATTATATACGTGAATATTGTCGAGATATACCTACAACTTTACAAGCAGGTACTGTGAAGCGAAACACGTTTTTCATATACATGAATAGTATAAATATATCATCTGATTATAATGTACATGAACTTTGGTATAATTTAATGCAATAATGGCTGATTATGACTACACCTTAACAAATAAATAGAAAAATAAGCTTCATTAAAATAAATGGACATAATTTCTATCATTGAACAAGTTAAAAAAATATAAACCAATAATTACACACACTTTTGTATGTGTAGAATAGTTTGGTAAATCTTTGGTTACTGTGATACAAAAGTAGGTATCGATAGTGGATTATGACAATCGAGTTTTCAAAATCATCTGGGTATAATAAATTTGTTGATTTTCATTAGCATATTTAATTTTTATAGGTATTGCAAATAAAACTTGAGAATCAATCCTGATGCTGTGAAACAGCTTAGTAAGTTGGGGCCGTGTAGTCGATGTTGCCTGGAATGAAAATGAGGCTAGCATTAGAAATCTTGTAACAGCGTAACCTTTACGATAATTTAGGTTTTTCTTAAATAAAAATACTCTAATGTTCTTTATGGTGCTGTTCTCTAAGTAACACAACCTAAAGCTCGACGCTGCGGCAGCAGCGAGTTTCATTTTCGTATTCATTTATTAACCTTTGCTTATGCAGCGCTAGCGCTACGTGGATTGACGGCTTTTTATGTAATTACTCAAAGTTGAATAATTTGTCACTTTTGACAGTGTTTCGCTAAGCAAAAGCAGTCGCTGAGCTCGACGTCGATTTCACGGCTGACAGGATGTCGAGTTCGTCGTCGAGCTCAGCCACAAATGGTAATGTTAGAAAATAGCATAGGTGAACTGAACTATATACCTACACTTTCAGGGTTCTATACGGACTGAAAAATCACTGAAAATATCGTTATGAGAAAATAGCCTTTGCCGACATAGGAGGTATTACTTTAAGGTGTACTGTGCTGAGCTGGAGGCTCAACCAACCTACAAACACCGTACGTCCTTTTTTCAAAGCTCCGGGTGTCGGCGGAGGGCGGACAACGGCCTCTTCCAGCCCCCCTAAATGGGTTTAGGGGCGGCAAACTCGGGGACGTCTGTCGTTCCCCACATATATCAGGACCCGAAGTGGCGGTGCGTAGTATTCCACGCGCGCCCCTCTTAGACGTCCGGGGGGGAGTCTAACAACTCACTCCCCCCCTGATCCGAGGTGGGGCCACCAGTTGGTGGTTGCGGAACTATCTCCAGTTCCTGCTACCCCCGAAGTAGGTGTGATATGGAACACCGGGGTGGTTTTTAGTCAGTAGGATTCTGACAAACCCCTTCACCCGCCTCAGAGCGGAGGATATAATATGTACATGAGCATTTTCCACCCCAGAACAAAAAAAAGGTTGTTGATAATGTTAACACAAAACGGCATTTCGGTGCGTTCTAAGCCAGTAACCTACCAGAGCCATGTGTCTGCGAGAAAGGCGGGTCGCTGTAGGCAGGCTGCGGGTCGGGGGCGGCGGGGTAGGCGGGGAAGGCGCCCGGGCTGCCCACCGCGCCCTCCACCTCGTACGCCGGCGCGAAGGCCGCGTCAGCTCCCACACGGAACCGTTGGAAGGCGAAGAAGGCGCATGCCACCTGGGAAGAACAATACATGATATAGTTCTAGGAAAACCATGTCATAATTTTTCAGCGCGAAAGAGAGACCGAGCGATACAATACCGATAGCACCATCTCTTTTTAGCAACAGAACCATGCAAAATCGTCTATGAGAAATTAGGTGCAGATTGCGGTTACTTAGTTTGTCCTGTTACATTATTATTATTTACGTACTTTTGCCCGTGACAGAAAATAAATAAACAACACTCTTCTATTCAATATACTACTCTATAGATTTAGATAGTTGTACGAGACGGGAGATGACCCTTACCCCCGGTTTTTCGAACGAAAAATTAATGTTTCAAATTGTCAAAACGGCTAAGCGGTTGTAATTGGATGACTGAATTATCAACAACCAATCACAATAGGTTACGCGCACTTGGCAATTTACCACATTAATTTTTCATTCGAGAAACCGTACGCCTCCCACAAACGTCGCCACAACGTCGCCTTACCATCATTTCATCGTTGTTCCACATCGTTGCACTTCATTGTCATATAGACACACTCACCCAGGCGAAGATAGAGAAGAAACAGAAGGCGATGGCTCCTTGCATGTTGTTGGCGGTGCCCACCGGAGGATTGTCGGTCTTGCCCCACGCGTTGGACAGGTAGCAGAAGCCGACGAAGTAGAGGAATGCCCAGAATGCTGAAGACAATGGCACACTTTGTTAGAAAATAAATAATGTATGTATATGTTACGGCTAATAGCCGAAGTGTGGCTACACCTAGTTTAAGCCGGCTAAAACTAGATGCTCAGTCGAGCTGACGTCGACCGTCTACTTCTGCTCAATGTTTCGAGCTCAAGCTTCGGGGTTAAGCCATAACATATTTAACGGCGAAGTCGTGGATTAGGTAAGTTTCCTATATCCTTTCTTGGGGTTGAAGTTTAATCTGTAGCAATCTTAATCAAAATCGGTTCAGTAGTTCCGCCGTTAAAGCGTAGTAACATTTATAATATTAGTATGGACAACAAGAGAAGTTATTCTGATACAAGAGCGTCGCCAGGATTCGCTAGCTGATGGCTTAGGGGGGGGGGGGGAGCAAGTACCCCCCATTGGCGACGCCCTTGTTCTGATACGTTAGCTAATATTAGCTTAAATCTTTCTAAACACTCGTCGCAAAAATGTTAGTACCTTACTACACTGGCTTGAAAAAAAACCTATTTCATAGGTTTTGCTTTATTTAGTAACAAGAATTATGAAATAGATAATATAAAATCGTGCAGTTAATAATAAAACTAGTATTTTAATGATATACAATCAGATTCGTGACAATAGAAGTAATAACATCATAGTATCTAGGTACCTACGTAAAAAGATATATGATTTATAACTTCATCCCTTTTTAAAATTTATTGTATAAGTATATTACAGGAAAACTTTTCACACTGCGCACTGCGTAAGAAAAGTGGTTTTTCATGTAAGCGCGTATTCAACCTCGTAAACGTGAATCCGTTTTCACACGATAAGTAACAAATTAGGGTAGATTTTACGATCTATAAAATTTTACACCCAAAGAGGGGTACTATTGTTAAGCCGATCGAACCGCGCTAGAATCTTGTTGTTGTGGAGTAATAAAAGATCGAATCACCTGACATTAATGAGAATTGTAAAAAATATCGCAGCTAAGTTTTATTTTATAGGCGGTAATTAATATTGGAAGTATTATGGCTTGGGAAATGAAACAAGAAGTGCCTATCTTAAGAATTGGGGAACTTCGGGATGAACAGTTGACGTATTTTTTGAATTCTTTGTTACCTACTCCACAATTTGTATTGAATGTGATGAAGGGGATTTGTAGCGGCTTTGCAGCTTTAAATGGTCAATTTAATTTACTCAGAATTATTAAGATTAAGATTGTATTATAAGTACTTTTTTAAGAAAACTGAGAATAAATAAAGTAGTAGGTAGATAGAGCGATTTTTACAGCACGATTTTTCGAGGACTTCACATAACATTACTGCGTTAAAATGAACGTGCAATAAAAAATACGTAATGCGCGTTTGCTCTGACCGACTGTGCACAGCGATTATACGAAATTAACTATGCGGAAGCGTGCTCATTATTATATCTATGCTTTAAAAGATTACCTACTTATATTAACGTTGCGTTTAGGTTTGTTGTTATTATTATCGTGCACTGCATAATGAGTGATCCATTACTTAACTCAGCAGTCAGCACACAGATGATAGTGCAAACATAGGCCATAATTAGTTACCTACCCATACCACAGTATAAATATTAGTACTACCGTACAGTACCGACACGCTCCGCCTCCCTCCGAAACATTGTTTCTCACCTCTTCCCGCGTCGAACGTGCTCTCGAAACTACTTGAACAAGCGGCGCGTAAACACGCACACACACGCACGCATTTTTACAGTCTGTTATTTTGGTAGCAGTGTAGGTAATTAAACCGTTTTGTTTGTATGGAGTGTCGTAGGTGTATACACTGATCATTGCAAAACTGGAACTTGAATACCTAAGTACACCATGATCACAATTATATTTCTAGAGTCGTAGAGGCGACCACAATGAACGATGATTTAATGTTTTTGTTTTTTGTACTTAGTGGGGACCTACTTAATACAGCTCGAAATAAATTATTAAACAAAGTGACAGATACGAGGCTCTCTCAGTAAAACCTGTTTTAGCTTAGTAAACGCGGGGTGGATATTGTGATTACTCTGCTGTGATCACAGTACGGGGTGGGGTGGGGACTCTACACTAAGTACGATTGACTAAAACACAGTCTGACCTTTTCTATTAAGTACCTATATTGAATTGAGGTGCTAACTACGAGAGCACAACACAAATCCCATTTAAAAAAGCTTGCTGACGATTCGGACTCAATATTTTCGGACACTGTGTCCGAAATGATATTCTTTTTACTGATGATTCGGACACCAAAAAAAAAAAGCTGTTTTGTATCTACAGTCAGATAAAAAACTTCCAACATGTTTCCAACGATACCTTAATTGTAGAAATCCGTCCTCCGCCCAGTAAGGCTTTTTTATGTGACTGTTTACAGCTTTCAATAATTTGATGGTGTCCGAATCGTCAACAAGCCTTTAGAAAAGCCAATCCAAGCCCTTTTTTCGAATTTTGCGTGTGTTGGGATAAAACTTTTCGACCAGAATACTTTTGGCCAGGTGACTGGCATTCAACCTTTACAGTAAATGCGCGTCTTTGAAGAATGTTGTCGTAAAAAAAGTGCAATTTACTACTGAAGTTCTTATGAACTGTCATAAGAACTTCAGAAATATAATTGCAGTTTACATTTTTTCAATTAATTGCAGTCTTTTAACCTTTAGTGACACAGAATTGTACTACCTACAGATATAAATCTGCCCGCTCCTGATGAGGCCAATTACATCGACCTCAAATTCAATTTATCTCCTCCTCGAGTTTATTGACATACTTAGCTTGAAATGGAGTTTTATATCGAGATTTTGAGAAGGCTGTATAGGTTGTTACGTCGAGGCTTCCGGCGACTAGCAGTGCAAGTAACTGGGACTACGGTCCCAGTTGCCAGATCCAATTAATTTTAATTTTTTATTCGGTTACTGGGACCACGCATAAATGAATAACAAAAATCTGTTCAAGCTAAAAACCGTACAGTCAAACGAAAAAATATATTTAAAATAATAATTAAAAATATAAAGGTAATCAAAGGGTGTCTTTATATTAATTTCTTTTTTTAATAATTTATTTATTTCAAAAAAAATATTTATTTTAAATAAATTATTAAAATATTATAAATGTATAAATAAAATTGAAAAGATAAAAAAAATGGTGCTGTTATTGACTTACTTAATCGTAAAATAAGTGCTGGCCATTGTTCGGAGAGATTACGATGACCACTTAATTCTTAATTCTGAATAGGTAGGTACTCATATAAATAAATTATATCTCTAAATCAAAAGGCTTTTTTCTTTAATTATTACTATCTACCACTACCATTATTCAACATTTTTTCGTTTGACTGTACTGTTTTTGGCTTGAATAATAGATTTTTCTTATTAATTTAGGCGTGGTTTTAGTCGCCGGAAGAAAAGTATTTAGAAGATTAAACGGATTCGGCAACTGGGACTGTAGTCCTAGTTAATTGCAGTCCCAGTCGCCGGAAACCTCGTTACGTCGACATGTTGCAGTTTTTTTTTGGATTTCGTACCCAAAGGGTAAAAACGGGACCCTATTACTAAAACTCCACTGTCCGTCTGACTGTCTGTCACCAGGCTGTATCTCATGAACCGTGACAGCTAGACAGTTGACATTTTCAGATGATGTATTTCTGTTGCCGCTATAACAACAAATACTTAAAACAGAATAATATAAATATTTAAGGGGGCTCTCATGCAACGAACGTGATTTTTTGGCGTTCTTTCGCTCGATATTAAAAAAAAAACTGGCCAAGTGCGAGGTGGACTTGCGCACGAAGGGTTCCATACCCATTATCTATACAACATTAGACATCGAGCAAAAAAAAACGGCAAAAAAGTTAGTTTGTTGTTTTAGGCTAGCGGCAACAGAAATACATCATCTGTGATAATTTTAACCGTCTAGCTTCGGTTCATGAGATACAGCCTAGTGACAAACAGCCAGACAGACAGACAGTGGAGTCTTATAGTCTTATAATAGGGTCCCGTTTACCCTTTGGGTACAGAACCCTAGTGCGCGACTCCGACTCGCACTTGGCCAGTTTTTTAGGTATGTTTTTGGTACCTATTCTCTCAGAATTCCAAAAATACTCAATCAATTTTAAAAAATCTTTCACCAATCGAAATCTACGTTATGTTGTCCCTGAATGCTATATTATTTTGATATAAAAAAATAGGGATCGATAAGAAAATTTACGCAGGCCAAGTGCTAGGCTAGTGTCACTATAAACCTTGACAGCATCTTCAGCGAATACTTTACAATCGATCGAATTTACATTACGTTTACTCCGCGCGCTCTTGCCAGGATCTTAAAATAAGTTTTTATCGGATTTCCGTGTTTAGCTGACAAATAAAAGCCAGTGACTTAAAATCCCATTATCTTCTTACAAAAGAGGCTTCGAGTATCGACCTTCATAGACCTCTTGAATGTCTATGATAGATACTGCATAGTGTGCATAAGCAGCGGAGGTCCGCCCTTCAATATTTTTCGCCCGACAGTCGTTAAAGCACTGCATTTATGTGCAAGATTTAAAGCTGCATCGTCACACACAAGGCAATTCTGCCTTTAGTATTTCTCTAGTAGCAGTCACCACCTTTTACTTTGAAAAGTTTGAAATTAGTATTATACGAGTGCGCGGGTACCGTGCTCCTGACCCCATTTCCTTTAGTGCCCAAAGAGACTTTAGACGACATTAAAAACGTCACCGATACGGCTATAAACGTGGCTACCTACTGAGCCACAGCCAGCACGGCCAAGTAATTTAATAACAACAAAAAAGGATTAACTAACATCGATTCGAAAGGAAGAAGAAAAAGACTTGCTACAGAGGTTGCTCAAGTGAAGAGGACATTTCGGAATATTTCATCACGATGCTTAGTCACCGTGATGACGTCGCTGTTGTCTTGGATTTTAGACTTTAGGGCGAATTTTATCTAACTTTTATACCTCGTTTTATCCTCGAAATAAAATTGACGTCTGACCGTTTTTTTATGGAAATACTGATTAATTGTATTCGTTGTTGGTTGAATTCGCTTTAGTAGAGCCTTACTAAAATATGAGTGTGACATTTCAGTATTAGGACCATCTTTACGTTACATAACAGTGACAAATAAATAACATTCTATTGCATTAATGCAATTTAAATCGAGGTCTCATAGCTTTACAGACTGTAAACTTGTAAACATTGACATACGAGTACCTACTTACTCAGGTATCACGTTTTACTGGTAGGTTCTAATGCAACACAAACATAGGTATATGTAAGTCTTGTGCTAAATTACGTAATACTACACATTTTTCAGGTTTATATACACTCGGCGTCACAAAAATCGCACCTCTTTAAGAATTCCCTTCAAAGTCATTTTAACCCTATTAATCAATGGTATACATATAACTATAAGGTATAATTGGAAAGGCAATTTATTTAAATTTCAGAATAAATCAATGGATTTGGTTTTTTGTTTACCAGGGAATAAAAAAAAGCAAGCTAATGCAAATGATTAAAAAATTAAATTTTATTTTATCAGCAAAAATTACAACAAAGTCCTTAAAACTAACTTAAAACCTAGTGTTACCCCCCCTAGCCCTGATGACTGCTTCCATGCGTTCTCTCATGGACCTTATTAATGTGACAACAGTCTCTTGTGGAATGTTGTCCCATTCTGCAACGACGGCATCTTGAAGGTCTTGGAGAGTGGTAGGGGCAGGATTTCGTGCCCGTACTCGCCGTTTCAGTTCATCCCAAAGGTGCTCAATAGGGTTCAGGTCTGGACTTCGCGCCGGCCAGCGCATAACAGGGATGCCAACTTCTTGCAGGTAGTCTCATACAATTAAAGCGGTGTGACAACGGGCGTTATCGTGCATTAACGTGAACCCACTGCCAACAAAACCCGCATAAGGGACAACCTGCTCCTCTAAGATCTCTGTTATGTACCGAGCAGCAGTCAGCGACCCTTGCCCGCGAGCACTTCCAGTCCGAGAAACACACACAAGGTTCGTTTTACCGTCGATTGACATGCCGCCCCAGAACATGCACGAGCCACCCCCGTATTCCACTGTCTCTTGAATACAGGCTTGTGCGAATCGTTCCCCTTGCCTCCTATACACTCTTCGACGCCTGTCGTTGCAGAAAAGACACACCCTCGTCTCATCCGAGAAGAGCACAGCCCTCCATTGGTCTATTGTCCAATCCACATGGTCACGGGCAAATTGCAACCGGTCTCTCCTATGCTGTGCAGTCAATTTGGGCCCTGTAGCAGCCCTATGAGCTGCAATTTTCTTCTCCCGCATTCTTCTTCTAATCGTGGAGACGCTTACAGAAGTTCTGCGAGCTGATCGCAGTTGTTGTTGCAGCTCAACAGCATTGGAGAACCGATTACGTAAAGACGTCGAAACAATGAAGCGATCGTCTCTTTCGGATGTGCACCGTTGTCTTCCAGATCCACGTCTTCGGATATAGCCACCAGTCTCTTGGAAACGTTGGAACACTCGTCGAACGGCAAAACGACTCAAGTTCAGTTGCCGAGCAACATCACATTGCCGCATCCCTGATTGCAGTAGTGCAATGACTTGAGCGGCTTCATCTGCAGTGGTATCCATCTTCTGGGGTATTTTTCTTGCTGTAGCTGTTCACGTGTGTTCACTTCAAAGGTTGAATAGCGAATGACCCACATTTAACCCGGGTCGCCCGTGTTATACCCTTGTAGGGAGGTGCAATTAGTGGCCGTTGTAATGCGTATTTTGACAACATTTTTTTTAACGTTACGTGCTAATGAGATCTGTTGTGTTTAGGAATTCTAACTGTTGTTAATTTAAAGGTCGTTAAACATACTTTTAATTGATACCAATATTAATTGGGTTTAATGTATTCGTTACTGGCGGGACATGTTTTAAACTTATTTTCGAAAAGGTGCGATTTTTGTGACGCCGAGTGTATTTTGCTAACGGATTTAGGCAGTCTATTTACTCTTCAGGGCGATGAAGAGATAACATGGTGATGCCATTCCTTATTTAAAAATAAATATCTCATAATCTGTTTCAGTCAATTTTTGTACGCCATATCAGAAAATATCGACGCAGCCTTACGTACTTTGAGGCCATATCTAAATGTAATTTCAGCACAGTGTTTTAAAAAAATAATTATATTTTTATATCTCTTTAAAAAAAAAAACAAAAGAGCATCAATTACTTACCAGAGAATCCCATGTCAGCCAGTACATAGTGCTTCCTAGTTTTCACAGACGACATTTGCTCGAAGAGGTACTCTCCAGCGATGAATCCGATGGCTGCTATAAAGGCGATCACAGAGATCCCTACACCATAGTTGCAGGCATTAGTGTCATCGTTGTACACACAACGTTCTTTGCCATCTTCTCCTGTGCGCCAGCCCTTGGCTGATATGCAGCCCATCACTATAACGCTGAACAACTGCGGAAAAAAGGATCATATCGATAAGACACATCACTGATAAGTTCTTCTTCACCAGTATATCTATTATGTTACAATCTCCCTCGGTGAACACCTAGGTGACGTGAACTGTCATCAGTCCCGATGCCAGGGATTTACAAAGCACTGAAAGCACTACAATCGGATGACAGCTCACTTTACCTAGACGTTTACCGAGGGAGATTGTAACAGAATAGCACTGCTGGCTATAAGTCAATGTAGGCGAGAGACTAGTCTACAGATAATAATAATCTGTTTTAATCTCTATCCTACTAACCCGTTGTAAAATAATGCCAAACTTAAAATCTTTGGTTAAACCAAAGTTAATATTGGTCCCACGACTCCCAATTTACTCCGGGGGGCGTATGGCTAATTCGCCTGTATGCTGAAGTGTATGTTGTTAGCGTCGATCACCAATAAATTCAACTGTAAAAGTTACTGTATGCTTTTATTTACGTAATTTGATACAGTCGCAATTGGATTTCTGTCTTAACTGATGGTAAGCTATCACGGATGCTAGTCATGAAGGCTGTAGCCACGATTTTTTTTCCGCATACAGTTTTTAAAACGCAATTCTTTCTTCTTTTTGTAGCTCTACAGCTTTAACTACCTAACATCTTTAGAAAATTAACCATATTCATACTTATATTCCGAAATGCATGATTTTAAGGCTAAGCGTCGTCTATCAGTGTCAGTCATTCAGTCACGGAATTGCTTTATCTATACTAATATTATAAAGCTGAAGAGTTTGTTTGTTTGGTTGAACGCGCTAATCTCAGGATTTACTGGTTCGAATTGAAAAATTCTTATTGTGTTGGATAGTCCATTTATCGAGGAAGGCTATAGGCCCATGCGAAGCCGGGTCAGGTCGGTTTGTAGATATAGCCGTTGCTTTGTTTACAGCCTTTAATGAGTTACAAGCATTTCCATAGCAATGTTTGGTTGAGTAAAAGTTTTACACGTTATTGCTTGAACCCGATTTTTCTCACCTTGGATTAGTGTATTAGGAAACGGGTTTCAGACGATCGATGTTAACCCCCGGTTTCATGTGACATTAATGTGACGTAAGTGTGTCAAGAGCGCGTATCTATACATATAGCAATATGGGTGATTGGTTGGTGATTGGTTGTTAATAATTCAGTCAACCAATTACAGCAACTTACACGCTCTTGAATTTGTGGACCAGGCACACGGTGAATGTCCACGTTTCGGCTGCGTAAGTCATTACGAGTAGGACGCACTGGTTAAAGACCCTGGTCTTAAGGGATTTTTCACAAATTCAAGGTTGCTCAGCGTGCCATGGAGAGAGCGATGCTCGGGGTTTCTCTGGTGGATAGAATTTATTCGCCAGAGAACTAAAGTTACCGTCGTTGCGCGTCGAATCAGCACGCTGAAGTGGAAGTTGGTCGGCCACGTCTGCAGACGGACAGACGGTACATGGAGCAGACACACTCTAGAGTGAAGACCGCGTTTGGGCAAGCGTAGTGTACGTGGGACGCCCTGCGGCACAATGGACCGACGATTTAAAGAAGGTGGCTGGCAGCGGATGGATGCGGGTTGCCCAAGACCGGGTTGGTTGGCCATCTCTGGGATAGGTCTATGTTCAGCAATGGATGGCAATAGGCTGATATAATGACGCGCTCTTGACAAATTTCTAGTCAAAAAGCAAAAATACATGTCTGTGGCGGTAAAATGTTAACTGTTGAAGAAATTATTTCTGTAATTCTACACGTGTGATTGATTTAGTTTAGGTACTGTTGACCGACTTTAATACCATGGGACATCAATAATTTATGCTTCTGGCAAGCTGAACTAAGTGGACGTAAAATAGAACGAAAAGAAATGAAGTCTATATTTTTTTTATCTCAGACGCGATTATCTAGTGTTCTACAACACGGATACAATTTTTATGTTACATAATATTTACTTACATTGTATTGATTTCAAACGGCCTTGAACCCAATTACAACATACATTTCAGATTATGTTTTAGAAACATTAACATTCAACCATTATTGTAATGGATTGATAAACCTACATAAACATGTTAATAGTTTTAGAAGGCTTTCATTAACCGACTTCAAAAAGGAGGAGGTTCTCAATTCGATCGGTATTTTTTTTTTATGTACCTATGTAAACCGATTACGCTGAGATTTATGATCCGATTTACGTGATTCTTCTTTAGTATGATGCGGAATTGTTGCCATTTGGTGTCATAGAAATTTAACATAGTTTGACCCAGTAGTTTTCATTTTATTAACATATTTTTTATTCTTTTATTAATTGATAGTGTAAACCTCAAATTTAGACCCATATAAATTTCAAGAAAATATTCCCTAGGGTAGAAAATTAAGGGATGACTGAATTTTTATTGGTGTCACCGTTTCGTAATTTATTTGAATGATAAGAAGTAGGCCATAAAAAGCGAAAAAAAAAAAATTTACAAAAAAGACAACCGCCTTCAAAAAGTAAAAAAATAATTTTCAATTCGCAAGTCGGTGGCAATACAAAACAACAAGCAAAACCAAAGCGAATTGAAAGTTATTTTTTACTTTTTGAAGGCGGTTGTCTTTTTTTGTTAAAAAGTTTTTTTAGTACCTATTAAAATATCATATAGGTAGCCCAATATTTTGTATGAGTGGACGACAGACTTTTTATGCGATCGAGTCAGGGTCAGCGACGCACGAAGTCTATGAGGTCTCTACTTTTGTAATTGTTTAACATTTATTACTTTTTTACTCATGCCTAACGAAATTTCTGTCGTAACACACGATGCTAAAATCAGGTTGTTTTTTTTTTGTCTCAGATTTGATGGCAGAAAACGTCTGTCGTCTGCGTAAGCCATAAGCTATGTTAGTCTTGCTTTTATATGTTTCATGCGCGATGCCGGCCGCGAATAGCACCACCACATTTCTACCCGTGGGTGTCGTAGAAAGCGACAGAGGGATATTGACCAGAAGAGGCAGCGTTTTTCTGAGTAAAATTACAGCTACTGCGATCGCCAACATGCATCGGCCAAGCATGGCGATCACGGCTGAACCCCCCTTGGGGGAGACCTATGCCCAGTAGTGGGCGTCTAAAGGTTGACATAATGATGATGATGACGATGTTTCATGAAAGGAAATATTGTCGATGCCATTTCAATTGATTTTTAATTAGGTCAAGAATGCAATTGATGTAGGTAGGTACTGAAGAACAAGTACCTATTGATGTTTGTAAAAACTTTTGTACTTAAATGTGCAATCATGACATTGTTATTGTATGTTCTACTCATTAATGGCCATTCTTGTGAAAATGTATTACAAAATTTAGGTGACCATAGAGTGTCCATCTTCAAATATAGAAAATCATCACACTGGATAAATAATGATCCAATGTGACCCAGATATAAAATCTATAAATATTGAATTAAGTTTTTAAACAAGCTTCATGATGTAATCAATGCACAGAGCAGTGTGGGTGTAATATAAGATGACTCTATCAATATAGGTGCAAAGTATAGTGATAGTGGCATTATTGTCTATTCTTGGTTACATAGCTCTTTACTTAACAGTTAACACAAGGCCAGTCACATGCCCTATAAAACCTACTTGCTACGTCTGAAAAAAAAATGTTTTAAAATGAAAATATTGAGATTTGTCTTTGTGATTTTAGTTTCGATTCTAAATTTAAAAATAGTTAATCCCAGTTGTCGGAGAAAGTAAGTTTTTAATCGCACATTCCATCCCGTATACTTTGCTTTGGTAGGTAGATACTGCCTACATTATAATTTTATTATGTACTAAGTTTAAATCCTCCATAATAGTTGATACCTAAACATTCAAATCCTTTATCAAATTAGGGAACCTCCTACCTTTCATGAACGTAATGTTAGTAGATAAAGTATGTACCTATTTCATAAATTAAAAACGCTTACTAAGTCGTTCTTTCTGACCTATAAAAATATAAAGCAAGTTCTGTGCGTTACCACATAGTGTGTAATAGTATCTCTTACCCAACAGACCGCCCTGACGATTACGGGAGGCCTTTGGATGAATTGCTGAGGATCGAAGGAGCCCCCAGCCTTACCGCCACCGTACGCCCCACTCGCATCCATTTTCTCACTTAGGAATGAAAATTTTGCTACTAGAAGCACAAACGTTAACTATCTGTCCATAAACGGCTCAATAAGTATTCAACCTCTGTAACTACGGATACCCAATTTGTGTTATCGATCGCGCAGACGAAATTCACAGATGACAACAGGAAAATCTGACATTACTGCGTTCTCGACGCCCGCGTTCGGAATCGATCTGCTGTAGCGCACTCTGATTGGTCGAAATAAAACTAAATTAAATAGGGTTGCCAATAGGCGTCGGGAAAATTCGGTTAATAGGAAAATGTACCACAGACTAACGAAAACGGGCTGTGCCTAAATACCTATCGGTATTATAAATAAATAGAGAGGTATAAGTAAATTATACATTATTTAATATTAAATTAGGATATTAGTTGTTTTCGTTTGTGTTACTACTACCTCGATTAAAAGAAAATGGTTTTGTTTTGACAAAGTATTAGAGATGGCGCGGCAAGCGGTCATGCGGCGCATATTTCCGGTTTTTCCGGGTAATTAAATTTATTTCTTAGTGAATAAATATAGCGCGGCATTTTTATTTGTTGGCTAATAACATAGTAAACTAATGTAGGACTACGGTCCGTATTGTATTTTACTTATTCAACAATTTAATTTAAAAGTTCTGTTAGCTAGTAAAATAGGTAAGTAATGTAGAACAACGGTATTGTATTTTATTCAATAATTTTCCGCCTCCGTCACGATTTATTACCTACTCGCGGTATATAGGTAGGTACCTATCCCCGACCACAGTATAAGTAATAGTATCCCCGACACTCGATACAAACATATCTTTGACAAACAGTCATAATTATATTTTTAGTACCTTTATCATAATTGGCTGTTGTACAGTCACGAGCAAAAACATGTAAACAGTTGGTATCATTCTAAACTGATTTTCTCCTAAACTATTGATTGAAATGTTATGGGGTTACGAATAGGATATTTTAGATCCCAAATTTTCTAAAAAAGGTTTTACCTATCTATAAGTTGAAATAGTTATTTCACGAGAAAATTGCTTCTAAATTTTGCAATGTGTATACATATTTATGCTCCTGACTGTAACTACCTACTCGTACTTGTGCCTAGCTATAGTAAAATCTTATTTTACCCTTTTGAGCGCCACGGCGAAAAAGCTAAATCGTACCCTTAGCGACAAGCTACGAATTACTTAAGTATTACTACTCAGTAGTAATTCGTCTGTCATGTCTGTCATATAATCGTGACCGTGGCGTGCTGGGCACGTTTTGGTTTGTCATTTAAACATGACTGAGGCGGTCAAAAGGACACATGACTAGTTTGTTTTTTTTTTTTGCTTTGGAATTTAATTTTGCTTGTTAGCGAGATCACTTTCAGAGATGTAGTAGTTGGTTGTGATTTTCTTTTCTGTAGATTCACCACTAACTCAGACAGAATTTAATCCACGGATCTGATTGTGTAATAAAAATTCTACCCTCATTATATGATGTTATTAAAACAATTGACATTTACCTATTTTTAGAATCGTCTGATATTGATGCCGATTCCCTTGTTCATAAACTAAACTAAAATTAGGTATTTGGCATCTCTTACTACCAGGCAGATGAAGAAAAGGATGGCGACAGACAAGGACTAAGTTAGAGCTGTCAAATTAGTTTTTCCTTTGAACTACGCAGTGTTTTTAATTAATACGTTCTGAAATTACAACTATAATTGTATGAACATTTTAGATCAACTTAAATTGTCAGCTCTTATTAATATGTCTCTTTCTTGTTTTATTGGAGAGAAAGAGATACATTTCTTTCTCTCCAATAAAACAAGCTCCAATAGCTTAAAATTAGTTTAGTTTGTGCACAACAGAATTGGCACCAATGACTGCTATATGATATAATATTTCTAGTTGTTTTTTTTGCAAGTGAAAATGTGTGTATTGGAAATTGTAAGACATGTCCTCAAAAAGATTATATACCTAATATTTCTTGTTATCATAATAAAATTTCAAGTATAAAATATTACAATGTTTATATTACAAAGAAAATTTAAATACATATTTCTCGTTTATTTCACTTTCATTTTGCCGAATATTTCAAGAACCCATACATGGTTCCGTGTCGGCGGCACAACCACTCGATTTCAAACACTCTAGAATTTCTGTAAAACAATATCCTTTTGTTTTATTTCAGGGACATTATTTTCCAGCTTTTCCGGAAGTTGAAGATTTTTTTCTATTATTTTTCCTAAGATGCTAGGGCTGTATTAAGAGTTATATATATAAAAATCACAACTTTCGAAGAAAAAAAAAAAGTTTCAGGTTTATCTGGATAAGTAAGTAACTTCTGTCCCTCGACTTTTGTTTTTGCCACTTATCATCAGCGCCATTTTTATTTATATGTACTTACGTATGCAGACCGTCTGGGTTAATTCACGTAACTAATTTAATATGAAGTGCTGTTTCAGTGCAGTTGCAGTTAAGTTTCGATCAAAACAACGCTTTTCGTATTCTCTACCGCTGTCAGACACGCTCGCGTCAAGTTCGCGTCACGCGAGCGCAATAACGGCATTCTACTGTTGCGCGTCTTTGGTGCAAGCTTCGGAACGCAACATGATCGGTATTCTACTATTCGTTTGACGTCTCAAAATGACAGTTAAAAAGGCACTAAAATCTGTACTGGGGTATTATTTTAATATTATAATAACGTCATATTCATTGAAATGTAATCGATTCTATTTAATTATTTAGTGAGAATATTTTTGTAGTATGTGTATGTGAATAAACCATAAGTAAGTTTGGTAGAGTTTGGTTGTCGTACAGTTGACGTGCAGTCCACGCGCAGGTTACGCGCAGTTCAAAGAATACAAGAATACCGTTTATCACTCAAACTTGAACTTAACTGCAACTGCGCTACAACATCATCGGCGCGTCATAAAATTACGTGAATGAGCCCTTGGTTAACTCAAACTCAAACTAAAAACAATAATAGTCACATTATTTTGCGTTGATTTTAGTTAGAGAAACGCAAGTTTAAAGGTTCAAGATTTCAACACGGAGAAATGAGAGTCAGATTAGATATTACAAATATATTTATTGAAATAAGAAACGAACTAAATGAGGATCATAAGCTGCTCAATAATAGGTATTAAATTACATTTCAAACAATTCTGATTTGTCATAATTATCAATTGCTTTCATTTGCCGCCACCCGAATGAAATAAATTTTGACTAGTTCAAAGAACGTTAATTAACTAAAATTAATATGTTGGGTAAAATCATATGCTTCATTTTTCTAGCACCTTACAAAATATGAGTGGCGGCCATAATGGTTTTGTAATAGTATAAACATGTAGGTAGGTATACAAAATGTTTACATTTGAGAGTGAATACCAAAGAAGACTGTATGAAACACTGATTTCTATCAAGATATTTACAAAGTTAAGCTTAAATATACTGTCCTACGTTATATGATGTTATTTTAATTACATTCACGGTGTTAATTACGGATTGTATTAGTTCTTGTTTCATTAAAAAGGGCGTTATTTTGTAAACAATGTTGGGTAAAATATAACATCAATACATAAACGATTTGTTAAAATAATTAGAATAAAACAATCATGGTAATCCTAGATAACTGCCTATCATAGTAGGTCTGTACGACTACGAATTGAAAAATATTATAATATTATGTATTCGCATTCCACTGTCATAAATATTTAAATAAAGAAGGGCGATTTTCTTGTTTTTAACGTTAAAGTTTCATTTTACGTAACATTGCTATTACAAAATATTATTAGCATTATTGTTATGGCCGCTTCATATCACGTTCGAGGTGGACATGCGTTGAAAAAAGTTGGAAATAAATGAGACACCATGTTTTGTGGGTTTTATCTAGATGTAAAAGTATCAAAAGTGTTATTAATGTAATTCAGTAACACCATAAACAATATAGCGAGGGCGGACATGTATTCCGTTGCAAGCAAGGTGTTGCTAAGCGTTTAGATAAAATAAAAATAAATAAATATCTTGGGACAACTCACACACGGTCATCTGGTCCCAAGCTAAGCAGAGCTTGTGTTATGGTAACCAGACAACTGATATACATACTTATATAATTTATAAATACATACATATTATAGATAAACACCCAGACACAGAACAAACAATCATGCTCATCACACAAAGTTTGTCCTGGGTGGGAATCGAACCCACGACCTCCGGCTTAGCAGTCAGGGTCAGTGACCACTAGACCAACAGGCTCGAACAGGCAGGAATATGACTATTTATAAGTGGAAGCATAACTTTGTAATCGTTTTCAATGATGGGGCAAACGCCATGTCCTTAATGCGTTACAAGAATGTTAACATACAAGGTCTATGAGGTCTATAGCTAACTTTATAATTGTCTATGATACATTAATATGTAAACCCTAGTTTTTCACACTATCACTAGACTAATGTTTTGTATAAATTCTAGCTACCTTTAATCTCTACATCATAATCAAATACTCTACAATTATTGTACATGAAAAACTAACTACTGGGATACTTATATTTTATCTATGACATAATTTAAGTAAAACAATATTTACAAAAATAGCCATTTTTGTCTGTTTTTTGGATCCGTCTAACATCTAATTTCATTATTATCCCAATAAAAACACTCAATTTTTAATATTACAAGGAACTAATTATTATTTGTAATAACAAAAATACACAGCTCACAAAATTTAAATAACAGAGAATATTTAGTAAACTATATGTTTAAATTACAAGTAGGTATGTATAAAATGTACTATGTCGGTACAAAATGCTACAAAACTATTATATAGTACCTACGTATATTTTATATTAACTGTTTTGTCGTGTAGGAATAGTTTGATGGCAAGTGACAAGTATCATATCGAAGCAGTAGTTGCTCCATGTGTAACAAGCTCTGCGCAGAAATGGAATGGCCATACATCATTGAAGCAACATTGGTAAAATTCGTAGATTTTAGTCACATTACTATTTTGGGGACTAAATCCCCTCTAGATTTCGAAAGTCAAAGTAACATCACATTCTACTTTAGTCAGTCCTTTGACATAGAGGTAAATATAATTATGCAATGGAAGAAACGCCTGCACAGCTCAGCTCGATAAAACACAAAATCCAGTAATCGCGTGATCCGGAATTCACAATCGTCATAACAATGCAATAAGATGCACAAAAAAATTGCTTTCATAATCCTAAAATAATGTAAATGCTTATTAAATAGCTGCTTGCGTTATCAAAATGTCAGCATTTCATTAAATTAGTTGAAGTCTTTGCCGATGTCCAATTCTTTGGAATTATTGACAAGTTTTAATGTATTCGAGTACAAATATGTATTCTATTCTAGATAGTCTGTGGGTTTTAGGAATCTGTGAGTCCTTGGCGCTTTTCTTCTTCGAGCATGGCGTCGAGTTCGTCCGTTAGGTTGGCAAGCATGTTGCCGATGTCGTTGAGTACGTCGACGGGTTCGGTGCTCTTCTCGTCTTTGTGTTCGGGGAGGTGGGGTGCGTGAGGCGTGGTCTTTGTGTCGGCGCCGCGGGGCGGCAGGCTGGCCAGCCCCATGCCGGCGCGGCCGTAGTCCACGGTATGCGGCCGGCCTCCGATCTGCCCCCGGTTCTGCTTTATGGTCCCGGCGTTTTCGTTTGCGAACGGAATACTATCCGATTCTGTGCTGGAACTTGACTGTAAAAACGAGAAACGAAAATAGGAGAACATAAACATACAATTGATTTTTCGTGTGATTTAACTGCTAAATATTGCTGATTGATAACCTAACAATGGGAACAGTACAGTTAACGTATCTTGGCGGTCCTGAAGTTAGCTGTTTGGCAGCGCAATGGAACTTTTAGGAACGAAATTGTGTACTGCGCAGCTAATCGGCTAACTTCATGGCCGCCAAGATACATCGACCATAGGTACCTAGTCAATCAAATTAATTTTGCTAATGAATCTACATTAAATCCCGAGAGCTAAAAACTAAGCATGACTGTGTTAGATACCTATACCCTGTTCACAATAAGATTAGACATTTACAAGAACCTTTTTTACAGTGCGTTCAACCGATTTTGACTCATATTGCGTTGGTAGCATGACCAATGGCAACTGCAGTAAACAGTTGTTATTGTGACCACTTTTTTGCCCCTAATGTCGTCCTTAAACCTACCGAATAGAAGTCAAAATCGGTTGAAGGGACTGTAAAAAAGGTTTGTGTTTATGTCTAATCTTATTGTGAACGGGTATAGTGTTTATTTAATTGAAGTTGATACAAGTAAACTCACCTTAAAACTAGCATCGGATCCCGTGCGCAGCTTGTCGTCGTCGTACCTGCGGGGCGGGCTGGAGGGCGCGGGCGGCGGGGGCAGCAGCCCCGTGCTGTCCAGCGACACCGACAGCGAGTCCGAGCTCGGGTACGCCGGCAGCGACAGCGGCAGAGACTTCTCCGGGTGGATCTCTACCGTCGTCTGCCCGAAGCGAGAGAACGGCGCGTACTGAGAGCTCTGACGCTTCGGGGGATCGGGCGGCGGCTTCCTCGCCACGTGAGGACTCGCCCCGTAAGCAACACGCTGCAGACGCGCCGAGTACGCGATCTCGTCGTACGTGTAGTCGGGGGACTTGTCGCGGTAGGCGGGCGTGGCCGCGATCTTGGCGACGGGGCGCGGACGCACGAGTCCTCGCGGACGAGGCAGCGTGCCGCCTCCCTCGTACGAACTGTCATTCGTCGGAGTAATGTCCCCGTCGTCGTACGAACGTCGCCACTGACCTCCCCCATAGTAAAACCCAGCTTCGGGCGAAAAGGTGGTATGCGACGCTCTTTCAGAAGGATCCTCTAGACTTTCTAATGATTTCCCGCGGGGGTGACGTATCTGTTGGCATTTATAACACATTTTAGACCTATCCTCGATTCATAAGTTGTCGAATTTAATCTTGAAAGTTATATTACAGAGAAAGTTTGTTTAAAAACATTTACAAACAACGGCATCAACTTTTTCACAATTCACGTTAATGTCGCATCTCGTACCATGCTGTCTGTTTAAGATTTTGTTTTGTCAATCATAATTTTTTAAAATATTTATAATGTTAGCGTTAATAAACCATGCGCAATTAGTATAATATTATATTAATTCATATAATAATTAAAATTAAAGTGAAACATCTAACTACCGTGCAGGAAAGATCAATCACAGCGGTTTCTACGGCAGTGGGGGAACAGGTTTAAAATCGTACAAAAATAAAACACACATGGAAAACACTGCGTTCACTATAACGATAAAATCGTGTGCACATAAAAGCCGGGTGCTCGGGTGCATCGAGAACAAACTGTCAAGACCTGTGCCAAAGGAGGTTGTCTCATACCTGGATAGGGACCAAATCTGTGCCACAAAGGGGCGTCGGTATGGCATCAAAGTTTAGGTCGGGGGGTTTATGGTAACTCCGTTGTCTCTCCCAAGGCTGGTAATGTAGCTCCCTCGGATATAAATCCTTTAGCCGATTATGTCCAAGGTGCGGTTTGTGTTTGGAAAAAGAAAAGAAAACAAAACATTCACATGCTGCTTCGGGCTAGTGGTATGAGGTGGATGCAGCGGATGGACGTGTGTGCTGGCGGATCACAACCCTGCGACTCTGACTCACTGACTGACCGATGTAGACACTGTTTCTTTAAGTTTTTCTAAGAAGTAAGGCTAGGAGACAATTTATTAAGAAAACATTTTCTTCCGAAAGTGTTCACTTTATTTAATTTTGTACAAGTTAAATACATATCAAAATTAATTCAATTTTTAGGTACAGTTAAGTATGTATAACAAAAACTGTTTTCTTTTATTAAATGCAAAAATTACAGTGATAAGAATGTGTGAAATTGTAGAGGTTATACCACAGATATCTATGGGTTAAACTATCGCAGAACTGTTGGAAATCCGACCAGCGAAGGCGATGGCGATGGGCGACGCCTAAAGTCTAAGCGAAATGATATCGACGTTTCTGAACGCATCGGGGAAAGTCCACAAAATTTTAACACCACACTCATGATTTAATAGTTTTAAACTTTACGCCAATCGGTTAATTACATCAGTTTTCCCATAATGTGTCAGCTTTCGGCTCGGCAAACAAAGCTTTCCAGCCATTTTTGTGCTATAGGGTCACACATTTGGATCTAACAACAAAAGCCTCGACTGGCTCAACGGAAATATTTAATTAGTAAAATAAATGAAGCTATTATTAAATCGCTTTAAATTGTTAAGATAACGCTGTTAGTATAAAAAGAAAAATAATTACGTAGTTATGTATTAGATTACTTAATATTTTTTAAATAGCTTCGATTCTGTTAGAATATCTGGCGATAAAAATCAAAATGGCCGATTGTATGAAATGAGATGTAATGTGAAAAAAAAACAAATCATAAAATTATGACAAAATAATGTAAAAGGTATTGATTTGGAGTGATGCTTTGAAAATAATCTTTTGATTGACAGAATAGAAATCTAATTTGCCCTCTATTGCACGGTCTATTTAGAATTTAATTACGAAAACGGATTTTAATTTTTTTTTAAATATCCGCTGTCATAAGTAGTCTGTAGGCTATTCTTATAGCAGACAATGGGGTGCCAAATGGAGATATTTAAACATAGTTTGGTCCAAAAATAAGAAATTAACAACAAGAATATTACTTCGCTTTCAATGTCTGCTACAATAATGAGCCCTAATCTATCAAGAGTCTAAATTCTAAAACATCACTACAAACACAATGACACTGGGACTATTAAATAGTTTATGGTACTGACCTGGCCGGGTTGTATTCTCGTAAAGTCCAACGACCCTTGGTTGCTAATGCTTCTCTTTCCTGCTCTAATATCTTTCACTCTTTTGATGGCAAGAAGTATTTTCTTTTGGTGGCCCAAACGGACTATGCCCATGTCTTCTAAATCCTGAAAACAAATAAGAGGGTTTTATGGATTTGTTCTAAGCTATGGCAGTTTATATCTTCCCGTGGGTGTCGTAAGAGGCGACCAGAGAATGGGCAGCAGCGTTCTCTGTGCCTTTGTGACAACCATACTGCGATCGCCAACCCGCCTGCCAAGCGTGGCGATTATGGCAAAACCTCCCCTTGGGGAGGCCTATGTCCAGCAGTGGACGTCTTTCGACTGAAGTGAAGTGACATGGCATGGCAGTTTTACATCTTTTTTATAGAGCACCAGAACTTGGTCTTGGTCAGCAGAACTTGGCAAAACTAATGGTCGCTTTTTGAAAGTTTCAAGACTGTCTTGGTTCTATGTTACGCTCGAAGAACGAAAACGCTCATTGAGTGAAAAAACGGCTCACAACGCGTTGTTGTCACTGTAAACCATCCGCATCGCGAAATTCGTGTGAAAACGCTCATGACGCGTTATGGCAATCACAGAAAAACCACATAGCGAAATTTGTGTCGTGGCTGTCATGTTATACGACTCTGCCTCACATTGAATTTCCCTGAATCGTGCGAGAATTTACAAACATATAAACTCTCACACACAAACAAATAAATAGCATTTATATTGATTGTATCTCACCTCCCAAGCGAGTTGCGTGACGTCATGAACGGTGCGGTAACCCTGAGCTACTAGTGCGGGCCCATACTCCTCTAGTCGAAGAAGCCGCAGCCATTCTTCTAGGGAACCCTGGAATGAAAGAAGAAAACGTTTTAGTCAATTCAACAATATGGTAGAAGAAATTGGAAGAGGGCGTATGTACAGACGCCAGCACATCAAGCCATACCAAACTGTAAAATTTTCCTAATTGAATAAGAACCTTTTACTTTTGCAATAAAGTTGAAAATCTATCAAAGAAATTTGACAAATTGTTGTAGCTTGATAAAGTAAGGTACCTATAGTACCATTCATTAATTTAGACAAATATCTTTTTTTTTATGTTAGCATTGTCATTGAGAAGCTCTGGCTAAGTAAAAGCCGTGCGAATGGACCAGTCAGGTTAAGCTATGCTTGCCGCGGTTGCCCCGTGGGAGGGTGACCATCCATTTTATACCGAGCCCCCTCCTCCGAGTCTTGGAAAGCATGTAGAATCTTTGGTCCCAGCTGTCATTCGTGGATCTTTGACAGTCATTATGAGTAGTCAGCCAGAAAATATGACACCGGTCTTACCAAGGGGTATCGTTTGGTACATGTTAAGTATTATCAATGATGGTTGGTAAATATTGGCAACAAGGTTAAATATTGCGCTCTTGAACTAATTAGTCAGTTGAAGAAATACAAGGCCAGGTCGACGGAGCCCCGCTGCGGGGTTCCTATTTCAGCCTGCAAAAGAAACCTAACCAGTCCGTGTCGGGGTGTCCCAAGATTACGAGCTCACTAAGCTCGCTCTTGGACTAATTAGTCAGTTAAAGAAAGGAGAAAAATGCTAGACATGTCTATTTTTCGACCTTTACCGTGTCACTGAGGTAAAACCTAAGATTTTACAAGTAAATGGTGGTAACCAGGTAACAGTTCGTAATGGATGATGATCACAGAACATTTCTGACTTTTTCCATTAAAAGTTGTCAAATCTTAGGGTTTATAAGAATATCTTAGGATTTACCGTAATACGGGCTTTTATAGTAACATAAAAAAATTGGAAATAATATGTATTAAAATACAATCAATAAAAAAGTTTATAGTTACATACCGGTATATAATCAGGGAGGTTATCCGGTACGTTTAGATTGGCGAGTTCTGCCTTTAACCGTTTGCGATGGTTAGGTTTTTTGATGCCCACTGCCGTGAGGTCTTCGGGAGTCATTCGTGTGACGGTTGGCAGGTCATAACCAGCATCTATGAAGAGCCGAGCGTACTCCTCCATTTGAAGGTCTGCTAGACACGCGTGGATTATGTCCGTGTCCTGAAATGTTTAAGGAAACCTTGGAGTTGGTTTGATTTTGAGCACAATTTAAGGGTCTAATTAGAAAGAACATGGGGTCTAATAATGTTCTTTCAAATGATTGCAGAAAAAAAAGAGTTCATATAAAAAATATGGTAACTGGCCCTTCTTTGTTAAGACTGCGCCGAGCAAAATAATTCAAAACAGTCGTCACTGTTAAAGTAATATAATCAATACCTTTACCATAATTACCATAAAAAATATGTAATGAATACCACAATGAATGTGTTAACAGATTATGGTTGGCAAAAAATAAGAATACTGTTTAATTTAATAAACAAAAATACGTAAAGTTGTACAAAAATCTTTAAAAAAATCTCGTATTTAGTTGAGTTTTGATAGTAAACTGTATTTTTTTTTTCACAAACTTGGATTCATATTAATCTTTAACATTCATACTACAATTTGTAGTTTTTACATTTTCGAAATGTCGCTTAGTTATTTTATTATTAATTTATGTTTTAATTGACGCGCTGTTTTGAATCATACAAACATACGATGCGTATGATTCAAAACAGCGCGAAAAGTTAATAATAAAATAACTAAGCGACATTTCGAAAATGTAAAAACTAAAAATTGTAGTATGAATGTTAAAGATTAATATGAATTCAAGTTTGTGAAAAAAACATACAGTTTACTATCAAAACTCAACTAAATACGAGATTTTTTTAAAGATTTTTGTACAACTTTACGTATTTTTGTTTATTAAATTAAACAGTATTCTTATTTTTTGCCAACCATAATCTGTTAACACATTCATTGTGGCACTAATTACATATTTTTATGGTAATGTTGGTAAAAGTATGGATTATATCACTTTAACAGTGACGACTGTTTTGAAGTGATGCCCACATGTCTGTCTCTATCACTGGTTTTATTTGGCAACAATTAATTACTGTGGTAAGTATCTCCTGTTACATCAAAATTAAATCTTTCTTCCTTGACCACCAAGTCCTAATACTCACCGGCAAACCCTGTGCGATCATCGCTCGCACCCTATCAGCGAGGTCACCGCAGTGGCATGCGGCGTGGTGGTGATGAGGCATGCGACCCGACGCGCGCCCACTGTCCAGGGATGCCGAGGAGTGGCGGGAACCGGACCCAGCGGACCCTGAGGAGGAACCGGGGCTGTCGCGGCCAGGACTCTGGAAATGTGGACGAAAGAGGTTAACATATGGTTTGGAAGGTTTTGTTACGTGTGGGCATAGTAAGGCCATAGTTCAGAAGCGAAAAAATTAACATGCAAAAAAGTAATGACTGTGGGTAGGTACTAGACATTGATTAATGGGTATCATCATCATCAGCCGAAAAACGTCCACTGTTGAACATAGGCCTCCCCCACGGTCCATGGAACGCCACAACGAGCGGCATGCACCGGTTACCCGCGACCTTGACAATGTCGTCGGTCCATCAGGTAGGAGGCCTACCAACGCTGCGATGTAATGGGTATTATTGTTATAAAATGTATAGGTAAGGATATTCGTGAAGGTTATTTTGTTTTGTGTCCCGATGGGGTTTCCGGGCTAGAATAGCACCCCCCATTTCATCTAGAGGGTGTCGTAGAAGGCGACTAGGGGAATCCGTATGTTGGACAGCAGCGGCTTCCGTGTACTTAACAGCTTCACTGCGATCCCCAAGACGCTTGCTGAAGCGTGGGGATTATGGCACCCCCCCCCCCCCCATTTTATGGGGGAGGCCTATTTTCAGCAGTGGACGTTTTTCGGCTGATAATGATGATGATGATTTTGTAAAGGTATAAGTATAACTATGTATTATTTTGAAACAGCTAGTAGAATATTTATGGCAACGCGGATACTAGCAACCAATAAAAAAAGGTAGGAAAGGTGTAATCCAAATGAACCAAGATAGACTTTGAAAACAGAACAAAGTGGTTTGTCTTGCTGTCTCACCTGTGTCATATCGATCCCCTGATCGTCGCTGAGTGCTAGCTGGTGGTGGTAGTACACAGCCGCTTTGTGTGTGAGGGGCTGCGCAGGCGGCGGGAACGTGAAGGTACCGCCCCCTGCCGGGCTCTTGCCGAGACTGCTACTCGCGCCTGACACGCCAGAGACGCCAGAAACTGTGCTGCCGTAGTCTGAGTGGTCATCTGGAATGAACGGTTTAATCAGGTTAGATATCGGTAGAACTTGGGATATTATGTTGACGTTTGGTAGCGTACCTATGTATGCTGTTCTTTGTGGTCCAGTTTGTCCTTCGTAATCAGGTTCGCGACCATGATTATGGACTGACTAGGTAGAGACACAAACTACTTAGGTACTTAGATGCAATTAAGCAAATGCATACTATCGTTTCTTAACATTTCAACATTTTCAACAAGGGTGATTGTTTGATCTAAACATGCAAGAGTGACAAAATATTTAATGTAACATTTAGGCTATGATAGGTGTTACACAGTATTATAGATCCTTACCTCTGGTATGTGATGGCGTATCAGGCGGCTGAGGGTACGGCTGTTCCTCGCAGGAGGCATACCCTTGTGAGCCAAAGCTGGAGCCCGAGTGGCGATGCTGTGGCGTCCCGAAGGCGTCTCCGGGGACCGCTGGCGGGGGCACGCGCTTGGCAGTCGCCGTCTTGCCGGCGCCGCTCCCGCCGCGAGACATCCCGCCCACTGCGAATAGAAGGACCAGGATTAGTGGAAGAGAAGGACAATGTTGGTATCAGCTATGAGTATGTGTTTAATGCACAAATACGCTATGTGAAGTGATTTCACATGGCCTATTTGTGCAAATATTCGCCTTATTTGGATAATACAAAATCGACTATATTTCAACAGAAATATGGTAAATTTTGTATTATCCAAATAAGACGAATATTTGTACAAATACGCCGTATAAAGCGCCCGCATTAGATTTCACGTTAGCTTAAAAATTGGGCAGTTAGCGGAGTGAACTGTTTAATGAAATATCTATTATCAAGTATTTTATGTTTGTTTATGATGGTAATTTCGTGGTAAGAAATTACTGTAATTTTCAGAAGATCACGCTAATTTTCGCATCGTGCCGTCGAAGGTGAAAGACCTTTTACGGCATTGAAATATTATTTTGCACTTACATGTTAGTACTACTGTACCTAACTGTAGTAAGTAACGTGGCTTTACGATTATTGTTGTTTGCAAGACGTGATAATATAATGCAAACAGTGCTAATTAAGAGATCAGCTTTTCTAGAAAAGGCGACAATTTTATTAATTAGCATAGGATGTTTCTACCTATAAAACACTACCTACTTCGTTAAGCTTCACCTCACACCACTAAACTCCGCACAATATTTGCACGGACCGAAATCTCATCACTCAAATAAAGGGTTCGCCTTTAGACCCTTAAAACCTAATATAATGAATACGCAAAGCAACCCAAAGGGATGTAAATGAAATAAATGAAACCCTTCAAAGAGTTCAAACACTGTTATCAGCCTTGAACACGACGTAACCGCAATCTTGTAATGAGAAGCTCCCCTCTCCGCACCCCCTCTGTAAGCTGATAAGCCGGGGAGGGAGGGGATAACTTCGGTAATAAGGTAAAAACGTCATCAATCATGTTTGGCCCATCGCCGAGATCGGACGGTTCGACCGACGGCCCGGATCGGATCGACCACCTAATTGCTTGTGTCGAATCGATAACGTTAACTAATGGGCGGGAAAAATCGACATCGAATTAATTGCGATGCAAACCCCTGATAGGAAACCTTGGCGAATTTATGCGAGAGTGGAGTTTTTAAAAACAATTTCTCGCTTGAATAATAAGGTTGTTGTTGTTGTTGAAAAAGCTTTTTTTATTTTGTAAACAGCTAGTGTTGTTAATTGGCAGAGAAATTGTTCATTAGATTATTTCAACGAGGTTGCTTTTTGATTAAAAACAAAATGAAGACGAAGTCAGATACAGCCCAGGGAAGGTTCTCATAACGTGTACCTACAGTTTTTAACTGCGTTAATATTATTATATACCCCTCAGCATTCTTTGGTACTAAAATTTATGGCTTCAATTACACGCACGCAATATTGGAATATAAAGGTTCAATCAAGAAATAAATAAAAACATCAGCGAGTATGTGAATTGAACAGCGTGCGAAATTGTAGAAGATTGAAATGAAATGTTCAGGTTCTGTGTAAAAAAACAACGAAATAGGGAGGTACACGTACCGTAGATCGTTCCACGGAATTTAAACGATTTTTTTTTGTCAATATAACTGCTGAACCGTTTTGTTTTATTCAAAAATTTACGCCTTAAAATAGGGTCTTGAAACATACGATAATACCAATACAAGCTTACACTGGAAACATTAAAAGTTTTTTTTTTAAATAAATTGTAGCTAAATATTATTTTGCTAAATATATCCGACGAACCTGCTTACTTGTTCCTTTTGGTGTCCATATTTGTTTCATAAAATAGAATAATGAAAAAGCTTAACTACTCAGTAGATACGTAAGTAAAGAATGTCAGATAATTATCCGAGCGACTGGCTGGTAATCCTGTAAGCATTGCCACCCACTTTACGTTTATTACCCTGTCATTATCGTGGCGGATTACCCACCTGGCCAGCTTTCGGTTTGATGGATCATTTGGACGTGGTACTGTCTCAAATCACGAAAAAAGTTTGCGTTTTTTATCCCCTGTCATTAAACGTCGCGGCGTGAAACAAATGCTTCTTAATGGTAGGTTACGTACTAAAGTCTGAAGGCCTGACATTGGGAATGAAAGTAGAAATAAAAATCGTAAAAAGCATAGACGAAAATCTAACTAATTTATTGTTTATTGAACTAATGTGATACCGTCATCATCTGCCTTTATAGTATTTTCCCAACTATATTGGGGTCGGCTTCCAGTCTAAATGGATGGAGCTGAATACCAGTGTTTTACATGGAGCGACTGTCTGACTTCCACAACCCAGTAACATGATACCCCAATTAATATTAAACCATTTCTTTATAAATTACTAGATTATTCCCGCGCGAATGTCGGTTATAGCGAATGTAGGCGAAGACGCCGATTAAATAGCGTATTAAGTTTATTGGGTTTCAAGCTTAGTCTGTACCAAAATTCATCAAAATCGGTTCAGAAGTTTAGCCGTGAAAGCGTAACAAACAAACTTACTTTTAAGGGCGCGTATTCGATTTAGCGCAACTTAAAATCTAAACGATTGCTAGAACGGCGTAGCAACATTGACACACACTAGTACAATACAATGGTCTGCTTGTGTGCATCAGAAAAAGAAATACGCACGAAATAAGCACGAATCATTGAAATTGATCGGCAAACGACAGCGCGCGATGTTTTACAGTGCTTTTTAAAATAATTGTCTAAAGTAAATGAGTTCGTATAACGGACTGAAAAATATTCTGTATATTAAACACAACCTTTATTATCATAAAATAAATATATCAGTTATGTGTTTATTTAAATACTGGTGAAAAAAAATTGCCAAAGTGAACCGATTTTGTACTTTTTCAACAGTGTTTTTTAATACATTTAATAGTAATATTTTCGTAATTTTGGCTCTGTAGTACACTTTAAGACTGTATACCTTTTGGAAAAACGCATAAAACATAATATTTTGGCATACTGTAATGGTTGTATTGGTCCTGAAAGTTAACGCTGACGTCTATTTTCGTAAAACGCTATGAAAGGATTGTCTTCGGAGTCTTCGCTTTAAAAAACCATAATTAAAAATTATACTTTTACTCTGTAGTTCCCTAAATCAAGACTTGAATCCTTCTAAAACTGATAATTGTCTTTAAATAATCTGCTCACATCATTACGATATTGCTCAGGGCAAAACGCGAAAGCATAAAGTTTTCGTCACGAATCGAATACGCGCTCTTAATATATTATTAGCACAGATAAACATGATTATTGAAATAACGTCCGTACGCTTAACTCATAGATGAACGTAAAATAAACTTTCAAGCGCTTAGCATCTTATAGAATATTAAAATCTGTCAATTATAAAGTAAAAGTAAGATATCGAGGTACTCATTAAATTAAACCTTTCATTACGTTAAATTAAATGGACAGCAAGCTTTCTTATCATTATTACAGTCGAGTCTATAAAATTTGATTATTACTTACGTTCTTCTACAAGATTATTAGTTTTATAATTGAACATTCAAACAGATAGCTTTAATAAGTTAGGTAGTAAATAATTATGGTTATCAAAGTATCGAGGCAATAGTTCCTCAGGTTCGGAGTTGCAATAATTGCCAATAAGCAAAACGGTAGCACTTCAGGCTAGTAATAAATAAGTGCATATCTGCTAATTCTCGACGATTAAACCCGTGATTAAGTCACTATTACCAGCCGGCACAAACTTATTTTTCCCATTGGTTTATTGAACTGCAGTTCGATGTACACCTTATGTGCTTACTTTAAGTGTTAAATTAACGATGAGATGGTGGCAGACAACTGTATTACCCTACTGACGCCATCTAGAAACGTTGTATGGAATTAATTAGATGTATCTGAAGAATCAAGTAAGTTGCTAATATTAGTAGGTATTTGTTGACATACGCAAGCGTCCCGACGTTATTAACAATTATGAGGCGCCGACATCAATGCGTTGTTTATTTTTAGAAGCCCATATTAGTAATATGGCTGCTTGCTTACCAATGAAGCATAATTTTAAAGCCCTGATGAGTTTGATAAGCTGGTCTGTCGTAAACACGATAAGTTAGACATGCAATAAACAGAGTAAAACAGAAAATTAACATTGGCAGCTTATTTCTCACGGGAAATTGAAACGAATAGAATTCAATATAGCAATAAAATTCAAGACTTGATAAGATCGATTGGGAATTATTAAAAGGTATTTATTAAGAGTAGGTAAATCAATTTTCAGGCGTTATATTTATGTTTTGAATTCTTGTTCAATTGCTGTAATGAATACTTCGTTATAAAGTGAGGTATTATTTATTTTTTCTGTGTATAATGAAACAAAGATCGGTTGAGAATATTTGCGCAAACAATAACTCGCCTACTTTCTTGAACGCAACTGTTTTAATTATTGAACAAGTTGTAATCTCTATTTACATCTTAATTAACCGAATTAAATATATACAAAGCTTGAAAATAAAAATAATAATATTATATGCAATTTCGAGAAAATGGAGGGGGGAGCTCATAGAATGGAGCATCAAAAAATTCGTCCACATCGCTGTCAACGGAAACATTTTATTATATTATTTTATTCGCGTTAAAAGAAAAAAAACCGGACAAGTGCGAGTCAGACTCGCCCACCGAGGGTTCCGTACATATTTGTAGGTACATATCCATACTTCTATACTAATCCATACCTACTATCCATACTTTAATCTACTTAATATTATAAATGCGTTTTTGCGACATAAACGGCCGTATCTTTTTCCCGTTAATATAGAAGGTTGATTTTGTTACAGCATCAAGGGACCATAGACTTAAGTATATGATTGTTATTTCAACTCGATACCTCCACGCGTTCCCGAGATAAAGGGTCTTGACAGGCAGACAGACAGACAGAGAGACGGACAACAAAGTGATCCTATAAGGGTTCCGTTTTTTTTCCTTTTGTGGTACGGAACCCTAAAATCTAACTTATTTCAGAGCCGCGTAATAGGTATTATAAAAATAGTCTCAGCATCATAAAAATACATGCAATTCACCATTTTTATTAAAATACTCCGTGCCTATTACAAAACGTCGTAAAAATATACTTTGGAATTCCATAAAACCAATAAACCACTAAAACATCATCACACTAACAACCAGTATTAAAAAAAACTAAATTACAGTCAACCAATTTACAACTTTACATAACTATGAAAAGAGTCTTAAATCATGTAAAATAATACAGAGAAACATTCTACAGTACCTACTCGGTTGTTTATTTATCAGATTGAGCTTTACACTTAGATAATCGAGTCATAGAGCCAATACTCTACAAAGCCGAACTTTTTTTAGGACTCGGGTGCGGCATTATTTACTGCCAGTACCTACTTACAAACTTTTGTAATAAAAAATACACAAGTAACTACATATTATTGTTAAATGTTTCAATATCTAGGTCCTTGAATAAGTATTTATTTTGGTGTATGATCATGCTGAAAAGAACTTGACGCTACACCGCAAAGATGAGCTAAAAACCAATTTATAAAAAAATAGCTGGTAATTAATCCTACTAATATTATAAATGTGAAAGTTTGTGAAGATGTTTGGATGTTTGTTACTCAATCACGCGTAAACCGTTGAACAGATTTGCATGAAAATTGGCACATAGGTAGACCATTTCCTGGATTAACACATAGGATACTTTTTATCCCGGTAATGTGTTCCCTTGGGATAATCGTTCTTTTTACGCGGGCGAAGCCGCGGGTAGAAGCTAGTAATACTATAAAGAGGTTGGTAATCTCGGAAATACGATTACACAAAATATTCATTGATAGACTACACAATTGCCTAATGACATTGGATTATGTTGTATGGTCATTAATTTCCGCGCAGCCGAAATCGCAGACAGGTTTGTCTTATGTTATGTAGGTGACTAAAAACATACATCTCTCCACACTCCACACACATAATCAAAAAACAAAATAAAATTATACTTAGCAAAATAAAACCTAATCTAGGCAAAAGGAAACTCAACACCGTTTTCACATTCCCTCCAACAAAAACCGTCGTAAACCCGCCCTAGTTCATGTCAAAGGAATTTACGCATACAGCCTTATGCGGCTGGTTATCAACCGTTTGACTAATTGACTGGCCAACAATGGCCCAGTGTGTAAAGATATCGGAACATGCTTAGACTTTCACTGCGTTAACGGCTAACTGATCCAAAACAGCTTTAGAAAATTACAACCGCGTTTTAAATTCACTTAGCCGATAGTGACGGCCACTCCTACCGTTTAAAACTGATAGTGGTAAGCTGGTAGTAATAGCTGTTGTTTAAAACATAGATGTAGAAAGTATCGTTTATAAAAAATAATTTTGCTAATACATATTCGCTATACCATAATTTGTGTTGCAGTTATTTCATATGTAAGGACTATTGTCTGGACTTGGGCATAGTCATGAAGTTATAGGTATAAATGGATCCAACACTTAGAACAAAAACTTGAAACCAACTGTGGGCTGATGCTCTCTTTCTGAATGCATACATAAGAACAAGACAGTGATATGTGTTTTCTTTATCTTATGTACGCATTCAGAAAGAGAGCGTCTGCCCACAGTTGGCTTCACTTAGGTATTTAGAGTGTTGCCTCCACTTTTATCTATAAGCTTCTTGGGCATAGTGTATTGTAGTGATGACAAAAATAGGTTAATAAAGGAAACCAAGACATCCTTCCACGCTTGTCTATGCATTTAAAAAAATATACAAATACTAGCTTTTGCCCGCGACATCGTCCGCGTGAATGTCGGTTATCGCGTATTAAAAAGTCTGTCCTTCCCCAAGGTTCAAGATATCTCCATACCAAATTTCAAAAAAAATCGGTTCAGTTGTTTCATAGTGAAAGCGTAACAGACAGAGTAACTTTCGCATTTATAATATTAATATGCTAAACAACGAAGTTTCAGCTCTAAGATTATTTAGTGAATGTTTAAATTTAATTAATGATTATTGGATATGCACCAGAAGGTAGGATAGTAGGTACGTTTACGCTTTTATTTATTTGTTTACTTTATTTTCGTTTTTATACCTTGTCAGAATTACAAACATTTACAAAATAAAAATAAAAGTTTATTACAATATGAAGTAAAACAGGTAACCTACATGAGGAAATGCACATGGCAACATAAATTGTAATTGTGTTTGTTAATCTAAATCACGATGCATGCACCAGACACAAGCACTGAGTAAACAGCCATGACACACGAATTATATCCCTCGCTGTTAACTCGCATCGTAGGAATTCGAATTTTTGTGTTTTGACGTATAGTTGGTAAATCACCACCCCTTTTCTCGATCGAAAAATGAATAACAACGCAGCAGCATACGCGCGCGCTTGACAATTTTCCACATGAATTTTCCGTTGGACAAATCGGGGGTTACCTTTCCAAAACAACGAAGAGATATAAAGATAAGACAGATAAACAACAAATACAAAACCAATGAAATCAAACTACCTCACGATGGTCGAAGGGCTGTATGCTTTAGCAGATAAGATTATCGGTACCTGCCTTAAAATCTTTATTTCTATCCTTGAGTAACTAAAGTAAATCGTGTAGTGTGGTGTAGGTTAAAACAATTAAATAAACATACTTAACGATTAAGAAATATCTGTATAATGCTTTTAAACCTACACCACACACAAAGATTTCGTCGTTCAAACTAAGCATAAATTACAAAGCAACGAGGATGGTTCTACTCATAGATATCCGTGGTTCTACTCAATGGCACTAAACGTTCATTAACTGATAGTCATTATGTTTCAAACATTTAGGTACGCTATTTCCGCTATGAGGTACTTAACCAGCTAAGAAACTTATAGAACAAAATCTGCGAACAAGACAGATCTAAATAAGAACTTAGTCTTGATTTTGACTGTAAAGTAAATTGATAAAATATGTGTCAGGAAACTAGTAAATGTCACTACGCTATGGACGGACCCTCTATGTATTGTACGAACAAAAGCTGCCACTGGGGACACAAAATGGCCGCCGAATAGTAGGTGTTTCGACGTATTTTATACGAATATGAACCTTATTTCAATACATCAAATGGTAGACATGCCACGTTCTGACATGTATTTTCTTCTTATATTTAGAAGTCAAAGATTTCTTATATTAAGTACTAGCTTTAGCCTGCGGCTTGGTCCGCGTGAATGTTGGTTATCGCGAATGCAGACGAAGTCGCGTATTAAAATTTCATCAAAATCGGTTCAGCTGTTTCATCCTGAAAGCGTAACAGACAGAGTTACTATCGCATTTCTAATATTAGTATGAGGAAGTATGGATTATCTCTACGGTAAATGTTATTTTTATACAATGTTGTATTCAAATCTTCAAATAAAGAGTATTCTTATCAATGTGCTTTTAAGGCGCTAACAAGAGACTTTTGTAGATTTTAAACTGACAATCACGTCAAAATGTGTAGTGTAAATGATTTGAAAAAAAAAAATACGTTAAACTAGAACATTTTCTTAATCATTTAGTATGTGAATATTTTTGATTAAGTTCATATTAAATAGTTTAATTAAATCGTGAAGTTGTGTCTGACGCGGACAAAACATTGATAATCACACAAAATCTACCAGGAATATTTAAACGAAACTTTTACTATCTTACAGACAATTTTATTATCTATCTTTTAGTATAATCCTTTTTTATAAGTTAAAGAATACTATCTTTTATTTAGTTTTTTCGAGTAAACTTTGACAGTTTTGGACGCAGCGCATACGATTCTCTGGTCGCTCAAGGTCGACGGCGTATATCGTCGCCTTAAATACTTAATTATAAAGATTTTTGCTGGGTCATGACGTATTCTAAAATGCTTCCATATCCTTCCTAACAGCCAAACAAAACCAAAGCGCCCATATTCTCAATTTTGTCCTAAGGCTGGCTCTGCATAATCAGACATTTGAGTCAAGACAAGATGTCTTATATATTTCTTAGTATTCAGTTGTTGAATTTACGATGCACGATTAGAAAGGACTCGAGATTAACCATTTGAACGGCGTCGTAAATAGTAATCCTATGCTAAGATAATAAAGTTTGATTTAAACTTCTGTCACAAACGCGACTTGTAAGCGTGGCTTTGGCAGCGAATTGTCGATAGATCGTTTGTCGTACATAAGTTACTGATTATATTTTTAAGGTACCGAAACTCAAAAGGCAAAACGGTACACTTTTGTGATCAGTTTTGTCCGTCTATCACATCGCGAATTTTATTACGTCATTCTTGCTAGGTATAGTACAGGCCCTAATGTCAACCGAAGTCGGTTGACATTAGGGACTAAATATAGACTATAATTTCATTTAAATCTGCCAATGCCAATCCTCGTCAAATTTTTCGAAGTAAAATTGTAATGATTTAAGACATTTCACTGATACATTTAAAATCTATTCTAGCATAAGTTTTGGATGTACAGGGCCAGTACATCAAGCTCTACCTCAATCTTTCTTTGATAGTTTTTCAACTTTATTACGAAAGACTAAGGTTCATGTTCAATTGGGAAAATTTTATAGTTTGGGATAGCTTGATGTGCTGGCATCTGTACATCACAATGTTATAGCAGAAATTATTTTAACGTACTACTTATGTAATTTTAATTATTGAAAGATTGTAAGTTGGTTCGTCCTAACAAAACTGAGTTCTGCTAACATCCCTTATACAGGCTCAAAATAGCCTCAGACTAAAACAATTCCATTCCACGCTCCAAATTGTTTAATTTATTTCCAATAACCATTTCAACTTGCTTATCGCTCGCGTCACAAAATTAGACCACACCAATAACTTTAAAGTTATCTTAATGTCACTATTTGCGTAACAATAAAGCTTTAGGCGCGGACATGGCTACTATTGATTTAACTTAGGCACAACTATTGTTACAAAGGGATTGAATTTCAAAGCTAGCGGCTTGCGAATACTAATGGTGGTAATCGCTGGAGGAATTTGTGTTTTATCGAATACGTTGGCTGTTTAGGTATTAAACTGCCAATGAGTGCAGAAGTGTTTGAAAAGTCATTTCTTTTATTCATTTGTTAACCACTTAAAAGAATTAAAAATGTACAAAGCTTAAAAATAAATTAAAAATTATAATTTTAAATTATGTACAATGGAGGGCTCACAGGGCATCAAAAAACTCGTCCGCATCGCTCACAATGGGACAAGTTGAATCATTCGGGATACTACCTAACTTCACTTAAAACCGAGTGAAATTTTACAAAATAGCTGTTAATGATCATCATCGCTGATTAATTTTAGAAAATTGTAAAAATAGTGGAATCATCATTCGCCTGCACTTTTATTGTTATTTTATTCCTAAATTAGCATGCATTAAACATTAATATTACTATTATTAAAACAATTAAAATGAGAAATTATAGTTATCTATGTCAAAATGAAATGTCAGTAATAATTAATCTAATACAATTATTTAGATCTTAATTTTATTCTTTTCAGGTAGGTATTACAAAAATAACTATGTAGTTAGATAGGATATAACATCTTGACAGAATATACCTAGAAGGCATAGTGGAGGCTCTTTAATCGTGTATCTCGGACGCTTTCACTTTTAGGGTCCTATTACGTAAATCATTTTTGTACAATATCTCGATTTACTTTTATTGTGATCAATCAACGAAAGTAATCGTTTGTAATTGTATGTTGGGCCCGCGTGATTGCTATTATCTCGACATAAGGAATTATGAAAGTGTTTTACTCTCCGAATTGTTTCGTTAGGCAATCAATCATGGAACACGATTGATTGATTGATTGATATATTTTTAGCTAAACGACGCTATCTAGATCTTTGCATGTTTTAATGTTTGGTATTATTAAATTGATATTGGTGAAATAATGACATGACGGAATAATTAACTGTAAATAAATAAAGTTTTGCGCATCCATTACTCAAAGAAGGTATCGTAATTTCCAATTTAATTTATGTTTAAGTATTATTTTATCAATAAACTCAATTTAGAATGTCTAGAAGTAATTGTTAGGTGCCAATTTAGCCGTTATCGCAAACCCAGATAAAATTGCGGATTAAAAATTAGCCTATTAGCCTATTCCAGAACCCAACCTACCTCTAAGTTAAATTCAATTAGACAGATAGGCATAGCTACTATCGCATTTATAGTTAAATATATAGACTAGATTGCCGCTGTAAGCAGGCGAGCGATCAAAACAAAAACAATTGAAGTCAAAGTAAGGCTGTCGAAAATAGTAAATTACCAAATAAACCGTAGGTGCCTTCCGCTAAGTGAAAACAAAGGGAACTATTATCACTCTTTAGGGCTACAATTAGGGACGCGGGGGCATTGTACGGTAATGACTTAACCGACACCAATTAGCTTCACTTGCTCAACATTCGCCGAACTTAATGTACGAACGCGCTAATTCACATTTCACGCTAAATTCTCTGTTCTATGCCACTATAGGGTTGGCAGGCGTCCGGGTAAAACCGGACACAGGCTTTCTGGATGCGTGTCTGGCTCTGGCCAAATAGACGAGGTCCGGCTTTTGTCAGGCTTTTTACATTTGACTATAGTCACGTGCTAAAATTGATTCGAAGAATTGATTAAACGAGAAAAGGCCTAAAAAAAGCTAAATACTATAATATAAATAATTTTAAAACTAAGACACAAAATTCATAATAATAAAGTCTTTACGTATTATGGATATTGTAAAAAAGCCGCATCCCTTTGGATGCTTTAAGGCTTTTTTACCTAAATGTCCGGCTAAAATGGCTCGTCTGGTTGGTTTTCTAATTTTAGAACCAGGCAACCCTGCAACGTTGCTGTAAATTAAATCAGTGCTGCACAATTTTTTCATTTTACTATTTAGTTTCGGCTCGAAAATTGTTAAATTGTTTTTGTTAAGTCTGCTCTCGAACTGATTCAAGGTCGTAGGCACCTGTCTACCAAACGACCGACTTTTTTATTTTCTTATTAAAAAAGAAAATAAGTGCTCAAAGCAGTTTTTAATTAATTAGGTGATACGCGCTGTTGCGCAAAAGCTAATTTTGTTTGTTAAAATAATTAAGCTAGTTACACAGATTACAGGTCTAGACGATTAATTATAACAGCAGACAAAAAGCTCTGAGAATAGACGCCCCATTTGTTACAACATCGTGACAGATGGCGCTGGTGTACTATCAACTATTTTGTGAAAGATATTGAAAAATTTATTTGCAAAGGTCACATTCACAGAAATTCAGTATTTGATTGATGATTTAACAACCATTATACATTATTTTATTGTGTGGGAATCAATTACATTATATGTAGGATTTTTTTTTATTTATCCAATTAATTAAAATCATTAGTCAACAAATTAAAATTAATTTTACAAATTTAGTTTTAATTTTACAAATTAAAACTAAGTGCATAATGAGAAAAAATATTTTTATTTAAGAAAAGTATGTAGAATATTTACACGCATATGTAATAATAAAAAGCCTATCGATTTTAAACTAAAACAAAAGTATGTAAAAAGTGTATTTATTTTAGTCTAATTAGTTATGCTGGAATAAACTAAAAAATGTTCGGGCTGCTACAGAAGCCGGCGCCTCATTGGACAATACCTGCTTGTTGCTCTTCACCCATTTATCTACCCCACCATGTCAAGGCATCGCTACATAGGTAACGACACCACAATAACAGTGGGAATATAGTGGAAAAACTGTGATGTACTTGGATTCCGAACTCGCGCTTTCATGCGTAGCAGTCGGCCTTCGTAACCTCGACACCAAACGTCGTATCACAGATAAACGTAAATGTTAGTTCCCCTTCTACCGAACTGAAAACAGCGCCATCTATTGATTACCGTCAGAAATAAGAGTTTCCGGTATAAAAAAAAACGAAACGATTTTTGTTCGTCTCATTTTTGCGATATTTTGTATGCGTTCGAAAGAGACAACTAGTTAAAGCAACAGCAACTTTGGTTTCTAGAAACCAACACTTATTCTTTTGGCGTACAGTACAACAAACAACTTAGTTTCTCTACACATTTAAATAAATTCCGTGACCATATCTCCTTAAACGGGAATTATATACAGAAAGTTGTATAGGACACTGTCACACAATGTCGCCGTTTCGCGATCTATTGATAACCGTGGGACTTATCGTGGACTAGTGGTCCGTGGAGGAAGTGAAACAGAATCCAATCTTGGACCGGACGCTGCGTCCGTTGTACATGAGCCATGGCATCCACTTTCCCTCTCTAACGGAGTTATGATTAGCAATAACTGATAACTAATACACCAGATGGTGCCTAGAACAACACAGGATTTAGGTGCCAATTTTTTTGTTTTCTATGAAATAGAAGCGGTAATTAAACTCCGATAATCAAGAAATCAAATATCTTTCCCACAAACAAATATCCGATATCAACAAAAAACACGTACTAGCGTACCAAAATAAGTTTCTCGTATTGGAACATGATTCCCACGTAACACAAGCAGTCAAAGTTCCGCCAATCACACAGCAAGACAGCCGAACGATGCTGAATGCCGGCGGAGCGTTATTAGATCTACTCGACATTATCTATCATCTCGCCGGTCGCCGGTAGACCCTAGGAAGTAGATGTCAGAAGACATGACACGTGTGACCGCCATGTTTTTGCTACTCAAATATTATTAAGGTAGTTTCGAATAGTTTGCTAAGGGCATCCGCCCACGTTTGACAATCGGTGACCGATTTGTTGGTCGGAGAGAAATTCCATAAAAAGTCAGCCCTATGCAACTTTGACATAAATAATCGTCCATTTGATATAAGGCCCCTAAAATAGGCTGGAGATCTAGCAGCACACGTAAGAATAAAGTCTTGTGGCTACGGTCACATGCAGGTAAGCTATCTACCTATTCTACAGCAATGCTCAATTTAGAATCTCGATTGAAAACTGTTTAAGTTCATTCCAATTTAGATTCAGATTGAGTTTCACTGGGGAGCATATTTTAAAAAATAGGACCCCAAGTATCACCATTTCAAAACATTTCAACTGTTTAACAGCTGTGTTTTAGGTTAAGTTTGAGTTCAATACCTAATTAAATTCTCCAATTTGTTTTACGCAACACTTGTCCTTTATCTCAATGCTTTTCTCTACATTTTTTTTTATTCTCTACTTCCATTCCATCGTTGACGTCTGTCAAAGTCAAATCATTCATTTCAATTAGACCAATAAAAGGCACTTTTAAATGTCATAAAAAAAAGTATTGAATCTATTTGTCTCTTCTAAAAGGTAGTTTCATATGAAAAATAAACTCCATACTTACTCTTTTTTATAAAGGTAATCCCATACATATTTCGGAGACTTGTCGTTTATTATACATTAATTTGGTACATATTTCGTAACGGTTTTTTTATCGGAACTGTCACAGTCCAATGGACACTTGCCTTGAGATATGTTCGCTCCATGTGTTATTCAGTAACAAGGGCCGTTGTTAAGAGATTGTGGACGACAGCTCATAATAATTGGATGTCTTGACATTACACACGGTTTCACCACTTTCTTTGTATCAAATAAATATCACTGAAGTAGTGAAGTATCACAAGTGTCCGGGACATAGGTAAATTGATGACAATGTCTTTTATTGCGGGGGAGTAAGGTACAAAATTGAAAAGAAGATAGTGTTAATAAAAACTGGCCAAGTGTGAGTCGGACTCGCATACAATGTTCCGCGGCGTCATTCAATATTTTACACTACATTAAAAAAAAGACTTGTTGTATCGGAAAACCTTTAATTTTTAACTTTATATTTTTATGTGTGAATTTTAACGACACCATAATATTTTCCAAAGAGGTTAGTTAGTTTACCAGGGCTAATTCCGTGCTTAACTTATTGATTGGACCATTGTGTCTCATCTTACCTTCCTACTCCAGCTTACCCAGCTCATCCCAGGAAGTTATCAACCTTTTCAGACTGCTTCAGGTTTCTGGGAGTGAGCTTCTAAAGGGTTAAGCATAGGTGTACTAAAGTCATAATTAGGTACTCTAGTTTCGCCTGATAATTATATAACGGCCATAAATGACACACACATTGCTGCATATTACGATTCGAAAGATACAGGACTGTTAGTACTGTTACTGACGGACTGTCGGACTGACACAGCAGTGTTTTAGTAACAGGGTCCCGTTTGGTACCCTCTTAGATACGGAACCCTAAAATTGAGTAGATAACAGGCGCCTTCGGTAACGGGATTATTTCGAAGAAACGGCCATTGAAGCCCTTCGTTTCATCTCTAATTGCTTCTGGGGAACTGATGTTATTAAATTTGTGGATCTCCGCATCGATCCGCGGCGTTTTTATGTTGCCATGTAATACTGAAATATTGCTTTATTTTATTTATTGCTGGGGTAACACTGAGGCGTGGCCCTTTTAGGGCTTAAGCTACCTGATGGCTATTGTACGCCTTTGTTGAAGAACTGTAAGAGGGGATTGTTTTGTAATTTAATTACCTTTTAGTTTTACAGAAGCTTAATTAAAAGGATTTTGTACTTTAATATTGGGGTTCTCGTTGAATAATGTTACATTGTTTGTGGCTACGAAAATACCTCCTAAAAAACCTCTAATAAACAAAAACACTTGATTTTAGCCTCAGATTACGAAACAAAAAGCAGATAAACTGTGCGGAACTAAGAGTGAAGCCAAAAAAGCAAATACAAATTCAAAAGCGAATATCCACATTCTCGTGATTGTATTCGCTTTTGAATTTGTATTTTTAATTTTTATTGATGCGGCGTTTCGTGCTATACTGACTCGAATCGTGTCAGTACAGCACGAAGCGCGTTGTAGGTATTCGTTTTTTAATTTGAATTTGCTTTTTTGGCTTCACTCTCAATGTTCCGCGCGGTCTATCTGCCATTTGTTTCATAATCTGAGATTTTAGCTCTGAAAACCCGATTAGATTTCAATTTACTGTGAAATTAGATTTTTAGTTGCTTTCAAATCAATAAATAGGTAGTCAATTGAGTTTGAGACCTACCTAGAAATTACGTCATAAGTATAAATTGCCATACAAAAATCGCTTTTTGACAGCCCCTTAAAAGTATGTTAATTGATTGGTGTTGTTATCTACCTTAATGCTAAGTTCATACTTTGTTTTTATAAAATAACAGATTAATAAAGATCGCTTTGCATATAAGCGGGTCGGTTCATGCAGTGCGGTATTCTCAATGCAACGATAGCGTTGTATTGAGAATACTGAACTAAAAACTAAAACTAGCACATTGCCCGCGACTTCGTCCGCGTGAATTTTCTCAAGGATCCCTTATTTTTGATAATGCAATAATTAGCCAACAGCATTCAGGGACAACGTAGCTTCTTATTGGTTAAAGAATTTTTGAAATCGGATGAGTATATTCTGAAATACAAACTTACAAACTAACAACCCCTTTATAATATTAGTATAGATAACGAACTAAATGTTATAAGCGACCCTAGACAGACCATTTATTTACTAAACACACGTTACCAAAATTATCCTTTTAACAATTTCACAATCGTGTTCGAAACAACAAACGTAAAATGATCGGTAAAAGTTACGGTTTTGTTTACCGTAACCACTCCCTGTTCACCCCTAGGGAAGATAGCTAACCGAAAAACAGGGAGTTTCATGTTCCAACTAGTTAAAAACTCAGGTGTTGCTTGCTTTTATAACTTTATAAAACAAATTCAATAAAAAATAATATCACCTTCGTATTTTTGGATTTTATTAAAATAAATGAAGTCGTGATGCACGAGATTGTGGCCTTGTGGGTTCGCAACCGGGTACAAGCAATTAACAATTTGACCTATTTAATTTTATACGTATACTTTCTATGTTTCGACATCACTAACATCGGTGAAAAAAAAACATAAAAATCCGAAATCGCCAATTTGCTTAGAGCAATGCTCAAGCCTTCTTAGTATCAGAAGAGGCGGGCAGGGGCATTGAAAGGCTGGTATTATTGTTATTATAAAAAAAAATCTGTCTGATTCGGTCTTAGGATCCATGTAGACCTGGGTAACATTTTAGGTATTGAGTTTCACCATTCTATGAAATATTCAGAAGCAGACTAGACCAGTGTGGATGTGTCTCTGTGTGAAAGAAATAAGTTCACCTTTCATAAGACTTTTTACTTTTGTTACTCATGTAATACAAATGAATATACCCTTTTATCAAGTTGTGTTTGCAATAAGTCTTTATTGCAAACACAACAGTCAAAGCTATCCATCAAGTGCACGACTTCTCTCTTCATAGCTTCTTTTAAATACGTAAAAGTATTAAATAATGATTCCGATACCTCAACGCGGGTTACGTGGTGGCGGGTGGTGGTGGTGGGTTACAAACGAACGGACACAACTATTCATATTATTTTACAATACACCGATGGAAAACCGAAAGGGAGTTTTTCCATATTAAAATTCAGTTTGTGGTTAGAAACACGACTTTGGGTTGCGAACTATAATAAACGTGAAAATGTTATGGATTAAATATTTTACACACGAAGGTTTTACAATTACATATTTTAATGTAACACCACAGTTTTATTTGGTAACACGTAACACTAACACATTTGGTAAATTAATTACGCGTGAAATTAAATTACTTTAGAATAATTAAAGGTTTTGGCTAGGTTTGGCATATTCGCGTATTGAATTACTTAATTAGAATTTAAGATGAGCCAGCTAGTCAAAATATTCCACGCCTATTACTAAAAATGTAATAAAATAACAATATCTCGTTCATAGTTTATCCGTGACTACAGCAGCGGGAAACCAATTTGTAAAAACTGAGTCAATGTAAGTATAAAATAGAATGTCGTGTAATTTACTGTTCAGTAAGCAATTGGTTATATACAATTAAAGAATTTTCTCAATTATTGGTATTTAAGTAATAAAAAGCTGTCAATACAAGCATTAAGTTTGTGTATTTATTGGTAGTTCATGTAACCATTAAAGAGTGTTCCTTTGGCCCTTATTTTACCTCAGAAACAGTCGTAACTTCTCATTTATCCGATGCGAAATTTCATTCCAATTATAATCCCATAACGGTTACAATTTCCATCAATTATAATTTAATTTCAATATTTTTTATGAAGTCCCTACCCAAATTACGCATCGCATAACTACTGGATAATAAATTCATGTAACAATATACGACAAAATTTAAAATGTAATTAAAATGGTCGACTTGCCGTGGGGCGAGCCGACATCATTAAACGGTCAGGTAATTAGCAATTTTGTAAATGGTCTTATTCATTATTTTGTTGGGGGCTAAATTAAATGCGGCTGTAAAAAAGTCGCCTCTTCAGACCGTACCTTGTTGTTCGTAATTTGTATGCCGTGCCTTATTTTTTTTTATTAGTCGCACAATAGAATGGAAGAATGTTGCCTGTGTAAAAAAGTTTTCTCTTGAGTTTCCATCTTGGATTTTTGTTGGGGCACTTTTATTTGAAGGTATTTTTGTGCAAAAATTGATAAATGCAAAAATTGGTAAATAAAGAAATGTTTTTTTTGTAACTTAATTTAGTTATTGGCCTATAGCTATACTATACTAAATTGAGTTGCAAAATATCATTTTACTCAGTCGTTCAGATTATTATTTGATAAAGTCTGTGGTGGATGACGTCATTATCACAAATTCACAACAGATAATTGTGGATATTGAAACATATCTATTCTAGCTAATTAACACGAAACAGTAAATTATTATTTTATTGCCTACGTTTGCGGCAATCGCATGAATTATTGTCGACAATAAACAATGATTAAACAATTCTTGCCAATTGAATTCAATGCAATCATTTTAGTGCAAAACAGATTTAAATGATTTTGGCGAGTTCATTTACTTGGGTATTAATTGGACTGAAGAGTGATTGGTGAATTTATGTACCTAAGTACCTATCTGTCCGCTTTGATCTACATAATTTTGAATACATAATGTATTCCACAAAGTATCTTTTTAAATTAAGCATTCTTAACTTTATGGTTAATTTAAATTTGATAATAAACTTAGCCATGTTGCTTCGGTTTGATGTGTGCACGCACGTGAATGTACCCTTACCTGCAAAAAAAGAAAAATTTTATAGGAAAAGTTATCATTATTCTGAAAAATAAAATATTGGGTCTCCCAAGAGACCGTATTTTTATTATTCAAGTACCTACTATGATTTATTTTCAATTCCCGTTTTTTTTTAAATGTTTAATGGTTTTTAGAGTTATACGAACATAAATGTATGAATCAGTTGATTTTTATTCGGGATTTAAGTGTTGGTCCCACAGCAAAAGTCGTTCATAATGATGTATTAAGGTTTAGTATCGACAATATTCTTTGATTATATCTGTTTGCTAAAAATGCTTCACTGCGTAGTCCGCTACAGATTGCATATTGTAACTATAGGTAACCAAAACTCAATCCACAATAAATTAAACAAAAAATATCACATAGGTAAAAAATACAATGACTCGTGGTGCATCTGCATACGTGAGCCGGCAACATCGAGTTCATACAATCGTGACTAGCCAGTGGGTCAAGTCGATCTATTAAATGGTAATGGTTTACTGTTCGACAAGCACGTAGGTACTTGCCAGCAATCGAGGAACAACAGATCAAATATGTCGAGGGCCCAGTGAAGACGACTGTCGCCTCTAATGGGACGTCCAACTATGCGTGTTGTGCTAGTAGTTCGCAATTTGCTTGGCAAATATTCCGGTAAGTAGGTAATAATAATAACAGCCTCAATTGTCCCACTGTTGCACAAAGGCCTCTTCTCATATAGAGAAGGCACAAGCAAGGCGTTATTTCAGTGTACTTTCAGTATTAAGTTATCTGATTAAACAATTTCTTCTGAACAATTACCTATCTGTTCTGATAAAAACTAGAAATCGTACGTCATCTTTATTTAGCCAAGTGACAACCCATGATCTCTTTATAGTTAAATTAATTACGTTAAACTCATTTTATATTAGTACGCACGGCTACACATCAAGCTATAATTTCCAGTTTATACTGACCTCTCATTGTAAGGAAATTCTATACAAGGCGAGATCAGCTTATACTGGAAATGTATAGCTTGATGTGTTGCCGTATGTACCTACCAAATGTGTTATATTACTATCCGATAATAAACAATAACAATTCAATGTACGTTTCAAACTCTTGCTCAGAATAGATTTTAATTTGATTAGCGTTAATAATCCAAAAGACGTGCGTTGGTTTGTGTTGCCAGAACAAACCCCAATAATTCGAAAACAGAATTCGAATGTTGAATACACACACAAGTTTATAAAATAGTACTAGGACTTTATTATTTAGTAGCTGATGCCCGCGGCTTCACCCGCTTGATAAATTATAGACTAAAACCTTCCTCTTGAATCACTCTATCTATTTAAAAAATCCGCATCAAAATCCGTTGCGTAGTTTTAAAGATCTAAGCATAAATAGGGACGGAAAGACGCGGTGGGGGACTTTGTTTTATAATATTATGTATTGATAGCGATTCAAGAAGATCTTAATGACGCTGGAATACATGAATTCAGGGTTTTGTTATGGAGTGGCATTTGGTCCGTCCACCCACACCACGGATATGTATGGTCCACACTTACGAATGAAATAATTAAATTAGCATGAGTTTTGATTAGGTATGTTTATATTTTATATCCATGCCACGCCGTGCAATACGTCAACATGTCGTTCGCAATAACCCGCTCCATCGCTATCCATGCTTATATTATACAGATATTTTGTCCCTCAGTTAGCTGCTAATTCTACGGTTGTCTGAACATGTTTTAAAGCGTATCGTGTTAAAATGACAGTTTCAATAACCCGTTTGTGAAATATAAATTATATTACTCATTTATTTATGTGATTTATTACAGTCTCTAAATCCAACAAAACAATAAAAGTAATAAAACTGAGTAAACGTTAAAATTCGAAGGTGATTGTCAAATGTTAGGTTAGGAATTTTGGCGCCAATGGCCAAACTGTGTGTATTAGAGAAAGCGTGCCGTCTCGACCCTGAGGCAGTATAGATTGGTGTCAGTGCTTGAGAAGAGGTATAAAAAATGTTTTGATTTGTGAATGTGAATGGGCTTTCAATGTCATTGTCAAGTTAGGATGAATAAGTGCCTGTCACATTGTCTATCGAGTTACTGAAAGGATCTAAGTATACTACTTTTAGCTTTGATGGAATATATTTCATTTTATGTGTTTCTTCAGTTTCGGAGTTTTCTAAATTATTTTTCTTGTTTTTGCATTAATTTCCATTTATTGATGAAAGGGAACTTTGCACTTTTAAGTCCACATTATCCACATATTATGTAATGTCAGTTTGTGTCCAGGAACTTCAAAATAAATAAATGTTTTTATAGCTATACCTACACAGGTAATGATGCCTCTACTTCACAAGTTAAGTATACTCCCAAATTGATTGCTATGGTCACCGTTACTTCAGAAATGGTAATACCCGATTTAGTGAACGTTCCCCAGTTCGAACTTCTAAACGTTAATAAATCCTAATTAAAACATTATTAGACGCGTTGTATTTTTAATCCCCATTCAGGTTTGTTCTTTGAAGTTCTATTTGTGTCTTAAAGTTCATTTACCTAGGTAAATGCAAGATGATGTATTGCACGGTTTGTCATTTAACAATAATTTAAACTTAAGTTATACTGTATTAAAATGTCAACGTGGTAAGGGACCCGATTGTCTACCAGTCTTCCATTGCAAATATGATAAATATACTGTAATTTTGGATTATCTTTAAAACAATGAAGTGACTTCTTTATTTATCATCTACTTCACTGTTGCTAACAGTTCATTTCTTTTTAATTCTCAATCGTAATTGCTTGTGAAAGGCAAATATGCTAGAAAACAGATTATTCAGGAAAAGTATCGAAAAAAAGATGAAAAAGTAAAGACATTGGCTGAAATGGTTCAGTACATTTCTTTATTGGACCATCCTACCTTTCTATTCCAACCACTGCAACTTCTAAAAGCCAGAATCACCAATGCGACCACCAGCAAAGCGCCGAGACAATGAAGCTTGGCGACTCCCAGAGAAACGATTCAACTGTCTTGGATCCCGCAAGCGCAACGCATCGAATGCAGTACATAAGAAATGAACCGCGAAGACGACTATATTGTTCAAGCACCTACGAACGTAGTTACAGAAATACAGACATTAGCAGGTCGTTCCACCCTAAATAAATGGAAGTTGTATCAAAATGCAAATACGCCTAACATAGCGATTTGTCCGTGGCAGATTATAATCTGAGATGAATGTATCATTGTGCATTTGGCCAGCTGGATAAATAGTGCCAATTGCTGGAGCAAATTGTGGCTATCTGTTTGTGAAACTGAGCATTGTGACAGTTTGAGACACATTTTGTATTCCGAATTACGTTTCTGGGATTGGATTCGTGTAGACTGTAGAAGGACTTACACAACCCTAGTTTTTGTTTAGCGTATATATAAAAGGGTTCATTGTACGCTTAACTTGACAAAATATTATGGATCTGCCATTTTGTATATCAATGGGATCGGCTGATTTTGTTTTTGCGATGTCAGATTTCATCTTATTGTAAAAGTTGTTCATAATTATGAGTACAATGAAGTCTTTTCGGGTTGAGGGTAACCAAAAACTAAACTAGTTTATGTAATGCTGAAATTAGGATCATTGGCATTTCCCGTTGTGTTGCTCTGTATTTTGTGCTTACTGTATCATTAGTCTACTTTAGTTACGCTGAGATAAGACATTACAAATTGTCTGGATGATGGCAATAAGTTGGTAAAATAAGATCATTTCGAAATACATGACTTCACGTCTTGTTTTCGTGTTTTCATACCGAGAATGATGACTCTGCAGCATCGGAACAATTTGGCACAGTAATACGTGAAAACAAAAGACGACATTAAGATACCAAAACCGAGTTATACTATTTTTATTTCCGTGACACACTTGGCTTGTCTCGTCTGATGACGTCTGGTATGATGGCGCCATTGAACAGGTTCCATATTTATGTAACCTCCTTACGAATTCACTGATTAATATTCACAATGCACGTGTCAGTTGTTTAATTATTTACCATATTATAATATTTTTAATATTGAGTGCGTATCGTGATAAATGTCGTACTACTTACTCAGTGGGACTACCTTAATGAACCATTACGGTAGCTCCTATGAGAAGACAGTATGCAGTAGCAGGTATATTTATTCTTAGATTTTTACCCAGCAGAGGTATTCTTCTCAATCTTCTCCATCTCTTAAATCACCATCTTCATCAACTTCTACTTTAGGAAACCTCTTAGCATTGATTCCTAAACAGTGCTATTCTGTAAATATCCACCTCGGGGACTTTAGGTGCTCTAGATGAGCTTTCTATCCTTAGCATAATCTAAAACTTACTTCACAATTCATCGAGTTAAATTTTCACAGGATATACCAGCAGGACAGCTATCTTTATCACCCATTTCATCTTTTAATAAACAGTAGCCATTAAAATTACATTTCAATATATTATTCAATTTGATTACTTTCGGGAAATGTCTACGAGTTGTTTCACCACGAACACCAGTAGAAGTTGTGTCAATAACGAGTAGTAGCAGGTTAAGCTACCGGTACACGGCTACTGATAGCCTATGACATGGGATTACTAAGTACTGAACATGTTTACTGCCAGTAAATTTACAGATTATCGACTTATTATAGAATTGTTGCTAAGAAATTATTATAGTGCTGTGTGTGATATTTCTATTGCCATGAATGGTGGAATAGATGTTAGTTTACTCCTAAATGAAGCTGTCATCGATGTGAGAGAAGTGTGTCAAATTTGAAATAGGCTTTATTGAAAATTGGTTGGTCCAATGGTACGGCTTTGCGGGAATATGGACCCTCTATCCAATCAGAATTTTATCCGTTCATCGGTATTGGGTTTATTTTAGAAGGTCAAATAGATATATGATTTAGTATCAAAACATCGTAAATAACTTCGATATCCTTATAGAAAACATAAGATACAGCCTAAACTCGATTTCGCGGTAGTATGACGCGACTCTTGCATCGCGCGATGCCAATTTCCGTTTGGTGTTTTTCAAAAAATCGCAACCTCATGAGTCATTGCTGGCAACACTAAGAGGTTTTATTCTGACATCACCATGTGGTTCTCTCACTGTGGTTGTTGAAGTCACGTAGTAGGACCAACGATAGTGAACTATTTAGGTTACTTATCGTTGCAAGTTGCAAGGTTGAGTTAATTCTTGGTAGTTAAGGTAAATTCTGCATATTGTGTTTCATTTGCGTTGGTTGATAGCTCTTTTCCTTTTATTTGTTCTGTGTTTTACTCTTGTTAACCTACTTTGGCTATTTCTGTGCATTTGTACTTAAATGGAAGGCATGCAGCCTAGAGAAAGGGCCAGTGCGCAGGATTGACCAGCTCCGCACCATTATCAACATGAGATTGCGGAAGCGGTTTATGTTGCTAAAAGTCGGAGCAGATAGCTCAACATCGTCTGTGGAAAGTTGATTCCCTGATGGGTCACAACATTTCCACAATACTGGGGTATTGTGGAAACCAGTGGAAACGACGCAAGGCGGAGGGGTACTTATACGAATGTATTTGCTCAAATTATTATTGCCTCATATACAATCATTACCTATTCAAGTTCGTAACTTCGTCTAACATTTCCATCAAACAAAAGTAGAAGATTTGTAGTTAATAAAACAAATTCATAAAACGACTAAAATTGCAGTCATTCAACAAATTAAAATACTCAAACAAGATTTGCATCAAACAAACCTAGTCTTAAGGGAAACACATTAAATCAACCACGAGATGGCTAATATTAGTTCAATAAATAACCCTCAGTTGATTGATACTCAAACAGAGATCTTGATATGTTCCTTAATCAATCAGTTAGGAACTACTGCCAACTGATTTACTACGTTAAAACCCATATTATTTATTTATTATATTGAATGATCATGTTTCGCGCAATCTGTTAGTGAATAGAGAGAAATCTTAGCGGTTATTACTTCAAGGAAAGCGCCTATCATCTAACAGGTTGAGAATACTTTGATAGAGAAAAATGTATAATTGCGGTTTGTGATTGGTTAAGGAAATTGATTTAATTTCCTAAGCTAATGAAGTGTAATTAAGTACCTTGTTTTATGACATCTGTGTGTTTATGCTCGTTAAAGATATGACTGAATCATTAATTTCTATTGCAATCAAAATGGGATTTAGAAGTGCTTTTAATAGAGAAACCTAGTAAATATTTATAGCTCAACATAGACAGGCTTTAACAAACATTTAGAACGCTCAGAAATATTTGCTACAATGAAGTTATTGAGCCTGTGACCCTAAACACAAAAGGTGCACAACGCTGCTGCGAATTGGGTCGTCAGATTTATGCTAAAGAGATATTCTGCGTGCGAATAGCAAAAGTATCGTTGTTACTACACAAGTATAAGGATTAGTGTTTTGTTTCCTAGATGGCACACAGCAGGGGTCAACAGGCTATCTGACAATCTTAAAACCGGATCGTCGTTTGTATCCCAACAAAGCATGGCCTGAGATGCAGTTTTGCATTACGAAAACAGTATGCATCCTACCTCGGTCTTCTGGGCCCTAAAATGTAGCATGAACAAGATTGTTCCATTTAAAGTTTATTCCCGAAGGCACGGTACGATTGAAATTGTGATAGTCTTAAGTGGATGTACCCAGATACACGCACTATTTTAGGTGCCGTGCGTAAGTTACACAGACAGAACACTTAGGTACTTGCTATGTTTAAGACCGACCTTAGCGAAATAAATAGAGGTGTTATGTTACTTGAGAAGTGATAAAACATAAGGTTTTCAGTGGCTTTCTAACTTTCATGTAAGGTTGCTAGTTCAGTGCTTAACTATATTTTTTCTTTATGCGACATTTACGACTTTCTGGGGAAATATTGTGTAGGTAGATCACGACCACACTTTTTTACAAAGCTTTTTAGTTTCTAGGTGTATCCTGATCAACATTGTTGCTGTCTAAGTATAAACCAGATTTTATTGATTTTTTCAACTTAAACGTTTTTATAAATATTGAAATAACTTCGGATTAAACTTTTTAGGGTTCCGTACCCAAAGAGCAAAATCGGGGCACTATTACTAAGACTCTACTGTCCGTCAGTCTTTCTGTCTGTCATCAGGCTGTATCTCATGAACCGTGATAGCTAGACAGTCAACATTTTCACAGATGATTTATTTCTATTGCCGCTATAACATCAAATTAAATAAATATTTAAGGGGGGCTCCCATACAACAAACGTGATTTTTTGCCGTTTTTTGCTGGATATCTAATGTTGTAAGTACAGATAATGGCACGGAACCCTTCATGCGCTAGTCCGACTCGCACTTGGTCAGTTGTTTATGTACACTGCAGACATTTATTAACAGCAGTGAAATACCACTCCCGTATTTCCTACCCGAATTTTATCCGCGTAAGTGACATGAACACATTTTAATGTCCTGCGGCCATGTTAGCCGCATTGTGCCGCGGTATTGGCCGATGTTAACAAATGTTATCGACTGGCCGTGCTGTTGACATGGCCGTTATTAATGATACCACTATCTACACCGGTAATATCTAACAATATTCGGTACATGAGATATTATTGTTTTTGTTGTCAGTTTTTGGAAGTTGGGTGGTCGGAGGGATTTGATTACCGTGACAATTATGTGAGGAGACCGTATTTGTTTCACGGACTAAAGAGAAAGTTGATGAGGATTGAAACGCCGGCTAAGGCTTGAGACAATATTGGAGATTTAACATTAAAATCTCCAACTTCTTCCAAGTACTTAACGGGTCCAAAAACATGCACCCACGACTTCCTTATCCATGATTAAATCAAAGATTTACTTTTCAATGCCATCACAAGAAAGTGTGTGCAAAAAGATGAATTCTTTCTTCTTCCAGCGTAGATTGAATGCCATCGTCCGTTTATGTGGTCCGACCATAAAACGTGTCACGTGATTGCTATCGGCATTCCTCTCCCTATCAGAGGGTATTTACGGCGAAATTTTATCACAAGCCGGTATGAAAGAGGGACAGGTTTCAGTGGACGTGGGCCGAACTGGCTGACTGGACGCGCTTATTTATGCTTCGGTATTAAGTGTTGAATGTATATAGAGGCCAGAACGTCAAGCTACAACAGTCTGTCAAATTTCTTTGATAGATTTTCAACTTTAACATAAAAGGATAAGGTTCATATTCATTTGGGAAAATTTGACAGTTTGGTATGATTTGATGTGATTTATAGGGTACTTCCCGTTGGCCTAGAAATACGAAAGTTGGCAAGTAATATCGTCTTATACTACAAGTACAGGAAAAAGTCTGAAAACTATACATTTGTAATTAAATCATAAAAAATATAGTCTTTATTTACAGTACGTAATCAATCATCGAGGTATCGATTATAATTGTTTTTTTTAGTTTGTTAATTTCGTTATAGTTATACATTTAACCCAGATATGATACTAGATTTTTTTTTTCTGATTTTATTTACCAAAAACTGACACGACGTAAGTGTTTTGGTGTAAACTGTAAGTTTATTGTTATGAATAAATAAATAATTGTATGGGTGACCAAAACACGAAATTTGAACTGAACCCTCGGTGGGCGAGTCCGACTCGTACTTGTCCGGTTTTTTTACTCTCTGTTACTCTTATTGAGATTCTCCTCTCCACCGTGCACTGATACGTAATCTAGTCATATTTTGGCAACACAGTAAATAAACTCGACGAAATTTTGTAGATGGAATAAGGACGCTTATGCTTGTGGTTAGTTGAACAACTCAGTTTTAAAACGATAGAATGATTTTTAAATCCGGTATTCGTTTTTGTTTTAAAACTTAGTTATTTTCTGTCGGGAATATCCTCTTAACTCACACTCAATTATAAAATTGTCATGGTGGCATTGGCACTTCACTAGGCGTATCTGTACAAATAATTGCGTTACTTGATTAATAAAAAATATACCCTATCCTTATTGAAATGAAGTCGATTTTGCAAGGCCAATATTTGCACAAATACGCCAAGTGAAGTGCCAGCATTAAACTCATTTGTTTAATTATGGTCAAATACCTTTAATTCAAATTGAGTGTACTTTTTATGCGTCCGCTATAGAGTACGCAGTAGGAGATTAAAGTTTAATTAACTCCTTCCTGAACTGTCGATGTCTGTCTATTAAATCGTCTTTATGTTAAACATGTGAAATCTGATTAAGCTGTCGCCAGACTGCTAGGTTTCATTATAATGCCTTCAATAATGTCCTGCTTCTAAATGTCTTATACGCTATTACTGTCAATAGTATTACAAAATTACCATTTATTCGCACCTTAAGGTGTTAATTTAGTTATTGGAGATTTATTTATGGAACGAGTCTTACCAATTCAACAGGTTTGTAATGTGTTAAGGAAATAACTATGTCACCAAAGTAAACATACGACGGGAACCGTATTAATTTTAATAAAATATCGTGTCTTAGGCGCCATATTTCAATATGGCGGGAGTGCGTTGCACAAAGTTGAGCGCAGGCACACCACGCACGTAGCTTGTTAGCGCGTTCAGGCAGCTCGCGCGCATTTTTCACAAAGATGGCGGACGTACGTTACCTCTTGGCGCCAACCCACTTGATAACCGATATACGAACGATTTATGATGGCTGCCTCCATTTTATTAGTTTTGCACTCAATCGACAGTCGTAAGAGTTTAAATCGAATGCTTTATTAAAAATAAGTTATGTCTACACCGCCTTGTCATTAAACGGTATGAATTATGTTATGATCTGTCGGTTGTTTGTCGGTGTTGTATATCAAAGTGCCTTTATTTGAAAACAAAAGTGGGCATAAGATAGATCAACGGTTTATTGTCATTTATAACGCTTTATATTGGCAGACACCTGGAGTATTGAATCGAGCTTTTCCTATTCTGTAGTGCTGGTACTAAAACCAAGTATTTAACTTAACTATCGGTAGTTCGACGTCTGTAATTCAATAGAAGACTCGGACCACATTTAGAGAGTTTGGCTTTCCTGAGAACAGTGTTAATAACTCGTTGCTAACTGTATTACCTAGGAGAAGTCGTAAATGTGTCCTCAATGGATAACGATATTAGGCTAGCGGTTAGCTCTTAGGGTATGAAGATGTTAAACACATCCAGTAAATGTAATAAAGTGCCACAATTTGGGATGAAGCTAATGTAGCTCTGTATTTTATTACACGACTGCCCAAATAAAGAAATGTTGTGTTCATGTAAGTAAGTACATATGTTTTTAGGTAATTTTTTTATCCATTAATTACTTCTAAACGCCTAAACCGATTAACATTTGTACTAGTTATCGTTCGAATCCTTGCATCGTCCCGAATAAAATAGGCTAGTAAAAAATGTAGTGTGATAGTATTACATAAATTTCTATCATAATTTTATATGTATATATATTTTTTTAATTATTCATGTGACAATTTGTTTTAAAATAAAAATTATTACTAAAAGGCATAATTTATGCCATGATAGCTGTGTTTTTTTTATTCTATTTGTTTTTTAGGTCTCGGTAATCTTTTTGATCTTTGCAAAAAAGGGTGTATTTGTACTCTCTCCGAGTAGTGTAGTGGGGGACATATAAAAGGTGAGTGCATAAATGATTTATAGTCAGTATCGTCGCGGCGTACGTGGGCGGCATATCTCTCTGATAAAGTAGTTCTACCGACCTAAGTTCCGACTTGCAGTTCAATCTCGAGTTAGCATCTTTCAATCTAATGGGTTTTCGTTACAATGATTTATCATTTGTTTATACAAAGAGAAAGTGAGGCTTTACTATTCAAATGACAATTCTATTTTACAGGATTTACTTGGTAAATGTTTGTTTGGGTATTATGACTCATTATGATGGTAATGTGGCCGTTTAAGTATGCTATAATAATAGGCATTCACTATTTCACTGTAGGGCACGATTCTTAAATAAATCTTGATGTACTGCTTTTGTTTCGAAATTTACTATGAAATGAAATACAAATACTATTATCGTACAGACAGCGTCATCAACTACTAACCCCCTTTCCGAAGAAATTTCAACGCGTGGGGGTAAGCAGTTGATGACGCTGTCTGTACTTGATGACATTATTCTATGGCTTATTCCTTAGTTTTTGACAGTTATATAACGCTATTTCTTATGATTACTTTTTTGACTGATTCTGTTAACGTTATCCTACACTAGCTATAGGTACTGTGGCACTTGTGATGCAATAGCCATTAGATAATATGTCTAAGGTTGAACATTCTAGATACTTCGAGAATAGCTTCAAATCGTAGATGATAGTTTTTATATTATGACAGTGATGTCAGGGAGACCGACCGACCGACAGCTCCGCTCTGAGCTCCGGTCATGTAAATCACCTCTCGCTGATAATTATTATAATATAGTCTTCTGAAAGTCATTAATACGTTTGATTTATTGTATAGAGTCCTCCCGGTTACTACAAGTGTAGCGTAGTCGCTACAGTACCTACTCATCGGTATCTCCCGTGTTATGTCTTTGATTACCGCTTCTGATTCGGGTCGTAGCGTGATGTTGAAGAGCATAGACAGTCAGAGTACCTGAGTACCTTATTCGATATACGCCCTCTGTAAAGCAAAAATATTTTTTCAAATCGAACCAGCAGTTTTTGAGATAAACGGGTTCAAATAAACAATCTTAATTAAGGACAGATTACCACAGTTCACTCTATAAATTAGGTATACACTCTCGCACATAAGGAAGTTCAAGTTTTTTATTTTAACTGAAACATTTGGTACTAAGGTACACTTGTTTGAATGTTTCCGACATTTTCTTCACTAATGATAAGCTAGTCCTGATTATGTTACATCCGTACTCGGAATATACATGTTAGTCAAGAACTGACTGGAATCAGTCAATTATACCGTATTGGTTTACGCAAAACAGCAAGAGGTGAGACCTAGAAAGCCATTCTACAAGTTTCTTATGGGTATGTAGAAAAACTTCTCTCTGTTCAGTATGTAAATGAATTAATTACTGACACCTAGTGTGGTGTTGGTACAGATTTACATGTAAATATAGATTGAGATTCGCGTAAATTTCGTTTTGGTTTGGTTTAATTACAATATTAATTAAGTTAATGTATTCTTTCATTAGTCTTCCTAACTTGGTTAATTAAATAGGTAGGGCCAATGATATTAAAAGTAAAAAGATTCGAACTTAAATAATGACACACTAACGCACAACATATATAACGTCATATTGTAATGTAACACTATATTAGGTGACACTAGAAGCGTCAAAGATTTTAATTATAATAAATAATAATATGTGAAATGTCTTCAATTTCACACACGACCATCTGACCCCAAACTAGGCAGACCCTGCACTATGGCTGTCGGACAGCTGATTTACGTACACAAATACATAAATAGATACGTGTATATAGATGTGCTCATCACAAAAATATCTCCCCTGGGCGAAATTCGAACCAGCAACATCAACCACTGCGCTAAATTGTCAAAAAACGTCATTTTCGCTGGTTTCCGAGCATATTCTGACACTGGGGACAGTAAATACTTGCGTTAACGCCAATGCGAATCTGAGCTGAAGTGTGCTAATTAGCGTAGTTCCAACGTACCACTCGCGAAACGCTTATAACCTACACTGACTTACATCTACACCTGTTTAATTGTAATCATTGACAAAGATTACTTTGATTTCAAATGCATAAATATTGCTGTAAACATGCATCATAATAATATGTGTTGCTGTTAAACACAGACTTCCATTAGTTCTATTATTTTGTAACACCTAATAATAATAATAATAATAATAATATGTGGGGACATTTTCACACACGGCCATCTGACCCCAAACTAGGGAGACCCTGTACTATGGGTGTCAGACAGCTGACATACATACACAAATACATTTTTTTTTTGTAAATACATACATATATAGATAAACAACACCCAGACACAAGGCAAACACAAGTGCTCATCACACAAATGTTTACCCTGGACGGGAATCGAACCCGCAACACGCTGCGCAGCAGTCGATCGCTCACCCACTGCGCCAACCGTGTCGTCTAATATCGTCTAATATCGTAGGACTATTGAGAAAGAAACCCATTAGTTCTACCATAGAACTGTTTAGTAGAACAAGTGGGAACAAATCTGAATTTCAACCATACCAGAACCTCTTCGTCACACCAATCTTTGTGCCTTTTCACCTTTTAAGGTTCTAACTAACACTCCTCAATTTCGTAACACTATAATAGTTTACAACTCGTTAAACAAAGACAAAGAAACTAGTTGATATGTACCTAAATGAACGATAATTAGAAGTTTACTACGCACTACGCAGGCGCCATACGACTTGAACTACTCAAGAAAAATTGCCGGAAATGACGTATTGAGTGACAGAATCTGTCACTTGTTGATTATGAATACTGTCATTTGTTTTAATACGCTAATAAAGAGCTAAATGGTAAATTATAAAAGTGGAAACCAAGGGCGGGTTGTTTCTAACAGTCGGTTAACGTTGCATACGGACGGTTAAAAAGTTACTATGACGTGCGATGTTTAACGTACGTTAAATGTAACGGGTTGTTTCATGACATAAAAATTCGTCAGTTAAAGTTATTCAAAAAGAGATTCTATAATATTTTGATGTTTGAAGTAGCTGTTTGACAACACAAAATTACGATGACTGGTCGGTTATGGTAATAGTAACTTTTTGACGTATGATTTTCTGAAACAACCCATTTTTTTTTATTTGACGATAGTTAGCGCCATTTTTTACTATTACCGGTCAGTAATGGTTAGTTGAAGCAACCCGCCCGAGTGTGTCATGTTTAGTTAAACAATCTTGGAATGTTTGACATTGTTTAAGTTCTCGCTGTCAGCAAGATAGAAGAGCATTTGACACCGATGAATAAACTGATTTAACCTATTCAACGGTGCATCGTCTTAGAGCTAAATAATTAATTTAATGCCAATGTGCAACACCTTAATAAATGTAACTGACCGAAAAAGAACCAATTAATTCTTATTCATTAGGTACACAATAAAAATAAAACTACATGCACTACAAAATAATTGTGTCTTTTAATCGTCAGTGTTGACGTGATAATGTGCAATAGAACTAATAAAACCCTCCGTCCACCGCAGTGGCTATAGGCTATAATTATTGCACCGCTGTGTAAATCGTCATTATGATAGAAATCGGTGACTGAAACACTGCGGGTCCTGCTATAATTGAGCAGTTGTGTTCTGGCAATACAAATAAATATACTTAGTTAGTAATAACCCTAAATACTGCCACAGTTAGCAGTTAATTGTGTCTCTTTATATTTTGTCTGCTTTTGTTACAATGTTTACATAATTTATTGTTTTAGTATTAACATTAAAGCATTTGTAATCGTTTAGTTTAGTTACAAAATTATAGCGACTGTTTTGCATATGAAAGGCGGCGCTGTATCTATTACAAAATATAACTAGATTTTAAAATATTATAGGATATACAATGTATTTAGCATGGCGTTGGGACAGGGCGGAATGGAAGAAGAAAACATGTTGTGCCGACCCCAAGTAACATGGGATAAGGGCAGGAAGAAGAAGAAGAAGAAGATATTATAAAGGAGTAAATGTATCACAGGTAGTTTTAAGTCAGAAAATAGACTGCATTTGACTATCTGAGTTCACAAGGACCACTAAGACCTTCTTAAATTAAATATGGTCAGCAACAAGGGAACACGTCGTAAATCGTAATTTTTACAAAATAACATTGATTTTCAACCGACTTCAAAAAAAGAAGATAACTTTTTTCAGTGTAGTCCGATTTCGATGATTCGATTTTAATTGATACTTTTTACCTCTTAGTTGGTCCCACAAACATGAAAATAGTCCACCCCTATGGGTAGAAAATTAAGGGGTGACTGATTTTTTTGGTGTTTCGTAATTAATTTGTAGGCACTAAAAAGCAAAAAAATACTTTTTTACAAAAAGGACAACCGCCTTCAAAAAGTAAAAAATAACTTTAAATTCGCAAGTCGGCAGCAATACATAACAACAAACAACAAACAAAACCAAAGACATGCGAATTTAAAGTTACCTACTTATATTTTTTTTTACTTTTTGAAGGCGGTTGTCTTTTTTGGAAAGAAAGGTTTTATAAAAACACTGTTAGGCACGTTATTTTGAAATATCGAGTGCTAATTTATGTAGCTAATTTATAATAAACAAGAAATCAAAGACACGGCTCATACAAACATTTTCACGAGATTATTTTCCTCCTGTGAAATTTCGTTTTATACGGTTTTCAGTCGTCGCCGACGACACACGAAGCAACAGCCTTATAAGGATTTCCGACAAGGAATAGGAGAAAGAATAAAAAACGTAATAAAACCTAGTTTCATATCTAGACTTCAAAGGAGTTAATATAAATCTGGCGAGTGAAAATTCCTCGTCATGTTCTTCCATCTGTTACTTCCCTTGTAACTCGTCGTTTGCGTCGGTGCGCGATATTTCATAGAAAAATATGACAGTTGCAGGATTTTCTTCATAGAAACTTGTAGAAAGAAAAATATCCCGGAAGTTTTCCCAAAAGTTAGAAAGAAAATCTAGAAATTGTTCAGAGTCAAAATGAAATCATTTATTTCAATTACTTAAATGTACTATTGAATCATTTTATTTAATTCTATAAAACTTTACAATTTATTTTAAACATCTTTACAAATATACAATATTTACACGTACAATTAAAAAAAGAAAAACCTATAACTATTAAACCAAAAATAAACTAAAAATTAAAAAAACAAATTACTTAAACCATTAAAACTCACTTTTGAATTAAAGAATAAAGAATTGAATCCAGCCCCTTCCAAAAGGTACCTCGTATGGTGAAGAATGGACAAGACACTCCATATTTACTTACTTAATCTGTGTAAAGAAAAACATTATCATAATTTGTATAGGTTGCGGTGAAGGATTAATGTACAGACGTCAGCACATTAAGCGTACCAAACTGTTAAATTTTCCCAATTATTTAATTTGAAGAATAATGTCGATTTTCTTCAAAGTCAAAGTCAAAGATCTTTTGTGAGACAGTGGTTATAGAGTTCTGTTGTTATTGAGTTCTGGTATGCGTTTGCACTGCTCCACCATGTTAGGCAATTTGTTTTTTTTTATTGTCTTAGACCTATGTTTATGTGATATATCTACTCATCATCATCATTTCAGCCGAAAGACGTCCACTGCTGGACATAGGCCTCCCCCAAGGGGGGGTTTGCCATAATCGCCACGCTTGGCAGGCGGGTTGGCGATCGCAGTATGGTTGTTACAAATGCACAGAGAACGCTGCTGCCCATTCTCTGGTACGTCCCTTAGTCGCCTCTTACGACACCCACGGGAAGATATGGGATGGTGCTATTCTTTACGTCCGACACCATACGGACAACACCATACGGATATATCTACTATTGCATTATTATTCAATTTGCATCAAAACATAAAACGGTTTGGCACTAACTCATCATGAATCTGTCGGACAAAAATTCATGTACTGTATAAATGGTTCATTTACCAAGAAGTCGAATATTTTTTTAAACATATAAATATTTTCAATTTCTCTCATTTGCTTAGGAAGCTTATCATAAATTCGTGAACTTTTAGACAGTAGGGCTGTTTTTGAGGGCATATTTGTTATTTTGTCGGCATATTGACGGGGACATCAACCTTATTCTTTTGTTATAAAGTTAAAAATCGATCAAAAAAAATTGAGAGATTATTGTACCTTGATGTGCTGGGCTCTGTACAATCGGGAATCTTCAGTGGTTCTACATTTATAGTCAAAAGTGAAAAATAATCTAGGTAGCTGGAAAAAATTACAAGAGATACCTAAGAGATATTATTCATGAATTACAATGCAATGATATTTATGCGCATTTAATCGTTTATTAAGAGTAGGAGTGATTTAAGTACACTGCATTCGAAAATACGGTCCTGTTCTATGATAAATTTAAACAACTTATTTAGTTTATTCATCTTTTCTTGTTGACCATGGTCAATACACATTCATGGTAAACAGTCGCCTTAACTACCTATTCTGTAAAAACTCGATTATTGAAACTACTTAGTTTCAGCATACAATAAGTAGTGAGAGTTTGCATGAAACAAAAGAACGAGTTGACTCGAAAGTGATTTTTAGGGTTCCGTAACTCAAAGGAAAAAACGGAACCCTTATAGGATCACTTTGTTGTCCGTGTCTGTCTGTCTGTCTGTCAAGACTCTTTATCTCGGGAACGCGTGGAGGTATCGAGTCGAAATTAAAACCATATAGGTACTCATGTCTACGGTCCCTTGATGATGTAAAAAAATCAACCCTCTATGTTAACAAGAAAAAAAGATACGGCCGTTTATGTCGCAAAAAATGCATTTATAATATTAAGTAGATTAAAGTATGGATACGAGTAGTAGGTATGGATTAGTATAAATTTGTACGGAACCCTCGGTGGGCGAGTCCGACTAGCACTTGTCCGGTTTTTTATAGAATAGCACCACAATCATCTGCCTAGTCTGTTCCCTATGTCTTTTCCCTATAACTATGTTGGGTTGGGCTACTAGTCCAACCGGATGCTACTGAATATCAGTGTTTTACATGGAGCGACTGACTGTCTGATCTCCACAACCCAGTGACTGGGTAACACTATACCCCTTGGTAAAACTTGTTGTCAGACTTTCTGACTTCTGACTACCCATAACGACTGCCAAGATCCACAAATGATCTCCACAACCCAGTTACTGGGTATCACGATACGGTATTACGTTTTATTGTATAGGTACTTGACAAATCGGAGGCAGAAAGGTAGTGTTTTACATTCCGTTTCATCTACAGACATTGGTCGCCTGTTACGATGTTATACCCAATACGTCGGCAAACAAATAATGGATCATAAAAAATAATTGTTACAGTCTCGTTGAACGGTCTTTCGATTCCATTTTATTTAGAATTTCCACATCGAATGTAATTATGTTCATTTTATGTAGGTTGAAAGCCATTTTCATTTAAAGTGTAGGTAACTTTTATAGCTTTAAATGTGTGTTGAAATATTTTCACGCAATGTTAAAGATATTTTTGTATGTATGTATATTATATGTATTAAATCGTGTTTAGTTGAAATGGTTTCAATGATGTAATCACCAATTACAGCTAAGTTATTATTATGACTTCGATTCTCTTGTCATCCTATGCCTGCCTATCTAAAAATAATGGTTTTCTACCTTTTATTGGTACGATTAAGTTGGTGCCACAATCCCCATTTTGTTGTATAAAAGGGTATTTGAACTCATTATTATGAACAACTTTTAATAAGGGACTCTCAGACTATGAAACAAAGGGCAGATAGACCGCGCGGAACACTGAGAGTGAAGCCAAAAAAGCAAATACAAATTCACAAGCGAATACTTACAACGCGCTTCGTGCTGTACTGAAAGGAGCCAGTATAGCACGGAACCCTGCATCGTTAAAAAAAAAAAAAAAAAACTAAAGCGAATACAATCATGAGATTGTAGGTATTCGCTTTTGAATTTGTATTTGCTTTTTTGGCTTCATTCTCAGTGTTCCGCACGGTCTGCTTTTTGAAATAATCTGCTTTTTGTTTTATAATCTGAGATGGGACCTGTATGGGACTTACCTATATGCATTTTGTTGAATTAAGCCTAATTTACACGACGCAAGTTTTGCGGCTGTAGCAATTTTTTTTAAATTAGCCTTCACTGTCCAATTGCTGGGAAAAGGCCTTCCCCAAGTCCTATGCCTGTAGCATAATATAATGAAATTGAAGCAACCAATTACTTGCATTGACTAAACACTTCAGACGGTGCAACTTTCATTGTTGCTTTTAATTATTGCATTGAACAGGCAACTAAATTGCCGTGTAAACGTAGCTTTACGTATACATATTATAAAAGTACGGATCAGATCAGCTGATATTTCAGGTTCAGGTTCAGGTAGGTAGGTTTACAGCTATTTCAATTACACGTTGTAATATGGGTTGTTGTTCAAGAACTTGATCAGGTTTTACACCAGTGGTTAGATTTACACAGTAAAACATAACCAGACATCGCGTGCAAACTCGTCGAGCAAAATTCATAACGTATAAAGGCGGGCACACACTTGCAGCAAGTAATTGAGGCGTAAAGCCGCGATTACATCGGCGCGGGTGGCGTTGTCTCGACACGGGGCCGTATCTTAATTGATTGGACCGTGCCCATTACACACCATTGACTTTCGGATATTTTAGGGCTGCTATTAATATAGTACGATTAGGATATTCAAGGACCAAGTGTCTTTAAATCTTATAGAGTTGTTTGACCTCATCTGGGACATAAAACAGCTCCTGTACTTCTTTTATTTGTTTTGTGGCAATGGCAATATAATATATTCTCCACTTGGGACCTAATTTAAACTAATGGCGCCATGTGTCAATGATAAGCGTATTCGCTGACGCGTACCGGTCACAGATTTAAAATAATAGGGTTTTCCAAATTCAAAATTACATTCGTAAATATGTCTTCGAATTTCGAAATGCGATAGCCCTGAGTTAGGGCTGTCATGCATTAATTTTGTGTGTGTCGTGCGTCCGCATCTAGCCTTGTGATAATTCGTGCGTAATTTGATTAAGCGGCATCTTAATGTTTCGTCAAAGTAAGTTCGCTTGTTAGTGTGGGGCTCATACTCTCCCAAAATGTCAATAGGACACTTTCGCTGGAGTAAAAATCGATTTGTAAAGTATGTAAATAGTTGGTTCGTTATTTGATACTTTTTGTAATATACCGTTCTATTATGAATTAAGAGAAATCATAATAAGTGTAATTAATTTGGTTAATATTTTTATCATTTTTTAAAACAACTATGCACAGGTACCTATAATTTGGTAATCTTTCAATATTATGGACAAAACGCTCTCAACTTTGGGAATTTTGGACATACTAGTTAAAAGGATTGATGGAACGTTTTACAAGTAGTTAATTCAATTTCCAGTCATTTTTAAAATTGCGGAGGACATTTTATTATTTACGTGTCCGTTGAACAAAATTATACGTGCAGTCTTCATTACATATTTAAGAGCGCCCATCCCGTCATATTTCCCATACAATCGCTCGTACGCGATTACGGGGTTATAACAAATTATTTCCTAAATATTTTTAACACATAGGTATCTTGTGGTTAAAATCTAGGTTTGTATGAAGCCAAAAATAAACTTATTTTGAGAAACTAATTCAGTAAACACGTCCGAAAATCAGCTTTTTTGAACAATTTTATCTGAACTTTGGCCGTTCATAATGCACTCATACATTGAAAAAGTAAAAAAACCGCTTCATACAAACCTTGCACATGTAATGGTGATTCTAAATTACAAATATTATTACCAAAAACCTGTAAGGCTTTTTCAAAAACACGTATGTCCTGGAACAAGTTTTGTGAAATTTCCGCGCGCCAAATTTCCTGTGATGTTATCGCGTTCTCACTCACTCGTTTGTTTTCGAGCTTTGCGTTGGTTGAAACAAAAAAAAATTCAATCACGCTCGCGTTGAAGTTCGTTCGATGGGGAAGGGCGCTCTTAAGCCGTTTTATTACACACTCATCGATTAATGTCAGTTACACATCGGGCATAATAATGTATCCTTAGCCACATCAAGAGGATCTTTAAACCCCAATATTACGCAACATACATCTCTTTTTGCGTGCTCGTTAAAAATATACAGCTTGTTACAAGTGTAACAAATCAAAATGTAACATATAACATTGTGTAACAAATCATATCGTGGAATATATCATGCTGTCATCTGAGGCCCTCGGGCTCCCGAACTTCTGGTAACTTTTCGTATTATTTTTTCGATATTGAAAGGGTTATTTCGGGGGAATGTTGATTGTATGTAATTTGGGAGAGTTTGAGTGTTTGTGAGATCGTGTGAGGAAAAGTCAGTAGAGGAAGCAAATGATACAGAGGGAATAGAACAAGGAATATATTTGAGCTTACATTGGAGGTTGTAAGTATGTATACCCTGTTCACAATAAGATTAGACATTTACTCAAACCTTTTTTACAGTCCGTTCAACCGATTTTGACTTATATTGCGTTGGTAGCATGACAAATGGCAACTGCAGTAAACAGTTGTTATTGTAACCACTTTTTTGCCTCTAATGTCATCCTTAAGCCTACGGAATAGACGTCAAAATCGGTTGAAGGGACTGTAAAAATGGTTTGTGTTTATGTTTAATCTTATTGTGAACAGGGTATAGGTACATATTCATCTGTACGAGTATCATTCAGTTTTGAAATGCGATTGTATGCTTGTGACTTAGCCATTAATATTATGGAACCAGTTAATCAAAAAACGAAAACGCTGTAAAAATATAACCAACTAGCTTGTGCTCGCGACTTCGTCCGCGTGAATGTCGGTTATCGCGGATGTAGACAAAGTCGCGGATTAAAAAGTAGCTTATGTCCTTCCCCAGGGTTCAAGCTATCTTCATACCAAAGAATCATGGCGAGATACATACATTCATTTGTATAAAAAAAAGGGTTTAAAATATTTTCCAATTTAAAGAATACATTACAAGGAGTAGATTGATATACTTACCATTTTTTTAAACCCACCGCATAATTAAAAATTTTACGAAATGAAAATAACACTTTTTCTTTTCATCTTGATGCCCATTTTGTGTTTATAAAAAAAGAAGCGACGTTAATGGATCTATCAAATTGGCGGACTAGTTATGTGACAAGTGTGTGGGAAAAAAAAATATATTTGTTGTGACATTGTTTCCCTTAAAACGATGCAATTTCAGTGTAAGATCTGCGAAACGGCGACTGTCAGTGTCACTGTTACTGTCAGTCGCCGTTTCGTTCTGAAATAATGAGCTTTTCGTTAAACTATTCACTTTTTTTTGCGGGGTTTTCAAAAAGATTGTAAATGCCTGAAGATACTCTTTAGTTACCCAAGAGTATACGAATTAGAATTTCAACTTCTCCAAACATCTTTATTTTTTTGTACAAATCCTGCCATGATTCTTTCATAATAATCGGTTCAGCTGTTTCGTTAACGTGAAAGACAGAGTTACTTTCGCATTTATAATATTATAGTATGGAAGCATGGATTAGTATGAATAGTATGAATTTCGAATTCCACACTATATACACATCCTAACAACTAACGGTGTCGTCAACACCGGCTGCAAACGACGACAAATCGGCTCATCTCAAAAGCATCACGTATTCTTTTATGCATCATTGTGCAACAGGGATGCAGCACACGCGTCGACCCACACGCAGAATTCGTAATCGGTTCGTCGTAAATAAACCAGTTGGCACAGCCCTATACGGCGAGATGCAGCAGGGATGCCTTCGTGTTTTGTTGGTTTTTGTACTTTTTTAAGCGTTCTTGGAAGTTGCAGTCAGGTTCTGTATTATATCGTGCTTGTTCTTAAGGTTTTGCAAAGTAATTGTTATGGTCTCTAAGTTAAATGAATTTACTGTAAGTTTTTGTCGATTTTGCCAATGCAAGTGTTCGACTTTGCATTTTAAAAGCAAGAGAAACCTTTTAGTTTTTGGTAGTCAAGTTAAAGTATTGCCTTTATTTTGGGGTGCTTTTTCTTCCTTTTCTTAACGTATTTAATTCATTCCTAGCTATCTTTGAAAAAGTATAAAAATACATAATAATATGTAATCACCTTTTTTATGCTGTTTCAAAGCTTTTTAGTCTCTACTTGCCTCAATAGCTTTTTATTTCATTACCCGTATGTGGTTATTTTTCCTTACATATGTTTGTGTTATAATTGATTGCATATATCGGCAGGCAGCAGCCCTATCAACCCGTAGTGTGGTGGGCGTCTCGGATTTATGCGTCGCGCCGAAATTTAGACGTGCTCACTCGGTGTGCACAAATGCACGATAATATTCATGTCACATAATACGTTACTTATGTTTTTCCTTAAAATGCAAACGTGTTGCAAAAATACAGTTTCGAGGAGTGGCTCCAGCCTCGGTGACAATGAAACAATTAGAAGTATCTTTTAAACATGCATGATAACGAAGAAAAGATTTTAACGTAGGTGTCCAACTAAAAATTAAGTTTATGCTGAAGTGCAAAATGTTGTTACAATTTGTAATAACGTACCTTAATACTAAGTGCAAAATTTAGGCTGCAGTTAACGTCTGGCAGCTTATTTTACATGGTCTGCTTGTGAATTCGATATTTATGCGTCGTTAGGCCAAATTTCGACCGCACAAGTAGTCGCACAAACGACCTTGTTTACCTACCCGAGGTCTTAATAATGCATCGATTAGACTTTTATACCGTGGAACAGAGTCACAGGCGTTTTGCCTTTGTGGTAATTCAATATTTTGCTTGTAGTAATACTGGCACGTGCATAAAGAATCATGGCAGGATTTGTACAAAAAAAATTAAGATGTTTAGAGAAGTTGAAATTCTAATTCTTATATTCTTGGGTACCTAAAGAGTGTCTTCAGGCATTTACAATATTTTTAAAACCCCGCAAAAAAAGTTAATAGTTTAACGAAAAGCTCATTATTTCAGAACGAAACGGCGTCTGACAGTAACAGTGACACTGACAGCCGCCGTTTCGCAGTTCTCACATTGAAATTGCATCGTTTTATGGGAAATATTATCACAAATAATGATTATTTTTTCCACACACTTGTCACATCACTTGTCTGCCAATTTTATAGATCCGTTAACATCGCTTGTCACTTTATTTTTTTTTATAAACACAATATGGGCATCGAGATGAAACGAAAAAGTGTTGTTTTCATTTTGTAATATTTTAATTATGCGGGGGTTTAAAAATATGCTAAGTATATCAATCTACTCCTGGTAATGTATTCTTCACATTGGAAAATATTTTAAACCCTCTAAATTACTATTTTTTTCTTACAAATGAATGTATGAATCTCGCCATGATTCTTTCCTTTATTATTGACAATCCTCGTGTTCTTTATTTAAATGAGCGGTTGAAATTCGAATATTGTACACGACGTGTGTCATTTGTAACGCGTACTGTAGGTCAGACTGCAGCTTTGTAGTTTTATTTGAATTCAGAACATACACGGCGTTTGACCTAACCTTCTAAATTACTCGTGAACGCTATATGAAAATCAACAAAGATTTAAATCATTAGTTTCATATAGAGCAACGAGGAGCTTATGGTTCTTGCCTTACAATAATATATCTGCTTCCATCTTCAAGTAATTGTTGTTGAAGTTTTTTAAACCAACACTCATTCAAAAAAGTGCTACCTGAAATTTTTATTTCCTTTTATTAAAAAAAACATTTGCTTTAATACAAAATCAATTGCCTTTCCGCTCCTTGAAAATGAACCTCAATAATAATAAAATCCAAAATAAGTACTTTAAAATATCAAAAAATCGTTTGCATTATCATTTTATCATACAAAAGGCGTTCAAGTCATCGTGTTATTTGGTCGTGATCTTTATGCCAACGTACGGCACGATCCCCGAATGCGACCATTCGACGAATATTAATAACCATATATTCATAAGACGCCATGATTTTTTATACTATAAGAATACTAAGCGATGGCGGGATGACCTAGACTCTTTCGACAAAGACTGGTTCCACCAAATAGCCTTAAATAGACACAATTAGAAGGTGAGTAGGGATGGCTTTACCCTGAAAATTCAGTCTGAATATACTAAGATGTTTTTCAAAAAAAGGACGACTAGGAGGTTCTCAATTCGACACTATCCAATTTAATGGATAATGTATACCTCAAACTTGGTCCCATATTCGCCTCCTCGCAGGTGGAAAATTAAGGAATTAGTTTATTTATTTAGTCTTATCGTCTGTTAATTAATTTGGATGTTGATGATTTGGATGTTTGATTGTATGTTGTTTGAAGTAGGCACTAAAATGCGAAAAACTTTACAAAAAAGTCGCGAAATAAATACGCAATTTTGAAAGGAGATACCTAATATTTCAAAATTGCGTATTTATTAGTAACTGGGTATTTAACAACCGTTATTGGGGATTTGAAATTAATTAAATAAGGATGTTCATAGTTAAGAAAACTTATTGCAGTATTCTTAATTATAATAAAATTGGGTTTATGGCGATCATTAAGTTTTACGGTAGCTAAACTACACCTACAAGTCATAAAACGAATTTATCGATTTAATTAAATAAATTATGTAAACATGACTAGAACACGTAGTGATGTGCAAAAAAGGCCGAAGAACCAGTGTATAATTTTAGATTTATATTCTAAGAATAAAGAGCAAAAATATTTAATTTAATATGAAAAACTTCATATTTTATTTATGAATTAAACTAACAATGAATTTTATGACGGAGCGCCTCCATCGGTGATGTGCCGAGACTCTAAATGGCTTTAAACATTTATAAATAGACTTTATTGTGACAGTTTGATTATTCAAGCGATAATATTTGAAGAGGCTATGAAAATAAGGAAGCATTAGTGATATTATTGCTTCTAATAATATTTTGTTTAAATTTCTTACTGTTTCGAAACGCAATCGGCTTGTGAGATTCATTTATTTTTCGGCGTTACCTATAAAAAAATTGTTTAGGTATTTTGTGTACTTAATTTTTTATGTTTATTCAGATATGATTTCCTACAAAGTAACCAATAACTTGTACACGTATAATCTTATAATTAACTATTTTTGTCGTAAAATCGTAAAGTAATGGATACCCATTTACCTCCATAGCATCCTGAAAGACACTGCAGACTGTAGAGTGCAGAAAACATCAAATAAAAACGACAGCATTGTTCGGAACAATGCTGAATAGTGCAATACAGACACTTTACTCTTTGATTTCATCACTTAAGTGATGTAGCAAAGAAAATCCCTTTCATTCCAACTCAATTATACGAACCTACCGCAGACGAGTGTCAACTTATGAATATACATAAAAATGGGAACCGTGACGTAATGACATCGTGAGTAGCATTTCCTTTATGACTTTCGGCCTTCGGCTTTCGGCTTCGAACATGTTTGTGATTAAAACTCCATATACATGCAACGACGGCGACGACGGTGTCTTTAGTAACCGGAAATGAAAAATGAAAATTAGCTGTTTCGATTTAGCCGCATGGCGCATGGGGATAACTGGAAGGACGTGTCACGTGTTCCGTGAGTCTGGCGACTACGTGATCCTTTGAGGGTTAAATTAGGAGTAAGACAGACGTGACTTTGGTTATCAAACTATGTATTTATTTAGTTTTAATTTACGTCAAGCAATTATTAAGTTTATTTTATTTTTATTACATTGCTACTTAATTCTTCTACGGACAAATTAGTAGCACAAGACTGATGTCTACGGCTATAATTCTTGGAATTTTTACTATCTTAACATCAAAGCACCTTTTAGGTAGGTACTTCTCTGAATGATTCATAATTACGTCAACTTGTAAACTTATACTTAAAATTTCATCGTAATGTTCAAAAACAAAGTCCAAAAGAAGCGGAAAAACTTGTCAAATAAATAGTGTTGTCATAAAAATATTCTTGTCGCGCCTGTTAAAACGACTTCCCTTAATCGTTAAAACTGTTGTGACTACGTTAATATAGTTAATAGCACAACACTCGTTAACGCTATAACGGCTAATTATTACAACACTAAATTTTAAAATAACCGTTGAGATTTTGATCGCGCCTTCAGCCTTGTCTTTGCTCTAATCTTTACTCTTTGGTTTATTAAAAAAATGAACCGTTAAGTTTGTATTTCGATATTTATGGACAACACTAATGAACTAAATAAATATTAAATTGTGATTATCACCATTATTTTTTTATGGTTTCCTTTGCTTTATTAAACTCGATTTAATTTATTGCAATATTTGTATTATTAAGGTCTTGTTATTGAAACTAAACTTAAAGAAAGTAGAATGGGTAGCTACAACATGTAACGATTAAAAATTGAATGCCATTCATTTTACAAACATAATAAGTACCTACGTAAAGATATAATGGGTTGTTTCGCAGCAAAGACTATAAAAACTATAAAATTCTCTTTGTTTCGCAGTGAACTATACCAATTCTAGAGTATCAATATGGAGTTCAACTGGCTTCCCAAACAACAACTATGTATGTAATATGATATACCTACTTACTATAAATTTTACTTGAAGTTTTATATCAGGTTTCATAGTACAATAGTGAGAAATTCGGGTTTAAACCCAAGTTGTAGTTTAAAAGATGGCGGGGCCGCATGAAAGCCTTTAGACAGACATCTTGAAATTTCGCCGTACCTACCACTTACCAGTGCTTTTATAACACGTGGGTAAAAATGAGCTAAGCATTTAAGAAATACTTACATAGTTTAAACGAACATAATTTGTAAAAAATGCGTTTCTTTTAAAATTACCGCATGAACACGAACAAGCCAGCTAATACGTTTTACGTTTCTAAAATAACTTTAAAAAACTTATTTTTCATACAAAATATTACAAATCGGTTAAAACCGTGCAGAGTTTAGCCGTTCTCGTCACGTCCCCCTGTCACATGGTGGGAGACAATGGGGTATAAATTACAGCATTAGCACGCCACCATGGGCCATGGGACCCCATGGTAATTCACCATAGCAGAGGTCGCGCCGTGCCTCCGACATCATACGATTTTATGTGGGGAAACTTGTACCTACCTTGAATTATTAAAACTATGAAATAGGACAGCATGTTTTTGGGGGCCATGATTTAAAAAAAATTAGTTTTCGGTCACGAATGTGACTGCGGAAGATTTATGTTTTATTGTAGCAGAATCACTATGCAGTGCTTCAAATGATATACATACTATTTTTTATTCAAAATGATACTGACTTCTTGTGTGTAGTGAGCGATGCGAATAAGGTGCCATAAAAACTGTTATACAACAAGTTAATATCCTCAATTGTGTCTTTTATATAACATTTTATAAAACTATGTATTAAAGTTGTATATAGTTAATTAATTTTTATAATTTGTAAATACAACGAACTTACGCTTACAAACTCAAAACAAGAAGTTTGTAATGAAGTCTACACTAATTATTTAAAATCTTATGTTCATTCTATTAAAATGTACTTAACACCAGTTAGTAATTTTGAACTTCATTTAAATTACTTAAATGCTTTTCACTGAGCATGAAGCAAATGGGCTCGAATTTGTAAAAAGTAGAAGATCCGTAAGTTATTAGTTTCGTAATTTCGAACATATCCATTATTATTTTACATAAACTCATTAAGCAGAGCGCTAATTAGCGAAATAACGGTTATTTTAGCAGTTATTTTAAACGAGAGCACCTTTATTGAAAACAGTATAATTTATGGGCGAATCTAGAGCTCCAAATTAAGAAATAAATATTTGTTAAAATGTTTGGAAGTGAACTAAATGAGTGGTATAAATAACTATTATGTATTCATTACTTTTAAATTTGATTAGTTCCCAAGTTGTTTTGTCTTGTAACTTGTAATACAGTAGGTATCTACTTAAGTATTTATTCGGAAACGATGTGGTGATACAGTTATTAATTGTGATAGTACATTAGAAAACGTTTCTTGTAAGATTTTCAATCTAGCAACACTTTTTGTATTGCTGTTTCTATTCTTATTTTAATTTATTAATTCTTGGATTAAGCGTTGTCATTTTATATTAATTTATGCTATATTAAAATTTCTTCATCGAATATTTTATTTTTTAATATCTTGTTCATGCCTACTTTTAAAATTAACGACATCGTAAATTAAATATGGAACGATAAAATTGATTCTGCTCTAATTGGCGACAGATGTCGTTTGTCGTGGCAAAGGAAAAAATAAAAATGCAAAAATGGCTACTTTCCTCACATGGGCTGATAGAGACATAAAAATTTATGAATTCGTTGCCCGTTTGATTTATTCGCGCTTCCTTATACGATTTTTATGGTTGGAAAGATATATTGTAACCATACAGTAGTGTTTTTATTCCTATTTTAGAGTAACTGTCATTTAAAGTCACCCTACTTTCTCTAACTGAGGTGATTCATATAGGTAGGTAGTACCTATACCAGTTGACATGTTCATTAGTCACGGTAAACAGGATATTAGATCAAAAGGAGAGCACGTATGTAAGTCGTCCTTAATTATTTCTTTTGGTACGTTCAAACTTATTGATAGTAGGTACGTGCTCAGCCATTGCATCGAATGTCTTATTCCTATAAATCAGTCAGGGGTTCACGACACTGAATATTGTAATTAATTTATGAGTTTTGGTATAGAACGTGCGTGCGGTGTGTTACAATACATCCATACATTCTTATTATAGGTAAAAATAGGGGTGTTTAATATTAATTTTCGTGTGTATCTGTGTCTGTCTGTGGCAGCGTAGCTTCCAAACGGCTAAACTGAATATGATTTCGGTTGTTTTTTTAAGTCAATTTATAAGCATCAGCTCTTTTCTACTAGATTAATAAATGTGAGTCTCTTCCACAAGTTTAGTCTGATCGGTTTTGTTTGTGAAGAGGGGATTTTTTAAAATGTATAGATCATACAGTTTTTTACCAAATTAAATTAAAAGTCACATTAAATCGTAAAAATGTCAGAAAACGTCACTATTTTTAAATAATCCGACATTTTATTAGCCCTTAGTGTTAATTTTATATATTAAGAAAGTAGTAATAAATATGGAAGTGACTACCGTGCGTAGGTAGGCTATATAAATAATTTATTTATAAGTATATAAAGTGTGTTATTTAATTACGGTTCACGACTCCAATTTGTAATATTATGAATGCTCGGCGTCCGCACATTTGTAACGCTAATAGGCGTAGAAATGTCTGATAGTTATGTGTTAGGCACCGTATTGCTTACAAAGTTACAACAGCTGATAATATAATAATAATTAACGTAAGACACCCACGAAGTTCGCACATTAGTAATTAAAACAGTAACGCTATCTATATAGTAGGTAATAACAATACTCATTGCTCTTTAGGTATAATAGCCGTATAACTTTTATCTGCCATATAACTGTCAAATCTTTTTTTTTTTTATTTAAATTTTTTTCATATTTTTTAATTGTCACCAGTGTAGAATAACTTTTTTTTTTTTAATTACCTACAATATTTGTAGTAATAGTTACAAAACATAATTAATTTCAAAGGTTAGAGACTTTTTAACCACCTTCCAATAAACAATATTGATCAGAAATATTTAAAAATGGAACAGATTATATTTTTAAATTATGTGTAAAATAATTTAATCGAAACTTATTGGAAGGTGGTGAAATGGGCCCGTATTTGTTACAAAATCAAATGACATTTACATAATTTCTATAATAAGACGGAACCGTTTACAAAGCTCGTTTCATAGTTTCAAATGGCGGAGGCGTCAGAGGTCAGACGAGGTCAGATACTCGATATGATTTATAAGTTCTAATTAGACCAGAGACAGCACTCACTGATAGCCGGTAATAGTTTTGTAATGAGGTTACAATTTGTAATTAAAAACTGAATCATCATGATCATTTTATTTAAAGAAAAAAATCGAAGTGTAATCGTAGCTTTTTAAATCCTAGGATTTAATGGAGGTTTCTCAATTGGAGGTTAAGTTAAACCTGTTGTATATAAATTACCAACCTACTTAGTTGTTACTCATAGTCCTTTTTATTGAATCTGCATACAAGCACTGTAAAGGTAGCCTTACTAATTGTCATTATCACCATAAAAAAACATCTCGTGAATATTAATATTTTCTACAGATAAAAAACAGGTATTTTCTTACGAAGCACTTAGATAGGTAAATCTAAGTTCAAAGTAATCTTAAGGAGACTGCACGACAAATTAGCCGTATCTAACCTTCCCTATTCTGTTCTTATGTCAACTAATGAACAGCGATTAAGCAAATGTGTTCAATCTATTCAAAACATAACTTATCGTAATCAGGAAGCAGTAAAACCGTTTAGCTGTAACGTTATATACGAAACTTATTTACTTATGGCAACATTTTGCGGCTCGGGCCCTCGACCCACCGCTAACGTATCGCGGTTAAATTAATTGCCATAACGACCGATATATTTCAAAACTAGCACAAAATATAGAACATTATGTAGGACGATGGTATAAAATAATCGGGATCGCGTGTCCTTGCGGCTTTTGAAAGTAGATCAATGAGCAATTTTATTAGTTTTTATGAAAAAAACTAGGTTCGTTGATGTCAGAATTAGATCATATTAAAGAATAGTGTGCCTTGAGCTTCTTTTTTTTTAATTAAACTTTATAAACGGTGTATCTAACCCCGTTATTAAAAATAAGTTACATCCCGTCAGTTCCATTTAAATTAGAAATTACATTTGAACATTATAAGCCATTTATAAAACTCTTTATAAGTTTATATTGATAATCAAATCAAATAGAAAAAAAAAATGTTGATGGCATTAAATATGGCGCCAAATATCGGCCATTTTACTCTCATATTTAAGACGAATCTAGCGACACCTCTCAAGCTAAAATTCATCAAGCCGTTTAGGCTATAGAGAGTGCCAAAGAAATAGACATACATCCATATCTACACTCGAAAAATACAACTCTCCTGGTGTAGTCGAGTAAAAAGTAAAGACATCTTCAAAATCCAATTCAACCATCATCATCTGCCTAGCCTTTTCCCAACTACATTGGGGTCGGCTTCCAGTCTAACCAGCTGAATACCAGTGTTTTACATGGAGCGACTGCCTATCTGACCTCCACAACCGAGTTACTGGGTAATACGATACCTCTTTGGTAAGACTGGTTTTAAGATTTTCTAGCTTCTGACTACCTGCGACTGCCATAGACCTACGCATAATAGCCGAGACCAACGGCTTAACGTGCTTTCCGAGGTACGGAGGTCTCGGTATGAAATGGCTGGTCACCCGTCCATGGTCCAACCGCAGCAAGTTTAGCTTAACCATAATGACCGGTCGATCCGTACGGCTAATACAGTTCGATTCAAACTGTGAAGTGCGCTACTGACTACGCAGCCGGCCCATCACCCCGCTGACACATGAAATTGTTACTGCGCAGCCACTCGACTCGTGTTCGGAGCCGTCATAAAGTTTGAATCGTAAAAATAATGGAATCTTCAAAAGTCCGAGTAGACACTCAATTCTTGTTGTTGATTCGAACAATACATTTCATAGTGATGTTCTATTACAGTTTGAGTCGAGAATAGTGAACAGTTTTATACAAAACATCAGGCTATGTTAAGCAAGCGCGTAACTAGAGAAAGCGGACAGCCATCGCCTACGTACAACAATAACAAGTTTCCCTTAGCTTTACAAGTTGCAGGATGATAAGATGTTGACACAGGTACCTAAGTACGCACTTGTTATACTCAGAAACGAATTGTATGTATTGATAGGTTTCAATTAATGATTTCAAAAGGAAGGATACGCCCATTAGAACATTTTAAACAAACGTTCATGGAACAAGCAAAAGTAGTGGCATCTGTCAAAACTCATACAATGTCGACTGAGTCGCGTTGCCCGTTGGCCCTAAACTGTCATTTTTAGGACCAACGCGCTGGTGCTATTTGGCCGTGCGGTTGGCCTGGTCCTTACGCAGTAATAATAATATATGTCAATGGTTTCAATGTTATTTTTGGTATGGAATTTGTCATCCATACTAATATTATTAACTCTGTCTGTTATTTATTTATTAACACTTCAAGCACAAAGTACAGAGGCGGACTTATTGCCATAGGCATTTTCTACCAGTCAACCTTTGGGTGATGCAGAGACAAGCTGTGGTAGGTGTAACAGAAAATAATTAAATTAAAACTAAGCTAAACTATAAAAAAATACTACAAGTATATATAAATACTATATAAATATAATATCAAACTACATAAATAAAAAGACAAACAATGGAGAAAAAAACTGCCAACTTCTTGTGAACGTACTCTCGAACTTTAATTTGTTACGCTTTCACGACGAAACGGCTAAACCGATTTTGATGAAATTTGGTATGAAGATAGGTTAAGCCCTAAGAAAGGACATAGGCTATTTTTTAATCCGCGACTTTGTCTGCATCCGCGATGACCGGCCAGTCATGTGGACAAAAGCTAGTAAATACATAATTATAACCTGGGATATTTTGTGATGTCTAAGATAATCTTAGAAAGTACATTTATGAATTGAATAAAGTCACATTGATCCTTGCTCGGTATCACGACACCTCACCTTAGTACCACACACTTTATTGTAAATCAGATAACTATTATTATAGAGTGCATAGACAATAATTCTCCATACTGCATAAATAAAAAGATAAACATCTAGTGACATGGATAATCGTTTCCACATCCTGCTATGGAAACCAATGAGGTTCCAAGTTGACTTAGTAAATAAAATCATAATATCTGTATTGGTTACTATACGAGTAAGCAAGAAGCGTGATTGGATAAAAAAATAACACAATTAGTTAAAGGTGCAAAGAAAATTCAACGTTTAGAAAATAAAATAAAAGGCATGCAAAAAAATTTTTTTCCCATAAAAGAAAAAAAAATAAACCATGAAAAAATAAGTGAAAATTAACATTAGTTTTGAAAGTCAGTGGCAATACAAAGCAAACAACAGAACTAAAGCCAACGACTTCCAAAACTTGTATTATTTTGAAGTACAGACTCCACATCAAGCCATACCAAACTGTAAAATTTTCCCAATTGAACATGAACCTTATGATTATGTAAAGTTGAAAATCTATCAAATAAATTTGTCAGATTTTTGTAGCTTGATCTGCTGACCTCTGTACTTTAACAGACTTCAAACTACGAAGTGTTGTAAAGAATGATGCTCATTAGAAAATTTAAATCCATATTATACATTTTAAACTTACAAATATCGCAATATTTATAGCACCATGTCTCAATCTCAATACCACACAAGACGCTACACCAATCGTCAATGATTAAATAATTATGAATTAATTTAACGCCACGTCGAGATCCTAATAGCGACATGTCATTTAGCAAAACGAGCAAAACGTATGGCAACATTAGTTACAGGGATCGGCGTGACAGATCGCTTGGCTGCCAGCCAATCGATGCATGTGACGTGTATGGAACACGACGTGAACCTAATCCGGGCTGTGTACGAAAATTAAGATTTTGAGAAACAATACTGTGAGTGAAGCGTGGACGGCGCTGAATTGAAACGTTTGACCGCTTTTGTGCATAAAAACCACTATTCTTAAGGGTAGCCAACCCGTCATAGTACCCATACAAACACTCGTAGGTGATTACGGCGTTATAACAAATTTTACAGGTATCTTGTGATTTAAGAGGAAATACCACGGGCTAGAGAATTGAAAATTAGGTATTTGTAAAATCTATTGCTGTCGCGCGATGCCCGAACACGAACCGCAGAGCGCGATAGAGACAACTGCAGCTTTGACCGAAAATACCTATTAAAAGTACACAAAATCAATGATTCGTAGTCCCCTGATTTCTTCTCCAAAACTTAACCGATTTAACTGCTTTTTTCATTCAAAAATAAAGAAAGGCTTTTGCCGTGTTCCTATGTTTTCTATTTTTTATATAATCAAGTCAAATTTGTTTTCTGAATGTTTGAACACAGCGGAAAATCATGCCAATTTTTTAGGTTTTTGAATATTCATATCTCTTTTAATAATAAATTTATGAGATATAGGAAAACATAGGGACATGCCAATAGTAGCCATGGATATTTAAAAAAAAAATGATCTACGGGCATTAATTATCCAGGGAGGAAACAGGGGACTAAGTTTGTATGGAAAAACGGCCCTTGTGTTTCCTCTTAAGTCTTGGTTCCTATGTAATGAAACAAAATCATTTTTGAGAAACAATTTCAGTAAACACGTCTGAAAATCACCTATATTGCGCAATTTTTTTCTGAATTTTGATCCTTCATAATGCACTCATACATTGAAAAAGTTAAAAAAAAACACCTGCACAGAAACCTTGCACACGTAATGGAGATTTTAAATTACAAACAGTTTTATCAAAAACTTGTATGGTTTTTTCAAAAACACGTGTTTCCTAAATAAGTTTTTGTGATATCTCTACGCGCCAATTTTCGAGCAATGTTATCGAATTTCTCACACACTGATTTGTGTGTTGGATGAAACAAAAAAAACAGTCATGCTCGCGGTGACGTTAGACCGATCGGGAAGGGACCTCTTAAATTCACTTTCATTTTAGTATAAGAGATAGCCGTACTTCTGGTAACCATCGCTAGGAAGGCTGAAACATTATTTGGTGGGTGTAGTGCTCTCCACTGGTTAGAATGGTGACGGTCTGCTCGCATGCAGGTAGCTAACTAACTAGAGATCGCCGCTCGAGGGTGAGTTATGGTTACCAATAATGAACAATAACTAGGAAGACGGAAACTAGTACGACATTATGATATGAGAAGTACCTGTGAGAACAGTATAAACACTGTACCTACATATTCATCAGCCAATTCACTAATTACATCCCAAACTTGTGCTTAAAATAGATTTAAAATTAGTAATCAGTTTTATATTATTACATTTATTTCGATAAGTAAATGGAAGATTGTTTTACGTAGATTGCTTCGTTTAAGAAGAATTAACCACACCTATAAGAGTAATATCATCACTCAATGCTATCCCTCCTGGCAATACCGTAAGTTATGAAGTGTTTAAACGATTATTAAATTCAACGCGTGCATTGCTAATAAATTAGAGCTACAATATAAATTATTAATGCTTAGACCTGCATTGTTCTATTCCTAGATTCGAAGTAGTTGGTTAAAAGAGGTTTAGTATTCTCACGAAGCGAACATAAGCGTAAAGACACAGTGGTATGGCATTAAAAATTAAAAAACAGAATGAATGCGTTCTTTATTTAAAAAAGCATTATCACGCAAGGTATTGTTCTAAATTAAAAGAAAGGTTTTCTTTAAATTAAACCTTATTTATAGTAACTGTCTCTGAACACAAAAGCGTTGAAAACGAGAGTGCTTCGTGAAATATTACTTCGTCAGAGGACCGGGGGACAGAGGGAGACTCGTTTTGACATGTAATGAAAGAAAAATTACACGCGCCAGCCTTTGTAAAGTCACCACTTTCATTTCGACGAAATTAACTTTTGGATGCTTTGCACTTGTGTAACAGTACTGGGGAAACTCGATGTCTAGGTTTTAAACTGGGAAGTGAGTCTTATTTTTCCCTTTTAGTTCTGTAATATTCTGTTCCGAGAAAAGTTTCCGGTTATATAAATGATTATTCATAGAAATAAAAGGATGGAATACTTTAACATTTGTTGTTTTGTTACAATCTTCCTCGGTGAACACCTAGATGAAGTGAGCTGTCATCCGTCCCGATGCTAGGGGTTGACAAAGCAGACGGACGGATGACAGCTCACTTCACCGAGGGGTTCACCGAGGGAGATTGTAACAAAATAGACATACAGTAGTGATAATTTTGTGAGTTCTTGTATTAGACTCTGATTCAAGAGATTCCCTCGTAGCGCTGTCCGAATGTTCTCTTCGCAAATAAAATTAAATTGAAAAAAGTCGGACCAGGGGAAATGACACTCCTACAAAATTTTCCAATCTCTCAGATTCTCACTTCATAAAGTAGAATAGATGCTTCAGCATTATTAGAAACACCAATTTATTTTACTAAATAATTCATTCGCTGAAAGGATAATTCACAAAGCAATGGTCCCGTTCCCTTGTAATTTGAGAGACACAGGCAGGGGAATGAGGTTGTGAATAGATCTCTCTCGGTCGCAAACGCAGTAATAAGATTTTAAATGTGAATTTCTGTCTAAATGAACTCGGTCACATTGACATCACGGATATTTATGTTTGTCAACTTATTCATTTTAATTAAATAGTAATGAACTACGTTTGTCTAATATTGTTTGCGCAATATGTAGCACAACTTTACACAAATTATAGTGTTTTGCTTGTATCACAAAGGTAGCCAATATGTCATTTAGCTATATTTGCATTTTTGTATAAAATAGTACATAGCTGACGAAGATTAAAAGGAGCTGATAAAATTAAAAATATGATTCCACTTTGAGCGTGAATCTGCATACAAATTGTTTATCCAAACAATTATTTCGAATGTTCCAAACATAAGTTAAAACCAGGCCAGCAAGGTGACCTTAAAAAACACAGCTACACGAATTCCGTCAAAGAGTAAAATAAATAACAGCACTCTATCAAGAGGGCAAACAGCATTTTTTTGCAAATACCACGATAACATTAAACATCGATCACCATACTTGGATAAAAACCCGTTGCCAAGTTGATTCAGCTTTGCTTTCCGTGTGAATGTTGATAAGAGACATTTATTTGAACCACTGAACACATTTCTCATTTGGCGGGAAAGTTGGCTAAGGTAAAGGATTTTTGCAAACAGAAGAGCGGATGTTCAGGTTTAACTGATTTTGCAGTTTCTACACCTTGATGGCCTGATTCAAGTAGATAAGGATTGTTAATATAATTTAATTAAAACTTCTTGTTCATATGCAAACTTTTCTACTGGAACAGCGAAATGAATGCCGCGGTAATATTATACATGCGAAAATAACTCTAGTCCGCATGTTTGTCACCTCATTACAGCAAAACTACCGTTCGTAATCTGATTTGACAAAAAAGTAGTTTAGAATCTGAATAAAGATATAGGCTACTTTTTAATCTGCGTACGCGATAACCGACATGTAAAAGCTAGCTATAATGCAATAGTCTTTTACATGAAGCACCCAATCAACACCCCAAAGAAAAAAGAAGTACTTGAGCAAAAAACGACGTGAAAGTTAACCCTTAATTTTTCCATTTGAAAACGGGAAAAAAATCATTCAACCCGCTATCCGAGTGATATACAAAAAAAGCGTTTTTATATGTACAGTGTGAATACAAAGCGGGTAAGTCAGCTGATGAAATCGTCGTCCAAACAAGCGGTCGGGGGATCCTGAATAATTTATACACAGAAAAAGAATGGTCCCTCCCCTGTTTACGTTCTCTTGTTGATTCTCCATAGGGATTGCTTCTAACGCGGCTCCTGAAATACGCACCTCTCCCTCGTACATACGCATCATAAGCGGGACAGGAAATATTTGTTGTGTATCGAGCCTGGATTGAAAAGGATTTGAAATTTCGACGGAATGAAGTAACATTTAGATGGACGCGGGGGAATGAAATGAATGTCGTAGATTTGAAATGAACGTTTATGTATCTGACGATATTTCTTGATGAATAATTTAAATAAGAAAATTCTTTATACAGACGAAAAACATGCTACAATTCAAAAATGAATATTTTGTTAAAAATCTCACTGCTTTATTTTGGCTACAACAAGTAAGGTTTTGAAACCGAAGACACCTGAGGGGTTTAAGCAAAATTCACATTATATTTCACGCAAAAGTTTCAAGTTAATATTTATAATACCTGTGACCTATTCGGGCTACATCTAACTAACATATAAGCCTTAGGGGTAGATCGCTATCAGTTTCACCAAAGTGTGAACTTTAAACACCTAGTTTAGTTCAAATTACACAAGTTGAATATAAAATCATGAAATACGACCATTTTATATTAGTCACGGGAAATGTTCCAAGAACTTAATCTGACAAGCGTAAAAACGTTATAAATATTGAAAATACAAAACCTATCTACCCCCACACGTCGCCTACGCAGTGCACTATGCACGGTTCTCAGAAATCATGGCGAATTTAACTTTATGTACGCATTATAATGCTTAAGGAGTGAACAAAGCCTAAATGCATGATTGACGTTCCATACATCGTTATTGATCATAGGAAGGAGCGCATTGTCTGATAGTAGTTAGATTTATGGCAAACAATCTGTCAGATAGGATCGTTTGGTTGAGAAATGTAGGAGGACCATACTCAGCTATTGAATATCGGCATAGATCGGTTGATGTTATAGATATAGAATATGAAAGCCAATACCACATTATAGATCATAGAGGCCAATAACGCACAGTATATTGGCTTATTGTACTACTAGCACTTTGCCCGTGACTTGGCCCGCGTGAATTTTCTCAAGGATTCCTAATTTTTTCAATTGATAAATATAGCTATTGTTACTTAGGGGTAATGTAGCCTTCAAATAGTGAAAGATTTTTTTAAATCAGTCGAGTAGTTTTTGAGTTAAATCGTAACAAACAAACAAATCTTTCCTCTTTATAATATTACTAGCTGACCCGACAGACGTTGTCCTGTCCCGATCTATGGGGGATGAAAAAGGGGTGAAAAAAGGGGATGAAAAATAGATGTTGGCCGATTCTCAGACCTACCCAATATGCACAAAAAATTTCATCAGAATCGGTCAAGCCGTTTCGGAGGAGTACGGGAACGAAAACTGTGACACGAGAATTTTATATATTAGATATTAAGTTTAGAAGTTTAGATTTTAGTTTCATACCGTGTAATGAATAATTCAAATACAGTATCGACTTTGGAATCATCAATTGCTTAAAAATCGCAAGGATTGGGACTCCACTTGACAGGATCGACCTAGTGTGAAGTTGAAGTGAAGACCGGATAGACCTAGTGGATAGACCTTTTGTAACAAAAAGTATAATTCATTTATGGTATTTTTAGAGCTAAAATTAGTATCGCTCTTTTACAATCCAACGAATTAAAACAGAAAGAATGAATGAGTATGTTCCGATTCCAAATATTCTTTTTCCACAAAAATGTGCACGCAAAGTTTAAAAGGTATCGCTGTAAAATGAAATACAGCATGAAATACTAAAGGAGAAAATAAAATACGACGAGGTTGGCAATCAGGAGGGCGGCTCGGCCCTTATTAGAGAACACCTACACATTCGTTGCGGGGATTATAATATTTTTTTAAAGGTGAACTCGCACCGCCTATACGTACTGTGAAGGAGAAAAGAATAAAACCTTTTTAGAGAACGGTTTCCGTAATGTTGAGGGTCAATATGAAAAATATGTATGGAAAGCAGACGTTATATTTATATACTACATAGAACATTTTACCGTTTCATCGCCATTCATCTTCCTTTACTTTTTTATATTTACGTCATTATAACATAAGTCAAATAACGTTATAAGTATAACATCTTTATTTCACGACAAATATTAAAAAAATTCACTAGAATGCAGTGCTACAATGCAAAACTATAACTTAATTACTATCGTTTTTGACCGCTTTTTGACTAATGCTACAGCAAATAGAGTAAAGCTGGAACTCTTTTACCTTTTCAATAACGAATTCCTCATTTTTACTATTAAACTGCATAATATTATTCTTTCCACAGTAAAATCATCTGAACCACCAAACATATAGCCCCCTACCACTTGTTTCATTTCCCTGTCGCCTCATCATTCCCCTGTAACTTTACAAGCGTCTCATTTTTCCGATTTTACACTCGCACAATGCGCGTTCTCCTTAATTTAACCTTTTGGATCGCATGTACGGTTCCCAGAACGGCATGTAAACGTTTTTCCTCGTTCTGTTTCGATTTTACGAGTCAAGTACGAGTTTTAGAATTGCTTTTATGGTTTCGAAGTACCCCTGCCTATGTCTGAATTATTAAATTGAATTCTGTATACGCTCGTATCGCGTCGTGAAGATATAGTTTTACTGTGCTATTATTTATTTATATGATTTTAGGCAGGGGAATTAGATTGGAGTTTGTTAAAAGATTTTATATTCGGGAGTTCTGCCAGCCCTTATAAAGAACATAAGGATTTGAGTAACTGCGGGAGTTAAATATTAACACCGTAGATATTTCGCAGCGCTCATTTTAAATATGACTGTCAGTTACCTGCTGCTAAGAAAAGTCTCGTACTTACCTGAAAATAAAAAGAAACACAGTTTTAATAAAGAGTACGATAAAAATCTTAATGTTCTCAAAACGTGGTAAACGTACAAAATAAAGTAAACTAAAGTAACCGTATCAGCGGCTACGCAACGAACTTCGTCCTCTTATCAAGCTGGAGTACACAAACAGTACACCATTAATTTGGACGATATTATCCAACATAAATTTATATTCAGACGTATATAATTAGCTGCCCACGCGCAAAGGAAAAAGCGTACAGAATTTCACAATCCTGGCCGCCCACACTCCGCCCGAGCCTTTAAAATACGCAGAGTATTTACACGAAAACGGACTTTTCTAAGATTAAAATGTTGTTGGATTTGCATTGAGGCGATAAGAGTATAATGAGGCGGGCGGTTGCCGGCGCCAATAGATCACGGTAGACGGCGCCACTGAGACGCGCTTGCGCAAGCGCCGCACGCAGACTTCGCACTCGATCATAGATTAGATCGCAAAGATACGAGATGAGGAATTTGCAAAAATAGCAAATTATTGAATAAATTATAATTTTTGTTACACGAATAGCGATCGTACGCTAATTATATTGGACATTAATATGTATTAAGCCTCGTTTTGATGACACGCTGTTAATCTTATGTGCGTAAGCTCGCTTGTTATGTTCAGCGGATTAAACACGAATTAATTAAATATTTGCATTTTTAAACGACGAACTGACAGCGGTATTTTTTTGCAATAATAATAAACAAAGATCGCAGACTACAGTCTACACTATGATATTTAAAGTTGTTCTAAAGTCGGTTAATCTACTGAAACTGAAGCAATAATTTGAATGGTAGACTTGAACTTTTCAGGCTTTTCCAAGCGGTCTACTGAAATTTACGAGTAATTATTTCAAGGTAAGAAGGTCCAATAAAAGGGCAATTCAAAAGGGCAATTCAAAAATTCACTCAGTTTTTCTTATCATAGTGTGTATTACTCTGATTATAAAATAAACTTAAAAGGCCGTATCTTTAATATTTGATTAACTGAAAACCGAAAAAAGGTTGAATAATTCCATTCCTCTTTATTTAAATCAATCACTTAACCAAACTATAGGTTAACACTTCCCATGATCCAAGATCTAGTATTACCTTGGTTCATCATCAAAGGTTAGGTAAGCATTGCCATCCAACGTGGCAATTTCTTGGGCACTTTTTCCCAGATGAAGGCAGTAATTTTTTGAAGGCCTTATTGTATTATTTACAGTAATTGTATTTTAACAGTAATAAGTTTTCCCTTTCTATTATTTGTGAAAAAATTGTACATTACCTCGATAATTAATTGAAATATTATACTAATGTATATCAGCTATCTGACACTTTGATAGTACAGGGTCTCCCTATAGTTTGGGGTCAGCTGATGTCCGTGTGTGAAATGTCCCCACATATTACTCTCCATTTTAAATAAACCAACCAATTTTTTTGTGCATGTTTTGATAGATGCCCATCTACCACGTTCCTAATCTATGCCTATTAGCGTTATAAACCGGGTTCTCTTCAGTGTCTCGCAAGGCATGCCTATAAATCGGCATCTATTAGCCGATAGAAGCCCGTTGATTACTTGACTGACTACCAACCTAACGTCATACTAACACGTACACTATAGAATTAGGTAATTATACGGTGGACTTCTAAGTAGCGTTAATTTATGTAGTTGCACGCTCTTATCCTAAAGGGGTGGACGGAATTTCAATTAAACAAATATGTGGGAATACAGTAAGCATATAGGTAGTATATACCATATGTATACAAAAGTCCTACGGACCGGTCACGATGGTTAAGTTACGCTTGCCGCGGTCTGTATGTGGATGGGTGACCATCCATTACATACCGAGACCGTTCCGTGCCTCGGAAAGCAGGTAGCCTAGTTGGTCCCAGCTGTCATTCGTAGAAGCTAGAAAATTGACAACCAGTCTTACCAATGGGTTCTATCGTGTTACCGATCCGAAACTACTGGTCCAATTCTGAAAATTGTAACGCCAATTGGAAGCTACGTTATCACTGAGTGCTTATATAGGCTATATTTTATTATCAAAATATTAGGGATCTGTGAGAAAAATCACGCGAACGAAGTCGCGAGGTAAATGCTATATATAATATAATATAATATAATATAATATAAGTAATATAATATGTGGGGACATTTCACACATGGCCATCTGACCCCAAACTAGGGGTGTCAGACAGCTGAAATAAATGGAGTTTAGAAGAAACTAATAGCTTTATACATAGTTTCACTTGTGTTCGTACTTTAATGTGAGAAATGGTTAAGCTAGAAAACATTCACTAACCGGCTTAGTATATTACCTCTATTTCCCTTGGAAGACAAGGGAAATGGTCGCTTAGTTACAGTACACAATCAGCTTTTATTGTTAATTAAAATATCGATAATATCAGGTTTCATCTCTTTAAAGGAGTTAACTTTCAGCAGTCGTATTCTGTAAAAACCGGTGAATTAAGGTGTGGTGAAGTTGAGCTTGAGGTGAGCTCGTTAGCATCGTGTGATGACAACTCATCACCTGCCTGGCCTTTTCCCAACTATATTGAGGTCGGCTTCCAGTCTAACCGGATGCAGCTGAATACCAGTGTTTTACATAAAGCGACTGCCCAGGACCGGACCGTGATTTTGAGGGGGCTAATACTAGGTAGGTACTTGGGGCCCTGCTTAATGAATCAACTAATTGCCATTTTGTCAAAAATACTGTAGCTTTCTTTTTGTATTCATAATATTGTACATTGTCTTCAATAGGGCTGGAGGCCCTATATATTCACGGGGCCCTGGGCTGCAGCCCTAAAACCCCTTATATAGATCCGCCCCTGCGACTGCCTGTTTGACCTCCACAACCCAGTTACTAGGTATCACGAAACCGCTTGGTAAACTACTTCTCAGACTTTCTGGCATCTGACTACTTATATCTAACGCGTATATCAACGATCTACGAGTGACAGCCTGGACCAACGGCTTTACGTGCTTTCCGAGGCACGGAGGGGTATCGTTATGAAATGCATGGGTGACCACCCATCCACGGACAGACCGTGGCAAGCGTAGCTTAACTTTGACCGATCGATCTGTACGGCCACGAGATGACAGCTCACTTCTCCTAAATTCATCGAGGGAGATTTATATAAAACTAGTTTTTGCCCGAGACTTCGTCCGCGTGAATGTCGGTTATCGCGGATGCAGACGAAGTCGCGGATTAAAAAGTAGCCTATGTCCTTCCTCGGGGTTCAAACTATATTCATGCCAAATTTTATGAAAATCGGTTCAGCCGTTTCATCGTGAAAGCGTAACAGACTTTCACATCTAAAACCTTAAGGGCCGAGTCACACCCCACGCGCCTAGTCTCCTCTTGACTGGTTTAGTTTCTACATTCGGCAAGGAATCTCGGTGTGTTTGGAGTGAACATGATGGAATTGGTTTTCATAGCACTTATCGTATAACATATCCCGTCGCTATACTACAGAGAAATGGTGCGCTCAGTGTTGCGATTGCGACGGGCGTGAGGAGCGCCCGGCCGCCAGCGGCTGCCAGCGGCCGCTCGCATAGCCGCGGGCGGCCTCGCGAACTTTTCAAGTTTTTCAAGCGATATGCGTAGATTAAGGGCGCGTATTCGATTTAGCGCAATTCAAAATCTAAACGAATTGCTAGAATGGCGTAGCAGCATTGACACACACTAGTACAATACAATGGACTGTTTGTGTGCATCAGAAAAAAAAATATGCACGAAATAAGCACGAATCATTGAAATTAATCGGCAAACGACAGCGCGCGATGTTTTACAGTGCTTTTTAAAATAATTGTCTAAAATAAATGAGCTCGTATAACGGACTGAAAAATATTGTGTATATTAAGCATAACATTTACTTTCATAAAATAAATATACCAGTTACGTTTTTATTCAAATACTGGGTTTGACAAAAATTGTCAAAGTGATGAAATTTTCTACTTTTTCAACATTGTTTTTTAATACATAATAGTAATATTTTCGTAATTTTCTGTAGCTGTCTTTATGGCTGTATATACTGTTGGAAAAAGAATGAAAACATTTTGGCATATTGTAATGGTTGTATTCGTCCTGAAAGTTAACTCTGACGTCTATTTTCGCAAAACGATATGAAAGAATTGTTTTCGCTTTAAAAAGCCATAATTAAAAATTATACTTTTACTCTGTAGCTGGCTAAATCAAGACTTAATCTTTCTAAAAGTGTAAATTGTCTTCAAATAATCTGCTCACATAATTACGATATTGCTCTGGGCAAAACGCAAAAACATGAAGTTTTCGTCACGAATTGAATACGCGCTCTTAAGTTTAAAATTATTTCACACTGAAAGTGCTCGCGGCGCCACTGCCGGCCGCTGCCATTCCGGTGTGACTCGGCCCTAAAAGTATGAATTAGCGAATGATTTCTATAAGTCGATGCAGAATATTCTCATTGAAGCAATTACAGGCAGCTAAATCCAAATAGTTTCTACCAAACTTAACAGCCATACTTAACAGCTGGTTCGGTCCTCTGCCCATAAGCGCCAAAATTGAGACATAAAATTATGACTTTCCAGTTTTCCCATACTTACATAAGCAGTTTGCCATATATGCGTTTGGTAACTCACGATTTCGTTTTACAATAGCTCATATTACCAGTGCCCATATTAAGGAAAGCAATTGGAAATTAAAACCGGCAGTGAGGCAAGGAGCTTGGTAGATAATAAGGTCTATAATATTGACAGATACTTCGATGCACTAAAATAAAGTATTAACTTTATTTTACTAATTATAGTTAAAGCTCGTAAAATGTAAGTTGTTTTGCGGCCATTTTTGAAATCATGTATGCAATCCCGTATTTGTAGTTTAAAGAGTGTTAGGAAAAAGAAGAAAGGAAGGCGGTAATATGATCTTTTGCTAAGTAGGTACTTCAAGAGTCCGTTTATTATTGGATAAGCTGTATACTAACCGACTTCAAAAAAGAGGAGGTTCTCAATTTGACGCGTAAATCTTCTATCTTCTATCTATATGTATAATAAAAATGGATCGTTGTTCGTTAGTCTCACTGAAACTCGAGAACGGCTGGACCAATTTGGCTAATGGTCTTGAAATATTTGTGGAAGTCAAGGGAAGGTTTATACGGTGAGAAAATTTTAAAAATCAACTAACAGGACAACGTTTGTTAGGTCAGGAAGTATAAAATAAAAATATATACGTGTCGAATTGATAATTTTTTGTTGGACCACGCATAACTTAATTTGTTTGGAGTCATCGTTTCTTAATTAATTTGGATGATAAGTAGTACAAACCAAAACGTGGCTATACAAAACTACAAACAGAACCAAATCTGCCTAAAATTTACTTTTATTTTGCAAGTAAGCAAAATAAAAGTAAATTTTTACTTTTTAGCTTTTGAAGGCGGTATAAAGTAGGTGTCTGCTTAAGATTTAAAGCACGAGCCTAAGGTGACATTCCACCAACGAATCCTATACTAAAATAATTCTACCGTGATTTCATATGATTTTGTTTGTCCAAAATCGCTATTGTAATTTTTTTTTTACCAAGAACGGGCAAGTAGCCTCACAAAACTGAGGTTCAGTTGTTTTATAGCCTGGATTATGCGTTTATGTTGATTTGTGTAAATCAGAGGAATATTTGACTAAGGTAGGGCGCCCGGTGGTATCGTGGGCGAAGCCCCACCGAAGCCCTGACCTACTGGAGAAGTGGAAACATGTTATAAAACCTATTTTAGGTACAGACATGTTTTAAAAATATTATTATCAAACACATAATTTTCGAAAGTAATAAATCTATCCATGCGGTTTATTAAAAAGTTTATTTTTCATAATAACTAAGACACGGACACAGTATTTTTTTATGAAATATAATTTATTACTATAATATTCAGAAATCGAAAGAGATTCAAAGAAAAAATAATCTTTATGTTCTTACTGAAAGAAGGAGACGGCACGAAAGTAAATCTATTTCGATTTCAAAGTGGACAGAAAAAAAAATACCTAGATTTGTTTTTGTCTAGTGAATTAAGTATATTATAGATAAAGAACATTGTGTTATCAAGAATTGCTAGATTGATTAATCAGGATAGTGTTACAATATTGCACGCGTAGTTGAAACAGGGTTAGAGTAGCACCCACCCAAAGACGACTAAGGGAAAATTCGGAAGTCGGGCAGCAGCGGCTTCCGTGTACTTGACAACCTCACTGCGATCCTTGAGACGCCTGCCAGGCGTGGGAATTATGGCAAGCCCCCCCCCCCCCCTCAGTTTTTAGGGGAGGCCTTTGTCCAACAGTGGACGTCTTCAGGCTGATGATGATGAGTTGAAACAGTATAGTTGTTATTCGACAGTAAATAAAGCTGACGACACACTCAGCCTCAAACTCGTCTATATTCCAAAGTTCGCATCACGAAATCACGAGCGCACCTTAACACTATAAATCACATTCGTTGTCCACTTTAATTACGAGTCAGGCTTTATCTAGGATTCGACATTCATAGCATATCGTAGGGATTGTCGCACCCACGGAGCTAGGCGCCGGCTGGCCACGTGGGCGACGTAGAGTGAAAGGAATATATATTTATAGAAAAACCAGAATCCTTCACCTGCTGATTTGCGTACTCTGTGGTTACGTAGAAGAGGGTATCTTTTTTAGGGTTCCGAACCCAAAGGGTAAAAACGGGACCATAACATAATCTGTGATAATTTCAACTGGCTATGGCTATGTCTGGCTATGGCTGGCTAGACTGACAGACGGACTGTGGAGTCTGAGTAATAGACTAAGACTCCACTGTTCATCTGTCTATCTGGCTGTTTGTCACCAGGCTGTATCTCATGAACCGTGATAGCTAGCCAGTTGAAATTTTCACAAATGATGTATTTCTGTTGCCGCTATTACAACATAAAAATAGAATAAAATAGTAAATATTTAATGGGGAGGATAGGAAGGAATGGAGGGAGGTCTTTGCCCTGACGTGGGACAGTATAGGCTAAACATAATAATAATAATCATTTAAGGGGGGCTCCCATACAACAAACGTGATTTTTTGCCGTTTTTTTGCTCGATGCCGTTTTTTTTGCTTGTTGTATAGATAACTACTTAGCTTTTGCCCGCGACTTCGTCCGCCTTTAGCCAATGTCCGTCCCCAGGGTTTAAGCTATCGGGGAGGGTTTAAAATCGGTTTAGTCGTTTCGTCGTAATAACGTAACAGACATTACTTTCACATTTATAATATTAAAGTATGAATGGATGGTACGGAACCCTTCGTGCGCGAGTCCGGTACGCACTTGGCCAGTTTTTATGTCATTGGGTGGCCCACTTGATAATAAGTAATCACCGCTGCCTATATCTGTAATACCTTGATCCCAGAAACAAAGTTGAAATATATCATCATCATCATCATGTCAACTTTTAGAAGCCCACTGCTGGGCATAGGTCTCCTCTCTGTGATTCAGTCGTAATCGCCATGCTTGGCCGATGCATGTTGGCGATCGCAGTAGGTGTTATAGTACTCAGAAGGACGCTGCTGTCCATGCTCTGGACAGTATCCCTCTGTCGCCTTCTACGACACCCACGGGTAGAAATAGGGTGCTATTCACGGCCGGCACCACACGGGTCATATGTCTCACGTGTCTGTATTACACCGGTGCCGGGCCCTACTCTTCGAACTGGAACACAGCTGCTTTGCGGCAGAAATGGGTATGGTGGTACTTCCCTACCCATTTCTACTATGTACAGACACGAGCAAAAACATGTAAACGGTTCATTCTAAACTGATTTTCGCCTAAACGATTGATTGAAATGATAACGGGGTTACGAATAGGGTATTTTTGATCTCAAACTACTATAACATCGGTTTTATCTATAAGTTGAAATAGTTATTTCACGAGAAAATTGCTTTTGAATTTTGCGATTAGTATACTCACGTACTTACTGTACAGTCAACGTATCTTGGCGGTCCTGAAGTTAGCCGATTGGCTGCGCAATGGATCTTTTAGGAACGAAATTGTCTACTGCGCAGCTAAACGGCTAACTTCAGGACCGCCAGGCGCCAAGATACGTCGGCCGTATTGTAGGTACCTACTACTAAAGTCATTGTCATTTCGATTTTCGATGAGTGTGGTCGTTTTGTTAAAGTTTTATGATCGGTTTAAGATTATTTTCAGTTTGAATGCTTAGAAATATGTACATATTTTTGATTGTTAATATGGGCTTATGTCATTTCAAAAGCAGTTAAGCTATTAAATACTTTCGTTACTTCCTCGTATACCTATTGCGTTTCGTCTTGCGAGTCCACCACACATGTTGTATTTAAACATTATTGTTTTTATAAATACCACAGCATACTTGGCAACCATTACTCATAACGAACATGACCATACACATAACCCTGAATACTGAACACATTGTTACATTTGTGTACGTAATTTGATCCTCTCATAAATTAAAAACGACACCTACGACTTTAACAAATAAAAGTATAACAACCACGCAGAAACCAATAAAACGTCATAATGTATATGAAAGATTACGACCACACGTAAATGTCAACAATTTTACCGAGACCCCTAATAACCTCATAATTTTAACTACCTTTTACAAGTTTCACGAAGAGACCGGGTCGTTAGCCGTATCTTGGTACACTGGTTAATCTATGTAAGGATGTTACATCTAATAAACATTAAAGATAAACATACAGATATGGAACAGATAAACGAGTGAAGTTATTTACCTAATTTACAACAATTTTATTTTTAACGTTGTGATAAGCGAATATATGTCTTACTGCGTAGGTGTTTAAGCATGTAATGAGGTGAGAATGTCAGTGATAACCGTTGGGCGCCCAGGGATCGCTCTCACGCCAGTGTCGCCCACACGATTTGGGGACTAACCTAGACTAGTATTTAAAGTAATCGAAATCATTTGAACGTAGACTTATACGGTTGGAATAGGCCAAATGTTTGGCAATATTAATGTCCAATTAAAGCCAAACTTCCTACTAACTAGGTAATTACAAATGCGTAAGCTTGAGGATGTATAGATGAATAAATGGATGGACGGATGGATGTTTGTCACTGTACGGAATTAGCAGTTTTTTTTTCTAGCTCAACACAATAGGAAAGTCGTCCTGTTTTTATGTTTCAGTGAAATAATGACGAAATTGCGGGCAGAAACTTTGCTTTGAAGAAAAAATCGATAGAACGTGATAGACAATAAAATAGCAGATATAGAGTGACATACAGATTTCATAGGATATAATATATCTGGTTATCTTCAAGGCAGGAGTGAACCGGTTTATCCTAGGCAAGCGTGCTCCAGCTTAGGCCGCATCATCACTTAAATCCAGGTGAGTTGTGGTCAAACGCAAAGCTATAAGACTATAAAAAAAATATTTTCCCACGATGAAGGTTTTAGCACATGGACACGAATTGGTCAACATTTCTGGCCCAAATCACCTTTCCTTTTAATAAGTCATCAATAAAACTAAACACGATAAAGGTAGGAACGATCACTTTTTCCTTTCACACTCCCACAATAACGGACAAATTTTATTCCCTTGATTACTAATTTCGTAATTATCAATTCGCAATATCGGCTCAGCAATAATTTACATTTTATGAATATTTATTTTGACCTGCCGTTAACTAATTAACGGTAATTGGATTAATAAGACGTGTTATTAATACTTCAATGATAAGTTTGATGCTGATCTGATTTTAGAAAGCATTTGCGGCAATTATGAGAATTAATCGGTTTTATGATCAAATGTAATTAATTTTATTAGCCGGGCCATTTGCCATCGGAAATTAATAAATGCGGTATCGAGAATTGAGATTAATATGTTGTAGGTTGCAACAAGTTCTTTGGCTTATCTAAAGTTATTGTTTGTTTTTCTAGACAGTTTTTTTAAAGCGTTGCCACACACTAGGGATTTCGCCTGTACCGTGGGTGCATTTACAAACATAAACTCAGATAGGTACACAAACAAGCAGATCCGTTTGGCATGATCGCAATTGTTTTCCGTGCGGCTTTCGAGCCCCAACACGCAGTGCAATAGCGAATTGCTTGACCACTGCGCCAACCGTTTCAAGTAACATTCATCATCATCATCATAATATCAGCCTATTACCGTCCACTGCTGAACATAAGCCTTCCCCAGAGATCGCCAACCAACCTGGTCTTGGGCAGACCGCATCAATCCGTTGCCCAAACGCGGTCGTCTCACACTACGCTTGCCCAAACGCGGTCTCCAGTCTAAAACAAGTCAGCTCCATCTACCGTCTGTCTGTTGGTAGACATGGCCGGTCCACTTCCACTTCAGCGTGTTGATTTATCGCGCAATGTCGGTGATTTTAGTTATCAAACTAACATTAGTTTGATTGATTTATTAAATGAGGTAGTAACTTTATAATTTATTAGCTGACCCGGCAAACGTTGTTTTAACATATAGGTAAATTAAAAAGAATAACCTACGACCTATTCTCAGACCTACCAAATATATTTACACAAAAAATTTCATAAAAATCGGTCCAGCCGTTTCGGAGGAATTTGAAAACAAACACAATGACACGATTTTTTTATGTTTAAGAGGATTTCCTAGTTGAGAAATAGTAAGAAGAATAGCCAATCTTTAACTGCATTCCATTCACATAATATCCTGTCATTTTCTTTGACGTGACGTAAAACGCCGCCTTCAAACTTTCTTGTACAATTTGTCAAACGAATAGCACTTATTTATAGCACATAATATATTTAACGAGATGCTCTTAAAGTGCTCTCTGTAATATATTCGAAGTCGTAATTATACGGGACTAGTTGCGACGTCCTTTGAATTATGTATGCGTGCGCGCAGAGCTCACTTTGACGGTACGGTTTGATTTGATTTTCTGTAAATGGTTGCATGTAATGTCTGGTATGGTATGCCTGCGACATTGTTTTGTTTCAATTAATATATTCGGGCTATATCTCTACATATTATAAAACAAAGTCCCCCGCCGCGTCTGTCTGTCTCTATGTATGCTTAGATGTTTAAAACTACGCAACGGATTTTGATGTTAGTTTTTTATTAGGGTTCCGTAGCCAAATGGCAAAAAACGGAACCCTTATGGATTCGTCATGTCTATCTGTCTGTAATAGAAAAAAAAAACAATAAATTTTGGGTGTTCCCCATACTTAGAACTGAAACTCATTTTTTTTTTCATCATACCCTCGTGTGTGATGGTATCTATGGATAGGTCTTCAAAAATGATATTGAGATTTCTAATATCATTTTTTTTCTAAACTGAATAGTTTGCGCGAGACACTTCCAAAGTGGTAAATGTGCCCCCCCCCCCCCCCTGTAACTTCTAAAATAAGAGAATGATAAAACTAAAAAAAAAAATATGATGACCATGTAAACTTCCACCGAAAATTGGTTTGGTTGGTTTGGTTTGGTTTTTTTTTAATACGTCATAAATCGTAAACCTTAATTTACCTTTCATTCAATCAACTCAAATATAAAAAAGTTAAAAAAAAAAAAGAAAACCGCCTTCAAAAACTGTGTTTGTTGTTTTGTATTGCCACCGACTTCCGAAAGTAAAGTAATGTGTATTCTGTGCTAAAGTTATTTATCACTTTTTAGTTTTTGAAGGCGGTTTTCTTTTTTTTGTTTTTTTTTTTTATTTTTCTCTTTTTAGTGTTTCTTTAACATCCAAATCCATTAAGAAACGGCAACACATTTAAAAGAGATTGTAAGTCCTCCAGTGATTGAAGAAACTAAAACGTCGTCTAAGTATTTTTTTTGGGAATTTGTTGATTTTCTCAAAAAGGGCTGTACCAATTTTGATTAAATGTATATGGGACCTTTTCGGAATAAACCCCTTTCGAACAAAAAAAGAATTTTGCAAATCCGTCTATATATGCCCGAACATATATTATATATAAAAAAAAATTATATATATATATATATAAACATTCGAATTGATAACCTCCTCCTTTTTGAAGTCGGTTAAAAATAAAAAACTTTTATATTATGTTACTTGCTGCTACGGAACCCTTTATGGGCGAGTCCGACTCGCACTTGGATGCTTTTTTTAATAGATAGAGTGATTCAAGAGGAAGGTTTTAGTATACAATTTGTCAAGCAGGCGAAGCCGCGGGCATCAGCTAGTATAGTATACTTGTAACAGAGGCGCCATTCGCGTAACATTCTAAGCTATCAACATTGCCTCGAAATTTTTGACAAGTTTTTGACATTGTTTGTACATAGATTGCGACAATTTTTTTACGGGGAAGGTCTTTGTCCAGCTGAGGGTGAGAACATCACAGGGTAGTTAAATAAAGATAAAAATACGGGAAATGGCTTTCAGGAACTGTCATGGTCGATAACTCGCCCTTTATCCGATTATTTACTAAGATTTTGCAACTGAGGGCGAAAATTTGCATAATGTTAAAAAATATTTATGGTACACTGAAATCCGTTGTATATCATTCAGGATTATTTCATTACTTTTTACCAAAATATAAATGCAATTTATTACAAATTATAAATTCGACACTCACATTCATTAAAAGATTTTCTTAAACACAAACTTTAGGAGTAAACGGGGTTTAAAGGCTTAATATTAGGGTCATAATTAACCTCAGGTTTAGTGGGTTGTGATGTGAATCTTCAAAAGCTCCTATAACCGCAGAACAGAACCCCATTACTAGTTCAAAATTTGACATAATTAATGTATGGTGTAACATTTACAGTAACTGAATAATCTGTTCAAGAGATTAGTGTGGTTTCAAACAGCTAACACCATGGATTACGTCAGAATGAGGTTGGGTCCCGAAATCTGCGGTGGATCTTAGAGCGGACACTTTGAAGATGAGTTTTGTGGTTTAACAGAACGTGATCAAAGTTTTGGAATGTGTCAAAATATTTAAGTAATGGTCTGAGGTTTACTTTGGAGCGATTTTCTTTGTTATTTATAGGTTTTAATGATGGAATGCGGCTGTAAAAACTGCATGTATGAGAAACAGCGTTGTAATCGGATTATTATGACAGGTTGTTATCCTTTCCGATACCAACGTTGATAAATGAGAGTGCATAAAATTGATTGGACCAAGAAAGCCCACAATTATTTATTCAGTAACAACTTGCAGTATTTATGGAATTATGGCAAAAATTACTACAATTTACTTGTTGTTTTTGGTTTTACTCCCGTCAAGAGAATATGAGCTTCGAATGGATGGATGGAACAGAATTCTCCATTCGAAACCTAAACCTAAAATATATTCGCTTATATGGCTTTGCTCGGGAGTAACTCTAAACTCCCTCGCTCCAATCGGGAGTTAACGCTAGAATCCTTTCTTTTGCTCGGGATTCAATACGGCGCCCGCTACATAAGATACTACTTGATCCCCTTGGTGCATAATCTACTACAGAGCACGCTCAAGCACAGAACACACATGACTTTAGTTTCGGAAGTCGGTGGCAATACAAAACATCAAACACAACAAAGCCACCGACTTCCGAAACTAAAGTCATGTGTGTTCTGTGCTAAAGTTATTTATCACTTTTTAGATTTTGAAGGCGGTTATCATTTTTTCCAGACTATCTTCGCTCGTGACTAAGTTTTATCCATCGCTGGTTTCCTAGCCCTATCCTAACATTGTGGGAACGTCACATGGATACTGTACCGCTTTTGTTATAACACTCAGAGTATTATTAAGAGTAATGCTCTGTGAAAGCGCTGCAGCTAAGATTTATATGCGCGACGTGCTATTGTGTGAGAAGATAGTTTGGAACAAACTATTCTTACTGATAAGCTAGATTTCCTACTGAACAATTTTCAATCGGAATACGCAAATGTATGTGAAGCAAAAATTCAGGAATTTAAATACCGGATCTTTTTCTCATTGTTTTTCTAATTATGTATGTTTCCAATTCTTTTAATAATTGTAACTATCATCACTACATATATTATGATAAATTAAAGTCCTCAGTTGCGCTGAGTTCTTCGAGCTTCGTGCGGGCTAATCTCAGAAACGACTGTTCCAATTCTGAAAATTCTTTCGCTAACAGGGTGCTACAAGGTGTTAAGTATCCCTGAGTGCTATAAGCTATATTTTATTACCTAACAAAAATTTTGTGATCTGTGAGAAAATTCAGGCGGACGAAGTCGCCGGCAAAAGCTAGTCCTCCATAAATCTTGACAATAACATTACATACTTAAGATATCATCATCTTCCTGCATCATCTTCTTACTTGGAGTCGGAGCAACATGTTTTCTTCTTCCATTTCGTCCTGTCAAACGTCATGTTTTCACTGACTCTCTTATCATTCTTCACACAATCCATCCTTTCTTTGGCCTTCCTCTCCCTCTCCATCCATTCAAATTAATACTCACACACTTACACATACTTAAGTATATAACAAATATGAAAACGTAGATGCCTTTATAAAAATTACAGTATTTATTGATCGTAATATTCCAAGATATTCCACTTTGTAAGATCAAGCGAGAATGTTTAGAATTACAATTTAGCGTTCAGTTCCCGGTTGTGAGTGACAAGTGACACATTGCTCAATGTTTGTCGTCCATTGTCCACAGTGGAATCGTTGAAAATCTTCCCGGAGGGTACAAGTTAGGACAGATAGCGTGGAATGGGACAAAATTCAATATGTGCATTTAAAACTTGGATACGTGACTCTCCTTGGCAATTTGGACCGTTCACACTAAATATACAAGTTTAAAAAGGAGGTTTTAGAAGAAACCTAAAAGTGTTAGAAATTGCTTAATTAGATACTGGTTGTATATTTAACCAGGAAGATTTAATAGCTGCCACGAACAACGCAGTCAAAGTGGTCAGATTCTGGGCTGTAACAATATGAAATAGTAAACAAGAACATTCGATGAAAGCTCATCCAAACACAGAATGTACGTCTAGGCAGTCGGTTCATATAAAATACTGGTATTCAGCCACACCTGATTGCACTGGAAACTTCCTCCATCATAGTTTAGAAAAGGCTAAGCAAATGATCATTCCTTTTTTGAAACCCAAAAATGTGACCTTTAAATCCCGCTACCATCTCTCATTCGCACCGTCTCCTCAACGACGTCCAGTCACTTGAATAGTCGGCAGTCAGGTGGATGTGCCGTATTCAGGCAGACGTGCCGCATAATTATGTTACCTATTTGGAGCTCAATAGAACCTCATTACCATACGGTCATCGATGTTGTTTTACTGATCAACTCCGGAATATTTTTGTTTTATTTTATGAGTTAGAAGAATTTATGGTAGAGTGTAACAGATGGACCGGATTTGGACTGCAAATTGTAGACCACTAGCTGTAGAGAACTTATGTTCTAAGTATTCCATAACTTCCCTCTGAAGAGTAACTTATGGACATTTCAAGATGTTTCGGTCCTAATGTGTATTATGTGCCAGCCTGCACCAGTCGCCTTTTTAAGGTCATCGGCCTATCCAACTTGGAAGGAAGGGAGTGACCTACACCCTTGCTCAGCAATGATTGCCGATTCGAGGTGGTAGACTGATAAAAAAAAAGTCTCTTTATTTAGTTAGTCGCTATATCTTTCATCTTTCAATAATAAACAAACATTCCACAAATAAATTCTCCATAAAACAAACTCCAATCGATAACCACCAAGTCTTTTATCTCTTTAAAATACAATAGGGTTAGGCGTAACACGGAGGCTGGCGAGTTAATGCTATTGTTATTGCTATTTATAATGCCCTAATCCCGCAACAGGCTGCAACTACAAGCCAGGGGCTTTCAATGCAAAGTGCGAATTGTACGACCCTGATACGATGAGACAGCGCTGTTCCGAGCCTCCCGAAGTGCTTAGTGATACTGTAGATATGATCCTGAACACTGAGGATAATCTGAAAGATGGAAATCTTTTACAGTTATTTTTAGATGGGTAGTGTGAAGTGACTCGTGTGATTGTTTTGAATGTTGTTGGATGCTTTGATAGTGTTACCGAGTTTTAGACGTCATTGGTTATCTTTATGGATGTCACAAGGCCAATTATCGTAATTAAAAACGTTCAAAATCGAGCGACAATTTCATCTGAAATTTTTCACAGATTGAAACTGAAATTAGAATGCCAAAGATTCTAAAAGTTACTAGAATTGCTCTTCTAACATGTGGATGATGGCATATAAAGAAACAGGAGTATTGCCAAGATTGATCAGAAAATCGGAGTAACTATTTTGGACATACGTGCGAAGAGCAAAGCAAATTAACTTGCGTATTGATCCTAATATTCGCAGAAAATATTCTTCGTCGTATGTTTATGCAAATTAAACTTTGCGCTAATTAGCAACAAGATTTCAACAGCCAATTAAAAATGACTAGTCCAATTAATAGTCCAGCTAATTTTTCTGCACCTGTCTCCAACGTCGTGGAGGCTCTAGTCATGACTGGAGCTCCGGTTATCGCAAATTTGCATAATCGGGCGGTGTGTATGCCGGCCGGGTGCGCGTTACACCATAACGATCGAATTAACCAATCAGAGGCGACAGCCGCCAGACTTTAATGCCGAAAGGGTTATGTGAAAGGATCCTGTGAGATGACACACTTATAATACAAATGGTTATTACAGGGCTTTTGATTCCTTTGCTATGATATGTCTGTTGTTTAAATTTGGATGTGATGTTTCTAGGATAAGACTTGGATGTCGACTTAAGCTATTTGTAATTGTTCTTTGCTAAGTTTTGATAAACTGATCTCTCTCGTTTCAAACCGCTTGACTGTTGACAGGTCTCTTGGAGTCATGTTCTCATTGTTTAACTATTGTGTCTACTAATTGGACAGATGAGCACTAAATTCATTTTACCCATTACAAACAGGACGGTAAAACCAGAATCATTATCATAGAAGTAGCAACACTCATGTCGATGTTGCCGGCTACATTGTATTATTACAACCTTTTAATAGAACATTATTGCATGTAACGCTGGTTTTATAGGATCGCTCGACGCGACCAACCATTTAATACCGTAGCGGTTTTGTGGAACGAGAATTTTGTATTAAAATGAGCTCTTAAGGGCTGCAGAATTTTAATGAGGGCTGATTGAAATAAATGTTTGAAATATTGGTCGGTGATTTCAGGATGAGGAATTAAATTATTTTATTCGGTTTTCGATATAAATCCGTGGACTGTTCACGTGGAAGGCAGACAATAATTTGCGTAATTCTGAAAGCAAAATCCATGATTTTCGTACAAATTTACACGAATTTCGAGTAAATAAACTCAATGTAAAGGTTGTTCCTACATTTTCTAGTCCACGTAAGTCATAGGTCTTTATTTCATGACATAAGAACAGTGACCTATGACTTCCCTACTGCTCATTTCTACGTATCTACGCTAAAAAGTCGTTCAACTACAGTCACCGTCCCTAACAACGATTCGTCAAAACTACGGACAGTTCTTTATTAGTAGTAGGTAATAACGCATATTGTCACGTTAAGTTTAGGTACGTGTATAGTTGTGTCGTTTTAACATGGCAATAGCGGTCAATGACCCCCACCTACGTTGTTTAAGATTCTTCAATTCAAAATAGAAACTAAGATCGTTAACGTTCTAAATTGATATTTCGTTTTCATCAACATATGTTTTTTCAGCTTGAATTTTCTCACTGTAGGCCTTTCTACTCCTTCCAGTTCCCTTTAAAAAGGGCTATTTGGGACCAGTCTTTGTCGAAGAAGTCTAGATCATCATACCATTTCCGCCGAGGGCTGCCGCGATATCGCTTGCCTAGTAAACCCATTTGTCTCAACCTCTCTCATGCCACACAACATATTTTACAAAAGAAAAACGATAAATATTTTTTTGTTCAGTTTACTACTGATGCAAGGAAAGAGCAATGACCGCCATTACCATGTTAGCTACGCCAGCTATACTAGCTAGAAGGTCCTATCGTAGAGCCGTTGCCACCGCAAATTACCGACAGCTGTTGCTACCCCGTATACACAATTTGGTCCATATATTAGGCTCATTAGCTTGTATGGTATCTTTAACATGATAACTTGGAAGTATTAAAGCGTAAATATTTTAGGGTGTCTTTAGTTCCAGCCGGGGGCGCGGGTCATGTGCCAAGCAAATATCGGTCTTGCAACTCATGGTACAGTACGATTCAAACTAAATGGCGGCTCTGAACACGAGGCGAGTGACTGCGCAGTAACAATTTCACGTGACAGCGGGGGTGAGGGGCGGGGTACTGCGCAGCCAACCGCTCACTTCACAGCCGCCATTAAGTTTGAATCGAACTGTAGCAGGAGTAACTGTGGGGTTTTAGTTGGTAAAGAGTCTGACATAAACCTTTCGTTCTTCTCAGACGGGCGGGTATCATATTTACCCATGAAAGAAAAGGATGCATTTATAATATAATGTTGGTTTTTTTCTCCTAAAACTTGTGACCGAAGATGACGTGGTCGAAAGCACACAATGGAAGTAATGGTAGAGAGAAGTTGCGTCGTATCTTCGTATCTTTACAATGTATAGAATTCAGGCAAAGATTATCATAAAGCGTAAAACTTCCAATTACCAACGTTATATTGTTAAGCACCCGGTAGCAATATACAATTTAAATGTGCGATTTCTCCGAAACGTTTAATACAATGTTGCACATCATCTTTGCATAAAGCTTTTAATTTGCAGAAAACGAAGTATATTTTACGCCAGTGTTGCTAGGTACATCTACATTGCAAAATAATGTTCCCAGGCCCTAAACCCTTTGAAATTATGATGCTTATTTAAAATTCAAGCAGTAGCTAGCTTGTTCTCACTAACTTGACTATCACTTGCCCATTTGTGCGCCAATTACCTCCTAGCCACGAACGGGCTATTTCATATAATTTCCCGATTAAGCGCGTGGTATGTTACATATTAGCATAGGGCGCGTTTACATTGATTAAGTAAGGTAAAAGACTGGCTCTATTCAATCTATAACTCTGTTAATTGATATCTGCTAAGTTGCCTTTGAAATCACGACTCTCCGTTCTGTTTTTTAACTGAAAAGCAGAACCAGGGGGGGGACAGTCACATATATTTGGCTTGGACCAAAAGATGATGGCTCCATCTACTTGTTGTTCCCAAAACTTTAGGTTTTGTTTGTAAGTAAATCATTTCAACAGATGTCGCTACAAAAATCAATTTCATTATTATCGTGATTGTTATACATTTTATGACATAAAATATATAAAAAAAATATATTTAAGTTTCCAATTAAAATTGAGCTTATTTTAATATTTTTACACATTAAAATAAATAAGATGTTATCTTCGTACTGATCTTTTTTTGGCTGGTACTATCTGTTACAAATTTCAAAATGGTGGCTGTATCACTGCGTTATACGCATGCTTGTATCATCTTTTCCATTTTTAGTTTGTATTTCGGTTGTGAAATCTTCCGGAAAGTATATACGACCAGTGATAATAAGCCAGTTCCGCTTAAAATGGTTTCGTTACCGTTGATAAGCGGTTGCACCAAAAAATAATGCTCTATTTCTATACATCCAGTACTCACCTATATATCTATAGCTAGATATAGACGCTGGATTAGTTCAGGAACAAATTGTAGACAGCGCCACTGCGCTTGTTGGCATAAATATATCGTAAGAGGGCACTCTTTACCCGTATACTTGTAGTACTCTTTGAGCAGAACGATCTCAATACTAGGTACACTTTTTAGCACAAAATGTATGGAATAGTGACTAAAGACTAGACTAGATTACAGAAGATGATCACGATTGAATTGTGTGAAGAATGATATGAAAGAAAAGGGAGTCAGTGATAGCATGACAGTGGAAGAACGATACGTGTTGCGCAGACCCCAACCTGGGCCAATTTCAGACGATAATCAGATGTGTTAGATGTTTTAGAATTTTGACATCGAAAGTCTGTCTTCTTTGCAAGTTAAAGCTTAGTTTAATCCTTCTTAAACTAAGCTTTAACTTGCAAATAATCAAGAAATCAATAAAAGGTCAATTAATTTATCCGCCGCAGCCATCACTCCTTCCATACGATTTATAGTACTAACTTCAAAAATCAAATATTGGCCTATTTGTCCCTCTGGCCTCTTTAAAACGAGAACGAAACGAGAGAAGTTATGAGCATTGATCACCATGCTTGCAATTGGCAATTTTAGACTTATTTCCATACTTTTTAATTTGATAAATGCGAAGGTAACTCTGTCTGTTGCGCTTTCACGATTAAACGGCTGAACCCATTTTACTGAAATTTGGTAATTAGATAGCTTGAACCCTGAGGAAGGCGAAGGACATAGCCTACTTTTTGATCCACGACTTCGTCTGCATCCGCGATAACCGACATTCACGCGGACGAAGTCGCGGGTAAAAGCTAGTTTATTATTGGAACGAAGTTCCTTATCGCGCGTTGTGAAAGGGGGCTAGACGGAAAAAATTCTTACGAAAAGTTGTCACGACATTTGACATTTCGTCATTCATTTGATTTAAGAGCCATCTATTAACGTTATTGGCGCAACTGTGCTCTTCGAGATCGAATTACGAACGGCCAATAGATGGCGCAGAAATAATTTATTGGTCTATCTAAATTTGTGTATCTAAATGTTCTATCTAAATAACTACGCATTGTACTAACATGTTAGAAAATGTTAATCTTTAAAATTACTTACTTACAATGTAAGCAGCCATAATAACTTTTCATTCCTCGCTTTTTTTTTGCCCTGGCTTAAAGCCACTTAAATTCACTTTAACGCATCACATTAATTAGTGAAGGAATTGTAATAAAATTGTAATAAAATTCCTTCACTAATTAATCGAAAGGAACTTCGTTCCATCCGGGTGTCCCTTGACACCTCTCAAGTTTTTTATTATAGTTCAGGTTTCTTCACGAAGTTTTCCTTCAACGATGTCAGTGATATAAACTGAGAAAGTACATATGAAATGGAAACAGTTCACATTGGTACTTGCCAGTCCACAGTTGCGAAGCATTCGGCCATTTCGACAAATTTATTTTCTAGACACACCCTTACATACGGTAAAGCAGTATCTACAATATGTACCTACCTTTGTATGTCATATCCAGTTAGCGCACTGATATCGAGTCATTTGCATAATCGGGCCGTATACGGGACAGGCACGGGTCGGACCGGGAATTATCTCGTGTCACAGTTTGGACGCTTCTGTCGATAGTTTTAGTTTTTAGAGCTTGTTCTGAAGTTACATTATCGGTGTTTAGTCAGGGTGGATGAGGTAGTTCATTGGAATATGTGGCTTTTGTTTCTATAGATTAAAATCATTTTCTCTAGTGTTATTATGTGAGGAGAATTAATACAGTAGTGTTTTTGCACAGAGCGGAGAATTGTCTTATTTAATTTCTTGTCAGCATTGATTTACAAAAAAGCTTACATGCACAATTACTTATAGAAATTTTACAATAACGTAAATTAATTTATTTTTAATTTAAATAATTTAAACCAATGTTGACCTTATACTTTCTGCATAAAGTTCTTATTTAAACGCTTAATAAAAATATAAGCTCATATTCTCAGATTGTGTGCCCATATTTTGGAGACATTTTTGAATCGCTAAGTGAGCATCTTTTTTTGTTTAACAATGCTTGTCAATAGCTTCTTCGTCATGGCAATAGTTTCTTAAGGGCCTTTTTTGTTACCCTATAAGAGGCCATCATTTACGGTGACTGTACGACAAATATAATGATGAACTTCTGCTGCTTTTAATTAAATACCTTGATAAAGCTACAATTTTATGCGTAGGTGACATGACATTACCGTCGACAAACCTTAATTGGGACAACAACATCATTTATTTCTGACAGTACCCCATTGTTACAAATCAAGTTTTAAACAAACAATAGTTCTATAAAGGTCAAACATAAGTCACAATATATTGAATCCTGCTCCTTAGGTTCTAAGTCCTATCAGGTTACAACCGGTTTCTATCACTCGACCATCTGGGCACAATCTGACATGGCACTAGGCACCTATTAATCTACTGGTGAACTTTGGAGTTTAAATAATGAAAGTCTAGATCGGCCGTTGTAAAGTTGATAGCTGACGTCATACAAAAAAAAAAAAATACTGCGACAATTGTACACTAGATGAAGGGACCTTTTTTAATTGTAACTGTGAGATATAGAACGCGCGCTTACTTATTTATTTATTTAAAAATAAGCTGACAGTGTTTGCGATCGAATTGCCTTATGATTACCTTACTCCCTCGCACTTATATTAATTCCTATTTCTTTTATAACTACCATATTGTCATGTGTGGCTCTATACTGCTCTGCTCTGCTCTATACTACTGCTACTACTCTAAATGCTAATTAATTTATTTAGGTGTTTATTTGAGATACAACAAATTGGCGACGAAGATGGGATTGACAAAATTCAACCTATGAATACATAACAGATGTAAGAAGATAGCGAAGCTGAAAGGCACCCTTTTTTTTGTCACCATTGCAATTATTACTTTGTTCTTTGTTCACCCGCGAATTCGAATCCTATCTCATTTCCGATTTCAGTTACCTGAAGTGAAAAGTATTTGGTATTCGCTAAAATAGTAACGTATTAATAGTTCTCCTAACCTATGTTGTCACTCAGTGGCGCTAGCGTAGTTTTTAACGAGTTACAGAATACCAAAAGCAGATTTCACCGCGGAATCTGAAGTGAGAACTGGAGTGAGTTCTTACAGAATAACATAGCAGACCTGGGAACCCTTAGTTACGTTCGTTTGAAACTTTCTTCGGCCAAACATTATTTCGGGCGAACGTTCTTCTGACAAACGATCATTCGTGCAAACGTCCTTCGGGCAATTTTTTAGCACCAAAAATTGAAGTCGTTTCTCAGCCTCAGACCAATAAAAATGGGTCTGAGTTCCCAGTAATATTTTTTGCTCTTTATTCTATACTTAACTTCTGCCCGCGACTTCGTCCGCGTGAATGTCGGTAAGCAGCCAAAGTCACGGATAACCTAAAAGTAGCCTATGTTCTAGCTTAGGGTTCAAGCTATCTTAATACCAAATCTCATCAAAATCGATTCAGCCGTTTCGTCGTGAAAGCGTAACAAACAGAGTTACTTTCGCATTTATAATATTAGTATGGAAGTATGGATTACTTCCTTAAGTTTGATAGGCAGTATGCGTACGTGGTTATGTGATGTATCTTTTTACACATGTCTGTTTACTTACACGTGTAATTTTTGTAATTTCTGACTGGAATCTGTTGCTGTGTAACTCACACTTTTATATTATAACCATTATCTATACTTTGAGCTCTGAGCTGACAGTAAACGCTCAGCAACTATAGCCCGAACGTTTAACTGATACCGTTCCTGAGGTAGCTGCGCGGTGCTGCAGGGGTGTGGTCACAGATATAGATAGACCTATAAAACGCAAGAGCAACTACTTAGCGTGCCTATTTTTGTGCCTAACTTACGATAACACACACACACAACAACAACAACAACCAACCAACCAACCAACCAACCAACCAACTATTGCATTGGGTTGTACCTGTAAGAATAGTTGTGTGTGATGGTTATATAAATAAATAAATAAATAAAATCGTAAGTAAAAAAATAAAGTAAACGTTTCCTTCCATCGGTAAGTCATTTCGTAATTAATATTATGCGTAATTAATTTTAAAAAACAATTATTTTTAATCTTACACCCTCAGTAATACCTGGTAATACCAAATTTAGGAAAAACAAAACATTCGTATTACATTGTGACGTCCAAAAAATGGCACGCTTGGTTTTCATACAGATCGTGATACTTGCGTTATCTAGGTCTATCTATATTTGTGGGTGTGGTGACGTGATGCGAGAGCTCACTGATACGTCAACTTGAGACAACTGTCACCCCTCCCGCACCGCGCAGCTACCTCAGAACGGACTCAGTTAACCGGTCGGGTTATAAATAACCAATACTCTATTACCACAGTAAAGATATCTAACAGTATTGTCACTCGTTTACCTACGGCTCGCTTTCGTTCGAACGTCCAAAAATCAAAATCCAGCCGGGTTGCCACGCGCTCGCTAAGTGTACTTATACCACAGATATTTTTTTTCCGATACACTTTAATTAATAGTTCCGTACGATACTGCGACCGCAGCTTTAATAATGGGTAGTCGTGCAAATTGCAGTGTTGCAGAAGGCTGTCGAAATAAAGCAAACCAATAAAAGTTGATCCTTTTTTACATTACCTAAGGAGGAGGAAAGGTAAATATTTTGTATTAATTTTTTCTTTGTTGATTACTTTTTTTATTCTAGAGAGTACTTTGTGTAATGTTAAGAAGAAAGTTTTATAATAGTACGTAATTGATTTGGTTAGATATTTTACTTACTTATTCTTTTTCAAAATATACACACAATAACCAGCCAACTTTTCAAGAATCTATTATCCATCATTCATGCATACATATATCATCCATTATTTTGTTTGTTTCTTTTTTATATTTTTTTTTTATAATCATAGATCGGACCGGATCGGATAGGTTAAGTATTTACTACACACACTGGCAAAATTTCGTTTAGTCCACTCTCGTTATTATTATTATTGAGTAATTTTGATAACTAGCCGGCCAGGAAGCACCCTGTATTTCGGCGGGGAGAAGCGCGGCTGGAAGAAGTTCGGCGGGGAGAAGTTCGGCGGGGAGAAGCGCGGCGGGGAGAAGCGCGGCTGGAAGAAGTTCGGCGGGGAGAAGTTCGGCGGGGAGAAGCGCGGCGGGGAGAAGTTCGGCGGGGAGAAGCGCAGCGGGGAGAAGTTCGGCGGGGAGAAGCGCGGCGGGGAGAAGTTCGGCGGGGAGAAGCGCGGCGGGGAGAAGTTCGGCGGGGAGAAGTTCGGTGGGGAGAAGTTCGGCGGGGAGAAGTTCGGCGGGGAGAAGCGCGGCGGGGAGAATCGCGGCGGGGAGAAGTTCGGCGGGGAGAAGCACGGCTGGAAGAAGTTCGGCGGGGAGAAGTTCGGCGGGGAGAAGCGCGGCGGGGAGAAGCGCGGCTGGAAGAAGTTCGGCGGGGAGAAGTTCGGCGGGGAGAAGCGCGGCGGGGAGAAGTTCGGCGGGGAGAAGTTTGGCGGGGAGAAGTTCGGCGGGGAGAAGCGCGGCGGGGAGAAGTTCGGCGGGGAGAAGTTCGGCGGGGAGAAGCGCGGCGGGGAGAAGTTCGGCGGGGAGAAGCGCGGCGGGGAGAAGTTCGGCGGGGAGAAGCGCGGCGGGGAGAAGTTCTGCGGGGAGAAGTTCGGCGGGGAGAAGTTCGGCGGGGAGAAGCGCGGCGGGGAGAAGTTCGGCGGGGAGAAGCGCGGCGGGGAGAAGTTCGGCGGGGAGAAGCGCGGCGGGGAGAAGTTCGGCGGGGAGAAGCGCGGCGGGGAGAAGTTCGGCGGGGAGAAGTTCGGTGGGGAGAAGTTCGGTGGGGAGAAGTTCGGTGGGGAGAAGTTCGGCGGGGAGAAGCGCGGCGGGGAGAAGTTCGGCGGGGAGAAGTTCGGCGGGGAGAAGCGCGGCGGGGAGAAGTTCGGCGGGGGGGCTAAGTTCGGCAGGGGGGCTAAGTTCGGCAGGGGGCTAAGTTCGGCAGGGGGTGGAAAACCGGTATTAAGGCAAGGGCCTTAAGGGCCTTGGAAAACCGGTACCGGCCGGGCCTTTAGTTCCGTCATAATCGAGGGTAAAACGCCACAGGCATGGTGCAGAGGTCCAAACTCTCCAAAAAGGGCGACAATGCCCGGCTGCAAGTTGTTTTCAAAAGTCATCACGAATCGTCTCGCGCGCATGTTTGACGACTTCCAGCCTCCCGAACAAGCCGGTTTCCGAACAAGCCGGTTTCCGAACAAGCCGGTTTCCGAACAAGCCGGATTCTGAACAAGCCGGTTACCGAACAAGCCGGTTTCCGAACAAGAACATAAAAATTCTGAAGGTTATTAGCACAGAATACTTAATAGTACTACGTACAGAAGGGACACTCCCTTCCCCGCTCTATATCAGATACGACACTTGGAGGGGGGCGCTCAAAATCGTAAGAACTGTAGCGCTGTAGGGAGGGACTGCTGACACAAACACACAATTTTGCCAACCAGCTATTAATATTGCTTTATTGTCTTATGAACGACATGATTGATTGACAGAAAAAGGATACAGATAAATAAATGCCACAGTCATACACCACAGTGAGCGGAATTTCAAGACCCCACAGATTATTGCATGGAAGTATAATGTGTTACGTAAAAAAATTAAAATAATTAAGTAAATTGGACATAAGTCCAATTTCCTTAATAAAATTAATTTTTTTAAACTAAAAAAAAATGGCGTCGGGGCATAAAAGTAGCCAATTCAGATTAATCTTAAAAATTTTATGGATACTTTTATAGCCAGATCAGATAAACGGTTATATTAAAGTAAGGCATTTGTGATTTTGAATAAATATATATTTTTTTACAAAGGCACAGAGAACGCTGCTGCCCATTCTCTGGTAATTCCCTTAGTCGCCTCTTAAGACACCCACGGGAAGATATGGGGTGGTGCTATTCTTTGCGTCCGACACCATGCGAATGTGCGGGTGTGTTCGCGGATGATGATAAATCATTTCATAATATAGACAACCCTAGCGTTGCGTAATTTGACGCAGGTGATCACCCGACACCACGTCAGACAACGTAGTAGATACTCTCGAGCGTGTGCGTAAGGTACATTTTAGCGCGCACGAACGGCTGTAATATTTTTGTAGACAGTTATAGCGTTAGGTATCTGTCTTTTTCTATTGAGTGAACTATCTGTTCCAAAGGAACTATTAGTTAATCTGTGCTATTACTCCAAGAACCGAACATTCCGGAACGTTACGAAAATCTTTAAAGTTATTCGATTACACCTGAATCCTGATAGACACGCATGCAAATTATTGTTAATAGAAATTGCGAAGTCTTGTCCGAAGCGGTTCTTGTTAATTTCTTATAAACTTGGCTAACATTCACTTAGTGCAACATTTGTTTTAACAACCGTTTTGAGTGCCTTTAAAAGCACTGCATTTGGTTGTTTGTTTGTATATTGCTAGTGCATTTTCTCCATAGTTATTCAATCGTTCTACAAACTCATTACTATAAACTTTGTTGCACTTAATAATGATAATTACTGGCTGACTTTAAATTCGGTGAGCATCTTTCAGAGGGTAAAGTACTCATGAATAGGAACAACTTTTATTACAGAACCAATACAGATTTTATTTTGTCTTTTTTGTAAAAAGCTTTTTATTTTCCGCTTTTTAGTACCTCCTTCTCATCCAAATCTATTAAGAAGAGATTGAAAGTTAACTACTACAAAGATTGATGAAACTAAAACGTCGTCTACGTAAAATTTTTGGGTATTTTTTGATTTTTCAAAAAGTGCTGAATCAATTTCGATAATATTTATATGGGACCACCCCTGAAGCATACCCTATCCATAAAAAAAAGAATTTTCAAAATCGGTTTACGTTTGCCGGACGAATCGCGTAACAAATCGAGCACATACTTAATGCAAATTTAAGACTTATACGGTTTTCTCATGGATGCCATTGTCAGAGCTGGACCAAATTAAAATGGGACCACACGGGAAGCACTAGCTTTCAAATAAAAAAGAATCATCAAAATCGGTTCACCCACTCCAAAGAAATCAGGTAACAAACATATAAAAAAAAAAAATACAGACGAATTGATAACTTCCTCCTTTTTTGAAGTCGGTTGAAAATGAAAAATAATAATCAGCTGATCCAAACATTTTAATGATGTATTTTTACGTCTGATTATTTTTCAGAGTTAGTTAAATAGCACAGTTGCCAGCACATCAAACTACAACCATATGTCAAATTTCTTTGAGAGATTTTCAACTTTATTCCAAAAGAATAAGGTTCATATTCAATTGGGAAAATTTGGCACTTTGGTATGGTTTGATGTGCTGGAGTGCCTGGCGTCCATACCTACTAAAAGTTGTTTTTATTCATTGTTCATCCGTTCCAGACTTCCAGTGCACGTACACAATACATACTCTATATTATGATCATGATTTCATTACATCACTTATTATAAGTTCCGACGAAAGCACTACCTCTACCTACCAAGAATGTGCTTTTGTAAACCAATTTTTTTAACACAATAACAAACTCAACCCTTTATTTAATTATAAGAGCTTATTTACACGTAATGATAATATTTCATGGCTCCCAAAATATTCGGTAGCTTATTCACCTGTTCATAGCCCCGTCTTAATAGTAAGACTGCTTGTTCCCAGCAGGTTGGGGCCCATAAGTTGGGGCCCCGCGACGCTCGGCAGGGGGTTATTATCGCCACAATACACGATATGAGTTATACCTTTACGCAGGGCTTGTTTCCACGTCACGTGTAGTAAGTAAATGGTTTAAGTAAGCGAAAGCAAAGACATCAATGTATGCAATTTGCAGTAGTTATTCTCACACTGATTCATAGTGTGGTGTCATGGTGTGGTTCATTGTTTTTCTTGTCTTTACATTATAATATTAAAAACAAGGAAAGTTTTCTTGTTTATTTGTACAAACAATTTTTCAGTGATATACAGCTAAGTACTTTATTCTAGAGTGCCATACTTTTTTTTTTTTTTTGGTACGGGGTGGAAAATCCTCATGGATGTCCTCCGCCCTGGGGCGGGCGGAGGGGTCTGTCAGACTCTTACTGACTAAAAACCACCCCGGTGTTCCATCTCACACCTACGTCGGGGGTCGCGGGAACTGGAGATACTTCCGCAACCCCCGGCTGGTGCCGGCCCGCTGCAGCGGGCCACTTCTCGGGTCAGGGGGGGGAGTGAGGTGTTAGACTCCCCCCCGGACGTCTTAGAGGGGCGCGCGTGGAACACTACGCGCCGCCACCTCGGGTCCTGGTGTATGTGGGGGGCGACAGACGTCCCCGAGTCTGCCGCCCCTGGACCCATTTAGGGGGGCCGGAAGAGGGCGTTGTCCGCCCTTCGCCGACGCCCGGTGCGCCTGCTGCGGGCAGGGTGGGAGGTTGAGATCTCCCTCTCCCTTTCCGCAGCCTCCTTCTGCGACATGACACTTTCGCAGAAGGAAACCACCGCGTCCCAGGACTCTGCGCTGTCGACCATCGACTCGACCACGGCCGACAGCGACAGGTCACTGCCTACTTCTGAGACGAGGGCACGGCAGAGTGCCATACTTAGGTTATGTTTTATACTTTTATGTTAGGCCAGAAGCTAGTTATGAACAAAGAAATGAAATAATAACTATTTTCTAGAACATAGTGCCAATTCAAAAGACGCGCAGGGTTTTATGTAAGTAAATCTATAACTATGTAAGTAAATCTATTTTATTTTCTCAGAAATATGCAAATATTTGTATCTGTGGGCAATTCTTCAAAATTTCATCTTGTTGGTTTGAAATAATCTGACACTGTTTATGGTCGAAATAAAAATCAATTACCGCATGTATAAAAATATCTCTCATCACTTGAAACTGGCTCGACTGAAATGGTTGATTTTTTGTTGTTGTTCCTAAAATTGTTAAGACAAGTTTTGTATTGATTTGTTTTTGAAATCCACCTGTAATGGTAAAATTTGACACCCGGATCGTGTCGCTAGTAATATAGTTCCGATTATATTTGATTTCCAATAGAGATGAATAAATTGCATTGGAGTGCATGAAGTTCAAGGTTTTAATAAAATTTTAATAGCCGGATATAAAATAATCTCACGTCCCATGGAAAACTTGGGCCTACGCTTGAAGTGGGCGAATTAAATAATTTGCTTTCAAATCGAGTTTCATTTAATAAGTAACTACCATTAGATAAATGGAATACACGCTAATGATAATTATTTAATAGTAGGATGTGAAACTGAGGATGTTATTAAGCAAAAATATAACGCTTAGAAAGATCTCATGAATTTATATGAGCAATGATTTATTCTTATAAAAGTTTGCTTGATTTTATGCATGTTGGGGTTAAGTGTCAGAAAAAGTGTTTTATTATAGAAATCTAAAACACATAAAAATTTAAATAATCGTACCAAACGTGAATTTCTTTGATAAATGGAACGAAACTATTCAATTTTATTATGTTACACGTTCAAATGACTGCGTCGAATCGAATTTATGTTCAAATCGATGAGAAAATGTAGACAACGGTGCTTTACTATAAAAAAGTAGGTACCAGAGACAAGAAAAAAGAACGCATTCCTTATTTAAAAGTGACAGAAGCACATTTTGACAAGTATTACAATCATTACATCCTATTTTTCTACCTGCTATTTAACATAACTTAAATTTTGATAAAATAACGGTTCCCGATAAAAACCTTGAAAAATAGAACGATTCCGATGCAACTAAGTATATAGCAAGCAATAAATAAGCAATTCTAGATAATATAAAGGTCTGGTTCGACTTGCTGGCGTGGGCGTGTGGACTGGTTTTACACTTCTTTTATTTTTAATTCTCGGTTCGCTAATAACGCGGTGTGAGCGCAGTGCATCTCTCGAGTTCAATACACCGATTGTGGTATACGTTTAGTGTAGAACTGGCTTTATTGCGATTACAGGATTCATTGTGTTCCTAAATCAAAATGAGGATTGTTTCGATTTTTCTGAATTTATTTTGTGACAGTTGCTTTTCATCTTAGTTGTAATTAGTATTTTTTTTTATTGTGTGTGTGTGTCATATACTAATATTACAAAGAGAAAAGATTTGATTATTTGTATGTTTGTTTGTAATAGATAAATTAAAAAAAAAACTTAAACAATTTAAAAAAATCTTTCACCAATAGAAAGCTACTTTATCCCTGTGTATTATAGGCTAAATTTAAATATCAAAAAAATAGTTATCCGTTAGAAATTTACCCGGACAGTCGCGGGCAATGGGCTATTTTTTTATAACAAAGTAAGTAATGTTATTGTTGTACAGTCATTGATAAATAATTATAGTTTTATAGTGTTAAATTTGTTATTACAAGAAAATTAATACAACCTAGTCCACTGTATAAGGAGCTGGTGACAATTGAATTGCCCCAGGCTTAGACTCAATTCTCAGGTGTTAGTCTTTACGTACGAAGGTTAGAACAATGTTTATTATCATATTTCACGCTACAATGAACTGACAGACAGTGCAATTATTTAAATTGTAGTATGTGTTTATTTTGTAAACCAACATTCCGTATTAATGTACCTAAGTACTATAGGGACCGGGGAGTCTAAACTACGTTAAATGAAAGGTATTAACGACTTTCAGAAGACTATATTAATAAGATTAGCGAGAGGTAAGATTTACAAGACCGCAGCTCTGAGCCTGGCTGGGCCTCACTGACATAACATGTCATAGTATAAAAACTATATTCTACATCATTTAAATATATTCTAAAGCATCCAGAAGGTTCTAACCATAGACTAAATAGTTATGGCTTCATTACATAAAGCCTCTCTGGTGGGCAACTCTCTACAAAATAACTTCTCAGCACGGCACATTTGCACCTTATTCGCACCACTTCCTCTTAGTGCTTTATTCTGCTTCTCCAAATCAATGGAGGTTTCTTACTGTACCTAGGTAACCACCTATAATATTTTAATAACCTATAAAACATTGACTTGCTAAGACTTAAAAACTAAAGGTTTTGCTTTAAAAATTGTATCTTTAAAAGGAAATTCTATAAAATGAATATGGACATTAATAAGGCACACCTGGCTTTATGGCGCAATAAAATGTTCTATTTTATTTCAAGAGTAGGTATGTATTACCTGAAGAATCTGGAATTATAATGTCAACGATATTGCTGCGAGTACCAAATACTACTAAATACTAAAAAAAGTATAAACCCGAAGGCTTGTGAGGATAGCTGGATGTTTGTTACTCTTCACCTCAGATTATAAATGTTTTATAATCTGAGCTCTTCACGCTTAACGGTTGAACGGAAAAAAAATAAATTTAGCACACATAGAAATGTTTTAGCTTAATACATAGGAACTTTTATCCCGTTTTTGAGTTTCCGCAGGATAATTAAGGATTTCGGTTTAATTCTGAAGACAACGAAGACGGAGTCACGGGCCAAAGCTAGTACAAAATAAATGAAGTAAACTCAACATTAACATGCATACTCCATTAAGTAATTGAAGGCATAATGGTGCACTTCAATTATGTATTTGTTTTACAATATTGGACCTAATCGTATTTATCTGATATGACAAAAAAAAAATAGAATGGAATTCGTATATTTTTAAATGTCATTTATAAAAAGAAGACGTAACCATAGATTTTCTTTTATCTGTTGCTGTAACATAAAAAATGGCGCCAAATTTGACATTTAACATGCGCTTCCAAATCCACGGACGAATAAGATGCTTTGGAATAAATTTGAAATTGAATTCGGTGACAATGGCCATGATCAGATTCACTAGAATATTTTTACAATACGATTAATATAAAAAGTCATAAATGTCAATTAATTTATACAAAATTTATATGATAGTGGTTTCGGTCGGTTGTTCACAGCGGGGGCTGGTGAATGCCACAACTAATGGCGCCAACATAGTTTATTATATTGAGATTTGTTATTCAACAGTTTGTTAGCGTTATTATTTTATGTAGGTGTTAATTGAATTGGGAATATTCATTAGTCGGCCATATAACTTTCTGTGGTCATTACTGTAACGACACGAGCTTTATTATCGAGTAAATTTTAATACCCGTTAAATGTTTTACATATTATTCTACTTTTGGTTCACTTTTGGACGGGTTACAAATTGCATCAAAATTGATTGTGATTTAATTCTTATTTCAAATACATTTTGTATCAATAACGTGTGCAATGTGAAACAATAAACAAAGGCAGCCGGCAGTGCTGCAATTCCTTAAAATTGATTCGAACTACTCTCCCAAGATCTGAATTTTACATAAAATAACGTTCAAACAATCTGGTTCGGTCGTCAGTGTATATTAGTGTATAAATAGGTAAGAGATTCCTTGGGAGGCCAACGTTTTTTTAATGATAAAAAATTAAATTAAAAAAATTAATAAATCAGGTTACAGACAGTTATCATTGGAAACTTTGAGAATGTAAGTATTTTCCATCAAGTCACAACCCTTCCACCACTGGCGGTCACGTTAACCTACCAATGCCATATTAGGCCAGTTGGATCTGTTTAATTTACATTTTCCATACTTAAACATGTTCGTAGTGATGTAACATGACAGGATAGTGATCAGTTGCACAACGAGAATATCGCTCCTTCTCTTTTTAGTGTTATCTGTGAACTGAATAATTTTATTTTTGCTAAAAACCTGAACCAAGTTCAATTATTTGAATAAAATTATAAATTGAATTACTCCACTCCCAAAAATAGCTCTTGAATCCTTTATGCTTCAAATGATAACTTTTACGATCTTCCTTACAGAACTATGTTACTCTATGGTTGCTTTGACACATGACACTTCAAACCCGTTGACATTACAACTCGGAGCATTAAAAAAAACTTAACCAAACCATAAGGTCAGGTTTTAATATCACAGACACCGCTTAATAGTTTCTTAGGAAATTAACAGTGCTTATCTTAATGATACCGTTTATGAGTGGTTTATCTTCGAGGAAATGCTTGCATGTTTGCTCTTGTTCCTTTAGACACGCCGCGAGAGGAACTGGCTGATTGTTTTACAAGATGCTGGGAACTTTGTCATGAGTTCATTAAGGGGAAATTAAAACGGAAGAAAAGGAATTCAGGTTGGAGTAGAAATAATATTCTGTTGCGGAAGTATCTCCAGTTCCTGCGACTCCCGACGTAGGTGTGAGATGCGGAACACTGGGGTGGTTTTTAGTCAGCAAGAGTCTGACAGACCCCTGCCCGCCTTAGGGGGGAGGACATCCATTAGGATATTCCACCCAGAAAAAAAAGTAATAATAATAATATTTTGTTTCTACACTTACTTATTAATACTTTACTACCCTTAGTTAGACTTATTTGTTTGTACTTTAGAAATAAAAGTACCTCAACTTAAAAGATACAAAAGTAGTTAGGTACACTTCACGCTACAGCTAAAATGAAAGAAGTAAGGCAAGACGAAAACTCAATTTATTACGAGAGCATTGACCGATAAGATTAAGAGAGAACCGATAACTGACCGAGTAGATCTCAATCGTAATGATAAGCGGAAATTGAGAACGGTGACCCACTTAGAGCTGATAACAGCTGCATTTTATGTTGCTGATACACGCAATATAGAGTGGTACAAGTACCTAGCGTTAGATACATCTTTTTAATTGGAAAGCTATACATAAAACCATTGAAAGCAACTAATTTCAAATTGAAAAATGCAAATAATGCATTAAAAAAAATTATAACTAATCTACGTCGATATTGCTACTATTTTTCGAAGTGATTTTGTCTATTTAAAGCTAATTTATTTTAAATCTAATCTAGGGATTACATTGAACTGTTGCTAAACTGTAGTAGTGTAACACATTTAGCATATTGAATTGGTTTAATGTAATTTAATGCAGTGCCGTTTCTTTCTTGCCGTGTGCCGCGAATAGCAGTGCTTCATTCTACCCGTGGGTGTCGTAAATAAATAAATAAATAAATAAATATCTTGGGACAACTCACACACGGTCATCTGGTCCCAAGCTAAGCAGAGCTTGTGTTATGGTAACCAGACAACTGATATACATACTTATATAATTTATAAATACATACATATTATAGATAAACACCCAGACACAGAACAAACACTCATGCTCATCACACAAAGTTTGTCCTGGGTGGGAATCGAACCCACGACCTCCGGCTTAGCAGTCAGGGTCAGTGACCACTAGACCAACAGGCCCGTCACTAGACCAACAGGCCCGTCGTAGAAGACAACAGAGGGATATTGACCAGAGGATGAGCAGCAGCGTCCTTCTGAGTAATTACCATAACACCAACTGCGATCGCCAACATGCATAGGCCAAGCATGGCGATTACGGCAGAACCCCCTCTTGGGGGAGACCTATGCCCAGCAGTTGGCGTCTAAAGGTTGTTTCGATGATGACGATGAATTAATTTAATTATTAACAGATTGTGGGTTGGCCCATTTTGGCTGAATTGAGCTGAATTAAGCGTTGCATTATTTTACTAAATATTATATCAAGTTGTAAATGAGATCATTTAGAAGTTGAAGTCACACTTTTAAATGAAATAAAGCATATTTTCCTTAATCCAAAATTATGGACATTTAACATAATATTTTACAAAACAAACCGGTAATCTTGATACTGTAACTGGTAAGTACGTTTAATTTTCTCTTTCTCACAGTTTGTAGTGACAAAATTCGAGAATCTGACGTGTAACGGTACCAGTTTAATTTAATCTTTACAATCTTGAATTTTGGTGTCCATATTGAGACATTAAGGAAAAGTAGAATTACATAGCGCTCCAAATAAGTTGTGGGCCATGAAGAAAGCGACGGTGATCGCGAGACGATAGCCAAATGGCGTCGTAGGTAGATGACACAAAAATCTTGAGTGTTTTTTCCTGTATCTTACGAACAAATGGTGGTCATTACATTTATCACTGAATCACCTTTATTCATTTTTAACTACAATAGTGTGTCAATTCTTAACAGCACATGGTGTTCCTAGGTAATGTAACCAGGTTTTTTCAAAAACTTGATTAAAATGACTATCCGTGGAACGAGACCTACGTTTTGAAACGAATAACTAGCCTCAATTTTTCTGTCTAACTAAGCGAATTCTTGTCAATTCAAAAGTTCCTTCCATTGTTAAGTCGTTTGCTTTTGCGATTAAGTATGCTTTTTTTTCACAGTAGTAAATAAAAAAAAACCATATCTAATCGAGCAGTAGTCAATCTAACCCTCTGCCTATAGCTTCTCTAGTCCGCTCATTTCAAAGCCTCACTCTACGCTTCAGCATTATTATAGAAAGTGTCAAAATGTACATAAACAGGTACTACTCAATTTAGAGTGAGGACATTATGTTGAACCACGGGAGGTGGCCGGCGTTGACCACAGGAGACCACTTCAACAACCTCGTGACATTGTAGTTTGATGTCAAATTATTGTCATTACATAGTTCGGTTGTGTAAAATACCGTGAGAGAGGTGACAGTTGCCTTAAGTGCTGTGCTGTGGAGATTATTATTGTGAACTTGTGAAGCAATTGGGATTAAGGTGAAGAATATAAAGATGGAGGTTCAATGGTAATGGAGGTTTAAAACGGAGAGAGATTGAGTAACCTCGGTTTGTTTGTAAGTACTAATATAGATTTTTAATTATTGTTACTTCCGAAAATATATTATTCTGATTGTTACCTCAGATTGTTTTCGGACAGCATTGACTAAAATCAGCAGAATATAAATGTCGGGGCATGTCAAGTTATGTCTAATAATAATAATAATAATAATAACAGCCTATTATTGTCCCAGTGCAGGGTAAAGGCCTCTTCTCATATCGAGAAGCATGATCACCTTGCTTGCTGATTCTTCAGATTTATATTCATTATGAGTCCAAGTTTCCCTCACGATTTTTTCCTGCACCGATTACAGTGATGGTGATGACCAAGTCATCTAGATCAATTGTTTAATTCTAAACATTGATTATATAGGTACTTCCTTATCTTTGTATGTAAATAGAAGCATTAAAGAAATAAAAAAACTTGTTACTGATTACTAGAAGAGTGATTCCAGCCAGCAAAGTCAAAAGCTATAACAGTTTTCAAAAACAAAACTCCACAATTTAATTTGACAAACTTTCTAACAACTTATTCATTGGCTTAAATATTATACACTACACATAAAGTGTTCGTTTTCAATAGTAGAAACGAACCATAACTCTCGTTGAGAGACAAGCCACGTAGAATTGCAATGTCAATGCTTGAATGCAGAGATGTCCCAATACCGGACGAAGATTTATTCCTATATTGATGTTTGAGTAATTGCGTTGTAGCCATGTCTAAGGAAATTAACGTGTTAATCTTTTAAGGATGGTTGGTTAGCCGCCATTGTGTCGATGTGGGTCACAGGACGAGAAAATAAGGGCTGATTGATTCGAGAGAAAGTATTGTGATTGTATGAGCGAAGTTGGTTTGTTTTTGGAATTTTTGATGGAGGAAAATATTGATAATGTATTGATGTTAGAGACATCGACAATCTACCATATCTAAATACTTTTTAGAATCCTGTATTTCATTAGTATCTACGTAGTAGAGACTGGCCGGTTAAGTCATATCGAACCTTATTTTATTAGTTTATACCTATGAGATAAACTCAGTTCTTATTTTGAAATAAGGATTTGACAGTCCGCCATGAGAGCTGGTAAGACGGTTTTGGACATAATAATAATAAAATTATAATCATCACACCATAACTAAATTGTGTATCAATCTAGTAAGAAGTTGCTTTTTATATTTCTATGGTCAGTACGGTAATCACTTCCTAGTGTTCATATCAAATAACAAGCAGACTTATTCCTTTTCGTATAAGTAAATGTTTAAACCACATACAACATTGTTTACGATTAACACCCGGAAGAGACAATACAGCATTGTGTTGGTTACATTGACAGGCGGCAGCGATCATTTCAAAGCAACTGACAATGTAAACGCGCAAGGGAACGATAAACGGCAAATTGAATAGACAATGTTATGATCGAGTTGTAACCACTCGAGTTTGATGTTTGTGAAGTTTGTACCGAGATTTGAATTGTTTCAACTTCGAGTTAGCGTTTGTGTTGGTTAAGACAATCCGCACACCATAGACAAAACAGTTTTGTTAGCCATAGACAAACAGTTTAATCACCTGTTGTCAAAACAGTTTTGAATAAAGATTCTTGACTATTCTCTTACAAACAAACGGTCGAAAAAAATATTTTTTGTGGTCAAGGAAAGACGATTAAATTGTTTGACGCAAAGCAGGTAAGGTACCAAGAAATCCTTGAGTATCCTAACTGTTTATTTAACTAAGATAATATTTAATATAGTAGTTAAGATACTTAAATATTTGTTGAGAAAACCATAAATATTCATTTATGGAGATGCTTTGTTTGCTTAATATGTTTTGTCCGCTCTAGGCTATTGCCTAGGTCACTACGTGGAGAAATAAATGTAAATATTAGCTTTTGTTTCCTGTCCTGTGATTAGGCTTGTACTAAAGTATATACTTGAGCAAGTGCATAATTTCAATATTTAATTTTATGAGTCCATTCTGATGGTTTTGTATTAGAATAATTTGTACCTGATAAATTATCTCTCCAAGTAAGAAAAGCTCGTTAATATGCGTGTCTATTTAATGAAAATATGACGTTTACGAACTTTTTTACGAACGACACGGTTGGCGCAGTGGCTGACCGATCGACTGCTGCAGCGTGTTGCGGGTTCGATTCCCGCCCAGGGTAAACATTGGTGTGATGAGCACTTGTGATTACCTTGTGTCTAGGTGTTGTTTATCTATATATGTATGTATTTACAATATCAGCTGTCTGACACCCATAGTACAGGGTCTCCCTAGTTTGGGGTCAGATGGCCGTGTGTGAAAATGTCCCCACATATTATTATTATTATTTTAGGGTTCCGTACAAATAAACGGAAACCCTTATAATAATAAATATTAATAATAATATGTGGGGACATTTAACATATGGCCATCTGCCCCAAACTAGGGAGACCCTGTACTATGGGTGCGCTCGTGCGTCTGTCTGTCCGTCCATCTGTCATTCAATTTGCTCCGAATCTACTAGACCAAATAGGGTGAAATTTGGTAGGATGATGTAATCCTATGACCCAAACACAGACGTGCAAAGTAAATATATTTTTTTTAAATAAGGGTTATTACCGGGGGACAAATTAGGCAATTAAAAAAAAAGATTTGTAAACATACTGTGTCATATATCAAATGAAAGGGCTCATTATGAGGACTTCAAATATATTTTTGTTATTATTGTATAATAAACACTTTTGATTTTATTCATGAAAGAAGACGAAAATTGACCATTCCCCCCCTGATCTACGAAACTACTGAGCCTAAAATTTTGAAAAAGATACAAAATATAGTTCATTGCTTGTAGACTACTGGAAAACCTATAAGAATTCTATCAATTGGCAATGTACGGCACCCTCTCCACGCGAGTTCAACTCTCACTAGCCCGGTTTTTTTAATTAGAGAGTTATGTTGATGACTGAACTTTGCGGTGCCGGCCGCGTATAGCACCACCCCATTTCTACCCGTGGATGTCATAGAAGGCGACAGAGGGATATATATTGACCAGAGGAAGGGCAGCAGCGTTCTTCTGAGTACCATGACACCTATTGCGATCGCCAACATGCATCCGCCAAGCATGGCGATTGCGGCTGAACCCCCCTCTTGTGGGAGACCTATGCCCAGCAGTCTAAAGGTTGACATTATGATGATGATTTTAATTATTATAATTGGGTTGTTGACACCACTAACCAATAATTCCAAAATACAACTTATCTTATAATACACTTTATTTTAGCCCGAAAAACCCGATTCATTTTCAATTAACTGTAAAATTCGATTTTAAGTTGCTTTGAAATCAATTAATAGTTAGTCAATTGAGTTGGTAAATAAGTGACGTCACAGGCCGCTATTGTCATACAAAATCTATGCGGGAATGTCGTTTTGACAGCTCATAAAAAGCATGTCAATTGATCAGTTGTGTCAAGTACCCTATTGTCGAAATGCATGTTTGTTACTCCCGCGAATATGTTATTTATTACAATACAACCTGATATCAGGCTGCCAATTGCAAAAAACGTAAACAAAATGAATTTTAGCGGTCGCCGGCCCTGGCGCATTCAACACTAGGTACTTCATTCGTTATCATCATCATACCAGTCTATTGCCGTCCACTGGCTCCACTGCTGAACGTAGGCCCCCCCCAGAGATCACCAACCATCCCGGTCTTGGGCAACATAACATTGGACAAATAAAATTTTAACGATAATGTTATTTCAATGTTAGCATCTTAAAATATCACTAAATAGCCGTTTTTTGTTTACGGCATATAACAAAACAGTTTTATCTTATGTGAAAACAGTTATCCAGTAGATTATAGATTGGTTTTCCACGAGTCTGTTTTGACTTTTGTTGCTGTCTCAAGTGTACACCGTATGACCGCCATCATTGTTTATCTATAGACAGTCTAGGTTGACTGAAAAAAAAAAAACAAATAAATATCTTTTTTTATATTCCTTTCGCTTGACGTGAGATGCAAACACAATCACACACAGCAGTCATAGCCATCTATAATGGTACAAAAAACAGTCGGCTGACATAAGTGTGTTTCTCCGTACCGAACAGATCGGGTTTGCAGACAGGCAAGAAAACTGAGACGTGCTCCAACTCAGCTTAGAATACTGTTTCCATTAACTCACGTGATTGTAAACCACAATAATTGAAAATGAAACTGCCATATAAATCAATGTGAGCAGCAAAGGTAATAACATCTACTTAAGTCCATAATTAAATATAGGTATAAGTACACAAAGCTAATCAATAACATTAAAATTATTACAAAGAGGGTGGTTTAACAAACTGGATTGTCCTTTAATCTGGTACTTAAGTCAGCTACATGCGCCTGTATATAGTGGTAATGTGTACTTACATAGTTTTTAAGTTTGTATGTTACTAACATCTTTATAATGTATTGTATTTACATACTAACATAGTTTTTGAGTGGTCGCATGCTAACAAATCTGTACATTTATGGAATTTTATTCCAAAATAAAGAGATTATTATTATTTATAGGCCATCAAAAACTCGTCCGTATCGCTCTCAATGGGACAAACAAATTCCAAAATGCAATGCTGATTCTTTTGCCCAAGGAAAGGCCACCACTGGGTAATGTCACGTGAAAAGTTGACCAGCCGCTTAGCGATGCTCCCGAAAACCAGGCGAGCAAAAACCCAGTTGGAAAACTTTATTGGTATGCAAGAAAATCTTCTTATTCAGTGACAAGATATAATTAGATTAAACGTTCAACTACCTGAATGAGTTCTTAAAGAAATTATTATGGAAAGTAGTGCTTAAAGATAAGTCTGCAAATCTGGAATGCTTTGAGACTTGAAATGCACGGTAGAGATGCAGTAGGTTAATAAATTTGATGATTGTTGTAATCTTAGAACTTAATGAAGCAATTTGATTTAATCAGCACAGACTTTCTAAAGTTAGTGGTATCATATTACGGCAAACAACATCGTTTGCATGGAATACGCAAATTGGAGCACCACTTTTACGAACGGACGGACGGACAGTTTCTTCATTTTACCCGAACAATCTAATCGTTTCATTGGCTTTAGTTGTTTATAGGTTGTTTTGTGTATTTATGAAGTGTGTACCTAAACATTGCATATTATGTATAATTTGAGATTGATATAAATTTCAAAATTAACCAAACTGGAATGGCCGACGTCCGCAGTTTATTCTTAGCAGCCTTATTTATTCAAATTCCTAACAATACTAGCTATCAACATCATTAATCAAACATCTTCTTTAACTTTTTATAGCAACGTTAAACAAATTCTAAATCATAAAAGTATAAAAAAATCCGTGAACAAGTTACATCAGGATGTCCATGTCTCGCTCCAAACCAGTTTGTGTTCATTCATAAATAAATAACCATTCTCTAGTTTTTATCTAACTTGGCAAAGATCCCGGCGCGGTATAGCCTTGAGACGGAACAATTGGCATTGCCAAATGATTGTTGTGTGTATCCGAATGAATGACAGGTTGTAATTTTTGCAATATTACCTCTGTCACAACATGTTCGAAGATTTTGAATTTCATTTTAATCTTTGTCTATTTTGAAGAATAATTATTTTTTTAAATTTTAAATAAATTTATAACGAGTCAAGATTGATTGGTTTGGTTGCACGTTCAACCAGAAAAACCAGTATTAAGTGGGAAAAATAAATCAAATACCGAATTAAATCTAATTAGAATTTTAATGAGATGGTCCATGATAAGCCAACATTAAACTGATAATGAAATACTGACCGGTAACATGGATTACTTTTTCATAGCCAATTACGTGATAGAGTTGCTTACAGCCTGTCATAAAACCTGCACTGGAGTATATTGTAGGTACTGGACCATAAAACGAGTCGAATAGCTATTCGATATCGCTACTCGTACTGTTTCAATCGATAATTCGATATTAAACGGATTCGAGCCGAGTGCTCGCTGATCAACACCGTTTTAATTTAGCTTGACAATGAGATTATTAAATGCCATTGAATATAATGAACCTTATTCGAGTTGATTGTTTTCGGTGCAAAGGCTGAATTATTAACTTATTAACATGTCGATGAGTTTATTAAATTAATGGTTCATTATCAATATTTTAATACAACTATAGAGTCTAGAAGCTTATGAGGTCAATCAAGTTTTGGCAAAACACTTGCAAAACCTAGGGGCAAGATCCGCCACAAAAAAGAATTTGCTCAAGAAAGTGTTCTTAAAAAGAATAAGATTTTATCAAAATGAAGATCCAAGCAACATGTGAACATTAAACCGAGGAAGGGGCGAGATAAAACTGCAACAAATCGAATGTCAGGAACACGCCATATTTGGGTTTTCCCTCGATGGCGCGGCACCGTTATGCACTCGCAAACTTAACTACAACATTATGAAACATCGGGTCAAGCGAATTAAAGCTTTAGCACCAAGAGATAAGCATTAAAATAAAACACTAGGCGTGAGATAAAACGCAAATCGCGACCAATTGGGAATGTTGGCGTGACGGCTAAGGAACCGGATAATGGCGGCGATTTGAATGCACTAAAGTATTTTTACATATTAATTGTTGTTCACATTACGCAAATATATCGACATATTTGGATGTACATTTAAATCAGGAAGGCTATAGAAATATGCGATCAATTTGTCGCAAGACAGAAAGTTGCGCCAAAGCAAGTTCTCTTAATAAAACAAACAAGTCTTGTGTTACTTGCATTGCATTATCCCACTTTTATAATGAGTACTGCCATTAAAAGGTAATATACACTCCAAAAGTAAAAAGTTACGTATGTTTTCGTGAGGTCACTGTAATCAGTGACGTCTGAGGTATTATCTTGTTTTATAATCAAACTTTTCTGATGGTCTTTATATTGCTATCGGCAACAGAAAGTTCATTAAAATTGAGATTTTTCTAGAGTGAGGTCTTATCTATACTTAATTATTTAATAATAATATTATAAAGAGGTAAAATTTTTTTGTAAGGTTGTATGTAGGGTGTAAACTCTGAAACTCCTGATCCGATTTTAAGAAATCTTTTACCAATAGGAAGCCAAGTTATCCCTGAGTGCTAGAGGCTATATTGCATTATCAAAAATTAGGGATCACTAAAAACTTAACTTTATTTAATTTAATTTGAATTTCGTACAGAATATCCGATAAATATATCTATGTCACGTTAATTTTAGCGGAATCTTCTAATGAACCTTGAGATCTTCACACCATTTACATTAGACCTTTGATCTACAGTGTAAATACCTGATCGTGTTCCATATTTCCATGAAGTAGGGGGGTGTAGAAGGTCAAGATATGACGGTTGATGATGTCACAGGCCATGCTGGCCAGCCCGTAATGTGCTGGTCAATCTACCGTAATTAAAGATGACGTGATCACTGTTCGTAGTAAATGAATGGTTATAAACAAATAATGAAAATGTTTTCTTACGATTGTTTATTTTTTTTAATTTATCGTAAAATCCTGCGAGATTCCACAAGTATCTTACCAAAAGGAAATGAGGAGTTCATATGCGTCTACGTATTACGAAAGTCTTACTGCAAACTTGGAACTTACCTGAAAGAAGAGAAAAATAACAAATTAAGTACGGTATAAAATATCAATTAGGTACAAGTTTAAGCCCGCCACTTCGTTCGCATGAAAGTCGGTTATCGCGGATGCAGACGAAGTCGCGGATTGAAAAGTAGCCTATGTATGAAAGGTACCAAGGGATGAGAGGTTTTGTACCAGTATTTTTCTAAATCGGTACAAAAGCTTAGCCGTACAATCGTAACAAAATAAACAAACAAACTCATTTTCACATTTGAAAAAAAAAACTAGTTTTCGCCCACAACAGCGTCTGTGACTAGACTCCAGGAATGAACCCGAACACGAAAACGGTATAAACAAATATCCTGTGACTATGTTAAGGCTTGTATACATGCCAATAACCTTGAGTATTTGGCCCGCACTGAATTTGTGGACGAGTGCGGGGGTGATGTAGACGCAGTCTTTAATCGGACGCATTTTTAATTTATTGTAATAAAAATAATACATATTTGTAAAAAGTAACAAAACCAAATCATTTTCCTTTGTATTGCAAAGCAGTAGATATTTTTTTTATACTCTATTGATAAGAAATTAAGGAGTAAAACGGTTTCATCTTTTTCATCATCAATGATTTGGAGGTGATTTGACATTTTTTTTTCTTATTATGTGATGCCGATAGAAAAATTGTGGCTAAACCAAATTACGTATAATATCACGTAGATAACTAACAATTTTTTTCAGATGTAATTTCTCGGTAAATGCCGACGAAAAGTTGCTTTATCATCTGCTTGCTTCTTTCAAGCTTTTTTCGAGAGGGCAGCCTAAAGCAAGAGCAATATCTATATACAATGTGTGCCAAATTTCAACGTGAAAGAGTTACAAACATAGAATCTATCAATCCTCACAAACTTTCGCATTTGTAATAGTAGTAGGATATTTTAAATTAGCATGGCTTTCTCAAATATTCACTTAATTAGAACCAAAGTTTTAATAAGTATAAGCATGCAGGTAATTTTCAAGAAAGTCCAGAACGCTAATCATAAAGTTAGGTACTAATTAGATAAGCTTCCAATCTAGTCTAGTGTTCATCATCCAAACCAGGTGTAACGACTTCGTCAAAAGCCTAACGGTATCTATGATTGACAAGTTGATAGACTTGTCAATTACAATTTTAAGATTATACAACATAATAATATTTTACTGTGTAATTTTCAGACTATAAAATAGGCTAGTATGTTGTAGTGTTTGGTTGCCAGAGACTAATTAGCTATGATACGATCTTTAATGGTTTCTAAAATAATTAGTTTGAAAGTAAATAAATAAAAGGTAAATTACGGAAAGACTTTTTTCGAAATACAGTATGTAAGTACTCATGGATAAGAAAGAAATTAAGAAACTTGAAACTTTTATTATTGAGCCAACCCTCACCACCTGCCTAGCTTTATCGTAACTATGTTGGGGTCGGTTTCCGGACTAACCGTATGTAGCTGAATACCAGTGTTTTACATGGAGCGACTGCCTCCACAACCCAGTTACTGGATATCACGAAACGTCTTTGTAAGACTGGTTGTCAGATATTCCGGCTTCTGACTACCCATAACGACTGCGAAGGATCTACGAATGACAGCCGGGACCAACGGCTTTACGTGCTTTCTGAGGCACGAAGGAGTCTCAGTATGAAATGGTTGGAGAAATTTCAAGAGTGGGGCAACGTCAAAAAAATACCGGACAAGTGCGAGTTGGACTCGCCCACCGAGGGTTCCGTTCAAATTTGGTCACCCATACAGTTATGACCGCACATACCTCGATGATTGATTACGTACTTTAAATAATGACTATATTTTTATGATTTCATTACAAATCTATAGTTTCCAGACTTTTCCCTGTATTTGTAGTATAAGACGATATTACTTGCCTTTGATAGTTTAGATTCCCTTGAGAGTGTCGAAATATGCGTTACGTTACGGCATAAACGGGCGTATCTATTTTTCACGTTAACTTTGAAGTTTGATTTTTGCACTGCACAAGTTTGCACAAGTTCAAAGGACTGTAGACTTAAGTATTAGTTTTAATTTCAACTCGATACCTCAACGCGTTCCCGAGATAAAGGGTCTTGGCAGACAGACGGACGGACAGACAGACAGACAGACAACAAAGTGATCCTATAAGGTTTCCGTATTTCCTTTTGAGGTACGGAACCCTAAAAACGGATAATTTCTAGCGTTACCTACATTTTCCAGGCAGTTTAGTTAACGAAGAAGGTATGGTAACAAACCACATTAAACCACCAAGGTCGACAAACAGCAGTTTTATGTCTATGACGAATTAGATTCGTGACGTTTCGTCAAGAATGTCGTGCCGTCTTCGCGTTAAGTCGTTTTATTATTGTTTATTATTCAATAGCTTTATTTACGACTTACGACGTTTCTGTATCTGGTTTAGTTAAGTACCGCAGTGAAACGAAGATTTGGTTATGAATTAGGTACATTTGGTCCAAGATGCCGGAGACGGCAGACCTTTGCAAGTTTAACATGGTGAAATTTTGAGTATAATGTAATAATATATGAGGGGACATTTTCACACACGGCCATATGACCCCAAACTAGGGAGACCCTGTACTATGGGTGTCAGACAGCTGATATACATACACAAATACATTTTTTTTTGTAAATACATACATATATAGATAAACAACACCCAGACACAAGCCAAACACAAGTGCTCATCACACAAATGTTTACCCTGGGCGGGAATCGAACCCGCAACACACTGCGCAGCAGTCGATCGCTCAGCCACTGCGCCAACCGTGTTGTCAAGAATAGATAATGGAGTATGTCGTTAAGAAAGTGTACGTACTTGCTAGCTTGAATGCTTGGATTTTTTAAGCTAGGTATCAGGTATAACAGGTACAGACAGTGTTATTAACTGCTTAGTTACGCTAATTTTTTTTTCGGATAGGGGGTTAGTTGATGACGCTCGCTGTACTCGCTCGCTCAATTGTGTAGTTGTAATGGTACAATACGTGTTTTGTTACTAAAGATTGATTAGCTATGATCATATATCTTCCTGCCCTTAGGTATCCCATGTTACTTGGAGGAAATATAAGTAAATTGATACTATGTTTATACTTTTATTCAAATACTGGTGGAATTTTAATTCACTTTGTATCTTTCGTGGGGTGAAAGTTTCATAAATACAAACAATTTTTTACAAAGGGACTAACGCTATTTGCTGAAAGTGCATTTGCACTACAACACGATGACAATGTAGGACACGCGGGCATAAGCTTATCCTAAATACACGTTCTTATAATAATTTTCAGTAGTATTCAGTATAACGTCAAGTGTGACTATCGTAATACATTTAATTATTCATGAGCGAATAGCGATCGTGCACTAGTTACACGGTTATTATTCGTAATGGCGGAAAGTTACAACATTAATAAAATATTATTATAGTAATAAACTAAACTCATGAAAATATTATGAAGGTCTTAATTTTTTATTTAGGTAAACCTTGAACGGATTCGAAGGAATATGATTTTGACTTGACAAGAGGAAAGATCAGTGACATCGGTGAAGAAAAACATCGTGAGGAAACCACATGATACCCCTTGGTACTAGTTGTCAGATTTTCTGGCTTCTCGATACCCATAACGACTGCTAAAAATCTACGACTGACAGCCGGGACCAACGGCTTTATGTGCTTTCCGAGGCACGGAGGAAATCGGTATGAAATGGATGGTCACCCATCCACAGACCGACCGCGGCAAGCGTACCGTAACCTTGACCGATTGATATGTACAGCTTTTACTCAGCTACGAACTCCTCCTACACATTTGTTTCTGATAAACTTTAAATTTTTCATTCTCCATAAATTAGCTTTTTTGTCGCAATTTTTATTATAAATAATATTACAATCAGATTGTTTTAAATCAGTAAAGATTTATGGCCATTCCATGCGGCTTTCCTATAAGAAATTAGCAGTGAATTACACTTATGCAAATAAAACAGTAGAACTAAAATCACTGACTTTTATCTTAATCCCATACTAGGCTTAAAGTTAAATCCCTTGGTAGACCAAAGCGTAGGTAATTAGACGGAAATATTTGCAGCCGGGACTCGAACTCGCTATCTGCCGACATCACGGCGACGGCACTAGCCGACATTGTGCTTAACAAAAGGTTGGCGTTTTTTTACATTTAATAGCCAAGAATGTCCACAATAAGTTTGGGCGGCAGATTAAAAAAATGTTTTGTATTGGAAGATTATCGGAAGACATTTGTTTTGTTTTCGATATTTGTTTTTTCTTCATGTTTTGTCTTAAGAGGATGAATGTGATTGGTATCAAAAGTTGGTACTTCCTTTACATCTTAACCTAATGAGTTATCATCATCATCTGCCTAGCCTTTTCCCAACTATATTGGGGTCGGCTTCCAGTTTAACCAGATGCAGCTAAATACCAGTGTTTTACATGGAGCGACTGCCTATCGGACCTCCACAACCCAGTTACTGGGTAACACGATACCCCTCAGTAAGACTGGTTGTCAGACTTTCTGGCTTCTGACTACGCATAACGACTGCCAAAGATCTACAAATAACAACCGGGACCAACAAATTTACGTGCTTTCCGAGGCACGGAGGGAACTCGGTATGAAAGGGATGGTCACCCATCAACAGACCGACCGCGACTAACGTAGCTTAACCTTTGACCGATCGATGTGTACAGCTTTAACTTTGCCACGAGCCCCGCCCGAACCGAATTAAATATATACAGAGCTTAAAAATAAAAAATATTTTATGCACAATTCCAAGAAAAAGGAGGGGGGGGGGGAGTTTAAAGGATATTAAATAACTTGTCCACATCGCTGTCAACGGGACACGTGCCCAACAGGCAGGTATGAAAAGTACAATCAATAGTTTACGAACTCATGAGTAAAATTGAGCATTTGGCACATGCCAGTACCTATGTCAGAAATACAATAAATTACATAGAAACTTCTAGAAATTCTCCCAAAAGGTGACGCGTGACAGTGGAACACTAAACCCCTTACATAAGCTTTAACACCCAGGTAGTTGAAGTGTACAATAATCCGCTTTATTAGATCCTATTAAAACCTACGTCATAAAGACGTATCTAGTTGAGTTAATGAACAATAAACTACAATATAGAACATTGTGAGTTGTGCCACAACAACGCGTGTTTGAAACATTGTTTTTTAAGAGAAGAATTTCCAAAATGAAAGTCAGATTATTTATTTCAAACAGACTATTATTCGTTTCGTGTGGAGAAGAATGGACAAGAAACTCCAAACACATCTTGCACAGAAGAAACAGCTTTTGCCATTATCAATAGTTTTTTGATCTGTTGTTTTAACTTTACCGTGAATCAATGATACTTATTAGAAAGCAAGTTATACCTATACACTGAAACTTACTGTACCTATGTCTTGAACATTTAAAAAAAGGTTCAAGTTTTACATTTGTAAATAGACGTCGTTTTCCTGCTTCTTAAGTTGGTGGTAAAAAAACAAGATGAAGTCGGCTGTCGAAACCACAAATTAAATTAAAGTCAACAAAGCATTCTTAATCAAACTTCTCTAGATCATTATTTAATGAAGAAAGAAAAGCAAAAACTAGGAAGCCGGATCTTCATCTCTTCTAATTTGAGCCAACGACATAGGATTTCAAGATGTCGTAAGTATCTATCAATACCTCCCGTGGGGCGTCCGGGCTAGAATAGCACCCCCATTTCATCCTGAGGGTGTCGTAGGAGGGGACTAAGGGAAAATTCGGAAGTCGGGCAGCAGCGGCATCCGTGTACTTAACAACTTCACAGCGATCCCCAAGACGCCTGCCAAGCGTGGGGATTATGGCACGCCCCGCCCTTTTTGGGGGAGGCCTTTGTTCAACAGTGAACGTGTGCCGGCTGATGATGATGATGATCTATCAATAGAAAAAGTGACACTCAAGTACGTACATAGATACTGAAAATGAAGCGAGCAACAAATACATATGCAAGCAAACCTATACTTCAAACACGTTACCATGCAAATAACAGACAGTTTTAATGGGACAGAAACAACACTTCGTTGCATTATTACAGACAAATATAATGCTGCAGGAAGCAGGAAAAATCCAGTCCAAAGCGTGGACACACATCATCATCTTTCTGTCCTTTTGGAAATTTTAGGGGTTTACGTAGTTAGTACTTCTTTTTTTTTATATAGTCCTCTGTCCCTCATGCTCTCTCTTTTAGACGTTAAACCTGGCTTCGAACGAATGGAAGACAATCATGTCAGTATGTTTGGAGTGCTGATAATTGAGTGTTTGAATTTTATCGTTTATAATAAATTAATATTGCTGATGCAGCCAAGCTTAATTGGGACTGGACCGGTCACATCTTCCGCATGTTGAACGTAGCATGGGCCAAAGCAACCACAATCTGGGTCCCGGAAAACGTCCAGTGACATCGAGATGACCTTGACGCTTACAGGAGGGATTGATCCAAACTAGCTCTGGACAGAGAGGGTTGGAAAGGAGAAAGGGAGGCCTTTGCCCTGTATTGGGCAAAACAGGCTAAAAAAATAAATAATAATAATGATTATGATGCTGGCTCCTTTATTTAAGTGTAAATAAATCTTTTTACTTTGTGAAGTAACTACGTCTTCTTTCCAACCGACTTCAAAAAGAAGTAGGTTCTCAATTCGACTGTATGTTTCTTTTTTGTATATTTGTTACGCGATTTCTCCGGCAAATGTAAAGCGATTTTGATTTTTTTTTAATGGGTAGGGTGTGTGCCTCAGGAGTGGTCCCATATAAATTTTATCAAAATTGATTCAGCACTTTTTGAAAAAATGGACAGAAAGCAAAAAAGTATACTTAGACGGTGTTTTAAGTTTCTCCAACATTGTACTTTCAATTTCTGTTTTGACTTTTCCCTAGATCTTTATGGATTTGGAAGATAAGGAGGTACGAAAAAGCGAAAAATAAAAAGCTTTTTTATTTTAACTGATCACTTTCTTCCTAGTCATATCATCTTTTAAAACAATTCTATTGGCTTCCTGGCCACTTGGTCAGACAATATTCCCTCCATATTCATGGAAGGACACATATGTGGCAATAAATATCTTATGCCTAACCTCAGTACGGAATGTGGAGACAATATAATAGATGCCATTTGGGCCCACACTGTCAGGAATGCGCTACCTACGCCGACTTCAGATCTAATACTTGAACACAAAACATCAAGTTTCATAATCCTCTGTGCTATTTCTGTGATACCGTTGACAAATATATTGACAATGGTCTAGTAAGTGGTTGGACTAGTTTATATCGTTCCGGGTGGGTAATACCGTAAGTGCATGATGCAGTGTCTTAAAGTTATCGAATGTAGGGGCGAAGTGTCGTAGAATGTTCCAATAATCAGCACATGCCTAGAACTTAGGTAGGTACTGTGAACTTAGGCACGGTTTGGAGCCGGTGCTACTGTTTATAAAAAAGCGGCCAAGTGCGAGTCGCACTCGCCCATGAAGGGTTCCGTAGCAGCAAGTAAGGTAAATTGCGGTTTACGATTTATGACGTATTAAAAAAAACTACTTACTAGATTACTAACTCTAACCAATTTTCGGTGGAAGTTTACATGGTAATATACATCAAATATCTTTTAGAAACCTCAATATCATTTTTGAAGACCTATCCATAGATCCACCACACGTATGGGATTGATGAAAAAAAAAATTGAGTTTCAGTTCTAAGTATGGGGAACACTCAAAATTTATTGTTTTTTTCTATTTTGATGTGAAAATCTTAATGCGGTTCACAGAATACATCTACTTACCAAGTTTCAACAGTATAGTTCTTATAGTTTCAGAAAAAAGTGGCTGTGACATACGGACGGACAGACCGACAGACATGACGAATCCATAAGGGTTACGTTTTTTGCCATTTGGCTGCGGAACCGTAAAAAAGGATGCATTAATTTACTTGGCATGGCATCTACACTGTATGATCTAAGTTTGTTTGATGTTTTTTTCACACTAGATACTAATCCGATTTTGAAAATACGCGTCCATGAAAGTTCAGCAGTTTTTTACACTAAATTAACACCAAAGCTCAAATAGAGATAGAGTTTTTAAGAATAAACGAGCGATGATAGTGATATGATATTGATATGTGAGAACACGGTGCGTTCGATGACCGGTAGTAAACTAAATTGTAAGTAAGTAAAAATGAATAATTAATGTTGGCGGATATGCTGACGCAGTAGGTATGTGCAGTAATGTCGCAATGTACGGTTGCACCTTACAGCCTTCATCCGCGATAACTGGCAAGGAACCAAGTCGTGGCCAAAAGCTAGTCAAAATCAAAAGTCAAAGTATTCTCATTAAAAATAAAAAAGTTAGGCACCTAACTCGTTTCTGAGTATCCTGAACCGGCTTCGCATGGGCCTATAGCCTTCCTCGGTAAATGGACTATCTAACACAAAAATAATTTTTCAATTCGAACCAGTAGATCCTGAGATTAGCGCGTTCAACCAAACAAACAAACAAACTTCAGCTTTATAATATTAGTATAGATTGGTTGAGTTATGATAGCAACATGAAAGAGAATAATTGTAAATGGAACATAACTCGCCGTCAATTGTTTCTAAACAGGAAGCTTACTTATTGGTCGTAGCCATAATGTGATCCACAGGATGTGGATACATAGGTTTATATGAAATAATAACATTACACAGTGGAGCTTATTTATTGGCGCGTAGTAGGAACATACATCAAACATCCTACAGACGGCACGGTTGGCGTAGTGGCTGAAAGATTTGCCGCTGTGCTGCGTGTCTCGGATTCGATTCCCGCACGAAACAAATATTGGTATGGCTTGTCTGTGTATGTGAGTTTGATATACCTATAAACTCACGATACAGGAAATTCATAGAGCGGGTTGGAGTTTACTCTAAAAATATCTGCTAAGTCGCGGGCCGCGGGCGGATCGCGGGTAGTAATACATTTTACGTATAATTGAAATATTCGGTCTCTACATATGTATAAGTGAAAACAAAAACACAGTCGCAATATCAATCGCTCAGACATTAAGAATTCTCTGAGAAAACAGAAAAAACCAAAACCCAGAAAGCGAATAACCAACTGCACTAAATAGTGTCTAACATGACGAAACACCGAGTCTTAACATCATGGCCCCGTTTAGAGAAGTTAGTTCAATTTTAATGGCAGTAAACAGAACAGATCTAGCTTGCCGCAACCTTTAACACTGCAGCGGCTAGTTACGTGCGGTGATTCGTAAGTAATACACCAACTATCGTCCCACACTCTTCCACTATTGGTCCACAATCACTTTGAAACCGGCGTTCAGGTGTCGTAAAAAACACGGACTATTTTATTGTAGGGACCAAAATGTTTTAGTGATCCTCGTAAAAATAAAAACGTTGTAAAATTCACGCATTGTACCCGACATCCATGTTATATTTATGACTGCCTTACATACCATCCCTGAAATTATCTGTTACGAATGACATTTGCTTATGTTTCATAACCAACGTGTGTGGAACCTTTGTAGACGTGAAATTTTTGGAACTTACACAGCAATGTAAAGCTAACATTCAAAACATTTCATGATCAAAACATCACAATTCTGAGTGTACAAAACATTTGACACAAATATGTAATTTGTCACAATTTACGATCAATCCATTTGAGAATAATACGCGAGTCGACAAGAAAATGGACGAAATGTCTATAAATAGCGATTTATTGCCTGGAAATGACTACGGTTAGTCCGAGGAGAATAAGAACTATAAAAGTTGATTTTTTATAAGGTAACAGGCTACGAAAGCGGCCGAGCCTTGAGGGATAAATGTCAGCGGTTTGGATTCTTTTCTGTAATTTATTTGTTCAGCATTCCTTGTAGAGAAATGTTAAGTTATGCTTTCACTTTGTCCTTTGAATTGCGAAAGATTCTTTCTACCTTACTAAAATCTCCAATCTCCAAAATAGCCTATTATTGTCTCACTACATGGCATAAGATTCTTCTCATATTAGAGAAGGCATGAACACCATGGCTGCTCAAAGCGGATTGAGAGCCCAGGTTTCTTCACGAAGTTGTTCCTTCATAGATGTCTAGATAATGTTCAAAATAAAGTTGGAAAGTGCCATAATTATGAATTATGTAGTAAAAGTTACACTGATACTCTCCTCTGCCCAGTTGCGGACTTAGGTCTGGGTATAACGACATTTAATTTAAATGAAAACCTTTTACAATTTAAGTTCATTTATGATCTCATACCGCTACGTTCTGCAAATCATTACCGTCAACTAAGGCAAACAACTTATATTAGGCGAACTCAATTCAACCTGTTATTGCTCACTGCAGTTGCAACTGATTTCTAATCCAATTTAACAACTATGTTAGCCATTTTGTTAGTTCAATAGCCTGACAGGCTACCGTGAATTGAACCTGGATCTAGACTATCAATAAAATTGTTGCCAGTGCAATTATTTCTCTATTTTTCATTAGCAGTCAACGTCATAGTCTGGTCAAAACAATTACGCGGTGTGTTATTAAATAAAAAGGCGCCAATTATAAGGCTCCGGCGACTCAATTATCGTCGGCTATTGGCTCGCCATTGAGGCCGTGCACGCGTGCTGGGTTGCCAGAAAAATAATTAAAATGTTATGCGATACACGTAACGGTTTGTAGAAACTTTAAGAACACCTAGGTTTAGGTACTGACCTTTTCGTGAAAGAATTAGGCGGCGGTTACTTACGAGTTTCAAGTGTGTGTGTAAATAATAATAGTAATGATTAGCAAAACAAATTGGTTTAGAGAAAAAGCTTTCTTCTCCATGCAAAACTACTTTTTGGAAGGAACAACTAGATTCAAATCCCTTTTTTTGAAAATTACGTTTAGAAGTGCCTTTTAATGGTTTTATTGAAATAAATAACTTATCTTCGAATTAGTCTACTGACCTTCACGTTGATAGCACTAGCAGAAGCAGCATAGTAAGCTTTTACCGACTAGTATAACATGATAAATCTCCATTACTTAATAACCTTAACAAGTTTTCTAAGATCGCACAAGAAAAAATATTTCCAGAGATAATCTGCTTAGAGACCGCTATAAAAAATGATAGAATCATGGCAACACCGACATAACATGATTGATACGGCGAGACATGTCAGAGCATGGCGTCTGTCGGCCGTCGTCGATTGCTAACTAGGTAAAAGTGAAGTCTGAGGTACATTGCTTGTTCACTTAATCACTTGTGTAGGCGCCATTAATTTATAGGAACACAAAGCTACGTAAACATACGCAGTCGATAAAGGAATTCTAGATAAGTACCTAGTTTTTTTTTAAATCTAATGCTGAAATAAAGATTGGAATCTAATGTGATGTCTAATAATTCAGAATGCTAGATTGCGTTCTGAATATTAATATTGGCAGTTTTCTTACTGAAGATACAACAGACGAAGTAGGAAGTTGTGATAGATCAGGGCAGCTATTCTGTTATAATCTCCCTCGGTGAACACCCAGGTGAAGTGAGCTGTCATCAGTCCCGATGATAAGGATTGACAAAGCAGACGGACGGATGACAAGTCACTTCACCTAGGTGTTCACAGAGGGAGATTATAACAGAATAGACATACAGATAACAAAATATAGTACAATGGTGGTATTAGAATACTAAACAAAACATAAACGTTCTTTAAGCGTTAACATTATATTTTACATAAAGATCTAGGCATAAACAAAAGCTTTAACGAGGAACATGCTGTAAACATTGAATTAAAATCGCCACGAAGAACTTTCATCAACAAATAAGCCACGAAATTTATGTTTTAAACATAAATATGGTAACCTCAAAACAACAGTTTAGAGAATTCATCAATTTTAATGAGCGTTTAGATTGGTTTTAGATCAAATGTATAGGTTTGTTCTGTGCTCTGGCGCCGCTACGACGCCGTGTGGGATGAACTACCTGCGCTTGCGACGAATAACTTTACATATAATGCGAATGGTCAGCTCTGTCATTTCTCGCTTAGCTTTATTTGTTTGCTCTCAAAGAGTTGGTACTTTAGAACTATTAAGTAGGGCAGCTAAGTCATTCCTGGCTTAGTTTTGTTTACCCACTCGAGTTGTAGTAACTATAAGCTACTTAGTTAAGTGGTTGACACATAGAGATTAATGGGTGCTCCTGAGAGGTTCATTCGAATATGACCTCGCTAGACTGATCGATTATAATACAATGTTTTATTACAGTCTCATGTAAAATTATGTCTCGAACAAAGTACAATTTGTGTCTATGGGATTTTCTAATTGGAGATTTGACCAAAGTCAGAGTAATGGAAGTATAGATACAGATGCAGTTTCTTTATGTCATTAGATGGCAAATAAGTCGATGGTCTATATGATGTTAAGTGGTCACTGCTTCCTATCATCATTATCATCATCATCAGTCGGAGGATGTCCATTTTCATTAATTTTCAGTTCCAGTTCCATGTTGAACAAAGTCCTCTCTCATAGACCGCTACAACAAGCTGCGCCTTGCATCCACCGGCCACCCGCGACCTTGACGATGTCGTCGGTCCATCTAGTGGTAGGCCTACCAACGCTGCGTGGTCGCCACTCGAGAACCTTTCTTCCCCATCGGTAATTGGAGAGAGGTATACTCGGAGTTTCTTTGCGCGATAAAATAGGGAACGAGGAAATTCGCCGAAGAACTAAAGTCACTGATTCAGCTCTCAGAATGTTTATGCAAGTTGAGGTGGCAATGGGCAGGCCTCATCGCTCAAAGAATCGATAACTGCTGCCTGTAGAGATCTGTAATACCAGAGGCTTCGCAAATGAGTTACCAGCCCAGAGACAAAGTGGAAAAATCTCATATGCTTATAGTTGCATCAGCACCCATTCTCTTCAAACTTGAACACAGCAATGCTGCTTTGCGACAAAAACAGGTATAGATGTCAGTAACGCAGAAACGGTTTTAATAGGACATCATCTCCTTAACCTCGACCAACATGAGTGAGCTTTTGAGACTGATCCTTAAATGCTCACTGACCTTAGTTATTATTAGCAAACACCTCACCTTAAGTACTATTTAGATATACAATCTAAATAATCTGGTTGTAGTTGGTGCCAATGCAAATGCCAAGTTCTTGATGGTCGATATTGATAAATATTTGTTCTTGAAACTATGATATAATTATTAAATTGTTAACAGCTGTCAGTAATTGTTGAACTTATTTGAATATTGATCTTAATTAGATCTTAAAACACCTATTTTTCAAGGAGCGGGCCTCCCAAGAACGTAAGTATAAGACATACTTTTTCGCCAAGAAATTTTGCAAGCTTCAAAATTCAAAGCATTTTCAGTAAAAGCGAGGAGGGACCACCACCTCCCGTGATAGGTGTAATGAGGAATATTGTTTGGAAGGGGATGAAACCAAGCATGATTGCTTACCAACCAATAAAACCAAGTAAAAACAAGGCAGTGTTACTAAATTCAATAAAAATGTTTGTATTCCCAATTTTATCGTCATGTTACTAATAAATTCGTTTTATAACGTCTTCATGAACATAACTGTGTTGGAAAATTAAAGATTTCGCTTGTATCAATGTCGTAAACCTGGATTTGCTCGGTGGAATTGCCAGTAGGCGTCATTTACTACAGTGAACGTTCACGTTGCGTTGTTAGCGATGGATCGATCGGGTTTATTAGGTCTGAAACCTCGTAAAGGAATTATTGAATTAGAGCAATTTGCTTAAGCTTTGGTCGTAGAATTATAAGTGACACCCGCTGTTACTTCAATGTGTTGCCTAACAGCATTATGTGGCTACTGCAATTTTAAATCTTATGAGGATTTTGTAGCCTTATTTTGGTCAAAAAGTAACTCGATGACAGTTTGTAGATAGGATAAGAGCAATTTTATGTCTAATTTGTGCGGTTTGTCAAAATGATACGCGGTAACTTATATCATCGTAAGTATATTTTAGTACGAGATATAGTAATTTTTAAATTAAGTTATTTGACTAATCACAAGCCAATATATTATTTATTGCCCTTTACCTATGTACAATACCTACTTAAATTTAATTACTTAAACTTATGTCTAGACTGCGTCTTGTAAGGAGCGTGCTGTCGCAGCAAAAAGAGAAATAAAAAATTCAACGTTCAATTCAGACTTGACTGACACAAAATGAAAGTGACACGAGCTGTGTATCAACAAGTGCGAGTATCTTGATATCTTGCCAAGCAAAAACACGAGGCAATACTCCTACCTCAGCAGACAATACATACAATCGACACACCTCTAAATATCACCACCGCAAAATAAATAAAGAGAAGTTAAAACAAATAAAAAACACATTTTAGGTCGCGCCCGTTTTATTGCCAGTGGAAATAATACACCAGTATCGACGCGTTCAGAATTTTAGGCACGTCGGCCGTTTACACCAGCCTGTTTATTTTAAATAAGGTTTCCGTTAAGTAAAAGCAAACCCAGGGGATTCAGTGCCCCACTGAGCTGAATGAAAAATTAAGGAAAAATATTCCGATTATTCTTCGTTGGAAATTCGAAATATGTTGGGACACCTCGGAAAAATTTGTTCGTAATTTCAAATGAAGCGTTCTAAATTACTTTGTCGGGTTCTTTTGCGAATTCCAATGTTTCGGTCTGTGTTTTTGCAATGGTGTTTTATCTGTGACGATGCTCTGTAATTACAAAAGGTCCATACTTAATATTATTAATATGAAAGTGAGTATGTTTGTTTGTTACGGTTTGACGGCTGAACTGACATTTGGTACTAAGCTATAGGAAAAGACATAGGCAATATAACAACAACGACGTCATCTGCTTCCGCAATAACCCACAATCACGCGGACGAAGTTCCAAAAGCAAGCTAGTATATATATTTTGTAGTTATTATAAAGGAGTGATAAACGAAGATGGACGTGTAAAACGATACAGTGGCCCGGGTGCAATCATATTGAACACAGATCAATCATAGTAAGAGATTCTGTAGACGGGTACTGATTAAATTAGTGGGTAACAACGTGTCCACTCTACTATCGACCCCTACTATGTGTCAGAACTATTTGCTATTGGATTGAATTTGGTTAGTGAAGCGCTTTATTTTGAAGTTAGTAACCCGAGTGAATACAAATATTTTTATTTCTAGAACATGGGTGGAATACAGATGGTCAGGTTAACTTAAAAATAAAATTATTAAACGCTATGTCTTGCCGTCAATGGCGTACAAATATTCTTAAGTACTATTTACTAAATATGAACATGGCAATTTATTTAGGTACTGTATTTTGTCAGCAAGTTTTATTTTACGCTGTAATACGTTTGTTCCTGTGTACATAAATGTAAGATAATGTAAGATAAGATAATAGAGGAGAGAGAAGAGAATTACTTATTTATGCATAGCTTACGCATAATTTTTTAGGCATATTTTGTCTAATCATAATAATGATTAAGTATAACCACAGTAAAGATATCTAACAGTATTGTCACTCGTCTAAGGTCACGCGCTTAAGTACCTACGGCTTGCTTTCGTTCGAACGTCCAAAATCCAGTCGGGTTGCCACGCGCTCGCTAAGTATACGTATACCACAGAGATTTTTTTTCCGATACAGTTTAATTAATAGTTCTGTACGATACTGCGACCGCAGCTTTAATAATGGGTAGTCGTGCAAATTGCAGTGTAGACGGCTGTCGAAATAAAACAACCAACAAAAGTTTATCCTTTTTTACATTACCTAAGAAGGAGCCGAGGAGGAAAGGTAAATATTTTGTATTTATTTTTTCTTTGCTGATTCTTTTTTTTATAATAGAGAGTTCTTTGTGTAATGTTAAGAAGAAAGATTTATAATAGTACGTAATTATAAGTAGGTAGGATGTTTTCCTTAGAAGTACTTGTTAAAGTTATTTGTAATATTTGCGACGAATAGATTTAATTATCGAAATTTACGGGAGGGTAAAACTAAAAAGTTCATTGACCATTATTTTAAAGTAAGGCATTTGTGATTTTGAATAAATATATAGGTTGTTAAAATGTAAAAACTGTTTTTTATTTACCTATTCTTTTGTGTAATCACTTCATAACATAGACAGCCCTAGCGTTGCGTAATTTGACGCAGGTGATCGCCCGACACCACGTCAGACAACGTAGTAGATACTCTCGAGCGTGTGCGTAAGGTACAGTTTAGCGCGCACGAACGGCTGTAATATTTTTGTAGGCAGTTATAGCGTTAGGTATCTATCTTTTTCTATGGAGTGAACTATCTGTTCCAAAGGAACTATTAGTTAATCTGTGGCATAACATTCTAAAGCATACATTTAGTTACGTGTAATACTAAAGCATATTTTTACCATGCATGCAGCAAGCATGCAAACATGTAAACAAACATACACCATACATGCAGCAAGCATGCAGCATGTAAGAAGCATACAGCAAGCATGCAACATGCAAGCAAGCATGCAGGAAGCATGCAGCAGGCATGGTTTCTGTCACAGCTCCGGCGCTGCGGGGCTCCGGCGGTCCCACGCGCTTATCGTCGCAGATGTGTTTTACGCTCACCACAGCAGCTTCGGCTTGATGGCCGGCTACGGCGGCCAGCCCCAACAATGGCGGCGGGATTAAAACCACCTGCTCCTCAGCTCGCGGCTCGCCTCGCCCCTCTGCACCTACGTATACGTGTAGGGCAGACAAGACTACGTGGAGTCGGTTTTGCAGCGATTCGAACTATTGTACCACAACTGTTCAGTGTGGACTGTATATATTTTGAAAATAAAACAATTCTTCAGGCTTGATTATTTTCCCATTTATTCTTCTTAGCTCAGTATTAGTCAGTTGCTATTTTCGATCTGAATTCAAGCGGGCCTAGTGCCCTTTTATATAGACGGCTACCTGGGTGCAAGTAGTGGCGGGGGTAAACAATGAAAATCTCGACCGACCACTCGATCGCTTACTTTGCGCCCAAATGGCCTTGAAACTATGTACAATTCGTAATTATTATTATTACCTATTTATCTATCCTACTTAATTATATAATACAACATGGTTTGTACCTATAATGCTTACACTAAACCTATCAAACTTAACGCTACATCTTGTTCTTATTCAAACATGTTTATAATATGATTTTATTATTTACAGTTAGCGTCTATTACAGTTTAGGTCGGCGTCCGTAACAGTTCTCCCCCCGGCGAAGCCTGCGCAGCCTCTTCTTTCTTCGTCAGGACGACGAGCTTGCTCACTGGGCGTCGGAAGATGCCGGTTCTGGTCCGCACCTTGACGACTCGAATGCTGCCGTCGGTTCCCGGATGCGTGCGCTCGACGACCCCCATAGGCCAGGTGTTCCGGGGCAGTGTGCTGTCGACCACGACGACCACGTCGCCTACTTGCAGCGGCCGCGCGTCGTTCTTCGGCTCGCCGCGGGGTACCAGTGTGGGCAGGTATTCTCGTAGCCAGCGCTGCCAGAAGCAGTCGGCGAGCGCTTGGCTAGCTCGCCATGTTCGTCGGTCGGCTTCATCGCATGGTCCCGTTGCTGGTAGGCCGTTCGAAGACCCCAATAAGAAGTGGTTGGGAGTTAGGGCCTCAGGATCATTGGGATCCACGCTGACGTGGGTCAAGGGTCGTGCATTGATGCAGAACTCAGCTTCGGCGAGGAGCGTGCTGAGTACTTCTTCTGAAGGCGCCTTCTCTTGTAGGGTTACTTTAAGGGCGGCTTTTACGGAGCGCACCATTCTCTCCCACGCGCCGCCTTGATTGGGCGCGCCAGGAGGTATAAAGCGCCATTCCACTCTGTGTTGTAGCCCCACATCCTTCAGGGCAGGCAGCCATTCAGTGTAGGCGGTGCGGAGCTCTTGATCAGCCCCGCGGAAGTTGGTCGCATTATCAGAATAAATTAATCGCGGCCATCCCCTTCGTGCAGCCATTCTTCTTAGTGCCATGATCGCAGAGTCTGTCGATAGGGATGCGACGAGCTCTATGTGCACAGCGCGGGAGGTGAGGCACGTAAATAGCGCTCCCCACCTTTTCTCTCGGCGACGGCCCACCTTAACGGTCATGGGGCCGAAATAATCCACCCCACAGTTGGTGAACGGGCGGTGGAAAGGGTCGAGGCGGGCGTGCGGCAGGTCCCCCGTGGCTGGCGTCCGTGGTGTCCCCTTCAACTTCTTGCAGAAGGCGCAGTCTCTCTCGATCGTGCGCACAGTGGGTCGTAGATGTATGATCCAATAGCGCTGCCGTAGATCATTTGTCACGCGCTCCCTGTTGGCGTGGCCCGCAGCGCAGTGTTCACGTAGCACTATCAGTCTAGTTAGCGCATGTCGACCGTCCATGATGATGGGTCGCTTTGTCTCTGTCGGTGCCGAGGAAGCCTCGATCCGTCCTCGTACTTTGAGGAGCCCGTTTTCTATTACAGGGTCCAGTCTGTATAGCCTGCTCGTCTTAGTTAGGGGGCGAGCTGACTTGATCTTCTCTATTTCTTCTTTGAAACTTTCTTCTTGCGCGCGTCGGATAAGTTCTGTCTCGGCGCGCTGGATGTGTCGATGCTCCATGCTCACGGCCTTACGTCGGCAGATGTCTATGAAGGCGAGCGCTCGTGCAGTGGCCCTCACCAGGACTTCATATTTCGAGAAGCGGGCCGGGTCTGGTAGCCAGCTATCTCGTCCTGGTTCTTGCGTCACGTGTAGGACCTCCTCCTCGTCTTCTTCTTCCGTTGTCGACATCATGGGCCATTGTTCTTCTGGCAGATGTAAGAAGCTAGGCCCCTGGAACCATCGGTCCGCTGTGCTCAGTGGAGTGTCGGTGAGCCTCGTCGCGTCGTCGGCCACATTCACTTCCGTGGGCAGCCATCGCCATTCTTCCTTCTGGGTTAGCTCGGCGATCTCACCCAGCCTGTGTGCGACGAACGGTGTGAAGCGTCGCATGTCGTGACGTATCCAATGTATTACAGTGGATGAGTCGGTCCAGTAGGTCGTTTGGTTGATCTTGACTCGATGTTCCCTTTTTATAGTGTCGGCGAGTCTTGCTCCGATGACGGCCGCCTGGAGTTCTAGTCGCGGTATTGTCTGTGCTCGTCTCGGTGCTACCTTGGCCTTGGCGGCCACCAACACCACGCCGATACTTCCGTCGTTGTTTATGATTCGCCAGTAGGCCACGGTCGCGTAGGCTTGTTCGCTGGCGTCGCATAATATGTGTAGATCGACACGTTCATACTTCTGTGTTAGGTAACATCGCGGCAATCGTAGCTGAGCCAGTCCGGTCAGGTGCGCGAGCCAGGACGCAAAGAGCTCGTTTTCTTCTGCTGGAATCTGTTCGTCCCATGCGGTCTGGAGGCGCCATAAACTTTGTAGTATTATCTTGGATCGTATCGTGTAGTGGCTCAGCAGTCCTAACGGGTCGTAGATGGACATGACTGCACTAAGGGCTTCTCGTTTGGTCGGTGCGCGGGCTCTGGTTCGTACTTCAGTTGGCACTCTGTTCATGGACGTGTTGAACCCCAACTCATCTCGTTCTGCGTTCCAATATAGCCCGAGTATTTTACTCTCGGGCTGCTCTCCCCCCAGTTGTGTGGGAGAGGTGGCATGTAGTTCGGTGGGTACGTCTCGTAGCACTGTTCGTTCGTTCGAGCTCCATCCTCGTAGCGTGAACCCCGCGTGCGCGTGCACCGCTCTTGTTTCTTCTATCACCTTTCGTGCTTCTTCTGGGTTATCGTAGCTGGCTACTAGGTCATCCATGTAATGGTTTTCCTTGATCGCTTCTAGGGCTCGCGGGAACTCTTGCCCATGTACGTCCGCGTTGAGGTTCCGGACGTAGTGGGCCATAAACGGAGAGCTTGCTGCGCCGAAAATCATGCTCGTCATTTTATATTTTGCAGGAGGCGCTTCTCTTTCGTTGCCTCGCCATAGAAACTGCTGGGCTGGTTGATCTTCTGGTCTTATTTTTATGCGGAGAAACATCTCTTGTATGTCGGCCGTTATCGCGATCGCTCTTTCCCGGAATCTGAAGAGTATTCCAGGTAGCGCCAGCAGCATGTCCGGGCCTTCCAGCAGCGCGTCGTTGAGGCACACCCCGTTGCTTCGTGCGGCTGCGTCGAATACTAGCCTACACTTGCCGGGTTTGTTAGGATTCTTCACGGCAAAGTGTGGCAAGTACCAGCAGACCGGACTTGTTTGTTCCGAGCCGCCGCACAGTGTCGCGTACCCTTTCTCAAGCAGGTTGTTGATCTGCCTGGAGTATTCCTCAGCGAACTCTGGATCGGCGTCCATCTTCTGTTCTATCTTCTTGAGACGGCGGAGTGCTTGGCTGTAGCTTGGTGGCATGATAATGTTATCTTGTCGCCACGGTAGGCCCACCTCGTAGCCTTCATTGATTCTCTTCGCTGTTGTCTCGACGATCTTGATGGCGCGTTGGTCCGCTTCGTTCACTCGCGGCTTGCCGTGGATGCTGAGTGCTTCTATTTTGAAGTGAGCCTCGACCAAGTTGTGGAGCTCCTGGTTGCTCACGTTCGATGATCGGTCGGGCTCGTAGAGATGTAGCACCTTGCCTTCTTGCATGATGGTGCTGCGCGGTGCGGTTCCATGCACCACCCATCCTAGTTGAGTTCTTGAAGCGGCCGGCTCGTTCGGGCCGCCGATTCGTAGTTCACGGGAGACGATGCACTCCCAATGATCGGTTCCTACTAGGAGCCCGGGGCGCGCGCGTTCGTAGCACACCTCGTTCCTAGGTAGGTCTTTCAGGTGCTCATATTCTAGCAGGTTTTCAGGGATGGCTTGCTGGTAAAGTTGAAGGTTCTTCATGGTCCTCGCTCTGACCTTGTAAGCTTCCTTTTCTTTGGCCCCCCTGACCTTGATTGTCACAAGCTGGCTCTCTGTTTCATCTTGCGACATGTTGACACCGTTTAAGCGCAGTGTCTGTGATGGTCCCTCCGCCCCGATGCTGGATGCTAACTCCTGGTCCACGAGTGTAATGGTTGCACCCTCGTCTAGGAGTGCGTAGGTCGACACCTCCCCCCGTGGTCCGGACACGGTGACAGGACACATCTTCAACATGACTGTTCGCGGGCCGGCGGCTGGACGGGCAGCCACGGACAGGACTGCTTCCTCTTTAGGTTGTTCGGCTTCCTTCGCGACTTCAGTCTTCTCGTCGTGTTCTTGATGTAAAGTCTCGTGATGCGGGCGGCGGCATTGATTCACGCCGCACGGCTTTGCTTTACAGTTCATGCGCCTATGTTGTTTATGAGCGCATTTGAAGCAAATCTTCTTTTCTTTCAGGAAACTCCATCGTTCATTCACGGCGAGTGCCTTGTATTTTGGGCACTGTGTTAGTGCGTGGGCTTGTCCACACTTGGGGCATTTTTCAATTTCTTCCTCCGCTCCCCCGGTCGTAGTGAAAACGCTCGCCTTTTTCTTTAGTATCACGGCGGGTCGGGTTTCTTTCTTCGTAGTTGCAGCGCCTGTGGCCGGGGCGTATGTGTATCTCAGCGCCCGGTCAGCTTCTCTCATCAGGAACCGTGACATCACGACGATCTCTGGGTCTGCCGTCCCTTCGTGTTCATATGCGTAGTCACACCAGCGGGATCGTAGATGCGGACTGAGCTTGTCTAGTACTTCTCGTGTCATCAATGGATTGAATAGGTATCCCCTTCGATCGATGGTTTTCAGGACACAGATGATGTTCTGTAGTTTGATAGCGAAGCTATTAAGCTCTGTTGCTGACGTGCCCGGCTTCGGCAGCTTCTTCAGATCTTCCAGCGCCCGATCAATGATGACTTCTGGTCTTCCAAAACATTGCTCCAGAGTCTTCATAATCACATCAGGTTCGGTGGCTGTGTGCAGAAGAGCGGCCACGGCGTCCCTTGCTTCCCCTTTGAGGCAGCTTCTCAGTCTTTGTATGTTCTCGGCCGCTGAGATCTGGTACATGCTTGTTGTGTCTCGTACCGCTGCCTTGAATGGCAGCCACTCGTTGGCTGCGCCGGAAAACGTAGGTAAGTCGATATGCCTGGGTCTGGGTCTGGCCATCTTCTCGAGGGTTGCCGCCAAATGTTCGATGCTGTTTCTTGCTCGTGTCGGGGTTGGCGATCTCGCCCCCGATGCTTCGAATCGTATTTGCTTCGGTTCTTCCCTGGGCCCCTCCTCCCCCCGTGGGTTGAGGGGGTTGGTTCTCAACCACTCGTCCACCTTTCGATGGGGTTCTTCACGGGGAGGGCCAGGTTCTTGATCATCGTGTACGCTTTCTTCGTCGTTAATCACTGACACTTCAACTGCCAGCCTCTTCTTGATCAACTCTTGTTCCAGTTCCAACTCTTTTCTTTGAATGGCTGCCAACTTCTCGGCTGCTTCCAGTTCCGCCATCCGTAGTCTAGTTGTGACGCTCGTTGTCGATCGCATTGACCTGGCCGGTGATCCCATTCTTCGTCGGGTCACATTGGTCGTTGTTGCTTGGAGTCCAGAAGGCCCCGCCGCCGTACTGGTGTCCGCTATCTTTGAAAATGGCGACGCCGGTGGGTCGAGTGAGAATCTTCGTGTTCTTTCGCGTTCGATTTGTTCAGTTTCCCTGCGGCGCATCTCTTGTTCCTGGGCACGCCGCGCCTCTTGTTCTTGGATGCGTCGCTGTTCCTCAATCTCCGCTACGTCCCCTTGGCTTCGAGTGACAACCATCTTCTTATGCGTGTTCGTGTCGTCGCGTACCAGGCCGCACGTTCAGTTTGCAGCGTTCAACGCGCACCGGACAGCACGTTCAGTTTGCTGTGTTCTACGGCGCGTTCAGGTTGGTACCTCTTCTGATCGGTATTTCTTCGGCACGGTGAATAATCCCCTTGGCTTGATATCCCTGTTGAAACCCGTCGGCTCGGTTCGGTGAGTCGTTCAGGTCGAAACAAGTCTTGCTTGATGGCCGTGTTCGTTCTTCAGAGCTTCGTACTTCGTCTGGAGTTCGGTAGGCCAGGTTGCCGCAGGATCTTCGTTCTTCTATCCGGCTTCGGAAGGACCAAACTGTTCAGTGTGGACTGTATATATTTTGAAAATAAAACAATTCTTCAGGCTTGATTATTTTCCCATTTATTCTTCTTAGCTCAGTATTAGTCAGTTGCTATTTTCGATCTGAATTTAAGCGGGCCTAGTGCCCTTTTATATAGACGGCTACCTGGGTGCAAGTAGTGGCGGGGGTAAACAATGAAAATCTCGACCGACCACTCGATCGCTTACTTTGCGCCCAAATGGCCTTGAAACTATGTACAATTCGTAATTATTATTATTACCTATTTATCTATCCTACTTAATTATATAATACAACATGGTTTGTACCTATAATGCTTACACTAAACCTATCAAACTTAACGCTACATCTTGTTCTTATTCAAACATGTTTATAATATGATTTTATTATTTACAGTTAGCGTCTATTACAGTTTAGGTCGGCGTCCGTAACAACAACATATCGACTTTTTCAGACTAAACTTTAGCGTGACACAATAGATTTGCACAGTAACATTATGCGAAGTAAATTTATGCCTAAACAAATTATCCTTCAAAATAATTATGCCAACATAAACTGTATGCCAAAAAAAAGAACATGGCAAAGTATTACTATGGCAAAACAAATTATGCCAATACAGGTATGCCAAAGTATATTAGGAAAAAGAATATTATGCGAAAAGAAGGGATCCCTTTTTCTACTGCTGTAGCTTTAACATTCAACGCCCTAATTTTAAGCCAAACAAAAGCAACTAAAACTCAGCTAAACAACGAAAAACACAAAGAACGGATCGCGCCAGTTCTCACGTTCAAAATGAGTCTTCTAAAGATTTTGCATTTTATATTATGCAGAGATTTGCGAGTCGGTCGACAAATAACACGGTAAGGAACTCGACAGACTGAGAAAATACACTATGGTGTAGAAGAAATTCACCCAAATTTTGCTTCACAATCGGCTCTATAAAACGTGGAAAAACTTAAGTATTCCGTCCGCATGCGTAGAGTACGACAAAGGTTGGCGGAAATACTAATTTAACCCCTTCGCAGCCGGCTTCACGATGAAACCGTTTATTTTCTACTATGAACCAAATTGGTCTGATATTTACCTGACTTTTGAGCAACACGATAACATCTCTTCCATTTTGGAACTTCCTTGCGAGTTTCGCGTTTAATTTTTGTACAAATCCAAAATGTTTCAGTTATAATGTTCTGAATAGAAACAAGACAATTGTATCCAAGGTTGTTTGGGGGAATTATGTTGAATACAAACTTTTTCATTAATTAAATCTAAGAATAATATTTATGTTTTACCAAACATTATTAACAGCGCCGCTCTAGGCAACGAATTCACCAAAAACCAATGATCCAACACATAATTTTCTTTAACAACTTCATTTTCTACAAAATTGCCCATAATAATGTTTTAAAATGTATAATTTCATCGCCAATTACTTCAAATATCATCGTGACCTTTAGGTCGCTTTCAGGGCATACTTATCACAAGTTTGGAAACACCCACAGTTTCTCCGATATGTTTATCTTCGTCATTTGAAACGACTTTGAGATCGCAAAGTACTTTGCCGAACTCTTGTTAAAATTGTTTTTGGGATTCAGGACGAAGATACGCGTGTTTTACATTCAAATATCATAATGGTACTAGACCCGGACCCACGTCATTCTAGCATGGCTAAAATTGTCTGAAGTAAGTACTTAGTAGTAAGTGTTTATCGTACTCATGTGTTTATCGTCGTAACGACATATTTCTCTATCTATCCTCAAATCAATTTTCTAGTCATGTTAAAATAACATAAGTCTGGCGACTCTGGGATCTCTGTCTATAAATATTGTCATAAGTATACCATTAGCCTTTCATTTGTTGCGGATGACGATCGAGTTCGTCTTCAGTAGTACCGTCAATAGATCTGCCAGCAGCGATCATTCAGTCGGCGCGACTCCCCTGTACTCCATTAATTATTCAGCACCGATTCTCCGTGAATCAACGCCAAGTATTTCCTTTCCTAAATTAGAATTATGAAGGTGGAAACAATGTGGTTTGGAAACGTGATGATTCGATGTAACCAACTTTAATTTATTGCTTTTGTCTTTATTCCTTACCTGGAAGATTAATGTTCGAAATTAGGATTGAATTCAGAAATGCTGATATTGATTACGTGAATTGCAATTTTAAAGAACAGTTATTTTTGAAGGCAGGGTAGGAGATCCGAAAACGTGTCGTGCTTTATTTACTCTGGCGGCAGAATTAAAAACAAAACAGACCATTTTTCACAAAGTGCGAACAGAAACTGAGCAAACCAAAGTAAAAACAGAAATCGTAAAACCACGAGCTATGAATATGTATGTGCGTAAGTAAATATAGCAGTTATGTATCTCTATAGGTTTTTAATGCATAATAATGTACAGTTTACCTCCAGTCGGCGACTGTACAACACTCGCTTGTTTTGCGGTGACATTGTAAAAACGTGGATGAAGAAGCGATTTCCCTCGGGCACAAAGGAATCGATAGCTATTGTGATTCCCCCTACGACATTAAATTATATGGCAGGGTGCCTCCTGCACACTGAGACATCTGCCAAGTTTATCGGCTTTGCATTTTATCAATATTTGCCTATTTGATTTTAGAGTGGGTGCGAGCCTGTGAAGATCTTTGATGTTGGATGTGCGTTGTCATTTCGTGTGTGTGTGTCACATCACATGTTTCCATGGTTGTTCGGTTCATATGACCTTTAGGTAAAGAACGCTACTTTTTACTTAGGGGATACAGACAGCAATAAAGACGTTAGTAAATATATTGAAAGCATCTATTCGTTTATGAGGATCGTTCATTTCATACCTCAGTATTGCTGAAACTGCTCCGCATCCTTGAAGCCTCTCTTCCCTAACCCATTTTAGATCTTGCCATATCATTTTGTTTCGGAATCCAATCTCAATCAACCTTCGATTCTAGATCAGGACCTACTTCCCACAAGTTATTAAAAACAACTCTTGTTTGTACACATTTCGTTCCAAGATATAGATAAAGCACGTGTACAAGGCTGTTTGATATAAACAAGTAGATACAAGTGTGCTGGTAACGCGAGGGGCACAAAATTGTGTTTGTCGTTCAGTAGGAGCACAATTTGTGCCAATAAGGGAGCTACCGACGTTCCTTATTGGTTTACGAACGATAAACAAATCAGTTGGCCTAGTGCTGATGTTTGATAAAGGGTTGGGAGAAATATGGAAAGGAAATATTGTTTTGTTCATGTAATAACAGAAAATCAGTTTTCTGAATAGCGTACAGAGAACATTGTACTAGATTTACGTTTTAGACATATACCAAAAGAAGGAATGCCATTGCATACATAACAACCTAGGTATACTATGTATGTATAAACATACTTGCAACTATGAAGGCCAGGTACACTGAGTCCCAAAATACAGGTTTGGGAGCCAGCGGTTTCTAATTTGTGTATTTAAGTATCCTGTTTATAGATTCTAAGCACCTTTTTGTAATTGTTAGTTACTGTTATTAATTTAATATATATTATTATTAATTTATCTATTGAACCGGGACAATAAATAATTGCTAAAACATTCCAAATATTTATAACATAATCATTACTATATCTTCTGATAGGCAAATTATTCATTGATAATCATCGTTATCAGACGGATTTATCATTTGAACAAGGTTGTTACTGTATTCACCGACGGTTTTTAATACTACGTTGCCATATACGATGACCATATTGGCAGCTCATATTAAACAGAGCTACCTATATTAAACTGTCAAAGTATGATTGAACCAGTAATCATTTGGGTGTGAACTGTGTTTAGATTCAAACGCAAGATTATGCAGTAATTATTAGTTGGAATTTAAATGTAAAACTAGGAGGGTCTTAGCACATATGATTACACACATTTATGAAGACAAAAAACATAACGGGTACCAGTTGCAAAGTGTAAAACAAGAAATTATCTTGGACATGACTTTTTTGAAGTCGATGATATCAGCAAAATAAAAAAAGAAAGAGATGATGAAGGAAACGATTATAAATCTTGATCGAAGGTTTCAATAGACGCCCGGTAGTTCATTTAAGTAACGTAGGCGCCACTTTAATGCCCACACGTAGGCGCTTGTAGACACAGTAGACATTTTACGGCTGAATTTCGTAATTTATATTACCTCTATCTTAATCCCTGCCATTAATTAAATAATAACAACCCATTAAACACCTGTTTCTTCATGTGTAACTGTATATGAACGGCTGTGTCCATTAAGATCCAACTAGGTATATCGTCATCTGCCTATATAGCCTTTTCCCAACTATTTTGAGGTCGGCACTCGGCCTCCAACCGAATGCAGCTGAATACTAGTGTTTTATATGGAGTGACTACCTGTTTGACTTCGAAAACCCAGTTACTGGATACACGATACCCTTTGGAAAAACTTGTCAGACTTTCTCGCTTTTGACTTTCCATGACAGCCGAGACCTAAGGCAATTTAATACCGTGTCTGGAAAAGCACGTAAAGCTTTTCCAGACACGGTATAAAATGGATGATAACCCATCCAGTTTAGGTAGCCGATAGAAACACTAATATTTACATTAAGTAAAAACGCAAATTTTATTAGCCTAGGGTATTTCGGGACCAACGATCCAACGATCAGCGATCCAATTATATGAGACATGAATAACATTTAATTAAGACCTTTAAATAAACAAAGAAAACATAATTTCATCTTGGACTATAATTATCGGTGGGGTCACAACCTGATGGATTCGGTAGTACATCGATAAAGTTGCAATTAAAGTCATAACTCAATACTGATTCGCATTATGTAATTACTTGATGAGAAATCTGGCCAGCTGTCATCGTGAAAGCGCAAGACAGAGGCTTAAGCGGTACGCCCGCTACCGCTTTTATCTGAATCAGAATCAAAGAATTACTGAAAAAGTCCAAATCCAAAGCTTTAAAATGATGGAGAGCTGCCATAGACGCCTGTAGATATACTCACTATAAGATATCACCATAATCATTTTAATGTTGGTTACAGGTGATGGAATCCTAATAACAGCCATTAGTATTTTTGTGAGAAAGCTTTCTGTTGTTGGATCGATATTTATTTAACTCAATACTATAACGTTTGTTTGCTTTATTTCTTCTCTGCAACTGTCTAATCCCTGCTTCGTAACTCTTGTACAGTCGAACAAGCTAATTGGTTTACGGGCAAAAATATTCAAGTTTCTACTACACTCACAATATTTTATTTTATTCCATTTTCTAATCTCGAACACGTAGGTATACCTGCTACCTATGTACTAAAGATAAAAAAAAAGTGTAGTAGAAAAATGAATATTTTTGCCTGTAAACCAATTAGCTTGTTAGACTGTACATCTGCATCGTGTCTAGTCTATCCATCTACTATCGAGGTCACATTAGTAATTGTTTGTTTTTAATTGTCAAAGTCAAAGTCAAATCATCTATTTCAATTAGACCATTATAAGGCACTTTTGAACGTCAAATGAGAAAAAAATTGATTCTAGTTGCCCATTCCAAAAGGTAGTTTTGTATGGAGAAGAACGGGCAAATTCTTGCCCATTGTAAAATCAAAATTCTAATTCTAATTTCTCATTTTAAAATCGTTTCTAAAAGAGTAAGTATTCACTTACTCTTTTAAAAACGTTTTTAACAATATTTGCATTTAATTTTACAGGAATTATAAAATTACAAAATATAATTATATAATAATTGACTTGAAGAATGCCAGCAGATTGTGTTTTAATAATTTTGTAGTTACAACGAGCGTTCTCTCTATGCTGAATTCGTCTGCCTCAGTTTTGATTTTCGCTTCCAGTTTATCATTTCGATGTGCAAGATGGCAAAAAGTAATAAATAACGGTCCAATTTTAAGTAAATATCAACGTGTCCCAATATGAGTAAACGTGTTTTTAATTTTAACTTGTCTGTTATAGTATTTAAAAGAAGCTGATTGACGACTTTATTACCATCACAGACAAAAAGTTTAAAAATGATAAATTAGTAACTAACAATTACGAATTCAGAAGAAATGAATACAGTACCACTTGACAGAGAAGTGAAATTATTAGTCAGAATAAGTTAGTGACATTTTCACACTACAGAAACGTCGAAAGTTGGAATTAAAGTAAACTTTAAAATTAAGAGATAAAACTGCCAAACTCATGATGGACATATGTCAGCCTGTAATGTGTCGCAATATACTGTTGCGTATATTGACTGATTTTCTTAAAAAGGCGATCTTTTCGTTTCTTGTAATTAAGGTAACGGTAATACTGTAAGTAATGTGCTTTTTTAATAAAATGAGGAAACTTAATGGACCACAGCGTTTGGGTGTTATGTGATCGGTGAAATATACAACAAACATTGGTACAATAGAAAGAGCGTAAAGTGGAAAGCGAAACGGAGAGGTTACTAAAATGTAATTTCATGTAAAAGCATTGTTAAGGCTGTTATATCCTCTGCTAGTTACGTTAGGCTTTGTATCTCCAGTTCCCGCGACCCCTAGGTGTGAGATGGAACACCGGGGTGGTTTTTAGTCAGTAAGAGTCTGACAGACCCCTCCATGACATCCATGAGGATTTTCCACCCCGTTGTGATTGGTAATATCTAAAAACAAAAAAGTAAACACTGGTAAAAGTTGAATCTCGTCGTTTTTGTCTTCGAAACCAATAAATTACGTAATTTTTACCAGATCCTTGTCTTAAATATCAATAAAATTTAACGCTTGATCTTAAGTGGAATATCCGAATACATGTTAAACAAATTTGTCCACTACCAGCTGTAACGGTTGATTTTAATTCTTTACCTAAAAATGATCTCTTAACACTTCCATATATGAAGATAAAAAGCCATAATATCGGGCAAGACACCACTTTACGATTATAAACGGAAATGTAAAAACGTAATTTTGCACACTTTTGTTAGTGATTTTCGATCGTAAAGTTAGCGTTCACACGATGTACCGGTATATCATCTAGGGTTGGCAAACATTTTTTAACAAGTTTTATAGCAAAAGGTGTTGAAGCAAATATTGTATTTTAATTTGGGAAATCAAATGTTGACCTGATAAATGAACGTGAAATTTATACGAGGTATGAGATAGCCAATATCTCAAAATTCGTAAAGCTATATTACATATGACGATGCTAACCTTACCGATCTAAATATAGTTGAAAATGAAGAATGCAAAAATACAAAAACGTCATCTGAATCAACAACCTTAGCTGATCCAACTAAACGCTTATACCGTACCGTTGACATTTACAAAGCAGGAGATATAGAATTACACGACGATAAAGTCCCACTGGGAGGCTAAGATTAAAAACTAGTCCACTTTACCACTTTGAATTTCAAACATAATCTCCTATGGCGGTTTCCAATGCGCTAATTGGTCATAAAATCATTGAGCTTCTATCAGTCGGTTACTGCTTTTGTGGATCTCGATTCCAGTTACGATTTCTCTTAATTAGTTCTTACACTTGCTTCGGACGTTTCTATTCGGTCGTGACTTTACAAGACTTTATTAACAAGTTCTTCTTTAAATTGATGGACGAGACATAAGAATCTAAATAAATCTGGAAGTTACTAAAGTTCTTACTGTCTTAAGACCATTACAGCATCAAACTTATCATCGCAAATAACGAGTTTCTTTTCGACAGCTTAGTTATTTCATTAGGCCGAAATATTATTACCGACAAAGAGTATGAATACTTCATTTCATCTAACCCCATTATATCCCCATAAACATTTTTACTACCATTTTCTTCCCTCCCACGTATGTTAAGAAAAGCTGAACTTATATTTTTCCTGCTTCTCCATTCATTACTAACAAGTCCTGGTGGATTACTTGTGTTGCGAGGAATTAAGGGTACGTTTCCTTTTTATAAGAGATTGGCAGGATTACCCATCATTAGGGAGTGCAACAGACAAAGGAACGTTACTTGTGCCTATTTTGTATCGTTCTGACATACATTCGAAATGGGTAGATTATATCTTTTTGTTTTTCGGCGCTTTTCAAAGTTCCGGACCATTCAGTATGATGACATTAAGCTGTGTCTTATGCAGATAGAGATATTTATCTGTAGTTTATGTTTCAACGTAAGTTATGATCATTGTAAATTATTTATAGTCAATGTTTCTCTTGGTTTTAGCATTGAAACGATTATTTAGTGGTAGAAACATTGCAGTAAGCGAGTATTAAATAGAGAAAAGTACAAGATTCCAAGCTGTGTTACATGATAACGCCAACGCTTAATTCAAATGGACGTCTTGCATTCGGATGGATGGATTGACGTTGGTTATTGTCATAAGGTTGACTGTACAAGCAATACTATCCATCACAATCTCAAACACTACTCTTAAAACTTCAATTTCTCCGTGATAACGTCCCATTACTAAATCAACAGCATCCCACGTCCATAATAGATCCCAAATTACACCCAAGTGCGTTGGATGATCGATTCGGTTCCGAACCTACGAATTATAATCAATGGGTGCTGAATGCGTCACAATGGCGTCAAAATAAACAGTTTCCATAGAGTGAACATGTTTATCTGGCCGGCTGTATCTTCGGGGCTCGTCAGGGGCGGATGGGTAACAGTCGCTGCAAGCATTTTGGGTTTGGGTCAAGATTTGAGCAACAAGCGTTTAGTAATTTGGGGATTCAATATTTCAGAGCTCTACATTGACATTTGTCACAGATAAAGTTATAATAATAATAAAATTTTAATATGTGGACACATTTCACACATGGTCATCTGATCCCAAACTAGGGAGACCCTGTACTATAGGTGTCAGACAGCTGATATACTTACACAAATACATTTAAATACATACATATACAGATAAATAACACCCAGACACAAGGCAAACACAAGTGCTCATCACACAAATATTTACCATAGGCGGGAATTGAACCCGCAACACGCTGCGCAGCAGTCAATCGCTTAGCCACTGCGCCAACCGTGTCGTCTAGTTAGGAGACCTTTAATATTTATTCCTCTATAAGAAAACTTTTCGCTTATTCGCATTTTCATAGAATTGATTGGTTGGTTTCTACCTCCTACAGTACTTTGTTCATCGTTGTTCCCCAGTGGGCATAGATTGATTGAACATTCGCTTATGTCTTGCACCTGCTTACCATCATATCCGGTGCCTACATCTCCTAAACACAAGATGTGATGATAACCAAGTTATATACATAATGTATATTTACAATAATTACGCCAATTACATCGTGGGTCAGGTGGCAGCGATTGACGACCGATACCAAGACGATATCGCGGTCCATATCTTAGGTAATTGTTTTCTGAATCACTTTCGTTTAGTTAGCGTTATCTGGATAATGTATCCGGCTGGCGGATGTTGCATATATTTTGCGTAGAGTATATTCAAAGGCACGAATAAAACAAATTGGTTTCGCCGGTGAGAGTAATATAAGAGCTAACATAACCTTATAATGCGGATGTACATCTTTCTCTCCCCTTTATAAATAAACTGCGATCTTAATTTTGTTTGAACATCGTATTTGAATAATCTTTACGCGAAAAACTACATTCATCGCTTATTTGACACTTGGCAGCATCATTGTGTAAATATTGAATATTACAGCTTGGTAATATCCTCGTATAATATGACTGCTTGAAAGTGAATTACTTTCACATAATTTTGCAACGAGTAAATCAGATTTAGAACCACTTTAAAAGTCACAAACAAATGAGTTCAAATCGCTTTCTCTAACTCCACTTACGTTTTCAAGTAGAATTGGGTTAACTGCTCGAAGTACTCACCTGAAACAAAAACAACAACAATAAATAAACGTCTATCCAAACTTTATATTATTTACTCAGCGTAGGTTAATTTATCAAACCTCCCAATTCCACACTTCAATAGATCAAAATTTTGTATAGAAAGGGAGGGATTCTTAATCCATTGTAATCGCTTGCACGTGTGTCGCGAAACTTCGGCTAATTCCGTCTAATAGCCATATTCACAATAAAATAAAGGAAAGTCAACTCTATTCTCAAAGCTTAAAGTAGAAACCAAGTTTTTCACTCACACAAGGCCACGGTTGAGAGTCAAAAGGAGGTAAATCAAATATCGTCATTTTGCCATAGAAATTTTAATTATTTTTCTTGGAACTTTTTTGATATATCTTTTGGTTTTACGTGAAATCGTTATTTGGCAGATTTGGAGAGATTCTAGCAGTATTAGTCATAGAAGGACCTATTTGTAAGTATCCACACGATGTTTGTCTTCAAAGAAAAAGTAGATGTTTACAGAATACCTACTCAGTAGTTAGCGTAAGTTATTTTTTGATTAGAGAAATCGCAATAGCGGGATAAAGGCGTTAGGGACCTATTCGTTCCATTATGTTGATGTTTGGAATCGACTGAGCTTTTATTATTCGAAGAAATTTACTCTTTCAAAGCTACAATTTGTCCTTTTGTTGATAAACGATTTATCTAAAATAAAATAAAACAGAGTTAAGTACTTTTGCCGTTTGCCCTCACTTGGAGGGTAGACACAAAGGGCCAGAGCGTATAGGGACGAACAATAAAGGTATTGAAGGCAGTCTGCAAAGGGCACATGCTTTCAAATAATAGCTCAGAAAATCCAAGTCGACGTACCCAAAGAATTTATACGAGGTCCGATTTTTTGTGCGACTTCTTGCGAAACAAACCGTTTGATTTTTTGATAAAAAAAAAGTAAAAGTGGACGTTTTGAATAGACGATATTGAAAGTGAGAGACGATTTGAGTATTTTGTAGACTCAATTCTATTACTATTTATGTTTGTTCGAATTTGTATTAAATTGAGAGCCGTGAACTTCCCAGTGTCTAAATTATTCTGCTCATTGTTCATAAGAGGTCACAAGCATTTACTGTTTTACATAGATTGGAAAAGAAAGAATAATTACGAGTATAAATCACTGGACCGATTTGGCTAATTTTGATCTTGAAATATTTGTGGAAGTCCAGGGAAGGTTTATACAGTAAGAAGATTTAAAAATCGATTGACAGGACAACGTTTGTTGGGTCAGTTAGTTTATTATAGAGATATCTAAGAATTAATAGTTCCATACCGTAGATTTTCTTAGTACATTCTTTTGCATTTTCACCGCTAAACTTGCGTTCCCGAAAGTAGTTGTTGCAAAAACGGAACAAACTTAGTGTTCCTTTATTAAACCTATAAGAGTGTAGAAATTATATCCTAGCCAGGCTATCCATTAAATGCAAATGTCCTCTTGTTACTCCCTAAAAGGGAGGGACAATCGTGCCGAGAAAAACGAAATGCTTAACTTTTTATAAATATTTGCACGAATGCTTTGTCCAATGTCTGGAGCGAGAGGAGATTTTTTTAGGACAAAAGCGCGTATTTATTAAAACATTGTCAACTTTTTGTTGGTTGAGATGTTCTATTGTTATAGACGGCTGTTTTGATGAAATTATTAGTGTTAATAGAAGTATTCACGTTACAGGCCAATTGGGGGCTGACATTGTTGGTTTATTATATTTTTAATTAGATGTAAAATGGTAAAGGCGTGAATGAAATATTATATTTAAAAAATATTATATTTGAAATGTTCGTTGTTTTAACAGACATTGAAGAATATTTAAGTTACATGCAATGTTAGACTACTTTTATAATAATAAATTTTGCTGAAAGAGCGGATCAAACCCACGAATAATATGAGTATCGGCTGGTCTATTTTGAAAGTTAATAATAATAAATCATATTCTTATTCAAAAAATTACAAGGCATAAAATTAGTACGTTTTGCTTAAAAGTAAATTATATTGACTTCTGTGCCTGAATGTAATACTGTGTTTCGTGAAGTGACGTGGGCTGCCAGTTTCTAGTATTGCAAAGAATGTCAGCTCACCTCAGCTAACTTCATCTTGATTCATCAAAGGAGATTATTACATAATAGCTGAACTGCTATTGGTGTTTAATTAGAAGGCTGAAAAGACTGAAACTAAAATGTCCATGATTAAGATCGGTATGAAAACTTACTCAATTTACGTCATCAGCATGAATGAAACCCAAGAACATCATGAAGAAAAAATCCTCTACATTTTCCAAATTGAAAACCCACTGTTACCGACTTATTATATCGACTGTAACTCGTCCGACCGTTACATTCATAAAAAGTGTCAATTAAAGCAAGTTTATATGGGTGTGAGAACAATAGGACTTGGAAACATGTCATCAGTGTGAAATCACGTGAAATTAAAAGTAGGACACACTGATAAACATCTGGGGACAATGTGAATTTACGGTGAAGCGAACAATTGGGGTTAAGACTGCCAAAAGAACCAACCCACATTAAAATCTCTGTCAATTTTCGAAGTTAGTGTGAAAACAAACGAATGTTTTGTGACTTCGCGTAATTTAAAACTTTTTATACTTTTGTACGAAAAGGAATGCAGCGTAAAATACGCAACTCAAAAATCGCGACTCACAAAATTACCTTCATTTGTTATTTTGGATATTTTACGCTCAATAAATTCAAATCTTGAAGTGGCAATGGCAATGGCAACCGATAACCGATGGGGCAGAAAGGTTCTCGAGTAGTGACCACGAACCGGAAGACGCAGCGATGGTAGGCCTCCAACCAGATGGACCGACAACATCGTCAAGGTCGCGGGTAACCGGTGGATGCAAGCGGCAGGTTGCCGCTCGTTGTAGAGTTCTATGGAGGAGGCCTTTGTTCAACAGTAGACGTCTTTCGGCCGATGATGATGATAAAATTCAAATCTAACATAACTCAACCGAAACATATAATCTGGGTATCTTCAAGGCACGAGTGAACCGGTTTATCCTAGGCAAGCGTGCTCCATCTTAGGCCGCATCATCACTTAAGATCAGGTGACTTGCGGCCAAACGCAAGCCTATAACAATATTAAAAAAAAAAACTTTTTGACGTACTCTTAACTGTTACTGCTGGATAGTATGGCATATTTAATTAGTCTGACGTAATTAATTTAACAATTGAGAGGTGGTGAATTGGGTCGTTTTAGTAGAACAACTTGAGCTCAATTTGGAAGTGAATTCTGTAAATTCATGTTTGTTTGTGTTCTGTGTGTTAGGGAATTGGCATTTTTGTACACATTATGTTCGTTCGCTTTTACTTTTGTAAATTGGAAGAAAACTTCTACGAAACATATTTAATCGGAACTAATAATAATCGCATTTTGTATCAGTCAGGATCCGGTACTTTGACTGTTTTATTTTGATTTTGTTTATGATCCAGTTTATAGGTCCTGGAGTAGTCTGTCTCTGTTGTACTTATTGTCATAAATATTTTTTCTTGTTTTTGACTTACAACCGCGTCATGTAAGTACTTTATGCCACATCATTTTAATTAAGTTCTAAAGCCTACAGTTCCCATAACAATACCTACACGTCCACAACATGTAGCCCTAACTCACCATAACTAGATTAAAGGTCTCTTTTTGCCCATTTAAGGCATAGCTCTGATAATACTTCCACCGAAGTGAATTTACGGCTTCATTCACACTGTGGGGCATAAACACTGCACACCACCCATTCAACACTGGCCCTTAGTCGAAATGTTCAAATCAACATGGCGGACTGTTACGTCAACATATACCTACATATTTATATACAGGTTGTGTGTAAATTACACAACAATTTCGATTCATCCAACAATAATTTAATCTACTTATACTAATATTATAAAAAGGTAAAATTGGTTTGTTAGTTTTTTTTTCCCTATTTTCCCTAAATATCTATAGATCTCCGAAACGCATCATCTAATTTAAAAAATATTTCACCAATAGGAAGCTACATTATCCCTGCACGCGTGCCATAGGTTATATTGCATTATCAAAAAATAAGGGATCCTTGCGGGCAAAGTACCAGTATTAAAAAAACACTAGTGTTAGTGACACTATTTATAACTCAAGAACGGCTGAACCGATTTGGATGAAAATTGGTGGGAAAGTAGCTTAGAACCAGGAAATGGACATAGGATATTTTTTTTGTAGGTATAGGGTAGGTGTAGGGTGGGTAAATAGGCAGGTAAGTAGGTAGATAGGAACAGGTCAACGTCTGTCGGGTCAGCCAGTTTTTCATATTTTTTTCTTTCCTATGTCCAATTTTGGTGTCATATCACACTTACTTAGATTAAAACTCGGTGGAATATTTTGGTGCGACAAGTTTCGAACAATAATATTCGGCAAGTCATTTGAGTGAGAGATAGAAAAAAAGACATAGTTGTAACTTGACGGCGCGCTATTTGAATCTATGTAAAAGAATACTCATATCAGCCGGTGTATTCTGTAAAAAATCTTGGTGTTCTTGAGCTTTGTGTGAGCTGTCAGATGGGATGACAGTTAACCTCAAACTCATTGCACCAAAGGATGTTTTTCTAGTAGTAGCTACTAACTAGCTTCAACTTTCTGACTAACTGACCGACTTACCTGTAAATGGTTTCATTGAAATAAATGCTTTGACTTTGAACTACTGTTGGCAAAGCTTGTATTTCAGTAGCAGATCACTGACGTTTTAAGGTACTTAGGTATTATAAGAATTATGAAACAGCATGTATTCAGTAAGTCAATATAAATCCCGGTATAATAAAGTAACAAGTCAGTGATTTACTGTTATTACACGCTATTTATATCTGATTGCTATGTAATTGACATTTGCCGACCGACGAGCAATTGATCGTGCTGTTTCTTATTACATGGAGTATGTGTAGTGCATGCGCTGCGTCTTTATTGTAGTACAAGATCTCAGTCGCCAAATCTACGTCATTTTAACAAAGTTGATATTTTGGGAAAAGATAAAGGAATATGGTTTTAAGAAAGTATGCGCGCTTGTTAGTTTCAATACTGGCCTTTTTAGGGCTCCGTAGTCACACAAATAAGTTTCAGTGTACGGTCACCAAAAGAGATAAGTATCCATGTCGCCGTGAATAGTTGAAGTTTACTTAGAAACCGATAGGTGTTTATGAGTAAAATAAAATACAATTAGTAGAGAATAAACAGTTCAATGATTTCATTAAATTTCATTTGAAAGCCTCCATTGGTTTCTGAGTAAACTTCAACTATTCCCGACGACATGGATACTTATCTCTTTTGGTGACTGTACATCAAAAATAGCCGCTTTAAAAACAAATTAATAAAAATAAATTTAATAAAAAAATTATAGAGGTTTCCAATATAAATATAATAATAATAAATGTAGTGTATGAGGAGGTCGTAAATGCCGTACGCTAAGTAAAATGCCGTACGGATAGATTGATCAAGGTTAAGCTACGCTTGCCACGTTCGGTCTGTTGATGGGTGACCATTCATTTTACCTCTCCGTGCTGCTGCTGGTCCTGCTATCATTCGTAGATCTTTGACTATCGTTATGGGTAGTCAGAAGCCAGAAAGTCTGAAAACCAGTCTTGCCAAAGGGTAAAGGGTGTTACCCAGGCTGGGTTGTGGGGGTCAGAATCAGATATGCAGTCGCTTCACGACCCCAACGTACTTGAGAACATGCTACACAGATGATGATGAAGAAATATGTAGTGTTCAAAATTGGACGGTGGTGGACTCACACTTACTGCCACACTCAGAGACGTCACTTAATATTTAATGAATCATTAACTTTAATTGACCAACATAACTTGGAACGCTGTCAGTCAAAAATATTGTTGTGGACATGTGCCAAGTTATGTTGGTCAATTAAAGTTAATGATTGATTATTATTAAGTGATGTCTCTGAGTGTGGCAGTTAGCCGGTTTTACGTTTCAGGTTTATTAACGTACACGTAGTGCTGGCGACATTGGGATCTGAGATCATATATGTTTTTGTTGCAATTATTTGTTGTTATTGATTTGCATTAGAAGAACATGACTGACCTTATAAGAGCTTCCAAGTGGCTAGTCACGCTAATACATTCTAATCAAGCCAAATAAAATCGTTCAAAATTAAAGACATTAATTTTAAACATTTTTGACAGATTGAAACTGAGATTAGAAGGCGATGCGAACGTTCCTTATATTTACTATACCAACAAAACACCCCCCTCTTCTTACATACACCACACCACACAACAACACCCCATTCCTCTCACACTGCCATCACCCCTTGACACACATACTCACACATTCATTTACACCACACCACACGACACCCCACTCCACTCACACCGCCATCCCCCCTTCACACACATACTCACACAATAATCACAAAATCAATCATCAATCTCTCATTCATAATCATACAGGCTATTATAGGTTTATTAACGCAAACAAATCAACAAAGGTTTCTTTTGTACACCAAGTGACAGTAGAACACTGACTCCTAAGTCACAGGGTTCCCCTAGTTTAGGAGGCAGGGTTTTTCATTATTTGTGTAGCCTTTTCCCAAAATCCAATGTACCTATGTGAATTGTTCAGAATTTTATATATAGGTGTTTGTGCCAATAAACTTATTTTAATTTTATTATTTTATACTATTATTGCCCACGTGATCATCTAGCTATTTCAATAATTCATTCAAATACGATCGATTTTTTTAATTGGGAATTTCTGTTTCTCACATGATATTATTAAGTTGGAAGGCTTTATTCATATAAATATAATAATAATGTAATATAATATATGTGGGGACATTTTCACACACGGCCATTTAACCCCAAACTAGGAAGACCCTGTACTATGGGTGTCAGACAGCTGATATACATACACATATACATTTTTTTTTTTGTAAATAGGCACATATATATATAAACAACACCCAGACACAAGGCAAACACAAGTGCTCATCACACAAATGTTTACCCTGGGCGGGAATCGAACCCGCAACACGCTGCGCAGCAGTCGATCGCTCAGCCACTGCGCCAACCGTGTCGTCTATAATATAATATATATAATAGGTGATGCTTACTAATTGTGCTGTACGTATAAAATTAACCCAAAATGCTATTTATGATAACTGTATTTCCAATTACTGAATCATCATTTCAGCCGAAAGACGTCCACTGCTGGACATAGGCCTCCCCAAGGGAGAGTTTTGCCATAATCGCCACGCTTGGCAGGCGGGTTGGCGATCGCAGTATAGTTGGCCACAGGCAAATTCTCTGGTAAGTCCCTTAGTCGCCTCTTACGACACCTACGGGAAGATATGGGATGGTGCTATTCTTTACGTCCGACACCACATGGACCGACTGAATCACATTGAATGAAAGTCACAGTAAAATTTTTTATTTCAATTGGACCATTAAAAGGCATTTTTAACGCCATACACGAGATAAGAAAATTGAATCTAGTTGCCCCTTTCTAAAGGTAGTTTCGTATGGAGAAGAATGAGCAGGAAACTCCATACTAACTCATTCATCCATACTTTAATATTATAATTGCGATAGTAACTCTGTCTGTAACGCATTCACGATGAAACGGCCGAACCGATTTTGGTGGGTATAGCTTGAACCCTGAGGATGGACACATTTTAATCAGCAACTTCGTCTGACGAAGTCGCTGGCAAAAGCTAAGTAGTTAAAAATAAATGTCAAAATCGAGTATACAGAATATATTTTTGACCGACTTCAAAAAGAAAAGGAGGTTCTCAGTTCGACCCGTATTTTGTATGTATGTATGTTTGTCCATGATTATATCCCGTTTGGCTGAACCGATTTTGATGCGGTTTTAAGAAAAGTGTTTGTTACATTCTGGAGAAGGTTTTAGTATACAATAAACAGAAATTTATTTAGCGCTTTTTGAAAAAAACAGCAATAACCGTGAAGACGTTTTCGTTTCTTCTATCTTTCCATCTTTGGAGGACTTTCAATCTCTGTTTTAACTGTGTTGCCATTCCTTAATGGATTTGGGTGATAAGGAGGCACAAAAAAGTTATAAGTTTTTTTGAAAAAAGAGAACAGCCTTAAAAAAAATCTAAAAAGTGATAAATAACTTTAGCACAAAACACACATGACTTTAGTTCCGGAAGTCGGTGGCATTGTTCTGTTTGTTGTTTTGTATTGCCACTGACTTCCGAAACTAAAGTCATGTGTGTTCTGTGCTAAAGTTATTTACTCTTTTGCAGAAAAGTTTTTGATACGTAGGGTCTGCCATTCTCTGCCATCTGCCAACCAATACCTACCAACCTTTATGAATTTCAGGCTTGTCTTCAACCACAGCCTTCCACAAATTGATGAATTATAAGCGACAGGGATGAAATTCATATTATTCATAAGACGGAAATTAGGAACAGGCCTCTCTTAGTTATTATTATTAATTGCGAGGGTTGGTAGTTTACCTATATTGGTATCGTAATGAATTTAGGCATCTGTAACCACAGTTTGGGCAACCACGGTTGGGGTTGGGACAAACGTGGGCAGAAATCGCTCAAGATCGAGTTTGGAATGAGGAAGGGGTAGGGTAGGACGCTTTGATTATAGTAGGCGGCTGTGAAAACCAGTACCTAATACTTCAGAAACTCTCACTTCTCAGAGAAATGTTGATAAGCACACAAATAATAGAATCCCGACGTGTCGAATTAAATGAAATAAATACTAGCTTTCGCCTACGCGGGTGCAAACATTTTAGAAAAACGAGGACAAGAGGAGAGAGAGAAAAACTAAATGCTAAAATATTATTATGGTTCACTACAGTCTAGACGAAAATTCGCAGATTTTAATACTAAAACTAGCTGACCCGGAAATCATTGTTTTGAAAAAAAAAAAAAATAGCCTGCGACCTATTCTCAGACCTACCTATACACAAAAATTTCATGAAAATCGGTCAAGCCGTTTCGGAGGAGTTCGATAACAAACACTGTGACACGAGATTTTTATATATTAGATTAAGGCGACGATATACGCCGGCGACCTTGAGCGACCAGAGATTCGTATGTGCTGCGTCCAAAACTCTCAAATTTTAGTCGAAAGAATTAAATAAAAGATAGTATTCTTTAACTTAAAAAAAGGCGTATACTAAAAGATAGATAATAAAATTGTCTGTAAGATAGTAAAAGATGGTAGATTTTGTGTGATTATCAATGTTTTGTCCGTGTCAGACACAAGTTCATGATTTAATTAAACTATTTAATATGAACTTAATCAAAAATATTCACATACTAAATGATTAAGAGAATGTTCTAGTTTAACATATATATTTTTCAAAACATTTATGCTACACATTTTGACGTGATTGTCTGTTTAAAATCTGTAAAAGTCGCTTGTTAGCGCCTTAACCTCGCTAGTGTCGATGATACCGCAGTGGAGAATTGACCTTCAACATGTTTCGCCCGAAAGTCGTTGAGCTAATATCCTCTATAACCACTGAAAACTTAATAAAATCCACCATAACATGTCGTCCAAGATCATTGAAACACGCAACCTAGCGGCCATGGACGGTTATTGGCACCGCTTATGGCCTTATTACCGGCCATACGAGTCGTGGTGCAATCTCAGTGTCGTTTGCTCTGACCTAATAATCTGGGGGTAATCTTTACACACCAGTTACGTTGTGGTATAAAAGATTAGGTGTTAGCGTGTGTTTTTGTGTTGGTACAACATTTGATATGATTGTATTGTAATCATCGCTATATATAATATTAACTAATCGGTTTATTTAATTCTTTGTTGGTAATGGGAATGGATTGTCAATAAGCGACAATCCTACCTACCTTCCTATTAGGAATGGATGGAGTTAGGTGTTATAGGTAAGTACTAAGTAGTCTTATATCTATATATTTAGGAGTAAGGGAATGAGTTTCGTCATCGTTCAAACGAAAGAAACTACAGACACAAACAATGGCATCAACATAAAGAAAAATAAGTCACCTACTTCCATATTTAAAAAGTTAGAAAAAAGTAACAAAAACGGCCTTTCTAAAAATAACGAATTCGATAAACGACCAAACTTTTACGACATTTCAAACTTAAAAAAACATTCTAGAGTTCTAAACTCAATTTTTAAAATGAATTCTGAAAGCGTTAAAGCTGAGAACTTCGTCCGCGGGTACGGAATGTGCAGATATGCTCAACACACAATATCGACGTGACTGCGATGACCCTGCCACTACGTGAGGTGGCTAGAAAGGCCCACTGCTGATAAAAATAGATTACCACTGTTATGACCGCGAATGTACTGTTTAGTGATATTAATTTCCTTTACAATCCCTTTTCTTGTTGAGTTTCATTGTGGTTCTAGATATTTGTTTTATTTATTGATGTATGTATTTCTAATTGCAGATACAGTAGGCGTGACTTACAGCAATCGTAGCCCTACCATCTTATACTGACATCGTACTTATGTATTATTTCGACTGTCCTGCTAGCAACACCAACCCAAACAAAACCAATATTGCTAAAATGCTCCACAAATAACCGTCGTGCTTCGGTGTCCGCCAGTGGATAGTCAGCGACACAACTGACAACCCTCAAACGCTGGCTGTGATATTACGGAAAGGGATATTTAGAATCCGTGATATTAGGGGGATCTTTCGTCCGCTAATCGTATTGTAGCCAAACGTAGACGGGAAGATTAATTACTTTGGTATTGTTGAGAAGCAATTGTTTTTATTAACGCGACCCTCAAATGTCATTCATTTTTAGCATCACACAAGATACAGAAAAACACATATTACGTAAGATATTGTAGTAAACATGTAATATCGTATATTTGTAACTCTGCCAGATTATGCAGAGACACATAGGTATATTTTTTATTTTTTCGTATGGGGTTGACAAATTTATAGTGTTTACTGTTGCCAAATGTCCCTGATTATGAGGCATTATTTAGGGCTATCCCATTATTACATATTTATCACACGATGATGTTTCTACACAGTGGAAGTGGGACATAAAGACGCAAACTATCACCATAGATTCAGTAAGGGGTAAATATATCGTCGGTTATTAAAAAAAAAATAGCTGCGCCATAATAAAATGGCATCATTATCTGCCTAGCCTATACCCAACTATGTTGGGGTCGACTTCCAGTCTAACCGGATGCAGCTGAATACCAGTGTTTGACATGGAGTGACAGCCTGTCTGACCTCCACAACCAGTTACTGGGTAATATACCCCTTGGTAAGACTGGTTCTCAGACTTCCTGGCTTCTGACTACCCATAAATGACTGTCAACGATCTACAAATGATAGCCAGGACCAACGAGTTTACGTGCTTTCCGAGGCACGGAGAGGTCTCGGTATAAAATGGATGGTCACCCATCTACAGACCGACCGCGGCAAGCGTAGCTTAACCATGACCGATCGTACGGTTTTCACTTAGCCAAGAGAGTTCTCTGATATTTCAAAAACAAAATATTGAATTTACAACGGCGTCTAACGTTTCTTTTGATTGCAGAAATTTGAATGCAACTTGAGATAGCAAGTTTTAAAGCCATAATAAAACTATCCATATTGCAGTCAAAGTATTATTGCATTTAATATTGCTTTTGACTTAATATGTCTACGAGAAACTTTAGTGTCCAATAAATTTTAACGACGATAGCTGAAACAATTTCTGTTTTTCATATTGATCAGTTAAACCGAACATAGAACATATAAGTCTGTAAGTACAACATAGTAATGTTGAACACATGTTTCACAACAAAACTAGAACATTCAGTTCCACTTAACCGTGTATTGTTCGACAAGGGCTTGTAAGACCAGTGTAACGGAAAATTAAAAAGGCCATTTTCTTAATGAGCCCACTCGCAGCGGGGGGTTAGCACGGCTTACGCGACACTACACAAGATAACGGCTTACATACATAAAGACTATGTGTTCATTAATTCATGGGGAGCTTAGGTGGCTATGGTTTTTTTAGTGACCTTATTTGTCGGTTCTACATTTGTTTAGAAGAAGGTAATCAGTGATGATGTAGCTTGAAGTCCAGGAATGGTTGAGCGTGTGGAATTTTATTGGGACAGTTAAACTCCGTCGTTTGTTAGGGTTCCGTACAAAAATTCTAAAAACGGAACCCTTATAAGATCACTCGTGCGTCTGTCTGTCCGTCCGTCTGTCACAGACAATTTGCTCCGAATCTACTGGACCAAATCAGGTGAAATTTGGTAGGATGGTGTAATCCTATGACCTAAATATTTTTTTTTAAATAAGGTTCATTTTCAGGTTACGAATTGGGAAATAAAAAAAAAAGTTTTGCAAACCTTACTATTTCATACATATATCAAATGAAAGGGCTCGGTATTAGGATCTCAAATATAGTTTTGTTATTATTGAAAAAAATACAGTTTTGATTTTATTTATGAAAGAAGACGAAAATTAACCATTCCCCCCCCCCTGATCTCCGAAACTACTGAGCCTAAAATTTTGAAAAAATTACACAGTATAGTTCATTGCTTGTAAATTACAGGAAAACCTATAAGAATTCTATCAATTGAAAATAAAGATTGAATAAAATCATTTGACTAAGGCATTGCACGGAACCATCTCCACGCGAGTTTAACTTGCACTTGGCGGGTTTAGTTATTTACTTATTTCCATACTATTCTATCTCTATCCCGGCTGTCATTCGTAGGTCTTTAACAGTACTTACTGGTAGTTAAAAGCCTGAAAGTTTGACAACCAGTCTTAAAAAGGGGTATCGTGTAACCCATTAAATAGATTGTGGAGGTCAAATAGGCAGTCGTTGGTATTCAGCTGCATCCGGTTAGACTGGAAGCCAATCCCAATATGGGAAAAGGCTAGATAGATGATGATCCTATTTGACTCACATAAACATTTTAAAGTTTTGTTCATAAATAAGCGGAATCCCGTATAAGCAGAAATTAGTTAAGAACAGGCGATGGGTAGCCACAAAATGTCAAAACAGAGATAAAATAGCAATTTACACATCCATATGGGCTTAAAAACAATAATTTACCATATAAAAGCACTAATATATAAAGTATGTTGTGTACGCATCCTACGCTATATGTAGGCGATGTTGGAGGCGTAAGCCTCAATTTTAATACAAAATATGGTCAGGATATTTCGTGCATTCATGTGATAATTCCAATATAAATGTTTGTGTAAACATAAAGTCAAGGTTTAAGCATTTTTAATTAGGTTTAAAAGACGGTTGCCAGTTTGCCACCTACATGCAATGTAACGAATACTTAGTAAGTAAAATGTTAGCGATAAAGCTAAATAAACATTGTGGAGAGCACGTTAAGTGTCAAGGCTAAAGGAAGTTACGTCCTGGAACGTCGCGAACTAGCGATAGCGATAATGTGAACGAATATGCAAGATGTTCGGCAAATTGTGCCTGAATTTGTGTAGTAAGTAATATAGAGACGAAATCCGTACTAATATTATAAATGAGAAAGTCAGTTTGTTACGATTTCACGCCTAAACTACTGAAGCGATTTAGATGAAATTTGGTACAGGAAAAAAAAAGAAAATAAATGATGTTATGTTTATTTATGTGTTTCTATACTAAAATTCTAAATACACATAACATCATTTATATTCAATTTTTTTATTTTATTTAAGCCATTGACTGCCGAGCCAAAAATGTTGACGGTAAAACCTCCACTAGCGTCGGTCACCGGTGACCACCACCACGGCGCTCAACGACATTTGGCGCCCGAACAACAAAACTACCCTATCACACAAATCTAAGTTCAGATAGGCACTATAGCCGCTGACTAAAACTTCAACAAAATTAGAGCTCAACTTTGAGTACAGTTAGGCACTATGGCCACTGACTAACTTCAACCAAATTACTAAAATGATAAAGGTCAAGCATCAAGAACAAGTTCCCTACCAAACATTAAAAAGTTAGGTGTATTCTAGCTTGTCTTTAAAAAAGGACATGGTCTACTTTTTGAACCGCGACTTCGCCTGCATTCGCGATATACACGCGGACGAAATCGTGGGTAAAAGCTAGTAGTATCATAATAATGGTTTGTTTACGAAAAGTAAGATTAATCACCTAATTTGTTCTTTTGAGTAGTAAAGTTTATGGTCAATTAGCGATGGCAAGCGCCATGGGGGCGATAAATCACAATAAACTTTAATGAACCGTCGATATCAGTCGGCTATTATGTCAAACTTAATTAAACGATATAATTTCCCAATAAAATACAGTCAAACTGTCTAATCCGAGATTAATTACCACCCTACTTGTAAGTACAAACAATCAGTTAATTTACATAAAAGAAAGCGTTTAATTCGGTTAAGCTATACGCGGTTAATCACAGGTTCAAACTAACTAAGCTCCTAGTGGTCATTTGTACCCGTCACACCAATAATTAACCCAGACAAGCCGAGAGCAGTAAACGGTTAACTACCTTTTAAATAACAGAATAATGAGAGAAGAAACCGGATTTGTAAAGGTTAAGAGTTACGTTTACGCATTGGTTACGTTTTTAGACACGGTTAATAGATGATGTTAATTACAGTGGTCTGTGGCTGCTTAGCAGTTAATCCTGCGCAAGTTCGTCACCAACAATATGATAGAAAATTAAATAATAAAGCAGTTACACCACATATCTCGAGGACTCACATAGTAAAAGATTCTTCCAGCTGCCGCCAAGTGCTCGCAGACAGCGATGGAGGCGCGGCGCGGGAGCGGCGGGCGGGGCGCGAGGAGGAACCATCCTCACATCTCCCTCTGAAGAACTTCTACCTAACAGCGACGAGCCTCTATCCCTCGACAAAGACCTACGCCTTCCGAAAGGCGCTCCTCTCACAGTTGCGAAATTTTCCTCACAAGTCACACTGAAAGTATCTAAAGGTATCCCTTCTGGTTCCGTATTTCTTCTGCTTCTAACAGAAAATGTTCTCCTAAAACCATTCGCAAGACCCTCAGCTATTTTCTTTCTCGGTTTTGGAACTTCTTCAGAACTGATGACAGTAATGTCATCCATGTCTTGAGGTTCATATGTTCTGTAAGTTCTGATATGCTCTATGCCTGTAAGGTCTTCAATGCCTCCATGTCTGTACTTCAAAGGTTTCGCGCGGTCGATGACTCCTAGCTCATCGTAGCTTCTGTAAGTAGAGGAGGCACGCCTTGGGGCTGGTGGCCGGCCGGCTCTGTCAATCGTCATTTTTAGCTGATGTCCAATTAGTGACCTGACGAAGAAACGGTCATATTGAAAACTTGTAGAGAGACTGATCCTGGTTTGCACGACGAAGCTTTTCACACAGATGATGATGAATTCGGTGAAGTGAACACTGGTGCAGCACACGTTTAGACAAGCGACAACAGTGAAGTGACAGTCACACAATCAGACAACGTGTAAGCTACTCATCACGACTATGTTAATGATTCACATGTAGCGTCAGAAGTTATGCAGGCTATAAATTAATTGGGAACCTCATTATAAAAGACTCTTTAACTGTTTATTTATATTGAGGTAATAAAATTAACACGAGTAGTCTTAAACATGTTTTTGATGTAAGGATAGTTCGTTATAGGTTAAAGAACTCTTCTCGTAGCCTTGGAAACCGAATTTTGGAGCATTGCCTTTTTTTAACGTGAATTTAATATAAATCAATGCAAAAAAGACTTCAAAGATCTAACCCAAGTATTCAGAGTATTCAAATCTTTATTCCTTTTTATTTTTTTCGTAGTGATTTTTTGTTTTTATGTTCTTATTGTTCCGTGGGTGAATTTCTATCGTTCACATAGTGTTAAGTGCGTGTATGGCAGCAGTAGAACAAGAATCCCGTGACTAGTGCACTTTGTGAGCTACATGCCCATAAAATTTGTTTACCATCCCCGACGCCGCGGTAAACTCAAATCTATTGATACCATCACGAAACGTTTATACCCTGGCAGCTTTAAAAAACCTCATTTTCATGGAAAAAACTTTTTTACTAACTTATTACGTTTGTAACGGGCAATAATTTGTAGACTTTATTTTTGTGTTTTCCGTATTACCTACCTATTTTCCTTTCCTGCTTCTTGTATTTTTTGGTTAAACTTAGTATTACTGTAAAAACTTCTGCCTTTATAAATAGTAGCACAGTTAAATAAACTGTCGTAAAAAAGCGTTGGCTTTGACCTTCGAAAGCACTTCTTTAGACAAACACGCGACACAAGAGATTGTCAATAAAATCACATTCGTTCTACATTAATCCAAACATTTTAATACTTGTTTAGTCTCGCCTAGTAACGTAAACATACGTCGAGTGTCTCAAGTGATAAACACACTGGGAGCTAGTAGAACTCGACCGCCAATTCAAGTGGCTAATGACCGGCACGTAATTACTAACAATTGCACTAGCTTGCCTACTGGCGTCCACCACTGTCCTCGGAAACTATCTGATTAGTGCGACGGAATTCGAACAATTATCGAATTAGGTACCATTTCCTGCTTGTTAGGATACTTACTCTACGTCAATGAGATCCTTATTGAAGGAGCGTGTCCCGAATTTTTGTGAGTTTAAGAAGTTACCACAGAAACCATTTAGTTGATTCTTAAGGTTTTAAGAGTAAATTAGCATGAATATTAACGACTCAAGTTTTACACAAAATTAACAGTAAGTATGTTTATTCTGTTACAATCTCCTTCGGTGGTCCGTCTGCTTTGTCAATCCTTAGCATCGGGATGGATGACAGCTCAGAATATGCTTTTAACCATAGATCGGTATCAGTGCTTTTAACAATCGCAATATTTTGCATCTCTTTGAGTGTAATACAAGTGTCGATATCTTCATTAAAGTGAAGCGCATGATTATGTAAGTAAATGATAGATAAATTGTAGCCTTGATACCAATTATCTGACTCAACGAGGCAATCAAGCTACTGAATGAAGTGATGTCAATTAGACTCATTAATGAATTCTTAACGATGTTGCCGTCTCTTTTCCATTTGAAAAGGACTTTGTAATTGAAGAGGAGGAGGAGGCGAGATAAATAATGATGATGATTGCACTTATACGAATTGAATAGGGGTTGATGAAGGAAGCTGATTGGATGAGAGATGGTGTTTTTCTTTTAATCCCAAATATTGTAACGTCTTCTTAGAACAGTCTTGGTCATTTTGGTCAAGCATCATTTTGAATATTATTTACGTTTGTGATGCAAAAATCTATCTATGGTAGGTATTTGTTTTACACAGCTCTCTTTACATCTTTTAGTTATCAAACAGTTACATAACACTCTCTACTCCAGCTTTCGTCACGATTATTTTCAAACCAGATACTCCACAATCATTATTAACATATATCATTACATGAACTTGAATGCATTGATCATTATTAAGACCTGGAACGATAAAAATTAAAAGATTGCATCATTCACCCACGTTCTCTTTCTTCTACAATTTATCTTACTTAAACTGAATAATACCAGTTTTTTCAACATTCATTCTTCACTCCACTTGCTTCGTGTATGATTGGGCATATAATACAATGGTTCTGTTGCGTAAACAAAACAATTGAATGCTTCTGCATTTAACGTATCTTTGTTGAAAAGTAAATCGAAGGCATGAAATCAGTTTATCTTTTCTGAATCAAAATTGTATGTCGAAAACTTAATTTTAGTTTGAATTACTTGGGAAGTATCAAAACTTTTATCGTAGTAGGTATAAGAAAATGGGACTTTCACTTTTGAAATGGCTACTAGATAATTGTACTGGGACATTATTTTGTAGAACGATAAAGCTGCAATTAAAAGATTGTTTCCCGGCGAAAATCACGTGTGTACCGCTGCGGGCAAAGCTATTAATTTAATCCACTTTTGCTTATATTCAAAGCAATTAGAAATTGCTTTGGAACAACATTTTGAATATTAATGTTCGATATTTCAATAAGTCAATGCTAAATACTCGTACCTCGGGGCGGTCAAGCGTGGTTTCTATCGTTTGAATCTATATTCGCTTCATGTCGTAGAGAGAACGATAGCAGCAGTGAATAAATACAAGTTGCAGAAAAGGTCTCGTGTTTTACTTTTATGAGTATTATGACTATTTGTTTTATGTGATAATTTCCGTTCGAAGGATTGCTCTGGCATTGCTCAATATTATCTGACTTGGCTCATCTCCTGTCTGTTTTGGATCAAATACCATTCCTTGTCAAACAGTTACGTGATCCACATAAAGTATGCCTACGTAAAGCATAAGAGCATCCAGTAATTCAGGAAGTACCTAATCATTTCGCCATTTTTTAATGTATTATGTTTCACCCATCACGCCTTGTTATAGTGTCCACTATCATCGCCCAGAGATATTTTATAACGAAGTATAGAACCAGTTCGTGCGTGAAATGAACCACGGAAACTTGTAATGAAAACTACAACCTTGTTTCACAAGACACTTTGATAATATAAATGAAAAAACTTATTGAATAACTATTTAGATATGGTTGATGCTATGGAAATTGAAGAACGTCTCAGTCTTTATGAAATTTGATTAAATTAAAGGCCTGTGCAGGCGAACAACTGCTGTAGATGTTGTCAACTGCGGTGAGCTATGTGATAGCTGACAAAAAGTGACAAGTAAGGATGGAGGCATATCAAAGAGTATTTAAAAATAAGTTTACGCCTCAAGATATCGTGAAACTGTGAATTATTCCCAACCAGTTTTTTTACATTTCGCTTATCTTGTCAAAGAGTCGTTGACTTTAAATTAAATCTAGTTCAGTCAACTCTCAGCGGATGTAGGTAAATGGTAAAAAAATACGTATACAACGAACGCAAAAACTGTTTAACCCACTTTTTGCAAACATCTATTTAACGCAAGTATTATGCTTATTTTTACTGCTATATTTATAAGCATCCAAACTTTAAAAGTCAAGTAATCGCGTTGTTTTAAAAGTTTCTTTCACGCAAAAATCCGTTCTTGAACCAAAAAACTTGGTAGCTACTAACATTTTAGAGAAGGTACGAGTACCACTCGAAATCGGTTGGCGTTAAAAATAGTTTACGTCGAGTGGCACTTAACCAACTCTTATTAATGAAAGGTTTTAAAGAATTTAAACAAAGATTTGGGCGCCGGAAACCGTCGCGTCAGTTACGAAACTCATTGATTATGTAGGGGAGAGCGGGGCTGAAAGTGCCGGGGGTAAATTGTGCCGACGCGAATATCTCAAAAACAGAAAGAGATAGATCTACGATCGTATTGTGTCGCGTAAGGCCTAACAGTCGCGCACACGCGGCTGCCATTTTAGTTGCGTCAGCGACGCGGACCGAGTCGCACTGCATGTGAGGGTCCTCCAGCGCCACGTAAGTAAATATTTTCGTTTCAATACTTTTTGGTCTCAAGCTAGCATTTTTCGTGCTTTTAATATGTGAGTTTTTGTAAAATGTTTGTTATTTATCCTAGTTTGTTATGCAGTGTAATTTTAATGCTTTGTGTACAGTGATTTTTATATGTGAGACAAAATATCACACTATCATAAACGGGGTAAAATGTGCCGTTCATGTGGGGCTGCTTGTGCCGCGGCACAACCAACCCCTAACCAACCTATATTGTTTCAGTATTGTTTATATTTACGCGAGCAATTATGAAAGAAAGAAAATACTTTTGGACATGATACTTTATACTGCATTTATTTTCTTTGACAGAATGAGGACATACAAGCGAAAAACTGAAAGGGGAACTACATCTCAGGATCTTTTACAAAGGGCTGCTGATGCAGTCATCAAGGATGGACGTAAATTAAAAACTGTTGCACGTGAATTACAAATTTGTCACACAACATTACAACGCTATGTCAAAAAAATTAAAAGTGGACTTACTCCTGCGGTTGGATACAAACCAAGACTAGTGTTCAATGAGGAACAAGAGGCACTACTGTCGAAGTACATCTTAAAAAGCGCTTCTATTTACTTCGGTCTTCTACCGGAAGAAGTACGACAACTTGCATACCAGTGTGCCGTGAAGTTTAAAGTACAAAACATCCCACCATCTTGGCATACAAATGGTGAGGCTGGGAAGGATTGGTTGACAAACTTTCTGAAGAGGAACCCTACACTTTCTATCAGAACACCCGAAGCTACCAGTGCAGGACGCGCGAGCTCATTCAACCGACATAACGTAAATCAATTTTTCGAGAAACTTGGTGATTTAATTACGAAGCATAATCTTACACCTTCACGTATCTGGAATTTGGACGAGACTGGTGTTCAAACTGTGCTCAAACCGAAGAAAATTTTGGCTGAAAAAGGAACAAAGCAAGTAGGAGCAATTGTTTCAGCAGAGCGTGGAACTTTAGTCACAGTTGAGCTAGCGGTAAGTGCTCTGGGAAACTCGATTCCACCGATGTTTGTATTTCCCCGTTTGAAATATAAAGACCTGTTTATCCGCGACGGTCCCCCTGAGTGTATTGGGGCTGGTAATAAATCCGGTTGGATGACAAGCACAGAGTTCTTAGTGTTTATGGATCATTTCATAAAACACACTAAGCCTAGTCCTGAAGAGCCAGTGCTATTACTCCTAGACAATCATTCATCTCACATTGATATTGATGTGATTGAAAAGGCCAAGAGAAATTCTGTTATATTACTATCATTCCCACCACACTGCACCCACCGTCTGCAACCCCTGGACGTTGGTGTTAATGGCCCTTTTAAAACATACTGCTCTAAAGCTCAAAATAACTGGCTGAGAACTAATCCCGGGAAGATTATGAGCATTTACGAAATACCAGGTATAGTGAAATATGCTTTCCCATTGGCAGCAACACCTATCAATATATGCAACGCATTTAAAAAGACTGGCATTTGGCCCTATGATTCAAACGTATTTACAGACGAAGATTATGCACCGTCTTTTGTCACTGATCGCCCGATGCCAGAAAACCGACTCTCACAAAGTACAGACAACTTGCCTGTCCCTCAAAAAATCAAGAAAGGACTCCTGAATATCTTGATGAGTCAAATTATGTGGGCAGCAATGTTGAGATTGAGACTAGTCCATCAATACTACAGCATGTTCCTGGGCCAAGCGACTGCAGCGTTGAGTGTACAAGAGCACCATCAGGTAATCAAGAGCAAGAGACACGTCAGTGCTCTCCGGAACCTATCCCTTGCTGCAGTTTCCAGCCTCCTCAATCAGTTGATAATAACACAGGAGATAAAAATGCAGCAGTTTTCTCACCAGAGCTAATAAGACCACTGCCTAAAGCACCTCCCCGACTAATTGGACATACTAAAGCACGTAAAAGAAAGACAGCTGTTCTTACGGACACTCCAGAGAAAAATGCTTTAGCAGAAGAACAGGCTAGTAAAAAGAAGAAAAAAGAAAGCGAAACTTAAAAGAAGGTTAAGGGAAAAGGGACGGGAAGATGCAAGGGCTTTCCCTTGCATCTTCCCGTCCCTTTTCCCTTAAACAAACAAAAACAAACAAACAAAAAAGCCGACTAAAAACCCCGCTAAGAGAAGAGTATTGCAAGATGACGACAGTTCTGATGACGAACAAGAATGGTTCTGTATCATTTGTTGTGATGCCTATTCTAACTCTGCCCCTGGAGAACAATGGATTGAATGCAGAGAATGTAAGAATTGGGCCCATTTCCAATGTATTGAAGATGAAGAAAACCAAGCATTTGTATGTCCTAATTGTTATTCTGATCAATCACCTGGAGAGTAACTAGTTTTGGTATATTTTTTATTTCTTAAAAAGACTCGAGACTGATTAAAAAGTTAATAATTTTGGAACATAGTAATGAAAGAGAAATCTTTACTGTTTATAGCAGGTAGTTTACTAGTCCGTATAGACTGATATTTTTAATAATTGATCTCATTTGCATAAAAATAAGTACAAACTATTGATTAAAAATACGTTTTTATGTTTGAATAATTACATAAGAAGGTTCCTTGTTTTTTTTTTATTATAATACTTAGTATTATACATATACATTATACAATTAAACTTTAAAAACTGTTGATTTATATTGAAAAATATAACGAATAAGTATATTATTATAAAACTGATGTGTTTTAATATCCTAATTAATTTTCATTCATATAAAACTCCCAGCATTATCAACGGCACAACCGACCTCAGCTACGGCACAACTTGCCCCAGATTGGGGTTGGTAGTGCCTTGCCGCCTCTGTATAAAAAAATCGCATTTTCATAAAAACTATTAAAAATGTGCAAAATCTGAAGTTAAATTCGTAAAATAGATTAAATTTGGCTTAGGATGAACCACTACTTTCAGACATAGTACTTGTTTTATCCGAATCTTAAAAGGATTTGTCAAAATCGGCACTTTCAGCCCCGCTCTCCCCTACTATAATACTCTTTTGTAATTCTAATTGTGTTTACAATAGTGTGAAGTGTAATGGGATCCATGTTTTTGCTGCTAATACTGTATTGTTCAGCTTACACGGATGTTGATCGTTCGAATTTTGTAATTAAGTACCTACAATACGTTCAGGTTTTAGGAGAATATCATGCGTGCTAACAAGTAGTACGTGATAAGGGTCTCTCCTGTCCTAATTTCCTAAATATCAGATTTAGTAATATCTCTAGAGAGTAAACTGAGTCATTTTAATAATTTATTACTACCAAATAACATACCTATACTTACGTTATATTTTATGAAGTGTAACAATTTTGAAATTTGTGAAATAATAGTTAATTTTAAATCTATACTAATATTATTAAGCTGAAGGGATTGTTTGTTTGTTTTTATGGATGACGCTAAAGGTCGTATTTAAAAAAATCGCTAATAAAGGTACGTTATCCTCGAGTGCTATATTTTCTTAACAAAATAATAGGGATCCGTAAGCCACGCGGATAAAAGCTAGTGTTTAAAAGAAGGCTCTCAAATAAACCCATTAACCGAAGTTACGACACCTTCTGCTCCTCACAACTTATCAATACATCGTAAGTGTCAATTAAACATTAATACCCAAAAGAGAATCAACATCAAGACAATTACCTTTTCAATAACCGAATAAAAAGTATTATTATACGATGAAAATAATTTAAGCATTCTTAATGATCAGCACATAAATGGTGAAGACTGGGTTAATGGGGGAGTAACACGCCATGCGATTACGAAACACAAGACAGTGTAATGTATTATGATGCATGCATTCAGGTTGGGTAATGTGGTCCAAATATGGCACCTGAACGTAAACAAGGGATAACAAACAAACCGTTGAAAACTGACACTTTCCTGAATTTAAATTTGAATTTTGGATGTTACTGCGTTCTAGTTTAGTGGAGTTTGTTTTGTGTGATGTGTTTTTCAGGAACTTTTTTAGAGTTTTATAAGGGTCAGGTCTACATACGTCCTATACTTACTATACTGAACAACTTTTACAAAATAATTATTAAATTTGGGCCTATCAGCGCTTATTAGTGTCCTGCCGGTTTTAGCCACCTACGGCGATACCTTCGGCTTCGCCCAAAATGGGACAAAGTTTTGGCCGAAGCCGAACGTTTCTAGCAACCGCCGAAATTAAACGAACTATTACGAAAGAGCGAGAGCACGATGATAATTATTGTCATCTCTAGACCAACTTCTAGAGATAAATTAAAAAGTTTTAGAATCATTTTCATTATTGATTTTAGGCTTTGGTTTGGGCCGAAGGTTGTGGGGATGGACGAATACTCGGTTTCGGTCAGAAATTGACTTTCGGTCGCGCACTAATAATTATGTACAGAAACTATGGTTACAGATTTATTATGTTACTGTCGACAAAACTCGCCATTATAATATATACATATATTTCAAGCTAGGCTTCCTAGAATAGACACATTACCAGACACGAATGTAAATTAAACTTTAAATGAAATGACATCTGATATCCAGCGCAAAGGAGTTTGCAACATTCTGCCAACGGAATGACTCAATATATGTTCTTGCTTATTTCTATTTACCAAGTCATTTCATGATGTGTAGAATTAGCGTGTTTACGTGTACATAATGTAAGTACTTGTTTACAAATATGTATAGATGATATGGGACACAGATACTTACAGAGATTATACGCGTTTTATGCAACCTTAATTCTTGTTTATAATAAACCTGAAAAGGGGTCATCGTACTCACTATTATAACCAATGTTTGCTATGGGACCAACCTGAAATCGCAAAATAAAAATCTACTTATCCAGATCGAGTTATATGCGACCAAAATGTATGCATCAGCAAATTTTTAATAACCATGAAATTAAAAAAAAAACAGCTTATCGAGATCTAGCTATGTGACCAATATGTATGTTTTTTTTATTCTCAATATTACAATATTTTCAATTAGGTACTCCTTTTCGGGTTTTTGGAAAAACAAAACTAAACTTGTTCATTTAAAGGCTACATTTCAGTATATTATGGACAGATCGGAGTTATAGCTGAACTCTTTTTTTTATAAAGAAACTGAAAACAATTTTCATTTTTCAGTTTTAATAGCAAATAATCTGTGATCATTTGTATGATAATGTTTATGCATCATGCATTATCAATACTAGCTATGTGACCAATATGTATGTTTTTTTTATTCTCAATATTACAATATTTTCAATTAGGTACTCCTTTTCGGGTTTTTGGAAAAACAAAACTAAACTTGTTCATTTAAAGGCTACATTTGAGTATATTATGGACAGATCGGAGTTATAGCTGAACTCTTTTTTTCATAAAGAAACTGGAAACTTTCAGTTTTCAGTTTTTACATCACTTTGTCGGACTTTTTGTTTTATAATAATAGCAAATAATCTGTGATCATTTGTATGATAATGTTTATGCATCATGCATTATCAATACTAGCTATGTGACCAATATGTATGTTTTTTTTATTCTCAATATTACAATATTTTCAATTAGGTACTCCTTTTCGGGTTTTTGGAAAAACAAAACTAAACTTGTTCATTTAAAGGCTACATTTGAGTATATTATGGACAGATCGGAGTTATAGCTGAACTCTTTTTTTCATAAAGAAACTGGAAACTTTCAGTTTTCAGTTTTTACATCATTTTGTCGGACTTTTTGTTTTATAATAATAGCAAATAATCTGTGATCATTTGTATGATAATGTTTATGCATCATGCATTATCAATACATACCTAAGCAGCCACACCTAGTCGGAAGACCAGATAACGCATTTGTTTTTCAGATATCTGATAATTAGATTGTTATTGTCAGCAATGATTGTATTTTAAATGTTTTATAATTATTTAGATATTTTATTAGGTCATCTATAATCAAATCTTTTAGTTTCTCAGTGTCACAAAATATTCTTTTTATTTATTTGTTCACAAAATATTAGGTACTGTGGGTGTCTGTGTGATTTCCCGCTGGATAACTATAATATTTTTATATATAAGAGATGAAACAGTTACAACAGTATTATAACTAAGTTATGAAACGGGTTCTTAGGAGATATAATATTTGACGACTCGGTTGGCGGAGTGGTTGAGCGATTGACTGTTGCACTGCGTGTCGCGGGTTCGATTCCCGCACGAAACAAATTTATATGGCCTACAGACAGTTGTTCCGGGTCTGGCTGTTTGTGTATATGAGTTTATATGTTTGTAAACGCACCCACGACACAGGAGTAATTCCTAGTGTGGGGCCCCGTTAAAATAAAATAGATATTTTTATGACCTACTAGCCAAACACTAGGAACTATCGATCGCCGTTGCAATCCAGTATCTGCTTGCGATAGCTCGACTCAGCATCTATTAGAATTGCTAATTGGCTGCTGCGTCTTATGGGTTTACTCTGTATAATATAACACAGTGTGCCTGTATAATATCTCAAACTAGGCGTTATTTGTTTAATGTCCTACGTTTTATTTTGGCTTGTCTTTGAAAAACAGATGTCTCAATTGTTTGTTTTAATTTAAGAAAAAAAAACCAAGAAACGTACTTTTCTGATTGCAAATATAAAATAAAACGTTATTTTTCTTCCTTATATTTCTTTTATAACCGCTTCCAGCCAGGAAAACCATTAAGCCGGAAGAAAATAAAAAGGAAGAAAAAGAACTCACTCCCAGTGTTTGACATCAAATGTCGTAGAACTTAATTATCATTGGTCAATGACCTTCAGCAAGATATTGAGGGCAATACTACGTTTGTAAGTGTCAACTGATAATTAGCACACTCGAACGTTAATTACATCAAGTAGGCAGGCAATATATACAAAGAACACAGTTGACAATTATTTATCGTTAAACTATATTACAAATAATTAATACCTATTGTAAAATATTGTTCGCAAACTAAGTTATCTATCAGACGGTACGTGCAAAGGAAACTTACGAGGAAAATACCAGTACATATTTGCATTGCAAATAAAATTTCTTTCGGTAACCCACTTCGAAGTATCCGTGGGTCTTAAAATAGAAATGACCGCGATATTGCTAATGAAATGATATCTAATATCTGTCGTAAAATATAAGATTTAAATCTTATCGGTTCCCTCTAAATAACGTCGTTCATAAGAATAGTTAAAATATCTGACAGGTCCATTGTCGATTGATATTTAATTTAAATAAATACTTCAAGGACAGAATTTCGAGCGAGCGTTGCTTTCTTGATCCTTATTACTGAAAATATATTCGTAACTTATTGCAGCTTTTAACCTACTTGATATCCATTAAGATTCGTACGAAATGTAAATACCAAGGCTTGGATTCGATAAAGTCTGTTTGTAATTGTGAATGAATTCGCGTGATGGCAACCGGGAGGCACTTGCTATCAGTTTACGTAATACGTCAATTACCACAGGGTATATTGCGTTGACACGCTTGTAATAAGGTTTCTGCTTTGACTTTTGAGCCTGGGAAAATATTATTAAGACAGAAGAACTATACGAATATTAAAATAACAAAATTAGATGGCTAGGTACTTATTTTTGATCTTTTTCATTCTATTTCAGTGAGCTATAAAATAAAAATAACTTTAGAACGCAGCGGCTCTTAAGCACAACAAAATTAAACAGTTTCTGTAGTCCATTAAAGCGTTGTTTAGTGTACATTGTACCATCGACAAGAAGAACCAATCTGCTCACAATTGATAGCGCTAATTAAACTAGAGAAAGCACTTGGAAAGCTTACCCTACAATTGCTGTCTAATTACCAACTCTAATTAGAAGAAAATAGAAGCGATTACTAACACTAAGGTATTAAACATCTAAGTAGGATGTTATTTTTACTTCATTTCAGATTACCTATAGTTTCATAACTTGTTTTATTTCCTAGAAACTTCATAACTTTAGTTTCCATACAAATTCTTTGGATAAATACCGAGATTTCCTACGTTACTTTTACTCTTATCTAACATCCGTTTTTCTAGAAAACCTTTAAGAAAACTAATCACAATTATACATTGTTTTACATGCTATATTGCATGCTATTATAACGCACACAGAGCGTTTAATAATTCTAATTACTAAGAATAATATTACATTAAAAGTTCAATACCGGCCTCATTGCTCACAAATCGAATTTGCATTACATCAAAGAAACAAGCAAAACATTGACGGCTAGCAAGTGATAAAATAAGCTTCATAATAATGGATTAAATAAACAACCGCGTTGAACTAAACAGTTATCGTCTATTCGCTAAAATATCACACAAGTTGCGGATATGGATACTCTAAATAACTTCTTAGCATATGATTATGTAAGCGTCTAAATTCGTACACAGAAGACATATCCTAAAAGTTTTATGTATGCTACTGTGCCATTTAATTAACTAAAGCGAGAAGGATATACCAGCCACGTTTCCATGTCATATATTATGCCACAGAGAAACCCACAAACTGATAACACTAAACAACAACCACTTTCGCATGGTGACCATCGACGATCGCCAGTCACATTAGCGCCAACAATACCTGACCCCCGCACGAGAGAAAGCGACTATCCAATCGATTAATCTGTCGAGTCCCCCGGGCATCGGATACCAGACGTATGGTAATAACAGATCAACATCGAAAGCCGTAATTGTTGCATTGATAATTCGCAACTGACAGAGCAATTGCTGGTTGCGAAATTGATACTGCCGGGCGAAGCAAATTCATACTGGAACCTCCTAGCAGACGCCACCACTGTTGACACCTTAACGAGAGTCTTTAAAATGAAATTTCTGGTAAACAAGACAGCAAGAGCGATGAAAGGGAAGCGATTTGTACCGCTCAATAGCACGTCATGAAGTGTGAAGGGACGTGAGACCCGGGTCATTCATCAGTAGTGAAAGCGGGGCCAACTGATAGTCCTAAATTACCCCGGGCCACGAGTAAGGCCATCGTTACCCGGCCCGCTATAAAGACTCGACAAAATGTAGGAACTGCCGACAAAATTGCAAATCATTCGTCAATGGATAGTAAACGACCTCACCTTGCCGAGCCATTGACATTGACGTAGATACAGGTTACTGAAGCTAACGAGATTGATGGGCGGCAGCTTGCATCCAATCTATTAGACGATGACATAATGCCAAAGAAAAACTAAATAGAAAAGGATATTGATGTTGTCAAAAGTGTTTAAGTTCATTTTTGGAATATAAAGTGGAGGAGGCCGTAAATTGAGAATGTCAGGCGCACCACACGTTGTGGCAGAATTTTGGCAATCTCTGTCGTCTCGTTTGCATTTCGAGTGCATGGACGTTGTGAGGACTTTTATTTTATCTTTTTACCGAACAGCTGTTTAAATGAAAGCCAGTTTTCGTGTATTCATCTCAATTTTAAACGAGATTTACCTGACAAAAACACGATAGCTCTGACAGTTATTTAAGCATTCTCTTGTTCTTTGTAAATGTATGCTGTTTTTTTTTTTAGGTCCGTTCCATACGTGAGGTCGCGGCAGGAACTCTCAAATACTTAGAGGATTTATTTGAGTTGTCAGTTGTATTTTTAGCGTGTTACGTGGAATTTCACGGGGACGGCCGTTGTAATAACACGACAGTGCAAAATTCGTCGATATGTGCGATGTGAAGCTTGTTAGCAGTTGTTAACGCGGTGACGCTACACCGATCATCAATACGTAACGGAACACCGACCATAAGCGGTCGAGACATTATCGATTTGTATTTCCATGAACGCACTTTAGGTCAGAGATGATTATGCAGTTTCGAAAACTCTGAAGCATCATGACATGCTCATAATTGTTGTAGCGATAAATCTGATAAACACATCGACTGTTAATCCAAATGCAAAGGCTCACGACAAAGCTCGCATTAGAAAGCTGAATTCTTAATACCGTTAAAATGCGTTCAATAGAGACATGGCGAAAACGTATTGAACTCATATTAGAGTCGTTAGTCGTAATTGTACCTATATCATGCAAAAACGAACGAGTTCTACTTGCGAAAAAAAAATCTTTTTCGCTTCACAGCTTCCATTGTACATGATAGTGATTAATATAATTTATATTTGCTTTGATTGTGTGTGTCTAAGGCGTGATTCTGTTTTCTCGTCTCGTTATTGAGCGGCCGTTGACATCGAATAAAAACCCTGATTGGACCGGAGGTGGTTTAACTGTACCCATAGTACAAGCGTCGTATGATGGATTGGCCTGTCAAGTGTAGTAACCTCCGTTTCTATTGTACAGTCATCCAATTTCTAAAAGTTAATATTTATTATGGGTTTCAATTAATAATCACATGTTTGGATATACGAGCGGAAATTCATTATTGGAAATTGGTAGAAGTCATAACATGACGTAACAAAATGTTGGAAGTAGGTACAATAAGTAATGAGATATAGAACGCAACATAAAAGCTATGGTAAAATATGGGACCAGAAATTGCTGATTGCTAAGTATAATAATAAGCACTTTGTTAAATTAAATGTCGTTGCTAGTGTTACAATTATCAATATTGTTAAGGCAATAAACAAATATCTACACAACATTCTAATACAAATTCCATTACTAACAAGGCAAGAAAACTTGACAAATGCGTCAATAAGTCCGTAAGAACATGGAAATGCGTAAGGAATTCCACCAAATGACAAATACACTGGTGCCGAAAGTTGAACAAACCAAAATCAATTGTATTGTCGATGACAGATAGATAGTTGTATCGTATTACCACGAGGTTTCTGATAGGACTGATGATAATCATTGGTTAGCGGGTGACATTATCGGTGGAAATAAATTGAGTATTCATGCCCTCACCCGGTGAATATAAATCGTCGAAACATACACGGTGATAGCTGCGACATACTTAACTTACGCTGATACATTACAGCTGGTAACATCGAAAATTGTCCACTGCTGATGTTGTCAGTTGTAACCTAGCGAAGAATGAAAACACTACAGCAAATTAGAAGTTATGTTTACGGAGCTCTGTGTGTATTTTTTTGAATATGATTTTACATAGTTACTGACTTCACTTAATCATTTACCACTACACTACATCACATCACCACCAGACAGTACCAGATACAGATAGTGACAGTACCTTTTAGGGTAAATGAATAAAATAAAGACCATTACAGTCAGATCAATGCATATATTTTTGAAATCATGTACTGCATGGCAATTCAAAACTAAGCTTACTTGTAAAGTTCTTCATTCGTTTGAAGCGTAAAAAGCCCCACCTTACCTTCCTCCATTTAGATCTAATGGCTATACACCTTAAAAGGAGTAGCATCATCTAAGTATGTTTCTACCTTCCCGTTGTCATTGTTTACGCTTCGTAGAGCTTATGGAGTCATTAAAACGGCTTTCTTAGACACATCGGCCCTTTGTTCAGCTGATAACTCTATAATAATATGTTCTCGTACCGTATCCTTTGTTCGTAACACTTTAATTAGTTTTTATGACGGTCTTGAGTTACCCGGAGGTCAAGGATCGGTGGCGTGATCACGTGCCTCTTCTGTTTTTGGATTTTTTATCATTTCAATTCACATACACGCTTATTTAGTTTCAGGAATGTCAACGTCTTGGATTATATAGAGATATATTATATGATGATAAATAACGATGAAATTATAAATATTGATTGTTTAATCAATCATTTAATGAATACTGAATTAATATTCTTGATGATTTATTTACATGCATTGCTGGCTTATTTGCATCATAACGAATGGAAATATAATATCTAATTTACAAAATTATCATACACAGACCTAACAACATATTTACATATTTAAAGATAAATATCGTACAGGTGAAGCAGTTTAATCGAAGCTCATTTAAATTCGACGAATGCACTTGATTTATTATTTTTCTATTGACAAATCGTTTGGAGATCTTGTCTCATATTTCGAAAGGTTCGAATTAATAGGTAACCGTATGTTGAATTAATCGATTACTTTTGTTTTTTTTTCTATTCGCTTCAAAGGAGTAAGGTGATAATAGGATTTATGGTGCCGTCAATTTCCATGGGGAAGATAAGCCAACTGGTACAATATATCTTGTAAGTATTTAAGATAGTGAGAATTTGATAATTTTAATTGAGTAAAAGTATTTTGATTACGAACTAACTCATGCTGATGAATTAATGGACGCATTAGAGAAAACACCAAACAATACATAAATAAAACATTACAATCATACAACAAACATGTCGAACAAAAGAAATTCAAAGCATCAGTCATACACAGACAAAACGTGCACAAAGGAAAATGAAATGACAGCTAATTGTAGTGCCAAATATGGTACACAGATTACACCAAGTGTCTTTGCTTGATACGACACCGCCCGGAATGGACACCTTGACTAATCGCAACACGACCGAACAAAATGGGTCGAAGTTCTTGAGACAGATGCACTCTTGTTAAAAAGGGTACGTGAGACACCGACAGTATGTAACATGCGTCAACTGTGCCTTTACAAGAGCATAAAAAGTTAAAAACACTTTTTAAATATTTTCGAAAACGTTTTACACGCCACCTGTGACACCACCATGTGACATGGACGTGAATTCGTTATCGTTTATCGAGTGATGACATCCACTTATTTATATGACACTTCCGCCACACTTTAATAAAATTACTGTAAAATATTTTACCGAAATTTTCAGCAGTTGCATAATAATTTTGGTTTTATATTTTTCATGGCAACCACAAATATCGCATCATTTTCAATGTCTTTCGGCATGCTGCCAGCTCCAAGGAAATAAACCGTGATAAAGTATAGAGAAGAACAAAGGATAACAGCGGCAAATGATGATTTACCAAAATTACCGCATTTTTACGACAAACATGATAAAAATAAACAGAACAATTTCGTTTTAATGCTATAAAATTCGTAGCACAGATAATAATCAGCCATCAAACACCTCATTTTTCTTTTTTAATTTAGGTGCTATGCAAATGGACAAGGTTTTTATCTGAGATTTAATCTTAAGAAACGTCTTCGGATTTGGCGGGGAGATAAAATGTCTGAGTGATGGTACAAGTATACTATTAGTGTCTGTGTGTTTAGACATTAGAAAGTTGCTTTGTGATGATATTTATTTTAGGCATAACAATGGTAAGAATGGAGGTCTACTTAGTGAAGGCAATAAGTTTACAGTTGATAGTAGAAATAGTAGTAATGATTCAAGTGGTTCTGGTTTAAACAAAGAAGATAACGGGTTGCAAGAAGGAACTGATAACAGTACAGGACCTGAAATCATTTGACAAATGATTCATGAAGAATGATAAATGATTGATGTTGCTTTGAATATAATTTCAATAGCTAATCCAAACACGTAACGATCTCAATTAAAGCTTCAAAACTATACTGCCAGAGTATATGTATTTCAATCGATGAACTAAATTTTTAAGTCCAAAGTCCGTTTTCTTTTATTTCAATACCACTAATGTAGAGATTGTTTACAATACATGGTCATTTCCAAGTAAAAATTCATCGGAGACGAGGCAGACTTGTTGCAAGCTCGGCTGGCAACGTGCCAGTACATTAATCAGAGTGAGGCACCTGCAATTCACACTCATCCCGTCAGGTGTGAGATGTTCAACAAGCACTGTGGGAGATGACACTGAGAGTAGTATTAGACAAGATTTGTGTCTGCGACTCAGGAGCTTGTTACTAAGGTAAACACTGCTTTCAGGCGATGGAAAAGAAAATAACAGTATATTTACTGTCTTAGTTAGAAGTACCTAAATATGGAAAATTGTCTTTAGTTTTGAATATAAGATCGCTGGACTAATGTTTCCTAACTTGATTATTCCTTACCTTTTCTAAGTGTCAGTAAAAACGAAGAGGTTTTAACTTCATAACAATGCTTTTTAATATAATCTGTTACTCCGTGTTAAACATTTCACGCTAGTGTGTGTAAAGTAGGTATTTTATTTGTTTGTTTTAAGCAAATGTCAGATTATGACGTAATTACCTATAACGGAGAGCGTATCTTAGCGCACTAACTACAAGGTCGTTTTATTTATCATCCGTTTTTCTCAACACTTAAATATCCTTTTAGTCGTGACTTGAACTTGCTTGCTGCAGGAGTCGGCCAATTCAACAATCGATTTGAATATAACTAAGAATTTATTGCAGAGAGCTAGTGCCAGTAATACTAGAATAAACAACTAAATAATTGTGTCCTCAATACAACATAGCTAACCGAAAACAATTGAATCGAAATGAAAAAATTAAGTAATTCTACAACCAAAGGATGAAAACAAGTATTCGTAATGTACGCATAGGTAAACGGTGTCTTGTTCCACAAAAAAAGTTTTTATTGTACTCATTTAAATGCTCTTGTAAAGAAAGATGAAAAAGGAAACAATGTTTTACGGAATAACATTGGATGAACTACTGAGTTGAAAGTTTGATCTAATTTCTTTCAGAATGATGATTTAGCAGTTAATAAATTATTAACTGCTAAATCTAAATATCTAAATCTAAAATAGTCAATAACGTATTAACTTGTCGTCGTTCCATGACGTAGTAACTAGATGCAGTTAATTATCACATTTTGTGGTATAAACAAGATCTAACCAATACTTTTATCTTAGTAAATCAACATAAGTATGTTTAGCGTAAAACAAACATGTTTATACTAAACTAAGAGTACAAAAAAGAAATACAAATGACAAGCAGACAAAAAACCACCCCAAAACAGTCAAAATAAAAGCAGAGGAAATTAAAAAACGAACATCTGTAGCTAATACCAAATCCAACCTAATTATATTCAAACAGGATGATAAAAAGCGCAACCCATGGGAAAGTAACAAATAAAGGATACTCACATCCGGACCTTTAACCACATTTCAATTTAGAGGGCAAAGATGGAAGTCTAAGTAGAAAATAATAAATTATGAAATAATGAGTTATCTCAGATGGTTGGGAATCCCAAGGATGAAAATGTCAATATGCTTATACAAAGAGACGATATATCGAATAAAAAAGACATTTGCAATGATATTGGTGAAGATGCAGATATAGGCATATTAATAAAAGACATAAAACCTATGCTACAATACCGTATTTTCTGGTAATCAATATATCTCTTAACATTTAATCTATCTATTAACAAACTGGTTTCAGTCAAAGAAAGCCCGTCACCTCAAACGTATTGGAAATTTTAATTAACCAATGTCATTTATCAACAAGTGTTGGATTTGGTAATCACTGTGGGCCATTCAAATTGAAAATCAAAATTTTCTTTATGAAGAATGAGAGTGATTAACGATGTAATGTCACCGGGACCGCCCCTCGTCAAGCCACAATGTTCGAGTCATGCTATATAATAGCAATATTGTAATGCTTTGGCGTGAAGTAAATTACCTTCCGCACCATAATTAACCGTTATTACATAATACTTTAATATGGAACGAAGGTAGGTAAGTTCAAAATAGCATGCAGCATTATGTCAAATACAATGTGACTCCATTTCGAATGAAATCATATATGAATATCATTTATTTTGTTTTAGTAAAACAACATCTATTTCTATATTTTTAAGAGTTAAATCCAAAAAGCTTTTTCTAGGATTTAAAAGCTTCATAAAAGTATTCAAAACTTAGTGTTATGGTTACGCGCACTCAGCCCAACACATCGCTGCACAGGATATGGTAATGGTAGCAGAGAAATGGAAGTCGTCGAATGTTCGACTATTTTAGTATTAGTTCGTTGTAAGGGCGATTTATTTTCAGCTCAATTTCCTTTCCAGACGCACCGGCGGAGATGTGATACCACTTTTACTGAATAGATACGTCGTTTAGTTACGTTAATGTGGGTGTTATACGTAGGCCGAGAATATAGTGTTGTTTCATTGAATATGCTAGGCAAAACATGTTCATTGAATTGAGTAACACACATGCAAATGAAAACAAAATTGGCAGTCACATGGATGTGCTTAGTTTGGGTTCACAAGGTTACGATAGAGACGGTCTTTGAGAGACATGAAAGATACCTTGTTTCAATAATATCAGGCGTGAAATAGGGGATTAAAGGTGGGATGAGATTAATTATATTAGACTCGGCTCGTCTTTGGCACTTTCAGTTAAGAGGTCCGTTCTTTGGGTGCGTTTCAAGGAATTAATTTTATAAATGAATCCGTCAAGATTCTTGAAGTAAATTAAGTTGGAATGAAAACTCTGTTAGATATTGTAATGAAGAAGCTTAACGTTGTCAGAGGCCTTTCAGAGGTCGGAATTTATTAATTTTTATTTTCTTATCAAGTTTTTACGATACTTTTTTCTTGTTCGCAACTCTTGAAAGCTTATTGCGTATTTTATCTTTGTGATGGTTTTAATGTGCTTTCTTTGACAAAAAGAACAATATTTTTCTTAAGTATTTTATACGAGAAAAAATAATTGTTTGGTGTCATCGTCATAAAAATTGATATCATTTATTCATATCGACTTTCTGGACTTTCTTAATCATCTCTAATATCGATATTGCAGTCAATTCTTAAACTACCGACAATTATTGCAATTAAAAAAACGAGTTTCCCCGCTTCAGTCTACATTTCACCCGAGTGTTTAATTCTAGAGAAATTTCCAAATTGCTTGTGTAGTTAGCACACCATGATTTTAAAACATCTGTTCACTTGTGGGGTGTAGTCGGGGGAGTAATTTTTCACCGTCAGATGTAAATTCGTACAGCTGTCGGGCAGGTGGCTGGAACGTGCCCGCTATTGAAGGATTACATCTTTATTGTGTTGTTTTGATTAACAAATGCATTCGTTTCAGTTGTTATTTTAGCTGTGTTTTTATGCCACTGTTTGGTTTAACTTCTGTTTTATAGACAGAGAGATTTTTCATCTTATACTAGACTAATTTTAATCAGTCTTCTAAATGCCTCAGTACGTACTTTTTTGTTGTAGTAATATGTATGTACTTGTACCACGTACTGTCTTTGAATTAATATAAAATTCATACATAAGGTGTATTTCATACACGTGCTCTTATTCTTGGATAAAACATGACGTGCCAAAAAATATATGTCGATATTATTGCGTGGTAATTTATTCAAATCAGATTTTAGCTTTAGAAACATGCCCATCAAAATTATTTACGAAGCTTGTTTTAAGAGCAATATATATATTTCTTCAAGCGAAAATATGTTCTAAGACTTATGGCAACTGTTATAATTTTCTGCTTACACATTTCGTGTCACATTAATATTCCTAAAACGTTCTCAGCCATTATTCTGAGTTGAGTTTACTCGATACGTTTTACCTAAGAACTGTTCAAGTTAACAATGTGTTTGCCGTACCAAGTTACAGTCAATTCACTAACAAATGGAAGTATTGTATTACATACTATGTTTAAGCTCGTTTCTATGTTCCACTGATGCGTAAAATTGTTATACTTTATTGCTATGCTTGTTTTCTTTTTGGAGAAACGTGTTATTATGTGCAACAGTAATATTGCTTTCGTCTATAGACTATTGTTCTTACTTTTTTTTTTGCTCAACTTACTGACACTTCTTTAGAAAGAGTTGTAACAAAACAAAACTTTAATTTTCTCAAGCAAAACTTTAATGACCAAGCAATTTCTCTAAGTCACCATTATGCACTACGTGACATCGTGAACTATGAGCTTTCCAATCTTGAACTATAATATCGAAGGCTATCTTTGTCAAGCGGTCACAGCCAATATTCTCAATAGCCGCACCTCGAGTAAGGACAGAGAAATTATGAAAACACCTAGAGAGTCGATAGTTATCTTAGGTACTGATGTCGACTATCCCACAGTTGTCAGTACTAAGTCGGTGCGAGCGCAGGTTGCCGTAAAAGGCGACGACCGTCTACGAGATACAGGCGATCATAATCGATGGAAAAACTCGGTCCTACGAGCCGGACTTGACCTCTTTGGGACTTAGACACCCATTACTTCACGTAAAGCTTCTGCAGCAACAATATGCTTTTTGAAGATACTTATCGTATTTTTTGGATAGTGTCAAGTTCCTTTAGGTAAAAAAACGTGACCCATGGCAGTTTCCTTTGTAAGATTATATCAAGGCCCTTAAAAGTATTAACTGCAGAATAATGGATCTTAAATCTCAGCAGCTGTAAGCAAACTCGACGAGATTGTGAGATAAAGAGTCGTATGTATCACAGATCGGCCTCGGGATGCGCTTGCACATCTGCCTGCCCACGTGCCACCCTCGCCCGCGCAGGTTTCTCTTTAGCTTTTTTGTTATTTTCTCAACGAACGCATTCATCATTTACGGACAGATGCATACGGTAATAACATGGTTACCTTAGGTAATTCATTCTTTAATTAAATTTCTTTCTCCCCTTTGTTTTGATTCCGCTGCGTAGGCGTCATTCGGTTTGTTTATCATTAGGATTGTTTTTATTTTTGAAGCTTCCATTCTATTAAGGTACGTTTGGTTGTCGTGTGAGTCTGTCTGGCCTGAATTTGGGCGCGCACATGTGCAGAACAGCCTGTTTTTTGTCAGTCGACATCTGAGGTCTATTCCATAACATCTGCGAAAATGATACCCCTCGCCATCAGCAACAGGATGTTGGGATTGTGAGGATTCTTGATCTATTCAACGTCTACAGTTTTTATTACTTTATTAATGCTACATGTCACAAGAATAAATAAATTAATTGCTTGCGTCTCACAAACAGTCCATTACAGACGTACAGATGATGATCAATGTACATTTATCAAGTAAATAATTATAATATTTGGATTAATGATTAGTACCTATGTAAACTACAAGCCATTTGCTACTCTGTCGAAAGCTTTGTTAGTGACTATTCAGATCATGTTATAAAGGGCTTTTCATCTACAAATCGAGCCATTGGCATGCTTATAGCTTTGTTGTGTAACCTCTATGGCGGTGATTAAATCTCACCATTATTATTAACTGGCTCCATTCAAACACCCACTGTCGTTCTAGGCGGTTCGGAACTATGCCGTCCACCCACAGCGGCTGGTTCCGTAGGCGCACCACGGTCACACACACTAGCTTTTATTCATATATCGACTTCTAAACTCAACTCACTAGGTTCGATTGTTCGTGGTAACTCAAATTTACATTCGGAGAGTCAATGTCGCCTGACAGACACAAGGTCCGCCATTGTTTTGGCCGTTTTGGTGGTCCGGATGGAATATCGCCGCGCTCATTTGAATATTTTAATAAATAAACCCTGGCTCCTCTCCGGATCCTATATCCCGTGCCAGATCTCCCGTGTGCTGCCACCACGTAATGTGTGTACAAATGGGTCGTGCGTCGTGCAAGCCAAGATCATCAGATCATCCAGGTGAATAACAGCATAACAACAGTAACAGTGAACATATCCATATGAACATGCAAAAACTTATTGGAATACTTTATTTACCATTAATTTTCATGTTACTATTCAAGAGGACCATCGGCTCGGTTTACACAACTTTTTTTAAATTAAATAGTTGCAGCACTAAAAACACACATTCACCATAGTCGAACGTCACAAACACTGCAAATAATCCGATCCACTCGTAACCAGAGTGCACTAAGTTTATCACAAGTTATTAAACACTCGTCTGGGAGTCGCACCACCGAATCGCGCGTCCTTCCTTGCGCTGAGCGATTGGTAGACTGGCGCTGGCCGGGCGACGCACGCCGTGCGGCCCGGTGTTGCCGCGCGGTAGCTCCCCCTTCCCGCGCTGTCGCCGAACCGAACCCGAAACACAGTATAAGTAATAGTCCCGAACACTGCACCCAACAAATCAGACGATGCCGATGGCTCGATGGAACTGTCGTGACTAGAAACCCACCTTTGTATGTACTTTTTCTCTTTTTTACGCGGGATTTTGTTTAAGGTCGAGATTTGACGGACCCGCGATACGCTCGTGGGCGCATGGTCTTACGAAGCCTGTTCGGTAGCACAATAAACCGAGATTGTGAAATTTATTTATGCTACGGTAGGTATGAGACCGTTATCTAGTGTATGATACTCGGCGATGCAGCAACAGTGTCGAACGCATCGATAACGATGCGACACAATCACACTCTGCCATAACACTGTGAAAGATGATCTCATAGATACTTCAAATGTGAACCACTCGTATCAAAGATAATAGTATTTTTCCAGATGTGAATATTGAACAACATGTCAGCAAGTATAAAGGAAGACATGGACTCGTAAAATTCAATGTTATAAAGATGGATGAAGCTCCATTAAGTACATTTAAAAGTTGAAAGGTCCAATCGATTAATCATCGTAGGAAGAAACGACGATGACATACTATAAAATATAAAAAAATGATTACCAACACCAAATTATGCTGTTTTAGAATATGTATTAGCGTTGTGTAGGTATTAGCCGTCTAAGACTAATGATCTAAGTTTATTTGACGAAGCCACTGTGGCCAATATTTCAATTCAGTTCATTATTTGACACAAGCAAGCTTTGTGCCTGCTGACGAGCTTTCGCACAGACCGCTATTATAAACCCCACTCGTGCATCACGAGGCATTCGAATCATATCAAAACGTAACCATTGTTTCCAAATTCTTTAATTTAATTTCAAGAGGATCCCACTGACCCAAAATTTTACCTTTCACACCAAAACGGAATCTTTCACCCAAGTAATTAGATACATAATCCCATCCCAACACAGATCGTACAGAAGCGATAAATTGTTAAACTAGTTTGGGATCAGAGGCATCGGAGCCCGTCTATCAGCTTGAGGCTCTCTACTTTTGGTTTTATTCTCTGAATAAGTTCTGGGAAGGTCGGACCTCAAGGACGTCTGACGGGTCACGATTCTACATCGCCCGTTATTATTAACATTATTTTTTATGGAAGCTAGACGTTGATATTAAAACTTTGCGTTTTGTGTGGGATTAAGAGAAACGAGTTCTAATTAGTTTAGCAACTTGTGCCCCTGAATTTCATCTTTTGCAATTTATCTTATTAAACTTGATGTCTGTGTCAATAATGAATTAAGGGTATTTGCTTTGGTTATAAGTCAGAGCGGATGTAAAGTGAAGTCCCCGATCTTAAGCGACGAGTCTCATAATTAGGGATTTCTTTTCGAAAACTGATAATTAGCTAATAAAACCGGTGTTGTTGGTCATTGCACTCGCTCAGTCGAAAGGGACCGAGATACGCGTTTCGAGAAATTCTGATTGGATCGAACATTTTTGCAACATAAGGCTGCTTTCAAACTACGTAGACTACTTAAGTATTGCAATGGCGATGGCGAGTGGTAAGAAAAAACTTGGAAATAATTGTTAAATTTTCGTAATGTCTTCAGTTAAACATTTGGAGGAATGATATAATGAGTACCTTAATTACGTTCGAGTATTGAAAATTAAAGTTATTTTGCGCATTGTATTTTCAAACCAAGTTTGTTTTACGCTCTGTAATACTTTTAATTAAACTTTGCCTGGAATTAATTCTAGGGCATTGTAAAATATTATCTCAAACATATTGTTTGTAAAGTAAATACACGTGTGACATTTAATTTCCGTTCCTTTCAGATACCAATCTAAGTTTACTTCGTAAAGTTGCAAAACGTATTAATAAGTTAATATAACTCGTATGACACAGCATGTCACAGTCAAAAGGCATATTTTCACATGTCGATGTTTACAGATCATTAAAAACTTCAAGAGCTTTCGTGTTTGCATCGTCTCTTTTATTCGTGTCCGTTGAAAATATTGAAATATCACATGATAAAAATTTGGTATGTTTGCAATTATTTAAGCCGCATGATTAGTCTTTAACATGTTGAATATAAAGTACAAATTGAAAAAGTCCTGGTATTTCCTTTTTTGAATTTTCTCTTTTGCAATATTCATTCTCTTGCCATAATATTTCATCGTTTGAGTTCATGATCGCGTCGACCTACGCTCTTGGGAGTCCTACTTGTCATGTGGCCACGCATTCTGTCTTCACCGTTTCCCTTTGTTGACATTATCGTGTACAATTTTATTTGTGTTCCACTTTCAAATGGTAGGTACTGCAACCACAATGACGTATATGTCATGGTACCGGGAGTTTAATCTACTGGATTGAAACAAATGAGTTGATACCTAGATATTTCGTATATTGAGGTAATTATATTTTATCTATGCTAAACCTACGTGGCCACAAGGCCCACGTCTTGAACTGTCAGTCTGACAAGATTTTTTTAAAATTTAGAACAGCTGATCTCATAGGAATATGAACTAATATAAAATGAGGTTGAATATGGCCTAACCAGCCAGTCTACAGTTCCTATGTAGTTTATTTTACAAAAAGCCGATCGAATACTACATTTTTTACAAGTGGCAGTCAATCTATTAAATAAATAAACCATAAAGACCAAAATAGAAATAATTATTGTTAATACCCATATTATTAATATTGGAGATTCATCATCAATCATTATTATTTTTTCTGGCGGCAATCGGTTATGGATTATTAAATTAATTATTATGGCAATGTGAGGTAACATGTTCCAAAACAGGTCTACGGTATCTTCTGCCTGTGGCTTATCGATAATCTCTTAATTAATAGTTTATGTACAATTATGCTTATTATGTATAAAAAATTACGATGACCTGAAGCCACATTCTTTTTACTATGTACCGTTCAGCAGACGTAACTTACGTATTTATTTTATTTTCAAAACGGGAAAGAGTAATTTCTTCATATTATCACATTTAAGTATCTTCGAAAAGTTTTAAATGAGCTTTACTTTTCCCATCAGTACCTATTTACTGGATTTTGTAGTAGATACAGCTTCTAGATAGAACTAAGGCCACCGACATAGCCACATCGCTCGAAGAACCGATAACTGATGGGGAAGAAAGGTTCTCGAGTGGCAACCACGAACCGGAAGACGCAGCGTTGGTAGGCGTCCTACCAGATGGACCCACGATATCATCAAGGTCGCGGGTGACCGGTGGATGCAAGCGGCAGGCTGCCGCTCGTTGTGGCGTTCTATTGGGGAAACAGTCTTTCGGCTGATGATGATGATGAATAAATAATTTTATTTTTTATTTTTTATGACAGCTTCTACAGGACTTTGTTAACTAGGAATCTAATCAGTCCCTGTGCAAATCTCATAAATAATCGATTTAATTTGTACCTATCCAAAATTTCTTTGGCGATTACATTTTTAGATCTTGACTCATACTTAATTAGGTATAATAATAATGGCGCCGGCGCTACGGACATATTTTTTCTGGATTTAAACATTTGAATTCTAAATGAACACTTAAAATGCAGAATCAATATTTTTTACGAATTAATCCGATACTGATAGTCTCCATTTAGTTTCCATTTTAACGGTTGAATTCTTGTAGAAGTTTGAACACATAATTTATAAACATTGCTGCACGAGTGTTTAACGAAGTCCGATGATTATTCTTAAAACTCAGCTAGGTATATAGATAGCAACACATAGCAACGTATTTTAATAACTTCCAAAACAAAAACAAATAGTGAAATTATAAACAGCAAATTAAACCAATGAACAACTATTTCGAAGACCACGAGCGATACAAATAAACGAAAAGGCGCAATCTGGCAATAAAATGTCTCCTTCAGCATTACTATGTGTAGCCCGAGTACAGAAATAAATTAAATAATAATTAAAACGTCAAGCTGTTCGTCCGTAATGTACGACGCGGCATGTTCATTAACAAGACTTATTCCATATATTTTTTATTCGGTCTTTTTTTAATTGATCTTTCATTCAGCTGATTGTCCGTAATGGATTTGCTTACAACCTCATTTACTTAATTATGGGTGCATTTAAATTGGAAACTAGTTGCGTTCTACTGTGGTGTCAAGGATGTTGGGTGTGACATCATCGCCTGAATTTTCAATGGTGCGGATAGAAGGACCAAGTTTTTTGGTCCATATAAACGAAAAATCGTTCGGCGTTCGATCCTTGATTTGAAGAGCTACATATCTCTAATACACACACAAGGTTTCTACAGTTTGGCGACAATTGTTTGTTTTGTCGGCACGGCAAATTTTTTTTCACGGTAAAGAAAAGTCTGGTTAAGTCAAGTCTCGAATCCCTTTTCCTAAACGCTTTAATTAGCTTAACCTGGAAGTAAAAAACCCTTGGAAGTGAAATTCAAAGCGTGGACCGCTTTTACATGGTTTCATCAATAACCTTTTCTTTTGAGGAAAGCGGCCCACGGACAATACTCAAATATTACACAATTTATCGATATTTACTAATATTATAAATGCGAAAGTAACTGTGTCTGTTACGCTTTCACGATAAAACGGCTGCACCGATTTTTATGAAATTAGGTATGAACATAGATTGAATCCTTGGGAAGGACATAGGCTACTTTTTAATCCGCGACTTCGTCTGCCTCCACGATAACCGACATTCACGAGGACGAAGTCGCGGGCAAAAGCTAGTAACAAATAAATGTCATACACTAAAGCCTTTATAGGGTCTAGAGTACAGAGTGAATAGGGTCGCTAACATTTTTTTAATTTTTTTGGCACAGTACCTACAGAAGCGTGATTTTTTCTTAACGTGTACGAGTTAATTATAGTATAAATACATCCTACAGCCCTAAGGAGAACTTATCGGAAGACTAGTAGCTAAAGCTTTCAATGTTGCCCTGCTATGTTTATTTTTAAACATGATTTCATACTACGCAATCAAGTCTTATCATATAAGCGTTATTTTATCTACTGATATGTTTGTAATCTAATGTTTGTTACCACTATTCACGTTCGCACTGCACTGGTACAACAGAGTGCAGACTGAATATTAAATCGTGTTTATTTTTATATCTGACGAGGTCGTGCCTTGATTGGAATTCCGTTTGCATTTAATTAGGTAATAATAGGTAAGCAAATACGAGGTTTAAAGGAAAGACGAGGGAATTATTCTAAGGAGGTTCGTGAAGGCTTGAAAACTTCTTTCTGTTTCGTTAAGCGGTGCGACTATCAACTAGACTTCGTTGCTGGTTTGTAAGTATTTGAATTTGGAACAGATGTTAGAAAACTTCAACGATCCAAATGTTCTCAAATAAAATATTTTCTTCTCAATATTGGCCAAACTGCAGTTTAAACCTATAAGTTATTATTTGTAATGGTTACTGCAATATCCAGCTTATAGTTTCAGTTAGCTTTAAAATTAATTAGGTAACTTGCAACCATCAGTTTGCAGCAAGTTTTTTTTATATATTTTTCATTAGTTTCTAGTCTTTAATTATTTCTTTACTGTCTCGCAAAACGGTAAATAAACAGCTAACAACTTCAAAGAAAGAATGACTCAGTAAACGAACTCGTTACTTATGCATATTATTTAAATGTGTCCTTATGACTTATAACATAGGGTTGGTATTTGCTTGTCATGTGAGTTTTGAAACTTTTTTCTGGGTTATGGGAATATCTTTTGAGTATTGGTTTTGTCATTGCATTTGTGCTCTCTGGTTTATGATAAATATTGATTGAGGTTACTAACAAACTGGTCCTAAGTCTAGCAAATCCTGAACCCTGTCATGCCCATTTCAGTTTAAAATAAGCCATTACACGAGCTTATTTCTAATAATCCCATTTTCCCCTTAACTGAATCCTTAACGCACTAACTGTCATGTTTCTGAGCGAGAAAGACTTAACACCGCTTGATTGGATGCTCTATTTGAAACTGCTTAAAAGGAGCGAAGGACCTTATATGAAGAAATCCAGGTTAATATATCCTACCCGAGTCAGCCAATCATCATTTGTAACGAAATGATTTATTTTTCAAATAGAAATATGAACTGAAGGAAAAATTATGTACAATAGATACTAGCTTACGTGCAGTTGGAAGAGGTATTGACGAAAATGATAATTGGAAATGTAAATTGTAAAAAATCTTTCTATTTTTCTATCTTTGATGCACCGTCACTACAGACGGTGCATCAAAGATTTCGTTGCCAACCTCATTACAAACACAATGAGAAATGTCGTGTTTAGCTGCCTTTGGTACATTCACCCTACCCTTGACCTTGAGAACCTGGTGACTCATCATCTGCCTAGCCTATTCCCAATTATGTTGGGGTCAGCTTCCAGTCTAACCGGATGCAGCTGAACACCAGTGTTTTACATGGAGCGACTGCCTATCGGACCTCAACAACCCAGTTACTGGGTAACACGATACCGCTTGGTAAGACTGGTTGTCAGACTTTCTGGCTTCCCTTAACCCCTTAACCCTTAACGACTGCCAAAGATCTACAAATGACAGCCGGGACCAACGGCTTTATGTGCTTTCCGAGGCACGGAGGGAACTCGGTATGAAATGGATGGTCACCCATCCATAGACCGACCGCGACAAGAGTAGATTAACCTTTCACCGATCGATATGTACGGCTTTTATTTAGCCATGAGCTCCTCCGAGAACCTGATGACTATATGACTTTATTTAGATCAAGCAAAAAGTCTTAGTCGCTTCCGAAACACATTTGACGCGCTCCTCCATTAATTAAGCTGTATGGGAACAGCGCCTGCGCAATTAATTACGCGAGTATGTTGTTGGCCCCTGATGCTAACTCGTGAAACATACCTACAATACATACAGGTACCTACTTGCCGGGAGGTATTTCATATGTAAATGCGTTCTTCCTGCCAACATCCAATTATTTGTGCTTGGGTCCGCGGAAAACGGGGATAAGTGCGAGTTATAAGTAGGTAGCACAGATTTTACTGTTATTCGTTTTTTTTTTGGGTTCTGTAGCCAAATGGCAAAAAACGGAACCCTTATAGATTCGTCATGTCTGTCTGTCTGTCCGTCCGTATGTCACAGCCACTTTTTTCTGAAACCATAAGAACTATACTGTTGAAACTTGGTAAGTAGATGTATTCTGTGAACCGCTTTAAGATTTTCACACAAAAATAAAAATAAACAATAAATTTTGGGGGTTCCCCATACATAGAACTGAAACTCAAAAAAAATTTTTGTCATCAAACCCATACGTGTGGGGTATCTATGACTAGGTCTTCTAAAATGATATTGAGGTTTCTAATATCGTTTTTTTCTAAATTGAAGAGTTTGCGCGAGAGATACTTCCAAAGTGGTAAAATGTGTGTGTCCCCCCCCCCTGTAACTTCTAAATTAAGAGAATGATAAAACTAAAAAAAATATATCCATGTAAACGTAGTAATGTAGTAAGTAGTTTTTTTTTAATACGTCATAAATCGTAAACCGCAATTTACTATTAAAACATCGATCAAAGTAACAATGAACTACTTACAAGAACTTTTATATTACGTTACTTGCTGCTATGGAACCCTTCATGGGCGAGTCCGCCTCGAACTTGGCCGCTTTTTTTTGTATTTCAATTTCCCAATTCTGATGCACGGTTCCAATATCTGTTATAATAATCAATACTAATATTATAAATGTTTATTTGGAATGCTTTCACGGCTAAACTATTGTACCAATTTTGATGAAATTTGGTACAAACCAACCTGAAACCATAGAAAAGGATATAGGCTACTTTTTGAACCAGCCTCCACGTGGACGAAGTCGCGGGCAGAAGCTAGTTATAAAAATGTCTATATCTCACCACAAGTCAGAAAATACGAACAATATTTTACAAATAAATAGCTAACAATTTCTCTCATATCGGTAAAATGATAAAAAAATCATCAGCCATCTATCGAAAAATTTGATCAAATTTTACTTTGATTAATACCAACGATATACTTTTGGTTACGTTTTGTATGGTAGGCTACAGGGAGTTAGTAATAAGGGTTTTTTATATATATGTAGCTGGACAATCTGCTGGCAGTTAGGGTATCATTTTATTGGCAGGGTCTTAGGTGCGCACTGCACCTAAGACCCTGGTAACACCAGGGTTTTAGTGAAGCAAGAATTCCACACTCTCCAGTCTTCCCTCCAAAGACCAAGCGCCATTTGAAGCCATCTCCACGAAAAAATAAGTTCTAGTGTCCTTATCTCTCTGAGCGTTCAGAAAGCAACCGTATTGTGGGATCTAGGTAACCTTGTAAGTTGTCTCTAGTAACTCGAAACAATAAGTCTCATTTTTATCTTAGATCAGTTCACAACAGACATGTTATTCCAGTTCCTTGGACTTTGTCTTACTCCAGACATAGCACACTTAATAAAAACAAAACGTTTCATAACAGTAGGACAGCGATAAGCCGGTGCCGTCCCGTCTGCAAACAATCGATTGTTTGCATTGCATTGAGCAACAATCGATACTCGATGATTGATCGGTACCTGCATCGTTATCATTGTTCTGATAACAGTATCGATAATTTATTGGAATTCTTTCTACCTCGCCGTCGTCGTTATTTACACTTTTACTGCAATCGATGATGAATATTTCTTTGTATTCATGTGTGAAGTTAAAGGTGACTTCATTACGAGAATATGTCCATTTAACGACTTAATTATGTATGTGTTTACATTTGCTTATCATTGTCACTATATTGCGGTCAGTAACCTATATGCTTAAGGTTCTTTGTGGAACAAAGACCCCAATAGACGACGGGATATAAACAGTTTATTTTGTCAACAGAGCCAAAAGTTTTGAGGCACTTGATTGGCTAAATGACTACCACATTTCGAGCCAATCATCTTCGAAACATGATATATTATTTTGTAACCCAACTAAACCAATTTTCTTCGGCAAATTGGGGAACGAAGGTACGTTTTATTGTAAAATCAGCTTTCAGAAATTGCGCCATCTGACTTCCATTTCCAGCCATTCTGATCAAAGACTCCCGAACTATAATACAATAGTCAAAGAGATACACAGGAAAGTATCCTAAACGTCCGCTAACAATGTATTTTAATGTAAATTTCCTCAACGTTACCCAATACTGTTGGAGCATCAGGCTTTACGCCAAACTATAGAGTCAAAGAATAAAAAAATTGTACAGAAGCGATACTCATTGTCATGAATTATTGGTACGTACGTTTTGGCGACCGCGCTGCGATCAGACTTCGTCAAAGTCAAGGGGTTGTCAATTTTGACATTAATCGAGCTTTCTTCGTAAGCGACGCCACGACACAATCCTTGACTGTGCTAAAAGTTTGTTAAGCCCCCGAGGCTGCACTCTGCAGGGATTTAGAATGTCATCGGAGTTAGAATTTCGCTTCTATACATTCTTATTCTACGGCAACGTTCCATCTCATTTGACACAAAAACTCAGTAACCGGATAGCAAGTTTCCCGCGCGCGCTAATTGGCCGAGCGCTTCAGTATAGGATTACGAAGTAGGACGACAATGAGTTTTCGACAATTTTGCGACTTATTGTGTTAAGATTAGCTGCTGTGTAACTTGAGAGCCGTTATGCGAGATATAAACGTTGGATTTTGTGTTTACGTAAATTGCTTATGGCCTTTTAAGATGGTGTGATTTGAAAATTGATGGGAATAAAAACATAAGGGAGTCTTTACTTTGACATAATTGTGTAACTTTTTCAGATTTGTTGTCATTTTAAATTACATACTGAAGTTTCCCAAAATAGTGTTAAGTGTTTTCCCAAAATTTCGTTTTACCTCAGTACTGTATGGATATCTGAATGTCGGCATTGGTTCGTGTTCCAATTTTTCTGTCACATAAAAAATAATAAAATCGTCATAAATCGTGGTCTACCTACAGTGTGTCACACCGTCAGCGTGGGGCTATTTTCGACAATTTTATTTGCATATTTTAACGCTCAATTGATAGGGGCCTATTAATTTAGGGTAGGGTAGGGTCCAATCTACCGTAATATATTTATATTCTACGAAGGGACACTACGATAGCCCTGTGATACCTCGAATGCTTTAAATTGATAAATGTATCGAAATTTTATTGAAGTTAATATTAATAGCTTTTATCATCCTACTTGATCAGGGCAGCACAATTTAAATGATAACATTTACTCTATCTATTTAAATCTTGACTTGTAAAGTTAATGGACTGTAAGATAACATTTCTAGAATTAAATTTTAATTAGAAAAGATCAGATTTCAAGATTGATTCCAATTATTGATGGTTTTATATAATTATTCTAATTATGTAAATCATTTATCTATTTGCTATCGACAGCCACAATCTAGCGATAAACACATATACATATATATAACTACTTTCGGAAAATCATAATGTTTATCTGATATAGATTAATATCATTTGATTAATTATCTATGTCTTTCTTTTGTGCATCGGAAATACATTCCTTTTCCTTGATTCATTGACAAGCTATTGCACCAGGAAAATAAATAACACAAATAAAATATGCATGTTGTTCTACCAAAACGTACTAATATGCGGCAAAATTCCTCCCATTTCTTGAATCCTTCGTAATGATTGTTTTATATTTAACGCTAATTAATTTTAGGTATATTATATCTATTTTAAGCATAAGTTTTTGATATATGTACTATTGATACGGCGAAACAGAAGTCCAAACTCATGCAAAGGACCAAGCGAATAGAACGCGTTTGGAAACACCAACCTGCGCTCCATAACAAATCTTGCACATGTTGGAGAAAAAACAACTAACCTGAAGTGGGAGTGCGCTGGTACTGGAACTGGCAAGCCGTAGAGATGGGCAAAGATGGTCACTCACTGGATGCCTGAAGGAGGACATCGCCGCCAAAGCCGACCGCGGGCAAGGTGTGTAACGATCTGGCCATGTTAACAGGGCAAACGTGGGTAGAGATGGTATAAGATCGGGAAGTTTGGAAGGAGAAAGGAGAGATCTTTGCCCAGCAGTGGGACACAAAAATAGGGTAATATATTTTTTTACTGTTATTACATTTGGCATATTTAATAGTTTGACGTAATTAATTTAAGTACTAAAACATTTTTGGCATAATATACACGAAAGGTGCACTAAAAAGGCTCCTTTTATATGAACGTGAAAGGTACTTTAGAGTTCTCACTACATTGTCCAACAGACTGTAACAACATACAACTATTTAATACATATCTTTTTCTAACACTATAACAAATGATAGAGATAGAAGACTCAACTCGCGCGTGTGACAACCCATAATTTCACGTTTGGCTGGTCCGTATACTCCGTACACAACCAAACGCGAGTAATGCCGAATCTAAATTTATAATTAATGTTTTCGTGGCATATGGCATGTGTTGAATGAATTATTTATGACTGTTTTTGTGATAAAAATAACAGCAATTATTCGGGTTTTGAATGGGCGTAACGGAAAGGAAGTTCAAGCAAGTAATTTACGATTTTAAGCATATAATATTTATTTTCGTTACAGAAAACCAACAGCATTATACTTACTAAGCATATACAAAGTGTATTCTTCAATGTAATATTAATATATTACCCAATAAATTTTCCACAGGTTCCTTTGAAATTAGACAAAGTAATTAGCAATCGTCAAGTAACTGTTGTCAGAGTAAAATTAATAAGAAAAAATACATCATCATCTGCCTAGCGTTTTCCCAATTCTGTTGGGATAGGCTTCCAGTCTAACTGGATGCAGCTGAAGCACCAGTATTTCAACTATGTTAGTGCAGGCAACATTGTCGATGGCTGACAAAATCTTGACGGTCCATTGTGTCCCTACCTAAAGCCCTGCAAATTCGTCTCAGGTGCCTTCTTTGTTATAAAGTCCCGTACCTAGTATTAAATATCATTCCAGGCTATTACGTGCTAACCTGTAGCTTTCGAGTGCACTACTGATAAAACTCTTCTACTTAACACTACAAGTGTTCATTTACCACTGTAAAATACTTCAGATGTTTCAGGAAAATCGTTTATCTATATAAGATAGTTGTTTCTGCGGAATTGTTTACTGGCTGAAGTATATCACTTAGAACAGACAGCTGACATACCTGTCAGTGAGGTCATAATATATATTCTTTGTACCTATTATGTGCGTCGAACTGATATTCATATTAGAATTTAAGTATACCATCCTGTTGTAGAAAGGAAACGTTAATTAGGTCTTGCCACACACGTGTCACACGCTACAGCCACAAAACCCCACCGAGATGGGCACTACAATTTATTCGATACTAGCTAGATCTGCGTCAATTTCCTCATTGCGGACCAATCTTTTCACTAGCCGTACCCCTGGTGGTATGGTGGGTCTAAAACTATACCAGTCACCTAACCTAACCCCAATGATTCACTAACAATAGAGGGGATTTGGCGCTCGGCGGCCGCTACCGCGGCACCGCTCGCTTCGCTCGCTTATAACCGCGCTTTAATGGTCGCAGTCTAGCAACGCAAACGATTTTCCCAGTGATATAGTTTTAGACCCACCATACCACCAGGAGTATGGCCAGTGGTACCTGATTTCCTAACGGATCCCAATATTTTTTTATTATAATAATATATCTTTATCGATGCCTTCTATAAATCAAAAGAATTTTCACAATCGGACCTGAAGTACCAAGGATTGAAGAAAATAACAAACAAACTCTTCAGCTTTATAATACAGTATTAATTAGAATAGATGAATTTGCCGCTAACAGAACAAGGTGAAGCCTATAGATACCGGGGCGCGTGAGGCATCAGGCGTTTTGTGGCAATAGTCTGTAGTCCGTGTGCGAGAATCCTAATAGTCAATTTAATCATCATTTCTGTCTGTGACCGTGTCCTAGAGACTTACTTTTCGAGAAATTACGAATGTCCAATTCGTAAATTTTGCTCCAAAAATAACTCTCTTCCAAAAGTAAGACTTACTTTTCGAGAAATTATGAATGTCCTATTCGTAATTCCTCCAAAAGTAAGTCTCTTTCCTTAACAGCCAAGTGACTTTCTTCCCTGTAGTGTATAACTTAAATTTTAAGAAGCACAAAATGTTAAAACCAGTGCGTGTTCATTGCTAATAACCTGCCTTTTAAGTGATTTAATTACTTATATATAGCATGAATGCTAAAACTAAAAAGTCAAATGTTTTGGTCAAATGGGTCGGCAACTTAAGAGACTTCAAATGAAAGTTTTTGCAAAGAACTTATTAAACCTTTTAAATTAAGAACCCGCTTTGGTTCTTTAATTGTCTAATACTTACATTGTTGCAGCTTATTTAATTGATTTGAGAGGAAAGAAAATTGCATTTCTGTCAAGAAATAAAGATACATTAGCTGCCTTACTAAAATTCTTCAAGAAAAAAATAAAAATATGTAGGAGGAGGTAGTTTAACACGTAAAAATAGATTTTAAATTAGAAAATGACCTTGAAAATTGTGCTCAAGGTGTGTTTTAACCTAAACCAAAGAAAGACCCGACAAACTCTCTGAGACAGTGCAAAGACAAAGCAACAAAAGAGAACCAACCAAATAAAGAAAGTTAAAACAATCAAAGGGCACTAATAAAATCCCAAAAACGCTACTAATTAAGCCCTTACAGAAGAAAACCATTACATGAAGGAATCCGGCAGAAAACATAAAAACTATAGAGCCGAAGACGGCACGTGGGCCGACCACTGCCGGCCCAATTATAATAATGGATATTATTTTTACGACACAAACGAACATTCCCGTTTCCTACGAAGGAAATAGAAATAAAACACCGGTAAACGAAAGACAAAATAAATGTTACGTGCTGAATGAAACGGGGATAAAAGCTTAGGCCGTGTACTGTTTTATTTATTACAACCGCGGTCTAAATTAAATTGGGAGTTGTAGACATAGATGTTACAGGTGTAAAAATAGGATGTAGGGTTTAGGCTCGACTTTTAGAAGGAATTGTAGGACAAGACACGTCTCCTTACGTGGGTAAGTTCTGACAAAAAGAAACCAATCCTCGGCAAAATGTATCTCATTTTTCGAACTATGTATTTGTAATTATTTTGGATAAGTACTCAACGCTGATTAATTTTAAATCATATCATTTATCATAAGCAGTGAGCAGTTAGAGCCATTTTGGTTTAATGAGAACAAATATGGACATTCCCTTTCAAACGTATCTTAAATATTGGAGGAACAAACAATATGTAAGGCAACATGATCTTGTACAACGACTACGAATAAGTTTCTAACGGTTATTAATACTTGTCTATACAAAATTGTTACAGAAAACAAAAATATTTAAAGTTTTTAATTCCATTAACCTGAAACGTGTCCTTCTTACACTTATCCGTCGAGGGGTGGAGGAATATGTGTTCGTTCATTATTCCTTAAGACGTGAATAGCTTTTTACAAAGTAATTTCTTACTTATTTAACAATATATACTCCAAATCCCGAGATTCCGAGAGTGAACAACGTATCGCAAGTGCTTACAAAAAATAATTCTTCTTACTCCGGTCACTGATCATAAGTTTCGGATGGACATTGAAATGTTATTGTTGGATAGTCATGTAACACATTATAGCTTAATGAATTAGTTTGATGTAATTCAACTGATTATTGATAGGTCGTGTGTTGTGAGTGGCAAGTATGACATGTGTTTTGTGGGTGAAGCCTTAACAGGCAACGTTACATTGTATTACAAGATAAAATGCATTATGTAGAAGCAGGTGCAACAGTTACCAGTACGTCATCGAAGAACCTCATTAAATTACACCTTTCCCTTAATTTGACTTGACGTCGAGCTGATGCATTTTTTTATTAGCTATATTGTATTTCATAAGAAAGTATACCTCCAAACATTTCTACAAAACAAAAAACAAGACAGAAACATCTTACATAATGTGAATGACTGTGAAAATTGAATATGTCATGGCGGACACGGCAAAAATATCATCAGCATTTATAAAACGGCAATTACAAAAGCCGTGTCTAACAACACAAAGACGACACGGACAGGCAAAAAGAGTAATTACAAAGTGATCAGAGCTAAAAACACGAAATTCGTTGCTGTTAAAACGGTATGCATCGTCGAAATACAGGCTATGGGCTGCGAGCGTACGGCCTTCCATAATTGTTGCTTTTTTATACACTCACCTGAAGGTCGATGGAGTTAAAATTTTAATTGCCCAAAACATTAATTCAGTGGGAACGCGTTTGCAAAATTAAGGACTTCGAAAAACCGTTGTTTATTCGCTCAAGAATGCGTTGTTTAATTGTAGATTTGAGAAAGATGGATGGTTATGTGCGCGTTGCTCGATCTCAAATAACATTTTGGTTCATTTGGAACCAATTTTTTTAACTGTCTCAGTTACTAAGTTGATTGAATACAATGAAGTATGTCGAGACTAATTTACACTCGGATATGCATACAAAAATTATAAGTCAATTAAAAACAAGTTTGTAAGTAGTTAACTTTTTAAGTAAAATAGTACTGTAAGAGGAAAGGTTTTATACTAAAACAAAAGTAATGATTTAATATGACTGGATGGAATAAAGACTTTATCTCATGCAGTGCCATTTTGTAAAAACTTCCTTCAGTGACCAGTAGGATGACAGTTCCATCTCACTTCTATCAAAATTCAGCGAGTGATATTTTTTACAAAATAGGACCTAGCATGATTAACATAACAAAAAAAAAATGAAGGCGACTCAATCAGAGACGTTCGTTATAATTTTATAACGAACGTCTACTGACGAAGTTCTAGAAGTCTGCTCTATCTAGTCCAATCTTAAAGTTTAATATATGGAAGTCAAGAGTTCCAAACTTGTTATTGACAAACAAAAGCAACTCAAGTTCCACAATTCAAATTCTTGGCACAGCGTCGAATCCATAGATAACCTCCTCGTGTCAATCAATCACAGAGCGCCAATAGTTTCGACAGCATGTCCTCCCCTTGAATTGTCTCTGGTTACGTAAATGTTAATATTAACTGAGCCTTCATAAGACATTGCTACAAATAGAGAACACGCCTTCACGTAATAAACCTTAAGATTTGTTGGAGAATTTTCCTTGCACAGACATGAGCTTCAGAAAATATTGGATACCTTTAAACCGTTAGCTGTTATTGGATTTATGATTGAAATGGACAGTAAGCTTAAAACGAAATTGAAGAAGTCTACAAAGTTTGTGTTCTAACTACCACTTGCGTAATTTCTTTTAAATCAAATAGTTATTTGTGAGACTGGTAACAAGCAAAACATTCTTACAATATATAGAACTAGCTTTTGCCGGTGTGAATGTCGGTCATCGCGGATGCAGACGACGTCGTGGATTAAAAAGTAGCCTATATCGTCCTGTCTCAGGCAGTGGCGTGCCTAGGGGTCAAGGTTAAGGCAAGCTCGACAGATGAGATAATGATTCAATACCTACTAAGAGATATTTTATTGTTGTGCTTTCTATGTTTTTTTATTGTTTCGCATTATTGATTGCAGGCCTGGCTTTTGGGCTTTAATGGAAGGCACGCCACTGGTCTCAGGTATCGAGCTATCTTCATACCAAATTTCATCGGTTCAGTCGTTTCATCGTGAAAGCTTAACAGACAGACTTACTTTCGGATTTATAATATTATATTAGTATGTAGTAGTGGTATGAATAAGGTGCAGTCGCACTGCTCAGCCATGTGTGACATATAATATTAAATGGTCGTAATAATTTACATAACATTAATTGTTTTCTTTAACAATATTCTTTTCTTTGATCACATTTTGCGTTGCTATAACCACATTTCATTTAGATATTAGTACCTACCTACGTCCCACGAGATTTTGATCACACTAGGCAACCAGTGTAAATCTCGACCAAGTTCTTTCCACTTCTTCATATACTCCAAGTAGGTAGCAATAACATGCTAAATTATTGTTTACTGAATTACACATCACCAGGTGACTCACTCACCACACTCACCACTCACTTGTATCTCAAGAACCGAGATATCTAGACAGGTAAAATTTTCACAGGAGATGTATTTCTGTGGCCGACAAACAGAATAAAATAAATATTTAAGGGTATCCTAAATAACAAACGTGATTTTGTGCCGTAAAAAAAAAGGTTATAATATAGTGTCTAATGTTGTGTAGATATGCTCGCACTTGGTTTGAGGAAGAAGGTAAGGGAGAGAGGGGTGAGGAATCGCGCGAGTGGCGTGTGGCCGCGTTTTGTATCGGCGTTTAGTGGTCGGTGCTGGCCACAAGAAGCGAGCAGCAACGGTTTGTACTTTGTAGCGTGTGGCGTGGCGGCCACCGACGTCAACCGTGTGCGGTCCATATAAAATGTATTAAAACAACAGGAAATATGTATCGGCGTTTTGTGGTTGTTGCCCGTGTGCGGGGACCCTAGTTTGCGCTGTACCAAAGGACGTGGCGCGCAACAGCCACCGGTGGCTGTGGTTGGTGGCGCGTTTGCGCGAAGTCATAAGTATACATAGATAAGATTCAGAATTTAGCAATAATAACCAAACTACAACACAACCAGAGCAAGACCTGCCAATTCGGAACATACGCCATCTATTTTTAGGTCATCGACAGCGTTTAACTGACAACAGTTTATCAACACATGTGGCAAGGATCCCATGTTTACATGAAGCACTGATTGCTTTTCACACGATTCTGTTTTACAGCCGACAGCTTCGTTTTATTATTATAAATGACGACAGTCTCTTGAGTGACGAGATAACGAACCCTAATAAGGTATAGTTAAGTTATTTGAAACGTTTAATGGTGATCCTCATGGTTAGTTTGGGGTTAATAAGTAATGTTATGGTGTTAACGCTTACCTATTTGAAGGGTTTAATCAGTGACGTAAATTTAGAGTAAGTATTATTTTAGATTGATATTTAAGAATTATTTTGTGAGTACTATCTAGTACATGCTTATAATCATTTTTAGACGTTTGCTTCTCAGCATTATTATATCTGTCGCATCCGGTCAATATTACGAACATGGAACGACGAATCGGAGGCCCGCCATTATTGAGAACACGTGATTTACCACCACTACTTTTGGCGCGCTTCTGCAGAGTCGTGATGTTTTGAGCCCACAGCGAGCAGGACATTCACAATTCAGGACATGTGAGTGATCACGACAACAGAATCGACCTTTTGTTTAACAAAATTATTAAAAGGCAATTCATCAAAATCCAATCAAAACACAACTCAATATTGAAACCGAAACTCGATAACTGTTTGCAATTTCAACGTCATTTGTACTCTAGCGCACATATTAATTTTAACGTCTCACAATGTTGAACAAGACGCAAGTTCAGTGTTTGCCCGTTCTTAGTTACAAGTATTAATGGGGTATGAACGTGACCGACGGACGGACGACGCAGCTATATATAGAGTTCTCGTAATGGCTTGTATTTCCTTAGCTTAGCAAGCTGTACACTGTTTTGGGTATCAACAAGCATGTTGTTTGCAATTGGAATGTCTAATGGAGTTGGACATAGATGTATTAGACTGAATTGATATACATATTTTGTTTCAGCGACTGCAAATCTTATGGTCTCATTACGTGACACGGCAAGTTCGTGAAAGGCGAATTGCGTTCTAACTATGGGTTTTCGGGAGAGTTCTTTGCAAGTCCTGGAATTGTTTTAAGCACCTTTTCATGATTATCGTCTGGTACTACAACAGTAAGTATGTATATGTATGTATAGTGTGTAGTGTGTCTATTATGCTATATCTTTCTTTTCTTAACTTCTTCTTCCAAATACATGTGTAAGTATGTGTGTGTGTACGAACCCACATCATCATCATTTCAACCTTTAGACGTCTGCTGGGCATAGGTCTACCCCAAGAAGGGTCTCAGCCGTAATCGCCATGCTTGGCCGATGCATGTTGGCGCTCGCAGTAGGTGTTATGATACTCAGAAGGACGCTGCTGCCCATCCTCTGGTCAATATCCCACTGTCGCTTTCTACGACACCCAAGGGTAGAAAAGGTGTGGTGTGAAGGTGTGGTGGTGGCCACACGGCTAACGAACCGACACACATGAGAAATTCCTGAAAAAGGGGGCAACACTGTGTTAAAAAGAAAATACTAACAAAGATTATCAAAAAGACTGCTGATAATCCATACCTCATTTTATAAATGCAAAAGTAACTCTGTCTGTTACGCTTTCACGATGAAACGGCTGAACCGATTTTGATGAAATTTGGTATGAAAATAGCTTGAACCCTGGGGAATGACATAGGCTACTTTTTAATTCGCGACTTCGTCTGCATCCACGATAACCGACGTTCACGCGGACGAAGTCGCGGGCAAAAGCTAGTATTCTATATTCAAAAGCCTTTCTTTTCTCTCGTTCGTTTCCACTCCTGTCCGTATGTCCGCGCATAATGAGTTGTGTTTCCTCAGCTTAATACAGCACGTACTATGAATTCCTTGTATTCGGCTGCATCTGACTGATGAAGCGCCGTGGTGTCGTTTGCATACAAATTATCGGCGCAAATCAATGGCTGACATTTGCGCCGTGAGAGCGATCGGCGTTGGTGTGACAGACAGACGGATTTCTGTTGTTGTTAATTCTGGGATTGACGTAGGAATTGTATGTACAAAGGCTTTTTTATTCAAGGTGTCTTACCAATTTATGATTTTGGTTACTCTTATTCTATTTTTAGGACACTTAAATTGTAGCCAAATACTCAAACGTTACTTACTCAATTTTAAGATGCTGTTAAGTCTGTCTCTATCGCTTATATAGAGATATAGACAGAGATATAGAGTTATAAAGAGATATATATTAATGTCAAAGTGACTGTGGCAGTACGAGACTTAACGGCATCTTATAACTGAGTAGCATTTGAGTATTTGGCCATTAGTGTATTAACTACACATGATTTTATAATCATAATAATATAGCCTTTAATTCAGATCTCTTTACAATAATTTAAACTTGTAGAAATTAACACTGGACTTATAAACTATTTATACTAATATCTGATGTTTTGTAATCTTTCCTAGATCTGTTTGCCAGTCGGCAAAGGCCTCCTCCAACCTTTTCCATTCTTTCCTTTCTTGTGCTACTCTATTCCACATGACTCCTGCCACTTGTCTAATGTCATCATCCCACCTTTTATGCGGTCTGCCTCTCTTCCTTTTGCCATCTCTGGGGTACCATCGTGTCACTCTTTTGCTCCATTTGTCGTGTCCTCTTATTACGTGGCCAGCCCATCTCCATTTTAGTCTTTTGATTTTTACTGTTACATCTGTAGTTTTTGTTTTGTTTCTAATGACCAGGTTTTTCAATCTGTCCGACTTTTTGACATTTAGCATGCTCCTTTCCATTGCATATTAGCAAGTTGCTAGTTTGCTCAAAATCTTTTGATTTAAAGCCCATGATTGGCAGCCATACGTAAGAACGGGTAATATGCAGGTGTTGAATAATTTACTTTTGAAGTTATACTTCTTTAGGCGCGTTATGAAAAAATGATGAGAGTGAAATTTTACGATTCGCGCATGCGCGCGCACAGCGTCACACAAAATTCTCACGGGAGTAATTGTAAACAACGCCATCTCTGACGTACATGCTGAACTACTTACTGCCGAAGGCAGTAAGTAGTTCAGCATGTACGTCAGAGATGGCGTTGTTTACAATTCAAATTGTGCTTATATACTTTTTTAATAATGCCAAAGAAGTATAACTTCTCACGCTCGTACATAAGTACACGCACCCATTTTTTATATTTATATGAATCTTTTTGTCTTTCATGGCTTCTCTCAAGCTCCAGTATCTCTTCCAGTTATTTGCAATTCTTCTCTCAACTTCTTTTCGCATAGGTTCTTTTTGAGTAATAAGTTGTCCCAGATAGATGTACTCGTCAGTGTAGTCAATTATTGTGTTCCCTACTTCTATGGTATGTTGGTTTCCATTGGTCATCACTCTAGTTTTCTTCGGATTCAGTGTCAGCCCAACTCTCTTACTTTCTGTCGCATGATTTAAGTTGTAATCTAAGGACAACCCGGTCTTGAAATCCTTCCACTGCCAGCCACCTTCTTGAAATCGTCGGTCTATCGTGCCGCATGGCGACCCACATTACGCTTGCTCAAACACGGTCTCTTGTGTTTCGTTGAATATTACTCGCTATATTAATAATGATAGGATAAGTGGAAAAAAAAGTATTTTTATTTTATGTCATCATTATCATCATCCTGATGTTGGCTAGTACAACGATCCATTTTGAGGGTGTTTTAGGTATTGCGCGGGCCCATGCCCGCCACACTATTCCCAAACCACTGCAACCACCACTAGAAAAGCGTCAAGACACTAAAGCGCGACGAGTCCCGGAGAAACATTACAACTGTCTTGGATCCGGCAACGAAATTAATCAGAAAAAGAGGAGTAAGAAAAACATATTTTGCACTTCCCTCTAAATCAAGCAGGAGACAGAAAAGAACTAGGCCAATAGGCACAAAGGGCGGGCAACCGGCCGCTTACCTCATTAAGTGGCTCACAGATAGACGCGGCCTGCGGTCGCGGCCAGTTGTATTCAGCGGCCAGAGCCGCAGCTCGTTGGCCGCCACCGCAGGCCGCATCTGTCTGGGAGCCCCCATACGAGAATCGGGTTGCAAGAGTACCTAGTACTTAATTCAATACATAAAAAAAGTTTTTTCAAAAAAAAGAAAACCGCCTTCTAAAACTAAGAAGTGATAAATAACTTTAGCACAGAACACACATTACTTTACTTTCGGAAGTCGGTGGCAATACAAAATAACAAACACAAAGCCACCGCCGGCGCGGTGGCTTTGTGTTTGTTATTAGTAGTTAGTAGTTTTTAGTTTTTGAAGGCGGTTTTCTTTTTTTTATTTAACTTTTTATTTTTCGCTTTTTAGTGTTGCCTTAACATCCAAATCCATTTAGAAACGGCAACACACTTAAAAAAGATTGTAAGTCCTCCAGTGATTTAAGAAACTAAAACGTCGTCTAAGTAAGTTTTTTTGGGAATTTGTTGATTTTCCCAAAAAGGGCTGTACCAATTTTGATAAAATTTATATGGGACCTTTTCGAAATAACCCCCTTTCGAACAAAAGAATTTTGCAAATCCCTCTATATATGACAGAGTTATGTCCGAACATACATAAAAAAATATATATATATATATACATTCGAATTGATAATCTCCTCCTTTTAGAAGTCGGTTAAAAATACAAAGTTAAGTTGCAAAGTGTATATGACGTTTCTAGGCGATCTGCCACATTACTGTTGTTGGCTTCGGGACGTTTGAGTTGAGTTCCATATAAATCCTACCGCAGTATAAGTATGACTGCGCTCACAAGTAGTTCGCTCCGTTGTGGCCGGACCTTTAAGAAAACTTATTCTATTTTGTGGCTTGAGCATGAAAACCACACACGAGTTGTAACTCCCATTCAATTTACCAAAAATACCTTCCCAAAATTCTCTAAATTAATTTCCAATATTAAATTCATTACCAATCTGCACTCAACCAATAACGTCACAAAGTATAAATTGTTTTACATACATTTAGGGGCTCGTAAGCTTTTAGCTAAGTAAAAGCTGTATATAAATAGATCGGTCACAGTTAAGCTACGCTTGCCGCGGTCGGTCTGTGGATGGGTGACCTTCCATTTCATACCGAGACCCCTCCGTACCTCGGATATCAAGCAAAAACATCAAAAACTACCCCTTATGAACAGGCAGAAGACTTACTCGTAGTGTGTAAATAAAATTGCTAACTTGTATTTTTTTTGTCTGCATGTAAGTTTTCGCGGTAACTTTAATTTAAGTTTTATTGTATTTTAGCGTTAATTTATTATAACAAATAGTACCTAAGCACTTTCTAGCCTGAAGCACAGGTTCAACCTAGTTCAGGCAAATATGCAATCCTGATCTATTTTATATTGTAAGTAAGTAATATATTATTGTAAAATATGTGACTTTGAAACGATTATTATTATTATAATTAAAGCTGTTCCCGCTGTCATTAGTAGATCTTTGACAGTCGTTATGGGTAGTCAGAAGCCAGAAATTTGGACAACCAGTCTTACCAAGGAGTATCGTGTTATCCAGTAGGTAACTGGGTTGTGGAGGTCAGATAGGCAGTCGCTCCATGTAAAACCCTGGTATTCAGCTGCATCCAGTTAGACTGGAAACCGACCCCAACATAGTTGAGAAAAGGCAATTTGTTTGCATGTAGGTATCTAGGTAGGTATATTTACACGCCACCCAAGCACATACAACGAACCCTCCAAATATTCAAGGAATTTGAATTGCATATGAACGGCGAGGTCGTCAATGTCAACACTTGTATGGCCAGTAACCATGAAACAACGGTCCTTATAATTGTGGGGTTCGAAAACGCGACCACTGCTGAATAAATTATGAATCCTCTTGAAGATGTAAGTAGGTAGACGTAAATAGCAATTGAGTAGTGTGATTAATTAACTAGCTTCCCCGTGCCTTCGTCTGAGTAGAGTTAAAAAATTAGAAAGTCTTAAAGTATCCTATGGGGACAAAAAGTATCAATGGGGACAAAAAGTATCCTATGGGGACAAAAAGTATCAATGGGGACAAAAAGTATCCTATGGGGACAGAAAGTATCCTATGGGGACAAAAAGTATCCTATGGGGACAAATGTATTTTATGGGGTAAATGACTTATGACTTATGGGGGACATAAAGTATCCTATGGGGACAAAAATAATTCTATTTGTTAAGCTAGCTCAATACCTATAGGAAGTTTCACTTCGTTACGTTCAGTTAGAAGTGTCACAAACACGAATAACCTCAATGTTAAAGTTAAAACATTTATTTCAATTAAACCATTTACGGGCACTTTTAAATGGTCAAGGTTTCAGTCAGTTAGTCAGAAAATTGAAGCTAGTTGCTCGTACCAATACGTAGGTAGGTCTCTATGGAGAAGAACGAGCAAGAAACTCTACGGACACTCTCTTAAATAAAGTTTTTACAAAATACTGGTTAGTTATTGTCACAAAGGTGACAAACATAAAACACTACGAGAACAATTTATGTTTGTCACCTTTGTAACTTGTACAACTTAAAACAAAAGAATATCACATTATAACAAGCTGAGAATATTTGTTTTATAATGAATCCAATAATTGATTAAATAATTCATGAATTTTTAACTTTAAATCAATATTTAAACGTGTCAATTGTCCTGTTTTTATTTAATTGTATGTTTATCATGAATTTAATTTAATTTGTATTGAGCATAGTAAATAAATGGGTAAGCTGTGGTTGCTAATAATTTAAAGTGCATTAAATGTAGAATTTTATAACCGGTTTTCTTTGTAAATGATAATTTATTGTTTAATGTATCTCGTTGGTAATCCTTAGTGAATAAACGTATGGTAATAGGCAGTGAAAGTATAACCACGATAACAGCTAATAATAAGGGCTACCGAAAACAAGATAAATATTGAAACAAAGCAAAAAATAAACGACGTCGGACGAAACCCCATCGATTCACCCTGTCCGTGGCATCCACTGACAAATGCAATGACAGATTTCTGGCCCCGTTTTTGTTGTCCTAGCAAACTTAATTACATCATCAACCTACACCTTAACACTGTGAATTAAAACACATTTTCCCTTGCTTGAACTGTAGATGAAAGATTGCAGGACTTATCTATGGTATTTGGGAAATTCCCTTTAGTGACCGCACATTTTTTTTCTTTTTCTTTTATTGTCGTGCGGTTAGGGTCTTAGGGGTGACGGCGAATTAAATATTGTGATGATTTATTTTACTTTACCACAAAAAAGCAATCCATTAGTAGTCTCCAAATTCAAAATGTCATACATTTCACCATACCTGTAACAAGAAGAAACATGTGTTATAATAAACATATTTCGACCATTATCATAATATATAAAAGTAAATAAAAATATATACATGAAAATATAACACATGCAGGCAAATAATCAAAACAAAACGTAAAAAATATTTGACAGCGGTGGGATTCGAACCCACGCCCTTTCGGACTGGTGCCTAAAACCAGCGCCTTAGACCACTCGGCCACGCTGCCTACGTACTGTCATAATGAAATTAGCGGATGGTTTCCCAGGCCAACTTTAAACCCTGAAAAAATCTGAATAGTTTTTCAGTTACCATGAAAATAGTAACAAAATTAAATAAATATTATATAATGGAATGTTCAATGGAAATCAGCCGAACAAATTTTTAAGTGAGACGTGTTTATTTTTATAAACACCTAGACTAGTGGCAGTTTGAGTATTTGACCATAAGAGGCTTAAATATCAAAAAGTCAACCAGAAAAATCTGTACATTCAGGAGAAGAATTAAAAACACACGATAGATATACTTTACAAGGGTTTATTAGTTAATATCTCAATCATATTGAAACCTAGGCCTAACCTAGGTATTACTTATGTAGGCCTAACCTTTTTTTTTTTTTTTTTTTTTTTTTTTTTGGTACGGGGTGGAAAATCCTCATGGATGTCCTCTGCCCTGGGGCGGGCGGAGGGGTCTGTCAGACTCTTACTGACTAAAAACCACCCCGGTGTTCCATCTCACACCTACGTCGGGGGTCGCGGGAACTGGAGATACTTCCGCAACCCCCGGCTGGTGCCGGCCCGCTGCAGCGGGCCACTTCTCGGGTCAGGGGGGGGAGTGAGGTGTTAGACTCCCCCCCGGACGTCTTAGAGGGGCGCGCGTGGAACACTACGCGCCGCCACCTCGGGTCTTGGTGTATGTGGGGGGCGACAGACGTCCCCGAGTCTGCCGCCCCTGGACCCATTTAGGGGGGCCGGAAGAGGGCGTTGTCCGCCCTTCGCCGACGCCCGGTGCGCCTGCTGCGGGCAGGGTGGGAGGTTGAGATCTCCCTCTCCCTTTCCGCAGCCTCCTTCTGCGACATGACACTTTCGCAGAAGGAAACCACCGCGTCCCAGGACTCTGCGCTGTCGACCATCGACTCGACCACGGCCGACAGCGACAGGTCACTGCCTACTTCTGAGACGAGGGCACGGCGCGGCCCCTCCCAAGCGGCACATTCCGCCAGCGTATGCCGCGCCGTGTCCTCCCGGCAGTCGACGCAGTGGTGACACCGGGCGTCCGGCTCCCTATTTATGCGACACAGGTATGTAGGCCTAACCTAGGCCTACATAAGTAATTATATTATTATGCAAACTAACAAACTTTATATGTTTTTATATTAAAGATATAAATACATAAGGTATTCTATACTGTAGGTATGAAATAATAGATTATGCACTTATGTACCAGATTATGTACTTTATAACCCCTTTCCCATCGTTGACAACTAAGATAATAAACAACCGCAGTCGCAATCAACGCTCAAATACTATCAATTGACTCCCATATTTCTTCACCCACTATATTTTCCAACCATTACAAGAGTACTACGGAAATAATTACTGCTTCTAACCCTAATTTGCCTACAAGTTCAGTACTCTCATTACTGCCAACGCATTAGACCCAGAACAAGGTCTAATTTCGAGTGACGCACCTCATTTACACCGATCACTTGTAATAGGCACTTATCTGCTCGAAAGACGGCCAATCATTATGGATTTATGTGCGATAATAACTTGGCCCTAGCCAGGGTACGCCCACAAGCTTATGTGCTTGGTAAACCCAGGATATTCATGAGTTGTGTATTTTTTATGTCTGTTTATCTGTTATTATCGATTTTCTGCACTTAATTTGTATTAAGAATATAGTCGACATCCTGTTCGGTTTTATTAGGTTCTTTGCTTCTAAATGACTGGGTTGATTGTTGCTTATTTTGGACGAAATTATTTTTCAATGGGGAAGGTCCAATTGTCGTAAAAAAACCAAAACACAAATTGCTTAATTCTTAGTGTACTGTAATAAAATTTTAAGTAAAACGTACTTTTAATTATTTGGAAATATGTTTGCACCTAAACAATATTGATTTTGTAAAACTTATGTGGTTGGTACACACAGGATAATCATGAGTTGTGTATTTTTTTATGTCTGTTTATCTGTTATTATAGATTTTCTGCACTTAATTTGTATTCAGAACATAGTCGACATCCTGTTCGGTTTTATTGGGTTCTTTGCTTTTAAATGACTGGTTTTCCTATTGCTTATTTTGGAAGAAATTATTTTTCAGTGGGGAAGGTCCAAATGTCGTAAAAAACCAAAACACAAATTGCTTAATTCTTAGTGTACGTATGTAATTAAATTGATTAAGTCCATGTTCAACGCCCATAATTTTCACCCTCGTCCATGTTGAACCCCTAAGTGCTGTTAAAACGTACTTGTAATTATTTGGAAATATGTTTGAACCTAGACACTATTGATTTTGTAATTTTTCAATGACCGTAGAATAGCTGTAGTCACAAACTTCCGAAGAGAAGCCGAGTCGAGTTGTGTGGAGTCCCAGCCACTGTTATTTTCATCATTGTCTGGGAAATAAGTCTTATCCTTAATTAACTATATTCCATGATGACTCAGTGTGCAGTACAGCTCCTAGATACTTCTTCCTACGTACGCCCATCAGGACCTGAAGTATGCATCGTTTGTTATTTATGATCGTGATTGAGTATTTAAACATCCACTTGCGTTGTTTAGCGATGATAGATCAAGCAAACATGTTATCATAAAATCTGGTGAATCGAAATTAATATTCGAGAGGTTTTCGACTGAGAGTAACATATAATACAGATTAAATGACTTTATTAATATCCAATGTCTCTATATACACAACACTCTATAACATATCACTGAATTTACATATCTATGTAGGTATGTATACTCGTATTCAGTAATATGTTACCATAGTCTGCAAATTAATTTTCCGAATAAATATGACCTTCATTTCAATTGATCATCGAGACGTGTTGACGTTATCGAATAATTATCTAACTGAAGGAGTTTGTATTAAGCATTCAGTTTTCAAGCAGCCACTTAGATTGAATATTACGAAAACACTTTAAGTCAACTCGAGATTATTCTTGTAAGACTTTGTAGTGTGGGTACAATCTACAGAGAGTAAAACGTCTAGAAGGAGAATTTCGCTGAACAATACACTTAGATTTACTTATAACGCCAGTCTCGGAAAGCAATCACAAAAATCGTTCCGTTCAGACAAAGGCCGAATTGTGTCGAACATAATTTGTGGCTCCAGAATCCTATAACAATAAATCTCGAATGTCAGCAGATTTACGACACTGTAAACATGCAATATCATCAAACTTATTTAAGTGCGTATAAGGGATACCATTTTGAACATTATTTAACAACGCCCTGACTTAAATCGTGTTTCGTGAATTGTTTTTGATTGGTTTCAATTAATACAATATGGATGTATAAAATAATAAACGGTGTGATTTATAGTTTACCTTGATTAATACGGAAATAAAACGAAAAGGTAGGTTTTAATTTAAAGGTAAATTAGTGTTGAATGTGTTGTGATCAACGATCGATATGCACGCAAAAAATTAAGAAACAGACAATCCAATATAAAAGTTTGTTTGTTATATAGAAGTCCGGGAAAATAAGATAATTGGATAGTCGCAGACAGTTTAATGAACTCGAAAAAATTGATTAAGATCCGTCTTGTCGAAGGATAATACAAAATCCAAGAAATGTATAAACGCCCAAGTATTCTGATCTCATTCACGCAATTTCATTTTTCATTTTGTTGATCATAGAAGTTAAGAGCACAATAACTTTGTTACACAATCCACCATCTTGGAATGTCCAATCACAAGAATTTATTATTTTTAATATTGAAGAAGTTAACATCGTGTTCATAATGTTGATATTAAAATGTTAAAGTGTTTAGTTTTATGTTCCGTTATTATACCTACTTAACGCCACAAATGTTTAGGTGTTTTTTATTTATGATTTAATTTAGGCTATCAAATATCCGATATGTGGTAAATAAAAGATTGTCACAGTGTTTATTTTGACTCAAACAAGCAGTTTCGTTGGCATTCCGATCAAATTTATATGTCATTCATAATTTAGACGACATTTTATGCCTACTAACAGCATTATCGAAAATCGACTAACGGAAAATGCCATAAATTCGGTAATATATCGGTGTGTTAGATATTTAAATACGATGAATTCCTCCGTGTAGACTTGACCGAGATACGCGAATTAGTGTGGAACAGCAGGGGCGAATTTTTGTGACAGCCCAGAGCTGGTCGTAAAAAATTCTTGCCCCCCGTGGTGCCCATTTGTTTGGTTAATGCAGTTTCTACGAGCAATGAACATCATGAGTTTTTAGAGGCTTGTAAAAAGACAGTACCTTCTGTCTGGCTTTAACGGAAATAAGAAAGATTATACGCGAGGTTTTAGCTATGTCACCAGATACTATTCTGAGATTTCTTTGAATACGTTGTTTACCCCTGTCCTTAAAGAGCCCAAGTTAAGAACTATCAGACTCATAGTACACCCGCGACACTACATAGATACGAAACGGTATAATTGCCTACACTACTTGCAAAATAACACACTGTACAAATACGTGCGTGTGTGTGCGTGTCTATGCGTTGCTTGAACAAAAATGCAGTTCCCAGAGCAGTCCTTCGACGCGGGGAGAGGTGAGGAACGGTTTCAGGGGGAGGCGGAGCGTGTCACTACTGTACGGTAGTACTAATATTTATACTGTGCTCATAGCTCTTCTGGCACGATAAATTAACAACCTTTGACCAGACTCGGTTGTCGCAGTGGTTGAGTGATTGTCTGCTGCGCTGCGTGTCACGGTTTCGATTCCTGCACGGAACAAATATTTATATGATCTACAGATAGTTATTACGGGTCTGGCTGTTTGTGTATGTGAGTTTGTATGTTTATTCCATCCATACTTATAATATTATAAATGCAAAAGTAACTTTGTCTGTTACGCTTTCAAGAAGACCAATTTTGATGAAATTTGGTATAAAGATAGCTGGAACCCTGGGGAAGGACATAGGCTACTGTCTAATCCGCAACTTCGTCTGCATCCGCGATAACCGACATTCACGCGGACGAAGTCGCGACAGAAGCTAGTAACTTTTCCGCTGTTTCCTAATTGCTCAGGAACAAGATCACCAAAATAAAACATTTCATCAGGCACACGACTCAACGAACCTATTCCATTATTCTTATTGTAATCCCAAATTACGTCGTATAAGAAGGAAACCTACACACAATTACGAAGGAAAACCTGTCGTCATTGCGCCAGTACCAACGATATCTTTCGGAGGAAAGATTCATCACATGTCTAACGGCTCGTAGGTAGTAACGAGGGTCGACGCCCCGAAAGGGTGCGTTTTGGAACGCGCGATAATCCCCGCTAACCGGCCGGCTTATAAACTAGTCGGACCAAGGATTTGTACCGCGATTGTTTTGTGATCTGTTTGATGATTCGGTGAATTTGTTTGTGTGATGAGTGAAATAGTTTATCTACGAGTATATGTTTAATTATATTTAGACCGTAATGTTCCACTGCAGAATAAAGGCCGCCCTCCATTACCATGTCAGTTATCGCGGATGTAGAGGACATCGCGGATTAAAAAGTAGCCTGTGTCTTTCCCCAGTGTTCAAGCTATTTTCATACCAAATTCCATCTAAATCGCCGTGCAGCCGTTTCATCGTGAAAGCGTAACGTACAATTTAATTGCTATTTAAATGCACATGTAGCAGAAACAAACATACAGAATGAACTGCTGGCATCATCTAAGCATTGCTAAGTGTACAGTGTGGGTGAGTGTGTAGCGTGCTGTGCATGAGGAGTTGCAAATGCAATTGCAAATGGGTGTGTAAATCCATTCATACTTTCATACTTTTTATTAATATTATAAATGCGAAAGTAACTCTGTCTGTCACGCTTTGATGTTGAATCGGCTGGATCGATTTTGATGAAATTTGTTATGAAGATAGCTTGAACCATGGAGAAGGACATAGGCTACTTTATAATCCGCAACTTCGTCTGCATCCACGAAAACCGACATTGTCTCGGACGAAGTCTCGGGCAAAAGCTAGAATGTAATATTGGTGTGTGGAGATTGTGTGTATTAACCTTCTATTCAATTCTATTTTTTTTCAGACTTAGATGTTTTCACGTAGTCATACATGTTTGTCCTAAGTAAAGATCCTGGTGCAAGACCTGTTAAGCACAAGATATCATGATTGATTAAGCAAAAACTGGGCGGATAACGTGGATAATGACACTCAATTATAATGAAATGATATTAACGCCTAAACACACACCACGTCTTACGCAAATCACTGCATTAACCAGACGATCATGTCACAGTAAAGTTGAACAGAAATACCAGCTGGTGCTCTAGAGATTCTGTCGGAGTTAGCTATGTTCAACCTTATTTTGGTCGTTTATAGTTGATATTAGATAAGTATGGTTCGAAAATAGAACAATAGGGGCTTGACAGTCAGTAGGACTGGCAGGAGGGTTTCCATTGCATAGTTCCAAAAATATTCTCCCGAAGCATTTTATGGCAAGCCGCCCCCCCCACCCCTATGGAGGAGGCCTTTGTTCAACAGTGGACGTCTTTCGACTGATGATGATGATGATGATGTGTTAGTAATATTAGTTCCAATAATATTCTGCCGATCGAATTTCGGTCACAGTGGCCAAACTCAGTCGAGATTACCGTATTAGTACGTTGAAATAGTGCACAAGTTTGTGCGCAAACACAGCTGCACTCCCACTTTCTGACTCTCAAAGTCCTATGGGACTCCAATCCGGCACGACCGGGATGAACCGAGGTGCAAGACCAACGGCTTTACTTGCTTTCCGCCGCTTTGCTTGTTTTTAGCCGTATAAGTATGACGGGCTGGTGTCCGCAACTCTACGTCTCAGCGCGCATTTTACGGGGTATCATAACACTAACTTACAACATCCGAGCTGCTACTGAGAACCTGCTCATGTAAAACCAAATAACACTTTGCCGAAACCGGATCTTGGAGGAACCACCATTGTGGCTTACAGTGCCAACCTTTACGAGCTTCTTCTTTCTGATTATGGTCTGGTTTCCATTGACCAAAAGCTACTTATCAACATCTTCTACCTAGCTTGCCCCCCCCCCCCCCAACTATGTTGGAGTCTGCTTCCAGTCTTAACCTGAAGCAGCTGAATAATAAAAATGTAATAGCTACTATTGAACATTATTTATTTATTATATTCTTCACATAATATAAAACAAATGCGCTCCCGCTGTCTGTACGCTCAGATTTTTAAAACTACGCAACGGATTTTAATGCAATTTTTAGCAATAGATAGAGTGAATCAAGAGGAAATTATTATACTACGAAGGTAGTACACATTAGTATCGACATTACGCCCGTGCGAAGCCGGGACGGGTAGCTAGTTTCCTACAATTTGTTGATATTGAATATTATTGAATCTAACTTGTTTAGTGTCAGTGGACCTTCTCCATATCCCTGTTCTGCCATGATGTTGATGCTGCCTGAGTCATATCGCCTCCTAACTTTTGCAATAAGTCATTTAGTTGAGCAGTAAAGGGACCCCTTGCAATATATTGCCCCCTATAATATTCACTTCCCGTTTGACTATTTGCCCTTTGTAAGGGTGTCAGTATGACGAATATTTCCGTTCGGTTGACAAAGTTAGTCTTGAGGTTTGCAGGATTTAAACTGGGTTAAAATAGAGTAAAAATTGCCCATTTAATTATCTCGTTTCGGACTGAGCTATGCGATAAATGATAATAGAGCTGAGCTGTGCTGGGTATGTAGCCGGGCCTAATAGCTGTAGTACCTTTCGCGGTACCAGACGTACCTATATCAAATGAAGAATATACGTAGATCAAAAATGTTTAACCTCTTTTGACTCTATTCTACAAGCAGGTAAATAGGTATACATATAGACACACTTTAATAAGTTTTTCACGAAAGTGTCAAGTTATTTCTAAGAAAATAAAAAATAGCAAAGCGGAATACAGCGGTTAGCCAATTTCTTGGCAAAAATCTACAAGAACAATTCACCTTATGATGCAGCTTTACTTGCTATCCACATTATATCCTTATTTTCCTCCTTCAACTGTGGTTAGGGTGGTTCTTTCAGTATAAAAGCAACCTTCAGTCATAGACGTACAGTTGTTTATTGGTTGTTGTCGGAATAGGCCATCAACAACACGCATGATAAAAGCCAGCGGGGAACAAGTGATTAAAATAAGTACGGATTTAGGTGCGGCTGCCCTAATGGGGGGCACCACGCCCTATTCTGACCTGACGAACTTCACTTCAATGTTTTGTGGTAACTACATTAGTGGAAGTATTGCTCTGGTACTCCTATCCCTTGTGCATTGGGCAAGAGTGAAAGAGAAAGCGATAACAACATGACGACGTAATTTAGACACAATGTCACAACGTCATTCACGATTTTCAGGCAGTCATTTGTTTTAAGTTACACTTTTATTTGACAGCTAGCAGAAATATAAAATATTATGTATCAGCTCAAAGAAAATGTTTCTCATTTGTTTATTGTGTTTTCTAAAAAAAAACATTTAATGAAATAACTTCACAAACATTCTACATCTAACTTGGACGCCAAACAATACGTCACAGCTACGAAATATTCCTGAAAACATTTTTCACACTACGTTTTTTCCACATTACGTTTCGTCGGGCTCATCTTCATTCAACAATGCTAACAAAAGCGTCGCCATTTTTATGACGTTAAAAAATCATTAGCACACCCCAACGCAACGGAAAACCCTATTCTGCCAACGTTGACATGCCAACTCAAGTGTTGCAAAAATAGAAAAATTATGCGTGTGATTTAGTAAAAGCGGTTTGGTGTGTTTTTAACGTTAATTTTATTATAAAACGCAAGGAACTGTTTTGTTAATATGCAAATTAAGATTTTTTAATGGTTAAATGTAAATGAAGCCAGAAATTCTGACAACCAGTCTTACGGGGTAAGTTATCTTGTTCATACAGACAGTCACTATATGTAATACACTGATATTCAGCTGAATTCGGCTAGACTGGAAGCCGACCCCAACATAGTTTGGAGAAGACCAGCCCAGGGGATGACGCAAAGTCACAATTTTGAAAGGCAAAACGTAAAACAAGTTCCGAACCAAATTATAAACTTCAAATACTATATGAACATTATTATGACAGAAAGATAATTATAACTGTTCCACCCCGGCATCCCATTTGTAACCATCAGTATCACATCCGTATTTAGCTTTTTTATCTCATTCCAAATAATATTTTTAAGCAAATCACATCTTATACAACACAATTTAGGTATGTACAAAATCTCACCTCAGTGCAATTTCATACGGAAAAACGTTATCACATTACTTTATACCAGCGTTGCCACTATTGCTACACAAAGAAGAGTTCACAAAGAACTTGTGGTAATGTTGCTACACCTAATTCGTACCTAATTGGCTTTGCATTTGACTACGTTACCCGCTTTGGGGTAATTTTACTCGCGGTTGGAGCTGAAGCTTATAGTGTGTTTGTGTGTGGCTCATTTAATTTCTATGTGGAAGACACCTCTTCCTTTGTATTTAAATCTTCTGTAAACTCTCAAATTATTTTGCTTGGACTATTATTTTCGCTTTTAACCCTTGAATAAACAAATTGTTGCCACTTATTATTTTAATGGGACTACAGAAGCTAACATAAAGAGAGGTATTAACTTTTTAAGGTAAAAAAGAAAGAATTCCAAAGGTAATTGACCACCTTTGGAATTCTTTCTTTTTTACGAAAGTTAATACCTCTCTTTGTGTTAGCTTTGCTTATGAACCCAACACACTGTCTTATTTGTTTCAAACATAACCTACTAGCTTTTGCTCGCGGCTTCGTCCGAGTGAATGTCGGTAATCACCGATACAGACAAAGTCGCGGATCAAAAAGAACCCTGTTTTCCTCAGGGTTCAAGTTATATTCATACCAAATGTCATCCAAATTGGTGGGACCGTTTCGTCGTGAAAACGTAAAAGACAGTGTTACTTTCGCATTTTATAATATTAGTATGGAAGTATGGATTTCAGACTTCCTTTTAAAGACATTGTATCGTTTATACGTCCATACATTTCATCCAACATACATAAAGGTACAGTAGCTGCGCTAGTAAATATAGGCTCAAACAATACGGGGCAATCAAGAGTGATCGCGGCTCACGTAGATACCGATATCTGGCGATGCCGTGGGGGTCACCGTCATTAATCACATCGGTACAGTTCGACCGCCCCCTGTGAAATACGGGCTGATAGGTCAACGAGCATGTGGCTTACTCGTTACCGAAAGGAAATTTAATTTGCATGAATTGAATGTGGAATGAATTCTTTAAAGAATAAAAATCAGAATGTAGAATTCTTCGGTTTTATTTTATAGACGATATACGTTAGATATAATTGACGATTACTTCAATGACGGATATGTGCCCCCCCTCCTTTTTTTGAAATTGTACGTAATATGTATATGTATACTAATGTTACATATATTTAATGACTAATTAATTTAGAATTACAATATTATGACATTGCATAACATGCGCCCTGTTTACCTAAGATCTATATTTTTTTGTACCTATGTTAACGATTATTAATTATTATTATGACGTACTGAGGCCAGCACATCAAGCTACAACAATCTGTCAATTTATTTGACAGATTTACAACTTTATTACAAAAGATTAAGGTTCATATTCAATTGGGAGAATTTGACAGTTTGGTATGGCTTGATGTGCTGGCGTCTGTACAAGCAAGTTCTTATGGCTCGACCACCTTTTTCATGCTTTTGTGTCACTCTTATGTGACAGTACGAGATTTAACAGCATCTTAAAATTAAGTAGCGTTTGAGTATTAGAGTTACCATTGTGTACCATTGTGATCGATAAATTAACGATGACTCGTTTTTAAATCTTCTGTAAATTAGCAACATTATTTGCGCTAGTTTGACAACTAAACGTATTTGCTAAGAATAATAATTATTTGCTTATTGGCTGAATATCTTGTTCGTGTGTCCGCAGCCAGGCCCGCGTATCTGTGATCGACATTCCCTAGTGATTACTTTAACAAATCTGTCGGTAGATATAGCGAGTAGTTTAGGGACCTATTAGTTGTTCCTGTTATCTCCGCAGACATGTACCTAATGGTGAACTGACCAAGTATGGTAGTCAATGGTCGGTAAGTGGCTGGAAATTCAGAAAAAAAAATGTGACTTTATTTTCGAATCTAGGTATTCTATAATATGAAGGCTAAGCGATAGTGAACATAATTATTTTATATATTTTAATGGGAAAATAAATCAAGTTATGAGTTTTTTTTTTGTTAATTCTAAAGATTAAAAAAGACAACCGCCTTCAAAAAGTAAAAAATAACTTTCAATTCGCAAGTCGGCTTTGGTTTTGCGTATTGTTTTGTATTGCCACCGACTTGCGAATAGAAAGTTATTTTGTACTTTTTGAAGGCGGTTGTCTTTTTAGTAAATTTTTTTTTTTTACTTTTTAGTGCCTACATAGAAATTAATTACGAAACGGTGACACCACAAAAATCTGTCATCCCTTAATTTTCAAACCTTAGGGGTGGAATATTTTCTTAAAATTTATATGGGACCAAATTTGAGGTTACATACACTACAATTAAAAAAATAATCATCGAAATCGGACTACACTGAAAAATTTTATGCGTGGTCAAACATAAAAATAAATATTAAAAAAATAAAAAAATATTCATAAAATGAAAACTACTGGGCCAAACAATGTTAAATTTTTATGGGACTAAATGGCAACTATTCCGCATCAAACTAAAGAATCATGTAAATCGGATCATAAATCTCAGAGTAATCGATGTACATACATAAAAAAAAAACCAACCGAATTGAGAACCTCGTCCTTTTTGAAGTCGGTTCAAAAGCGCCCAAATACAAAAGTAATAGTAGATAAGTTGTTGTAATTTCAGGAATTTCTACAAAAATGTTAAAATATTGACATTTTGACATTGTATTTAGTCATTTTCACTCGTTGTCTCTACGCGCGTTATACAAATGAAGGAAACCAACAGACATGAAGATAAGATCGACATAATAATGCAATACAACTTTAAATAAAAATACACCATAATATATTTTATTTTGTCATAATACTTAATTATAATTATGATTTATAGAAATATCTTCTGAAATTTTACATCCTCTACTACACTCTATAAATGTACGTAGTTACGTACGTAGATATGGTATAAGATTAATACGTATTTTTCTGTTTTTCTAAAAAGATAAAGTTTAAAGTTTCATAACACATTCTTATGATAAAATAATAATGACTCACTGTAGTGACGATGGATAAAAAATGTTTTTTTATTTGTACGTTTCTTAGAGTTGCTTCCCACCAATCTAATATATTAGACTTTTTGCAACGTCGGCGCGCCGTTAGGATGACTAAAACTGCTTAACTGGTTGAAAGAATTTGTATTTATATCCTTTGATCTTTAATTTTGTAGACAGTTCAATTTTCAACGTTCGATTACTTACAGTCTTTCACTTAGGTAAGTCGGGGGTGGCAGCGGCTTCCGTGTACTTAACAACTTCACTGCGATCCCCAAGACGCCTACCAAGCGTGGGGATTATGAATTTATGACAAACCCTTAATAGGGGGGCGGGGGCTTTGTTTAACAGTCTTCATTAATGAATTTAAGAAAAGTGAGCTTAAAGTTAGCCTAAAAAAACCTAACCTAAATTTACCGAGTAAGTTTTTTATACCAAGTTCCTTTTTTAAATTTCTTGCTTTTTTTTAACGCATTCGTTACAAGTCTGATGGCATCAAGTGGTTTATACATATAAAAACCCTTTGAAATTTTATAAAAAAAAAAACATTTTTTTTTAACTTCTAAGAAGTCTCATTTCAGAATTTTTGCTACCTAAAATATAATTATGCATGTATAGGTTTAAAAGTTCGACAACACTACATAGGTAAGCCCTCTAGACGAGCATAAATCATTTTTACGGCGCCTTTGCCTCCCTGTCTATGCGACAGGCTTTCACGGCCCATGAATAGTCCTCTATATGCTTCACTTGCTGTTTTACACTGATAAATTAGACGCTATAGTATCCCGAGGTAAGGGTGATTTTCGCGTGTGTTGTTTTTGTGTGTTACGTGACGCTAACCCCGAAATGCCTAAACTGGGTCTATAAATATCAAATGCTCAATATACTTGTGTTATGTGTGACTTATCGATTTACCCCCTTAATTATGAACGTCGCTTAAAGTTAGGACACGCTTAAATGTTAGGAAATGTATGGAGCAGATGATTATCATCACTCTTAAGTAAGTGGGTTAATCTTTATTGTTTTCGAAGGCAGGTTGTATTGTACATATTTAATATCTCTATAGACCCCCGGTTACTCGAAAGAAATATTTAATGTGCTTCTGCTTACGCTTACTAATGAACAAAATGTCCCTTTCTCAGAATATTCCTTTCGCAAAATGTTCCTTTTTCCAATTCATCGGTATCAGTAAAATGCAAAGAGTAAAATGTTCAGATAGGTACCTTTATATATCAAAAACTACAATTAAGAATACACATAGATTAATTTCGGTTTGCCTATGTTTAATCAACAATGTCATTTTGCGAAAGGGACATTCTAAGAAAGGGACATTTTGCGAAAGGGACATTCTAAGAAAGGGACATTTTGCTACCTGTAGACATTTTGCGAAGTAGGCATTTTGTGACTGAGCCCATGTTATCTACATGCATTTGTAATAGACATTAGAAAAGACAGAAAAATAAAATATTTTTACGCTCGCTTGATAATAACCCATTGTCAGGAATTAGAAACATATGACCCCAATTCCCTTTGCTCTATCCCGTATATTGCAAATTACTTAAGTTATACTAAAATGGATGCTAAAATGGGGCAAATATAGGTACACTTACCACAAGTGCACTCCCAAGAGGAGTCTACTCTCCGAAAGCTTAATAGCAAGAAGCTATGTTACTTCCTACACAATTATCTGTAGATCGCATCTAATAGCCTTCTGTACATAGCCCGTTGGGTATTGTTATGTATGCAAGCATCGTTAACTAAAGTTTCGATGTATAACGGTATGCTTCACACCACAAATATCGCTTTGAGTACCGAATTCCACGATGTTTCAAAAACAATGCGCACAGATTAGAAATAATTTGAAACTTGTTATGAATGAAAAAACAGTTAATTTTAGCTATCAGGCTGCTCACACGCAGATTAATAACAAACATAGATATTCAGGTACACCCTCATTTAATCCGAACGTTCTGTTTAAAAAATCATAACCTTTGTTTGTAACCAGTTTAATTAGGACTAGGAGTACACGAAATGTGGGTTTAAATTAAAGCAACAAAGGGGTTAGAGGGATCAACACAAATTGGTTAGCTCACAATCACAGTCGCAGATAGCTACCGCGCGACACCCTGTATATTTGTTTAGGATACATCCCTCTTTATTTACATATCATTCGAACACCGCAAAATGTCCTTTAATTGTTGGAGCATACGTTTGGAAATCGATTGGGAGCTGCTGTTCTCATATGCTGCGGTAGAGGCTGTGTAAGTTTAAGGTATGCACGGATAAACAAAAGGGTTTATTGACCTTGGCTTTCGGCCAGATTTGGAAACAGGCGAATTAGGAGCATCGGGATAATCCCAGTTAAGTTCAGTTGCTTAACAATCTACCTGATAGTATTGTGTCACTAGATTAACAGTGGTTTAGTGTGCCATCCGTCATAATGCAGTAAAACACTATTTTGAAAAAAGAGAACCGCCTTAAAAAAAAACTAAAAAGTGATAAATAACTTTAGCACAGAACACACATGACTTTAGTTTCGGAAGTCGGTGGCTTTGTTCTGTTTGTTGTTTTATATTGCCACCGACTTCCGAAACTAAAGTCATGTGTGTTCTGTGCTAAAGTTATTTATCACTTTTTAGTTTTTTTTTTTTGAAGGCGGTTCTCTTTTTTCAAAAAAGTTTTTATTTTCCACTTTTTAGTGCCTCCTTATCACCCAAATCCATTAAGGAACGGCAACACAGTTAAAACAGAGATTGAAAGTCCTCTAAAGAAAGAAACGAAAACGTCTTCTTGGTTTTTGTTGTTTTTTTCAGATAGCGCTAAATTGTCTGTTTTCTGTTTGTTGTATACTAAAATCTTCTCTAGAATGTACAAAGACTTTTCTCAAAACCGCATCAAAATCGGTTCAGCCAAACGGGAGATAATCGCGGCCAAACATACATACATACAAACATACGGGTCGAACTAACCTCCTTTTTTTTTTGAAGTCGGTTAAAAATTTTCTTTTAAAAATTTCTTTTTCGGAAATGTCACATACGTTATGGATAATATTCTTTATTGACACTTCTAAACACGATCTTCAATTACAACCTGGCTCTTGTACCCTAGATTTCGTATATTGTAAAGTAGTGCTAGATAATGGGTCTATCTCAGTTTTTTTTGTTTATACTTCATGTACAAAGGTAGGTACATACATCATCATGTCAACCTTTAGACGCCCACTGCTGGGCATAGGTCTCCCCCAAGGGGGGGTTCAGCCGTAATCGCCATGTTTGGCCCATGCATGTTGGCCATCGCAGTAGGTGTTATGGTACTCAGAAGGACGCTGCTGCCCATCCTCGGTCAATATCCCTCTGTCGCCTTCTACGACACCCACGGGTAGAAATGGGGTGGTGCTATTCGCGGTCGGCACCACACGGCAATTCTGTAAGAAATCACCCGCGAATTCGAATTGAATCTCATTTATTCTTTAAAATCTTTACGTAAAAATAGTTCGCTTCACATAAGTTGTTCTCACTTAATGGCGCTCCACAGGGGTAGGCGACCAGGCCCCTGTGATAGTAAATGCGTCTGGCAGCAACAAAAAATTTGTTCAGCAGGCTTTTCACCCAAGCCTGTTTATTTCGCGACCTAGGAGCTCCTCTCTGGGAAACATTCACCAAAGACCCGAGCAGCATCCGGTCATCACTAACCAAGGCAAGGAAAGTTCAAGCCCGCCTGGATACCAAGAAGATCACAACACTTGTCCACCCAACTGGCAAAGAGTCCCGACTTCCAGGAGTACCAAAAAAAGGAAACTCAACAGTCCACCGTCACCAGAGGGCGTAGAAGTGTCTAACCGATTTTCCGAATTACCTGTCGAAAAAGGTCCCAATGAACGCACTCAGGAAAAAGAAAGGAAAATCAGCAAACCACCACCTATAATGCTCTATGGGGTCGATGACGTCAAGAAACTCACTGAGCTTCTAGAAACAGTAGCTGAGAATACTAAGTTCACTTACAAAATAATGAACAAAAACCAGCTCCGAATTTCAAGCGAAGACATCGAAACCTATAAGCAATTAATGGGAGTGATCAGAAAACATAATATGATAGGACACACCTTTAACCGCAAAGATGGAAGAAACCTCAGACTAGTCATCAAAAACCTACACCACTCAACTCCACACCAAGCTATTAAGGAGGCATTCGAAAACACCGGGAACATAGTACTGGGCGAAATCATAAACTCCAGATATGGACCTGAGAAACTACCCACATCCACCTTCTTCATTAACCTGAAATCGGGACCAAACAACAAAGCAGCAAAACAGGTCAAAGCGATCTATCATCAGACAGTCGTTATAGAGGACCCTAAGAAAAGGACAGCTCCGGTTCAGTGTCAAAGGTGTCAGCAGTACGGTCACTCAAAAAACTACTGCATGAGACCATACCGCTGTCTAAAATGTGCAGAATCGCACAGCACTAAGGAATGCCGCAAGACTGATCGCACTTCCCCAGCCACTTGTGCCTTATGCCTAGGTCCACATCCTGCAAACTACAAGGGATGTGAGGTATTCAAAGAAATCCTAGCTACAAAAACGCGAAAGCCTAACTACACAAAAACCACACAAAACACACAGATAACAAACAGAATTGAAGAGGAAACCCCAAAGGAAAAAAAGCAAGAAGGTACAAACAAACGTAAACAATACGCAGCAGTATTAAAGGCCAAGGAAAAAATCACAACCCAAACAACACATGAACAAACCACACAACACACCACCAGTAAACTGGAAGAGATGTTCTTAAAGCAAAGTGAAAAGATTGACATTATCCTACAACAGATGAGCACCCTTTTAGGACTCATAACTACGCTCGTCAATAAAATCGCAAAATGATAAATACCATCAAAATAGCCACCTGGAACATCAACGGACTATCTCCCAACAAAAGTGAAGTCGAGACTCTGATTAACCTCCATGGCCTCGATGTCCTACTTATATCGGAAACACACTTTACATCCACCAGTCAAATCATAATAAAAAACTGCAACATATACTCTACAAATCATCCTGATGGCACTGCGCACGGTGGAACAGCTATCATAATCAGAGATTCCATCAAACACCATGAACTGCCTCAATTCAGCACGGAGCATATACAGGCAACCTCAATAGCCATCCATGATAGGAACGGAGATATCGCGGTGTCTTCGGTGTATTGTCCTCCGAAACATAAGCTCAAAGAAGAACAAATAACTGTCTACTTGAAGAGTCTCGGGCCTCGCTTTGTATCAGGAGGAGACTGGAACTCAAAGCATATCCACTGGGGGTCGCGACTTAATACGACTAGAGGTAGAGAGCTCAAAAAGTGCATTGATGTGAATCACTTAACTACAATCGCCACATCCGAACCAACCCACTGGCCGACGGACCCCAACAAACTGCCTGATGTCCTAGATTTCTTCATTATGAAGGGACTCAACAGCCTCTTCTATAGGATAGAATCTTGCTTGGACGGCTCGTCAAATCACATTCCTGTCATTTTAACGATTGGCGCGACTGTTCTAAATCGCCAAAAAAATCCCAGGCTATACAACAGCAGAACCGACTGGTCCGAGTTCCGCAGTATCATTGAAAAGGCACTCCACCTCAAAATAGCCCTAAAAGATAATGAGGATATTGAAAATGCAGTGATAGACTTCACAAGAATGATTCAGGAGACATGTTGGAAGTGCACACACGAAAGCAATAAATATCCACCAAGACATAATACAGTGCCACTTGAAATTCGCCAAATGATTCTGGAAAAGCGAAGATTGCGTCGTGTATGGCACACTAGCCGCCATGCAGCTGATAAACGGGCCTTCAATAAGGCTATAGTGGATCTAAGGCAGACTATTAAAGATGCAGAGGATGCTACTGTTGAAGCTCACTTACAATCCCTGTCTGCAACCAGAGCGACTGATTATTCACTCTGGAAGGCATGCAAAAGTAAAAATCAGCCCAAAAACCCAAAACCACCGATTAGAGTAGAAGGAAGACGCTGGGCTAGAACAAATCAGGAGAAAGCAAATGCCTTCGCTGAACACCTTGCGAACGTTTTTGTCCCAAACGAACCGGAACCCGGCATAGATGATGGTGATGTAGACAATACTTTGAAGCATGACTTCCAACTGGATTTGCCAATAAAACCTATATCACCTCAAGAGACAAGGCGGGTAATCCGAGAGTTGGATGATAAAAAGGCCCCAGGGTTCGATCTCATTGACAAAAGGGTCCTTGTGGAACTACCCAATAAAGCGATCGTCTTCTTAACAACTATCTATAATAGCATGCTAAGGGTAGGTTATTTCCCATTGCTGTGGAAAGTATCACAAATTATAATGATCCACAAGCCAGGAAAACCGCCCCATGAAGTAACGTCTTACAGGCCCATTAGTTTGCTGCCAGTACTCTCCAAGCTGTTCGAGAAGATGTTGCTGCGCCGTCTCCTAAACTCAATGTCCATCATCCCAGATCATCAGTTTGGCTTTAGACCAGAACATGCCACTACAGAACAAATACACAGAGTGTGTCACGTCATTAGAAATGCTCTGGAAACCAAGCAATACTGTTCTTCAGTCTTCCTTGACGTGCAACAGGCCTTCGACAGAGTGTGGCATAGGGGACTACTTAGCAAAATAAAATCACACCTGCCACACTCCTGCTATAACATCCTGGCATCCTATCTAACCGATAGAATCTTTCAGGTGAAGGAAGATGACATGACCTCTGGGCTCCATAACATACTTGCAGGAGTACCCCAGGGCTCCGTTCTTGGACCAGTGCTGTACACTATTTTCACGGCAGACCTACCGCAAACCCCTGAAGTGACAATTGCCACCTATGCAGATGACACCGCTGTCCTGGCATGTAGCGATTGTCCCAAAAAAGCGTCGCAAAGATTACAGGAAAGTCTTGATAAAATCCACCACTGGCTTGCCAAATGGAGGATTCGTGCCAACACCTCCAAATCAGTCCAGGTCGCCTTTACGCTTAGACGTCAGCAATGTCCACCTGTGAAACTTGGTCCCTGTCAACTCCCGCAAAGCAACTGCGTTAGGTACCTGGGTATGCACCTAGACCAGCGACTAACATGGAGAAAGCACATCGAAACTAAGCGAAAGGAGCTCGACCTTAGGTATAAAGGGATGTACTGGCTCCTGGGTAGAAACTCTAAACTGTCCGTGGACAATAAAGTGTTAATCTACAAGACCATATTGAAACCAATCTGGACTTACGGCATACAACTGTGGGGCTCAGCGTGTGACTCAAATATCAACATGATTCAGAGAACTCAAAATAACATATTGAAACAAATATCCAATGCTCCATGGTTCATTAAGAATGCTGAAGTGCATGAACACCTGAACATGAACACAGTCAGGGAAGAAATTAAGTTGTGTTCTCAAAAATACAAGTTCAGACTGGAGAGACACCCCAACCAACTGGCCGCTCAACTCACAATACCAGATTGTGTCAGCAGACTCAAAAGACGCAACATCCTACAGTTGGATAACTTGTAGAGAGTGTTGTCTTAATATTAAGAGAGTTGTTCCTGATGGGGAAAAGCTCATACCTGCCAAGTCCTCCTCCAACCCATCTGCTCATAGTTTTTAAAACTGATTGCAAGATAAGCAAACAAACAAAAAAAAAAAAAAAAAAAAAAACTTAATGGCGCTAGCGAAGTTTTCATCGAGCTACAGAATACCTAATATTGTTTTTACAGTTTTCAACACGGAATCCAAAGTGAGCACTGAAGTTCTTACAGAATAGCATTGCTGTCCTTAATAACGCACTAATCTACGAAATCACTGTCCGATTCTAAAAATACTTTCGCTAGAGGAAGCTAAGTTATACTTGAGAAACCAAAAAAAAAATATCAAAAAAGACAACCGCCTTCAAAAATTAAAAAATAACTTTCAATTCGCAAGTCGGCGGCTTTGGTTTTGCTTGTTGTTTTGTATTGCCACCGACTTGCGAATTGAAAGTTATTTTTTAATTTTGAAGGCGGTTGTCTTTTTTGATAAAAATTTTTTTTTTTCGCTTTTTGTGCCTACTTCTCATTATGGAAATGAATTACGAAACGGCGACACCAAAAAAAATCTGTCATCCCTTAATTTTCAACCCTTAGGGGTGGAATATTTTCTTGAAATTTATATGGGACCAAACTTGAGGTATACACTATCAATTAAAAAATCGAGATCGGACTACACTGAAAAAAAATATGCGTGGTCAAACATAATACATAAATATAAAAAAAATAAAAAAATGATCATAAAATGAAAACTACTGGGCCAAACAATGTTAAATTTTTATGGGACCAAATGGCAACAAGAATCACGTAAATCGGATCATAAATCTCAGAGTAATCGATGTACATAGGTACATAAAAAAAAGCAACCGAGTTGAGAACCTCCTCCTTTTTGAAGTCGGTTAAAAATGAGATCCGTAAAAAAAAAAGAAGCGGATGAAATTGCGGGTAAAATCAAGTCTAGTAAAAACAAAGAGTGCTGCTCCTATGCAAGAATTACCAATATGTAAAAGCTCAACTTGACGAACACATACTACGTACCGCGATGAGGTATAATTTATAACGTGTTGGAGGGATACTTCAATCAAAGAGGGACTCTGTAATAATCACTCTACTATAGAACTAGTAAGTACGTCAGCCTCTCATGGCTGCAGGCTAGACAATCTGCCTTGTCATATAAAAATAAGACTAAGTTCTAAATCCATATTTCCATACTAATATTATAATTGCGAAAGTAACTCTGTCTGTTACGCTTTCACGATGAAATGGCTGAATCGGTTTTGATGATATTTGGTATGAAAATAGGTTGAACCTTGAGGAAAGACATAGGCTGCATTTTAATCCGCGACTTTCACGCGGACAAAGTCGCGGGCAAAAGCTAGTACAAAATATTTCTAGAACGAATGCAGAGCGTTTAGACGAAGCCATATAGTCAATGGTTTCGACCAGCATGCAAAATGCATGCAACATTTACAGTACATACATATATTTCCACTGCTGTGCAACAATTAGATAACATAATAGGTAGGTAGTACAAAAGCCTTGTTCTGATTTCTGGGAATTTGAAGACTATAAAATTAACATAATAATGTTTACTTTTACTACACAACTCCTTAAAGTACTTTGTTTAACATATAACCTTGTGATAAAGTTCTCACACTATTAAAACATTGTCATTTAATAAAAATCAAACAAATCTCTTAATTGACTTCATACAATACATACGTAGTTACCTACTGAACATTTTTATCAAGCCATTAAAAAATCATGTATATTTAACATGTGAATAAATTAAATAAATAAAACAAGAATTCCAATGCCTACCTAAAGTAGTACCTAAAGTATCTTTTGTTAAAGTAATGGCAAGCGCAAAACGCTTATTATTAACTTAAATAACTCTAATTATATTTTTAATTCACGCTATTCAATTCAGAAAATTAAATAACAATTCTCCTATTTAGGACAATTAAGGCGTAAAGCTATTTGTTGGACAATATTTGTTCAATAATTATTAAAAACCACAGAAAGAGCGGAAAACAAAACAACGAAAGAGTTCAAACATTTCATCATACAAAACGGGTGTACGACTACTTAGCTAGTTTAATTTCAGACATCTATTTGTAACAATAAATAACTTTCTTTAATTAATTTCACCGCAACGCCTCGACCAAATTTTCCAAACGTTGTTTACAAAACCAAAATGGCCGCGTTGTCAAGGTACACCGCATTACGTAAACGCAATTTAAAATTCACGCCTGTAAAAACAGCTTTCATCTCTTTAATGTAATCCGTCTGAGATAACTAAGTGACACCCTTCTAAGTACATAGGTACCCTTCGTAGCCTTTTAAATAATAAATTGACTTCTAAACAGAGTAAAGATGACTTCGTTATGTCACTCCGACTAACGCGCATTTGGAAAATGTGGTTAAAAACGCCTAAATTGGATTTTGATGTCGAGAAAATTGGTTTCAAGCAACGTAATCTAGAGAATCATCTTATTTGGATTAAATAACAATCTCCTTTTGACGATTTTATATTAATTGTGTTTGGTGTCAGACATTCATTTGGTTAATGCGAGAGGTCTTGCTAAAAATCGGCTTACGCTCGACATTATTATAATAATTTCAGTATTATTTCGATTATTTGTTTTAGATTGTTGCTGATTATGGCACAATAATTAAAATCGCTTACCACTCAAAACAAAACGAACGACCTAAAGAAGATTCCACCTTTTTAATTAAATTATTCATTAACACTTAATAATACAAAAGACTTTTATTAGCGAAGGTACCTACGCCAAAGGCTCCATGCGTGTAGTTAATTTCGTCGCGACGACTTTGTGATGCTAATGTGCAGTCAACCTTCGGGACAAACGCGTGCATATTGGAGTCTTGACACGAGACAAATTAGAAGCAGCTCTATTAGAACAAAAACATGAGAGTGAGTGGGGGGGAGGGAAGCCGAGGAACAAAACAAGAGGCAGGTTTAATTACACTTGGTTGGAGATCTAGCGACTGGTCTCAACTCATTCCATGTAAATCAGATTCAAATTAAAGTTCTTTTTTTATTTAGTCCTTTTATGGAATTATAGGGGCAACACACAAAAATGCGAATTCTTAAAAGGCAAAGGAAAAGTCAAAGTCAAATTATTTATTTCAATTAGACCATTAAAAGGCACTTTTGAACGTCATGTAACAAAAAAGTTGATTCTAGTTGCCCCTTCCAAAAGGTAGTTTCGTATGGAAAAGAATGGGCAAGAAACTCTTTTTAAAAAAATGTGCTATGTGCTTACGATGCAACGTCAAATCGTAGAAAGCTACGATGGAAATTGTTATCTTATTGACAGCTTCGCACAAATTAATATCTTGAAATTGTCAATTCGCATCACAAGACCAAGATCCTTAATCCTTGGTAGTTGTTGATTTTGAGGAGTGCAATTTGTTTTGTATAAAAAGTACGGTTGAAAAAACTGTCTGATCGGTTTTTTGTGTTGTTATTAAAAATCTGTACTTCAGTATTTTTTTGTGAAACTCTCCGAAAAAAGAACAGACCGCGGCAGATGTCATTATTCAAGGTGTTAATAAATAACCATTAAATATTCTGTAACTATTGAAAGTTCTCATTGTATCTGAAATACACAGCGCTCATGTACATACATACAAAACTATCAAATTTTAGCAATTGAATATGAACCTTATACTTTTGACATAAACATGCAAATCTATCAAATAAATTTGACAGATTGTTGTAGCTTGAAGTGCTGGACTCTGTACCCAACTGTTAAACAAAAAACTGTTCATGTAACGGTATTCAGAGGTCAGTTTTGACTGATAATGATAAATAACAATACAGTCAGAGTTGTTTCTTGGTGGAACTTTAAACTTGCTGCACATTAAAAATATCCACAGTGTTTTACAGTGTGGAATGTAACTGCAAACGGAAATGAGTTTATATGATCGTTCATTTTAATTACACTGTTACAGTGTGGCAAGAACAGAAATAATCCGATAGTAATGCTATTTGTAGGCGATGTAGAATATTTTTTTATTCTCGATAGGTACCGAGCTACTGGAACTTACACGCATACTTACATAGTTTTTAATTGCAGTTGATTCCTGTACTGCCTTAATGCACACAACCGAGTAAATACATCTGCCTAAATTAAAATACTCAATGTTTGATCGTCTGCGGTATTGGACGTGCAAAAAGTTTATTCTTTTAGCAAAAAATGTTTATCATTACAATACTACGATCAAACATTGAGTATTTTAATTTAGGCAGAAGTATTTACTCGGTTGTGTTCTTTTTTCAAAACGACTTTTTTTTTCTTTTTAAACTGACATTGCCGTCCAATTAAGGATAAAGCATACAGCCTTTAGGACGAGGGTATATTAGCGTTTGTCACGAAACTGTAAAAAGGTTTTATTAGCTAATTTAACTTAGCTGCTTTTTACCGTGATTACTGGCGTAGAGTATGTTAGTAGTATTCAGAAGTCATGACGAAAAAAGTGACAGTTAAAGATGATTTTTAATGAATCGTTGTTAGAGACTTTGACATATACAAATATATTTTTATAATATGAAATTGACTGCCGCAGCTGTTAAGTAAACGTAAGTTGAAACGCTTTTGTTAGACATAGAAGAAAATGTGGGCGTGATAATGAGTTACTTACTTAGCATTAAGCTGAAGATTATGCAAATTAAGTAGGTACCTAACTCTTTTTATTCTCTCTTTATTTATCGATACAAGATTCTAGGATATAAAAAAAGAATGTTGCATAGCATGCAAATGGGATACGAAATGCATCTACTTATAACACTTATTCCCCTACACATATGAATTAAATGGAATAAGAAAATTTACTTCTGTGTATGAGAAGAGGTCATTGTCCGACAGTGGGACAGTAATAGTATGTCATAATTTTATTTCACCTATCAGACAAAGTATTTATAAGAATTAAAACAATAATAAAAACATTTAAACGTAGGTATTTTTTTTTTGTGTTATGTCATAAGATCTGGGGGCACGGCAGTGCCCCCGCCAAGACGAGCCAAGCGAAGCGCAAGGGCACTGCCTACCTTTTCTCGAAGCACTTCGTCGTTTTTTTGAACCCTCATAACTTGGGTTTGGATAATGCCAGATAAACAAAATTCTCGGGATATGATGTCAATAGTAGACTTATTAAATATATAAAGTTTCAATTGCATATCTCTTATACTTTAGAATTTATTGATATTTAAAAAAAGCCCGATTTCGTCACTGACTCACTGATGATCATCAAACTCTGGGGTACTTCCTGAAGTTCTAGAAAGCTGAAATTTGGTATGTAAGCTAGTATTAGTACACAAACAACAAAAAATTCTTAAACTGGAAAAAATGAACAAAATAATGTCTTAGGCAACTTACAAAAAGAAGTGAAATCCCACCAAAAACCTTTTCATGTAAAATGTTGCCAAGACGTGAACTGGCTCGCACTGTCAAAAAGTTATCGGATCTCTACCTAAAATCTCTACTTTACTTGCCCTAACTTCACAAACTCTACACCTTAGTCAAAATATGTATGTGGCTTGGCAGTTTTGTTGCTACAAGAACTATTGTTTAACAGTAAAGTAATAACAGTGAATATATTTTTCACCTTACGCCCATCTAACGGTAGCGAAACGGCCTAGCCGCATATAAATATTTTGACTAAGGAGTAGAGTTTGTGAAGTTAGGACAAATAAAGTAGAGATTTTAGGTAGAGATCTGATAACTTTTTGACAGTGCGAGCCATTTATTTCGCCTCTTGGCAACATTTTACATGAAAATGTTTTTGGTGGGATGCTAAGATACTGCACATTGCTCGCGACTACATCCGCTTGAATTTTCTTAAGAACTCCTATTTTTTTAATAATGCAATAGAGCCTATGTTACTCAGGGATAAGGTAGCTTTCGATTGGTGTAAGAATTTTTGAAATCAGACCCGTAGTTTTTGAGTACATTCGTTACAAACATAAATATAAAAAAACCTCTTTTTAATATTAATAGTATAGATGTAGAATTTATAAGTTTTTTTACCCAATTAAAATCACTTCTTATAGTATAAAAGAAGTTTGATTGGTCAGTTGGCACACTTGGCACAGTTCCTATACGTTCAGAGGAAGCGACTAGCGAGCCCATACGTCATAAAAGACGAACGCATACGAATCATTGTTGGACAAGCAATCAATCTTATGCCAGACGGTTGCCAGACCACGTTATACAAAAGAACGACAAGAAAATTTTGTGTAACTACAGAAACATTATTGAACTGATCGTAGTACCACAGTATAAAATGTTAGTACCACCGTACAGTAGCGACACGCCCCGCCTCCCTCCAAAACACTGTTCCTCACTTCTTCCTGCGTCGAAGCTGACCACGAAACTGCTTTTAGTTCAAGCGGCGCATAGACACGCACACACACGCATGTATTTGTACAGTCTGTTATTTTGGTAGTAGTGTAGGTAATTAAATCGTTTAGTTTGTATGGAGTGTGTCGTAGGTGTGGCTGTACCTATACCTACACACTTATTTCAATCTAATGAGATAATTAAATGTTGTACGCTGAAATTAACTAAAAAAAAAAAAAAAAAAAAAAAAAAAAAAAAAAAAAAAAAAAAAAATGATTAATTTTCTAAAACTACATTTAAATTAAACCAATGCATCAAATTGAAGTCCAGGCGTAATGTCGGGTTCACACAATGGTTTGGTTAGAACATTAGGGCGTACACACACGCGCGGTCAGAGCACAACGGCGCGGCGGCGCCGCCGCGTCCTCCTCGCCTCCGTCCGCTTCCGGAATTCGCGCCAGATGCAATTTGTAATGTCCTCTCCCTTTGAAAATAGTGGTAAGCTGGATATGAAATAGAAAACCTAGTTTGTTGCAGAGGAAATGATATGTAGAAACGTTTTATGGAAGTGGAAATTAAATATTCAATGTGTTGTTATGGTACAGTTAAGATTTGGGATAATTCGCTACCTACTGCAATATGTGGTAAGCAACCAAATACTGGAACACATTATGTTGTTCATTTGCAAGCTTTTTAAACTGAAGGCCAATTCCCTTAACTAATCACAATTTGACAATCAATGTCAAAAACGCAATTAAATTATAAGCATCATTGTGACTGAGATAGAGACCAAAACTAAAATGCGATCGTTTTTAAAAATACGGGATCTGCTCGTCATGTCTAACAAACATAATTTAGTGTGCCTAAAGACATGTGATAAGGTATCCAATAATCATCACTTCAAGGTGGATTACAACTCCTAATGAGGGGATTGGATGACCCATTTACCAGAAACCACAAATATAAATAAACTTAACAGTACCTAGCACCGGTTACTATTTAAGCTTTTGACCGCCACGTCTTTTATTTATATGGAACAAGCCCGCCACACTATTCCCAAACCACTATAAGTTATAAATCCTGTAAGCCAGAATCAACAGTGACGACCACCAGCAAAGCGCCGAAGCAATGAAGCTCGACGAGTCCCAGAGAAACGATTCAACTGACTTGGATCCCGCAACGAAATTAATCAGAAAAGAACAGCGGAGGAGTAAGAAAAACATATCTGTGTCTGTAAAGCAAAAACATGCCCGCGGCGCGAAACTAAGTTACATGCTCTATGAATTACGTATAGAAGTGTGTCATGTAGTCGTGTCGTGACCGTGGCGTGCTGGGCACATTCTGGTTTGTCATCGATGTCTGTGGCGGTCTAAAGATTAAAGTAAGAAATAAAAATGTTTATTTGGCACAGAATAGGACAACTAGGGTTTAACAAGGTTACAAACTAACATCATTTAACAAATACAGAATCATGTATTTTAGTAGTCGATTTAAAAATTGCCGCAGGACCAAACGGCACTGTTCTAACATTCATAGCAGAGTTTGCCGTAAGCCATAGTCACCGGCCCAAAGACTGAAGGATCGAAGTCTAGACGAAGCAGTAAACTTTGTAGACAACATTTAATATGCATACCAACTCCACGTCAATAACTATATATGGTAGTAACTAGTAATAAATGGCTGAGAGGTAAAATTAACAAGCAAGATGTAAAATAACAATCAAATACTGCAGATGAAGGCTTTCAGGAAGTTGAAAGGAAGAAAGATCGAGATCAGTCCAGTATTATGAAGGACAGAAGTAGGGAAGGACGCCGTATTATGAAATACGACAGAGAGACGAAGTTATACATGACCGATAGCATTATTCCTAGACAAAAACTAGTGGGGTAGTAGCCGCCATCAGAAAGCATGAAGAAAATTGACGAAGCTACTGAAATATTTTACTATTAACAGTAAGTAATTTTACTAAAATAAATGTTAACATTGTGAAACGTAACACTAATGTCCTATCCAACCACTGATATTATGGCTCAAACTGCAGGAAGTAAACTGTGACCTGAAATACAGGCTCAGCCTATGTCAGGCACAGTTGCTCATCTTTTAGTACTGCTAATTGATATACTACATTTATTTCTGTTCTAACTGATATATATTTCTATGAACAAATAAATATTATTATATTAAGTTCAGTTATAGAAAACAAATTAAACTGTTTAACTCTACGTTTTCAGATAAAAGATAAATAAATACATTCAGATTATTAACTTCAAAACACAGGAACACGTGAATCATATATAGCAAGTTAACTAAACTCTATCTCAACAATTAACATCATTATACAGTATTGACGAGTCACATCCCAGAAAGTCATTGCAATACTCATTTCCCGTTTTCAGTGTCGAATGAGCATAAACTGTTGGCTATTTTCATTTGATACCATTCAGCTGTCAGTGAGCCCACTGTACACACAAAATACTTGAATTAGACGTCCATTGTGCTAACAAATTGCCAATGGAGCGTGTTCAGAACAGTTAGGACGTTTTGTGGAATTCCAGATGCGTTTTTTATAAAAACCGGTGCATCATTCTTTACGGACGTAATTGTATTGTTAATTGTAGTTTTTTGATTGAATACTTTTTGATAATTAACGGTTAATTTGTCTTTTGTTTTTTAAATGCATTCGATGTACAAAAACTAGCTGAGAATAGCATATAAATTATGACGTCATTTGAATATTGTACGGCGAACTTGAAAACTGTATTCTTTTGTTTTTTTGGTTTATTCATAAAAACAGATAGTTTTTCCGGATCTGATTGTTTATGTATATGTTTATATGTTTGTAAACAAACGGAGGAGGTAGTGGCAAGTAAACGCCGGACAGATCGATCAGTCAAAGGTTAAGCTACGCTTGCCGCGGTGGATCTGAGGATAGGTGACCATACATTTCTTACAGAGTTCCCTTCGTGCCTTGGAAAGCACGTAAAGCCATTGCCTGGCAGCCATTCGTAGATTTTTGGCATTCATTATGGGTAGTCAGAAGCCAGAAAGTCTGACAACCAGACTTACCAAGAGGTATCGTGTTACCCAGTAACTAGGCAGTGGAGGTCCGATAGGCAGTCGCTCCATGTAAAACACTGGTATTCAGCTGCATCCGGTTAGACTGGAAGCCCAGGCTAGGCAGATGATGAAATTCTATGTCAAACTGACAAGTATCCGCCACCCTTTCTGTCTCAACTTCAAGGATTTTTGATTAATCAACCTTGACACCCTTAGTAAGAGTAACATTACTTTTTTGATCAGTGTAATACAGAAAAGATTGAACCTCTACATTGAGTAATATATTGAAGCCATCTTTTCCACTACTGCTGCGATGCACCTTGTGTACGAACGAGTGGATCCCAGACGTAATTTAAAATAAATGAACTCAGAATATAAGTCGAAATAAAGAGAGTATTAGGTACCTACGTTGATCCTCAAATATCTAATAAAATCCTAACGTTAAGAAACAAGGTTGTTGGAATGTTGAGATGGATGTGTGGAGAGACCAGAATGAATAAGGTAAGAAATGAATACATTAGAGGAAGTTTGAAAAGGCGCCAGTGCAGACAAGTTGAAAGGGAATCGGATGACGACTTGGTATGTGCATGTGAAGAGAAGAGATGAAACGCATGTGACCAAAAGAGTTATGAAAATGAATGTCAATGGATGGAGAGGGAGAAGAAAAGATGGATGGATTGTGTGAAAAATGATATGAATGAAAAGAGAGTCAGTGAAAGCATGACTTTGGACAGGACGGAATGGAAGAAGAAAACATGTTGCGCCGACTCCAAGTAACATGGGATAAGGGCAGTAAGATAATGATGTTAAGAAACAAGGTTATGTTGATAATTGGTCTTGTGCATAGAAGCGCGTCTGCTGAGCGTGGATTCCTAGATACGATTCCCAAGTCGAGCAAAGTGTTATTGGGTTTTTCTATAGGGAATTGCTCAGTAGAAGATTGGTCTCGTGGTTAGAAGCGCGTCTGCTGAGCGTGGATTCCTAGGGTATTTCCATTGGGAACTTCTCTGTAGAAGCCCGGACTTTGGAAGTTGGTGGTGTGACACCTCTGTGCCTGAGAAAGTCGAAAAGCACGTGAAGTCGTTGCTTCTGCACCTGATATTTCTCTGGTCGTGTCAATTTGTCGTCCCATTGGACTAGTGAAAAAAGAGGGAGAGCACCTGCACAGATAAATATTAGTGCTACCGAACAGTAGCGACACGCGCCGTCTCCCTCCGAAACACTATCACACCTCGGACACTTCATACAAAACTTGCAAAATAATTACCTATTACTACTACAAAACCAAATGACGTCTGTACACGTGCAAATGTGTGCGTGAATTTTAGTAGGGTTGAATCAGTTGGATGTCGTGGCGTACAAAATAAAAGTGCAGCGCTTTGCGTCGGGCGAACCGAACGACGACGGGACTACCCGAACGTTTCGAGCCTTATTATGAAGTGATCTTGTCCGAGCGGTCAATTATTTATTTCTAATAAATAAAATAAATGATATTTGATTATGAATACTCGGATTTGTAATGACATAAAAGTAATATTATAATATTTATTATGTAAACAGGTTTATTTATTCATCAATAATGGTAAATTAAGGTACCTAATTACAAAATATGGAATTCACGATCGCCCCGTACCATTACGCGGCAACGCAATGGGGCGACGCGACAAAGTTAGTGCGTAGGGTAGGTACTACTTTTCAATTCCAAGAATGAATAGAACGTGAAAGAAAGGGACATAAGTACATAACAAAGACAATAAAGAGAGAGAGCAATATTAATAGCTGGTAATGTTGGTATGTTATTATTACGGAAGTTTGAATTGTATTATTATAAAACGACGAAAACTTGGAAAATAAATGAATCATGGAGATTAAAACTAATAAATAAAACTTAAAACAAAATAAATCGCAAAATTGTGTGTTTGTGTCAGCAGTACCTACAGCGCTGCAGTTCTTACGATTTTGAGCGCCCTGGCTAAAGAGTCGGCGGTTAGCCCCTGTAAGTGCGGGGTGAGGGTGCGGTATCTGATATAGCGCGGGGAAGGGAGTGTCCCTTCTGTACGTAGTACTATTAAGTATTCTGTGACACTATTCCTCACCTCTTCCCGCGTCGAACGTGCTCTCAAAACTGCTTTCAGTTCTCGCGGCGCGTAGACACGCACACACACGCACGTATTTGTACAGTCTGTTATTTTGGTAGTAGTGTAGGTAATTAAATCGTTTAGTTTGTATGGAGTGTCGTAGTCCTACGACTACACTTGTGCACTAGTTTCTATTAAGATTAAACTCGATCCGAAGAATATTACCTATTTATTATTACCTATACATTATGTCAATAAATAAATAGTCCCCGTTCCGCGACCTAAGAGTTTTGTGTGGTTGAATGGCCCACTCGTCAACGTAAGTTTACGTTAGTTCGCCCAGTGAGAGTTGTATCTAAATGCCTAAAATCATTTTATTTTCATTCTTAATATTATAAATGCGAAAGTGAGTTTGTTTATTTGTTTGTTACGCTTTCACAGCTAAACTACTGAACCGATTTTCATTTTGATTAAATTTGTTACTTCTAAATACGCGACTTTGTCCGAATTCGCGACAACCGAGATTTACGCGGTCGAAGTCGCTAGCAGCAGCAAATCGATAACAATCGTAAAGCAACAGTAGTCATCGACATCTCGAATGATCCGAACCACCGACCCGGTACAATTACAAGTATAGGGAAATTAATTAATAATAACCTTAGATATAACACCCTAAACCATTGTACACCTGGGTTGTCCTACAAACATATAATGTCAACAATACCAAAGTTCGAATATAATCCTTCCACCAATATTTGTGTATTTATAGGTAATAGTTTAACGGTCAAAAAGGAGGATATTACTGACAGTGTTACCGAGATTCTAAATATAAATTGTAATAAAATAATTTTGTGTGCTTTCCCATATTTTAAACATTTAACATCTAGACAGAACAATTATATACACATGTTAAATAATCATGTGCATTTTTTAGTAAGTCACTATAGTGATAAGCTTTTGTTTTTTGACACCAACAGTTTTGTTGAGAAATTAAAATCGACTAGGGATACCGTGTATCTGCCCATTAGGTTTAGACGTCAAATAGCGCGGCTATTAGCTCATAGTTTTAACTCAGACATAAGTAGTATGTCGAAGTCAGGTGTTATTATCTCTTCAACAATTAGTAATAGTACTAATAACAAGGTGAATAATTGTAGCTCTGCTATAAATAATTTTACAAAGTGTACGAAGGAGGATCCATGTGTCACTATGGACCAGCCATCTATTGATGGGAGTTTCACAAGTGGTAGGAACACACTACCTGTTATTGAAGTCCGTGGTCAAACTCCGGATACTCATTTAAACTAGTCTGTAAGACAATAGAAGGTACCAGTAACAATATAGCTATTTCTACAAACAATAAAGTACCTTCTTGCTCTCAAAAAGTTAAGTTGCAAAAACAGCAGAATACCTTAAAATTATTTCATCAAAATATTCAAGGTATTTCTTCCAAATTATTAGAAATTGAACTGTTTTTAGAAAAAACCATGTTTGACATTGTTTGTTTTACTGAACATTGGTTAAAAGATTACCAGATGCTAATTAATTATGAAAACTATAGTGTAGGCAGTTGTTTTAATCGTAACGCTATGTCCCGTGGAGGGTCATTAATCTTAGTAAAAAATTGTTTGAAATTTAAACAACGGAATGACATTGTTAGCCTATCGGTTGAACATTGCATTGAACTATCCTGTGTCGAGCTGGATAAGCATATTATAGTGTGCGTGTACAGACCCCCAATTTTCCTAAACTATTCTTTATTTGAGTCGGTAATGGAAGATGTCCTAGCGAAACTTGCAACTTGTAGCAAATCTGCAATTATTTGTGGTGATTTTAATATTAATATCTTAGAAGATAATTTGAATAGTTGTCGATTATTAAACCTATTTAAATCATTTAATTTGTCGAACGTTTTTATGGAACCTACTAGAGTAACTCCAACGACTGCTACCTGTATCGATAATATTTTTTGTGATTGTGATTATTTAGATAAAGACATTGTTAATTATCTGCCATCGGATCATAGCGGTCAAACGGTAACTTATATGTTTGAAATGCCTTTAACAAAAGTGCAAATAAAATTTAGACCAATAACAACTGGTAAATTAAATAGATTCAATGTTACCCTAAATGATAAGTTAAGTACTCTAGACCATAATAATAACGATGCAAATAAATTGTATGATGATTTCTTTTTTGTAGTGCAGTCTGAATTCGATAATAATTTTGAAAAAAAGACAAAACATATTAGCCCTAAGTTTGTATTTAGTGACTGGGCAACTAGAGGTATTAGAAAAAGTAGGGAAAGACTGTTTGAGCTTTATGGCCTTAAGCCTTATGTTAACACGGATACTTTCAACAAGTATGTTGCTACTTATTCTAAAACTTTTAGAAATATTTGCAGGGTAGCGAAGGCCCTATACATTACCAACAAAATCAAATCGGCAGACGATAAAATAAAGACAGTTTGGAAAGTTATTAATAACGAGACGGGCAGGAAAAAAGTTCGTAACACTGAGTATACATTAGAGACACCACGTGGTCCCCTAAGCTCTAACATAGAAGTAGCGCATGAATTTGTGAATTTCTTTACCAACATACCAATTAAAACCACGGAAGCTTTAAATTCTTCACCTGGCATTTCAATTGCCTTTTTAAAAGCGAACGTACCAGGCTGCCCGGTAGAATTTCAATTTAAACATATTAACCCCTTGACAGTTTTAAAAGCTTTTCGGCAAATTAAGATAAAATTTACTGAGGATCTGTGGGGTATGTCTATTAAAGTTTGTACGTCTATAATTGAGACAATAGCGCCTTATTTGGCTTTAATATTTAATATGTGCGTAGACCAAGGAGTTTTTCCGGATCTAATGAAGTTTAGTAAGGTTATACCTCTTTTCAAATCCGGTGACAGTAAAGACACTAATAATTATAGACCCGTGTCCGTGCTGCCGGCTTTCAGCAAGGTTTTTGAAAGGATTATGCTTAATCAGATGCTTAATCATTTTAACACTAATGGCATTTTACACGGTCAACAGTATGGTTTCACCAAAGGACGTTGTACGACTGACGCTGGTGTCACTTTATTAAAACACATATTTACTGCGTGGGAAGAGGCGCAAGATGCCATAGGAATTTTTTGTGACCTCTCCAAGGCATTTGATTGCGTAAATCATGACACACTACTTTTGAAACTTCAGCATTACGGACTAGGTAGACTTGCGCTTAGTTTAGTAAAATCTTATTTGATTAATAGGCAGCAGCAAGTCCAAATAAATGGGGTGAATTCACATGGTTTAAAGGTAGAAATGGGGGTTCCACAAGGTTCAATTTTGGGTCCTTTCCTCTTTTTAGTGTATATTAATGATCTTCTTCATCTGTTGAAAAATCAACCACAAATGGTGTTATTTGCTGATGACACTTCTTTAATATTTAAGATAGACAGACGAGCCCAGAACCTAGACCACGTAAATAGCGCCTTACTGCAAGTCCAAAATTGGTTCACGGCGAATAATTTAGTATTGAATGAAAAAAAAACGAAGTGCATCAGATTTTCTTTACCAAATGTCAAAAGTAAGTAAGTAGAAACTTAAAATTTAACTTTAAAGTGTTACTATTGTAGGTATTGTACCCACCTATTCATCTTACTTTATTTATGTTTAACATTCCCTTCAATTCTAACAGCCTCATCTAATTGTATTATCTTTCTGTTCCCAACTCAATACTTATTTTCATTTAAAACATTTTTTTTTTTTTTTTTTTTCCTACCACCTACCTCCTGTTAATATAAACAAGAAACACTTTCTTTTTCACTATCATTTAGCTGCACTTTATTACACACATTCCAGGTGACTGATATTTTAAAGAAAATGATGACCCGCAGTGCTACAATGAAAGAGATGGAAGCAAAACTTAGAGCTACACTAAAGGACCTCGAGGCTTCTAAAGCTTTATGTAAACAGTTGCTCCAGGAAAGAGATGACAGCGAGGTGGAAGTGAAGAATATAGTAGACAAAAACACCTTCCTTAAGAATAAACTGGCTGAGCTACATACACAACACATGGACTTAGCTGACCAACACACTCAATTACAGTTTAAGTTAACAACATTTCAAGAGTGCAGTGACACCCATGAACTAGCTTTAAACCGAATTACAGAACTTCAACATGAATTGTGTGATGCCCATAAGGCCCTATCTCACTCAGAATCGGTCAAAATCAGGCAACAGGCTGTGAACACCGATAACCTGTTCAAGGAGTTGGTAGGCAGTAGGTCAAAATCAGTGTGTGAGCCAGCGGTAACAATAGATTTGACTGGTGATGATACCATGCCATTATGTCCCGTTGTTATGAGTCACAAAAAACTAAAGAAATATATTAAAGTCAAGAAATTCATTAAACGGTCACAAAAATCAATCAAAAAACAAAATCTTTTAAAATTAAATCTTTCCCTTAGAAAGCAACGTGTCACCCTATCAAAAGACTTAAATATTTGTACTGTTGAACTAGACAAATGTAGGATAAAATATGACACGGATATTCAACTCCTTTATAATGATTTATTACACAAAGAACACATGCTGAAGGATATTTTTGAAAAGTATGAATCCTCACAACATCAACTAAGTGAACGCTTGTTTGAGGCTGGGGAACTACTGGACCTGGTGAAGGACAATGCTGAGAAGTACGAGAATTTGACTAATAATCTTTCGTGCAGTAGTGCCAACCAACCACCATCTCCTCAGCCTCAGCTTGACATGGTTTCACCGGTGTTGGCTCTTCCAGCAAACACCTGTGTCAATACACAGGAAACTAATAAAACTATTTTATTTTGTGATGAATTAGGTTCAGGCTTTGGGAAAATACTACACAATTACCTTAGTCATAGCTTTACGAATCATAGTTACCATAATATTAGTTTTAAACAAATAATTAAGAGAATTGTAAATACAAACATAGACCATTACTGTACAATGGTTCTACTTTTAGGTAATAGTACTGGTATTACTAAAAAAGACATAGTGGATGGTGTGAACACCTTATTAAAGTTAAACATAGGAAAGCTCATGCTGTGTGCCTTTCCTTACTCTGATACTTTATCAGAAGCAGAAAACAATCACATTTATATATTGAATAGTACTATTCATATGTTGACATGTTGTCATAGTGACAAATTATTATATTTTGACACTAATAACTTTATTAGTGGTTTTAAGTTAACTCAGAGAACTTTATCTCTGTCTGGAGAATGTAGACATGTAATTGCTATGTTGATAGCATATAATATTAACAATGTTATAGCTAATATAACAAACTGTAGGTTAAGTGACAAACTTATGTTGTCTAGTTGCACTAAAAACATAGGGATAAATTTTTGTGATGCTTCAAATAGTACGAAGGAGGGTCCACCTACAATGCCAACATCCTTAGATGCCACAACCAGTCAGATAGGGTATTCTCTTCCTGCTGGATCACAAACAGGGACTATGAACTCTTCAAATGTAGTTGTGGAGGTCACTCCGGATAACACTTTAAACTAAGTTGTGAGACAACAGAAGTTACACCTTCAAATAATCATTTATTATTATTGAATAATAAAAAGGTAACTTCTGGCAACCTAACAAATAAAGGAAAGCAACATACTTTAAAATTATTTAATCAAAATATTCAAGGTTGCTTTTCCAAATTACTTGAAATAGAAATGTTCTTAGAAATAACCAAATATGATATTATTTGTTTAACAGAACATTGGCTAAAAGATAATCAAGTGATGTCTATTAATTATGAAAATTATAGTGTAATTAGCCATTTTAGCCGAAAACATATGATACATGGTGGGTCATTAATATTAATTAAAAATTCTATTAAGTGTAAAGAACGAAAAGACATCGTTGGATTATCAGTAGAACATACTGTTGAATTGTCCTGTGTTGAGCTGGATAAGCATATTATAGTATGTGTATACAGACCCCCCAGTTACCAGAATTTATCTACATTTGATTCTGTAATGGAAGATGTGTTGAAAAAAATTAGTACTAGTAGTAAATCAATCATCATATGTGGTGACTTTAATATTAATTTGTTAGAAAACAACTCCAGTAGTATCAGATTATTGAGTCTTTTTAGGTCATTTAATTTGTCAAATGTTTTTATGGAACCAACCAGAGTGACAGCTTCTTCTGCCACTTGTATTGATAATATATTTTGTAATTGTGATTATTTACATAAAGAAATTATAAATAAGCTGCCATCTGATCATAGTGGACAGACAATAACGTTTTGCGCCTACATTCCTTTACAAAAAATTCAAATAAGGTTTAGGCCAATTACATGTAAAAACTTAGATAAATTTAATAGTTCATTGGAAAGTAAACTAAGTGTTCAGTGCTTTAATAACATAGATGACCCAAATGAGTTCTACGCTGAGTTGTTTTCACTAATAAACACGCAATTTAATGACACATTTCCACTAAAGACTAAAAGTATTTGCACAAAGTTCTTATTTAGCGATTGGGCGACTCCAGGTATTCGTAAAAGCAGGGAAAAACTATTTGAACTTTATGGTCTAAAGCAACATGTAATGAATACAAGCTTTCATCAGTATGTTGCGAAATATTCAAAACTTTTTAAAAGTGTCTGCAAAATAGCCAAATCCCTTTATATTAGAAATAAAATAAAATTAGCTGATGACAAAATAAAAACTACTTGGCAAATAATAAATAATGAAACAGGTAGGAAAAAACAGCGTAATACTGAATTTAATTTAGAGACTGCACATGGCCCCATTAATTCAGATATAGAAGTAGCTCAGGAATTTGAATCATTTTTTGGAAATATTCCCATTAAAACTACTGAAGCTTTAAATTCCTCTCCCGCGCTCTCTGCTGCCTTACTTAGGAAGAATGTTAAGGCATGCCGTTCGGAGTTTAGGTTTGAACATACAAACCCCCAGGCTGTTATAAGAGCCTTTAAAGATCTTAAAATTAAATCAACAGAAGATCTCTGGGGAATGTCTGTAAAAGTCTGTAGATCTATTATCGAAACCATTGCGCCCTATTTAGCTCTTATATTTAACACCAGTGTAGACCAAGGAGTCTTTCCGGATCTGATGAAACACAGTAAAGTAGTACCGTTGTTCAAATCCGGTGATAGTAAAGACCCCAACAATTATAGGCCTGTGTCGATTCTGCCAGTTCTCAGCAAGGTGTTTGAAAAGTTAATGCTCAATCAAATGTTGCGTCACTTTAATAAAAATTCCATCTTTCATGAACAACAGTATGGTTTCACCAAAGGGCGTTGTACAACTGACGCCGGTGTCACCCTGATAAAGAACATTTTTAGCGCCTGGGAGGAATCACAAGATGCCATTGGAATCTTTTGCGACCTCTCAAAGGCGTTCGATTGCGTTGACCATGAGACACTTTTGCTGAAACTGGAGCACTACGGGGTTAGTAAAACATCTCTTGATTTACTAAGGTCATACCTGAGGGATAGACGGGTAAAAGTACAGGTTAACGGCGTGAACTCATTGGGGTCTGAAACGACAATGGGCGTTCCTCAAGGTTCAATATTGGGTCCATTTCTATTCTTAGTTTATATAAATGATTTACCCCAATTGTTTCAAAATCAACCAAAAATGGTGTTATTTGCCGATGACACATCATTGATTTTTAAAATAAACAGACGGTCACAAAATCTAGACGACGTAAATGACGCTATTCTTCAGGTTCAAAATTGGTTTACGGTAAACAATTTGGTACTTAATGAAAAAAAAACCAAATGTATTCAATTCATTTTACCAAATGTTAGGAATAGTAAATGTGACATCATACTTAATGGAGAGAAACTGGAATTTACTAGTCAAACGGTTTTCCTAGGAATCACGCTAGACGAGAAATTACAATGGGGACCTCATATAACATCTATTGCGGGGCGACTAAGCTCCGCGGCTTATGCTGTTAGAAAGATAAGACAGTTAACAGATGTAGAAACTGCGCGTTTGGTCTATGTTGGCTACTTTCACAGCATTATGTCGTATGGTATTTTACTATGGGGTCGGGCTGCTGACATTGAATCCGTTTTTATTTTACAAAAAAGAGCTGTCAGAGCCATTTATAATCTACGTCGCCGCGAATCTCTTAGGAAACTATTTAAAAATATTAATATAATGACAGTGCCTTGCCAATTTATTTATGAAAATATTATGTATGTAAGAAAAAACTTACATATGTTTAATAAAGTAAGTGATAGACATGACTTTAATACTAGAAACAAGGACAAAATAGCTCAACCATATTTTAGATTGTCTAAAGTCCATACATCTTTTATGGGGTACTGTGTTAAGTGCTACAACAAAATTCCTAGTGATATATTACAACTAAGTGAAACAAAATTTAAATCATATATTAAAAGTACACTCTGTAAAAAAGCTTATTATAATCTAGAGGACTATATTCAAGATAAGAATGCTTGGAAACATGCTGGCCTAGCTCCATAGGACGATCGACAGTCTAGACAAAATCGAGCCGATTGCTAAGTTAAAATACCTAATTTCATACTTAGTATAAATATGTACATAATTATATATATTTGACTCTTTTTATACACTGCTCAGGCTCACATACTGATTCATTGTTTGTTAAAATATAAGGAGTGGTCGTCTACTGTTTTAACATTTTGTAATAATATGTGAACACTGTGTATCTATGTACATATAACTTAGTCTGTCATTCCTTAATCTGTGATACTTTGTACACACTTTCAAATGCCTAGTGTTTTTATGCAAGGTACATCGTATTTACGTATAATTATATAATTCCTGTAAATGCAAATATTGTTAACATCGTTTTTAAAAGAGTAAGTATGGAGTTTCTTGCCCATTCTTCTCCATACAAAACTACCTTTTGGAATGGGCACCTAGAATCGATTTTTTTTTCTCATTTGACGTTCAAAAGTGCCTTACAATGGTCTAATTGAAATAAATGATTTGACTTTGACTTTGAATGACTGTGACATAGTATTGAATAATGAGAAGCTGGAATTCGTTGATAAAACTGTTTTCCTGGGGATCACGCTCGACTCAAGGCTACAATGGGGTCCTCATTTAACATCTCTCGCTGGACGGCTAAGCTCGGCAGCATATGCTGTCAGAAAAATCCGGCAATTTACTGATGTGGATACCGCGAGACTGGTCTACTTTAGTTATTTTCATAGTATAATGTCTTACGGTATTTTACTGTGGGGACGAGCTGCAGACATCGAGTCTATTTTTATTCTGCAGAAAAGAGCCATCAGAGCCATTTACAATCTCCGTATGCGCGATTCTCTAAGGGAACTGTTTAAGGAAATTAACATAATGACGGTACCTTGTCAATACATCTATGAAAACATAATGTACGCTAGAAAAAATCTGCATCTTTTTAGTAAAAGGGGTGAAAGACATAATTATAGCACTAGAAATAGGGACCAACTAGTTCAACCGAGTTTCAGACTGGCTAAAGTAGATACTTCTTTCATGGGGTACTGTTTAAAATGTTACAATAAAATACCTCCCCACATCGTTCAACTAAATGAGACAAAATTTAAGTCTTATATAAAACGCACACTATGCAGCCAGGCATATTATTCATTGGGTGAATACATCACTGATAAAAATGCTTGGCTGGATGCTAGTCTAGCTCCACAGCCATAAGGGTTCATAGATTCATTGATTAGCATTTTAATTATTTTTGGAGCTGCTGAAGATATAGATCTACATTATCTTTGCATTGTATAAACTCAATGTGTTAGTATTATATAAATTTTTCATAGCACATACATGTGAGCACTATGTTATTTAAAGCTACCATTTACGAGGTATGTCTTTCATTGACTTGAATGTGCCCTGGCGGTTGGGAGTATGTCATGCTCACTGGAATGTCTCGCTGACGGTGGCGCGCGTGTTGGATCATTCGGTTCCCTTCAAAATGGTTGAGTCGAATGATGCCGATCCGTGCGTCATGTTCGTGAACGGGCGCCGTTAGTTGGGACTGGTCATCTCTTAGCTGCCTCGGTTATTCTAATTTTATTTTGAATTGTTTATTATGATTATATTTTTATCTAAACCTCTTTTAACGTACACGACTTGTTACATTGTTCTCACATTGTACCCTAGATTCAATATGAATGATGTAACCGAAATTTGTAACATATTATTGATTTTAAAAGAGTGTTGTTCATGGAGTTTCTTGCTCGTTCTTCTCCATAGAAACCTACTGTTTGGAACGAGCAACTAGCTTCAACTTTCTGACTGACTGACTCTGACAATTCAAAAGTACCTGTAAATGGTTTATTTGAAATAAATGATTTTGAGTTTGAGTTTGAGTTTGAGTTTATAATAATTGAATCAGGAAATCGTTCCCCTCCAAGCAAAAGTATAAATAAATCAGAAAGGGCTCTCATCGTCGCGGCTGCTCCGTGCCTTATTTATTTAGACTCGATAAAAAACATGCCAAGTCCATGAATATACCTATACTGAGTGGGGACGCCAGGCATCTCGGGATGGACAGGACAGTCTTACGATTGATAGTGAAGGTAGTGAATTATTCAAACTTTATTTATTTATTTATTTGTTAACATAGGTAAAGATATACAGGTCTTATGTTAGATGTACAGAGCGCTATGAACTGAGCGCTGTGCGCTGTGTGTGTGTTTACTGAATTATGACCTCCCGGCTCCATCATCAGATCGGTTCAATGGTACCATATTATTATATTGTTATCGGTCCTTAATAAGTGTGCCAAGTTTCAAATCAATCCGAAGTTTTGAAGGGGATGAAATCGAGCACGAAAATTCCGTTACTACATCCAAAGATAATAAAAGCGTGCTAAAAAGAAATTAAAACAATTGGACTTCGTTCTGCCAACAAACAATCAAACAAAATCAATGTAACTAAGTCAAATCATTTAATTTCAAACAGACCACCAAAGTCCCGTTTGGACTTTTAAACGTCATTTAAGAAAAAAAAGAATCTAGTTGTCCCCCCTTCCAAAAAGGTAGTTTCGTATGGAGAAGAATGTGCAAGAAACTCCATGCTTACTCTTATAAAATATTTAATTACAGTTTTTTTGTATTATTTCAGGAATTATACGTAAATACCCTGTAGCTTGCTTAAAAACTACAATGTTAAAGTATGTAAGTACCTACACGTTGCGTTGAGCAATGACAGCTAAGTTATTTTATAGATACAGAACATATTTGGCATACAGACTTAATTTATTAGATTTGTGTACCAACATGGTTATTGCTGGATAGTTCCAGCTAAATAGTTTACAAGTAGAACAAATAGTAACACAAATCTTCCTAATAATTCATTTAAAATTATTCAACGTTAAATAACCAAAAGCATTACAATGACTTCGAAAAATCGGAGGGATATTACTTAACGTATGATACGTTTTGGCAAAAATAAACCCAAAAGGCACGTGCACCGGCAACGTGTGCCACAAACTATATGACTTAATTAGTCCATGTGTGCAACATAACAGCGTTTAAATAAAGTATTACTGCTTTTCTAAAAAAACACAGAAATAAAGCCCATTTTTTTTTCTAAAATTCACCATTTAAATGCTCGTGCAGTAAGCCGTATGTAGTAATTGTTGCGGAGCTTTCGTTGTTAATATTTCAAAAGGTCCGCGTCCCGCATTCATTACAAAAGTTGGCAGCCCTACTCGCCATACACATATGCAACCCACACCTGGGACCAATACAGAAGCGACAAAATCATTATTCATCCCCGCGCCAACTTGGGCCGCACATAAACCATTCAAAAACTTGTATCCGAACGAAATCCGCATATACAAATCTGCGTCAATTGAAAAATACGCGGCAAAGGAAAGCAGGCTTACAGCTTAGGTGGAAATGGCGGGAAAGTTCATCGGAGGTGGCACAAATTTTCCCTTTTGCCATTGACTAAACTTCAATTAATTGAGGTAAGTTTATTACTGCAATTATAATATAATTGCAATACGACAATAGAATAGAGTAATAAACTTTTATTAGCGTTATTTCGTTTCTGGGAAATCTTATTGAGTAGATAATTATTAAAGCTAACCTTCTGACCTAAAAGTGCCGAATTTGAGGGCTAAGGTGCACTTTCATACGTTCGCAATTTGTTGATGATCGTGACAGACGCCCCAACAGCTATTGGGCATGGTTCCAATCTGGTACACGCTGTGGTGCCCATTATTAATATTTCTATTAACCTCTCCAACTAAGATGAATATGTTTGTCCTAAGGACACCATAATAGTTTAATGGAGTAGGGTTTAAACTCACGACACTTGATCGCCAGTCAACGCCTTACCCGTTCAGCTCTGCGCTTATGGTAGCGAGTTCAAGAAAGTTTATCTATCTAAGATACAAAGGTTAACACGATTATGATTGACCTCATGTTTAATAATAGCCGTTACTTCAACAAAAGGAGAATAAACAGAGCGCTCGAGAACAAAATGCTAACAATTTGCGAGCTTCAAAAGCGTCTTCATGATAATAAACTTTATTCCCGCAGCAATAAGATGGAGTCATCATTTCAATTCACTTCATCACTTCAGTCCAGTTGCAACAAAAAAGGGTAAGTGCACAACAATTGAGTGAACCGCATCGAAAATTTTATCTCAGCGAGTTTTATCAACGGGCGCATGTTTTATGAACACTTTGTGTCGATATAAAGTTTATGACACGCCAACTCTTAATACAAATATAGCGAAATTTTGCATCGCGAGAGAGTCAACTTTCGCTAACGAATATGGTCGTAGCGGGTTTTATTTCGAAATATATTGGCGCGGCACAGGGCTGCCATATGCTTGTTTCCCTTCAATTGTTGACCATCTAGGGGTGTGCCTGAGTTCAAAGTGGAATTTGTACAGTTATGTCTTGTTTTAGGGATATCAAGATTATATTGTTTGCATGATGTAAAATGTGATATTTTATTTTTATTGGTGATAAACTAACCCTGGAGAGTTTACAGTTTTTCTTACAATACCTACAAGTCAAGTCAAAGTCAAATCATTTATTTCAATTAGACCATTATGGCACTTTTGAACGTCAAATGGGAAAAAAATATTCTAGTTGCCCATTTCAAAAAGTAGTTTTGTATGGAGAAGAATGGGCAAGAAACTCCATACTTACTCTTTTTATAGACAAAACAAGGCATGCCATGCCATGCTTGATAACTGGGATTGATAGAATGTTATTAACAATTATTTATTCATCCTTTACAATACCTGTAGCTACTTAATTGGTCATGGTCCATTATATTAGGTTAAAGCTTAGCAAAGTTGGGGTGCAAAGTAAAGATAAGTTTCACCAACATTTCTTATTTAATCGCCAGTGTCAACATAAAACTTGTCCATAAATTAAATGAGCTTGAATTTTACAGTTTATAGCATAATTAATCAAGACTAGTAAGCATCGTAGTTGTAAAATAATTGAAAACGTGTACTTAAGTAGGTAGTCTAAAGTAATATTAAATTAATGGTTAATTATTACGAGACTGTTCGACCAACTTCGACTGTTTATGTATTTATTGTTGTACAGTCGACTACAAAAAGATGTATACTTTTGAAAGTTATAAAAATATGTATCCATTCATGATGTCGTCATTGTTTGTCACAAATACTAGTAGACATGATGTATGCCAGATTTATGTTCCTATCAAATGTGCCAATTTTATGTACACAGCTAAAATTACACTGTAATGTGTACGCTCTGAAACTAATTAATGTGTTCATATTTGGTTACAATAATATGTATACAGGTCTAATATTCTATTTTTAAATTTTAGAATAGTGCGGGAATACTTGTTTTCTGTTTCATTTAGTGCATGACGTCATTGGCGTGTCATTTGTTTATCGAAGTTGACTTACAAAGTTACAAATTATTGTCGCGACTTATTTACATTATTTTTCTGTCACTCGACTCCATAAAAAGAAGGTGTTTTCTATTCAACCTGTTTTTTACCCTACAGAAACTAAACTTAAGTAACATTAAGTATTTGGACATAGACAAAATTTAAACTATTGAGTCATAAAACAAATTTATTGAAACTTAAATCGATGTCTTGCTTTTAATACAAACAATACATTAAAACAATACTACTATTGTTATAAGTAAAAGAATATTATAGATAAGTTATATTATTAAAAGCAAGACATCGATTTAAAGATAATATATCGATTATTGTTAATATATCGATTTAATGTGAAGTAGATCTACATCTACTTCACATCTTGGCAAGAAATTATAAATCTTGCGCGGGGCTCCTATTTATGTCTGCAGGGTTTGACGTTGACCTAAATTAACCTAAGTTTTTTCTGTCCTAAGAGGAATTAGTTCCAGAGATTACCCCCTACATACAAACAAAATTTACCTAGTTATAATATGAATATTGATTTATAAGTGTCATCATAACAGAAAAAAACTATTACACATATTATACCATCCAAAGAGTTTTCAATGGTTTTGACAGAATTTCTGAAATTTAATATTAGAACGTATCTTGTATACATATTTTTGTAACTAAGTGTGAATACATTAATTTGCTTCAGAGCGTACACATTACAGTGTCCATCTTGCTGTATACATGAATTAGGCACATTGAGTGATTACATACCTATATGTTTTATGTGTACAATAATTTGTAACAAAGTATGTACACTTATTTAAATGGGTACATGTATTTGGAACTTTAGGGGGTAAACATATCTTTGTAGTCGACTGTACCTACAGACAGGAAAACAGATTGATGAGCAAATTGACAATAAACATCTTACAATTGTCTGAATATAGTTAAAATCATAACCCTTATCTTTAATATTATAAACCAAAAGAGTTTGTTTGATTTTTTTTTTAACGACAAGGTCTCTTGGTCCGATTCTCAATTCCGAAATCAATATCCCTGAGAGATCTATAGGCTAAATTTTATTATTAACAATAAATGATATCCGTAAAAAAATACATGTGACTTTGCGGACAAAAGCTAGATCTTTAAAGTCGTAGGAAACGGCTAAAACACGGCGAAATGACGTAACGTGTCAATTTGATCAACAATATTTTTTCCTGAATGTACATTCACTGTCAGCCCTATTATCAGGTATCTTCACGTTGCTCAAGTAAGCCTTCTTAATTGATCGGAGGCTAATTACAAGAGTTGTGAGGCCAATATATTGACGAAGTAATCGGCGTTGAGCAGTTAATACGAACTTTCGATCAGTTTGCTTTAAGTACGGCAATCGAATCGCTTTGAACTGATAAAAAAAATATTAAATTCGCTACAGGATTAAAAGTTGGCATGGTTACATTGTAATAATCGCCCGATAAGAACTTGGTACCTTTTGATTATTTTTACATGTTGGTTCTGTAATCATGCAATACAAAGCTGATATTAATTTTTAACCGACTTCAAAATATAGGAGGTTATTTAATAACAAATTAAAAAGTGGGGGAAATCCGGCTTGCGGAGCAATTGACTAAATAAATAAATAAATAAATAAATATCTTGGGACAACTCACACACGGTCATCTGGTCCCAAGCTAAGCAGAGCTTGTGTTATGGTAACCAGACAACTGATATACATACTTATATAATTTATAAATACATACATATTATAGATAAACACCCAGACATAGAACAAACAATCATGCTCATCACACAAAGTTTGTCCTGGGTGGGAATCGAACCCACGACCTCCGGCTTAGCAGTCAGGGTCAGTGACCACTAGACCAACAGGCCCGTCGAAATTACGGTTAGACTAATTGCATAATAATGTAATAAACCTCAATATTAGGTATGTCATTTAGCATGGTTCACTTTTATAAAAGTCAAAGTCAAATTATGTACTTCAATTAGACCATTCATTAAATGCCACATTTAAAGGTAAATATTTATTATTATTATTATTTTGGTTAGCCAGTACTGTCCGACTGCAGGGCAAAGGCAAATATTTATCTTGCTGGCTTCTTAGCCACGTCCCCCGCCATAATAGGGTATTACACCCATTTTTGAAAAGTGTCGCTATTAAATTCTGTAGTGCTAATATGTCACCAAAAAATCACAATTATTTTATTCAACCGATAAGTGCCATAAAAACGCATCTAAATTTTACATTTTCAAATATCGCGCTTAGTTTGACGAAAACGCCTCTTAGTGGAAGCCATAATGCTCTGTGGAATTGACGACAGTTTGCTGTGTAGTCCATTGCGCTGATATTTTGTGTGATTATTGTATATAATTTAAAAATAAATATAATCGTATTTTGTAATAGGCGTAATAATTAAAAAAATACGTTGGTCACGAAAATAATAAAAGTACAAAGCCTATATGCGCCAATTGCTTGTCTGACAGTTAACACTTTTTTTGTTTACACAGCCGTACGACGTGATATTATGGCGGCTACTATTTCAAGGTGTTATAAGACCGACTACTTTTTGCCTAAACTATCTCAATAATATATTTGTAGTTTTTTTCTCATATAGAGTAAAATAGTAAGTAAGGACTTGTACACAAAACTGCGACGCGACGACGCGACGCATCGCAGAAATCTAAGAGAGATAGAGAGAGCTCGTAGCCCGTTGTAACATACTTTTACTCATCAAATTTCAGCGATGCGACGTCGCATCGCAGTTTTGTGTACAAGCCTTAAGAAAGATTAATTCAAAGTTGACAAGTAAAAAGCAATAATTTCTTATTAATTTTTTTAAACAGTTTTATACGCAAACCACGTAAAGTTTTCAAGCATTTGACTTTTTAATAAGTATGTAGATTTAAACGATGAGGCTTCACGTAGGGTCTCAATTTATGAACATTGTACTTACAAACCTGAGATTTATCTAGAATGCCTTACCTGCAACAGAATAATTTTAAATAAGTATTACAGTTATTATGAGGCGTAATAATTCGAACGTATTTACAGACATAATAATAATTGTATTTTTACAGGCATAATAATTCGAACACCATTCTCAAAAGATTTATGCGGTTTAAAGAACTTTATTTCTTATAAGAACTTACAAAACAGTTCGCATACTTACAATAAAGATTAAATTATTTCTAAATCTAATATATCAAAATCTCGTGTATAGTGTTTGTTTCGAACTCCTACAAAACGGCTTGGTTTTGGTATAGGTATAATAGGAATAGGTCGTAGGCCACTTTTTTATTTTTATGGTAAGGTAAACTATTGTACAACTGTGGTGTTCCCTCTATCAGCCTAATAAATTAATATGTGCAGTCTTTATATAGCTTTATCCTTCATAATTAGACATGTATTGTTCTGGATATTTTAAATTATAATTTTAACATCTTCCACGTCCATTGTAGGTTTAAACGGAAACATTACACAGCTTAATATTATTAATGACAACCAAAATTAGTTTATGAAATATTGTTTCATTTATGAATTTGGAAGATTAAAAACTTGTTTTATGCGATGCGAGAACAATATATTGCAGTACTAAATACCATTAACGTTTGTTTATCTTTCCGAATAATAATGAGTTTCTGACTCAGTCTTTTCGACTTACCTAATCCTGTAATTAACAACATTACCTAACAATTTATAGTCAAAATAAATACTTAAAACGACGATAAAATTGTTACACAAACAGTTTCGCAAACAACTAGCTATTATATAATAGCTAATTAATATAATTTACACAGGTAGGATCTCTACTTTAGCCTTTTAATAACAAAAGCTTACGAGTATAATAGCCTCGCAAGAGGCTAACATATTTCTAGCTTATAGCCATTTGTAGCCTGCGAGCATTTTACGAGAGTCTAGGCAAGCTGTGAAAAATGACGTAATCAAGGTAAATTCTAGACCTCCTATGTGCAGGGGTGTTTTATTTAAAGAGCATTGAGATTAGAGGTAAACCTGCCGCATTATTACCGACAAAGAAAAGTGGATCTTCACGATGTAGGCAAGAAGGTGAAAATAGAACAGCGTTCGTGTATTTTGACAACATACTGTGATCACGCTTTTGTTTTCCAAATTGTAGAGTAAAATTCTGTTTGTACGTTCAAAGTTTTTAAATGGTCATTCATCATCATCTGATAGCCTTTTCCCAACTATGTTGGGGTCGGCTTCCGAAGTTCTGGACAATTGATTCCCTTTCAACTTTTCTGTCACTGGCGCCACTTTCAAAGTTCCTCTAATATATTCATTTCTCACCTTATCCATTCTGGTCACTCCACACATCAATTTCAACATTCCAACAACCTTCCTTGTTTCTTAAGGGGCTATTAAACGACTTTTACAGATTTTAACTGACAATCACGTCAAAATGTGCAGTGTAAATGATTTGAAAAAAATATATGTTAAACTAGAACATTCTCTTAATCACTTAGTAAGTGAATAGTTTTAATTATATTCATATTATATAGTTTAATTAACACGTGAAGTTGTGTCTGACGCGGACAAAACATTGACAATAACACAAAATCTACCAGGTATAATTAAACGAAACTTACACCATCTTACAGACAATTATATTATCTATCTTTTAGTATACGCCTTTTTTTAACTTTGAAAGAATACTACTTTTATTTAATTTTTTCGACTAAACTTTGAGAGTTTTGGACGCAAAACTGATGCAGAACGGACGCAGTCTGCGTCCAAAACTTTCAAAATCACACAACAACAACAAAATGTACAAGTCAGTACATTTTGTCTATTCTTTCTGTCAATATGTCTATTCTTCCGTAGACATAGCGTGTTCATGCTACGCGTGCTGGAGCTCCTCAATGGTCATTCGATAATGTAAATTGAAATACTACCTACTCTTAATATACCACCTCGGAGCTTAATTTAATAAAGCTTATAATAATAAATTTTTATTGTCAATGCATTACAGAAGTAACGGCGTGCGCACGCGCCATAAATATAAAAATTATAATACTAACATAAATCACGGGACCGCACATCCTGCCTGCACTCAGTTTTTTATATACGGATTACTTATACTTATATTCCACCAAAACATACAGAAAATCATTGCAGAATTATTGCATGAAATTTCATGTCATGAGTCTTCGTATAAAAGCTAATTTATACTTAGTATCTTTATTACCAACCGAAACTGAATAAAGATAAATCATGAAAACTAATCGTATTGCACTAAAACTAAAGGATCAATTTGATTGGGATTCATCAACGTTACGTTTTCTTTACGAAGAAATCTGTATAGAGCTGTCATAACCAATTGATATAGGCCATTTATCCATTTATATAAGTAGTACCTACCCGAATGTCAGACTGAAAATAAAGATAAGTTTAGCATTTTTAGGGTTCCGTAGCAAAAAGGCAAAAAACAGAACCTTTATAGATTCGTCATGTCTGTCTGTCTGTCCGTCCGTATGTCACAGCCACTTTTTTTCGAAACTATAAGAACTATACTGTTGAAACTTGGTAAGTAGATGTATTCTGTGAAACGCATTAAGATTTTCACACAAAAATAGAAAAAGAAACAATAAATTTTGGGGGTTCCCCATACTTAGAACTGAAACTCAAAATTTTTTTTTCATCAAACCCATATATGTAAGGTATCTATTGACAGGTCTTCAAAAATGATATTGAGGTTTCTAGTATATATTTTTTCTAAACTGAATAGTTTGCGCGAGAGATAGTTTCAGTGGTAAAATGTGTGCCCCCCCCCCTACCCCTGTAACTTCTAAAATAAGAGAATGCTGAAACTAAAATAAATATATGATGTACATTACCATGTAAACTTCCACCGAAAATTGGTTTGAACGAGATCTAGCAAGTAGTTTTTTTTTAATACGTCATAAATCGTAAACCGCAATTTACCTTTCATTCAATCAACTCATATATAAAAATAAAAAAACTTTTATATTAATAGGTTACTTGCTGCTATGGAACCCTTCATGGGCGAGTCCGACTCGCACTTGGCCGCTTTTTTTATCTATAAACATTTTATCTTAATTAATCCATCTTACCACTTGGTACTTTTCTTTTCTGTTTCGAAAAATGACCTTGGATCATTTTAATAATATTATAAAAAATATTTTGTAATCGTATGAGTGATTTCAGAGAAACCCCCCTACATACAAAAAACATGTCTTTTTGTAATATAACTATAGTCTAATTTAAATGGTAAGACCACAAGCCACACAAACTACCATTTTTTTGAATATTTATCAATTCTTTTCAAAACGAAATCAGTCAGATGAAGATTTATTTAATGTTCTAATCATTAATATCCTAATAAATCCTAACTTACAGCAATTTTGTTTCACTGCCACTAAAAAGTTTCTAATGAAATTGAAATTCAAGACTTCAAATGAATAAAAAAACAGATGGGATTAGTGTCTGGCTTCAAGTAGAAAATTACATTAGTTAAACAAGATGGATTACAAAATACTTTCAAAGTTAAAGTTATCCTTTACTTTATTTACTAACAACTTACTAACTATAAGATTGTAATAGTGTTTTAGTTTACAAATGTTTGAATACTCGTACTTCAAATATTTCTTTAATTGTAAGGGAACAGAATCCTTTTTAGTAATGTAGAACTAGGCTTTATTTTAGTATATTATTTATATACCTACAATTTACAAAGCAAAACATTTTTTGCAAAGCAAGAAACTCTATGTAAAACTTCTACATCAGCAATACCAGCCAACTTAATCATAATCAAAATAAAAACAAGTACAAATCCGACCAAGTGTATTTACCCAGACCACAAAGTTCAGTATTTACGAATCGCGAATCGCACAAAGCTGTTGCTAACGATCCATACGAGAACCCGTTTACTACGAAATAAAATCAGAGTAACGTAATTCATGTAGGTACTTACTTGATGCACGACCTTTTGCAGGCACCAAAGCAAATCGTCTAGATTTTTCTAGCGAAACAGACGTTAAATTGGCAAATAAGTTCCGAGAACGTGTGCATACACAAATCCGGGGCGAAAAACGAACCACGTTTCAAATGGTGAGTTTTTGTTTAAAAAAATAATTACAGCTGGGAATAAAATTTTGGTACTAATTAAATGAATGCTCCACAAACTACATCTTTAAATACTAAAAATATAAAAAGGTGTGTTTTTTTGTTTGTAAGTGATAAACTCTGAAAGTACTGATCCGATTGCAAACAGTTTTTCACTGATAGGAAGCCACTATATAGATGTGTGCCACACATATATATATGGTGTAATTGAGTTTCACATGGACAAAGTCGCGGGCAGAAGTTAGTAATTCAAAAAATGAAAGAACAAATTTAATATTTAATGTAGAACTAATTTGAGCCCAAAACATCGCACTAATCTACTAAAGAACTACTTCAGATAACATAACGAGCCTAGGTTCGTTATCGGTATTAATTTAATCTGTCGGCCCTTTATCCCGTTCAGTGCTGTACTGTATACTTTCTCAAGGCAGAAAGTGTACAAAATATGTGTAGCGAATAGCACCGCGCCCAGGCTCGCGATGTGAAAATGATTTACGTAGTCGAAGAAGGAAAAGCAACCGATTTCCCCGAACATAAATCCGACGGGTCCCGACCTAAAAGAGTTATAAGCGAATCACATTTTTCCATTCGCTGAGATATTCTGTAGACTGAGTGATGTGCGCGGTCCTTTCTTGTGGAAGTTAATAATGAGATGATGGTACGAATAAATCATTGGTTATTGCTACCCACCAGTTAAATAAGTTGTATAGTTAGCTAAATAAAATACGAATTACTTAGAAGTTCCTTTAAATATTGAATATTCAACTGCTTTTTTGTATACAAGGTGTAAAAGTATAGTGAATTCGTGACACAAACTTTTATAATGGGTTCAGTAGGTACATAATTTTAGACGCCCGAGGGTTGAAATTTTCCGTCGATTATTTGAAAAAGATAACTGTCTTATGTTCAACACCTAAATGATCCAAATGATATAATACTTATGTCTGTGTGCAAAAATGGATTATGATACAGTAGTAAAAGTTTTAAAATGTCCTTAATTTTCATGGGCTGTTAAGATTTTCAGTTTAATTCATCCGTTAAAATAAATGGAACACACCAGAGAACCAATGGAGTATAAACCGTACCCAAAACCTAAATGTATCGAGTTTCCATTGTGGTCATAATATCACCAAAGAGAAGTACACTACAGTAAATGCAACGAGAGCCACTACCTATAAATTGGCAGCAGTGGATAAACAAAGCCTTCCTGTACCGTGAAAATACCGCAACACTGCAATGTGGAACATAATTGAGGTTAACGGAACGAAATTGAAGTTGGTGTGCGTTTCAATTTTTATGATCCAACGAAACGTTTGATAAAAACTATCCTCCCACACTAAAAACGCATGATAATTTTTTTATTAAAATAAATGGCACTTTACCAAATTCAAATTCAATTTAGTGACGAATTAATAATCATGTTAAATGATAAAATGATTACATTTACAGTAACATTGTATTTTGTCATCAACCTCAGTAATAGAAAATTACAATAAATTGACATACCAATTCTCAAAACTGTAAAAAAAATACATTTTCAATTTTCATAAATCGTACAAAATATCATTACATTAACATTTTCGATGTCATTTGTAGACTGTACTTTATTTAATAATAATCGTTAAATGATAATTTATTAAAATGTATTCACGATTTTTATTGCTCGACAGTGGATGAGTTTCTGATAATATAAAGTGATTTCGAATAATAACCGATCTCATGTTATTCAAATTCTCGCACTTCAGAAGTTCTTGATAATTAACTACATATAATTAGAAGCGTTTATGGTTAACTGATGGCCCTTATATTTTACTTTGTCGGCTATCTCCCTACCTCTATCATTGATAGTGATAAACGCGTGACTGCGTGAAATTATTTTATACTTTTTTTAATTTACTGTAATGGTTTTTTGATACTGACTTTTATTTCTTTGGTTATAAAGTCATGATTTGTAAAAGCAGATATTATAACAATGCAGTTTATGAAAATACTACCTATGTAATAGAGGCCAGCACATGAAGCTACATCTGTGAAATTTCTTTGATAGATTTTCAACTTTACTGCAAAAAAATAAAGTTCATATTCAATGAAATTTTGACCTTTTGGTATGGCTTGATGTGCTGGCGTCTGTACCTTAATTGTTCGTCCAGCAAATTAAACATTTAAGAATTACTACATATTATAAATTAAAGTTGTGTTTGTGGATGTTCGGGATAACATCTGGAACTACTGATTCGCCTTCAAAAACTAAAAAGTGACAAATTACTTTAGTACAGAACACACATAACTTTAGTTTCGGAAGTCGGTGGCAATACAATACAACTGTTTTTCTTACTCCTCCGCTGTTCTTTTCTGATTAATTTCGTTGCGGGATCTGCTCTGGCGCTTTTCTGGTGGTCGCCACTGTTGATTCTGGCTTACAGGAGTTACAGTGGTTAGGGAATAGTGTGGCGGGCTTGTCCCATTAAAAAAAAAAAATACAAAACAACAAACAGAACAAAGCCACCGACTTTCGAGACTAAAGTTATGTGTGTTCTGTACTAAAGTTATTTAGTTTTATGAAGGCGGTTCTCTTTTTTGTAAAAAGTTTTTATTTTCCACTTTTTAGTGCCTTCTTGTCACCTAAATCCATTAAGAAACGGCAACACAGTTAAAACAGATATTGAAAGTTCTCCAAAGATGGAAGAAACGAAAACGTCTTCTATCCATATTTTTTTTGGTTTTAGCCGATTTTTTCAAAAAGCGCTGAATTAATTTCTAGTTGTTATATACTAAAACCTTCTCCAGAATGTAACAAACACTTTTCTGAAAACCGCATCAAAATCGGTTCAGTCAAACGGGAGATAATCGCGGACAAACATACATACAAAGATACGGGTCGAACTGATAACCTTCTTTTTTTTTAAGTGGGTTAAAAAAGCGAGACCTCGATAAACCGAAAACAAACGAATCTCAAAATTGTCAAATTAAACTAACTAAGCTAATAACTATGCACGCAAGTGTACAGGCGTGTCGCGTATTACGGTAGCCGATAATTACTTGAGCTCAATTACATGTTCGATAAACATAAAGTAAGAGTGAGAATTAATTGATATTAGATCAGCAGGGAAAGTCGCCCGTTGACCGAGGTTAGCACTCTAATGAGTTAGTTTATGAACTAGGAAACGTGTTCTTAGTTGACATATTTATTTATGGAATATCGACTGACCGTAGTGGAATTAAGTTAATTATATTTGTAGATGTTAACAGATAGATAGCTTTATGTGCCACGATGCCACCAGTACCAGTGTTTTACGTAGAGCGACTGCCTATCTGACCTCCACAACCCAGTTGCGGGGTAACATGATACCCCTTGCTATGACTGGTTCTTAGATTTTTTAGATTCTGACTACCTATTACGACTGTCAAAGATCTACGAATGACAGCCGAGACCAACGGCTTTAAGTGCGTGCTTTTCGAGGCACAGAGGGGTCTCGGTATGAAATGGATGGTCACCCATCCACGAACCGACCGCGGCAAGCGTAGCTTAACCATCATGACCGGTCGATCCGTAGGTACGGCTTTTATTTAGCCACGAGCTCATTCGTTTCTTTCCCTTTTATACATTTAATTAAGTACATTTTAATGGATATCGCTCGACATAATTTTATTTCGCATTGCCACTGGCCCACTAGTTCCTCTACATTTCTTACTTCGAACACTCCTTTTGGTTTAGAAGACAAATTCCGTCATTTTCGCCTTGACTTACGCGAACATGGGTTCATCAACCTTTTGTCCGCCACAGCCATGTATAGAAGACCAACCAAAATGAGTTCAGCACGCCACGGTCACGACTACATGACAGACTCAATTCCATTCCACTTCGAATCTGAATCCGCTGTGAGTTTATTGATTGGCATTCTAAAAACTCGGTTGATAATTCGAATTTACACTAGCGCCACCCTTGCGAGTTTAACTAAATTGACAGGGAGATTTTGACAGATAAAGTATGAGATGACATAAGAAGTGGCATTCTGTAAGGTAATTTCCCCGTCACTTTGACGCTCACTTCGCACTCGAACCCGATTCAAAGTGTCAAATATATCAAGGTCATTTTGAACCTTATGCGAAGTGAGAGTGAATAGCGATATGAGATGCGAGTTGTTGTTTGAATAAGGTATTTTACTCTATACGAGAAAAAATCTATAAGTATGTTATTGAGACAGTTTAGGCATAAAGCAGTCGGAAAATGTAAGTTTTAGTTCATAAAATAACAAAACAATTTTTTAAATTCAATTCAAAGTTTTCAGTATTTTTAATCTGTTATAAAACACCGTGAAATAGTAGCGGCCATGTTATTACGCCATAAGGCTGTGTAAACAAAAAATTGTCAACTGTCAGTCAACCGATTGGCGTAATATAGGCTTTGTACTTTTATTATTTTCGTAACCAACGTAATTTTTTCATTATTACACCTGTTCCAAAATATGCTTTTAATTATTTTTAAATGATATACAATTATCATATTTAATATGAGCTCATTTGATACAAAACGAACTGACGTCATTTACGCTGAGCAATATGGCGTCCAGTAAGAGGCGTTTTCGTCAAACTACGCGCGAAATTTGAAAATTTAAAATTTAGATGCAATTTTATGGCACTTATCGATTGAATAAAAATTTTGTGTTTTTTTGGTGGCATATTAGCACTACAGAATTTCATTGAGACACTTTTCAAAAATGGGTGTAATACCCTATTTTGCAGAATTGACCTAAAGGTTATAAAAAACCGTACGTATTAAAAAGGTTTCTAATTCAACGTGTTGTATAGAGTTGATAACCTGTGGGTGTAAAACAAAATGCCTTGACCTTTCTGGGATCAAATGCATGAAGATTATTACATTCGAAAACAAGAAAAATGTGTTAATGGTATTACGCAGTTTCATCAAAATATGCTAAGAGTGACACGGGGTTATCAAAAAAGTAATATTTAGCGATAATATTATAAAATAATGTGATATTTGAATATAAAACTTAAAAGCTTGGCTACGCTTTATTCTAGAGATTGTAGATTTTATAGATACTTAATTAACATGTTTAAATAATAATCCAATATTATAAAACGATGTTCAGTGCTGAGTTTCGATTTAATTTTGACGGATTTCATCATTTTATACTAATGGCTGACATTATAATGAAATCTCAATTTTGAATCACATCAAGTTTCAAATAGTGACTGAGTCATGACAAAATACGAGATAAAGAAAATTGAGGACCAATATTATTGGTGAAACTTTAGAGACGAAGATCTATACATACCTACCAAGCTTGAATATATAATATTTGAATATACGACTTAAGTTTGAATATAAAAACGCTAACTTGATGATCAGGATTTTATGTTATCATCAAATATCTAACCAAACACAAAAGAGGTCAAATCTTTATAAAATAAATGCAAATGAAGCAAACAATAAAAACTGAAGACCGCGTTAAAGGGAATATAAAAATTTATTACAAATATCAACTCTGAACTGAATTTGGGGCTCACTTCGGAAAATCCAATAACCAAGATGAAACGAGCAAAATTATTCCTGTAAAGAAGATTATTGTGAGCAAAGCCGACGGAAACGTTGAGTGTTTCAGTTGCTTCACGAGTCACGACTAATGTTAAAATCGATATGGAATATAAAATAATCAAGAAAGTAAAATGCAGTACCCAAAACAAGAGTTGCAAATTTTCTAGATGATAATGAGTAGGCATAAATATTACCCTATCTCCTAAACTACGTTAGCCTGTAGATATCTTAAGAGACAGAAATAAACTCCAAGTTTTTTTACACTTAAAACTCTCTATAAATCTTTGTAACTTCCTCTATAAATCACAAGTTTCGTGAACCTGTATAAAAGTTTCCGTGTCTCATCAGGCAAATTATTTATCGCTGTTTAGGTCTGCTTGGTTCGTTCTTTTGCAATAAGGTGTCATTATCAATACAATTTAAGTAATTGATAGTTAGCATAAACATTTTAATGGAAGATACAATTTTGACTGCAAATACATCAGGGTAAATGTTCAGTTCAATACATACATTAAACAGTTATTTACATGATTTCAGCCGCATTTCCGCTTGTTTTCGAAATAACACGCATCTTCCACTACTCTAAATCAAAACAAACGGGAAAAACAAACACTGTAGTGACGTGTTTCGAGTGGGAAAAAGTAAATAACAATAAGAATAGACTACTTAGTGTGGGGTGCGTAGGGACCCCAGGACTTTTAAGCACCCCAGTCATTCGTCACATGTGCAGTGACGGTAAGATGGCTGTTCGCTCGTATATTTGTGCAGTCCATTGTCCGTTATATCATTGGAGGGAGATAAAAAGGATTCGGGATCCGTGTGTTACGGAAAAAAAGGGATCGCGCAATAATTGAACTTTTAGTGGAACTGTGAAATCTAATACTGGTAATTTCATTTTTGCTTTTAGCGATGATAGAGGGAACTGATTTTGCTGAACACTTTATTGTTGTACATACCTAGCTGGATTTTTTATGTAGTATCAGACGACGCACTAATTCACCAAACGAGACCATTTGTCATATAAATAAAATGATTGATAAAAATAATGTTTGTCCCCAATTGTATTCAATTGAACTTCATTCTCATTTTCGTTCGCTCGCTGCAAAAATGTTGACAGTGCATCCTGGTATTAAAAAGATACATTTTATGAACTTCGATCAAAGGAAAAATAAAAACAAGCACGTGAATTCCGAGCTTTGCTGCTGCAGACAAAGGAATCCGCAGTAAACATGTGTAGGATAAGAACGTATGTTAAAGTTGATCGTCTGAATGTTGCAAATAATTTAGCGGGAGTTTCGTCCAGTCTACCCGACACCGACAAAACACTGGGGAAAACTCCAGCATTGAGTTTCCTGCTAACTTGCATCGTCATTACCGTAACAACAGAGACAACTTTTAGCATAATGTCATATTAATTCGTTGGATAAACTCTTTGTCTAAAGATATTAGTGAGTTTAATTATTTTAGCGCGCTGAAGATAATGTTGTTTAATCACTTTATTATCCTAAATCGTGACTTGAATTTAGTGTTGTAAGGCTGATGATATCTGAGGGGCGATTCTCGTACTTTAAACATCGTTTCCATTCTATTCTCAGTACCTACCAATCGAAAATGCTTCTAATATCCCAAGTAGGTAGGTACTTTTTTTGACAAGTTTTTGACGTTAATCGTCGTTGTCGCTTAGCTGAGATTGCAACTAGATTTAAAGCGTTTTAAGAGGAAATACCACGAGCTAGAGAATTGAAAATTAGGTATTTGTAAAATCTATTGCTGTTGCGCGATGCCCGAACACGAACCGCAGAGCGCGATAGAGACAACTGCAGCTTTGACCGAAAATACCTATTAAAAGTACACAAAATCAATGATTCGTAGTCCCCTGATTTCTTCTCCAAAACTTAACTGATTTAACTGCTCATTAAAAAATAAAGAAAGGCTTTTGCCGTGTTCCTATGTTTTCTATTTTTTATATAATCAAGTCAAATTTGTTTTCTGAATGTTTGAACACAGCGGAAAATCATGCCAATTTTTTAGGTTTTTGAATATTCATATCTCTTTTAATAATAAATTTATGACAAAAAGGAAAACATAGGGACATGCCAATAGTAGCCATGGATATTTTTAAATTTGATCTACTGGCATTATCCAGGGAGGAAACAGGGGACTAAGTTTGTATGGAATAACGGCCGTTGTGTTTCCTCTTAAATTACGGGATTTAGCCTTCATGCTCAATAATAAGATGATTAACTTTTTTTTCACTGAAGATAACGTCTCGCAGATAACCTCTCAATCATTGGTATTATTACAGTACATTGCAAACTTTTTGATAGCTATACCGTTATGATAATAACTAATAACATACCTTGAACTTAGTTCAGCATACATAACATGTATGATATCAATTAATAGTACAAGGTCGTGTCTGAAAATAATGAAAAAAAAACCATAAACTCAGGTTAATTAAAAGGAACATAATAATATTGACAATGTTTTTACACAGCTGCGCGCAATTTAACCCTCACAGTGCTCGCTGCGGCACAAAGATCCGCGAGGCACTCAAAACATCCGAATTATCCGCACAAACTTGCCACCCTCGACACATGTCCGTAATGATACGACATGTCAACCCCCCAGACGCGTGTGAAATGAGCGCACTTCAAACGGAGCCCCAACACCCCTCGAATGCATTTAGTTGCAGGTGCTTACAATTTTTCTTCTCAGACAAATTCGAATGGAGTTGTTACGTCTTACGGCAGTAACATCTTTGTGTGTCGCTGTAGGGTAAATTTTTCTTTCATGTGTAAACGCTTCGGGGGTCGTTTTCTTTTGAAGAATAATGATGTCGTTGTAAGTAGTTCACTATTTTACGTGTATCGACATCATTATTTGTTAAGTGGAGAAAACGTTTGGTTTCCTTAGCAACCATTTGCACAAATAAGATTTGCAGGAAAACAATGAGTTTTGTTAATTAGGTTTGTTGTTAATGCCATCAAAATCTCTGTTAATTCAGCGAATGACAAAAGAAAATACAAAACATTGGGTAACAATTGAGAGAATCTGGCAAGAGCACTGGAGTCAGACGTTCATTAGCATAATAAATACGTACCCACCGGTGCACTTGAAACGGGCATCGTCTCGAGAACACGGGAACAACTATTTGTCTGAAGCACCTCCGCAGTCTTGTTCATGCTAATTTTCATTTTACAAATTGCCTTGTATGCAGTACCTTTGAACGTTTCTATGAAATAAGATACCCATTTCAAAGTTACCATGAATCTAACAATCGTGTTAAAGGCTGAAAAGCCTTTAGTATATAAGTAGGACTTCTGCATTATATTATAGTATGCTTACAAATGGATTTCACATCACCAATAAACTTTGAGGCATAAAGCTACACGAACGTAGCTATCATGAAATGAAATATTTTAATAATGAATGATTTATGAGCTATCTAACAAAAGGTAAGCCTGAATCTGGTATAAGTACTGTTAAGGTTCAGATTTAAAATTAATTTCAAGATACCAAGACCAAATAAACTAACCTCTTTTTACATTCACACATGCGGAAAATAAATAGTGTTATATCTGTAAATAAGTTGCAGTGAATATTAGTGCAGCGTAACGCGTTATTAAATTCTGATTTATCGTCGCTTGCCGCGGGTAGATATGACCCGCCTGCGTTTTATAGGGTTAGGGTGGTCGCATTCTTCCTCTAGCCGAGTTTTTGCGGAAGATTAATTTGTAAGCGAGAATTTCCTATTCTCTTTGGCTCTGTGAAAGTTATGTTTTGAAAGTTATTTATTCACTCTTCTGGTACCAAAGTAATATGCTCGGAACTTGGAAGTTGGAAATGTTTTTTTCGAACTTCAGAGTGACTACTAATATTCTTTTCTATTGTTGTAACTGTTGCTCGTATAATAGCGTGAACAACACCAAACCAAAATATAACGCAAGCGGTAAATTTAAATTTCACAAAACAAAAATGTTTATTAAATAATTGCTCAATTATTTACTCTACAAATATTAATTTAACGATAAGCTACAATTAATAATGGAAGCAACGAATTAATTAGCTTTCAACAGCCCCTAGTTTCGATGATCAATACGCGATTGTGTAATTGCGGTGTAAGCTACTAGTGTAATTATAATCAGAGTTTAGAGGCGGACACATCTGCCCCTGTTCATGTGATTAATTTCATATCGAACCGGTAGCAGAAACAAGTATTTGCTAATGTTGTATTTATTGAAAAACGTCTAAGATTTATTGACTTCGCTGGTTAGAAGCTCGGTAGTTTTTTGTGTGTTGGGGTACTAGTGTACCCCAAGCCTCTTAGAGGGTTTGGCGAATGAACTATAATCACCTAATATCAGTTTGTGATTTATTTACTTTTTAAATACTCAAAGTACCTAAATAAAATTTAAAACTTATAATAATTACCTATATTTGATTTTTATACAAGGATCGTATTCACGTAACAATTATAATTATTGTGAATGCAAATTATTGGAAACATTTTTTTTTAAAGAGTATGTTTCTTGCCCATTCTTCTCCATACGAAACTACCATTTGGAATGGGCAACTAGATTCAAATTTTACAATATGACGTTCAAAAGTGCCTTTAATGGTCCAATTGAAATAAATGATTTCACTTTGATTTTGACTTTGAATCTGATTTCAAAACAATTAATAACATTTTATCGTAATTCCCGTAAAATTACTATTCACATAACAATTCTATAAACCTTTTACTATCACACATTAAACCTGCTTATACAATTAATGGGTCCAAAACTCCCAAACCCAAAATTATTACAAACATACGTTAGCAACAGTAATTAAACGCACAAGTGTCTAAATAATAATTTAGTTCGGGTTATCAAACACATCGCAAGCACAGGTCAAAACGATAATTTAATAGTTTATTTGTGACTTTTTATACAAAACTCATTTATCACTATTTCTAAGGTGGTCTATTATAAAGATATTAATGCTTTTAAGCTCGGTAATTGAGCAAACAGAATTAAAATCGCTGTAAAAGCGGCAAATTGGTTAAGTTGCCTTAATGTGCTTTCGTATAATTATGTTGAAAATATTACGGTCGATCGTTTGATTGGATTATGTTTATGTCAGCCATTATAATATTAGCATCAATCAAAGATTATAGCGATGTTTAAAAAATAAACGTAAAACTAGTTTTCTTTTTCATATAAGACTGTTTAATTACATACTTTAATCATTCATTTTAGAACATTGAACATTTTTTCCATTATTTTCCAAACCAAGAATGCTCTATGTTATGGAAGTGGACCATTATACGTGTGGTAGATAAAGTATGTGAAGAACCGAGTAGAATATTGTAACCTCTATGTCTAACACTAAGGACCGGTGTAGGTACCTAATTTGAAATAGTTTCATGTCCAGCACTTAACAGGATCAGGTATTTTTGTTTAGTGCTGGACATAAAATTACTATTTCATAAGTAACTCAATAGGCTTCAGAACTCTTTCAATTTGAGCGGCGCCGGAGAGGGGCGGCTGTCGTACTTACATTATAAGAGGTATATTCAAGTTGTTTGTTTGCTTGATTGTTTGTTTGTAAGAGGTAATCTCTGTAATTACTGTCCGATCCGATTACAAAAAATCTTTCACTGATAGAAAGCTAGGCGAGTGACATAGGCAATGTTTTTTAAAACTTTCACGCGGTCGATAGGCTAAGTAAACGCCATACGGATCGATCGATTATGGTCAAGCTACACTTGCCGCGGTCAGTCCATGGATGGGTGATCATCCATTCCATACAGAGACCCCTCGATGCCTCGGGAAGCACGTAAAGCCGTTGGTCCCGGTTGTCATTCGTAAATCTTTGACAGTCAGACAGAAGCTAGAACGTCTGACAACCAGTCTTACCAAGAGGTATCGTGTTACCCAGTAACTGGGTTGTCGAGGTCAGTCAGGCAGTCGCTCTATGTAAGAAACTGGTATTCAGCTGCATCCAGTTAGACTGGAAGCCAACCCCATTTGGGAAAAGCTACTAGACAGAATGATGATGCGGTCGAAATCCCGTGTAGGAGCCAGGTTTTTCATAAAGCTACTTTGGTCGTCCTACCGTCATGTATGTGCGGTACCGGTGTGAAATCCGGTAACGAAAATGTGTACCGAATGAAAGGAAAGCGAATTTTTGAAACGTAGTATAATAAGTTTTATGTCAATTGTGTTAACGTTCAAATTAGATAGAAGCCAAAAAATGACGCGCGTCTTTCAGAGAATTCTCGAGTATTCTCGAGCATTCCCGTAGCTACTGTCGGCGCGCCTTCTTGTACGACCAGGAGAAATTGGCTTTTTCCTTCGCCCGCAGTGTTAATTAACCTCTGCCGTTTAGGCTCAAAAAAGTATCAAGAATTTCATTTACCTATCAAAAGCGTTGAAAGTTTATCGGTAATAGTTCAATGCTCTGTTATCGTGCAGGTACAAAATACATCATGAGAGCAGTTATCGGTTTGACGGGCGTGCGACTCAACGTGGGTACCTACCTATCCCTTATCAAAGTACCTAAAGTATCTATTTGCTTCTTATCTTGTAACCGAAACAGGAATTTTGAATATTTTGAAGAAGAGTTTTGGGGTTAAACTGATCATGATTTTCTTGGCAGCCCCTTACAACATTTCCTTTCATTTGCACAATTCAACACGAATTTTTCAAACAATCTATACTAACATTACAAAAAGGTAAAGTTTGTTTAATTGTTGTTTGTAGGTAAACTCTGAAACTGAATTAAAAATAAACTTTCACTGATAGAAAATTACAATATTCCGAAATCAATGATTTTATTCATCATCTTTTTACTACTATTGCAGAGTGTCAAAGGCAATGTTATTTATTTGGTATTAACTGACCCGACAGACGTTGTCCTGTTCCTATCTACCTACTTACCTGCCTATCTACCTACCCTACATGCCCTTCCTATCCTACATACCCTACCTACACTAATTGCGCCAATCTTCCAAAAATTCAAGAAACTAATACGTCATCTACGTATAATTTGTTGGTGAAGAAATTAATACGTCGTCTATGTAATTTTTTTTTTGTTTTTGTTGATTTTTTTAATGTTCCGCTCAACTTGGAGTCCAGGAGTGGGACAGAACAGGCTAACCAAACAAAAATATATAGGTAATTCACTTCCACACAGACGAAGTTGCGTGCATAAGCTAGTATTAATGGAAACAATGAATTATTTTGTAATGTCAATAAGAAAAAGATGGAGATTGTGAGCTGCGTTATATAACCTTTTGACCGCCATGTCAAAAAAGCAAAAACGTGCCCTCAGCGCCCGGCTTCGAATTACTACTCTATGCACTTGCATATAGAAGTCATAATATAGTTGTGACTGTGGCGTCCTGGACACATTCTGGTTTGTCATCTATACAGGACATGTCATGCCATGTTATGTATAGACCACCACTACCTACTACCATGGTAGTGATGGCGGTGGTATAGAAGATGTCCACGTCAAAGCATTTATTTCAATCAAACCATTTACAAGCACTTTTGGATTGTCAAAGAGTCAGAAAGTTGAAGTTCGTTCCAAAATATAGGTAGGTCTCTATGGAGAAGAATGAGCAAGAAACTTCACGGACACTCTTTTAAATCAAGTTTTTACAAAATACTGGTTTTAACATTATTCTTGTTGCTTCTAGACAGTTCTAGATGTGAAAACAATGTAGGTAAAAAGAAACACAAAACATTAAAAAATGTTCTGCGCTGCGCCGTTTGTTAAAACGACAAAATTTTTTGTAAGAAGATTAAGATCATTGAATTTAAGTTAGTTTCCACATCTCACTGTACTTAATCTCAACCATCTATAAACACATAATACCTGCTATTTACGTGGATATCAACATGAAAGTGAAATTAATTTCTCAGATTACTTTAATAATAACTTGTGGTTATGGCAGTGGAGAAATTTATCACACTTTACATCAATTATGTGGCTTGTAACCGAGTCTAAACAGTCGATCTAAGGAAAACTTTTGATTAAATATTGAAACTTACACTGACTTATTACTGTCTAGATTGATTCAACATTGAAGTATCTACCTACTTGATTGATACTGACTGATTAAGGAAGAAATGCAATCTATTGGGAAAAATCGAGATTCGCATAGGGAGATATTTTTAACAATTTCTTGCTTTCCTAGCACCTAAACCAGTTCTGAGTCTTACTAATTTAATACAATGTGAATATTGAAAATTAAAAAAAAAATTAAATACACTAACTTATTTGTTAAGATTAAATAGTCACAAAAGTCGTCATTCTTGGATATTTATTTTAATATCGTTATCAAATAAGTAGGTGTTAGTAGGTCGGTTTATATTATGGCAAAAGTTATTGCAAATACAATCTGAAAATTGGAATCGCATAAAATATCCTGTTTTCTCCAGGCTGTAAAAATACTAATGGACTGAGGCTGTCGAGTACTACACATTAAAGTATTTTAACATAATCTCTTTTCATTTCATTAAAATTATGAGTTTTGTAATTCGTTCTAGTTAACAACTTTTTTTAAAATGCTTATATTTTCTATCTTCGCTATGTCAACTGCAAGTGACAGCTGTCATATTTCCCGCGCAAATGTAAACATGGCCGCTTATCTTTGTCATTACGTTTTCCAACAAGCCTAAATATTGGTTTATACTTATTTATAATCTAATCCTATGTAGTCAAGCCACGTGGTTTATCAAAATATTTGAAGTAGGTACTGAAGTTAAATAAATAATGACATAAATACACTGAGATACTTATTATTTTTTTTCGTTTACAACATAAACGTGTCTGAATACTACCAAAATAGGTAGGTACAGAGGCCAGCACATCAAGCTACTACAATCTGTCAAATTTCTTTGATATATTTTCAACTTTATTACAAAAGCATAATGTTCATATTTAATTGGGAAAATTTGACAGTTAGGTATGGCTTGATGTGCTGGCGTCTGTACAATGTTTAATTGACAACATTTCATATTTATAACCTACTTGTATTATTACGTTATATAAAAGTAAATACAAATCTAAGGCAACCGTATTTTTTAGTTTTTCGAAATTATGTACTTTTCATTTATTATTTTAACTTTAAAATTAGGTGTATTCTAAAAAGACGTAAGCGCCAAATGACGTCATACTTACGGTGGAATAGCGTTTTATCCTTTGTTTTACTGTGACCTGTCAAAAAACTAGTATCATTAATAGTAGACTTGACATTGACGTGTGTCTTATTTGTCATTAATGTTTTCATATAAACTATTGAAATGCTTATGCAAAGGTAAACTACCTCATTCCACCGTTTGTGTGACGTCACCACATGTTTTTCGATTTTACTTATTTTTCTCAGAAATGAAGAAATAAAAAAATATATAAAATATATATTTGGACTCAGGTTATGAAAATAAAGAAATGGTATTTTTGTTTTAAGGTCGTGTTAATTTTGAAATGTTGTCAATTGTGCAAATATATACATTTTTGACCCACTTCTATGTAAATACCTAATCGTGAATCGCTTGCCAGTTTGCAACTTATTTGGAGAATTGCTGAGCTGATTCGAAAAAATCCCATAGTTAGTTTGTTTACTCGTACCTATCGACAGATCACAAACAGAAACTAGAGGATTTTGAGGTTAGAGTGCGTGTTTTACTGACGTTCATATTTGCAAGAAATTAGCGAGTGCGAATGCGAAAATTTGTGACATTAGGTAGTAGTACTACTAGTAGGTACTTACAACATTTTATTTTGAGTAATAATAATAATATAATACAAGGACATCACACACACGTCCATCTGACCCTGTACTATGGGTGTCAGATAGCTGATATACATACAGAAATATATTAATAGATGTAATGTAATCTTTCGACCGAATTTCGGTCACGGCGACCAATCTTAATGGGGATCAGCTAAGTACGCAGGAGATATTATAATGCGCAAGTGTGTGCGCTAACACAGGTGCACTCCCTCTTCCCTCACTCTCATAGTCCGGTGGGACGGCAATCGGACACGACCGGAGAGAGATCAGGCGCAGGACCAACGACTTCACGTGCTTTCCGAGGCACGGGGGTGTTACACCGCCAACTTACAAACTCTGGGCTGTTACTGAGAAATTCTTATTAGAAAAACCTAAAAACACTTTGCCCGACCTGGTGTGTGATTCTGTAAGACCTCATTCTAAACTTCGAATCTAAATCCGCTGTGAGTTTCTTGATTGGCATTCTAAAAACTCGGTTAATAATTCGAATTTACACTAGCGCCACCCTTGCGAGCGTGTCAGCGAGTTAAACTAAATTGACAGGGAGATTTTGACAGATAAAGTATGAGATGACGTAAGAAGTGACATTTTGTAAGGTAATTTCCCCGACACTTCGACGCTCACTTCGCACTCGAACCCGATTCAAAGTGTCAAATAATTATATCAAGGTCATTTTGAACCTTATGTGAATAGCGATGTGAGATGCGAGTTGTTATTTGAATTTTACAGAATCGACCTACTGGGAATCGAACCCAGGACCCCACGCTCAGCAGTCACGCTTGCGACCACGAGACCAACGCGGAGATACGTATATAGATAAACAACAACCAGACAGAAGGCAAACACAGTCCTCTGATACCTACTCTACTTTCAGTCAATAGGTACCTACTTATTTAAATTACGCGAAATTAACTAACTTGCACCAGAATCAGAATGCTCTATTTGTATTTCTGATTCTGATGTGTCCTTATTGCAATTCTATGAAAAAGTTCTAATCATATTATTCATGGAATTCTGTTTTCAAATAACTAAGCAACGTGGTTTCGGCATTATGCGTTCAACATGTCAATATTCAACGCATCATGCTGAACCCACAAAAAGCCCTCATTTTAATGTACATGTATTTTATCACAGCCTCAAAAAAACACATTTAATTTATTAATCTTTTTCTATTTTATTCGACTTTGGAAACCATTTCATTGCACACGTTCTTATTCTGGCAAAACGAGAAATGGCATTGCCGGAATTGGATTAAAGCGATCATCTATCATTGCATTATCATCAAACAATTCCAGATTCTCAATAAATAATAGACTCGCCTATAAAGCTAAATGTCATCAGCCTACAAAATTAATGATGCAAAGTTTCGCAGCCTAAGTGTTTAAAGCACTTCCCTCCATCAGAGATATATTCAAATTACAAAAGAGAGTGCTAGTTCATAAAATCAAGTGCCGAGACAGGATAGGAGTGTCACAGACGCAAGGGGGGGGGGGGAGGGAACTAGGGCTGCCTGAAAAGTGTTATGTCATTTTCCTGTAACATAAGCCTTTGATGGGATGGGACACACTCGCAATTAGGGATTACGTTTGTGTGTTTTATGATGCAAATATACAAGAAAATTGTAAGGTCAATCGAATCGATACACCGTTCTGCTCGATGCAAATGAATGCCAAGGTACTCACAAGAATTGATGTGTAATAATAATAAATTTGTATAAATAAATATAAATAAATAAATAATAATTTTAAATTTGACGACACGGTTGGCGCAGTGGTTGAGCGATCGACTGCTGCGCTGCGTGTCGCGGGTTCGATTCCCGCACGGAACAAATATTCGTATGGCCTACAGATAGTTGTTCCGGGTCTGGCTGTATGTGTATGTGAGTTTATACGTTTGTAAACGCACCCACGACACAGGAGTAATTCCTAGTGTGGGGCAATGTTTTTTAAAATAAAAAAAAAAAAAAAAAAAAAAAAAAAAAAAAAAAAAAAAAAAATAATAATTGAAAATGCCGTTCTTGAAAATGGCAATGTCACATTGTACTGGGATCGATCCATCATCACTGACAGGACTATTGTAGCCAATAAGCCTGATGTAGTGGTGTTGGACCGATTGGAGAGGCGCGCAATGATTATTGACATAGCAGTTCCGCATGACGTGAACCTCGTGAAGGTCGAGAAAGACAAGCAGATAAAGTATCTTGACTTGGCCCGCGAGGTTGTCGACATGTGGGATGTGGACTCAGCGATCATTGTGCCGATAGTTGTCACAGCCAATGGCTTAATTGCCAAGAGCCTCGACCAACATCTAAGAAGGCTCTCGTTAGGCGGCTGGATCAAAGGCTTGATTCAGAAGGCAGTACTTCTTGACACGGCCCGCATTGTCAGGAGGTTCCTCTCTCTGGAGCCCTGACCGCCGGTAGCTTGGTCCCTGTTCCCGATACCGGTGGGCTACTATTTTTATATTTTTAAATGTTTTTTTTTATTAATATTTAAAAATGTAAACTATGTGTATTTAAGATAAATAAATGAGAATAATAATATATTTTTTTGCGAAAAACACGGTACCTATACAAAGCTGTTAAATAAGTGTAAGATTCAGCATGTTTTGCTTAGAATTAAAGCATGCAAACTTACCTAAACGAACGTTAAGAATTACACATTGAACAGACAAAAACATAAAAAAAAGGATATTACAGTCTATGTTCCATAAATTGCTTAACACTATAAAAAATATTTTCAGTTAACCATTTATACAACTTCATTTTAAAAAGCCTACAGTTCAACGTTTTTAGAGTATTTGGTAATTCATTAAATATCCGTACAGCCATAACTAGGACAGCTCTTATTATATTTTGCTAGCCTACAGATCTCTTCTAGTACAAGTCTGTGTTGGTACGGGCCACGACGACTTACGCACACATAAACAACGAGTCTTACGGTGACGTCATCTGACGCTTACGCTTTACGCGTCTGAAGCCCGAAGTCTCTGCTAGCCTCACTTGTACCGAGCGCGCTTTACACATAAAAAAATCTGTTAGTAGTCAGGAAATGGAGAATTCCACAGTAAACATCATTAAGCTTTTTTGGAATGTTTTTAAATATATTGACGTCATTAAATTAAGAACATAAACCTGTAGTGATAACTTCTGCAATGTTTATATCATGAGAGGTCGTATGACAAAAATGTGCCAATTACTATTATCGTTTAACACGAGCAGAACACATGTAGGCAATACAAAACAGAAGTGATTATTTACGACCAGGAACCTTCGAAATTTTAAACTGAACTACTTGATAAACTATCATAATCTTGGCAACATTTTCTACGGTAAACGTTAACGGTAACACCCTTAATAACAAAACTCGGTAACCCTGGTCGAAACTGTCGCAAAGTGGCTCGTATATCATGGGAGCATGGAGGTATCTGCGCCAACGGCCCAACTTGCCGGGTTATCGCCACCACAATGGATAAAATTATTAAACGCTCTAGGTGAGCTTATGAAATAAAGTGATTTTATCATTCATAGCCCTATAAAGATAAAATCTTCCTTCAGAATCGATTGTTCGAAAAATCGGTTTCGGTTCACGTCGTATTCCTTCGATGTTACGTGAAGTTTGAATTCTTGGTTAAGCGTTGAACTCAGCCTAAACGATATTGCCTCGTTGTTACATGGTTTAAAGCTTTCGTTTGTTCGTTCGTTTAACCACTGAAAAGCAAGCTAACCTACCTTGGAGTTGGAAGACTCAATTATAGAACTTTGCGTAATTTTTTCATAACATATTTACACAACTGTTTATGAAAGTCGCAGAATGTTATATTTTTCCAAAACATAAACATGCCGCTACCATAGCAAAAATATGTTAAAGTCCTTTGCGATTTAAATGAGTTTACCCCTAATTCCTACCCTACAAAGAGCTTACGAAAAACATTTCCCTCTTCCAACATTGCATTCCAAAATAACTCAACATACTTCGCTAAACAATTTGAACTCGAAGTGAGCCGCAAAACGACAACCAATCAAGGACGTGCTCCATTTCTGGTCTACTTAACGTTTTCCAAGATTTAGAAGGCGGGACGTGTTGTAACAGTGACATGGTTCGCTAACAAATCGTTAATGCCTCCAAGACTCCGACGACCGTGAAGTGGCAGCCCACGCGGTGAAACTAGTCTCACAGCTGAACGACTACCTTCACCTGAATACATTGAAAGAGGAAGCGTGTCAAACGGCCACTAAAATTTAACGCAGAAATTGTTTAGAAACATAGAAAAGTTATTAAAAGCCTCAGGTTGATAGTCCAGGTTACCACGCGGAATATTTTGTTGGACTTTTGCATCGCAAGGTTATCAGATATGTGGAACTTTTACAAGCCAACTTGCATTTTTGTTACGTCCTCAGGTTGGAATTTCAATAAGGAAGCAAGAAAAATGGAGGCAATATATCTGACGTCACTTTTAAAACTAATTAAACTATTGCTTTAGCCACCTTAACAGCGCAAATTGCAGCCTTACCAGGGTAAATTTTCTTATGGCAATAAATAGCAAAACTACCCACAATCTGACTATACAACTTTCTTCAAAGACATTCCCAAACAGAACTTCCATCTTGATTGAGGGAAACTGGTAAGTTTTACTGTTAATGGCGAACCTAATTCTAATACGACGTTAGAGATTCTAAACACTGTAGATGGTCCTCATTTACATAAACAGACGATGTTATTCGACGTAGGAGCAATAAATTGGCCACAGAGAAGTGAAACGAGCGACATAGCCCATAAGTAGTCGGGACAATAACACTTCATGTACGGGATGACGTGTCGTCCTTTACATTGACGTTAGTTTTGAATCCATGTGATACTTCGGAGAAATTCTTCCGGATTAATAGTTTATCATGAGTATTAAATGTATTGCTATACGCCATAAATAATCATGGCAGGATTTGTACAAAAAAAATAAAGATGTTCAGAGAAGTTGAAATTCTAATTCTTACATTCTTGGGTACATAAAGAGTATCTTCAGGAATTGACAATATTTTTAAAACCCGCAAAAAAAAAAGTGAATAGTTTAACGAAAAGCTTATTATTTCAGAACGAAACAGCGACTGACAGTAACAGTGACACTAACATTCGCTGTTTCGCAGATCTTACACTGAAATTGCATTGTTTTAAGGGAAATAATGTCACAAATAATCATTATTTTTTTCTACATACTTGTAACATAACTTGTCTGCCAATTTGATAGATCAGTTATCGTCGCTTGTCACTTTCATTTTTTTATAAACACAAAATGGGCGTCGAGGTGAAACGAAAAAGTGTTACTTTCATTTCAGTAATATTTTGTGATGTTGTTTCATTATTAACCTGAGGGTCAATTCTCGTATTTTAAGAATGTCCGGATGCCTCTGATGCACCTCCATTTTTGACAATTAATTGTCGCCGAGATGAGATTGCGAATAGTTTTTAACCGACTTAAAAAAAGGAGAAGGTTTTCGATTCAAATATAAATAAAAAGCAAATAAGAATCGATTTTGAAAATTATTTTTTCAATGGATAGAGTATGCCTCAGGGGTGGTTCCTTAAAAAAAATATCGAAATTGATTTTGTGCTTTTTTAAAAAATCAACAAAAAGCAAAAATATATACATATTTTGGTTTTTTCAATCTTTGGAGGACTTTCAATATCTGTTTTAATTGTGTTGCCGTTTCTTAGGTACTTAAAAGCAGGAAAAACCACTTTTTTTATTTACGAGAATTGACTTTCCGCAGGCCAATTCTACTATTTAATAACAGAAACAGACGCATTTTGACAGATTAAGACTAGAATGAGATTAAAATGATGTAAGATAATGCGAACGTTCCTAACAGTTGCTAGAATTGCCCCCTGATTTGTATTGCCATTCTTTTCACTTTTATATACCTGATAATAACGTCTATATAGATTCTTCAAAGCTTCATGATCGTCACCATTGACAATAGGATCGCGTGTCCAGACCGGTCGGCGTTCAATTAAGCGCCGAGTGATTTGTGAGCGGATGCTGGCAACACCGACTGTGACTGGATTCTTGCACCCGCAGCACTATCGGGCCCATTCTGTATAGCTAACTGCTTTCTATAAAGTTGTTCTCTAACTGTTGGCCTACACGATATTGATAACAGAATCGGGACCCATTTCATCTGATTTATTTAGTTTCGCGTTTGGATTTGGATGGATAGAAACTTTTTAAATGGTCAACAGTGTTTATATTTTTGTCTTAATTTTCATAATTTATTTATTATTGAAATGTAAAGTAATACCTAACCCTCTATAAGTTAACCAATATTGACGACACGGTTAGCGCAGTGGTTTAGTGATTGACTGCTGCGTTTCGTGTCGCGTATTCGATTCCCGCACGGAACAATTATTTGTATGGCCTTCAAATAGTTGTCCCGATTCTGGCTGTTTGTGTATGTGAGTTTATATGTTTGTAAACGCACCCACGACACAGGAGTAATTCCAAGAGCGGGACAAACGTTTAATTAAAAAAAAATATAATATAAATATAAATTAAAATAAAATAATATATCTTTTTTTACAACACAAAGGCAACACAACTGATCTCATCAACCAATGTGTTTGTCATGCGTAACATAATATTCATGTTTCTACATATAAATGTCTTGTCGTGAAATTTTTTTTTTTACTGTTATTTCGTTACCAATTTTCTCACCAATTTCACGCAATGAATAAGCGTGTCTTTGTCCTATGCATTGCTAAACATTTTCAGCCTTTGTACCAACAAAATATGTAACAAAATGAATCTGTTACCTTACGAAATAATGAGAATCCTTTGAAGGTTACAAACATTTTTCGAACGAGATGAAATTATGAACTACAAAAGAATAAGCTCGAAACGAAAAAATATGATATAGGAATAGGTACAGAGCTACAACAATCTATCAATCTTTGATAGATTTTCAACTAAATACAAAAGAATAAGGTAAATATTCAATTGGGAAAGGACATGACCAGTTCCTGCCCCCAAGTTTGGGAAAATGTGCAGGATTATAATTTTTACACATAAGATTTAAAAATAAAGATTCAATTTATCATGGTTAAATTATTCTGATCAAAGCCTAGGTTAACATGTCTAAATAAACAGTTTGTTATTAGTTTCTGCTTTTCTCATTTATACATTTTCCGGATTTAGTCGTTCCATTGTATCCATAGTCATCTACAAATAGTACGGGAATAATAAACTAAGAACGAGGTATTTCCGTGTGGTGTCGGACGTAAAGAATAGCACCATCCCATATCTTCCCGTGGGTGTCGTAAGAGGCGACTAACGAACTTACCAGATAATGGGCAGCAGCGTTCTCTGTGCCTTTGTAACAACCATACTGCGATCGCCAATCCGCCTGCCAAGCGTGGCGATTATGGCAAAACCCCCTCTTGGGGAGGCCTGTGTCCAGCAGTGGACGTCTTTAGGCTGAAATGATGATGATGATGAGTTATTTTCGATCAAGTGAATTTTAATGACAAGGAATATGAATCCTCGTTTTGATTATAATTAAGTTTTTGTTTTTTTTTTAGAAATTTTAACCTAGGCTTTAATCAGAATAATATAAACACGATAAAATAAATCTTTATTTTTAAATCTTAAGTGTAAAAACTATAACCACGCACATTTTCCCGAACTCGGAGGCAGGCGTCTATAGCCCACTGGTCAAGTCCTTTGACAGTTTCGTACACCTGTAAAATAATAGAGATTGCCCTAAAGCAGAACCTGCAGCTCGTCACAGCTGCAGGGTTCGGTGACGATTTTTAACCAAAATAAGCGGTGATCACAATAGATCAGGGGTGAGATTCTGTAAGACCTCATTCTAAACTTCGAATCTGAATCCGCTGTGAGTTTCATGATTGGCATTCTAAAAACTCGGTTGATAATTCGAATTTACACTAGCGCCACCCTTGCGAGCGTGTCAGCGAGTTGAACTAAATTGACAGGGAGATTTTGAAAGATAAAGTATGAGATGACGTAAGAAGTGACATTCTGTAAAGTAATTTCCCCGTCACTTCGACGCTCACTTCGCACTCGAACCCAATTCAAAGTGTCAAATATATCAAGGTCATTTTGAACCGTATGCGAAGGGAAAGTGAATAGCGAAGTGAGATGCGAGTTGTTGTTCTAATTTTACAGAATCGACCTACAGCTCTGATCGCAGTGATACCATATAGCCGCATAAAGATAATAAAAATGGCTTGATGTGATAGCGTCGGTAGGTACATACGCCATCTAATTCAAATCAGTTCAAGCCTCGTCAAGTCTTCAGCATTTCCCATTACCAACGCTATTTTCATTGCCTAGTATCCGTAAGCAATCTATTGTGAATCGAAAACTTAAATCGAAGATTTATCACCCACTTATAATCTTTACAAACGCTGGTGCTGTTTAAATAATAAAAAGCTATAAAGCTGAGAAACTTATTTGTTACCTATTAGAGTGTTTCGCAGATTGACCTGGTATTTGTGGGTAATGGCCAGTCAATCCTGTTATAACAATGCTGGCCTACAATTGTCTGGTTGATGCGATATTTATGGGACTGGAATCAGATGGCTATGGATTTGGGTAAAGAAAAGTTTTTGAACATGAATGTAAAAATGATTCCTTTTTATTCATCTTTGATTCCTTTTTATTCATCTTAAATCCATAATCAAAATATATACAAAGCTTTTCTACTTCTATATCATAAAAACCTTTTTATACAAAGAGAACCGCTTTCAAAAACTAAAAAGTGATAAATAACTTTAGCACAGAACACACATGACTTTAGTTTCGGAAGTCGAGTCGGTGGCAATACAAAACAACAAACAGAACAAAGCTTCCGACTCAAAACCTCTCTGAAAACCGCATCAAAATCGGTTTAGCCAAACGGGAGATAATCGCGGACAAACATACATACATACAAACATACGGGTCGAACGGGGAACGTCCTTTTTTTTGAAGTCGGTTAAAAAATGAATCGTTGTTCGTTAGTCTCACTAAAACTTGAGACCGGCTAGACCAATTTGACTAATTTTGGTCTTGAAATATTTGTGGAAGTCCAGGGAACGTTTAAATGGTAAGAAAATTGAAAAATCATTGACAGGACAACGTCTGTCGGGTCAGGTAGTATCTATATTCTATATAATAAATAAAAAAAACCAAACGAATTGAGAACCTCCTCCTTTTTGAAGTCGGTTAAAAATAAAACGTGGTTCGTTAGTCTCGCTAAAACTCGAGAACGGCTAGACCGATTTAGCTAATTTTGGTCTTGCAATATTTGTGGAAGTCCAGGGAAGGTTTAAACGGTGAGAAAATCATGTGAAGAGTCGACGCTGAAATCATAAATGGGTAAGTGAATCATTTTGCCTTTACAGGTAGACCGTACCTACATCTACTTTTCGTATTATAGTATCGCATTAAACACAGGCATGCTTCCAGGCACAGGATTTACTACCTAAGTAGCATAACTTTTTACTCTAATTAATCTAGAGGGTGTTGGCGCACCGAAGTGGATTAATTACTTGCATGAATTTCAATTAGCTCTTAGTGGGGTAATACACGGGTACAGGGCAAATCCGTAGGGTAAAGATGAAGTTAAGAAGTTTTTGCTGGTAAAAAAGTTGATGAGAGAGAACTGTTATGATTTAATATGTCTTAACAAAATTATACATAGGCACGTCTGTCTTTAAGGGCGAATTTCATCAAACTATTTTAAAAATTCAAAGTTTATTCGCAGATTAAGACCTATACCTAGGTACTATAAAAGTTTAGTGACATTCGTCGTAAGTCAATATTTGATGTGATGCGGAATAATGACGATGACACAAGATGGCGTAATTTCAGATTTCACTTAGGTACTTAAATATATAATTAACAGTTTAAAAGAACAATTTAAAATTAATTTATAACTAATTGAGCGGACATAAGTTAAGTTACACATGTCATGTCTAGAAAGAGTAGTGCAAACACATAAGCTGAGTAAGACACACAATAGTTACACTATAAATTGCAGCTTTATATAAAATAATTCAAATCAAACATTACTGTCTCCTTCGACGACCGAAGGTTGCGGTCTACGCAATTGCGTAGACCAATCGCAATCAATGATTGCAAATTATTTTTCCTTTATTATAAAAGACAGTTCAATTGAATTGAAACAAATATGATTACACCTAGCTATAGTTAATCATAATTCATTTACATGAACAATCATTTTGGCATATACGATAAAAAGCGAGAGATTCAAATTGATTGAATACAAAACCAGCAGATAGGTACCCCTACACGTAATCCTTGCTTTACAACTACGAACAAACGAAACTTCAAACAGAATTCAGCTCAATTCTTATCAAACTGTCTCGAACACACTATCGACCGCTATGAAGACGATAACGCAGCAATACCAATCGACTTTATTCGATAACTTCGACTTTATTCGATAATAACAGCGACTTTTGCTCGCGACTCGTGAGCCGGCGCACTAAGGTGTAACTGGCGATGTATAAATTGGCTATTTGCACAGCGGGTAGATATTGTAGGATAGTGGGCTTATGTGCCGGACAGTATTCAATTTATTGTAAGATTGCTCACGTCAAACGTGGATTTATGAGGGTATCGATGGATAACCTGATGCTTGTACATTAACAGACTTTTTGAGAGTGGATGACAAATCGATTGAAATGGGGTTTATGAAATTCTCTAAAATAAGTATCTAGACAGTCATTTGTCAAATGTATGCCGATTGGAAACCGTTCGATACATTGTTTGCTAAATGACTTGTCTAATAAAATGTTTTATCGTATATAATATATTTCACACAAAAGATTGGAAAGCGGAGACAGTTTGAGAGATTATTAAACAATAAAAAAATACCACTATCCCATCAAATATCAAATATCGATAGCTTGTATAAAAAAAATAGCATAGTCATAAAAATAGTCACAAATTCACCTCTCTTCATACAATCAAAAATAAGTAAACTATAAAACGACGCCCACTATTCAGTGACATCAAATACTACAGTCTTCAACGGTAACCACAGAGGGTCATAAAAATGGAGTAATAACTAAAAACGCAATCGTCTCAAGCACAACGTAACTAGTATACTTAGTTCGTTGGCCCAACAACCGCATAGATGCAAGTTATTTATTTACCATTACAAGTAAAAAAAGTATCGAAATCAAAGTAAAAAAATACTTTTACAGTGAAGTGGCAGTGTCCTAGCATGGCCGCAAAAAGATCAATGGTTGTTGGAGCATTACTACATCTTTTTTTCGACGACACGGTTGGCGCAGTGGCTGAGCGATCGACTGCTGCGCAGCGTGTTGCGGGTTCGATTCCCGCCCAGGGTAAACATTTGTGTGATGAGCACTTGTGTTTGCGTTGTGTCTGGGTGTTGTTTATCTATATATGTATGTATTTACAACAAAAAAAAATGTATTTGTGTATGTATATCAGCTGTCTGACACCCATAGTACAGGGTCTCCCTAGTTTGGGGTCAGATGGCCGTGTGTGAAAATGTCCCCACATATTATTATTATTATTATTATTATTATTATTATTATATCTTTCTTTAACCGACACAAGCGGACGAAGTCGCGGGCCAAAGCTAGTAATATTATTACTCTGATGAAGTTTAGCAGAATTTGATTAATCTTAAGGTGCGTACGGATTAGAGGCAGCCTCGCCTGAGACACGCACGGCTCGCACTGTTGCCTCAAGTGCGTACGCGCCTCAGCCCGAGGCGTGCCTCTACGAGCCGTGCGTGGCGAGGCTGCGCGCCCCGAGGCTGCCTCTAATCCGTACGCACCTTTATGCTCTAAGACCACAGAGTCGCCAGCCGTCATTTTAGAATGGTTTCAATTGTAAGGGTAGGTAGAGGAAAAAGTCGCTAATACTTGTTAATTTCAATTGCTGGAACATTTTACAGCATAAACGTTTAACAAGAAATACTTCACAATGACAACGGCGCTGCCCATCTAACTGAAGTCAACGTTTATAGCAGCAAACTATTCGGATATACGTAAATAAACGCTCCATTTCTTACTACCTCATTGCAACGTCCTACTTTATTGTAAGGCGCAACAAACTGTTTATCCCATAAAATCCGAGAATACAATAAAAGGTGCAGATCAAATGAAACTCTGTCTGACACAAGATTACATTTTAATTCAGTGATAAAACAGTTTCACAATTTTCAAGTAAAAGGCTAAAATACGTAAGAAAGTAAAGAATTGATGCGATTTTTATTGAATCCGAATGGCTGCTTTTATTTAGCAGGTGATTAGAAGCGTTACAACACTTGGGCGTAAACACTTTTATTAGGTAAGTCTTTAAGTTTTCCAGCTTCGTTTTTTAGTCTATCAAACCAAGTGTCGAAGACAATGGCAACTTAAATAGCGTCAGATCAAAATTGACGAGTTTTACATTGTCAGTAGGGTTGTTTTAACAGTTGCTTCAGCGTCCTACACGTTACGTACACACAGCGTCATTAACTGCTTACCCACCACGCATTAAAATTTGTTCGTGTAGTAACCCGCTACAGTTGATGGCGCTGTCTGCACAGTCACGAGCAAAAACATGTAAACAGTTGGTCTCATTCTAAATTGATTTTCTCCTAAACTATTGATTGAAATGTTATGGAGTTTGACGACACGGTTAGCGCAGTGGCTGAGCGATCGACTGCTGCGCAGCGTGTTGCGGGTTCGATTCCCGCCCAGGGTAAACATTTGTGTGATGAGCATTTGTGTTTGCCTTGTGTCTGGGTGTTGTTTATCTATAATATGTTTGTATTTAAAAGCAAAAAAAAAAAAAAAGTATTTGTGTATGTATTTCAGCTGTCTGACACCCATAGTACAGGGTCTCCCTAGTTTGGGGTCAGATGGCCGTGTGTGAAAATGTCCCCACATATTATTATTATTTATTATTATAGTTACGAATAGGGTATTTTTTGGCCCTAAACTACTATTAAATAGGTATTATCTATAAGTTAAAATAGTTATTTCACAATAAAATTGCTTTTAAATTTTGCAATCTGTATACATATTTATGCTCGTGACTGTGAATAAATGGTTTTTCTTTCTTTCTTACTAATTACTAGCTGACCCGGCAAATGTTGTTTTGCCATATGAATTACTAGCGACCCGGCCCAGCTTCGCATGGGCCTATAGCTTGCCTCGAGAAATGGACTATCCAACACAAAAATAATTTTTCAATTTCAACTAGTAGATCCTGAGATTAGCGCGTTCAACCAAACAAACAAACTCTTCAGCTTTATAATATTAGTATAGATTTCTTATCACTTATGGGTATAAAAAATAGCCTACGACCTATTCTCAGACCTGCCAAATATAAAACCTATAAAAAATTCATACAAATCGGTCAAGCCATTTCAGAGGAGTTCGATAACAAACACTGTGACACGAGATTTTTATATATTAGAAGATAGATTTTAAGTCAACACGCTGTCTACGAAAGATGATTGACGGCAATTTTTTTTACAAGATATTGTTAAAAACCAACGTACATACATTATTTCCCGATCACACTCAATCGCTACTTACTAAAAGCAAGGTACATTTTATACCTGATAAGTGAAAAAGGGTCCAGCATTGTAGCCAGTAATTACCCAGTGAATACCTTTTCAATATTTTTCTATTTATGGTCAAAATTTCACCCATGCTTTATTAAATGACGTAAGTCTCATTACTTTAGTATCTTGGATCATTATTAATAAACACACATACATATGGTGAGTGCATTGTCAACAGTGAACAATAAATAGATTGTCTATTGTTTTGTCCGTAGCAATAAAACGCATAGGTAAACTGAAGTGTTCATCACCAGAATTGACACTAAAACAAATATTTAAATTGCTAAGCTAATGAAAGAAAGCAATGAAGAAGGTTATACATTTTGAATTTGACACGCTATTACCATTGTTGTGTATTGTGTTACTATGATTTATTATTAAAACTTGTGTTTTACGGATCAACTAACGGCTTTCTCCATTTGGCACAAGACTTTAGAATCACCAGACCTAGGTAGGATAATTTTAGCATTGCTGAAATTTTGAAATTGAATTTTGAGAATCGAGAAACATGCAGAGTTGGAACAAAACAAACAGTTGGTTATGTTTTTGAACAAGACTATTTTTTGTTTTTTATAGTTGATCAGGTCTAATATTTTACATTTTAGATTTTAAAACTCGCTTGAAAAACATTTACAAAAATTAAAAATATAAAAGCGCCGCAAAACATATAAGCAATTATTTAAAAAGTCAGAAATATTACCTTTTGTTGAGCCATCAAATGTTTGTTCGTTGAAATGGCGCTATAATGTCGCAGCAGGGTACCGCTTCAGTAAGTCAGACCCTTTATTTCACTGACTATCTATTAATTTAACAGCATTTCCGACCAACTTGCTGCGATGCAAATTTTTGTTGCAAATCTAGTTAGCATAAGTTCGCTAGTTTAGCATTTAGTACTTATTGCTTTAAACTAAGCAATAACTACTAATACCTTACCTCCTCCCCCCACCTCCTCTCCTCCTCCTCTTTTTACCTTCTTGAACAAGGTAAGAAGGTATTTTTACTTTCAGTTTTGAAGTTGGACCCTTTTTCAGGTATCAGATAAAAAAGGTACCTTACTCACTTATGTTCAAGTGTGACAGTTTTTATGTTTTACAGAATATCAAATACAAAGGCATCTTGAGTAAATTGATATCGTGTTTAGTCTAGGTCATTGAATTTAGTAGCTTTAATGCTGTTCGCACCCACCGTTCGTTGCCTCCACCTTATCTAAAATGGTTCGAAAGCGTCAACCTTGATAGTCAAAGCAAGCTATCTCTACCATACATCACTCGGTGTGTCATTTATTGTCACCAAGTACGATATATGAATCAGCCCTAAATGTCTAGCGAGAATTGTCAGTGACAACGCTGTGCCCCGACAGTTTTATAGCTACGATCGAAACAATAAAAGGCTGGACAACTGTATTTGAGCTTTTAAAGTAACCCATTATCCTCGTTACTAGGTGAATTGTGATCTGAGAACATAAAAGCACATTCGAGTTTAATTAGTAATGAAATTTCACGTCGAGTTCATACATCGAGCCTATACATTTCCATGTCAGTAAACCTGGATGGATCACTGTCGTTTATTGAGGATATAGAGTTGTTTTGTGTCCAATACCCTGTCAGATCTAACAGTAAAATGTCGAGGTGAACTCAAGCTGTAAGTTATACCTGCCACATCATTTAGGTGTGTGCTTGACAATGCTATTGTGGTTAGGTAACGGAGAGAAATGTCATAATTCCAACTGGTACCTGCTTATAAGCCCACGTCCTTAGTGATGTAAGCGACTTTGCGACCTGTGAGAGAAGTTGCGGAACATTAAACTGTATTATGTTGTTATTCTGTTGAAATAAAGAGATGTATAAAGTTGTAAACCATAAACAACCCATCTTGGTAACTTGTACAAAGGAGCAGGAAAGATAATCACTTTTTTGAGGATTATTTTAAAGGTTCAAACATCAGAGCAACATTTTTTACGTATGCTTAATGTCAGCAAATCTTACGTCTTAACAAAATATAACAACACTCGTTGGTCCCACAGTAGGTCCCAACAACGCTGGCCAACATTGGACCCAAAGCTGTTTTCTCTATCCGTGAAGTTGGTGAATACGTTGGGGCCAATGTGAAGAGTCGGCGTAATGCTTGAAACAACGTTTTCTTGTAATAAGTGGTAAAACTTAGCTGAGTCTTTGGCCGTTAAGTAACTTTTTTACGATAATTTGTATACACTAATACTCGTCTAGGTTACCATAAAAACTGTTCAAGGTTTACAGCCGACTTTACGACGGATGCTGAATTTGCGGAAAATTAAATTATAGCAGCTTGTTTTATGTTGGTAACTGTGTATCAAGAAGTTTTGGTAGGTCTAAGTTATGATGGGCTCATCTTAAGGGAGGTTGTATGTCTGAACAAGAACTGTCAAATTGATAATAAAACATCTATCCAACCTTACAAACATGACCGATGATGCGTAAGAGTCGCTATGGATAAGCGAAACTAGGACTAATTTCCATACGTTCAAGCATTTTTATCATACCAATTATTCAAATCACTGGTGCTTATAGCACTTAGTATCTTGCCACTTTATAGAAAAATTTCCTTGTTGGTTTGCCCTGTAAATTAGGCTTAATAATTATTCTTATATCCTTAATTAAATGTAACAGCTAACATTTTAAGACCCATTACGTAATATTATTTTGAATCTATGTTGCTTGGTAAAAGTAGCCTATTAGCCTAGTTCAGTTTTGTTTTTAAAACTAACAGACGAAGTATACATATCGACCCTTGATTCGAAGAAAATTGTAAGTCTTGATACACTATTACGTGATTTTTCAATCCTGGTACCTGTCAAAGTAACTACATCGAAGTCTGTAATTTTTTTTTTTTTAATGACGAAGTCACTTTTGTGTTTATGTGTACTTTTATTTGTATTTCTTTTTTTGCGGAATCCAGAGCAGTGCTAGATAGAATATATTTACAGGTTGTACGTTGTTTCATAGCTAATAGTTTTATAGAATTTCGTTTCAAATATTTTTTTTCTAATAATTTCGTTTCATAGAATAATCAATACGCAGAATACTTACTTTCAAGATTTTCAAATCATTGATTTTTGGTTCACATAAAGTGTATTGTTAGAATTATCATATCATAGAATAACAAATCAAATAATCTTTATCCTTATATTTTTTATTTAATATAAAATTTATTCCCAAGAATGGGACTCTCAGTTCTAACCAAACTTACTGCGCGTGCGTGCAAGCAACCATGCAGCATGCAAGCAAGCACGCAGCGTACAAGCAAGTATGCAGTATGCAAGCAAGCATGCAGCGTGCAAGCAAGCATGTAGCGTGCAAGCAAGCATGCAGCGTGCAAGCAAGCATGCAGCGTGCAAGCAAGCATGCAGCGTGCAAGCAAGCATGCATCATGCAAGTAAGCATGCATCATGCAAGCGAGCATGCAACATGCAGCAGGCATAGTTTCTGTCACGGCTCCGTCGTTGCGGGGCTCCGGCGGTCCCACGCGAGCTTATCGTCGCAGATGGTATTCACGCTCACCACCGCAGCTTCGGCTTACTGGCCGGCTATGCCGGCCAGCCTCAGCCGCGGCGGCGGGCGTTAAAACCACCTGCTCCTCAGCTCGCGGGCCGCCTCGCCCCTCCACGCCTACGCAGATTTAAATTACACTCTAGGTGTAGGGCAGACAAGACTACGTGAAGTCGGTTTCGCAGCGATTCGTTTCTGTCATTAACTTTAGTAGCACAACATATTGACGTTTTATGATAACATTTTTGTTTTTGTCTATTTATATCTATACATTTTCGTTGAAATAAATTCTATGGAAAAATAAAAATAATATGTAATTCCATAAAAAAGAATTCTACTTTTTTATGGATGGATTCTACTTTTCTTTGATAAGTCTGTTAAACAAAAAAATGTGATTAAAAATTCATTGAATTGTGTTTCTGTGAAATATTTTTCATTGAAGTAAATAGTCTTTGAAACAATAATAGTCGAAATAAAAATACGAGAACCAAATATTATGTTAAACATTTTCTGGGAAACGAAATTCTATGAACTGTCTGCGAAACAAGGGGACACCATATTTACATCATAATCATAATAAAACACAGAAAAAAATAGAGGGTCAGCAAGTTGTTACAATTCGTATAATGCTGCTGAACCGTCAATTTGCTTTTGCACTCCATGCACTATTGCATTTATTCATTCGAAAAATAATGCTCTGGTCATGCACTTCGTCTTAAACTTTCATAACTAATAAAGATGATGTAGTCAGTACAAATCTCGGAAAAGGAGCAGATATACGAATACAGATCTGCCAATAACTTCTGTGAGAAATTGAAGATTCAATTTAACCAAAGTTTGTAATAAGATTTAAACTTGCGAATCCGTTCACTAAAGGCTTCAATTGTTCGAAACTCATGACAATGTGATTTCGGAAGTTCAAAATTAATTATCATCTATCATTTATTTTAAAGTACTAAAGAATACTTATAGAGTTTTATTTGTCTTATTTAATTTGAAGGCTTTATAAAATTAAACCAAAATACTATACGATAGTCCTACTTCCAATTCGAAAATAGTCTCGAATCGAATACTGTTACGTTAGCACACTCGTATTAGGCCAATAAAATTGTTCTCTCTATATTTTCCCATCTTCGATTGGTACATTATCTCCACTACTTTATAAGTACTGTTTTCCTTAAGAATCTTGTCACTATGAAGTGCTGAGCCTCATGACACTTCCGAACAATGGATTAGAAAGCTTATTGAGTTCAGAATTGAGTTCTTTTTGATGTACAGCGCTTCAAGATTCGTCAATATCGCCTTGGAAACCTTTGATATTTTTCACGCTACGCTTGTAAGAGGATCTCATTGATACTGTGTACCTGTTTCTTATAACGTTATACCTTTTTAGGTACATTATATTAGGCACCCTAGACCCCAGTTTCCTTTCAGCTTTTGCTTTGATTTTCAGCCTTTGTATTTTTACAGGGATTTCTCATTTCTCGGCGGCGCGCGGCGCTTATAAGCCCAAGTCCTTCACACATTGTACAACACCCACTTAGAGTAGACTTTTATCGTTGATACAATAAAGACTTTTAGTGCTTAGTCCTTTATTAGGATCAAAACTCCAGATACCTACTTTTTAAGACGAAAGAGAAAGAGACAAAGATAGAGTAGTAGAGAGTACCTACAACACTCTATACAAAAAAAAACAAAAACTAAACTCGATACGATTTAATTACCCACACTACCACCAAAGTAACCGACTGTACAAATACGTGCGTGTGTGTGCGTGCCGACGCGCCAGAACTAAAAGCAGAACTTCGAGAACACGTTCGACGCGGGAAGAGGTGAGGAACAATGATTCGGAAGGAGGCAGGGCGTGTCGCTACTGTACGTTAGTACTAATATTTGCACTGTGGTAGTAACATGATAGATTGTGAAAATGTTTGTTGCCTACTCAATCACGTATTTTATAAAAGCGATGATATTTGACACACTGAAAATATATTTATAAAAAAATATACTATTATTTTATCTAGGTAGATACATGTGAAGGTTCCTCTAGGATGTACGTAACACCACAGGCAACTGCTAGTAAGATATAAGACATCAATAAAACATGAAGAAATAAAACTACAATCAAAAATAGTCAGCGAAGCTTTTTCGTCCATGATATGCGTTGAAAGAGCATAACATAAAAAGAAATCCCGCGTAAAATGGCGTTTGACCCGAATAAAAAGAGCTACTTATGTGAAAGGGCACTTTAGATTTATGTACGGCCTATTCTAGATTTCAGATAGGCTGTACTACCAAGATAAATTTCAGGGACTAGTATTTCACTTACATTTATCTTATTGGCTATTCTTTTTTAAACAATCTACTAATGGAAATAAGGTTTGTAATGCAATTTGAGAGTATGAATACACTTTTCTTTTCTGAAACTAGTTTCAGGATAACAAAGTGTTGATGGTTCAGTGGTTGTAATCAAAATAAATGATGTATTTTCAAAAAAGTCATTATTTGCAACAAACTGTAATATTTTTAGTTTTAAGTTTTATTTACTAACACAATTGTTATATTGTTATATGTATACTTAAGGTATTTTTCTATGGGTCTTTGTTACCTGAGAATAAATGGTTTTATTTATTTATTCATTTACCTTATTAAAATTTTGCTAAAAAAAAATAGTCACACTTCGGCTAAGACAAGTTCGGTTCAAATGGTTATAAATAGTCTATACCTACTAGCTCCGCTTTACGGCTTTGCATCGATCTTCCAAACACCCTGTATAATTATATTTTTTCTATATTCACAAATAAATGTATTGTATGGTAATTATGAATTTCGTAACCCACAAAAAACCACTTATGAACCTATGATCCAGATTAAATGATTTTGATTTGATTAGTGGAGTACTTTGGAAGAAGAGGGGAAGGCGACTAAGGGAAAATCCGGAGTCGGGCAGCATCGGCTTCCGTGTACACTCAACCCCAAGGCACCTGCCAAGCGTGAGCATTATGGCAACCCCTCCCCCCCCCCCCCAGGGAGGCCTTTGTCCAACAGTGGACGTCTTCCGGCTGATAATTATGATGACTAGAGTTACAGTTTTGTTTCTGATGACATTTTTGTGTTTCAAATTGAAATTATTGAATTTACCAAACAATGCCTAAATCCCCTTATACGAGTACAGATGACTTATAGTCCCTATCTATAAGGTATTATTTGAACACTCAAAAAAATACTTCACCACTAATTTGTCAGTTGTAGTGAAGTGTAGAAGTTTTAGTAAACCGGAAAACATAGGTAGGTACTTACACATGTACTTACTAACAAACATTTACAATACCTTGTAAGTTGCTTGTAACTTGTGACAGATAGCCGTAGTCGGAAATTGGCACATCTTAGTGTATTAGGTATTGCAAACTATGACAATGTAAAGTTAAACTTTAAACAACTGTAGTTTCTAGTGTCATTCCACTGTGGTCTTTATTTATTTAGACCAAAGCTGCCCTCGGTTTGTCGAACGAAAAATGATAAATTGTTAAGTGCGCATTGATATAACTATGCTGCTGTAATTGGCTAAATTTCTTTAAACATGGAAGACTTACAGCTACAAAAAAAACTTAATAACAAAGTCAAGTACAGCCAGTGTTCACGGTTTTTTTTTTTAAACGTTGCCACTCTCTTATAATTTCTTCTGTATTTTGGGTGCGTTTACAAACATATACTTACCTTAGATTATATCAACAATCTAAGATACTTACATACACAATTAATAGCCAGACCCGGAACAATTATCTGTAGGCGTTACAAATATTTCTTCGGTGCGGGAATCGAACCCGTGACACGCAGCGCAGTAGCCAATCGCTCAACCACTGCGCCAACCGTGTCGTACTTTAGATCACGATTACCAACAAATAATCACGTAGCAAACGCGCGTTTATAAAATTAACACATTAATTTATCGTCCGAGAAACAAAAATATAGTGTTATATTATAGCCCACATTTTTGGAAGACTCGATATTTATTATAATTACTACTTGACCCGGCTAACGTTGTTTTGCTATATAAATAAAAAAAATAGTCTACGACCTATTCTCAGGCATACCAAATATACACAAACAATTTCATAGAAATCGGTCAAGCTGTTTCGAAGAAGTTAGATACAAACTTTATGACACGAGATTTTAATATATTAAATAGAAGATGAGAGAACACATTTGCTGTTGCATTTATTCACTCCTGAAACGTTATTACTCATTATTTGCATTTAACATTACAGACGTCAGTTACCAAGTTTATACCAATAGGTACAAGAAGACGCTATTAAAAACTTAATCCTAACACTAAGCATTACAACTCAAATTATTTCGCACACAACAGATCAGTACGTGCCCTCATCTCAGTTCATTGTCATGTTACATAAGTCACAACTCACTGACACTACCTTCGATCGGGAAGACGTTACAAGCTCTCGTATTTTAAGATAAAATCAATATGCCAAGGCTCTAACAAGTTAACTGTAACAGTTAGCTACTGCTAATGTTGTTACGGTAAAGTTACGGACAGTTGTCGCCTTGGATTAGCACGGTTAAGTTGGCAGTTTGGCACTAATGACGAAGATTATGATAATGTGGCAAAGTGATGGGTCCAAGGGAGGGTAAAGCTGAGAGCAGGATCGGAGCTTTATGGGCCGCAGTCAAAGGCCCCGTAAATATATAGGGCCCCCAGTCTATTGAAGACAATGGATTATATTATGATTATAAAAAATAAAACTATCGTAAACATCATTATCGGAATATTTTTTTGACAAAATGGCAATTAGTTGATTCATTAAGCAGGCCCCAGGTAGTATGAGCCCAGGGCCGCTCAAACTCACGGTCCGCCCCTGGCTGAGAGACTTTAAATACATTTTAGATCAGAGCAGCAATATTACCCTGGCTGGAGCCTTAAATTCACTTTTAAGGCTGCTCTACCGAAAAAAGCTTGAAAGAAGCATGCAGATGAAGCAACTTTTCGTCGTCATTTACAGAGAAATTAGATCTGAAAACTATCTACATGATATGATACGTAATTGGGTTTAGCTACAAATTTTCTATCGGTATCACAAAATAAGAAAAAAATGTCAAATCACCTCCAAATCATTGATATGAAACCATTTCATCAATAGAGTATAAAAAAATAACTACTGCTTTGCAATACAAAGGAAAATGATTTGGTTTTGTTACTTTTCAACCGACTTCAAAAAAAAGGAGGTTCTCAATTCGTCAGTATATTTTTTTTTTATATATATTTGTTACGCGATTTCTCCGGCAAATGTAAAGCCATTTTGAAAATTCTTTTTTTAATGGATAGTGTATGCCTCAAGGGTGGTCCCATATAAATTTTATCGAAATTGATCCAGCAATGCAGCAATGGCAATACAAAACAATAAATAGAACAGCCAAGCCACCGACTTCCGAAACTAAAGTCATGTGTGTTCTGTTTTAAAGTTATTTTTCACTTTTTGGTTTTTGAAGGCGGTTGTCTTTTTTGTAAAAAAGCTTTTTTTTACAAATATCTATTATTTTTACTACAATAAATTAAAATTGCGTCCGATTAAAGACTGCGTCTATATCACCTTCGCACTCGTCCACAAATTCAGTACGGGCCAAATGCTCAAGGTTATTGGCATGTATACAAGCCTTAAGGCACCACATGAAAGTCCGGTTCAGAAGCTGACAACCTCCTAAGTTGACCTGAGAAACAAATCTGAAAAAAAAACTATGCTAATAAAATACAGCAGAAGAGTTTGTTTGTTTGATCGCTCTAATCTCCGGAAATACTGGTCCGATTCTGAAAATTATTTTGCCAATTGGAAGCAACTTTATCACTGAGTGCTTTATGGATATTTTATAATGAAAAAATAGGGATACGTAAGAAAAATCACGCGAACGAAGTCGCGGGAAAGAGCTAGTAAAATGAAAAAATAAAAAAAGCAGCAATATTCTAGAGCAGTTTTCAAATAGAGTTTAAAATTGTGTGCAAGATACAATATGCATGGAATTTATTATCTTGACGGCAATTATGCAATTTTAAACTCTATTTCTGTTGTGTGTCAGTATCTCATCAATAAATCGATGAAAATTGCTTCGTCTACGATGACAGTAACTGGGAGTTTTCCAAGGACCTCAACATAAACACTTAACAGCATCTTGGGCATGATTGCTGACAGGCAGACTGCTGTATTGTAAATCATTGCTCCAGTATCTCAGCTGGAATGTTGAAGCAATGATTATTTTATTTTGTTGTGTAACACGTTTTTTAATGTACTTGATGCTGTAATTGCATTGTGGCTAAGTTAAAGCCGTACACATCGATCGGTCAAAGGTTAAGCTACGCTAGCGGCGGTCGGTCTATGGATGGGTGACCATACCTTTCATACCGAATTTTCTCCGTGCCTCGGAAAAGCACGTAAAGCCGTTGGTCCCGGCTGTCATTTGTAAATCTTTGGCAGTCGTTATGGGTAGTCTGAAGCCAGAAAGTCTGACAACCAGTATTACCAAAGGGTATCGTGTTACCCAGTAACCGTGTTGTGGAGGTCTAATAGGCAGTCGCTCCATGTAAAACACTGGTATTCAGCTGCATCCGGTTAGGTTGGAAGCCGGCCCCAATATAGTTGGGAAAGGCTAGGTGAATGATGATGATGACGATAAATTGTATCACTAACATTATAACTTAATTGTAACTTATATTATATGAGTCTCGTTATCACTCTCAATAAAGAATTTATTTTTTATAAATATATTATTATGTAAATAAATCCGTCACCACATTACTGCGTAGGCACTAAATTAACCAAACCTTTTGTAAAACCGGGAATATACTACTTTCTGAGTTTTGTTGATCCAAAACATGTGCCAAAAGTAATGTAGTAATGTATATTTATGGATCTTTTAATTCAAGACTTGTAATATTTATTCAGGTTGAAATTAGTTCTGTTGTGTGTTAGTAGGTATAACATAAAATATCGCTTACCACCTTGAATCACCAAGTAATGAAAATATAAATTACCTGCAAATAAGAATAATAATTATTAAATTAAAACATTATAAAGGGAAACTGATTTATGTGGCAACACTTTAAAGGAAAAGGATAAGTTTCCATTGTTCTGTATAAGGCTTAGTTCAGATGGTTATTCGTTTTAGGACAGTCCGAGTTTTTCTGACGCGCCTCTTATTATTCAATTGTTATTGACCGTTTATATGGCCACCCAAAAGCATGCAGCATGGTCGTCTATACCTAAGGGGATAAGTTCACTTTTGACCCCGAAAATTTGGGGTCGTTACTGGAATAATTTTCAATAAGAGCAAATTATCTGCATCCAGAGATGAACAGATTTCTTGCAATTAGCAGTTTTTGGTCCAAAGGTGAAAACAGATTTTTCAAAATCTTTCAAAATTAGAATGATACTGTAACTCTAAATTTACCCTGTACCGACACTGCATCAAATGTGTTGCAAATTAGGTGTAGGTCATTCATGAAGTGAGTATAGTCACGAGCAAAAACATGTAAACAGTTGGTCTCATTCTAAACTGATCTTCTCCTAAACTTTTGATTGAAATGTTATGGGGGTTACGAATAGGGTATTTTTGATCCCAAACTAACTGCTAAAAAAAAAAAAATTCAGACGAATTGATAACCTCCTCCTTTTTTGAAGTCGATTGATAAAATAGGTGTTATCTTTAAGTTAAAATAGTAATTTCACGAGAAAATTGCTTTTGAATTTTGCAATCTGTATACCTACATATTTTTGCTCGTGACTGTACATCGAATTAACAATCACCCTTTAAAGTGGTAGACTCAACGTAACCAACAGGACAGCAGGAGTGTTCTGACGGGATATACTCTTATTCCAAACCTTTTGAAGGTGAATCATCCTTGAAATTACAAAATCAACCCAAGCTCACTCTTTAAACATCATCTCATTTGCAATGTACCTTTGAATTACCGACAATATTTTATACCTCCGAAATCTTCCTTTGAGCGTCTCCTGACATAGTCGACGAGTTTATTCCCGAGGCACTTCCTCTAGCTCAAGATGGGGCTTGAAAATTAAAAACCAACAGCCTCTTGTCCCCAAGTCTCGGGGGACTTTCGAGACTTCGAGTAATGGTATGCTGATACGTAAGTTATGTTGAAGATTATTACAAGTATTTGGGGGTTAGAGTTCGCTGTAAGTTTACGAGTAAGTTTTATTTCCAGACAGGGGTTACTGACCTGTTTAGTTTTGTTACACTTCGATGTTACTACAAACTAAAAAAAAAGTTAATATTTGTGTGGTTACTACTTAACAGTCCTCAAAGTAACTTTCTTTTTGCACTTTGCTAACGCAGAAACTTCAAGAACATTGCAAACTAAGTAACTAAGTATTTGACAGTAAATTTTAAACTTCGAAAAAGAACATTACAAGCTTTTTAATTTAGCAAATGAAGTTGCCAGACTAAATAAATTTAAACGGGGCGGTGGCGGTGAAATATTCAACCAAAATAAATGTGTATCGTAGCCGGACCGGACATACTACTCCAACTTATTTCAGACTTTTATTGCGAAGCTACATCAGGGTCGTATCGAATCACCGCCCGACATAAGCCTTCGGTTTTATGAATAGCAGAGGCGATAGCGATGTGCGCACTACTTAGACTATTCTATACTAGCTTCTGCCCGCGACTTCGTACGCGGATCCTGTTGCTTATGCCAGCGACAACGGGGTCGGCAAAATCAAAGATCTGAAACGTCTGATGTCGAATTCTAAGAGCTCGGGGACGGGAAAACAACAGGATGCGCGAGATGATTCGAGACGATCAAAAAGTACAATTTTGAATCATACCTCCGACGGCGAAATATGTGGCGTAGTTAATCATAGGAGTATACGTAAATGAACTCCGTTCCTTATCAACCCAAGGAAGGTCGCCATGACCAACGGCTATATCTTGAGACACATCCGATTCTTCAGATGATATTGACATTCTGTTCAGAGAATGTCGAAGTCGATCAGAATTCAAACGTTCGTTGCGCTCTTCTTCTGTCTCTTCATGCCGTACTCCAGCAATCCTTTTTCTCTCACTTTCTAACTGATTATAAATATTTTGTAGTGTGCGTGTTCGGGACAATCTATACTATAATATTATTAAGCTGAAGTTTGTTTGTTTGTTTGGTTGAACGCGCTAATCTCAGAATCTACTGGTTCGAATTAAAAAAATTGTTTTGTGTTGGATAGTCCATTTACCGAGGAAGGCTATAGGCCAATGCGAAGCTGGGTCGGGTTGCTAGTGTATGATAATCTCGATCAGCAGTTAGTCGTGCATCACGTTCATCATTCGGTTCAAAAGACCTGTTAGTAGATGTGCGAATACGCTGAGAACTCATGCGTGATTCTGTATCGGTAAACGTTTCCGATTCGCGAGACAATGCATGTCGCTCACAATCAGCGGACAGTCGCGCATCACGTACCGCAGCAGATGCGTAGATACGCTGAGAACTCAAGCGCAATTCTCTATCCGTGAACGTCTCCGACTCGCGAGACAATGTATGACGTTCACGATCAGCGGTCAGTCGCGCATCATACTCTTCACTGGTCTCTAGAGACCTGGATGTAGATGCGTAAATACGCTGAGAACGCAGGCGTGCTTCGCGATCTGAAGAGGTTTCCACGGAGCGAGTTGCAGCCTGATGTTCTCGAACAGCATCAAGTCTCTCCTGACGCTCTTGGGATCTTATGATCCTCAATCTTTTAGTTCCTTTGGAACATTGGGAAAGATTTGACCTCTTTCTAGGCATGGTTATAGTTTTATTGTAAAGATACCTGATCAATTAAAATCTAAGTGACTGCACCCCTGCGTTACCGGTTAGGCTACCGTGTCACGAATGTAAATGGAAAAGGAAATTAAACACCCAAATAACATAAGCCAAAAGGCATTTTTATTCGATAAAAAAAAAAAAATGGGAATTTTGACCAGTAGAGTCAAATTTTCAATGATATACCAGCGTCATCAAAAATCAGTCCTAAACTGTTACCGCCTACACCGCGTGGAGGTACTCCCAGCTTATGTTATTTCATAAGATACAGTGAAATTTGTGATAGCTTTGATTTTCACATCAGAGGTTTCTGATCTTCGATTTTTATAAGTCGACAGGAAATGCCCATCAGACCGAACAACTTTTGCTAAGATGTGGAACTCCAAGAGCCCAGCTACACCATGACACATATAGGAATAACGTCCTATATGTGTCATGGTGTAGCTGGGCTCTTGGAGTTCCACATCAAGTGTTCCAGATCTTCAAATTTATTCTCTCAGCAGAAAATGCTCATCACGTGGAACAATTTTTGCTATGGTACCATTTTTGTATCTCTTATAGTTTAGCTGGTCTGTTGCGGTTCTGCATCAGGTGTTCAAGTTTCCAAGATAAATTATAGCCTATATGTTGCCCAGACTTAATACCTATACAACAAAAGAAAAATCATTCAAAACCGCCCAGTAGTTCCGAAGATTAGCGTGTACAAACAAACAGACAAACAGACAGATTTTTTTTTTTTGGATTCGTGCTCTATTACTGTTCCTAAACCCCCCTCAATTATTTATTTTTTTAATATATTCAATGTACAGACACAGTTTTGTTACTGTTTTATTGTATGTATAGATAGATTAAAAATGAATCGCTGTTCGTTAGTCTCGCTAAAACTTCAGAAACGCTGGACCGATTTGGCAAATTTTGGTCTTGCAATATTTGTGGAAGTCCAGGGAGGGTTTATACGGTAAGAAAATTGAAAAATCGATTGACAGGACAACGTCTGTCGAGTCAGCTAGTAGTTTAAAAATAGAATTTAGGCATACAATAAAGGGATTGGTTTACGTACTGGTCACTATACAGTACTTTGTTAAAAAAATATGGAATGAATCTTGCCCGATAGCTTTAGCTAGTTAATACCGAAAACACGAGTGTCCCAACGCCCAACCTATGAAGACATGCGTGTTCACGAGTATCCTGTGTTTTACTGTATTCTGTCTAGCTTAATTTAAAGTCAATAGGCAAACGGATCACGTTGATCTAAAGAGGCCGCGCTCAGGTTTCCCGTGAAATTCAACATTTTTTAGATGTTTTTGTAATTTACAGTAAATGTTTACAGCATGTCAGTTTCGCGTCTATGTCTATTCTTTTTATTATCATGCAACCTAAGGCTGCACATTGCAAAAACCGTAAGAAAATTTGAATTTCGCGAACTAACCTAGCGCTTTCACCTTAAATGACATTGAAAATCATGGGTGGGTACCCTACCCTATTTTACCAGGTTTTCTTCAACCGCTGTCCGCTACCACCCGACCCTGACCATAAGGTGAGTTCGATGCGATCGGAAAGTTCCAGGGAACTATTGTCCCAAGAGGGCTATGATTTGACCGCAGTCTTCCAAACTTTCCGCTTTGTTTCTTACTCCTCCTCACGTTTGTATGGAATAAATCCTACATTTTTATTAGCACATGGCACCTTCATTTATCTAGTTTTTTATTGTGTGTAAAACGAGGGAAAAGCCAGTCAATAATGTGTTTCATTTTGTTGGGTCGAGTCGAGTTTGTTTAAAAGCTTGTTAATCCGTCGCAGTTTTGAGAAAACTTTTAATAAATTAAAAGAAACCTTGGTCTATTAGGGTGAAGTTATATTTTTTTACTTAATGCACTTAAGCTAAATATATGCGAAATATTACTTCCGATAGCCTAGATTTTGTAACATCAATCACTATTTCCCTAGTAACATAATTTTAATTCAACCAAAAAGTTCATAGCTGGCACAACCCATGGCCTCGACCATTTTGTTACGCAATACCCCGCAGTTTTATTCACAAATATATTAGGCAAAGGAAAGAGATTGGAGTGAAGCCAGCAAGGAGAAAATCGATGGCACTTTGACGCAGGACGAGAACAAATTGTACTTACAAAAACGACTGGCTGATCAGAAAAAAAGTTGTCTATGATTTATTAAGTTTTCAGAAATGTTTGAATAGAGAAGATTCGAATATATTCATTGTGTGGTGGAAGTCGAGATAGCAGAATAGTAATACATTTTCTTTAGAAGTTGGCAAGCTCCTTGATATTTGTATAAGTCAAGATAACTTCAAACTTCAAAGAGAAACGGATTTTTTATCTCTAAACCAAAAATTAAGGGCAACTGCCACATCTGTGCCTAATTAGGACAGCAATTAGAAAATAAGTAAAAGTACAATGTTATCCGACATGTCATACCCTTCTTAAGATAATTAAGCATTATGTCAATGTACCTAATTAAGTAACTGTCATAATGAGTTCTCCAAACATTGTTCTTTTTTATCAATCACTTAAAATTCTATACCATAACATTTAACAGTATCTAATTTCCGATCTCACGCCCAAGTAACAACCTCTTATTACGTAATAAAAGAGAAGTAATTAATTCATAAGCAAAGCATGCCTAATTTAGTATTACCCTGTTAATTAGTCGCCTACCTAATTATTCAGGAGCTATCAATATGCAGTACCTAATCACGTGGGTATGGATACACTGGGGTTCTATTTATCATCTTGCACCCGCCGCGCCGTGTGTTAGGCAGTTAACACATTGAGCGATAATGAGCGATGTTTGTGGCACACCTGTATTACAGCTGTTCTAGTCTTTACAAATCTCTTTCTGTGAATTTGGGTGAAGTGGGCTTGGATGCCATTTCCACCGGTGGGGTCGTAGAAGGCGACAGAGGGATATTGACCAAAGGATGGGCAGCAGCGTCCTTCTGAGCCTTTTTTTTATTTTTTATTTTACAATAATAATTCAACCTTGTTATTATTTGTGTGTTTTGTCCTGTGCGGGTCAAGAAATGCTTTTTCTTTTCTTTTTCATAACACCTACTGCGATCGCCATGGTTGCATGCATTGGGGGAGATCTATGCCCAGCAGTGGGCGTCTAAAAATTGGCATGATGATGACGATGATGAGCTTGGATGAGCTGTCAATCCCGAATTACCCCGCAAGTGGTATAACAGTACACTTCAAGCACATTTAACTTTAATTAACCGAGTGAGTTTTTCATCGAATAGTTTCGTATATTTCTGTAAAAGGCAAACGCCTTTAAACGTTACTTTTTTTAAACGTTATCTCGTCATAATACTATGACGAGATAACGTTTGTAACTATTTTGAGGGAGCGCGCTTTGCTTTAGAAGTCATTAATTTATCCTTAAGTGAACGTTGGAATATCAACTATTTGTATTACAAGTAGCATATCTTCCAAAACCCTTTCCGTAATTTAAAAAAAAACAGGACTTTATGGCTTTATTGCTTTATTGAACTTAAATTCATAATAAAATGTATACAAATCCTGTAAAAAAATAAAATAAATAAGAATTCAAGTTTACCAATGACTTGAAAAGAAGGAGAATAATGATAATATCGTGTACGACATAAATATAAGAGTAGTTCAAAGGTCATCTAACAATTCGTCCGTATTGCCACGTTATATGAGAGACCAAACAGCTTTTAACTCACAACAACATTCTTTATCTCTATTACTCTTCAACAGCCCCTATAATGTTCACAATAGTGACTGAACACTATCTGATGCTACACCTTCTTTGACGTCGGCATCGGAAACATATCGCGCCTCATCGACCCCGATAAACGCGAAATTCGTTTACCCACGAGTTTGATCGCGTGTCGCCCCATGTGAATCCCGCCTTAGATATGACTTATGAGATCGACGACCCCGTCGAGACGCCTCCATCATTTAAGCGTACGCTTCCGTATTGAGAGTTGCGGTTTTTAGCCGCATATGAGGCGTCTGCCTAATTTCTGTACCGTACAGTTTTCAAACAATGTTGGGGCTACAGTTTAAGGATATTGTTCGTGTATAATGATACGGAATATGTTAACAATCTTGTTTGTGTTGGTTTGTTTTCGATTGTCTGCTTTTGTAATTGTTTGCTTAAACTGAAAATGGCTGCTCCATGCTTTGACTTCGTGTTAAATGTTTTGGTATAAATTTAGCGTCACAAGCGATGTCAATTTGGTTGAAATCAATTGTTTCTTTTCGACGTGACAACGTCTTATAATTCGATAGAGCCGGCTGCACGCACGAAAAAACATGACGTCATGCGGCGTTACGGCGTTACATGACGTCATGCGGCGTTACCTCGCTCTGCGGCGTTACATCACTCTGAGGCGTTCCAAGTGAAAAGTGAATGTGGTGTCAATTGTTTATAGCAACGATAATTACAGCGATAAAGGTCTTTCGCGTTGTCACGTTCAACTATCGTCAGTAAACCGACTTTACAGACAACCAATTTTTGTTATGTTATCAAGTCATCAAAGAATACTAGGCAGCATATATCTATACTAACAATCATCATCAACAAATATCATCATCTGCCTAGTATTTTCTCAATTATATTGTGGTCGACTTCCAGTCTAACCGGATGCAGCTGAATACCAATGTTTTACATGGAGCGACTGCCTATCAGACCTCCACAACCCAGTAACTGGGTAACACGATACTCCTTGGTAAGACTGGTTGTCAGACTTTCTGGCTTCTGACTACCCATAACGACTGCCAAAAATCTACAAATGACAGCCGGGACCAACGGCTTTACGTGCTTTCTGAGGAACGGAGCAAACTCGGTATGGTCACCCATCCACAAACCGACCGCGGCTAGCGTAGCTTAACCTTTTGACCGATCGATCTGTACGGCTTTAATTCCCTTGGCGCCTGCGAAGTCAACGGGGCGGGGTAGAGAGCGCTTCCATCTTTTGAGTGCAAGCAAAAATGAACTTAGTGGTGGTCAGGCGAATGTGACCACGATAGTACTTATGACACAAACTTTGTATGGATTAAGGTCATAATTCTTTGGACCTTAGCGTTTGAAATTTATCATCGGTTATTTAAAAGCTGTTCTATACAAAAATACAACACCAACACGGTCATGATGTACGAAACCGCTGAATTTGTTTTAATGGCCGACGAAAAATGTTAACACTTGGTCTTTAACCATGCACTGAAACCATGGGAATAGTGGGTGTCACAATTTCCACCGTGTCATCATCTGCTAGACTTTTCCCAACTATATTGGAGTGGGCTTCCAGTCTAACCGGAGGCAGCTGAAGTGTTTCACATCAAGCGACTGCCTGATGTCCACCTATACTCCATTTACAATAGCATTAGACAGAAGTTAAAAAAGGTTCTTTTTAATGCACACTTTGTAACAAAAGTACAACAAACATGTTAAAGTTACGATAGACACCGAATTTATGAAAATCTATTTTTATAGTAGCTGTCGCGAGTATTTGTAACCATTTTAATAATTTATATTCTAAAATTGGCTTTCATTTAGTTGTATATTTAATTCCAATTTAAAATTACAGTGTCCATGCTAAAAGCCTAACAGAACCAGGGATGAATAATACCTGGAACGTTATTTGTGTCACTGTAATTCTACCAAAAAATATTACCTGCCTAATCTTAAAAAGACTTTTAGTCTTTTTATATTATTATACATGCATAATTAGTATTATCTTAGATCTATTAATTAAAATTATGTTAATATAAGTTTAATTAAAATTGTTTTAACTTATCTTTGAAATAAAAAGTTTTGCATTCCTGCTTCTATGAGCCTCTTTTTTCTAATGCTATTTTAAATGGAGTATAGTATCTACAAAAAAAGGATTTTACAAAAAAGAAAACCGCCTTCAAAAACTAAAAAGTGAAAAATAAGTTTAGCACAGAACACACATTGACTTTAGTTTCGAAATTCGGTGGTTTTGTTCTGTTTGTTGTTTTGTATGGCCACCGACTTTCGAAACTAAAGTCAATGTGTGTTCTGTGCTAAAGTTATTTTTCACTTTTTAATTTTGGAAAGCGGTTGTCTTTTTTGTAAAAAGCTTTTTATTTTCCGCTTTTTAGTACCTCTTTCTCTTCCAAATCTAGAGAAGAGATTGAAAGTTAACTACTCCAAAGATTGAAGAAACTAAAACGTCGTCTACGTAAAGTTTTTGGGTATTTGTTGATTTTTTCAAAAAGTGCTTAATCAATTTCGATAAAATTTATATGGGATCACCCCTGAAGCATACCCTATCCATAAAAAAAGAATTTTCAAAATCGGGTTACGTTTGCCGGAGAAATCGCGTAACAAATCACGCACATACTTAATGCAAATTTAAGACTTATACGTTTTTCTCATGGATGCCATTTTCAGAACTGGACCAAATTACAATGAGACTACACGGGAAGCACGTGCTTTCAAATAAAAAAAGAATCGCTTCACCCAGTCCAAAGTTCTCAGGTAAAAAACATAAAAAAAAATACAGACGAATTGATAACCTCCTCCTTTTTTGAAGTCGATTGAAAAAGCAATGGAAATTCTAATATCCTGCATTTCCTGCAACCACAAATTCAGTACCTACCTAACACCGTTACTAGTACCACATAGAAACATTAACTTGAGGAAGTAGTAAATCGACTGGGAATAACAGATAGCACCCAAAGGCGACGAGTTACCGATCACTCACCACACCGACAATTAGTGCAGCAACGTGTTTTAAAGTCACTTAATTTAATGTGTTTTAGAATTCTACTACAGTCAATGAACTTAACTTTGCCTCAGGCTTTACAATGAATCTATGAATTGCTCTACTAATGCACCATTTTGGAATTTATTGATTGGTAATGATAGAATTAAGAAAATGAAAGACATTTATGACAGTACGTATATAAATATCTAGTGAGTCTTTCATTGGGGTGTTTGGGATAGAATAGCACCGTAGAAGGCGATTAAGGGAAAATCCGGAAGTCGGGCAGCAGCGGTTTCCGTGTACTCAACAACTCACTGCGATCCCCAAGACGCCTGCCAAGCGTGGGGATTATGGCAAACCCCCCTCCCATTTATGGGGAAGGCGTTTGTTGAACAGTGGACGTCTTCCGGCTGATGATCATGTAGTCTCATTGATAGAATCAAGAAAAAAACTTAAAAGTTTGGAACTGATGGGAGATTTTTCTAACGAATGATTAGTTCATAGAGTTTTTGCCCGAATTTCCCCACGCACCCCTAATTTGTTTAATACTTTAATACTAATAATAATATGCCTATTAGAACTAAAGGATAACATAGCTTCCTTCCTATTAGCAAAATCATTTTTAAAATCAGACCTTAGTGTATTCTGCAATATACCTACATGTTCATGAATATCTTAAAATATTGCAACAAAGGTCGTATTTTGTAGACATTATATCGTAATACATCCAAAATTAAACCCTTTTTGTAACGGCCATTTTCAACAGCAAACTTTAATGCACTCAAATGAAGAATCATAAAACCATGATCATTATCAGAATGCAATCAACGAAACCTCTCATTCAGGCCTTTCAGACAAAACGACCGATGCAATTGACTCGTTAAACAACAATAAAACAACAAACAGCCGACCTACATACAAGTATAGAGCAATTATCTAACCGTTACACTGCATGATAAGCGCGTCAGTAATTACTGACAGTCCAATTTTACTTCGTTTACAGGAAATGCTATAAAACTTGCTTTTACTAAGGACATTGACTTTGTTAGTTGTTTATCTTGAGTTTATTGAATGTTATGTTGATTGTTGATAGGTGCAAAGTTATTGTCTCTAAAAGAAAGGAAGTTCATCAAAAGGAGATTGGAACTTGCAGGTTTTACGACCAAAATTATTTCGTTTTCTTTTTGAACTAATTAATTACTTGACACGTTGGTGATAAGTACGGAAATTACTCTCGTATGAAATTGATGTATTCTGTGAAAAGCTCTCTTAGATGAAGTGGGTTTAAGGTAAACTGTCATTCTACTCGATACTAAGTATGATCGCTACTTTCAAGTCCGTTCACCTAAATTCACTAAAGATTTTTACAAAACTCTTCTTCTTAGTCTTTCACTGGTCCAAGTGGTCGTGGTCATGGAGCGTCGCCCACAACTTACTGCGGTCGTAGCCTTCGCGATTCTTTTCCACCGGGCTCTATTGGCTGCAAGGTGAGCACATTCTGCCACAGGGATCTTGGTGACAGATTTGATGGAGTCTGTTGGTCAGGTTGGCGATCGACCACATGGTCTCGTGCCATCGACTGTTCCCTGAATCATCGAACGCTCCAAAATATCATTGTTGCGGGTAACGTGTCCGAAGAATCTGAGGATTCGCAACTGCACAAGCGACGACAGTCTTTGCTTAATATTGAGGTCTTTGAGTATTGACACGTTAGTCCGATGAGCGGTGTACAGCTTGCTGCTTAGAATATGCTAGACCGCCACACACATTTTCGACAACACCACATTTCCAGAGCGTCGATTTCCTTTTACAGAATAGCACAGCACATTTAACATTTTGAAGAAGCTCTGAATAAATAAAAAACCCGTTTAAGTCTTTCCGAATTTAATTCCGCTTTTACTAAACATAGACCCCGAATTAATTATCCTGGAAATCCTTATCTTTTCAAGGCTTCTACATTTTCTAGAACCCATTCAATTTCAATCGCCTTTTCCTTAACACCTTAAAATCCAATCAACGCCGACGCAACGCCGGTTATATTAAAGAGGGTTTAATTACAACGTGCTATAGTGAGTGTAGGGTTATGACGTCACGGATAAAGGAGGAGGAGACAATACGTGTCGGACCACAATGACTGAATTTTAATTGTCCCCGGCACAGGTAGTGATGTGACACGTGTAATGGGTAGCGTATCTTCACTTTGTAGATGTGTTATAATAGTACCCACCTACTGTCGTGTACACTGAAGCGATCCCTGTGAAAACCTGAAATGAGGGTAAGATAAAAAGCCTGTGTGACGTAGGGTTGATCTTGAATAAGCGTTTGAGACACATTGCCTAAAGGTTTACAAAAATATTCTAAGGACTTTTTGGGATTCGTTTTATTTTGACTGATTGTTAAAACGCTTATACTTATTATTTTAAACATGAATGATATTTAAACAAATCATAAAATGGAAGAGCCAAAAGGTCTGATGATAAGTAAACTTTCGAAGGGCATCAAAGATAAATAATAAAAAACCATCTTGTAAAAACAATTTGGTCTATGTCTTTTCTGTCCATTAATGCGACTATGATCTTTGGCTGTTATCCAAAGCGCTTATTTGAAAGAATTTTCTCCAAGAATTCTCACTGAACTAATAAAAGAATCTCATATTAGTATGCTAGACAATGCTCAAACTATACCCACCTGGGTAAAGAATCTTAATAACCTATCTGCACGGTGTATGCAAAAGAAATGCAAATATTTTAAAAGGCCAGGGATGACCGCGACGCCGCGCGCCGCCGCGCATAGGTACAAAAACTTTCTCCAGCGAAGAAAAATGTTGACGATCCTTTTATGGCAACCGGGCATTGGATGAGACGCCGATCTCGTATACTGTCTTACTAAATATGCGTATTGATATATGTACGTAATTAAGCTACACATGTGCCGTTAACGGCCGATGTCAAGGAAGCTATAACAATTCGCATGTACGAGTGAAAGAAACAGATATTGCTTCGTGGAATGGGAACTTGTGCGATAAACTTCTCTTAAAACCTCTTTAGTTATCTGCAAAGAAACATTTAATTGGAAATTTGTCATGGCAGTCTGCGAAGTTTTGTACTGAAAGGAAAGTCCCGGATGAGAGGTGGGATCTTCGCTCGGGACAGGAACAAAATATCTAACATTTATGTTGAACATTCGTCTAGACAAAACGCTCACGACGAGTGAGGTGCTTTGCATGAGTTCCTGAGACATGTGTTGAAATGTTCCTTGTACATTTCTACAGTGCATACAATTTGTTAAAACCTTGAATGTGGAAATTTGGTGGAATTTTGACAAATGTTTGTAAAACATGCACCTTGTTTGATGTCCCTATTTATATACGTCTTTCTGATTCTTTGAAACACATTTAACTTTTAGGCATTCGCAAACCTGTTGATATAAATAAATCTTGCAGGTCCTCAATGTTTAATGTTCAACCGTGTTATTATTTCAATCATTGTCAATAGTAATTACGAAACAATAGGTCAATAAATCGATGGCCTACACACAACAACAACAAGGGCAAATAAACATAAACTAGACACATCGGTTCTATTAACGATCACATGCTCAGTCCACGTGAAAGATTTGCGTAACTAATGTGACGATAATTGAGAAGCGAATATTGATCTATTAGCGATAACTACGCCGTTTATAAAAGAACTTAAACATGTACAACGAAATGAAAATGTAACCGAACCTACAGTACGTTTTCACCTTCCAAAAGCTTCAATAAGTCTCCCAATTTCGCTTACAGATTTCCCTGCTTTCCACAAATTTTATTTTCGATAGTTCCTTACACGAATAGGTTATGAGCGGGTTCAACGGCTCGCCGCCAACGACAAATCCAATAAAGAAGCGTGCCTCCAAGAAATTTATGTTATTGACCGGATTATAGCGAGTGACGTGCGAGAACTGGCTGAGGACCAGACGAAGAAGGTCTCCGATACTCCTCACGATCCCCTCAAGTGCTGAATTTATTATTAAAAGCGGAGTTTCAAGGAGGGGTCTGCGAAAGTGGTCGTGTTATTGATTGTTTCAAACACCTTTTCCGATGCGTCAGCGATCAGGGGGTTCCGCTCTACATATATTACGTGCTAAACGGTTTTGGATATGCAGCATGTTTGCAATTTATTGTTTTCTATCATCCTTCCTTTATATTAAAGTGTCACTTGTTTGATGACGCGAATATTTTTGGACTTCATTTCAAATCTACATTTAGGTTCTGTGATTTACGACAGACCGATAGCCACTCGTTGTTACGCGGTTATTCTGATTTCCCTCGAGGGTCTTACATTTTCCGACAATGCTATGAAGTTTATTCCTTTTATTTGCAAACAATCTGCTTGCTAAACTGAAATATTTGAAATTGAAAAAACAAATCTGTCTGGACAAACAAATCTTTGTGAAAGAAAAACGATCTATAGAATTTCTATAATCTATGCGAGATAGCTATTCATTACGTTGAATTCCCTATGTGCAGATACAGCTGAGGGAATGGGACTCTTGAAACAAGTCGCGACATGAATCAATCATGTTACTATCTACTGAATTACAATTGCTAATTATTATGCACCGACAACTCAGTTGACATAGCCTACTAATTAACTTATGATTGTTACTAACTTGAATCAAAACTGCTTCCAAGATACCAACTGTTATGTTAATCGTGTTTCTAGCGCCACCCGATGTTTTGAAAACAATTGTCAGCTGAGATTTTGCACATTGGATAATAAAATATTGAATTTACCATAATTATAGCTGCTGTTGCTTCGTTAACAATAAATGATTATAATAATAATAATAATATGTGGGGACATTTCACACATGGCCATCTGACCCCAAACTAGGGAGACCCTGTACTATGGGTGTCAGACAGCTGATATACATACACATATAGATTTTTAAATACATACATATATAGATAAATAACACCCAGACACAAGGCAAACACAAGTGCTCACCACACAAATATTTACCCTGGGCGGGAATCGAACCCACAACACGCTGCGCAGCAGTCGATCGCTCAGCCACTGCGCCAACCTGTCGTCGTGATTATATTGGTGTTTCCTAAATCAGATTAGCAATATCTCTCATACTTTTTAACCGACTTCAAAAAGGAGGAGGTTATCAATTCGGATGTATCTATTTTTTTTATGTATATTCGGGCATAATTCTGTCATATATAGACGGATTCGCAAAATTCTTTTTTTGTTCGAAAGGGGTTTATTCCGAAATGGTCCCATATAAATTTTATCAAAATTGATCCAGCCCTTTTTGAAAAAATCAACAAAGCCGTTTTAGTTTCTTAAATCATCGGAGGGCTTACAATCTCTTTTAAGTGTGTCGCCGTTTCGGATTTGGATGTTAAGACAATACTAAAAAGCTTAAAATAAAAAGTTTTTTCAAAAAAAAGGAAACTGCCTTCAAAAACTAAAAAGTTCTAAATAACTTTAGCACAGAACACACATTACTTTACTTTCGGAAGTAGGTGGCAATACAAAATAACAAACACAAAGTCACCGCCACCGACTTCCGAAAGTAAAGTAATGTGTGTTCTGTGCTTAAGTTATTTATCACTTTTTAGTTTTTGAAGGCGGTTTTTTTTTTAAAAAAGCTTTTTGATATAGGTACTTGATTTCTACGCAGTCGAAGTCGCGGGTACAAGCTAGTCAAACATATACGCCAAGCAGATAATAAAACTAGGAACCATAATTTACTCTACCCATACAATATCGTATCATCCATGTACAATATGCCTTTAGATAAAAAAGCACAAAATACCGATTGACATAAAAATTCCGGGCCACAAAATCTATAACAAAGGCGCTGCAAAAACGCTCTTGAAAATATAATAGAAGCTCGGAAGGGTATATTGGGATCACAGCATAAGTTTCCCTTCACAAGGGGTTTTGTTTTAAACCTCCTTTCATCGACTCTGCTCGAACTTGGCCATCATTTAATAAATACTATGGGGTTTGTGGCGTCGCCTCGCTCATTATTTATTGCGTCTTCGTGAGTACCTTCTATTCCACTTCTGCCCATAATGGCATTACTTTGGTAAATTATTATAAGGACGACTTTTAATCCCTTGCACATCTAAAACAATTTCGCAGATTTTCTTCCGTTAAAACTTTGAAGAATTTTTAATAAAAATGCTTGTGAATGTGGCGCTTGTAAAATGATATTAAGATAAAGAGAACACTTTTATGGAATGCTTTTGAATTGAGAGCGAAAAGAGTATAAACCTTCGACTAAGTTCGCATGGTACAATAAAGCAACCGAATTACTTTGGAGGGTATTTTAAAATCTTTGCTAAGAGGGTGAAGACCTTAGAGAGTTACGGATCCATGACCGTGCCAACATGTTATAATAACTCTGCATTAATAAGGAACCTTGCTTGTGTAATGACGAACGATTTAGTTTGAAACTTTGATGATGTGTGCTGTGTATAATGAGACCAGAATATAATAACGATCTAATTTAAGTTTGGAGAAATAAACCAACAAAATCCAAATATTTGCTGCCAACCATAGTACTAATGACACGGTCGTTAATCTCGCACAAAACATAGGAAACCAACAAATTGTAACATCCCCGCTTAGACTAACATCGCACAAATAATTTTATTACCATGTCTACAAATCTCAAAGCGTTTCATTTGAAACCCAATTTTAACTCGTTCTGAATTTCACGGTTTTAGTCTGGCCAGTTCTTCCGTACATTTGGTTTATATATCGTCTTGGTTATAAATCTTGTTAGCTTTGATCAGCGTGGCGCTGTGGGCCGCATGGTGGCCGCGTCCCGAAGGACCAGAAACAGAGATGGGGAACTTTCTTTTGCCCCACGGATTTAATCTCAGGTTCAGGTGCTATTTAAGTTTTGTTTATAATTTAATCTAATGTAGCGAGTAATTTATTTTGGATGCTTTATTGTATAGATTTGTTTAGGGACGGAATTTATTTGCCGTGTTTAAGACGTGATTTGAATAAGAATTCGTTTTGCGTTTTCCGATAGTCTTAGGTTAATGTTTTAACATTCAGAATGCGTAAAGTGTATCTATTGTAGGTGTATCAAGTTTATCATATTCATAGGTAATTATTAGACATTGTTTTTTAACATATTGAAGATGAAATCAAAGTTATTAAAGATTTAAAATATCTTAGAACGAGACGATATTTAAATAAACGTGCATTTGAAGCGTTTCCAAAGATGTCACAACATCCTGCAAACGATAGCAAAATTAGTGGTCGATCGGCAAAACGTTTATACTCGATTATGTTGCAAATGAATCGATAAATCGGCTGTATTATCAGTCGATTGGTGTGACGTAATACTGCTCTATCACGACGCAACCATTAGGGGGCGATTTGTCCGCAATGGACAAATGTACAGCCAGCCAAGATTGGTCTCTGGTATGTTTTATTAATTTGAAAGGGAGTTACGAGTAGTTATTGGGTTCGAGTAGAATATTACAAGCGCAAGCTAAATAACATTTTCATGATGTCGTGAGAAAATTTAAAAAATACTTCTCACGTTTATGCGTGTAAAGCATGACTCCTAAAAACCCAAACTGTATTTTTGTCAACCGATGGTTAACATAATACATGGAAAGGTGACGACGAGGTGAAGTATGCAATCCAAAAGATGTGTTGACCCCTTTAAAACTCGTAAACCCCAAGATTCCATTAAGGACTATTCATTTAACGTCCCAGAAATTGAACTATTTACTATAACTTACAGCTGGTACGAGGCAATTAAAACTGAGATTTAAGTGTGACAACTACAAATAGATTCACCCCAGGCGGTGTACGATTTAAATAAGCAATGCAATTAGTTTAAAAACTGAAAGTGAAGGTATTCTTGTAGACTTATTTGTTTCATGAGACGGAATATGACGATGTTCATTTATGAGTTATTTTAGTACGAGACTAAATAATAAACTGCTGAGGTTAAATGCATTAGCCCCTGAAACTAGAGGTAAATGCGAAACACGACATTGTTGATGTCGTGTAGTGTTTTAATTTATGTATAACTTCAACAGGTGACACTATGGTGTTTTACATTTATGACGAAAAACCATGATCACAGTCAGGCTCTCGAAAGTTTAAATCACGACGTGAAAGCAAGGATTATCTAATAGAAGCAGGTTTACACCTTTCCTGCATATCAACCCGTAAACGTACAAAGCATGGGACTCCCCATAGATGGAGAGATAACCATTAAAGTGGACGATGAATATCCCAGCATTGCCATAATCACAAGTTGGCAAGCGGATTTGCACTAACATCTGATTAGTACGCAGGTGGGAGCTACTCTCTGTCTTCCTGGTATAGGTAGTGCTATCACTTACGACAGTAACGGAAAGTGATGGGTGGTCTATGGCCTATTCGTGCATATACAAGACCACACAGTCACTTGATGTTACTTGTGACCAAAATGTTAAATCGATTGCGATTTGAGAGCTTTTGCTTTAAATCATGTGCATTCTGGGTGTCTTCTTGAAAAATCTGGCAAACTACTTCGTGGTGCGAACCACGCTTTTCATTTGGCGTAGATTTTAATGGATAGCATTCAAACCGTTCCCGTAACCTCTACGCGAAATCATATGACTCCCGGTACTTAATAAACCGGTTTTCACTACTCAGGTATTTTTAATTTTCAAAGGGTTGAAATAGACATGAGACAGATTACTCAGTATATCTACTTGTAATCTGTTTCAAGCATAGTTGTCACTATGCTATTCTAGCTATTTTCACCCTATGGAAGAAATAAAGAGCAATAAAATTACTTAGCTACCAATAACAAAGCACGATCTGCATGGATCAGAGTCAAGTGATGTAGCAATCGCACAGAACTTTGCTTTTTGTGCAAATTGCACCGCTCCGGGGGACATTTACAACGCGGCGTACCATTGTAATAGGCTAGCTAAATATCACTATTTATTCAAGCCGTTTTGCTATGATGCAGTACAGTGCAGTACATCAGCATAGTTATTTCTTATAAGATGTCATCATACACGTCTTATGTGGCAAAATACGAGGCAGAATCGAAGTGAAATGTTTACTTGGTATTTTATCTCAATGTGTTCGATTGTTTGAGCCATGGAAAATCTGGTCCTTCGGTTCAGATAATTAGTTTCTGGTGAAACTCTTCAACTTCTTCAGTTTATTTTAGTGGTTTTTGTAATGTAGATAACTGGGATGTTTAATAAATCATTGATCACAATTTATTAGGTTTCTAAGAGGATGCGCTGAGCCTTTAGCAGCTACATAATAAATAATTAATTACATCAACAATAGATTCATATCATATAATTAATATGTCGAATAGGTAACTATTTATAAATGAAACATAATCTGTCACATATTTTGTCAACATGATAAAATGCAGTGCAGCCCAAATAAATACAAGATTGCAATTTTATCACTCAGCACAAAAGATACGGCCTTAATTAGTAGGTAAAATTGTGGATATTACTGCATATTTGTTATTTATAAGTATCTAATTACGAAATAAGTCATCGGAACAACAATAAAATTGATGTACTTAGGTATATTTGTTTTAGTTTTCAGATTAAACTAATTCAGCCTTACGGCATAGAACCTAGGAAGATAGCCACCTATTACATCTTAATCATAAGTGCTGAAATTCTCTACACAAACTAAAACTCTCTAACATGTATCATTCAACTCTGTGATTTCTTTGTCGTTATTTTAATCGCTAAAGGGTTAGTTCTACTGACCAAATGAGCCAACACCGTCTTCGTCTGCGTGAATGTCGGTTGTCGCGGATGCAAACGAAGTCGCAGATTAAAAAGTCTATGCCTCTAAACCTATGCCCTTCCCCAGGGTTATTTTTTTTCCATACCAAAGGACAATGCCAGAAACTCTAGAACTTTGCCCCACTCAATAAAAGTCATGTACAAGCTTGCAATATGTAGCATCTTACTGCTTATTCATTGCTGATAACTAAACATTAGTCTTAATGGCTGCAGAACTTGCCGTTTCTGTTTAAATCAAAAAACTGTATTTGCATTCGTTTTAGCATTGATTTGTAATCCGCAAGTAATAATAATAATGTTGTCCATTTGCCAACAAAAAAGTTCTTTACATTTCCTTATAATCTACAATAGTCTACATTATCAATTAGGCCCTCAAAAAAAAAAACAAATATAAGACACAAAGGAAGCATTTTGCTAATGAACTCCACACAACTCCACACTCGAGCCTGTCTCGTGGAAACAAACCAAGAACGCAAGTTCGCAAAATCGCAAGTTCTAAAGCAAAACAATTTATTATAATAAGATTATATGATCATTACAATTATTTAATTAAATTACATTTCCTGTAAATGGGTGGGGCAGGATCTGGCATTGTCATTTCATCAAAATCTGTTTAACCGTTTCATTGTGAAAGTGTAACAGACAGAGTTACTTTCACATTTATAATATTGAAAAGTATGGATATACTTATATGGATGGATGGTAAGCATGGGTTTCAAACGTACCTACCTACATAGATTGAACAGTTTTTGAATGATACTATGATAGTACCTACTGTTATTTGGAATTAGTTTGCCGTAATTAATAAATTGTGAATTGGGGCATTTTAAGCTGAATTGATAACAGAAGCGTCTCTTGTAAAAACTGCATCAGACAAACATTATCAGGAGCATTGTCTATTAGAAATGAAAACAAGGATGTATAACGTATATGTCACCCACATCATGTTTGCGTACGTGCATGTAACCGATCGTTACACGAATCATTAATTACCCTTTGTTCCTTTATTACTGGCTACTAGAAGTCTGGAATGTTCTTCTAAATGACACCGGAGCTCAGTTTGCAAAATCAGTGAGTATACAGGCTGTTAGGTTAAATGAGAGACGTACTTTAAGTTGGAACTTTAATAAGGAAACAACTGGATGCCACGAAAAAAATAACGTACCTATCTCTACAAAATGGAGGGAACGCCTGATTTTCCAGTTTACAGGGCTTATTGTTTTAACACAATAATAAACTGAAAACGAAGAACAAACCCATATGCGAACATAATATATGCATGGATCAGATGCTTATTTTTCACGTTTCCAGTTTCGGTAGAAAAACTGAGATATTTCTTTTTGAAAAATAACCCCGTCTAATCTAAGTTGTTCATTTTCATTTCTACACTCAAAGTATGTCACTCGTTTAACCTAACATCCTGTACATGTGGTCATATGAAATCGGTCTTTACCTATGTCTGTGTGTGGTTTGTGGTAGCCTTGTCTATGATGGCAGTAAAATTTAATCTATTGGATTATTTCTTGATGGATTTAAATGTACGCCTGCACATCAAGCCATACCAAACTGTCAAATGTTTACTTGCCAAATTGAATATGAACCTTATATTTTTGAGATAAAGTTGAAAATCTATCAAAGAAATTTGACAGATAATTGTAGGTTGCTGTGCTGGCCTCTGTACAACATTTCTTTTTTATAACTGTGTACGTGTAATAAAAAATTTATTATTTCATACTTAGAACTATAATAGGGAATTTATAGACCGAAAAAAATGTGGTTGTTTCACAAAATCGTACGTCAAAAAGTTACTATTACCATAACCGACCAGTCAACGTAATTTTGTGTTGTCAAACAGCTACTTCAAACATCAAAATATTATGGAATCTCTTTTTGAATAACTTTAACTGACGGTAACAACCCGTTACATTTAACGTAGGTACGTTAAACATCTCACGTCATAGTAACTTTTTAACCGTCCGTATGTAACGTTAACTGTATGAAACAACCCGCCCTAAGCGCTCATGGTATCCATATTGCTACTCAGAAATCGATTGAAATGTCACTGAATCATTATCACAACAAAGTCAAGACTACAATTATAAGCAAGAAACATAGTGATTCATTACATTTCTGAACAGTACATTTCTAGGCATAGATATTATTACTTATCGCCTAGTTTGGCCTTACAAGGTTAACATTTACTATCTATCTAGATATCTAGAACCGGCGACATACTGACGTCATTCTCGGCTCCATGACGTCTCCTGCCAAATATTTTTGCGTACATGAGATTTATCACGTAGGTTACAATATGACCCGAAACATTAATGTGATGTTTTCGAGATCAACAACGGCACTCCTTCATATCGCCGTGTAGGAATGATAAATTGATAATGTAGATTTCTCAGATTATGAAACAAAAGGCAGATAGACCGCGCAGAACAATGAGAGTGAAGCCACCAAACCAAATACAAATTCAAAAGTGAATCCCTACAATCTCGTGATTGTATTCGCTTTTGAATTTGTATTTGTATTAGTATTTGTTTTTTTTAACGATGCGGCGCTTCGTGCTTTACTGACTCGTGTCAGCCTATAGCGCGAAGCGAATTGAAGGTATTCGCTTTTGAATTTGTATTTGCTTTGGTGGCTTCACTCTCAGTGTTCCGCGCGGTCTATTTGCGTTTTGTTTCATAATCTGAGGTAGATTTGGTAAAGATAATGCATTCCTGAACATCGAATATTGATAATTTGATAAGGCGTTCAACCGATAACTTTGGTTACAAAACAATCGTATTTGGTTCCGGTTGTAGTCATTAATGGGGATGACGTCAGAAAGACTGATAATAGATACCAAGTATATGAGGGCAATTTCCCGTACAAGGCAGTACCTAATCGATTATAGTTTAACTGTTAATAATTATTATAGTACTGTCAATAATATAATTCTCTAAATTATGTTTAAACATATTAATTGATCGGACCCAGTCAGTCGATACTTTATCTAAACTCATATTAAAAGAGGAAAGATTTGTTTGTTTTTTTGTTACGATTTAACTCAAAAACTGCTAGTCAGATTTTAAAAATTCTTTCGCCATTAGAATGCTACATTATACCTGATTATCATAGGCTACATTTTGAAAGAAAAAGGAATCCTTGTGAAAATAAACGCGGACGATGTCACTGGCAAGATGTAACGAATACAACTCAATCGTGGAACACTTTTGAAAATAATTTCAAAAGTTTAACAAGCTTTATTTACGTATAAAATTATGTCATGTAATCGTGACCGTGGCGTACTGTAGGTCGATTCTCTAAAATTCAAACAACAACTCGCATCTCACATCTCTATTCACTCTCACCTTAATTCCTTCAACCTTATTTCGCATAAGGTTCAAAATGACCTTGATATATTTGGCACTTTGAATCGGATTTGAGTGCGAAGTGAGCGTCGAAGTGACGGGGAAATTACCTTACAGAATGCTACTTCTTACGTCATCTCATACTTTATCTGTCAAATTATCCCTGTCAATTTAGTTCAACTCGCTGACACGCTCGCAAGGGTGGCGCTAGTGTAAATTCAAATCACAAAGTAGGTATCTAAGGTTGCGGCGCGTATACTTTATATTTTGTGTTCAAATTATCAACTGAATTTTTAGAATGCCAAACAAGAAACTCAAAGCTGATTCAGATTGAAAGTTTAGAATTTTGGTTTACAATAGCAAAAATAAAAAATTCGGAACAACAACATAAGAATAAGTACCTACAACAAGTAAAACAATTATAGCTGCAGAAGTATAAACTGTAGCGCAGTTAGCAACGCCCTTCTCCAGAATTCCAAATACAGAACGGAATGATGTTCCATGCAAAATGTGCTTGAACAGAAACAATAATAGTTGGATTAAAAAAAAAACTTGCCCAGTGCGAGTCGAACACGAAGGGTTCCGTACCATTATCTATACAACATTAGAGACTATAGTATGTTATGTGTACGCAAAAAAACGGCAGAAAATCACGTTTGTTGTATGGGACCCCCTTAAATGTTTATTTTATTCTGTGTTTAGTCGATAGTACTAATACTTATACGGCAACAGAAATACATTGGCGGTTATTACTTAATAAGTTAGCTTTTTTTACGAATTTATTTGTGCATGTGGGTGTTTACCTATAAGTAAATTATTGCGCAGTAATTTAGTTAGTTCATTGAATGAATTATGTCTCTGTAATCAATGTAAACCGTTGATGGTAAACCTAATATATAATAATATAATAAACTAGCGACCGACCCGGCTTCGCATGGGCCTATAGCCCTCCTCGATATATGGACTATCCAACACAAAAATATTTTTTCAATAAGAACCAGTAGATCCTGAGATTAGCGCGTTCAACCAAACAAAACAAACAAACTCTTCAGCTTTATAATATTAGTATAGATAGAAGTATAGATAAATAAAAATCATCTGTGCAAATTTCAACTGTCTAGCTATCACGGTTCATGAGATACAGCCTGGTGACAGACAGACAGACAGACGGACAGTAGAGTCTTAGTAATAGGGTCCCATTTTTACCTTTTGGGTACGGAACCCTAAAAATATAGTTAACGAAGTTCTTAAGACATAAGGTACGGAACATGTATAATCCCGAACACTCTGAACGATCTCTACCTTTCCCATTTCCATAAATTACACAAAGGTCAAGGTCACACAGTCAGCGACCGCGCAACCGTGCGCAACATTATTATTAATTTTATTACGCAAAAGCATTCAGGAACAATATATCAAAACAGGTCATATGAAGGAAAGCTTGGACGAAGTGGCCAACGAAATAATAACTTAATTACAGGCTCATAAGATTGGTAATTAGTTGACCCTGTGCATTACGGCAGCTGATAACGGTTGCGTACTGTGATTGACGAATGCTCATTATATTGGGTGTAGTTAAACTTTGAGAGTTTATGATGCAATTATAGTAACTAGTTCTGTATAGGATTTCCAGGACATCGTATCGTAAAATTGTAAAATTATTCAACACTAGCTTCTACCCTCAACTTCGTCCGGATGGAAGACAAAGGTACATTAAAATATAGCCTATGCTAGCAATCAGCAAGTACTGAAAGAGGTCCAACATTAGGCTCTCTTGGGGCGGGTTGCTTCAACTAACCATTACTGACCGGTAATAGTCAAAAATGACGCTAACTATCGTCAAATCAAAAAAATGGGTTGTTTCACAAAATCATACGTCAAAAAGTTACTATTACCATAACCGACCAGTCATCTTAATTTTGTGTTGTCAAACAGCTACTTCAAACATCAAAATATTATGGAATCTTTTGTTTGAATAACTTTAACTGACGGATTTTTATGTCATGAAACAACCCGTTACATTTAACGTACGTTAAACATCGCACGTCATAGTAACTTTTTAACCGTCCGTATGTAACGTTAACCGACTGTTTGAAACAACCCGCCCTTACAGGCACCGGGTTATAGCGTATTTATAATATAAAACAATACAAATCTACGATTTGAACTTATTCTAGAAGCATGCAGTGTTTATACCATAAATAGTTAATGGCATCTGCCTGTTCAACTCATGCAGCCTCTACAGTACATAGCTTTCCATTAATGTTTTTTTTATTCGGACGAGTATTTCATCTTACAAAAAATCGGACAAGTGCGAGTCGGACTCGCCCACCAAGGGTTCCGTACATATTTGTAGGTACATATCCATACTTCTATACTAATCCATACCTACTATCCATACATTAATCTACTAAATATTATAAATGCGTTTTTTGTGACATAAACGGCCGTATCTTTTTTTCACGTTAATAATGAGGGTTCATTTTTACAGCATCAAGGGACCGTAGACTTGAGTATATGGTTTTAATTTCAACTCGATACCTCCACGCGTTCCCGAGATAAAGAGTGTTGACAGACAGACAGACAGACAGACCGACAGACAGACAGACAGACAGAAGACAACAAAGTGATCCTATAAGGGTTCCGTTTTTTCCTTTTGAGGTACGGAACCCTAAAAAACATAAAAGCAAACAAACTTTAAGCTTTAGGTATCATTAAGCATTGCCACCCAACGTGGCAATGTCACCTGTCTCTTGGGCACATTCCCAGATGACGGCGACATGGAGGAATATTTAGATGCCTTATTGTATTCGTTTAGGTTTATTATTATAAATATACAATATTATAATAGGTATACAATTACATACTTTATTTTCTGAACACAGTGGATTTGCCTCTGATTGTTGTTTTGTTTTGGCATTGACTGCTTTTTTTATTTTTATTTTGGTATTTTCAAATAATACTGCCTGAAAAAAAAAACTTGAGCTTAGACCTGAAGGTTCGTACAAATAATCTCTTGTTAGACACGCTAAGGAGACGAATATAGTACACTTTTTTTCCTATTGGGGTTTGTGATCTAGGTAAAGTTTACAAATTGATAAGGTTACGATATTTATAACAGTTTACAATTTAAATACATACTAATGATTTTTAACCTAGTTCAATCAGGCTCAGGCAATGCGACAATGCAGCGAAGTCACGTACCTACATTGAAATAAAATCAATTATTATTTAATAGCGGAACCGTTTTATTATCGATCCATATTCATTGGTTCTTGTCCACAATGCGGATAGTAAATTATATACATACACAACTGCTAGTAAGTAATTTCCGGTCTTATTACAACGTTATCGCGACATAGACATAAAGTTTCTCTTGTTTTGATTGTACATAACATGTCCCATTGCGTTTGCTCTTCCACTTCAGCAGTTCCATTCTGTTAAATTTCACGTGAGTTCGAGGTGAGGTGTCAATTTCTAGCATGAGAGCGGGAAAGTTCACTTTATCTAAATTCAACGACGGAGAATACACCACCGGCTGATTTTACTATTTATTCATAATCGAAATAAACTTACATATTTATTTCCAGGCGAACTAAGCGGGCTTAGGTTTCGATAGGCTTTTTAACACAACATAAACATGTCCTATCCTAGTTCATGATAGTATCCGATTACTTCCCAGTATTTCTACAACAAAGTAACCTAAAGGAACACGGATAAAATTATATAGTTTATTGTTTAGTGAGACCAAACGGACAAGTTCGGCTTTGCGAGGCGGCACCGTAAGTAGTCACAACTTACTAAGGTACTAAGTCGAGTGGTTTACACTGTACCAGTGTGTTTATTGAATACATTAAGCACATTAGTGATTTATGCCCACTGAATCTCATTGTGGGCCTAAGTATTAATCGCAGTAATCTATCAAGGTAACCCTTGGATAATGGTGAATTCAATTCGCCTTTGTTATTAATGGAATTTACAGGAAGATTAATTACAGTTGTAAAATCTTAGAATCTCTATAGAAATCAGGTGTACTTCACCGAAATTTTGCAGCGTTTCTAAATGAATTATTTAAAGAAATAATAAAAGCTTCAGCCACTTAAAAACCAGCCGTGCCGAGCAATAGTTTATTCTGTGGTTCTTTATTTTTGTTATTTATGATGTAAGAATTCCTTTGAATCAAACGTAAACACCATTGAATAAATTTGTAAACAAAATAACGTATGCATTGAAAGATGTATTCAATCATCATTCCTTTCATTTAAAAATAACTTTTTCGTTAGTAATCTATGAAAAAAGTCTAATCATTTCGGGCAAGATATAAATAGTGAGCTAGTGTAAACCGCTTTATATTTCGAAAAGTTAGCGTTAAATGTTGCTAAGCAATGGCGCAAATATTTGGGAACAAAACAATGAACAACTGTAAATTATAGCCCTTCCAACCATATGTTTTGGTTTAGGTTCTACTTCATATTGAAGACCTGAGATCGATTGAAGGCAGCTGTTTGCCGTCCATTGAAAATCTTTACTGCAACTTCAAATATGAAGGTGTAATTTTCTGATGGTTTTGTTATTTAATAATTTAATCCCGACACCCGATAAAAAGGTACTTTTTAAGTACCCTACCAAATTTAAACTTCATAGGTCAAACAGTTTTCGAAATTTCGTGACTTTTCTGCGAGAGGAATATAGAGGTATATGTATAGATTGTATATAGGTATAGAAAGGCTATGTGCCTAGTTTATTCTGCCATATTTTACGGTAGATAGGAAAGCTGGTTGGCACAGGAGCGGAACCAATTGTGCGGACACGGTTCGTAGAGGGAAAGTCACCGAGCTACCTAGTTCTACGCTGTTATGGACATGTATTTTGCATCGAATATTAATAGATATATTTTATTTAGTTATGCTGTGATCTGATTATGGACGGATATGTCTTAGCTATTTCCTTTGAATGCCTGCCGGCCTAGTCTTTTCCCAACTATATTGGGTTCGGCTTCCAGTCTAACCGGATGCAGCTGAATACCAGCGTTTTACATAGAGCGACTGCCTATCGGACCTCCACAACACAATTACTGGGTAACACGATACCCCTTGGTAAGACTGGTAACTAATAAACTAACTAATAAACCCAGAGAGTTGCACAAAACCAACATTAGTTTATACCCTGTATCACAATAAGATTAGACATAAACACAAACCTTTTTTACAGTCCCTTCAACCGATTTTGACTTCTATTCCGTAGGCTTAAGGATGACATTAGAGGCAAAAAAGTGGTTACAATAACAACTGTTTACTGCAGTTGCTATTTTTCATGCTACCAACGCAATATAAGTCAAAATCGGTTGAACGGACTGTAAAAAAGGTTTTTGTAAATGTCTAATCTTATTGTGAACAGGGTATAGCAGAGACTTTAAATTGATGCTGTCACTTGATGCTGTTTTTTATACAAAATGGACAGGATTAAAATATTTATCCGTTTAATGTTAGTTTCGTGCAACTCAACGCCTGTGCTTCTAAATAACAATGTACTTACCACATAGTTACCTATCGATCACAAAGAATGCGCATGCACTTAGTAAAATGATTCATAAACAGCAAATATTAATATTGATTGCACAAAACAAGAATTGTTTCTCTTCTGTAATCTTTTGAAATAGAATAGAACTTTAGTTTATGGCTAATAATGTGTAGAAATACGAGGCAGTAGCCGCTTCAGAGTTTATTTCTATCGATTACTGTTTGTTAGATAAGTAGGAACATTCACGGCCCTGTAAAGCATATTCATTTCTGAGTTTATGATGGTAGTATCCAATATCCTAGTTCCTACTATCCCTCTTCCTACTACTATTATAAGCGCGAAAATTTGTGAGGATGGATGGGTATGTAATTTGGCATACATACTTATAGATATTGACCTACATAACACGTAGGAGAATTATTATCCCTGATTTGTGTTCCCGTGGGATATTATTATGTCAACTTTGACGCGAACGAATTCGCGGGCAGAATCTAGTTGCAAATAAGTATTCAAATGATCGAATACATTTTTAACTAATAAACAGGCATCACTTTCCAAATGCACTATAAAGGTTTTTCTCATATTTAGAGCTAAACCTAAGCAACAGATGAGAAAAACACTCTTTATCAAGAAGTATTTTTATTTATCCTGAAAAGTATATTCTGCGATCGTTATTTATTTTATTTTTATCCCTTTCACACTTTTTCAATACAGGCAAGGCAACACAATATCAATAGTAACAGCCTGGCTTGATCTAAAAACAGAACAATATGGGCACGAACGCGACGCCAACATCTCATATAGTTTGAAGAATTCGTTTGAGAAATAAAGGGACACGTACACCTTTTGTCACAGGACTTACTTACAGGTGGTCGCACTCTATGTAAAGACGCCATACCGAACTGTCAAATTTTCTCAATTGAATATGAACCTTATTTTTTTGTATTTAAGTTAGAAATCTATAAAATATATTTGACAGATTGTTGTAGCTTGATAAGTTGATATGCAGCTGGCCTCTGTACGAGGCTACAATATTTTTAACCGACTTCAAAAAGGAGGAGGTTATCAATTCGAATGTTCGTATGTTCGGGCATAACTCTGTCATATTATATAGACAGATTTGCGAAATTCTTTTTTTGTTTGAAACGGGTTTATTCCGAAATGGTCCCATATAAATTTTACCAAAATTGATCGACCCCTTTTTGAGAAAATCAACAAATTCCCAAAAAAAGAACGACGTTTTAGTTTCTTCAATCTTTGGAGGATTTACAATCTCTTTTAAGTGTGTCGCCGTTTAACACTAAAAAGCAAAAAATAAATAGTTTAAAAAAAAAAAGAAAACCGCCTTCGAAAACTTACAAGTGATAAATAACTTTAGCACAGAACACACATTACTTTACTTTCGGAAGTCGGTGGCGGTGGCTTTTCTTTTTTTTTGAAAAAACTTTTTTTGGGTTCCGTACCCAAAGGATGCTAAACGGGACTAATATTATTAGGTCTACTGTCCCTACGTTCGTCCTTCCGTCATTACGTCCGTCCGTCCATCCATCGGTCACAGGGTTCTATCTTTCAAACCGTAGTAGTACACACTTAAAAAAAATATATATAAAATAAAGTGTTTTAAGTACCTATCGTGCTTTTTGTTTGTAGTGTGCGAGTCTAACTCACACTCTGCCAGTATTTTTTTCATCCTCGTACCGTGTTGTGGAACTGTATCACGGTTTCTACGCGAAAGTGGCGATGGAGGTGCGCGACGCAAATCGCAAATTATCCTTGGTACTCCCGTCTGGCGTGAATTGTGGTGCAATTGGAGAGTTGCGGCGGAATCGTTCGATGTGTGGTGTATTTTGGGATATTAGCCCCATCGTCATCTGCCTTTTCCCAACTATAACGAGATGCAGCTGAATACCAGTGTTTTACGTGGAGCGACGCCAGTATGACCTCCACAACCCAGTTACCGGGTAACACGATATTCTTTGGTTCCACCGGTTGTCAGACTTTCGAGTTCCTGACTGTCCGTAACGACTGTCAAACTACGAATGACAGACGGGATCGGCCACTTGTACCAGTTGTACCTGCTTTCCGAAGCACGTTGGGGGATATTTGCCCCGCTTAATAAATAAAAGTCGTTTTAATTGAGCAACAAGCAGTAGTCAAAGTCTCTGGAAGTCTATTCAATTCTGCAAGGTAATAAATCGAAATAAAAAATTGAAGATCTGTTTATGAGGCTTTTCTGCTTAAGATTGTTGTCATATCCATCACGTCTAATACACACATAATCGACAATTGCAATAGAAAATCTTTTCAACGAAAGTACAACCAAGCACAAAAATTTCCACTCGCTCGTGCTTTAAACTCCTGAACTAAAAATCATCGTAACCCAGTGTAAGTGTGAATGACAGCTCGTGAGGTCACGATATTCGTTTCACTGACACACACCCGAGTAAATTACAGTAAACACTTTCGTGATCCACTGTACTTGATATTGTTCTCGTCATTGTGTTTTGGGATTCTGGTGATGATTCTATTATGCTACTTAGCATTTTTCAAGAATTTTTTGTCGGTCACGAATTTTCGACTGAATTAAGTTTCGCAGTTTTCGGTTTTGTTTGCGAAGGGTGTTGAGTTAGATTATTTAGCTCTCACATTATAGCCTATTTCTATTCAGGTCTTGTCTTTTGTGTTGTTGTTTGTACATACAATCTTTTTCTTTTTTTTCTTCAGTGGTATTATGGGATGAATATATTGTCCAATATTGTAGACTTGATAAACAAATGCCATCTTTTTTTTCCACTGTAATTATTCGAATAGTACTAAAGTAGAACAGGCAAACAGAATGCCCATTGAATAAATTTTCATCAAAGCGGACAGTTCCATAGCTGACCACTTTGATGAAAATATCAGATACTTATATTCTTTGTTAAACATAGGTATTTACATAAAGAAGTCTCAGAAGAATCTTATATATTTCAATAGTGCGCTTTGCTGGGCAAATAAAGACAGTAAGATAAGCTGAGTACCTACCTAAAGTTACCATCAGTAATAAAGTTATTATATAGGTACCTATCATTCATATTAAATACGACCTGTATCGTACGAAGGTAATTGTTTCCAACAAAGAAACACAAAGTTGCAACTAACGACACTTGCATTACAAGTAGCAAGTACCTCTGCTGCACTGACGCTATTTCTTTCGCACACTTAAGTTTACAGTATATTAGAGGGAGTAAGATGATCAAAATATGTTACGGAGTAGGTAGTCTGTCACCGTCCATTTGTGGAGGTCTGCGACTTCTGCGAGCGGGCACGTCCGGGGTATGAACGTTGTATAAGTTTTTAAGTCCGTTCTAAAGATACGTGGAGACGTTTGACTTTCTTGTATTACCAATTGGATTTTGCCCTACCTTGTTGTTGAATGTAGTATTATTATAACACTGGCAGTGGCTTTCGATAGGTATATTATGTTTCCATAATAATGTTACAAATGCGCAGTGAGTTTGTTTGTTGTTGTTACATTAAGCTTGAACCCCAAGAAAGTACAGAGGCCACAGTCTGTCAAATTTCTTTGATAATTTTTACAAATCAATAAGGTTCATATTCAATTGGGAAAATTTGACCGTTTGGGATAGCTTGATGTGCTGGCTGCCTCGGCTACTTTTTAATCCGCTACTTCATCTGCATTCACGATAACCGACATTCACGCGGATGAAGTCAATCGCGGGCAAGATTTTTTTATATCCTGTTCATTAATAAGAGTTGCAACTTCTTTCGCTGACGTACGGTCAGCGGCAGAAGTCGTTTCCTTGTCTCTCGAGGTTTAAGGATAATTTTTCTTCTGGATAATTTTACTATATTACTTTAATATAATACGATGATACTTAAAGACAATGATTCGAGAAAATAGATAGATCCGATATTCATAGCGGTGAATTCTACTAAAAGAAGAGAGAACGTGATTTATTGGAGAAAACATAAAAATCTGTTTGATTAACAGCAGATAACACAGTTTACATATCAAAGTAGTAAATATGAGCTTTATATTCTTTGTAATTAAGTCCATACTCATCAACTTGTAATTGACCCGCCATAAAAGTTGTGTTTTACTTAAAAATACATATAACTTGATGAGCTCTCACGACTTAAGATTTTCTTGTCTGTAAATGGGACAATGTAACACATTTAGTTTATTTACTAGTGGTTGTAATAAATTTTTTGTGGTCATTCCATAATCATATCTAATCATTTATTCATTTGTTAACATAGATATACAAAAAGATACAGGTGTTAGATTAGTTAAACACAACACCTCACTAATCCTGATCTGAGGAAGCCCGCAGAAGCGGGCTGGCACCAGTTGGTGATTGCGGAAGTATCTCTAGTTCCCGCGACCATTGCGGTAGGTGTGAGATGGATGGATGATGTGATGGATAGTTGGATGGATGGTGTGGATTAGAAGTCTGACATTCCCCTTCGCTCGCCCCAGAGCGGAGGACTTAGGAAAACCGCAAAAAAAATTTCAACAATATAGTAAGATATACATATACATTTATATATATAGATATGGTAATAAAGAGATTTTAAATTAATTAATTTAAGTATTCATCAATAGTGTTGTATTATTTACAGAAATAATGATTTTATTTGTTTTTTGAAATGTGGGACATTTAATTATTTTATTTCGTCTGGAATTTTATTGCAAACTAGCTAATGGCAGCAAATACAAAATTGCACCAATGAATTAGAAGTGTTCAACTAGTGTAATATTTTACAATGTCAAATATACATAAGACAGACAAAACCACTTTCTTTTCTTAAAATCTAGATACATTCCCAGCGAAATCTTGCTACAGTTTTAATGTAATATGCAAATCCTTATTATCTGAAGTATAAACCACATACATTGTATTAAATACAATGATAACAAAGAACGCGAATGTATGAAAACTAATAAAACGACGTGGTTAGTTCAACGAGTTTATTGGAATGACCGACATTTTATCACATCACAAATGTATGGTTTTACTCTCTGCTTATTAGTCTATGGTCTTAATCTACTAAATTATTTTTATATAATACTAACACCCCCACTATATAAAAATAATTAACTACTCATTAATTAACCCAACAGCCTTTACAAATGCTTGATGCTTAATTGAACTTAGACTTTTAGTTAATAAATCAGCGGGCATATCAGCTGTGCATAGGTATTGAACATTAACAATCTTTTGGTTAATAATTTCTTTACAAAAATGAAACCTTATATCAATATGTTTTGATTTATTATGAAAAACAGGGTTAAGTAACAACTTTTGTGCACTTTGGTTATCATTGTAAAGTACAATAGTGTACATACTGCCTGTAATTTCATATTGCAAGTTTCGTAAATAAACAGCTTCTTTGCAACATTCTGAGATTCCTATGTATTCAGCTTCAGTGCTGGAAAGTGCAACAACCCTTTGCTTTCTGCTTTCCCAAGAAATTGCAGCCCCTGATAAGTTAAAAACATAACCTGTATATGACCTTCTACTAATAATATCACTGCCCCAGTCAGCATCAACATAACCAATTATTTCTGAATTTTGTTTTGAATCATATTTTAAAACATAATGTTTTGTCTTCTTTAAATATTTTAAAATTCTTTTAGCATGACACCAATGTTCTTTTGTATAACATTTATTAAATTGGCTCATATAACTAACTGAATATGATATATCAGGTCGACTTAATACAGACAAATACATCAAACTGCCTATCAGTCTCTGATATGGTAATCTGTCATCACTTTGGTTACATTCATTGAGATTTAATTTACATTCCATAGGTGTATCAGATGTATGACAATCTAACATATTAAATTTACTCAGCAATTGGTCTATATAGCTTTCCTGGTCTAATGTAACATAACTTTCATTACACTTAACTCGCATACCCAAACATTGCCTAATAGCACCTAAATCTTTTATTTTAAAATTACTTCCCAAAACCATTTTTAAGTTATTTACTTCTTTACAGTCATTTGAAAAAATGAAAAAATCATCAACATACAATGCGACTATAGTTTTACATCCCTTGTTGTCTTTAATAAACAGACATGGTTCATATTTAGACTTAACATAACCATTACTACATAAACAGTCATCAACCTTTTTATACCACATTCTTGAAGATTGCTTTAACCCATAAATGGCCTTGTTTAACTTTAAGACTTTACCATCATTTAAGTCACCAAAACAATCTGGTTTTTGCATAAAAATATCTTCTTCAAGATGTCCATTTAAAAAGGCTGTTTTAACATCTAAATGTGTTGTCTTAAAACCTAATTTCACAGTCAAAGCAAACAATAATCTTAAAGTTGAGTACCTGACCACTGGTGAAAATGTTTCAGTATAATCAACACCTTGTCTCTGAGTAAAACCCTTCGCAACTAAACGGGCACGATACAAAACTTTACCATTCACATCACACTTTTTCTTCAAGACCCATTTACACTGAACAACACAACCACTTGATGGTGCATCAACCAGCTCCCAAGCCTGGTTGTCCTCGAAGCACTGAAGTTCATCCCGTACAGCCTTTAGCCAGAACTCTTTTTCAGGTCCAGTAAGTGCTTCTTTCAATGTCATATCTCCAGTTTGCTGAAACTCAGCATGTGTATTTTGTATGCTACTAAAACCAAACCTGTCAGGACGTTTTCTTTCTCTTATTGGTCTTGTATCTGACACGGTTTCTACACTTTCTTCCACATCCTCATACTCACTGGGTACATAAGATGAGTCAGAGTCAGAATTGTGTATGGATTCTTCATGGGATGATAAGGATTCAGACACTTTTTCTTCTGTGTCCCCCACTGAAAGTGTACCTGGTGTAGTTTCAATTTCATTTTTATCCTCTGTTATCAGTATGGAAGTGTTTTCTTTTTCAACAACTATCACATCGCGACTAGTGGTTATCACTTTCTTTTCTGGGTCATACACTCTATAGCCCTTACTTCCATCAGCATAACCAACTAAAATACACTCTTGAGCCTTCTTATCCCATTTGCGTCTTTTTTCTTTGGCTATGTGTACCATTACTGCACTACCAAACACTCTTAAGTGACTTATATCTGGCTTGGTACCATGCCATAATTCATAGGGAGTTTTTCCTTGTAATACCGATAAACCAGTGCGATTGTGTAAATATACAGCAGTGTTAGTGGCTTCTGCCCAGAACATCTTACTTAGTTGTGCGTCAAAAAGCATGCACCTTGCTTTCTCCACTAATGTTCTGTTCATCCTTTCACACAATCCGTTCTGTTCCGGAGTATATGGGCATGTGGTTTGATGAATAATGCCCATTTCCTTTAAATAATCACTAAACTCAGCATTGCAAAACTCTCTTCCATTATCACTCCTGACTTTTTTAATATTTTTATTTGTTTGATTTTCAGCCATTGCTTTATATTGTTTAAAACACTTCAAAGCTTCACATTTGTTTTTCAAAAAATAAATAGCTGTCATTCTGCTATAATCGTCTACAAATAAAATAAAATATCTGGAACCTCCAATAGAGTTACACTCCATCGGGCCACAGATGTCTGTGTGAACAGTATTCAACACTTCTGTGTTTCTGGTACCTACATGAGTCAATGGTGATCGAGATTGTTTACCCTTACAACATACAATGCATTTAGATTTTGTAATGTCAACTTTCTTTTTTAAGGTAAGTCCATCTACTGTACCTTTCATTTTGTTTAAGGAATCACTGTTCACATGACCCAGCCTACGATGCCAAAGCTCGCCTGTTACAATTGCTGCTGCAGACATATTCTCTTGAATTTGTAACTTGTATACTCCATTAGCTAATGATGCGTAAGCAACCAGTGTACCATTCTGGTTATATATTTCGCAGGCATTTGTGGTAAACACAACTTTATTCCCTCTACGAATTAATTGACTCACTGACAATAGGTTAGTTGTCAATTTAGGTACACAAAATACATCTTTTATGTCTACATCATAACTACAATCACCAACTAAGGTACAAATCTTTACATCGCCCGAACACAAAACTGGCACTTTTGTCTTGTCGGCGACCACTATAGACTGATCCTTCTTTTCAAAGGAGGCATTCATAATCCATTGTTTATTTGGGGTCAGATGAACGCTCGCTCCGGAGTCTACGTACCAGTCGTGATTATTAAAATTACCACTTAGAAAGACAGCGCTGAACGCATTCGTCTGTTTACGCTCATTTCCTTTGTTGTTCGACACATCAACCGTACATTGAGATTTATAGTGCCCTATTTGCTTGCATCGATAACATTTCACTTCTTTCTTTGGCTTTGTTGACAAAGATGATCCACTTTGGCCGCCATGATTGTTATTTTTTGCAACCATAGACTTTCTTGCCGCTGAGGAGTGTTGCCAACCTTTATAGTCACTGGCCAATGCACTATTCCGTTCGTCATTCGTTCCGTTTCCTGCTTCCATATCAAGCAACTTACTTTTAATGGCGTCGGTTGTTATCTGAATGCCCGAATGCTCGATGGCCATTATCATGGGGGCATATTTTTCTGGTAGCCCTGCCAATAATAATGAACCAATCCACTGATCATTAATATCAAAACCAGTTCCACATAATTTTTGTCCTGTCTCTATTATCTGTGTAACATATACAAGCATGGAACTGCAATTTTCGAGTCTTATTGATATTAGATGTCGAAGTAAATTTATTTTTCTTGAGAAACCCGAATCGTCGAACAGTGCCTTAAGTTTGTTCCATAATTCCTTAGTAGTAGTAACATTTCTTATGTGCACGTACAATGACGAGTCAATCGTGAGAATCAACTTTGCTTTGGTTCTTGCATCATCCTCGGCAAACTTGCTTACATCTTCCGTTGGTTTGATGCATTTCATCATCCCTTCTAGGATTAAGAAGTTTTCCGCAGCAAAAACCCATTCGCTGTAATTTTCTCTTCCTTTGAGCTTCGGCACGTTTACAATGTAGTTTGCCGCCATTGTTATCTTGCTGCACAAATCAAAGAATATCTAGTCTACTAAGTACCTAACTCTAGCCCTTTTTATTAACTTACTGCGAATAAAAACCACTGTATTTATACTTCCGCGAGCTAATTTTCCTAAAAAGAAGCCTAATCGGGCGTCTGGGCCCATAACCTAATAAAACGACGTGGTTAGTTCAACGAGTTTATTGGAATGACCGACATTTTATCACATCACAAATGTATGGTTTTACTCTCTGCTTATTAGTCTATGGTCTTAATCTACTAAATTATTTTTATATAATACTAACAAAAACGACCTGGCATTTACTATGATATGCGTAATGCAAGAAGAATGAAGGAATAGAGTCGAATTTGCATGATAAGTTAATTTATTGACGCACACATTTCATTTCATTTAATGGAGATCATTAAAGTGTTTCCTTATTGTGGGATTAATATTAATGGTAGAATTGTGGGAGGAATTCGAGATTTTGTTTGAGAGGAAGATACAAGAATTTAAAGTCTGGGGATGCTAAACAAAACCGATCTTTGTACATTATACTTATATCTACTCTATAGGTTCACTTATTTGTATATTTGAAATTGTTTTAGTCTAAACCTTCTCTACAGTTTTTTTAGTTCTATGGTAGTTTAGATCTTGTCCTTGTGGAGAACACGAATCGATAGGCGCAGCGTAGGATGTTCCTAACCCGATGGGCCGATGACTTGAAGCAGGTGCCGGTGGTAGCTGGATGCGGAAGGCAGATAATCGGGAAAATGGATAGTCATGGAGGAGGCTCATGTCCAACAGTGGATAAGCTTGAGTGATGATAGTAAAAAAGGCAAGTACAGTAGGTATTTATTCTTTTTTGAAGTGAAAACTTCTTTAGCGGCGTTGAGCACTTTTTCTGTAATGGGTATAAAATCTTAAACTCGCGTCAGGACACGTGACCTGATCGAAAAAGCGTAAGACGGATGGAGAGTAGAGTAAAATAATTGTAATAGTTTTAAAGCGTTAAATTTTTAATGTAATATAAATTGTCATGTTTGTGTACGATAGCGCAATAAATGAATATTGTATTCTACCACATAAATGATAGTACTTTTATACTGATAAAGCAATTGGTGCAAAATTATTCCCTAACCATTCCAAAATATCAAACATGCTCAACGTTAATAATCAAGTTTTCACTTCTGCCGGCACTCCCGGAGTGCAACCCGTCTTTTTTTTTTGACGACACTGTTGGCGCAGTGGCTGAGCGTTCGACTGCTGCGCAGCGTGTTGTGGGTTCGATTCCCGCCCAGGGTAAACATTTGTGTGATGAGCACTTGTGTTTGCCTCGTGTCTGGGTGTTGTTTATCTATATATGTATGTATGTATTTACAAAAAAAAAATGTATTTGTGTATGTATATCAGCTGTCTGACACCCATAGTACAGGGTCTACCTAGTTTGGGGTCAGATGGCCGTGTGTGAAAATGTCCCCACATATTATTATTATTATTTAATTTTTTACTTACATTACATAAACTAACCTTACAATCTTACGATTTGTGGAACTTGAAAATGCAGAACTTACAACAATTTGTATACACATACAAATAAAAGACGATATTACCACATAATTGTATACTGGTATAAGACAAACGATAATATTGACAGAGTCCCGGAGACTTTTCACAAAGGCTGTAATGGGCTATTGTTATTTGTAAATATTTATTGATATTGCGGATCTGTGCGATGAATATCTTTATGCAGCAGCAGCATAAGAAAAGAATAAAGACAATAAGAGTTAAATTCATAGTAATAAAGAAAAGAGAAGCCTAGGCATGGAGCCGTGGACAGCTCCAGGCACTTTGTTGGATCTTTTCCCTCGTCTTTATATACTTAAGTAGGGTAGTTTATAATTATAGAGGATGTCAGCTAAAAATTTTGCGACAGGACCGAACTGTGGTCTTCGACTTTCACGCAGGCGAAGTCACGGACAAAACCGGCCAAAACCTACGATGTTTTTATAATTATTCAAAATTATAAAAACATCGTAGGTACCCGTACTGTAATCTACAAATATAATTAAATAAAATCGAATTGCAAACATTCGATTTTATTTAATTACAACTAACAGCTTTTTATTAAATGCATATGAAAGTACCTACCTACTTACTACCAACGGTAGATACTTAGGTAAGTATACATGGCTCTTCTGCTGACCAAAGGTACTCTGTTTAGGGGGATGCTTTCCTAATATAATAACAAGACCTTCTCTAATAAGCCCTTTAAGTATTTGTACTAGTTAAAAAATTGTCGTGTACAAAAAAAACAAATTTTAAATTTTTCTATTCTATTTTTATATTCTATTCATACCTATTTTTCAGCCAACACAGTCATAATAATACCCATAAACAATCAAATACTTTTTAGGTGGAACATAAAAAAGTATATCAATTGCTCTGTTCAAGTTGCGTGTCCAACTTTAAAAGCCTTTTAGGAAAGTTTCAATTTCTACGGAACCCTACCCATTCCCTACAAGCACGTATAAAGAAAATAATGTGTTAACTTATTAGAACATAAAACTATTGGGTACTAGGATCTCATAGAAATTCGATAAAAAAAAGGTTACAAAAATTCCGACACCCACATAAAATTATAAACTTTACGCGAATCAAATAAAGTTCGATTTTCATTAGAAAGTTTAAAGTGTTAGTAAGGAAGCGAAATGGTGTTTAAAGGGATCAATTACAAACAACACAGTTGCCGAGTGATACGGGTTTATTTACAGAGGCCAATATATCTTGGGATACGGCGAAAATGGGAACTAAATTGAATTGTACTGAATTTGACATTTAACCTTAACAAGTGGCGCCACCCTGAAATGTCAAGACGTATTGGACGATATACGTAAACTAAACAGGAATGCGTTATGGTGCAAAGCAGATAAGCACGCTTGATTCGATATAGTTGTAAATGAAAATATAAACAGTTGCTCAAAGGTAATACGGTAGAATCACCATTAGGAAGCTGTTATTGGCCGTAATGTTAAATGGAAGTAACTCAGGCTCATTTGTCTATTAAAAGAAACATTCTGGGAGAACTTCTTCTCTTCGTAAGATGGATTTTGAACCTACGTTTGGTAAGGTACGTTGGGGTAAGGTCGGACTGTTTTTCGGTTAGTTGAAGAGGTTCCAGCAAATGTTCTGTCCCTCATTTCCTATAGAAGATTTTCAAATGAAATTGATCTTTCATTGACGAGGAAAAAAAATACTTTTAATCAGTATTTTAGAAGTTTCTTTTACTTAAGCGGTTGCCAAGTTACACCTATGTGAAGATAAGGTATGCTTATCAAAATGCCAGGTAAAGACCGGACCATAGCGGGGTAACATCGGACTACTATCTAAAATCCACTGTATGGCTTAAAACGTAAGGTTTTAAGCGGAGAAATATCCGCTCTTTTCCGTTCTATGAATGTACTAAATGATTTTTTTAAAAGACAAGTAGTTTAGTTATAACAGTCACAATATTTTTTATTTTATTTTTATAGTCCGATCTTCCCCCGTATAACCACAAATGAAGAAATTATGTTGCTCAAACTTTCTATGTAAACTAGCTTGTATGAAAGTATTTCTGAATTTTTAGCTTTGCAAGTGTCCCAGATCCTAGCTGTATATAGTGGGTTAGGATAAAATGAATAAAAATGTTTGAGTAGTATTGTATTATATTTGTTAGTATTTAAAACGTAAATATTTCACAAGTAAATAATTGAGAATTAAATGTAAAACTATAAGTAACAGCAGTCTTAGATAGTATTTTTATACATAATTGAGATATTTAATAACAATTATTAAAATTTGGTACAACTATTTGGTACATACATTTCTATTAAAATAAATTCTAAAGGAATTCGAAAATAATCAAAAAACGAGAAATAAAGAATTATTATGTACTTATTAAGTACAAAACTATAACAAGAGTCAGCTTATTTTTAAATCGGTTAAAAAGTATTTAAGGAAGTACTTATCCCAGTATTTATAGTTCACTGTGTTAGGTACCTACTAACACACATACCTTGTAACTAAAATTGCATAGTATAAAAGTTTGACACTCACTGTCATTTTTACGACAGAGAAAAATCGGATGTTTTTAAGCCGATCTTCTACCACACGGGGGAACACCGGATCACAGCTTACAGTCATCGTACGACTGTATTTGTCAGTTTAAACTAACAGCTACTTAATATAAAACGATTTCATACACAAAGTATAAGAAAAAACTATTAATCCTCACCATTAAATTTAAAAAGTGTAGTCTGGGGGAAGGCCGGATCTTCAATTTCGACACGAAAATCTTGAGTTTTACGTTTGTGCCTAAAAAACACGCATATACTATAGCAACGACGACCGCAAACTGAAGAGATGGGCAGAACAAAATGGAGTCTTATAATAAGTTGCCAGAATTAAAAAATAATGCCGCGTTTGGGAGTTATTACCATCATCTGATCTTTCCCCGATCCGTTCTTACCCCAACGTACCTTACCATAGATATAAAAAAGAAGGCTGGTACAGTATTTATTGTATCAATAATAAAATTAATTCCAGCGAATTACAGAACTCTACTATACTCCATTTACAATAGCATTAGACAGAAGTTAAAAAAAAAAAATAGTTTAAAAACTAAAACCCGACTACAACAAAAAGTGATCTAAAAAGTACGAAACAAGAAAATATTTCACACAGAAATCAAGACATAGGTACAAAATGGTCAAGGTAAACCATGGTTGCATGCCTGTATCCCATATAAGTGCGATGAACGTGAATTATAATGGCATGCAACCACGGCTTACCTTGACTATTTTGTACCTATGTCTTGATTTCTGTGTGAAATATTTTCTTGTTTCGTACTTTTTAGATCACTTTTTGTTGTAGTCGGGTTTTAGTTTTTAAACTATTTTTTTTTATTTAAACCATTTTGGAGTCACAGCTAAGCATTATATATTTAAAAGGTACTAGTGAACCCCTTTCTAATGATACTAAACACGGTATGCGTATCTTAATTTATTTGGTAATCTTTTCTTTTTTTAAATAATTTGTGACAAAACACAACTAAATATTATATATTTGAATGGTACTAGTGAACCCCTTTAAAATGATACCAAACACGGTATGCTTGTCTTCATTTTTTTTTTAAATCTTGGTTTTGTTGTCCGCCAGAGGGCGCCACATTGGATTCGGTGACACGTCATATAGCCTATAACCAGCGGACGATCAAGACGCTTCTAACGATACCTCATTTGTTCAGTTCTGATAAGTAGTTTAGGAGCTATGCGCGTACAGATGAACATACATACATACATACATACATACATACATACATATACATACATAGCCTGTCAAACTCATAACCCTCCTTTGGCTTTGCCGTAGTCGGGTAAAAAGGTTATTTTGAATACACACTTTGTAACAAAAGTTACAATAAACATGTTACCGTACCGTTGTTATTTTTTATAATCTATTTTTACAGAAACTGTCGCACTTAATGGTAACCATATTATTATTATTTTTTATGAAATTATATGAATTTCATTAAGTTGTATTATTTTAGTCCAATTTAAAATTACCTACAGTGTCAATGCTAAAAACCTAAAAGAAGCAGGGATGTACACACGGCTACACATCAAGCTATACATTTCCAGTATAAGCGGACCTCGCATTGTACGGAAATCCTATACAATGCGAGATCAGCATTAACTGGAAATGTATAGCTTGATGTGTAATTACCGGGAACGTTATGAAATTCGTTTCACTATGATTCTACCTAATAATATAAAAAGTTACCTAATCGTTATAAGACTTTTATTATGATTTATATTATTCCATATTGTGTACTATCTTCGATCTATTTATTAAAGTTATGTTAAAACATTTTAAATAAAATTATTTGAACTTATCTTTAAAATAAAATGTTTTGCATTCCTGGTTCTACGAGCTTCTTTTTTTAATGCTATTATTATAAATGGAGTATAGGTACTCCTAACAATTGAAACTACACGCCAAAAAAGACTTATGTACGTGAAATAAATATGTTCATTAAAAATATAAAGAGGTTTGGATGCAGGAGGTAATCTCCGAAACTACCCATCCGATTTAAAATTCTTTTCCTAAATAGATAGCTACACTTTTGGCAAAAGTGTAGCTAGTATGTTTTATGGTTTACTTGAAGTTGCGGGCGGAGACTAGTTTAACAATAAAAAGTTAAACACAACCAACGAAATTATCCCAACAGCAATAACATCCTTATTCCTAAGCACAAATCACTAACGAGACGTAATTAATATCAATTCGTTCCGTAGGGGTGACAAATTCGAGTGTTACATAAAAATCATTTAGGTATATACTGGCCATCGGCAGGGTCTTCATAATCGTGTGAACTGAGCGCCCTCCATTTGACACATCCGTCTTGTAATAAACCGGCCGTAAACACCCTGACAGCCCTGATGATGGAATTTGTAGGGTTGCCAAAAGTGTATTTTTTTTATTTGTTTAAATGTTAAGACAAGAACGGAGTTCAAGAAGAAGTTTCCGACGAAACCTCTTATTTCGACATTGCAGTGGATGTGGTGAGGTGAAGCTGGCCATGTCTGTCGAAAAACTGATAGTCGTTGTAATAGACCAGTGCCATTGATTGGGACGTTTGGCAAATTCCCTTGGATGAAAGAAAGAAAGCACATTTATTCACACGAAATAATCAAGGGCCTAAAGAAACCGCTGCACTTCTTCAAAGATGGACTCTAATAGAGTTTATTGAAATATCATTGCTTTTTGAATGTGCATAAGTAAAAATCTCTAATTCCCCGAAAGAAATATAATTGTAAAGCGCGCGTAAGTAAGCTGGGATTGGTTGATGGAATTATCAATCAACAGCAATGACAGCAGCTGAACGTAGGAGGTCTACGTTCCTAGAGGTCGCTAACCAACCCGGTCTCGGGCAGCCCGCATCCATCCGCTGCCAGCCACCTTCCTCAAATCGTCGGTCCATCGTGCCGCAGGGTGTCCCACACTACGCTTGCCCAAACACGGTCTCTACTTTAAAATGTGTCTCTGCTCCATCTACCGTCTGTCCGTCTGCTGACGTGGCCGGCCCACTTCACAGAGCGTGTTGACGCGCAATGTCGGTGACTTTAGTTCTCTCACGAATGACCTATGTTCAGCAGTGAACGGCAGTAGGCTGATAAGATGATGATGATGATGATGAATGACAGCAACCAGGTTTCTTTCTAGCCGTCAGGATATTTTACCTTGTAATATACCTATAGCAATAAGCTTACACGTTATTAAATAAAAAGGGCTGCCCTCTGCACTTAACGGCACACATCGTTTTCAACGTGTGAACACTGAGAAAAATCGTTTGAGTTAGGTTAGAACTGTGACCATTAAAACGCGAATGCGAGCGAGCGAAGCGACCGGTGCCGAGGTAGCTGAATCATTTGGGTTAGCTTAGGTGAGCGGTATAGTTTTACCACCAGGGGTATGATTTTCAACGAACAGTTGAGAACAGATTATATCTACTTTACACCCCTGTTTTAATTCAGGAGGTAAAAAAAGGTATGACGTCATAATACTACATGTCAATGTCATCATAATCGTTGTACTTGTGATATGATGGTCCCATGAACAATTGACATGAAATTAAAGAATGTCTTTGTTCAATGTACGAGACGAGTACATAAGTGCCGAATACTTTGTGCATGACCGCATGACCAGTGACAACAATGAGCAAACGATTTCATTAACTTGAGTTTCTCTTAAATTCTGAGAAGGAAGAATTTTCCTTGTTACTTTTTGTTCTGCTGAGTAAGCACTTGGCGTCAACATGAGAATTAAAGGTCTAGTCTAGGTATATTTATTTTATATTTTTTTGACAGCACGGTTGGCGCAGTGGCTGAGCGATCGACTGCTGCGCAGCGTGTTTCGGGTTCGATTCCTGCCCAGGGCAAACATTTGTGTGATGAGCACTTGTGTTTGCCTTGTGTCTGAGTGTTGTTTATCTATATATGTATGTATTTACAAAAAAAATGTATTTGTGTATGTATATCAGCTGTCTGACACCCATAGTACAGGGTCTCCCTAGTTTGGGGTCAGATGGCCGAGTGTGTAAAAATGTCCCCATAATGTCACATATTATTTCATACATTACATTAGATAGATATCGTTATTTCGATGCCAGCTTGTAATTAGCTCCGTTATTCCATGATAAATATAAACTACATAGTTATTTGCCAGTTACCTGATTTCAACAACTTTTGTTATTTGGCTGCTTTTCAGGGTTCGGTATCCAACGGGACCCTATTACTAAGCCTCCGCTGTCCGTCCGTCTGTCTGTAAGCAGGCTGTATCTTTTGAACCCTAATAGGACGACACTTACATTTGTCACAGAGTATGGAATACTATGGCCGCTATAACAACAAATAAAAATAATTACGTTAAAATTAAAGAAGGTCCTTACAACAAAAAAATGTTTCTTTTTTTCGGAGCTCCTTATGATCGATTTTTAGGGTTCCGTACCCAAAGGGTAAAAACCTAAGGTAAAAACCTAAGGTAAAAACCGACCCTATTACTAAGACTCCACTGTCCGTCTGGCTGTCTGTCACAAGGCTGTCTCCATGAACCTTGATAGCTAAACAGTTGAAATTTTCACAGATGATGTACATTTCTGTTGACGATACAACAAAAAAATACTAAAAACAGAATGAAATACTTAAATATTTAAGGGCTCCCATACAAAAAACGTGATTTTTTGCCGTTAAAAAAGGTTATAATCAATCAATGTTGTATAGATAATGGCCGTACCATTATCTATAATGGTAACCCTTCATCTTCAAGTCTTCAAGTCCGACACGCACTTGGCCCGTTTTTTGTCTAATACTATAATAAATGAAGTTTCTTTCTTTTTTATGCACACGATCTAGTTTTTATTAAGTGCACGCCAACCCTACTACAAATTCTAGTACAAACGATATCCCTTCACGGTCACAAACGAGCGGCCGTCAGGGCTGACACGCGCGATTTGTCCGCCAGCGCTTGACCCAACATCCGGTGCCAGCAATTGACACATTTGTCAAACAGACGACATCCTAAGACGATCCAAGTTACGCTTCTTGTAGCTAGACTAAGCGGTGACACACTATCGACTGATAAAGAATCGATTGTAAAGTATCGATGGATATCTATTAACTTCATAACAAGACTTATCTATATTTACATTTTTAAATGATAATCAATTAATGATTTCATGCAAAGAACGGTTTGAACTGATCTGATTCCCTGGAGTAACTGATACACTTGCTTTTTAGCTGTCACTGTCATTTCATTTTTAATCTCAGATTTACTTGTGTTTGCCTTGTGCCTGGGTGTTGTTTATCTATATATGTGTGTATTTAAAAAAAATGTATTTGTGTATGTATATCAGCTATCTGACACCCATAATACAGGGACCTCACATATTATTGTTATCATTAATCTCAATACAATATGACCTTATTGTACTGAGATTAAATCTGAGATTGAAAATGATATTAATCATCATAAATCAATTGAAATAACCAAACGATCATCGTTACAATAAAGACAGTTTTGTTTAAAAAATACATTTTACCGTCCTGTAAGTCAACTACCTACAGCGGTTTCATAATTCGAATACATTCTACCAGGGACAGCAATATTCTTAGAAAAAATATTGATGAAAGTAATGTTTAAAGTATCGTTTGATGACTGCTGATTTATTATAATATCATGTAAATTAAATACTTCTGATGAGGTTGACCGGGTCAGCAGTAAAACATATATTTAAATCGACTAATACATCAATATTGATTCATGTCTGTTACTAATGAAGTGATCGTTTTGGAGAAACGCGTTCTTTATTAGTTTTTGGTCCGGTATCAGACCTATGTAGGCAAAGTGCATGCAAGTTGCCATAAAACAAAAAACGTAATTTTCTAAAGCGTAGTTCTAACTACAAACAGTCTCTGCCAAGGGTTGTCCCACAAAAGAAAACATAACCACTGCAAATAATCCATAAAGAACGCTTAGTGGCGATTTCTGCTTATTTGGCCTTGAATTTAGTTAGTGCACTTCACAAAGAATCAGCACAAATAAGGAAAATTTTCGAAAAAAAACATCGAATACTTAAACACTAAATAAAAAAATATTTAGAAACCGAATCCAATTCAGACTTACGTAGAATCTAGTCTAATTACAAAGGAACTGCCGGACGCAAAATGGTCACAAAAACGATTGGCAACTCAACGTACAATGACATAGGTTTTTGTTAATCGATCGAAGTGGTCCAACCATATTCTTTGTATTCCAATTGGTTTGATTGAAACTTCATAAAAAAATGTCTACTGTCGTCCACCGACACGCTACAGTAAATATAAAGGTGATCAGGATAAAAAAACCTACTTACCAACCGATGAAGAAAAATATTTATTTTCCAATTTTTATTTTATAGCATTTTCGTTAGCTTTTCGCAATACGAGTATACTGACCTGAAACAAAATAAGACAAAAATGAGGTTTGTTTTGTAATAACTTGTTGCTTGTTGACACGATATTCTGTTTTCAAATGTATCTATACTCCATTTATAATAGCATTAGAAAAAAGAGGCTCGTAGAAGCAGGAATGAAAAGCATTTGATTTCAAAGAAAAGTTAAAAGATTATTAATTAATTGTTATTTTAACATAAGATAGTTCTAAATATGGACGTATAATAATATAAACAAAATAAAAGTCTATTTAAGATTAGGTAGGTAACATTTTAATTATGGTAGAATTATAGTGAAACGGATCACGTTCCCGGTATTGTTCATCCCTGCTTCTTTTAAGTTTTTAGCATTGACACTGTAATTTTAAATTGGAATGAATTTTATTACATATATTACAAAAATGAAAACCGCTTGTATAAGATAAATTATTAAAATGGTTACAATTAAGTGCGACAGCTGCTGTAAAAATAGATTATAATAAATTCGGCGTCTAGCGTAACTGAAAACATGTCTAGTGTACTTTTGTTACAAAGTGTGCATTAAAAAGAACCTTTTTTAACTTCTGTCTAATGCTATTGTAAATGGAGTATAGACGAATATTAGTAAAGATATTGTCACAGCAAAAAAAAATAACAGCGGAAGCATATTAGTATTATAAAGATACAAGCTGACCCGGCAAACATTAGCAAAAAAAGTCTAGTTTCGACCTATTCTCAGACATACCACACAAAAAACATAGTACCTCTTCGAAACCAACAAACACTATAACACGAGAGTTTTATATATTAGAAGACTAGCTGACCCGACAGACGTGTGCGTTGCCCTGTTACTTTATATACCTACCTTATTTTAAAATTTTCTCACGGTTTAAACTTTCCCGGACTTCCACAAATATCACAAGACCAACATTTGCCAAATCGGTCCGTTCTCGAGTTTTAACTACTAACGAACAGCAATTCATTTTTATTATATATACATATTCATTTATTTGTATTCTACAAAGTTTAACAAGATGAATTAACAGGCTTAGAGCTAATAATCTTTGTAGACCCTGTGAGGGCACAGCATAATTATTGTTTATTATATTAACTAAAATTAAAATAAAATTATACATGAACATTGAATAATAAGTACCTAATTACTTACATTTGCATAAAAGTTAAAAACAATAACATAAATAAATCTATTAGGATTATATTATATGTTACGATTATATTATATATTATTGGGAGTTATTATATGTAGATTACATAAAGTTTGTTTGTTTGTAAGAGGTACTTAGTCTCTGGAAGTTTTTTGCTGATAAAATGTCAATGCTGAGTGTAATAGGACATGTTACATGATATACTAGACGAAGACACAGGCATAAGCAAGCCTACATATAAAATCGGTTTCCATAAACATAGTACAAGTCTTCAAAGCAAATCACCTAATCTTGAAAGTATCAATCATCAAGCGAGCTCTCTCTAGTAACGCGCCACAAACTCCGGGAGAAAATCCATTATCACTTTTCACTGAGCAAATTAAACGAAACGGAACTCCTACTAAGATGTACCTAGGTATAAAAGATGCAAATAAATTCACAATTATCACTATATAGGTTAAGAAGCCAGCATTTCCAGTAGGTACCACAGACTGCTGATAGACTCAATAGATTTACCTACACAGATTAGAAAATTATTCACTGTTTTCCCTGCGCTACTGTTGTAAATAATATTTAAATGTATACGAGTACTTAACTGTGGAAAATAGACTGTTTTATTGCGAGTTCTAGATAAAGTTGGAAACTTGTGGAATTTCATCTGGGTGATCAACGATTATCACTCCGACTGTTTATGTTTTAATAAATAGAAACAGAACAGTATCTTGTAGAATGGTCTGTTTTCATCAGAGCAATTATTAAGTATTCCACTTTATGACTATCTAAGGGTGTTACCAGACCAATCGTTCGACGGTATCGATCGATGGTAGAATGGATGAGTCGACGTCGATTGATAGTTTCAACCAAACCAATCGATCGGTCGTCGATCGACGGCATTGATCGATGGTAGAATGGATTAGTCGACGTCGATCGAGCTGCTTGATTATGATTAGTAATGGATTATAGCCGAAGTTAATCGATCAACGTCGACCGATGCCATCAACGTCGATAGATGTCGACCGATGGCATCGATCGATGATCGATCGATTGGTGTAGTAACACCCTAAGTTACCTCGTCATCGAGCTTCTCTAGAGAGTATAAAAAATGTCGCTTCCCTCCGTACGCTTAGATCTTTTAAACTCCGCAACGGATTTTAATTATATAGATAAACGGAAAAAAAATATTCAGGAGGAAGGTTTTTACGTAGTTTGTTATTAATTCTTGTGTTAATTTATCAATCCACACTGACACCACATTGCACCCGTGCCGGGACGGGTCGCTAGTGAACAATGGCACCGATTCCCTTGTTCACAAACTAAACTACAATTAGATAATTGACATCTCTTACTGCCAAGCAGCTGAAGAAAAGGACGGCGACACATAAGAAGTAAGTTAGAGATGTCAAATTAGTTTTTTTCTTAAACTTCGCCGTGTTTTTAATCATTGCTTTCTGACATGACAACTATAATTGTATGAACATTATAGATAACTTAAATTGAAAGGTCATCTTAATATCTATCTCTTTCTTTTTTGTTTGGACAGAAAGAGATATAAATAGCTTAAAATAAGTTTAGCTTGTGCTCAACAGAATTTACACCAATAAGCCTTATGGACTACAGACATAAATATCAATCAAAAATTTTAGAGCTGTAAAGTTAAAGTTTTTCAAGAGCTTCTTTATAATTAAGTTCTCAAATAACACAGGCTAACTATCATGTTTAAAAATAAGATAAAACATAAACACACATCCTACTCCCTACCCTACTACTATTATAAACACGAAAGTTTGTGTGGATGTTTGTTACTCACGCTTAAAATGATGAACGGAATTAACTGAATTTTGGCACACATCTAGATAATAATGGTCTAGCTTAACACACCGGGTGTTTTTTTTATCCCGTGTGCCATGAAATAAGTAAATAAGGTGTTTGCTGAACAAGCAGTTCAGTAGCAGTTAGGCAGTAGCTAGGAAAAAATAAACAAAACTGTTCTGAGACTCTAGAGAGAAGAAACCGGTAAAAAACTTCTGAAACTAAGATTATTCAAGAACTTAAAGTAAGAGGAACATACCTACAAGTAACACATCTAAGAAATTTCTAAGCGTCGCCTTCGCGTTATTTAAAATACAAATTATTTATTTATGTATAGGTACAGGGCGTCAAATAAGCACAGAGACGTAAATATAGACGTTTCAGTTGGCACTTTCATAACTTTGTATTCAAGTCTACTAGATGTTTATTTGACAAGTGAATGCAATATTATTCACTTGTCAAATAAACATCTAGTCGATTTACCCAAATACTAAAATAATGTAAGAAACTGTTCATTTCACGAAACAATTTAGTCACCTGACCATTCACTTTTCAGACACAATTGTCAGACAATAGAAAATAGAAAGGTCTCATTCATATTTCAAAACCCGCATATAAGTCAGCGAAGTAAACGGGTAATTTTAATTTTAATGCCATTGAAAGCAATTGATATCTAACATTGGAAACGACCTGCACTCCATTTGTATGTCATCATAATTTTAGATTAACATCCCACTGAGGTAAGTATTAAGAACATATTCATTTGAGATGACAAATTGGATGATAGCTCGTATTCATATTATGTTAAAATATTTATAACGTAACATAATATGGATATTTAGGTGATAATTGAACGCTGACATGCTTTAATTTGATGGCAGAATATCTACCTGCAGAGTTAGCCAGTGTTAATATAAAAAAAAATATTAAGAAAGAAGGCGATAACTTCATGATTGCAAACCTTTTTGGGTGTGTAAAAATTGTGATTTATAGCCTTCTGGGTTCTACAGATATGCAAATGGAAAAAAAACCTAATTTAGTGTCGGTTATGATCATGATTCATGATGAGTGATGGTATAAAGTATCTACATAGAGTTTCAGACATAGGAAGAAATATTCTATTCAAAAATAAACCGAATGAATTAATCATCTTTCTAATAGACATTCAAACACTGATAAAGTCACACTCACAGGTAGGTTTAATTAATTCAATTTTAGCACAACCGAAGTCAGATGTGGCGAAAAGATTTAGTGAGCTGGTGTAGGTACTACACTCGGCGTCACAAAAATCGCACCTTTTCGAAAATAAGTTTAAAACATGTCCCGCCAGTAACGAATACATTAAACCCAATTAATATTGGTATCAATTAAAAGTATGTTTAACGACCTTTAAATTAACAACAGTTAGAATTCCTAAACACAACAGATCTCATTAGCACGTAACGTTAAAAAAAATGTTGTCAAAATACGCATTACAACGGCCACTAATTGCACCTCCCTACAAGGGTATAAAACGGGCGACCCGGGTTAAATGTGGGTCATTCGCTATTCAACCTTTGAAGTGAACACACGTGAACAGCTACAGCAAGAAAAATACCCCAGAAGATGGATACCACTGCAGATGAAGCCGCTCAAGTCATTGCACTACTGCAATCAGGGATGCGGCAATGTGATGTTGCTCGGCAACTGAACTTGAGTCGTTTTGCCGTTCGACGAGTGTTCCAACGTTTCCAAGAGACTGGTGGCTATATCCGAAGACGTGGATCTGGAAGACAACGGTGCACATCCGAAAGAGACGATCGCTTCATTGTTTCGACGTCTTTACGTAATCGGTTCTCCAATGCTGTTGAGCTGCAACAACAACTGCGATCAGCTCGCAGAACTTCAGTAAGCGTCTCCACGATTAGAAGAAGAATGCGGGAGAAGAAAATTGCAGCTCATAGGGCTGCTACAGGGCCCAAATTGACTGCACAGCATAGGAGAGACCGGTTGCAATTTGCCCGTGACCATGTGGATTGGACAATAGACCAATGGAGGGCTGTGCTCTTCTCGGATGAGACGAGGGTGTGTCTTTTCTGCAACGACAGGCGTCGAAGAGTGTATAGGAGGCAAGGGGAACGATTCGCACAAGCCTGTATTCAAGAGACAGTGGAATACGGGGGTGGCTCGTGCATGTTCTGGGGCGGCATGTCAATCGACGGTAAAACGAACCTTGTGTGTGTTTCTCGGACTGGAAGTGCTCGCGGGCAAGGGTCGCTGACTGCTGCTCGGTACATAACAGAGATCTTAGAGGAGCAGGTTGTCCCTTATGCGGGTTTTGTTGGCAGTGGGTTCACGTTAATGCACGATAACGCCCGTTGTCACACCGCTTTAATTGTAAGAGACTACCTGCAAGAAGTTGGCATCCCTGTTATGCGCTGGCCGGCGCGAAGTCCAGACCTGAACCCTATTGAGCACCTTTGGGATGAACTGAAACGGCGAGTACGGGCACGAAATCCTGCCCCTACCACTCTCCAAGACCTTCAAGATGCCGTCGTTGCAGAATGGGACAACATTCCACAAGAGACTGTTGTCACATTAATAAGGTCCATGAGAGAACGCATGGAAGCAGTCATCAGGGCTAGGGGGGGTAACACTAGGTTTTAAGTTAGTTTTAAGGACTTTGTTGTAATTTTTGCTGATAAAATAAAATTTTACTTTTTAATCATTTGCATTAGCTTGCTTTTTTTTATACCCTGGTAAACAAAAAACCAAATCCATTGATTTATTCTGAAATTTAAATAAATTGCCTTTCCAATTATACCTTATAGTCATATGTATACCATTGATTAATAGGGTTAAAATGACTTTGAAGGGAATTCTTAAAGAGGTGCGATTTTTGTGACGCCGAGTGTATATTGATTAAGATTCTTCTTTTAGTTTAAGTTTATTTTAGTTTCTTGTTTTGTAGTAGTTTGCATAAAGCATGATGGGATTGGCGTGTCCATTGGGACAAAAACCCCAATTCAATTCATAAAGATTAAAAACAAAACATTGATAGAGAAACAACGAATGCGATAGAACTGCTGGTAATGAAAAATGATTAAATAAAACTTCATTGATTATGTTGAGGTTCCCTAAAAAATATACACACCAAGTAAAGTAACCCTATCACATTAAAAAGCTAAGCACACAAAAGTATCGATTTCAAAATACATATTATAAATACGTAATCAAAAATAAATATCGGTGTAAAACCTCAGACCACACTCGGAGTAACTTGAGTGTGGGGTATAATGACAGACCGACGTACTTATAATGTGATTTGACGACGCACGGACGGTAATAACTTCTTTATATTAATAAACAGTTATCGGTACTTAACGATATATAAATCATGTCTAAGTTTGATAGTAGCTTAACACTTTAACAGATATTCAAGTACTTATAGAGAAACATTTTTAGTAATATTATTTTAGAATGGCGAACCATAACATTGTATTGTCTGTGGTTCTCACTATTATATTAAATAACTTGCAACACTATTGTACATAAGGCAGGCCAGTCTATAGTTAACGCATAGGAAGCGGAAAGTTCAAGTCATCCGTAAACATCATGTTTTCTATAAATTGACACATTTACGGATTATTCTAACTTGGAGAGTTATGTTGAGATTTTAATTATTTCAATTAACTAAATACTTAAGTTGGTTCTAAGTTTTTATTACCTACCATCCAACCAGATACTGAGCTGAAGATTGCAATAAAGTAAACGTAAGAATATTCAAATTTCACTATAAGACCTGTAAGGTCTCAAGAAATTCAGCACTGATTGTAATTTTCTCGCGGATTATACATATATTATTCACAGCATATATAGAAAGTGTTCGAATTGATACTTTTTTCACTGATGATTCGGACACCAATAAAAAAACTATTTTGTACAGTCAGATAAAAACTCACAATGATAAAATCCGGTAAAAACTGTTTTCAACCGGCTTCAAAAAAGGAGGACGAATGTAAAACGAATAACTTTATGAAATCACTATTGTTTATTCATGACAATTATTGTGTTATTTGATTACAATAAAATGAGATCTTATTAGATTTAGCATATTTTAGTGTTTTGTATCAAGTAAACGCGTGACGCACTTCCGTGCGCCATTGGACAGACTTGTTATGGAGAGGTTGCAAGGTGGGGGCATCGTCTTATAAAAGAGCGTGCACTCCGTATTACAGTCAGTCGATCCTCGGATTCCTCGGATACGACTCAGTAAAGAACTCCTCCTCGCTCCTGATTCTACATAATTATATATAGTTATATCCAGATAACAACACCGAGTTTTATTCAAGAAAACTAGGCATTCTCCGTAGCCTAAAATTTTAATATCCCTAGGCAAAAATTAATAGCTTTTTCTCGTGTGTGGAATATTCGTTTAATCAGATGTTTTTGTTTAATATTTACAACAAAATATGTAACAAACATTATTAAATTCTTTACGGATCTCCAATATTTGGCTTTAGATAATATTTATTTACTGTTAGTCTCTATTGTATATATTATCATATTTAGGGATAAGAAGCTTAGGAGTCGCAGATCGTGGCCTCACGTTCTCCGAAAAAAAATATTAAGCTTAATTTTTCGTATATTATGTCTAAGTAAACACAAAAAAAAATACCGCCGAAATATATCTTAGAGGAAAAAAACATATCATGAATAACGCATGAACATAATATCAACAAATTATTCGCTAAATAAAATTTAATAGAAATAGGGAGTTAGGCGAAAAAAGATCCCAAAACGGACAGTCCTTTCCCATCATTCCCTTGACGATACAAAAATGCAGTAAACAAAAAAATAATAATGATATTTTCCGCTCTGTTTGCCGGGAATATATTTTTTATGTTGCTGGCAACAATAAGCGGCATATGATGTCATATAAAACAAACTTCCCTTTTGTCTGTAGGTCACGCTCGAGGTACAGGTTTTTTATTAACTTGCAGGGGTAACTCTACTCTTTGTCCGCTGAATACACACGTACCTATTACCCAGTCTAGACGTAGACTGGATAAATTACGATAGAATACTAAATTTAAATTCGCCTCAAGGTCTTCTTTTGTAAACGAACTTAATACTAAATGGAGCGTGGCAATCCTTTTGTATTTTATTATCAGTTATTTTGGAGTATTTCATGTTTAAGTATTTGATAATGACACTTAATTGTTTAAAACACAATTTGTTTTAGCATTTAATAGAAATGGCAACTAGCAACACATTTCTTTAAACAGTTTATCCTAGTAAAAGACTGTACTTAATCAGCAAGAAACACAAAAGGTTTGATTTAAAATTTTTATCACTTTCCATTCTCCAGATAGAAAAACCTCCAAATTTAAAAACTTTTACTCCTTAATTATAACGTTAGACAAATATCGTTGTTGCACATAGTTAACATTGCTATGTATTAATAAAGGCTGTTGCTAGTCGTCCGCTAAACGGATGAAAAAAATTAATTAATCGTCCGCTAAAATGGATATAGGTGTTCATCAAAACATCAGAGGGAAGGAGTGGGGAGGTGGGAGGAGTGGGAGGAAAAGATAGTGAGGTGGAAAGGAGGGGGGTGTAGCACCCCCGCTGAGAAGTAAAAGTTGCGGAGCCCCTCCCTGTTTTTGAGATACTTATATTTTCTTTTTATTCTAACTTTCGGAGTTTCTTGTATTGACATAATATTAAAAGGTCGAAAGAAGTAACAAGGGCGACAAATAAAAAGCGATTTGGTTCTAGCACTCGACGGCCACTGCCGCGGCACGCTCGCCTCGTGCGTAGGGCTTGCAATCCGGATATCCGGATATCCGTATTATCCGGATATCCGCCGATTTTCAAATCCGGATTTGACTTGGATCACTATCCGGATTTTTCGGATATTACGGATAGTTGTATTTCTCTTTTAAATATTAAATAAAAGGCTGTCATCTGTAAAGAATATAACTGTTATTACGTTATTTATTATTTTAGTATAGTTAATCACTCTTTCAATTATTTATTCACTTCACAAATCACAGTAAGTCAATTTAGAGCTGATTTTTCAATCCTCGGATAAATAGTTAGATAGTACTCAGATAGCAAAATATGGCATTTTTCAATCGTCAGATAGGCTATATCGGGTTATTAACGGCCTTATCTGAGGAATAAATTTATTTTGGTCTTTGGTGGCTAGCTTAACGTCTATTCAATAGATATAACTAGATTCATCGACGTTTAGTTTGGGGTTATTTCTTCTTTTTCCAAAGTTATATCAAAATTATGAAAATTTTCGATACTGTTGACGATGTGACAATTTAAGAAGAGGCTATATAGTGTATATTGTGTATCAATTAAAACACAAATACGAGAAGAAATCATCCGGTTTATAAGGCAGCCATCTTCTGCGCAGCGACTTCTTCAACAAATTATTTAGACACCACAATTCGAGTAGAGGTGGCACTATTTGATGAGAATAGTTAGAGATGCAGAATTTAGATGGGGTTTACTAGCTACTTCTATCAATACCACCGACCAGCGTAGACGTAGAAAGTTTGTTTCATGCTACAGGATATTTATGTAAGCATTTAAGAACTTGAACCATGAAAGAAGATTCATTAGATAATTTAAGCTTTTTGATCTTAATACCAGAATTTTAAAAAACGAACTATTTAAGAATTACGTTAATATTATATTTGATTATTTTGAGATATATTGTTCATTTTTGTTTTATTATAGTTATATTATTTATTGAGCTGATTTGCCAGGGAAAGTGATATTTTTATTTATTATGTTTTAAATACTTAGGTTGATTTGATTGGGGTGTTGTGATTTGTGATAAATATAAGATCCGTCAATTAGAATTGTTTTAGTATGACAAGAATAGATACAAATTTAATGATTTTTTAAAGTGAACTAGTTATCTTATGTGATTGTTACTTGAAATATTGGTATAGTTTATTATTTCTTTGTCATTTTGCTTGAGAAACTGATTTTAACGTGTTTCTAAAGTTTATTAGGTTTTATTTATAATAAAAACAAAAATATCCGTATTATCCGCATTATCCGGATAGTTAAATATTAAAATCCGTATTATCCGGATAGTAAAAATGAACGGACATTGCAAGCCCTACTCGTGCGTAGAGGGTCAGAGTTCTAACCATGTCGGATCCACCCTAGAAGGATTATAACCTAATATACGTAGTATAATGAATTATAACCTAATCATCCGATTATCGGACATCTAATTAATTTTATTCATCCGTTTAGCGGACGACTAGACACTTATTTATTTATTTATTTATTTACACTTCATGCACAAAGGTACAAAGGCGAACTTAATGCCTTAGGCGTTCTCTACCAGTCAACACTTCGATTAATAAAAAGCAATATAAACCACTAGCGACCCGGCCCGGCTTCCGTATAGGCCTATAGCCTTCCTCGATAAATGGACTATCCAATACAAAAATATTTTTTCAATTCGAACCAGTAGATCCGGAGATTGGCGCGTTCAACCAAACAAACTCTTTAGCTTTATAATATTAGTATAATTAGTATAAAGCCATTTACATAAAAAAAACACCACTAAATTGCAGTTATTTTAACAATAATATATTCTAATAACTATCGTTATTTGGCGGCTTTTTGTATAATACCAATGGAGTATGGTAACCGCAAAACCTAAAAATCTCTAACACCCAATAGCACTACTCCACGGTCGAAAGAGAATTAATTCCACAAACTCAAGTGCGACAGACGACCATTGAACTAATCCTGCCAGCAGTGGCAGCCAGTAAATCTGACAACAACACGGTTCGCTCCGACTATACACTTTTTTGCTAGTATCACATCCCCGCAACGTGACTCCTGTAACGCACTGAATTTAACAATTTTCACACAAAAACATTCCGTAGTGCAGTTTTTTCCCCAAATTGAATCGGCGGCGCGGTGACAAAACTTTTTTATCAGAAAAAATCGTGTTGGCTATTAATTTTGCTGGGTGCACGTTTTCGAACGGTCGGAAACTTTAAAATTGTTTGTTTTTTAATCTGTTTGTGGTCAAAAACATGCAAAGTTTTTAGTAGGTTTTGACTGTTCTTTTACAACGACAATAATAAATCGACTACAAAAAAAATACCATAGACACTAAAATGCCAACTGAAACTCAACCTCACCGCACTTGAAACTCGTATATCGATTAAATCCCTACCTTCCCCTTTTCAATCTGACAAAAGTAAACCTACATAATGACATCAAATAAGCGTTCAACTTATGAAGTTAATAACAGTTGTGGTTTGTTCGGGCCGAGAATAACTAACAGTTGGGGAACTTTGGACCCCTTGACCGTACTCACATGTAAATAGTTTCTTTGAAACTAGGGCCATTTAAGTATATAAAGAGAACGCGGCGTGCACATAAATACGAATAAAACAGCTTTTACAAAACAACACTTAGCGATCACGGAAGGAAATGATGACGTCAAGTGCGTACGAGTCGTTTGAGTTGTTGGAAGGACTTACGAACGTTCTAAAGTTGTTCGGTAACTAAAACGCCTCGTAACTGTGTTGACGGAGCGTTTTATTGAAAGAGAAGAAAAAGTTATCGAGCGTTTATGATACAAAGTTTTTATGAAGACAAGAGGACGGAAATAAAAGAGTTTCGAAATATATTGGGTGTGGCTCAACTGCTCAAGTGGATTAGTTTCTTATTTTCTAAAACATGTTCAAGTTACAAGCCTCTTTAAAAGTAGTGCTTTGACTTTTGAGGGTAATAACATTTCAAATGGTTTGAAAGTTACAAAGTGTCGTTAAAAATCACAATAGATTTTTAAAGCACCAGTTCGTTTTTATTACCCCGCAAAAAAACTCGAACGCAAGCAATGCAATATCGTGATTCAAACATTCAACAACGTCGTAAAAATCACAACAGATCATTAGAATTGAAGCAGCATCAGCTGGCAACATTCCCATCATTGTGAAGTATTGCGTCACGGCAGCAGACCACACCAGTGGCTGCGCGTGAGTTGATCAATCATTCCGATCGAACACTCGATAACGTAGCGGTGCTCAAAGTTTGAACGTTCTGTCGTAAAACATCTGATAAATGCGAGATGCTTCTGCAATTAGAGCTTGATATGTGAGTTTAATATCTGGTTACAAATTAAATTACACAATTTACAAATCATGCCAGCTGTTGTTAGCTTTAGTCGTTTGTATATATCTCAGTAGCGCCGATTCCCTTGTTCACAAACTAAACTAAAATTAGACAATTGGCATCTCTTACTGCCAGGCAGCTGAAGAAAAGGACGGCGACAGATAAGAACTAGGTTAGAGATGTCAAATTAGTTTTTTCTTGAATTTCGCCGTGTTTTTAATCAATACGTTCTGAATTTACAACTAGTCTAATTGTATGAACATTTTAGATTTTAGACAGCTCTTATTAATATCTATCTCTTTCTTGTTTTATTGGAGAGAAAGAGATATAAATGGCTTAAAATAAGTTTAGCTCGTGCCCATCAGAATTGGCACCAGTGTCTTACGGAAATTAATAGTCAAGGTCCACTGTAAGTCGATATGGAGACGCCTATTTTACGCCTAAAATTGGTTGTCTGTAAACTCGTTTTACGGACGATAGTTTTACGTGATAATGTCATAAAGAAACATAATGGCTAACATTATATAACATAAGCAAATAATGGCTTCCGTCGAGGTGGGCGGAGCTTATTGATCGTGCCTCTCTATCGCTTGTTCCGCTCAGGCTCAGGCGGAACGTGACACTTTTTCGTTCGTGCAGCCGGTGTTCATCAATTTATAGGACGATTAATCACGTTAAAAAATATGATCCGTAAGAAAATCCACGCGGGCGAAGGCGCAGGCAAAAGCTAGTAATAAAATTTACCCAATTACCTAATTATTTAATGTATCTGCCAAGTGTGGTGATCATAACCCGACCTTTATACCGTTCAGTTTAGCGGTCGTCATTGATGGCCATGGGCTCCATTTTCAGAAGCAACATGAACGGATCCCATGGTGATGACCATGAATAGAGATCATCAATACTTGGTTGACACAAAAGTTGAATAGATTTGGTCTTAGTCTACGTAAAAAGTTATTTGAAAGTAACATATTACTATACTTGAACGAAATACTTCAGTTTAAGGCTTAAGTACTTCGGTCAAGAGACAGGTACTTCAGATTAAAAGGCACACTTATTACTGGGTGAAGTCAATATTCAAAAGTTTCTAGGTGTGTTCTACCCAAAACTCACTCTTATCGAAGCGAATTACTTGTCAAAAAAGGCTTGTTCCATCGACTACCACCGGACAGACATTTAGCTACCAGATAAATAAAAATACTATTCAACCGGTCTATTCCGAAAAAATCTTCCACGATGAAGTGAGCAGTCATCTCACTTGAATTCACCTTGGCTATTCACTTGAATTCACCTTGGCTATTCACTTGAATTCACCTTGGCTATTCACCTCAAGGTCATCATCAGCCGAAAGACGACCACTGTTGAACAAAGGCCTCCCCCCATAGAAGGGGGGGGGGGGATTATCATAATGCCTACGCCTGGCAGGCGTCTTGGGGATCCCAGTAGAGTTGTTAATTACACGGAAGTCACTGCTGCCCGACTTGCGGATTTTCCCTTAGTCGCCTTCTACGACACCCTCGGGAAGAAATGGTTAGGTGCTATTCTAGTCTGGACATCCCACGGTGCACCTCAAGCTCACAGCTTTCATTTTGTAGGACTTGTATAAATTGGGCACCTCCAAGCTCACTTCACCTAAATTCACCGACGCAGATTTTCAATTTGTAAGACTTGTAAAACTCTGCCATAAATTAATCCGGAGTTAAACAGTGAAACCGGCAATAAATCTTTAGTTGCTTGGTTCTAAACATAGTCATTACCAGTCATCACGATCTTAAAATATCTAAGGAGACATTAAAGGTGTACTAAACCAACTAAGGTTTAACACGAGACGACGTAGATGACGACGAGACGTTCATGGAAGATTGGTCAGGTCAACACGTAAAGAGAATTGGAAGACTATGGGGGAGACTTATGCCCAGCTGTTAATAAAGGTTAAAAAATAAAACCTAGTTACCAAGTACTGCCTACCTGCCTACCTACTGGATAGCAGTCAGGAAGTCAAAACTGGGATCTTTGAAAACCATGACACACTACAATAACAAAAACCAATAAACGACACACTTCTAGGAAACTAAGTGAAATATTAACACAAGCAATAAAGATAAGTACTTACTTACTGAAACAAATCTAGTTTATGTTTGATCTAGTACCGAATCTTTAGTGCCTAATGTTAGTTTGACGACTTAGAGGAAGTCAATTTAGAAAATAGTATCATGAGCAATTGAGCACCTATATAGACTGACATGAATTACTAAGTGGAAGTACGACAGGGATTTAAGGAAACAAATAAAATAATAACACCAGCCTTTTATTGTCCCACTGTACGACATTAGCCTCTTCTCATACAGAGAAGACACAAGCATTAATCACCACGCTTATACCAAGCGGATTTAAGGAAGCAGTATTTTTTTCTAAACATAAAGTAACCGTTCCCAAAAGTGTAGTTCTGAACAAAGAATTTACTATACACTAACAAGGCGGAAAATTATAAATAAAGTTGCTAAGATTTTATAAAACAGCAACAGACACTTACATAGACCATTAATTAAAGAAAAACAGTATGTATTAGATGTTAATCGTCCGAGAAAGTTGTAAGTGTCAAGTAAAGGAAACGGGTTGAAATCAGCCGGACAGAAGTTACAGACTTGAGCGTTCTTTACGAGAAACATGAGAAGGTACAATGTAACTGTGTAACCGATTCACTTACCGCAAGACGTATAGAAGTAGTCACATTAATTATTATTCACATATATTAATAGTATGTTGTTTATCTATTGGTGGATCATGTGGTGTGGTGGAGAGTCTTCCACAGATTGCTGAGTGAGAAATGATGTTTAGGGACTAAAGAAACTTATTCAGCTCAATTAAATTTGTATCCATAGAAAACACACATCAGCTCACATTTCCGTGTCAGAACGGATACGATACAAAACTGATGTTTTCTATAGACAAGACTTGAATTGAGCTGAATAAGTGTAGTTAGTCCCTTCAGTAAATAGGTTGAAAACGTAATTTTTACACGGCAGTTTTTTAACGTTACACTATGAAGAAAAACAAACCAACAAAAGAGATACTACAGGAAATCACATTTAAGTTATTCAAATCCGGTGTTGCTTGGGTCCCTCCTCGCGCCCTTTGAATACCCAAACCCCGTGAAGTAAATTATGCACATGACAATCTGATAGAAACCAAATAGTCTATTGCAGATAAAACTCCACTGCAAGACGTTCAAAATTTAATGAGAGCTATCCGTGATGACAGCTATGGAAATTAATGTAAAGTAGAAATATGATCTTCCAAAGGTTGAGAACCATCGACAGCTCATATATCGCTATTTTATTGAAAGTTAATTGATGGATGCGGGCTCTGAAAATGTGCCACGGCTTCTACAATAAACACTTTGTTTGTAGAGATACTGACAAATAACCCAGATCGGCCCACAATTCACATGTACACAGTTCTTTAGAATCGTGGTTAGAAGTTATACGGGTGGAAAGTTAGTAAATAGCAGAAATTCTATTTCTGTAACAGTCGCCGAATGCCCTGGATAAAGTTTTCTGGCAAACCGTAAAATACGCTTTTATTTTTCTTAGCTGATTTTTAATGCCGTCGGTGCTTCGATATAAAACACAATACCGAGCTATATTTCAAGAGTAAGTATTGAAAAATCTAAAATACGTACTTACTAAAATCTGTTTTATGCGCAAAAAATTTAAGGGAAGTTTTCATTTCAATTAAGTTTCGTTTTATCCGTAGAAAACCACCCTGGTCTCAGATGATTAACGCATCTCATCGAATAGGTACGTCATTATAGCTTGAATAAAAAAAGCGCGCGCCTATTGGTCTTTCATCTCATGAAACTAGTTCTAGACAATAAGCCTGGCTTCATGTCTAGGGTTACATTCAAGTCGGTGTACCGATCCTTTAACTAAAACACTAACTTATAAGGTCGAGTATTCATGTCCTACCGCTTTTACAAAGGCTTATATTGTTCTAGTTTAGTAGTCAAACCAACTTCATATAACTTACTTGATGTTTTGCAGACAGTTCTAGAATTAATATCTTGGGAACTGGGAAAGGAGCTAGAAGCTAAAGTTTACTAAAGTTAAATAAAAAAGGGGTCTGTTTATCTTGACTACACTAAACCAAATCAATTGTGATATTTTTTGGCGAAGAGCAACAAAGTTTTTTAAAAGGTCTGGAAAAGAATTCCAGATTAGTTTATTAAAATAAATGATTGGAAAAACTCATTGAATAGTAGGTACTTACCATAATTTCAATCACAACATCTGCGTTCTTACTAAAATCCTAGGGACTAGAAACGTTTGTGAAAAGTTGAAAACTTAAAACAAATTGCAGTAGTTTTTATCGTCTGCAAATCATAAAACTTTGAGGAACTTTAAGTAGGAACAAAGCAGTTGAGTTACACATATTAGGTACTTAACTAGCTTTTGCCCGCGACTTCATTTGCGTGAATGTCGGTTATCGCAGATGCAGACGAAGTTGCGGATTAAAAAGTAGCCTCTGTCCTTCCTCAGGGCTACAGCTATTTTCATAACAAATTTCATAAAAATCGGTTCTGCCGTTTCAAGCGTAACAGACAGTCACTTTCGCATCAGGTGAGATAGTGGTCAAACGTATGCCTACCAATAGATAAAAAAAAAAATAATATAATATTAGTATGGATTATGTGAGACTGATTTTCCAGACCTCCCAGTTTAATGCACAAAAATCTAGACTGACATCCAGTTATAAAGATACGACATTTTTTTGTTAGGTTTTTTGGCACTTAATACATAATGAGGATAATCAATTTATTTTTATCAGGACACCTCAAGGATTTCCTGTACCTTTCTCAAGATTATACGATTTTTTTGGGTGGTTTTATTAATGATACTACTACAGTAAAAAAACCACCGACTTTCGAATTAAATGTATTTTTTTTTACTTTTTGAAGGCGCTTGTCTTTTTTGATATTTTTTTTTTCGCTTTTAAGTGCCTACTTCTTATCATACAAATTAATTACGAAACAGTGACATCAAAAAAATTTAGGTAGTCATCCCTTAATTTTCAACCCTTAGGAGTGGAATATTTTCTTGAAATTTATATGGGTCAAATTTGAGGTATATATATACACACACGTACACGTATATATATAATATACTAGCGGGTCTGGCAGACGTTGTCCTGCCATTAAACTAAAAAAGTCCTACAATTCGACTGCAGCGCCACACCGGGTCCAATTGTGAATCTAAACCATTCCCGAATCCACTGGAACACCCACGAATTTCATGAACATCAGTCCAGCCGTTTAGGAGGAGTTCACTTTTATACACACGCACAGAAGATTTTTATATATAAGATATATTATGTATATACAAGTATATACACTATCAATTAAAAAAAGAATCATAGAAATCGAACCACACTGAAAAAAAAAAATGCGTGGTCAAACATTAAAAAAGAAATGATGTTAAAATATAAACTACTGGGCCAAACTAAGTAAAATTTTTATGGGACCAAATGGCAACTATTCCGCATCAAACTAAGGAAGAATCACGTAAATCGGATCATAAATCTCAGCGTAATCGGTGTAAATACATAACAAAAAATACCAGTCGAATTGGGAACCTCCTCCATTTTGAAGTCTGTTACAAAATATGGAGACATAATTTGTGAATAGTTAAAGTAATTAATTTTTGTAATTGTGTTGATTATTATTTTTAAAGGCTTTCGAGATATGAGGAAAAACTGAATAACCCTTGGGGACTTTTAGTCCTAAGTCCTGATGTCACCAAATTGGCGCCAAAAATTCAGGTATTCCTCGTCATTATCCACCGCAAATCTTACCAAAGACCAAATTGTAAAAGCTCATTCTCAAAAAGTAACACTGTTTTTTTATCTTTACCAAATACAATAAAAAAGCTACAAACTAACAAAATTAACTAGCGACAATCTCCGCACAATAATCGCGTTCAATTCTCACAGTGTCGAGTAACAAACGGACAAAACATACATAATGCATGACACATTATAAGTGCACCTACAGACGACCACAAAAACACCGCTGCGCGAATGCTAACACCGTTTTGGTAAAGCTCTCTCGATAATGCGAGATGCGGAAGCGAGAATACGGACGACGCTCAGACGCCTCGGAGGTGCCTCCGAGCCCCGAGCATTGCTCGTAAAAGCCTTATTTATTGTAGAAACTTGTGTTGAAGTACTGTTATACTTGAAGCATAGGACGACGTGACAGGCATTATAAGGCTTTGTAATGGTTGAAGCGAGATTTTATTCTTTTGCAGGTGAATTTGCAGTTAGTTAATCCGATATTGGCATTTATTTTAATCTGATAAAAGAAGTTTACAAACGAGGTACGGCTTCCTTAAAGGTATACGGAAATACGAACTAACTACAATCATATCTATAAAGAAAAGCTAAATTTCTTTAAACTTCGTAGGTACTCTTTTTATGGTACCTACTAGCTCGCCAGCCAAACCACTGCAACTCCTGAAAACCAGAATCACGAGTGGTGACCACCAGAAAAGCGCCGAGGCAATCAAGCTCGACGGGTCCTGGAGTAACGATTCAACTGTCTTGGATCCCGCAAAGTAATGAATCAGAAAATAACAGTGGAAGAGTAAGCTCAAAATGGAGCAGGAGATAGACCAGGGATTGACCCTGGTACGACACGGTTGGCGCAGTGGCTGTGCGCAGCTGCGCAGCGTGTTGCGGGTTCGATTCCCGCCCAAGATAAATATTGTGTAATAGCACTTGTCTTTGCCTTGTGTCTGGGTGTTGTTTATCTATATGACTTGACGACACGGTTGGCGCAGTGGCTGAGCGATCGACTGCTGCGCAGCGTGTTGCGGGTTCGATTCCCGCCCAGGGTAAACATTTGTGTGATGAGCACTTGTGTTTGCCTTGTGTCTGGGTGTTGTTTATCTATTATACGTATGTATTTACAAAAAAAAAAAAACTAAATGTATTTGTGTATGTATATCAGCTGTCTGACACCCATAGTACAGGGTCTCCCTAGTTTGGGGTCAGATGGCCGTGTGTGAAAATGTCCCTACAAAAAAAAAAAAAAAAAATACGAGTATGTATGTATTTAAAAATGTATTTGTGTATGTATGCCAGCTGGCTGACACCCACAGTACAGGGTCTCCCTAGTTTGGGGTCAGATGGCCATGTGTGAAATGTCCCCACATATTATTATTATATTATTATTATTAATACACACAATGAGATGTTACTACTCTTACTGATATAATGAAGAATATCTCTTTATCTACATATTTTGATCAACATACGTAGATTTGTAAAGATTATATTAAATATCGTCCCCAGTATGTATCTGAATTCAACCACAGTATAGGTATCAGATAGCAGCGACCAATCAAACTGCATCAATACGCCAGCACACAGCACTAGAGCAACAGTACGTAATGATCTCGGTTCATCTGGCTTCAATCACGTTCAATTCACAAGTCGTTCGGTCCCAATTCCATTCAATGGCGATAGCGGTGCAGCTTTGTTGGTTGAACTAGTCGCTCTTGATTGATGTTTTCATTCATCTTTTCACTCACACTTTTATTTGTGCTTTGCATGTTGGACTGAAAGTTGGAAGGTGAATTTATTGCGAGTCATTGAAAGAGGGGTCAGTAAAAGTCTAATCCTAAAACTACGTTGCAACAGAAAACTGCATTAGGCGTTATCCCGTTTTAAAAAAAACATGTATTAAAGGTTTTTTTCTAAACTTTAACCATCTTTTCGTTTACTGCAACTTGGCTTGAACCCGAACATGTCAGCGAAAAATCCGCAAACCTTTTTCCAATCATGTCAAGTCCCATTTTCTTGCCAAAGACCATTTCTGGCGCCAATTCTACCATAGACCGAACACCAAACAGCCATGTTAAAAATATATAAAGCTGTTCTGTTCCAAAAAAATATGGTTTCAATTCAAATACTGGCACACAAGAAACAAAATATTGAAATTCGAACGCCAGTCTGCTACAATAGTTCACGCACCAAAATGAAACACGAATGAGCAATGAACATCGCGGTTCGGAACAACGCGCCCTATAGGCACCTGCTATGTCGTTGTTAGCGATACACAAAATACCTTCCCTTTTATACGAGAAAACGCCATCAGCAGACATATTAACATGTGAGGTACAGTCGTAAATTTTTATATGAACGGGTAACACGTCACAGTGATGACGTGTTACGTGAACGATGGGAAGTATGGCAACACACACGTCGCATGCTCCGTTATTTTTACGTAGAAGGGGGAAAATTGCGTGACGAAGTTGCAAACGAGACAGTGTTTTTGCACAAACAATGCACGCACGATTTGAAATATCTGTTTTGTATGATACATCATACACATAATACGTGTGATAAGACTGTCATGATGAGGTGGGGTTTAGGCGTGATTTATTTATTTTGCGGTTTAGTAGGTCAGGTTTAAAAGATATAGCATCTTTCTTTAGATAGTATAATATGTTAGCATTTACTAGAGTGACCTTTGCAGCTAAACATAGCTAAACGTTTAACCTTCTTTGACAGTTACGTTTCGTTAGGCGTGTTAAGTAAAAGTGTTGCCATAGAAAAAAAAATGTCACTCACCATTTCACCAAGTAGTTGGTTTTCTTGTTGTCAATTATTACCAGAGACATAACAGAAGCTGATGCCCAGTGTAATAAATCATTAATTAATTATACCTCGCACATTATCATTACAGTGTTAACAAGCATGGACCGTTAACTATAAAAGAAACTTTCGAAAACCGATATCAATAACAATTTACGCATTAACACTTTAAGTTCCCACTACATTAAACTTACCGTTAAGTATGTGTATATTATATAGAAAAATCTTTAAAATACTTGAAAAATTCCAACTTACATGGGCTAACTAGTACTGGAAACTTTCGTCCAACTTTGTATTATAATGCAATAACAATACAATTCAAAATTGAATGACGGGAACAGCTTCTTTAAATAGAATCTGTTGGTTGAGGGAAATTAATACCGTGGGACATTGAACGGACATCAATCATTGACAACTAGCATCGTAATGGGGCATCGACAACTTACCATTATATTATGTGAAGTTTAATTATCACTTTATAGTATATTGACTATTCATTTTAGGGTTCCGTACCCAAAGGGTAAAAACGTGACCCTATTACTAAGACTCCACTGTCCGTCTGTCTGTCTGTCTGTCACTAGGTTGTATCTCATGGACCGTGATAGCTAGACAGTTGAAATTTTCACAGATGATGTATTTCTGTTGCCGCTATATAATCATCTGCCTAGCCTCGGCTTCCAGTCTAACCTGATGCAGCTGAATACCAGTGTTTTACATGGAGCGACTGCCTATCGAACCTCCACAACCCAGTTACTGGGTAACACGATACCCCTTGGTAAGACTGGTTGTCAGACTTTCTGGCTTCTGACTACCCATAACGATTGCCAAAGATCTACGAATGACAGCCGGGACCAATGACTTTACGTGCTTTCCGAGGCACGGAGGGAACTCGGTATGAAAGGGATGGTCACCCATCCACAGACCGACCGCGGCTAGCATAGCTTAAACTTTGACCGATCAATCTGTATGGCTACCTTAGTCACAAGCTCCTCTGTTGCCGCTGTAACAAATACTAAAAACATAATAAAATAAATATTTAAGGGGGCTCCCATCCATAATAACAAACGTGATTTTTTGCTGTTTTTTTTGCTCGTTGTTTAATGTTGTATAGATAATGGAACGGAACCCTTCGAGTCCGACTCTCACTTGGCCAGTTTTTCAACACAAAGAAATTATTAACAACTTAAATATGCATACGAATATGAATGTTTAACGTTATTCATTGAATTTAATGGTCATCTGTATATCAGATCCATAGGTGCTTGCTCATTATCTTGCAACACCGCCGAGGTTAAAAGAAGTAAAGAAAATGCCGACGAACTGTCGTTATTATAAATATCGTGAGCAAAACGCAGTAGACAGTAAAACGAATTGATTAAGGTAGGAATTAGGTTAATTGCATCACTAAATAATAAATGGACGATTGATTGCGAACACAGAATACTTAGATCGAGATCATTAAATCATTTCACATTAGGTATCTCGTACAAACCTTCCATTATACGTACTACGTACGTATTTCGTATCAATCAAAAATTACTTTTAAAAACACAACTAATCGAAACATCAGTGCTGCAGGCTAGAGGTTGGAGAATCCACCACTACCTACCTACTCATCTAGTTTGATTTTTAAGCATTATCGATATTTTCAATCGATTTAATTCGGAACGCGAAAACGTTAGGAAAGCTTCACTAATCTATTAGTCATATAGTATGCAAAAAAGCGGCCAAACGCGAGTCGGACTCGCCCATGAAGGGTTCCGTAGCAGCAAGTAACCCTTTATCTGTACAAAGGCCTCAAGGAGTCCGGCGTCCATTGTTTAACTATTATGTCTGGTAAGTAGTATAAAAGTGTTTTTATTTTTATATTTAAAATGATTGTTCCGATTTATGACGTATTAAAAAAAACTACTTACTAGATCTCGTTCAAACCAATTTTCGGTGGAAGTTTACATGGTAATAATGTACATCATATATTTTTTTTAGTTCTATCATTCTCTTATTTTAGAAGTTACAGGGGGGAGGGGGACATATTTTACCACTTTGGAAGTGTCTCTCGCGCAGACTATTCAGTGAATCCATAAGGGTTCCGTTTTTTGCCATTTGGCTACAGAACCCTAAAAATCGTTTTATAGTGGCGATAGCGATAACCTCCACTTTACACTTTTTAGCATTCTTAATTCAAAAACGTAAACGAAAAAGATTTTTAACGTACATACTAAATTGATATTTATTTATTTATTTTATTTGGAACAACACACAATTACCGACATTATGAATTATACAAGCATAAAACTTAAAATGAACACTTAAGTTATCAGCAACGTTATTCACAGCATACATTTATCGTAGGTATTCGTCAATATAATCTGTAAATTAAAAAAAAGCACTTTGTTCAGTTTCTTACAAAAAGATCTCTATTGCCATGCTAAAACGCGGCAACTATTCATAGTAAGAAGTAGGTACAGTCAACAGCAGAAGTAGATGATCAAAATCAGAAATTCAATACCAATTTACTAACACTAATTTATATAATTTATTACTAGTTTAATTATAAAAAGTATGTGATTGTCACACACATCTTTTGAATCACTTCGACGCCACACAGTTCTGTCTGACGCGAACTCCGTTCATTAGTATTGAATTTCTGATTTTCATCATCTACTTTTGCTGTTGACTGTACTACATCGAACTCTAGACGTGCTGTCCTCAAACCACAGAATACTTAATAGTACTACGTACTCAAACGTAGCATAGGCAGTCTCTGTTTTCATAAGCGCTCCGTGTCAGGAGATTAGGCATGTCAAATTTCTTATCTGTCTATGATAGCAAGCTGGGTTTGTCAGAAGTAGGGCATTAGACGGCTGTAGCATATTCGCATTTATATTTAATACCAGCTTATGTCCGCGACTTCGTCCTTTGCGCGGTACCCTAATTGTTTTTCTAAAATAAAAGTAGCCTTTGTTACTTCTTATAACATCAGCTATCTATGCCAACGAGGGCCCCGCCAAAATCGCACCATCCGTAAGAGATTGGCCGGAACAGACAGACAAACAAAAACTTAGAAAATTGTTTTTTTTTTTTGTATACGTAGGTACCGTGTAAACATTCATAATAGGGTATTTTACTCTATACGAGGAAAAATCTATAAATATGTTATTGAGACAGTTTAGGCATAAAGCAGTCGGAAAATGTACGTTTTAGTTCATAAAATAACACAACAAATTTTTAAATTAAATTTAAAGTTTTCAGTATTTTTAATCTGTTACAAAACACCGTGAAATAGTAGCGGCCATGTTATTACGCCGTATGGCCGATACCGATTGGCGTAATATAGGCTTTGTACTTTTATTATTTTCGTAACCAACGTAATTTTTTCATTATTACACCTATTACAAAATATGCTTTTAATTATTTTTAAATGATATACAATTATCATATTTAATATGAGCTCATTTGATACAAAACGAACTGACGTCATTTACGCTGGGCAATATGGCGCCCAGTAAGAGGCGTTTTCGTCGAACTACGCGCGAAATTTGAAAATTTATAATTTTGATGCATTTTTACGGCACTTATCGATTGAATAAAAATTTTGTATTTTTTTTGGTGGCATATTAGCACTACAGAATTTCATTGAGACACTTTTCAAAAATGGGTGTAATACATTTAGCAAAAAAAAAAAATGCAAAAAAAAAAATGCAAATGCATTTAGTAAAAAGTTGTTATGTTAACATTACAAACAGACACTTTAATTCGATTTATTTGTAAGTATAGAGTTAGTAAGTTTTAGAAAACACGTTAAGTTTGGAAGGATTAAAGGAGTGACACTTTCAACGCTGCTAAGGTTACGAATACCTAAACGTCTGTAAGGTTTCGACAGCTAATTTAATTTAACCTTGTATGGTCGTGGTGATGGCGCAGTGGTTGAGATACTAGGCAATGTACCAATGTGATTATTTTAATTCATATGTAGGTACTTCGTAACTTTATCCCAGGACATCACTTCACGTTGGTGAAGGAAAACATCGCGGTAAAACCTGGGCTTCTTATCCATCCATACTTCCACACTTTACTTTAATATTATAAATACGGAAGTAACTCTGCTTCTTACGCTTGCACGACGAAAGGGCTGAACCGATTTTCATGAAATTTGTTACGAAGAAAGTTTAAACTCTGGGGAAAGACATAGGCATACTTATTTCGCGATTTCGTCTGCAACCGCGATAACCGAGATTCACGCGGACAAAGTTCTAGTTTTAGTTTTAGACTTTGTTACAATGTTATTATGTGCGTCGCATTTACGTGAATAAAAGGTTTTTCTTTCTTTTCTTTCTTTCAAGTCGCGGGCAAAAGGTAGTAATGAATATAAGTCTGAAATCGCCAATCCTCCTTGAGCAAGCGTGCTCAATGCTCGTGACTTCTGTGTGCTGTATGTGAAAAGGTCTTTGCCCTGCAGTGGGACATTATTAATAGGCTGGTATTATTATTACGGTGAAAAAAATTACTCCAGTTTAAAGTAGGAAATACTTACTATACGAGTATCTAAATATTTTGATGGAGAGGCGTGATAAGGACCTGTAGCACAAATCAGTACGTTCGGTTCGTAGGTTCTGGTAAAACCAATAAAATTACTAACGGCATGTAAATATGTAAGCACATTTTAAAGACGAAGGTGAGGAGATGAAGAAAATTAGTTGCGCCGGCCGGCCTCAAGTATCACGGGATGAGGGCAGGGAGATCATGATGATGCTGTTGAGAAGGTAGAGCAAGATCGGTGCAAATGGAGTACAGCATGAAGTGCTTCAAGAGAGGCGTGATTAAGTTTTTAAACAGTCCTTAAAGCGCGTGTGATACTACTGGTATTCCATTCGTCTTCATGCTTCGGTGGCTGCTTACTATCAGGTTAGGTAGGCCGCATGTCTGCTTGCTATCGTCGTGGTATAGTTAAGTGGCGTCGGAGAACAACACCTATATTTCTAGGTTTATTTCCCCCGACCCGGCTTCGCAAGGACCTATATCCTTCCTCGATAAATGGACTATCCAACACAAAAAGAATTTTCCAATTCGAACCAGTAGATCCTGAGATTAGCGCGTTCAACCAAACAAACAAACTCTTCAGCTTTATAATATTAGATTTTTAACTAACATTTTTCTATTAGAAACAGGCGGAAAAAGCCTTTTCTTTTGCAATATCGGGGGATGACATATTTTTGGTACCTACTAAGTAATAGAAACAATGTTAGCGTCACTTCTATCCACTACTTATCGAAATCAATCAAACAAACCAAAAATAGATACTTTTTCCAAAGTCGGGTGCGCATTATTGCAAGTCTGTGAGCACTGAGCATAGTGACAGCGCACCATGTTCTACCACTAGCTCCTTCGAAAAGAGCGTAATAAATACATGAAAATTATGCTCGACACAAAACAAACAAGCGTAACAATTTGTAGCATTTAATTTAACAATTTTAAGACTTTGTTAACCAGAGCCCCCGATGGTATATCTACAATGTGAACCAATAAACTTGGTTGAACCTGAACTAGATTTTCCGCTGGGCTATGTTTTTTAAAGCGACACTAACACGGAAATGGCGCCTGCGCCGCTGCGTATACGCAAGTTATGACCTCAGAAGAAACATTGTATTGAGGTGAGGTGCAATATATACGAAACACTATACCAAATCTGTTAATATTGTTACATTCATACAATAATATTAAATATAAATGCGTTTATTAGTTTGTCGATTACGTTTTTACGGCTTAATTCCTGAACCGTTTTTAATGTGAAATTAGGTACCTATAGACTAAGCTTGAACTACAAGAAAGGATTTAGGCAATTTTTTAATCCGCTACTATGTAGTACTTATTAAGTATTCTGTGCCGCTACTTCGCCTGCATCCGTGACAATGACAACCGACATTCACGAGAACGAATTTGGGGGCAAAACTAGTTATACATTATATCATTTTACGAAGGAAATGTTTGAAAATAAACAACTTATTTTCTATATATTCAATCACGATGTCTAAACCAGAAAAAGGAGTTCTGTGCCTTATTGGGATGTTTTTGGAGAATATTATCTTTCTGCCGTGTGGTGCCGGCCACGAATAGCACCACCCCATTTCTGCCCGTGGATGTCGTAGAAGGCGAAAGAAGGATGTCTTATTGAAAAAAAATATGTATCGGTAACAAAAATCATGCGAACGAAGTTGCGGGGAAATGCTAGTTAAATCTATTTTGTACGCGATTGGTACAAAGTATTGAAATCAGCTTTTCTGAGTTATTATCATGTAAGCCGCGGCCTGTGGGCTACATACATGCACTTGTCCAAATATTTACATTTACTATAGGTAGGTACATACTATGACGCACAATATTTTTGTGGCCAAACTTTAAAACGACTGTTGTCAACTTGTCACAATATTTTCACTGCTGTCTTTGTTAACAACAATGTCTAACTAAATCGAAAGTGAAGAACTTGGATTAAGTTGTTGTCGGCCGAAAACGATCAATCGCGCTATGTCATGACCGTTAACAGACTTCTGGAGATTAGATTAAAAGTTTGTAAGTAATGCGAAGAGTTGCGGCCTGAAACAGTGTCAGCGGATCTATCGACGTGCGCAGACGCCGTCTTACCATTTTTGGTAGCGGTCGACACAACTGTCACGAGCTCGTGATTCTTCGAAGAACTGGGGGCCAAGTCTGCTATTTTTATAATTTCGTCATTCCAACACGATCCCATTGTCATTTTGCTAAAAGTTCGTAATCTGCTAAAATCATAATGGTCGATCATTGGTCGGTCGAATTAAAAGCAATGACTGCACAATGACGTTCTAATGGTAGGTCACTGATCAAAGGAACTGTCAAAATTTTAGCAATTCAGTTGTTATTTTGTACGAGATTGCCATTCTATATATATTCTATAGTTTCTTGCTCGTTCTTCTCCATAGAGACCTACCCTACGTTTTGGAACGAGCAACTAGCTTCAATTTTATTTTGACTATTCAAAAGTGCCTGCAAATGGTTTAATTGAAATAAATGCTTTGACTTTGACTTATCATTTCTTTCAATGGCGTGTCAGTGGTTGACCATTGGAAAGTCATAATGAAGCCATTATATTAGTAGATTACCAAACTTGTCAAAATCAACAATTATGAAATCAATGATAGACCATTCTGACACTATTGTAATAGCAGACGTGAGGCCCTGAAGGGTTGCTATGCGCTTACAAAACGAAAAAAGTATTGGCTCTATTCGATTCTGAGAATGTCCACGGACTTTTTAAAAACAGGTTTTGTAATTAGGTACCTACGGTAAAAGATATGAAAGCGCGATATTGACTAAAACCAGAAATTACAGCAAGTCTTCCAAATGAACGCACTGAGACATCTACATAATAGTCACATTAGTAGTCTGCGCTTTGTTCGACGTCCTACTAAAATATCTTGAAGAGAATAAAGCCTAGGAAGCGGAAAATAAGCTTTTTGGCGCTAACAATGAACTACAGAGAGAGTTATTTGAGTTAAGTCTGCGTAATTAATTTTGCATACTCTGAATTAAACATGTTCTGCGGTGTGGTCCCCCGTAAAAGTGCGTGGTTTGAGATGAAATTTCAGATTAGAGGAGGCAATCTTGTCCAACAATCGTTCATTGATAAGGATAAAATGTTATCGTAATTGAATTGTACGTTTGGAGTGTCAGTCCGAAATCTGACATGCGTACCTATGTAACGAGTACACATCATCGCAATATTTATTGATAACTAGCTAACCCGACAGACGTTGTCCTGTCAATTGATTTTTCAATTTTCTTACCGTATAAACCTTCCCTGAACTTCCACAAATATTTCAAGACCAAAATTACCCAAATCGATCCAGCCGTTCTCGAGTTTTAGCGAGACTAACGAACAACGATTCATTTTTAAGATAGATTAAGAAAAATATGTACAATATTTACACACATACTAAAAAAGGACGCAGTGGACGGCAATAGGCTGATAGGTAATAGGATGAATAAAAAAGAAATATAGGTTTTCTTTCGACGATTCAACTAAATAAAAATAAATAAATATTGAAAGTACTTACATTGTATAGGTATCTTAAATAACAACATTTAAATATAAAAGTAGAAAATTCCTTTTTCTTAACTATGTTAGGGTCAGTTTTACCGGATGCTGCTGAAATACCATAGTTTAACATGAAACGACTGCCTGTCTCTACCTGACTGCCTGTGTCTGCCTGACTGAGGCTGTAGTACTACCAGTAGTACTACCCATAACGACTGTCAAAGATCTACGAAGGACAGCCGGGACCAACGACTTAACGTGTTTTGCGAGCAATAGGGTCTCGGTTTGAAATGAATGGTCACCCATCGGACCGACCGTGGCCAGCGTAGCTTAACCGTAATCCATCGATCCGTACAGCTTTTACTTCGCCACGAAGTACGAATAATGTAATTGATATACACTTCTGGACACGTCTATTGGCCCACCTTGTATTTTCAGTTTCGTTTGGTCCTAGCTAAAATTTTATATTAGGTCGAGCAAAAAGTTTTTATGCAGTTTTGAACCTGGCACATTCACAATTTCATTCAATAGTCTTTTTTTTAATTTCGAACACAGAATTTAAAGAAACAAAAGACAATTTGGAGCCTGTTTGTTGATATCAAACAATCGAATACTAAGAAAACTTGGTTTTATTGGTTTACTTGGATTTAATTCTTGAAAAAGTGATTGATATCTTTGATTTTGCAACAAACATTACTTATTCTTAACATTAAGGTGAGGTTCTATCAATAATCTATGGATACTTCACCTGAAGTCGCCGCCCAAGCTGTGGCACTTATTCAGGCCGGACACAGCCAAAGAAACGTGAGTGCTCAACTTAATTTAAGTCGATCTGCGGTCCGAAATGTTTATCGGAGGTACCTAGAGACTGGCGGCTTTGTTCGTCGCCAAGGAAGGCCACGATCTCGGGTCACAACTGTAAGGCAGGATCGATTCATCGTGACGACCAGCTTGAGAAATCGTCACCTTACCTTCATTGAGATACAAAACCAACTTCGCGACTTCCACGGAGTATCTGTGAGCGCTCGAACTGTTCGGAGAAGGTTAAAAGAACGCGATATGGTACCACACAAGCCAGCTAATGGGCCCAAACTAACGCGAGCCCACCGAACAGCGCGCCTTCATTTCGCACGCAGTCATTTAAATTGGACACAGCAAGATTGGAGCCGTGTACTCTTTTCTGATGAGTCTAAAATTGTGTTACATGGCAATGATGGAAGGAAGAAGGTCTACCGACGTAAGGGAGAGCGTTTCGCACAATGCTGCTTTGAAGAGAGGGTTGCTTATGGCAGTGGCTCATGGACTGTCTGGGGCGGTATATCCGCGAGCGGCAAAACTCAACTTGAGGTTGTTACAGGACCACGGCTGCCAACATTAAATGCTGAAAGGTACATATTCGTGAGTGCTTAGAACCTCACGTGATACCATACGCGGACTATGTGGGCCCAAATTTCCTTTTTATGCATGATAATGCAAGAGCCCATGCGGCCGGCATCGTCAGGGAATATATTCGGGATGTGAACATCACAGTTATGGACTGGCCAGCCAGAAGCCCAGACATGAACCCCATTGAGCACATGTGGGACGAGCTAAAAAGACGTGTTAGGGCTCGTCAGCCAGTTGCCCAGACGATGCAGGAGTTGAAAACTGCCATAGAAGAGGAATGGGAGATGATCCCTCAAAATTTCATAGAGCGGTTGATAAACTCTATGCCTAATCGTTAGGGACACGGTATCGAACAGAAAGTATCGATACTGTACTCATGAGTAGTATTGAAAAAAAAGTATCGTACTCGTAAAAGTATCGAAACAAAAGTATCGATACTTCAAAGTATCAATACTTTTTTTGAGCCTAAACTACTTTTCCGTGCAAAACTACACGTCAGTTTAGTTTCAATAGAACCAATACATGAGAAAATGGTATAAACATTCCGATATCATATTGGTTATTGGTTTTTTTTTATTACAGGATGAGTTTTGCGATAGCTGTCATCTGAATCACGCCACATTCATATCCATCAATCGTAAATCTAGCTTAAAAATCGTGGCGTAAAAAATCATTTACTCATAATTTTTAATAATAATCAAATAAAGGTATCAAGATCGATTACACTAATTTGAGCAATCCATTATTTAACATCAAATTAAATGACCACCACAAAATTATCACACAGTCCTAGTTAGGTACAGTTTGAAATTCTATCTATCGCAGCAGAACTTATCCATCCTACCCTCTAATAAAGTAAAGACTATAGTAATATTTAAGTACCTAATTTAGGTTAGATTTACGTATTCGGTATTCCCTGAGGTTTTTATGATTTTAAAACAAATCTTTCATTTAACTTCCTTAGCACTCATCTTGATAAAATACTGCCAAAGTTCACTTTTACTTGGCGGCATTTTAGATTTCTCTTGAATAACAATTATAGTCAAGTACAATATTAACAATAAACCCCACGCAATATTACAGTGGAAAAACATCACATGGCGTGGTTGCGCAAATGTTCTCCTTATTTGGATAATACAAAGTCGACTTAATTGCAATAACAATAAAGTATATTTTGTATTATTCAAATAAGGCGAATATTTGCACAAAATACGCCATGTGAAGGGCGAATAATATGAGCATGAGCCGTAAAGTCAAGTTTTAAGTGTCTCAAGTGTATGTAGGTAATTGTCTATTGGCCGCAATGGGCACTGCTGGCTGGCAATGGCCTGCTTTACAGGTATCGTATCGAAACAGTTTAAGGAAATGTCCTAAAACTGTTTCGATACGATACCTGTAAAAAAGTACTCGAATGAGTAAAAGTATCGAATGTAAAGTATCGAGTACAAAAATATCGGTATCGAAAGGTGATGTACTCGATACTACAAAGTATCGATACTTTTTTCGTGTCCCTACTAATCGTATGAGAGCTGTGGTAGATGCCCATGGAGGCAACACGCGTTATTAAATTAAACCTTTATTTGATAAAACATGTTTTTTATTCAAAAACCAATTGCCTTTAACAAGGCGCATATCCGACTTGTTAGGCGTAGCTCCATGTCGTATGGTATTCTGAATTCAAATTTAAAACAATACGATCGAAAAAGATGGTAAAATGTATCAGGTTTAAAACTGCATCAACAGTTTTTGTTCAATCTAACAATCATATTTCGGTAGGGGCCATCGAAACCTAAACTCTAAGGTGGGCCAATAGATGTGTCCAGAAGTGTATATACGAAAATTAATATTGGTAAAAAAAATATGATGCGTGTCTTGTGTTCACGTCAGCGTCAAGGAACATTTATTTACAAGTGCACAACCGCTACTTTCATTCGAACATGAAAGCAATGTTTTCCTTGTAAGAACTTGTTTCTTAAAAATAATTAGTATATATTAAGTACCGCTAATTGAGAAACAGCGAACTTTCGGAAACAAGAAAGAATCAAACAAAATGGGAGTAAAAGCAGGTGTCAACAGATATATACCAATCGCTTTACAGAAGTACCGGTGGACACGCAATGTGCAAAAATTAAATTAAAGGCAGGTGGCATTGATTTCGATGACAATAATTCCTTATGAAGTGTTGACTGATCCATTCGGGGAAGTATCAGCAACAGATGCACTATACAAGGTGTAAGTGCATAAACTGAAAACCCTAATCCAGGTCATTGTAACAATAACATTAAAAAAAATCTGCTGTCCATACATTTCCTTGACCTACGTGAGTTTTATGCTAATTGCATAAAACTCACGTAGGTCAAGGACAAGGACTACATCTAGCATAAAGACAATGACCAATAACTAAATAATTCACGAGCATCATCATTAAAATGACTGGTAACATCCATAAAGTAATCGCAAAACATATCAAACATACTAACACAATGTGATGGTTTTTGACGTAAATAAATAATCCATTGCTTTATATGTTTAAAATGTTCATCTGCTCAACAACGTAAATAACGCAATGAATACGTTTTAATTGTAAAAATGAAAGGCGTCGACGTTGTGTGTCAATAAGTGCTGGATTCTGTTTTTTTTTTTCTTACCGTACCTATGTGCTGACTGGTGATACAAGTCTTCTGTGAATTCACATTTAGAACGGTTTATCTCACACTCGACGTTGAACTGAAAATATTGTGATCAACTTTTATGAAACATATGATATAAAAACTAACCAATTTCCATAAAATAAATTCAAAACTAAAACTACAAATAAAATCCTGAGATGTGCAGTAATTAAGTGAGGCTTTACCACTCGTTCAGATGTGCTACATAGGTAAAATTAATGCGCCAACAGCTAGATGCAGGTGTCACTAGATACCGATAATGTCAACCAAGTACCGGTGCCAGCGAGATGCTGAAGATAATGTTGTCGCCCATTATTAAGATGTCGCTTGAGGATTCAGCACGCAGTTTGTAATGAGAATGTGATAAAAGGATACGGGATACTTGAAACATTCACAAATCGTAAAGAAACTCCTAGAATGCGTAATTTTGTGGGTCTAACGGTCAGTGTTGCAAACAAGTTCGCAATTATGACAAAAGTGGTCATTTTTCCACTTTTGTGGCCAACAGAGTAAAATTGAAAAATGTAGCTTAAAAACCGTTGCGATCCGTGCAGTTCTAATAAAAACTTGATAGCTTTTTGAATAAAAATCGAATATTAATTCCATCCTTTATTGCAAAGAACCGTTTGACTGCGGGCGGCAAAAAGTTATTTTAATGGCTTTCCGTTCATCTATGCTCACATAAAAAGGTCTTTAACTTTTTCTCTTTGTCTTCGTTTGTTACTATGAAACTTGTACAATGTTTTAAGGATTATTGGCTTAAGACACAACAGTTGACCGACTGAATCGCATGAGAAACACAAACACACTAATCCTATAGCAAATATTGTGTGTGCTTCAACCATTGTTTGAAAGTGAACGCGTGCTGATTTTTTTCGTCGTTTTACTTTTCAAACAACATTTTTTCATACACAAAAGAGTTCCCAGACATTAAAAATAAATTCGATTGTTGTCTACGCTTTTTTGTTGCGCTAAATATTTTTTTTATTTAGGTTAGGCATTGTTTGATGTTATCTCTTTGGGATTACTTAAAACTCTTGAGCCATTTGTTATGATACCATGATTGCTTTCGTTTAAGTTTTGGTTCATAATATTTTAATACGTAGGTACTTCATTACTATTTGATCAATATCTCAAAGCTCATTTAATGGAAAACCACTTCACAATTTTTACAAAAAATCCAAGTACTTTTGCAAAAAAAATCATCAAAAATAATTAGTCCAACACAAAGGATAACTAACTTCAATTAGGGCTCCCCTAAAACATGATTCGCCTCATAATCTCCACGCTTGTGATCACGACCGAGCTTCTAAACCCTTGATATATAATTCAGATAGTAAAAACTCCGGCTTTTGTGAGGGTCCGAACATAATTCTCGACGAAAAAACACCTGTCGTCTACAAGGACTGAAGGTATGAACAGGTAAGTAAACATTTGGATACCTAAGCCTAGCGGAGGTGTTGAATAAGGCATAGGTATTTATCATACTTCTCTGGCCTCTCCAGGCAATAAAAGTAACTTTGTCTTTGACGATGGAATGAGTATGAGGATAAATCGTACTAAGTTTCGTGCAAGAATAAAAGGTTCTCCATCTTCTGCTTAATAAAAAAAATCATGACAAAATGACACAAAATATTCGCTAGTGTCATAACATTTATGTCTTTTCTGACAGTGATCCGGATTGTGTATCCTTGCAGCATGGACAGCCAAAAGTAAAAACCTTAATCTCTTACGGGTTTTAACAACGCCGCCTAATCGCATACCAATCCCAAAGACCAATTCCCCAAGGGCTTAAAATGTCGAGAACTTGTCAATTATCCAGTCGATATTTGACGTCCATATTGGCTCGGAGGATGGGTCTTGTCAAACTACAAATATGCGAGGTTTCGCTCAATGTTCGCTGAGCCGGTTTTATTAGGGTGACCACTGACCGCTTAACAAATGTTCAAGTTAAAGTACAAGCCATGAACGTAAATTTATGTAGCTCATAACTTTGCTATACATGTCAACATTCTAGAATTTCTTTTTTTTGGTCGAACAACTTGACATACCTATGGAAATTAAAACGGTGTAAATGCTAATAACGATGTCAGAAACCCATGAACTACTTGTGTGGCTGCTAATCAGGACCCAACAACAAAGGAAAAAGACCCTCCCATTTTCTGTAACATAGTATTCGACCACAACATGTCGTAAAATCCAAAACATTTGCAAAAAGGGGAAGTAAAGTATTCGATAAAAGGAATAGAAGCCGCAGCCAGAGTCGAGTGGATCAAAGAGGAAATAGTCTGGGACGGGCAGTCGTCGCTCAAGACCGTATAACTCAGACCAGAAGACATTTGCTCTTATTAGTGTTGGGAAACATCACAGTTATACGATGTCGATAAATTGACCTAACTGAATGTTCTAACATTTCCTCGGGTCAACGAATATAAATTAGATGGTTTTTCAACGTTTGGCATATATTTTAGCTTAACTTATAGCACGTCTAGTTAAATTAGATTTAAGAGGACTAATTTTAGTGTTATAAAACCAGGGAAAGGACAATATTACCGCCCCGTCGCTTCAAGATAGCTGGTACTTAATTAAAATAAAATATTTCTGTGAAAGTACCTATTCAACTCTCTAATCGGAGTATTTTAAAATAAAAATAGTTAAATTCAACACTACGAATTTACGACAGCTGTAACAAGTGGTACAACGGTAACTTAGTCGAGCCTTAGTGATATCTCTAACAATTAACATAACACTACCTGCCCTTGTTCATATTAATTAAATTTCATTCGCTCGAATTTGAAACGTTCGCGTGTTCGTTAAATTCTAATTACACGAATTCACATTAGGGAGTCCCGAAAATCGATACGCAGGTGTGGTCAGCACTAGACGGCATGGCACCAGTAATTCAATCCGGTCGAGAAGGGAGAACGGTTATTGCTGAGAACTTACATACATTACACCTCTCACTCGACTCGGCCGGGTAGTATCGGCCATGACTTTCGCCTGACAGCGTCCCCCTCCCTCCAGTCATAAATTCTCTTCCTGTGCAAAAGTGCCCGGCCTAATTAAGTTGGGATACTTCTGAATATTTCAAACGTGCAACCGGGAGTCTTGTACAATCGCCCCTTTGAAGGGCATCACCAACTATAATTACGTGGTAATATTTCAAAAGGCTTGGAGCTCATGAGGGTCGGTTGAGTGGTAAGACGGCCTAGAATATGGATCCGTGTAAAAGGGTCATATTACGTCAAAACTTTCCAGACTTTGCAGTAAGTGTTATTATCTTCTCCTGGGGATTAAGTAAGCGTAAATATGTAATAGCCTCAAACAGGCTAACTTCTATTGTGGTTAGGTGTGTCTCTTTAAGCGTTGAAGAATAAAACTTACGTTGTTTTATTTGTAGATGCGATGAAGAGGATATTATTATCGACAGCATGCTGCTGATACCGCAACTCAAAAAATCGTAGATTTTGTTTGTGAGTGTAAATAGAAAAATACTCAATTGCCGAATGCCATAAGCTGTTTAATGGTATACTTGACTTCCACGTGGATGAAAACGCGGTCAGAAGCTTGTTCTTTACAGCAGGACACCAAAACCACAATTTCTATCCTAACCGAGATTCAAATAGAGTTCACGGACAAATAAGGACATGATCACGCACCACGTCGCAACAAAGTGTCGCGAGGTGAACGAACGACCGCCGCAAACTGCTCCCTGAGCATTTCTCGCGACGTTTCCGTTTCCTGCGACCAATCGATAACAATATCTTCGCGAGTGTGAACGGTCTCACTACATGCAGTGACAACTAGACCCAAACATTTTCCATTGATTAAATATTTGATGGAAACTCGTATGTTTTTTGAATTTACCGTTCTTGGTTTTTGGACGGTTCTAAAAGCTTTTGGGGATGTAACGAGAGCAACTAAACTTATTGCTTAAACTTAGCGCTTGTATTTTGTTATTTATATGTGGAAACCTGTAATTAGCAATTGTATTATGTTTAGCTTTCGTTAAAATAAGAAAATAATTTGCATTGAAAAGATTATCATAAAAAATTATGATATTTTTTTACCTAGCTTTGCATTCAAAAGTTGGATTCGCGTACGATCAGAAGTTGTTATGACGCAAGCACGGTCTTCGAACTTTAAAATTTATACGTTTTTAAGTTTCTCAAAAGTAGCACTACATGGTACAGAGGTACCAACACTTTTCTTATCCAATAAAAATCCAGAACAAGGTAGGTTCCCGCTTTTACGTACAATTTCGTAACTTCAGGTGACACAAATCGGCCTCTTGCTCCTTTACAATTCATATCTCACAAGACCGTTAGTCGAGCATACATTTTACATTAGTAGGCATCCATAAACCACTCGGTCCCAGCCCCAGTTCAGAGCCTGAATTCTATACTATTCTAATACACCATTGTCAATGTTAAGAGCCTATAAACTGAGCGGATAAGGTGCTGAATGTCAAGCTAAAGGTCGCGAGTCGCGGTTCAAGCACATTTAGCGTGGCGAGAATGGGTATCGGGGACACGAGATTAGCTACACCATTTCAGCCTTTTCATTTCAGTACCTAGTATTTGTTAAGAAAAGCTTTGAAGCCTCGTTCCTGCTTATTATAATTTTAGATTCTGATGTGACTTTAAATACCTATCATAGGAATCATAGGTGCATACATAATGGGCTCGTCTCGGTCTCGGTAATCTGAATTATGTAAAACTTGGTCGATAATCGATAGCAATAATTTTACCATTTGGGATCCAATTCCTTTGTCAAGTTATACGTAGACTCCATTTTCTTCCTTACTTTTCTGTCTAGCCTCTGTTTTCAAAGTCATATTTCTCCCAACACTTAAATAAAACCCAAAAATGCGATCATACATTCCCAACTAATCGTAGGTGAGACGAAATCAAGAAAAACGCTCTTAAACGATTATGTGAAGTGCTCTCAACATTTTGTCGTACAACGCGTCGCGACGACGTGCACATTAGGCCTACCCTTGTGATGTGTGAGAGAGCCGGAATAGGTAAAAGGTTTTCAACATCTGCTCCCCCTACAATATTAAAAGTTGTGCAAAGTGGGTGCGAGTTTATAATAAAAAAGCGTCGTCTGGCGCGAAATATGACGGTGTTGAACCATGAATGTGTATTGAGCGAGTCTAATACACACTGCTTGGCAATAATCCTTGTACGAGATATTTATTTGTCGTCGTCATGTTAAGTAAAAGTCACGTACCATTTTCAAAACATCTTTTTGTTTATTTAATATTTAATCTTTAATCCTTTAATATTTAACCCTTAATATTTAATCCTTTCCCGATGAACCGCTTCAGATCTAGAGGAGTGTGCAAAATGGAGTTTTAGAAAAAAAAAATCAAATATGGAACAGTGGATGCTAATTACGCAATGTTTGGAAAACGGTCTATAGAAGATGATGATACTATGCTGTCATTATAGGTTGTTGCTTTTCATCATTTCAATTGTTCTCAAATATCACAGCAATATAAACAATTATGAAATAATACCTAGTTAACCAAGATAGACAAAACAAACCACTTTTAGGAGAAACATGATATGAGCCTTCTGAATTCACTCCATTGTTATCTAATCTATTACTCGCTTTATGAATTTGTTTTGAAAATTATTGCATATAGCTGCCCCAGTGTAACTATTTGGAATGAATTTAAATGGAAATCGAATAAATATAAATACTGATTAGACGCAATGTGCCTACCATTGATTCCTAAGTAAGCTTTGCGGTTAAAACCGTTGAAAAATTCACCCCAGGAGCGGCCAACTTCGTCCAATCCAATTACTGACGCGGAACTCCGGAAATTCTAAACCGATTATACGGAATTGAAAACATTAAGTACTTTACGTATTTCGACTGTCCCTCGTCGGGATATCGAACCTTATTTCCGGCGAATTGGTGTCACATTATACTGGCGACGAAATGATTACGAAGTCAAAGATAGAATTTGAATGAAAATTATTTACGGAAAACTCTTATTTCGCACTCCGAGCAAAGAAAGTACTGATTAAGAAAGTTTTATAACTTGGCATTCTGGGGGACAAACATCGTTTCGATAAAAACGTGACCGAAATTGCTCGCTATAACTTTTGGAATGGTGATAAATCAGTTTTGATAGACAACTCATGTAAAACATGAACCTCGTGGCAGCGAACTTCTTGACTTATTTCCATTTCTAATTTCCCACATATTATTATAAGGGATCTTAATTCACATACGATACTGGTAAATGTTTACTTGATTGAATTCAGTGTTTTCCTCTCTTTGATGGTTAGAGAGCACGTTTACTTCAATAACATTCATAACCATTTCGCGAGTCGTTTCTCAATAAATGAAATCATCTCTACGAAGAATTTTACACACGCATACACAAACACAAGCATACTAAACATTACATCAGCAACATGAATATTGATGTGAACATTCACAGATTGCTATTAATTAGAGCAGTTACACAATACATCAAGTAACGGAACCGAAAGTAATGCTAACGATACGATTTGTACCTTAAGACACGGGTGCGAGGATATTAAATGCTAACTATTCGCGATTTATGACAGCAAAGTGACCCTAGCATTAGATGGAGGCAACGAAAGCTCGTTGTTGTCTTCGTGAGTCACGACTCGAAAGTGACAACTTACACGTACAGACACGGATAAAAGTGCAAATTGCATCCGGCTGTAAAACCTCGGGAACATTCAATTTAACAAGTCTCCGTGGGCGATAATGACGAGTTACATTGTATTGACAGCCTTCTGAACTTTACGGCTAATCAAAGGCGAGTATTTAGGTAACGTTTTCCTTTTAACATTTTCATAGTATCGATTTCCCTATTCTTTAAAAGTCATGTACCGTCCATAACAAAGTGCATAGAAAATATTATCGTTTTGGTTCCAATTTCCGTCGTTACAATTTTCCTCTAATCCAAGCTGTTCTCGAAAGTACTTTCACGGAGCGTTGCCGTTGTTACCTGTGTCGTAATCTATATCAAAATTATTTAATGTCACTTTTGACGCTTCTTGTTAGGCCCCGTTGACATTAGTGACGGTGACGATAATAACTCTTTCAATGACCGGATGACATTGTTGTAACTAGAACCCATTGTTTTTTTTATCGACCATATTAAATTGTTTTGATTTTGATCTCAGACTTTCGATTTCTTTTGTTTGAAAGATGACGCAAAACTTCTTAACAATTAACCTTTTTCGAGTGGCCAGAGATAAGTTTTAAAGTCCGTGGACAGAGTAGCTGTTGATAACTTATCAGTAGGTACTTGTTGTAACAACTTGGTTAAACTTTGTTATTACACTTTTGAGAGACTCTTTTCGTGAAAGTTAGTACTTACAATGATTTACTGTGTGATAAAAAGTACATAATTTATAACATTTCTTGTCAAAGGAAGTTTCGCACCCTAATTTCGTACCTAGTACGTACTCTGCAGTTTTGACAACGTTTTAGCTGCTCTACTTATCGATAAATTCTTGAAACGTTAATTAAATTATTCGTCACACAAATCGCAAAGAAGGTTTAAATGTGAAATCCTTAAATTATCTGTGCCTCATGCCAAATAAAACAGAAAAGGTCAGCGGATATACAGCCTATCAAGTGGCTCCTACACGTACTTTCATAACAGGCTGAATGTAAAGTTGCCTGTGCCTTTACGTAAGACAGCGAAGACGGCGCGCCACCGTGCACCGCTCGGTCGTGATCTTGAACTGTGGGGCATACTATTGTCTCATTGACTTGTACTTTGAATGACTCCGCTGCGGTCCCTTCCAAAGTTTTAAGAACATTAATGAAATCTTAGCGCAAGATACTGCGAAGACGGCCATAAAGCTTAGTTCCAATTTACTTTGTAGGTGGACATAATATTACAGACGGGATTTGCAATAACTAGTTACAAGATACATGTAGAAAAGGAATACTTAGACCAAAATTTACAGTTTACTAAGTAATTCTAGTCATTTAGCCAGCAGTTTCTATGGTGGTGGTGTCTAATTTTGTGGCAAGATCAATATCGATCATTCAAATTACTTAACACCTACTTATTACTGTTACAACACTTATTACGATACCATACGATAAAGAACACGCTCTCAACTCATGACGTGCGAATTGAATTAGATTAACTACCAGTGTCGAATGTGTTATTCAACCTATTTTTACTCAAATACCAGTAGACACCTAATTAGACAAGTTTATTGGACACATCGTTGAGTAATATTGCATCTTCATCGACTTTCTCCACATAAAACACACAAGGATTTTAATCCTAAATCAGAATAGTCGTTCCGGTAAAGTTCTGAGATTATAATGTTACGAAACGTGGAACAGGGCTTCGAAACGCCGCCATTAATAATGTAAGGATTCATAGGTTACTGAGATAGCAAAACAATGGATTTGTGGAGTTGTAGTGAAGAATGGTGCGGGTATGTGAGTGGGGTTGTGTCGCGATTCCCACCGCTCCGGGCTCAGCACCACGTGGGCTGTCGCTGTCGTTTGAAAACATGACAAGCTAGCTCTCTCTCATTATCATTGAAACAGTGGAACAGGTTTCCAAGGAGTCGTCCATATACAACAAAATGGCTGCAGATCATTATTACCTAGTTTACTCTCATTTTCTGTTGACTTCTTTGGCGACTGCAAAAGCTTCTTTGATTTGCTTGGTCACTGAAGATGGACATAAGACGAAAGGATAGCGTTCTGTAAATCTTAATCCTGGTTGTGGTAGATACTGTCGACACCAGGAATACTTGGCTAATATGTCTCTTTAAAGTTTTCCTTCGACCAATTTTGGTCTCGCTCATCTAAGTACTTTTGGGTGAACCCGTTTTTAACCGAGACTCTTCCAGTCCATGATCACATGGCAACATGTCCTATCGACGACGACACGGTTGGCGCAGTGGCTGAGCGATCGACTGCTGCGCAGCGTGTTGCGGGTTCGATTCCCGCCCAGGGTAAACATTGGTGTGATGAGCACTTGTGTTTGCTTTGTGTCTGGGTGTTGTTTATCTATATATGTATGTATTTACAACAAAAAAAAAATGTATTTGTGTATGTATATCAGCTGTCTGACACCCATAGTACAGGGTCTCCCTAGTTTGGGGTCAGATGGCCGTGTGTGAAAATGTCCCCACATATTATTATTATTATTATTATTATCAATTATATCATTACTTCGCTATCATGGTATTATTATGGTAATTTCATAATAGTACATGTCTACATGATACAACATTCGCCGGCGTGCATGTCTGTAACATGGCGCGGTAAGCAATTACACGGACAAGCGAATTTCGTTCAGCCTGCTGGTTGCAAATGCTGTGAATCTGTGATACAAATGGACATAGAAGACGAGGTGCGTATCAAAATTAACGCCTCTATTTAAAATATTTTCAAAATGCCATTCATGATACTTACGATGGATAATGATGACGATAGTAAACTAATAAAACGCTAATAATAAAGATTAAAGATGGTGAGTGAATAAATGTTGTATTTGTTTGAGAAATTGGAGACAGCATTTTGCGATCGAAAGAATACCTATGCCAATAATAGGTTTGTTAGTACACAAAGGTCTATTGTGTAAACATCTCCCTCGATGAATTTAGGTGAAGTGAGGTTGAAGTGAGTTGTTAATCCTTGCCACATTTCTGATGAATTGATGACAGCTCTCCTCAAGGGCTCAAGTTAACTTTACCTAAATTCAGCCATGGAGATTTTTACAGAATAACATCGCAAAACAGCTTTTGTACAGAGGCCAGCAGATCAAGGTACTTACCCTCATCTGTCAAATTTCTTTGATAGTTTTTTAACTTTATTACAAATTATTTACTAGCGACTCGACCCGACTTCACCTAGGCCTATAGCCTTCCTCGATAAATGGACTATCCAACACGAAAAGATTTTTTCAATTCGAACCAGTAGATCCTGAGATTAGCGCGTTCAACCAAACAAACAAACCAACTCTTCAGCTTTATAATATTAATATAGATTATAAAAGAATAAGGTTCATGTTCAATTGGGAAAAATTTACAGTTTGAGTGCTGGCTCTGTACATATGCAAATACTATTAATAATAATAATAATAAGTGTGAGTCGGACAATATTATACAGTCTGTGCAGAACCGCGTGGAATCTAATATTTCCCTACCCGCACTTAACCCAACTGATGAACACTTGGCTTAGGCCCGTGCCACCAGAACTTCCCGGGTAGCCGGAGGAACAAAAATATGAAAACAAAAATAACAATAATTTATTTCTCACCACAATATAGGTACATTAGAGAGGTATCAATACAAAATACATTATTAGGTAATATAACGGATTTGAATGCAACGAGCAACCTCTTTCCCTTCATCTTTGTCAGTCTTCATTATTAGTGTCCTTAGATAGACTAAACCTGATTTCAATCTTCGTAATTTCAATAGGTAGTGATTAACGTGGCTATTTTCGTCAATGCTTATGACAATGAACTTGTCATAAGCACTCAATAATGTCCAATTTAATTAAATACATAATAATTTCTTAAAGCTCCTGGTATATTACATAGGTCGAGTACCAAGCTTTCTCCACTTAGTTGCCTTACTGCAACAACGTACAATAATTTAATAGTAAGTTATAAGGTAAATGTGAGCGTGGTTTGTGGGCGATCCTTGCACCTGGCAGGAATGAGTTTGTCAACAAAGCCTCGCTAAACCTGTTATAGTAAATGCGTAGTCGGTGCTATTACTTAGAAAACAAACGATATTTCCTAGCATTACAAGTTTCTTGCATTTCATGGTGCCATTAGTTTTTGAGATTCGATCTTGTCTTGATTTTGATGAGCGTTGCAAGTAGTTTTTTTTTTCAGGAAACAAAGGAAATTAGGTTTTATGTCATACAACATGGCAATGTTGTGCACTTGTCCCATTCAGAGGCATGCAGATAATAATGCCCTGTATTTAAAATAAAACAAGTTAAAAAAACACATACCTTTTATTTTGAAAGTAATCTTACCAAATTATATTCGAATTTATTACATTAGCGACAACAGTTTCAGCATCAGTTGCTTTACTTTATCTTTAGGACTGCTGTGTGTGTAATTAATGTCCTATGTCTCGGCCCATAAAGCAACACGGTGTCCATGCTTATTGGAAAACCGCACACAAAGAAGAAAGACACAACATTATACAGTACTTCTACTAAACAATCTAAACAGTAGCTCTACCGTATTTATGCAAACATGTCGGACAAGACAAAGTTGTCTGCAGCGATAGTCTCTCAATGAAATATTACGAAGTCAATGTCTTCGAATAGCGGACATTCCCTTGTCGAAAGCCCAAACACACATTGTTAGAGTCGGGAACCAGGCATCGCATTGTGAACTCGGTAGCAAGATGGCTTTAGACAACCTCGTGACTCACGACCTACGCTTAATCAACGAAGAAAGTCATACGAAATGTCTATTTATTTGTCGAACATGACCCTCAGTATGCCCTAAGGCTAGACTGTGAACTATGGCGTCTTTGTTCTACAAGTGACATTGATTTTTGCTGCGAACAACATAATGGCATATCGACATCTGCTAAATATTTCAACTTCAACTGATGTTTGCGTGGGTGTCTCGTTTGAAGAGGTTTGATGGCTTGCATTTTGTTATTAGATTTTATAGGTATAGGTTAAAAATAGCTTTCATATAATCATTACATTTCTGGTAAGTATTTATTAAATATTATGATTTGTCCTTAAGAAAATATTTTGAATGATTGAGTATTGTTAAATTCACATTCTCGGCTCAGGCCAGCCCATAAGTACCTACATATATATTATTTAAATATGAATTCTTATGCCTTCAAATATTAAGCTGAAAATAGATATTCTACTGCAGAATCCCTGGTGGCAGTATATCAAAGTGGAATCGCCTCAAAACGTAAGTCACAATGACACGGTCTAATATCAAAGCGCTTTGAACAAAAGAGACAAAAGTACTGTTCTAAGGCTTTTAGGTGAAGGTCGAGAAGACGTGCAGGAAGCATGTGTGAGGCCAGGCGGTGACGTCATTTCCTGGGCCGATGAACGACTTACATTATGCTAAGGCATTCGACGCGATAACTCGCACTGTAAACTGGTAATAGAGTTAGAGAGTTAAGGTTTCAACGATTAACGTAGTAGGTAATTTTAACGGCGATGCCGATCGCCGCATTCCTAAGGGAATCAGGATCATGGACCGAGCAAAGTTTATACCTTCCAATCTTCTAAAGGTCAATGTAGGCGGCCATTTCGGCACGAGATTTAAGTGCTCTTCTTTATTGTGAACTTTATAACCAGTTACAACACCAGCGCTGGATCGCGGAAGATCGATACTGCTGGTCGCAGACTTGTACTCTGAATTTGCATTCAACTTTCGCCTTTAGTTAACGCAAATTGAATTAACATAAACTTTGCCATAACTTTGACTGCATTGCGAAAACAGTTTCTTTCGCTGTTTTGTATTCCACACAGAAGGTTAAAAAATCGAGTAAGACGAACTTGAGAAAGCAAACTGCATTTTGAAAGGTAATAATGTTCAGAAGGGGAATAAGGAAGCCCTATTGCGTACCAAAAAATTCTTATATATACTTTAAAATATGAACTGGTTCTCTTTCTGTACAGCTATGCTAATCAACCACGCTTCAAAGATATAATAAAAGTACAAACAACAACAAAATCATCAACATGAAGGCCACTGTACAATCAAGCACATTGATTGTTCTTTTGGCCATGAATGCCACGACAGTAACACAAGTCAATTTGTATGCAGACGTATCTATTGGGTACTAGGCTGACGGGTGCACGGTTCAACGCGCCGCAAGTTTATCGACGTTCATAAACCCGTAAATAGATCGAATGCAGTAAAACCGAGAACGCTGCATACACTCGAACCACTGTACACGTCTGTTTCCAATTTCACTGCAATGCGATCAATGGAATTAAATCGATATCGCCAAGATACCAGAGAAATCACACCAATAAAATGTCTGATCTTCGAAGAAAAATCCACTGCTCAGGAATTCTAAACATCTTACTGAACCTGTGTGATTAAACAAACTCCTGGTTTCTCGAAAGAAAAAATCGCGCTTGCATTTGTCACATTATTTATTGTTTGAGAACGCGAAATCGCTAACTCCGCGTCTATCGCTATGTAGACTTGTAAATTACAATACCTACTTACTAAAAAAGTATTGTCTCGTATAACACAAGCCGTTTCATCAGATATGTTATTTAAAAATAATTACCATCACTTGAATAGTAAACCATGAGCCACAGTTATACTTAAAGACAACTTTATAATTTCAATGCCATTGAGCAAGCATCAGACGGCATAGAAATCGTCGAGTCTATCGTAAGTATTTACGGCATGAAATAAAGGAAATATCTTAATACCTGTAGCACTGATGCGGATACGCGGTAACTGGGTCTGGTCTGGTCATTTGTTAGGAAACTTTCCACTCGTTAATTAAGCTATTAAAAGTCTTGTACCTGAGCAACAATGTGAGAGTAAAGCTAGATGCTAATGCGAATGTGACTTGCCTCGTATAAAATGTACGTGCTGTCAAGTTTCGCTTAGTTTCACTGAAAATTGCTACATTTTACAAACGAATGTGAGTAGGTCGTCGTTGATACGGTGTGTATGATGTTAAAACTGGCCACATATCTCCGTATTCGTTTTCAATCTCAACCCCAAAATGAGCCTACAATATTCCAAAGTTCACCGGCACCATATCAAGAGTGCTCCAGATAAATGGATCACGTTACTTGATTAACCGGCGCACATCCCTTCCCTTGTATCACCCCTGGGAATATTTAAATGGGCCCTGAATATATCACACCACCCTCTTGAGGTAAACGAGCCAAGTAGACTCGTTTACCTGCGCTCTAGATTGAAGATGTAAATAACGGTATCTTCATTAACGAGTAACACAATATTAAAACTACAAAAGCGATACAGCCGCGAGAATTCAAAGGAAACCTTTAATAAGCTGGTTACGATGAGCTTTCTGCGCATAAGTGCGTATTCCCGTCACACGCGAATTGGAGCGACAATTTGTAACATACGTGTGATCTCAATCAACATGGCAATCACGCGCGGCGCCACCACAACTACTCCTAATGCGATGCTATTGAAAATCAGCATTCACGGCGTCGACACCGCACTAACGCGCCTAGTTACACTCATTGATTTCACACGAAACAATTTACATGTCGCTGAAAGTGATAACTCGTTTTGACAACGTTATCTCACAAACTCATCAACGTTACATGATCGTTCCGCAATAATGCCAATTGTATTATAATGCGGGCCGGAGATCGGCACGGGCTCTACCGTAGTGCCACTAAAACGTTTATTTCGCTGAATAAGTAGGCAGTGAGTAGATATGCACAGAGTTTGTTCGGCAATCGTTGTTTTTGTAGCTATAAATCCTGCCGCTTGAGATCCTTGTCTTCGAGCCAAGGTCTGCAAACTCATTCACAAGATCAAGTGGCAAAAAACTGGAGCAATGAACTGAGAGTCACGTACCATTCTCATCAACTCCCAAAGCACGTAGTGGCGTCTAAACTACCGCTCATTGTCAATATTGGAGTGCTGTTCCGAGCCACTGGCAAAATCAATAGAGGCATTATCGGTTATTAGACGTATGATTGCTAGAAATTGTTTTATGAGCTAATGAATAACAAACAATGGAGTTGAATGAAGTGCCCTTAGAAGACAATAGACAGATATGTACTCACATTATTCGCATCTGCGTTAAGAAGGACGTAACGTACGTAATAGCAATTTTACTTGAAATGCCAAAAGCCAGTGAGGCTTCATTACTTTAAGAAATTAACCCCAGCTAAGTAAAGGTAAACAAGATAACTGCTCAACAATTAAAGGAATTAAAACTTTAATCAAGCCCTAAGGAAATTCCAGTCAAGTGTGCGCTTTTTATGGTCGACAGGCAATGCAAATTAAATAATCGATATGAATTGCAATTGAGTCGGCAACCTCGAATGTCTGAGTAATGTCGCTGTGACTGAACAGTTGTTCACACACACAAAGTGCAAGGCTACCAAGTGCATCGCCGATAAACCGGAGATGAAAGCGACTGTTTATTTGATTTTGTGCCGGTACGTGCAAGCATATTAACTAAGCTTCGGCCAACGACCCCTGCTGTTCATTCCTTGAGCTCATAAAACTGCCGCAAGTTTGATGTTCGCACCATGTTACCGTAAGGTCGAGGAGATGGACCTAATTAACTTTGCCCGAATTTCTGTTTATTGGCAGGTAAAGTTTGATGGATACAGTTTAATTAGCCATCACATCAGTAGGAACAGCCTTAATAACTTCGTCTGAATGACTTTGGACCATCAAGCTGTCATGTAACATAAATATGTCTTCGCTGTAGCATGTTATTAAAACCAATAGATGTTCTGCGCCGTCTGTGTCGCAATCATTAAACGATAAATCTCGCTGCGCGTCTAACGCAGACCTCACAAACTCACAATGTGTCACATTCACAAAATGGAAACTGTAAATTATGTATGAAAATTTAAATTTGATTCTGCATGGAATATTAAGTAAACTGCTCAATGGTTGTTAATGCTAATGGTTTCCTTTAAGGCTTTGCACCATTACATCATCGGTTTCGTCCCCGGCGGATGATCTTTTAACGATCTTTGTATTGGGACCTTGACCGATGAAGTCTTGATATTAGCCATCTTGTTATAGCAATTTGTAATCTAAGTACCTATCTGAGCAAAGATGAAGTTATTAATAAATGAATTCTGATGTAGGATTGTTGGTCTTGAATCTCGAATTATTTTGAAGCCGCACGCAACTTTTGTCTAGTAGATAGACAGTCACCGAATGCCGGTTTCGCAACCGAACGGCCCGCCCGGCCGGCAACTCATCAAACATTGTCGGATTACGTTTATGGACCATTTGTATGGGATCTGCTACGGTTAATGATTTTCGGTCATTCCTCCGTCTCTTGTGCAATTCGATTCTCAAATAACTTTTTATTCAAGCTTCAATTTGTTTTATGTAGTATTCCAATTATTCATGTGTTACAAACTCTTTTCGTTATGGTTACAAATGAATAATTTAAAATTATGTGAAGCTGTGGAAGTTGAATGTTTCCGTGATGATAAATTCAAGGGCAAAAGTGCGAACCCTACAGCTATTATTATTACGGAGGCACACCGGTCCCCTATTAAATTACAAGCACCCCATGTTCTTGACATAATGGCTACGAACGACAATCTTCTGCGATAAAGTTTAAAAATTAAATTGTTATTAGTTAGTTCTGAATATTAAATCAACATAAGTTCTGTGTTTTACTTGGATCTGTATTTTATTCATCGTTATCGTAGGACACAACCCGGTGTCATGTCCACACATGCTTCTTATCTGTGTTTATTAAACTAGTTATTTGAGCTCATGCGCTGCAGGCATGCTTAAATCATCTTGAATATTCGCCTCACCATTTATTTTCCTCATGCCGGAGCCCTAGACCTTCACTGCACGGCCAAAATCCTGCCCTCGGTTTTGGTAACAACAACACTGATACATACGAACACTAACAAGAACTCCACAATACACACTTTTGTAAACATTCGTAGATCCAATTATGTTGTACTAGCAACACGCTTGATAACTTGTGTACACTTCTTTGATTAGTTGATAAGGAAGAAAACACAAATTGTTTATCACGATGCGATTTACACCCCCGCAAACATGTTGCGACGCGCGTCAACGCCGCGTGACTGCAGGCGTGTCGCCGGCTGACACTTTGGCGCCACTGACGAACGGCAGGAGCGTGAATTACGCTAGTACGCTAATCCTACCCAGAGATGGCGTTATATTCAACTCGCAAAAAACTGATGTGTTTACCTACGAACTACTATAAGAATTTTCAGCATTACATTACTACGGTTGTAGAAAAATAGTAAACAAATACAAAACATTCATTAAAATTTGTAAGAACTTCATTAATTGATCAAATCCTTTTCTTTTTTTGATTGTAAGTGCCAGTTTATATTTATTGTTTAATATTTTTGAAATACTTTTGTATGTAGCAATAGCTAGACTAGGCTAAAACTTACCTTAATGACTTCTATGATAATTTTGAATATAAAGCAAAAATATATTTATAACTTCACCTCACTTTAGCCACAGCACCACTGCAATTTTACTACAGAACTATTAGAAAACTGTATGCCAATAGTTTCAGCTTATCCGGTTGTAAAATCCGCATTGAGAAACGCCGGTCAGTAAAGCCTACAACCTACATAATCACTGAAAGAACACTGTTCACCCCAACTTCAGTCAAATATAGGGTTTTCCACGATACACTGTAATAATAAATGCACGAGTTGAACGCAGAACACCATGAATAGCGACCGATAACACTATCCATCACCCCATTATCCTACGCGACTTGAAGTTAGCAACGAGTAAGCACGTCAAAATATACCATAAATAACACGGTACGTATTTGGGGTGCGCCACCCCATCCCCGCCCTTCGATCGTCTGTAAACAGAAGGTTCGGTTTCGATTCGAAATATTGTAAACTCTAAATTTTAAATTCTTTAAATCGATGGCGGCCTGGCCTTAGCGTGCGTGAACTGGCGACTATCATTGAGCTATGGAATAAGCTGCAAGGCGTCGGGACCGAGGGGGAGGAACGTCGTATAAACTCACATTACAATACGTAAAATCGCCTCCAGCCCTTGCCGACTGCGGTCGTAACGCGACGAGAACTTCCCGGCGACATCCCGACTAGGCTCTCACAAATACAGCCAATTAACTACAACTTTAATGACGCTTTTCCATTAAAGAACTTGGGTAGCTTTCGCAGTTTATAATATTATGTGATGGGTAGCTTTCACTGTTTATAATAGGTGAGGTCATTTCTTTGTTGTAAATATGAGAGGGAATTTTTGATTTTATTCCAGGAGGTACTACCTTCATAAAGCAAAAAAGTTTGTTCCTACCTACCTCATCAATTTTTATATTATTTTTTTTTCCGAATATTCAAAAAGTGTAAATGACTTATGGATCGCTCCTCTGTCATCTTTGGTATAAATATCCATTCGTTACAGCCCGAAGGCGAAATGCGCTAAAAGAGAAAACCGACAAAAGTAAGCCTTTTTAGGGATCCTGAGGTGACGTGAAGAAAAAGAGAGCTACAATTTTTGCGGTTCATATCTTTCTGTACATATTTATCATTACTTCCGCTATTAGTGCTAACAGACGATCGAATCGTTCGACTAAAACAGGGAGACAGCGTCATATGCTAAAAACAATTAGAAGTACAGCATTCTCTTTTTGACGTATAGCGCTGTCTCTCTCTGTCCGGCGAACGGTTCGATCGTCTGTTAGCAACTTTAGTAAGGACATCAGTGTTGCCAACTCATTAAATGTTATAAGCCAAATCTTAGTTTAGAAAATGAAAAAAAAAATTGAATTGTATCTATTTTTGATCACGTGTTTAAGTAAAACACCTCGTATCAAAAGCTTTAATTGGACGTCAAATTTATACTCCATTCGACAATTTCCCCACCTATTGCCTTTCTATTGTCTTTTGCCGTCCACAGCTGAACGTAGACTTTCCCTAGAAATCTCCATCCATTCCGGTCTTGAGCAGCCCGCACACATATTTGATAATTAGTTGAATTTAACTGGCTATCTGGATAAATGACTGTTCAAATATCGATGCGGGTGTATACATAAAACGCTGCGTTATCACGAACGTTATTTATAAATTTCGTTAATAACGCATTTTTTTTGTAACACACAATTAATTGTTGAAATAAGTACCAGAAGAAAGGCTGAAGAATGTGCTTCAAGACAAATTATTTTTTCAAGCTTCTTGAAAAAATGCTAAATTTGCTAAATACTAAATTGGCAGCACTGCACGTAGATTTCGGACGAAGTCCAAAACGTTCGGCTAGACTCGCCTGTCGTCGGGGAATTCCGGGAGAATAATCAATACAGTTTCGGCATGCCGGCCGATGCTCATATTCCTGCAGCAGCCAGCCAGCCAGCCAATAAAGTGGTGGCAATGGCGGTACCGCTGCACCAATGCATAGTCCAACTAAGTTATCTGTGAAATGAGTGATGGCGCTGTTGGTCAACAAATCTAAAAGATCAAATCAAAAACGACCTTATGTCTTTTACAAATAATTAGTTCCAAATACTGCCATTTCACAGTAAAGTTGGTATCTCAGTACACATTATAATTATTGGTAACCTGTGATAATAAACGGCGAATGAAAGAGACTTAGAAAAATAAACCTTTTTATTGGTCTGAGGAAAGAGAATGGAATTTTTGTTATCATCAGTGTGTCCAGTTTTCAATTGAATCGTTCACCCAAATTGGTGAATTGAATGTCGATCAATTTAGAGAGCTTCGGCCATCCCGTGTGAATGTTAGTCTTTTCTCTTCCGTAGAAACAGTTTGATGTGCGGTTGACGGTACCGAAGACGTACCGCGATAGAATCTTTTATTTTGAACCGAAACCGTTTCATCTAGCGCATTTCAGACGAAATGCACGCTAAAGTGAATGGACGGCCAAATGTGAATGCTACGCTGCTTTTCTCGAAGACAGCTACTGCTATGAAAAACATCCTTTATGACTGATTATATACACAATGAGTTACGTATCATTTACTTACTTTAATAATCCGTAATTATTTTATGTGTTAATTTATTGAAAATATAACGTTTGCGAGTTATGTGAACTTGGTCACCTAAGTTGACAATTTTAATTATTATATTTTTTTTGGAACGAAGTTCCACGCGGCTAACGGGTAGAACAAATTAGTAGAAATCGTCAGTAACGAAATGCGTGTGTGTATGTGTGCGTGTATCGGCGCACTCACCTGCTCGTGATATATTATTATTTTTATATTTTTTCTTTTTGTACAGACACGTACGTAGGTAAGGAACTTTGTTCCTTACGGCGGTCCCCCGACCGCACAGTTTTTTTTTTGTTATCATTCATTCTGATACTGAGCTGCAAATTGCAAAAATCGTAAGGACATTTGAATAGGGGATATTACTGCAATGTTCTGGCACCAGAGTGCAGTATAATCCGTATACAGTTTTTCGACGAGTCGTTCAAAGCGTGAAATTCAGCCTTTAATTGCGTTCAAAATTGGGTAGTGTACCTATTATTATACAATAATGCATCAGTGCTGTGTATTTCGATGTACAAATGAAGGGAATTATTCATTTCCTAAAGAAGAAAATGTTCGAAAACTTTGGAAAGCAGCTAAAAATCACTCTAAAATAAGTTCAGGTTAAGTATTTAGGTGAGATAGTCGTATTTACAGAATAACGTTCACTTTTATCATGTAAGACAACCAAATAAGTACCTATGATCTTATTCTGAGCATAACTTAGAATCAACTTTCAAATGGCCGTACGATGCCATAATATTGTTAAAGTACAGTTATGAAAGTAAGATTAATTAAAACTTTGATTTAATATCTTCACAAAATAGGTACCTAGTTATTACAAATAACATAATTTAAATAACAAGAATACGAGGTTATGGTTTACTGAATGTGCTAGTGGCGCCCTCTGCGCCGAGTAACCGAGTTTCGCGTAATGTTCCCTATTTCGCTGGCTATAGAGTGCTTCCCACAAAAAATGTTGCAGAAAATTTTGTAAACATGTCATTCTATTTTATTAATTTTCTCGCTGAGAGAACTTAGGGAATTCATTATGCTCGAAGTGAGAGAAACAATAAAATTCGGTTTTATTTTGGATGCGTTCAATCAAGGTTCGGCAACACCTACCTACACTATGTCAAACGTTGCGTTCCTGGTCAATACTTAATCAATCTATTTCTGCCTTCTCTTTCTTCTCATAGGAAATAATATAACGCTTTCTCACAAAGTTGTAAACGTTCATGCATTATGTCCAATTTATTTTCTTCTATTGTTTTTTCCAAATGTCATTAAACGTCAATAACAATTTGATGATTTTGATGGAAATTCATAGGATTTTAATGTATTCGGGTTGTATTACAATAAATATTAGCTATGATCCGTGATTAAATACATAATGGAGAAACCTAGAGTGTTGTCGTAAGTAAAACCAATGTCTTGTTGTATAGTAATAGTTGATAGATAGCCATAATTTACAAAATACTCAGTTTTCCTTATTGCGGTTTACACTAAATTAAAAAACGATTTTCAGAAGTATTCACCATAATTTTTAGCCTTATCCATTTTAAGGAGCAGAATTTTAAGCTGCATTCGGACAAAGATTGATTTCACCATTTTGATTTGGCTTTTACTAACTACATTATTCAAATACATATTAAATCAACTGTATCCTAGAATATCTCTTTTAAAACAAAATTTTTTTGCTGGTCTGGGTGGTTAGAATACCCTTAATTTTAAATTTCCATTTAATTTTAATTTTCAAGTAATATACATTTCTATTGGATTATGTCTGTCCGCTGATACATTTTTTTTCACATTGGATGTTATTATGCTTCAAAACCCCTAGATTGCCTTCTTTTAAATTTTCTTATTATTTTTAACATCATAATTCTTATTATTTCCAGAGGTGAAGCTCTCGTAGCTAAAGGCATTACAAAGATTGATGCGTCCCTGCCCGAAGTAGGACTGAAAGATGTCATACCTAACAACTCCTGGTTGGAACAGAAGCAGATACAAGCCGCCTTAGAGGCTCGCAAGCACTTGATTGAAGTGGAAAGAGTTGAGAAATGGTAAGTATTTTTTTAATCATCTACCTTCTAGAAAAGTATTATCAACACCACAAAAAATACTTCACAGATAATTATGGTTTATTCTTTCTGGAATTCTTGTGTGATTATTTTGGTGCAGCAATATGATAAGTAAACATACTTTGCAATATTTGAGTATTAAATATCTTGGTTATGTCATACAGGTCTATATCAATAAGTAATGACTTTACAATCTAATCATGAAGTGTAAACATTGAGTTTATTAAAAAATAGCAATTACTGTTGGAATGGATAAACTAGAGTAAAATTTTGTATGGAGAGTGTTATCCTTAAATGTAATAGTTCAAAGCCAAATGATTTATTGCAATTAGACCATTAAAGGCACTTTTGAAGGTCATTTTCAACCTATTGATGCAAGTAAATTAAATTCTATTTTCTTTTCTTTAGTTTAGAAAAGAATAGGCTAAAACACAATCATATAAAATAATAATATGAATATAATGTACCTTAAATAAAATCTACTTTAAGTACTAGAATAGATACAAAAGTACAAAGTATTGTAAATGAAAACCTCACCAAAACAGCCCCGTCACATTTTTTGCAACTATTTTTCTTGATTATAAATGCTGGAAGTGTGGGCTTGAATCAATTAAAACAAATGTTTGGCTAATCATCACCTAAACTGACTAAAACTTAGCTCAAAAGGAAAAATTTGGGTTTGTATAACTTTTTGAAACTGCTTTTGGGTCATTGCACTTTTTTTTTTGGGTGACTGTCAAAAAATTTCCTATCTATATCATTATTTTCCCCCCTTAGAACTAAGTTTTAGTCAGTTTATGTGTAAATTAGGCAGATGGTTGTTTTTATAATTTGTAGACCATACTTTCAGGATTTATAATCAAGAAAAATAATTTGTATAAAATGCGACTCAAAAAGAGAAATTTAACAAAATCTGATGTAAGGCAAGAATTTCCCAAAAAAAAAAAAAAATATCTAGCTCGTAAACTATAGTAAATTGCTGGACATAATATGTGCGTTTTGGAAAGCTCATGGAGAGAGGCTTTCAAAATTTTCTTTTGGACTTTCTTATTTGAGCCATCCTGTATTTACAATTATTGACACTTCAGAAGACCACTTCTAAACAATGAAATAGTGTGTGAGTTAATCTACAAGAATGTAGAAAAGCCTTTTTTCAAAAAATAAGACAACCACCTTCAAAAACTAAACAGTAATAAATAACTTTAGCAAAGAACACACATTACTTTAGTTTCGGAAAAAAAAAGGTTTTATTTTCCGCTTTTCAGTATCGCCTTAACATCCAAATCCATTAAGAAACGGCGACACAGTTAAAACAGAGATTGAAAGTCCTCCAAAGATTTAAGAAACTAAAACGTCAGCTATGTATTTTTTTGAGATTTTGCTGATATTTTCAAAAAGTGCTGAACCTATTTCGATAAAATTTATATGGGACCATTTCGGAATAAACCCCTTTCGAACAAAAAAACGAATTTTCCAAATCCGACCTTATATGACGGAGTTATGCGCGAACTTATATAAAAAAAAATACATATAAACATCCGAATTGATAACCTCCTCCTTTTTTAAATCGGTTAAAAAAAGTGTTTTTTAAGAATTAAAGTCACAACAGCTACTACATCGAGTTCTCTGCCTTCTGCATTGATTCAGCTTAAGCCACCTTTTGCTTGGTGGTTCAAATGTCTCCACTCAACTATGCAGTGTTCTGTACTTCCTGTTAAACCATTTATATTTTACTAGCTTTTGCCCGCTACTTCGTCCGCGTAAATGTCGGTTATCGCGGATGCAAACTAACTCGCGGATTAAAAAGTAGCCTATGTCCTTCCCCAGGGTCCAAGCTATTTTATTTATTTATTTATACTTCATGCACAAAGGTACAAAGGCGGACTTAATGCTTTAGGCATTCTCTACCAGTCAACCAAGGGTGGTGAAGAAATAACATGACAGATGCATAGTAAAAAAAAAAAAGACTAATATAACCTTTCATCATCATCATCATCATCATCATTTCAGCCGAAAGACGTCCACTGCTGGACATAGGCCTCCCCCAAGGGGGGATTTTAACCTATACATAAATATATACCAAACCAAATACCAAACCATTCCATCCATTTTCATACCAAATTTCATCAAAATTTGGTTCAGCTGTTTCATAGTGAAAGCGTAACAGACAGAGATACTTACACATTTATATTATTAAGTATTAGTATGAATGTTAACAGAATAAATAATATGTTGTAATTCTAGTGGCACCCTAAGCCATGCTGAATGGCGTGATGATCTAATGCTTGCCGAAGTTACGCAGAAGGCTGGTGGGTATTGGCAGTACCTTGGGCACAATGTTGGGAAGACTTTGTACCTTCGACCTGAAGAGGCACTATTTCTAATGGAAGTTGTAAGTAAATTGGATCAAATTAAGCAAAGACATGCCATGTCTTTAGATTTATAGTAAAACTAGCTGACCCGACAGACATTGTCCTGTCCCGATCTACCTACTTACCTGCCTATTTACCTACACCTACCCTACACCTACCCTACACCTACCCTACACCTACCCTACCCTGACCCTTAACATTTGGATGGGGGATGAAAAAGGGGTGATAAAAGGGGATGAAAAATAGATGTTGGCCTATTCTCAGACCTACCCAAAATGCAAAAAAAATTTCATCAGAATCGGTCAAGCCGTTTCGGAGGAGTACGGGAACGAAAACTGTGACACGAGAATTTTATATATTAGATAAGTTTGTTCTATAAAAACAAAATACTGTCGACCGAATTTCGGTCATGGCCATCCCAACAAAGACTTGCCTAGTACTACTATGGTAGAATCGATTCGTCGACGTTGAGATATAGTTTCTACCAGACCAATCGATCTATTGTCGATCGACGATCGATCGATGGTAGAATGGATTAGTCGACATCGATCAAGCTGCTTGATTATTATTAGTGATGGATTATAGCCGGAGTTAATCGACCAACAACGACCGATGCCATAGACCGGCAATCGATCGATTAGTTAGTCGAACGGTATCCGTCGATTAGCCAAAGCTACCACACCGATCAACGTCGATCGATGATCGATCGATTGGTTTAGTGCACAAGTATATGCACAAACACAGGTGAACTCCCTCTTCCCTCACGTTCATAGTCCGATGGGACGGCAATACATCATGGAGAGGGATCAGGCGTAGGACCAACGGCTTTAAGTGCTTTCCGAGGCACAAGGCTGTCACCCACCAACTATCAAAATCTGGGCCGCTACTGAAAAATTCCTTATGGGCAAAACCCAATACAACTATTTGCCCGACCTCGGAAATTGAACCCACGACTTCAGCAGTCACGATTGTGACCACGAGACCAACGAGGCAGTTAAAACACCTGATTTAATTAGTTACGCATTGAAATAAAAATCATTATTCTATTTTCAGAACTGCTTGTTATTAAAACACAATGAAGTGACAGTGTCTTTACAAAAAGCATACTCCTTACTACAAAGTTCATCAACAACAATGATACAATACAAAGTTTATGCATCACTTAGTAGACTGGGCTACAGAGTATTTAGACATACAGGCCCTAAACTAAATGATGACAAAAACACTTACAGCCAAAAATTTAACAAAGTACATGGACTAAAGAATGTTGATTCGCCAAAATCTCCAACAGTTGAAATGGATCATGAATTCAAAGATGTTGATTCACCTACAGGTGACACAAGTAAATCTGAATGTGTTGATGCGTCAATAGTTAGTACAGGAAATGAAATCGAGAATTTTTATTCATGTAAACTTTCTCCACTTACTAATTCTGAAAATGTTGTTTCACCAATAGTGTCCATAGTAAAAGAATCAGAACATATTGATCCATCAGCAGTCAACACAGCTGTAGAACCTCACGTAGCTGAATCTAATACACAAATCGATAATACAGTCTGTGATTCAAAGAGTAACAATTCCCCAATATTGATTGATTCTGTAATTGTTAAAAATTCTGTAAATTTACCAATAGGATCACAGGCTAGTAATCTAAGTGAAAATGAACAAAAACAAATAAGTAGTCAAGAGGAATTTAAACACAGTGAAACAAATGAGAATATTGTGGAAATGAGTGAGGTTAAAGAAATTGAAACAAATGAGAATATTATTGAAAAGGGCGATGATAAAGACATTAAAACAAATCAGAATATTGTTGAAATCGGTGAGGTTAAAGATATTGAAACAAATAAGAATATTGTTGAAATAGGCCAGGATAAAGTTATTGAAACAAATAAGAATATTGTTGAAACGGGCGAGGTTAAAGATATTGGAGAAGTTACTGAACAATATGATGCTGAAAACAGTGTGGCGAAAGAAAATGAATCTCCGAATATAATGGAAATAGACTTAGCAACCGAATTAAAGAATCCAGATAACAAAATTGAGACTGTGCAAGAAGTGTCATCAACGACGGTAGATAGCACCATAAATCTTGAAAATAAAATAGATAGTATGGAGATATGTACCGAAAATCAAGAAGATATTGGTATGTGTAAAATTATTTTTAAAGAACTTAACAATATTCCCAAACAATTTCTATCAGAGGCCGTTATTTATGTTTCAGGTATTGTTTTAATGGAAGTAAGTGATGACAGATCTAAAGACGTTGAAGCTATCTCAGCTGAGGAACCAAATACTATGATATCATCTGATGTTCCAATAGATCTTGGTAATTATTTCATAGCATACTAATTCTTGTTAAAATGCATAGCCTGTTACAATTATGTAAATGGGATTAAATCCAGTTTTGTACCTTTTTTGAAATAGAAGCAGTTTAATCCTACAACTATTATAAACAAGAATGTTTCTGGAAATGGATGGATGTTTGTTACTCTTTCAAACTTAAACAGCTGAATGGAATTAGCTGAAATTTGGCACACATATAGGTATTGATCTAGCTGAACACATAGGTAATTTCCTCCTCTCCCCCATCCTCTATTATTAAGACATCTTAGTCACATGGATTTTATGACAGTGACGTTCATGTTTTATTCACAGGTACCCAGACTATAGAAGATAGCACAAAATGTCCAGATGATGTACTATACAAGCATAATTTAAACTACTCAAACAAGTGCACATCTACAGAAAGCATCACACAAAACATTTACTGTAGCAATGATAATGATTCATACAATTATTTGAGCAAAATAGAGAAAATAACGAAGAGGCAGCTAAAACCTAGTGCTTCAAAAAGTATGGAGAAGTATTTTAAAAATGTACCTGATTTTTCAAAAGATCGTGTAGTCACAGTTAGTGCTCCAGAACAACAATTTATACCTATAAACATATTTGTCAATAAAGCAAATTATTTGTTGAACTTGCAAAATATTAAATTGAGATCCTTCCGGTCTGCGTCGTCTGAATCACCAGCATACACAAGCTCCGATGAAGTCAATGGAACCAACATAAGAAGAATTAGAAGTAGCTCAGAAGTTCTCAGTACCGAACTTCCTCAGAATTCAAACTTTTTCCCTCTTGGAAGATTTCCAAGGTTCCAACATTTTCGACCTTACGGATTTTGGCGTCCGCAAAACAATCTTAACTTTTATCAATTGATGTTTTTCCAAACCCGTGTCCAGTACAATCAGAGGCCACAGCTGTTCTTAAGGCCGACTTGTTTCAACATAAATTCAAATGATCTCAATATAAGTAAAAATGCCAGAAAAAGAATGAGAACTGGAAAATCTTCCCATCTTCAAGGTATAAAGAATTTAGCTGTTCGATTGAAACAAAGTCTCATCTCTGGAAATACTGATATGCAAAATCTTGAAACTCTGCATGGTCTACTGCACACATACAATTCTAGATATAAATCTAGATTACGATTAACTGAACATTTTGACGTGGTTAATGAAGAAAAGATTGTAGAAACCATAGAACTGGATGATGATGAAGAATCAAAAAGTAAAAAACCAAGACTAGAAAAAGATAATGATGACAAGTTTGATGAAAATCTGTATAGACTAAGACAATTCGCATCGAGATTGAGAGACCTCGAAACTAAAGATAAAGCTACAGCTAGTCATAGAAGAGCTTTCTCCAAAGCGATCAAAACGTTCAATAAATCTTACAATGCCGATATATATTTGAATTACGATAATTACGAAGTCATTGACAGACGATGTATAACACTCGATTCTAGTTCAGAATCGGATTGTGTAGTCGAAGAACAACCACAAGTTCGTTCAAAAAAACTGAAGAATCCGTTTAATATTCTAAAACGTCGGTCAGAGAGAATGCAATCCCTTAACAATCCAGGCACCAGCAAGAACGATAATTCTTCCGATACCAGGAAAACTGATACTGGTCCAACTGAGGAGGCTAACAAAGACAATGATAAATATAGTGAACTAATACTTACAACTTTCAGTGACACTTGGTTACCGAATGAAAAAGACTTCGGGAGAGCGGAAATCGTACCTAAACGTTTCATGAATTCTCGCCTTATGCTTAGTCACAAAGAGCAATTCCTGTTTGAGTATATGAAGGATCAATTTCAACACTATCAAAACTGGCCGGAAGCAAAAATATCTTTTCTAAGGTATTTAGAGGAAACAAACACTGCATTTAAAAGTGAACAGGCTCGAATTCTAGCTGACTCAGAATTATGTAACACTGGATTAAAACCACTTATAGATTTTGAAGGAAGCTCTGATATGCCGTCAGTTCTTGAGAAATTAAGAATTATAAAGAATAATAAAGATATTGAAGCTAATACTAGTCTAAGAGTAGATTTTGATGTGTACAATAGAAATGTACAAAACTTTAGAAAACGGAATCCGCCAAAACCGCATTTCAGAATGATTTGCATAGAGTAAGTAGAATTCATTGAATTTAAATAGGTTTATTTTACTGACTTCAAAAAAAAAAGCAGGTTCGCAGTTCGACCCGTATGTTTGTATGTATGTTTGTCCGCAATTATCTCCCGTTTGGCTGAACCGATTTTGATGCTTTTTTCAAACAAGTGTTGGTTACATTCTGGAGAAGGTTTTAGTATACAACAAATATAAATTTATTCAGCGCTTATTGAAAAAATAAAAAAAAACCCAAATACTAAACATAGAAGACGTTTTCGTTTCTTCCATCTTTGGAGGACTTTCAATTTCTGTTTTAACTGTGTTGCCTTTTTTTAATGGATTTGGGTGATAAGGAGACACTAAAAAGTGGAAAATTATTTTTTTTACAAAAACGAGAACCGCCTTCTTTTTTTTGTATATGTTTTTATTAACTAGAACAGTTTCGATTTCACGCATGTGGCTAAAAGGAATTATAGATACAAATGTATGGAGATTGGAAGGGAGGAGAAAGAAAAGATGCATGGATTGTGTGAAAAATGATGTAAGAAAGAAAAGAGTTGGTGATAGCACGATGGTTTGGACGAAATGGAACAAATAAAAGTGTTGTGCGGATCCCAAGTAAATGGTGACAAGGGTTGATTTAACTCTAGATTTTTTGGAACGAAGTTCCATATTTTTATTTTTGTTTATACATTACATAATACAGTATTAACCCCACGTAATTATTATCTATTTCAGGGAATCGTCGACGGTTCCAACGGCAGCGGATGTGATGTCTTTACATTCAAAATACGAGGACAACGTTCCAATTGTCTTTGCTATAGTTAGTACTGGATCCATTTCCTACTTACAAATTAATCCTATAGACTTGCCAATCTATGTTCCAAGTAACGATGTAGTTTAAAAATATTGAATAGCAAGTTGTATATAATGTACAAAATACAGGCTGTTAGGGTAAACACCGTTTTCCTATAAACCAGTGGTTTGGTTTCATTTATAGAACCTGAAATCAATGGAAAACAGCAACTTTTTTTTTTAAAGAAAATCGTCATTTTATCACAAGAGCATTTTACCGTATGCGCCAGGGCAACAAGCATGCGTCTCACTTCGGGAAGGGGCGCAGGAAATACGCTGTCGGGTCGCGATCTCTGTCAATCAACTGTCTTGCTAGTGAGCGCAGGTAACGCTCATTTATCGCGCGTAAATTGAGTGTACTTAGTGCTATGTCTTACACAAGTAGTAGTAATAGTATAACGGGCTGGTGTCCACGAATCAACGCATATTTTCCCCGCAGAAATGTGTAAACTTAACCATTTTTTTTTTAAATATATTCTTTTATTTTGAACATTGTACAATATTTTCACGAATAACAATAAACCGGCAAAGTGCAAGTTGAACTGGCGTGGAGTACAATGCTAATTGATAGAATTCTTATAGATTTTCCTGTAATCTACAAGCAATGATCTTTCTTTTTTGCATTATTTTCGAAATTTTAGACTCAGTAGTTTCGGAGATCGGGGGGGGGGGGGGAATGGTAAATTTTCGTCTTCTTCATGAATAAAATTAATTTATTTTACAATAATAACAAATTATGTTTGAGATCCTCATAACGAGCCCTTTCATTTGACATATGCCACTGGTTTGCAAATCTTGATTTTAATTTCTTAATTTGTTCCCGAAAATTACCCTAATTTAAAAGAAATATTTATTTAGTTTGCACATCTGTGTTTGGGTCATAAGATTTCACCATCTTACCAAATCACCTGATTTGGTCCAGTAGATTCGGAGCAAATTGGCTGTGACAGACGGACAGACAGACGCACGAGTGATCCTTTAAGGGTTCCATTTTTTTTTTGTACGAAACCCTAAATAGGAACACCTATAACTATTAAACAAAAAAAACGAATGCGATAAGGCGTCAAAAAAATTCTCCACATCGCCGTCAACTAGGAATGTGCCCAAAAGACTGGCGGCATTGCCGCGTTGGATGGCAATGCTTAACCTCTGTCCGAGATAAAATTAATTGATTGATTTTTAATTGTAGGAACATAAGATTGTGATAAACCTTTTAAATGCGCCAGAAATACTCCAACTTCAACTATCAATAACTCAATGTTTTGGTCTAATTTTCTTTGTTGTAAAATCAAATTTACATTTCGATTTGTCACGTATTATTGTCTGTCCTAAGCCAGGAAAAGTATGAAGGGAAAGTTATATCACAAGTTACTATGTAGGTATATTTATTCTGGTTTTAAGTAAGAGGTAGGACAGGCGGCGATCTTTGCGGTAATTACGTCAATCGCGCGAATATCCATGAATTGGGGGGCACTGTCAGATAAAAAATAATTTTAAAATCTTTTAAAGAAAATAATGATTTAATTTTTTAACCCGCTCATATGAGATGACAACTACCTATGGTTTCAGCGGTGTTTACCCTAACATCCTGTATGTAGAAACATTTTATGAAATATTGAAACAATTCTTATTTATAATGAAATTTCTTTAAAGTCTGGTGTACTTAATTGTTCTTTTCTTTGGTTGTATATCTGTTCCCAAAACTGGATAAAAAGTATGATTTTCATTACAACCATGTACCATTATAATATAGAAACGCTTACATTGTACAAAAAATAATGCATATTACTTACACAGATGTCAACTTTATCTGCTACAATATTGGATTGATTTTGGGATCACAGAACTATTTATAGATCAAATAAAACATTGTCAACCGCTTAACTGAGACCGTTTTCGGTAGCTATGGGGTGCGGGTGGGGTGGCAGTTGTTACAAGTTGACGTATCAGTGAGCTCTCGCATCACGTCACCACACCCCTCCCGCACCGCGTTCTACCTCAGGAAGCGGTGGAGCCATAGGTATAGAGGTCCTCACCATTGTTACAGCAACATATTGCGGATTTTATGAAACTATATTTGTAATAAGGTTTCATAACCCATAAAGCTGATAGCATGAGTATTCTTTGTAGCTGATTTTTATCCTGCACAGATGCTAGCGCCATCTTTTTATAGGGCCTCAGCATATGCTAAAAACCGCTACAGTTTTTAACTTATTTAAAAATAATTTACATGTTATATTGAGTAATCAGTTTATCACATATAATGAAGTTAAATGTGTCGCTATGAGTAAAGTGAATAAAACATCCTTTGATTGTTGTATGTGTATTTTATTTAAATAGTATTTAAACAGCCTTTTAATTATATATTTAGCTATCTATTCTACCAAGCAGCTACATGGCACATGTGATTCGGAGGGCTCAGTGCAAATATAACTATATCTACGCACTACATTGCATTGCATTAATATTATCATCTAAACTTTTCTCTCTTTAAGCCAAATGATATAAAATAGTTAGCATATTTTATTTTGACTCGATTACTAATAAGTATTATCGATTGACAAACGCGTATGTTTCCTTTAATATTTATGTTGGTGTATTAATACGTAACGATACCTTCTTCCTAACTTGAAGTTGAAAAAAGAGAAATGCTGTATTTTATCAAATAAAATACTGGTAATTATAAAGCCGAAATAGAGTCTCTTTATAACAAGACACCCCTTGGTAAGACTGATGGTCAGACTTTCTGGCTTTCTTTACGTCGTTAGGGTAGTCACCCTTAACGACTGTTAAAGATCTGCGATTGACAGCCGGTACCAACGGCTTTACGTGCTTTCCGAGGCACGGAGGGATATGGAATGGATAGTCATCCATCGACGGACAAAATTGTATCTAAATAATATATAATCTAATATATAAAATTCTCGTGTCACAGTTTTCGTTCCCGTACTCCTCCGAAACGGCTTGACCGATTCTGATGAAATTTTGTGTGCATATTGGGTAGGTCTGAGAATCGGCCAACATCTATTTTTCATCCCCATTTTTCACCCCCTTTTCATCCCCAGTAGGTAGATCGGGACAGGACAACGTCTGTCGGGTCAGCTAGTATACTATAATAATAATACATATATAATAAATGATCTACCTTAATTACCTATATGGCACGTTATAATATTGTTATATACACTGTCTCTCATTCGTTCATAATACACAACCTTCGTATTTTTATCAATAATGGCAAGACATGGATAAATTAGAAATACCCATGATATTTAAATTGTAGCTTCGTTTAGCTTAAGGTGAAAGCGTTGGGGTGGCCTGAAAAATACAAATATTCTGACGTTTTTTGCAATTTCCGGCCTAGTATTTAGTTGTGCGGTTGTTAAAAAATTCAACAAATATTAAAATCATCAACAGAACTCCCCAAGTTAGAAATCCGTAAATGTGCCAAAGGAAACATGACGTTTATGGATTATCATAATTGTCTAAATAAATATTCGATACTGTCGCGTCTAAGTTTTTGTATTACCATACAACCAAATAGGTACTAAACGTAAGAATATTTGAATTTCGCGGGCCACGCTACATTTTTTAAGCATTTATATTACGCAAGAAGGGTAGGTATTTATTTACACAAAGTGTAAAAATTAACTGAAAACAACTTTTTCTATGAAACCAACCCTGAAATCATTAAACAGATTCCTGTTTTATGGTGGTGGTGGTGTAGTTCAACAAAATGTATAGGTAGATGATTCCGACCCATACATTTTGTTGAACTACGTGAACATTTGTATGGGCACAGATAATATAATACTAAAGTAGTATGGGTCAGCTATTTGTATTTTCATGATTTCTAGGTTGGTCCCATGTAAAAATTGTTCATAATTTTGAGTAAATTAACGTTTTCTGGCTTTTAGTTAACTCAATTACACGTTGTAGGTATTTGCAGTAATATTATTTTGAGTGGTTTGAAATATTTTAGGTGTTGCTATTTTTAGTTCATTTTATCGGCTAATATCAGTTATCCGATCTCTAACTCAATCCTGCAATTACCCACAATAAACAATTGAGTTAAGCGTCAAAACATGATTACATGACTTTCTCATACTCCACTCTCATTTTGCCATTCTTGCGTTTGTAATGATTATCCAAAAATTTCTACCGAAATATCTACCTACCTAGTAATTTTACCTAATAATAAGCATTATATTGTACCTTCATAATCGTATAAATTATGAAGCAATCATAAATAATATCAAATGGAACACTTCAGTAAGGAATGCCGTCTAGGAACTAGGATGCAGCTACCCGCATAAATACAGCTTCGACTAAAATTATTATGCGAATTATTCGATTAAGCTAAAGTCTTATAGGTAACTTTAAATTACATACATCTTTAGTAACTTTAGTGGAATGGATTTGTTTATTCTTTTTAATAAACAATTTTTACTTTTAAACTAACTTTAAACAAAACAATTTACAACATAATACAATACGGTCAACGTAACTTGGCGCGTCTGAAGTTAGCTGTTTGGCTGCGCAATGGAACTTTTAGGAACGAAATTGTCTACTGCGCAGCTAATCGGCTCACTTCAGACGCGCCAAGTTACGTTGACCGTACTGTAAATGTAAATGTTGCCAAGTCCTCAAGATCACGCACAAAAGAGGCAAGTTATGAGACTTGGCTACATTGATAACTTGGCTTGGCTATCTTGGCTGACATATACGTTATAAACAAACTACTTTAAATCAACACTTACGGCTGAGTTTTCAATAGTCGAATAACTTTTATCTGAAAAATAAATATTTTATACAAAAGCTGATAAGCCGCCATATTTATTCCTCCGTGAAGAGTTCTAACGTTTGTAAAATCAGCCTATATTTGAATAACAACTTGATTAACAAGAAATAGGACGTTTAACTAAGTAAATAGATTGGTAAAATAACAATTCACTTACTAAGCGCAAAAATAAAGCAGCGCGAATAGTCAAAATATGTTAACTTTAAATTATCCAATATTGATATCGCTTGATATTTGTTCAGGATACATTAACGTTTTGCCCACAACTTTTATTTAGCTCATAAATAGTTCTTGATAGATAGTGAAAAACACTGTTCTTTCTCAACCCGTTCCGTATACCAAAAATTCAAAATCACAACGTTTCAAGGCCATCCAAAGTTCATACCAGCTAACTGGTAAAATCTCTCATTAAATGGCCTATAGAAATCTCTCAGTCTTTCTAATGTCCTAGGATCTATATGTGGGTGGCTTCGCCCTTTAGTCTTGCCTAGACAGTGTGGGGTAGACCGACTCTCAGATTTCAGTAGGCAAGGAAAACCCTTTGTTGAATTGAAGTAGAAATGCTTCTCTGTTATCACTTTTTTCAGGCCTAGAAATTCCTGTAAGGAAAAATAAGTATCTGGATAAGGATTTTAAGATTCTATTACCCAAAAGTACTTGTCGAAATAACGAAAACACTATTTTCACCTGCACTCTAGCCATCTCAGCAGCAGGATCAGCGACGAGTCTTTCCCCACTGATCAGCAATAACCTCTGCCTGGGGAACCTTCGGAGCCATCGCCTTAACGGTCTAGCATAAACGCCTAGCCGGACAGGCGGCCATGATGCGTCTACCACTGAAGATGCTCCGCCCCAAACAGCCGAACTGTTCACTAGCGCCAAATCTTCGAAACGAGGGAGGGATGGTCTTTTACTGTAAACAGAAAAGCATTAATCAGGGCCCAGATGGAGAAAAATACCTGATAGTGTAAGTCAGTGCCTTCGGATCCGATTTCGTACCAAAATAATCCTAACATGCATGGCATCGAAGCGACATATCGCATCTTCGGTAAGACAACGATATAACTGCACTTTTTGTAATTTTCATTCAATATCATATTATTCGTCTGATATTAGGTACTTGAAGTAGTTCTCAGCGTAAAATATGCCTCACATTTTTGTGAATTGAGGGGTATGTAGGTACGAAGGACCTGTTCCCTTCGTACGTTTTCTTGTATCGTCAGCGCGAGCATGATTAATTAAAACATTTTTGATTCATCCAATGCAATGTTTAAAAATAACGGAGTGAGTGAGAATGCGATAATATCGCATGATAATTGGCGATTTCCCAAAACTTGTTTCAGGAAATACGTGTTTTTGAAAAAGCCTTACAAGTTTTTGGTAAAAATGTAGAATTCGATTACCTAGGTACACGTGCAAGGTTTCTGTGATGATGATTTCTTTACTTTTTCAATGTAAGTATTAGTTAGTAGAACCTCATTCAGATACACTTTGTGCAAAAAAAAACCAGATTTTCAGAGGTTTTTACTGAATTCCTCCGCTGTTCTTTTGATTAATTTCGATGCAGAATCGAAAACAGTTGTAACGTTTCGCGGGACACGTCGAGCTTTTTTGCCTCGGCGCTATTCTGGTGGTCGCCCCCCCGCCCCCCACTGTTAATTCTAACTTTTAGGAACTGTAGTGGTTTGGTAATAGGTAGTGTGGCGGACTTGTCCCGTTTTTTTTTAAAGCTTTTTTCATTTAGCACGAGATTTAGGCTAAAATTCGCTAAATTAGGTACCTGACTGACTGCGTATAGTCGCTTATAGCTCTAGTGACCGGATCCCGCACGACAGCTAACAGTTTGACGCTAGGATTCATGGCGTACACACGTCTAGGTGCCGACCTCGTCACCCAGTATGAAGGAGTCTTTTCCATAGTAATCTGGCCCTCGAGTGTTGGTGGCATTTTATCTCTGAAAATCGACGTTATCGAGTTAGGTGAATCGTTGTCGCTTTATCCATATCCATATTAAAAATGGGAAAGTAACTCGGGCTGTTAAGTTTTCATGACTTAACAGCTGAACCGAGGTTTACGAAATTTGGTATGAAGATAGCCTGAAACCTGGCTACTTTGTAATCCGCTACTTCGTCTGCATCCGCGGTAACATTCATTCACGCTGACGAAGTCGCGGGTAAAAGCTAAATACTTTTGGTTTGCTCAAAATATTTACTGGTTCATAGTCTTTATTAATGCTTAACAAATGACGTCAAATAATTTATTATTATTTGAGTTATTATTTGAATGGTTCTGCATTATTTTTACAGGCAGGAATCCATATTATGTTCTAATATTACGGTTAAAAATATATAAACGTACTGTTAAGTGGGTAGTTACATTATCGTAATCCATATTTATTATAAAAAAAAATATATTTTACCTATACCATTCAAAACCTTTGTGATAGAATTTATCAAAGAAGTGGACCTCTGACCCCGCAGCCCTCACATCTGGGTGTAATCTAAAGGAGAAGGAAAAGAAAATTCAATTAGCAAAGACTTCTATCTTGGACGGTATTGAGCTAAATATTACTCCGAGCTACTTCGAACTTTTGCCGAAATACAAAATTGAATGCTCTAAAAATTGGAAAGAATATTTTAATAAAATATCATTAGAAAAGGGAATATGGTACAAGACATTGCAATGTGAACCTCCTCGTATTCCCTGGTTTGCCGATACTAAGCTTAATAGAAAGTTTATAATAATAGCGCATAGACTACGGTCTGGACACGTTCCACTCAACAAGTTTCGACACTTAATGGGTAGGGACACGAAAAAAGTATCGATACTTTGTAGTATCGAGTACATCACCTTTCGATACCGATATTTTTGTACTCGATACTTTACATTCGATACTTTTACTCATTCGAGTACTTTTTTACAGGTATCGTATCGAAACAGTTTTAGGACATTTCCTTAAACTGTTTCGATACGATACCTGTAAAGCAGGCCATTGCCAGCCAGCAGTGCCCATTGCGGCCAATAGACAATTACCTACATACACTTGAGACACTTAAAACTTGACTTTACGGCTCATGCTCATATTATTCGCCCTTCACATGGCGTATTTTGTGCAAATATTCGCCTTATTTGAATAATACAAAATATACTTTATTGTTATTGCAATTAAGTCGACTTTGTATTATCCAAATAAGGAGAACATTTGCGCAACCACGCCATGTGATGTTTTTCCACTGTAATATTGCGTGGGGTTTATTGTTAATATTGTACTTGACTATAATTGTTATTCAAGAGAAATCTAAAATGCCGCCAAGTAAAAGTGAACTTTGGCAGTATTTTATCAAGATGAGTGCTAAGGAAGTTAAATGAAAGATTTGTTTTAAAATCATAAAAACCTCAGGGAATACCGAATACGTAAATCTAACCTAAATTAGGTACTTAAATATTACTATAGTCTTTACTTTATTAGAGGGTAGGATGGATAAGTTCTGCTGCGATAGATAGAATTTCAAACTGTACCTAACTAGGACTGTGTGATAATTTTGTGGTGGTCATTTAATTTGATGTTAAATAATGGATTGCTCAAATTAGTGTAATCGATCTTGATACCTTTATTTGATTATTATTAAAAATTATGAGTAAATGATTTTTTACGCCACGATTTTTAAGCTAGATTTACGATTGATGGATATGAATGTGGCGTGATTCAGATGACAGCTATCGCAAAACTCATCCTGTAATAAAAAAAAACCAATAACCAATATGATATCGGAATGTTTATACCATTTTCTCATGTATTGGTTCTATTGAAACTAAACTGACGTGTAGTTTTGCACGGAAAAGTAGTTTAGGCTCAAAAAAAGTATTGATACTTTGAAGTATCGATACTTTTGTTTCGATACTTTTACGAGTACGATACTTTTTTTTCAATACTACTCATGAGTACAGTATCGATACTTTCTGTTCGATACCGTGTCCCTATTAATGGGGAAAAGTGACAGCCCCAACTGTACGCAATGTCATACGGTGGAGGACGTCCATCACTTGTTGGTGGAGTGTGTCAGGACCCGAGCCTGCTGCTAGAGAGGCGCTGATGAATACCTTCAAAATTAATTTGATAGATGTTGGTTTTGTTCAAAGCATATTATCAGAGCCTGTCTCAAATGCAGCTTTCCTACTTTATAAAATAGTTTATAAGGTTTTGAAATCTGATTAGTGTAAAGCTTTTATTGAATTAGGTTATGATGGGGCTGGCATGGTCGGGTTGTGACCAAAAGCCCCTAAATTTATAATAGACAATGAAAAAAAAAAAAAAAAAAATTACAAATCAGAGATGGAATCAAATTCTGTGTAGGTAGAACATCAAACCATACCAAACTGTAAAAAATTCCCAATTGAATATGAACCTTACCTAGTTGTAATAAAGTTGAAAATCTATCACAGAAATTTGACAGATTGTTGTTGCTTAATGTTATGGCCTCTGTACCTACATAAATCTATTCCTGCCAGTGCCACATGCGAAATAAAACACACAGATTTTTACAAATAACATTATTTACAAAGTCAAAGTCAAAGCATTTATTTCAATTAAACCATTTACAGGCACTTTATTAAACCATTTACAGGCACAGGAGTCGGTCAGTTAGTCAGATACAAACAAGCATGAACATCTAATCTAATACCTTTAAACGAGCAATTCTTGTATATATAGAGGAAGGGGTGGTAGGTAATACTAATGTGATTGTGGAACCCGCTGATAATAATAAATAATATAAATATTATAAACATTTAAATAAATACAAGTTACCCAATTACCCGGCATCATGGCCATCATTATTATAAAGTATTATAAACAGGCTATAGGTACTTACGTACCCGAAAACCTTTTAAAAAATACAGATTAGTGATCGCAGTATGATCTTTGTTATCAATTTTGTTATTATACCTACCTGCCTACTTACGTGAACGCTTGTAACGAAACCATAGCGTGATCTAATTCGATCCCAACGCCATCTATCGAGCGTTGAGACAATCTGATATCATAGAACCACAGAGTAATATAATATACCTATACAGGAGCATAGCACGTATTCACCGCCACTAGCGCCAATTTGCATCTAGATAGTTATTCTAGTTTGATCTTGATCCTGTCATTCAAAGTTGAAATTTTATGTCATCCGCAAACATTTATTTTTCTTTTTTTGCTAATATTGTCGATAGTTTTTATTTGAGTCTAATACTAATACCTACTGTGCGTGTTAAAGGAAGACTGTACGCATAAGTTCAGATTGAAACAGGTAAGTTTTAAAGTTTATTTTAACTAGCTTTAGTTACCTTGGTTATTTGCTAACACAGTAAGGTTTTGAATTTGGAACCCTATAATTGCGGGAAATATGGAACCGGGTTTAGAGAATAGCAAACTCTTCTAGAAGTCTTAGGATTCTGAATCATCTGTTTCTTCAGGTGTCAAAAAATGCTACCGCGCATGCCCAGTCCACAAACCAAGATGACGCTTGTTGCATTATTTGCCCTGAATATTACTCTAACGATCAACGGAGTGAAACTTGGATTCAGTGCCAATCATGTGGGTTATGGGCACATATTGAATGCTCAAGATGCCACGCAGAATATTTTATTTGTGATTTTTGTAAGTTCTGTTCTATACTTGTAATTTGGATTTTTTGGATTCGGGTTCTATTATACCAGCACCAAAACTCCAAATACATTTTTTTCATTTTTTCAATAAAGCAAATTATTTCCTATAATCGGTGGTTTTATTTCGTTAATTCGTTCCTAATATAAAAAGTCAATAAACAAAGCCACTTTTCGAGGCGATTAGGCAAATAGTTTTCTTAAAATACTCAAAAAAAACAAAGAAGGGTTCCAAATTACCACCCCTTCCTCTATATAAGATATAATCTGAATCTCGGAAACGGCTCCAACGATTTTCAAGAAATTTAGTATGCAGGGAGTTTCGGGGGCGATAAATCGATCTAGCTAGGTTTCATTAAAAAAAAAAACACGAAATAAGAAATACCGAGCAAAGCTTAGTCGCCCAGGTACTTACACATTCTAGAGATATTTTCTCTTAAAATATTGATTGAAGTATTATATTATTGTTACAAATTTTAATATGAAATAGGTCTTATCTCAAAGTTGGAATCATTTATTGCTAAGTGTAGATAGATACTTATCTAATAGGTTCATGCATGAACGTGTTTGTTCTAGATTTAATTATTGTTTTTAATCTCTCCAGAAATAAAACAAAGAGTAAAGGAGGCTAATGTAAATAGTGACCTCCTTTACACTTTATTTTATTTCTTTAAAAATCTATTGAAACCCACCTCAAGAACTCGAGCAATGCCCTCGTTCCGCATTTCTTGACGCCTATGATTAGTGCGTCGGGTAGTCTCTTCACCGGTACTTGGTTCTGCTTCAATCGTCTGTACTCGTAGTTCTCGTCCACATTGAACCCCAGTAGCGAAGCGAAGCGCACGCTTGCTGCCCTGTACTTCGATATATGCTGTTTTAATAGTACGTATTTTATTGTGAACTGAAAAAGAACGCTGGTATTTAAGATTTATTTTTACTCAAAAGTATTAAAGTGTCCACACAAAGTATTTTATTAAAATTATTATTTACTAACCTTGTTTTCGTCAACTAAACAAGAATTCAAAGCATAAAATAAATATAATAGAAATAATAATATGAATCAAATAAACGTAGTTCGCTTTGATAGCACTGGTATCCATCTCATTGCTATTCTGCGGATTCATTTGTAGTGCTTTGTTTTTCCTTTCGTCAATAAACGAAATTCACTTCACTCAACATTCTACACGAATATTTTCATTACAAATTACTAATATATTAAAATATTTTACTATATCTGTCATGTTTTCACGTTGATATGCATAGTAGGTCCTACTAGAGCTTCACGTGCGAACACTGAGCAAGCAGTGTTTATGAACGATCGATGTAATTTTGTTCGGAACCTGCACCAGTCACGATGCGCACAATCGCTGTTGAATCGACACTGAGTCGGACGGAAAATCGCACTTCGCGCGAAGGTAATTTACCGCGCTTAATCCCCGTCACTGGCACATTTCCGGTTTTTCCGCTTAAATATTCGAAAACATTTTCAATGTTGGTAGTTTTTTAAAAAAATTGACGGAAGTCCGAAGACGAGACGAGGAAAAATTATAATGACCGACTAGATTTTGTCAGTCAGTGCCCAGTGCTCAGTGTAGTATACGATTCAAACCTAATTAATTAAGTTGGAGGTCACGGAACAACATAAAATCTCTAACATAAAGAAAAAATTGGCAACCTATTATAGGTTGGCAACGTTGCAAATTAAATAGATACAAAATATTTTGTTTTCGTTTCGTGTAATAGGAGCAGTAGCAGTGGCGCCAACATGAAAATAATTAAAAAAACCAGTTGTTGACTGGAGTGGTGGACTGGATTTGACAGCCGACAGCTAAATAGAAAGAAATTTGATCGCGTTGAACTTTGAAGCTGGGAAATAAATTAAAATGACAGTCCAACAGATTAACTCGAATATTTCTGACGACTCCGATGATATGGTTAGTTTACCGTCCGAAGAAGAGATTTATAGGCGAAAATACCAATTGTTGTTGGAGCGATGTGAAGTCTTACAACAGGATAACGAAAGAATTATCAATAGGTTCGTGTTTTGAGCTCAATTTCTGTTGCTAAACGGCATTCGTGAATAATCTAGCGACCAATATTGTTCCAGAATACATGAAGCCAAGAAAATAACCAAGCGCTACCGGAAGGATATTAAATTGTTGGTGCACAGATTGGATAGGCACGGCGATCAATTCAGAACTGCATGTTTAGAGGTCGAGACGAAACCCGAGGTGGTTGTAAGACAACCCCGCGCCGGAGGGAAAACACAAACAGTATCCAAACAAGCTGACAAGCAGAATGCTAGTGGTGCCAAAAAACCTGGACCTAAAAGGAAAAGCAAAGCAGATAAGGTACTTCTAAGTGATTCCTTTTACAAATCCCACCATAAGTGAATGTAACATCCCATCATACATATAGGTTTACCCAAATTATATGTACTTAGGCAGTAATTGTTTATCTTGAAAAATAACTAAAACTCTTAAAAAACAGTTATAAACTTAATATTTTTGCAGTTTAATTCAATGTGCATTAGTGAAATGTAATTTCCAGCTATTACAACTAAGGAAACAGTATAGAAGTACTAGTTACTTAGCTACTGACCTTTATAATATTAATTATAAAACATGCAATAGGTATATTCAAACTAGTTCTTACTAGTTCGTACTTATTCAACTACTTCTTTTAGTCTTAACTTATTAGTTCTCATAAATATATGTATCTTTTATTTTAAGCCTGAAAGAGACCCTAATGCTCCCAAAAAGCCCTGCAATGCATTTTTCCAATTTTGCCAAGAACAGCGGCCTCTAGTTGTAGCCGAGGCTAACACTGAGTTGGGGGCAGAACCTTCCAAACAGGAGGTCACAAGACAATTGGCATCACGCTGGAGAGCACTCAATAATGAAGAAAAAAGGGTATGATATTCGAGATCCTTATAAAAACACTAGCTGACCCGACAGACGTTGCCCTGTCCCAATCTAGGGGGATTAAAAAGGGGTGAAAAAAGGGGATGAAAAATAGATGTTGGCCTATTCTCAGACCTACCCAATATGTACACAAAATTTCATCACAATCGGTCAAGCCGTTTCGGAGGAGTACGGGAACGAAAACTGTGACACGAGAATTTTATATATAAAAACATTTTCTAATGACCAATAACAAGAATTCAATTGTTTTTAAGTAAAAAATCTGGTTTATGTGCTAGAATCAATTTTTTTCAAGTAATCTGAAATGCTATAAATTTCAAATTACTAGAAAAAAAATTGTATGTGTATACCAAAACACATTATTTTTCTAAGTTTATATTTAATTTCTTTTCTAAAATCACTATATATTTTTCTAGGTATATGTGGCAATGTTTGAGCGGTCAAAGGAAAAGTATGCAGAACAAATGTCAGCTTACATAAAGAAGGAACAATGACAATTACCAACAATGGCCAATAATAGCACTTAATTTTCTTGTGATCATCAGCTTTAAGATTAGGTTAACTATTAAACAGTATTTTGTAAGAAGAAATGGTTTTATTATCTTAGGTGTAAAGAAAAAAAATATGGGTAAGTTGACAAGATGTTTATCATGCTAGAAAATCAGACAAACAACAGAAAATATAATTTTCTTAAATCAAATAATTTTATACTGGTACTTCACATCGCATATTTGTGCAAATATTCGCCTTATTTGGATAATATAAAATGTACCCTATGGTTACTGAAATAAAGTCGAATTGTATTATCCAAATAAGTCGAATATTTACACAAATACCCAATGTGTAGTGCCAGCATTAGATTTATCCAAACAGATGTTAACAGAAATTATGTACCAAATCTTAAGTAAGCTTTAAATAATGTTTTCCATAAAAACAGAAATTAGTTTAACAATAATTTACACCACCATACCAAATACCAATTTATTACCTGTAACAAACATATCTAACAATACAAAATTAAATATGAAAACACACTGGAACATTAGATAGACAGTGTCTCCCACACCCTGTAATATGATTTATTGTCTGAATAATCATCATAAATATGCAGAAATTCACACAAACCAAAAATTCTCTAACTTTTAATTTTATACATGGAAATGGAAATAATAAGTAACAACAACAAAACATATTTTTTTATACATTCTATGTTTTAGTAAAAAAGAAAAATATACAATTCAACATTATTCTTACTTCCGTTTCAATCTTAAATTATCCACAAGTGGAACAACAACTCAATTTTTGAATGTATCTTTCTCCAATCGGATATTCCTCATGGTTTCAATGGCATCAGATGATTTTGCGTGCTTCATAACTGCCGGCTCAATGACCCTCATAAATGGATTATACATCTTCTCTTCACCTATGGTTGATGGAACCTGTGGAATAAATGGCGAAATATATATTTGCTTTTATTCCGTAAAAAAAATAGGAGTAACCAAGGTTAGTTAGTTGTGAATGCATTTTTCTTACAAGGCACAACCTGATCTGACCATAATCGAGTTAACGTGCTGCACAAACATAGATACTTTTTTATGAAACACCACTGGGTTACAGGGTGACAATCAGATACACTTGTCGGTTGTTACTACTGGACACGGTTGCTGGTTACACTAGAAAATTTTCGTGTCCAGTGTGCGACACAGGCAAATAAGATGTGCAACAACTTTTTTACTCATACAATTTGTATGGAAACTGATTATTGTTGCTTATCTGTTCCGTTAGAAACTTCTAGTTGCTAACACTATACACTTTTGTGATCAGCGGTCAGTGTGTAAGTGGAAACACACAACAGCTTATAATGGATGAGCGAGTTGATTTTATACTAATTATATGAAAATATTATTGTTATTTTGACACAAGAAAACACAAGACACTAAAGCAGGGTTTCTTAAACTCTTTGTAACCTTGTTGGACCACTTACAATTTAAACAATTCCATAGACAATATTTTAGGACAAAACTAAACTGATGTTTAAATCAAGGGGCTTACCGTAGGTAACCCCTCTTGTCGTCTCTTCTCGGACCAGTACATTTTCCGTAATATTTCTTCATTGTTTGGTTCGACGTGTGCCGCAAATTTAAGATTTGAGAGTGTATACTCGTGGCCACAATACACCTTAGTATCGCTTGGAAGAGTGCTAAGAAGTGACATTGCTCTGAACATCTGTTCAGCAGTGCCTTCAAAAAATCTTCCACAACCAGCTAAGAATAAGGTGTCACCTGGAATTGTTATAATAGTTGTATTATTATCATAAAGCCAGGGTGCTATTTATGCCTTAGAATACTAGTTTATGATTTAAAATGCTAAGAACAAACTTTAAATCATCTTGGCTAATAATAAGCAAATAAATAATGTAAGTGAATGTTAAACGTGAGTGTGTGAGTATTGTTACACATTAGAGACAGAAAAACTGTCTATGATTGAATGCTGACAAAGATCTTCAAAGAAAGCCGCAAACCAAGGGCGTCGCCAGAGGGGGGGGCGGGCAGGTAGGGGCAGTGTCTTTAAGAGTAATTAAAATTTATACGTTTTCTATCCACCATGTATGAACTTGCCCCCCCCTAGGCCATCAGCTGGCGAGTTCTGGCGACGCTCTTGCCGCAAACTAATGAAAATTGAAGTTTGAAGGTAGCTGTACCAATCACAGGAGTGTAAATATATCCCTAAGAGCTCTGCAGTGCTGCATATATGATTAGTGGCTTAGCTTAGCAAAATAAAAACATTGCAAACATCTCTATATATTATGCAAGTAGTTGGCCCGGTCCGCTTTGCGGCGCAGATATTGAATTGAAACTGCAAGCATTGTTGCTGATGCTGGTCAGATAGAATCGCCAGTGCTATTCTGAAATGTTTGTATTTTTTACCTGTAAACACTACAGACTCAGATCCATCTGGTGTAGTCACTAAGTAACACATATGGCCTTGAGTGTGGCAAGGTGTGAAGATGCATTGGATCAACAAGTTTCCAACTTTCAATTGATTATTGTGCTCCACTTTATTTGTTAAAGCCCCAATGCGGTCATCTGCTCCATATACTTGAATGCCTTGAACCTGTTTGGCTAAGTCTTCATTACCCCCAGCATGATCCCTAGAAGATATAGAATCATATTTTAATGTGTTTAATGGCTTCAAATAATTGCGCAAGTCTAAATTACTAAGGTCTTTCTTGGAAATACCTTTCTTTCAGTGCATTGCGCAAAACCAACATTAGTTTAATGGAGACTTTAATTTGATGCTCACTTTCCTTTTGATACAAAATGTAAGGGATGGCATGAATTTAGTCTCCGTTAAACTAATGTTGGTTTTGTGCAACTCAATGTTTAACAAATAAATAAAACTATTCTATTTTATATAGGGCTACTTTTAAAAGAGAACAGAAATTATATAATTTTGAGTAGTTCTGTATGCAAAATACGCACTGAGACGGAGTTCTAAGATTGAAAGTACAAAACATAATATATATAAAAACTTACCAGTGATGATGAGTTGTCAAAACAGTCGTGAGCTGGCAATTATTATCAATTACTGCTTGCAACACTGACTTCGGTTCGACTGGGTCTACAACTGCTGCCTGTTTTGTGGCTTTGTCCACAATTAGGTACATGTAGTTGTCCTGAAGGGCTGGCAGTATCTTCACATCCATGTTTATGTATTGATCATCTACAGAATGGCTGTGTGCTCCTCGCTGTCTCCTAGCTAATACTGAAACAGCAATTATTTGACAAACTTAAGAAATGTTGCCTGACACTAGGAATTTCTCCCAGTAACAACTATCTGTAGGCCATACAAATATTTGTTCAGTGTGGGATAGAACCCGCTACACTTAGCGCAGCCAATCACTCAGCCACTGAGCTGTCTTCAAAATTAATAATTTACCTTTCCTGATGGAATGGATAAATAAATAAAGTTTCAAAATTAAATCTTGTTTTTTCACTTTTAGAAACATTAGGGACTTTTTGAATAGACTTATTTCTGTTGAAACTTAATACTTAGAGGTCAGTTAATTTTATTAAAAACTACCTTCCTGACCTGAACCAACTCTCTTTGCTTATTGAAGAGGAACAGCTCAGCAGTAGGATACTAAAGGAGATAAATCACTACATATTATAAAACAAGTTCCCCCGCCAGGTCTGTCTGTCTGTTTGCGATAAAATCGAAAACTACTGAACAGATTTTCATGCAGTTTTATAGACAAAGTGATTCATGAGGAACGTTTGGGTGTATAATTTTGATTTTGTGTAAATTGGCTGAAATATGACTATGAATGTTGAAGGCTATGCTTTGCTACATGTGCGAAGCCAGGGTAGATCACTAGTACTTACAAACATTTCAACAATAGTCCTATTTAGAAGTAGAATCTACACAAAATAATAATATTATGTATGTATATTATTGAGCCATGATCTTTGTGATGCCATGCCTCTCATGCATGTAGTTGTGGGTTCGATTCCAGGTACAAATGTAACAATTGTGACTTTATCAATTCATAATAATTATGTACTTTCTTTTCTCTTCTAAGTTTATCTTGGATATTACTGACATTACTGAAGGAAAAGATCTTTGGGAAACCTTGACTGATATAATTGATTAAGTCTGTAAGTAATCACCAATGTGCATTGAGCAAGTGTGGTGATCAGTGCTTGTACCTACTCAGCATGTAGAGGCCTTTGCTCTGCAGTGGAACATTAATGGGCTGGTATTAATGAATTACTAAAATAATAATGATGTAATGTTAAATAAACTGTCTTATCTTCATGATAACATTATTGGTTTTAATATTATTACTGTAGGTACTGTTACCAGGTTTTCTACTATTCTTTTGCCATTTCAGTTTATCTTTTTTTTGGTTCATCCCTGCTGCTACAATATAAAACGTATAAAAAATAATAAAACATAAACGAGTGATTTTCATAAAATAAAAATAATAAATCTGCAATTTTTTTTTAAATTGACTGCTATTTTTCGTCTTTTTTCCTTTTCCATATTTAAATTCTTTGACTATGCACAAATTAACAGTTCTGAGCTTAATAAAAAAAAATATTGTCACAAACCATAATTCCTCTTGATAAAAAAATAATTTAAAAATACCTTGGAAATATATCTTCGTGATTTGCTGTGATAACCCGAACGGCAAAGAATTTACAAACCTGGCAAGCATTGTATAGATTTTTATAAAACTTTTGAGCAATTTTGAGATAAAGGATGTTTTTTTACTAAAATAATAAAATTATTGATATCAAGCCAAGCATGGAAAAACAAAATACCTTATCAGTCAGCTGTTGGTGTGGAGGTGGCGTGGAATGGAACACAGAGTAACTAACTACACTAACTACTATTTGAGTGGAACACAGAGTACAATGTTGTGGAAATCATAGACTAATGGAACACACTAGTGGAAATGGTATTTACTGCTTAATAGACTTATAGACAATGTTACCAACCTTACCAAACTAAAAGGAAAAAAGCACTGTGGCACTCGGGGATTGCCGCGGTAAAACCACAGTAAAGATATCAACCTATACAGTAATATGACTCGGCCCTGTCCTTGAAATATTTACCTACATGCGCGCAGTACCTTAACGTGCGTACAGTGTTTTAATTTCATTCTAGTGTTTTATTTTCTTTCTAGTTTTGTGATTATAAATTTGTAGTGTTTTATTTTCCTTTTAATTTTGTGATTGTAAATATAGGTAGGTATATAATATTTTTCATTTAATTAAAAAAAAAAAATGAAATACGTAAATGAAACAACATAACATGCATTTTTATCGAACACGGGAAGTGTTCAATAAAAATGCATGTTACACACTTCAACACCTACGTCTTACTTTTAAACCAAAATGCAAAACACAGCTGACAAAACCTCTAAGTACCGACTACTAATAAAATAATAATGTAAATCTTACTAAATAGGTAGATACAGAGTCCAGCACAAGCTGGAGCAACAATCTGTCAAATTTCTTTGTTAGATTTTCAATTTTATTACAAAACCGTAAGGATCATATTCAATTGGGGAAATTTGACAATTTTTAATGGCCTGATGTGCTGGCGTCTGTTGTACCTATCCTTTACTCTCATAATCATTTTATAATGATATTTTGTTTAATTCAATAATATATGTAAGTTGCTAGTACATAAGTAGGTAGATAGATAGCCTACCCTAAGAAACTAACTAGGTTGGTACTTACCAGTTCATTTTAGCGCGCGTAGCGTAGGTAGGTCGCTATTTCACCCTATCCACATATTTGTTTATTAATCCACCTACCTACTTTACTCGGTAGAAAAAGCGAAATACTTACCTTTTAAAAAAAGAAACAAATTACGTACTATAGGTAGTAGGAAGTAGGCTATAGGTAGGTATAGTCTATTAAGTTTCAGGAACATAGTCTTTCGGAGTTCACAGGTAATTTAAAAAATGTTATCTTTGGGTGCGTTATTGACAAATTCAAGCAACCAAAAACACCACAATATATTCGCCACTGAGGCGCATTCGAGACTGTCGGTATACTAATTTCCCTACTAACTTAAAAAGTGTAGGTACGACTCGCGTTCCGACCGTTTGTATGAAGATAGAATACTGTATAGATATCTTTACTGTGGTAAAGCTATTGCATAGCATAGCATATACACTTCTGGACACATCTATTGGCCCACCTTAGAGTTTAGGTTTCGATGGCCCCTACCGAAATATGATTGCTAGATTGAACAAAAACTGTTGATGCAGTTTTAAACCTGATACATTTTACCATCTTTTTCGATCGTATTGTTTTAAATTTGAATTCAGAATACCATACGACATGGAGCTACGCCTAACAAGTCGGATATGCGCCTTGTTAAAGGCAATTGATTTTTGAATAAAAAACATGTTTTATCAAATAAAGGTTTAATTTAATAACGCGTGTTGCCTCCATGGGCATCTACCACAGCTCTCATACGATTAGGCATAGAGTTTATGAACCGCTCTATGAAATTTTGAGGGATCATCTCCCATTCCTCTTCTATGGCAGTTTTCAACTCCTGCATCGTCTGGGCAACTGGCTGACGAGCCCTAACACGTCTTTTTAGCTCGTCCCACATGTGCTCAATGGGGTTCATGTCTGGGCTTCTGGCTGGCCAGTCCATAACTGTGATGTTCACATCCCGAAGATATGAAATCCCTGACGATGCCGGCCGCATGGGCTCTTGCATTATCATGCATAAAAAGGAAATTTGGGCCCACATAGTCCGCGTATGGTATCACGTGAGGTTCTAAGCACTCACGAATGTACCTTTCAGCATTTAATGTTGGCAGCCGTGGTCCTGTAACAACCTCAAGTTGAGTTTTGCCGCTCGCGGATATACCGCCCCAGACAGTCCATGAGCCACCGCCATAAGCAACCCTCTCTTCAAAGCAGCATTGTGCGAAACGCTCTCCATTACGTCGGTAGACCTTCTTCCTTCCATCATTGCCATGTAACACAATTTTAGACTCATCAGAAAAGAGTACACGGCTCCAATCTTGCTGTGTCCAATTTAAATGACTGCGTGCGAAATGAAGGCGCGCTGTTCGGTGGGCTCGCGTTAGTTTGGGCCCATTAGCTGGCTTGTGTGGTACCATATCGCGTTCTTTTAACCTTCTCCGAACAGTTCGAGCGCTCACAGATACTCCGTGGAAGTCGCGAAGTTGGTTTTGTATCTCAATGGAGGTAAGGTGACGATTTCTCAAGCTGGTCGTCACGATGAATCGATCCTGCCTTTCAGTTGTGACCCGAGATCGTGGCCTTCCTTGGCGACGAACAAAGCCGCCAGTCTCTAGGTACCTCCGATAAACATTTCGGACCGCAGATCGACTTAAATTAAGTTGAGCACTCACGTTTCTTTGGCTGTGTCCGGCCTGAATAAGTGCCACGGCTTGGGCGGCGACTTCAGGTGAAGTATCCATAGATTATTGATAGAACCTCACCTTAATGTTAAGAATAAGTAATGTTTGTTGAAAAACCAAAGATATCAATCACTTTTTCAAGAATTAAATCCAAGTATACCAATAAAACCAAGTTTTCTTAGTATTCGATTGTTTGATATCAACAAACAGGCTCCAAATTGTCTTTTGTTTCTTTAAATTCTGTGTTCGAAATTCAAAAAAAGACTATTGAATGAAATTGTGAATGTGCCAGGTTCAAAACTCCATAAAAACTTTTTGCTCGACCTAATATAAAATTTTAGCTAGGACCAAACGAAACTAAAAATACAAGGTGGGCCAATAGATGTGTCCAGAAGTGTATATATATATATGTATAGCAAGCTAAGCACAGCTAAGTTTTTTATTAATTTGATCGGCTGTCCTAGACATTCGAAGCAACATAATAGGCTCAGGTAGGTATGGTGGGAGCACTTCACAAGTCGCAAGGCTGCCTCCCATGTTATTCTGTAGCGCTCGAGTGCACTAGCGCAGGTGTTAGGGAAATCCAAGTCATAGTCAAAAGTCAAAGTCTAAAGTTAAAGTCAAAAGTCAAAGTCAAAGTCGAAGTCGAAGTCGGCAAAAGAAGTCAAAAGAAGCCAAAAGAAGCCAAAAGAAGTCAAAAGAATCAAAGTCAAAGTCAATATTCACTCATATTATTAAATTACAAATACATAATATATTATGACTATATATACCATATACATACACGTTAAGCGAACGCTCGGCTGAGCTACATGGTAGGCGGAGTGGGGGGTGTCAGGTTTTTTTCGTTACGGAATTTCTTGATTCGGTCGCCGCGCTCAAAGCCCGCGATAAAAGCTATGCAACAGATTAAAAACAGCTAATCAATCAAAAATCAGGAAACAGCAAGAAGTAATTCGAAAAATTTAAAACACATAAAATATACTACTCAAAACAAAATAAGGGCCACAAGGTATTTTGTCTGTACCATGAAAATAATAAAACCAATATATATTTTTTGTCTCCATAACAAAAACTAATGTTGTTTTTACCATGTAGACCAATAAATTTATTCAAATAATAATGATTAAAAAGTTTATTTGCTTTTGAAAGAAAAAACACATTTTAGGTTAAAAATAAAAACAACGTAAAGTTACTGAAAACAAAAGAAAATACTCCATGCTTATCTTTTAGTAACGGGTATGCCCCCCTCGTTTAGCTACGCTCTCCTGAAGCCTGGAGTGCATGCTCTCAATCAAATGCCTGACATTTTCCATTGGAATCTCTTCCCAGGTCCTTTTCACAGCGTTGATGAGTTGCTGTTGGTTGTGGATTTCCTGATCACCGTCTCTAACTCTTCGTTTCAACTGATCCCACATGTGCTCTATTGGATTTAAGTCCGGAATGTTCGCCGGCCACGGCAAGACTTGAATTTGAGAGTCTTCCAGTACAAACCGAGTCGCTTGAGCCGTGTGTGCACGAGCATTGTCTTGCATCGAGATGAATCCAGGACCCGCTCGCTGTGCAAATGGGATCACATGTGGTCTGACAACTTCCTCAATATACCGCTGAGCAGTAACAGTACCCTCATTTAAAATAGCGAGCTCAGTTTTGCCGTGTAAGCTTATCCCGCCCCAAATCATTTCATTTGGACCACCAAAACGATCGACTTCATGGATGCAGGCTTCTGAAAATCTCTCGCCGCGTCTTCTCCATACTCTAATACGCCGATCGTCGTTAAAAAAATTAATTTTACATTCGTCTGTAAAGAGCACCATGCCCCATCAAATTACACCAAAATGAAAAAATACCTCGTGGCCCTTATTTTGTTTTGAGTAGTATATAATATGCATACCTTCAACAATATATTGCTGATTATAGTATTAAAAAAAAACAGGTGTGAGTGCCAAGGTACTCACAAGCATTGATGTTTAAGTGTAAGCATGTAAGCTCGTATCATATTTACGTACGGTAACACACGGCTTGAGCTGTACATAAAAACTGTAAGTCATCGTAAAAAGATTATCAAACCTTGGATCACTCCCGGCTTGTTGCGATGTATCAGAAATAGGGACAACCTCCACCTTAAAGCTAAAAAAAATCCGAAAGATAAAGAATCCCAATTAATCTACACTAGATACAGAAATTTCTGTACAACCGTTTTGCATAAAGTAAAATGTACATATGAAAACACAGAATTTAATAAAGCCAAAAACAACGCCAAACAGACATGGAAGTTAATTAAAACAATAGCATCAGTTAGGAAACACAGAGAAAACAATGAGGGCCTCTTAAAAATTAGCCAGAACCCACAAACATCTGTTAACGTAGTTAATGAGTATTTCGCTTCTGTTGGTAGAAAATTAGCTGGAGATATTGGAAATGTGAACACGAATAGAGCACTCGAACAGGAGTTGCCACAAAAAACAACTAATTCTTTTGCTTTGCTAGACACAGACGAAGAAGAAGTATTATCCATAATCATGAACCTCAAAGATGACTGCGCGCTAGGTTTTGATAGTATTTCAAACAAACTACTAAAGTCTGCTAGCCATGTATTGATCCCTCCAATTGCTTATGTGTGCAACTTATGTTTTCATTCTGGAGTATTCCCCAAACACTTTAAAACAGCTCTTATCCATCCTATCTTTAAGTCTGGTAATAGAGATAGTGTCAATAATTATCGCCCTATATCGGTTCTGCCAGCAATGTCAAAGGTACTGGAAAAACTGCTTAACAAAAGGTTGACTAACTACTTAAAAACTTTCGGACTTATATCCAGTAACCAATACGGGTTTGTTGCTGGTAAATCCACCGAAGATGCTTTAAGAACTCTTACTGAAACGGTAGTCAAAACAATCGATGGGAAGCATAAGTGTGTTGGAGTCTTCTTAGACCTTGCAAGGGCATTTGACACTGTCTCTATACCCAGGCTTCTTGAGAAGATGGAGCACTTGGGAATACGAGATAAAGTGTTGGATATTTTTGCGAGTTACTTAACTGATAGATGTCAGCGCGTTAAAATTGGCTCGTTCATAAGTAAAGATGCACAAGTGACTTACGGAGTACCGCAAGGAAGCATACTTGGCCCTACCCTTTTTATAATATATATAAATGAACTGTGTAACTTTCGTCTCCAAAACGCAAATATTGTTACCTTCGCTGACGACACTGCGGTAGTATTTAGTGGCAAAACTTGGGATGAGGTAGTTCGTATCACAGAAAATGGCCTTGAACGGATCATCTATTGGTTAAGTAAAAATTCATTAACCGTCAATCTAAGCAAAACAAAATATTTGACCTTTTCCATCACAAACCAAGGGCTCCCTGCGTCAGAAACTATACAGATAAAAGCACACACTTGTCAGACTTCTGATTCCTCTTTGTGCCTTTGTTCTCCACTTGAAAGAGTTTCAAATATTAAATATTTGGGTGTTTGGGTCGATCAAAACCTCAACTGGCACAATCATATTGATCTGCTGTCTAACAGAATTAGGAAAATCATGCCTATCTTTAAGAAACTACGCCATATTGAAGACCAAAATATATTAAAGACAGTATACTATGCTCTGTGTCAGTCAGTGCTGGGATATTGTATATCAGTCTGGGGTGGATCCCATAAGTCATCACTTCTAAAACTAGAAAGAGCACAAAGAGCTGCTATCAAAGTACTTTCCTCCCGTCCAAGGCTGTACCCTACGGATAAACTTTATAAAGAAACTGGGGTGCTGACCGTGCGACAGCTATTTATTTTGCGCAATTTAATATATGCACACACTAATATTGCAACTGACAGGTTCTGTTGTGTTAATAATAAACGAAGACAAGATATTGTATTCAAAACAACTCCCCATAAAACAGTTTTTGCGAGAAGATACCCTTACGTAGTAGCTCCCTATCTATACAATAAAATTAGCAAACAGATACCTATTTTTAAATTTTCAAGGTATATACTTAAGAAGGAACTGAAAGCATTGCTAAACAAAATGAATTACCAAGAAACTGAACATCTCTTAAGTGTTCCAGAATAACACTTTGTGTAATAGTCCTAATCCCAAAATACCTACCACACACACACATACTGTCATCATACCATCACACATCTAACACATACACACCGACTTACATATACACTCTACACTTTACCGTTCACATATCTATCTACATACCTTGGCAATTTTACTTTTTTCTCTTATATTTTTGTATAAATTAGTATTAAGTTCTCAATTTTTCTTTTTTGTCATTTGAGTGTACAAACTAAACGGGTTCCCCAGATGTAACGCGAGGGCTAACTGTTACTTATAGCACAGGTTCTACCTAGTTTAAGTGACAGTGATCACATAATTGTAACTATTATTGAACCAATAAATGATTATTATTATTATTATTATTATTTCCAGTATAACCTGATCGCGCATTGTATAGAATTTCCATACAATGAGAGGTCAGTTTATTCTGGAAATGTATAGCTTGATGTGTAGCCGTGTGTACCAGTACCAGTCTCACGCACCTTGAACAACAAGTCTTACGGTGACGCCACCTGACGCTTACGCCTCACGAGTCTGACGCACGAGGCTTCAGTTACCGCACCCGATGTAATACTTTCTAATTTCATGCTACCGTGTACCGAGCGCTAAGATGTTTCCACATCAAAAAGGATTTTATATAAATGAAAAATAATTATAGATGTGTGCGTGGTGTGTGTGTGGTGTGTTAGCATGCTCTCTTTATTTTTGTTTCAAGCTTCTTTGTATTCTGTTTAATGTTAATGACCGACAATCGACCTTAGAGAAATTTAATGCAATAGCCCCAGACATCAAAATTTTAGACAAAAGTTCTTTACACCTCCTAGGTTCTCATTTTGGAAGATAGTTTTTCACTTTTTATTCAAGAAAAAATTAAACATTTTTCAGATAAACTTTCCAAAATTAATCTACATTGGTTTTACGCTCATTAGATATTGTTGTTTTGGTCCAAATTGTATGTACTACTTCCGCTCTTCACCTTTGTGGAAGCAGCCACACCTCTTGGACAAATTTGATCAAATTATTAAAAACCCTTTAACATCAATTTTGAATGTGGCTCTGGACTATCGACTATGGCTACAATCCACACTACCCATTCGTTTTGGTGGTCTCGTCGTCCGCAAAATTTCCAGTGTGAGTTTACCGGCTTTCCTGTCCTTTCCTGTCCACAGCACCGAAAAGTTAACCAAAAAAAATTATCCCCATCACTGGTTGACTTTGAAGTGCCGTGCTTGACTGATGCGGTGAATACCTGGAAAGTGGCTTGGCTTACCCGATACAGATCGGCCCGTGAACCCATCTTCCCAGAGACAGTGGGATGAACCGCTCTGCAGGTTGGTACGGGATAATCTAATTAATACGTCCACGAAATCTACTATACGTGCCCGCCGAGTGGATGTGGGTGAGTGGGAGTCGGGCCTCTGACTTCAGGCACTTCCGTCACACAATATCGGTACTATGCTGTGTGATAATACCTTCCGACTCGCTACATGCCTGCGTCTGGGCGTTCCATGCGGGGCTCCACGTCGTTGTCAGTGTGGTGAAGCTGTCGACTGCATCATACATCATAGCCTATCCTGCAGTAGGAGCACAGGCCGAATGGCATGGCACGCCAGCATCAATGACATCCTCCGTCGTGCTCTTGCGACCGCCGGGGTATCAGCTATTTTAGAACCCAATAGCTTGGCATGCGATGATGGGAAGATACCAGATGGGATGACCATAATGCCTTGGAAGTTGGATAGACCTTTGGTGTGGGACGCAACATGTGTCGACACCCTTGCGCCATCTCATCTTCCTAGCACAACGTGTTGTGCTGGGGCGGCTGCTGCAGGTGCCGAAAACCTCAAACGGCGCAAATATAGCCTTCTTGGAAGCTATATTTGAGCCGTTTGGGGTGGAAACTCTAGGGCCATGGGATCCGAGTGCCCATATTGTTTTTCGTGACATCGTGGGCTGGTCGACTCTTCACGTGACCCGCAGGCTGGTCTATTCTTGGGTCAAAGAATCAGCATTGCCATATAACGTGGCAATGCTGCCAGCCTGTTGAGCACGTGTCCCGTTGACAGCGATGTGGACGAATTTTTTGATGCCCCTTGAGCTCCCCTGCCTTTTTCTTGGAATTGTACGTAATATTACTATTTAGATTTATCATAAATATATATATATATGTCGGAGATGGTTTTTAATCTCAATGAATATTGTGGGTAGTTAACTAAATTTGTTATGATTTGTTTCTCTTATTATCAATTTAAGTGATTTTAGTATCAATTATTGTCTATTAATTCGAAACATGATTTATTGAGTACTCACTGTATGCACACTGATTTGTGGTTACTTTATTTCGATAATTGTTATCGATGGATTTATTCAAAACAATTGTTGACATGTTACTTTGAATGTAAAACGAATTACTTTATGAAATCACTATTGTTTATTCATGACAATTATTAGTGTGTTATTGATTGCTTTATAATTAAATCTTATTAGATTTAGTACATTGTAGTGTTTTGTATCAAGTAAACGCGTGACGCACTTCCGTGCGGCATTGGATAGACTTGTATGGAGAGGTTGCAAGGTGGGGGGCATCGCCTTATAAAAGAGCGTGCACTCCGTAAGTATGGCAGTCGATCCTCGGATTCGACTCAGTAAAGAGTTCCTGCTCCCGACAATACTGTCGGTTTACCTGGTACAGCGCTGCTGTATATTCACATAGCTGTATAGGCTTGCTGCTAGCGAGCGATACACTTTGTATTTGGGTGGCTTATGCTACTGTACGAACTATGAACCTTAAGGGTTTGTTCGTTTATCATTGGGTGGCTTATGCTACTGTACGAACTATGAACCTTAAGGGTTTGTTCGTTTATCATTGGGTGGCTTAGGCTGCTGTACGAACTATGAACCTTGAGGGTTTGTTCGTTTATCATTGGGTGGCTTAGCCTGCTGTACGAACTGTAAACCTTAAGGGTTTGTTCGTTTATCATTGGGTGGCTTGGCCACTGTACGAACTGTGGGACCTTAATGGTCTGTTCGATTAACTGTATTGTTGCTGTACCTTTAACTTACTTTATTCCTGTTACTGATTACCATTTGTATTGTGTGTTTCTGTACTAATAGTGTGTAATTGTTTTTACAGGTCTTGTTTATCCCTAATAGGATAATGGGAACGCCTATAGTCCTGACGATGTACTATACCGCTCGGCACTCCTCCTCGATCGCACCTGACGATCCTACATATATATATATATAAGGTGCTATAAAAATATCTGCCACGGCTTTAATGGGAGGTAGTATTGTGTTTAAAGATTACAATAGTGAAGAATTTTCGTACCCCAGAATAGTGATTTAATTTGAGAAAATAAAGTAGTTTAATAAACATTGACTCTACTCTGCATAACGTGTTTCACAAATTACGCGCGATGTGTCGCTTCGTCAATGAAAACAACTGCTATCTCTTTCTATCTGTTCTGTGAATGAAAACTGAAATCAGCTGATTAGTTCGTCACTATCTAACCTACTAGGTACACAATAATACGCAGGGAAAAGTGTTTTAAAAGTGCAATTACTTACCAGCTACCGCATTCTTCCAAAAAACTGACGTAGGTAAATAAGATGATAAACTTCCCATCACACTTAAAACAGGCTTTGGACTGACAAGTTAGTGTAGAATCGCAATTTTTTTCTTATTATTTTTAAACAGTAGGTGCTTAGATGAATACTTAGGTATCAAATAACGATAAATTACAGTAACTTGGCGTTACCTTCGCCTTCGCGTTGCACACAAATGTAGGCACGCTTACGTACATGTCTCTTCACTTTATTTAATGTGTCCGTTTCAGTTTTTACTTGCCTAAATGCGCGTTTGATGCGCCTTTTTAGTTCTTCCACACTTCTAATGATATGTATGATGACTTACTCGCACACCAAACCTCTGCTGGTATAAGTTTACTGCATGCGCAGTTATGGAGTTACACTCGCGGTAGCACAACACCATTTCAAGATATTCTTGATTGGAATACCGTCGTCTGGGAGGCATTTTTAAAGGAAGCGAGAGCGATTATCCCGTCGCTAACCGCTAATTAAGACTAACTTCCGAGCGGGCGGGGGGCGACCGGGCGACTGGCGAGCGGGCCGTCGGCTGGCGCGTGCGACGAACGGGGTAGTGCGGGTCAGGGTGGGGGCGCTCGGGGCTGCTCTTTGACGACGCGACGTCCCGACGAGTGCCGATGCGCAGCGGCATCGTTTGATTAATGATAAGAATGGCAACAGTGTATGAACGGCGCCGGCGTTTTGCGAAACGATTGAATTGTACCTATTCGGTGCGGAGCGGCAACAGCAAGTCTACGTGATGGTTTTATGCGAATAAATCAATTCAAATTTATACGTACAATTTTTTGTATGAAAAAAAATATGACAAATGATCAATAATTTATCTTTACTATTGTAATCTTTAAACACAATACTACCTCCCATTAAAGCCGTGGCAGATATTTTTATAGCACCTTATATATATATTAATTTTAAAGGAAGCAGCAGTACATTACTCTGTGGAAGCATTCATTTGATTTTAAATGTTTTTGTATATATTAAAGTCTCCATAGTTTGCAGAGTAATTTAATCTAGAGGAATAGTTTGTATTACCAATAATATTGTAGGTAGGTAACTGATACACTATTCTAGCATTTTGGTTCTTAAACACCTTATTCACCATCCATCTTGCTGTACGTCCCGCCAAGGTCATGCACGATGCACGATGCAAAAGTAACGTGAAAAAAACAATTAATAATAATTATTGACGTACAGCAAGCTTATTCACGATCGTTTTGCATCGTGCATCGTGCATGACCTTGGCGGGACGTACAGCAAGATGGATGGTGAATAAGGCGCATAACTGTTACCAGTGTACCTTTTAATTAAATAGTATTTTGGTTTATCTCAATGCGGTAAATGTCAATTTATAACTTCATGATTTTGTCAAAACATTCAGTCAATGTCAAATATTGTCAAATTAAAAACGTCAAGTCAACGTCAAATCTAGGCATTATCGTTCATCGGCATGTGGATTTATTTACAACAGTGTCAACAGTTTTATAATGTTTTTAAAATAGTAAATGAGTTGCCGTAACCGTAACCATATAGAAACATATTCAAGATGAAGAGTAAACCTGTTAAACATAAGTCTACAAATACTTTCCGTGTAAGTCCTAAAAATATTTTATTTCGATGTTTTAGGTTAAGTGCGATTATAGTGTTTAAATTGTAAATATTTTTCATGATAATGTAGCAATGAGATATATACAAGTTTATAATGTACTATACTTTTGCTGGAAATCATCCTAACATCTGGTGTAATTTATTATAGTGATCAGAATTAAACAATCAATGTTAGTAGCAATTTTTATAAAAACACATTAAATTTGTTACAGTTTGTTCCCTTTGCTGAGCGAATCAATGCTATTGACGTTCGCCATGCAGCTCTGTACCATATTGAGCATGCATATGCACAGCAGCCTGAAGAGAATGAAACTCATTTCTTTGTGGCACTACAAAAATGGCATGTGCTCAATTTGACTGAAAACTTTAAAAAGTTCAGAAAGGAAGTGTTTGGTATTATAACTGTACCACAGCTTGTTCACAAAAAGGATGAAGTGGTTGGAATATTAGAGAAATATTTGAATTTAGAAGACCAGCTGTGTTTACAACCATTGCTAGAGTAAGTTGGTATCTTCAAGTATATTATTTTTATTGCAAGTATAATAATATGGTTGTAACAAAATTAATGTATGCTTTACTTTTTATTGAATTCTTAGCTTCAATGATTTAATTTCTCGTTCTACTTCATCACCTACTTTACCTACTTATGAACTAACAATAAAATCTCTTTCAGAATCCTGGTATCAGTAGCAAAAGACCTAAGGGAAGACTTCTACCCACACTTTCCAAGGTTTCTAGACATCCTCATAAAACTGCTAAACACCAAGGATGCTGAAAGGCTAGAATGGACCTTAGTCTGTCTAGCGTTTATGTTCAAAGTCCTCAAACCATACTTGAAAAAGGATATTGCTGTTGTACTAAAGAGGATCATACCATTACTGAGCGAATCTCAGCCACAGTATATAAATAACTTTGCAGCTGAAAGCTTTGCTTTTGTTGCCCGAGATATAAGAGATAAGAAGAGGTTTGTCAGTCTTGTGCTGAACTATTTGCAAACTAATGATGATGTAAGTATTTGTCTATTATTTAATAATAATAATATGTGGACACATTTCACATACGGCCATCTGACCCCAAACTAGGGAGACCCTGTACTATGGGTGTCAGACAGCTGATATACATACACAAATAGTTTTAAATACATACATACATAGAAATCCGTCCGTATGGTGTCGGACGTAAAGAATAGCACCATCCCATATCTTCCCGTGGGTGTCGTAAAAGGCGACTAAGGGACTTACCAGAGAATGGGCAGCAGCGTTCTCTGTGCCTTTGTAACAACCATACTGCGATCGCCAACCCGCCTGCCAAGCGTGGCGATTATGGCAAAACCCCCCAAATGAATAGCGCAACACAAAAACGGCCCCTAGTACCCGGCAGCTCGTCTAGCTTCGACTATGGTAGCGGTCGAGGTTACGGCGTGGCAAGGGGTGCGAAGAATCTCCGGAAGGGATCAGGCTGCCTACACCGACGACTTGACCTGGCAACATACAACACGCGTACACTCCGGACCGACGAGAAGATAACGGAACTCGAAGAGGAATTGAGCAGGCTGCGATGGAGTATTGTGGGATTATCTGAAGTCCGAAGAGAGGGGGAGGACACGATAACCCTGAAATCCGGCAACCTGCTCTATTTCCGAGAGGGTGACCGGCAGTCCCAGGGTGGTGTTGGGTTTATCGTCCACAGGTCCTTCGTGAACAACGTGGTGAAGATCGAGAGTGTGTCGACCAGGGTGGCGTACCTTATACTCAGAATATCCTCAAGATATTCGCTGAAGGTCATACAGGTCTACGCCCCGACCTCGGCACACCCCGACGACGAAGTGGAGACCATGTATGAGGATATCTCTAAAGCCATGCATGGTTTCAAAACTCGCTTCACCGTTGTCATGGGGGACTTTAACGCGAAACTGGGCAAACGAGACGGTGATGAGCTGCATGTGGGGCAATTTGGGTTTGGACGTCGGAATCGCCGGGGTCACCAACTGGCTAGTTTTATGGAGAAGGAGGGTCTCTATATGATGAACTCCTTCTTCAGAAAGCGTGAGCACAGAAAGTGGACCTGGCAGAGCCCTGATGGTGCAACTAAAAATGAGATTGACTTCATCATGTCAACCAAGAAGCAAATGTTCAATGATGTCTCTGTGATCAATTCGGTGAAAACCGGGAGCGATCATCGCATGGTAAGAGGCACATTGAACATCAATATAAAGCTTGAAAGGTCTCGACTGATGAAGTCTACGCTCCGTCCAGCACAGGTCCAGATTCAAAACCCCGAGAGCTTTCAGCTCGAACTCCAGAATCGTTTCGAGTGCCTAGGAAGCTCAGTGGACGAATACAACGACGAGTTCGTGGAAACTGTCCATACGACTGGGTCTAAGTTCTTCAAGACACGTCGTGCAGATAAGAACAAAAAACTCTCTGATCGTACTCTCAAGCTCATGAAGGAGCGGCGTGAGATGATCTTGCAGTCTTCAGATGAGGCGTGGAAATACCGGCAGCTCAATAGACGGATCTCTAAATCCTTGAAGAGCGACCTCCGCCGCTTTAATACCGAACGTATTAAAGACGCAATTGAGAAGAATAAAGGCTCCAAGGTATTTGAAAGGGATCTGGCTATTGGGCAGAGCCAGCTCACGAAACTGAAGACCGACGATGGCAGGATTGTGTCCGCCAAACCGGAGCTTCTGAGGGAGATCGAGAGATTCTATGGGCAGTTGTACACGTCAACCAGTGAACCCGTTGTAGATCTAGCGAACGACCCAAGAGCTAGACTAACCCGACACTATACCGAAGACATCCCGGACGTCAGCCTGTACGAGATTAGGATGGCTCTGAAACAGCTTAAAAACAACAAGGCACCGGGTGATGATGGAATTACGGCCGAACTCCTGAAGGCGGGTGGAAAACCGGTACTTAAGGCCCTTCAGAAGCTGTTTGATTCCGTCATACTCGAGGGAAAAACGCCACAGGCATGGTGCAGAGGTGTGGTGGTACTCTTCTTCAAAAAGGGCGACAATGCTCGGTTGAAGAACTATAGGCCCATCTCACTTCTGAGCCATGTCTACAAGTTGTTTTCAAGAGTCATCACGAATCGTCTCGCGCGCAGGTTTGACGACTTCCAGCCTCCCGAACAAGCCGGTTTCCGAAAAGGCTTTAGCACCGTAGACCACATACATACGCTGCGGCAGGTTATACAGAAGACCGAAGAGTATAACCTGCCTCTCTGTTTAGCGTTTGTGGACTACGAGAAAGCATTTGATTCGATCGAGACTTGGGCTGTACTGCAGTCTCTCCAACGGTGCCAAATCGACTATCGGTATATCGAGGTGTTGAAGTGTCTATACAGAAACGCCACCATGTCAGTCCGGCTTCAGGACCAGACCTCGGAACCTATCCTTCTGCAGCGAGGTGTGAGACAGGGAGACGTCATATCTCCGAAACTGTTCACCGCTGCATTGGAGGATGTCTTCAAGTTTCTGGACTGGAGCGGGCTAGGCATCAACGTCAATGGCGAGTACATCTCTCACCTTCGGTTTGCCGACGATATAGTGGTCATGGCTGAGACCATGGAGGATCTCAGTACAATGCTCGGTGACCTCAGTAGAGCTTCCGAAAGAGTGGGTCTTAAAATGAACATGGACAAAACCAAGGTCATGTTGAATGCCCATGTAACACCCACTCCTATCAAGATCGGAGACTCTACACTCGAAGTTGTGGACGATTATGTCTACCTGGGACAAACGGTCCAGTTAGGTAGGTCTAACTTCGAGAAAGAGGTCAATCGTCGAATCCGACTCGGCTGGGCAGCGTTCGGGAAGTTGCGTGGTATCTTCTCGTCCAACTTACCGCAGTGTCTCAAGACGAAAGTCTATGACCAGTGTGTGTTGCCAGTGATTACATACGGGACCGAAACGTGGTCGCTCACAATGGGCCTCATCAGAAGGCTTAAAGTCACCCAAAGGGCAATGGAGAGGGCTATGCTCGGAGTTTCCTTGCGTGATAAAATCAGAAATGAGGATATCCGCAAGAGAACCAAGGTTACCGACGTAGCCCGAAGAATTGCCAAACTTAAGTGGCAGTGGGCAGGGCACATTGCTCGCAGAACAGATGGCCGATGGGGTCGAAAAGTTCTAGAGTGGCGACCGCGAACCGGAAGACGTTGCGTTGGAAGGCCTCCCACTAGGTGGACCGATGACCTGGTAAAGGTTGCGGGGATCCGCTGGATGCGAGTCGCACGGGACCGGTCAATGTGGCGCCACTTGGGGGAGGCCTATGTCCAGCAGTGGACGTCTTTCGGCTGAAATGATGATGATGATGATGATACATAGAAACAATGTATTTTTGTTTCTCATACACGAGGTTGTGGATTTGCAATTGGGCATGGGCAAGTATCAAAGTGATCTTTTCTATTTTATTTGTACTTTCTTAGTTTATCTTAGACGTAATTGACACTGTTGAAGGAAACCTGAACTTGAACTATGACACTTTCACAAGGTGGATTGGACCTTGTGAAAGTGTCATAATCAATTGCCCTGCACTGGAATAATAGGCTGGTATTCATTATTATTTTTATTTTATTTACCCATCTTATTCAACATCTTCACTTGCAAATAACATACAATTTAGAGGTATGATGAACAGAGTAGAAAGTTTGTCATCCTCCTTAGAAAAGGGAGGACCCACCGACCAGACGAGCGTTATTGCTGGTGGGCTACTGCCCAACGATTGTAGTTGGGATTTTGTAAATATGCAAGCAGAGAACTCTGGTTGCGCGATCTAAGAAACGTCGGTTGTAGTACGTAGTATGTGTACGTAGATGTCGCCACACAATTAACGGCTGAAACCAATTACCTACCTTCACTGAAATGTAGATCACTACTGCTGGAAGACTGTATGTTTCTATCTATGTTTGATCGGTATCTCACATTCATCAATAACGGTTATGTGACGGAAACAATAGATAGGGGGTGGCCCTCCCGTGAGTTTCGTTACAACCAACATCATCATAAACAACGTGATTTTTATAAAAAACTTCTGTATGTTTAAAGTATTAAATTACTGGATTTAGTTATAGTTTACATAAAATATAAAACTCTGCGAGTAACTCGAACATTATACAAGATTTTACTACATTTTGCTAAAAATATTTTTTTTTTTGTAATTATTTCGGTGAGTAAATAACTTGCTATTGATTTATTTAAATGGAATCTATATGTAAATTCATTACAAGTTAATTTGCTTATATGACCGAGACGGTTTTTATTGTTTGTTATTGGTTCTATGTTATAGGACCTCAAAAGCAATTTCCGGGTGGGATAACTCTAGTACTATTTCAAAATCAGTACTTTAACTTGAGTAGGACAGTTTTCATGAGATTATAAATAAAGTTTATTTTAAAAGCAAACCATTTATTCCTAGAATTCAGCGGATCAACAAGTCTGTTACCATTAGTTACCACTCTATCAAACAAATAATTGTCAACACGTCATTGGGACACATACTTTGGCTGTTTTATACAAATAGTTAACCGTAGTAAGTCACAGACCCTCTCATCGATAGATATCGTGTGCCGGTAAGATTTCTTACTCTCTAACAAATAATTAAGACACTATAACCACAGACAGATAGGTTTTTCTATTACCAGTATGTCAAAATCGGAGATAGAATAGGTAATTGGGTTTGGCCGTAAAACAATAAATGATTTGTAATATCTTTTCCAGGCTATCACTGGTTGTGGTCATCTCATATTTGAAATTCTGCGAGGTGTAACGGGAAAATTTCACAGCTGCATAGAGACATTCCTGCCACTTCTTCTTCAATATCTGAAAGAAAATAAAGAACACCAAGAAACACTGTTCAGAGTGCTGACTCAAACAATAGAGGACAGCTTACAAAGTATATCACACAAGGAGTATGGGGTCTTTTGGGCAAGCATCATAAAGTTTACTGAAGACATTATAAAGGAGGATAATGACGAAAGTAAAGGGCTAGAATATATTCTCAGACTTGCTGGCCAGGTCATAGAACACCAGCAAGGAAAGTATCTAACAAACCCTCCACAGTTTGTACTCCTCTTGATAAAAGTAATTTGTGAACAGTCTTCAGAACATGTTCTAGAAGTATGTGCACAGATAGGCGCCGTATTACTCCTCTCTCCAAATGTGTCCTTATCTCAAGAACATGCTGGAATCATTGTCAAAGTTCTACTACCTCTACCATTCCCAAATATACTCATCCATTTTGTGGAGAATGTCATTGAGTATTCACAATTTGATATGCATATACTACCTCCTTTCATCAAGTTTGTTATTCAGTCTAATTTTGATAATGAGGCTTTGGGTACTCTGACTAAAATATGCTTGAAGAAGTCACCTTTGTCTATGAATGGTATAAAGTTATTTGAGTGGGTTAAATATCCTCTAGACTTTGGCAAGAACCTTTCTAACTTCATGGAGCATTTCAAAACTGTTTTATCTGAAGATATAGAAACATATGTGGAGAATCCGATTAAACTTACGAATGTTTTATTTTGCTTACCGCATGTGGAAAAAATTAATGTTGATTATTGCATAACACTGTTAAGTCAGCTGATATCAAAACTGCTGGATATTTTAAAAAGTTACAACATTGAGAACCAGCCTAAAGAGAACAAGTTCCACTGTGACACAACTGCACTATCTAGATGTTCTAGGAAAGTTTTGTTTATGCTATCATTGGCACTTGAAAGTGCTATCCATATATCAAGTTGTAAGAAGTTGAAGGAGATTTGTGATATTGACACATTGCTACCAGTGATTCTCCCGTGTGCTGCAGATCCTAATTACCTTTGCTCACTACATATTCTTGACCTGTATTTGACAGCTTATGAACAGGAGCATGGATTAACTTATCCATATTTATCACTAGTTGATTCCTATATAAAAACAAATGTGTCGTCGCCTTTTCATGTGGTAAGTATAGCAAAATACTTTTATTAATATTACAGAAAAATTGGTCAGCGAGTAAAATAATTAAAAAATCTGTTTTCAGGTTCGTCTGCTAACTACTCACGTTTACAAGTTATTTGAAAATGTGGAGGAACTAAACAAAACAGTTGAAGTGGGGAGTACTGTTGAGAAGTTTTCGATCTTTAGCAGATGTTACTCAGTAGAGTCCATATCACCATCTATTCAGGAGTATAGAGCTCAGTTGAACATGCTGCAGAAGATGACCTTCAATACAAGTCAGTATGCTCTGGCTAAGGATACCGACTTCCACCTCTTTGCATTAAATTACATGTTAGGCGTTTTGTATGTCAACTTCAAGCTACTCTGGGAACCCGTTACTGAATTCATAGCAGGTTACGGAAATGCCCTAAGTGTTGACGATTTCTGGCCTACTTTTCATGGTGCTCTTGAGTCCTCATTCGTAAATGCAAAGAAAAATCTTAAACAGTTCCATTTCGATGACGAAATCGATACAAATTTCGAAATACTCCAAAAATTGTACTCTGATTACAACAGTATATCTGAGAGGCCTGATTTATATAACTACAGGAACTTGATTCTTAAAGTTATGATTAATTGCATTCAAGTTTGTGAAGCTAGAAATCGCGATGTAGTAGGCTTGTTCTTGAATTTTATTGACGAAGAATACAGAAGAAATGATAACATGAATGCTCTAAAGATTGATATGGAACAACGAAAAAATATGGAAATTGATGAAGAAAAACCTGAAGAGAGTACTGAAAATATTGAGGAAATTATTGAACAAATAGATGAGACAAAAGAGACTGTTTCTGGAAAGATAGTATTTAAAACTCTCATTAACATTATGCAAGTCCTATCTCAATTTAAGAACCCAAGAGCTTTGCATAAGGAGCCCGTTTTTTGGAAACTTTACATGGAATTTTTAAAGCACAAAAATCCAGGTCTTCAGAAATATGCATTAGATTGTGTTTTAAACTACAAGAACAAAAATGTTACACAATATAAAAGTAATTTGTGCAACTTAGTGGATGAGAAGAAATTCAAAGATGAACTGACCTTGTTCAAAATAACTGAAGATGCCAAAAATATTCAGCCTGAAGATAGAGAACATGTAGTACCAATAGTATTAAGAATACTTTATGGGAAAATGACGTCGAAATTAGTAGCAGAGAAAAAAGGGGGTGGTCAGAACCGACGGTCTCTTGTTATGCGATACTTAGCTGGTTGTAACGAAAACGAGATTAAAATGTTTATTGAAATGGCATTCTCGTGTTACAAACAGTATTTAGATATGAAACCTCGTGAAATATACGAAAAAATTGCGTCTGACGTAGATTTAAAATCTGTGACCAGCCCTGGAAAACTTCACAGTGTTTTAAATTTATTTGAAGTGGTCCGTGAATATTTTGGAGGGTGTATGAATGAGGAGTTACTGTCTCAGCTCTTTAACATATATTTTGCTATTTGTTCTACTGTAGCTGTTGTCTTATCTGAAGGTGATAAAGTACATATCGGATATGTTAAGGTTATGAAAAACCTTCGCACACTCGCTCTGGGTACAACAAGGAAGATATTTGAGCAATTCACCAAATATCCTTGGAATAAAGATGAGTTATTTGTTATGTATGAGACATTAATTTGGCCTTTAATGCCCAAATTACACATTGAAGGTATCCACAGCCCAACGGCACTGTTAAGACTTCTAAATGCTTGGTGTCAGAATCCTCGATATTACATTTTGCTCATTACTTGTTCAGAAAAAGATTCAATTACACCACTCCCAGCCATTTTCAAACTTCTATTAGCTCCAAAAACAAGTCCTGGTGTGGTCAATATGATACTTGATATGATAGAAAAATTAATAACTCTCACTGAAGATGAAGAAGACAAAGAAATTCCTAGAATAGTATCTTTCAACTTTTTACCAGTTGAGGCTCCTCAGAATGTAACTGGTATCAATTTCGGAAGTAAGATTCTGGTACCACACATACCGAGCATACTAGAAGTTATGAAAAGACGAATGGCGAATTCTGCAAAATCTAATACGGTGAATAAAAGAGATTTGCTGATTCTCTCAAGAATCACAGAGCTAGTTGCGTCACCAGAGTTATGTGACGAATTATTGAGTTTGCTACTGCCGATACTTGTAAAAAAAGTTTGTATGAATATGGCGGAAGAAAATATGGAATATGCTGTAAACACAATCATTAATTTGCTAGGACACAGCACAAATCCACAAGTATACATAAAGAATATAGCTGTTTTGTTCAACAAAGTGAGCCCTGTAGAGGTGAGGAAATTGCTGATGAAATTACTTACGTCAATAGCTGAAAGTGCCCCTAAGAATAAGGAAATTCTTTCTCGAATGGCTAGTATGGTGGCAGAAATGAACGCTTTTAACAAAAGATGGATTGAACAGCCAGATTTTGACCGAAGAATAGACGCATACAAACTTATATATCAGTTACTAGAAAAGAACGAAATTGATGTAGACCTTGCAATACTTATTGTTAATAATTGCTTTTACTTTATTCGAACTGAGAAAGACATCGGTCTGAGAGACAGTGCTGGACTATGTTTGAAACGAATTCTGCCAAAACTTCTCATTAAATACAGATCAACGACTGATGGCCAATTCTTAGTCAGAGATACTGTTTTATCGCTAATATCCACTGGTATAAGAGATACTAAAAACGAATTATTGAGAAATGAATGCATAAATTTGCTAGGAGAATTGGCAAGAGAATGTCCTGATGCTGACGTAGTACTATCAGATTTAGCTCATTTCATTAATAAAGAAGATAGAGAAGTGGATTTCTTTGATAACATGTGTCATCTTCAAATGCACAGGCGAGTGAGAGCACTGTTGAAATTCTGTAAAATCGCCAGAAAGATGACGAAATGTCCTACTCCTAGGACTTTGACGAACTTTATTTTACCATTGGCATCTATGTATATTTGTGATGATAAATATACTGATAAAAACACTTTGATAGATGCATGTATAGAAGTCGTGTCTACTTGCTGTAGATTGCTGCCTTGGTATCATTACGAAGTTATACTCAAACTTTATTTAAATAAAATGCGTCATTCATCCGAACATCAAAAACAGTTAACTCGAATATTGGTTGGAATTATTGACGCATTCCATTTTGATTTTTCAAAAGTAAAAAATATTGAGCTGCCGAAAGCACTCATAACGAATGTACATAAATTCAAAATGTCTAAAACAGGTTCAGAAGATAAGGAAAATGTAGAAAATAAAAAAGAGATAGTTGAAGATGACAATAAAGAAAATGATTCAGAAATTAGAGAAGAATTAGATGAAGAAAGTGAACTTAAAGCAGCAGATGATGAAGCAGCGGATGAAGAACCTAGTAAAGAGGTTACCGACGTACCCGCATTTGAGAGGATAACAAACGTGTCGCCTTCAGTAGCTAAAAGAATTATCAAATCTTTGTCGGCGGGATTGTTACCACAACTAAACCGGTAAGTAAATTACAATATGCTGCCTATGCTACAATGTGCTGTCTATATAAAAAAAACTTCTCTATTTTATTTCTCAAGGGCTATCGGTAAAATGACGGATCACGAGGAGTCCCACAAGGTGAATCGTCGTAAAACAGGCTTCGATCGTCAGGAAGAGGATATGCTCCGGGTGCCAATTGCTCTAGCGCTCGTTAAGTTGTTGCAGAGATTGCCTGGCGATCTGCTCAAACATCAGCTGCCCGGGTGAGTTCATATTAAAATCATAAACCTTGAAAATGTATTATTTATCATTTGTATGTTTCATTTTTCATGAAACTCAATCTGGTTTAAACTTATATTAACAGTATCGAAATCTGCTTTAAACTTAACCAAATAGGGTATTACACCCATTTTTGAAAAGTGTCTCAATGAAATTCTGTAGTGCTAATATGCCACCAAAAAAAACACAACATTTTTATTCAATCGATAAGTGCCATAAAAATGCATCTAAATTTTAAATTTTCAAATTTCGCGCGTAATTTGACGAAAACGCCTCTTACTGAACGCCATATTGCTGAGCGTAAATGACGTCAGTTCGTTTAGTATCAAATGAGCTCATATTAAATATGATAATTGTATATCATTTAAAAATAATTAAAAGCATATTTTGTAATAGGTGTAATAATAAAAAAATTACGTTGGTTACGAAAATAATAAAAGTACAAAGCCTATAACACGCCAATCGGTTGACTGACAGTTGTCAATTTTTTGTTTACACAGCCGTATGGCGTAATAACATGGCCGCTACTATTTCACGGTGTTTTATAACAGATTAAAAATACTGAAAACTTTGAATTGAATTTAAAAAATTGTTTTGTTATTTTATAAACTAAAACTTGCCTTTTCCGACTGCTTTATGCCTAAACTGTCTCAATAACATATTTATAGATTTTTTCTCGTATAGAGTAAAATACCCTATTATATATTTTAGAAAATCCTTTGTATAATGTAAATTCAATTTATCGTAGCTATTATTACTTAGTTGTTTTATTTTCTATTTTAGTATCATCATAAAACTCTGTTCGTTCCTAAAGTCTCCTCTGAAGCAAGTCCGAATAACTGCCCGAGATATTGTAAAGAAAATCATGCTAACTGTTGGAACCTCTTACCTAGGAGTTCTACTGGAACACTTGACTTTGTTGCTAACCAGAGGGTTCCAATGCCATGTCTTAGTTGCCACAATACACACAGTTCTAGACGCTTTGAAATCAGAATTTAAACCTGGAGATCTGAACAAAAATTTAGATTACATACTCGATGTTTGCACTAATGACCTTTTTGGGGCATTGTCAGAAGAAAAAGAAGTTGACAAATTGCATTATAAGACGCCAGAAGCAAAACCCAGCAAGAAAAGTTATGTAACACTTATGATAGTATCCCAAAATATTACAGAGCAGTGTCTTATAAATCTCATTTTACCTTTTAAAGACGTCCTCCAGAAGCATCATTCGAAGAAGATTGTGTTGAAAGTTCAGGAAGCCTTAATGCATATTACAAGTGGTCTAGTAACAAATAAGTTTATAGATATTGAATCTCTATTCATATTCTTGCATGGAGTTGCTTCTGAGAGCATACCAGAATTCGTATTGGGTGCTCCAAAGAGGCAAATAACTGAAAAGCAGAGAGAGCAAATGCTAAGAGCAAAACCAGATTGCTTCCTAATTCCCGAAACGCCGAAACGGAATAAGGAATCCCAAGCTAAAAATGTTAAAACTTCTGGAAAAGCCAATGCTCATGTGCTGATTGAATTCAGTTTGAATATTCTTTATGTGATTCTAAAAAGAGAGAAAGTGCCAAGAATGGAATGTCGGGCCTTTGTAGACCCTCTTATACCTTTATTAGTAGATGCGTTGAAAAGTGACCATGTAAAAGTGACGACGGTTGCCATGAAGTGTATAGCTACTTTGTGGACGATCAGAGTAAGCACGCCAACGTTAGAAGAAATGATTCAAGACATTGTGAGGACGATATTCTTGACGTTGCATAAGTATGCGACGTTTGAAATAAGTAAACAGAATGACAACTTCCATTTAGTTAGAACTGCTTTTAAGGTAAGAACTTTTTTTAAGTTTTAAGTTACAGATGATTCAAATAGTGATACTTAATAACCCTTGCTTGCTGAAACCTTATGGTTAGTAACTCAACATAATAACGAAGAGACATATAAGGTGGCATATGATTTTTTTAAATTATTTAGTTTTCCGAAACTGTATAGTACCCCTTTCAATATTTAATTAATACTATTTAAATGTTTGTATCTTTACAGGCGGTAACAGTACTAGTACGCAACGTAAAATATTATAAATTAGAAGAAGACCAACTGAAAACCCTTCTTTTATATGCAGAAGAAGACTGTCAGAATGATGAGAAGCAATCCAACTCTTTCGCTCTGTTAAAAGCTATATTAGAAGCTAGACTAGTATCAACTGAATTACATGAAGTTATGGAAAAAGTGTCTAAAATATGTATACTTAGCGAGTCGGCTAGATCACGGTGAGTAGCAATGTTTATTTATGTGCTTTTGGTTATTCATGTATATGTTGTATAAACATATGTATGCTATATTGTCATGCCCATGTATGACCTAGTCTACCATTGATAGTGTTGACTGCGACGAAAGCTGTTATCAAAGTTCCTTATGACTAACTCTGATTTCGCGCTAGCGTCTATCTGTTTGTGTAAAGCCCTTATCTTCACCAGACGCTTAAGCTTCGCTCGTTATTCACATCTTAGAACTCTGGTAGAACTTACACGATTCGATTACCTTTTCCTTGATTTTTCCGAGGCATTCGATTGCGTCGAATACAATATTTCCATTTTTAAGCTGAGCCGCTAGGAAGTGCTTCATAGGGCAAGATAGTTGGTGCTATCCTATTTTAATAGAGACGGCTAAAAAGTAAAATTGGGTGGTTCAATATTCTCTGTGTTTGACTGGGTTTAATTGGGAGTGCCTGAGGGCTCAATTCTAGGCCCACTGTTGTTTGTTTTTTTTTATAATAAAAAAAAATATTCTTTCAGGGAGGAGGCTCGTGTGATATTCGTCAATTACCTAACGCATTACTCTCCTGGCAAGCGATTGGAGAAGTACATAGACTTTTTCGTGTCACAGCTCAACTATGAACTGCAGCATGGTAGAGAATCTTCACTTAAGTTCCTAGAGATGATCATCAATAAGTTACTTGTTGTAAGTGTTCTTCGAGTATCAATTATCAGTTCTCGAGTAAATTTCTCATCTAATCCCGCATTTCTTTGCCTTGTATTGCCATAAGGTAGGCAGCCTTTAATAGAGCTGCCAAGTCTTGCAAGAAGGTTTTACAGAAGGCTCGACATGACCACATTAGTCGAATAGGAAACAAACTGGCCTCGTACCCTGCGGGTTGCAAAGCGTTTTGGTCCCTAGCTAAATCGGTCGAGTCGAACTTCTGTCGCCCCTCACTTCCTCCATTGCTGAAGCCTGATGGTACTCTGGCTCACACTGCAGAAGAGAAAGCAAACCTATTTGCCTCTCTTTTTGCAGAATCTTCGCATCTTGATGCAGGAGACGCGACTCCTCCGACTTTGCCTGGCAGCACGACATCGATGTCTGATTTCCGTATTCGCCAAAAGGAGGTTCGAAAAGCGTTATGCAATCTTGATGTGAATAAGGCCAGTGGACCAGATGGTATTCCTGCTATAGTTCTGAGGACCTGTGCACCTGAATTGTCTCCTGTGCTGACACTCTTTCGGCTCTCTCTCGAGTCTGGATTAGTGCCGAAGTCATGGAAGCTTGCTAACGTGCAGCCCGTGCCCAAAAAAGGTAGTCATGCCGATCCTACCAACTACAGGCCCATCTCGGTCACGTCCATTATCTGCAAGACAATGGAACGTGTCCTTAATAACAGGCTCCTGGCGTACCTTGAATCTAATGACCTCCTCAATGATCGTCAATATGGCTTTCGCCGAAATCGGTCCACTGGGGATCTTCTCGCGTACGCCTCTCGCATCTGGAGTGAGGCCATCGAGAAATATGGGGAAGCGCTTGCCGTCTCCCTGGACATCTCGAAGGCCTTTGATAGGGTATGGCATGATGGCCTAATTAGCAAGCTTCCATCTTTTGGCTTGCCCGCTGGTTTCTGTGTATGGATAACCGGATTTTCTGAGAGATCGTTCAATACGAGTAGTCATTGATGGCTGCTCGTCTGTTCAAATGGCTATAAATGCCGGGGTCCCTCAGGGCTCGGTACTCTCTGCAACCCTTTTTCTGCTGCATATTAACGATTTGCTGAAACCCGGTACCATTGGATACGCAGATGACAGCACGGTTGTAGAGAGTTACATATCCAGCGCACGTGCCAGTGCGGCTGAAATCCGGACTCACAGGGAGTCCATGGTCGAGGCTGTCTCCGATTGGGGCGATGCCAATCTGGTCGAGTTTAATGCAGCAAAGACCCAGGCGTGTCTTTTCTCTGCCAAGAAGAGGCCTTTCAATCTGGCCCCTGCTTTCTGAAATGTATCCGTTCCGATCACCGACCATCTTGAGCTTCTTGGCGTTACTTTGACGTCGAGTCTCAATTTTGGGTCATACATCGAGTCAAAGGCCCAACTAGCTGCCAAAAAGCTAGTAGTCCTCGCAAAGGTGCGAAAGTACTTCACGTCGGAACAGATGCTGAACCTATACCAAGCACAAGTTCGATCGTGCGTGGAGTACTGTTCGCACCTCTGGGATGGATCTGCCAAGTACCAGCTGGAGGCGTTGGAAGTTATTGAAAGACGTGCCAAGAGGCTCATAGACAACGACTTCCTGGTTAAGGCTAAGCTCCAAAGCCTTGAACACCGCCGCGCCGTTGCCAGCCTATCGGTCTTTTATCGGGTACATTTCGGAGAGTGTGCTTTGGAATTGCACAACTTAATTCCCCCATCCCCATTCCATCACCGGACGAGCAGGGATACGGCGAAGCGTCACCGCTATACGGTTGAAGTTCCACGGTCTCGAACCAAGCGCTTTGACTCCACATTTATTGTGCGAACTGCCAGACTGTGGAATTCACTGCCCGCCTCTCTATTCCCCGATACTTATAATCTGGGTATCTTCAAGGCATGAGTGAACCGGTTTATTCTAGGCAAGCGTGCTCCACCTTAGGCCGCATCATCACTTAAGATCAGGTAATTCATATAATATTCAAGAAAAAGGTAATTCATAACAACCCCAAATTTTGAGTAATTTTTTTTTTGTAATTATGACAGACATTGTTATGAAACCTAGACTTATAATTAATAAGTCTGAAATCGCTAATCCGCCTTGAGCGCACGTGGTGATCAATGCTCGTGCCTTCTCTGTATAAGAAGAGGTCTTTGCCCTGCAGTGGGACAATAATAGGCTGGTATAGGCTGGATGTCAGAAATATAACTTCAATTTCTACTTTACTGCACGTCTTCTTCTTTAAATATACTCATTGGGCTTCTTGACCTTAGCCTTTTGTCAAGAAGGTTTTGTAAAAGTTAGGAAGAGCTCGTGGCTAAGTTCTCTTTCATACTGAGTTCCCTCCGTGCCTCGGAAAGCACGTAAAGCCGTTGGTCCCGGCTGTCATTTGTAGATCTTTGGACTGCCAAAGATCTACAAATGACAGCCGGCTGCATATCGGACCTCCACAACCCAGTTACTGGGTAACACGATACCCCTTGGTAAGACTGGTTGTCAGACTTTCTGGCTCCTGACTACCTAGGTTGTCAGACTTTCTGGCTCCTGACTACCTAGGTTGTCAGACTAGAAGCCAGAAAGTCTGACAACCAGTCTTACCAAGGGGTATCGTGTTACCCAGTAACTGGGTTGTGGAGGTCCGATAGGCAGCCGCTCCATGTAAAACACTAGTATTCAGCTGCATCTGGTTAGACTGGAAGCCGACCCCAATATAGTTGGGAAAAGGCTAGGCAGATGATGTTTTTTAAGGGTGTTACCAGACCAATCGATCGATCGTCGATCGACGGCATCGATCGATGGTAGAATGGATTAGTCGACGTCGATCGAGCTGCTTGATTATTATTAGTGATGGATTAAAGCCGGAGTTAATCGATCAACGACGACCGATGCCATCGACCGGCGATCGATCGGTTAGTTAGTTGAACGGTATCTGTCGATCAGCCAAAGCTATCACACCATCCGTTCAACGTCGATCGATGTCGACTGATGGCATCGATCGATGATCGATCGATTGGTGTAGTAACACCCTAAAAGTGTTGTTATTAATGTATATAGTGAAGATTTTCTTTTTTTTTAATTTTTTCATCTCAATTCAGCGGAACTTACTTATTCTTGAGCTACTATGAAATTGTTCTAGGTACAACTATCAAAGCACGGTGCTCATCTTCTACTCGCGCTGGGTGCCTGCATGCTCAATGATAGCGCGCCTGAGTGCCGAGCCTCCGCCGCTAGCTGCATAGAGGCCATGTTGAAGAGGTTTTCTTTACAAGAGAGAAACAAACTCTTTGACCTGGTGATGACGTTTTTCCAAGATAATCAGGTAGGTGTCATTATTTTAATAGATCTTGCTGATTTGTATAATTGTGTCGTGTTAATGAGCACAGAATAAGGTTGATATTAGAATAGACAAATTAAATGCTACAGCTTAGGAGTTGGAACAATTTTGAGAATATTATTGTAAAATATTTAATCTGTGGAAAAATAGAATAGAGCCAACATTTTTGAATAGTAATAAACCTTTATTTCGGTCACAAAAATCCATAGTGTTAGTAAAATAGAAAAAACTTATCTAGTGTTAGTAAAAATCAACCTCCGCACAAACTGTTGAATAATCGAAGAGCCGAAGCAATGCAATGTTATTGCATAACAGGGAATTTCTATGTATTTCTAGGAAGGGATTTTTTAGACATTGTCAAGTCCCTTTTTATTTATTTTTTATTAAGAAGGTATTTTGTTTCCGTTTCCACAGCCAGTACACTTCGAACTAGCAGCTCAATTAAGCACACGCTTCGTGAACGTAGAACAAGACAACTTCAAAATTAGACTGAACACTGTCCTGTCACTAATCAGCGGCAAAATACTTTTACTTAGCAACGACATCACTGAAGGCAGATTCGTCAAAATAATACTAGAACAATCAGAAGACAAAACAGACGAAGACAAACAGAAAGAAAAAGATCACAGTTTAATACAAATATTAAACCTTATAGAAAAAATCACATTCCATTGCGCGTCAAGTTTGACAGATAAGAAGTATGTGAATGAATTTGACGAGATAGCGCAGCAATGTAAAGCGTTGCTTGCCTACCCTCATTCGTGGGTGAGGTTGAAGTCTGCCAAGATATTGGGGCAGCTGTTATCAGTGGTTGATGCTGAGGAGTTAGATAGGGTTGTGAAGAAGGAGGAGGAAAGTGATAGAGGGTTTGTTTATGATGACACGGAAGATGTCCTCAGGAGTCTTGTGCTGGATTTATGTGCGCAGTATACTACTGGAGCTTCAAAAGAAATGGTTGAACAGGTGAGGATGCTGTTTTTTTAAATGTCTTAGTGGTTGCCAGGATAACGCCATTGTTGGATATTAGCGACAAATCTCTAAAGACGCTTAAACAACCTTAGTTTTTACCCTGACTGCAAGGAAAGGGTTATGTTTTTCGCGCCGGGAATTATTATTATTATTTATTATTAACCTGAAATTGGTACTGTACTCATCGATCAGAACAACTTGTACTATGGGATTAACCCTAAAATCGGCAAAATATAATCAGTTCCTAAATGCATGGAAAAGGCGAAGGATTCTGTAAAGGGACCCCTTTACAGAATTCTGGCTAAACTTTCGGGGGGAGGGGGTGAGACGAAGAAAAACAAGACACGAATATACGAAGATTACGAAATATAAGATTACTCTTATTCTATTTTCCTTTATGGGGTGTGCACTTTTAATTTTAGCACGATTAACATTTATGTACTCTCCCGGTTCGTGAGCATTCCAGCTGACCAGCGACCGCTTACTGCACCCTTCTAAGAGGGGGGCGGCTATCCCCCCTGCCTGTACCTCGCTACGCATAGGCGTCCCTATGTCAGCTTATCACATAGGTGATAAGCTGTTTTTTCGCGATTTTAGGGTCGGTCTTGTAGTAAATGTTGTTCATAATGATGAGTACAGTGTACGCCTTTGTAGGCTGTTGATACTGTTGTAACAACATTATCAGTACATTATGGAACAGTATATTATGGACGGTGGTATGATATGAAGATTCTTGTAATAATTGCCAATCCGTCTGTCAAAACTAAATGTTATGATTATGTTTAAGCTTCTCACCTACGTTTTGGAATGGACAACTACAATTTTCTGACTTATCGACTCCTTGACAGTTCAAAAGTGCCTGTTAATGCTTAGATTAAAATAAATGTTTTAAATAAGTACTTATTCTCACTTTAATGAACATTATTTATTTTAATTAAAGTCCTTATTTCTATTTACAGGTGACAGCAGTGTTATTCGTAATATTGAAGCTGGTCCACTCCATGTCAAGTTTCAAGCTGGACAGGAAGACTAGAGGAGACGGTGACGACGCTGAAGGAGGAAGCCGGATGAACATCCGCTGGATCTTGTTCAAACTGAGGAGAGCTATCAACGTGGAAGTTGCTAGGGCACCTACTAATATGGATATTGTGAGTAAATAATTAGTTGGTATACTCAATACTTTATTACATTACGTTTTACAGTACAATAACTTATAACTTATGTTAGTAATACATATATACAACCTTATGATTATCATTACTCATAAGGTTGCGTACCAGACTCATGTACAGACAGTCAAGTCTACTGGCTATCATACTTAAAACGCTGTTGCAACTAACCCACATTTTAAATAAAACAATAAAAGGATGTCAACAATAACTGCCCAATTCAGTACAGAAGGTACACTTAGTGGCATAAGATACACTAGATTACACTGAATAATATTGCACTCTTAAATTATTCATATAGTTGCCCGGAGAAGAGAATAAAATAACTTTTATCGTAATAAAAAGGACGCCATTTTAGCACTCTATCAAACACGCACCTTACCTACTTATTAAAAAAAAATGTCAAGTTTTTTCTTTCTTCTGTCAAACGCAGAAACCAAGAAGCTTATAGGTAAAAGTGGAGGTAACACTCTGTACAAATAAGTGAAACTAACTGTGGGCAGACGCTCTCTTTCTAAATGCATACATAAGATAAAGAAAACATATCACTGTCTCGTTTTTATGTATGCATTCAGAAAGAGAGCGTCTGCCCACAGGTGGTTTCACTTAGGTATTTAGAGTGTTGCCTCCAGTTTTATCTATAAGCTTCTTGGCGGAACGAACGGAATGACATGTGTGAAGGGTCAACAAAAACAAAACATAATGACATTTACACAATGTCAACCCGAGTGACAACCGAGAAGCTTAAGATAAAAGTGGAGGCAACACTCTAAATACCTAAGTGAAAGCAACTGTGGGCAGACGCTCTCTTTCTGAATGCATACGTAAGATAAAGAAAATACATATCACTGTCTCGTTCTTATGTATGCATTCAGAAAGAGAGCGTCAGCCCGCAGTTAGTTTCAACCTTTTGTTCCAAGTGTTGGCTCCATTTATATCTTATATCTTCCTGGTGACAACCAAACAAAACGCAATCGTACATGCAAAGTTGCCACAAAAATGATATAAGAGTAAAAGTACAATTATTTTCGAGTTCCTCTATTTTTTCTCTACGATTTGGTGCACGTGTACCTCGAGGCTCATATTTGGGCAAAGTTGTATGGGATTTTGTTGACCTCCTTTAGATAATTACGATCTTCTTCTTCTTCGTATCGCTGGCACGACAGTCTTTTAAATTTGTTTGGCCCAGAATTCAGTCACTTCCACGGCGTCGTCGGTGGCGGCGCATAATTCACCCCGATCGCATGCTTTGGGGCACAAAGGACATGACATGAGGTGCGGCATGGTTTGCAACTCGGCGCCGCATGCGCACCCTGCTGCTGCTCTGTCGAGGTAGCCGCATTTTGCGAGATTGGCGTTACACCTTCCCACTTGGGTCCTTAAACGGTTCAGGGACTTCCAGATGGACCACGGAAGGTTAGACCCTGCGGGTAGATGCTCGCTTGGTTGTAGATATTGAGTGGGTGGGGGAAAAGTGTCCTGCCACAGTTTACAGCGGGCATCAGCCGGGTCTCCAGACAAGGGAACTACCGATTTTAGGAAGCTGTGTCTGCTTTTTAAGCGCTGCGTTGGTAGTTGTGCACCGAATAAAGGGTGCCTTGTGTCACGCTCCTGTTTCAGTTTCTCAACTGCACTCGCAACTTCCCTTCGGACGTGTGGAGGTGGTATTCCGACTGTGGGGTATAGTAGTCTGACAGGGGTCGGTTTGAGGCAGCCGGTGATCGTACGGCATGTCTCATTTAGAGCTACATCTACTTCCTTGGCGTGGGTGGAACGGTGCCACACTGGACACGCGTATTCACCTGCAGAGAAGCAGAGAGCTAAGCCAGTAGTCCGGAGTACGTGAGGTGAAGCCCCCCAGGTGGTTGATGTTAGGCGCCTGAGTAAGTTGTTGCGGGACCCGATTTTCTTCTTAGTTATTTGGCAGTGGCTCTTAAAAGTCAGTGCTCTGTCAAGGGTAACACCCAAGTAGGTCGGACTACTGCAATGATCAATGGGGACTCCTTGCCAATTGATGTTAAGAGTGCGGCCAGCTGAGTTGTTGCGGAGATGGAAGGCGCATGCTTGTGTTTTTGAAGGGTTTGGTCGAAGAGCGTTATCTAAGTAATATTCCCAAGGACCTCCAGACCTGCCTCTAGAGCTTTTTCGGCGTCTTCAAATTTAATTAATTGGGTTGCCAGGGCGAGATCATCAGCATACAGGAAGCTCTCGCAGTGATCAACAATAGGTTGGTCGTTGGTATAAATGTTGAAGAGGATGGGTGTCAAGACGCTTCCCTGGGGCAGGCCATTTTTTTGTGATCTCCATCTACTCTTTTCTGCGTATAGATGCACTCGAAAACGTCTGTTATGGAGCAGCTCACCTAGTATCCGGATGAATCCTTGGTCGTCAATCATGCCAGACAATTTTGTTAGTAATCTATTGACGTTGACAGTGTCATACGCTGCTGACAAATCGACGAGAACTACGCCAGTAATTTTCCGGGCCTCATACCCATCCTCGATGTATTGTGACAGTCTGAGGATTTGCCCAGCGCATAACTTACCGGGTCTGAAGCCAGCCTGCTCGGGAATTAATTTAGGGTCGATAAAGGCTTGGAGACGATTCAGCAGTAGTCGCTCAAATAATTTGTACGTGTGGCACAGAAGAGATATAGGGCGGTAGTTCTTAGGGTTGTCAGGCTGTTTTCCCGGGTTAAGGAGTGCCGTCACCTGAGCTTTCCTCCAAAGTTTGGGGATACGTGAGCTTTCAAGGCACGCATTAAAAAAATTTAGTAGCCATGACACACCAACTGGGCTTAGATTTTTAAGTTGCTCGACCGTTATATCGTCCTGTCCAGCCGCTTTCCCAGTCTTCAACGCCTTGATAGCCGGAATTACATCTGACAGCGTAAAGGGCTTACTGATTTCATTTGAGGATGTTAAATTCTTTGTGGGTTTTGGTAATTTTGGCAGTTTATTTGGTGCTTTGCCATTTAGTAGGAGTTGGTGGGCTACCTGATTAGCCGTAACTTGACCCATGTTTGTTGGTTCTGGGGGGTCTCCAGTGAGTTTCCTTAATGTTGCCCATGCCTTCTTGCTGTTTTTAGTCATATCGATGTTCTTCACCACCTTAAGCCACTGTTGTTTATGGTTTTCACTGACCTTAGATAACAGCTTCTCTCCAGCTGCGACAGTTTCCGTGGAGAAAGGGTCATTGACATATAGTGATTCGTAGGCATCTAGTAATTTCGACGAGTCTGAGTCCAAACCAGGTACGTAAAGGGAGCGGCAGCCTCTGGGAATATGCCTGCGAGATACAGACCATACTATCTTCACAAATTGGTCGTAATTTTCTGGTACTGGTTCCAGCTCATCTAGCTCAACGTCCAGGTCTTGTGAAAAGCTTCTCCAGTTGGCTTTGAAAAATTAAACCGACGTCTGAAGGGAACTACTGTCGGTTTTAGCGCACCATAGACGTGACATGCTATTGGCCTATGTTGAGTTCTAGGTATTGGCGGGCATACGGTTTTTGCGCAAAGGTGACTGATATTGTCACTCGTGAAAATGAGATCCGGGTTATAGCCCCGTCTCCACCGACCGCTGTTAAAAGATTTTGGGAGTTTGGCGTCATGTAATAAGGTCAGGTTTCCTACTTCTGCCCAGTGTTCCACGGCGAAACCGTCAGGATTTGTGTCCTGGTAGCCCCAGGTAATATTGTGGCTATTGAAATCACCAACAACGATTTTATATTCCCGGTCATTGAAGTTGTCGGTTGGGGTCAAGTTGAAGGGTTGATTCGGTGGTTTGTAGACAGTAGCGACAGTGCAATGTCCAGTGTCGATAGTGAGAACCTCTATCGAGTTGGTGAGGCAGACAGAAGTGGACACTATTGTAGTGCTCGGTTTGGTGAACACGGCACTTCCATACTTTGGGTGTGGTATTTCGGCTGCTAGTAATAATAATAATAATAATAATTCATTTATTTCAGAAAACTGGTTCCATAGACAATAAATAATAATAATAATTCATTACAACATTATCACATACAAATTATAAATTATAAAAGTTAGAATTTAGACCGGGGATTTCAGGTCTTATCTGGTCCTGGCTGCGGTGAGTTTCCTGTACACATAGTACGTCGCAGTTGGTAGTGCGAGAGAGTTCTGAGAGAATTTGCGCCTTTTCTTTCGAAAATCCTTCAATATTAATTGAGACGACACAGAGAGCCGGTGAATTCAAATTCCGGGAATTTGCTCTTGGAAGAGTCATTTGGGATGGGTCTTGAAGACCGGTTCGTACCATCGTGGTGAAAGGATTAGTCACCTAGACTCTGCGTTACCGAGTGCTAGGTGTCCAGGGTGCGCCGGACGTTTGGGGGGTTGGTTACCGAATTTTAACGTCGCTCGGGGAGGCTCCTTTCTCGCACCCCGGATAATTACGATTACGATATAGAACTAAAAGTAACAGAAATAAAGTTGAAAATTGCGTGCAAGAGCTATAAATGCTGCTAATAAATGCTGAATGCTTCAGTGAGCAGCAACGGCTTGCTCGAACAAACTCGATAGCCTTTTTCCATCAAGCAGTCCGAAACACCTAAATGCAAATATAATTCAAATAACTTTTTTTTCCACAGAGAACATCAATATTCACAATGTGGACACACGTCATCAGCTCATTAGAAAACGACGATATAAATAAAATAGTAGACGTGATTCTCCCGCCAATAGTTCGAGAGCTATCCACCGGCGACGCGGCCACACCAGCGACTGTCGCCAAGCAACTGGCGGGTAGACTTGGCAAGAAGTTACGAAGGAAGATAGGGGAGATAGAGTATAGTAAACTTGCTGCTGAGGCACAGATGAAGCTTAATATCAAGAGGGCTGAGAGGAAAAAGGTTGGTATAGTTTGATTTGTTGTGTTTTCGCTGTATTCTACTCTTTGGGGTTTCATGCCAAAATTAATTCTTTATTTTTTTATTTTTTGGTTTTCATTACTACATATTATAAAACAAAGTCCCTGTCCCTATGTATGCTTAGATCTTTAAAACTACGCAACGGATTAGGATGCGGTTTTTTAATAGATAGAGTGATTCAAGAGGAAGGTTTTAGTATATAATTTGTCAAGCGTGTGATGCTGCGGGCATCGAATAGTTTAGGTGTAAATGTTAACCTAAGTATCCGTTCTATTGTTTTGTATTGATTCTTACTATTTTTGGTTTGCTTGCTTTGTGTGAAGTCACTGGTCCCTGTTAACACTAGTTAAGGGGCCAGGGGATACATATATTTTGTGATGCAACCCTTTTTATGATAATAAAAACATTATTATTATTTAGAGCTTCCTACTTTATAAACGCGAAAGTTTGTGAATATGGATGGATGGAAGAAACTCTTACGCTTAACCGTTTGACCGCCACAGTCATGTATAGATGACAAATCAAAATGGGCCCAGCACGCGACGGTCATGACTACATGACAGACGTAAATAAACCTCAACAAACAACACTATTTTTCCCGCAAACCAAAAAAGTTCGTAAAAACCATGTTATTTTCCAGTTACTCCTACAAGAAAAGGTAAACAACCCCGAGAAGGCAGCCAAGAGGAAACTTCAGCTAAAAGAAAAGAAGAAACTGTCTAAAAAGGTTAAAATGGAAATGGTGCAGGGCAAGCGGCCGAGGCCCAAGAAACGGAAGGCTGAAGACTTTGATATGGAAGACCAATTACTGAAGGACGATGACTAGGTTAAACAGTAATCATTACTTGTCTTTTAAAAATGTAGGAAAGTTTCAAACAAGATGCTTATGATAAAAAGCCAAAGCACACACGCTACTTTTAGCATCAGTCATCTGCTATTTTGTGAATGTATCGACGCTGCGTCGCGTTTGGGCGACTTCTTGCGTCCGGACGCGGTATCGGAATCGCGCGTTTTTGCGACTGGTCTGATGCTGGATCGGGTCGGCTGTGGTGTTGCCTATCGATAGTCGACAATCGATAAAGCAGCAGCAGCGCACATGCAGCACTTTAGAATCTATGGTAAGCTTCGTGTGTAGCTTCGTCAAAATCTATTGCAACACTAGAGCGCCTGACTTCGCAGATGATAAAACTGTGGCCCAAAAGGGAGACATTCGCCTCTTTCACAGAAGTGAATGATGTCCCTTTCTAGTAGAGTTGCCAGAAAGGGATAGCATTCCTTTCCGCGTATGAGACTTCGAAGACTCCAAAACGGATTTCACTGGACTCTGATGTGTTCTCTCCATTTTATATGCTTCTTGGTTGAAACTTTTATTCAACTGTCAATGGATTCCTTGCTGAAACATTTGCCACAATATTTATAATGGTTTTGACTTGTCCTTGATTGGTCGCTTTTCATTCATAATGACTTTGATAAGCGTAGTGGCGGTGTAACTTTCAGTTTTCTCCCCCATTCATTTCTCATAGTCATTTACCGTCTTTTAATGGAGTAATTGATTGGAGGTTATAATGTGACCATGTGTGTGAGTTTTGATAAAAAAGGATCTTAAAATTAAGCTATTTTTATAGTTATATTTGAAGTGACTTTTTATTAAGTCACAGATATTTTAAAACCGTGTTGTAAATATAGAATAAGCTGTTACTTATTATGAAAATAAACATTGTTTTTTTTTTTTTTTTTTTAACTAGCCGTTGCTGTCCCACTCCTGGGCAAAGGCCTCCCCCCATTCCCTCCATTTCTCTCGATGTTGTGCCTCATCCCGCCAATTCGCGAGAAAACCATCCAAGGCTTCCCGAGCTTCTCCTTGGTCTACCGCGACCCCGCCTGACTGTGTCAGGGGTCCAGTCTTGTGATATGCGGGCCCACAGCTTAGCCGACATCCGGCAGACATGCCCCGCCCAGTCCCATTTCAGTTAGCGGCTTTTTGACCTACGTCGACAATTTGCGTTCTGGAGCGCAGTGTGGTGTTTCGTATGTGGTCTGTAAGTTTAACATTAAGTTGACAAACCTTGAGTTTGGACTTCTGAATGTTCGTCAAAGACCAAGTCTGTGCACCATAAGTCAAGATTGGGAGAATGCACATGTCCATTAGCTTGCGTTTAAAGGGGATAGGTAAATCACCCTTAAATAGCTTTTTCATGGACCAGTAGCTTAGTATTGTTTTCTTACAATAACTTTTTTATTCAGAGGTGGAGTGGCACAAATAAAACAGCATTTTATAAACAAAATAAATATATTGCTTTATGCATTCAAAGTATAAAAGAACGTTTAACAAAAACACCGAACAACAACATTCATTGAAATGAACTAACATTACAATGGGAACAATGCTTCTTTACAAAATGTGCTTTTAAAAGCATAGTTGTAATATTTTATATCAGCAACTGCATTGCTTATACATAAGTATGATTTTTCTTAAACAAACTACATGTAACATTTTTTTGCGTTTTGTACAATATTAGGTACATACTTACATTTCATAATCCCAGAATACGTTTTTTTACTGCAAACCATTTTAATGGCCCTCAATTAACGATACTATTATTTCGGGCTTATTTTAACTTATCGTATTTTTATAATAGATAACTACATAATTAAGCATACAATTATTTTGTTTCATTTTAAACATGAATTATGACTTAGATTAAAGAAAATGTGCGTAAGGAAATGCTAGTTGATTCCTGTTTAATATTTATTTTATGTAAACTTATTTATTATATTGGAATGACAAATTCAAATTCACAATATTTAATTCGTATTTCTATAAAAGAGGGTTTTGGTTTGTGTTTAATAATAACACAATGTTAAACTTAATTTTAATATTTATTTATATATTAGTACTCAATTAAATTAGATACTTAATATTTTTTGATACTCAAAGCACCATAACTCTTAAAAACACTAAATATTATTTCAAAAAATAATATGAAAGTACTTATAGCTTTAACCCTTAAATGCATGATATTTTTTTAATTATTTTTTTAAATTGGATCTTATTTTTTGGAAGCTGTAAAAAGAGGGAAAAATAATTTAAAAAAAAAATAATAATATTTTCATGGTTTTTAATTAAAAAAAAACGTAGATTCATTTTTGGGACAGTATGCAAAATAGGTACAAAAAATCAGGGTTTGTGGAATAAATTAAAACAATCGTTTCCTTTCTTTGCACAAAGGAATACATTACATTTTACACATTTGATGAAGCTCTGTAATTTACAGCCATGTCTCATGCACCTCATACGTTGGTCAGTTTTAATTTGGCTATGACCAAAATTGTCATAACGGATGTCAGAAGCTGGTAAAACCTGGCACCCTTTTCTTCGTTTTATTTCTGTTTGCATTGAATTTATGCTGCTGTGGCTTGGACGTCCTCTTGTAGGCTGGTTTGTAGAGCCATAGGTACACAGAACGTCGGCAAGCTCTGTCCTGAATTCTGCCAGATTCTTCAGTTTTTTCGGCTCCATTCCTTTTTTCGTCTCGACAGATTTATATAGGACCCATGAGTTTATTATTGTGAGATCTAGAAGGTGGTAAAAAATTCTCATGTACCACTTCCTAGTCTTCATTTTTATCCTGTACCTGCCTAAAAAAGAATCCATGAGGTCAACGCCCCCCATGTGGGCGTTGTACTCTTTGACGATTTTTGGGCAGTCTATAGTCACCTTTTTCTTTTCAGTTTTGTCATACCGTTCAATAGTCTGGATTGGCTCTGCTCCTACATAGGTCGAAAGCAGTACTACCTGCTTGTTGTCTTTCCAGCTAACAGAAGAAATGTCGACTCCATCAACATGTGTAGTATATTCCACATACGATCCTCTAGGCACTTGTCTCTTCATAACATCCTGCTTTGAGGGTAGCTTGCAATTTTTGCCCAGGCGGTTTCTTTGCACGGTTCCTACACATTGTATCCCTTGTTTGGCGAAATAGTACATCAAAGGCAATGAGGTATAGAAATTATCATGGTATATAATATGATTGACATGTCTGGGAATTATTCTTGCAAGTTTTATTACTGTCTGTGACACAACTCCTATATCGGGCTCATTAGGTAAACGATCATCTTTTTCTCTGCCAGTATAAATAATAAAGCGATAAGCAAAACCTGTCAGTGAACATAGAACAAATAATTTGAAGCCCCATTTATGGGGTTTGTTGGGCAAGTACTGTTTCAAGAAATGGCCCATCTTGGTGGCACACATCTGTTCATCAATGGACAAACGTTGACTTAGTGGAATGCTGGAGAATTTTTCATTGAGATGGTCAATTACTGGGCGAAGCTTGTGAAGTCTGTCATGCTGGGGATGATCTATTGGTAAATGATTATTATTATCGTTGAAGTGGAGGATACGTCTTATTTTTTCAAATTTATTGACAGGCATCGCTTTTATTATTGCCTCAAATCCATGCTTATTAGCCCAGTATCCACGTACACTCGGATAGTGATAGATGCTCATATAAATCAAGATTCCCAAATACTTCCTCAGTTCCCCTAATGTTATAACTTCAGGTCGATCAGGTTTATTTTGTACAGAATATTTGTTTGTTTCACTAACTATATGTGCTAAAAATTCTTCAGTAAAAAAATATGAAAAGAACTGAAATGGTGTCTGAAGATTCATCAAACATTCAGGATAAGCATCAGAGCCACGAAATGTTGTAAGATTTTCATTGAGAGTCATAGACTGATTTTTCCATATCAACCTCTGAATATCGAATGATTGTACTGGTGTAGTATTGCTGTTTGAGGGAAGAGCATCTTCAACAGGTAAAGGAGGATCGGGAATAATTTCCTCGTTCTGATTATTATCAGTAGCCTCAGCGTCAACATCATTTTCCAAAGCAGCTAACAAATCTTGTTGGGTGGGATAAAAATCAATAAGATCATCACCATCAGACTCGAAATCGTCTTCGGAAATGGCGCCATCTTCAACTTGCCGTAACCAAAATTCAATGTCACCATCTCTCCGATTATTATGTGCCATTTCTACAACAAAATAACAACTGCATGCATACCACACCAAAGCAAAACAGAAAAATATAAAATACCAAAAAAAAATCATAATTTATACCATTAGTGCATGTTGTCCCATTTTTGCATCAAAACAAAAAAAAGCTTTCTCTTCACATAACAGTTACAGAATATTGAATATAGCAAAGGAAATTAGATTATTATGGGTCTTACCTTTAGAAAATATTTTTGTTGCACGAAATCACGAAATATCTCCCACTATACACGCTGCTAAAGTTTCGTAAAATCAGTTCAATTACATAAATGCGCGCGAAACGGTGAAATGACGTATCGCAACCATGAGTGACGTCCCATGTCTGTATTTTAGTTCTTTGTTGGTAAGTGAGGAGCAAAGGAATATATACCATTCAGCTTAATCTGTCAAACTCAAAATTATTTTCGAATATCATTCCGTAAAGTCATTGATTCATTTTTGGGACATTATGCATTTAAGGGTTAAAACTATGGTTTTAATATCTGAAACTATTTTTGTTTATTTGTGTGTCTACAACTACCAACAGTGAGATTTGAAATATTTAAACGTTAGGCCGGGAGCTAATATCTCGATTTTACTGGAATTAATTTATTGTACAGAACTTTACTGACTACGAAAGCTTCTAATATCCGTATTTCTGTAGAATAAGTTGGTAGAGCTAATACATGAAATATTTAAAACGCCTATTTATAAGTTCGTAACATTGTATAAGCAATATTATGTAGGTATCGTGAAATACGTAAAAGTATAATTATAGAAAGGAGAAGTACAACAATAACATTAATAGCAATGGACGGCAGCAAGCTCGGCGATTATCTAAAGCTTATTCAAATTCAAAGCGTAACGTTGGAGAAAAAATAAGGTTCGTAGTTAAGAATTTAAAAAGATTATGAAATGAGGTCTGAATACGTAGGATTTTCTACAAAGCCTTGGAGTTTTTAGCAAATAATATCTCTGTGAATTGTTCTTTTATTTAATTCTTATAAGTAACTTATATTTTTATAAACCGAACATCAAATGAGATCTTCCCAGCACATCTACGCCTGCTAACCAACATTTCAAAACCTTAAAATTGGTAATTGACTAGTTAATTTGTATGAAATTATTCTAGGGAAGATTTCAGATGCGATACGTGAGATTTCAGAGTACAGAACAAACCAGAAGGCGCCAACAGTCATATTAGCTGCTACACCGCGTACCGTGTTCAAAAACAAAAGCAGGTCTCCCGCCTGCCTCTCTTCATACCTGAAAAATATGTCAAGTATGGGAATCCATACTTAACATATTTTAAATGCGAAAGTAACTGTCTGTTACGCTTTCACGATGAAACGGCTGCACCGATTGTGATGAAATTTGGTTTGAAAATAGCTTAAACCCTGGGGAAGGACAGAGGCTACTTTTTAATCCGCGACTTTGCGCGATAACCGACATTCACGCGGACCAAGTCGCGGGCAAAAGCTAGTATTTATAATGTTTGTGTTTTTATCAGTTTTACCATGTATTCGATATGAATTCAATCCATGTTCTGTATTGAAATGATAAAAAGAAAGAAGATAAGGGTCCAACCAACAAAGTAAAACGTAGTAAGAGTAAGTAGGGCCTACCTAGTCTCTATTGCCTTAGTTCAATGACCTTGTCACTTTTTGGTTTGTTCAATATTCTGAGCGTGTAATACGTCATTACATTAACAACAGCATAGCAGATATAGGATTATATCTCATTATTTTAGACAGTAGTATCCAGAGGAGGGATGTCGTCGTTGCTAAGGCTACTCCCCCCCAGCCGAGTTCCAGAGACCATGCGGTGGAGAACTCGCGGGCTGACAGGAGGGACAGAGCGGGTCCGCGCGGGCCCACCACCCCGTCCCCTGTACCGTCTGCGTGGGATGACCCGCGAGCGGACACGCGTTGCACTCGCTTGAAGTGAATTATCATTAGTGTGAACATAGCGAACAGACCTGGAAATAAAAAGTAAGTTTTATGACATCGCATCCTAACGCGAGCAAATTACTTGTTTAAAGGATGCTCCTCATTGTAACTAAGGTCAACACACGGTTTTTGACAGTCCGTAAGTAAGTATTTAAGTATGTTGAATTAGCCTTTCTGAAAGCTCGATAAGTGAGTAGGATTAGGAACTTGGTCACAATACAATAAAGACGCAAGAATTTGTAACAGAAGTTCATTGACGATTGAGAAGCTCTTATCTAAGTGGAATTCATACAGATCGATCAGTCATGGTTAAGCTACGCTTGCCGCGGTCGGCCCGTGGATGGGTATCCATCCATTTCATATCGAATTTCCTCCGTGGCTCGGCAAGCACGTAAAGCCGTTGGGCCTGCTGTCATTCGTAGATCTTTGACAGTAGTTGTGGGTAGCAAGAGCGTCGCCAGTATTCGCCAGTTGATGGCCTAGGGGGGGGGGGGGGGGCAAGTTGATATGGTGGATAGAAAAAGTATGAGTTTTAAATACAGTCAAAGGCACATGAAGCTTTTGGAATGCCTAGAGAGAGGGGGGGGGGGGGGGGGCAACTGCCCTGCCCCTACCTATAATACTCCCCCCCTTGGCGACGTCCTTGCTGGGTAGACTGGTTGTCGATACCAGGGGTATCGGGTATTACCCAGGAACTGGGTTATGTAGGTCAGATAGGCAGTCGCTTCATGAAAACACTGGTTCAGCTGCATCCGATTAGGCTCGGAAGCTGACCCTAATATAGTTGGGAAAAGGCTAAGCAAATGATAATAATTGATGATCGACTCTGAAGACAGCCTGATAATAGGCCTCTATCCGATTTACACATCGAATCAGCAACGGAGCCAGTGAATTGACGACTTAAACACTGGCCCATCACAACACACACGACATATGTATACGTACCAGCTAATAGATACATGACGCCAGTTATGAGTACAGCGCTGATCTGATGCTTGCAAATACCGAACGCGCCCACCAAAGCGGCGCTGCCCAGCACTATCAGGCAGACCAGGGCGCATGATATGGATAAGTTCTGCATACCTGAAAGTGAAGTTAATTGTTAGGTAAATTATACAGGTTTGACTGCCTGGGCCTCAAGTCTGCTATTGCAATAGTGTCAGAATGGCCTGTCATTGATTTCATAATTGTTGATTTTGACAAGTTTGGTAATCTACTAATTTAGTGGCGTCATTATGACTTTCCAATGGTCAACCACTGACACGCTATTGAAAGAAATGATATAGACGTACAAAATGACAACTGAATGACTGACTTAAGCGGTAAACTGCTAAAATTTTGACAGTTCCTTTGATCAGTGACCTACCATTATAACGTCATTGTGCAGTCATTGCTTTTCATTCGACCGACCAATGATCGACCATTATGAATTTAGCAGATTACGAACTTTTAGCAAAATGACAATGGGATCGTGTTGGAATGATGAAATTTTAAAAAAGCAGACTTGGCCCCCTGGATGGTATCGTGGTCGCAAGCGCTACTGCTAAGTGCGAGGTCCTGGCTTCAATTCTCCCTCATTTAAAGTAATCACCTGTAATGTAACGTTACAGAGTCCAGCAATACATCAGTGAAGGAGGAGAACCAAGCATTACAGTGCGCGACTTGATACAGTGTGTAATATTTTGACACAACCTGTAACCTCAATGCGCACCGTCTTGTAATAGGGTATTACACCCATTTTTGAAAAGTGTCTTAATGAAATTCTGTAGTGCTAATATGCCACAAAAAAAAACTCAAAATTTTTATTCAATCGGTAAGTGCCATAAAAATGCATCAAAATTTTCAATTTTCAAATTTCGCGCGTAGCTTGACGAAAACGCCTCTTACTGGACGCCACATTGCCCAGCGTAAATGACGTCAGTTTGTTTTGTATCAAATGAGCTCATATTAAATATGATAACTGTATATCATTTAAAAATAATTAAAAGCATATTTTGTAATAGGTGTAATAATGAAAAAATTACGTTGGTTACGAAAATAATGAAAGTACAAAGCCTATATTACGCCAGTCGGTTGACTGACAGTTGTCAATTTTTTTGTTTACACAGCCGTACGGCGTAATAACATGGCCGCTACTATTTCACGGTGTTTTAAAACAGATTAAAAATACTGAAATTTTTGAATAGAATTTAAACATTAAATTTTGTTTTGTTATTTTATGAACTAAAACTTGCATTTTCCGACTGCTGTCTCAATAACATAAGTATTTATAGATTTTTTCTCGTATAGAGCAAAATACCCTAATAAGCGTGTCGTGTCGGCATCAACTAAATATTCATAATCGAATCTAACATTACAATAGGCGAATGCTCGTCAGTCAGGGAGGAAGTATTGTTATCTAAGTAATGTTTAATATCGAATCTGAAATGTTACATTACAGGCGAATGCTTGTCAAGTCAATACCTACCTACTGTAATGTAATGCTCAAAATCGAACTTACTAACTCCGGGCTTTGAGAATGGAGTTTGGAAGTTGGCGGTGTAAGACCCTCGTGCCTCAGAAAAGCACGTAAAGCCGTTTGTCCTGCGTCTGATCTTTTCCGGTCCCGTCGGACTATGACCGTGAGGGAAGAGGGAGTTCACCTGTGTTTGCGCACACATCTTGTGCACTATAACATTTCCTGCGTACGTCATTACTGTGCCCAGGTAGGTACTGCGGTACTACTCAGCCACGTAGGTAGGAATCACCGAGATTATGAAACGGGTAGGTAGGTATGCGTAATGTCAATTAACACTTTGTCAAGAAACTTGGAGAAATTTGGATGCGGAAGGCAGGGGACCGGGCAAAATGGCGCGCCATGGAGGTGGACAGCAACAGTGAACTTTTAGTAAGCTGAAGTAATGATAATAAGATTAAAATTAACAATACAATAATATAGAGGCGTCGGATTGAGACTTCCAGAAACCAGTATTCCCAGTGTGTCACCAAATTTCCTACACCAAATGTACCTACGATAATGTTGGCGCAGTGGTTTAGCGATTGACTGCTGCGCTGCGTGTTGCCGGTTCGATTCCCGCACGGAACAACTATTTGTATGGCCTACAGGTAGTTGTTCCGGGTCTGGCTGTTAGTGTTTGTGAGTTTATATGCTTGTAAACGCACCCACGACACAGGAGAAATTCTAAATGTCGGGCAACGTTTTTTTATTAAAAAAAAATGCATCCTTTCAACAGCCATCAAATTATCAAGCAAAATACATTTCCAATACCTATTACAAATAGGTATTTTATCTCCTAAAAATCAATTATGTCGTAAATCCGATCTTGTATTTGGTACATAAATATCATATTATTCAAATATTTACGGGCTCACGTCAAAAGCTCGAGCAATCGGCCTCTTTAAACATGTAAAGGGTTTGAGGAACTAATAGCTACGCTGCAGAAAATATAAATTTCCGCCTCCAACTACCTAAAAATATCGCAGCTTCATTAATTTTTAGTTTTGCATATGGGACTGAAATGTGACTTTTACAGCGAAATATTTCTGAGCTGAAAACGTTCATTAAACATTCAAAGAACCTCTGGCCACTTCTGGTTTTGATGATGACGGCTCCTCTTATGGGATTATACTTACGTATGTACAACCAGATTTATTTTAGACTAGCTATGCCCGCAGAGCTAATGTGGCTCACATGGACGGGTTAAGTGTACCTATCTTAAGGAAATAAGAATTGAATGATATGTCATCAACTCATCATGATCCTCTGGTCCAATCATTGCAAGCGCGAATAGCTGAAAGATACTAAGGTTTAGCCATAATTTGTCTGAATCAAAATTTTCTGTCTGTAATTCGTGTTTGGATTTGTGCCCTAATTGTTTTAAATATCAAAAATGAGCCTAAATACCTAAGTACCTACCTCTACAGTGAATTTGTGAGTCGACCATAGATATCCGAGAGTCGACATTGGACCGGTTCTGCAGAAAAGGAAGCAAACAGCACTAATTTTTAAAAGTAATAAACTTTGTACACTGCCAGTAGGGCAGCGGGCACAACTCATATCTCTAATTCCTCTTTGCAAAACCAGCCAACCAGATGGAAAAACAATTTGCAAATGAATTTTCCGAACGAAAGTTTTTTTCTTGTACTTGCGAAACACGTTGATAAATGAACTTGGTTGAAAGCAAATGGTTCTCCAAGGTTGAGTCACCGAGGGATGAAAAGGGCGTTGTTTATGCATACCTTGACTTATCGCCGTTGAATATTTTACCATCTAGTTTTCATAATGAACACTGGTTTTATTATCGTGAAAGGATAATTATGACAGCTTTATGGAGCGTTTACAGCTCGTTTTAAATGTTAAATAAGTATAAATTTTTTCATTACTTGCGAGTGCTGGGTGGGGTTTCGGTTTTATGAGAAAAATAACGTGCTGAAGTATATTTGTACATAACAAACGTAATAAAAGAAGTAATATTTTCCCGAACGAACTTCGGTCATAGAGGCCAACCTCAATGGAGACTTACTAGCTAAGTGCACAGGAGATATTATAGTACACAAGTGTGTGCAAACCATAGGTGCACTATATCCATGATAAGAATGCTTGGAAACATGCTGGTCCGGGCTCCATAGCTCCTTATATTTAATTCTTGCTCTGGTTCACACACTAGTTCATAGTTTGTTGAAATGTAAGGAGTGGTTGTTACTTTTTCAATAATTGTAAATAATAATAATGTATACAACTTAGCTGTCATTCTTTATCTTATAATACTTTGTACAGACGCCAGCACATCAAGCTACTACAATCTGTCACATTTCTTTAATCGATTTTCATCTTTATGGTTAAAGAATAAGGTTCAAGATTGATTGGGAAAATGTGACAGTTTCGTGTAGGTTGACCTGCTGGCGTCTGTACATACTTCAATGTAGTGTTTTTTCTTGCAAGGTCCACCGTATTCACGTATATAGTTATATAACTATAAACTTACTTAATGCAAAATATTGTACACATTTTTTTTTAAAAGAGTAGGTACCTGTATGGAGTTTCTTGCCCATTTTCCTCCATACGAAACTACCTTTTGGAAGGGGCAACTAGAATCAACTTTTTTAATATGACGTTCAAAAGTGCCTTTTAATGGTCTAATTGAAATAAATTATTTGACTTTAACTCCGTTTTCCCTCACTCTCGTAGCCTCATGGACCGGCCCCCGGCCCCGTTTACAACTGGGCTTCTCCCAGTTGTAAACGTCCCTTTGTGCCTACTGGCCTAGTTTTGTTATGTCCTGCTTGATAGTGGAAAATATGTCTTTTTCTTACTCCTCCACTGTTTTTTTTCTGATTAATTTTGGTGCGGGATTCGAGAAAGTTGAATCGTTTCTCTGGGACTCGTCGTGCTTCATTGCCTCTGCTCTTTTCTGGTGGTCGCCACTGTTGATTCTGGCTTACAGGAGTTACAGTGGTTTGGGAATGGTGTGGCGGGCTTTACGTGTTTCAGTTGCGCTGGTGATCACGATACCATCGCGCACTGCGCAGTGCATTCCAAAAGGCAAAAAAAAACATAATTTATACTTACGATGCTGCCAATCAGCTCGAGGTTCCTCATCGTCACTGTTTGCTAAATAATTTGTGCATACTGGCTGCGAGGGGAAGCCAGCCCTGGACAATATCGACACTTCTTCCTCTGAAATAAACAGAAACGTGTCAAATGGAAACCTTCCTAATAATTAAAAAAAAAAATTGTAAAGTCATTGAAGAGATACCTTCTAGAGACACGCACATCGTCCATATACCACCATTCATCGGCACTAAAAAGGTTCCCCCACCCCCGCCCCCACCTCTCCGATGACTTGTATCTTCGATCTGAAAAGAGGAAATAATTGAATACGATATAATGATTTACGAAAGAGGATGAAGGTCGAGTTGGGACGATTCCCGCAAATCGAAATTATGTAAATAACTGGCGATTTATTGAAAAAAATAACTAGCAAAGTGCGAGTGGAACTGGCACATGAAGGGTTCCGTACAATATTTTAACATTGCACACAAAAAAAACACGTTTCTTGAATGGGGACGACCTTTATTATTTAATTTTTTTTTTTTTTTTTTTTTTTTTATTATATGTGGGGACATTTCACACACGGCCATCTGACCCCAAACTAGGGAGACCCTGTACTATGGGTGTCAGACAGCTGATATACATACACAAATACATTTTAAATACATACATATATAGATAAACAACACCCAGACACAAGGAAATCACAAGTGCTCATCACACAAATATTTATCCTGGGCGGGAATCGAACCCGCAACACGCTGCGCAGCAGTCGATCGCTCAACCACTGCGCCAACCGTGGCGTCGTGGTGTAATTTGTAGTGTAATGGCGGATTCGAATACCGCCCAGGGCAAACATTTGTGCTCATCAGCACTTGTGTTTGCCTTCTGTCTGGTTGTTGTTTATCTATATGCGTACCTATTTATATATTTGTGCACTTATATCAGCTGTCTGCCTAGTTTGGGATCAGAAATGGCCGTGTGTGTGATGTCCTCATATATGTATATTATTATTATTTGCTGTTAAAGCGGTCACAGTAATACAAACTCTGTAAAAAATTCAAGTGTCTACCTATTATAATGACGACACGGTTGGCGCAGTGGTTGAGCGACTGCTGCGCTGCTTGTCGCGGGTTCGATTCCCGCACGGAACAAGTATTGGTATGGACTATCTGTAGGCCATACAGAAGACTATACCTACCTACTTATGGGCACATGGGGACGGTTTATATGTTTGTAAACGCACCCACGGCACAGGAGAAATTCCTAGTGTTATATTGAAAAATGTAAAAAAAAAACAAAAGATACAGCCCTGTGCCTGTGACAGACAAACAGATGGACAGACAGAACAGAACAGCGGAGTCTTATTAATAGGGTCCCGCTTGGCACCGTTAAGGTACGAATCTTGTTAGTTAACACAAGGCTTACAATAATGAAATAACGTACCTAAATCTGCTAAGCGTATTTGCTTACACGTGAGCGCATAATTGAAGCTTATACCTTTGTGAAATTAGTGTTTGAATGACGGATTAAAAGAGGTGTGACCATATAAAAAATAGTAAAATACAATACGGTCAACGTAACTTGGCGCGTCTGAAGTTAGCTGTTTGGCTGCGCAATGGAACTTTTAGGAACGAAATTGTCTACTGCGCAGCTAATCGGCTAACTTCAGACGCGCCAAGTTACGTTGACCGTACTATAGTTGGTATATTTTTACGTCGGTTTGTGAGTGAGAAACGTGAGAACAGTATAGTAATGTTTGTTACGCGATTTCTCCGGCGATTTCTCTTTTAGAAGACGTATTTGTCTTTTAGAAGAAAAAGTTCCCTTCAGCAAAAGTTTTGATAAGGACTTTCAATCTCTGTTTTTTATATTCTCTTTGGTATTTTTTAAGATTGTTCATGCTGAACTTCCGAGTCGTGAAGAGGGTGGGGCATGTGTAGCTTTTACTTGCACGTGTTCACCAATCTAGGGAATCTCTAATATAATTACTGTAGGTATAATACCTATGTATTACTGTAATTATTTATTATGTCTTGACTAATTAATAATTATAACTTTATATTTTCACATAACATCCTGAATTCAACAGAACAATTTAACATAAGACAAGGGCAGAAATAACTACCTACATACAACAACTGCAATATGCAATAACTGCCTATATACATAAGCATCTACAAAGTAATAAAATTTATATTAATTAGTCAATTAATAATTATAACTTTATATTATCACATACTTAATATCCTGAATTTAAACGAAACAATTTAATTACAGTTATTAACAGTGAAATCAAGTATAAATGTTATTACTTTGTAGATGTTACAGTCAAAACTATAAACCAGTCAAAACTACTTTTGACTGGGTTCAGTCAAAACCCTTATTTAAGATAAAACGCGTTTGCGTTACAAAATCAAAAATACGGAACGCCTTAGTTAGAATCACTACAAGACCAAAGGTTTAAAAGGGTCACAAAAAAAACACCTACCAACCTAATGGGTTTCTAAATGTTAAGGAAAAATTAAAACCGTTCAAAAGTAGTTTTGACTGATTTTTGTAGTCAAAAGTAGTTTTGACTGGTTAAGAGTTTTGACTGTGACATAGATACTTATGTATATAGGCAGTTGTTAGGAATATAACTTAGGATAAGGGCAGGTAAGGTTTTAGGATTTACGGTTGTAGCTTCGTAGGTATTAAATCTGGTTGATGTCTAATAACTTGAGTAGTACCTACTTGTATTAAGAAAGTTGTAAGCCTATGGTTTAGTATTCCAAACAAACCGAGCCGAGTAAGGATTATAACAAGTAAGACATCGAAAAATTATTAAGCTTCGACTTAAATATTGTTTACTTTGTTGCGATTTATTTTTAGCTGTACCGACCTACATTAATTTGTAAATGGTACATTATAAAGTCGCTTTTCGTGTCTGTCTGTCCACTGGTTATATAAAACTGGATATTTAGTGCCTGCTCTTTTTAGGATTTATTCCGGAAGGTCTGTAATTTTTTCCTCAATATTCTACTCAAAGAATTGAATACTTACTTCCTATTCTACTAGATGCAAATAGACAATGCAATAGATTACTATCTTTTCTTTAGTCCCTAAATAGTATAAAGCAAAGTCGCTGTTATCGTCTATCTGTTTCTCCGCTAAGTTCTTCTACACCACGCAACTAAACTACCTACTTACTATAATTTCGAGAACCTCTTTCGGAAGATTTATACATACGTATGTATAGTATAGATCTATAAATACATACTACCTAATAGTTATAGTACGACCTCCGTTACATAGGTTCACTGTGCGAAACCATGGCGGGTCGCGAGTGATATTCCTATAATATAGTAATCTCTAAATAACCTGAATGTTTTCTACAAATATCTTCCATAGTGGGCAGTCGCTATAACGGGCAACATTGAGCCATCCCGTTCCGATTCAATAATCTAACCGCGTCGTTGCTTCGCGTGCAAACTTTAGGTGCAGTCCCCAAGGCAATGTTCACGTGATTACCGCACTGTTTTACTCGCTTCCACAGCCTTGACCCGACTGCTGTGCATGTATCAATAATCGGGACAATGAAAGGCGTAATCCCGGAGCAGATGTTGGTGACGCGGTGTTAATAGTTATGAAAACAAAAACAAAAAAATGTTGCAGGGCTTTTGTTCCTGAAAAAGGTTTTTTGTTTATATAGGTACGATGGCTTTTTAACGTGACACACAGCTGAGTTATAGGGAAATAGGTTGAGTTTGTTTATCTATTTGCGAAGACGAATATGGTAGATTTCTTGAAGAAATAGAACTTCAATGAAAGAAAAAATAATTAAATGAGCTACATTTTCCTATCCTGCCTTGCCTTCCTTTGGAAAATGAATGTGACCTAGAAATGGAACTGTATATCTCATGCCAATTCTTATATTTCTTTACATGGTATAAAACAAAGTCGTTTCCGCCGCCTGTACGCTTAAATGTTTTAAAATAACCAAACGAATTTTAAAGCTGTTTTCACCAATAGGGTATTTGACTGTATACGAGAAAAAATCTATAAATATGATATTGAGACAGTTTAGGCATAAAGCAGTCGGAAAATGTAAGTTTTAGTTTATAAAATAATAAAATCAATTTTTAAATTCAATTCAAAGTTTTCAGTAGGTACTTTTAATCTGTTATAAAACACCATGAAATAGTAGCGGCCATGTTATTACGCCGTACGGCTGTGTAAACAAAAAATTGTCAACTGACAGTCAACCGATTGGCGTAATTTAGGCTTTGTACTTTTATTATTTTCGTAACCTACGTAATTTTTTCAACCTATTACAAAATATGCTTTTAATTAGTTTTAAATTATATACAATTATCATCTATGCTTAATATTATAAAGCTGAAGAGTTTGTTTGTTTATTTGTATGTTTGGTTGAACGCGCTAATCTCAGGATCTACTGGTTCGAATTGTAAAATTCTTTTTGTGTTGGATAGTCCATTTATCGAGGAAGGCTATAGGCCCATGCGAAGCTGGGCTGGGTCGCTAGTATTTAATATGAGCGCATTTGATACAAAACGAACTGACGTCATTTACGCTGAGCAATATGGCGTCCAGTAAGAGACGTTTTCGTCAAACTACGCACGAAATTTGAAAATTTAAAATTTAGATGCATTTTTATGGCACTTATCGATTGAATAAAAATTGTGTGTTTTTTTTTTGGTGGCAAGTGGCAAGCACTTTTCAAAAATGGGTGTAATACCCTATTGCTAGAGTGATTTATGAGAAAAGTTTATACGTATAGTTTGCACTCGTGCGAAGCCGGGGCGGGTCACTAGTAATTTATAATGATAGGTACCTAATACTAGTAACTTTCATAAAATCACACTAAAGTGAAAAGTCTACCAATCAGGTTATCCAGCTCATTAGTGACACTTACATCTAACATTAATCTATAACCTTGCAGCAAGAATTTCAAACTTTCCATTGTTAAAGGATATTAAGGGAAATGGACTCGAAAATTATATTGAACTTAGTCATTAAACATCGATTTAGAGTAAAATGTCGTGTTCTTGATTTGATTGATGGCTTGAGGGAGTGTGTGACCAAGGCGGAACTATAAGGGCGGAAACTTGACATTGAAAAAGTAAATAAAGCCAGAATTTACTTGAAAAATATTTCCTGTGGGTAATTTCATAACTTTCTATAATATATCTTGGACATCGGTGAAAGAAAACCGAGTAGGTATCGCCAATCCGCCCTGAGCAAACGTGGCGATCATATCTGTATGAGAAGAGACGTTTGCTCTGCAGTGGCTGCAGTAGGACAATTAGCAGGCAGGTTATAGGTAATAATTGTTTATTAATTTTCGTAACTTGATCATAGGAGATCATTATGGTTGTAAAAAAATCACTTTAGAGATCATTGAATACAGTTTTATTTTCTAATGGAGAAAATTTCAGAACATTTCATTACATCGTAGTACAGTGTTATTGCTGGTAATATTTAAAATAGGTCTTTAAAATGGAGTAAAATTTTAATTACCTAAGTACCACCATCCCACAAATTATTCAACTAGCTGTGTTTACACAACCATTCGAACATTAAGTTGGTTTAATTTCAACTTTAATCTCTGAACAATTCCATTAATTTGGCAAGCGAAAAGCGTGTAACTCCCAATTGAATTATAATAACTGAGGCCGAAGTAAAACCAATTAACAAATGGGTATTGTTAATTAAATTAATGGGTTTATCACCAAGTCTCGTGTCTAATTTGTACCGTGTAGCTATGGTAATTATATGTGAGACTAGTTCTAACACTAGTTATCTGGTAATCTTTGTAATCCGTTGGTATATTGAACTAATGCATTTTGGTAATTATTGCTGAAAATTGTTACGGTGTAATTTTATAGAGTAGAGTCCACTTAATACTTAATTATTTTAATAGGTATGTATACCACTAGTTGATGTGACAATAATATCGTCATCATCATTATCAGCCGAAACACGTCCACTGTTGAATAAAGGCCTACCCCATAAGGTTTACCATAATCCCCACGCTTGGCAGGCGTCTTGGGGATCGCAGTGAAGTTGTTGAGTACACGGAAGCCGCATCTGTCCGACTTCCGGTTTTTCCCTATAGTAATATACAGTACAGTAATAAACAGTAAGTTTAATAACATAGGGCGTTCCCTTAAACTCTTTATATAATCTACGTCATTATGTAGATTTAAAAAATATAACAGCAAAAAAAAAACGTTAAAAAAATACAAAAATGTATAGTACAGCTTCTGTAGTGCATCGGGGATGTTTGCAATGTATCGCACTGATGGCTTTAATGCCGTCATCCGAAAGAAAACAGTATCCCTGATCTGCAGAATGCGTGGCAGCTGCAACGGAATTCTGAATATTTTAGCTGATAGGATCTCTTCTCCACTATGAAGATCCTTCATTAGAAGAGTACCTAATTTAGTGTATTATATTTGTTTTGTTTTGCGTAGTTTACTTGTATTTTGTATTTTAATAATTTAAGCCTATATGGATTTTATTATCTGAAATAAATGAATTTTATTTTATTTTTTATAGTGTTTCGTTTACGTACCTACCTGTCCAATTTTGTATGACAACATTAAGTAAGTACTTTTTTTTTTTGATGAGAATAAAAATGTACAGAGTTTAGATTTCTATGGTACAGAGTGTTTCTTTTACGTCATTAAAAAAAAATAAAAAACTTTTTTTATTTTTGACGGCAATATTTTTTTAGTATCTATGGACGATGCACGATCAAACCAGCCCCACCAGTACCAGTACCAGTTCAAGGGAACGCCCTTCGTTTAACATACCGTAATTTTTTATTCACACTTGACATTTCTTCCGTATCGTGTGTGCGTTTACAAAGACAAACTCACATATACAAACAACTAAATCCAGAACAACTGTAGGCCATCCTAATATTTGTCCCGTGCGGGAGTAAAATTCGCGTCACGCAGCCAGCGAAGCAGGCAATCACTAAATGTTAAGAGATTAATATAAAATACTTGAGGGGCTAAGCTCAGATTATGAAACAAAAGGCAGATAGACCGTGTGTTATACTGAGAGTGAAGCCAAAAAAGCAAATAGAAATTCAAAAGCGAATACCATTGCAACAACGCGTTTCGTGCTGTACTGACCCGAGTCAGTATAGCACGAAACGCCGCATCGTTAAAAAAAAACAAATAAAAATACAAATACAAATTCAAAAGCGAATACAATAACGAGATTGTAGGTATTCGCTTTTGAATTTGTATTTGCTTTTTTGGCTGCACTCTCCGTGTTCCGCGCGGTCTATCTGCCTTTTGTTTCATAATCTGAGGGGCTAAGTAGCCGTACGAATCGATCCACGGAATAGAAAAATACAAGTGAAAGTGCCCACGCAACTAAAACTGTGGTGTCTTAATTGACAACATTTCAAAACTGACACGACCTTAAAACAAAAATACCATTTCTTTATTTTCATATCCTGAGTACAAATATATATATTTTATATTTTTTGATTTCTTCATTTATGAGAAAAATAAGTAAAACCAAAAAGCATCATGTGATGACGTAACATATACGGTGGAATGGGATAGTTTACCTTTGCATAAGCATTTCAATGGTTTATATGAAAACATTAACGTCAAATAAGACACACGTCAATGTCACATTTATGAAGTCTAATATAATGATGATAGTTTTTTGACGGGTCACAGTAAACCAGAGGATAAAACGCTATTCCACCGTAAGTATGACGTCATTTGGCGCTTACGTCTTTTTAGAATACACCTAATTTCAAAGTTAAAATTATGAATGAAAAGTACATAATTTTGAAAAACGGAAAAATAGGGGTGCACTAGATTTGTATTTAATTTTATATAACGTAATAATACAAGTAAGTTAAAAATATGAAATGTTGTCAATTAAGTGGAAGAATATGTAAAATAAAAACAACCTTCATGATTTGTAGTAAGTCTTAATTTTGTATGACCAACAAATTCAATTTTAATGAAAAGCTCATTTGTTGTTCAAACAAAATTATGACTTATTATAACTGATGAAGATTGTTATAATTTTACATATTATACATACATACACGCGGGATAGCTTCGTCGGCACTTCCACTTGTTTTTTTCTGTTCCGTGGATATATCGGTTATGGTTAAGCTACACTTGGCGCGATCTATCTGTGGATGGGTGACGATAGAATTCATACAGAAATCCCTCCGCGAAAGCACGTAAAACCGTTGGTCCCGGTTGTCTGTGACAGTCGTAATGGGTAGTCCGAAGAAATTTTTTATTTTAAATAAGGTAACCGTCTTTAAAAACTAAAAAGACAACCGCCTTCAAAAAGTGAAAAATAACTTTAGCACAGAACACACATTGACTTTAGTTTTGAAATTCAGTGGCTTTGTTCTGTTTGTTGTTTTGTATTACCACCGACTTCCGAAACTAAAGTCAATGTGTGTTCTGTGCTAAAGTTATTTTTCACTTTTTGAAGGCGGTTGTCTTTTTTGTAAAACGCTTTTTATGTTCTGCTTTTTAGTACCTCCTTCTCATCCAAATCTATTAAGAAGAGATTGAAAGTTAACTACTACAAAGATTGATGAAACTAAAACGTCGTCTATGTAAAATTTTTGGGTATTTGTTGATTTTTCAAAAAGTGCTGAATCAATTTCGATAAAATTTATATGGAACCACCCCTGAAACATACCCTATCCTTAAAAAAAGAATTTTCAAAATCGGTTTACGTTTGCCGGAGAAATCGCGTAACAAATCGCGCACATACTTAATGCAAATTTAAGACTTATACGGTTTTCTCATGGATACTATTGTCAGAAGTGGACCAAATTGGGACCACACGGGAAGCACTAGCTTTCAAATAAAAAAATAATCATCAAAATCGGTTCACCCAGTCCCAAGAAATCAGGTAACAAACATAAAAAAAAATACAGACGAATTGATAACCTCATCCTTTTTTGAAGTCGGCTGAAAAGTGATAAATTACTTAAAAAAAAAACCGTTTCTTAGTATTGCCCATTAAAATCCATTAAGAAACGGCGACACACTTAAAACAGTGATAGTAAGTCGTCCAAAGATTGAAGAAACTAAAACATCTATGTATTTTTTTTGGGATTTTGTTGATATTCTCAAAAAGAGCTGAATCAATTTTGATATAATCTATATGGGACCATTTCGGAATATACCCCTTTCGAACAAAAAAAGAATTTTGCAAATCCGTCTATAATATAACAGAGTTATGCCCGAACATACATAAAAAACAATACAAACATCCGAATTGATAACCTCCTGTTGTAATGTTATCGTGTTAACCAGTAACGCTCCATGTAAATCACTGGTTTTTAGTTAGTAAGCCGACCCCAACAAAGTTGGGAAAAGGCTTGGCAGATGACGATGAATTATGCCTTAATAATAATCGTTTATTTGTGAAATATAAATAATATGAAATATGAATGCCAAAATAACTTAATCATGTAACAGAAGAATTCGATGAATCTTGGGAGGAGCTTACCTGCAGAACGGAATGTGTCCTACCCACGCAGGTTAGAACGAAACTCCATGGTAGCCTACCCGACTAGAATAATCCTAAGAGCACAATTTAATATAATATCATTGTAAGAGCATAAATCAAACCTTTTTGTCCCAACTGTCAACACGTAGAGACATGATTAAGGTACGGTATAAATAAAACCTACATAATATATACTAACTTTAGTTCTATAACTATTACAGACGAGTGTTGTAACGAAAATTACACAGCCAAAAACACTAGAACTCGTGACTAGAACCCACTGGAGGCAAAGGGATTCTAAGTATGAACGCGAACCTACATTGCTTGTTATTTTAAATCGTATGAGACTGAGATAAAGCTCAAGTTCCCGTGCCAAGCACTAATTAACTCTCTGCGATGTTACAAACGGATCAAAACCTTAAATTTCCATATATAGAGCTTCAAAATGGAGCATTGTAAAAATATTGACGCACTAGATTTTTAAACGAAATACCGACTGTGGCGTTCAGAAATGTTTGCCTACCATGGGAAAAAAGCGTGAGTTTATGTAGGAATGGCTGTATTTAGGTAGGAGGTATAATACTTGAACAAATATTCCGTTTACTAATTGCTACTCTATTTACCAACCCATTAATTCCAGTTTCGCTTCGAGAGCGACTCCAATGCCTATAAAGGCTAGCCAATAAGTTATTCAATAAAACCATTTACTATAATGAGTTTACGCCACTTGTTCCCCATTGTGTATTCAAATTATTTATGTATATACAATCACTTAGGGTTGAACGGAATCAAATCAATGGCGGAATACTCGTAGTCGGGGAGCATGGATAACGGTTTCTCTGCCGCGTCGGTCTTGTGCTTGATGAATTCTGATCGCAGCTGGTCGGGAAAGGTCGGTACTAATTGTTTTTTTCCACAAGGAAATCTCAGTACCAGCCCGAAGCTTGGAAGTTAGTTGGTGGAGTATTAGGGTGCGTACGGATTACAGGCACCCTCGCCTGAGGCCCGCACGGCTCGGCCTGGTGCCTCAAGTGCGTACGCGACTCAGCCCGAGGCGTGCCTCACGCGAGGCCGCCGCGGTGGGAGCCATCAGGTGTCGGTTTTTTGACTGTGCTCAAAGGCGCCTCGGCATAAGTGCCTCGCAAGTGTGGACGTGATTTAAGTACGGTTTTAGCGAATCACGCGCCTTCGTGGCTCGACCCGAGGCACTTTGCCTCAACCTGCTGCCTTATGTTGTTTTAATTATTTACCGAGGCAGCTCCCACACGAGCCGTACGTGGCAAGGCTGCTCACTTTGAGGCTGCCTCTAATCCGTACGCACCTTTACCTCCGTGCCTCATGTAAAGCGGTTGGTCCAACGCTTCATCTCACCCAGATGACAGATCTTATCTGATTGTAGTGCCATCAGACTATGATAATGAGGGAAGAGGGAGTGTGCCTGTGTACGTACTTAGCTAGTCTCCTTTGAGAGTGACTACCGAGACCGGAATTTGGTCGGGGGAATTAATGGTTTGATCAAGGCAAGGTACCTGGTTGTTGAGGCCAAAGCAATGAAGACTGTATGATCTACATCAGAAAGTTATCTTTCAATGCTTTTCACTATTATCTTTTAGGATCGAGAGAAACTAAATACAAGCTTTGCAAAAAATGATTTTAATAATGTTATTTCGAAATGATGTGCCAAGGATTTTGAACACGGCCTACTTACGTGTTCCGCGTGTGAACCTTTTGAGGTAATATCTATACTGATATTATAAAGAGGTAAAGTTTGTTTGTATTTTTTTTTGTTTGTAAGAGGTAATCTTTGGAAGTACTGGTCCGTAAGCAAAAAAACTATTGCCGAGTAGCATGGGATATCGTCGTTGATAGTCCAATTTCGCGTAAGTAAAGTTGTCAAATACCGCAAATTTCGACCTTATGTAAAACCAGTGAAAGTGTACATTTGCGGTATTTAAAAATGTTAATTATAAATTTAAAAATGTTAGACTATCGACAACGATATGTTTTATGGTATATTTGACTTCCACGCGGACGAAGTCGCGTACAGAAGCTAGTCATTTATGAAACTAACTATATAACTTAGTTCTACCAACTATGGCTAATTAGGCACGTGGCTAATTAACCATAGTTAGAAAAATTGTTGGATTAACTTTCATTTTATCGAAATCTTTATGGACACCAAATTACGTTCAGGGGTGTGATTCTGTAAGAACTCATTCTAAACTTCGAATCTGAATCCGCTGTGAGTTTCTTGGTTGGCATTCTAAAAACTCGGTTGATAATTCGAATTTAGGTACACTAGCGCCACCCTTGCGAGCGTGTCAGCGAGTTGAACTAAATTGACAGGGAGATTACGACAGATAAAGTATGAGATGACGTAAGAAATGACATTCTTTAAGGTAATTTCCCCGTCGCTTCGACAGTCACTTCGCACTCGAACCCGATTCAAAGTGTCAAATATATCAAGGTCATTTTGAACCTTATGCGAAGTGAGAGTGAATAGCGATGCGAGATGCGAGTTGTTGTTTGAATTTTACAGTATCGACCTACAGGCACCTATTTAACGTAATTTGTTTTGTATTAGGGAGGAGGTCGTGGCTAAGTAAAAGTGCTCTAAGATCGTACGGATCGATCGGTCAAGCCTAAGCTACGCTTGCAGCGGTTGGTCCGAGGATGGGTAACCATCAATTTCATACCGAGTTCCCTCCGTGCCTTGGAAAGCACGTAAAGCCGTTGGTCCCGGCTGTCACTCTGGCTCCGGCTGGCTGTCACCGGCTGTGTGTTGTTCTAGATCAAAGGGAAAAGGCTTGGCAGATGATGTTTCGTATCGTTCGCAAACCCACAAGAATCTCACACCCAAATCAAATCATCGAGCTAATACCGACCCTTTGAAAAAGATTCGAAGTTCGTCATGGTCTAACTATAGAACGATTGACCGATATAAGTTTTGACGTGATCTTAATCGCTTCCGATATAGCAGCTGTTGAACAAAACGTTCATTGATGGTGATAGATGGGCTGAAAGGGCTTGCGCTTTCAATCACATTGAGACTGATGGAGACTGCCCACCGCTCGTAGCCAATAAATTCTCACTGGAAGACTTACGTTGTACTTTGGTTACAAATAGCTTAGAGTAAACTAGTTACTTTCTTATTTTAATCGTCATAATTACGTAAGGGGTGAAATTGATTAGTTTTGAAATAAAAACCTACGAATCTTTTAAAATACTTAATAGAATAAAAAATCTAAAAAAAAACATAATTAGTGACGACCTTTTGAATGACAAGACTAATAATATACACTTTACTATTGTTTTAATAAAGAAATGAAAATAACACTTATTCATTTCATATCGATGCCCATTTTGTGTTTATAAAAAAAAAAAGCGACAAGCGATCTATCAAATTGGCAGACAAGTGACAAGTGTGTGGAAAAAAAAAATTATTTATGTCATTTTTTCACATAAAACGACGCAATTTCAGTGTAAGAACTGTGAAACGGCAACTGCTAGTGTCACTGTTACAGTCAGTCACCGTTTCTTTCTGAAATAATGTGCTTTTCGTTAAACAATATTTTTAAAACCCCGCAAAAAAAAGTGAATACTTTTTTTTTGCGGGGTTTTGAAAATATTGTAAATACCTGAAGATACTCTTTAGGTAATTCTAACTTCTCTAAACATCTCTATTTTTTTTGTTCAAATCCTGCTATAATTCTTTCAGCTAATTCCTTACAGCCGACGTTTATGCGTGAAATACTCGTGGTAACAAACGTCTCCATCGATCCTCACAAACCGCGTTTATAATAATAGTAGGAAGTATTCCCTTAAAAGAGACCACGTACTTACGCTTTTACCGTGAAGCAGCATATTGTTTAAAGCAGCATATTGTTTAATAATCCTCGCTACAGAACGACGACATTACGATCTTACTGTTTATTCTATGTATGAAACCCACGTTTATACAAACACTCGACGTAAAACAGTCATTTTTACGGTCACCATACCGTACCATAAGCGTCACTCATCTTGTTATGAGACACAAGTTTTGGCAGCCCGAAGTAAACGAAATCCTACGGCCCCGAGCCTCTAACTTTTTATTTAAGTATGAATTATAAATGAAAGGAAAACACCTTCATATACACTGGGTTTTATTTGAGGTTGGTTGGTATTATAGGGTGTTATTACTTATGGTAAAGTAAGTGTTATGTAGGTAGGTACCTATATTTTTTGTCTATGTGTCTTCTGGGACCCCTGCCTTTCATATCATTATTGGGTTTTGTTCTGACAAAACAAATGAACTCCCATCAAAATTTCTTCCATGTTTTCGAAGTAAATGAAAGGGTAATTACTACACCAATCGATCAATCATCGAATCGATCGACGTTGATTGATTGGTGTGGTAGCTTTGACTGATCGACGGATACCGTTCGACTAACCAATCGATCGATTGCCGGTCGATGGCATCATGACATGTTGATTGGTTAAACCCAGCTATAATCCATCAGTATCTTTCGAAATGTATTTACAAGAGGACGCGTTGGCCAGTTCGATGTTGCTCGTACTATTATTAAGGAAACGCAATCGCAGAAGACACATAAACACAAGCAGGCCAGGTAGTTACCGCGCGGGGCGCGGGCGGGCAGCAGGTGATAATGGGGAGCGGACAGCGCGCGGCACGGCTAATCAAGCAGCTCGATCAACGTCGATTAATCCATTCTACCATCGATCGATGCCGTCGATCGACGATTGATCGATTGGTCTGGTAGAAACTATCAATCGACGTCGACTAATCCATTCTACCATCGATCGGTATCGTCGATCGACGATCGATCAATTGGTCTGGTAACACCCTAATGATTTTGGATATTTAACAATGAATACTAGCCTATAATTTTCTTGTCACACAGAGAAGGCACGAGCATTGATTATCACGCTGGCTCAAGGTGGATTGGTGATTTCAGATTCTTCTTCTTCTTCCTGCCCTTATCCCATGTTACTTGGGGGTCGGCGCAACATGTTTTCTTCTTCCATTCCGTCATGTCCAACGCCATGCTTACACTGACTCCCTTTTCATTCATATCATTCTTCACACAATCCAGCGATCTTTTCTTTGGCCTTCCTCTCCCTTTCCGTCCATCCAAATTAATATTCATTGCTCTTTTGGTCACATGCGTTTCATCTGACAAACGATTCCCTTTAAACTTTTCTGTCACTGGCGCCACTTTCAAACTTCCTCTAATATATTCATTTCTCACCTTATCCATTTCTCATCTCCGCTACGTGCAATCTTTTTTCATCCATCTTCTTCATGGCCCAACATTCCGAGCCATACAGTACGACAGGTCTTATCACGGACTTGTAGATTAACGGTGATTAATTATATATTATATTTAAGTTTTGAATTTGCATTGAACTGTTTTTGCCGGAAAGCGCTGAACACATTTGGCATTTTGTATTAGTTTAGCGCACGGTTTACGTAATTAATTAATTCTATTATTGAGAGATTGTGGGTTGATCGGTTTTGACAGAACTCATTTTATTTGTATGGGGAAAGCCTCAGGGTGTGAACCTAAGAATATAGGATTTCGCTTTAAAATAGTTCCATCTTTATTTATAGAACTCGAAACCTTTTAAAAGTGAAACGTGTTTTATCAGAGTTCAGAGCTTGATTCAATCTTCATTAGGGTGTTTAGGGGAAAGTTTTATGTGCTTACAGAGACCTACATTTTCATAGTTATGATAGCGTTATATTTCAAAGGATACATTTTTCAATAGTCAGATAGTAACTTTTACCTGAAGAATAAATATGACTGTACTGATATATTTTGATATAAAAACTGTTTATCCGTTATATTTATCCCTTCGTTAAGAGTTATTTGTTCATTAAAAAATAGGTCCCTATGGGCGCGTATTCGATTTAGCGCAACTCAAAATCTAAACGTTTGCTAGAACGGCGTAGCAGCATTGACACACTAGTACAATACAACGGTCTGTTAGTGTGCATCACAAAAAAAAATACGCACGAAATAAGCACGAGTCATTGAAATTGATCGGCAAACGACAGCGCGCGATGTTTTACAGTGCTTTTTAAAATAATTGTCTAAAATAAATGAGTATTATAGTTGTCTAAAATAGTGAGCGTACAAGGAACTGAAAAAAAATGTGTATATTGAGCATAACCTTTATTTTCATAAAATTAATATATCAGTTATGTTTTTTATTCAAATACTGGTGAAAAAAAATTGTTGAAGTGAACCGGTTTTGTATTTTTTAAATACTGTTTTTTAATATCTAATAGTAATATTTTCGTAATTTTGGCCCTGTTATGTACTTTGAGACTGTATATCCTGTTGGAAAAACATATTAAACATAATATTTTGGCATACTGTAATGATTGTATTCGTCCTGAAAGTTAACTCTGACGATTTTCGGAAAACGCTATGAAAGGATTGTCTTCGCTTTAAGAAACCATAATTAAAAATTGTACTTTTACTCTGTAGTTCCATAAAGCAAGACTTAATCTTTCGAAAACTGTAATTGTCTTTAAATAATCTGCACACATTATTACGATATTATAGCTCTGGGCAAAAGGCGAAATCATGAAGTTTTCGTCACGAATCGAATACACGCTCTTAAAGAGTATAATAAAATGATCAATTTCACATAATGGGCAGACACCACAACACTAAATAGGTAGGTACATAACATCCAAGATTCCCAACCTCTTTTTTCTAATAGCCTTGCGTTTGGTCGCAACTCACCAGATCTAAAGTGAAGATGCAGCCTATGGTGGAGCACGCTTGCCTAGGAAGAACCTCTGTTGGTAATTTAATGCTGGTTTTAGGTTCTTATATTAGCTTCAAAGTTTTAGCTGATTACAGAATAGCCAAAAGGAGGGTTAGGACTGGTATGGGACTCGTATGGGTGTATGTATGGGTGCCGTATGGGTGGGTGTAGTTACAGGCAATGTTTTTGGGTTGGCAACGCATCGGCAAAGCCTCTGGTATTACAGATGTCAATATAGGCAACGGTAACCATTAAACATCAGGTTGGCCGTCAGCAAGTTTGACATCTAATGATATAAAAGAATAAACCGGTCAAGTGCGAGTTGAACTCGCGTAGAGAGAGTTCCGTACAATCCCAATCGATAGACTTTTTACAGGTTTTCTTAATTTCTAAATCTACAAGCAATGAACTATATTTTGTTTTTATTTTTCAAAATTTTAGGCTCAGTAGTTTCGGAGATCAGTTGAATCAGGGGAACGGTAAATTTTCATCTTCTTTCATGAATAAAATCAAAACTGTTTATTTTACAATAATAACAAAAATATGTTTGAGATCGCCATAACGATTTGATATATATGACACAGCAAGATTTGCAAAACTATTTTTTAATTTCCTAATTTGTCCCCCGAAAATAACCCTTATTTAAAAAAAAAAATTACTTTGCACATCTGTGTTTAGGACAAAGGATTACACCATCCTACCAAATTTCACGGTCCAGTCCAGCAAATTGGCTGTGACAGACGGACGGATAGACAGACGCACAAGTGATTCTATAAGGGGTCCGTTTTTTTTGTACAGAACCCTAAAACATGCGACCGATGAAGTTTGGAGCATCTTGGGAGTCAGCCTAGATTCACGGACCGCGTCAGGAATACCGTGCCACGCTCCAAGACACAAATTGCCAACGTCACTCAAAAAGTAGCCAATCTTAAGTGGGACTAGGCCGGTCACGTCTTCCGCGTGTCGAACAGACCATGGGCTAAAACACATAATGTGGGTTTCGGAAAACGTCCAGCGACGTCGTGGTAGACCCAGGTGAAAATGGCGGGATGAGCTTGACGCTCACAGGAGGGATTGGTCCACACTCGCTCTGGACAGAGAGGGTTGGAAAGAAGAAAGGAAGGCCTTTGTCCTGCAGTAGAACAATACAGGCTGAAAATTATCACCACCATCATCCCTTCAGCTTAGTTTGGTCCACTGTTTGACATAAGCCTCCTCCATTGCACGCCATTTTTCCCGGTCCTCTGCCTTCCGCATCGAGCCACCACCGGCTACTTTCTTTAGGTCATCGGTCCATAGGGCTTGGAGTTTCTCTAAGGGATAGAATTCCGAACGAGGAAATGCGTAGGAGAACTAAAGTCACCGACATTAATAATAATAATAATAATATGTGGGGACATTTTCACACACGGCCATCTGACCCCAAACTAGGGAGACCCTGTACTATGGGTGTCAGACAGCTGATATACATACACAAATACATTTTTTTTTTGTAAATACATACATATATAGATAAACAACACCCAGACACAAGGCAAACACAAGTGCTCATCACACAAATGTTTACCCTGGGCGGGAATCGAACCCGCAACACGCTGCGCAGCAGTCGATCGCTCAGCCACTGCGCCAACCGTGTCGTCCAACATCAACATTGCTCGCAGAATCAGCAAGCTGTAGTGGCAGTGGGCTGGTCATGTCTGTCGCAGGACCGACAGCCGATGGAGCAGACTTGTCCTAGAGTGGAGACCGCGAATCGGTAGATGCAGCGTGGGACGCCTTCCAGCCCGAAGGACAGATGAAAATAAATAATAATAATTAATTCTCATTTTTTGAACGGATGAACTGTTGTATCATCCACAAAAAGCACAACAAACACAATTGTCATATAACGATCGGTACAAGTCATAGTATACACGGTCCAATTACGTTTGGCAATCCACTTCCTTGTTTCAGTCACATAAGATATTCGAGCCGGGTCAACCGCAAGGGATTAGCGACCGTGTTGTTTCTGTTACGTTAGATTAGGAATTAGAGCTAACCCGGCTTGGCTGGCATGTTAATACGGACTACGCTAAGGACTATTCTGTCCCTTTAATTAGGTAACGTAGTTAGTAGATGGGATGGGATGGCTGGTGATGGTTAGTACCTAGGTGTAATTGCATAAATTGAAAACTCGAAAACAGGTAATAATATTGACCTTTAGTATCGGAACAATCCCGACTTCATTACAAAAAATTGGCTTATTTGAACATAAGCCAATTTTTTTTCACGCCTGCCAATCCATTCGAAATACCTCTCTATAAATGCTCAGCAAATTGTGTTTCATGAAGTAAAGTAGAAATGAAGCTGTTTTAATTTTTACTAAATGCCATACAAATTAATAAAGTTAATTTCATAACAAATATTTTATATCATCGCTGAATAGGTGTTACCAATATTTTATTTCACGTCTTTCAATTTAGTGATTTTTGCTGATTCCCATGAGATGCGACCGGCTTTGCGGGCTCCTATTCCTGGGTGGTTTTTTCTAACCTAACCTGTCCTAGTCGGGATGCCCCAAGTTCCGAGCTCACACAGTATTTGGTGAGCAAAAATAATGTAAATAAAGGGTCTAAAAATACTTTTGCGAGCATTTAAATTGTACCCAAATAAATTCGGGGTTCCATACATTTTACCATGACCGGTTTTTGGGTTTTCAATTTATGCAATAGGGTATTTTACTCTATACGAGAAAAAATCTATAAATATGCTATTGAGACAATTTAGGCAAAAAGCAGTCGGAAAATGTAAGTTTTAGTTCATAAAATAACAATAGTTATTTGTTATACAAGAGTGCAAAGTTGCTTTTTAACCGCGTGTTCAATTTTGATGACCGAGCAAGCGAAGGATTCTAAAATTGAATCACGAGCGCAGCGAGTGATTCAAAATTAGAATCCTGAGCGTTAGCGAGGGAATCAAAAGAGCACGAGGTGAAAAATCTTTGCACTCGAGTGCAACACGTAACTTTTCATTCCACCTCAGCGAGGAAATGACTAAATGCAAAAAAAAAACGTTTACAAAGTCTGAGTTTTTAACAAATTAAAAAAAAGTTGTATGATATATTCGGCACCATAGAGGTAGCAGTAAATAGGTTTAATGTTTTTTTTTAATTCACAAACTTAGTGCACACGATGTTCTAAATTCAATTTACTTTATCCTCTAGAGAATAAAAACGGCTTTTCCACTCAGATATTGAAGATAAATTTACTTTTTCCTCTAGAGAATAAAAACGGCTTTTCCACTCAGATATTGAAGATTAAAAATACTCTTTCCGAGATGGTGGGATGAAAAACAAATTTTTAAATTCAATTCAAACTTTTCAGTATTTTTAATCTGTTATGAAACATCATGAAATAGTAGCGGCCATATTATTACGCAGTATGGTTGTGTAAACAAAAAATTGTCAACTGTCAGTCAAGCGATTGGCTTAATATAGTCTTTGTACTTTTATTATTTTCGTAACCAACGTAATTTTTTCATTATTACACCTATTACAAAATATGCTTTTAATTATTTTTAAATGATATACAATTATCATATTTAATATGAGCTCATTTGATACAAAACGAACTGACGTAATTTACGCTGAGCAATATGACGTCCAGTAAGAGGCGTTTTCGTTAAAGTACGCGCGAAATTTGAAAATTCAAAATTTAGATGCATTTATATGGCACTTATCGATTGAATAAAAATTTTGTGTTTTTTTTGGTGGCATATTAGCACTACAGAGTTTCATTGAGACAGTTTTCAAAAATGGGTGTAATACCCTGCACTAATGCACTTTGTATATTTTCCCGACATAAGTCACGGCGGTCAATCACAATGCAGAGTAGCCAAGTACGCAGATATCATAGAGCACAAGTGTGTGCTCAAACATAGATGTACTCCCTCTTCCAGCACTCTAATTGCACACCCGCGACACTCCATAGAAACGAAACGATATAATTGCCTACACTAATCTATACATATAATAAAACAGTAACAAAACTGTGTCTGTACATTGAATATATTAAAAAAATAATAATTGAGGGGGGTTTAGGAACAGTAATAGAGCACGAATCCAAAAAAAAAAATTCTGTCTGTTTGTCTGTTTGTTTGTACACGCTAATGTTCGGAACTACTGGACGGATTTGAATGATTTTTCTTTTGTTGTATAGGTATTAAGTCTAGGCAACATATAGGCTATAATTTATCTTGGAAACTTGAACACCTGATGCAGAACCGCAACAGACCAGCTAAACTATAAGAGATACAAAAATGGTACCATAGCAAAAATTGCTCCACGTGATGAGCTTTATCTGCTGAGAGAATAAATTTGAAGATCTGGAACACCTGATGTGGAACTCCAAGAGCCCAGCTACACCATGACACATATAGGAATGACGTCTTAGCAAAAGCTGTTCGGTTTGATGGGCATTTCCTGTTGACTTATAAAAATCGAAGATCAGAAACATCTGATGTGAAAATCAAAGCTATCACTAATTTCACTGTATCTTATAAAATAACATAAGCTGGGAGTACCTCCACGCGGTGAAGGCGGTAACAGTTTAGGACTGATTTTTGATGACGATGGTATATCATTGAAAATTTGACTCTACTGGCCAAAATTGCCATTTATTTTTTATTTTATCGAATAAATATGCCTTCGGGCTTATGTTATTTGGGTGTTTAATTTCCTTTTCCATTTATCTTCGTGACACGGTAGCCTACCCGGTAACGCAGGGGAGCAGTCACTTAGATTTTAATTGATCAGGTATCTTCTTTACAATAAAACTATAACTATGCCTAGAAAGTGGTCAAATCTATCCCAATGTTCTAAAGGAGCTAAAAGATTGAGGATCATAAGATCCCAAGAATCTACCGAAGAGCGTCAGGAGAGACGTGATGCTGTTCGAGAACATCAGGCTGCAACTCGCTCCGTGGAAATCTCTTCAGATCGCGAAGCACGCCTGCGTTCTCAGCGTATTTACGCATCTACATCCAGGTCTCTAGAGACCAGTGAAGAGTATGATGCGCGACTGACCGCTGATCGTGAACGTCATACATTGTCTCGCGAGTCGGAGACGTTCACGGATAGAGAATTGCGCTTGAGTTCTCAGCGTATCTACGCATCTGCTGCGGAACGTGATGCGCGACTGTCCGCTGATCGTGAGTGACATGCATTGTCTCGCGAATCGGAAACGTTTACCGATACAGAATCACGCTTGAGTTCTCAGCGTATTCGCACAACTACTAACAGGTCTTTTGAACCGAATGATGAACGTGATGCACGACTAACTGCTGATCGAGATTATCATAAACTAGCGACCCGACCCAGCTTCGCATTGGTCTATAGCCTTCCTCGGTAAACGCACTATCCAACATAAAAAGATTTTTTTAATTCGAACCAGTAGATCCTGAGATTAGCGCGTTCAACCAAACAAACAAACAAACTTCAGCTTTATAATATTATAGTATAGATTGTCCCGAACACGCACACAATAAAATATTCATAATCAGTTATAATGTGAGAGAAAAAGAATTGCTGGAGTACGGCATGAAGAGACAGAAGAAGAGCGCAACGAACGTTTGAATTCTGATCGACTTCGACATTCTCTGAACAGAATGTCGATATCATCTGAAGAATCGGATGTGTCTCAAGATATAGCCGTAGGTCATGGCGACTTTCCTTGGGTTGGTAAGGAACGGAGTTCATTTACGTATACTCCTATGATTGACTACGCCACATATTCCGCCATCGGAGGTATGATTCAAAATTGTACTTTTTGAACGTCTCGAATCATCTCGCGCATCCCGTTTGTTTTCCCGTCCCCGGGCTCTTAGTATTCGACATCAGACGTTTCAGATATTCGATTTTGCCGACCCCGTTGTTGCTGGCATAAGCAACAGGATCCGCGTACGAAGTCGCGGGCAGAAGCTAGTACTAAAATAATAGACTATACAGATACGTGCGTGAGTGTGCGTGTCTACGCGCCGCACGAGCAAATACGCAATTTCCAGAGCTAGTCGTTCGACGAGGGGAGAGGTGAGGAACGGTTTTAGAGGGAGGTGGAGCGTGTCACTACTGTACGGTAGTACTAATACTTATACTGTGCTAATAGTGTGATGGGACGGTAACCCCGCACGACAGGGGCGCCAACGGCTTTAACTTATCTGTCATTCTTTATCTGGTAATACTTTGTACATACTTCAATATAGGTAGTGTTTTTATTCAAGATCCATCGTATTCACGTATAGTTATATAACTGTAAACTGTAAATGCAAAATATTGTACACATTTATTTTTTTAAAGAGTAAGTAAGTATGGAGTTTAATTTCCCATTCTTCTCCATACGAAACTTCCTTTTGGAATGGACAACTAGAATCGACTTTATAAACATTCAAAAGTGCCTTTTAATGGTCTAATTGAAATAAATGATTTGACTTTGACTTTTACGTGCTTTCCGAGCCACGAGGGTGTTACATCACCTTTCAAACTCCGGGCTGCAACTGAAAAACCCATTCCTTATTGAAAAACCCAATAACACTTTACCCGAAGTCCCGAACCCAGTACCCTATTCTCAGCAGTTGTAATCGAGACCAACAGGGTAGTCGGGTTATGGTGTAAGCGATCAGTTTTGGGCTTGTTGGCTTTTAAGGTAATTGAAGTCCTTGATTGAACAGGAGATTTGGAATAATCTCATGATTCAAAATTTTCACTTTTTATTGTCATAGAAATATTATGGTGATAATAAAAATAAAGAAACCATTTGCAATTCTCGCAAATTATGTTGTCAAGGAGAATGGTTATTAGCGCTGAAATATGATTTAGAAAGGAAAAAGTTTTTCTTCTTCCCTTCATAAAAAATATTAAGTGGCTGATCCACTTAGCTACCAGAAAAATAGAAAAACAAAATTACTTTTGCAATGCAAAGTAAAGAAAAGATATACAATAACGGCAACGAAACAATGTAGAAAAGAGAATCTCATTCCAATTTTGTATAAATTATTGTAATTTAGTTTTTGATAAAGGGAAATTTTGTATCATAACAAAATAATTGTATGTATAATTGTAGAAGCAATTAGGCAGATATAAATCAGCTTCACTTCCACTACATTATTTTAAGCTACTGAATATACCTATAATAAGCTCATCCGTATACATGTAGATTATATATTATTATGATACATTCCCTTCATTTTATCATTAGAAAAAAAATAATGAGGCCTGCAGAACACAGCAGTTTAATATTTTCTTTTTTATTCATCGTATTATTATAAATATTTATGACTACGTTCTGCTCGCGACTTCATCCGCGTGGAATTCAGGTATACATACCATGGTATGGTATAACGGGCTGGTGTCCGCAAATTCACGTCTCAGCGCGTATTTTGCGTAGGTACCTACGATGAAAAATAGCCAGTCCATTCATCTGTCAGTGAATTAATATTCATTATTGGAATATTCATAATAATCATCATCGTCATATCAGCCTATTGCCGTCCACTCCTGAACGTAGGCCTCTCCCAGAAATCGCCAACCAATCCGGTCTTTGGACTAGGACTTCTAGAAAAATATCACTAGTAAACACCCTAGTCTTCTTCTTTTCTTATAAGCTGAAGATCGCCGGCGCATAGATGCCTTTGAAATGTGGTGCTAGAGGAAGATGCTTCTGATCGCCTGAAGAGCGTTTAGAACCAACCAATCGATCCTTAAAGAGCTTAAACTGCACAAAAAGCCGAGGCTCTCCAACTCATATCTGCAAAGAATCTTAGAGCCTTTGGTCACATCGCTCGTAAGCCCGGAAACCTGATAAAGTTACCGGGAAAATGGAAGGCAAGGGACCTAGAGGAAAGAGTTCAATGCGCTGGACTGACCAGATCTGCACCACACTTAACTTAAATATTGCCGAAGCGGTTCACGTTGCTGAAAGTAGGAGCAGATGGGGAAACATCAAGTAGCTAGGTTCCCTAATGGATCACGAGCTACGACCCCACCATTGCTGCATTGGGGAAATGATGCAAGGAGGAGTACTTTTAGAGATCCTCATAGCCATCATTACCCGGAAGACGACCATTGTTGAACAATGACCTCCCCCATGAGGGAGAAAACACCTGCCAAGCTTGGGGATTGTGTCAACCCCCCGACCCCCCCGGTTGCCATAATCCCCAAGCTTGGCAGGTGTTTTGGGAATCGCAGTGAAGTTGTTCAGGACACGGAAGCCGCCGTTGCCCGGCTTTCGGATTTTCCCTTTGTCGCCTTTTACGACACCCTCGGCAAGAAATGGGTGGGTGCTATTCTAGCCCGGACGGCGGACACCCCACGGGGCTTTCAGAGATTATACATTAAAACTCAAAAAAAAAACTGGAAAGAAACAAACAAACTTTTCCTCATTATAATATTAGTATGGATAGGTAGGTATTCCTTTATAATAAAAATATAATTAGGTAAGTACTTTTTTTTTGTGAAGTCGCATATTGCATGATAAAACTCGCTACAGAATGAGGTTACGACCAAGTAACATTTGGTTCTATATAAGTTCTGAGAACATTTTAGAGCGTGCTAATTAATGTTCATGATTGTACTATGATGGTGTTGTAAACATTTACAGAACCCCAAAAAGACCCTAGTTTTATCGCTAATTTATTCTATAAACATTACATTAAGGATCTCACGGTGATAAATCAGTTCTATAGTTGAAATGTAAAACATGTTTATAGTGCTATTTTGCACCGTAAATGATTCCAGAAATCTTTTTCATTACGGTTGTTCGTTCATGGTCGAGTGTAATACTTTATGTCATTTGACGTTGCTTTTAACGTAACATGTAAGAAAAGGACATAATACAAAACTTTCATGGATCGTAATTCTGGCATAACTTCCACTTACGAAAATAATTGTATCGATAAAAGTATTATGCTGATTTCATATTTGACAATGCGACCTCATAATTTTCGTGTTTTAATTAAAGGACATGTTATGAAATGGGCTTAAAATATTTTTTTTTTTCGAACAGCTATCATGTGTGGTTTTTCTGATAGAGAAAATTATTTAAGCTGGCCTAACAAAAACAAAAAAAAAATTAAAAGCACCATTATTTAATAAATAAATATTTTAAATCCAGATATTTTTTTGTATCGTAATATTATTTTTGTACATTGAAACAAAGAAAAAAGGGTTAAATATCATTTTTAAAGTACATTAAACACCTTATTGTTATTTAAAATATTTTTAAACATTATTAGATGGCTATAAAACCGACGAATTATCTCCATGATTTGTATGCATGGCATTGATTCCGGAATCTATGAAAACATTAACTGTGTTGTGTCAGTAAGGTTGTCAGTGTCACACCACACATGTCAGTTGTCATGTCGATCGCTTGTCAAGCCCTTGTCTCATTGTTAGAATCGCTATTTTTCCGTTTGCTTATGAATATTTAGGTTTAATATTTGTAATTTCTACTTGATATTAGTAAAATCATCATCTGAGGTGTGTAATCCCCGCACCACGCCAGCGAGGTGGACTAAGGCCTAACCCTTCTCACTCTAAGAGGCCCGTGCCCAGCAAGGGGCCAGTAATGGATTGAATTTATTTTTTAATAGCGAAGTTGTATTAACGCAGAAATACTATTATTTTCAATAACAGTAAATGGTTTATGTTAAGGATAGGTAATGAATTATATAAACTTATATTGTCACATAGGGGATATCTTCCGTGATTGTTCATTGTTTTGAGCTCCCGATATTTCAACGCTGGCAAGCGCCATGATCGCGTATCACGGAAGATATCCCGTGTGACAATATAAGTTTAGTTTTAAACCGTGAAAGCTTAAAACAGTGTATGAATTTATTTGTATCAAACATCCTTATTTTCTCCCACAATTTGGGACTTTATGACTTTATCATCATGAATTCAGTAAATTGCAAAATGATTACTGATGGTTTTACGTCTCCTCCAAGGCAGGCCAGTAAACCAAACAGTCCAGATACAGACAGACTTAAATGGATTGGACCTGTTCACCTTTTGTAAATAGTCGCTCCAGCAGGTCAGAATAGGTGAACATTTTTGTGTATTAGGTAGAGAAATAAAAGTAATGCATTTATTTATATTTGACTGTATTTTATTCTACCTCTTAATTTTCAACATCATCCCTTATAATTATATTATCAAGAAACTGTGCAGGAAAGAATCCAAATTAAAAGCCAGGTCAAATAAAGATAACTTAAAGATTACAAGAAACTTGAACATCAATAACACAACAAAAACAAAAAAAAACAAATCACTTGTGTCCGTTCCGTTGTTGTAACGCAAACCACAGACGCATTCGCAGAGTATATTAATAATAGGGCGCGCATAGGTACGCAATTATAATTGAATTTGACACTTGATTGACGTTTACACTTTTCATAATGACAATAATGACATCCAACCGAAAAGTGTTGCCAAAATCAATAAATACCGAGGGTTGCAATTTACTTTTAAATTACAATTAATTAAAAATATAATAAAATAGGAAGGGTGCTTTTAAAAAAAATAAAAAATGTACAAAAAGTAGTCTTAATTTATGTACTTTCATAAAAAAAAATCTCTTCCCTGTTCACAGCAGCTCCGAATTAAAGCCCAGCCTCCATACAAAAACCTAACATGTCCTTTAAAATAATAAAATAATGAGTTATTCCGACCATGGCTGCTATAGTACAACTTGGCTCCAGCCGTGTTGCTAACGTGCTATCATTGCAGAAAACAGTAGCCATATTTTCACTGAAAACGATTTACGTTACTTAGCAACTGCACCAGGAGTTGCTATGGTACTATTTAATACCATAGAAGAGTTTTCATGACTTTTACAGAACTAGCCCCATAGCAATGCTGAAGGAAAAAAAAGTTTACGTTATGGTTGTGCAAGGTACTTTTATAGTGCAGATTGATCCTGTAATAGTGATTTTGATACAGCTACAATACTAGTACTGTTATAGTTATTTTGCAGCTTTATTAGTGCAAAATAGGTACATTAAAGTGTCAGTAAGATCGTCTTTAGTACTAAATAGTACCATAATCAATATTTTCGTATCTATTACAACGCAACACTTTAAATATTCTTTTGTGTGGTCCTGTAAGCATTCTAAGAGCAAAATAATAGAACTTAAATGCTCTTTAACCTTATAGAACCAAAACGATCTGTTAAAAACCTTTATAGCACAAAAAGACATAATGGTTACCATTATAGGCCTACTATATCACAGTTTAGTGATATAACGCCTTGGTTATAGTAGCTTTTGTTACTTGTTACTGTTTATTCTATTTCCGAATTAGTATATTAACTTCTTTTAGAGTAGAGTTCAGAGAGTGGGGATTCCTATCTCACATACCTTCATACCTTCGTTCAATTTCTATTGCATTTTGTATGAACTCAATTTTTGTTATTATCATATTTGTATGCTGGTTTCTTACAAGTACGACAGTATGTATGTTTAATAATTCAGTTGTTCTGTGGAAAACTCGATGCCTATAGTCGATGAATTGGAGAAAACAGCTCGTAATTTCTTTAGTTTTTTTAGTTACCTACATTCACTATCAGCATTCACTATTGTTATGTGAGAGTAATATAAGTTGGACATAAAAAAACTGTAATTAATATTAGGTAGTACGATAATAATTAATACCATGAGTCATCATCATCTGCCTAGCCTTTTCCCAAGTATGTTGGGGTTGGCTCCAGTCTAACTGTATGCAGTAGAATACTAGTACCAACTCCACAACCCAGTAACTGGGAAGCACGATACCCCTTGGTAAGACTGATTGTCAGACTTTTGGGCTTTGACTACCCATAACGACTGTTAAAGATCTACAAATGACAGCCGAGACCTCTTTCCGAAACGGCTTTACGTGCTTTCTGAGGCACGGAATACCGTGAGTGCCGTGCACAAACTCCAGAAGTTTTTGTGGATGCCTACTGTTTGATAAATAAATAATTTACCTATCCATAGGTACGTGTACTGGTTTAGTCGGGATAACTTTAAATACAGTTATTCCACGGGCTCACAATTAGTTATAAAAAATATCACGCACCCAAGAAGGGTGATTTTATTACACGAATAACTCTAAAAACTCCTTATCTTAAGACAAATTACCGTAACCTGAGTTAAGGACATTCCCCGCAGCGCTTAAAACCACGTTGATTAAAATGCATATTAGTTGCGCACTTAAATGAACTATGCTTTTGTTTAGTTTTCAACAATGAGTACCTGACCTAATTTTATGAATAATGTTGAACCCATTTGCAGTACCCGCGCTACATTAACTTTAATACCTGGGTAGTTAGAATGTGCTAAAACTAAGTATCTACCTGTATTCTTTAGGAAAGTATTGTAGGTAATAAAATGGGAAGCTAGTTTATGTTAGATACCTATTGTGACCCCTTGTTCCAGTTACGCAGATACGTGGGTACTCAGGGACGTACAATGAACCTTGGTGACGTATTACAATGACGTGAACAAGAAATCCGTGTACATATTGTAAGTGTTTCATCGAATATTCAGTCTTATACATATTTACGAACGTTGAAGTGTTGGGATCTTCATTCGGAGCCACACATGTTACTACCATAGTACCATCTGCTTTAGTTTTAAAATGATTCGGTCTGGCTTGAGTATCAATTTAGAATGCCGTACTAAGAATTTGGAACAATGGTTTCGATGTATTTTCATTCTGTGTTTCATAGCTAAGTATCTACACGCGAATATTTTTTAAACTTGAGCTTACTTACTTAGGCATAGGAATTTATATACTATTTAATTACCTTTCTCTAAAAAAATTCAGACGTAGAGAAGATCCAAATATGTGGTCATGTCTATATTGTATAGGATTTAACTTTGCAAAATATTATACTTGATATAAATAAATCAATTTTCCCGCCTGAAAATGTTAACCTGAATTCGAACAGAGAAAAGCTGAATTGAATACTGTAGCCTGGAAACCTCTATAAAAGATGAAACCAACCATTCATCAATCAACTTAGCTTACTGTAATATATTTTACCACTAGGCGTAATATTCTCCCAAAAAGGCTAAGTAAGTAATGCTCGTATTCGTAGCTTTAGCAATCATTCATGTTTAAGTACTAACTAAAATATACGAGTATCTATCGAAGCTAAATCCAAAGCTATGTAAGCCGTTAATGATCGATCTGTGTCTGCGAAATTAGACAAGCCCACCACAAGCCGACAACCTCGAGTCAAAACACCTACGTTCAAGGTGACTCAACCGTTTCAGTTAAAACAGTTTTAACTTTGACATTTTAACTACTGATAAACTCTAACAGACAGCTACCAGCTTTATTGTCTTTGGTTTTGAAATGTGTTGGCAAAACACTCGTTTGTGGTTGAACTACTATTATTTTGGTACTACGGGTAGTTTGAACCCCAAACAAGTTGAAAAGTTTTGTCTAATTCACAAAGGTTATGATTTCAATAAACCTTAGATACTTTTTTCTGTAGATTTGATTTTCATTTGTTTTACTTTCATTCAATATTAATAAAGTTATAGTAGCCTCAAAGGATATTGTTGTGATAGACAAGATTGCTACCATTCACGACAGAAATTGACGATAGGAATAAAAATGTCACCCATTATACCCAGATTGATTTTCCGGGAAAGAGGATGGTGGAAAAATTGAAAATGGAATAGCGACCGTACACCTCTTTGCCTATCGAGGTACGCCCATGATTGGCCAAAAATATGAAAAAGGTTTCGAGTTCCGAAATTTAATTTTAGACGATATCTTGTTATTTTCCTTAATATACAATTGAAATAATAAAAAAAATAAAAAAAAACATGTATTTAGGTAAATTGAAAAATTAAATAAATAGATTTTATATGCCGTTAAAATGATGAGATGTGTCAAAGTCAAAGTCAAAGTCAAAGTCAAAGCATTTATTTCAATTAAACCATTTACAGGCACTTTTACATGAAAACGAAAACGAAAACGTTACATGTATTAGGTACTAAAGCTATAATGTTTTAGCAGAATTTTAACTTAAAAGTGGTTTATTAAGTCTAAGCGGGAGCTCGCGTCGTCGCCAGGACATTTATATCTTATAAAACGTTTTACAAGCTGCTAACATGACGTCATTAAAAGGGTATATCATAACATTCTAGTATATGAGCGGATCGTGCCTGTAGCAGACTACCTATAAAACTACTAGTAAAGGACTAGCAATCAAGTGCTAAGTCGTGAAGCTGAAAGCTTTTTGAAAAGCTTGGCTGCTGCACTGTGTGGCGCGGGTTCGATTCGCGCACGGGTCTAATATTTGTATGATCTACAGGTAGGTAGTTATACCGCGTCTGGCTGTGTGTACTATAGCGGACATTTCCGCCTGCTCAGTTAAAAAAATTTTCCCTCGGCGCCTGCGAAGTCAACGGGTTGGGCTAAAGAGCGCTTCCATCTTTTGAGTGCAAGCAAAAATTAACTTAGTAGTGGTCAGGCGGGTGTGTCCACGATAGTACGTGAGTTTATATGTTTGTAGACGCACTCACAAAACAGGAGAAATGGCAACGTTTTTTTATTAAAGAAAAAACATGCGATGGTCTGTTGACAGATCCAACATCGCGGTATCGAAGCTCTCCGTGACATTTGTTGTCGAAATTTCATGTATATGATACACGAAATTTCGACAACAACCGTCAGACAGTAGCCCACCAGATACACCACCCATCTGGTTGGAGGATCGTCCTTCCTTTCAACGAAGTATGAGGAACTGTTCACTCTATTTCTCATACCTCTAAACTGGTGACCCCAAGCATGACCATCAGCTATATAAAGGATCACATTAAATACATGAGATATTGAGGCCAACTAGCCCGTCCTTAATTAGAAGCTAAGATAATGAAAGTCACCGAATTTATTACGGTAAGTAATTGTCATTGTGTACGCTTTGTGTTGCTCAGGGGAGAATAAATTAATTTTAAGTGTCACAGCTTTGCTCATTATAAATATTACAATGGCGAGATGTGTTGCGAATTTTGTATGAGGATTCTGCAGGAGACAAAGACAGACCGTCTTATCACTGGTTTTTCAGGCCGTCTGAAATGTTGTTTATACAAGTGATATATTTCTTCAATCTACTAAACTTTGGTCATCATATATAAACCGTTTATGCTGCCGCTGAAATCTAGCGCTGTGGCTCAACGACGCAGCATTTTGCGGATGTTTGTTTTATTTTATTTTGAGCTTTTTTATTAGGATACATAAGCCACATTTTCACTGTCACCGTTGCCGAAATCAACATAGGATATTTAGGCGCCAATAAACGTCTTTTCTTTCTGGGAAGACGAATTGGTGATCATATTGAGTTATTGTTCGCTGACAGAAGCTCAATTCTATTGTCCTAACGTAATCCCAGTGAGTTCAATCCATCACCTAGGGTGGGGAACCGAACAAACTTTGGACTAGCTACGTGTTAGTAGAACAAAAAGTAAAGTTGAAGAATAAAGTTTCAGTGACCTAATTCTTTGACAAGAATTATTCAGTAGCCTAAAAAGTATTTTAATTTCATCCATAAACATATTCACGTAAAATTAATTCAACAAAAAATATTTCGCGACTTAATAGGCCTATTTAGCTCGAAGCATCGCGTGAGAAATAAAAATCCGTCAAGGTAACTGTAGAAAGTTTAACACTACTAATAGAGGGTTGCAAATATGACGTCATTACATATAACTATTACGATAGCACGTTCCCAAGGCATTAGGCTCTTGTGTGCTAGACAAGTGTGTAAAGGGTAAGAGTTTGTGACTCATTATAAAAATGTATGTAATTATCTATACTAATCTATATAAATAAAAAGAAAAGGACTGACTGACTGACTCATCAACGTCCACCCCAAACCAAAGCTGAAATTTTGCACAGAGGTTCCCTTTATAATGTAAACAAGGATACGGATTTTTCGAAATTCTAAGGGATTTAAATAGGGGATGAAAGTTTGTATGGAAAATCGTCATTTTTGTAATTTAAACCATGTAAATCGGTGTTTATCATTCTATAAAATTCCACACTATACCGACATTCACGCGAATGATGTCGCGGGCATCAGCTAGTAATATTGTAAATATGGAAAGTTGCGTATCTAGGGCGAGTGATAGAACACAAAAGATAGGTACGCCCTTTTACAACTTATCATGATAGGCATAGCACCCAGGTACTATAGAGAGGTGTTCGTTACAGGAGGACGTTTTGGCTAAGGAACCTACGAGAGTGGACTGGCATCTCGAGCGCCATGGAACTGTTCCACCTCGTGAAAGAAAAGGAAAAATATGCAGAGCTACCTGCCAACTTCGTTCTTCGGAGAGGCATTAGAAGATGAAGAATCACTACATATATAAAACAAAGTCCCCCGCCGCGTCTGTCTGTCCCTATGTAAAACTACGCAACGAGGTTTGATAGATAGAGTGATTCAAGAGGAAGGTTTTAGTATATAATTTGTAAAGCGGGCGGGCATCAGGTAGTAATATATATGACGTAAAGTTTATCAGTTTTTTTGTTTGTAGAATTTTTGGAAATACTGGTTAGATTACTAAAATTCTTTTACTTATAGAAAGCTACACTATTGCCGTGCCGAGTGTCACAGGATATGTTTTATAGTTTACTAGCTTTTGCCCGCGACTTCGTCCGCGTGAATGTCGGTTATCGTGGATGCAGACAAAGTCCTGCATTAAAAAGTAGCCTATGTCCTTCCTCAGGGTTTAAGCAATCTTCATGCCAAATTTCATCAAAATCGGTTCAGCCGTTTCATTGTGAAAGCGTAACAGACAGAGTTACTTTCGCATTTATAATATTAGTATGGAGTATGGATTTAACTTCCATGCGAACGAAGTCGAGGGAAAAGCTAGTCAAATATATGTTTTTCAAAAACAAAATCAGTTAAAATTCACATTCAGCTATTTAAATATCTCGTTCTCTCCAATAAAACAACAAAGAGGCTAGAGATATTAATAAGAAATTGTCAGTTTAAGTTGCTCTAAAATGTTCATACGATTAAAGTGTTGTCATGTCAGAACGTATGGATTAAAACACGGCGAAGTTCAAGAGAAAACTAATTTGACATCTCTTAGTTCTTATCTGTCGTCGTCCTTTTCTTTAGCTGCCTGCCAGTAAGAGATGCCAATTCTCTAACTTAGTTTGTGAGCAAGGGAATGCGCACCAATATCTTATTCAATTAAATTACTTCTTTACCTAACTTCAAAACTCATTTCTTATTTATAAGATTTATGCTTAGGTACCTACTTATAATCTCTCAAAGATAAAAAAATATTAAGTAACATTTCTTTCCAAGTTTACAGAATTAAGGATACTTTATCATTCCGCTAACGATGAAAATGGGGAAACTTTGTAGTGTTTCAAAACATAAGAATTTCCCTAAAACGTCCATTAATTTCACTCGAGCCCATAAATTCTAGGACGGCAGGCAAACAGATCGCGCAAAAATTAGAATTATGTAACTTCAATATCATAAAAACTTTCCTATTTATTATGTAAGAGCAACATTAAGTTTCACTAAAGTTTGTTTTGCAGATTAAAAATCGTAAGCTTCATTTTCTTCAATATTTTCAAGTTTAATCTTGTTTGAGAGTAACTTGTTTTTGAAGTAAAGTTTTTTCGAAAATTAGTTCAAATTTTGGCTTTAGGGAAAACTTGATTTTGTAAGAGCGAAGAGTTTGTTAAAATACGTTGTTAATTAGTACCTGCGCTGTTTGAATAATACAGGGGTTTACGAAAGAGCTTCACTTTCCTACTGTAATATTTTGAGCAAATTTTGTAAGTTCTGAAACAAAACAAAAAGTGTCGGAACGAAATACATAAAGAGTGGCTTTAAAGTAACGACAGCAACAGATCTACCAAAAAGTCCCGGCGTGTCTACACCTTCAATACTTTCCCAATAAATTAACCATGGCGTTGCGTAATTTTTATTGTAAGCACGCAGATTTTCTGGCGCTTATTTACGTTGAAAACATAAGCACGCGGAATTTCCGTCGCGAAATTGCTAGGATGCAAACGATTATTTGAATGTCACGGGAAACAGGGAAACGTGAGAATAATTGTCCAACTCAGACGAAGATATATGGAAAGGAATAATGTAAATGCGGATCTCGGATAACTGGCTTTCTCTTGACTAGCGATGAAAATGTCGAAAAAACAATTTACTTTTCACGAAAAAAACAAATTGTGTTTTTTGCGCATGTTACATAGAAATATTACAGAAATAATCCTTTGGAAAGAAACAAAATTCTTTTGAATTTTTCGCTTTGACGTCTTGAAGAAAACATGTTGTTAGTAGTGTATTCATAAGGAAAGAATGAATACTACTAAGTACTGTAGCGACTAGGCTACACTTTGTAACGTACTCGCTACAGTACCGGATCTAGGATGCGGTAAATGAAAGGTATTAATGACTTTCAGAAGACTATATTATTATAATTAGCGAGAGGTAAGATTTACATGACCTTCAGCTCTTCATAGAGCTGTCGGCTTACCTGACATCACTTGTCATAATATCAAAGCTATATTCTACATCATTCAAATATATTCTAAAGTATCCAGAAAGTTCTAACCATAGAGTAAATAGTTATGGCTTCATTACATAAAGCCTCCTGCTTGACAAACTCTCTACAGTACCTACGTATTTGAAAAAAATCCGGTTTCTTTCATATTCTCCGGTTTTACGATTTTTTCCTTTTTTTGAAAAAAAGAACAAGAAATATATGCTGATACATTTTCTTGAAAGTTTTGAATGAAATATTTAAAAAAAAACAACGAAATTGGAAAGGAACGGGAATATTTCTTGCTTTTTTCAACGCTACTCTTGACCCAATTTAAAACAAGTCTGTGACCCACTGAAGACTACGATCTATCCGCGCACACAGAATCAGCATTTAAAAAAAATACCTTTATTGATTTAAAACGTGGCCGAACGATGGTTTAATGGAAGGCTAGGGGTCTGTCACAGTTAACATTACAGGACGGTATCCTTAAATAGTTTGTATTGTCACGTTTAAAGCATCGTAAAGTAGTATGTTATGAGAAATTACTTAGCGCAAAATAAATGTTGATATTCAAAAAACTAAAATACAATTCAAAATCTTTTTCAATCAGTTCTTTAAACGTTATTCATTTGAGCCTGGTGCCATGTTAATGCGCACGGGTTTTAGTTATAGAAACAAATTAGGTGTATACGCGTCAGTGTTTCTGACCGAATAAGTAATTTTATATTATCACATATATTACTTTTTCGTGGACGATACGGGCAATAGAACGAAAAAAGATAGAAGCTTTTGAGATGTGGTGTTGGTGAAGAATGCTCCGCATACCGTGGAGCTCCAGGAGGACAAACAAATCTATCCTTGAGCAATTTCGCATAACAGATAGACTATCCACGATATGCTAACCAAACGATTCTCGGTTATTTTGGTCACATTGCTCATCTGGAACCAGATAACCTTGAAAATTGATGCCTAAGGCATTAAGTCCGCCTTTATACCTTTGTGCATGAAGTATAAATAACTAAATAATAAAATTTGATGGTTATCGGCAAGGTAGATGGGAAAAGACCTCGCGGACGGTCACCTAACCGATGGTCTGACCAAGTAACCGCCCTAAGAGAAGCAGAGAACCGAACGAAGTGGAAAAGCGTAATATTTAAAGCCATGAACGCCTTTCAGGGACACGACCTTCAGTAATGAAGAATACGACTAAGAAGAAGAGAAGAGATATTACTTTTTCATATAATTAAAAACATACTTAAAAAATAACAAATATAAAGACATTACAAAGGGCTATCACGTACAGTGCGGACTGCAAAGAAAAGGTTTTTTTTTCTACCCACAGCTGGCCGAATTCCTCCTCAAGGCCTCCCCACTTTTTTCCAGTACCATGGCGAACCAAACCGCAGATAACCACAAAAAACCACAACCAATATTGTATAGAGAAAATCACCAACGATCGAAAAAATAAAAGAATAAAAAAAGAAAAATGTTGCGAACAAAATAGTCACGAGCATAGTTCAGTAAATCAGTACTGTGATGATACTTAGGAACAATTAAATTCTTCTTTGTTCTTCAAAAGCCTGCCAGACACAAATGGCGAAGCGACAGCTTGATTATTTACAGACTTGCACCAGCTTCGCTCGGCGCGGGCGCGATGTCACATAATTTTTTTGTTCAGATGTTCAACCAAAAATACTATCCATTCCAATATTTTCAGCCGTTTTTCTAAAAAAAAATATGTTGTAAAATCCTTGTCTTGACAATTACAATTCAAACAACAAAAAATCAGCCATATCGATCGAGCCGGTCACGAGTGATGATCTTTCATACAATTGGCAAATGATTTCTATTTATATAGCTAAATAGATTTATTTATTTATTTTATTTCCATGCCTCGAAAAGCACATAAAGCCGTTGGTCTCGGCTGTCATTCGTAGATCTTTGACAGTCGTTATGGGTACTTGGAAGCCAGAAAGGCTGACAACCAGTCTTACCAAAGGGTATCGTGTTACCCAGTAATTGGGTTGTGGAGGTCAGATAGGCAGTTGCTCCATGTAAATCACTGGTATTCAGCTGAATCCGATTAGACTGGAAGCCGACCCCAACATAGTTAGGAAAAGGCTAGGCAGGTGATGATGAATTTTATAGGAAATACAAACAGAGTGTCTAAACATTACAATTCGATATATTTTTTTGCTGCTCTTACATCGTCAAATGCCCACGTTGAAGAAGTAAATCAGGTGAGCTATTCTGTTACAATCTCCCTCGGTGAACACCTAGCTGCCATCCGTCCCAATGCTAAGGATTGACAAAGCAAACGGAGGAATGACAGCTCACTTCACCTAGGTGTTCACCGAGGGAGAATGTAACAGAACAGACATACTGCCGTTTAAGAAAAGTTAAAAAACAAAACAAGACCGAACTACCATTGGTAATTTCTACGTCTAACGATCCGTTATTCGTACCTACCTACAAACAATTCCAATTACCAAGAAGTCTGCCACGTGGGAAATAACATCAGTGATATGAGCATCGCTCGTCTGCTGGAAGTTTCCGTCATTGTCAACTGGAATCCCGATTAATAATGCAACGTACTATGTACGTTCTGTCACTTTCGAAGGAGCACAACATCAATTTGAACTTTACCAGTTTGTACTGTTACGAGTTTTTTGACCTTGGGACTGTCGGGACCTTTTTTGTTTGAAATAATGTTTGTCATGCAATACTTTCATTACTATGGTGACTGCGCGAATTATTTAAGAATTTTATCAAAACGTTCTTCGGCTGTATTTTATTAATAATATTATTGAATTAATAAAAACCTGAAGCTATCTAAAGTTGGATAGAATTTGCAGAAAACTGATAGGTATTTCCTACTTCTCATAAAGTTGATCCAGAATTTTAGATTAGATTCCAAGCGTATGAAAACTAAAGTCTTACGTGGCTATAAAGCGCCGCTACGAAGTTGCTACGAATAAAACTCGTAGAACGCTACGTGCTACGGATCGTAGCAATCCGTAGCTGAGCTACAAGATTAAGGTACTACATTTTGAACTTGCAACTTTGATAGTATTTTTCTGTATTCTGTTTGAATTCCAATGAGAAATACATTGGAAATATTATTGTAAACGTAAGTGGCTGCTCTAGAGCCTTAGTCTGTTCTACTCCAAGTATATTGTCCTGTCGAAAATATGACGTAAACTTTTACCATGGATTTATTCATTCATGATTCTAGACGCCCAGGGTTGAAATTAATGGTCGGTTATTAAAAAAAACCGCTCAAATGTGCAACACCTACACGGTCAATCAGAATATAATAGCTATTAAAAAAAACCGACGAAAAGTTTTGACTTTGCGGGGTCTATATGCATGGTTAAAGTTAGTACCCCTTCCACTCTGAATAATGTCAAATCAATTACCTTGGCGACTTTGTCATCGAGCAGCCATTGTAGTGCTGTGTTGGAAGCGTTGGCGAGCGCGGCCAGAGCGGCATGCTCCCACACCACGTGCTCCCAATGCTCTGTCATGATGGCTGCGCACAGCATCGCCGTCGAGCAGCTGAGACAAAACAAAAACAAATTAATATAAACGCCTTAGATTATTGGTAGGTCTCCGCGCACTCCGACTAGATACCGCACTACCTAAAGCCCGTCACATACGTAGCTATAATATATGTTATAGCTAGCCACCACACACGGTAGCTATAATGTAATAATATATTTTCGCCCTTATTACGTCTGCGGTCGTTGTTTGTTTCACATTTTTGAAATATATATTAATATGCCTTGGCCTTGCCTTACATATTTAGGTGACGTAATAAAGATATATATTATGGCTGCGTCTGTGGTCACTCAAAGATTACTATAAAAAATATATCGTAATATGCCTTGCTACGAATTATATTAATATATATCATAACTACGTCTAGCGTCTGTGACGGGCTTAAAAACAATAGCTCCATATATGGGACAACGATGACATTGACAAACGATGCAATTTCAATGTTCCTGTCAGTCGCCGTTTCGTTCTGAAAAAATCAGCTTTTCGTTAAACTATTCACTTTTTTTTTTGCGGGGTTTTAATAATGGTGTAAATGCCTGCAGATACTCTTTAGGTACCCAAGAGTATAAGAATTAGAATTTCGACTTCTCTAAACATCTTTATTTTTTTTTGTACTGATCCTGCCATGATTCTTTACATTTTGGCTTAGTATTTGTTATGCCATTTGACAAGTACCTACCTACGTCGGCGGTATCTAGTCGATGCGCGCGGATGCCTATCAATAATCTAAGATAAACGCCTCGACTTTGACGTAGGTATCTTTTAGTAAAAGGGGCACATTTTTACACGCCGAATATCCGGATGAACGAAAATGAATCCTCTCGTAAATCAAACCCGTAGACATTAATCAGACACTGATTAAATCTGACCTGAATAACTGAAAAGTTAGCAAAAAATCTGTTACAGGACCTACGTTTTTACCCGATCGATTGAGCCGAACAAAATCTGAGAGAACTGGGAGGTGTAAATTGTAGATATATCGTTTAGCGGGTGAGAGCCGTCGAGCCGTCCCTTAAGGCTTATTATCCAGCAAACGTAATTATCTTGTTAATCTTAAGAGAAACTACAAAGTAATCAAAGTTCTTATATTATGTTTATTATAGTTTAAGACAAAAAGTGACCAAATAATAAAGTTATTAGGTTTAATTATTGAAATAACTACATTTTTTTAAATAAATGGCTAATAGTTTACATTGCTTTGTTTACCGTGAAATAACCACGCAACAACTTATTACATGCTAACATGGAGTATGATATGCAAACCTGCAGACGCTGTAAGGAGGCTGATGAAACGCTACTTCATCTTCTGGGGGAATGCGGAGCACTAATTCAAAAGCGCAACAACCATCTGGGTAAGCACCTACTAAGCCCGGATGAAATAATAGAGATTGCTCCAAAGCAGATCCTGCAGTTCATCACAGCTGCAGGGTTTAATGGCAACCTCTAACCAACACAAGCGGCGATCACAATAGATCAATCCTGGACGCAGTGATACCATAGCCGCATTAAAATAATAAAAATAAAACATGGAGTATAGTTGCACAATTCTTAACCTCGAAATACAACATTTTTCATCATTAAAGAACCGGTTAGGTATATGAAAAGGATTGAACGTGAGTGAGTGATGCATTATTATTTTCACTGCATCGCTTAAGAATCGCTTCGTGTTCCGTGCACACGATACGTTTTCAATCACAATTACAGCTTCTTGCAAAAAGTATCGCGAGTTCGAAGTTGAGACCAGATGGCTACGTCTCCAAGATAGATGGCACGAAAAATGCTGTAATTTATCATCTGTCAAAAGAAATTGCTCGTTCTGTATGGAATGGACTTTGTTATTGTATACAATGAGAGGCTTTAGAATTCAATTTAGATTTCTGTTTTGGACGCAGACTGCGTCCGTTCTACATCAGTTTTGCGTCCAAAACTCTCAAAGTTTAGTCGAAAAAATTAAATAAAAGTAGTATTCTTTCAAAATTAAAAAAAAGGCGTATACTAAAAGATAGATAATAAAATTGTCTGTAAGATGGTGTAAGTTTCGTTTAATTATACCTGGTAGATTTTGTGTGATTGTCAATGTTTTGTCCGCGTCAGACACAACTTCACGTATTAATTAAACTATATAACATGAATATAATTAAAAATATTCACTTACTAAGTGATTAAGAGAATGTTCTAGTTTAACATATATTATTTTCAAATCATTTACACTGCACATTTTGACGTGATTGTCAGTTTAAAATCTGTAAAAGTCGTTTAATAGCCCCTTAAAATCGATCCTCGAAAATAATGTACTCGTTGGGTTATCTTATCTTATGGATTGAGTCTTTCAACATTGACATGATACATTTATTACTTTAGAGATACTATAGAGCTTGGCCTCAGGGAAAAATATGAGATTGTTCAAAGAAGTATTTTAAGTAACAATTCTATGTGACACAAAGGAAAATTTACGATAAAAGCAAAAATCAAAGTCAAATCCGATACCAAGTTTCAAAAGACGGTTCAATTTGGAAATCCAGTTAACCTTTTCAGTAAAGTTATGTTCTAGAAACTTTGTAGCAGCAACGCGTACATATTTCATTACCCTAGGGTCGAAAGAGCTTTAAAACATGTTGAGTTTAACCATCCATTCTGCTTTAGTTTATTTGGAGATTTAGATGCATTGGATCGAACATTTGCTTTCCGTCGGCAGTCAGGACATTGAGCTCTAATATCCGAGGCGTGAGAGGAATACGAAATCCGCGTAAGACGTAATAATTAGTCTTAATGACGGTGTTGGCGCCATAGTAATGAATATTAAGCAGTAAGTATGTGAGCTTCGAATGGATGAGTATGATAATTGTCTTTGATAGCGACAATAGCTAAGCCGCTGGCTAAGTCGTCGTGAATGTGTGTGTAAAACGAGGATTGTGTACAACGTGTAATTCAATTAGCTGAAAACTTGAAGAAGGGCATTTGAACTCATCCATATGAATAACTTTTATAATGGACCAACCCTAAAAAAATACCTGCTGAGTGCTGATCTGTATATTTTACGTGAACATAATTGAATAGATCAGCAGTTTTCGTTTTCATGATTTCAGGGTCCGTGTGGAGTCGGACGTAAAGAATAGCACCATCCCATATCTTCCCGTGGGTGTCGTAAGACGCGACTAAGGAACTTACCAGAGAATGGGCAGCAGCGCTCTCTGTGCATTTGTAACAACCACACTGCGATCGCCAACCCGCCTGCCAAGCGTGGCGATTATGGCAAATCCCCCCCTTGGGGAGGCCTATGTCCAGCAGTGGACGTCTTTCGGCAGAAATGATGATTTCAGGGTCAATGCGGTCATTTCAAGTTTTGGACCGGTTTGCTTACTGAGATATCGAAGATTAAAGGTATTATTTATATAGGTACTTATTTTTCCCAGTTTTCCCTAGCTTAGCTTAAGTTTTTACCAGTTTTTAATGTTTAACCTTTTAAACGCTACGTCAAAAAGGCAAAATCGTACCCTTGGCGCAACACTACAAATTACGTAGAGAAGTCTGTCATGTAGTCGTGACAGTGGCGTGCTGGGCACATGTTGGTTTGTCATCTATACATCTGCGACGGTCAAAAGGTTAACTAAACTCTCACGTAGTCTGTAACGAATAATAATAATGTAATGTAACTTATATCGTTATAAATATAAGTTACATTGCACGCTATCTTATTCAATGATTTTTCCAAAATGAATCGTTGTTTGTTAGTCTCGCTAAAACTCGAGAACGGCTGGACCGATTTGGCTAATTTTGGTCTTGAAATATTTGTGGAAGTTCAGGGAAGGTTAATACAGTGATAAAAGAAAAATCAATTGACAGGCAACGTCTGTCGGGTCAGGTAGTATAAAAATAATTTCCAAAAAATCAATCAAAATAAATATCATTTCCTAGCAATCATTTTGGGTCAACATTATTTAGTTTGATGGACAGAGGGCATTAAAAGGCATGTGATGTATCTTTTCTCGCCCCGTGTTCGTCACGAAATTCACGAAGGCACAGTAATAAATTCTCCCGTACAGACGGCCTATATGTCATAACTTTCAGCGTTTTATTTCAACCATTGCTCTTTCTAAGCAAAGTTATGAGTCGGTAGGTATAGCAGTTTTATCTATGGGTCGATACTTATACGCTGCATAGCAATAGATAACACAAACAGTGAGTGTGACAGAATTAAAGAGTTGGTAAAAGCCGCCAGCGGGGAATGTCGGGCACAATTTTTCACTAACACCTTTTGTGAATTTCAAAGGTTAAACTAAGTTAGCTGGTAGGTAAAGCTTCAAAATATTCTGATATTTTTGATCAGTTAAAGTTTACGTATTAGTATCATAACAATTGGTACATAATAGAATTGTTATTACTTAATTTGTTTTAGCGTCCGATTACGTTTTTATTGAGCATTAATAATATTAAATTAAGGCGCCACAAGTTGCCGCTCTTCTCACAAGTTAGAAAACCAATTTTTAAATGGTGTTCTACTTTGGTTACATTAATAATGCTCTTTAGTAAGTTTTTTTTTCAGTTTCGGTGAAAGGATTTATTTGATACTTTCAAAATATTCTTATGAACTAGTATTACCAGTATTTTAATTTTTTGTCGTATCGTCATCCCCACCTTGTATATTCCAAGTGTAATCGTCGGTTTTGGTAGGCTGTTGCCGTAACCTGAAGAGTTTTCACTATCACTACATGGGTATTATAAATTAAAGTGGTGTTTGTGACGTTCGGGCTAATTTTCGGAACGACTAGTCAAATTCTGTAAATTCTTTCGCTAAATATAGTAGCTACGTTAACCCTAAGTGCCAATGGCTATATTTTATTAACAAAAATAGGGATTCGTGTAGCAGAATTGTTGTTTTGAGAATTATTTTCGTATTGAAAATTATGTCATAAATGGGTTAATACTTCAATCGAGTCCGTTTCACGTAATCTGACGACGCACGTAACTAATTGAGTAATTACAATCTTACAACCACCAATTACCTAATTTAGTTTCCATTCTCGTGATATGCCACCTAAGCTTTAATTCTTATAAATGTCAGAATAATATTATTATTAAAATTGCTTTGAAATTCGAAATTGACAGTCAATAAAGTATCGATGAATCCCAAGTACGTAATTATAATTACTTACTATTACTTTTTTTTTTTATATTGTTATAGGCTTGCGTTTGACCGCAACTCACCTGATCTTAAGTGATGATGCGGCCTAAGGTGGAGCACTCTTGCCTAGAATAAACCGGTTCACTCGTGCCTTGAAGATACCCAGATTATATGTATCGGGGAATAGAGAGGCGGGCAGTGAATTCCACAGTCTGGCAGTTCGCACAATAAATGTGGAGTCAAAGCGCTTGGTTCGAGACCGTGAAACTTCAACCGTATAGCGGTGACGCTTCGCCGTATCCCTGCTCGTCCGGTGATGGAATGGGGATGGGGGAATTAAGTTGTGCAATTCCAAAGCACGCTCTCCGAAATGTACCCGATAAAAGACCGATACTTACTTATTACTTACTAATTACTATGCTTACTACCGATGCAGGAGAAATTCCTAGTCCCCGCACTAGGAATTTCTAGTGCGGGGAAACGTTTCATTTAAAAAAATATACTTTTAACTAAATATTTGTGTATATAAATTGACGTTCAAACCCTGAGCAATTTTTTGCGAATAATTCATTGATTAATTCGAAGCAACGGTTCACTAATTGCATTAATTAAGTGCTATATTGAATTATTAAATATAAGCCACAATAAATATTGCTGTATAAGTCTGTAGATAATTTCTCAAAAAATCGATGCTATTAGGTCCCATGTGGTGCCGGCCGCGAATAGCACCAACCCATTTCTACCCGTGGGTGCCGTAGAAGGCGACAGAGGGATATTGACCAAAGAATGGGCAGCAGCGTCCTTCTGAGCACCATAACACCTACTGCGATCGCCAACGTGCATCGGCCAAGCATGGCGATTACGGTTGAACCCCCCTTCCCTTTGAGGGAGTTCTATGCCCAGCAGTGGTTGTCTAAAGGTTGACATGATGATGGTGATGAGGTGCACATAAGGGCGATTTTTCTATATTATTATAGTACTGTAAAGTTTGCATGCATTTAGCATCCTGGTCGAAACCATTAACTACTCGTGTATAGCTTCGTCTAAACGTTCTGCATCTTTATAGAAATCATTTAGATTTAAAGAGAGATTGTGTGGTCTGCCGCCGCCACAGGCACACGTATTATTCTATTACACAGAGCGTTGATAATGAGAAGTCCTCTTTTTTTAAATTTCCGTCCGTCATCTTCCCATATTACACACCTACTCCCGATAACAGTAAGACTCCTCAGTAGGTCGATTGACCTTGATATATTTGACACTTTGAATCAGGTTCGAGTGCGAAGTGAGCGTCAAAGTGACGGGGAAATTACCTCACAGAATGCCACTTTTTACGTTATCTCATACTTTATCTGTCAAAATCTCCCTGTCAATTTAGTTCAACTCGCTGACACGCTCGCAAGGGTGGCGCTAGTGTAAATTCGAATTATCAACCGAGTTTTTAGAATGCCAATCAAGAAACTCACAGCGGATTCAGATTCGAAGTTTAGAATTAGGTCTTACAGAATCACACCCCAGTAGTGACCTCTTACTCTTACAGTACCTACCCCAAAAGCTATTTGAAAATAAAGATAGGTCTATTTGTATTGTGTTATTCCATAAAAAAATACTAAAAACCCGACCACACCGGAGCGGGCAATTTGAGGGCGCAGTCGCGGTCGCGGGCACGGTCTGATACTGCAATATTATTTGTATGCACTGTCCGCGTTAGTGAGGCCGGGCATTTACTGCGCAATACAGTTAAGTACTACATTCAATAATAAAAGAAAACCAATTAAAACTTTCCACAGCTAAGTAATAGAATAGTACAAGTTTCTACTTAAAGTTGGATTTACAGAATTGAGTGAGCTTTAGTTTGACGTTTCAATTATTGTCTGCAAGCCTTGTAGAATAATATAGTACTTAGCTAGGAGTGTAAGTTTCATAGATTACAGTATTCCTTGCACTGACACTTTAGCTCACGTAGGTAATCTTGCCTTTGTGTTAGAGACGAATTGTACAGACGAATAGTATCTAATCAACATTGGGGATACAGGGACCTTTGCATTAACGACCTTAGTATAACGTTATTGTATTTTTTTCTTCATTCAAAGTTAAATAAGTTATTTTATTTAAACTATCTAAAGCACTTTTGAACGTCATTTACAAGAAACATAATAAGATCTAGTTGACCCTTCCAAAATATAGTTTTGTATGGAAAAGAACGAGCAAGAAACTCCATACTTACGCCTAAAAAAATGTTATACACTATCTTGCACAGGTAGGTAATTCATTAAAATATTATATGAATGTGAGACAATCAATGTACTTTAATTAAAAACCACTAGAAATACCTAGTTCATTAGTTACACAGTACGTACCTACTACAAATTAAGAAAATTATTGTAAAGGTAGTGTGATAATATTGAAAACGTCTAGTCACTTCTTATGATAATGAAAAGAATATAAAAGTAGAACATTTAAATAAGTATGTAACAGCAGTAAGTCTAAAACTTGCAAACTGTACAATCGAATAAAGTAGAACCATATGCGAAGGAAGTAAAAACCGATAGCGCCACTCGGTCGTAAACGTCGTATCGAGCTTCCTTCAGTGAAGTTTCTTTAAACTTTGCTGGCAACCTCTCGCAGAACTTACATAATATGAAATTTTCAGTGCTACGACGCGGCGACGTGCCCGCTGTATCGCAAAGGAAAATGAAAACCGCTGTCATAAGTTTTGAAAGACGTTGCAGAAAATCTTACATCTGTTGGGAACTTAAATATTGGAAACAAAAAACGTCTGCGTTTAACTTAATGAAGTGCTTTATTCTTGTCTTAGAGCAATCCCTACTGTTATTTTCCAGAAAAGTAGGCAATATTATGGAATCTTTACGCACCTGGGTCATGAAACGTAGTGTGTGTGTGAGTTAATCTCGTAACTCGCTTTCATTTGGTAGAGGGAGTACAAAAATAGCTGTAAACGTAAAGCTATATAAACTCATAAAAAATATCCGTAAAATTAAAAGAAAGCAACACACATTTTATGGAACTGGATTTAGTCTTTATCTAAGCAATTATTTAAGAAAATGGCCCTGGATTTTGTCTGGGTAATTTAAGTTTATTAAGTACTAAGCAACACAGCATGTGGCAGCGACTATTGTTTTGTTTTTCTTTTTTTATTACTTTTCTTCGACACTTCTTTTAACCTTTACTTAAATAATGGTCCATGGTTACATGTTTGAAAAATGTTATTTTATTTTATTTATTCGGAAGAACCAACAATTACACATTATATGTTACAAAAAGAATAGAATATAGGGAGAGTTATACAAATGAGTAATCAACAACGTCCTTCACAGATGTTCATAAAGACAAAGACAATGTTGATGAAGTGAAATAATAGATAATTGCGTGAAATAATATACTCATAAATTACAGCCTAAGGAACATAAATGTTATGTAACTTTTGTCCCTAATAAATAAAATAAAATAAAGAGACTCGCCAAGGGTTACGAAAACTGCAAAGCAATTCAATGTCAGCATAAAATACCTAGCACCTATTATTTAGAAGTACACAGACACAGACAAGATTACATGTGTACGTGAAGGGAATTAAATTACCCCGATTATCTAGGATCGTGAGTTGTCTGCACATCAAATTGTCTAAAGTGTAACGAAGATTAACTACTAATTTCACCAAATAACTAAGTAGTTAAAGCTAGGCAGTAGGTACATACCTACTGCCTGCGATTTACAGAAACATGCGATTTTAATTATTTTGTTGGAGAAACTGAATTTGTGCCTACTTCGTAAATTTAAGGAGCTTGGGACAAAGAGAAATGAAAGACAGTACAAGACAAAGAGAACACAAGAAAGTAAAATAGAAATACTTTTATGAAGGATAAAGGTGATGAAAAGAACAAAGCAAAATAAAACGTAAAAGAGACATCATGATACACGCTTTTACCATGGATTTAGGTTCTCGAATTGACTTAAATAACGGCTGTTCGATTTTTTTGTGTAATATCTAGACGAGCAAAGTGGAGCAGTACTTTATTTTTATTCTAGAATAATATTCTAAATCTATGGATATTTTGTGTGTATCGATGTCCCTTACACTGTATACAATAAATTATAGTTAGATACTAGCTTCTGCGCGCGACTTCGTCTGCGTATGCTTCAGAATTAAGCCAAAGTCTAAATTATCCCAGAGGAACACAACACAGGATAACAATAATCCTGTATAAAGTCAGATCAATATCTATATTATGTGTGCCAAATTCTAGAGAATTCCGTAAAACCGTTTAAGTGTGAAAGAGTAACAAACATTCATACAACCTTACAAACTTTCGCATTTATAAATAGTAAAGTACAGATGTGTGGTATGTGAAAAGAATAACAAAAGGCTTAAGGGGCTATTAAACGACTTTTACAGATTTTAAACTGACAATCACGTCAAAATGTGCAGTGTAAATGATTTGAGAAATATATGTTAAACTAGAACATTCTCTTAATCATTTAGTATGTGAATATTTTTAATTTTATTCATATTAAATAGTTTAATTAACTTATGAACGCAGAGTTTTGGACGCAGAACTGACGCAGAACGGACGCAGTCTGCGTCCAAAACTCTCAAAATTTAGTCGAAAAAATTAAATAAAAGTAGTATTCTTTAACTTAAAACAAAAAGGCGTATACTAAAAGATAGACAATAAAATTGTCTGTAAGATGGTGTAAGTTTCGTTTAATTATACTTGGTAGATTTTGTGTGATTGTCAATGTTTTGTCCGCGTCAGACACAACTTCACGAGTTAATTAAACTATTTAATATGAATATAATTAAAAATATTCACATACTAAATTATTAAAAGAATGTTCTAATTTAACATATATTTTTTTCAAATCATTTTCACTGCACATTTTGACGTGATTGTCAGTTTAAAATCTGTAAAAGTCGTTAAATAGCCCCTTAAGGCTTATAAATAATTTAAAATTTATTAAGGCGATAATAAAAGAAACTGTATGTCTGTTAAGTACCTCATCGAGGCCCGACCCCACCTCTGAACCGATTGTAATGTGACAAAGAGGTAGGTAGCTATAGCTTAGGATCTACAATGCTATTCTTTAACAGAGTTTAACGTTACCATTCGTGACTGTGCTCGATGGCGAACTCGACATCGTTTCAGCCGTGAAAGCGACGTCGAGCTCAACGACGTTTATCATATAATGACCTGTCAAAAGTGTCAAATTATTCAACTTTGAGTAGTTCTACCAAAACCGTTAATTCACATGGTGCTAGCGCCTCGTAAGCAAAGGTTAATGAATACGAAAATGTAAGTCGCCGCTGTCAAAATGTCGGGCTTTGGGTTGTGTTACTTCGAGAGTAGTACCACTGGATAAGCAGATTTTTAATTTCGTTGCGTCCACGATAACCGATATTCACGCGGACCCAGTCGCGGGCAAATGCTAGTTGATATTTCAATGCGTTTACAATTGTGAAAGTAGGCTTGTTAGCCTGTGTTAGCAACGCGCTCATAATTTTAGATTCCTACTAATGAATAACAATGTATAATCTGTACTGGTTTATGGGCCACTTGCCCCCCCCCCCAACGCGCCGGCCAGTTCAGTCCGTGCGAGCACCCCAAGCGGGTGTGCTTGTACGTGTTTACCTAGTCTATTAAAATTATCATTGTCTTTTGGAAATATAAGTTGTGTATGCAATCTTTTCGTTTTACTTCGCCGATTACCACCTACTATCATCTACAGTCATACAAGAATAGGTATGTAGAATGAAATATTTTTTCTCTTTGTTGCTTGAGCTACCAACAAAACAATAATAAGTATTATTTCGGATTGTACATAATTGAATGTTGTATAAAAGAAATATTTTCAGTTGACGACAATTTAATAATCTTGTTACCACGATTTGCCGAGAAAAAAATATCTGTTCTCAAAAATACAAAAAGAAAAATTTTACCTGTAAGTAGCATTTGTTCAACATTGTTCAACAGAATCCCCATATATTTTTTACTCAGGACAGGATCGTGTAGGGATGTAATTTTGTTTCATAAAAGCCCTTGGGCAAGGGCATTATAAGATACGTATCTGACGTGATAGTAATTGCCCGCCATGTGACACGGGAACTTATTCGCCCTAAAGATAAAAAAATAACAAGAGAAATTATTTTTTTTACGACCTAAGGACCGTGAACTTTGTTTTTTCGAACGCCAATGAAAGATACAGCTATCTTAATAAGCATCGTACCTTGGGGAAACCGTGGCGAAAAAATTCGTTACTTTATTCATAGCTCCTTGAAACACATAAACGACATAATATCCATGAATGTTCAGAACTGAAATATTGCAACCATTTCCTGAAGAAAAAAGAAAATATTCAGGGTAAGGAATTTGTTAGCGGAAATGTACCTATTTGGTTTGGTAATAAGGGTATAATTTCTTTTACTTATTTTTTTGCAGAGACCTTAATTATGAAATACTTATATCTTCTGTCCACGTCTTTGTTCGTCTTTGTTGTGTAAATAAATAAATAGCCTGTATGACATTTGGTAATAGTGTAGCCTTTTTGTGAAAATATTTTTGTATTTGGATCAGTAAATCTAGAGATTATCTCATACAAGCAAAAGAAAACAAATAATCATTGCACATGCGCACAGACACGCTCACACAGACACACACACTGACAGACATACCTTTACCCACAAACAAATACACACATTTACGCACTAGCATTCAACAGCACTCGCACACACACATGTCATACTCTCTCACAAACGCACCTACTTGCATACTTCATTTTAAATTTAATTCCTTTTTTTTTGTTTATTTTATTTCTGGTTGGTAAACGGTCCCAAAACAGGTCTCAACATTGTAATGATAGATTTGTAAGGGGAGAAGCGAGACAGCTTCAACACAAGTACGTACATATGTTCCTTACTGGGGCTGCCTCAACGTATGCTAAAATTGCAATCATCATCATCTACCTAGCCTTTTCCCAAGTATATTGGGGTCGGCTTCCAGTCTAACCGGATGCAGCTGAATACCAGTGTTTAACATGGAGCGACTGCCTATCGGACCTCCACAACCCAGTTACTGGGTAACACGATATCCCTTGGTAAGACTGGTTGTCAGACTTTCTGGCTTCTGACTACCCATAACGACTGTCAAAGATCTACAAATGACAACCGGGACCAACGGCTTTACGTGCTTTCCGAGGCACGGAGGGAACTGGGTATGAAAGGGATGGTCACCCATCCACAGACCGACCGCGGTTAGCGTAGCTCAACCTTTAACCAATCGATCTGTACGGCTTTAACTTAGCCACGAGCTCCTCAGTATGCTAAAATTGCAATGTTAAAAAAAACTTCTATAAAATATTAGTAGGTACCAATTTCTTAGTAACAGCCCGGAGTTTAGTCGTTGGCGGTGTAACACCCCCGTGCCTCAGAAAGCACTTAAAACCGTTGGTGTTTGCGCACACACTTGTCAACTTGTGCATTATAATATCTTCTGCGTATTTGGCTGATCTCTATTGGGATTGGCCACCGTGATCGAAATTCGGTCGGAAGAATTCTTACTACCTATGGAAAACGTAACGAACTTTTCTTCCCTAATATTCTGTAGTTTTTTTTACAGAAGGTTAACATCAATCGACTTAAACTATTCCTGTGTCGGTTTCCATATTAATCAGACAATGAACCAAATAAAAATTGTTTTAATTGTTAATTCTTTTTTTTTTAAACTTCTTGAAAAATCGCCTTCAAAAACTAATAAGTGATAAATAACTTTAGCTAGCACAGACAGAACACACATTACTTTACTTTCGGAAGTCGGTGGCGGTGACTTTGTGTTTGTTGTTTTGTATTGCCATCGACTTCCGAAAGTAAAGTAATGTGTGTTCTGTGCTAAAGTTATTTATCACTTCTTTGTTTTTGAAGCCGGTTACCTTTTTTTTTGAAAAAACTTTTTATTTTTCGCTTTTTAGTATTGCCTTAACATCCAAATCCATTAAGAAACGGCGACACATTTAAAAGTTTTTTTTTTTGGGATATTAAGGATTTTCTCAATAAGGGTAAAATTTATATGGGACCATTTCGGAATAAACCCCGAACAAAAAAAAAGAATTTTGCAAGTCCGTCTATATATATGACAGAGTTACGCCCGAACATACATAAAAAAAAATTATAAACATCCGAATTGATAACCTCCTCCTTTTTGAAGTCGGTTAAAAATAATAATATTCTCATTACAAGAGTTGAACCGACTTGTCCGATGTCGTCATTCGAAAAAATTACAAATCATAAAAGTAAAATATGATAATTTTCCTTTTCCAATTATATTTTGTAATCGCTTTGGTTTGTTATCAAAAGCTCGGATCTGACTCCAGAAGGGAGGGGAGGGGCAGGGGTGCCATTTAACCTCCATTACGGATATTACTTGGTACCAATGAGATTAGATCGGTGTCAGACTGTCGAGTTCTGATTGCCCATAACGGCAGTGATTGGTTTTCGATTAACATGCTCTTCGAAGTCGGTATCAAGTCTCGATGCGTAAAGATACAAATACTTATACTCCATTTATTATTGACATTACACAAATATCCATGATATTATAACATTACAGATACGCTATCGTTTTTTCAATGCTAGCATGTAATAAGGTATATCATTTTACTTTATAAACATAGCAATGTAAACTATTTGAAATTGACTTAAAAAAAAGTATCACTGTCACAGATAAACACTGGAGAAGGTCTCTACACGGACACTACTCGGATACTATATGGACACTACACGGACACTAAGCGGTCACTACACTGGATTGATAAGAAAATTACAAGTAATTTACTTGTGTTAAAAGGTGCACATAATAATTGCTTAATCAATAGAAATAATTAAATTAAAAACTTATTACGTCAGCCAATAATAATATAGTACATTGATTAATTTAAACAATAATTGATTGTTTGATGATACTAAACACAATTTTCATTCATTAATTATTTTTAGTCATCAATAATTAAAATGCAGTTATTTTAAAAATATAACCTATTAACTATTGTTCGTTGGCTCTTTTTGTCTAAAGCTATAAACAAATAGAGTATGTGTTTATGCCTCAAATCGAGACATTTCATAACGAACAAGTTAGCTTTGAGATAAAGAAAAAAACAGTTAAGTTTTCTCGTACTCTTGCATTGCATTCAACAACAATACAATGTGAGTTGGAAAGCGGAGATTTTATGACTAACGTAGGCCCAATGAACTACCATTCGAAACGTGAAAGGGGTTCCTCTCCCCTCCGTTACTTCGAAATATACAGACGAACGTTGCCGTTTCAATGTAGCAAAAGCCTTTGTTTTCAAAGTTTCTCTTAGACCCTGATTTATGCAGGTGAACTAGAGTCGTAAAAACAAAGTGAACGAATACCTTTTCGTGCAGGATTACCCACGCGTCCCAACAGCCAATTGAATGCCACGTAAACAGAAATCACAGAGGCACGCCAATTTCGTCCACTGAATTTGAATAATTTTTTCCATTTCACCTTAAATTGTTTTTAGGATAGGTACTTTTTTTTTGTTTTTGATATTGAATGCATAAAGACCCAGGGACTTGGTTGTTTTGAATGGTTTTGGTGTTTAGGTAAATGATTGGAATTTTTTAAAGGTTGTATTTACAATGGAAACAAGCGACCCGGTTTCGCACGACACATTTTTTTAACCATCCTGATTTCCGACTTTCCCAGTGGATTTTCCAAAAGCCTTTGCAGTGAAATAAATTACTACATTACTTTGTGTACAATATTCTAAGTAAATGCATGTATAGTTTAGTTTAGTTAGTATACAAGCCGTATGCACGACAGGGTTTCCTATTAGCAAAAATGTCGAACTTCTATACAAAATTTAATCCCGGGCGAAATTTTAAAATATCATTCGTTAGCAAAATTTAATGCTTCTACCAGTTCTAGCCTAGACTAGGCTGTGCGTAATCTGTCAATGAATCTAAAATTGTTATAGTTGTTGTTGTTGTTTACGACTTCCACGCGAGCGAAGTCGCCAAAACTAACAATAATATAAGAAAATAACTTAGGTATCTACTCATGTTTTAAGAAAAAAATAACGATGTCAACAGATTCTTCAGGCTACATACAAATGAAGTAACATAAGGTGTGATAGTAAATCTTATTTCGCTCTATAATATCTAATGTCTATTCGGTGAAACTTGAGAGACTCCATCGATTGTCGGTCGGGGCGCCAAAGCGTCTGGTCTGGAGCTCTGCCTCCATATATCACTATTATTCCTAGGGTTATGTTATGTTGCCAATGTAATTCTGCGGACGGGCCAAATGGCCCAAAGTAATGTAACTTTGAGGACTCACATCTAAACGACACCAATGAGGTTATATGTAGGCCACTAGGAAAACTTTTGGTCATTGAATGACAAATACATTAGGAAAGAAAAGGTCAGAGCACATAATAGTCTTGTACACGCGCGGACAATACAAGGTACAACGCCTTGCACATGCAATATAATAATGCATGCACGCTGCCCCTATTCTGCAGCGCGTCAGGGAAGTCAGGGAAGTTCGCCAGGTTGCAAGCAGACTGTTTCTATTCTGCTATGCGAAAGCGGTGCACATCCCTGTCAGGGTTCTGGCTAGCTCCAACGGCATCCTGAGGGCTTTCGCGCTGAAGTTCGATTGTCAGTTCCCGAACCTTTGCTGTATGGTTCACTTACTGAGGAATCGAAATCAGTAACGTGTGTAATTAAATTAATATTGTGTATGTTTCTAATTGTACTTTTGTGCTTTTATTATTATTTCATTATGTGTGCTATGATCCTTTGTTGGACGAAAAAACGTTATTATTAGGTACATTATTATTATAATCTTCACATTGTATTAAACAAAGTCGCTCCCGCTCTGAGATATTTTAAACTACTTACGCAACGGATTTTGTTGCGGTTTTCATCAATAGATAGAGTTTTTTTTTTACTATTTAAATAGGCTTGCGTTTGACCGCTTCAAGAAGAAGGTTTATACGTATAGTTTGATCTACATTGCATCTGCGGGTTGCTAGTTTGTGATAAAACACGAATAAGTATTTATAATATTCAACATTGCAAAGAACCATCAATTTTCTCGACTGAGAACACACTTATTATGGATGTTGAACTCCACAATTTCAATATAGTTTTTCAAATTTTTTTACCATATTCTTGTTCCCACAGATAAACTATGCAAATGGTCTTGTGTTTCACTTCTAAACTACCTACATTTACAAAATTTTGCCCGGGACTCCGTCCAGGTAGACATCAGAATTAAGCTAAAGTCCTATCGGAACACAAAAACGAGATAATAATTTCGATCAGCTGTTTAAACATGAAAGAGTTACAAACATCCATTCATTCTCACAAACTGTCACGTTTATAATAGTAGTAGAATAAACAAAGAACATACATACGTACAAACATTTTCTTTTAAAAAACTTGTTCACAAAAAAGACAACGACCTTCAAAAATTAAAAAAATAACTTTGAATTCGCAAGTCGGGGGCTTTGGTTTTGTTTGTTTTGTATTGCCACCGACTTGCGAACATAAAGTTTTATTTTACTTTTTGAAGGCGGTTGTTTGTTTTGTAAAAAAGTTTGTTTTTCGCTTTTTAGTACCTACCTTTTTTCTTATCATACAAATTATTTACGAAACGGTGACACCAAAAAAATTCAGCCGTCCCTCAATTTTCTACCCTTAAGGGTGGAATATTTTCTTGAAATTGATACGGGACCAACTTTGAGGTATAAACTATCAATTGAAAAATGAATCATCGAAATCGTACAACACTGAAAAAAGTAATGCATGGTCAAACATAAAAAAATAAATTTATGCGTGTTGAATTGAGAACCTCCTTCTTTTTTTGAACACGGTTGAAAAAGGTTGAAACGTTACGAACGTAGACGTAGTACTAACTGTAGTAAGAGCGAATAATAAAACTTTCCCAAATCTTCGCCAGATTACGTGACCCACCGCACTAATGAGTTCGTGACCTTATTTACAAAGACCTATAAGCAAAAGGGCTTAGAAAATGTCGCTCACCTTATAATAACATTGAGAAAGTAATAGAAATTGAAAGTTTCCTTAAGAGGAAATACCACGGGCTAGAGAATTGAAAATTAGGTATTTGTAAAATCTATTGCTGTCGCGCGATGCCCGAACACGAACCGCAGAGCGCGATAGAGACAACTGCAGCTTTGACCGAAAATTGCTTTTTTCATTAAAAAATAAAGAAAGGCTTTTGTCGTGTTCCTATTTTTCTATTTTTTATATAATCAAGTCAAATTTGTTTTCTGAATGTTTGAACACAGCGGAAAATCATGCCATTTTTTTAGGTTTTTGAATATTCATATCTCTTTTAATAATAAATTTATGAGAAAAAGGAAAACATAGGGACATGCCAATAGTAGCCATGGATATTTAAAAAAAAAAATGATCTACTGGCATTATCCAGGGAGGAAACAGGGGGCTAAGTTTGTATGGAAAAACGCCCCTTGTGTTTCCTCTTAAGGCGGATCCACATAATATGATCATTTGTCCGATCCGAGCGCTGTATCGGTATCACCGTATCATTCGTTGTATCAAGGTGTATCAAGCTCCGTATCGTCGTATCCTCAAGAAAAAAATACCGGACAAGTGCGAGTCGAACTCGCCCAACTAGGGTTCCGTACATATTTTTAGGTACATATCCATACTTCTATATTAATTTATACCTACTATCCATACTTTAATCTACTTAATATTATAAATGCATTTTTTGCGATATAAACGGCCGTATCTTTTTTCCACGTTAACATAGAGGGTTGATTTGATTTATTTACAAATGTATAGTTTTCAGACTTTTCCCTGTATTTATAGTATAAGACGATAATACTTGCCAAATGTCATAGTTCTAGGTCAACGGAAAGTACCCTATATTTTGATTCCCTTGAGAGTGCCGAAATGTACGTTTTTTGCGACATAAACGGCTGTATCTTTTTTCTACGTTAACATAAAAGTTAATTTTTTCACAGCATCAAGGGACCGTAGACTTGAGTATATGGTTTTAATTTCAACTCGATACCTCCACGCGTTCCCGAGATAAAGGGTCTTGACAGACCGACAGACAGACGGACAACAAAGTGATATTTTTGACACCTTGAATCGGGTTCGAGTGCGAAGTGAGCGTCGAAGTGACAGGGAAATTACCTTACAGAATGCCACTTCTTACGTCATCTCATACTTTATCTGTCAAAATCTCCCTGTCAATTTAGTTCAACTCGCTGACACGCTCGCAAAGGTGGCGCTAGTGTAAATTCGAATTATCAACCGAGTTTTTTAGAATGCCAACCAAGAAACTCACAGCGGATTCAGATTCGAAGTTTAGAATGAGGTCTTACAGAATCACACCCCTGGTTACTCAGCAAAGGAAGGCAGCGAGTAGACAGACTGTTTTATTTTAAATTGAAACTCTCAAAGGGGTGAAAGGCACGCCACATCAAAGGCAGCGTCTAGACTTTGTATTGGATAGGTATGTATTTAACATCTACATATTACGCTTTGGTACTTTTCTATTGGGTTTGAAATAAACGAGTGGGAAAGTAAGTACCTACCTACCTAAGCATGTTTTATTTTATTTCTAACATATAATTCAGATGCCGCTGGGTACATTTTTTTCAGGCCGCCTTTTCTCATGTGGATTTTTTATTATTATTATTATTTATTTATTTATCAGACAGCAAAGGTCCACTTACACACACACACACATTGATTAAATATTGGTAGATGTTAGTAACTGTTAGGTATCTAACGGGAGCGGGGTACAAACACGTGATATCAAACAGCGAGTCAGTGTCATACTACTTTATTGATTCGTGTCTCTGTCGCTGGTCGCACGCGCGCCAACACACACAGGTGTCGTACGCGCTCTCGCATATACAACACTTCCTTCCCCACATAGTTTAGAAAAATGGCTTATAATTAACAGGCATAACACGTCGTTTGGACCTCTGATTTTGTTGGTCGGTTTCTAAGACGTTCTCATTACCTCCTACTGTCTCCTGTGGTGCTTGTCGATCGAGACTTGTATTTCTAGAATGATCTGGTGTAGACGGCTGTAAGGCTAATGGCTCAACACTCGTACCTTCCCTCTCCCCAAGATGAACCTCTTTAGTGGATATTGGTGCTTGTTCGCTTACGGGTACTGCGGTCTCACCCGTTACTTCTGTAGGTTCCGGCTGCGGCAATAAGTTGCGTCATCGGTTTCTATGTCCGAGTGACAATCATTATTTTTATTTGCCAAACCTAAATCGCCTTCGGCTTGAAAACGTCGAATCTGGTCGATGTGTCGAATCACCCTGCAGTTTAGTTCCGATATATACACCGAATACATCACATTCCCAATAATCTCTTTGATTATGCCTTGCACCCAACAATATTTATTACTTATTGCCTAAAAATCGTTTAATCCAAACAACGTCATCTAGTTTAAATTTTGGTCCTCACCTTCCTCCCTTACTCTGTAAGGACTGTTTTTCACTTACGGTCAACGAAAGATCGGCGGATGTCGATGCAACTTGCAAAGAATTAATTAAGTCTAGCCGCGAGCGTAGGGGTCGACCATACAATACTTCCGCTGGAGATTTACCTGTGGTACTATTTTTGGAGTTCCTATAATCGAATAAAAACTTTGCAATTTTTTCTTGTAGTGGTATTTTAGCGTCACTTTGCAAAAATATGCTTTTAAGACCTTTTTTAATTATTTTTACGAAACTTTCGGCTTGGCCGTTACTTGAAGGGTGATACGCTGGTGATAACAAATGTTGAATACCGTTTAAATTGCAAAATTGTTCAAACTCCCTAGACGTGAAAGAAGTACCATTGTCCGTCACCAACGTGTGAGGCACACCGGCTCTTGACATAAAATCACATAATTTACTTATTAGTTTTTGCTCCATATGATGTTGTACTAACAGTATAACATTCCACCCACTTAGAAAATGCATCAACTATAACTAAAAACATTTGGTTATGAAACGGTCCAAGAAAATCTAAATGAATTCTATAGAACGCATGCGGCGGATAAGGCCACGGCGAGGGAGGCGCGCGGCGCGGCGCGGGTCGCAGCTGCGCGCATACGCTGCACGCGGCTGCCAACCGCTCGAGCGCCGCGTCGATTCCCGGGAACCACAATCTTTCGCGTGCGGCGGCCTTCATTTTGACCACCCCGAAGTGCGAATCGTGTAATTCTCCGATTATTTTATTTATAAGTGAATGTGGAATAACTACTTTATGACCACGCATTAAGCATTCATTTTCAAATGCCAATTGAAAACGAACATCAAAATAAGGTCGCAATTGGGGGTCGTGAAGTTTACGCGGCCATCCTCTTATCACATAATTTTTAACTTTTTTTAAAATCTCGTCGCGGTCTGTTTCGTTACGTAATTCATTTATAGTAATAGGTAAACTTCCTTCAACAACAAAATTAACGTAAGCTGCGCGCTCTTCACAGTCGCGGTCCTCCCCGCGCGCCTCGTCATGCGCCCGCTTCTCATTCACTAACGTCGCTCGCGATAAGAAATCTGCACTGTTATCACCGCTGCGAACATATTCGATGGTGTAATTGTACGCCGACAAGAATAACGCGTACCGTTGTAGCCTATTCGCAGATACCTCAGGGATGCCACGATGCGGACCAAAAATTGTTATCAACGGTTTATGGTCCGTACGTAATATGAATGGTATACTACGACCATATAAGTACTGGTGAAATCTTCTAACACCATAAATGATTGCCGTTGCTTTTTTCTGTAACTGTGAATAATTTTTTTCTGCTACTGTGAGCGTCCTTGAAGCAAATGCGATAGGCCTCTCGCGATTGTCAGCACGTGATACCTGAGATAGAATGGCACCTAAACCTTGTGGTGAAGCATCTACGGTTAGAATCAGTTTAGCGTTTGGATCAAAATGGGCTAGCAACTGGTCGGAAGCAAGCAGTTCCTTAATTCGTTCGAATGCCTCGTCGTGAACTGAAGTCCATTCCCATTTTGTATTTTTATGAAGTAACTCATACAATGAGCTTAGAATCGACGATGCGTTTGGCACGAAACTTCTATAATAGTTAATTAGCCCTAAAAATGATTGTAATTGCGAACTATTCGTCGGTTTCGGAGCTTTTAATATGGCCAGAACTTTATCTGGTGATTTCCGAATACCATTTTTATCAATAATATGACCGAGGTAGCAAATTTCGTTTTTAAAATATTCGCATTTATCCTGCTGAACAGTTAACCCTGCGTCTTCTAGGCGTTTTAAAACTACCGTTAACCTGTTTATGTGCTCGTTAATATTTCCCCCTGTAACTAAAATATCATCTAAAAATATTGTAACCCCGTCTAGGCCTGCAAGCACACATTCCATGGCCCGTTGAAAAATGGCTGGGGCACTCGCCAGACCGAACACCAGCCTGGTATATTTGAAAAGGCCACGATGCGTGTTGATACATGTTAGTGTCTGTGAATCTTCTGTCAGTAAAAATTGGTTGTATGCACGAGATAGGTCAAGTTTGGTGAACTGCTCACCACCGTGTAGTTTAGAAAATAATTCATCAATAGAAGGTAATGGGTATTTTTCGATCATTAATTGCTTATTAATGGTTACTGAGTAATCTGCACATATTCTAACACCGCCGTCTTTTTTTAATACAGGAACTATGGGAGAGGCACATTCTGAATATTCTACCGGTTCTAATATCCCAAGATCCACAAGACGATTCAGCTCCGCATCGATTTATACAACAGTAACAATGTTACTTATAACCTATGTTAGTATTTATACACAACGACAGACATTGTCGTTTTGATGAGATGCCTCATTATGGGGCTCCCATCATGCCTGTCGGCTATCACCTTCAGGAGGCTGTTGCCACTGCCACGCAATCTGGCGAGCAGAGACGCACTTTTCTTCCTTACAACAGCTGAGAAACTGTCGACTTGAGCTTTGGCGAACATCTCTGACGCACTGCAGTAACGCGGCAGCCGCATCAGCGCCCTGAAGGCATTATTACATTGGACGCGCAGCGCATCTACGGCACGTTTGGTACTGCTGATCCATAGCGCGCTCGAGTACAGAGAGGTGCAGTATGCTTTAAATAGCGTGTGTTTGACCACGTCTGTACATCGAGCGAATCTACGGGCCAACATGTTCGCCCGTACCGCACGTAGGCGATCGAGGCGTCATTGAAACAGACGGATTGTTATTCAAAAGCCTGAATGCTTAAACGTGCAACGCAGCCTTCTAAACTTTGCTTTTGTATCACAACACAACCTATCCTCTGCCTAGCCTTTTCTCAACTAGGCTTCCAGTCTAACCGGATGCAGCGGACCAGTGTTTTACGTGGAGCGACTGCCTATCTGACTTCCACAACCCAGTTACTGGGTATCACGATACCCCTTGGTAAGACTGACTGAAGACATCGCAAAACCGTGTTCTTCACTGTCCCTCTCACCGCACTGACTTCATTCATCGTTCATTCTTTGTGCAATCTATTTCTCTGTGGCATTCCACAGAGAAATAGATTGGTAAATGATTGGTTGCCACCCTGGTTTCCTGGGCAACCAATCATTTCGCGTATCAAAATTAAAGTTCGAGAGTAGGTATATTCGCAAGAAGTTGACAGTTTCATCACAACGGTAATGTTTTCTCCATTGTTTGTCTTTTTATTTTTGTATATCCGTGTAAATATTTATTTTTATTTATTTATAGCCTTTTTCAGGAATAAGTTTACATTTTTTTTTTACATATATAGCTTTGTTTTTATTCTGTGTGCCCTTTGACAAAGGCCTCCTCCAACACTTTCCAATTTTCTCTCTCCCAAGCCAGTCTAGTCCAGGTTTTTCCAGCGGTTTTAACCACATCATCTTCCCATCTTCTTAATGGTTTCCCCTTTTTTCTCTTTCCCTCTCTTGGGTACCACAACGTTACTACTTTGTTTCATTTCTCTTCTCCTCTAATTACATGGCCAGCCCATTTCCACTTTAGTAACTAAAGTGGAAATATTTATTTACTGTAATATATATGTAGTTTGATATATTTATATAGTATTTATATATACTTATAGTATTTTATATATACTTGTAGTTTAGCTTAGTATTAATTAATTATTTTCAGATTACTGTAGTCTCTGCATCACCCAAAGGTTGATTATTAGAAAAATGCCTATGGCATTAAGTCCGCCTCTGTACTTTGTGCTTTGTATTATAATAGCTTTGCAGAAGGTTTGTATGCATGTAGAAGGAAATGAAAGTATGTTTGTAAACATATTTAAGGTTACTTACTATTAGTGCTATTTTCAAGCACAAAGTACGCTTGAAGTGTTAATAAATAATAAATAATTAAATAAGACTGGTTGTCAGATCTTCTAGCTTTCGACTGCGAACGACTGTCAGATCCAACATCAGTGTTCATATCTACGTATGACAGCCAGGGCCAACGGCTTTACGTGCTTTCCGAGGTATGAAGGGGTCTAAACACGAAGTAAGTATAGTACCTAACTGTTATACTTACTTCGTGGGTCTAAGGTATAAAATGGATGGTCACCCATCCACGTACTAACCGCGGCAAGCATCACGACCGGTCGGTCCGTACGGCTTTTACTTATAGCCACGAGCTCCTCGTTAGCTCATTACCTTTTGTATTACAAATAATGTTTAGAAAAACAACAAACAGAACAAAGCCACCGACTTACGAAACTAAAGTCATGTGTGTTCTGTGCTAAAGTTGTTTATCACTTTTTAGTTTTTGAAGGCGGTTCTCTTTTTTTTATAAAAAAGTTTTTATTTTCCACTTTTTAGTGCCTCCTTATCGCCCAAACCCATTATGACACGGCAACACAGAAACGTCTTCTATGAATATTTTTTTGGTTTTTGTTGATTTTTTCAAAAAGCGCTGAATAAATGTCTAATTGTTGTATACTAAAACCTTCTCCAGAATGTAACAAACACTTTTCAGAAAACCGCATCAAAATCGGTTCAGCCAAATGGGAGATAATCGCGGAGATACAAACATACATACATAGGTACATACAAACATACAGGTCGAACCGACAACCTCCTTTTTTTTGGATTCGGTTAAAAATCGGGCTAGTGAGTTCTCCATAAACAGGGCTGAAAATGGATTCGATACGGAATGGCTGTTTACCACATAAAATTTAATATACATCGGACTACAGACCTAACACGTAAAAGCACTAAAGTTTCACGCTGAGGGCGTTTCGGGTAAGCTCGAGCCATAAAATAAAATAATCAAGTTTACTATTCGTAAACTATATTAAAAGGTATAATATAGTTTTTTTACGAGTACTGTATTACAATAGCTTTGCAGAGTATGCATGTAGAAGGAAATGAAAGTATGTATGTAAACATTTCTAAGGTTACTGTTAGCAGTGGCGTGCCTTCCATCAAAGCCAAAAAGCCTGGCTTGCTATCAATAACGCGAGACAATAAAAAAAAGAAACAAAAAAAGAAACAAAAAGGAAACAAAAAAAGAAAATACCTCTAAATAGGTATTAAAAATTTATCGGTTCTTTTTTGTTAAATCTGTTGGGCTTGCCCTAAATTTGACCCCTAGGTACGCCACTGACTGTTAGGACTATTTTAATTCTATATCTGTATAATTCAGGGGTGACACAGCACGTAACAGTTTACGAACTGCATAAAAATTACTAAGCAAGTACATACAAATTAATAATAAAGTTATTATTAAATTAAAACAATACTATTATGTTTACCTTTTAAAATTGTAAACATTAAATAGATTTTTATAAATCGCTACCTATCTTAGAAAGAAAAGAAAATAAAATTCCAAAATGAGATACAGTAATAAATTTATCGAAGGACAGGGATAAGAAAACTCATTTAAGTAATTCCAATCACCAATTTAAAAGGAAAATAACGACGGCCGACGTAACGTAATCGCTTTAAGAGGAAATACCACGGGCTAGAGAATTGAAAATTAGGTATTTGTAAAATCTATTGCTGTCGCGCGATGCCCGAACACGAACCGCAGAGCGCGATAGAGACAACTGCAGCTTTGACCGAAAATACCTATTAAAAGTACACAAAAGATTCGTAGTCCCCTGATTTCTTCTCCAAAACTTAACCGATTTAACTGCTTTTTTCATTAAAAAATAAAGAAAGGCTTTTGCCGTGTTCCTATGTTTTCTATTTTTTATATAATCAAGTCAAATTTGTTTTCTGAATGTTTGAACACAGCGGAAAATCATGCCAATTTTTTAGGCTTTTGAATATTCATATCTCTTTTAATAATAAATTTATGAGAAAAAGGAAAACATAGGGACATGCCAATAGTAGCCATGGATATTAAAAAAAAAAATTATCTACTGGCATTATCCAGGGAGGAAACAGGGGACTAAGTTTGTATGGAAAAACGGCCCTTGTGTTTCCTCTTAAGAAGGTGAGATAAGTCACTCTATTTTCATGATAGGTACTGAGAATTCCTAGTATACTATTTTATAGGTACGCAGACTAAGTAACAATGTGCTCTAGGAGTTTTTATCCACATTCTTACTTTATTAGGGTTCCGTAGCCAAATGGCAAAAAACGGAACCCTTATAGATTCGTCATGTCTGTCTGTCTGTCCGTCCGTATGTCACAGCCACTTTTTTCCGAAACTATAAGAACACTATACTGTTGAAACTTGGTAATGTATTCTGAGAACCGCATTAAGATTTTCACACAAAAATAAAAAAAAAACAAAAAATTTTGGGGGTTCCCCCATACTTAGAACTGAAACTCAATTTTTTTTTTTCATCAAACCCATACATGTGGGGTATCTATGGATAGGTCTTCAAAAATGATATTAAGGTTTCTAATATATTTTTTTTCTACACTGAATAGTTTGCGCGAGAGACACTTCCAAAGTGGTAAAATGTTCCCCCCCCCCCCCCCCCCCCTGTAAGTAACTACTAAAATAAGAGAATGATAAAACTAAAAAAATATATACCATGTAAACTTCCACCGAAAATTGGTTTGAACGAGATCTAGTAAGTAGTTTTTTTTAAAACGTCATAAATCGTAAACCGCAATTTACCTTTCATTCAATCAACTCAAATATAAAAATTAAAAAACTTTTATATTATTATGTTACTTGCTGCTACGGAACCCTTCATGTCCGACTCGCACTTGGCCGTTTTTTAATATTATAAATGCGAAAGTAACTCTGTCTGTTACGCTTTCACGATGAAACGGCTAAACCGATTTTAATGAAATTTAGTACGAAGATAGCTTGAACCCCAAGGAAGGACATAGGCTACTTTTTAATCCGTAACTTCGTCTGCATCCACGATTTATCCACATACATTCATTCACCGCGCAAACTAATTAACGCTAGTGTCGCTAGTAATTAAATATATAAAAGGAGAACCTGACTGACTGACGTAAGTATCAGCGCTCAGCCGAAACTACTGGATCTAGAAACATGAAATTTGGTATACCTACGGGTTTCTTTTTTTTAATTAAAATAAAATAGATTAAGATTTTTGAAAATTCAACCCCAACGGGAAGTATCAAAGTCTTAGTTAATAGTTTCAAAACCAATTCCAGCATAGGTAAAAAATAAAATAAAATAATGGGTTGTTGTTTGTAGAGGAATTAGAAACGAACTGTAAACAAAGTGCGGGCAATCGAGGTAATCTCTGAAACTACCTACCCATCCGATTACAAAAAGTCATTCACTGATAAAAAGCCACACTGTTGCCATGTGTCATAAGATAAAGTTAACTTTCACGCGGACGAAGTCGCAGCCAGAAACTAGTAGTTAATCTAGACTCGCGGAAGCGTATCAAGCCAAGTAGGTCGATTCTTTAAAATTCAAACAACAACTCGCATCTCACATCGCGTTTTACTCTCACTTCGCATAAGGTTCAAAATGACCTTGATATATTTGACACTTTGAATCGGGTTCGAGTGCGAAGTGAGCGTAGAAGTGACGGGGATATTACCTTACAGAATGCCACATCTTACGTCATCTTATACTTTATCTGTCAAAATCTCCCTGTCAATTTAGTTCAACTCGCTGACACGTTCGAAAGGGTGGCGCTAGTGTAAATTCGAATTATCAACCGAGTTTTTAGAATGCCAATCAAGAAACTCACAGCGGATTCAGATTCGAAGTTTAGAATGAGGTCTTACAGAATCACACCCAAGTTCCAAAGTAAAAGGAACTGGCGTCACGGCAGCTGGGGGCCAAGTCTGCTATTTTTATAATTTCGTCATTTCAACACGACTCCATTGTCATTTTGCTAAAAGTTCGTAATCTGCTAAATCCATAATGGTCGATCATTGTTCGGTCAATGGTCTCATAATAGAATTGTGTTTTATTGACATTGTCAACAAATTTGAACATTTATTCATGCCAGATTTCATTTATATATATTTTTACATACTATTTATAAGTGTTACAAGCAATCTGAAGTAGTACAAAGTTCGTAAACTAAGTCAGTCATTAATTTGTCATTATGTACGAGATTACCATTCTATATCATTTCTTTCAATGGACTGTCATTGGTTGACCATTGGAAAGTCATAATGACACCATTATATTAGTAGATTACCAAACTTGTCAAAATCAACAATTATGAAATCAATGACAGACCATTCTGACACTATTGTAATAGCAGACTTGAGGCCCTGTGTGTCGAACGCAGGAACCATTTGGAGACACTTTTGGTCCTTTATTAACTCAAAATATTAAATAAATTGTATGTGAAGACTAGCCAAGTCAAAACCGTTCCCGTCCGACACGCAATTTTTGTTTATAGAATTTTCTCGTGAATAAATTTTTTTTCTCTCTTTCTTTCTTTCTTTCATTCTTAACTTCAATTTATTAACATAGGCCCCTATGATTGATTTTACCAAAGTCGGTAAGTATATATATCCATGGCATAAAAATGACGTCTGACAGTTTTATTAGGGAAAACACAACAAATTGTTTTTTTTTTTATTTTAGAATTTTGTATGATCTTGTAATAAATATCAGGATTATCTACAGAACTTGAATTGCACTGCTTGCATTTGTTAGAGTGGACTTGCATTTAGATCACAATACCTTTGTCCATTTTCACATTTATGTAAAAAATTGTGTGCAAGATATTATAATTCCGCGCTGCATTAATTTGTTATCTTGCACGCAATCACGAAATTTTTAACTCTGTTCTAGTTGAATTTCAGTTCATTATCGACTAATCAATGGAAAATGTGCGAGCATAATATTGCTGTTTGCGCTGACCGCATTGAGTACTTACATGCTGACCGTAATATGGACAATACGATATTAATTTCAGTTCCGGTCCTGTAAATTGTTGTGGGCACTTACAATGAATGAATTATAAATGCTTAGTACTTAATGGTCTTTGCGACAAACACAATATGCTAATGGTGGGGTTTGCCGGTGGCTTTGTTTATTCAGAGCCGTTTTGATTGTAATTGATACCTGCTGTCAATAACATTTTGTGCAGCACAGTACTAATATTGTCTGAAGTATAACTGCTGCGCTGTTCTATGTAGGTAGTACTTTTCTATCTTAATCTTCTTTGACGACACGGTTGTGTTTGCCTTGTGTCTGGGTGTTGTTTATCTATATATGTATGTATTTAAACATGTATAATTTGTGTATGTATATCAGCTGTCTGACACCCATACTGCCGTCATAATGAAAAAAGGCACATCTAACATTTTATAAATATGGAGAAAATCGAGTTTAAAGTTTTCATTGGTTTTTGGCGAAAAATATAGACTATAATGTTATTTTTCGAAAATAGATGAATTAAAATTAGTTCATTTTCACGATTACTATAAGATTATTGAAATAAAAGTTTTGATTTTTTTGCCAATTAATAAATAATCAACATTTTCTCTTTCAACGTAGCATAAAAAAATAAGTAAAGTTATTAATATTACGAATACAGGGCATAACTAACCAACTGTGATTTTTCATTCTGACATTTTGTGAAAAAATATGAAATAATACAATGAAAAGGCGCATTTATTAAAATATGCCATTTCATTTTAATAATTATACAAAATAACAGTTAGATACTAGGAGTTAGATCAGCTGAGCCATCATTAACGGGTAAGTTTTCCGAAAAAAATCTTCTATTAGTAGGCATAAGTGGACCAAGTTTAGTAAGCATAGCGGATTTTCTTTCACTCGTGATACCCCTCGGAGCATGTTTTTGGCGTGGTGCTTTTTAACTTAAGGAAATCTAATTCAAAGTACTCATCAGTGTTCATCTCCATGGCTATTTTTTAACCAACTTCAAAAAGGAGGAGGTTATCATTTCGGATGTTTATACTTTTTTTTATTTATGTTCGAGCATAACTCCGTCATAATATATATTATATTGATTTGCAATTTTTTTTTTCGAAAGTGGTTATTCTGAAATGGTTCCATATAAATTTTATCAAAATTGATTCAATCTTTGGAGGAGTTACAATCTCTGTTTAAGTGCGTCGCCGTTTCTTAATGGATTTGGATGTAAAGGCAATATTAAAAAGCGGAAAATAAAAAGTTTTTACAAAAAAAAGGAAACCGCCTTCAAAAACTAAATTCTTTTTATAAAATAATGAATTGAATCCCCTGCGAAAATTAGCCTCGGCGAAATTGGACTCGCCGAGACACGTCAGGCACAACTGTCGGGATTCACATCGTAGCTCGACCCCCTCACTTCACTTCTAGTCAAAAATTTTTGGTAGTAAAGGCATAACTGCTAGTTGTGACTTTTCTTTTAAATTAAATGTTAAGGTTTAGTTGGTAAACTTTAACTCAAAGGGCACATCTGTGGTAGTTATGCGTTTAATATTTAACGCAGGTCAATTATGCCTTTTCAAGTAAATAAATTATATATACAGTGATACAAATAAAAACCGCATTTACCCTTAGACGTACTATAAATCAGATGTGCTCTTTTTACGTACAAAACCTTAAAAAGTGGCTCAGTTGTGCCTTTTAAGCTTACGGTATTTTTGTTTATCTTGTTCCTAAAATTGTACAAAAAATATTAGCAGATGGGCCTTTTTTTTCTGATTCCGAATATGTATAGAACTCAATTTCGGAAAAAATGTTAGTTATGCCCTTTTTCCTTATGACGGCAGCATAGTACAGGGTCTCCTTAGTTTGGGGTCAGATGGCCATGTGTGAAATGTCCCCACATATTACTATTATTAAACTCACAAACACTAATAACCAGACCGGGAACTGCCTGTCAACTAATCTGTCTGTCATATAAATAGTTATGCCGTGCGGGAATAAAACCTGCGACATGCAGCGCAGCAGTCAATCGTTGAACCGTCAGAGAAAAAGCAGTTAAAAAATCCGCCAGTTGAAGAGAGTTGTCTGACTTTTTAACCTAAATTCTCATTAAAAAGTTTAAGCTTGACCGCAGGCAGGCTAGGATGCCTAAATGTTACACAAACCTACGCCATTTTCTTTCCAATATAAAAGTTACACAATCATTTGTAAGTACAGCCATTGTTTCAAGTATTACGAACTTTCCAATGCTTAAATAATGAAAAGGCAAACGCAACATCCAACATTAATTACAAAACTTTTACTTGCCATAGAAATAAGTTCTTTTATAATAATAAAATATCTTCGTTTCTAGGCTAATTTCGAAGGAAAAATGTGACACGTTCTAGCCACTTATCTTTGCCGAGCAATTTGTACAAGGCAATTGAAGGAAATGTATCCATTTACCGTTCACAGACTGGGTCGGAACATGCAAATGACGACCTTTAAGTTCTCGTAAATTGATATCGATTTTATAAATATTTTAGTTACCGCCAGTGATAAACGTTATGTCTGCCATGAAAATGTAGCAAGGATATTCCACAGATATACTGAAATGCGCCTGAATTAACATAATTTAATTTAGGAGGAGTGTGGGGAATGGGGCGGCCGTGTGTTGCCGGCCGCGAATAGCACCACTCTATTTCTACCCGTGCCCGTAGGTGTCGTAGAAGGCGACAGAAGGATATTGACCAGAGGATGGGCAGCAGCGTACTTCTGAGTGCCATAACATCTAATGCGATCGCCAACATGCATCGACCAAGCATGGTGATTACGGCTGTACTATCCTCTTGACACCTATTCCTAGCAATGGGCGTTCAAAGATCGACATGATGATGTTGATGATGTGGGCAGGAAATTGAAATGAAAATCTCTCAAAGCAGCGAACGCAACATTAGTTATGTAATGTTGCTTTTGCCGCTTTTAAACAGTGTTAAACTAGTGAATTCATCAGTGCATCGCTTTTAAACAGTGTTAGGGAATTAATCAGTGCAATTCTTACTGCAGCGCAATTCTGTAAGAAATCACCCGCGAATTCGAATCCTATATCATTTCCGACTTCACATACCTGAAGTGAAAAGTATTTGGTATTCGCTAAAACAGTTACGTGAAAAAAGTTCGCTTCGCCTATGTTTTCACTTAGCGGCACTAGCGTAATTTTCATCGAGTTGTAGAATATCTATGTTACAATATCCCTTGTACCGCGGTATCAGAAGTGAGCACTGAAGTGAGTTCTTACAAAATAGTAATGCTGAAACGAGTTTAACCTTTTAACCGTCACGACAAAAAGCAAAAACGTCCCCCTCGGCGTTAAGCTACGAATGAGTACTCTATGGAATTACGTATAGAAGTCTGTTATGTTGTGACCGTGGCCAGCTGGGCACATTTTGGTTTGTCATCGTGGCGGTCAAAAGATTAAATAGGTACTCAAAAAAGATTTTTTACAAAAAAGACAACCGCCTTCAAAAACTGAAAAGTGAAAAAAGGCGGCTGTCTTTTTTGTAAAAAATCTTTAAAAAAAAAATTAAAAGCTTTTTATTTCCCGCTTTTCAGTACCTCCGTCTCGATCAAATCCATAAAGAGACGGCAACACAATTAAAACAGAGATTGAAAGTAACTTCTCCAAAAATTCTTCGTAGAGAAGAAACTAAAACGTCGTCAAGTAAATATTTTAAATATTTGTTGATTTTTTCAAAAAGTGCGGGTTCAATTTCGATAAAATTCATATGGCCACTCCTGAGGTATACCCTATCCATCAAAAAAAGAATTTCCAAAATCGATGTACACATTTGCCAGAAAAATAACGTAACAAATATATAAAAAAGAAACACAGTTGAATTAAGAACCTCCTTCTTTTTGAAGTCAGTTGAAAAATAAATACTACACACTAATTGATATCTACATAGTTACGTGGAAATTATGCAATTCAAGACAGATGCGTTATCATGCTACTAACAATCGTAAAAGTCAGGCAAGTTCGCCCACTCTTAAAGCCAGGCAAGGAGAGCTTGCTCTGATTGAAAGAATCATGGCGAAATCCATACATTCATTTGTATGAAAAAATAAAATAATCTAGAGGGTTAAAAATATTTTCCAATGTGAAGAATACATTACCAGGAGTAGATTGATATACTTAGCATATTTTTAAACCCCCGCATAATTAAAATATTACGAAATGAAAATAACACTTTTTCGATTCATCTCGATGCCCATTTTGTGTTTATAAAAAAAAGGAAGTGACAAGCGACGTTATCGGATCTATAAAATTGCCAGACAAGTGATGTGACAAGTGTGTGGAAAAAAATAAACATTAATTGTTATATTATTTCCCATAAAACGATGCAAATTCTGCTATCAGTGTCACTGTTACTACCGTTTTGTTCTGAAATAATGAGCTTTTCGTTAAACTATTCACTTTTTTTGCAGGATTTTAAAAATAGTGTAAGATACTCTTTAGGTACCCAATAATACAAGAATCAGATTTTTTTTGTACAAATCCTGCCATGATTCTTTACACTCGACAAGCTTTTGACCGCGATTTCGTCCGCCTGAATGTTTATTTATCACAGATGCATACAAAGATGCGGATTTAAAAGTAGCTTTTATTTTTTCTTGGGGTTCAAGCTTAGTCTGTACCAAAGTTTATCAAAATCGGTTCAGGAGTCCAGCCGTGGAAGCGTAACAAACTAACTCACTCATATTTGTAATATTAAGTATGGATTTCAGCCTGAAGAGCAAAATGCGGTGCTGTTCTTCAAACATAAATGAAACATCTGATATCGTGTCCTATGTGAAAAAAATGAAATGAAAAAAAGAATTAAAAAAGTGTTTATTCTTATAACTATTTCGTTTTACACGATTATTTGCCCTGCCCACCTGCGATTATTTTGCCTGCTTTTGTGCCCTGATGCATACATGTTTCACTATGGCTAAGTAGGTACTCGACGAACTCATTATTTATGTATTTATTTAAAGAATATGCAAGACTTTCAGCTTTCAGGAACTTTCAGCAAATAACAAGTGTTCACTTTTAAACTACAGAACAATAGAAATTTTATGGACATTAGGTACAATAGCTTTTGAAAACGTAGGAACAGAAAGATGAAATAACTAGTGGGTACACTGCATTTATGCATTTTTGCCGTATTGAATCTTAGTAAAAACCAAATAACAGCTAAATCTATACAAATTAATCGTTGTTCGTTAGTCTCGCTAAAACTCGAGAACGGCTGGACCGATTTGGCTAATTTTGGTCTTGAAATATTTGTGAAAGTCCAGGGAAGGTTTATACGGTGAGAAAATTAAAAAATCGATTGACAGGACAACGTCTGTCGGGTCAGCCGGCAGCACCACCTGGCTGAGAACACACTGGTTAGGAATGGTTATTAGGGTTATAAGTAATTGGCTCCCAAGATACAGACGCTGCCTAGTTTGGATACCACCATGGAAATCCGAGGGACCACTGAACAAATACTTAAACACAAATATAATAAGAAATATTGTTGCTTGTGTAACAATATTTATTACACTTTTTTTTAAACTATTGATAGGCATACGTTTGACCACTATCTCACCTGATGGGAAGCGATGATGCGGTCTAAGATGGAGCACGCTTGCCTAGAAGTAACCTATTCACTCATGGTTTAAAGACTCCCATGTTGTAGCTATCAGGAAACACAGACTCAGGCTGGGAATTCCACTCCTTAGCAGTACGCACAATGAATGTATTCCCAAAACGTTTTGTGCGTGTGGGTGGGATGTCCACCATGTACCGGTGGCGCATCGCCGTACGTCTTGTGGTCCGATGATGGAACGGGCACGGCGGAATTAAATTGTGCAATTCCGTCGCACACTTCCCAAAATGCAACCGATAGAAAACCGACAGTCCAGCAACTCGGCGTCTATGCTCAAGACTTTAGAGCTTTGACTCGACGAGCCTACCTTTAATTATTAAAAGTAATTACAGTAAGCCTACTATAAAAATAAACCCTTATTATACAGGTTCTCAGTTTCGGTGTGATATTCAGTAGAGTTTCATTAGTAGGCCACCACACTCGGTCAATATGTTTACACTGTCAATTTGGCTCTATCGTTACTTTCATATCTTTTGTTCTATCTTGTTCACATTTTTGCGTTCTTGTGGATTCAGTCCCATCGTACCACACAAAGCGTTATTTTACTACAGAATACGATTGTCTATGTTTGTTGTGAGTACATTTACATGAGCGTATGTAACGTTATCTCTGACACAAGGATTTAGTATATTCTTTTACGTTGTGTATTCTTTTTCCGTAGATATGTGTTCTGTTTGTGTGATTTTATACAAACGTAGCGTTTGAACGCAGTTTCGCCCGCCTGAATTTGCTCACGTATCCCTAATTTTTGTTGAAAATTCATACCTAATAAATATTATAAATGCAAAAGTAACTCTGTCTGTTACGCTTTCACGATGAAACGGCTGAGTCGATTTTGATGAAATTTGTGAACTTTTTATTCCGTGACTTTGTCTGCATCTGCGATTACCGACATAAACGCGGACGAAATCGCTTGAAAAAATTAGTAAAATATAAAGTCAATAGGTAGTACCTACTGAGATATAACATAGCTTCCTTTTAACAAAAAAAGATCAGAATCGGATCACCAGTTTCGGAGATTATGGCGTTCAAACCAAATAACAAACATACAAACTCTTCAGCTTTATAATTTTAGTAGTGCTGCACGGTGACCTTCCTATGGTTTCTAAATCCCATCGACCATGTCATACCAAATATTCGAAAGTAGAAAGACGAGCCTACCTAAATATCGTATTTCGTAATAGGTAGGTATACCTATTATCCTTCAATTTAGGTCGAATATTCCGTAGGGACTATTTCGTATCGTTCAGTATTTCAACTGTTTCGCAGTAATAATATTGCTATCGTGGTAAAATAGGAGTATCGCTTGTTTTGACAGTTTACCTTCAATATTACTTGTTGTATAATATTCCTCGTCACAACACAGCCTTACATGGGTTTTAAAAATATCAATGAAACGTGGGAATGTATAGACCATAATATGTAAATACAAACTTGCTTCTGCTTGCGATTTAGTCTGCGTAGGTTTGAGGATTAAACCAAAGTCCCAAATTATACCACGGAAACACGAAATTGTAAATAAAAAATATCCTTGGTGTTAAACTAGACTGCTAGATCAATATCTAATATGTGTGCCAATTTTAGCTAATTCCGTTCAACTGTTTATAGGTAGTACAGTAGAACCTCAATTCTACTGTAAGTACTTCTGTAGTTCGGATAATCAAAAGTTCGGATAATCGAAATGTGGGTTTTTTGGGACAAGATCAAAAGAAAACCACACCTTTTTACATAAAACACGTTTTTATCTGCGCGCTGTAAGAAATCAGGTACATACAAACATTAAAATCACGCGCGGAATCTCTGTCATCGGAGTAACTACGTTCGATGGAATAAAATTCGCGCCAACGTTCGGATAATTGCGCGTTCGGATAAACTAAGTCAGCGTTCGGATAATTGAGGGTTCGGATAATCGAGGTTCTACTGTACGTGAAACAGTAACAATTAGGTATCCATCTGTCTAGCTTCATAAACTTTGCATTTGTAGTAAGTAAAGGAAATAGGATATTTTCGTGGTACTGAACTTGACTACATTTCAGTACAATTCTGCATAACCCTTAGGGAAAACAGTCGTAGTGTTGAGTTATAATATTACGCGTCTTATAAATACCACAATCACCCTGCGGCCTTTGTTTATAGGAAATAATACTGCTAATACTTAGGAAAAGTTTTTCCGAAGTACCCACGCAAAGTAATACTTACCTACTTCTATCTTATTGACCATCCGTCGCTTTATTAAGCAGTTCCATATTCCTCTCTTTTATATCAAAACAGACTTTTTCTTACAATATTCTTGTTCTTTCTAAACAATTTTATCTATTGCCTACGTAAAATTTACGATTATGTCAATCCATTTGTTCCTATTGCGGAAGAGTGAACATAAAATGTATGTAAATAGGTATCACTTTTATAGTTTTCGTGAAAGCAAAAGGAAAATCTTTGAATGCTGGGATTTTTTCCTTTTGAATGTTTGTCGTTAGGTGTTTGGGCGTGAAAGGGTTATGTTAATGCAATGAAAGGTAACAATGCGAGAAATTTAGCTGAGCTAAGTGCTGAATGTGGGTGTGGGTACGAAGTAGAAACCGGACCAACCAAAACCACTTGTTTAAAACAAACTTGATTATACTAGCTACAGACTAGAGCTGCGGATCAAGTAATTTTTGTAAGTAGGCTATATTTTGAAAATATTTCGAGTCTGTTTTATGTTTTGCTAGATAACATTTATTTCTTTATACATTTTTTGGAAGACTGAAGCCAAAGAAAGCTGACTAAGAAATTGAATATGTGACTGACAGACAGCCAATTTCAAGTATTGAAGTATATATATAGTAATAGAAGAACATAATTATAATCCAGTCGATCGTCTGAAGTTTTAACTTGTCATCTACCAATAAAACTTCGTACAGAAACAAAACTAGGCCTATGTAGGTACCTACGTTAGTATCACCTATTTTATCTTTGGCGTTGGTATCTTATGCTCCGAAATTGTAAATGCTGGTGTGTATGCCGCCGTGTAAAATATACCTACTTAATATAAAAAAGTCCTAAATCATATTTGCAGGTAGGTAAGTAAGCCTACTATAATGCTCGTTTAGTTATTTGGTTAGGTAATGTTTACTTTCGTAGGAAGGGTCCAAGGAGTTCCATTTCGTAAATATACGTAGAAATCTCCTCATAAGTCGTGAGAGAAAATCCCATTTACTAAATAAACAGTCCAGCTACGTAAAGCAACGTGTTCATGTATTTCTTAGACACATTCACGTTTTTGGTTTCTAAACCTACCTACTAGTGAAAGCTGTACCACGGATATAGGTTCACGGATTAACTAAACTATTGGGTAAACGAAACAATCACCAGATAAGTGTATATTTATTAAACTTTATAAAGAAAGAAAAAATAATAGAAAGAAAGAAAATAACTAAATAGCGGGCATGAAAGGAAAAAAGAAAAGAAAAAGAACGAACGGTTTTTGGAAATGTTTCAGAAAGTCTGGCAACCAGTCTTACCAAAGGGTATCGTGTTATCTAGGTACTAGAAGCAGCATCCGGTTAGACCAGAAGCCAACCCCAACATACTTGCGAAAAGACTTTATGCAACAAAAGGTACAACAAGGCGTTTTTTGTGACTATTACTTACAACTTTTTTCAGGCATCTTTAGCTGTTTGCATTACTGGAGTTTTGATAATTGCACATTAATCTACAACAATAGAAAACCGTTTCGGATTAGAAAAGGTATTATTGGGTAATCGTGTCCAATTGTAACAATTGTTGCAATCAATATCAGAATTTTCGAAGAAGATAGAAGTGTAACGACGCGTAGCGTGTTTCTTAGTTATCAAAGTCGATTCAAGCTGTACGCTCTTTCGAAGATTTAACTTTCTTTTCAAACCAACAGAAAACTCGTTTTTCTTCGTCCTCTAAAGTTTTATGAAAATATATTAAATTTTCTGCGGCAGCGGCGTCGAGTGGCAATTTTAACGCGACGTTTGTCACAAGATAATATTTGCTTCTTGAGCAATATTTTGCAATTAACTCATGTTGCGAACTTTGACAATATTTATTGCCCGTATTATTGTGCGACCTGGTAGCGACAATAATAAATGTCGGCGAAATGATGTTGATATTCGATAAACACATTTTTATGGGCCAATTCGATGAAGATCTACATCAAATTGGTTTCTATCATGCGACTGCCTTTACATTCAAAGTATTTTAATATTATGGAGGCTTCGAAGGTTTTACTACCTACCTGAATGTACCTTCTAGTCAATGAATGTGTGTTGTTTATGGAATAGACCCAAAACAGATTTGTTATATTGGTAAATAAGTACTTACAATTCTAAGTAGAATAAGTATTTGTTTAACAAATCCCCATGACTATTTCTTTGCTTTAGACAACAAAATAAGCTCCGTGGAAATATTGCACCGCACTGTAACCTAAGCAAAGCACCTTCCTAAACTTAGCTTTAGTGTATCTACCAGTATTTATTATAATAAATTACAGTACCCACGCTAAGGAGGGTTGCCAATAACTTAGGAATAGCTACATTAAATCGTTAACTTGAGATGGGTCCGGTGAGAATCTACAGGTAATGAAATGGGAGTCCGACAGATTTGAAAGATGTGAAATAACCTGCTTGGACCTCAAATATGATAAGTATAGTATAATATTTGAGGTTCAAGCAGGTGTAGAATGTAATTGTTTTTAGGTTGTTATAATAATACCAGCCTATTCTTGTCCACTGTAGGCTAAAGGCCACCTTTCATTCAGAGAATGTGTTAGTATTGATCACCGCGCTTGATAAGATATATGATAAGATACGTCATACATTATTTGCTCAATCATCACATACAAGAATAAAACATGTACGCAGGATAATATTAAAATTAAATAGATCAGACATGTTTGCAATGGCGTATCATTGATTTCATAATTGTTAATTTTAACAAGTTTGGTAATCTACTAATATAATGGCGTCACTATGAGTTTCCAATGGTCAACCACTGACACGCCATTGAAAGAAATGATATAGAATGGTAATCTCGTACAAAATGACAACTGAATGACTGACTTACGGCTGAAACCAATTACCTACCTTCACTGAAATGTAGATCACTACTGCTGGAAGACCATAATTATGTTTCTATCTATGTTTGATCGGTATCTCACATTCATCAATAACGGTTACCTATGTGACGGAAACAATAGATAAGGGTGGCCCTCCCGTGCGTTTCGTTACAACCACGGAACAGATTAATAGAGTCGTAGAACAAATGTTATTCAGGGTGATGAAACGAAGTCCAGATTAAGAGGTTCTGGGTATTTTTTCAATTTCCCTGTACCTATATGCATTTTAGGAAGTTAGAAAAGGGTAAAGGGGCCTTGAGACCTGCATTGCTTAGGGGCTCCGGCATGGTTAATCCGGCCCTGCATATTTCCTACTTATGTGGTGTGGTGGTTCCTTCGAGTGTGTCAACAATGTAATTTACCACACAAGTTACAAAGATGCACTAGAATTCAGTAACTAGATGTTAAGTAATGTACTTAGGTAGGTTGGCTTTGCCAAAATGCATGATTGAAAGTCTCGAAGATTGATCGATCGAGAACAATACACTCTCATCTCTTACGTTACAATAATTTCACTGAAAGCTTTATAGTTTACTTTGTACAGCCTCTTGTATTGGCTCTGTTCAGTTTATTTCGATACCAACTCCTGAATGTGGTGATTTGGAAAATCCTGATGACTACTTTCCACTTTAGTAGGTATATCTATCATCATCATCATGTCAACCTTTTGACGTCCACTGATGGTATAGGTCTAACCATAGATCTCCTGACGTCGAAAGCGGCTTTCCGCGGCTCCGAGTAGGTCAGTCCACCTTGTGGTGGGCCTGCCGACAATGCGTTTGCCGGTGCACGGCCACAACCGCGGTAAGCTTAGTACCTCAATATTTGCTAATTTATGTGTCAATTATTATCCTATTTTTATGATTTAAAATTTTAAGGTTGACTTTAATGTTTAATTTATGTGTAGAAATGGTTGTTGACATGGTATTGACGAAATGTATAATTATTTATTATTTTTAAATTATTGACGTAATTATTATTTAAAATTCAAATGTAATTATTTTATTGTATATTCTGTAATTGTGTAATGTAAATTCAGATACAATTTTCTTGTTAATGAATAAATGACTAAAATGACTAAAAAAATGACCTATATGCTGAAGTCGTTTTCATAACAGAAATAGAGTTGAAAATTGCTTAAGTCTTGCACACAAATTTCAACTGTATTTGTTAAGATTTTTAGTTAATTATCAATCAATCAATGAGAACCGCTAGAGCATATTCCAGAGGGCTAATTCAAGTAATTTTATGACGCGCCGATAAAGTTGTAGTGCAGTTGCAGTTAAGTTCAAGTTTGAGTGATAAACGGTATTCTTGTAATCTTTGCTGCGCGTGAACTGCACGTCAACTGTACGACAACCAAACTCTACTAAAATTACTTATGGTGTAGCCATATGAGAGAAAAAATGTCGATCGATTACATTTCAATGAATATGACGCTCATTTTTAACGGTAATTTTGAGACATCAAACGAATAATAAAATACCGATTATGTTGCGTTCCGAAGCACACACCATAGACGCGCAACAGTAGAATGCCGTTATTGCGCTCGCATGACACGAACTTGACGCGAGCGTGTCTGAAAGCGGTAGAGAATACGAAAAGCGTTGTTTTGATCGAAACTTAACTGCAACTGCACTGCAACAGCACTTCTTTAGTTACGTGAATTAGCCCACTGTTCTGTTTGCTGCAGACCTGTCCAGCATATTATGAGGAAAATAAAATAATGGAGAACTTTAAAACAAACCTGGTAAGGAGCAAGGTGGCCAGTAGGTAGAACACTGAAGGGTGTACACCACATTCGCACTCGGTTTGCGGCGTGGTGGTCTGGGCCTCCATGCCTGCCCCGAGCTTGTGATAGGCGATGTACGCGCGCGCTGGACTGCCGTGGGGAGCAATTTTTGTGGCCTTTTCTTGCTCCCGATAATACTGAAACTGATCATCTGGTCGCCGAGGAGACTATACTCCTCACCTGAGAAAAGAAACACAATTGTCATAATCAAGAAACTTATGATTAAATTGAAGAGAATACGTCAATGCGTATGGTTAACTCCGCTTTGGAGACTTTAACCAAAAAGAGACGGCACTACTTGCCGCGTAAGAGACACACAGCCTCAAATCTCCAAAACTGGTTTCGTTCTACGTGATCTCTCTACTTTTATTACAACCATCTTGGTCGCAATAAATGCCTGGGAAAGAGTCACAAAACCTAACACTCCTCATCTTCAGTTCAGATAGATCTGTACTTACTCATTTCCTCGTGAACAATGGAAATAGTCATAATAAACCGGCTGTTTATCGTTCCGGGTCAGATGTTAGAGTCGGGTGAGGACAAAGGTCAGAATAGTGGTCATAAACAGTATACGAGGGTCGGAAATCGCTGGTTGGTGAGGTTTACTGCAGGAGAACCGAAAGTTTTTGTTAAATGTGGTTTACGAAATGAGAGAACCGGTCTTTAAATATTTGAAATTCGCCATTTACATAAGTATATGAATGTTGTTAAAAAAGCGTCTTGAAATGTGATTCTCACGATGTATTTTTAAGTAAGTTGTGCGCGATAAATCGGCAAATACATCATGACTTTAATGACTTATGATATGACATATGGGCCGACTCGTCCCGCAGTGGATACCTGAAGACAGGGGTCGTCGCAAAGGGAAGCCTAAGAAACTCTGGCGTAATGACTTCGGGATGTGTATGAGAGATTGGCCAAAGATGGCAACACACAGAGTACATTAAGGCTATGTGGGAGACCCTAGTCCAGCAGTGGAATAATAGAGATTGAATAATAAAAACCGGACAAGTGCGAGTCGAACTCGACCACCGAGGGTTCCGTACATATTCGTAGGTACATATCCATACTTCTATACTAATCCATACCTTCTATCCATACTTTAATCTACATAATATTATACATGCGTTTTTTGCGACATAAGCGGCCGAAACTTTTTTCACGTTAACATAGAAGGTTGATTTTTTTAAAGCATCAAGGGACCATAGACTTGAGTATATGGTTTTAATTTCAACTCGATACCTCCACGCGTTCCCGAGAAAAAAAATCTTGACAGACAGACAGACAGACAGACAGACGAACAACAAATTCATCCTATAAGGGTTCCGTTTTTTCCTTTTGAGGTACGGAACCCTAAAAAGGATTTTATCTTCAAGGTTAAAAAATAAAGAATTTGGAACTGCGAACGTAGAATGTAATATAAAGCTCACAAAACACGAAGAAATCCGCAATATGTTAGGAATATAAAACTCGTTGGAAATATTCACACTAATCCCATATATTTGCGTGTGACAAACGCGTTTACACTTCAGAAATTTTCAAATAATTCATATACGCTGTTAGAGAACGAAGGCGCGACGAGAATTTTAATATGTATATATTTTTTATAACTGCGTAGGATTTGTGACTTTTAGGTCAGACATCGTGAAAATAAGTCTGATAAATTGGCGCAGCTTTACGAACCGGGTAATCACGCTTTACTGGGCTAAAATTAATCTCTTACATTCATAACCTACTTACTACAGAGTGCTGATTTTGGTATTCTTGGCACGAAATATTCGTCCCTCTCCCTAATGCCAAAACATGCCTTATATTCTATGTAGGGAAGAAATGGTCAAGTGTATTCGTTTCGGGTTATTTATTTTTCTTTTATTTGCAAGTGTTGCGGATGTTGTATTTTTCCCAATTGGCCATCTCGTAAGAGAAGGTTATTATAGTCCTGAAGGCCAAAAAGGACATTTATTTCTCTTTAACTATTGTGTAGAACTCGCCCAAAGTGGAGATGGCGACTGGTGGGTGACTGGACAATATTACCTACCTATTATTTTGAAAGCCAACCAGTTTAGAGACCTAGTGACTACTTTTGGGTACTAAGTATCTACTGGATATCGTCTATAGGTGGATTAGTATTTAGGTAATTGCAACTCCAGGAAGCTGACGAAGCGCTTAACTACCTTTAAGGCGGTACCCTGAGCAAATAACCTTGAGCATTCGTTCCCTCTTCGCCACGCAAGAGATACAGTAGCAAATACGCTCAGATTTTAGAATTAAATCTTTATAAAATCACATTTTCGAATTTTGAAAAAAAAAAAAATCTACTAACATGTTCATCAATAAATTGCCTATCCATTAGTGTTAGTAAAAAATCGAATTAATGGTTACTTGCCGAGGAGATGCATGTTTTCAATAATTATTTCTCATTTCTGTGGTTTCGTGGTGAGAAGATTAGTTAAATAAATTAAAAACTTCATAAACAAAAATTAGACCTACCATTTTAGAGTCAAGATTATGTAGAAATTTAATCTATTTTTTTTTTCTTTGTTGATATTTCTTTTGAATATAGAGTATTTAGGTCCGAAAAACTAAACAAAAAAATAAAAAGCTTTTTACAAAAAAGACAACCGCCTTCAAAAAGTGAAAAATAACTTTAGCACAGAACACACATTGTCTTTAGTTTCGAAATTCAGTGGCTTTGTTCTGTTTGTTGTTTTGTATTGCCACCGACTTCCGAAACTAAAGTCAATGTGTGTTCTGTGCTAAAGTTATTTTTCACTTTTTGAAGGCGGTTGTCTTTTTTGTAAAAAGCTTTTTATTTTCCGCTTTTTAGTACCTCCTTCTCATTCAAATCTATTAAGAAGAGATTGAAAGTTAACTACTACAAAGATTGATGAAACTAAAACGTCGTCTATGTAAAATTTGTGGGTATATGTTGATTTTTCAAAAAGTGCTGAATCAATTTCGATAAAATTTATATGGGACCACCCCTGAAGCGTACCGTATCTATAAAAAAAAGAATTTTCAAAATCGGTTTACGTTTGCCTGAGAAATCGCGTAACAAATCGCGCACATACTTAATGCAAATTTAAGACTTATACGGTTTTCTCATGGATGCCATGGTCAGAACTGGACCAAATTAAAATGGGACCACACGGGAAGCACTGGCTTCCAAATAAAAAAAGAATCATCAAAATCGGTTCACCCAGTCCCGAGAAATCAAGTAACAAACATAAAAAAAAAAAAAAAAAAAATACAGACGAATTGATAATCTCCTTTTTTGAAGTCGGTTGAAAACGGCTAGCGCTGCGTTTTGCACAGGGACGCGCCATAATTTACTTATGGTGCATTTGATCAGCCAGCATTATTCAGGTAGGTGTTTGAAATGAAAAGGATTACTACCATCGAATCGAAAAGAAGAAGAAGGCTTTAAGTTGTGGTTTTTGTTAACCTGAAACCTCGTTAACTCTTGTGTCCAATCCGTAATAAATTGACTCGTAAAGTTTAACGTCCCCATTTACCCGTAGTGCTTTGTGAAGAGCCTATGGATAATGTTGGGCAATTGTGGTTTGCACACCTTCGCGTTTATTGTGTACTTTGTTGTTTAATTTACATACATAGGTAATTTCGACCTTATAGTAGTATGGAATTACGATATAAATGTTCCGTTTGTTTTGGACTCTTCTCTTCTCAAAAGTAGAGGTGGTTAGCTTAGGTGGTAGGTACCTCCATATAGGTACGTACTGTACGTTGTACTTACCTACTAGTAAGCCTACTAGGCTCTAGGTGCACTAAACTTACCTTAGAACCTTACTTATATGGCCATAGAGGCTTCCTGAAGCACCTGAATAAGTAAGTATTAAAATAAATTACCCGTAAAAGTTGGACGGAATGTTTTACCACCTTCGAATAATTTGAATTAAATTCCTTGGCAGATCATTGCGTACAAACATCCCTGGGGGCCAAGTCTGCTATTTTTATAATTTCGTAATTCCAACACCATCCCATTGTCATTTTGCTAAAAGGTTGTAATCTGATCATCAACAATTATGAAATTAATGATAGACCATTCTGACACTATTGGAATAGCAGACTTGAGGCCCTGGTAAGTCTGACAACCAGTCTTACTAGGGGGTATCGTGTTGCACTGAGTTGTGGAGGTCAGATGGGCAATCGCTCTATGCTATAAAATACTGGTATTTACCTACATCCAAAGCCAACTTCAAACTAAGTAGTTGATAAAAGGCTTGGCAGATTTCGGACAAACACTGTTTCAATTTTGAATATCCATAAATCTGGTCAATAGTATCTAAAGCTGGGTACGGATTAGAGGCAGCCTCGCCTGAGGCACGCACGGCTCGCCCTGTTGCCTCAAGTGCGTACGCGCCTCAGCCCGAGGCGTGCCTCCACGAGCCGTGCGTGGCGAGGCTGCGCACTCCGAGGCTGCCTCTAATCCGTACGCACCTTTAGGTGGTATAACAGGCCCTTGTTCAGACACAATAAAAACTTTTTGATTGTTTTCCCGTGCGGCCTCATTATTTTTTATCATCATAAGTTTGATTATGGCGAGTTTAAATGCCTGTTGACCAAACCATTCAATGAATATGTGTCCTCAGGGCTTATTAAATGGCTGGCTGTACTGTGTTTAGGTATTTCTCTGCAATGTCGCTGTTTCTGATCATCAGGCATGCTACCATGGCCCCATGAGTTATCAGGAAAACAGTATTGTCATTGTAACAGTAATGTCTTATTTTGTAATTTAAAATATTTCTTATAAGTACTTAAATCTCTGTTTACTTAAGTATTAATATTTTTTTAATAAAACTAAATGGACTCAAAAATTAGAGCTCTTTTTCGATAGCCAATTTTTCTTTGTTAAATAATCGTGAAAGGAAGAAAATATACATTTCACGTTATTAAGTCTACTACGTAGTATTACTAGTGCTACTACCTATGTACCGTACTTATAGGTACATACTTGTATGCTTTTACAAAAGCATAGATACATAATGTAGGCAAGCACTTATAGATAGGTATCTAAACCTTCACTAAAGGTCATTTGAGTAATTATACACATCACTTGATGATACCGTGGTGTGTTAATGACAATATCTATTCGAGAATATAACGAATAGTAGTTTCAATCAATTCAAAAGTACCTACCCTGTGTAATTACTATTATTACACACTAATCACACTTGTGTGTGAGTCTCACACACAGTAAGTGTGATTAGTGTATAAAACTACCTAGGTACGGTACTATTTCGATATAATCAATTGTATGGGTTCACTGAACGACTTTAATTTACGAGTATATTGGTAGGTATAGTGTACCACAACACTAATATAATAGACCTTATAAGAACAACATAACAAAAATATGTTTAAAACCATAGTTACAGACGCCAGCACATCAAGCCATACCTAACTGTCAAATTTTCCCAATTAAATATGAACCTTATGATTTGGAAAAAAGATGAAAATCTATCAAAGAAATTTGACAGATTGTAGTAGCTTGATGTGCTGGCCTCTGTACATTCTAGGCAGGTACCTACAAGAAGCACAGAAAAAACTTACCTAACATGTTACCTTAGTAGCTTTTTATGCTTAGGTACAGGTACAAAAATGCAGTTAATAAACAAATAAACGGATACTTACTTATTGGTGATCACACCACGCCGCATGAAATCTACAGTATTTTGTCACATTTTTTAAATGGTATCGACAAACTTTTTATATAAATCTCGCGTGATAGTATGTCAATAAAGGGTTGTAATAGGTTCGCGAAGAAGGCGGTACGAAGACGCGAGCTGCCGGTCCACCCGTTGCAGACAAACTGAGGGAAAGTGGGAAAATGAAGCGGTACGTAGTGCTGGCTGCTGGCGCTAGGGAAAACTGTTTTATCGATAGCTAGTAAACTGCGATTGTCTGGTTGGTACTTAGATGGGTATTTAGGTGCGTAAAAGATTAATGACGGTGACTTTAGCTGGTTATCTGTAAGGAAAGTTCTAATGATGTTAGGTCTTTCAAACAGATATACAACTTAATAGGTAAGTACCTATGTAGGAAAAAAAATTGGCAGTGTTAATTCTAAGATTAAACAATTATACTTGGGGTTTCTAAGAATCGTTTTGATTATTATAAAAAGGAGCACATGCATATTTAATTTTAAAGAATTTTGAAATAATTAGTAGTACTAGGTACCTAAGTCAATTTATCGATAACTTCCTCGATAATGCGCTGACATTACTAAAGTTTGATTGGGCGGGTGACCGCTTTGGGTTGGGCGGGGGAAAAGTCGATAGCTATGCCCACCCTGTGTCATTACACGATGCAAGCTGCACCGTCATTTATTATCCCAGATTTATTTTTCGATGTTATTAATTTCAGTAACGGCGAAATATTCGACTAATGTGTAGGATGCCAACGTACCTACAAAGTAGGTACTTATAACATTTTTTTTGTTATTACAAAAGGGCCTTTTGTTACTTCATTTAAACACACAGTGATTACATTTTGTTAATATCTACTATTACCTATCTACTTCAAATTAATCTATTTAAATACTGTTTTGGTGTTTATTATTATTAGCAGATATAATTTTTATTAGCTTTTACTTATTGATATACTTACTTAGGTATCAAGTAAATCGCCAGCGACGTCAAGGCGCTGCTGGCCTTTCTTGGGGAGCTCGGGTGGATCGAATGTTCTACTTACCACCTGTATGCAAAATACGCGTGAAGACATGAAGTTTCGGACACCGGCCCGTCATACTACTACTACTTGTTCATTTTCACCTGAGATTTTCACATTAAAAAATAATATTATTTTCGAGTGCCACACAATATACACTCTGCAGTTGAAACTTTGTTTTTTTTTTTACCTTTTTTACTTTAGTTCTGTATTGGATTTTGGGACACCCTTAACACGAATCTGAAATTTAGTGTAGGTGTAGTTAGTTTTTTCTATCATATCAGAATTATTTACAATTCATGAAAACTGAAAAAACAAATGAGATTTACAAGTGGGACTAAATTGAACTGCCGTTTTTAGCAACAACTTTAGGAGGAGAAGAAGAAGAGGATAAAGCCACCTAGTCGGAACCAGTGCGAGACCGCGCTGCTAGGACCAATTAATATGCTGCGTCCGGCAATACCTACGACGCGGGTCTATGTGACCCGGCTACATCATACCACGAAGAATATGTTATGGGGCTTTGATACCCGAAATAAATGATTTATTATTACTATTAGTTATTAAAAAAAATGATACTCATAAATTTTATATGATAATCTTGACTACTCTTGAAAACTCACGACCATAGATATCCGAGAGATATGCCTTCAATCTATATAATTATGTTCAAAATAATCTGTCGCCTGTTTTTGTCAATTGTTTTAACTCACACAAAAACAAAAGAAATAGATATGGCACACATGATACTTTTTCGCACGCACACAATAAAATATGCACATTTGTGCTATCTTTTGGCACACATGCTGAAAAGAAGCGGTACCTCAGGCAATAAATGCACACACGCAACACTAGTCTGAAATAGGGAAGAGTAGTTGGTATAAATATGACATCGATAAAAATATCGATGAAAATCGATTGAAAAAAAGGGAGTGAATTTTGGAGAAAAAGAGAAGTGTATTTTGGGCGTATTTTGTAATGTTTATTGTAATATCGCTACAGAAACACTACGAGAGGTTAAACAAAGTCTACCAATTTTCAACCGACTTCAAAAAAGGAGGAGGTTATCAATTCGTCTGTATTTTTTTTTAATGTTTGTTACCTGATTTCTTTGGACTGGGTGAACCGATTTTGATGATTATTTTTTTGGCATCCATGAGAAAACCGTATAAGTCTTAAATTTGCATTAAGTATGTGCGCTATTTGTTACGCGATTTCTCCGGCAAACGTAAACCGATTTTGAAAATTCGTTTTTTTATAGATAGTGTATGCTTCAGGGGTGGTCCCATATAAATTTTATCGAAATTGATTCAGCACTTTTTGAAAAATCAACAAATATCCAAAAATTTTACATAGACGACGTTTTAGTTTCATCGATCTTTGTAGTAGTTAACTTTCAATCTCTTTTTAATAGATTTAGATGAAAAGGAGGTACTAAAACCCGGAAAATAAAAAGCTTTTTACAAAAAAGACAACCGCCTTCAAAAAGTGAAAAATAACTTAAGCACAGAACACACATTGACTTTAGTTTCGGAAGTCGATGGCTATACAAAACAACAAACAGAACAAAGCCACTGAATTTCGAAACTAAAGTCAATGTGTGTTCTGTGCTTAAGTTATTTTTCACTTTTGAAGGCGGTTGTCTTTTTGGTACAATGTCAAAAATATATGAAAGAAAGTATATATATATATATAGATAGTATAGGGAATTCCAATTTGGGTCAAAGTAGTCAACTTAATTGGAATCTGATAGGCTGTAAATATTTATCAATTAGGTATAAAATGTATTACTTTTTTTAAAACAGGTTCACAAATATTATTTCTTATTTAAACATGTTTCAATCAACAAGGATTAGTAAAATGAAAATAATACCATAATTATAATCTTTTCGATTAGCATATTAACTATGTAAATAAATATTACCAAAATAAAAATATTATTTTATTTTTATTTATTTATTTATTAAAACTTTATGCACAAAATTTAAATAAACATTGTACAAAGGCGGACTTAATGCTTGGGCATTTTCTACCAGTCTACCTTAGGGTAGTCTCTGCATCAGCAGAGACAAAACGTGGTCGGTGCACAGGAAAAGAAAATTTACAAGAACAAAATAAACTAATAAATACATATATTCATACATACAAACAAAATATATGAAAAGCAGAGAGAGAGCTAAAAATACACCGATGGAGAAATACAATAAATCAATTGTGGGATGAGTCTACCAACTTCCTGCGCAAGTGATATTCTGAGGAAGCGCATTCCAAAGGAAAACGGCCTGGACAAGAAAAGAAGATTTGAGAAAACCAGAGCGGTGAGAAGGACATCGTAGAAGACGATTATTGAAGGAACGAAGATTCTTGCTGTGCGCAGAGCTTAAATATTGAAAGTGAGAAGTCAGGTAGCAAGGAGCACTGGGTTTGTCTGGGTTTGGCTTATACTTTTACTATTACGCAAGTGTTAGTAAGCAATTTATTTATTTTATTTATCCTATAAAATGAAATAGTTAATTTTGAAAGAACAACTAACAATTATTATCGATATCCATATGTCAACGCTGCACACCCCTAATTCGTCGGGAGCTTTTGGTCAATTCGAGTATATGCAGGGGATATGTGCCACGCCCCCATGCCATATCCCTCGATATCCGTGCTCACGACTGGCAGATAAATCTTATATATAAAATTCTTGTGTCACAGTGTGCGTAACAAAACTCTTCCGAAACGGCTTGACCGATTCTTATGAAATTTTGTGTGTGTATATTCAGTATGTCTAAGAAAAGGATGTAGGGTACTTTTTATTTATTTATATGGCAATACAACGTTTGCCGAGTCAGCTAGTAAAACATCATATTTTGTATAAATGTCCAGTACTAGGTATATCAATCAGACTTATTATTGCGTACCTACATTGTCATGTTACCTATATTGTTGTTGCTTTTGTAAAAACTTCAGCAAAAACATTATACCTATTTTATTAAATTAGTGTAGATAATTGATCAATCAGACAATCTTAAGTTAATATCATAATTATATGTTAACTAAACGTACATCAAATCGTCAAACTAAATTCTTATAGAATTTTCGGGTTTTCGGGTTTTCCCGTAATCAGCACACGGAAATCTAACAGATACTAGAGTCAATTTCATAAAAATTGTACGTAACGCAAAATAAACAATGAAATTTGTTACACAAAAGACGATAATGTTACACAACGGAATTTTTAAAGCAATATTCATATAGGAAATATACTTAGAAAATAAAAACACATAAGGTTTGTTGGGGTAATACCGGACGGTTTTCCGAATAGTTGCAAGGATATTGCAAAAACTTTTTTTCTCAATTTTGGTATACAGCACGTTCTTGAAAAATGGTGGAAATTGATAATGATTAAACACAGTATAATTTTAATATCAATTTATTTATAAACACTCAATACCTTTTGTTTGGTAAGCCTGTAAAATCAGGACACAATTTTTGTGAGTATAATGACGATTTGGGTGTCTAGGGGCAAGTTCGGACAAAGATTTAATACTAATTCTATTGCTAGGAGCACAAGGTGTAAGATACGAATGTATCCGATCTTTCCTGTTCTTCAAAATTACATCAACAAAATCTACCTAATACTACAAACATAGATGTTCCAAATAATTCCGTTTTTTTTTTGTTTAAACCGTCCGATCTTACCCCACATACCAAATATAGAAGATATTAAGATTCTCAAAGTTTGGTTTTATTCACAAGCATACTACCAAATCAAAGTCATCGAAGTACAGTACGGTTGGTAGACAGATGAAAGGAAGAGGTGATAGGAACACCTCTTCCTTTCATCTGTCTAACAACGTCAAAATCCATCCATCCTCAAATAATAAAAAGAAAGTGTCAGACAGTAGAAAAATAAGATTATTTAATAATATATAGTATTTTACGATTTTAGACAAATAATAAAAAGAAAGTGTCAGACAGTAGAAAAAAAAGATTATTTAATAATATATAGTATTTTACGATTTTAATCGTCTTCTGAAAAAACGGGTTTCTAAAAAAACACAATTTTGTTCCTGTCACCTCTTCCTTTTTAATATGTAATCATAAAAAATATTAGTGTCTATCCAGCCTCGTTTGCTGACTAGCAAACACATGCACACTAGAGCACTAAAACTTGTACACTAATATTTTACGATTACGAACACAATTAAGTATTTCAAACTAAAATCATGTGTAATAAAAGTTTGACAATCACTACCAATTTCGAAATGGGATATTTTTGTCCGATCTACACTCGAGATGGGTAACACCGGATTTCAGCCTATGGAGATAGTAGACATTCCTGAATTAGTTTTATCGGGCTATTACTGCTTAAAACTTAGTATTTAGGCAAATTAATATCAAAATAACCTATATTTTTGCTAAAATATGCAAATACGAATGAAAGTGAAAGACCGGATCGACAAATATTTTGTAAAACTTACCTTGTTTTTCTAATGGCGCGAAGAACATGTCCGAGTTGCCGGATTTACTGGCGGTCACTGCGGGACGGGGCGGAACATAATGATGTAGCGCGCAATGTGGCTAGCATTAAAAAATATAGCCAAATAAGTGGGATATTTGGTTTCTACGTTCTTACCCCATCGCCGATCTTACCCCAACGCACCTTATTTTTATAATATTTTTTATGCAGATAATATCAACGAAATCAATGATTAGGTATTAAAATTATGTTAAAAAATAAAAATTAATAAATTCGTGACTTTGGATTGTAAAAATCAGAATTTATTCATTTACTACCTATATACATTTTATATTGGGGTTCTTCCCAAATCTTTTTTTATTTTAAAATACTGCTCGGGATTATAAAATATACTCATTTTCGCCAATGTCGAATTCGTCTCACGAATTCATAAACTTTTGTTTTGATGCATCCCGCTAATACAATTAAATTGAACCAATTAAGTTTTTTTACTAATTTAATACTTTTACGGGCGTGCGCACAACATGTCACCAAAATTTTTACGCAGCCGGATGCATGGTATAGGAGGAATGCATACCGGAACAAACATACAGACATTATTTTTATAGAAGATAGAAACAATATGAGGTCAGTTTTTTTGTGTAACGTAACATAATGTCATCCAAAAGAACCAAAAAGACTTGTGACAAAACCAACAAAAAATTTTACGAGAAAAAGTACAATGAAATTTACAAATTAACTATCACAATAGGGTATTTTTCGACATACGAGAAAAAATCTATAAATATGTTATTGAGACAGTTCAGGCATAAAGCAGTCGGAAAATGTAAGTTTTAGTTCATAAAATAACAAAACAATTTTTTAAATTCAATTCAAAGTTTTCAGTATTTTTAATCTGATACAAAACACCATGAAATAGTAGCGGCCATGTTATTACACCGTACGGGAATGCAATCCGGATTATACGTAATCTGAAAAATCCGGATTTCCGCACCTTTTTACTCGACTTTCAAATCCGGATTTGAAAATCGAATCCGGATTTTCTGAATATTAAGAACTCTATGGTTTAAGACATTTATTTCTATAAAATAGAGTACAGTTATTCACTTACAAACAATGGGAAACTCTGATTGTATTGGTTGATACTGGTTGTGATACTGGTTGATTCGGAACGGTATGATTGAACTTAGAAGTAGGTACAATATTGTTAGTCACTAACTTATCAGTTATCACTCATCATCTTCCTGCCCTTGTCTCATGTTACTTGGGGTCAGCGCAACGAAGAAGCTTATAAATAAAAGTGGAGGCAACACTCTAAATACCTAAGTGAAACCAACAGTGGGCAGACGATCTCTTTCTGAATGCATACATAAGAACGAGACAGTGATGTGTTTTCTTTATCTTATGTATGAATTCAGAAGGAGAGCGTCTGCCCACATTTGGTTTCACTTACAATACGGTCAACGTAACTTGGCGCGTCTGAAGTTAGCTGTTTGGCTGCGTAATGGAACTTTTAGGAACGAAATTGTCTACTGCGCAGCTAATCGGCTAACTTCAGACGCGCCATGATACGTTGACCGTACTGTAGGTGTTGAGAGTGTTGCCTCCACTTTTATCTATAAGCTTCTTGGGTTCAACATATTTTCTTCTTCCATTCAGTCCTGTCAACTGTCATGCTTTCACTGACTAACTCTTTTAGTTACATGCGTTTCATTCCTTCTCTTTACATGCCCGTATCAAGACAAAAGATGCTCTTTCAACTTTTATGTCACTGGCGCCACTTTGAAACTTCCTCGAATATTTTCATTTCTTATCTATTCTGGTCACTCTACACATCCTTCTGAACATTCTGACCTACGCTACATGCAATCTTTTCTCATTCTTCTTCTTCACGGCCCAACATCGAACCATACAGTACGACCGGTCTTATCACGAACTTGTAGATTTTTCCCTTTAAATTGAGGGGTTTCCATGGGTCAGAAGTTCATTCAGTGACCTGTCGCCATTTCATCCATCCTGCGTTACGTCTCGGTCTACTTCGCCATCCCCTTGGACAAGCGACCCGAGGTACCAAAAATTGGAGCATTGCGGACCCACTATACCACTGGACATACCCCTGGTGGTATGATGGGTCTAAACCTATACCACTCACCTAACCTAACCCAATTGATTCATCGACAAAAGAATCTAGCGCTCGGCGGCCGCTACCGCGGCACCGCTCCTTTCGCTCACTCGCCTTCGCGCTTTAATGGTCACAGTTTCTAAAATAACCCAAATGATTTTCTCAGTAGTATAGTTTTAGACCCACCATACCGTCAGGGGTATGGCCAGTGGTATGGTGGGTACGCACACAAGTCGGAGCAGGTCGGTATGGGCGTTTAATCATATGATTTGATTTTCCTGTGTTTTTATTTTAACCCAAAAACACACAAATATAAGAAACACCATATTAATCAACTAAAATGGGTAGATTTGTTTATCTTCATGAAAAATCTGTAAAATCCGGATAATACGTATAAATAACGTAAAATTGTTGTAGGTATTATACGACCATGACCCTGCCTCTTTATACATATTTGATGAGGTTTTTTTTGTTAGCTCTGAAAATAATAGTGTTAGGTCACTTTGATCAACTAGTTCTGCGAAGTGGACATCATATTTTTGTATGAGCGAAAAAAATCTACCCTCACAGAATATTTTTTTTTTGGTGATTCTGTGGACTAATTAAAGTAAACAAAAAATATATTTATGAGTAGGTACATAGCATATCCTTGATACAAAAATATTTGATTTGTAAATTCAATAATGCAAAGATTTTTTGTAGCCATTTAATAACCAAGGACAGTTATTTTATTCAAATGTTCAATTTTTTTTTAAATCTAATCTACTTGAACTTTAAATCGAAATGTGTGCTGGAACTGTGGAAATCGAAATGTGTGCTGGAACACATTGTAGTAGTAGTGAAATTTCAACGGATTGATATTGTCTACGCCCTTCACGCGACCGTAACGCTTTTTCGTGACAGAAAAATCCTATTACCCCCCGTCGTTATAGAAGTTTCATTTCAATAAAACTTCATGAAAATAATATTGTTTACTTAGCCGGAACATGCCGTGTGGTGCCGGCCGCGAATAGCACCACCCCATTTCTACCCGTGGGTGTCGTAGAAGGAGACAGAGGGATATTGGACAGAGGATGGGCAGCAGCGTCCTTCTGCGTACCATAACACCTACCGCGATCGCCAACATGCATCGGCCAAGCATGGCGATTACGACTGAACCCTCGTTGGGAGAGACCTATGCCCAGCAGTGGGCGACTAAAGGTTGTCATGATGACATTATGTTCGAATTTGCGCGTGAATTTATTCATAGACAAAAATATAGATCTTTTGAACCTCTTTGGATGAACAAGAAGTCATTAACATTTTGACAGATAGTTGACGTTACTGTTGTCATGTCATTGTCAATGAAGCTGTCAAGTTCATTAATTTATAATCGTTGTCATTGATTTCATTCATTGCCCATAGGTTATCTGTGTGTGTGTGTGTGTAACGGCTAGGGATGCCCGATTTTTTGCTTTGATTCGATCTTTTGGATTGTAATGGATTGTTACCTCGTGAATCGATTCACGATTTTAATCGTATTGCATTGAATTGAGCTCATTCGATCTCGAAATATCGTATGGTAATTTTATAAAAAAAATGGATAGCACAGTGTTTATTTTAATATAATATCCTATATCTAATGCAAAGTGTATCACGGGCGTGGCGTCAAATCCCTCAAATACTCAGAAACTAAAACAAATATTTTCACATAGGTTATTCAGTGAGTATATTCTCTAGATTACTATTTTTGAAAAGTATAAAACATATTTTAGGTACATTACAGATTCCACATACACCTCAAAGTATTAAAAAAAAAGGGGAACGATATTGTAACAACTGTACGATACCCAACAATCAAATAAAAAAATATCACGATATCACCTACCTTTATATTTTATACATTACCGCTTTTAATATTTGATTGAAGTAACTGGAAACTAATCTCGATCAATATGTAGCCAAGTACCTAATCTTATTTTGTTTCAGTAGCCGTACGGTACGTTTCGGTCGACGTTTAAATTTTAGTTGATACAATTTTTTTATTACGATCTTAGAGGCATACAGAGCGATCTGCACGCGTAGCATGACCACCGCTATGTCTACGGAAGAATAGACATACTGACAGGAAGAATAGACAAAATGACGGTCGTAGAAAGATTTATTACGTTGCGAGCATGGCGATGAAGAGAAGAAATGTTTCTACTCTACAGTAGACAAGAGTCTACAATGCCGAGCATGACGACCATTTTTTTCTCTACTTTTGACATTTGGGTGTAGAAACTTTTCTTCTAACAAGTGTCAAATAGTCTACATCACAATTGACCTAGACAAGTATATTTCTATGTAGACAAGGATCTATATTGATTTTAAAAACTCAATTCAATATTTTTTACCATCTAAATTTGTTGTTATTGAATAATCTCCTTCATTTGATGGCCAATCATGATAAGTACTTACGTGACATTGGCAAAATTGTGGTGACTCTTCCACAAAAGCAGAGTTGAAGTTGTTTTTATAAACTTGTTGGAGGACTACCGTCACCATCCTTTCAGTTTTTTTTTGCAAAGAAGAATGCATTAAACCGGGGCTCACGTTCTTCACGAAAACGAGGCTTTGGAAAATTATGAAGTTAGTAAAGCGAAATGCAGAATCTGTGCCGGGAGCTGAGCAAGATTCTGTCTCCTAGAAAATCTCAGAAACTGCCTATTCTTGTTAAAGTAAGTTCAACCTATTTGAAGATTAGGAACCCACGCCTTCCAACTGCTTCTAATACAAATAGGTCAGAAATATTACCTAGGTACGGTGGATCCAACAATGTCTAATCATTTGCTGGGTCTTTGATTGCTGAAAGTGAGTAGGTAGCCGTTTAGTTGGATAGATTTCTTACTGTAGGTACTTACCAAATAAAAAAAAAGTATATTGCACATAATAGGGTTGTACTTATTTTCAAACTGGACTTCCAAATGAAGTAAAACTTGTAATATGGAAGTCAAGGCGCTCTCTTATATCTAGAACAAGAATACAATAAACGGCAAAGGAAGCATGCAAGACCAGAATACTTGGCAAACTAGTAAAAAAAGTAGAAAATATTCATATAAGAAACTTTATACTATATTGTATTTAATTTATTTCAGTCTGAAACCGGACTTATTAATAATTTGAAATAATAAACAGTCAATAGGTGCATAGTTTTATTTATTAATATAATTATAGTATGTACAACTAGGTAATTCATTTTTGGGCCTCATATATCGATTCACCATTCAGGAACTATGTTATCTGTAATAACAAAACACAAAATTAATTATTTATTATTGATTTTCAGGAGGTTCAGGCTAAACTTTGGACTCATGACTTGAATGCTTATCATGGTACACCCTGAAGCACGGAAGCACAGAGGTAGCCCTTTATGGAGGCACATAGGTAGAGGGTCTACAAGTTGTAACTCATGGAAGAACTGACATTACTTGTATAATAAGAAATTGATTTTAAGTACTTAAATAAAAATTGTACCTTTGTAAATGGCTTTGTCTCATTTTCCTTTCAGTAAGTTTGTTTTAAATAAACTTATTGTCACAGATTAACTAATAGTTCCTTTGGAAATTGTAGTCCACCAACAACATCTCAATCTGAGGGTTGGTACTTCGCACACTGCAAATAAATAATTAATCATTTTTAGTATGTGAATGAGGTAAGAACACTAACGATAAGTAATAAAGAAAAGAAAAAGCATGCACCTATCATATATCACTTGCTATGATATAAGATAGGTGCATGCTTTTTCTTTGATTGAAGATAAAAGTGAAGAATTTTCCTTTGTAAACCAAGAATTTTTATCAGACGATGCGACTATCTTCTTTCAATCCTCAAATAAGATTTTCAACTAATCGAGGACTACATTCTCTTAAATTAATCACACGCAATAGGTACACCAATGCACAATGCTAATTATTTAGTTATTTCTTTCACTTAGATTTACTCGTACTTACTTTTTTTTGCCGTAGTCCCAAGTCTATTTATTTTCTAAAATCGAAACATTTGGACAATTAAATTTTGAATACCTATTGTTTTCTAAAATATTTTGTTATTGTATCATTTATATCGATCCGACAGCCGTCACAATAAAAATAACGTTTCGTTGTTGCTTTGATTGAATAACATTACAATGTAGATAAGAGTAGTGTACATAATATTTATTTGTTACCTTTATTATTAAGTTCTAACCTATGTCTACTTATTATTACACTGTTTGTTGTCTCTAAGTAATTAAATAAACGTTCAAAATGTGATAAAACGTATCGATTGACACATTTTTGTCGACAACGAAACGCAATTTTATCGTAAAATTTTTAACGTCTATCTAAAACACAGCACTCCGGCGTTGCTATGGAAAGAAAAGATATGTCTTTCTCTACGTAGAAACGCGAGTCTACCAGTCGGCTCATGCTCGGTTGGATAGAGATGTCAAGTAGGATAGAAAGAACTATGTCTATTCTACGTAGAGTAGAGATAGAATTGTCATGCTACGCCTGCTGGGCGAAGATCGCATCCCGTTGAATCGATTCAAAATATCGGTAAATTGTATGGCCATGAATCGATCTTCTGAAAGACCGATTCAGATCGGGCATCCCTAGTAACGGCAGGCACTGGCACAGAAGCAAAGCAAGCAAACTGGTGGTATCGAATCGACACGCGTGCATAATTTCAAGTTCTTTTTATTGGTGTTTGTCTAGAATTTACTTATAGTTCTGTGTTGAAATTGTTATATTACTTGAAATAAACCACAAAAGTAAGTATTTACCTTGATAAATACTTTCACATGCTTACTCATCAATTGGAATCCAAAATTTTGGCGCGGTTCTTTCACTGAATCGCCAATCTTCATTGTTCATTCTAATATTTTATCATTTTCTATTTAATTATACAGTCTAAAGTAGTTACTACAAAATAAATTTGTTAAGAACAGTTAGGAGCGTTGTTTCGCGCCCTTCCACGTTGATTTCGTTGACTATTGTATTTGTATTTATTGATGTAGGTATTGTTTTATATTATCGCCGACCGTTACATCGTGGCCGTGGAAATTGAGAAAAGAAAGTTATTGTCTCTTTCACCGTGAGTTTTTCGTTATTATCTATCGTAAAACTGCTTTATTGCGGCTAAAAGTAGGGCACAAATGCACAATGCCCTTTAAAAAATACATTGACATTTATCGAGTGGCGCTTACACCATACGGCTTGAATGCTCGTTTGCTCATAGAGTGGCCAATTACAAAGTGAACTTGGACCTACTGGATGGATATAGTTATATAAAGTATGAAGGGATTTTCATAAAAAAATAATGTCTTGTGTTCTAGATTTTTCTAACATGACTTAACCATTTTGTCTACCTACTGATCACTTTTAACAATCTTTTGGAACGAAGTTCCTTATCGCGCGTTGTGAAAGGGGGCTAGACGGAAAAAATTCTTACGAAAAGTTGTCACGACATGCTATAATAAGCTAAATTGAATCGTTGGAACTGTCAAATAGAGTTCATTATTAGTTGAATGGCGGCTTTTCTATGAAAATATTGGAGCGAATTAAAACCTTATTTTTGCTATTTTTATTACTTCACAAACGCAGACAATTCGAACAGAAAAATTGAATCGTTGAAACTGTCAAATAGAGTTCATTATTAGTTGAATGGCGGCTTTTCTATGAAAATATTGGAGCGAATTAAAACCTTATTTTTACACATTAACCGTGAAATTCGGTTGCACATAGCTCCTATTGTCCGGTCGGGCACCAGCCTATACGTTTCTCAGAATAATTTTATCATACCTAGTTTGGTAAAATTTCAATTTTTAACCGTTTACGTTTACAAAATAAAGTCCGAATTCGCTTTTCGTAGAATATGTTTATGTATTTAAAGGCGGCGCGGCGAACTCTTTGAACTAGGTACCTAAGGCGATATGTTTAGTACCTAAGTTTATTCGCTCAAAAATATTATTATAACTTCAAAAAAATAAAATTTTATTACAATTCCTTCACTAATTAATCGAAAGGAACTTCGTTCCATCCGGGTGTCCCTTGACACCTCTCAAGTTTTTTTTTTTTTCCATTTTGTGTTATAACTATTTCTATTTGCATAGGTACTCATTTATTGTCATAGAAATAGCATCTACCTGCTGCCCTGATATTATAAAATTACTATTTTCTTATCCTCCAGATGACTGAAGCATCAGAAGTGTCAACTTCCTCCCCTACAGAGCTGCTTGCTGCGGGGCGTAGACATCTGGCTGTGAGAGATTTTAGTGCAGCTGCCAGCACCCTCGCTGAGGCCTGTGAGGGGCTCGCTAAAGAACATGGAGATACTGCTGATCAGTGTGCCGAGGCTTACTTGTGGTCAGTTAATAATTTGATTATTTCACATAATAATTTTCAGGTTTATCTAATAACCAATGGAAAAAGACTCTATGTATATACAATTATTTCTTTTAATATATGAAAAATTAATATCTCCGTTTTATTGATTTTAATTTTAAATTCACTATTTTCTTTTCTATCACAGGTATGGTAAAGCTTTACTTGGTTTGTCAAGAGAAGAGAGTGGAGTCCTGGGTGATGGGGTGCCAGGCTCGGGCAATGCTGATGAGGAAGAAGATGATAATGAAGGTAAATATAAGCAAATACACTAGAAATTACACATATTTGCCTTTGGATCATTTGGTTCCCTTCGAAATGGTTGAGCTTAATGATGCTGATTCATGCGTCATGTTTATGAACAGGCGCCGTTGGTTGCTGGTCATCTGTTAGCTGGCTTGGTTATTCTAAACTTATTTTGATTTATTTATTATGATTATATTTTTATCTAGTCCTCTTTTAACATGCACAACTGTGACATTGTTCTCACATTGTCTCCAATATATTATTGTTTTTAAAAGAGTGTTCATGGAGTTGTTTTGTTCGTTCTAGTCCATAGAAACCTACTGTTTGGAAAGAGCAACTAGCTTTTGAATTGTCAGAGTCAGTCAGTATCAACATGATACAGACGTGACTGATCATTTAAAAGTACCTAAGTAAATGGTTCATTTGAAATAAATTCCTTTGAGTTTTTACAGATTATGTATTCAAATAAAATTTCTTCTGAATACAAATAACATTTCTTCAACCTCCTGTGATTGATAACTGTGGAACAACATATTAAATGTAAGTTTTATGTGTTAATGTTTTCTTTAGAACAAGAGGAAAATGGAGAGAATGGTGAAAATGGGGAAGCAGAGGCGGAAGCAGCAGCAGAAGCTGAACCAGAAAAAGAGAAAGAAAATGGAGAAGTAGAGAAGATTGAAGCCGAGTCCACCACAAAGGAAGATGAGCCAGGCAGCAGTACTGCTCCTGAGGAAAATGAGGAACCTGTGAGTCTTTACTTTAATGTCTACTTCTGTCCTGATGAGTAGTTCTATTTTTAAAAAAAGAAGATGCTTCACCCTATAAAAGTCTCCAGTTTTGGGTGTGTTTAGAAACATATAAACTAACATACAAACAACCAGAACAACAACCTGTAGGCCATACAACTATTTGTTCCATGTGTATCTTGTGATAACTATGTTATATTATGTTTTATGCATTGGGATAATAATAAGGTTGTGTAATCTTGAATGTTTTAAACTTATTTTGAATGTTGTTAGTACAGCAACCAAAGATGAAGTTAATTGACGAATTAGGTCGCCCAAACACCATATTATGTGTGGCCATTATACATTTTTCCGACTATGATTACGTACATTCCTTGGTGATAACAATCTGGATCACGAATTTTCACTTACCTTGGTAATAACAATCTGGATCATGAATTTTGACTTACTTTGGTAATAACAATCTGGATCATGAATTTTCACTTACCTTGGTAATAACAATCTGGATATTGAATTTTGACTTACTTTGGTAATAACAATCTGGATCATGAATTTTCACTTGCGTTGGTAATGACAATCTGGATCATGAATTTTTCCGTTACCTTGGTAATAACAAACTGGATCATGAATTTTCAGATACGTTGGTAATGACCTAGATCATGAATTTTCATACTTTGGTAATAACAATCTGGATCATGACTTTTCACTTACCTTGGTAATAACAATCTGGATCATGAATTTTCACTTAATAATAACAATCTGGATCATGAATTTTCACTTACTTTGTTAATAATTTTCACTTACCTTGGTAATACCAATCTGGATCATGAATTTTCACTTACGTTGGTAATGACAATCTGGATCATGAATTTTCGCCTACCTTGGTAATAACATTCTGGATCATGAATTTTTACTTATTCATAGATAGTGGCACCACAATAAGATCGTAAGCCTAAATTGAAATTTCATTTCAGGGAACTACAAATGGTGATCATGACGAATCTGCAATGAACATAGATGCTGAGGATGACGTTGATAACCTGCAGCTAGCATGGGAAATGCTTGGTAAGGTCTTTCTGACAAAAAATATAAAGTGCATAACAGTTCAATGAATTTATTCTTGCAATATGTACTGTTTTCTTTCGTAATTTTGTAGTGATGTATTTGGTTAATGGTACGATGGGACTGGCATTCGCTTTGCGTAAAAGCCCCTAAAATAAATGCAGAATAAAAAAAAAAACTGTTTTCTTGATCCTGTATAGGCAGTACAGAAGGTCAAAATTGTTGTTCAATTAAATTTAATATTTTATTAAATCAAACTTTGATCCAATTGTGCTAATATTTAATAATAATAATAATATGTGGGGACATTTTCACACACGGCCATCTGACCCCAAACTAGGGAGACCCTGTACTATGGGTGTCAGACAGCTGATATACATACACAAATACATTTTTTTTTTTGTAAATACATACATACATATATAGATATTGCTGATATTGCTTAAAATTTAGTACAGACAGCGTCATTAACTGTTGACCCCCCATGCATTAAAACCTCTTCGGATAGTGGGTAAGCAGTTGATGACGCTGTCTGTACTTACATCAATTAAATGTTATAAAAAGTTCAATCAGGACTTTTTTATGTAATTTAATTGGTTGGTTGGTTTGTATTTTATTTGGTCGGTTAAACTACAACCTATATTTTAAACTCAATGATGCAACGAATCGGCAAAGTAAACAGGATTGTTACCAAACTCATTTCTTTCCACAGACCTCGCCCGCAGCATCCTGTTCCGACGCGTGCAAGACTGTGGCGGAGACGCGGCGCGCGCGCTTCTGGCTGACGTGCATCTCGCGCTCGGGGAGGTCGCGCTTGAGAGCGAGACTTATGACAAGGCGGTTACTGATATGCGTAAGTAGTATTAAACCTTCTTTAACCATTTTCAGGGCAGGTCAAGGTGACAGTTAACATTAGATACAAAATCACACAAAGATGACAATATACACTATAAACTCTGGATTACCTACAGACCGAAAACTTACTGAATGAACTATAATCGAGGTAATCAAATAGTAAGGTAGGCAAACAAACTCAAATATTACCCAAAACCCAGCCACCAAGCACAATCTCTCTCCCTCTCTCACACACACACACACACACTCTCTCACATACACACACGAACTCCAAACCAATCAAGAGCATGCATGCACTTCCATTAATTTGTATGTTATTTTGTTTAAAATTATTGCTTAAATTGTCAATGTTCCAAAACCGGGGGAAGACACTGACTCCTGTAACACAGGTACCACCTAGCTCAGGAGTCAGGGCTTCAAACTTAAATGTAATATTTATTCTTTCATGTCAATAAAACTTTTTATTATTATTATTATTATATACTCCAAAGTTTTTTTTTAATATTCTTATAGGCATGCGTTTAGCCGCAACTCTTATCTTAAGTGATGATGCGGCCTAAGGTGGAGCACGCTTGCCTAGGATAAACCGGTTTACTTATGCCTTGAAGATACCCAGCTTATATGTATTGGGGAATAGAGAGGCGGACTGTGAATTCCAGTCTGGCAGTTCGCACAATAAATGTGAAAGCAAAGAGCTTGATTTGAGACTGTGGAACTTCAAATGGTTTATTTCAATTAGACCATTATAGGATGATAATAATTTTGAACGTCATTTACAAGAAAAACTAATTTAATCTTCCAAAGGTAGTTTTGTAGAGAAGAATTGGCAATAACTCCATACTTACTCTTCACTACATATTATAAATACAATTCTTCCGCCGTGCTGTGTTTGTACATAATTACACGTGAATATGATTTACCTTGCATAAAAATCACGATATTAGAATATGTACCAAGTGTTAAAAATTAAGAAATGACAGCTAAATTATGTTCATAGATACATAGCGTTCACATATTTACATATATAGGGTGGGGATGGCAATAGCACCAAAAATGATCATGGTAGGATTTGGTAATTTGATGTAATTGTTTTTATTGAGCATTAATAATATTAAATTATGACGCCACAAGTTGCCGCTCTTCTCACAAGTTAGAAAACCAATATTTCATATGGTGTTTTATTTTGGTTACATTTATATGCTCTTTAGTATATCTGAACTTTTTTTTTTAATTTCGTTTTTAGGATTTATTTTATACTTTCAAAATATTCTTATGAACTAGTAGTACCAGTATTTTAATTTTTTGTCGTCCCCGACCCGTATTGACATTGTAGACAACCACTCCTAAAATTTCAATGAACTAGTCTCACACTGACCTGCTACTGAGAGTATGGTAAGCCTGGTATCAAAACCAAGTTCCAGAATACTGTCAAGGTTCTAAAGTGAGGAACCTCTTAATCTATTTGTTTTTGATAAATTATCTCTTTGTGGGTCTGTGGTACCTGGGACCATGATATTTTTTAGTAATAAATTATACCATTTATCCATTTATTTAACAGCCTACATGGGTTGGCCAGCACATTACTGATGTTAGCGTTGTTTTTAGCAGTTCTTTATCTGAGATTTATATTGTATTTTTTTATATTTCAGAGAGCTGTCTGGATCTCCAGAAGGAATTGTACCGTAGTGACGACAGGCGCATTGCTGAGACACATTATCAAATTGGTAAGAATTCGTGAATTCGAAAAAAAAAAGTTTTGATAGTATAATGGCCAAATACTCAAACGCTACTTAATTTTTTGATGCCGTAAGTCACTTTGATTAGAGACAGCACGAGATTTAACGGCATCTTAACATTGAGTAGCGTTTGAGTATTTGATTATAAATCTTTTAAAATGTTTGAATTTGGCAAAGTATTTTGGAAGCATTAAAATTGCAAGATCACAATATTATCTCACAGGTCTGGCAAATTCACTGGCATCAAACTTCGAAGACGCGATCACACATTTCAAGAATGCAGCGAATATCCTGGAAACCAGGATCAAAACTTTGGAGAACCCAGCAGCCGTTATTGATGACGCCACCGTCAAGAAATTCACATCTGCAGACCCATTCTACTCTGTTGAAGGAGAAATTAAGGAGCTGAAGGAACTTCTGCCTGAAATACAGGAAAAGATCCAGGATATGATGGACTATAAGGCTGAGGTAAGACCTTGCGATTGCATTGAGGTTACTAGGAAAATGCTACGCAACATGATTATAAAGGAGAGGACTCATTGTCAGCTGGATTGTCATTCTTAAAAAGTTTAATGACTTTTCGCATTGTTGCAAACATCTGTTGATTTGGTTTTTATGTATGAACGCCGTCTTATGAAAGATAGAGAAAAATTATAACTCAGTACATGCACTGTAGGTTTTTATAATTACAATATGAATAGTTTGCAACAATTTTATACATATAAATGACGTAACTTTTATAATATTTTCAAGTGATAAAATAGTAAGCTTTGCTAATAATGAGAGAATGTTGACATTCCATGACATTGTGATATAAGTTACATAAAATTGAATTTTGTTCCTAAATGATTATGTGCCAAATTGCTAAATCCATGCCACCGTTTGTGATATTAGGATTGTTTATTTTAAATTCGACTGTTAATTATAATCAGTATTATTTTTTGGAATATTTGGAATGAATGTGTGCCTTACTTTGAATAATGATAAAGATGTGGTTTGAGAGAGAGATACTTTGAAATGAACACTTGTTTTTACCCAGTTTTGACTGAAAGAATGGACTGAAAGTTGTTAATTAATCATTGTAATGTTAAGACTTGTATTTACTTGGTATGTGATATTGTAATCGTGTATTTGTGATGAATTGGAAATGTGTGTAAGGCTGTATATGCAATTGCCCTGCACATAGTCCATACGTAAACATAATTATTTAGACTGATGCTAATGTACAAGATGAAACTATAATCTCATCACATCAAAATGACAGCTATGCCCAGCAGCATTAATTATAATATTATACTCTTTAGTTCTAAGCTCAATGTACTGATTTTATTTGATCTGAATCGTGTTAGTTTTAAGCCAACATTTTACCACATGGCCATTTTTTTATTGTGTTTAGTAACATTTTGAAATAAATTTGTTCAAAATTGTACCTTGTGTCTTATTTCAGATAGAACCTAATGCATTGATGGCCATGTGGTTAATTTGTTGCTTAATTATGTTATGATCATGGCCATTGATGTTATATTCATGGTTTTAATTTCTTTATCTTATTACAGACTTTTATCGGTACTACAATTTAATATTACATTTCAATACAATGCTGAACTATAGCTAAAGCTAGCTATTGAGCTAAAATTATAATCTTCTTGTATGACTTGAATTCGTTTTTTTGATAAACTTCTCCATACATTCATAAAAAAATAGAATAAATTGATCATTTAATCCTTGAAATATATATAGATAGACACTGAATTACTCTTGGTTAACGATAAGATGATGCAGTTTATCTTGCTTTTCATGATAATAAGACAGCCGCTTTCAATTTATTAGCCGTTTACTGCAGCATTTCGTCTGTCGTAAATGCAGTCTGCATTTACGACAGACTAAATGCACCAGTCACGCTGTCTGGCGCTGATCACAAATTATCAATATTTTTTTCCCCTGTAGTTATCATCACGTTTTTCGTAAAATACATAACATCCCTAGTTGGTAAGCGTTGATAGACGTGCGCAACGATTACGTCTAACTAGTTGCTCCAATGAAATATCGACGCGATGTCCTTCGCGATCTTGTACGACGAACATAAGTTGCGGTTAGCTTGGCCATCAAATATACTAGAACCTCTTTTTTACCATTTCCACAGACAATAAAACGGGTACGCGAAACCCTCTGTTCCACGAACGGCGAAGGCCCTTCCACTTCAAACGGTGCCGGTGCCATTGCCAGCGCCAGTTCGAGTTCCAGTTCTTCAGCCCCTAAGCCTGCTGCCTCCGATATCTCGCACCTAATCAAGCGAAAGAGGAAGGCCAGTGATGGTGAAGCAGACTCTTCAGCCGCTAAAAGGGTTAACACGTGAATACGTCATGATAGCACACTATTACTAGCCTGTAAGGGCCTCGACGCGATTTTAAAGCTCTTTAAAAATCGATTAATAAATGGGATGTTAAGTTCTTTGGGCCTATTAGACGATATTGTTTTCGCTAGTCATTTGACTATTTTACTGATGACCATGAAGGTTGATATACATTACATTTGGAGGTTTTTATTGACGATCCAAAACAGTGAACTAAGTCTTCTAATATACAATTTGTTATGGTCACAGTTTTGACGAATGACTACCAATATTGCCCACGAAATCTTTTGTTTCGTCCAAAATCTCATTGGACTTATTGGGCGGTTGGATCAAATGTCTGATTCAGAAAACAGCTCTCGACACGGCACGTATTTTGTAGACTTACGTCTCGAGTGAATTTTTGTATCAAAGATTATATAAATTAACTCTAAATTATTTAATTATAGGTAGGTAGGTACGCGTCGGGGCCTATATATGTAATCTTGTGTACAAAGCGTGATGGTCAAATGTTTAAGTGAATCTACTGTCTAAGCGACCGACTCATTATTATGAGGTCACTAATAGTGTCTGTCCATTTGAGCGGAGAAGAGCCAAGCAGTGTAGCGGCATAGAATTAGACGCTAGGGACTAAAGAACTAAGAAGACTTAGGGTGAAGCTCCGCCGAAGCGAAGGGGAAAGGAGTAGAGCGGAGACGAGACTTATAGGAATCAACCAATCATATGCGCTGAGCGGAGACATGATGTGAAATTCAACCAATGTGATTTGTAAATTTCGGCGTCTCCTCTCCGCTCAAATCCTCTCGTGTGTGGACCCTGAGGAAATCCGCCCTCTCCAGATTTCTCGTAGGACCGATTGTCGGATCAAACGATTCAAAGAATCATGGCGAGATTCATACATTCATTTGTATGAAAAAATAAAGTAATTTAGAGGGTTTAAAATATTTTACAATGTGAAGAATACATTACCAGGTGTAGATTGGTATATTTAGCATATTTTTAAACCCGCGCATAATTAAAATTACCAAATGAAAATCACACTTTTTTCGTTTCATCTCGATGCCGATTTAGTGTTTATAAAAAAAAGAAAGTGACAAGCGATGTTAACAGATCTATCAAATTGGCAGACAAGTGATGTGACAAGTGTGTGGAAAAAAATAATCATTATAATTTGTGACATGATTTCCCATAAAACGCTGCAATTTCAATGTAAGAACTGCGAAACGGCACTGTCACTATCACACCGTTTCGATCTGAAATAATGAGTTTTCGTTAAACTATTAACTTCTTTTTGCGGGGTTTTAAAAATATTGTAAATGCCTGAAGATACTCTTTAGGTACCCAAGATTATAAGAATTAGAATTTCAACTTCTCTATCCATCTTAATTTTTTTTTTACAAATCCTGCCATAATTCTTTTAATGTTTCATTTCTCCGACGAATTTGGTCACCGATTGTCTGACGTGACCGGAGACCCTTATGATGTGTAGGTAGCGTAGTAGTGTCCCTGGGATTCTAGTGGGAATCTATTGATTAGTTTTTAGCTGTGTATTATTTCCGTATTCACCGCTCAGATGGACAAGTAACCTTACAGATGTATATTTTGTACAAGTCTTGTTGTGTTTGTCAGACAATTGTTAGTCTGATTGTACGGTTATCCTTTTGTATCCCGGATTTACGTGTAATCAACTTCCAGTGAGATTAATCTGAAGGAGGTAAATTGTGGTTTTTGTATTTTGAGTAATTGTTAGCATTAAACATTTATAATATTAAAATATTTTGTTTTAAGGAGGATGCTCCGATGGGCCGTCCATACATTGTTTGCTACAGTTGTAAGCTAAACACAGACACTCTTTGTTAAAAACGAACCATATTATCACTTTTCTGCAGTGAAATGTCACAATGGACCTTTTAGGAAATAACTTACATTATGTACCGAGAAAAACAACCGTAGAATCTAGGCACTATACACTTTCTTACAAGTGTGCGTGAGTTTTTACAAGGGATTGGATAATCAGATGCATATTTACCAAAAGTTCATATTTCGCTAGTGATACTAGGTACTGATATAACTTCTAGAAATAATTGATTAGAAAAATCTCTATATATGTCTACCTAAAGTTCAGTTTTCGCTAAGAAAGCATAAATATATTTTGCTCATACAGAGCAAAATGTATTTGTGAATGTTATGACTGTATATACTAGAAGTAATGCACTATTTTCAAGTTACTGTTAACCAATGTTGGATGTATGTATGTGTTGGATGTATGTTGGAGTAGTTTATTGAACAAATAAAATAAATACGACTTCTAGAAATAATTTGGAGAGCAAATCTACGACAATCTGAATCGCAAGGTTTTTTCTACACAAAAGTTCATTCCATACAAAGCCAACACCTCAAGTTTAGGTAAAAATGCATCCAATTGTCCGATCCCTAATAAAATTATAAGTTAACTTAAAATCTTAAAGTAGTGTTAAACAAAGTCACTCCCACTGTCTGTACGTTTAGCTGTTTTAAACTTCGCAACGTATGTTCATATTGTTCATGCCGTTTTCAGGAATAGATAGAGTGATTCAAGATGAAGGTTTATATGTATAGTTTTATCTACATTGCATCCGTGCGAAGCCGGGGCGGCTCGCTAGTAAAAAATAAAAACTATGTGGAACCTTGATTTTAAATTGTTATTAAATGTTAGATTTCTCTCTAAAACGTTACAAGTCGGACCTAAAAACTATTATTTGTTGTAAACTAAAATCAAACTTGCTTATACACGACTGTTAAAAAAAAAAGTGAATATTAATTAAAAGAAATATATCCATGTTAAGTTATACTACCTATGTAGAATTGTTGATACATTAAAACTCCCTTTTAATATTGTTGTCTCAGATTATGAAACAAAAGGCAGATAGACCACGCCGAACACTGAGAGTGAAGCCACCAAAGCAAATACAAATTCAAAATCGAATACCTACAATTCGCTTTGCGCTGCACGGTGTACTGACACGAGTCAGTACAGCACGAAGCGAGGCATCGTTAAAAAAACAAATACTAATACAAATAACAATTCAAAAGCGAATACAATCACGAGATTGTACGTAGGTAATCGTTTTTGAATTTGTATGTGCTTTGGTGGCTTCACTCGCAGTGTTCCGCGCGGTCTATTTGCCTTTTGTTTGATAATCTGAGATTGTTGTCTGATAAACATTTGAGTGTTATGTAATCTGTGACAGACTGAATTATTTAGTACATAACTACTTAAATAATAAGAGTACGGTGGCATTGTAAAGCGCGATTTGTTCAGCTGGACGCAAAGTGTTGATCACTTTAGTGTATATCGTCACAAAGAATGATACAAAATAATATTGTTTACACGATTACGATGCATTTTATTTAAAGGAAAGTAAGTTTACTTTTTTATAATGTTGGTACGGTTGGTACCGTAATCTTGTTACAATCTTTATACCTAGCTAACATATAATAACCTACTCATCATTAATTACACTTAATTGCGATTATTATAAGATTGTATTATGTTTTCGTCTACAGCTGATAAATCAACGCTTTACGATAGGTATAGGTAATCAAATTAAGTAATGTCATTTTTTGTGCGTCTAGTTTATCAACAAAAAAATATGAAATCCGACATTTTCGTCGTAAAATTGTACTGTAAGGTAGAATAATCGATAACGAGTTGCAAATAATAATTTTAAGCTATTTAGTTCTTGGTAATATTGTAATTTTAGACTTTGGTTACAATAAAATTAATAATTTTGATATACTTTACTTTATTATTTAAATGTGACATACGTTGATACGCATCGAGACGTTTATCTGATTATGCATTCATTGATAATAATCGTTATCGAATATTACGTTATCTTTTCTTATCATAGGTAGGTATGTATCAGTAAGGTATACAGTATAGTTAGGCACCTACTCTTGTGTCTTGCGAACACTTTAGACCACGAAGTAAGTTTACTTCGTCAGACTTCGTGCCACTCGCGTATAGTCCAACAAGTTATCTGTGGAATGACTGGTGCGCTGTACGTCAACAAACTTAAATGTTCAAACAAAAGACGACCTTATATCTTTTACAAAGTATTACTTCACAGAAAAGTTGGTATCTTTGTACGGTCCCTAATTATGTAACAAATACATGGCAACCAAATTCTGCTATAACAGATGGACAGCAAGCGTTGTCCACTGTGAAGGGTGTTAATTAGGTTTAAATAAGTCTAGTCAAGACTTATCTCTATTCAAAGCCAAGGCAGTCTTGGTATCCCACGATACCTACTCCATTCTAAGCAAAAGACAGCAAAACTCCTTTACAAAGTCTTTCCCTCTAATAAACCCATCGTTAAAGAAAAAAGAAAAGAAAATCACAGTTGTCAAATTATGAAATAATCTACATTATAAGATTTTTAGAAATTTTTGTTTCATACAAATTAAGTTCAGCAGAAGGCATGGATAACATGAATATCGCGGGCGGGGATCCGCCGAATGTCTTACCGAAGCACATGACGTACTCTAGTTCTAAAGTGCCAATTGTAGGCGCTTTGATTGACTATGTGGACACTAGTTACCAGTATTTGAGGAGAAAGACTTTTACTCAAGCGGAGAAACTGAATGAAAAAGCTTCAAGGGCGACTCTGTCTGCGACTTTCTTGGCGTCTGTATGCCTCTTGTTGGGTATGGTGTGTAACGTAAAGTTCGAAGTGGTGACTGTTGACGAGGAACCACTGTGCAATGACTTGCACTTTATGCTCATGAGCAGAGAAGATATGCTGTACATTGACGATATTGACGTAACGCGTAAGTATTTGACAATCAGATTATATTCTCTATGATGTTGGATATGTTAACAAGATAAACGTGTTGTTGTGAACTTTGGACGTTATGCAATACTTCCCTGAGTAGGTTAGGTAGGTAGTAGTTTACACGTAGGTAGCAAGTGCTAAAAAACTTGCCTAAATACTTGACTAAGTAATAAAAAACTTGACTAAAGTTGCTATACATTTATTGCATAACAGGTTTTTGTGAAAGGTCAAGGACTAGTGATGTCGGTTTCCCCTACAACAGTGCACGGTCTGTTAATCTAAAAATAGGTTTATGCCTGTCAATTTATCAATTAGGGTCCAGTACGAATTATTTCAAAAGACCCACGAGACTATCCTTGCATTTGTAACATTAGGTAGTTCTTAGAATATTTTAGGTGCTAATCGTTCTACCCTCGGGTACCCAATTTTTGTAGTCATGATTATGATTATTTTAAATGTTTTTTTTTAATCTACGTAGTACTAATTATACAAAATTACTAGGTTCAGAAAAAACTAGATTAAAAAAAACAAACAATGCAAGTAGGTATTTATGTAAATGTTTAGATAGTTACCTACTCATTTAATGAATTCCACAAAAACACTACCTATACCCTATTCACAATAAGATTAGACATAAACACAAACCTTTTTTACAGTCCCTTCAACCGATTTTGCCTATTCCATAGGCTTCAGGATGACATTAGAGGCAAAAAAGTGATTACAATAACAACTGTTTACTGCAGTTGCCATTTGTCATGCTACCAACGCAATATAAGTCAGAATCGGTTGAACGGACTGTAAAAAAGGTTTGAGTAAAGGTCTATCTTATTGTAAACAGGGTATAGGTATAATAATATTGTTATGATCACCGTCTATATAATTAGCTATAATATTTAAAGAACCTGTTTAAAAATGGTATTATTATGTCATGTGGTTGCAGGAGTGAAGTGGTGTGTGGAAGTGTCCGACAGTCTGGTTATATTCATTAGTAGTCTACTCATATGGAACTCTTCGAACGTGGTAAGATTCCTATGTTTTTTTAATATAAGTAGGAAAGCAGACTAAAGTGTAGATAATTTAATTCCAGATATGGAGCACATGAAATGAAACAAATTTCAACAAATTGACCATTGACTTTTTAATTTGAGAGAGTAGATAATTAATAACAAGATTTATATTAATAATCAACTTACAATTTAATAACAGCCTTTCCAGAATTTTCACCATTCAACATTCCTACAAAAGCGTCGAAGATATTTTCGAAACCTTCTGTGATGTGTTCCCTAGGTTGCAACTGTCCACTTTGAATCCATTTGATGAGTTCGGCAAATGCTTCCGGTTGGCGGTCGATCCATCGCCACACTAGGAAACCTTCAATTTTTAATTGATGGAAAACTAAAGCAGGCTGTAAGATGGTAGCCTTGGGCAAGCTAGAGTCGTTGTATGCACTGATGGCACCGCAAACTGAAACCCTTCCTAAGTCGTTCATTTGATTTATTATCGTCGAGCTGAGCTCTCCACCAACATTATCGAAGTAACAATCCACACCTTTGGGAGCTGCTTCTTTCAAAGCTGCCGCGATGTCAGCAGTCTTGTAGTTGATCGCCTTGTCGAAGCCGATTTCCTCGAGCCACTTCACTTTGTCATCTGAGCCAGCAAAACCGATGACCTTGCAGCCCTTGATCTTTGCTATCTGTCCAACAAGGGAGCCGACCGCTCCAGCAGCGCCACTCACAACCACTGTTTCACCGGATTTAGGTTTGCAAATTTCCAAAAATCCGAAGTATGCGGTAGCGCCCGGCATACCAACAGCACCAACTCCCAAAGAATTCGACAAACCTTTCAAGTTTGGTAACTTGTAAACCCTTCCAGCATCTCCTTTGGTGTCATTTGTATCAATGACGGCGTAGTCGCACCATCCTTTGTGGGAGACGACCCTGGTACCGACCGGGAATCTAGGATCTTTAGAATCTTCTACTAAACCAACTTGGAAACCAAACTGGTCATATGGGGTCGGGTAACGTGGGTTGTACGCACGCATGTACGGGTCCACACTCACCCACTCAACTTTGACGAGGATCTCTCCATTCTTGAGGGCCGGTAACTCGTATTCCACGATTTCAAAATCATCACGTTTGGGTAATCCCTGGAAGGTTTTTTTAACCACGTATTTCCGTGCCTTGACCATTATGATCTATCGTTCACGAGTGGTGACGAGCGACTGAGTTTATAAACAAGTGGAATGTAGTAATATAGGTACTCGGTCAATAGTGCTATCGTCATTGCGTGTCATGCTCACGCGGAGCGCTAAAAGTCAATATCATGCTTACATACACATACACTCGCAGTTGTAGACTTGTGTGAAGTCCAGCGATACTGTTGCTTTAAGCCGGCGTTTTTATTGATAAGGAAGTAGGTAGGTAAGTATATTATGTATACTCACCAGTATAAATTCCATTTGTACCTATGTTTGATGATGATAAAACATCATTATGTCGAATGTTTAGTTTTATTGAAGGGTGCTTAAATGATTTGGTCAATTTATTATCATAGTTAAACATCAATTTAAATTATGTAGGTACCTATTTAATTAGAAGCGACCTTTAGACCTTATTGTTGATCGTTAAAATTGACTAATAGCTAGTTCTAAATGTCTATCTATTAGCACTAAATATCTATTTATATTCATTAGCCGTCTACTCATATGGAACTCTTCGAACGTGGTAAGATTCCGTTTTTTTTATATTAGCAGACTAAAATGTAGATAATTTAATTCCAGATAAGAAGCACATGAAATGAAACAAATTTCAACAAATTAACTATTGAAGTTTTTATTTGATATAGATAATTAATAATAAACGTTACATTAATCAACTTACAATTTAATAACAGCCTTTCCAGAATTTTCACCATTCAACATTCCTACAAAAGCGTCGAAGATATTTTCGAAACCTTCTGTGATATGTTCCCTAGGTTGCAACTTTCCACTTTGAATCCATTTGATGAGTTCGGCAAATGCTTCTGGTTGGCGGTCATTCCATCGCGTCACTATGAAACCTTCAATTTTCAATTGACGGGAAACTAAAGCAGGTTGTAAGATGGGAGCTTTGGGCAAATTAGAGTCGTTGTATGCACTGATGGCACCGCAAACTGAAACCCTTCCGAAGTCGTTCATTTGACTTATTATCGTCGAGCTGAGCTCTCCACCGACATTATCAAAATAACAATCCACACCATTGGGAGCTGCTTCTTTCAGAGCTGCCGCGATGTCAGCAGTTTTGTAGTTGATTGCCTTGTCGAAGCCAATTTCCTCGAGCCACTTCACTTTGTCATCTGAGCCAGCAAAACCGATGACCTTGCAGCCCTTGATCTTAGCTATCTGTCCAACAAGGGAGCCGACCGCTCCAGCAGCGCCGCTCACAACCACTGTTTCACTGGATTTAGGTTTGCAAATTTCCAGAAATCCGAAGTACGCGGTAGCGCCCGGCATACCAACAGCACCAACTCCCAAAGAATTCGACAAACCTTTCAAGTTTGGTATCTTGTAAACCCTTCCGAAATCGCCTTTGCTGTCATTTGTATCAATGACGACGTAATCGCACCAGCCTTTGTGGGAGACGACCCTGGTACCGACCGGAAATCTAGGATCTTTGGAATCTTCTACTAAACCAACTTGGAAGCCAAACTGGTCATATGGGGTCGGGTAACGCGGGTTGTACGCGCGCATGTACGGGTCCACACTCACCCACTCAACTTTGACGAGGATCTCTCCATTCTTGAGGGCCGGTAACTCGTATTCCACGATTTCGAAATCATCACGTTTGGGTAATCCCTGGAAGGTTTTTTTAACCACGTATTTCCGTGCCTTGACCATTATGATTTTATGATCTATCGTTCACGAATGTTGAAGAGTGACTGAGTATATAAACAGGTGGAATGTAGTAATATACTCGGTCAGTATTGCTATCGTCATTGTATGTCACGCTTACGCGGAGCCCTAAAAGTCACTATCATGCTTACATATACACATACACTCGCAGTAGGTACTTATATCAGACAGTACCCAGGTGCAGACTTGTGTGGAGTCCGATACTGTTGCTTTAAGCTGGCGTTTTTGTCGATAAGGAAGTACCTATATACTTACCGGTATAAATTCCAGTTGTATGTTTGATGATGATAAAACATCATTATGTCAAATGTTTAGTTTTACTAAAGGATGCTTACATTAATTAGTCAATTTATTATCATAGTTAAACATCAATATAAATTATGTACCTACATATCTAATTAGAAGCGGGACAGGTATCGACCTTAAAGCGCTATCCACACATTTCCGGGTCAGGGCTATCCGTATTCCGAGTTGTTCGTTTAAGTGTTCCCGTCAGGGACGTGCCATCTGTCACCCGTGTTCAGACATGTCATGGAAATCGGCATCAGTGTAACTTACCATCACACTTTAATTGTTTTCCTATATTAACCCGTATTAGATAGATCGTAAAGTGTATTATTCTGTCGTACAAGTTCTATCAACCTTTCTGTGTTCATGTTGTGATCAACGTACCTAGATACAAATCGGATAGCACTGTCAGAGCGTCCGTGCGTCCGAGCGTGCTCCGGGACACTGATGATTCGGATTCGGATTCAAGATGCGCCTGATAAGTAATACGGAGCTATGTGGACAAGTTCGTACAAGTTGTACCTACGTAACCGATTTTTTCCCCGTCCCTGACGGAACACGGCAGGGTAAGAAGCTTATAGATAAAAGTGGAGGCAACACTGTAAATACCTAAGTGAAGCCAACTGTGGGCAGACGCTCTCTTTCTGAATGCATACATAAGATAAAGAAAACACATATCATTGTCTCGTTATTATGTATGCATTCAGAAAGAGAGCATCAGCCCACAGTTGGTTTCAAGCTTTTGTTCTAAGTGTTGGCTCCATTTATACCTATATATTCATGCGGCAGGGCCGGGTACCCGGAAATGTGTGGATAGCGCTTTAGACTTATTGGTTGATCGTTAAAATTCACTTATAACTAGGTAGTTCTAAATATCTATTCATAAGCACTAAATATCTATTTATATTCATTACCAGTCTACTCATATGGAACTCTTCAAACGTGGTAAGATTCCTATGTTTTTAGAATATTAAGTAGGAAAGCAGACTAAGATGTCGATAATTCAATTCCAGATATGAGCACAAAAAATGAAACAAATTGACTATTGAATTCTTAATTTGATATAAAAAATTAGGTAATAATTAGCGTTACATTAATCAACTTACAATTTAACAACAGCCTTTCCAGAATTTTCGCCATTCAACATTCCTACAAAAGCGTCGAAGATATTTTCAAAACCTTCTGTAATGTGTTCCCTAGGTTGCAACTTTCCACTTTGAATCCATTTGATGAGTTCAGCAAATGCTTCCGATTGGCGGTCGATCCATCGCCACACAAGGAAACCTTCAATTTTCAATTGACGGGAAACTAAAGCAGGTTGTAAGATGGGAGCTTTGGGCAAACTAGAGTCGTTGTATGCACTGATGGCGCCGCAAACTGAAACCCTTCCCAAGTCGTTCATTTGACTTATTATCGTCGAGCTGAGCTCTCCACCAACATTATCGAAGTAACAATCCACACCCTTGGGAGCTGCTTCTTTTAGAGCTGCTGCGATTTCAGCAGTCTTGTAGTTGATTGCCTTGTCGAAGCCGATTTCCTCGAGCCACTTCACTTTGTCATCCGAGCCAGCAAAACCGATGACCTTGCAGCCCTTGATCTTTGCTATCTGTCCAACAAGGGAGCCGACCGCTCCAGCAGCGCCGCTCACAACCACTGTTTCACCGGATTTAGGTTTGCAAATTTCCAGAAATCCGAAGTACGCGGTAGTGCCCGCCGACATACCAACAGCACCAACTCCCAAAGAATTCGACAAACCTTTCAAGTTTGGTAACTTGTAAACCCTTCCGAAATCGCCTTTGGTGTCATTTGTATTAATGACGGCGTAGTCGCACCAGCCTTTGTGGGAGACAACCCTGATACCGACCGGGAATCTAGGATCTTTAGAATCTTCTACTAACCCAACTTGGAAGCCAAACTGGTCATATGGGGTCGGGTAACGCGGGTTGTACGCGCGCATGTACGGGTCTACACTCACCCATTCAACTTTGACGAGGATCTCTCCATTCTTGAGGGCCGGTAATTCGTATTCCACGATTTCGAAATCATCACGTTTGGGTAATCCCTGGAAGGTTTTTTTAACCACGTATTTCCGTGCCTTGACCATTATGATCTATCGTTCACGAGTGGTGACGAATGACTGAGTTTATAAACAAGTGGAATGTAGTAAAATACTCGGTCCATAGTGCTATCGTCATTGTTTGTCATGCTCACGCGGAACCCTAAGAGTCGATATCATGCTGAATGCAGATACAATCGCAGTATATCAGATAGTAGTGTAGACTTATGTGCAGTCCAGCGATTGCTTTAAGCCGGCGTTTTTGTCGATAAGGAAGTATATACTTATATACTCATCATCATCATTTCAGCCGAAAGTCGTCCACTGCTGGACATAGGCCTCCCCCAAAAGGGCCACGCTTAGCAGGCGGGTTGGCGATTGCAGTAGGTATGGTTGTTACAAAGGCACAGGGAACGCTGCTGCCCATTTTCTGGTGAGTCCCTTATTAGCCTCTTACAACACCCGCGAGAAGATATGGAATGGTGCTATTCTTTACGTCCGACACCATACGGACCATCCGACCGACCTTATATACTCACCGGTATAAATTTCAGTTGTATGTTTGATGATTTTAAAACATCATTACCTATATGATGTCAAATGGTTAGTTTTACTAAAGGATGCTTAAATGAATTACATAGTTAAGCTCTATCCACGTATATCAGGGCCGTGCCCGGAATGTGAGAGGGCCATGACCGTGCTAAGACCGTGCATCCGAGTCCCGTCAGGGACTTTTTATTCATACACGTCACTTCACGTCAGGGATGTGGATGTGACCGGACTGTGGTCACTGTGGACAGGCCGCGACCTTCTATTTGTGCCCCTCAGTCACCATTTTGTTTTGTACAAAACGCTAAATCGTGCAAAACGCTATAAATATATGCGTAGCGCCTCTATTAAAAACTCGTCGTTATTATATTTATTTATGTTTTAAATATCGCCAAAGTGCTTGGAAAATATCGGCTACCCCGGGCACGTCATGTCGTCGTCGGCCCGGGCATTGAAGCTCCGTCGCCGGTCCGGGCACAGACGTGTGTGAACGAGTTCATACAAAATGTATGTAACTAACTAATTCGCTTAGTCATCTATTTCATGGATTTTTTTACTTAGTACAGTTTAGCTACCTACTTCAATTTTTGTTGCAAACATTATTTTTACCTAGGTACCTACTTATGTAATATAATTAGTAGGTGAGTGATAAAATATTCGCTATTATACCTATTAATGTCTGTAGTGTCGTGCCGTAGCCGTGGGTAAAAAAAATTTAAGATCAAAAAACCCACTTCAGCAACCACTAAAGACATCACTTTTTATTGCATTTGGTAGGTGGCAGTATTTCTTTTAATTAAATCTTAGTTACAATTTTTTTTTAAGGCTAAGGCCTCCCTGAGTTTCTTCTGAGTTTGGTACCTACTTAGGAAAAACTCGGGTGTGAGTTTCTAAACGTACTTACCTACTCGACAGCGCGCTAACGTAAGCTTCACTTTGTAGGTATTAAACTGCAACATCGCCGTCTAATGGCAACTACTAGTATAGGAAACACAATTATTCCATACAAAAAAGCTTTTTACAAAAAAGACAACCGCCTTCAAAAAGTGATAAATAACTTTAGCACAGAACACACATTGACTTTAGTTTCGAAATTCAGTGGCTTTGTTCTGTTTGTTGTTTTGTATTGCCACCGACTTCCGAAACTAAAGTCAATGTGTGTTCTGTGCTAAAGTTATTTATCACTTTTTGAAGGCGGTTGTCTTTTTTGTAAAAAGCTTTTTATTTTCCGCTTTTTAGTACCTCCTTCTCATCCAAATCTATTAAGAAGAGATTGAAAGTTAACTACTACAAAGATTGATGAAACTAAAACGTCGTCTATGTAAAATTTTTAGGTATTTGTTGATTTTTCAAAAAGTGCTAAATCAATTTCGATAAAATTTATATGGGACCTTGAAGCATACCCTATCCATAAAAAAAAGAATTTTCAAAATCGGTTTACGTTTGCCGGAGAAATCGCGTAACAAATCGCGCACATACTTAATGCAAATTTAAGACTTATACGGTTTTCTCATGGATGCCATTGTCAGAACTGGACCAAAATAAAATGGGACCACACGGGAAGCACTAGCTTCCAAATAAAAGAAGAATCATCAAAATCGGTTCACCCAGTCCCGAGAAATCAGGTAACAAACATAAAAAAAAAAAAAAAAAAAAAAAAAAAAAAAAAATACAGACGAATTGATAACCTCCTCCTTTTTTGAAGTCGGTTGAAAACATAAGCGAACGTTTAGATGTAGGTTATAGGTACCTAGTTCCGATATTAATGATTCTATAATTCTAGAAGGCTCTTGTCGATATTATGCTGTTATGTATGAATAAACATTAATTGCAAGTATTTATTAGCTACTATATTTTAGTCAACCATCTTTATAACATATTATGATAAAACAATAAGAAAATGAAACAAACAAAAGTATTAATTCAGTAAATATCGTGTGTAAAAAATACTTGACAAAAACAAACATAATAAAATCACAGGCATTAAACGCAAAAATAAATAACTTGGACATTGACTGTAAAAAAGAGTCACATAAATTTTACTTATTTAGTTGTTTTTGTTGTTTAGTTGCATTTCTTTCGGAGATTTTGTTCTTAATGCAGTGCTCTGAAAATTACAGTAGGAAAATATTTCAAAGGACTGAATTATGTAAATGAAACATGACATTGATTTATGTTTATTTTATATTTTTAATATTCCAATTTGCATATACAAGGGCACACCGAAAAAGTAAAAACCTTACGTAGGTACTATACCTAGTTACTTAATTATATTTTGACAACTGCTTTCCCGATATTTTCGCCTTTCAGCATTCCTATAAGAGCGTCATAGAGGTTCTCAAAGCCTTCGGTGATGTGTTCTTTAGGGGTCAGCTGTCCACTGTGAATCCATTTAAGAAGTTGATCAAACGCTTCGGGGAATCTGTCTAATGAATCCCAAATCACATAACCGGTAATTGTTAAACGTTTTAACAATATGGCCGGCTGTAGGATGGTCACTTTAGGCATATTAGCTGGGTCCTCGTTGTATGAACTGATGCTGCCAATGACAACAACACGTCCAAATAGGTTCATTTGTTGTATGATCAGACTGCTCTGCTCTCCTCCAACGTTGTCGAAATACATGTCAACACCTTCAGGAGCAGCTTCCTTTAATGCAGCCGTGATGTCAGTAGTCTTGTAGTTAAACGCCTTATCGAAACCGATGGACTCCAGCCACTTCACCTTATCATCAGAACCGGCAAAACCAATGACCTTGCAGCCCTTGATCTTCGCAATCTGTCCAACGAGTGAACCCACAGCTCCTGCAGCGCCCGTCACTACAAGGGTTTCGCCAGCTTTAGGTTTGCAGTATTCTAGGAATCCAAAGTAACCAGTGGCACCTGGCATTCCCACGGCACCGACTGCTAATGAATTTGATAACCCTTTCATGTTTGGCACCTTATAAATTTTGCCGGCGTCCTTATCTACTTCATTGGTGTTGATAATGCAGTAGTCACACCAGCCCTTGTGGGAAACGATTCTTGTGCCAACCGGGAAATTGGGGTCCTTCGATTCTTTCACTAAACCGACCTGTAAGCCGTACTGGTCATATCGCTCAGCTGAAGTATATATCCGCATGTATGGGTCCACACTCACCCATTCGGCTTTGACGAGAATCTGTCCATTCTTGAGGGCCGGTAACTCGTATTCCACTATTTCAAAATCATCACGTTTGGGTGCTCCCTTGAATTCATTTATAACTACGTATTTCCGTGCTTTCACCATGATTTTCTCTCTTAAACTGATAACCAGCCGACTGCGCCGTTCACTTATATAGTGAACGCTACACAATCATTGTTTACCTACATGTAGGTAGTTATCAGCATCGAAAACCACTACTTTAATGACTTGCATTACTGGTATTAAAAATTGTCTCAATGACTCGCCTTGCGTTATCTCGAGTTTGTTTTTTGCTGATAAACTGTTACATGATGATGATGTTAAACCTACTTATACCTAAATAGGTTAAAAGTTGGTAATCCATATCAAATAAAATGCACTTTATGTAAAGTTTCTCCATTCGCTTATTACGTTCGTAGGTACAGAATAAAGTGACGGATATTGAGTGTTTGTCACACTTTAAAATTGTTATTGATTGTTAGGACTCAACTGTCTATCCTAAAAAATATGTGTATAAACAAGTAGATAAAAACAGTAAGCAAGAGAGAGCAGAGCAGACCTATGTTTTTCTTTAAAAACAAACGAATACTGTCTCAGACTGAAGCCCCGTTTACACAGTGCAATTTAGTTGCCTATTCAATGCAATAAATTGAAGAAACAATGAAAGTTGCGCCGTCTGAGCAGTGTTTAGACGATGCAAGTTGCTTCAATTTAATTGTACCTATGCAATAGGCAAGAACCTTGCATCATGTAAATGGGGCTTTACTTCGTCTGCGTGAATTTTCTCAAGGATCCCAATTTTTTAAATAATGCAATATTATCATTTTACTCAGGGATAAAGTAGCTTCTTATTGGTGAATGAATTTTTAAAATCGGATGAGTAGTTTCGGAGATTACCCCCTACATACAAACTTACAAACTACCTAACTAATTTTATCTCTTTATAATAATATATTAGTATAGATAAACTGTCATACTACTAGATTCCATTTATTAACTAAATTATATTTATTTAATGTATGTGTTTGACATAAATAAACATGTCGGTTGAGAGTATTGTCATGCTCACTCAAATATCTCGCTGATGGTGGCGCGTATGTTGGATCATTCGGCTCCCTTTAAAATGGTTGAGTTCAATGGTGCTGACCCACGCGTCATGTTCGTGAACGGGCGCTGTCAGTAGAGATTTAATGTAACCAATATTTTGTTAACACTTGATTTAAAAGAGTGTCCGTGGAGTTTCTTGCTCGTTCTTCTCCATAGAGACCTACCCTACGTTTTGGAACGAGCAACTAGCTTCAACTTTCTGACTAACTGACCGACTCCTTGACAATTCAACAGTGCCTCTAAAATGGTTTAATTGAAATAAATGCTTTGACTTTGACAGTTTTACTCGCGTAAAATTAAGTGTTTTCGTAAAAGTTTTGTAACGGATCATTTTGTACACAGGGGGTTAAAATGATCCTGCGATCATTTTTATCTCACCTATGTAAATACAAAGATATTACATGAAATAAAACTTATGTAGCATTGGCATTTACAGCTATCATCATTTGAGAATGAAATAAACAAGCAACGCTTTCTTAATATCTAGTAGCATTTAAGTCAAGCTTTTATGTTGGAAGTTTGGTGATTCTTAAGATGCAGGGCTCACATAGACACAACGTAGTAGCCTAGGAACTGAATTTTACACACATAATAGTAAATAAACTAAATTTCGAAACATACACTGAGAAACAAATTGTAGCATCTACACTATCTAATATTTCACAGCATCTATGGCGTTGATCATGGCGTTTATACTCCAATGCTGGACCACCCCCCAACCCCTTTCCCTAGTAAGTGTAACCCTGTCCCTTACGGTGCCACTGGCACCGTGCCAGTAACCGATTGAAATCGCCACGATCAACATTAGCTCCGCCATAAAAATTCGCCAAAATTCAACGCGTTGAGCTACGTGTGCAATAAAGTGATCAGTGAAATTCTTACGTGCTAATTCACCAGGATTTGTGTGGGCAAACTCCTACATCATCAGGTTGCGGAGCAGGACTCCCGGGACTTCAGGAATCAATAACGCAGCAGAGGTCAGTGGAGTCGTTCTGCAAATAATAATCCTAAGAAAGGCGGCAGAGGCCAATTCAACGACACCTCGTTTTAAAAAATCGGAGTAGAACTTGGGGAGTTATTAAGGTGCAGAATAAGCCAAAACACGTGTTTAGCTGAGTACTTAACTTAACTTGGGACCGCGTGTTTCATCGACCGATCAACCGACGACACGAGGTGTGACGTAGAACTAGCCTTCCCAGCCTTCACTGGAGACTCCGAAGCCGGTCGAGGAATCTGCCTGCAGACCAGACCACCGCGACGACTCCACGACACATACCACCAGGTGAGCCCTGAGGGAACTTTCTAACCCTTTGTCCTTTGTCCCCGAGTTTGGACGTATCCTGCTCGGTCTCCCGAGGCCAAGCCACATACACCAGGGTACCTAGCACCCCCCTGCCCCTCCCGTAATTGTACCCCCCCCAATACCCTTCACCCCTCCCACCTCTTCACCTGAGACGTGAGCGTGTCTGAACCCTCCCCCCAACCCCCACCCATAGTCACACACCCCCCACAAGACCCGTCCCCCGACCCTTCCCCCCTCACCTCTACAAGAAACTTCTCAACCCCCCCCAATCCGCCCCACCTATTAGTCATCCCAAGAGGATCCTCGATAGTCACCCCACGAGAGACACCCCCGCAACCCCTCCTTCACCCCCCTTTACCTCCACACGAAACCACCCAGCCCCCCTCAGGGCTACCTCACCCCCCCGCAGTCTAACTTAGTAACCGCTAGAGCTAGAACATCGAATTTGGGCTCATTTGAAAGGGCAAAAGAAGATCTCTAAATTGGACCAAACAGAATCTTAAAATTCGACAACACACCACAACAGCGATCCAGCGGCAGAACGGAAATTACCGAACATCATCACCATTGCACACACAGGGCTCAGAACATCAAGCTCTAGGCAGTATCGGGCTCCTCACTGGACAGCAGACGCGGAACATCAGCGGAAGTAGCAGTGAGTCCAATGTTTTTTAGATATTAAGAAAAAAAAAACATTAAATAACAACAACATACACAGCATATAGCATTAAGTTAGACATAAATTTCATTTCAGTAAAAACCAAACAAAAAAAAAATAAAACAATGCAATGTCGTCCAAACAACCCTCCACCTCCCGCAAGCCGACCACGGATGCCGCGCCCAAAGCGTCCAAGTCCCTCAGGGAAAAAGCTTTTAAAAACTCGACCAAATCGTCGGCATCCGAAAAGGCGGCGCGTCCATCAGAGCCACCACAGGTCCCAAAGGCTTCATCAGAGCCGGACGTAACGGGCTCCAACATGTCTGCCTGCACCGAAATTTCCGACATGGCACCGTTGGCTCCCGAGTCTCATACGGCGAATCGCAGTAGAGTCTAGGAGAGCATAGTCATACATTGGGAGGAAAAAAAGTAGGGTGCCTGAGTTTGGACTCATTTGAAAGAGCGCGAAGAGTTTTTCAATTTGGCCCTAACGGATTTAGGATTTAATACCCCACACACGAGCAAGGATCAGTCTTCGCCGCAGAATTTTATTGAATACCGGCACCAGCGCACATAGGGTCAATAGTTTGAGCCCTATGTGCACACATAGGTCTCAAGCCATTGAGTCTCTATCAGTCACCTGGCTCCTCATCAGACAGCAGAAGCAGACCACCAGCAGAGCATCCGTGAGTTCACCCTAAACTGACATAAAAAAAATCCACCACATCCTGCAAAATGACCACGGATGACGAGGCCGTAAAAGCCAAATCACTTCGAAAAAAAGTGCTAGAGTACAAGGCAAAGTCTGTCGTGTCAAAGAAACCGGAGCGTCCGTTGCAGACGCCACAGGTGCCAAAGGTAACATCGAAACGGGACGTGACGTGCAGTATCCACCATCGGTGCCAGATTCAGAGTACCGCAGCAGGATCTCCGAGGTCGTTATTAACTGGGAGCAGTGTAGCATCTCTCGTTCCCGACAGATCATCTCGAACCAGGAAATCTCGTAGGCTTCCTCCGAGAGCCAAAACGAACGCTCCGCGAGCGGCCGGCCAGGCCTCCTCTATAGAACAGCGAGAAGGGACACGAGTGGAAATGGACCTGGCCACTAGGGAGGCAGTCAACCTTCTCCAAAAAGGTAAGGACGCCCTCGAAGCTGCAGGGAATATGAAGAGGGAGTGCAAGGCCATAGCCCATGAGTGCCTACAGGGCCTGTACAAGATGACTTTGTCACAGGCAGACTCGAGAGTGCGCCTCAACATAACAACACAACCTCGAGAGGGAGCGCTCTCGACATGCACAAGCGCTTGTGCGGGACAAGAGATCTCATACTCGAGAATTTATGATGCTGAAAGTGGAGCTATCATGCGGACTAACGTCTCAGATAAAGAAAGAGGGGCCGAGAATGGCACGGTCACAAGATTCTTGAAGCTTACAAGTTCATCAAAAAACCTCAAGGAGGTCAAGGATGAGGTTACAGCGAGCCTCAAACACGTCAAGGATCACGAGAGGACGAAGGGGGAAAGCGTAAGAGCACCGGGCATCGAGTTCATACCCTAGATGACCCCGGGTGATCCCAAGGTGGTATACAATGGGGACCGGCCTTTCACCCCTCGATACCAGCGTCACTAGCATCTCCTTCCTGCTGGACATGCTCTGGAAGACTCTAGAAAGGCTTAAAGAGTACAAAACTAGCGGGATCTATTACCTAAACTTTGTTGAGTCCAATATCGATTTTAGGAATCGCACAGGTACCTACAAAGAGGTATTTCTAAATATAGCTTTATTTTAATACAATACATGTCATAGTCCTATTGATATTAAATGTTGTCATGCGTAGGATACGTGCTACAAATGTGAAGCGATCCTCTAGAACATATTTTTTTTCATCAACTCAGTGTCTATTATAGGCCTTTGCCAGGCTGTGGGAAAATTCAGCCTAATAATAATAATAATGTCTTCTTGTGTCTTCATGAGTTTTCACCTTCGTCAGTTCGTGGCAAAAATACCGATTTATTGTTGCTGTTGTCGTGATTCCTTACTTATTAATAATCGGCCATTATGTACACACGGTTACAAATCAAGCTATACATTTCCAGTATAAGCTGATCTCGCATAGTACAGAATTTTCATACAATGAGAGTTCACCCTATACTGGAAATGTATAGCATGGTGTGTAGCCGTGTGTACGAGAATATACTTACCTACTTTGATAACATTTTAGTGACTTGATAAGTGTGATAAGAGACTTGACATTGTGTATTATTAGGTATTGCAGTTTTAAAACAACATTTCGATCGCATGGAAACGTTACGTAGTCTATAAATATTTATCAAAATTCCGTCTTTCAATATGGAATTAACTATTATATAAGTAGGTTCGCTCACGATATAGGCACATTCCGAGTGAATATAGATATTCAATTACTTAACTAGTCAATCAAAATTATGCATGTAAGTATGTATTTCCTGAAACGGATTAGGCTAGCGGCGGCCGCTCTACTAATGCAAGTCCATAAGCAATACTATGTCGTTAGGTCAACAGATACCTAGAGTTGAAAATGTTTTGTCTGCAACTGTTGCTGCATTACCAATCGCTGCTATTTCGGTATGAATTTATTGAGCCTTAGGCTAAAGGTGTCCCCAATTACATTTCTAAGTGTGATACTCCCTGGCCGTGCCACGATAATGTAGATACCCAAAATATATATTTTTATGAACTAGCGGGCCGGGCAGACATTGTCCTGCCCTTAAAATAAAAATGTCCTACAACCTGACTATAGCGCCACCTGCCGGGTCCATTTGTGAATCTAAACCATTCTCGAATCCACTGGAACACATACAAACAAATTCAGCAAAATCTATCCAGCCGTTTAGGAGGAGTTCACTTTCATACACACGCACAGACGATTTTTATATATAAGAAGATAAAGATCTACAGTCTTACCACAAAAAAGTTAGACACGCTTTAGACACGTGTTTAGCAATTGTTTAGCAAAAGTGATACCACAAAACCATGTTTAGCTATTGTTTAGGGTTAGACATGTGTTTAAATTTAAACAACGACAATCCCTTGTTTAGCACGCGTTTAACCATCGCCTTATTGCTTTCTCTCAATAAGTCAGTACGTAAATTGCAATGGATATCTTTGATTCGATAGTCCAATTGTCCCCGCGTTCACGATGTTTCTTATCCATTTTTTGGCCAGTGGGATTCATAATTTATAAACTGGTTGGCGTCTCGGTTAAAACGTTTTAAAACGGTTTTTCACTCAAACAATTCTCAACCACTGTCACCAGTCACAGGCAAGAACTGTCATTGAAAAGTACGTTCTGTCAGCGCCTCTGTCGAAAGGAGCCATTTTAGTTTATAAAATGTTTAGAATAAGTACGTACATGTTGAGACTAAAAGCCCCTAAATAAAAAGAGAATAAAAAAAGTACGTTCCGTTCCGTTGTTAATGTTACAAAAAACTTTGATCATTTATTTCTGTATGGTTATCAATGGCGGACTTATTAATTTCATTTAATAGTACTTATTTTACAATTTACAACTAAGTTATTTTGTAAAAACCATTGAAACTAAAAAAAATCGATAGGAAAGAGAAAGGCTCTACAAATGAAATCAGCTTAAAACGAAACTTGTCTTAGGGTTGCCAAATTAATTAACAAGGGTACGTCAATTTAGGCACTGTTTTGCTAAACAAATGTTAAACATGTATTTGTGGTAAGAAATATTAAACACGTGTTTAAGCAGTGTTTATCTCTTAGACACTGTTTAACTAAACAGGTGTTTAAACGTTGTTTTATTTATTTTTTGTGGTTAGAGTGTTACAGTTTATGTACAGTCACGTGTCTAAAGCGTGTCTAACAGTCAAAAAAGTTAGACACGCTTTAGACACGTGTTTAACAATTGTTTAGCAAAAGTGATACCACAAAACCATGTTTAGCTATTGTTTAGGGTTAGACATGTGTTTAAATTTAAACAACGACAATCCCTTGTTTAGCACGCGTTTAACCATCGCCTTATTGCTTTCTCTCAATAAGTCAGTACGTAAATTGCAATGGATATCTTTGATTCGATAGTCCAATTGTCCCCGCGTTCACGATGTTTCTTATCCATTTTTTGGCCAGTGGGATTCATAATTTATAAACTGGTTGGCGTCTCGGTTAAAACGTTTTAAAACGGTTTTTCACTCAAACAATTCTCAACCACTGTCACCAGTCACAGGCAAGAACTGTCATTGAAAAGTACGTTCTGTCAGCGCCTCTGTCGAAAGGAGCCATTTTAGTTTATAAAATGTTTAGAATAAGTACGTACATGTTGAGACTAAAAGCCCCTAAATAAAAAGAGAATAAAAAAAGTACGTTCCGTTCCGTTGTTAATGTTACAAAAAACTTTGATCATTTATTTCTGTATGGTTATCAATGGCGGACTTATTAATTTCATTTAATAGTACTTATTTTACAATTTACAACTAAGTTATTTTGTAAAAACCATTGAAACTAAAAAAAATCGATAGGAAAGAGAAAGGCTCTACAAATGAAATCAGCTTAAAACGAAACTTGTCTTAGGGTTGCCAAATTAATTAACAAGGGTACGTCAATTTAGGCACTGTTTTGCTAAACAAATGTTAAACATGTATTTGTGGTAAGAAATATTAAACACGTGTTTAAGCAGTGTTTATCTCTTAGACACTGTTTAACTAAACAGGTGTTTAAACGTTGTTTTATTTATTTTTTGTGGTTAGAGTGTTACAGTTTATGTACAGTCACGTGTCTAAAGCGTGTCTAACAGTCAAAAAAGTTAGACACGCTTTAGACACGTGTTTAACAATTGTTTAGCAAAAGTGATACCACAAAACCATGTTTAGCTATTGTTTAGGGTTAGACATGTGTTTAAATTTAAACAACGACAATCCCTTGTCTAACACGCGTTTAACCTTCGCCTTATCGTTTTCTCTCAATAAGTCAGTACGTAAATTGCAATAGATATCTTTGATTCGATAGTCCAATTGTCCCCGCGTTGACGATGTTTCTTATCCATTTTTTGGTCAGTGGGATTCATAATTTATATACTTGTTGGCGTCTCGGTTAAAACGTTTTAAAACGGTTTTTCACTCAAACAATTCTCAACCACTGTCACAAGCAAGAACTGTCATTGAAAAACTTACGTTCTGTCAGCGCCTCTGTCGGAAGGAGCCATTTTAGTTTATAAAATAGTTAATAGTTTAGAATAAGTACGTACATGTTTAGGTTACGATGGGGCTGGCATGGTCTTATTTGAGACTATAAAAGCCCCTAAATAAAATGAGAATAATAAAAAATAAAAGTACGTTCCGTTCCGTTGTTAATGTTACAAAAACTTTGATCATTTATTTCTGTATGGTTATCATTGGCGGACTTATTAATTTCATTTAATAGTACTTATTTTACATTTTACAACTAAGCTATTCTGTAAAAAGCATTGAAACAAAAAAAAATCGATAGGAAATAGAAAGGCTCAACAAATGAAATCAGCTTAAAACGAAACTTGTCTTAGGGTTGCCAAATTAAAACAAGGGTACGTCAATTTAGGCACTGTTTTGCTAAACAAATGTAAAACATGTATTTGTGGTAAGACATTTTAAACACTTGGTTAAGCAGTGTTTATCTCTTAGACACTGTTTAACTAAACAGGTGTTTAAATGTTGTTTTATTTATTTTTTGTGGTTAGAGTGTCCATCTTTATATTATATAATCTACTGTGCGTAATGTACCTCATTGTATTCTTTATTTTTATTTAATGGTAAGCAACTCTGCTTATTTTTTCATTAAACGAAACGTGAGTATTCGGACGAACCCGACAACACAGTGAGTTAATCCGAATCTATAACTCTGCTTATGATAAAACTGCATTGGAAGAACATGCTCTTACAATGCAGTTTTATCATAAGCACAGTTGCTTACCATTAAATAAAATAAATTTATAGAAGTAGAATGAGATAAATAGTGGGTCAAAAGAAAAAAAAAACAACTAAATTGATACTGTAAGCAGTTGTTGGACTCAATGATGCAGTCTGATTTCGATATCAACAAAAACAGAACTGCGTCGTTATCTGTTGAAATGTACTTCAACTGATAACGACGTTTTGGTGACGTAGCAGGAAAGGTATCTCCATGGCCGCAATACACAACATTTTGTGAATTATTAGGCATAGGACAATCGAAAAACTATATATATATGGAAAAATCAAAGAAAACTATTTTAGCTGGACATCAAACCAAAAACATTTTTTATTATTTCTCTTTTTTTAACAAAAATGTTGCCCCACACTAGGAAATTATTCTATAGCGTGGGTGCACTTAACCCATAGTCCACCACACCCGCAGCACCTACCTGTAGGCTGTACATGGAATTGACCAATAGCGTAATTGGCAAATTTCGTAATTGGAGAAAAAGACGATTTGACGAACAACAGTTTTGACCAATATTAAATTTGTCGAATTTCCGATTTGACGAATTTCAGACTTGACCAATGTCGTTCAACCCTTATTAATATTCTGTTGGTACTTTCAGCGTTCTCCATTAAGCGAGTACCTATTCCTGCCATGGCTGGGAGCAACACTTCGCGGCCTATTCCTGCGCCAGGCTCCCACTGCCGGGGCGCTGCTCTACACCATGGCTGTCATCAACGGGAACATCAACCCTCTGTTTCTTACAGCCTTCTCTTTCCTGTTTCGTAAGTTCGTTTTAATGTTCTTTAGAGTGGTAAAGGTGAGGCTAAGTAAATACCGTTTAAATCGATCGGTCAAAGGTTAAGCTACGCTTGCCGCGGTCGGTCTGTGGATGGGTGACCATCCGTTTCATACCGAGTTCCCTCCGTGCCTCTGAAAGCACGTAACGCCGTTGGTCCAGGCTGTCATTCGTAGATCTTTGACAGTCGTTAAGGGTAGCCAGAAGTCAGAAAGTCGGACAACCAGTCTTATCAAGGGGTCATCGTGTTACCTAGTAACTGGGTTGTGGAGGTCAGATAGGCAGTCGCTCCATATAACACACTGGTATTCAGCTGCATGCGGTTACACGGCAAGCCGACCCAACATACTTGGGAAAAGGCTAGGCAGAGAGAGAGAGAGAGAGAAAGGTGCCCGTCTCCATGCTACATATTAATAGTTTCACTCAATGCTTGGTTAGCCGTTATTAACAATCGTGAAAGAGCCTTTTACGAATTTCTGTTAGACAAATCTTGAGAACATAATTACTTGCTGCTTGACGCATTTATTTATAGACCAGACTATTTTCAATAGGGTATTACACACATTTTTGAAAAGTGTCTCAATGAAATTCTGTAGTGCTAATATGCCACCAAAAAAAACACAAAATTTTTATTCAATCGATAAGTGCCATAAAAATGCATCAAAATTTTCAATTTTCAAATTTCGCGCGTAGTTTGATGAAAACGCCTCTTACTGGACGCCATATTGCTCAGCGTAAATGACGTCAGTTCGTTTTGTATCAAATGAGCTCATATTAAATATGATAATTGTATATCATTTAAAAATAATTAAAAGCATATTTTGTAATAGGTGTAATAATGAAAAAATTACGTTGGTTACGAAAATAATAAAAGTACAAAGCCTATATTACGCCAATCGGTTGACTGACAGTTGACAAGTTTTTGTTTACACAGCCGTATGGCGTAATAATATGGCCGCTACTATTTTACGGTGTTTTACAACAGATTAAAAATACTGAAAACTTTGAATTGAATTTAAAAATTTGTTTTGTTATTTTATGAACTAAAACTTACATTTTCCGACTGCTTAATGCCTAAACTGTCTCAAAAACATATTTATAGAATTTTTCTCATAAAGAGTAAAATACCCTATTGCCTTTTTAAGAGCTCAACTGTCATTTAAGAAACACAAAATTTAAACAATGACAAGCGACCAATATTTGGCTTCTGGACTTAAAAAGGAGGTTCTCAATTCGATTGGTATACTTTTTTTATGTATGTACAGCAATTACGCTGGGATTTTGCTAAAATAAATAGCAAATAAATAATAAACAAAAATATATAGGGTGAAATACTCGTTTAGTAAAATGTAGATTTTCATAAAAAATGAGGTTACTATTTTTCATTAATTTTACGTTTTATAAAAAAAACCAAACCACTGGTTTCAAGGATAACGGTGTTTATCCTAACAGCGTCTATTTATCTCCTAATACATAAACATCTCGTGTCACAGTGTCTGTTAACGAACTCCTACGAAACAGTGTGACTGATTTTAATAAAAAAAAATGTGTATATTTGGTAGGTCTGAGAATAGGTCGTAGTATATTTTTTTTTAAAACAACGTTTGCCTAGTCTGCTAGTATTTGTATCATTTTGCCAAATGCATCTTTGTACAGGTATTCAAAATCAATTCAATGTTTTTTTCCATACATTAACGCTCTACCCTAATACTCATGTCTTCTTTGTATAAGAAGAGGCCTTTACCCTGAAGACCCTGAAGAGGGACAATAATAGGACGCTATTTGATTTGATTTTCGAATGACAATCCACCCCATCTGATTAAATGTGATCACCGCCGATATGGACATCTACAGTACCGAAAATCGCGATGTAATTTTAGAGTAGTAGGTCGATTCTGTAAAATTCAAACAACCACTCGCAGCTCACATCGCTATTCACTCTCACTTCGCATAAGGTTCAAAATGACCTTGATATATTTGACACTTTGAATCGGGTTCGAGTGCGAAGTGAGCGTCGAAGTGACGGGGAAATTACCTTAAAGAATGTCATTTCTTACGTCATCTCATACTTTATCTGTCAAAATCTCCCTGTCAATTTAGTTCAACTCGCTGACACGCTCGCAAGGGTGGCGCTAGTGTACATTCGAATTATCAACCGAGTTTTTAGAATGCCAATCAAGAAACTCACAGCGGATTCAGATTCGAAGTTCAGAATGAGGTCTTACAGAATAACACCCCTGGGTTTCTTAAACTTTTTGTAGTCACTGACCAGTTTCACAATTTAAACAATTCCATGGACCCCTGTTCATTAAGTTCGTGGCTTGGCCGAGAAATGCAGACTTTACTGCGTACCCCTGATACACATGCTAAGGACTCCTTAGGTGACCCCACTTTAAGAAACCCTGTTATAGAGACTAAGCTGAAAGTCTGATGTGCCTGTAATTATGTCGGCAAATTTTCAAACCGAATGACGGCTACGTTGCTTGGTGGCAGATATCAAGTGTAGTGGTAGTTAATGCATTGGAAGGAAGTGAATCCAGAGACGCGCAACGGTTGAAGGTCACACACATAATCGGGTCGACCTATTTGATTCGGCATTCTTTAAACAATCTTTGATGACGATATATTGAAAATTAGCGGCCCGCCCCGGCTTTGCACGAGTTAAATGTAGATCAAACTATAGATACTACTTACGTGTAAACCTTCCTCACTCTATCTATTGATGAAAACTGCATTAAGGCGGTACCCTGAGCAAATAACCTTGAGCATTCGTTCCCTTTGCGCCGCGCAAGAGATACAGTAGCGAAATACGCTCAGATTTTAGAATTAAATCTTTATAAAATCAGATATTGGGATTTTGAAAAAAAAAATCTACCAAAATTTTCATTAATAAATTGCCTATCTATACTAACATTGAATTAATAGTTACTTGCCGAGAAGATGCATGTTTTCAATAATTATTTCTCATTTCTGTGGTTTCGTTGTGAGGAGATTAGTTAAATACTATACTTCGTGAACAAAAATCAGATCTACCATTTTGGAGTCAAGATTATGTAAAAATTTAATCTATTTTTTATTTGTTGATATTTCTTTTGGATACAGAGTATTTAGGTCCGAAAAATTGAACAAAAAACGGCTAGCGCAGCGTTTTGCACAGGGACGCGCCTTAAAATCCGTTGTCTAGTTTAAAAGGTCTAAGCGTACAGACAGCGGGAGCGAATTTGTTGTATACTATACTCCATTTTCAATAGCATTAGACAGAAGTTCAAGGAAAAAGGTTCTTTTTAATGCACACTTTGTAACAAAAGTACAATAAACCTGTTAAATTCTTTTTAATGCCCACTTTGTAACAAAAGTACAAATAAACCTGTTAAAGTTACGATAGAAACCGAATTTATTATAATCTATTTTTAACCGACTTCAAAAAGGAGGAGGTTATCAATTCGAATGATTATATATATATTTTTATGTATGTTCGGCCATAACTCTGTCATATGTAGACGGATTTGCAAAATTCTTTTTTTGTTCGAAAGGAGTTTATTCCGAAATGGTCCCATATAAATTTTACCAAAATTGATCCAGCCCTTTTTGAGAAAATCAACAAATTCCCAAAAAAATTACTTAGACGACGTTTTAGTTTCTTAAATTTTTGGAGGATTTACAATCTCTTTTAAGTGAGTCGCCGTTTCTTAATGGATTTGGATGTTAAGGCAACACTAAAAAGCGAAAAAGAAAAAGTAAAAAAAAAAGAAAACCGCCTTCAAAAACTAAAAAGTGATAAGTAACTTTAGCACAGAACACACATTACTTTACTTTCGGAAGTCGGTGGCAATACAAAACAACAAACTCAAAGCCACCGCCACCGACTTCCGAAAGTAAAGTAATGTGTGTTCTGTGCTAAAGTTATTTATCACTTTTTAGTGTTTGAAGGCGGTTTTCTATTTTTTTGAAAAAAAATTTTCATTAGCTGTCGCACGTATTAGTAACCATTTTAATAATTTATCTTCTAAATTTATGTGGCTTTCATTAAGTTGTACGTTTCATTCCAATTTAAAATAACAGTGTCAATGCTAAAAACGTAACAGAAGCTGGGATGAACAATACCCGGAACGTTATTCGTTTCACTGTAATTCTATTAAATTTAGAATGATAAATAAAAATTATATATGATAAATAAATAATCTTTAAAAAGACTTTTATTCTTTTATATTATTATACGTCCATAATTAGTACTATCCTAGATCTATTTATCAATATTATGTTAAAATCAGTTTAATTAAAATTGTTTTAACTTATCTTTGAAATAAAATGTTCTGCATTCCTACTACTGAGCCTCTTATTTCTAATAATAATAAATGGAGTATAGATGCCAAACTGCCGCGCCGCTTAGTATAGCGACCATAATAGAATTGTATGTAAGAAAAAAACTGCAGCGCTGACTCCTAATAAATTGGGATACAGGCAAGTGGATAATGATAGATAGGCATAATAAAACATAACGTAATTAATAACAAGGTATTTTTCCACAGTGTTGGAGGCGCGACTGTGGCTTGAAATCGCTCGTTTGGTGCGAGCGCGGTGGGAGCGACGCCAATACGGCATCACGTCACGCGGCTCTGAGTACGAAGTCCAAACTCTTTGGAGCAATGAAGACGTGCAAAGTATCGAAATGCGCAACTATATTTATCCGGAATAGATCGTTATTTATTTAAGCTTAAAGAAGTAATAAGTTTCGTTGCCGTAACCTACCCAAGGTACAGTACAGTACAGTAAGAAAACTTATTATTTCTTTTTTTTTATTCGCTACCTTTTGTTATGGGAATGGATTGATCATGTTGAATTTATACAGAGTTTGGAGTAAAACGAACGGGCAACTAAAAGTTGCTTATTAATTTATTCACAGTGATCGATTTTTTTGGTGCTGATTTGTAATGTGTTCTTGAATGTATTCGTGCATTCCTCGTCTAGTTGAAACTGCCTTATAAATATCCAATGTTGCTGTACATTTTGTATGAAACAAAATATTTTTTGTATGTTGTTGAACTTCTTTGTAATAAGTAATAAAATGAAAAGGTTATTTGCGTGTTATTTTTTTAATGTGTTGCAGTCATAGAAATCTAAAAAACAGGAGAAGTGGCACTGCTATCACGGGTGTGTAACGTTTGAAATAATAACAAAATCTCTAAAGAAGTATCTCCAGTTCCCGCGACCCCCGACGTAGGTGTGAGATGGAACACCGGGGTGGTTTTTAGTCAGTAAGAGTCTGACAGACCCCTCCGCCCGCCCCAGGGCGGAGGACATCCATGACGATTTTCCACCCCGTACCAAAAAAAAAAAGGTTATAACGGTGTCCCCTTGTTTCGCAGACAGAAATTTCATAGAATTTCATTTCCCAGAAAATGTTTCATAATTATAATATTTGGTTCTAGTATTTTTATTTTGGCTGTTATTGTTTCAAAGACTATTTAGATACTTGAATGAAACATATTTCACAGAAACACAATCCAATGAATTTTTAATCAATTTAATTATTTTTTAACGAATATTGTTTGATCAGTGTATTTCCACATGGAATTTATTTTAACGAAAATGTATATAAATAGACAATAACAAAAATATTGTCTAAAAGTCAATATGTTGTGCTACAAAAGTTAATGACAGAAACGAATCGCTGCGAATCCGAATCCACGTAGTCTTGTCTGCCCTACGACTAGAGTGTAATTTAAATTCGCGTAGGCGCGGAGGAGCGAGGCAGCCCGCGAGCTGAGGAGCAGGTGGTTTTAACGCTCGCCGCCGCGGCTGAGGCTGAGGTAAGCCGAAGCTGCGGTGGTGAGCGTGAATACCATCTGCGACGATAAGATCACGTGGGACCGCCGGAGCCCCGCAACGCCGGAGCCGTGACAGAAACCATGCCTGCTGCAAGTTGCATGCTCGCTTGCATGATGCATGCTTGCTTGCTTGCATGCTGCATGCTTGCTTTAACTATTAGCTATAAAACAACGTACATTTTTATATACGGTTATAACAGTATGTTTCCTGATATTTACTTATTCATTACAGAATTTAGACTGAAATTTAGTTAATATCAAAATTAGGTCAAAGGCATATTAGGTCAACTTAACGTTATATAAAAAGAGCATTATTCAAAATGAAAATTATATGAAATGAACGTTATACTAAATGTTATTAGAGCAAAAGAAGATTATATGAAATATAACATTCGATCACATGAAATTAGGTTATTTGTTTTTATAGCATCTGAAAATTATATCATGTGAACGTTATTTCAAGTGATATTATACTATCTGTTATTATGCCATATATTACACACCCAGCTTCTATCACTGCTTTATCCTCTTCTATCTATATAATAAAAATGAATAGTTGTTAATAAAACTCGAGACGAAACTCGAGAACGGTTGAACCGATTTGGCTAATTTTGGTCTTTAAATATTCGTGGAAGTCCTGGGAAGGTTTAAACGGTATGAAAATTCGGGTCAGCTAGTCTAAAATATAAAATTCTCGGGTCATATAATGGTCCAAGATCCCAAGGCCCCCAGACCTTACTTATTTATATATTTAGTATTATTTATATTTATTTAGTATTAATGTGTACTAAACGTATATACATGCCTGCTAGTTTAGGCCGATGGACAATTCTCAGGTACCAGGTGCTACAGGTACGGTGACTTAACGCGTAAAAATTGCCCTCAGTTTACTTATAGTCTGATGTCTGATTTTTAGGTATCTACTTATGTTGTGAGGAATATTGTAAACAATTTGAAATGAATACTGCCAGACACCTGTCGCCAGTTTTTGTTGCCAGACACTTCACGATCACTTCACGTTCAGAGGGCTAATTCACGTAATTTTATGACGCGCCGATGAAGTTGTAGTGCAGTTGCAGTTAAGTTTCAGTAATAAACGGTATTCTTCTAATCTTTAAACCATTTTTAATTACCTATTACTTTTCCATTAAATCAATGGTTCAGGCGGTGTGGGTTCGCAACCAGGCAGGAGCAAGTACATAAGTGGATATTTCAATTATATGTACTTTCTAAGTTTATCTTTATTACTGACTTCGGTGAAGGTAACGTCGTAAGGAAACCTTGTCTTATAATTCATGTAAGTCTGAAATCGCTGTGTATGGGAAAAGACCTTTGCCCTGCAGTGGAAAAATTATATACCTACTCGTATTATTACTTTCACTTCGTTACTCATATTCGTTTTTATTCAAGCTTTTAACGGTTTATTTATTTAGTAAGAAAATTCTTATAATTAGCTCACAGGATAAAGAATCATGGCGAGATTCATAAATTCATTTGTTAAAAAAAAAACATTTAGAGCGTTTCAAATATTTTCCAATGCATTACCAAGAGTAAACTGATATAATTACCATATTTTTAAATCCCCGCATAATTAAATATTTCGAAATGAAAATAACTTTTTCGTTTCATCTCGTTGCCCATATAAAAAAAAGAACGTGACAAGTGACGTGACGGATCTATCAAATTCGCAGACAAGTGATGTGACAAGTGTGTGGAAAAATGTAATCATTATTTGTTTGTGACATTATTTTCCATAAAATGATGCAATTTCAGTATAAGTGTCTAAACACACTATGCCGAAGTTACGCGACCTAAGTTCGGCGGCTGATTTTACGTTCCGACGTATTCGGCTGATATGACACACCATAAGTGCCGAACTTACGCGGCAGAAATTCAGTTCCGCAATTTTGTGTGTGTATTCAGTGTCTCGAGCGCTGTTGTGGCGTCGTGTCGTGTTATCTACACAGTTGAACAGACAGACGCAAAACAAAGTGATCTTGTTATTAATGTGTGCTCACAGAATAAGTTGCCGCTGAACTTACGCCCGACCGAAGTTAGGCTGTACGCTATGACGCGACGTAATTTCGGCATAGTGTGTCGTCAGTAATTCAAATAGCATTGCAGGCGTAATTGTGCTGAACTTCGGTCGCCATAATTCGGCATAGTGTGTTTAGACACTTAGAGCTGCGAAACGTCGACTATCAGTGTCATTGTTACTGTCAGTCGCCGTTTCATTTTGAAATATTGAGGTTCTCGTTAAACTATTCAATTTTCTTGCGGGGTTTTAAAAATATTGTAAATGTCTGAAGATACTCTTTAGGTGCCTAAGAGTATAAGATATTTAGATATAACATTATTCTCTAAACATCTTTATTTTTTTGTACAAACACTGCCATGATCCTTTATTATCAACTGGCCCCCCTTCAATAAAACAAAAATCCATTATATAAATCTTTTTAATCCAAATCAAAAACCTATTCTTATAAAAGTGCTTACAAATAAATACTGACCTATAAAATGTACAACTACTACAACGATTAGTACATACGACATACGATTAGTACTAAACTTTAATAACAAAATACAAACTACTAAAAATAATAATATCACAATTAACTTTGGTACTATTTCTAGTCTTTACAAAAATATTGATATTAAGGGCGCAGTCGTATTGATAGATATTAACTATAAGATAGTTGAAACATGGACGAATCAAAAAATATCTGGGCGACCGAGCTTCGCTAGGTTTTATTTCATGTTTTTTTTTAAATGAAACCTAGCTGTACCCTGTTTACAATAAGATTAGACATAAACACAAACCTTTTTTACAGTCCCTTCAACCGATTTTGACTTCTATTCCGTAGGCTTAAGGATGGCATTAGAGGCAAAAAACTGGTTACTTTAGCTACTGTTTACTGCTGTTGCCATTTGTCATGCTACCAACGCAATATAAGTCAAAATCGGTTGAACGGACTGTAAAAATTTCTAATCTTATTGTGAACAGGGTATAGATCGATTTATCGCCCCCGAAACCACCTACATGCTAAATTTCATGAAAATCGTTGGAGCCGTTTTCGAGATTCAGACTATATAGGGTGACTGGTAATTAGTGTACGATAATTAAACACGTGATTGTGTTCATGATAAAAAACAACTTTCCCGAAGAAAAAATATTTTTTATACTGGTTCACTTTTATCATAATAACACAACAGCCGTATGAAATTCATGCGCGCGCACGCCTGTGACCTAAAGTGAACCAGTACAAAAAACATTTTTTCTTCGGGAAAGTTGTTTGTTATCATGAACACAATCACGTGTTTAAGTATCGTACACTAATTACCAGTCACCCTATATATATACAAGAATTGCTCGTTTAAAGATATTAGATATAGTAATAAGATTGACGCCCTTGAGACGCTTGGTGAGGATAAAATGGACTGCTTACCGATTCCTCGATTCTGCAAGTGCAAATCCTCGAGATGTTTGGACATTATGCTACGCAACGGAAGCTCTTTGGAGCGATAAGTGGTACAGGGGAAAGTAGAAGGTCAATGTCCTCGCGACGAATCTCCCGCAAGATGGACAGACCTCATTAAATCGACTTTAGTGTTCCCATAATGAGTGTACACGCAGTGTCGCAAATAGAAAGAGATAGAGATGTCTCGCAAAAACCAAAACCAGCCTATCAGACTCCGCCAGGAATGTACGACTGAGAAATTTTCTTATATTGCCATTTCTGTCTAACCTCTACGAGGGTGATTAATTATATATATATTATGTACATATTTATTTTATAACGCATTATAAAGTAAACTTTTAGGTAATCGAGAATAGTAATGTTCTAAGTCACCTGTCAAAAAACTAATAACCAAAGGACAGGGTATAGCTAGTAAATAGCTCTCAATAGGACCGCACCCTTAAAGTATTTTTTAAATGGGTATTATTATGAATGAAAGTTGAAAAATTAAAAATTATCTCATTAAGAAAAAAATAAAAGTGGATAGTGATAGACAATTTATTCCCTACGCATGTAGCCCTTTTTTCTGACATTGACTTCGTGCCTGCAAGCGTAGATTTCGTAGCATTTGTGCTACGAGCTACGCGGCGTAGCACATTGTGGAACGATAAGTGCGACTTAAGTGGAATTAGGTTATCGTTTCCACATTACCATTAAAAATACCATATATCCTTAGTGATCACGAGACACCAGCATATTCTTATGAGAAAACATAAACTGACGTAGACATTCTCAACCTTAACTACGAGTATTTATATATCACCAAACAGTGCATTTGTGCGTGGGGTTCATGGGTGTCCCGGGCGGGCATCGGAACTCCCGTGCGAAGTCGTGAGAGTTGGATAGCGTGCCGATGACTCTGAACCGTCCCGGAGAGTGTACGGCTGTCTTCAGCTTATTGCGCATCGCTTCTGGACGCATCGCGCCGCACCATACCTGAAAATACCGATTCATATTTGCAGTCCGTTTTACACATGAGCGCGTGGAGTAAACGTAACTTAAATTCCATCAATTTTTAATTGCATATAATAATTATGTATTCAGTTTGAAGGCTAATAATAGGCGATAGGTACTAATAAGTAGGCATTGGCGTATAAAATAAAACTAAATTTCTCAAACTTAAAAATCGTTTGTCTACTCCGGGGACTCGGGCTAAGCTCTCTGATTTCTTGTATCTTTGCTCGTATACGTCTGTAGAACTAGCTCTTTTTAAATTATTTTCCATATTTTAAATGCCATAAAGAGTTACAGATTTTTCTTATAAGCTTTTTGAGATATTGGTATAAAAAGAAATCAAACGAGAAATGTTTTTGGTCATGTTGCCGTTTATGAGGCATTGGCTTATCCTATAAAATATGTAGTTATGTAACTTCTCACCTGTGCAAAATTGAGGAAAAACAGCTGCGTATGTGTGTGGTTGAGACCGGGCAGCGTCTCGCCCTTGACGCCGTGTCGTTGTACCCAGTGCAGGTACGCGCGGAACGCCTGCTTCACCCCACCATTGTCAGCTATATTTTCACCCTAAACACAGTAAACTCTTCTAAAAGGTTGTTCTGGCAACACGAATCAAGTTACTTCAAATTTTCTCCCATTTTTCGAAGTAATTGTAACTATTTTGGATATTTAACGACGATAAATTAAAAACCTATTCTAAGCATGACTTTGGGACTTACAGTCGGCTCGAGATCATTTTTTAGACGCTGTTGGTGCTGCACCGCACCCTGATGCGCACCAGGGATGCGCATCTCTTAGGTACGCTTTAATAAGTGGTATTGTTGGTATTCTGAATACAACATTTGATATAGATAGTTCAACTAATCTGTGCCATGTGTGCGTGCACTTGTTATTAAACAGCTTTAAAAGGGTATTTTACCAAAAAAATCGAATTAGTCTGTCAGATAGATTTCCAAAAAATATTAGACACGTGTTTTTTCTTTTTTCACGTAAACAAAAAATGAATACAATACAGTGCATCGAAAACTCGTGTGACATAGTGATGCCAGTACACTTTTACAGGCGAAGTGACGTCACAAACCTCAACTCATGATATTTGATGCGTTTTACCTTCGTCAGTTTTTATTGATTTGATAAAACAAAAAATACGTATCCAATATTTATCAATAATCTAACTGACGGACTAATTAGATTTTTTTGGTAAAATACCCTATTTGTGTGTGGCAGTGACGCGGAAGTTGCGCGCACAGTTAAACTATTTGTATGTAGCGTTGTATTGAAAGAGCAGACCCGCTTATAATATGTGTAGCGACCCATGTTACTAATTTAGATTGCTTGCTAGCTTACCGTAATTCATTTAATTATTAAGAGTTTGTCTGTGGGTTGGCTCGTATTGGTGGTTAACTTTTAAAACTTCTTTAAGGCTCTACCCCGACCAAAACCTTGCGATAGTGCGTTTTTCTTCGTTATTCAAGGGCTATTAACTCATCAATTAAGAGAAATAAACTACATCTAAAAGCACATTATTAATTTTCGATATCCTATCATTACATTCCACGTTCGTATTTTTTATGTGTTATAAATATCTACACTTAATTTAAATCTCCTTGTAAAAAATGACTAAAATAATCGATAGCATGTATCTTTTGCTAAAGTTGACGTGCAATTAATTTGAGGATAAAAAAAATCCGGACAAGTCTTGTGCGAGTCGGACTGGCTCACCGAGGGTTCCGTACAATTTTGTAGGTACATATCCATACTAATATTATAAATGAGAAAATAACTCTGTCTGCTACGCTTCCACGATGAAACGGCTGAACCGATTTTGATGAAATTTGGTATGAAGATAGCTTGAACCCTGGGAAAGCACATAGGGTACTTTTCCGACATTCACACGGACCAAATCGCGTACAAAAGCTCGTTATAAATAAAGAATATATTTTTTATGCTTATTACAAATGTATAGTTTTCAGACTTTTCCCTGTATTTATAGTATCAGACAAAATTACGTGCCAAACATAGTTCTAGGTCAACGGAAAGTACCTTATAAATTTTGATTCCCTTGAGTGTCGAAATGTACGTTTTTTGCGACATAAACGGCCATATCTTTTTTCACGTTAACTTAGAAGTTTGATTTTTTCACAGCTTCAAGGAACCGTGGATCTAAGTATATGGTTAAAGTAATTTCAACTTGATACCTCTGCGCGTTCTCGAGATATTTTGACGTACAGAACCCTAAAAAGAACTAAAAAGTTTGAAACAAGTCGAAAAATTAAATATGTTTTTGGTTTTGAATGATCGTGGTTGACAGTGTTCATAAATGCAGTCGGCGGCATCAAATACATTTACTATTTTGTTTTCAAATCAGTTGCAAGTGTCTAAACTCTAACTTGTTGCCTCCGACTGCCTTTGTGATACCCTCCTTCTGGCGCTGTCGGATAAAAAAGTATAGTTCAATTTAAAACTCGAGCGCTTACAAATCTATATATCGTAATATTTTATACACAACTAGCGACCCGACCCGGCTTCGCAATCGCATGGGCCTATAGCCTTCCTCGATAAATGAACTATCTAACACAAAAATAATTTTTCAATTCGAACCCGTAGATCCTGAGATTAGCGCGTTCAACCAAACAAACAAACTCTTCAGCTTTATAATATTAAGTATAGATTTTTATTTTCAAAGTTACTTTTATGGCGACCCCAACATAGTTGGAAAAGGCTAGGCAGATGATGATGATTTTTAAACCTTTTGCCGCATCTGATTCTGCTTTTGGTACAGACAGCGTCATCAACTGCTAACCCCCCAAATTATTTCGGATAGGGGGTAAGCAGTTGATGACGCTGTCTGTATGTTTGAGCATAATGCCGGAACATTGCTACGCTAATGTTTTCATACTTAGTAAGTCACTTGCTCAGATTAAAAATCCACCCGTTATTCTGAAATCAGGCTGGTGGCTCACTAACCTTTTTAAATAGCCTTCTAGTTTCATAAAAACACATTACTTAAAATTTTACGCACATTCCTCACATTGCTAGAATATTGCCTTAATGTGTAAAGAACCACTGTTTTCTGACGCACACTCGTCAGCCTGATGTTCTCGTAACTATGACTAGTTGAACAAAGTTATAAAACCATCACCTGAGTATTCACACCATCTAGCTTCATATTGACTTCAGGCACCACGTATCGGCCATATTGATCGATCAGACACTGGGCGCGGTGGTGGAAAGCCTCTATCGCACTGTCTGACCACCAGCGGTGAAGGTTGCCATCGCAGTCAAACAAACGGCCTTTGTCGTCGAACCCATGAGTTATTTCGTGACCTGGGAATATCGGAATATTCTTTATTAATGAGTAGTGATTATTTGTTTGTTACACTTTCACAGCTAAGAGGCTCGTGGCACACCTCGGACACTTCATACAAAACTTGCAAAATAATTACCTATTACTACTACAAAACCAAATGACGTCTGTACACGTGCAAATGTGTGCGTGAATTTTAGTAGGGTTGAATCAGTTGGATGTCGTGGCGTACAAAATGGCGCGGAAAGTGCAGCGCTTTGCGTCGGGCGAACCGAACGACGACGGAACTACCCGAACGTTTCGAGCATTATTATGAAGTGATCTTGTCCGAGCGGTCAATTATTTATTCCTAATAAATAAAATAAATGATATTTGATTATGAATACTCGGATTTGTAATGACATAAAAGTAATATTATAATATTTATTATGTAAAGAGGTTTATTTATTCATCAATAATGGTAAATGAAGGTACCTAATTACAAAATATGGAATTCACGATCGCCCCGTACCATTACGCGGCAACGCAATGGGGCGACGCGACAAAGTTAGTGCGTAGGGTACTACTTTTCAATTCCAAGAATGAATAGAACGTGAAAGAAAGGGACATAAGTACATAACAAAGACAATAAAGAGAGAGAGCAATATTAATAGCTGGTAATGTTGGTATGTTATTATTACGGAAGTTTTAATTGTATTAAGTATTATAAAACGACGAAAACTTGGAAAATAAATGAATCATCGAGATTAAAACTAATAAATAAAACTTAAAACAAAATAAATCGCAAAATTGTGTGTTTGTGTCAGCAGTAAGTACCTACAGCGCTGCGGTTCTTACGATTTTGAGCGCCCTGGCTAAAGAGTCGGCGGTTAGCCCCTGTAAGTGCGGGGTGAGGGTGCGGTATCTGATATAGCGCGGGGAAGGGAGTGTCCCTTCTGTACGTAGTACTATTAAGTATTATTAAGTATTCTGTGCTCGTGGTTAAGTACAAGTCGTACATATCGAGCGGCCATGATGGTTAAGCTACGCTTGCCGCGGTCGGTCGGTGGATGGGTGGGTGACCATCCATATCATACAGAGACCCCTCCGTGCCTCGGAAAGCATGTAAAGCCGTTGGTCCCGGCAGTCATTCGTAAGTCGATATGGGTTGTCAGAAGTCAGTCTGACAACCAGTCTTACCAAGGGGTATCATGTTACCCAGTTAGTTGTGGCGGCCAGACGGGCAGTCGCTTATGTAGGTAAAACTGGTATTCAGCTGCATTCGGTTAGAAAAAGACTGGTTGCCGAATGGGCTGAAATATATATCTATTTTTTTTAAACGTTGACTCGTTCTCTTAATTCCTTTTGTATCGTGGGCGCATTTACAAACATAACAACATAACAACACAACACAACAGTCAGACCTGGCCAACAACTATCTATAGGCCATACAAATATTTGTTCCGTGCGGAAATTGAACACGCGACACGCAGCGCAACAACCAACCGCCCAAACTGCGCCAGTCGTGTTGTGAATTGAAAATAACAAGTACACATCACCTATGACAACTCCTATGCCGCCGTAGTTCAGGGACCTGGGGAAGTGTCTGTGGTAGAAGGGAGGCTGCAGGATCCCTGCTGGGAACATGATCTGATTCTTGTTACGGCTATAATACGCGTTGACTACAGCTGGAGCAGTGTTCCATAGGGTCTTGTTGACCGGCTGGCCGATACTGAAGAAAAAAAAAATATTGCAGGCTACACAGTCTAATTTTAAATGCGAAAGTAACTCGGCCTGTTACGCTTTCACGATGAAACAGTTAAACCCATTTTGATGAAATTTGTTATGAAAATAACTTGAACCCTGAGAAAGGTTACTTTTTAATCAGCGACTTCGTCTGCATCCGCGATAACCGACATTCTCGCGGACGAAGTGGCGGGCAAAAGCTAGTAATCTATATACCTAAATGATGATCTGGTAGAATAATGAGTCTTTGCTCGTATTGTCAATACTTTAGAACGGATTGATAATTTGGCTATTTTTTATATTACAGATGTTTCTAATTGTCAGGACAAAGTTTGTATGAAAGCAAATGTTTCGAAAAGACGAAAATGTTGACAATATTGTATTTTTGTATGATAATTGCACTGCGTAGCCGGGGCGGTTCACTAGTACCCTAAGTAATAACGTTCATAACTTCATACGATAGTAGAGGACGCTTAGTTTAGGATGCAGGAGATTTATCACAAAGAAATTGTACAGAAATGATTTATTTGAATACTGAATCTATAACCGTCGATGCCGGCGCCCCGTCTGGCCACATTGATACAAGAAAATATTAAAATATCTAATAAATATAAGGTATTACGATACGCAATATTTCTGACACATGAACCTATCTGGTTACTTCATTACCAGTATTACTGGTTTAGAGATGAGTTGCCTCATTGATCAAGCCTGATTACATCAACTACCCAGTTGCATTTGGTGCCAAACTGCAATTCACTTTCTGCAATCTGCGGACATGTTTCATTTTACGTCATTATAAAATGTAACTTACCGCGATTGCTCCATCTTCGTTAAATGTTGGAGTATATTCAGAATATTCTCGAAATATTTGTCCGGGTGTATTTGTACTTCTTTATACCTATCATCCAACTCGTTCTTGTTTAATATGAAGTCGGGATATCCTATTCTTAGCATCATTGCGTCTACTTTATGCGCTGCTAGTTTCTTTGTCTTATCATCGATCCAGTCCGTCATATGGAGAAGTTCACGGAACGATTGTTGTATCTCCCTTGTCATGTATAGAGTGTCATTCTTGCTCATTTCATCGAAATATTTTCTAACAAACATGGAGCCTAACGCCATACCCATGTTGGAGTTGACCTGTGAAACGCAGTTCTTCCATCTTGGCGGTGCTTGCTCTCTTCCGAAGAGGATGAAGTAGAATCTAAAAAATGGAGAGAGAGCAACATGAAAGTACAAAAAATATATTCTGGGAGACCAGCGTTACTGATAAGTCTGATAGATTATTTTCCTATTAAAGTACTTCGAGGAAAAGATGGCGGGACACCTTGGATGGCTTCTTCACAAATTGGCGGGATGAGATACAACATCGGGAGTAATGGGGGGTGGTCCAGGAGCGGAAAAGTAAAGGCTAGCAAAAAAAATACCTCATGTTTACTATATTATTAATGAAGAAGTTTACTCACTGTTGCTTAGCAGATTGAAATCTGTCATCAAGGTTGTTGACCCGGTGCCTCACGAATCTCCAGAGCAGGTAATTTGCTAAAATGCTCGGGTCGGTGTCTTGTATCAATTGAACTAAATGCTGCCAAGGAGAATAACGGTGCAGTGAGTAAACAATAAAGAAGTGTATGATTGTCTTACGCTTAATCGCTTTGGCCTGAAAATCGTTTTTGTGCGAGATAAGAACGTCTTGGGTCTTTATCATAATGACTCCAGCGATACTTTCATAAACGCACATTATTGTATGATTTTTCTTTGTTTCGATTTCTATCTATATGTCTTTATCATCTAGTAATACCTACTTACCCTTACATAACAAAGAGCAAACAGTACAACAGTTTCATTAGGGTGAACGGTCCTGTTCATCACGGTACACAGGTATTGTGTCCACTTGACTTCAGGGACTAGCTCCTCTAGCTTCCCTAGTGGCATCCTTCGGTACAGCTCCGATACATTTCTTCTATCTTCTGGCGCTGACGTAATCTTTGCTAGTCTGAAAAATAAAATAAAAAAACATTTAAAATGTTTTTTAATACTTTGTTTTCTTTTTACAATCGGATAGATTAAAAAACTATACTTTTAACAGGTGCCTTACTTTATTTCAAAATCTATCAAATCATTTGCACTTGTTTCAACGTGCTCAGGATCACCTCCCAGTAATATTGCAATTTTTATCAAGTAGTTTTTATAAGCGGTCAAGTATGCTTTATTTGTTTCTTGTAAGAAATAATCCCGTGTTGGTAATCCTGAAAATACATAATAATATATCAACGAAAGTAACTTTAATAATATTTTAATAATAAGACGAGATAACAATGACGCTACCCAAGCTTGTCTGGTCAAACTGTATAACAAATTCATCAGAATTTTTAATATCTGGTCCAACCCATTCTGAAATGAGAATATCGTTATTGTATAATCTTAGTTTCGCCATTAATTCCAGCCAATCAAATTTGGAGGCATTCCATGTAGGTTTTAATATCGGCCAGCCGCCTAGAAGGTCTAATAAATCCACTAGAGGCTGATGCGCACGCTTTTCAAGAATCCCATAGTTCATACAAGATTCGAATAGGAATCTTGCTTTCAGAGCTGCATCACCGTGTGCAGGACCAGTTCCTGTTGGGACATCGGTACTTGTAGTTTCAGTGTTTTTTGTCGCTGCGTCTATTGCTGATATTTTAACTGCTGTTTTTATTTCAGATGTTTTTGTCTTCGGTATCCTTCGACCTGTTAGTACTGTGGTTTCCCTTTGTCTTCGTCTTTTATATCTTGCATTATACGCCATTAATCTTCTCCCATTTCGTACTTGTTTAGACTTAATTATAAATTTTCGTCTAAATACTTTGTGTCGTTGGTTAGATGGTTCTACGATTGATTTCTTTGTCAATCTTTTCACTCTTTCTCTTTTCACTTTATTATTAGGAGACAAGTATTTTCGGAATTTCGTTTTGATGTTAGATATTGGTTTCAATACTTGTTTTGATTTTTTGTCTAAATATCTACGAATGCGATATACTATTTGCGTTCTTTCCTTATCCCTAGTAATATAGCGGTAATCTTCAGGTGTGGTGTAATTATAAATATCTTTTGCATACGATTTCATTGTGTCCAATACTTCTGAGCGAAACAACACCGGCATAGTCGACTCCTTGTGCGGAGCCTTCATCGTCAGTAAGAAATTATCTTCTAAATCTAAATTAGGTCCTGGATACTTGCAGGCTAAGTGTTCCTGACTTTTAAATTCTAATAATTCTTTTAAGACAGTGTCTAAATTTTCTCGAAGCATTTCAAAGGTGTCGTATCTGAAAAAGAAGAACGTATTATTTACCGTTTTGCATTTTTTTGTTTTGTTTACGTCTTTTTTGTACCTACTCATGATAAAATGACAATAACAAACCCTGCTTTATCAGCCGGGATGGGATTGAGCGCAGGCCAGTTCCCACAGGCATACTGATAGAAGTCATGACACGGATCGGCTTCAGCGTCCATGTATTGTTTCATTATATTTGCTTGTGCAGTTCTAATCTGATCTCTGTCACCTTGACCCTTCCAGAATGCATGAATACCTGAATAAAAATAGTTGGTCAAATAGGTCTGAATTTTGCGATACTCAAATAAGTATCTATACAATCAAAGCACTATTTGTCGTACGTCCACGCGTACGACTAACCTTGGCTCGTTTTCGACAAAAGTCAATTGGATAATTCGTGACACAGGGTACAAACTATTATTGAATTGATTTAGCTCTCTATCATACAATGGACAGGAGAATTGATTAATGGTTTTAGAATTACCTGTGAGAGACAAGGAACTGTACACAGTGGAAGGTATACCGTGACGAAAACGATCTTCACGGCCAAAGTATAAGGGAAAGCTCATTTTAATTTTCCCTCTATTAAACTGAGTTTTGAACAAAAGTACTATAAATGAATTCTTCAATAAATACCTGCATAAGACTTGGACGGTTTGTATATGTGTGCTGAGGAAATCATCTCGGCTTCTTCCAGTTCTGGCTGACCACGAACCTGCTCCACGACGTCGTCTAATGGGCCTCTATCCACGTGCATCTCCGGACGAACTATGCTATTCAATCAACCAATAATATGACCAATTTGTACGTCCAGACACGTGTCAGTTATCGTTTAGTGATTAAGACGAAGAGGTGGAGAAATGTTTATTATTTATTTCTAAGGTTCGTCATATAATTTCATATAATTTGGAAACCACGAAGAAATTGTATACCAGGCTCATTACAAAGAGCTTCTTTTACAGCAGGTCAGTCAATGTGCCTAAAAGATAACGATCTAAACGTTACCTTTAAAAAATATAGGCACATCGAAATTGTAATCCTGCTGTTTCCTTTAGAAGAATCTGGCTTAATAAATACGGCAATAATCAGCAATGTCATCGAACTCAGTACAATTGAATCTATTACAGTGTAAAGGTATCACAGATGATATATAATACAAAATCTGTAAGCGTTTGGTAGAGTACTTAGCAAGAAAGATTCAAATTAATAGGAAGTATAACATAATTTGGGACATAATAGAGCTTATGTTACTGTCTAAATTAAGGCCTCCTAACATTCCTTGACTAGAAGGGATTACCTTACCTCTCAATACTATCTTCATCTTCATACTGATCACTGGAGTCAGAATTTTCGTATTCCTCTTCAGCTTCGCTTTCACTCTCATTGTCGTCATCATTATCTTCGCCACCCTCACCTTTATACTTCCGATGATGTCTTTCATTTCTAAAAGTGGAACATTCTTCTAAATTCACTAGGCAATTATGTGATCAGAAACGTTAGCTGTAGCGTGTTAGGGCACCGGTGAACTTGAATTAATAAAGAAAGTTGTAATTATATTGATGAAAACTCTATGTTGTTCTTTGTAAGCTTGTAAACTTACTCATAATCTTGTGAGGTGAATGTGAAATGACTCCTTCGTTTTACCCTGGTCGGTACTGCATGCTTCTTGTCTGAAGAACCCCATATTATAATGTCACTGGTCACATTACCCTCGTAAAATTCTTTTTTAGGATTTGCATCCGAACGCGCAAGCACTATTTCTTCAGGCGGCAGAAACGACGTACGAAACCCTTGAAACACATCCCTCTCCTCAGGATCAACTTCACCGTCTAACCTGGTGTAAACTTTAGGGACGTTTTTAACTGTATATTGATCAGAAGGATCACCTAACGAGTCATACGGTCTCCTGATAAGGAAGTAAGCAACAGCGACGAACGCTGCGAATATTACTACAGAGATGAATCTACATAAATTGGCACTTTTCTCTCGCGATTTGATTGATACAAGGCCTGATGGGAATCGCGTGTCCACGCGCGTCATGGCAGCTTCTGACTGACAGAGCAACGCCGGACATTTGTAACTGGAACATCATACATAGCCATACAAACTGTGTAGTGGTCGTTGTAATCTTGACCCTGTTGTCGGTCGGCAAGTAGGTAAATTGCTTTCAGTCATCAACACAATTTATGTACGCCGACTATTTATAGCTTGCCTACCTAATAGGTATCTACTCTGTTTATGAAAAGTTTTGTTTATTTGTTATTCAATATTGTGTAGATAAGTATTTAGGTACTGGCACTGAATCATGACCCGCATGAATGATTAAAAATAAATAGTTTTGACATTGACATACCGCGGTAATATTTGACAAAGAAGATATGATTTTTGTACAAGCAACGTAGCGTTTATACTATTTTATTGAACAAAACGAAAAAGTGCTTACAATGACTTCGTTTGCGGAGCTAACGAAACAAGTACATTTAATCAATGATTTGATTTTAGCCGATATGGCTTGGGGTATGTTTGTTTGGATATCAGTAATCATTTGTCCATTTGTTTTACAACAAACCATTTTTAACATGCATTAAGGTGCGTACGGATTAGAGGCAGCCTTAGAGTGAGCAGCCTTGCCACGCATGGCTCGTGTGGGAGCTGCCTCGGTAAATAATTAAAACAACATGAGGCAGCAGGATGAGGCAAAGTGCCCCGGGTCGAGCCACTAAGGCGTGTGATTCGCTAAAACCGTTCTCAAATCACGTCCATATTTGCGAGGCACTTGCGCCGGGGCTTGAGCAAATTCAAAAAACCGACACCTGATGGCTCGCACCGCGGCGGCATCGCGTGAAGCACGCCTCGGGCTGAGGCGCGTACGCACTTGAGGCAACAGGCCGAGCCGTGCGTGCCTCAGGCGAGATTGGCTCTAATCCGTACGATCCCTTTGAATAATGGTCACTTATACACACTTTCTGATATTAAGACAATCTAAATGAAATATCAGCCTATTATTACCCCACTGCAGGGCAAAGGTCTCGTTCGGGGAAGGCACGAGCATTGATCACCACGTTTGGTTAAGGCGGACTGGCGATTTCAGATTTATATTAATAACTAGCTTCTGCCCGCGACTTCGTCCGCGTGAATATCAGTTATCGTGGATGCAGATGAAGCCGCGGATTAAAAAGTAGCCTATGTCCTTCCCCAGGGTTCAGGCTAATTTTATACCAAAATTCATCAAAATCGGTTCAGCAGGTGCGTCGTGAATGCGTAACAGACAGCATTTTTTTACATTTATAATAATAAATAATAAAATAAAGTTTAAAAACTAAAACCCGACCACAACAAAAAGTGATGTAAAAAGTACGAAACAAGAAAATATTTCACACAGAAATCAAGACATATGTACAAAATGGTCAAGGTAAAGCCGTGGTTGCATGCGGGTGCGATGAACATGAATTATAATGGCATGCAACCACGGCTTTACCTTGACCATTTTGTACCTATGTCTTGATTTCTGTGTGAAATGTTTTCTTGTTTCATACTTTTTAGATCACTTTTTGTTGTGGTCGGGTTTTAGTTTTTAAACTTTATTTTTTTATTTAAACCATTTTGGAGTTTAAATGCCAGCAGTAGTTTTTTTTTTAATCATTTGTGACAAGTCACAGCTAAGTATTATATATTTAAAAGGTACTGGTGAACCCCTTTCCAATGATACCAAACACGGTATGCGTATCTTATTTTTTTTTTTTATCTTTCCTTTTTTAAATAATTTGTGGTAAGTCACAACTAAATATTATATATTTGAAAGGTACTAGTGAACCCCTTTCCAATGATACCAAACACGGTATGCTTGTCTTCATATTTTTTTTTTTATCTTGGTTTTTTTGTCCGCCAGAGGGCGCTACATTAGATTCGGTGACACGTCATATAGCCTATAACCAGCGGACGATCAAGACGCTTCTAACGATACCTCATTTGTTCAGTTCTGATAAGCAGTTCAGGAGCTATGAGCGAACAGATGAACATACGTACATACATACATACATACATACATACATACATACATACATACATACATAGCCTCCTAAAAGCCTCCGTAAAAAGTAAAAAGTATGGATGCAAGTATGGAATTATGTGGATAAGGATTTGAAAACATCACAATTTAGGTTGAATATTTGTGTGCAAGAAAGATTGGGTATTAGAAACCATCCACACTAATATTATAAATGCGAAAGGGTTATAGTTATGAGTTTGAAGTTCAGGCGTCTTCACGATATTTTCTTTCATCGATATCAGTGATGCCCAAAACAAAACAGCTTCGTGAATGAGAGGCGTGTGGCATGTGAGGGCGTTTTTACCACTGGGACATCTACAAGGTATGCCTCTAAAAATAGTGTAGGCACCGTCAATGCTTTTTATATCAATGCTCTACCTAAGTATCCCTATCGCGAGATATTTAAAAACGGGGTGGAAGAAAAATTAACGCTCAACGGGTTACCAAAAAAACTCAGCTGTTCCATGAAAAGTGCAATACGTACTTGCAAGGTCAAAATATATGGTAAAACTCTTTTTACTTTATTGTAATGCTGGGGGATCATATACTGCATCCGGTAACACTGTGTAGGTACTCCATGGTAACAGTGTGTAAGTAGGTACGCTGATGTCCCTTCCAACATTAGGACAGTAGATTTCTTTAGTTTTAGTAGTCAAAAATCTACTTATATAAAAATCTCGTGTCATAGTGTTTGTTATAGAACTCCTCCAAATCCGGTTGATCAATTTTTATGTTTCTTTTTTGTGTATAGTTATAATTTTTAGTGGCTACTTTTTTTTAGGGCACAACAACGTTTGACGAGTCAGCTGACTCGTCAAATTGTATAAAGTTGTTGTATAAGTTCAACAACCGATACCGGTCGTTGTTGTTATGTGTGCTTCTGCACGCGACCACGCGGTATAAAACATAGTCTGTGACACTCGGCAATTTAGTGTAGCATTCTATCAATGAAAGAACTTTTGTAATCGAACCAGTACTTTCAGATAATTTTTTTATCTCTTTATTAGTAGCATAGTTATAGTGTAATACTATAGATGAACTTTCAAAACGAAGCCAGTTCGCAGGTCAGTTTAGTAAGTTCAAAGTTGCGCAGACTTCTCACTGCACTACAGCAAAAATGTAGGTTGGTACTGTCTTCTTGCACGAGGTCAGATATAGGCTAGTGTCTTAATTCTGAAGCTCAAAGTTTATGTCCGTCTGGAGCCCATGAAAGATTATCAGGTAATTCACACATTTTAACTCTCCTCTCCATTTCTACAGAGGACTTCGACAATTCACAAGAGTTGATGACGTTCGGCAAGCATCTCTTGGCTACCAAGTACTGGTACGCGCGGATCTCTCACCCGAACAAGAAGAGATACTTAATTGCTTTGATTTACGACGTCCGCAGTGCGTGGGCACTGTCTCTGCTCCTCAAGTCTTTGTGGAACTGCCAACCTAAGGATGCTGTCATGTCTATCAGCGAGTAAGTATCATTCTGCTGCTTTACTTATTCCAAGATCGAACTTCTTTCAAAAACACAAAACAAAACACACAGACACCACAGCAGACAAAAACATAAAAAGAGAGAGAAAACAGTTGACTTTAACCCTGAAAACCCGATTAACTTTCAGTTTACTGTAAATTTGATTGTTAATTGCTTTGAAATCAATAAATAGTCAATTGAGTTGGTAAATGATAAACTACAAGTGACGTCATAAGTATAAATAATTGCCATACAAAATGTATGGGGGAATTGCGTTTTGACAACTCTTGTGTGTGAGTGAGCGCTCGTGAAAAATTGAAAATTGAAGGTCATTACTGGTAAGTAAAAAGGTTATGTGTGCAATCAGATCATAAATTTGAATCAGATCTTAATTATACATACCTATCTCAAAATATTTCACAATGTTGCCAAGATATCGGGGTACCGCGACCTAGTTGACCTATTGTCGGCTCCAGAAAAGCCACCAGTAGCCGCCACAAATAATGTTTTATTTTTAATTTTTTACCTCCAACGAAAACTGAGCGGTGTTTTAAGCGTAACTGTGTGTCTGTCTGGGGCACCGTAGCTCACAACCGGATGGACCGATTTGTACCCGTTTTTTTTTCATAGAAAGCTGATTTTGTAAAGAAGTTATGTACGATGAATATCGGATCTGAAAGAAGCTGTCAGCATTTTCAATTATGATGAAAAGTATTTTTGACACAAAAGTCGTCATTCTAGCTAAATTATTGAACTACTTTTAACTAAAAACATTTAAGCATTAAACATTTAATATTTAATTAAATTAAATATTTAAAAAACCCCCGAACCACCAAAAACACTTCTAAAAAGTATAGTAAACCCGCCAAATCCTCTTTGAAACCCGCGAACCAAGAGCGTCGCCATCTGATGGCCTAGGGGGAGGGGGGGGGGGAAAGCTAATATATGGAGGATAGAAAAAGTATCAATTTTAAATACAGTCAATGGCTTTTGTAATTTCTAGGGGTGGGGGGGGGGTGGGGGGGCAACTGCCCATCCCTGCCCCCCCTTGGCGACGCCCTTGCTGCGAACCGGGTATATGAACTGCGGGTAGGTATATGAATTGCGTGACTGCTGATATTTAGGGTTCCCCCAACGCGACGACGCCTTGAGGTACTTACCTACCTAAAATAAAGTAAAAGGGTCAACAAACAATTAATTATATTATTTGTTGTAGTGTATGTAGATATCAATATATCACGCAACAAACCGATAGCAGTATTATGACGTTGTCTCGGGCGCATACGTCGCTCGGTTATAAATACCGGTGCGATAGGTGGGGCGGTCAGTCGTTGTCGGACTGCCGGCCTGGGCGGTGTTGCGTTGGCGAGCCAACTGATGTGTTAGTGAGTGTGCTATATATTGTGAGTGTGCATATTATACATTGGCGACGAGGATAAAACCGTGAGTTTTTATATATTTTATTATTAAAAAAAAAATGTGTGCAATAATGATGATTATTCATGTTTATAGAAAAAGAGAAAGTAACATTTATTTGTGAAGGTCGATTGAAATAAAGTCGTTTTTCTTAGAAAAAAAAAAAAAAAAAGAAAAGAGAAATAGAATAATGCGTAATAATGGCGCTTATTCATGTTTATTAGAAAAAGAGAAGGTAACATTTATTTTTGAAGGTAGATTTAAATAATTTATTTTTTCTGAGAAAACAAAAATAAGACCTCTTTAATGCAAAAAAAGACAGTCTCCTACAGGTAGATAATTATTCGTAATGAAATATACATAATATATTTACATTTCAAAATGGATGGATGGAGAGGGAGAGGAAGGCCAAAGAAAAGATGGATGGATTGTGTGAATAAAACGAATGGAAAAGGAGCCAGTGAAAGCATGAGGTAGGACGTGAAAGCATGAGGTTGGACAGGACGGAATACAAGGCAAAGACGTGTTGTGCCAACCCCAAGTAACATGGGATAAGGGCAGAAGAAAGAAGAAGATTGTTGCATTTCAAAATCAAATGGTAGTCAAACTGAGGACCTCAAGTTTGGTTATGTGATTTGTGCTACCTACATAATTAGTTCTAAAACAACAAATCAAAAAGCACATAAAATCAGTAGAACATACCTACTGGTCATTAAATTGACATGTGTCGGAAACGACTGTAAAAGCAGTAGATTATATCTACTGGTCATTAAATTGACATGTGTCGGAAACGACTGTAAAAGCAGTAGATTATATCTACTGGTCATTAAATTGACATGTGTCGGAAACGACTGTAAAAGCAGTAGCTCATATCTACTGGTCATTAAATTGACATGTGTCGGAAACGACTGTGAAAGCAGTAGCTCATACCTACTGGTCATTAAATTGACATGTGTCGGAAACGACTGTGAAAGCAGTAGCTCATACCTACTGGTCATTAAATTGACATTTGTCGGAAACGACTGTGAAAGCAGTAGCTCATACCTACTGGTCATTAAATTGACATTTGTCGGAAACGACTGTGAAAGCAGTAGATTATATCTACTGGTCATTAAATTGACATTTGTCGGAAACGACTGTGGTTGCAGTAGAATATACCTACTGGTCATTAAATTGACAGTTTTATAAGGAAAACAGGTCAGCAGTAGTTGTTCCTATTTATATGCATACTGGACACACTGGATGTGGTTAAGGAAAACTAAACAGAGTCAAAGTCAAATAATTTATTTCAATTAAACCGTGGAAAGGCACTTTTAAACGTCATATTAGGAAAATTGAATCCAGTTACCCATTCCAAATGGTAGTTTCGTACGGAGAAGAATGGGCAAGAAACTCCATACTTACTCTTTTAAGAAGAAAATGTTTACAATATTTTGTACGTACAGAAATTATATAATTGTACGTGAATACCTTGCATAAAAACCACTAGTAAACACAAAGTATTAAAATCTAGAAATTACAGTTTATTTACACATACATAGTTTATACATAGTGTTCACATATTTACAAATATGGAAACAGTAAACAACCACCCCTCATATTTCAACCACAATAAATTAGTTTGTGAGCCAGAATAATCTAGAAGTACAGTAAAGAATAGAATAAGCATATATGTTATCAATTAAACATAAATGATAATGGGTTTATTCTGTGTCAGTCAGTATGTATTTCTATTAGTCGGGTAAGTCTGAAATGGCTAGTAGCCCCTATTAAATTGGAAAGTGGTTGGAAAAACCTCCATTAAATTAGAAAGTGGTTGGAATAACCCCCATTAAGTTGGAAACTTTATGATAAATCTGTCATTTCATCATGGTAATTATTGTGGGAGCGTCATGTGTGTATAGTCTGTATGGAAGGTGGAAACAACACTCCCACTTAACTCACTGTTTATTACAGCAATTTCCTGTAGCAACATACTGTAGTATGTACAATTCTTTTGCACTCGAACGGATGGGAGAAGCTAAGATGAAAGTACAGAGCGAAGGAACGGAAGAAAATAGATGATTGGAAGAGAGATAAAAAGATTATGCGCGAGTATGAGGCGTAGCGGCATAATAACACGCCACCAAAAGTGGTAAGAAAAAACCTTCATCCAATTGGAAACTCAATAGTGCACTAAATGGGAAACCAGCTTAGCATTTATCAAGAACAAATACGTGAAGCTGATATTCTGCTGAACCCCTGCAGTGACATGGAACATCAAGTAGATGAATGGATTGGTGTTGACAGGCGTTGTAGCAAAGTTTCATGCGCGGACTAAAGTTCTCCAACAAAAGATCTCAAGGAAACTTCGAATTATGTGTATAATGGTTGTGGACTGGGATTCCGGAGTTCCCTGCATTATTTTAGCATATTTGAGGTTTGGAGGAATAGACAATGGAGGACAACACAACACAACACAAAACAAGGGGCCGGTACAAGTACTAGCTAACTTTAATATTTTCATTTCAGCAATTTCCAAGGATTTGAGGAAGTTACACTATCCTGATATTTACAACAATCCATTAATGACTGACCCACCTATGGAAGTGACCGAGATCTATCTAAATAACTGGCGATATTTGTATTCAGCTGCTTTATTTACTTGAAACAATGTTACATGGTTACATGTTTGTGTTTCAGATCTGATTACGTAGATATCTAAGCCGGTTGGTGTTTATTTGAAAAAATAGCACCATGCGGTTAGTGTATGATGTCATGCAGTTAGCGGGTTGGTTCAGTCACGGATCCCAGATGCTCTGCAAGGGATTTGGGTCGCAACGGTTTCATGGAGATCGGAGTGCTTCGTGACCATGGCTTTTTCAACACCTTCCTCAGCTTTGTATTGTCACAAATGCAAGGATCTTGGTACAAATAATCCGCCTTGGAAGTTATTGGTGCCGATTCAGTTGTGCACGAGCTGAACTTATTTTTAGCTATTTATTTCTTTCTCTCCAATAAAAACAGGAAAGAGACAGATATTAATGGGACCTGTCCATTTAAGTCTATCTGGAGTGTTCATGCAATTACAGCTGTCATGTCTGGATGTATTGATTGAAGGCACGGCGAGGTTCAAGAAAGAACTGATTAACATCTCTGACTCGCCCCTTTTCTTCGGCTGCCTGGCGGTGGGCGGCCATTTGTCTGGGTTGTGAACGAAGATTTGTGAAAGATTATGGAATCATGCTGGCACGCGTTGTTTACCAACGGCGGGACTATGATGATAACTATTTGTGTGAAAGAGCCAAACTACGTGTCCCAACGGCTATTTGTTTATTTGTTGATAGAACGGTTACTAAAGACAAGATTTGGTTATCCGCCGAATTGTAGGGATATTATATTTTCATAAAACATGTCCGACTTAAGTGAAAATAGGTACTGATTTTAGTAGGTTAGTTATCGTAACAGAGTTATCCCCCTGGGAAAGTGCTTTAGAGGTTTAATCACATAGAACCAATGACAGAATTAAAATCGTATAATATAATATGAGTAAATTAACCTGTAATGAATTTACAAATAAACTCTATTTAAATAAATCAACAATATGATATTGACTCAATAAAATTACGTCCTGAGTTTTAAACTGTCAATTATGTTAGTTCCTATACTCCAGCGTTACCGCTTTGCTTAGCAAAATGCAGTCAAATCTTGTATAATGATTTAATACTTTTTATAAGTTTTTATAAAAATCATGATTGTTTATAGTGTCCTTGGTTGCAACAAAACGCATGGGACAGGTTATACATTGTCCCCGTCAACGTTATTGATGACTGTGAGATAAACTGTCTATAATCAGTGGCGATCTGCCTGGATGGCGGAGCGCAACGGTGCGGTGCTGTCGAAGAGGGTTGAGGGTGAATCCTGTGGTTGCGTCCAGGAAGTCCAGGCGGGCACCTTGGGTCTCCGGAGGGCGATTTGATTAGGAAAATAATCACTCAATCAATTTGTAGTAGTTGTAAAACGACGGGTGGATGAGCAATTTAGCTTTCCAGAAAGGGGTTGTATGTTTTGAAAAAATTCTGGTTGCGTCAATTAATTTGATAAAGAAGGGAGATGTAGTGTATGTAGGTGGGTACATACGCTGCCGTGTCTTGTTTAGTGCCACTGTGTCGGTGTCACGAGGGCCGCCGGCGAGAGTGCGTAATTAGGCGATTGGTCAGGTGCAGGTGCTGATTAAGTGGTAACATACAACTACGTTAAAACAAGGAAGGGATGTAGTGTATGTAGATATCAATATATCACGCAACAAACCGATAGCAGTATTATGACGTTGTCTCGGGCGCATACGTCGCTCGGTTATAAATACCGGTGCGATAGGTGGGGCGGTCAGTCGTTGTCGGACTGCCGGCCTGGGCGGTGTTGCGTTGGCGAGCCAACTGATGTGTTAGTGAGTGTGCTATATATTGTGAGTGTGCATATTATACATTTGTTATTATTATTATATTTTTTTCTTTGTTATTTTTTTTTGTTCTTGTAGGTATTTTTTGTATCTTTTACGACTTGTAGGTACCCGTAGATTCAACATAAATGATGTACTTAACTTAAGTTTGTAACATATTAATTATTGATTTTAAAAAAGTGTTCATGTAGTTTCTTGCTCGTTGTTCTCCATAGAAACTTATACGGTTTGGAACGAGCAACAAGTTCTACTTTCTGACTGACTGTCTCCTTGACAATTCAAAAGTACCTACCTGTAAATGGTATTTGACATACATGGTTTTGTCGGGGGTTTTTATTTTTTTTATTTTATTCTCTGAATCTCGGAAACGGCTTCAACGATTTTCATGAAATTTTGTATGTAAGGGGTTTCGCGAGCGATAAAAAATTGATCTAGCTAGGTTTCATTATTGAAAAACACGATTTACCAAAAAAATAAAATAAAAATGCCGAGCAAAGCTCGGTCGCCCAGGTACCATTAACTTATTAATGCGATTGATGTGGAGAATTTTGTGTTGTGGCACAACTTAGATACATAATATAATATGTTGAGCAGTTTACTTGCGATCCCCATAGTCCCCATAGTGTATAAATAAATAATAATATATAAATAATAGTGATTTTTAATACAAACATTTCCTGCACAGGCCAAAAGTGTATAGCACTTACGATCAGGTGCCGATGGACCACAACAGAACAGCCATGCCTCCACGCACTCTTGCGCAAGTCATGAAAAATGACCGCTTCTGGTTTCATTCACTTGATCCGGTTAGCAAAAGTAGTTTGAATAGTCTTTTGTATGTTTAAAATTGGATAGTGCTTCTTTAGTTTTACCTGTCTCTGGTCCGTCTGTGGGTGACAAATTGTACGTTAAATTTGACTCACTTCCCTTTGTCGGGTTGTGCTAAAATTTTGCATACACCTTTAGTTCTGGTGACATTACAGTGCAATACTAGTAGTAGTACTACAAGTGCGAGTCGGACTCGCCCACCGAGGTTAATCTTATAGTTTTCAGACTTTTCCCTGTACTTGTAATTTAAGACGATATTATTTGCCAAATTTTATAGTTCTATATCAACGGGAATTACACCATAAATTTTGATTCCCTTCAGAGAGTCGAAAATATACGTTTTTTACCGCGTAAACGGCCGTAGGTATCCTTTTTTACGTTAACTTAGAAGTTTGATTTTTTCACAGTTTCAAGGGACTGAAGATTTGAGCACTTATATGGTTTTAATTTCAACTCAATACCTCCACAGGTTCCCGAATAAAGGGTCTTGACAGACAGATGGACAGACAGACAGACATACAGACGTACAACAAAGTGATAACTTTAGCACAGAACACACATTACTTTACTTTCGGAAGTCGTTGGCAATACAAAACAACAAACTCTAAGCCACCGCCACCGACTTCCGAAAGTAAAGTAATGTGTGTTCTGTGCTAAAGTTATTTATCACTTTTTAGTTTTTGAAGACGGTTTTCTTTTTTTTTTTTAAACTTTTTTTGTACAACACTTTTCTAATTCATATTATCATTTCAAGGAGTCTCAAGCTCTAGTGTTGTCCGAGTTGTCAACAGTAGCTGGTGGGCCTATCATGTGGGAGGTGTTGAAAGTGGCGCGCCGGCAGTTTGAAAATAATCGGGATCTGATGTTGAAGAATATTACTGCTGAGTGTATCGTGGTCAATGACCATCTTCGACAGGTACTAGTTATGTCTACACGTGTACAGGTGGCAGGAACGGGATACAGATCACATAGTTTTTTTTTTGGATTCTGTTCATGATTGAGATCCCCGATAAACGATCGGATGCAAAAAATAAAAAAAACCAACCGTTAGGTACACGTGTAGTTGTTGCACTTTTGTATGAAACACCTGACTTTTATTTTGTCCCTTAGGTACACCGTCTATCTATACTAATGTTATAAAGCTGAAGAGTTTGTTTGTTTGTTTGGTTGAACGCAATAATCTCAGGATCTACGGGTTCGAATTGAAAAATTATTTTTGTATTGGATAGTCCATTTATCGAGGAAGGCCCTTAAGGACGATAGGCCCATGCGAAGCTGGGTCGGGTCGCTAGTTATATAATATAGGGTCAAGGCGTTGTAAACTGTTCTGTGTAGGAATATTAATGGTAATTGGTAATGCAAGTAGGAAGCTGCATATTGAAGGGGAACAAACTGAAATTTGTGAATAATTTCGGGCTGTGCTCAATTTAAATACTATACTTAAGGCGCTAACAAGCGACTTTTACAGATTTTAAAATGACAATCACGTCATAATGTGTAGGTAGTGTAAATGATTTGAAAAAAATATATGTTAAACTAGATCATTCTCTATAGCATTTAGTATGTGAATGTTTTTGATTAAGTTTATATTAAATAGTTTAATTAACTCGTGAAGTTGTGCCTGACGCGGACAAAACATTGATAATCACACAAAATCTACTAGGTATATTTAAATGAAACTTTCACTATCTTACAGACAATTTTATTATCTATCTTTTAGTATATGCCTTTTTTAAGTTAAACAATACTATTATTTAATTTTTTCGACTACATTTTGAGAGTTTTGGACGCAGCGCATACGATTCTGTGGTCGCTCAAGGGCGCCGGTGTATATCGTCGCCTTAATAAACCTAGGGTCACACCAGTATCTACTTCAGTTTAACCCTTAATTATTCGAGGTTCGAGTTAGGCGTTAGGCAGGTACCTTTTCCGAGTTTACACTTGACAACCTGCTACAGGAATATGTACTACTTATGCACTCATTGTGAATAACTACTTATTGTTTAATTGCAGCCAGCCAATACGGATCAAGTACAGAACCGTGAAACAGGTACGAGTGACGGCAAACAAGCTCCTCCTTCTACACCGAAGTTGGAGGCACAGAAAGCGGTTGGTTGCCCCTACTTTGTTTTTTACCACACGGCGCCAGAAAGAGGGTTATGTTTTTCGAGTCTGTGGTACAATATAATTAGGAATTTGACCGAATCCCTTGCGTATTAGGGATATGGTCAAATCCCTAATTGTACCATTTCCCTGCGACAAATGTATGTATGTATATTTTTTTGGGACGCTCTGTTGCCTAAACCGCTTGATGCATTTTAGCTGGAGAGGTATCGTTAATGTCGTTTTAATTAACTGAAAAGATATGAGACTTTAAAAAAAAGGTAGAAACAAGTTGATAAACTCAGTCGAGGGCATCAAGTTAGAATTGGCATCCTTCAACGTATTTGATAATTACATTTAAAATCGTAGATTATTTTGATGCATCCGACTGCGTCTGTGAACTGTGGAAATTAAGATGCAATAGCCATTAGATAGTATACTCTATGGTTAGATCATTTTGGATGCTACTAGAAAGTTAGGTGATTCGATTATATTTGAATGATGTAGAATATCTACTTATAGTTTTTTATATACTATGACAGGAGTCTGTCAGACCGAGGAGCCGCAAAGGCTTGGTCATGTATTTCACCGATAATTAACATATTATCTTAATATAGACCTCTAAACACGTTTGATTGAACGAAGTTAGCGGGATCGCTAACTTCGTTCAATCAAACGTAGAAGAGTACGTAACAGAACACGGACAAACACAATAATTTAAAACTAACAAAAGATATTTATCAAGATGTTCATGCTTTACAGTAGCGTTTGTGACCAGAGTAACAAGAATTAATAATAATAATACCAGCCTGCAGTGGGATACACTGCAGGTCAAAGGCCTGAAACGAGAATTATGGACTCAAACGCTAGGTAGGTACTCAATTTTAAGATACCGCTAGCTAAGTCTCGTGCTGTCACAGTCACTTTGATATAAAGTGACAGAGATAGCACGAGACTTAATGGCATCTTAACATTGAACTGTAGCGTTTGAGTATTTGGCCATTAGTAAACTATAAATATCCTGCATATGATTCTATTGTTATGGGTCTTCACTAACATCGTCAACAATACATCACTACATAATTTTATTATTAGGTATATTTATAAATCAGCTAACCCGACAGACGTTGTCCTGTCCCTACCTACCCTACATACCTTTCCTACCCTACCTACCCTACGTACCCTACATACCCTACGTACCCTACGTACCCTACGTACCCTACCTACCCTACATACCCTACCTACCCTACATACCCTACCTACCCTACATACCCTACCTACCCTACATACCCTACCTACCCTACATACCCTACGTAGGGTAGGTACCCTACGGAGGAAATTCATCGGTCATCGATGTATATTTTTTTGGTTTTTGTTGTTCTTTTTAAGTTCCGCGAAACTATTTTTTTCTTCCATATTTTTCTTCTCCATAAAATAGCAAACACAACAAAAAAGAATTAGCGAACTTGGTCCAGCCGTTCACGCGTGATGCCGTGACCATGGGAAATAGGGATTCATTTTTAAAATATTTATAGATTATAGCCTCTAGAGAATCTCATAAACGACTGTACGGGTTTTAATATGCTTTTCACCAATAGAAAGAGAAATTATCTAGGAAGGTTTAAAGCTATGACTTATTATTGCTACCGTGCGAAACCGGAAATTAAGTAAGAATTTTTTTTTTATAGTTGGACGCAAGCTTGGCCACTTGGACTGCGACAGTTAAATCGATGTCCGATAGTTTGAAGCTGGAGGAAATAGAGATGACCTTCAACGACGGCTCCAAGAAAAAGATCTGGAAGGTCAACCGACCCAAACCTGAAAGTACCGAAACTGTGGACTTTGTTAGTGTTTCCTACTCATCGTCATCATCTGCCTCGTCTTTTCCCAAATATGTTGGGGTCGGCTTCCAGTCTAACCGGATGCAGCTGAATACCAGTGCTTTACATGGAGCGCCTGCCTATCGGACCTCCACAACCCAGTAACTGGGTAACACGATACCTCTTGGTAAGACTGGCTTACAGACTTTCTGGCTTCTGACCACGCATAACGACTGCTAAAGATCTATGAATGACAGCCGGGACCAACGGCTTTACGTGCTTTCCGAGGCATGGAGGGAAGCCATCCATAGACCGCCCGCTTGCCGCGGTCAGTAGTCTTTCCTACTGAACATAAATCTAATAAAAAAAGGGTAGCAATAAAACGAGTGACTGTAAATTACAATTTTAAGTGTCAAAATTAATTAATTTGGGTTATATAATTACTAAGTGAGCGACTGACTGTAAGTGACGAAAAATCAACAGAATAGTATCTTACAAACATTAATTTGAGTTACTTAAAATACAAAATGAGCAGCTTCATAATATTTGAGCGACTTAATATTTGTTTGAGTGTCAACGTTACGTCCTGCATTGTTTTAAATATTTGGCAAATGTATTTTTTATACTGAGCGGCATTTTATCTTAAATGAAGTGTTTCGAATACAAAAACCACTTTGAAAAATACACTAATGAGCAATTTAGCGATAAGACATTCACGAGAGTTGAATGTTCAATACAAACTTCAATACAATAGAGGGGATCTGGCGCTCGGCGGCCGCTGCCGCGGCACCGCTCGCTGCGCTCGCTCGCCTTCGCGCTTTGATGGTCACAGTTCTAACCTAACCTAACCCAAACGACCCACCATACCGGCAGGGGTATGGCCTGTGGTACGGTGGGCCACAGGAAATCGATTCTATCTTAATATTGAAGTTGCCCTCTCTGTATTTCCAGTCGCTCACCTAGTAATGTAGTCGCTCGGATAAAATTTTAATATATGAAATGGATTTATCACAATCCACTTTTTGTAAGCTTGTTCTGGATTTTATTATTAATCAATATTCGTCGTTAGTTTAGTTAATTTTTCGCTTACTCAAATTCATACCGCTCAAGTTATTAATACAGTATGTCATCATCAGTCGCAAAGCTTTTTTTTAATCGCTCGTTTTATAATTCCCCATAAAAAAACACCTGACAGAATTTCTATCACAGCGGCCAATCTCAATTAGACTAGATAAGTACGCAGGAGAGATATTAACCGCAGGACCAACGGTTGAACAAGCTTTCTTAGTCACTAGCGATGATATAACTACAAAACTACTGTATTTTGCAACATGCTAATTTTTTTGACATACCGTTGTCTATATCCGGACTAAATGTGAAAGTAACTCTGTCTGTTAGGTTTCACGGCGAAACGGTTGAACCGATTTTGATGCGGATTAAAAAGTAGCCTACATAGTCCTTCCCCTAGGACACACTTGACTTTAGTTTCGGAAGTTGGTGGCAATACAAAACAAAAAACAGAACAAAGCCACCGGCTTCCGAAACTAAAGTCATGTCTGTTCTGTGCCTAAGATTAATTATCACTTTTTTGTAAAAGAGCTTTTTATTTTTCGCTTTTTAGTACCTACCTTCTTATCACATATGATATGTATCATATATAAATAACGGCAACACAGTCAAAATAGAGATTGAAAGTACAAGGTTGGAGAAACTTAAAACATAAGCTATAATGAATATTTTTTTCAAAAAGTGCTGAATCAATTTCGATGAAATGTATATAGGACTACCCCTGAGGCACACCCTATCCATTAACCGGACACACATTTGCCGGAGAAATCGCGTAAAAAAACATACAGTCGAATCTAGAGCCTCCTTCTTTTTGAAGTCTGTTGATAAAAGCAGGCGAACAGTCGACACGTTGCGTTATTATGTACAGACACCAGCCATACCAAACTGACAAATTTTCCCAATTGAGTATGAACCTTAAACTCTTGTAATAAAGATGAATTAATATATCATAGAAATTGGACAGATTGTTGTAGCTTGATGTACGATGTAGCTTGATGTGTGATGATGATTGTACCTACAAGGGAAAATTGTCTCGTTCTAAAATTGCTCTCTAAGCTTATTTCTGGTTGTCCAGCTTCAACTGTTACCATCATCCATTGGCAAGAAGATCTTGTCATACCTCCCTCGGACGCAACTTGGAGACTATGCCAAGGTCAACAAGTACTGGGTGTATCTCGTGGACGAGTTCAAGGCTGAACTAGCAGCCAAGATCAAGATCAGCGCTGATTTTGAAAGATTAAATGTAACTGAACCGTTTACCTTCCTAATTTTTCACAGACTATGGGGGAGGCCAAAGATTGTTTAGATTGGCCAATCTTTAAACCTCTTCGGGCTATCCAATGTGCACGGGCGGATCGTGAGTTTATGGTGGGGCCCTGGGGCCCTGGGGCCCTGGATATTTGGGACCCTTGGTTAATGAATCAACTAATTGCCATTTTGTCAAAAAAACTGTTATAATAATACCAGCCTATAATTGTCCCACTGCAGGGCACAGACCTCTTCTCATACAGAGAAGGCATGAGCATTGATCACCACACTTGCTCAAGGCAGATTGGCGATTTCAGACTTATATTAAGTATAAGTCCAGGTTTCCTCACGATTTTTTTCCTTCACCGATGCCGATGATGTCCAAGATTTCAGAAAGTACATATTATGAAAAAGACACATTGGTACTTGCCCAGTTTCGATTTAAATATTCATAATATTGTCCATTGTTTTCAATAGGGTCTGGGGGCCCATATATATTCAGGGGGTCCTGGGTTGCAGCCCAAAATACCCTTATACTTATAGATCCGCCCCTGCTAATATGAAATACCTACTACCAGACTACTAATACCAGAATACATTTTCTAAATAGGCTTGAAAATTGGGCAATATGTTTAGTTAGTTGACAAGCAGTTGGTTGCGACCAGTTCATCTCAGCAACCATATGTAACAGTTTTAAAGATGTTTTTGAAACTGTCGCAATTATTGGCTATTACAGATAAGATGCCCTTAGCTTTAACGACCGACAATAAGGCGACTGCATCAATACTGCGACGCGCTTTCGTAACTCTGCGATCCGTTGCTGTGAGAGCACTGTATCAAAATGGCCATAATCTATCGATCATTTTTTGACATATACATTATAGCTTCCGAAATTCGCTGGTTTATCATTGGTATGTTAAACTTATTATCGTGTCCAATTTAACCCTTACATAACTTGCAGGAATTGGTGATCCGTCATGATGAAAGTATGGAACTATTCATTGCAAACGACGACCAAACTGGCCATTTAAACTACTCAGTGGGCGCTCAGAGCGCGGCAATTTCGCTGAAAAGTCGGCAGCACCAGCCCAGCTTGAGACCTAGCGAGAAATCAGCCGGAGCATACTCGCAGAGACACTTCATTTCTGAAAAGCTGACGAAGCCATTGCTTGTACTTACATTTTATGTTTTATTATCGTTAAAGGAACCCTAACCAAATACAGATACACCCCCCACGGACCCAATATGGCAGGAGAAACATAAAATATGATGGCGTAAATCCATATCTACCGGAAGATATCAGGAAATGTTATTCATTATTCTAGTAAAATTATGAGAATTATGATTAAGGGGTTATTAAACGACTTTTACAGATTTTAAACTGACAATCACGTCAAAATGTGCAGTGTAAATGATTTGAAAAAAATATATGTTAAACTAGAACATTCTCTTAATCACTTAGTAAGTGAATATTTTTAGTTATATTCATATTATATAGTTTAATTAATACGTGAAGTTGTGTCTGACGCGGACAAAACATTGACAATCACACAAAATCTACCAGGTATAATTAAACGAAACTTACACTATCTTACAGACAATTTTATTATCTATCTTTTAGTATACGCCTTTTTTTTAATTTTGAAAGAATACTACTTTTATTTAATTTTTTCGACTAAACTTTGAGAGTTTTGGACGCAAAACTGATGCAGAACGGACGCAGTCTGCGTCCAAAACTTTCAAAATTTAGTCGAAAAAATTAAATAAAAGTAGTATTCTTTCAAAATTAAAAAAAAGGCGTATACTAAAAGATAGATAATAAAATTGTCTGTAAGATAGTGTAAGTTTCGGATAATTATACCTGGTAGATTTTGTGTGATTGTCAATGTTTTGTCCGCGTCAGACACAACTTTACAATTAAACTATTTAATATGAACTTAATCAAAAATATTCACTTTCTATATGATTAAGAGAATGTTCTAGTTTAACATATATTTTTTTTCAAATCATTTACACTGCACATTTTGACGTGATTGTCAGTTTAAAATCTGTAAAAGTCGTTTAATAGCCCCTTAAGTGTAAGTCAATATTTTGGGGATGAAACGAACTGTAATGAATGTATTGAAAACCCTAATTATGCCAAGTGGCGGCCTATGACTGGTCCACATTGAGTTTTCTGAATAGTCCACTACAGCACAGCTGCCTATGGCCTGGTTGTGAACCTGTGAGGACGCTAACAAAACCGGACTTTACTACTGTTAGGTGTAAGCGTGTTTGTGAGGATGGATGAATGTTTCTTACTTTTTGACGCAAAAGCTGAATAAGATGACATTTGGCACATAATATAGATTCTATTTTTGGAAATATTGTGATTTATCGAGCGTAATACATCATAATCTATTTTTTAATCACAATGCCTAAAGCGGTTTGTGAGGAGTTCGATAACAAACACTATGAAACGAGATTTTTATAGGATTTTTATTAGATTGTGTTCCTGTGGGGTAATTTTGACTTTGACTTTGGCTTAAATCGGAAGTCTACGCAGTTGAAGTCGCGGGCAAAAGATATGTATAGGGAAGCAGGTATTAGAAAAACTCTGAATGTGAGGTGCGAATAGTACAGCTTCCAAGAGTTATTTATTGTATGAATAAAGGTAATTATTATGAAGTGGAAGTATAATAATTTGAAGATTTCATTTAGATTCTGAAACCGTTACTTAATATGGCGGACCTATCAGAAAGACTGGAGAGGCGCGGTGCTGTTGACGAGAACATTTGGAAGTGGTGCAACTGTGTACTGGCACATGCAAGGAAAACCAAGAGGTTAAAACATGTAAGTTACCTAGTCGATCTAATAATAATAATTATAGCCCATTTATTTTGTTGTCTGTTATGTTTATAAGATACTAGGCAAGCTGGTTAGTTTTGTAGTTTTAAATGCCTGCTGCAGTGACACTGTAGCAAGAGCGTCGTCAAGACTTGCCAGCTGATGGCCTAGGGGGAGGGGGGCGGCAAGTTGATATATGGTGGACAGGAAAAGTATGAATTTTAAATACTGTCAAAGGCTCCAGAAGCTTTTGGAATCTAAGGGGGGCAACTGCTCCTACCACGGAATAATAAAAACAAGAGGAAGTGCCCTTAGTCTTGCTTAATACTGGATCCAGTGTCGCCAACCTCACTCATTTGCGAATTAAAATGTACTTGCAATACACAGAAAACGATGATATAATTGGCTACAAATTATAAACGCAACTTTGGCGAAAAGCTTATTTATTGTTGTTCGAAATTAAATCGTATCACAACTGACGAACGTTGCTATCCATCTAACAATCCAATTCGAGCAATGTCCAACGAGTTCAGCTATTCGACGCTAGAGAGCGCTGTTACCAAATTACTTAACATGACATCTATTGTTACTACTCATAGATGTCATTTTCGCATGCAACTGTTATCTATTTTTCTATTCAATGAGAGATGTGGTCAAGTTATCGATAATTTGTACAATGTGAGAAACATAATTACCTACAGTGTTTAAATTAATCTTTTGAATGTATCTAATGGATAAAAAATGATGATTAATTAATGAATTTAAAAAAAGTTAGGTACTTTAAAAACATACATGTTATTATTTTATCAACACGAACTAATTTATGCCACGTAAAACGATTACAGTTAAGACAGCGAGCAAGCTAATTTAGATTTTAAGGAATGGACATAAGGTAGTTTTTAGTTCGCCTCAAAGTAAAAATATGGTATTGTCAATAAAAATCGATTATATTGAAATATATGAAAGTTTTATACTTTTTGGTTATACGATATACCTCTGCAAGAAACATTCTTTGACCTGCTATCATTTTTGCATGTAAAAATTGCACGATATGGCATGGTTGTATTTTTTTGAACCGTGCCACACGTTCGATGATGCGTGGCACTTTCACTTGTTTTTATTATTCCGTAGCCCCTACCTACCCCCCCTTGGCGACGCCCTTACACTGTAATGTAATTCTTCCGACCGAATTTCGGTCACGGTCAATCTCATCTCAATAGAGATCGGCCACTATGTAGAAGATATTATAGTGCACAAGTGTGTGCGAAAACATTTTAGTATTGCACTTTCTCTTCCCTCACTCTCATACCTCTACTACTCTCACCTCATAGACCGATGAGACGGCAATCCAACACGACCGGGGAGAGACCAACGGCTTTACGTAGTTTCCGAGGCACGAGACACCGCTAACTTCTAAACTCACTTCTAAACTCCAGTCTGTTTAGGTGTAAAAGGCGTTTACAGAACGAAATTTATTCCAAGCAAACGTCCAGCGTTACCAAGATTTAGTAACCGGAGATTCATCATCATCATCAGCCGAAAGACGTCCACTGTTGAACATAGACTTCTCCCATTTAACGCCACAACGAGCGGTAACCTGCCGCTTGCATTCACCGGTTACCCGCGATCTTGACAATGTAGTCGGTCCATCTGGTGGGAGGCCTGCTACCAACGCTGCGTCTTCCAGTTCGTGGTCGCCACTCGAAAACCTTTCTTCCACATCGGTTATTGGTTCTTCGAGCGATGTGGCCTGCCCATTGCCACCTTAACTTGAATATTCTGAGAGCTATGTAGGTGACCTTAGTTCTTTGGCGAATTTCCTCGTTCCGGATTCTATCGCGCAAAGAAACTCCGAGCATAGCTCTCTCCATGGCTCGCTGCGTGACTCTGAGCTTCTCTAGGAGGCCAGCAGTTAAGGACCACGTTCAGGAGATTTTATGCTCGTTATTTTGAGTTAATGCTTGAATACTTTGTGACGACATAATTTCGCACCACATATGAACTGTCATCCTACATCGCGGCTTCAACGTTTTCCGCAACATTAGCTTATAAGTATACAAAACCCGACAACTACCGTCAGGCAGTAGCCCACTAGTCATAGCGTCACTGGTCAGAGGATCTTCCCATTTAATAGAGGAGGAGGATGAGGAACTTTCTACCCTTTTCCTCATTCATCTAAAGTTTTTTTGTTTTCTAGAAACCAAAAGGAGATGGTATCCTGTTATTGAACAACGTTCATTTCCCTTGTCCTCTGATGAAAGTCAGCATGACCGTGCCTGTTGTTCCTCCTCTGTATAAAGATCCCATAATGACGTGAGTGCAAATCTATTATTTTTAAGTAGGTAGGGTAGGTACTGTAGAGTTTATGTGCCAATGCAATCGGTGCAAAAATATTTATCGAAACACGCAAGCGGATTCCTGAAGGGGTTTAAATTCAAAGAATGCATGACGGGCTTATAAACATGGGTAAACGTTTTTTTAAGAGTAGTAAGTTTCTTACCCATTTCTTCTCGATACAAAACTACCTTTTGGAAGGGAATAATACTTAATAGAAAATAATACCAACGTAGCTCAGTATTTCAGTTAAACGTAGTTTTGAGTCCCCAAGCCGTTTACGGCGGTTTACGTTGTATCGTAGCTTTATTATCCGAAGACACTTTAATGCGTGGGGGGTAACCAATTGATGACGCTGTTACATTTAACCGTTGCTTCCTACATATGTACATGATGAAGACTCAAATTATCGGAGGGTAAGTGGGCATCTGCTTATATCAACTAATGTATTTTTATAATATTGTTTTTTTCAGCACTTCTGCTAAGCCAAAAATAATAGTGACGGATAGTAAATTGGATCACATTCCAAAGGAAACAACAAAGCGTTACACTCTCTGGGCTCGAAACCATTCGTCGTTATATCATGTGTTTAAAATACCGTCTTACTTAGCTCCTACGAAGTGATGTGAATATTTGTTTAACCCTTTGTGTACCTGAACTGGGCTATAATAATCTGGTATACAATGAAATAAAGTCAAACACATTGGTTTATATTACTTTTTAATAGTTTTTTTTTTAAATGTAAGGTGGCGGTAAGTGGCGGTCCTAGCAAAATTTTCAGGTGGTGCGAGATCTACAAATGCCCCCCCCCCCCCCCCCCAACATAAAACTGCGTTTATCCATGGCTAGCAAGCACTTCTCCCGCAACTTGGTCCGCGTAGATTTCGTACTTCGCCTACAAACGCAATTTAACACTCCTAGGCCGCCTTCCAGGGGTAGTTAAAAAAACCTCCGTTATTATTTGCTTAGGTTGGCCCTAGCAAATAGTTGCTGTTTGAGTTCGAGTTATTCGAGTTTTACGAGTTTTTCGAATATCTTTGTAAATAAAACAAAATATGGTAGTCTCATTTATTTTCACCAAGGTTCCCTATCCATTTGCATAAAATTTGAAGACCTAATATAACTTGGCATACTTATGTTTCTCCTAATTATATTTTCTCATAACATTATTTACGCACAACTGCTTACGTATAATTTTTTTAAGCATAACTTCTCTAATCGTAATAATAATTATGCATAACATTCTAAAGCATACATTTATAACATTTATTTACACAATGATTTTAAAATATATTTTTACCATACATGCATGCATGCAAACAAACATACACGCTGCATGCAGCAAGCATGCAACATGCAACAGGCATGGTGTCTGTCACGGATCTGGCGTTGCGGGGCTCCTGCGGTCCCATGCGAGCTTATCGTCGCAGATGTGTCTTACGCTCACCACCGCAGCTTCGGCGCGGACCACCTCGGCGATAAGGCGTTTTGCGCTTTAATTTATATTGCGTCAGTTATAAACATGGACTCCGATACAGCGGTTGTGTTGTGACTTGTATACCGTCGATAGAAACACCGTAAATGAAGAGAAAGCCGACGATATAACGTGCCCGCTTCACAAAAAAAAAAATACTATTTCTTTCCAGTTCGTACGTTTTATGAGTCTATTTGAATAATCTGATGATTTCATATGCCATAGATCGAGAGCATAGATGAATATACTCTAATGTCGAGAGTCCCGCTCATTGCACGCGTTTTACGCGCTAGTGAGTAATCGCGACGCAGCATCTGGACGGGATATATGTAACTCCAGTATCTCGGGAACGCGCGAGTGTCTACGCGCGATGGGACTTGCGCGCAAAACGCTTTATCTAGACAGGCTCTTAAAGTAAAATGGCGGCGTCAGTCATTCATCAGGCACAGCGCGCGCGTCGCGCCGCGTGTAAACCCCCGAGAACGATCGGATTCACGCACAGATCAAAAAGCTGCATTCGCAAATTTTGTTGCTATCATTTTTCTAGTTATTTATTACATTATATACTAAGTATTCGAAAAACTCGGAAACCTCGAATACTAAATTTATAGTATTCGAATATAAAAAAAGGGCGAATACTCGAATAAAACGAATACTCGAATAGCATGCCCTACTGTTGGTGCCTATTTTCAATTTGATCAACCCAAGAAATAAGGTTTTAGTACAACTTCCCCCTTTCGTTCCTTTAGTGGTTGAGATTCTAAATATCTTTTCCTAGTACCTTTTGGTATAAATTTCATCCCCTACATACCTACCCCTTGGGCATGAAGTTGCCAATAAACTCATACTATGTTTTTTAATTTCTCACTGCAAACTCAAATATCAATTTTCATGTCATGTGTGGTTTGAAACATTAAAAGTGACGGAAACTTTAACCACAAAAATAATAATAAAGGGAAAATATAACCGAGTAGATTTCGTACTTTACGCAGTTGCTCGTTTCGTGGCGGTTAAGCACCAGTGCACCCGATACTGGAGAAGCCTTCGAGTCTCTGACGAAGAATCCGCACTGGCCATCGGCGAAGCGAGGTTGTGACGCAGACTATAGACGTGGATCTTATTGAGTGGAATATTATTATTTTTGTTTTGTTTCTATTAGAAGAAAAGAAAAAGAAAAAAGAAAAAAGAGAAAAGAAAAGAAGAAAAAGTAAGGAAATTACTTTTATTAACAATTATTAATTGTTCTTATATTCCACATCTTACATAAAACATTTAAAGTTTAATTTAAATTAAACCATTTTTATCATTCATTCTTTACGCAAAATCGTTCACTATCCCAACACCAATAGTTTTAGTATGGTATCATTATAATTCTTTGAACTGTCAAGTTACTCTTGAGTCGAACCTTAGGGTCATGAAAACAGGTAATGATTTCAGCCAGACGCTTTACGACAATTACGACCTATAAAGCGCATGAAAGCTGCCGGCTGAAGTTATGACCCGCGGAAAGTACCTATCTGAAAATAATGTAATATGTCGCCTGTCGGTTATTAACACGAAGTAAGACTAGCTGTCTCACTTTTGAACGCGAGTAGGTAAGATACCTAATAAACCTTGAATATGGGTCTGAGATTGAATTTTAAAGGTGCGTCCGGCTCCGGACCTGGCACAGAGTACTTTTAGGACCTGGCGAATGCGCCGCTCGCGAGCCGCTTGCGAACTGCGCGCGTGCAATTCATGTTCGTACGCAGCCTCTGCGCCCATCCGCGCGCCGCTCGCGCCCAATTTGCGCTCCTTACTCGACCGGCACAGGAGGTGCGCGCGTGCCGCATGCGATGCACCTCCCTCGCCCCACCCGCGTCTCGTCACTAATATACCTACCCGGTCAGGGCGGTCAGTGCGTTTCTAAATGCCAGAGACTAAATACGTGTTGACATGGAGTGGACAAACGAAAATTGTTTACGGTTAATTAAACCTTAGCAAATTCACAACTGAGGCTCTTACTTCAAACGCGAAAGAAGCTATGTGCGCACAAGCTGCTCGCGTGCTGCACGCGCGCCCCACTCGAGCCTAGCCAGATTTGCACTAGAGCGGCGCGCCAAACGTGGGCTGTAACCGCACGCGAGCAACACGTGCGCAGTTCACAAGCGGCTCACGAGCGGCGCATTCGCCATGTCTGGACGCAGCTGTGTGTGTTTCGACCGCGCAGCCACGGCGATATTTCGAAAAAAAGACTTATCCAAGATTATGTAAATTTTTTAAAATGCTGATTCCCAAAACCATAATTTTTTCAAAGTTATGATTTAAAAGTTATAAGGGTTTGAACGTGGCCGCGCACTTGAAACGCGGAGAACGGCGCGGCCACGGAGATCTGTAAAACTAAGCGTAGCAGAGACCTGAAATTCAGGTAAATAACAGATTGAATTTGTAAAAAAAAATTAAAAATACAGAAAAAATCCTAGGTTTATATTTTAGGAGCTGCAAGACAAAAACCTGTAACCGACAAAAATGTAAAAATACAGTAAAAAATCCTAGGTTTATATTTTAGGAGCTGCAAGACAAAAACCTGTAACCGACAAAAATGTAAAAATACAGAAAAAAATCCTAGGTTTATATTTTAGGAGCTGCAAGACAAAAACCCCATGGCCGCGCCATTGAAACGGTGAATAACACGTTATCGCCGATGTCTCGCTGAAAAAGCATCGCAGAAGTCGAACCTAGATTTGAATTTGTCGAATTCTTTTTCCGTAATAAATTGAAACAATAGCGCCTTATTTGGCTATAATATTTAATATGTGCGTAGACCAGGGAGTTTTCCCAGATCTAATGAAATTTAGTAAGGTCATACCACTTTTCAAATCCGGGGACAGTAAAGATACCAATAATAGACCCGTGTCCGTGTTGCCGGTTTTCAGCAAGGTATTTGAAAAGATAATGCTAAATCAGATGCTTGTTCATTTTAACACAAATGGCATTTTACACGAGCATCAGTATGGTTTCACCAAAGGACGTTGTACGACTGACGCCGGCGTCACTTTATTAAAACATATATTTACCGCGTGGGAAGAGGCGCAAGATGCCATAGGAATTTTTTGTGACCTCTCCAAGGCATTTGATTGCGTAAATCACGACACGTTACTTTTGAAACTTGAGCATTACGGACTGGGTAAACTTGCGCTTAGTTTAATAAAATCTTATCTGTATGACAGACAGCAGCAAGTTCAAATAAATGGGGTGAATTCATATGGTTTAAAAGTAGAAATGGGAGTCCCACAAGGGTCAATATTAGGTCCTTTCCTCTTTTTAGTTTATATTAATGATCTTCCCCGTTTATTCAAAAACCAACCACAAATGGTGTTATTTGCCGATGACACCTCTTTAATTTTTAAGATAAATAGACGGGCTAATAATCTCGACAATGTAAATAATGCCTTACTTCAGGTCGAAAATTGGTTCACAGCCAATAACTTAGTATTAAATGGAAAAAAAACGAAATGCATCAGATTTGCTTTACCTAATGTCAAAAGTAGTGATTGCGATATAGTATTGAATAAAGAGAAACTGGAATTCGTTGATGAAACTGTTTTCCTGGGAATCACGCTCGACTCAAGGCTACAATGGGGTCCTCATTTAACATCTCTCGCAGGACGACTAAGTTCGGCAGCATATGCTGTCAGAAAGATCCGGCAATTTACTGATGTGGATACCGCGAGACTGGTCTATTTTAGTTACTTTCATAGTATTATGTCTTACGGTATTTTACTTTGGGGGCGAGCTGCAGACATCGAGTCTATCTTTATTCTGCAGAAAAGAGCAATCAGAGCCATTTACAATCTACGTATGCGCGATTCTCTAAGGGAACTGTTTAAGGAAATTAACATAATGACGGTACCTTGTCAATACATTTATGAAAACATTATGTACGCTAGAAAAAATCTGCATCTTTTTGGTAAAAGAAGTGACAGACATAACTATAGTACTAGAAACAGGGACCAACTAGTTCAACCAGGTTTCAGGCTGGCTAAAGTAGATTCTTCTTTCATGGGGTTCTGTCTAAAGTGTTACAATAAAATACCTCCCCACATTGTTCAACTTAATGAGACAAAATTTAAGTCCTATATTAAACGCACACTATGCAGCCGAGCATATTATAAATTGGATGATTACATCACTGATAAAAATGCTTGGCTGGATGCTGGTCTAGCTCCACAGCCATAAGGGTTCATAGATTTATTGATTAGCATTGGTGACAATTTTTTTGGAGCTGCTGAAGATGTAGAACTACATTATCTTTGCATTGTATAAACTCAAACTATTAGTATTATATAATTTTGCATAGCACATACATGTGAGCACTATGTACTTTAAAGCCACCATTTACGAGATGTCTTTCATTGACTTGAATATGCCCTGGCGGTTGAGTGTTTGTCATGCTCACTTGAATGTCTCGCTGATGGTGGCGCATGTGTTGGATCATTTGGTTCCCTTCAAAATGGTTGAACTAAATGGTGCCGATCCGTGCGTCATGTTCGTGAACGGGCGCCGTCAGTTGAGACTGGTCATCTCTTAGCTGCCTCGGTTATTTTAAATTTATTTTGAATTGTCTAATTTCATTGCCACTAGGACCTCTTTTAACGTGCACAATTTGTTACATCGTTCTCACATTGTACCTCTAGATTCAACATGAATGATGTAACCTAAAGTTGTAATATTCTATTGATTTTAAAAGAGTGTTCATGGAGTTTCTTGCTCGTTCTTCTCCATAGAAACCTACTGTTTGGAACGAGCAACTAGCTGCAACTTTTTGACTGACTGACTCCTTGACAATTCAAAAGTGCCTGTAAATGGTTTATTTGAAATAAATGATTTGAGTTTGAGTTTGAGTTTGAGTATTTATACATTTTTTTTTTAAATCCAATCTGTTATTTACCTGAATTTCAGGTCTCTGCATCTCATGCATACACGCAGCTTAACAAATACGTATAGGTACTTTTTTTTGTATCTATTAAAACTTAAGCCATGTTAAAAATTACGTAGGTCTGGCAACTCCTCTACAGTAGTCTTTTTAGATACATAATATATTGATTGGAAATTCTCTGTATATAACTATATTTGTACTCTTTGATCGTATTGGCATTGGTTGACTGACTTTTGATATAATGCAATTAAAAATAGTGTACAAAAATAAATAAATTAAAATGGCGTTTCGCTGTTACAAGTTTTTTTTTTAGTTTTCATTTTTTTTCGGTAAATGTTTTCTAGAATCAAAAAAATATTTTGGTGGTCACAATTTTAATCGGAAACTATTGCCATTCCCAAAATTAACACTTTGACAGTCAAGCATTTTGTAACGCGCATTCCCCTGTTTGCCGCCCATTTACGGCATTTTTGTAAAAATTTATATAATAATAACTAAAAAAGTTAGCCATTTGTTTCTGCAGTGTTAAAATAAAAATAGTTATTTGTTATACAAGAGTGCAAAGTTGCTTTTTAACCGCGTGTTCAATTTTGATGACCGAGCAAGCGAAGGATTCTAAAATTGAATCACGAGCGCAGCGAGTGATTCAAAATTAGAATCCTGAGCGTTAGCGAGGGAATCAAAAGAGCACGAGGTGAAAAATCTTTGCACTCGAGTGCAACACGTAACTTTTCATTCCACCTCAGCGAGGAAATGACTAAATGCAAAAAAAAACGTTTACAAAGTCTGAGTTTTTAACAAATTAAAAAAAAGTTGTATGATATATTCGGCACCATAGAGGTAGCAGTAAATAGGTTTAATGTTTTTTTTTAATTCACAAACTTAGTGCACACGATGTTCTAAATTCAATTTACTTTATCCTCTAGAGAATAAAAACGGCTTTTCCACTCAGATATTGAAAATAAATTTACTTTATCCTCTAGAGAATAAAAACGGCTTTTCCACTCAGATATTGAAGATTAAAAATACTCTTTCCGAGATGGTGGGATGAAAAAATATTTAGTAATGACAACACTATATCATTCGATAACAAAAACGTCAGTACAAGTCTCGTTGAATAAATCTGACTGTCACTGACTGTCAATTGGCAGTGTTGCCAACTTAGTGGTTTTACCACTAGAACTGGTGGTTTGGGACCCCTGCTGGTGGGCACAATTTGTATCTGGTGGCTAGTGGAGTTTTAGTGGGCCAATTTTAGGATGATAGTTTTCAAAAACAAAGATAAATTTTGGTAAATAAAATACAAATAGTTTTGGTACGAAGTTTTAAAAATTCTCTGGGACAAACTTGGTTTCAAGAAGTCGCAAATTTTGTATTTTTTTTTTATAATTCTTCCTCTTTCAAACGCGGGCATAGAACGGGTTTTCAGTACTATGAACCTAGTGAAATCTAAATCTAGAAATCGCATAAAATTACCGCTAATGTCATCAACATTAAGTATCCGCGCAGGATTGACACTCGCAAGAAAATGATACAATCACTATACCTACTCTTTCTACAATTTTTTTAAAGTTGACTGATTCATGCTTTAGAACAATTGTACCAATAAAACTTATAAGCCTGCTGCGACTGAAAACGATAGCGATACGTCATCTTTTGAATAATACATGTCATGGCATTTGTACTAAACTTTGTTACAAAATAAATATTTTTTTTTATCGATCGTTGAATATTGACTCAATTTGCCTTTATTTTTTAATAAAAATTAGTTTTTCATACAAATTCATAATTTAGTGGGATTTTCTAGTGGTTTCATAGGTTAAAAAATCTGGTGGTTTTAGGATCTCCATCTAGTGGGCTTGCAAAAAGTTTGCTGGCAACACTGTCAATTTGTCTGTGGTCAACTGGCAATACTCAATTTGTCATGTCAAAAACAAAAATATGCAAAATAAATGTCAAAAGCTGACAAACATATTTTTCTAGAAGAAAAATAATCACAATAATTTCAATCGTGTGCGTATAAAAAGAATTGCGTAAACTTTCTTCAGTATCGCCTGAGTTGAATAATGATATATGTGGCAAAATTGACTTAGAATAAGTAAGAAATAGCAGGAACAATGAGTAAACACACGTATACCACGGCGAACCTTACCGATAAAGAGCTGAAGGAACAAGGCAACAGATTGTTCAGTCTGAGACGTTTTGAGGATGCTATGGCATGTTACACAAAAGCCATTGTGAGTATTATGTTTTTTGTCAATCCATAATTTATTATTTCGTAATTATGTACCGCGCTCATAATTAGTTATTTCTTGTTCACACAAAGCTAAAGAAAGCATGAAATTCTACCGTTGTTTTTAAGATTTTGACCGTGATTGTTGTCCACTTTCATGAAAATTACCATAAATTAACCAATTTAAATAATTTATATTTGAGACAATGCTCTAATAAACTATTCAACTGTGAAGGTCTGAGAGAATTTCCTTTGGATTTATTTTATTAACCAACTTTATTAAGAAAATGTTAAAGCCCTTAGGATGGCCTACTATTTTTGTCTTTCAACTCCAATATATAACATAATAATAAAGTTATAATTAATTTCTATCAATTTCATTAATTATTTAAAAAACACCTACTTTTAAGGCATTGTGGAGTATTATTTTTATTTATTATTGTTATTAATGTACCTACGTTTGCTTTCATGAATGACAAGCCAAGCCCAAATGTAAACGATTACTATGTTTATAATTTTTATCAAAATGTGTTATATATAGTGTGTATAAGTAGGAAGGTAATATAAACTTTTTGACTGCCACATCTAAAAAGCAAAAAATTACTTGTCTATGAAATTATGTATACATAGAAGTCTGTTATGTAGTTGTGACAATGAAGTGCTGGGCACATTTTATGTTTGTCATATATACATGACTGTGGCGGTCAAAAGGTAAAAGAATACCTATCTTTTTTCTTTTCTATTTTTTTTTTTTTTTTTTTTATCTTTTGATAGGCATACGTTTGACCACTATCTCACCTGATGGGAAGCGATGATGCGGTCTAAGATGGAGCACGCTTGCCTAGAAGTAACCTATTCACTCTTGCCTTAAAGACTCCCAGGTTGTAGCTATCAGGAAACACAGACTCAGGCAGGGAATTCCACTCCTTAGCAGTACGCACAATGAATGTATTCCCAAAACGTTTCGTGCGTTTATTTACAAGGAAAGCACTACCGCAAACCATTATTTTGCAGCAATCAAATTATCTTCCTAAAAAAACAAAATGTTAACCAGCCAGTCACAGTCTACTTCTCTTTGAAACCTTAACATTTTAAAGAAATTGCTTGTAGAACATTGAATTTTACATTCTTAGTCAGAATGTCTTACTTTCACCTTTTGAGGTGGCTCCATGCAGTTCTTACATTACTAGTGAAACCTTTTTGTTGTGTCATGTGGTATTTATGTTAGTCTTGTTTGACCTGAAGGCCTTAGTAAATACCTGCTGTTTCAGATAAAAAATCCCTCAGTTGCAACATACTTCACAAACCGTGCACTATGTCATCTGAAGATGAAGAGGTGGGAGGCAACATGCCAGGACTGTCGCCGGGCACTGGACATAGATAACAACCAGGTTAAGGGCCATTTCTTTTTAGGACAGGCCTTGGTGGAACTGGATTGCTATGACGAGGCTATAAAGCATCTGCATCGAGGTAAGTTGTATCTTCACCTTAGTTACTTTATTTGCTATCATTTATCTGTGACTTCTACCATGTGTTTTTAATAGATCCCAATTCTTTGTTAAAATAATGTATAGCCTATATTAGCTCAGCTATATCTGTATATCAACTCAGGGAACGCAGCCTCCTATAAGTGAACATATTTTTTAAATAGGACTAGTAGTTCTGAAGATCAGCACATTCAAACAAAAAACAAATACTGTTCAGCTTTGTAATATTAGTATATACTCGCGACACACCCCAGCGTCGCACGGGTGCAATGTTTATCAAATTATATTTGTATAAACCTTCCTCTTTAATCACTCTATCTATTGGTCAAAACTGCATTCAAGTCCACTGTGGTGTGTAAAAGATATAAGGGTACAGACAACGGGAGCGACTTTGTGTTATATTATGTAAAGATGAATATTGTGATAATGCTTAAATTGGTCCTTTGAACTTTTTTGTTTTTTTTTTTTGATAACTCATCACTATCACTACGTATTATAAATTAAAGTCTCCTGTTGTGCAGGGTTTATGTTTGGTTGGGGTAATTTCAGAAACTGCGGGTCTGATTCTGAAAATTGTTTTGCTGATAGGAAGCTATTTTATACCTGTGCTATATTTAATTAGCAGAAAGGTATGAAAATTCATGTGGCCCAAGATGCGGGGAAAAACAAGTTCATTATAAAATATTAATCATACAATCTATCTTTAGAAGTAGGTAATGATTTTTATAATTTAAATGTTATAATTTATACTAAATGATAACCTATTATACTAAATGAGAACAGTTTTAATTTTACCTTCATCTCTAATTGCCTATTTGCATTGTTTTTAGTTAACAATTAATGAGGTAAATCATACCTGCTAATGGCTAACAATACCTGAATATAATTAATTTATGTAACTAATAAAATAACTATTGTGTACTCAATTTATGTCCCTAATATTTATTTGGACGCCAAATTGTCATAGTGACAAAATCAATGCTGGTCTATTTTTAGCAACAGTCAAAAGGATTCAGTTCAAATCTATGTGAATCCAATTATCATAATTAGAATTATTACTAAACACGAATTCAAGGTGATGTTATTAGACTCGGCTTAGCCAAATTACTATGCAAATTTCTGACAAGAAGACTAGGAAATAATAGGGTTCTAGGTAATAAAGTCAAACTATAGGTATTGTGCGAGATAGTTAATGAGACAACTCGAGTTTTAGAAAGAGACTAGCTTTAGCATGTGACTTCGTCTACATGAATTCTTTTTTTTTTAATCTTTATTACTTTAATCGGGGTATTTATCCCAATCCCATCATGCCTTATGCAAACTACTACAAAACAAGAGACTGAAATAAACTTAAACTAAAAGAAGAATCTTAATCAATATGGTACACCAGCTCACTAAATCTTTTCACCACATCTGACTTCGGTTGTGCTAAAATTTATTGAATTAAACCTACCTGTGCTATATTTAAATTAAACTCATTGATTAAAATTCTTCTTTTCTCTTGGTTCTTGACGCAATCCATAAGCAAATGCAATCCTCAAGTACATTGCATGTGCTGCAGTTAGGAGATCTTACATTCTTCATGACAAATGCAAACTTTGGCGATGGATGACCGTAACCTTATGAATTCTTACGGATCCCTAAACTTTTTGATAATATAATATGGGATAAGGTAACTTCCTATTAGCGAAATTTATTTTTGTATTTAGGCAAGGATTAGCAAGCAATTATAAGAAGCTGAAGATTTAGTTTGTATATTTTTGTTTGAACGATTTTGAGAATTCTTTTGTTAATAGGAAGCTATGCTATCCCTGAGTGTTTTATGCTTTATATTATTATACAAAAAATTAGGGTTCTGAAACAAAATTTACATGAAGTCACAAATAATGAATTTAAAGCCGCTTTCCAGACTCTGGCCTATTATAAAGAACACTATGGGTGCACCTGCTGCACATTTTTCTTGACAAATTGCCATCAAGCTTATTCAAAAAGAGTGACTCAAGAATTAATAGTTCAAAATTAAAATAGATATCTGAGCTGTTTCAGAAAATAGTGCCTTTGTGTCTGCTCTAAATCTGAATCACAAATAATATGAATCGTATTGCTATTTTTGCATTAGACATCTCAAATCACTGTTGAAAGAAAAAAAAACAAATCTTGAAACTTTTTTTCAGCTAATGATTTGGCCCGTGAACAGAAGTTAAACTTCGGTGATGACATTGCAGCACAAATCCGTATCGCAAGGAAAAAACGATGGAATTTACAAGAAGAGAAAAGAATATCACAGGAGATTGAACTGCAGTCTTATTTGAACAGGTACGTGAACGAATGTTGGCGGTTCGTCACTTTTTAACTTTATTACTTAGTTCATAAGCGTGAAAAGTAGTCTACCGCCAACGTTCGCCATTGTACAGACGCCAGCACATCAAGCTACAATAATCTGTCAAATTTCTTTGATAGATTTTCAACGTTATCACAAAATAATAAGGTTCATATTCAATTGGGAATATTTGACAGTTTGGTATGGCTTGATGTGCAGTCTGTATATAATATACGTACTGTCCTTAATTGTATGATAAAGAAAAGTTAAATGTGGAGGATATTGTCCCATCACATACGAAATTAACAGTGTAATTTATTATTATTGTCAGAGATTTTTTTTATTTATGAACTCTGAACGAAACCAGCAATCTATTAAAAATGGTAAAATGTTTTACAAAAATGTAGTTTTCTGAAGAATGGCCCAAGTAATCATATAGCAAAGATTTTTTTATCAGCTTATTTTGAGGCCCACTGATAGGCGAAGGCCTCGCCTTTCTCATTCCAACAAAGATTAAAAATAAATAAAGAAATGATACACTAATTCTTGATTTTGCTGCATCAGTGACTGTAGTTCATTGAACAACAATTTCACATTGAAACATTCAATCAGATACAGTTCCTTGCACATCACGGTTCACTGCCTTAGATGTTCGTCGGTTTAAGATTGTTTACTTACAAAGCGACACAAGTTGAAATCAACAATGGGACGCCATTTTGCTATATTTCTTTGTATAGTAACAAAAAAAAACATGTGCTTTACAGGTTAATAAATGAAGATATGCAGCGTAGAATAGAAGCAATGAAACTAGATATAAGTAATAAAGATGAGATTAATAATAAGGCATCCAAAATTGAAGACGAATGTGTAAGTTCAGTTCTATAATAATATGCTCCTGAACTCCTAAATCGATCCACCACCGGTTTTTTTATACAATGCATGTATAAAAAAACCTTAAAACAATAAAATAATGATGGGTCCAACAAACAGTTTTTATGCAGTTTTGAAACTGACTTACATAAGCATCATTTTGGTGACATCGTTATTCGAATTCAAGACAACCTTTTTACAAAAAATGTGCAGAATGACTTGATCTAGGAGTCCTGTGTGTTTTAGTGATTAATGGAAAAGGTAATTGTAATGAAAAATCCTATCTAATCTATACATTCGTTCACTTTCAGAATAACTACAGGAGTGAATTAAATATCTTATTTTCGAAAATGGACGAAAGGAGACGGGTACGTTATCATTTGAATCATCTCTAAATAAAATTATAAACTAATGTTAGTAGAAAAAAATCGCTGACTTAACTATTTTTTTTTTATAGAAACGTGATGTACCGGATTACTTGTGTGGCAAGATAAGCTTCGAGATACTAAACGAACCGGTGATCACACCTAGTGGCATTACTTACGAGAAGAAAGACATTGAAGAACATTTGGAGGTAAAACTAATCATAATATTACATGGTGTATATTACTCTCGCTGAAGCTAAGTGCACACTGTTATAAAAATCCTACTATGAATGATTCGGTGCATTATAATTCATCGATTATTTATCGATAACGGGATTAGTGAGTTGTTGATGACAAAGCGCTTTCATTTAGCAATTATGAGTGACACATATCGTCGTTTTGCACATAATTTCGACCTTATTTGAAATCAGAGAAAGTGTACATTCGCTGTATTTAAAAATGTTAAGTTTGCGGAATTGGGCTATCAACGACGATATATCATCGTGATGTTTGATTTGTTGGTAGATTTACGGCATTATCTACGAAATTATATCGATAAAAAATTTAATCGTTTTTTTTTCATCACCACTATGTACTTGTAATCTAGAAACTTCAAATCTCACGTCACGGTATACATTCTATCTAAAACAGTTTCTATACGTTTTTTTCTTTACGAAGACACGTAGGTTATAAGGGCGCGTTCAGACGAGCGCGATATTACGCATCGCTCCCTCTTTAGAAACATTGGAATTAAATGCTTCTCCTTTGCAATATAAATTTTAAAATATATCGATATAAAATACTCGCGCCCGCTCAGTGGTCGCCTAGTAACAGCGCAGCGCACGCCTCGCGATCGCGCTGCGCCCGAGCAGAGTGTATTTTATATCGAAATATTTTAAACTTTGTATTGCAAAGGAGAAGCATTGCGCTGTGTCGCGCCGAAAAAAATCGCGGTCGTCTGAACGCGCCCTTATACTAAACATAGTCGCAGGGACATCGTGATACAAACTTATGCCATGGATTCAGTACCCTGATTCTAGACCCCACAGCGATAACCACTTTCGCCTGTTCAAAAATAAAACAGCTGTTCCATATATTTTGGCCGTAACACCTTCACGGGCAACGTGTAAAATGTATTGAGCAGCAATTATTATTCTTTAACCTTTTGAAGGACGAACCTAAATGCATGCGCATGCCCTCCACGCCAAGCAACGATTCACTACAAACACCTACAAATAAAAATAGAGAAATAACTAAATGTATATATCTTTGTGCCGTTTTACAATATTTATAACTAGCTTTTGCCCGCGACTTCGTCCGCGTGAATGTCGGTTATCGTCGATGCAGACAAAGTCGCGAATCAAAAAGTAGCCTATGTCCTTCCCCGGGGTTCAAGCTATATTCATACCAAAATTCATCAATGTCGGTTCAGCCGTTTCATCGTGAAAGCGTGTCGTTTCAGACAGAGTTACTTTCGCATTTATAATATTAGTATGGGTTTAGTTTTAAATAATAGGAAAAAGAAGCACAGAAAACTCAATTTAGTATTTTTATGTTGTACAGACGCCACCACATTAAGCTACAACTGTCAAATTTCTTTGATAGATTTTCAACGTTATTACAAAAGAATAAGGTTCATATTCAATTGGGAAAATGTGACAGTTTGGTATGGCTCGATGTGCTGGCCTCTGTACTTAATAATGTTCCGCATAACATTTTCTTGTCGGCTATAGCTGACGGTGGTATGTTGGGCACCTGAAAAGGTTAAAATTCCTTCGAAAAGGGAAACCAATTGATGACGCCGTTCGAACATAAATATAATATAATATGTAGGGACATTTTCACACACGGCCATCTTGACCCCAAACTAGGGAGACCCTGTACTATGTGTGTCAGACAGCTGATATACATACACAAATACATTTTTTTGTAAATACATACATATATAGATAAACAACACCTAGACACAAGGCAAACACAAGTGCTCATCACACAAATGTTTACCCTGGGCGGGAATCGAACCCGCAACACGCTGCGCAGCAGTCGACCGCTCAGCCACTGCGCCATACCGTGTCGCCAAATGCCTTAAACGATATTCGTTGTTGCACGAGCTCTAGTAACTTTTTGTCGTTTGTAGTAACAAGAATATCATTCGTAATTCAACTAATACTATTACTATCCTAAACGAATGTTTCTCAGTCAGTTTTAGCGTTAGTAGTCTCGTCTTGCCTTTATATCGAAAGTAACTCCGAATTCAGTCCGAAACAAGTTTTACTCGGGTTGATCGCTTTTAATATATATTTCTGTTCCACTACACTTAAAAAATCTGCTACTATTGACCTCTGCGATCGTTTCTCAGTCAGTTTTAGCTTTCATAGTATTCGAATAGGCTTTCAAATTGCATTTATGTAGTAAATATCGTGTTGGAAAATACTCTAGAATAAAAATATTTTTTTTATTTTACGACAAACGAAAAAAATATGCACTACAATCCACTAATAACGGTTTACTATAAGAAACAGACAAAAATTTTTTTTTGCTAGGTTGGTGTATGATTTTTATTTTATTTTATTTTTTTTGGTGCAAAAAACGAAAAAGAAACGAAATCTATCAAACTTAATAATTTTTTTTTTTTAATTCTGGCGCCAAGTTCACACAGTTCCCCCTAAGACCGTCACTGATTCTTATATATCTCTTTCTCCTGACATGTCGGGAGTTAAAGGAGCGATTATTCATACAGTGTTGTCATACGATTCTTCTAACATTCCCCCATCTCTAATGTGTTGCCCCTCTCACAATCAATGCAACAAAGAATCATGGCGAGATCCAGACAAAAAGATGATGTGAGAAGCGTGTGGAAAAAAAAAACTTGAGAGGTGTCAAGGGACACCCGGATGGAACGAAGTTCCTTTCGATTAATTAGTGAAGGAATTTTATTACAATTTTATTACAATTCCTTCACTAATTAATGTGATGCGTTAAAGTGAATTTAAGTGGCTTTAAGCCAGGGCAAAAAAAAGCGAGGAATGAAAAGTTATTATGGCTGCTTACATTGTAAGTAAGTAATTTTAAAGATTAACATTTTCTAACATGTTAGTACAATGCGTAGTTATTTAAATAGAAAGACCAATAAATTATTTCTGCGTCATCTATTGGCCGTTCGTAATTCGATCTCGAAGAGCACAGTTGCGCCAATAACGTTAATAGATGGCTCTTAAATCAAATGAATGACGAAATGTCAAATGTCGTGACAACTTTTCGTAAGATTTTTTTCCGTCTAGCCCCCTTTCACAACGCGCGATAAGGAACTTCGTTCCAAAAAATCATTATTTGAGACATTATTTCCAATAAAACGATGCAAGTTCAGTATAAGAACTACGAAACGGCGCCTGTCAGTGTCACTGTTACTGTCAACCGCCGTTTCGTTCTGAAATAATGAGCTTTTCGTTATTCGCTTTTAACATCCAATTTTATTGCGGAGTTTTAAAAATATTGTCAATGTCTGAAGATACTCTTTAGGTACCCAAGTGTATAAGAATTAGAATTTCAACTTCTCTAAACATTTTTGTGTTTCTTTGATCCTTTATTATATCCACTCATTTCTTCCGCAGCGTGTCGGCCATTTTGACCCGGTGACCCGCGTCAAGTTGACAGCTGACCAGTTGATCCCGAACTTCACCATGAAGGAGGTGGTGGACGCCTTTCTGCAAGACAACGAGTGGGCGATTGACTATTGAGCGCTGGCTACCCTACAATGTGCTCATATTAGTTCGTTTATATGTAGGTAATGTGTGATGTTAAATGTGAAGTTCAGTAATACTCCGAATAAAGATAAGGCTAAGGCCGTATCGTAATTGACACCAGTAACCAAATTGTACCCCTAGATTCAACATGAATGATGTAATCTAAATTTGTAACATATTATTGATTTGATTTGAAAGAGTGTTCATGGAGTTTCTTGCTCGTTTTCTCCATATAAACCTATTGTTTGGAACGAGCAACCAGCTTCTACATTCTGAGTAACTGACTCTGAAAATTCAAAAGTTGTATACAAAAAAAAAGTAATTGGTTTCTTTGAAATAAATGATTTTGAGTTTTAGCAATTTTTCCAAGACACAGCTTCTCTTCTTCTTTTCGTATTGAAATGGTAGTAAATCCTTTGTATTTTTTTTTGCAAACGCTCTTTATTTTAGCCCTGAAAGCCCGATTAATTTTCAACTTAACTATAAAAATTGTTTTTTAGTTACCTTGAAAACAATAAGTGACAATGTGAACAATAAGACTGCTTTTTATTGCCATACAATATCTATGGCGTAATTGCATTTTGACAGCTCACAAAACGTATGGCAATTGATTATTGGTGTCAGTTACTCAATTGCAGCACTGTAATAACAATCCCTTCTATTTTGACAATACATAATACAATTGCATTTCGAATTAAAATCCTGGTTACACGGAACAGCTTGCGTTTACGATATCATAGTAAACTTTTGCACGGTATAGGACATCGCTCATTATAACAGCACATACAGCAAATATTTTGCCATTCAAGTTAAGGCTTTAAGTTGTGTGTGTTAAAATATTTTTTTAATAGCAAGATAAAAAAGGTGACTGTTCGCGGACGGCGTCCATATACCGTTTTGTCGTCTTAAAGCAACTTACACGTGTGTTTTTGCAAATTAATTGCGCGTGCAAGTCGTTGCATGTAACCGGGCCTTTGTGACTATATTTCAGAAAAAATTGTCTGTTCAACAACAGATGGATAGCACCAATAGATATTGTTGAATTGTTAAAAGGAAAAGGATTGTGGTTGTGTTACGTAATGAGGGTGTGTTCTTGTTCCTATAGCATTGTTTTCTTATCGTGTATTCCCGGCCTCAGATAAACATAATAAAATAAAAGAAATAGGATTTTTTTTGGGGATTTTTTAAGCAAAAAACTAACAGTTTCGTTAATGTATTTATAATAAAATCGGGGTATTATTGTCTATGATTGTGTCAGGTTTTATTCACGTGATGGTTTTCCGTCTTCGAGGTCGAGGTACGAGGTCTTGATAGAATAAGGCGTTATCATACGATTGTTGACTTTGAATGAAAAGCTTAAGAGCGCCCATCTCCATCGAACGAACTTCAACGCAACCGTGATTGAAAAATTTTTGGTTTCAACCAACGCAAAGCTCGAAAACAAACGAGTGAGTGAGAACGCGATAACATCACAGGAAAATTGGCGCGCGAAAATTTCACAAAACTTGTTCCAGGACATACGTGTTTTTGAAAAAGCTTTACAAGTTTTTGGTATAAATGTTTGTAATTTAAAATCTAAATTACATGTGCAAGGTTTCTATGAAGCGGTTTTTTTACTTTTTCAATGCATGCGTGCATTATGACCGGCCAAAGTTCAGATAAAATTGTGCAAAAAAGCTGATTTTCGAACGTGTTTACTGCATTTGTTTCTATTTTTGGCTTCATACAAACCAAGATTTAAACCACAAGATACCTATGTGTTAAAAATATTTGGAAAATAATTTGTTATAACGCCGTAATCGCGTATGAGCGTTTGTATGGGAAATATAACGGGTTAGGCGCTCTTAAGACCTACAACACACTGGCGGACGGCCGCATTTAATTTCTTATATGAAACCGCATGATACCTATCAACACTGACTTGCGGCCAGCCGTCCACCGCTCCGTTGCTTGGAGCTGTGGCGCGCCGCACATCTATTGTTATGAATTTGTAATTGCTGTCGCATATAGCCATCAATGCAATGTAAAAGAAAGGCCTGTAATTGACGACGTCATGCGGCGGGCCGCAATAGAACCGAGACGATACGGTTAGCTGGAACACGGCGTGTCGTTGCGGCCAACCGCAAATGCGTTGTAGGTCTAAGACTAGGCATTAGAATCTGCTCAGACCGTTGGAGTGGTTAACCACTCCCGACTGCGCCGAGCAAACTTGAATTCATATTGACAATTGACGCGCTGTTTTGAATCATACATAGGTACATACGTTGAGTATGTACAGCGCGTCTATTAAAACAAAAATTAATAATAAAATAACTAAGCGACGTTTCGAAAATGTAAAAACTATAAATTGTAGTATGAATATTAATTAAAGATTAATATGAATTCAAGTTTGTGACAAAAAATACAGTTTACTATCAAGACTCAACTAAATACGAGATTTTTTTTAAGATTATTGCACAACTTTACGTATTTTTGTTTATTAAATTAAACAGTATTCTTATTTTTTGCCAACTATATTCGGTTAACACATTCATTGTGGTATTCATTACGTATTTTTATGGTAATTATGGTAAAAGTATTGATTATATCACTTTAACAGTGACGACTGTTTTGAATTATTTTGCTCGGCGCAGTCTTAATAAGATCAGAAATAAAATCATGAATCTCTCAATGAGGTTTTATTTGAGTTTTAAATATTGAATTAGTCGTTTCGCTGGCAACCCGATTGCCTGTATTAACCCTTATTAATATGTAGTGACAGTCAACGTTAAGATGAACTAGCTGAAGTTTTTTTAACGAGGATTATGACACTAAACTTAACTTAAGAGTTGGTTTGTGACACGAGGTCAAATTACAAAATGTCATAAATTATGGGCTAGTGTTAGCATATAACTTGGATTTAAATTATAACCCTGGTTGGTGCAAGCGGGCTCGTGTAAGATGAAATTTTAAATCCATAACAATGAGCTTGCTAAAGGTTAGCGATACCAATTTTAGAGTTCAAAGTTGCGTGCACGAAATAATTCCGTGTCGCATTTTTTAATGCACGTAATTACGATATTTTAAACACTATTTCTGTCGTGTTTGAGTTCATTATCAGTTAATTAATACGGCAGTGCTCAAGCGCGTTCTTGCTCTACTTGCGCTGACTTTATCTATACTCATAGATTTTTTACTGTAGGCATATTTTATAAATTATAATTATTTTCCTCTATTCTCTGTTTAACTTTTTTCTTTCACATAGCTTCTTAAGAAATCGAATTATTTATCTTAAAAATTCTCTCTCATGTTGCGTAAAAAAAGCTTGCAATATACTAGTAACATTTGCCACGTAGAGCGTATGAAGTCTGTTTTCGTCTTAAGTAATTATCTCACAAATACAGACACTATGCACAACACCTAACTTGTATGTTACTCTTGCCTTATATGTAAAAGAAAATAATAATAACATCATAGTTTAAGTAAATCTAGGGTAGATAGAAAAAAGCAAAAAAAAAGATTACCAAAGTTTTTCACACTTAATTTAATACAACAGTTAAATTATATATGAGAACTAGCACTAAGCCCGCGACTATGTCCGCGAGAATTTTGTCAAGGATCCCAATTTTTTCAATAGATAAATATAGCCTATGTTACTTAGGGAAATAGCATTCTAATTGTGAAAGAATGTTTAAAATCGGTCCAGTAGTTTCTGAGTTTATTCGTTACAAACATACAATTTTTTTTCGATTTTTTAGACTTATGTCAGATAGTGCAGTTTATAAACAAGATAAGTAATCAGGGTCAGACGTATGTAGTAAAATGATGGACATTTACTCGAATACAAAAAAAAGAACTGTTTATTCTTTATCAATTAAATGAAACCAACAAAATTAAATCGGTCCAGTAGTTTCTGAGTTTATTCGTTACAAACATACAATTTTTTTTCGATTTTTTAGACTTATGTCAGATAGTGCAGTTTATAAACAAGATAAGTAATCAGGGTCAGACGTATGTAGTAAAATGATGGACATTTACTCGAATACAAAAAAAAGAACTGTTTATTCTTTATCAATTAAATGAAACCAACAAAATTAAATCAATTTATTTCAAATACAATTTACAGGCACTTTTGAATCGTCAGTTAGAAAGTTAAAGCTACTTTTTCGGTCCAGACCGTAGGTTTGTAAACGAGCAAGATACTCCATGAACTAGTAATGGCAATTATTGCGATCTCCCAATAATTTCATGAGCATGCGAATTCGTGAGTCTTAGCATGCTAATTGCTATTGCTATGCTATTTGCTTTTATGACGATAAATGCCGAACGGGTCGAGCCTGTTCAAGATAGGTTCTTAGAGCACTGATGAAACGCAATTTTCTTTTTTCAGTAAAATTAGAAAAATAAATAATTCTCACTTCACAGAATATAGCAACAACATTTCATTTTTAAATGTAAAATAATCATTAGCATGCTAACAATTAAATGCACAATAAATGCGAATGCTAATTATTTCATCACTACCATGAAAGCTCTTCGATAAAATATTACAAATATAGGTTAAATCATTAATGTTGAATCTGCAGATACAAGTTAAAAGAGGTCGAAAGCGAAATTACAATTTAAATAAAAACAATTCATAATGAATTACCGAGGCAGCTAAAAGTTGACCAGTTCTAACTGACGGTTCTAGGCAAACTTCAAATATCTGACGACTTATCTCTTTGTTTTGACTGTCAATAAAATCACCATCAATTCACCGTCAATAAAGTCATCATCAGCCGAAAGACGTCCACTGCTGGACATAGGCTGGAGGATTTTGCCATAATCGCCACGCCTGGCAGGCGGGAGTGGGGTTTTTATGTAAAAATACGTTATTCATAATTTTACCAAATAATTATGTTTCGGAAATAAATTACCTATTATTGCCAGCTAGGATCTTGTAATTAATAAATCTACTGTCAGGTTTATAGTAAGATTAGATACCAACAATTTCACAATAGATTTTTGTAATAAGTGGGTAAGGTAACCCATTGCTGTTTGTTAGTAAAAAGCCCAGGTATGGAGTGAATTTACATTATGAATCTGTGTAATTTTAGTAATAAAAACTGTAATCCTAGCATGTTTTAAAACTTATTTTTGCTTGACCTCATTTCCACTTTTGCTAGAGTATGCCCAGTTTGCCTATATCTTTGTTATTAATAATACGTTTAGAAAACTCATCTTTATAACAATTGCATTAGATCACTACTGCACTGGGTAAACCGTCAACCGTAATCGCCATGCTTGGCCGATTCATGTTGGCGAACGCAGTAGGTGTTATGGTAGAAATGAAACAATACCTATGAAAATATAACCACTGATTCTCTTAATTACAGGTTATCTACATGATCTACATGATAACCTGTAATGAAGAGAAACAGTGCTTATCTAAGCGGACAGTAGGACCTTAACCATTTAGTGTAGGGATTATTTGGTTATGGATAAATTTTATTTTACTACAGCACCAATTATTCAATAAAAAGTGCAATTAACATAATATATGCCCCCACTCATGTGGCACATCCCTAATGCTAAGTGATGTCTGTACGCGGCTACAAGATAATAATGCCGATCAAAAAGCAGCCTAAGGAAAGTTGCTCTATTTCTTTATCATGTTTTATACACTCAATTATATTAATATACTAGCAGATCTGGCAGACGTTGTCCTGCCCTTAAAATATAAAAGTCCTACAATTCGACTGCAGCGGGTACCGGATCCAATTGTGAATCTAAACCATTCTCGAATCCACTGAAATACACACAAACCATTTCATCAAAATCGGTTCAGCCGTATAGTAGGAGTCCACTATCATACACACGCACAGTAGATAAGACAATGCAGTACAGTTATGTACTGAGGCCAGCACAACAAGCTACAACAATCTGTTAAATTTCTTTGATAGATTTTCAACTTTATTTCAAAACGTTAAAGTTCATATTCAATTGGAAAAAAATGACAGTTTGGTATGGCTGTTGGCGTCTGTACTAGGTATAACTATATTTAATATTCAAGGGTGTTTTCTTTTATGTTGTCCCTTAATCCTACATCGGTAATTTCCTGATGTTTTGTTTAATAAACTGTTTGGTATTTGGCATATTTGATCCGTGAGTAGTTGTTCTGATTAATGTTTTTCTTGATTTCGCATAATTATGCTACTGTTCAAGATCTCAGCAAATTAATAAGGTATAGATGACCGTTTTTGTCATTTGGTTGTCACAATAAATTGACATTGTATATATTTCAAGTGAAACCAAATATAATCACTTTATAACTATTTCGTATTTTATTCGTCTTTTTACAAGGAGTGAAGCAGTTTATAGTACCAAAAATGAGCTATTAAATCTATCAACTTATACATATTTATGCGATTAGTTATTATTATTAAAACACTGAATCTGTTTCGCCAGCTATTCTATGCCGCCATTTTGCCTCATACAGACTGATGAAATGTAACATGCAATGCAACATTAACCATGAGTTGACCGTGCATTTACTGCGGACTTTCTACGCGCTCCTTTAAGTTGCTTCCTAAAACCGACAGGTGATGGATCGCTCTACACAAGACTTGTAACGTTCTAAGCTTGCGAATAAAGGCGAGTTTCACGCGCACAAGACGTTGTAACACAATCCCAATGGTGATTGTGTTACAACATGTGTTACTTTGCATGTTACATTGCGACCATGTAAATGGCAAATTCTAGTATTGCACGTTTTATTACTTTAGTTTGTAGTCAGTAGTACAGATGTGACAATTGAGTTTACGCTGTATGTGCTTATGAATAAAGACGGTATTCGAATGTTGAGACTATAGACATTAGTTAATTCATGTAATAATATTATTTCTAAATGTGATAAAATATAATTAGTAATTAGAAAACTGCGGCCGTTTTCTATATTATTGGACAATGTAGAATTTGTAAACTTATCGGATTTCTGCTTTTGATGCAGATTTAACAAATCATGCAATACTATTTTGGATGTTTTTAGCAATAATAATAATAATTTATTTATTAAATCGGACAAAGGATTTAAAATTGTTAGTAATAGATAACTTACATACTATGTCAGTAGCTAGGTATGATAAAGCTGAAAAAGTAAGTAAAAACTAGGTTAGCATGGTTTGTTAAAGTTAGTGTAGAATAAGGTATCTTTATTAAGTCAACGTCAAACTTGTCTAAATTAAATGTAATGTAACGGTAGTACGTAATTTTGGTACTTATGAGAAGTGTTTTGTAAATTGGTGAAAACCAATAATTATGATTGTTTATGAATAATCAACTAATAATTCTTAGACACAGCATATTATAGTCATAATCTAATACATTTTGGAATATTAGGTGATAATTGAGGTTAAGTCTTAACGCGAGCCAAACGCGTGTTTTTTTATAAGTGTTATAATGTGAACACGCTGTATATCGTGTTTATTCTAGGTCACATGCCTGGCGATTAGTCTAGTGGCCAATCTATGGGTATGTAACGAGCATTTGAACTTACCAGCTGGTTCCAATGAATTAAACCCCGTATTCATGGAATATAAAATGCACAACACTGTTCCTGCAACATGTTTGGAGTTGCACGAAACATGTTGCAGTTTGGGTGTGTAGCAACACAGGATCATAAACAATGTGGCACAACATTTTGCTTACTATGAAAACAGGGCTTTGAACACATGTGCAGTCTACAGCACATCATGTATAAACAGTCAGATGAGTTGAACCTTGATTTCAGTATAATAAAAAAATGTTAAACAATTTTAAACATGGCACAGTCGTAGCAGCTTCATTCAGTGTGGGCCAGCCGTTAGTTTGGTATGATTAATAGCAAAGCTGTTGGTATGATAGGTACCTAAATTGGATCGCTAGACGAGCAGATTCACTTGTATGCATCCTGACGCTTGTAATAAGTTACGTTTAAGTAAATGTTATTTTGTACTCGTGCCTTTTATTTAAGTCTTTCCTAAGTCCTATACCTATTTAAATACGAAAAGAAACTGGGCGTTTGTCTTCTGCCGCCGTCAACGGGACGTCGACGAGAACGAAATGATGGCGCTGATGTACGGATAACATACATTTACTATGGTCGCGTGTCCACCGCACGTCCGTCACGTGAGGATCGGCACTCCGGCCGCCAAAGTTTATATTTATATTCATTTATTTTCGTTCTACAAGTTAAAAAAAAAAGATGTTATCAAAAGGGTTTGAGCTAAGAGCCGTTGTAGACCCCAAAGTAAAAATTATGGTGTATATACCTACATGTGTTTAAGTTTTGAGCAGGTACTTCGGCGCTACCGCTAGAACTTTGGCCGAGATTGTGACGGGCCAATATCGCAGCAATAGAAAACACCTTTCATCTGTGTGACTGACTCCGGCTTGGCCACCATCAGGGATTTTAATTTTGATTACACAAAAAAACTGTCGCTAATTGATGATTGGCCACCCATAAATCCTTATATCTTTTGAACCAAATTCAGATATTTGGCGACAAACTACTATTTTAATTAGCGACAATTTTTTTGTGTCATCAAAATTAAAATCCCTGATGGTGGCCAAGCCAGTGTCAGTCACACCTTTGATCTTACAAAATAAAATAATAATGATTCATTCAACTCGGGTAAGATGCCTCTTGTCCACACATTGCTTGTATATCATACACCGGCAGAGTTCGGTGGCGGTGCAGACACGATCGACGCCACATGACCGTACGACCGTACGGTACGAAAAATCTCGTTTCTGGCTTCGGTGGACAAACACCCTTCTGTAAGGGTTAAGGGGTAAGGGGATTTTTAATTTATCAACGAATGCATACAATAATGCCTGTGCATTATTGTATGCATTCATTGATAAATTAAAAATACATTGATCATTCTCTGGAAACTGGTAAAAAACGTCGAATCCAGAATTGGTGAGGCTATATTTTATAAAATTCGCATAGTTGCTACTGAGCTTAAACGCTATTATGTTGCAGCCATCTGGTTAAATTAGTCAGGTAATTGGACGCCTAGAGCTTTCGTTAATCGCCGGCATCAAGTTAAATAGCTGAAGGACATCTAGCCAAGTCGTTGAGCGCAACGATGAAAACCAGATGGCTGAATGTCGTGTAGTCATTTAGTTAAATTGGATATTAATGAAGTTTTGTTAGGGTGACTATGAGTTTTTAAATTTTATTATAAACTAGCTGACCCGACAGACGTTGTCCTGTCCCGATCTACCTACTTACCTGCCTATTTACTACACCTACCTTACACCTACCCTACACCTACCCTACACCTACCCTACACCTACCCTACACCTACCCTACACCTACCCTACACCTACCCTACACCTACCCTACACCTACCCTACACCTACCCTACACCTACCCTACACCTACCCTACACCTACCCTACACCTACCCTACACATACCCTACACCTACCCTACACCTACCCTACACCTACCCTACACCTACCCTACACCTACCCTACACCTACCCTACACCTACCCTACACCTACCACTACCTAAGTGCAAAATTGACTCTTTGACGTTAGGAACATACCTACATTGTTTAAACAACAGTGACTGCTTGTAATTATGAACTTTATACAATAGCAATAAAGCTCGTTTTAGTTAGAAAACGTTTGTATGGGAAAAAGAAAAGGGCTGTTTTTAGGGTTTTTCCGGCAATTATTCGAATTTTTCTCGCCGTAAAAACCATCTTTGAACTTCAACGAACATTTAAAAAAAAGAATTGGCCAAATTAGTCCAGGCGTTGTTGAGTTATGCGCTTACCAACACATTTTGCGATTCATTTTTATATTATAGATATGCTATCCTTTGTCGGTAATCCTTTTAGGGCGGATCTGACATGTTTAGGCACAGTATAAGTACTTATTAGTACAATCGTACAGTAGCGACACGCTCCGCCCCGCATCGAAACACTGCTCCTCACGTCTACCCGCGACGCATTGGCTCTGGCAACGTCTTTTAGTTCAAGGGCTTGCTAAACTATGACGTATACATGCACGTACCTGTTTTAAATTAAATACCATGAAATACTAGTTGGAAGACATAAATAAAAAATGTAAAAGTATTGTTGAAACTGTGTAAATCATTCCCTCATCAACCGTCATTCCCTCCTAAATGTAATGAGGAAATGACCTTGAGAGAATGACGAATTTTAGCAAAAGCTACAAACTTCTTGGTATGTATCTACTTACCTATTTGGAAGTTCGAATTTCAAACCTTGAAAGAATCGAGTACCTACGTGAGAGAGAGAAACACTTGTGTTGAGGCCGGTATCGCGCGCTCGCGGTGGCAGTGACAGCCCTAGCGATATTAACGCACACACACGCACGTATCTGTACAGTCTGCTACTTTTGTAGTAGTGTAGGCAATTATATCGTTTCGTTTGTGTTGAGAGGTTAATATCTATTCTATGCTCTGGATTTCTGGTCTTGAGAAATTAAACAAAGATGTATGGCGTGATTTTTAATAGGGAGGCAAGCAGACAGGCAGGAGCCATGACACATATTTTCTTTAAGTTATATTACAGCGCCATTTTGTGAGACGCGGACATAGCCGGAACTATATTTGTTGCGTTCCATTTATCTATACATAGGTACAATACTGCGTTCATTTCAACAGTTTGTATGAAGTGTCGCGGGTGTGGTTTAGGTTAAAGGCGGGAGCGCAGCGAAGCAAAGCTCTGTCCTTAGCTTTCGTTTTTATTATTTTTTGACCGTTAAATCCCCTCTGGGTGGATCCGTCATGCGTTAGTGCCGCAGTGAAAAAAACTGAACTCACTTGGCTGAGTCTTGTTCAGTCATCTTCAATACGTCAAGTTGCTAAACGTTGCATGATTCTAGTTCAATTAACTATCGGCCTAAGAATCCAATTCGGCGTTTCATGAACGGCCAAGACGTTCAATTACCTGGCTAATTTAACCAAATGACTGCGTCTTATATATTATGTGAAAAAGGCACCTATATAAGATCCCTCAACACCTAAAAAACCCACCGTAGTTATACCTATTAAAAAAAAGACATTAAATAATTCACACTGGACTTACCGCAAAAACGAATGCAGAAGGGGTGCACCCTAACTAGCACGGTAGGCAATAGGTATGTACCGTGGTACGGACGGTAGCAACCTGTTACCACGTTCAATTGTTTATTAAAGACTCACGTCACGGCCACCTGTTGCGTCACGCTAATGCAGCGATACCGCACGAAATGTTTACACTGGAGGGAGTTACGTTCACGACGCTGAAGGGGCTGTGAAGATGGGAAAATAAAGTGAAAGAATATGTGAGTTTTGCTTGAGCCCGTTAGTTTTTGGATACGTTAACAATGTGGATGTGGGTATTTTTGAATTTACCTTTAATGTAAAATTCTACCCTCATTACGTAAGTATTTTGTTTATTTTGACGACCGAGCTTAGGCATTGTTGTCGTTCATTACAATATTAATAACTCAGTCGTGTACGGTCGACCGTGACAGCCGGTCGATTGTAAAAGCAGCATTTTGGTATATAAATGTCTTTTTCCAGGTTATTGCGCCCGCGTTGATTGAAGACTGTTACGCGAAGTTTTCGTTTGCGGTAAATCCGTAGTGTTGTTGCTGACAATAGTTCGCGTGTGTCATTGGTGGTAACTGTAAATGTGGAGAGTAATTACCTACAACAATAATTTCGTTTCGTTTCGATAAGCTATCAATCCAATAACTAAGGCTAGTGAAGTGTTCTGTGGCTTAGTGTAATGTGGTGGAGCGGTGTCAGGCAGTCGCGATGTGGTGGTTGTGATGCTGGGACCACTGCTGGTCAAGGAAAAACTATTAAGCAGGTAAGTATCCCTTATTTACCTGTGCTTATAACTTTACAGATATTTTTTCTTTATATAGGTGCTACTCTTGGTCTCATGGTGGCGAGACAGCTATTATGCCTGAAAGTACCTACAAAAACTTGTAAATATAGTTACCTACTCCATAAAGTTTTTTTTCAATAGTGACTAAATAAAGGTGTCTATGATGCTCTTTCATTCGCATACTATAGGGAGCGAGTGAGAGGAGACATGTTAAGGGTCGGCATTTTCAATTTAAGTATGTAAACACGTATTACGAAATATCCCTTATTTATACTGTGAAGTAAACTAACAGGCTGTCTGTGGAGAAGGAGAATCTAGAGACAAGGTCATGCATTCTGAAACTAGACAGGTACCTACTAGACTCAGGTTGGATTAGCCATATTCAACCTAATTTGATGGTTTATACCTAGCTATGAGATAAATTCTGTTCGTAAGTCAGTCCGCCACGTGGGCTGATAAGACGACGATTTAGTTTTAGCAATACAATAATATAGGCCTCCTCCATGGTGCGCTATTTTCCCCGGTCTTCTGCCTTTCGCATTCAGCTACCACCGGCTACCTTCTTCAGGTCATCGATCCATCGGGCTGGAGGGTGTCCCACGTTGCGTCTACCTATTCGCGGTCTCCACTCCAGGACAAGTCTGCTCCACCAGCCCACTGCCACTTTAGCTTGCTGATTAGGTGGAGGAGGCTTATGCCCAACAGTGGACTACTAGTAAGCTAAACTGATGATGAATACAATAATATAATTAATGAGTTCAATATACGAAGTGGTAACGTAAATTGAGTACCTACCAATCATGGTAGATTGAACCTCCTGATAAAGTAATAACACCACAGTCATAACATATTTTAAGACGAGGACATTGAACTTACTTAAGTAGGTACTGTAAAGACTGAGCGGTTTCTATTGCAGTATAGTCCCTGTTCAGGTTCAGGTCCATACCTTTGCTATCAACGTTGATTTGAATCCAAGAGCCTTAGGGTCCTATGGAAGTGGGTACTGTAAAGGTTGTATGCGTAATGCAGTCTAGTCGAAAGCGTTTGATTAATGTTTCTCTATACACTCTGAAGGATTCTAGAAGTATTTTGAAAGTAGAAGCGTTATGCTATATCGGCACACGACAGCACTTGTGTGCTGAATTATGCTCGTCGATTGCTTTTATTTAGTAAAGAATACAAGTCATATTCCTAGTTTCAATTAGTTTCCCCCCTTTAGTTTATAGAAACCCTCCGACTCCTCACACACCATAACGTAAACTAAGGCAGGGACTGGTACCGTAAGCTTATCGTACCATAAGCTTTACAGTAGCGCCCATTCCCTGTTCACAAACTAAACTAAAATTACGCAATTGGCATCTCCCTCTTACTACCAGGCAGCAGAAGAAAAGGACGGCTAGATAAGAACTAAGTAAGAGATGTCAAAATAGTTTTTGCCTTGAATTTCGCCGTGGTTTTAATCATTACATTCTGAAACGACATGAACATTTTAGATCAACTTAAATTGACAGCTCTTATTAATATCTGTCTCTTTCTTGTTTTATTGGAGAGAAAGAGACATAAGTAGCTTTAAATAAGTTAAGCTCGTGTACAACTGAATGTGCAACATTATATAACTATTTGGAGCAGCCGTTGATCGGTAACGAACCATGGTCAAATGGAATTAGTTTAACTAGTTGCAAGTCCCTGATGCAAGTTTCCGCCGTGAGCTGCGTGGTGCCGGCCGCGAATAGCACCACCCCATTTCTACCCGTGGGTGTCGTACGAAGAAGGCGATATTGACCAGAGGATGGGTAATAGCGTCCTTCTGTGTACCATAACACCTACTGCGACCGCCAGCATGCAACAGCCAAGCATGGCGATCACGACTGAAGCTCCCCTTGAGGGAGACCTATGGCCAGCAGTGGGCATCTAAAGGTTGACATGGTGGTGGTGGTGGGTGCAAGTTTCTATTGCGTTTTTATAAGTTATACGATCACGCATGGTAGGGTATGTTGTTATTCGCTCAGTTTGCGGTGCTTTCCTTATCGAAGAGCATCTGTGTAAGTACTGTAAAGGTTGCATGTATTATGGCATGCTGGTCGAAACCATTGACTAAATGTTTCGTCTAAACACTCTGGATTTGTTCTAGAAGCTTTTCGTATTTAGAAGCGTAAGTCTTATTTTTTTATAACAAGGCATTGTTTAGCCCGACGTGTTATTTAAGAATACAGTTACATGGACGCCGCCAGAAAAACTTTCAGAGAGGTGTACCCCTTTTTTTTATGCGTGTTGGAAATCCTCATGGACTTCCCTCATCGTGGGGGTGACCGAGGGGCATGCCGGCTAAAACCACCGCGGTGTTCCACCTCTGCGTATGCCCAGGGGTGCGGGATTTGCATAAGCATCCACCACTTCCAACGGGTACCTCCTCTCAGTGCATTTTTTTAACACACAAAAATGCATTTTAGCTTGGTTTCAGATAATATGACAAAATTAGTCAAATCCTATTACATACAGAAGCTTTATAGAGGTTTCGCCTGTAAAACAAAATCGAATCTTTTCATTCCTAACTTCCTGAGGGAGGTGCGCACCCTATTGACGGTGCAATAATTAAAGCAGATTCCCTCTTTACTTTACTAAAATTCCTAAAATCCCTTTCTTTACTAAAAATCCTCCGACCTCCTGTACTACAATAAATATAAACTTCGATCCGGTACTGTAAGGGCTCAGCACTGTCTGACCTGTGTATCATAATTTGAAACAACCAAAATACCTATTATGTTTTGTTTTTCTATTGACGATTTTGATGTTGGCTAAAGGGTTCTGAGAGTGCGCCGTCAGCGTAAAAATATTCTATTGGAATGGATTTTCTAACTGAAAATAGGTACTTTAATTTTTGCTTACACGATGAAGTTTTTATCGCCTACAAGAAGCCAATATTCATTAATATGAATACACTCAATAAATATTACATAGGTATGTGCGAAATATCTATTTTCAATTAAAACATCGATCGAATTTACCTTACGATTACTAGGGCTTCTGAACTAGTCCTATCGAATACGTACCTACTTATACCTAGATATAAATACCTACTCCGCGATCGATCATCGATTATGCTGATGATGACTACAGCGGGTGGTTTTATTGACGTCTCTAAGTAAGAAGCCCACACTTCTCAGTATATTCTCCCGAAATAAAGAATCACTACATAGGTACTTGTATGTATAAATATTGTACCTATGATAATAATATCTACACTAATATTATAAAGAGGTAAAATTTGATTTTAAGTTTGTATGTTTGGATGTTTGTATGTAAGGGGCAATCTCCGAAACTACTCAACCGCTTTTAAAAATTCTTTCACCAATAGGAGGCTACGTTATCCCTGAATGCTATAGGCTATATTGCATTATAAAAAAATTAGAGATCCTTGAGAAAATTCACTCGGATGAAGTCGCGGGCAAAGTGCTAGTACTTACCTAATATTTTTGAAGAATTTTACAATCCATATAATACTAGCGGGCCCGGAAGACGTTGTCCTGCCGCCCTTAACATAAAAAATCTTAGATCTCAACTGCAGCGTCACCTACTGGGTTCAGTGGGCTAATTCACGTAACTAAAGAAGTGCTGTTGCAGTTAAGTTTCGATCAAAACAACGCTTTTTGTATTCTCTACCGCTGTCAGACACGCTCGCGTCAAGTTCGTGTCACACGAGCGCAATAACGGCATTCTACTGTGTTGCGCGTCTTTGGTGCGTGCTTCAGAACGTAACATGATCGGTATTCTACTATTCGTTTGACGTCTCAAAATGAGAGTCAAAAAGCACTAAAATCTGTACTGGGGTATTATTTTAATATTATAAAAACGACATATTTTTTAAAATGTAATAGATTCTATTCAATTATTTAGTGACACATGTGGCTACACGATAAGTAAGTTTGGTAGAGTTTGGCTGTCGTACAGTTGACGTGCTGTTCACGCGCAGTTCAAAGATTACAAGAATACCGTATATCACTCAAACTTGAACTTAACTGCAACTGCTCTACAACTTCATCGGCGCGTCATAAAATTTCGTGAATTAGCCTTCAGTTCTGAATATAAACCATCCAGGGAATCACTCTAACTCGCACATAAATTGAATTTGGGGCCATACCAACAGCAGCGCCACCAGGAACCCATTGATATACACACAAAATTTCATCCAAATCGGTCCAGCCGTTTAGGAAGAGTTAGGTGACAAACACACGTACAGAAGAATTATATATCTGAAGATATCTTGCAGATTGATTTTACCTATGTAAATTTTGAAGAGATACTTCGTGTTGCGTGTTCCATATGTTTGTCGTATCATCAGGCAATATAAGGTATATTGAATTTTCGATCAATTTGGGCTATCGACCAATACATATTCTACACACAAGACTCCTACTTCGGACTAAGTTATTATTTCTTAAATGGCCGAAGAAGTTTATAAGTTAGTTTCCTAACCGTATATGTGTATAGGCATTCACGTTGGTAACGACTTATGTGCCTGTTACCATACCTACTTACCTGGCATGCATGAAAGAATGCGCGCTTTTTAATGAGCGTATGAGTAATTTTCTAATAAGAAAATGGCCCATGGTTAGTGGTGTTTAAATACACTACCACGTGTATCGTGTATCTACCTCCGACGCACAGGGTAGCGCAGGGCAAATATTTGTGTGATGAGCACTTGTGTTTACCTTGTTCTGGTTGTTGCTTATCTATATACTGTTCTATTTCTATATTTGTGTATGTCTATCAGCTGTCTGAAATCCATTGTCTGTACTAGGTAGACCCTGTGGGCTGCCCGCCCTGTGATGGCCCCGTATATTATTATTAAACTGAATTATTTCATGAAACCTTATAGTTTCTGTGATAGTAAACGAATGCATAATGCTCCTTCCGTCGTTTCTACTGCTGGGGATTGTGACCCATCAGGGAATATACTTTCCACGGACGATGTTGCGCCATCTGCTCCGGATTTCAGCAACGTGAACCGTTTCGTGGTGTGGATCTGGGTCAGTCCAGCGCATTGGGCTATTTCGGTCACTTGCCTTCCATTTTTCCGGTAACTATACGTTTCTGGAGTTTATATACATATACAATGACGATCTGGTCAGGTTTGAGGGGCAACGGTGACCGAAAGAAAAAAAAAAAAGAAAAAAAAAAGGTTTATTTAGGAACATAAAAACAGTTGGCAAATAGTGACAGAAAACGATGATAGCTGCAAAAGTGAATAACTGTGTCGCAGCTATCAACGCCCGTATTAGCAATTAGAAAACAATGTCCCAGACATAATAGTATGAGAAATAAGAGAAGAAAGAAGATCGAAAAGTTTGGACGGAGAAACGGGAAGCCTTTGCTCAGCAGTGGGACACAAGACAGGCTAAAAAAAGTAACATTGCTAATTACAGAGAACATTTTCAAGGCAAAGACTAAGATTGTGTTGTTAATGGTAAAGAGACGTAAATAATTGGTTTTAGTACTAAAACTTCGTAATATACCTATGGTATTCCGCCAGACATTATAGTAAGCATTTTTGAGGGCTCTTTATAATACTTTTAACTAACCTATACTATTTATTTTATGGGTTAGCGCGTTGAAATATGAAGATCTTCCTTATTCTTCTCCAGAAGGACCTATTACAAAAGCATTATCCAATATGTCGTTGATTTAGATCAAATAACATACATGGATGCCTTTTGCACGCAAAGCAAAATTGGCGACAAAATATATCGAGCCTCGTTTTCACTGAGAACGCTGAACAAAACTTTGAAACTGCAATAAATATTTAAGGATATACTATTTTGTCGATAGGCATTTTTTTTAGGTAGTGAGTTTTCTTGCCATATTTTAGAATGCTTGGAAGTTAGTCTGCCTACCAGCTATGTTAATTGTCAAAGTCAAATAATTTATTTCAATTACATAAAGTTGCACGAAACCAACATTAGTTTAATGGAGACTTTAAACTCATGCCAACCCTTACATTTTGTATAGAAAAGAAAGTGACAGCATCAATACTCACCGTTACAAAATTAGAAGGCACTTTTGAATTGAAGGTCATAAAAGAGAAAAAAATTTAGCCTTCCAAAAGGTAGTTTTGTATGGAGAAGAATGGACAAGAAACTCCATACTTCCTCTTTTAAAATAAGTAATAAAAATATTTTGTACAAATTACAGTGTATAACTACTAGCTGATGACACGCGGTTTCGCCTGCGTGGATGTCGGTTATCGCGACCAAAAGTAATCATGAAATTTTGATCCCGTTCCTGCAACCCTTGGGAACCTGCGAGGCGCTTGAATTTTATTCTCGCGTCCGCAATTTATTAGCTTAAATTATATGGTGTAAAAGAGTAAAATAATGTGCATGAAATGTTTAAAGCCTTTAAGAACTACTTGCGCCAAAACTTTGAGTTAAATAAATAACGCGAGGCTTACTAACGCGGTGTTAAATTTTAAATTATTAACTCACAGTTTATATTGCACCCGTAAATATTAACCCAGAGTCAACTAACCCGAGTCATGTCATGTTCATCCATTCTTTGTACAACCGGCAAAATATGGCAGATCGAATGCTGAATGAATTAAGTGTACTGGTCTCTCTCGCTCCTTAGTACGAGTACTTTGAATAAATCTGTTCCTTTATATCAGATTAGAAATGACACGTGATACTTTGTCGCATTATATCCTCTAGGTTATTAGTGTTCTGTGCATTAACTTAATTCCCCCATCCCTATTCCATCACCAGACGAGCAGGGATACGGCGAAGCGTCACCGCTATACGGTTGAAGTTCCACGGTCTCGAACTAAGCGCTTTGCTTCCACATTTATTGTGCGAACTGCCAGACTGTGGAATTCGCTGCCTCTATTCCCCGAGACATATAATCTGGGTATCTTCAAGGCACGAGTGAACAGGTTTATCCTAGGCAAGCGTGCTCCACCTTAGGCCGCATCATCACTTAAGATCTGGTGAATTGCGGCCTAACCAGGCCTATTTCAATATTAAAAAAAACAATTATTATATTATTGACTGTTATTTGTTGAGACTTAATCTTTAAAAAAATGAAAAAAAAACCTCGGTTTCGCGGCCCAAATTTCACAAATAGCGACAATTTGCTACTGTGCGATGTAGTAGAAAAATGAAAACATATAATAGAAACCAAAAAAGAAACTGAGGGAGCCAACCTTCTACAGAAACCAAAAGCTTGGTTGGAAGTGGCAAAAGAATTTAATGAAACAGATACCACTGAATGCAACAAACACAAGACACAACCAAAGCGTACCTAACCTAAAATATCTCAATATTGACATTACTAGCCCAGTGTTAGTTGACTCTAAACCTCCCACATCAGAGAAGCATCATCAAAAAAGCAAACTTATTGGCACTATGTTCAAAGTACGCTGATGTTTTTTATATTGAAGGCGAGGCATTAACTTTTACTAACAAGATAAAACATAACATTAAGAGAACCGACGAACTTCCGATCTACACTAAAAGCTATAGATACCCATTCATACACCGGCAGGAAGTTAGTGATCAAATTGCAAAGATGTTAGATCAGGGAATAATTAGGCCCTCAGAATCCGCATGGAGCTCACCCATTTGGGTTGTTCCAAAGAAGGTTGATGCCTCTGGAAAACAGAAATGGCGCTTGGTTGTCGACTTTCGGAAGCTGAATGAAAAAACCATTGACGACAAATACCCTATCCCGAATATTACAGACGTCCTGGACAAATTAGGCAAGTGTCAATATTTCAGTACCCTCGATTTAGCATCAGGCTTCTATCAGGTCGAAATGAACCCTAATGACATTCCCAAGACCGCTTTCAATGTTGAACATGGGCATTTCGAATTTTTAAGAATGCCCATGGGACTTAAGAATTCCCCTTCCACATTCCAACGAGTAATGGATAACGTACTCAGAGGACTCCAAAACGAGATATGTCTAGTAAACCTTGACGATATCATTATATTCAGTACCTCTCTCCAGGAGCACATGAACAACCTAGAGAAAGTTTTCCAAAGGCTAAGAGAATCCAACTTTAAAATCCAACTGGATAAATTAGAGTTCCTAAAACTCGAGACCGCGTACCTAGGTCATGTCATCAGTACCGAAGGGATAAAGCCTAACCCAGATAAGATCAAAGCTATTCAAAATTACCCCATACCTAAAACACCTAAAGAGATTAAACAATTTCTCGGACTTCTCGGTTACTACCGAAAATTCATTCCAGACTTTTCCCGTATCACCAAACCCTTGACACAATGCCTAAAGAAAGGAAGAAAAATAACATTAGACTCGGATTACATTAACTGTTTTGAGAAGTGTAAGACACTACTGACAAATGACCCAATCCTTAAATATCCAGACTTTGACAGAGAGTTCATATTAACTACGGACGCCTCTAATTTCGCAATCGGTGCAATACTATCGCAAGGTTCCATAGGTTCAGACAAACCCGTAGCATACGCTTCACGGTCACTTAATGAAAGTGAAGTAAATTACAGCACAATAGAAAAGGAATTATTAGCCATCGTCTGGGCAACAAAATATTTTCGGCCTTACCTTTTTGGACGTAAATTTAAAATAGTAACAGACCATAAACCACTACAGTGGGTCATGAGCCTCAAGGAACCAAATTCACGATTAACCAGATGGCGGTTAAAATTAAGTGAATACGATTTTACCGTTATCTACAAAAAGGGCAAACATAACACCAATGCCGACGCCCTTTCGCGCGTGGAGATCTGTAACGAGGAGGTTAGTTCTATGATTGCAAACGCGACTGACCGACTACCATCCCTAGCTGACTCTAATGACAGCACATACCTCCGAGGAAAGCCCTATACTTGAAGTACCCATTACTGACGAACCACTTAACAAATACCACCGACAGCTGTGCCTGACCGTAGTAGGCGACATTAAAAAACGAACTATCGCGACTAAGCCATTCGACACCCACACTCGAACATCCGTTCAGTTATCCGAATCTAATCTTGAAGAGGATCTGGTTAATGCCATTAAGGAATACGTTAACCCTAAAATCAAAACCGCTTTGTTAATAAATCCACCCCTTGCAATGTACAAAATAATCCCTCTTATACAAAATCACTTTAAAAGTTCATGTATGAAATTGGTATTGGCAAAAAAGGAACTTGAAAATGTTAAAGAATATCTGAAGCAACAGGAAATCATTCGCCACTACCACGAGGGCAAAACTAATCACCGTGGTATTAACGAATGCACTTTAGCATTGTCTGTGAAATATTACTGGCCTACAATGCGAGAACACATTACCAAATTCATAAATGACTGCACAATATGTGGACAAGCAAAGTACGATAGAAACCCCAAAAAGCAAAAGTTTAATATAGCACCCCCTGCCACCAGACCCTTCGAAATAATACATATGGATACCTTTTCAGCACAGAACGAAAAATACGTAACATTCATAGACGCCTTTTCAAAGTATGGTCAAGCATACCTCCTACGAGATGGGACTGCAGTTAGCATCATACAAACTTTACTAACCTTTAGCACGCATCATGGCTTACCACTAACCATTGTTACAGATCAAGGGACTGAATTTACTAACCAGATGTTCTCCGAGTTCTGCAAAGTGCATAAAATAATTCATCACCAAACACTGGCATACTCACCAAACGCTAACGGGAATATCGAGCGCTTCCACTCCACTATATTGGAACATCTTCGTATTTTGAAATTAAAATACAAGGATGAGCCAGTTATACACCTGATGCCATATGCTATCCTAGCGTACAATAGTTCGATCCATTCCTTTACACGATGTAAACCATACGACCTTATACTTGGACACACCGACCCACGAGACCCGACCGACATAGATCTGACCGGACACTTACTACAACAATATACCGAAACACATAAAGAACGTATGCAAAAGGTATATGAATTAATCAACGAGACGTCCCTTGCTAACCGAACAGCGCTTATAGAGAGTCGTAATAAAAACCGCGAGGACGAGGTCGACTATGAGCCCGACCAACAAATATTCATTACTAATCCCTCTGCTAGTAGATCAAAACTCGCACCAAGATACACCCAAGACACTGTCCTAGCTAATTTACCCATCCATATATACACCTCCAAAAAAAAGGGACCCATAGCTAAATCTAGACTAAAACGTGTCCCTAAAACCGCGAAATTGTTGCAGGATACCCCTGATGCTGACTCTTAGCCTAATACGAGGCCAGGAGATTAATCTAGAACGGCTTGAGAATGGACCCGGACTACTACCCTTCAAATTAGGGCCCATGCAACTCATCACTCATTACCATACATTCCTTCAGAACATAGAATTAACAGACATAGACAACAACATTAATAAAATACGAGGTCAGCTTACTGAGGCCACAGACAGACTAGACAATTATACCCGCACTCTATACGAGCTTCAAATAGACAGTTTACACATGAAATTAAATAAAACTTCATCTCATCTACAAAGTTTAAAGCCCAATCGATTCAAGAGAGGTTTAGTAGATGGTCTCGGATCTGTAATTAAGAGCATTACGGGAAACTTAGACTACACAGACGCCCTCCAATATAATAACGCCCTTAAAAGTCTTAACGATAACCAGCAACAGATAGCCATTGAGTTAAATCATCATATAAGTCTGAGCAAAAGCTTGATGAATGAACACACAAAAATAATTACGAAACTTGCCGAGAATCAAATACAATTAAATGACAGTCTGCATATTTTACTCGACGCCGATAAGTATAAACAACACAACCTTATAAAATTCGCAAAGTTTTTGCAAATATTACAAATAATTAGCAATAACATAGATAGTTTATTAAACGAATTAAGTAGGTTAGAGAATGCGATAGCACTTTCCGGTCAACCGCACACTCATCATTCCATGTTAGGTACAGAAATACTTAGCAATATGATACGCAAGCTAAGTGCGCTCTATAATAAAGATTAATTACTAGATTTGGACATTAGAGAATATTATGATATCATTAAACCTTTAGCTTATAGCGGGAATCAAATAGTTTTCGCATTTAAATTTCCCATGACATCCCCTTTAAAATTTCAGTTGTATAAGCTAGTCATTGTACCAAATAGAAATAGGCAAGCCATCATCCCGTCCTTCCCATTCCTAGCAATCACTGGAAACATTCACGCGTACATAGAGGCAGAATGCCCGAAGGTAGCTTCAGAATATCTCTGCGAAGAAAACCTCAACCACCAAATAAGAACCCATCCAGACTGCATCTGCGACATTATCGGAGGACAGATACCGGACAAGTCATGCAACACGATCACAATTAGCCTGACGAAACCCGCCATGGAAAAGTTAGACGACCGCCGCTACGCCCTCGTTTTCCCGAAACCAACACAGGTCCAGTTAATCTGCGAACAAGAAGAATCCATGACCCTAGCCGGAAGCTTCCTAGCCACTATTCCACATAATTGCAAGCTACGAACAGACGAATTCACCATCGTCAACATCAATGACCACATCAGAGGACAACCCATGAAAATAAGCAACGTGCCAGACGACATCGAAGGATCAACCATGCCACCTCTTAAAATTAACGCCACCAACTTAAAGAAGCTGCACGAAATTCAAGATAGAATAGATTCACAAAAACCAATCTACATTGAACCAATCTCAACTATCTACCACCACAATACCATTCTATGGCACACTACTACTTACATTTGTGGTGGGAGCAATACTATTATACCGAATCTATATTCGCCGAAAGAAACAGATGACAGTTCCCGATGAAGCCACCTACACCGAACCTGAAACACCTGCATCTCAAGATCAATCCAAGCTCTCGACGATATTTCATCTCAAAATCTGAAATAGTCGTCGATCTGAGGGGGGAGATGTTACGCGCATTACCAGTAAGGAAAGCGCTGACACAGAGTCACGAGGCACGGCGCGTGCGCATCGTCACTGTTGTCGCGAGGGGAATCTGCTGACACAGGACAAGAGGCCGACGACACCGTCTACGTGACCGCGCCCGCGCACTTCGTATCCACCATCGATCGAGTCAATTTGATTTTTTCACTTAATTATAATAATTGTACTTTTACTTAAATAAATTAGTTTGTAATAAATTTCGGTTTTTTTTCCTCCTCCGTCCTCCGGCAGTAGCCTACGTAATTAACCGAAGCAGCTAAGAGATGACCAGTCCCAACTAACGGCGCCCGTGCACGAACATGACGCACGGATCGGCATCATTTGACTCAACCATTTTGAAGGGAACCGAATGATCCAACACGCGCGCCACCGTCAGCGAGACATTCTAGTGAGCATGACATACTCCCAACCGCCAGGGCACATTCAAGTCAATGAAAGACATACCTCGTAAATGGTAACTTTAAATAGCATTCCAATTACCGCTTTATAATTGCTCATTTTTTAAAGTATTAAAATGGATATAGTATGTTAACCTTAAGAGATAGACATATGCCATCGCGGACTTTTCTGTAGACCTATATAAGATACACAATTCCACCATACATCATTTTGTTATATCATAAAGGGTTAGGCAGCGTTTTCGTTGAAAGCTCTCAGACGGTTTTTTTTTTCCGACACCTACAACAAATATCATTATATTTTAGCCAATATAAAAAAAAACTTGACAAATTATATACTAAAATCTTTCTCTTGAATCACTCTATTTACAAAAACCCGCATCAAAATTTAATACGCAGTTTAATAATCTCTCAAAATCTAATACGCAGATCAAAGCATACATAGACAGACGTGGGGGGGGGACTTTGTTTTATAATATGTAGTGATACGTGAATACGATGTACCTTGCATAAAAACCACTATATTAGAGTATATACATACACAAAGTATATCTTATCTTAGATTAGGTAATTGTAGTACCAGTACATAAGTAATTGTCGCGTAGCTCATGCCTATATCAGTGTAAATAAGTGTATGCTACGGCGTAGCTACGTGTGTAGCAGCTACGCAGTGCGGCTACGAAAAATAATGTTGTAAAGTACTTATATGAGGTGAGGTGTGCTACTGATAAATCTTAGATATGTTTAAAAAAAATACTAACTTAGAAATTAATGATGTAAAAAATTGCGATTCAACGCCTAACAACTTGATTGGTCAATATAATTAGTTGCTATATGACGTCATTGCGACTTCTACCTAAATCGAATTGATATCCAAAATCTATAAATATAAAACTTTAGCTATATAACAAGGATAAGCTCTTTTTTCCGGCCACAATAATTGGCTAAATCGCTAAAATTTTCGCTGAAATTGAAAAGAGAATCGCTTAAAGTGGGGTGTTGCTGCTATAAGTCTATAAATTGCGTTGTCATGCCGGCGTTCGCTTTCACTCTGCAGTCGACTGGGGAACGATTGTCGCTAACCAAATAGGACCGTGTTCATATAAGACGGCGATTTAAAGACTTACGGCCTGTTCGCATAGAGAGCGGAGTGGATGGCTTCCGCGCTTATCGCGCTGTCGGCTAAGGTTTTCTGTTTATGTTTATTTATTAATAATTATTAAAAATTACAAAAGCAAAAGAAAATAATTGAGAATACACAAAATTATCGAAACAAATAAATACTAGTTATGTCAAATTACCTACAGCCATTCCTTCAGGTCATATAATACCTGGTCAAATAGCCAGCCTTTAAGTTTAGCTTTGAAAGTATTGTCAGACTTTGCGCTTAAAATATCATCGGGGTCGATTGTATACCGATGGACCAATAACATGAATCAACTTTCCAGATTTCGATAGGGTGTGTGGGTATCCAGCCAATTTGTTTCTACCACGAGTATAGTAGTCATGTCTATCTCTTTCTAAAATATATATTACTAAGATTAAGATTTAAGATTTATTGATTGAACAAAAAATTGTTGGACTGTCAAACACTTACAAACAACAAGATGCGATTACAATAATAGCGTATTACAGTTTTGTAACCATTAGTGTTGTATGCAGTCTTTGTATGAACTCTCGTATCCAAAGAAAGATTTTACTTGTGTTATGGATATATTACTAATTTTTGCCCGTGACTTTAACCGCAAGAATGTTCGTTATCGTGAATGCAGACGAAGTGGCGGGTTAAAGAGTAACTATGTCCTTCCCCAGGATTCAAGCTATCTTTATACCAAACTAGCAACCCGTCCCGGCTTCGCATGGGCCTATAGCCTTCCTCGATAAATGGATTAACCAACACAAAAAGATTTTTTCAATTCGAACCAGTAGATCCTGAGATTAGCGCGTTCAACCAAACAAACAAACTCTTCAGCTTTATAATATTAGTATAGATTTTATCAGTACAGGTTCAGCCGTTTCATCGTGAAAGCGTAACATATGTATAGTTACTTTTGCATTCATAGTAGTAGTATATTAGTATGGAAGTATGGATTATTCTTGTATAAATAAACTAGCAGTACTAGTAGTTGTATATATTTTTTTATATTATAAATGTAACCTATATTGTTACTCCTTTTAACACCAGCTAACTGGCGTGAAAACTCCGTCAAAATCAGACCAGCCATGTCGGACATTACCCGGTATAAAAAGACAGTAAGACACACATTTTAAAATATGTGTGTTTGGTATAAGTAAACATTCATTATGCATTTAGTAAAAAGCTGTTTTTTTAACATCACAAACAGGTAATTTGTTGTGTATTGTGTAGATAATAATAATAATAATATGTGGGGGGACATTTCACACACGGCCATCTGACCCCAAACTAGGGAGACCCTGTACTATGGGTGTCAGACAGCTGATATACATACACAAATACATTTTTAAATACATACTTAAATAGATAAAAAAGTAATATAAATTGTAAGCGCCTTGGGAAAACGTAACGGTACATTTAATGTGCTCCAGATCGCAAATCGTTCAATGCAATCATCGAGTTTAAAAGCAGGTTTTTTCGCTTTTCAGTACCCACTTGTTATCATCCAAATCCATTAAAAAACCGGTATTACCGTTTTGTTAATGGATTTGGATGATACAAAAAAAGTCAACCCTTAATTTCTCACCCTTAGAGAAGGATTATTCCCATAAGTATAGGTGCTCTCATTTAAATTTAAATCTCCTAATGCATCACACCCTATCCATAAAAAAAGTATTTTGAAAATCGATCTACAATTTTCGGAGACATCGCGTAACAAAAATACAAAAAAAAGCAGTCGAGTTGAGAACCTCCTCCTTATTTTGAAGTCTGTTAAAAATGCTTCCAATTTACCAACATCTTTGACAAGTTATTGATATTAATCGTCGCTGAAATAAAATTGTGACTACATTTTGAACTTTTACCTACCATCCATCCATCTTTCCCGATCCTGGGCTTCATCCCACCAGTTTTGGAGGAATCCGTCCAGTAGGTCGATTCTGTAAAATTCAAACAACAACTCGCATCTTACATCGCTATTCACTCTCACTTCGCATATGATTTAAAATGACCTTGATATATTTGACACTTTGAATCGGGTGCGACTGTGAAGTGAGGCGTTGAAATGACGGGGAAATTACCTTACAGAATGCCACTTCTTACGTCATCTCATACTTTATGTGTCAAAATCTCCGTCAATTTAGTTCAAATCGCTGACAATGCTGGCGCTGCAATGGTGGCGCTAGTGTAAATTCGAATTATCAACCGAGTTTTTAGAATGCCAATCAAGAAACACACGGCGGATCCAAATTCGAAGTTTAGAATGAGGTCTTACAGAATCACACCCCAGGTTGTCCCAGGTTTATTTTATTAAATAAAAATTAGGATAATTAACTATACCTATTTGATACATGTTGCACGTACAGTTCCAACAATATGATTTCCTGACCGTTCCTGCTTATCGTGTTCTAAGTGACGTATCCTTACTAAGATCCCCTGCCAAAGTATATCTGTAGAAAGAAAGAGTATATTGTTACAATTGCATCGAAGCCTCGTAAAGAACTGTTGCTCCTGGCTAGCGTCCAGGACGTCGACGTTAGGTGCTACCATTCAATTACGCATTAAATGAAACTCTAGTTTATCTCACATGATGAATGTTTTTACTTTCTATTGAGATTTGGTTGAGAAAGTGATGAAGAGGTTAGTTTATTTTCGATTTGTAAGATTGTATGTACTTAAGATTTTTTGTTTTGATTTTAGAGTAAGTATTCGATTTTAGATTACATAATTATTAAATTAAACCTTATCTAATATATAAAATCTCGTGTCACAATGTTTGTTACCTCTGAAACGGCTTGACCGATTTTTATGAAATTTTTGTGTCCTATCTGGTAGGTCTGAAAATAGGCGTAGGCTATTTTTTTTTATTTATATGACAAAACAACGTTTGCCGGGTCAGCTAGTATTATATATAATCCCCACTTAACCCAAGTATTTATTAAATTATTCGCGACATGGTTAAAAATTATGCAAACCGACTCCTTCTTTTGACTTTAATCATTAAAAGTTACGACAATTTCGTTTATCCATTCAAAACATTCAAACTTTCTCGGTGGTAAGACATAAAATTATTCAAACTTTCGACCATTCCCATTCCGTGCATCCTATTGTACTGAACACCGTCATCCCTCATGCGGCTTCCGCAGCGGTTGCCGGCGGACTGGTCTCGCTCTCGGGATGTGGAGGCAGTGGCATCAGGACGATATCCTGCACGCACGCGCCGTGCACACCGCCCGCCCCTTCGCGACTAATGCTAGGATGTTCAACACATTCATGTGACGGGATTTGTAGTTCTGCTGATTTGTGTGTTAATGGTTTAAAGGAATGTCTGGTGAGGAAAGGGAAGATTTGATATTTGACGTTTCTAAGGTAGATTGTTACGAAATCGCCAAATATACATATAGGTTTTTCACATTATAACAGAATCTCGAGCCAAGTAGTTGCGTTATTGCCAACTTGCCTTGCAACCTGGGAGTCTTTAAGTCAGGAGTGAATTGGTTACTTCTAGGCAAGCGTGCCCCATCTTAGACCGCATCATCGCTTCTCATCAGGTGAGATAGTGGTCAAACGTATGCCTATCAATAGATAAAAAAAAAACTTTGTTGAAAACATAGGTTATGAAATATGGGCGCTAAAAGACTCCACCGTGTATGGTTGAACGTTGTATAGTGTAAGCGTTCGCGTTCGGCAGCGCCCTGCGCAGAGTAGGTCAGGACAGGGGAGAGCGGGGGTGAGCGGCGCAGGGCCGCGGGGCGCGGGGTGCGGGGAGGGGTCCCGATTCATGTTTACGGGGCTCGGCCGTCAGCTGTTCGCGCGACATGAATGTGCCGCGCCCGCGACGCGCCCGCGCCGACGCCGCGCATCGATTGATTGATACCTGAGCGGCCACGTGCGGCGGGCGCCGGGCGCCAGTACCGCCGCGCTCGCCGGCCCGCGCGCGCGACTCCCCATGCGACACTGCCCGCGCTGCTTGCCGCCTCAGCTCATCAATGGAGTGCCCGAGGTGACCGGCCCCCGGAGCCCGCGAGCCGCGCGCCACCCGCCCGTCTCGTAAGTACCGCGTCTGCAGCGCGCTGTGCCGCGCCACAAGTAAACACGTACACGCACTAGAACCCCAATCCGTTAGTAAATAATGGTTTTTCCGATAGCATTAATACCCGGAGACAATTTATGCGACTGCGCCGTGTGATGTTTACTGCGACCCGTTCCTCGAGCCACCTTCTCATTACATTAGCGGCGGAAATTTTCTATACAGAAGCGTTTTTCTTATCGATCGTCCAAAGTTAAGTTCGTTTCTGACGGAATATTTATTTTAAAAAATCTATCGGTTTACGTAATGTAAAGACAGTGTGATCGTTTGTTATTAAAAACCGCGGATATCTGCGAGGTGTGTACGAGGCACGCACCCCAATCATTACATAAAACATTCCAATCGGTTTCTATCGACCTGTCTATCTGTCGTTATCCTGCCTTTGCTATCACTTTCTTACGAACCGAAAGATATCGTAAACTGTAAGGTCCTAACATATTTTTAATTCGTTGCCTGCAGCGTACACCCCATGGTACATTAACATAAACATAATCATAACAAGCCAGCAGTTTATTCTGTTAAAATGTGTAACATAACAGTATCGCCAATATTTACTTAGCAACAAGTCATAATGAAGTAATAATACCTACGCAGCGTTCAATTTTGTTCATAAGCATATTGCCAGCTTATGTTACAGTCGACAAGGCTGCCAACAAACTGTCAATCATGTCGTTACAAGCACTCGGGGATATTATACAATGTTACAACTCGCGATCCTCGCCTAATTGAAGAGCATCGCGTTTTGGAGTCGATACTCACTGATAAGTGATATTTACCTTTACGATGCTGTTACAGCGAAGGTACTTAGCTTGGTGTTGAAGCATGACGGCTTGATATGATTGATTGATGATTTGTAGCAAGCCTTACTTGGAAGTTTATAGAATTAATATACTAATAGTAAAAACATTATTCGTAGTAAACGTTTTGGCTTTCGCGTTGTCGTTTGAATTATTTAAATGAAGTGTATAAGTTTTTGCTTCGTTGGCAGATGTAATTAAATGTTTGTTATCTACCACTAATCCAAAGTCAATCGTAATATTGTTCTTGTTTGTGTTTATGAAACGCTGGTTTCCATTACGAGATAAATCGCTGCTCACTTACTAGAGCACGGGGTCAGCGGACAGTCAAACTTAATTCGTGATAGCGCCAAGGCAAAAACCATTACGAGATATAAGAGATGATAATGGTATATTGTGATGACTTTGTGGGATTTTGATCTAGGAATACCAAATCCAAAATATAATCAAGAAAACTACAAATCAAATAAAAACATTTATTTGCTAAAATATGTTACAATAGAGGTTACATTCAGGTAGTTTCACTATAATTATCCTGCCACACATGGCGACAAATGCCAACAAGATACAATTTGAATGTCAATATTATAATAGATTAGTTAAATATTTTTAATAAGTAGAATGAATTTATGAATTAGCGCTTGGTAGAACACTCGCTACTCTAATGTCCCGTTAACATTTTAACAGTCGTTTAAACTAACAAACATGGTATGGTGAAACAAGGTCTTATCATTTATTCCCTAACAGCGTAATATCTTATTTTGCATTAAGGGTTTCAATAATATTTCTTTAAATAGTGGAAATGGTGAATCCTGGAGAGTATTCGGCAGACGATTATACACAATAATAATGTCATTTAAACACAATTCGAGCCGATGTAATTATGAAAGAAAATAGTCACCAGCAGTGCTATTCTGTTACAATCTCCCTCGGTGAACACCGAGGTGAATTGAGCTGTCATCCGATTGTAGTGCTTTGTAAATCCCTATACTAGCTTCGGGACAGGTGACAGCTCACTTCACCTAGGTGCTCACCGAGGGTGATTGTAACAGAATAGACATACAGGGGGCATAAATAGCGAAGGAGGGACAAAATACATAAAAAAAAATAGTGTGGGACATTCAAACATTTCTTACGGTTTTTGGCAAATTATGCAGCTTACGTTGCAGTCACATAGGGTGATTATGAATTAAATTATGATCATTTAAGACATCAATATAGCTCACTAGCTTAATGCCTGCGACTTCGTTCGCGTGAATTCTCTTACAGCTCCCTAACTTTTTGGTAATACTCGTAAAATAAAACTCATAGTACTCCGGGTAACGTAGGTTCTTATTATAGAGCAATTATTATTAGTTTTTTTAGCAATTATTTTCAGCATGAATTTTCCCACTGCAAGGCAAAAGTCTCTCCACTCTCCTTCACTTTTCTTCACTTCCTCTTCTTCTCTCAGTCTTAGTCGAAGGAGTTCAGATCATCCCGACACCTCCATCTGGGTATGCCGCGACGCTTGCCATGCAGAGGGGCCCATTGGGGCGGGTGTTTGGCCCAATGATCATCTGACATGCGGCAGATGTGGCCAACCCAATGTCATTTTAACATGACAGCTTTCTGAGTGACGTCAGTTATTTTTGTGATGGAACGGATGCAAGAACGGGTTAGGAATACCACCCGCAACTTGGTCTTGCAGTTATATTGTAGACTGAAATTGTCTTTAACGAATAAATATAATAATAATATACTCAGAATACTCCGTTTCATAACTCTGGCACACCGCTAGCTGCAACCGCGGTCTATTGGTAAAAGATTTTTAAAATCAGTTACGTATTTTATGAGTTAATCTTTAACAGACAAACATGCAAAAAATCTTTTATTCTCTTTATAATATTAGTTTACATGAAATTATATTAAATATAAATTATATTTCATGTAAACTAATTGTATTTCATGTGTGTTTTTTTATTTTTTTTTATTTATTAAATTTTTAATTTTACTGAACTAACATCTTTCTCAAATCTCATAATATGTGACAGTCGCCAATTCTATTCTGTTACGATTTCCTTCGGTGAACACCTAGGTAAAGTAAACTGTCATCCGTCCGTCTGCTTTGTCAATCCCTAGCATCGGGACGGATGACAGCACACTTCACCTAGGTGTTCACCGAGGGAGATTATAACAGAATAGCACTGCACGTCATCGGATATTCTTGATGTTTACTTATAACCCGATTGATATTTCCGAATTAACTTTAATTTAATTAATGAACTGCTTATTCTCTATTAATTTTATTAAAAATATCCATCGGGTTCTAAGTAAACTTCTACTATGTAAGACGGCCCTATGACATCATTACCGGGCGAATATGCGCATTATAATTGAGCGATTAGCTCATCTCTCACACCGCTAACTATGCACCATATGAGACAAACGGAATATTACAGCAATATTTCCAAACGACCTACAATTTTACAATTGTATAATAATAATATGTGGGGACATTTTCACACATGGCCATCTGACCCAAAACTAGGGAGACCCTGTACTATGGGTGTCAGACAGCTGATATACATACACAAATACATTTTTACATATATACATATATAGATAAACACCACTGCGATCGCCAATCCGCCTGCCAAGCGTAGCGATTATGGCAAAACCCCCCCTTGGGAAGGCCTATGTCCAGCAGTGGACGTCTTTAGGCTGAAATGATGATGATGATAGATAAACAACACCCAGACACAAGGCAAACACAAGTGCTCATCACACAAATATTTACCCTGGGCGGGAATCGAACCCGCAACACGCTGCGCAGCAGTCGATCGCTCAGCCACTGCGCCAACCGTGTCGTCGCGTGTCGTTATTGAAACATGTTTTTCTTAATTTTAACATCATCTTTATCTAACCAGCCTTTTCCCAACTATGTTGGGGTCGGCTTCCAGTCTAACCAGATGAAGCTGAATACCAGCGTTTAACATTGAGCGACTGCCTATCTGACCTCCACAACATGTAAAGACTGGTTGTGTTACTTACTGACTTCTGACTACCTATAAGGATTGTCAAAGATCTAATGACAGCCGAGACCAACGGCTTTACGTGCTTTCCGAAGCACAGCAAGGTCTCGGTATGAAATGGATGGTCACCCATCTACGGATAGACCGCGGCAAGCGTAGTTTAACCATGACCGTCAATTTGTACGGGTTTTATTTAGCTCCTCAGCAGTCTTTACTAGCTTTTGCCCTCGATTTCGTCCGCTGGAATGTCGATTATCGCAGAGGCAGCCAAACTCGCAATTAAAAAAGTAGCCGATGTCCTTCCCCAGGGGTTTAGCTATGTGTGTGGAAAATTTCATCAAAATCAGTTCAGCCGTTTTGCCGTGAAAACGTGACAGACTGAGTTACTTTCGCATTTATAATATTAGTACTTATAGAAGTATGGATTTCAACATTTTTTTAAAATGCTAAAAATGTTACGAACGTACATGTTTATTAGTAGTGTTGTCATTCGTGTTTTTTTCCATTATCTACTATTTTAAGATTATTCATACCATATTGATATCAGTTTCTTAGCTTTGAGGTTAAGCTAGTAATATATTGCCCTCGCTTGAACCCTACCTTAGTGCGGGTCACACTTACGATGTTTGCTTTAAGCCGTGATTAAGGGATTCTACCAAATGTGTAAGGTTCTGGTTTTATTGCATCCGGATCAAAACTGATAACATTTATCTTAACAAGGATTGCGGAAATAACACGACTGTATTTTTTGTTCGTTGAAATTTTTTACTTTAATATTGTGATTTTTTTTTAATCAGAGGCGTACAAACTACGTAACTTTAATAAATTAACCTTTAGGTATTTTTATAATTAAAATAAATAATCAATATTTTCAATTAAATTTAGATATATAATTTCTATTATACTATAAATGACATAAAAGAAATAATCAATCATGAAAAGAAGGTTCCAATTCTTCTTACCTTCAACGTGATATTCGTACCTATACACTATCTATTATTTTAAACTGACTCGGCAAACGTTGTTTTGCCATATAAATAAAAAAAATAGCGTACGATCAATTCTCAGACCTACCAAATATACACACAAAATTTCATGAAAATCGGACAAGCCGTTTTGGAGGAATTTGATAACAAACACTATGACACGAGAGAGAGAGAGATGTTTACATATTAGATATATCACATAAATAAAAATATTTTATTTAATGTATAATCTTTTACTCTAAATGGTGAATCCATTCCCCAACAGCATCTTGAGCACTATAGCGGACAGGTGGGACAGTCCCATACTGGGGCATTGGATACGCCTACATGCCACTGTGGCGTATACTTAATAATAGTTTTAATTGTTTTATTTTCCTGGTAGATGTAAGTGCTAACACTTTTTTTTTTTTTTTTTTTTTTTTTATATACTCTTTATTTCGTCTATAATAACTCTTTTATTTCGTCTGAAATAAAAGAGTTATTATTATTATTATTATTTAGAGTAAAAGCTGGTAAAAGCAATTATCACATTTGTTTTACAAAACAAAAACACCTACACGCAATTTCACTTTTCAATTTCCTTTTAACAAATTCGTTCGCATACAATCTTTTCACTGTTAGACGAAAGCAATTTAAAACCTCACTACTGAAACACCTGAGAGATGCATTTGAAATACAATATTCGCTGAAACCGCACAGGTTTACTGCACATGTCAACCGTAGCACCAAAGCAAATCAAATAGCTCGTAGCTTGTCGTCGTAAAGGCAAGGCTACGAAACGCTACGAACCTGCTACGAATCTGCTACGAAACTGCTACGACATTTTAAACAATTGCTACGGTGATCATAACTAGGAAAATATTAGTGAAAAAGAATATTGTTTAAAACAACAATGCCTTAAAAATAGTATAGGTAATAAAATCATGTCTGGTACTTAGTGTCATCGTAGTCTCAAGGCTACGAATCGCTACGAAATTGTTACGATACTCGTATTTTGAACAATTGCTACGGTGTGGAAAATATTCGTAATATTGGTATAAAACTAAAAAATGCTTTTGAAAGTATTTTTATACCTTAAAAATATAACTAATTAGACGTACTTAAATTCGATTGTTGACCTTGACCAATTTAATTAATGTTTCAATCAAGGAGATTGTGGTACTGTTCGGTTTTCGGTATCAAATATCACACATTTGTGACGCAAAATTGACCTTCGAACAATGTAGTTATATTCACCATCATCATCATATCAGCCTACCGGCCTCGTCTGCAGACGGACTGACGGTAGATGTAGCAGACACGCTCTAGAGTGGAGACCGCGTTTGGGCAAGCGTAGTGTGGGACGCCCTGCGGCACGATGGACAGACGATTTGGAGAAGGTGACTGGCAGCGGATGGATGCTGGCTGGCCAAGACCAGGGTTGGTAATTAGATTATTATGTAATAAAATAAAAAATTAAATCCCCTGAGATAAACAAAACTCGATCAGACCTGTGAAAGACGCACACATTAATTAATCAAGAAAAGAATGATGATAATCTTCAAACTGCTGAAAAGATTTTCTTGAATCATAGCTAAGAATATCCTTGATCGAGTCACTATCATCATGATCATCATATCAGCCTATTGCCGTCCACTGATGAACGTAGGCCTCCCCCAGAGATTGGTAACCAACCTGGTCTTGAGCAATCAAATCGTCGGTCCATCCTGCCGCAGGGCGTCCCACCACACTACGCTTGCCCAAACGCAGTCTCCACTCCAAAAAGTATCTTGTATTCCATCGACCGTCGATCAAGTCACATTTCAAACAAAAAAGAAACTAAATCAAAATGGAGTCAGCCTTTTAGGAGCTAAAATACCATACATACACACAGATACACATGTAAAACTTATTACAACTTTTGTCTTCGTCGGGGGTTAAAAACTAATCACTTCAAAAAATGCGGAGGTTCTCAATTCGACTGTATCCTTTGTTTGTGTTTGATACGCGATTTCTCCATTTTTGATTTTGCAAAATGCTTTTTTGTTCGAAAGGGGTTTATACCGAAATGGTCCCATATAAATTTTATCAAAATTGATTCAGGTCTTTTTGAGAAAACCAACAAAATCCCAAAAAAATACATAGATGAAGTTTTAGTTTCTTCAATCTTTGGAGGACTTACAATCTCTGTTTTAAGTGTGTCGCCTTTCTTAATGGATTTGGATGTTAAGGCAATACTAAAAAGTGGAAAATAAAAAGTAAAAAAAAAGTAAACCGCCTTCAAAAACTAAAAAGATATAAATAACTTTTGCATAGAACACATATTAGTTTCGGAAGGCGGTGGCAATACAAAACAAAACTTTTTTTTAAGGCTGCTGTCTTTTTCTTGTAAAAAAGGTTTTTACTTAATCAAATGTAGTTGCTCCTGTATGTATGTATGTATTCGCGTTACGGCACACTGCTTCATGTACCTAGTTGTTTATACAGTCCCCTATTTACGAGGCACGGCCCACAAACGAATGCAACCGTTTCCAATCTCACTCCGTGTCAAAGGAAACACTTTAATTCCCCTCTTAAAGAGAATAGGGACCGCAAGATTTTCTTGTGCTCGTTACAGACGGGCCATTGTTAGGATGCAATAGTGGCAGTATTACTGGTTATTATCATTTTGTATTAGGTATTTACAATAATCTTTTTATTTGTTGATAAAAGATATTTAACTTAGGAAATAATAAAAAATAAAATAATAATTAATAAATTATTTACCCATGACAAATATACCTTACAGACTATCATATATTATACTTATAAAAACCATTGCAAAATATTATTTAACTATTGTATACGAATTCTATACGTGTGGTGTCGGACGTAAAGAATAGCACGGGTGGTTAAAGTTCGTGTTGTGGCGCGATTCCAACTTCTCGATCCTCAAGGTCCAGTTGGTCTTCGTTCGGACATACTCCACGATCTCCTCAACCTTCGTAGTGTGTGCGTGAAAATGTTTGCTCCTCAAGGGTCAAAGCTCACACGCTACTTTTAGCATCTGCGATCTGCAATGTTGCGTCTGTATCGACGCTGCGTCGCGTTTTGGCGACTCTCTGCGTTCCATTGCAGAATTAAAATCGCGCGTTTTATGGATTCTATCGATGTTGCATCGCGATTTCGCGACTTCCTGCGTTCGGACGCGGTATTGGAATCGCGTTTTAGCGACTGCTCCGATGCTGGATCGAGTTGGCTGTAGTGTTGCAAGCAAGCAGCAGTGCAGCTTCATTAGCTTCAAAATATAGTGCAACACTGAGTAAGCGCCTGACTTCGAGTCGTGTTCCGCAGATGCCATATCGATGTGACCGGTATCCGAATGTGTGCAGAGTATAGCGTTCAGTCGCTGTAACGAGGTTCCGAAAAACGATTCAATCGCCGTGTTTGGCGATATTAAGTGTGCGGTGTGGAATGTTTGATGGCTGCATTTAGCTTCTAAAAAGTAGCTGAATCGCTGATGCTAAAAGTATCTTGTCGGCTGTCGTCCTAATTAAATATTTAATAGAATGACAATGTCGCTTTGCGGTAAATGATAAAGTAAAGTAAATGAAATGATGTGATAAAGTGACATATCATGAAAACGACCTGTCAATAACAGTACATTTCATGTTGATAATATTCTACTGACCAAAGAATCATGGCAGGATTTGTACAAAAAAAATTAAGATGTTTAGAGAAGTTGAAATTCTTATTCTTATATTCTTGGGTACCTAAAGAGTATCTTCAGGCATTTACAATATTTTTAAAACCCCGCAAAAAAAGTGAATAGTTTAAAAAAAAGGCTGCAGTGACACTGACAGACGCCGTTTCGCAGTTCTTACACTGAAATTGCATCGTTTTATGGGAAATAATACACAAAATATATTGATTTTTTTTCCACACACTTGTCACATCCATTAACGTCGCTTGTCACTTTCTTTTTTTTAAAAACACAAAATGGGCATCGAGATGAAACGAAAAAGTGTTATTTTCATTTCGTAATATTTTAATTATGCGGGGGTTTAAAAATATGCTAAGTATATCAATCTACCTGGTAATGTATTCTTCTTACTGAAAAATATTTTAAACCCTATAATTATTTTTTTTCATGCAATTGAATGTATGGATCTCGCCATGATTCTTTCGGCCAGCTAATCTCAATGTAGACCAGAGAAGTACGCAGTAGATATACACAAGTGTGGTGTGAGAAATAGCAACAGCAGCTGCTCTGCCCTCTTCCCTCGCTTTCATAGTCCAATAGGACGGCAATCCGATCCGATTCGCCCGGGTAGAGATCAGGCGGAGGATCTAAATTACGTGCTTTCCGAGACACTACCCACACAACCACTTCCAAACTCGAATCCACTGAAACACACACATCAAATTTCGTCAAAATCGGTACAGCCGTTTAGGAGGAGTTTACTTTCATACACACGCACAGAAGATTTTTATATAATGAATATTAGTTTGAAATCGCCAATTCGCCTTGAACAAGCTTGGTGATCAATGCTCGTGACCTTTGCTCCGCAGTGGACCAATAATAGAATGATATAATTATTATTGTTCATGGAAAAACCCAATAACACTGCCTGTCCTGAGAATCGGACCCAGAACCCCACTGTCAGTAGTCGCGGTTGCAACCACGGGCAGATACTTCATGTTGGATCATTCTTTCACCACTTTAATGGAAGGTTAGTCATGATACTTATAACAGTTTTATTTTTCTTAAATTTACAGCCGGCCAGTTTTATGTTTTGATTTTATTACAGGCTATAAAGTTTAAGGTTTATTCAGATGATTAAGGGATTAGAGGCTCTTGATTAAGCTGAATCTCAAATCTCTATATTATGATTGGGACTAGCAATCCGCCCCGGCTGCGTTCGGGAGATTTTATACAAAAATGCTCTGGCGGATTTTTCAAATAGAAAATCTTTCATCATACCTTGTCGTGACACAGCAAAAACAATTGCCAAATTGGTCGAACTCATCTGTCATATATATGCAGCAATTGATTTTATTATAATCTAATATTAATTATTTTAATGATTTGACATGACATGACATGATATGATATCATATTTTTATAGAATATTATTGTTTGAGGCCGCGTTTAATAAGCCGAGATTAGTCTTAGATTATGTTATTGTCTCTATCTTGCACTCATACTTTGTAAGTGGTGCGACAATGACAGAAATAATAATCATTCGAATCTCGTGATAAGTATCTTTATAAATCTTGGCCTATAAATTGTGTTTTTTATGCTGTCATAAAAGCTTCGCTAAACTATATATTATATGTATGTTTACTATCTAGTTATTCTTGCTTGATATAATGTGTTGCTCGATTCCAATTCTCAATGTCTTTCCTTGTTTCAAAACGTATATGATGTGTAAGGTTGGATGTTTTCATATATATTTGACAAAATTTCTGGCGTAACGCGGCCGACAATGCGCAACGCATCTTCTGTCAGATGTACATACGTCCGCCCACGGATTTAGCCTCTCATCAACGCTATTTAATTCAACTAAATTTCAAACTCTTAAGGTCCACCATCCTTAATTTAATCCGCTATCCAAGATCATAATTAAGGCTTAAAACATGTTAAATCCTGTGTAAGCATGGCGTGATAACCCTGTTAATGCCTAAAGAATTGTAACGGTTACAACCCTAATACAATGTGTAAAATAGTTCCTGAACTATACGGGTGCTGACGGAAATTGTACTAATGGCATAACGAGAAAAGTTTGTTTGTATGTATGTTCGGAATTTATACGGAACTGCTTATCTGATTGGCGTGAAATATTTCAATTTTGGATAGCTTATCGCTGGCATTAAAATTATTTGAAACGTTTAATGTTGATTGCATACGATTTCGTAAATGTTTCGGGCTATTCAGATTTTGAAAAATGATAAGATTATTTACTTAGCGATGAACAAATAACACATTGCTTTAAGTATTACTGTAAGCCAATGTTAAATGTATATGCTATTGGTGAATTTTATTAAATAAAACAATCATTTTTGAGAAAAAGACAACCTTCTTCAAAAACTAAAAAGTGATTGATAACTTTAGCACAGAACACATATGATTTTAGTTTCGGAAGTCAGTGACTTTTATTGGTTTTTTTGTTTTGTATTGCCACAGAGTACCGAAATGTGTTCTCTAATAATTTTCTAAATCGATCTTCAGTTGCTGGAGAAATCGGTGAACAAACATGAAAAAATACGTACCTCCTTTTATTTGATACATAAACAAATACCTACCGAGTTTCACATTTTGGAATCATAAAAAATATACATCATAAATATCAGAAACACATAAAGATTTACAATGACACAGATATAAATTCCCACACGTGTGCATCTGATTGAATAAAATATTCAAATAAAATGTTCACATTCAGACACATTGCACACACAGTAAGATCCTTGAATCGGGGACACGGATTTGCGAACGAAGCTGTGTCTTTTTATCGGACGGATTTCTGTGTGAGGCTTAAGATCTTGGTGCACACCCACGCGAACTGACGTCTCTGTATCTTAGTGGATTTATTTAACACGTTTACGGTATAATATGGCCTTAAAAGGGACAAGGTTAGGTCGCTTTTGATGTTATGTTTTATTTATGCGGAGAACTAAAATAAAATATGGCAATTTACTGACTCTCTGTTAGGTACGATCACTTCTCTGTTAGGTCACTTTAGAGTTTTGAAACTGAAATATGGAATAGATGTAAAATCATCATCATCTGCCTAGCCTTTTCCCAATTATGTTGGGGTCGGCTTTCAGTCTAACCGGTTACAACTGAATACCAGTGTTTTACAAGGAGCGATTGCCTATCTGACCTCCACAACCCAGTTACTGGGTAACCACGATATTTCTTGGTAAGACTGGTTGTAAGTTTCTGGTTTCTGACTGCCAATAGCGACTGCCAAAGATCTACAAATGACAGCCGGTACCAACGCGTGTTTTCCGAGGCACGGAGGGAACTAGGTATGAAATGAATGGTCACCCATCCACTGACAGACCGCGGCAAGCGTACCTTACTCTCGGCCGATCGATCCGTACAGTTTACTTAGCCACGAGCTAAATGGCAGAAATACTGAAAAATATTGCCTGTCGGTCGTTTTATTTTTGTCTATTTAGATCTCCAAAAATACTTAACTGATTTAAAAAATTCTCTCCATTACAAACAAACGTAGAAATTAGGTTAGGTAATGAAATTAAGGCACACATATATTATGTATTTACGATACTTATTTCCCTATAAACTGATCGTCTGTATTGGTTAAGGTATTTATCTATGGGCCTGTGCAGCCTGAAATAAATGAATTATTGTTATTATTATTAAAGGACAGATACATTGTTATTTTGATAACCATTTCTGCTACATCACGTAAAAACAAGATACAACTCAAAAACATGTTATGAGCACGGGAGTAACAAAACCGCTTGTTCATCAGTTATCTAACAGGCAAGTCCGATCACAAATCAGTTAAGCGGAACAGTCCACACGCAACATCCGTAGGCAACCATCCATCATACACCTCGCAGCTTCGTTATCGTACGAACTCCTACGAACTCTTACGAACACTCACGTACACTTACGAACTCGCGATAGTAAGCCAATCTCATCGAATCACCCTCTCATTTCATTAGTCGGAGTAGAGAAATATCATAACACAGTGACAAGATAAACAGAACATTTCTTTGTTAGAACACGGTATACGACTATTGAGTTGTTTGCCAAACATACGTGGGTAATTGAACCGATGCTACTGGCGTATACCTAGTTATTAAGTTCTACCTGTCCGCTGTATGGCGAATGTCGTTCGCGTAATAAAGATTTGTCTGTAATCAATTTATTTTCTTGTTGATTGCACCTTAATTACGTTCCATTCTACGATGACAATGAAATATTGTTGTTAGTTCAGTTTTTCTGATAGTTTGTTTTAGAACGAAGAGGAACAACACGTGAGAAGAAATATATAGAGGAAGTTTAGAACCTCTGAAAAATATGATTACTACTAAAGATAAAGCTTTTTTTTTTCTTTAAGATGAGTGGGTTACAAAGCAGAGATATGCATGCAATGGTGTTAAATGATAATATAACTAAGTGCTCCATGTTATATCATGGAAGACGTACACATATTACAGTAGTATGAATTTTAATTGATTGAGATGATTATACTAATGCATACTATACTTAATACTTTATTACTTTATCCATACCTTATACCTTACTTACTTAACATTATAAATACGAGTTTATATATTACTTTATCCATACCTTATACCTTACTTACTTAAGATTATAAATGCGAGTTTATATATTACTTTATCCATACCTTATACCTTACTTACTTAATATTATAAATGCGAAAGTAACTCTGTCTGTTACGCTTTCACAATGAAACAGATGAACCGATTTTGATGAAATTTGGTATGAAAATAGCTAAAAACTTGGGTAACGACATACTTTTTATTAATACGTGACTTCGTCTGCATCCGCGATCATTCGTCGCGGCCTAAAGCTAGGTAAAATTATAATGAAATTGTGAACAATTTACCACAGAGTAACTAATGGTTTTAATTTTGTTTAGTAAAGCACATTCTCTTCTACCTACGAAACACCATTTTACAAACTGCACTAACAAAAATTAAAACCTAATTTCATATGCAAGATTTTAATCACCAACCAACGAAATGCATACTCACAAAACCGAGCCAGGCCGCAATATTCCGTGCCTGTAGTGGCGTGGCGCGCCATATATCAGACTCCACCTGTCACGGACACGCCACTATATCGCCAAGACAATGGCCACCAGACTATGTTAATAATAAGTATGAACAGATTTGACTGTCCGATTGTTACGAGTGCTATTGAATTGTTCTGGAACAATTACGTAGGTGTGATGCGAATATATCATTCAAAGGTGCTTCAAGGAGTAAAGGAGTCTGTTGTCCTTTGGAATAATCTGCTTCTTCATCTTCTTCTTTCGAATTCATTGTAGTTAATCCTTTCAATATTAGTAGGTACCTACTCGTGTGTCTAATTGTTATAATAATAATAATAATAATAATAATATAATATGTGGGGACATTTTCACACACGGCCATCTGACCCCAAACTAGGGAGACCCTGTACTATGGGTGTCAGACAGCTGATATACATACACACATACATTTTTTTTTTTTGTAAATACATACTTATCGTCGTCTTAGAGTGAAAAGCTCGGGAGTGCAATTTTGGCCAGTTTTAGTTTAATACATTTTTTGAAAGAAAATAACCTTAAAAAAAATATTTTATGCATTTGAATAAATATCAAAATAATTACACTACAACATAAAATTAAAAACCTGCGGTAATAAAATTTTACAGGGCACAGTTTTATCATACTCCTGTAAAGTTGACTCTTTCATTCTTTCTATCTTACGAGGTTTTCACTCTAAGGCGACGATATATAGATAAACAACACCCAGACACAAGGCAAACACAAGTGCTCATCACACAAATGTTTACCCTGGGCGGGAATCGAACCCGCAACACGCTGCGCAGCAGTCGATCACTCAGCCACTGAGCCAACCGTGTCGTCGTTACTAAGTAATAAAATATAATGTCATGCTCACTCAAATGTCTCGATGATGGTGGCGCGTGTTGGATCATTCAGCTCCCTTCAAAATGGTTGAGCTGAATGGTGCTGATTCACGCGTCGTTCGTGAACGGGCGCTGTCAGTGGTATTGATCATCTCTTAACTGCTATGACTTTTATCTTGATTCGTGATATTTTTAATAGCTACCTACATTGTTCTCATATATAGAAGCAACAAGAATAATATAATCAGTATTTTGTAAAAACTTGATTTAAAAGAGTGTCCGTGGAGTTTCTTGCTCGTTCTTCTCCAGAAAGACCTACTTGCGTTTTGGAACGCTTTAACTTTCTAACTAACCGACTTCTTAAAAATTCGAAAGTGCCTGTAAATGATTTAAAGGAAATAATTGCTTTGACTTTGATAATTTTTAAGTTATTTGTAATACTAACACGCTGTGGCTCTTCAATGCCTGCAAATACTTTTTATTTTCTGTTATTGTTGGTCTATGGCCCAGTAGGCAGCCACATTTATCGCAGCATCAGTGGTGTTTTTAATGTCTTGTAAAATGGAGGTGTAGGGACACTTTGGGCACTATAGTAAATGGGGTCATCGTCTGGTCAGTAGCACAACACTGGGTGTCGTAATAATCTGCAGATTAAGACGAATTTCTCCGAAGGATTTTCTGTTGACAGATGTCCCTTAAAATGGCATCATATTGCCTATTTGATCTCTTACTAGACCCTATATCAAAGCGTAGTTTGCTATCAGACTTTTGTGAAGTTCCATAGCTTTTTGGTTTGTACACTGAAGGGCAAAGGTCTTTTCTCTTATAGGCAAAAATTAAAATAAAAAGCGTTTATTTGTGGTGAAATCATGAGTTTCATATAATGTTACTTCTGCCAAACTGTAAAGCAGTTTGTTGGCAGATGTAGCTCCCATACACAGTTTTATACATATATAATATTAATAATAACATTCTTTATTCGGACAGCCACGAATCCATTCATAAACATTTAGATTTTATATTGTTAGTACTTATGAACTTAAAAACTATGTTAGTACCTAATAACTAAGAGAGACTTAGTCCTCTGGTTGAGGCTGCACACCAAAGGGCTGTCCAACTTGTTGCCTATTACATTCAGGATGCTGTTACTGCTCCCACGCAATCTGCTCAGCAGTGAGGCGGCCTTTTTGCGCCAGGTGGCATCAAAGCCGTCTGAGCGCGACTCAGCGAACATTGCTGACGCACTGCAGAAGCGCGGCAGACGTAACAGAGCCTTGAATGCATTGTTAAACTGGATGCGCAGAGAATTGTAAGCCCTTTGGGTGTATCTGAACCACAGGCTCGCTGAGTACAGAGATGTACAGTACGCTTTGAATAAAGTTACTTTCACCGCGTCTGTACATTGAGCGAACCTGCGGGCCATTTACATGCTTGTTAGTACTTTCTCATAAATATTAATAAAATTAACTGCTAAACACGAAGATCGCGAAATACGTGCAAGAACACACGAGCATTGATTAAGACGGTTGATCAAGGCGGATTGGCGATTTAAGACATATTAATTTTAAGTGCAGCCTGTTTAACGGTAACATGGAAAGTGTCTGGTAATAATGTATATACCCTACGATATTTTTTTATCGTGTGTTTAATATTGTACAGACGCCAGCACATCAAGCCATACGAAACTGTAAATTTTTCCCAATCGAATATGAATCTTATGCCTTTACAATAAAGTTGAAAATCAAATAAATTTGACAGATTGTTGTAGCTTATTGTGCTGGGTTGGGTATTGGTTGTTCTGTTCCATGAACCATCTCGCAATCATATTTTAACCGTACGACAGCAATACTGCTTACCGCCAATGAAAAGGTTTAATTACTGAACAAAAATTTAAAATGCCTAGTATTAATACTCTTCCCATACTTACCTATGGAAGTTCCATATTACGAACGATGCCCGTGAACGAGATAGTACGGCTTCTTAACTTAATAACTTGTATGACTCGACACAAAAGCTGAGTGGTATTGGTTTAAGGCTTGCTTCCGACAGAAAGTAATATTTTCACTAGCCCACTGAAATTGTTCACTTGAAAGAAATTGTTGGTGTTTGGAGCAGCTATTGTGAGGCTTACTCTACTCATCACCGGTTTGAAAGCTATTTTGTAATTAAAATCTTTATGCTTATCCATATACAGTTTTGTTCCGGTAATTATTATGTTTCTATAAGACTATCTATAATTCTATAAGTACTTATATAGGGTGACTGGTAATTAGTGTACGATACTTAAACACGTGATTGTGTTCATGATAACAAACAACTTTCCCGAAGAAAAAATGTTTTTTGTACTGGTTCACTTTTATCACAATAACACAACAGCCGTATGAATTCACGCGCGCGCTCGCCTGTGACCTAAAGTAAACCAGTACAAAAAACGTTTTTTTTTTCGGGAAAGTTGTTTGTTATCATGAACACAATCACGTGTTTAAGTATCGTACACTAATTACCAGTCACCCTATATTATGTTTGTGAGAGGTAATCTCCGATATTATTGGACGTATTATAAAAAATCTTTCACGGATGGCAAGAAACAGTAGGATACATTTGATTTCCACGCGGAGGGAGCCGCGGCCAGGACCTAGTATGCAATATCCTCAAAAATAGTTGGCGCTTTCCTCGACATAGTCTGATTATCACACGATCTTAATAATTACGTTTCAATTATGTTCACGTCTAATAAAAATAATATACAAAGACAATATAAACCAACAATGAAAACGTCTGTCCGAAATAGCGAGTACATAACAGACACCAAAATAAATTATTCTCCAAACCGGTGCCGACACACGAACTAGATGAAGTAAACCAATAAATATATTCCTTAGCTTATTTCTGACTTACGGCTTGACAAAAGCGAGCCAGCAACAAATGGCGGTTCGTCGCTGAGACCATTGCCAAAACTGTGTCCGTGAAATATCAGGTACGTCCCGAAGCGGGGACGAATGCCTAACTCATACCCGTAGTGCTATGTAGGTCACTGTGAGTCCTTACTCCGCATTACATGCAGTTGGAGTGACTACGCGGCACGAGATCTCGGACATGCTTTGGAACGTTCTGCAATTTTAAATTAATAATGCGATTATGCTTCTATCGTATCTTTTTTATTTTTATACTCTCTGCACTCTAAATAAGCTGTGTTTTCTAGAACAAACTAAGCTCTTTACAAGAACTTATAAGTACAAGGGTGGAATATAAATATGCCCTTAATTGATGAGGTTATTATACATTAAAGCCTCATTAGGTTGGTTGACCTTTAACAAGAGTTGAGTCAACTTTGTATCGTGTTTTGATAGACAAAAGTAATAAGGTTTTGACGGAAAACAGACAGGTTTCTGATTACTAATGCCTACCTATTTAAATTCAAATTAGGTGCTGATACCGAAAAAAGGAGACCTATTAGGGGGTTTTAAAATGAGATTGCCTATCTTTTATTATGTAAAACAGTTTTCTACTTGTAACAGGAAGGCTAGTACCTACTTCACTATAAAGTTGAAACGTTACATATGAATCAAAATAAGAATATTATATTCCAATGAAAAAAATCTCTATTTTACCTACATTTTTGACAAGACTTTGCTATTGACTATCGCAGAGGTGAAATTACGACTAGAGTCTGAACTTTTTTAATTACTAGAATTATTATTTAGGTAACTTTAAGCAATGCCCTGAAAGCTCAGCCTCGAAGACCTCGTCATGGACGCCGACCCCTCAAAACCACTCCCGGCCTTCCGAGGCTATCCACGGATAGCGGACGGCACCGTCCAGATGTGGTGCGAGGACGAAAACGCCCTGACCTGGCTAACCCAGAACGTGCCCAAGATAAGACTGCCCAACACGGACGCCACTCTGACAGTCATGAGGCAGTCCGAGGTGCCGACCCGTGTCCGCGCTGCGCTCTTCGTACCCAGGTACAACGGAGACATAGCGCGGCTCCAGAGTGTGCTGAGCCGTCAGAACACATGGTACAACATCGGGAGATGGACGCTCTACAGGGCGACATCGGTCGGTGGTGATAACCATGGGACCTACCTGACCCTGGGTATCCCACCGGACGAGGTCGAAAAGGTCTTGGGGCGGGAGCGACGTGTATCGTACCTACTTGGTTCAATATACGTCCGCTTCTACCCCAACACCCAACCCTCAACCCAGACTGCGACCCCAAGCACGGCACCGACAGAAGAGACACCGACGAAGCACGAGGTGACAATGGAGGAACTGGAGGACGAGATGGCCAGAGCGGCGATGGCCGATACGAAGGCAGTGAGTGCGCCACCCACATCACCTGGGTGGACGGAGCAACTGCTCGCCTCGTCGCCCGGCGACGGCCGGCATGGGTTGGAGGACGGGGGGGAACTTTCCGATGGATCGGACTCCTCCTAACTTCACCCCATTGCCGTTGTCGATCGCGTCCAGTTCCTTCCACGTCATCCAAACAAACCTCCAGCATAGCCAGACTGCCACGGCTTGCTTGCGCAGGGCGCTGGAGGTACAGCCCCGAACCATCGCACTGATCCAAGAGCCGTGGATCAGAAACAATAGAATATGCGGTCTCAGTAACATCGGAGGTAAGCTAATTCTTGACACACAGAGCACAGACAAACCACGAACCTGTGCCTATATACCCAAAGATGTACCTACCACAACACTCACGCAATTCTGTTCCAGAGATCTAACAGCCGTCAGGCTCCACACTAATAACGAAGCACCCGACATAGTCTTAGCGTCGGTATATATGCCAGGCGAACACGAAGACTGCCCACCTAAAGAGATGACCGACTTGGTGAAGCACTGCGAAGATGCCAACCTGAGCCTGGTCATTTGCACGGACTCAAACGCTCATCACCCACTTTGGGGCTGCAATAAAGCCAACTCCAGGGGCGAGGTATTATGCACGTATCTTTTCTCAACTAACCTTAATATTATAAACCATGGCTCAGAACCCACTTGGGTCACAGCCCGCGGACAAACAATTATTGACTTAACCCTTGCCTCAGAAAGTGCGGCAAATCTTATCTCAAACTGGCATGTATCCAACGAACCCTCCTGTTCTGATCACAGAAGGATTCGTTTTTCACTATTAGCCAACACAAAAAAACCCGAACCAAGGCGCAACCCGCGCCGAACCAATGTACCTGGCTACAAACGACTCCTGGCCTCCTTACTAGCCAGGGACCAAACACCTTTAGGCATAAAGAATTCCAAACAACTTGAGGACACCGTAACAAAGCTCTCAGAATATATTATTGAAGCCTACCACACCTGCTGCAAACTAAAAGATCCGAACGCCAAGGGTAAGGGAAACTCTTGGTGGAATGCGGAACTAGGCAAGCTCAGGCTAGCGGTACGCAAACAATTTAACAAAGCCAAAAATTCCAGACTACCCGAGGACTGGGAGCTATACAAAGAAACCCAATACACATTCAAAAAACAAATCAGAGCTGCCAGCAGAGCAGCCTGGAGGAAATTCTGCGAGAATATTGAATCACACAGCGAGGCCGCGCGTGTGAGAAAGATCCTAGCCACTGACCATAATCGCACCCTCGGGTCGTTGAAAAACCCAGATAACACATACACGAAAACAGGACTTGAAACAAGTAAAGTTCTACTAGAAACTCACTTCCCGGACTGCAGCCTCTCCGAGGACAGGATATGGGCAAGTGAACCAACACATACGCCAAACAACCAGGACTGGTATAGAGCCAGTACCATAGTAACAGAAGACCGAATAAGGTGGGCAATTAAAACCTTCAAACCCTATAAATCGGCAGGCCTAGACGAGATCTTCCCAGCTCTACTGCAATGGGGAGTTGATCTCCTTACATCGCGGCTGGTCTTAATCTATCGTGCCTGCCTAGCACACAACTACGTACCACTTGCATGGCGAGAGGTGAAGGTTATCTTCATCCCTAAACCAGGAAAAAAGGACTACACACAACCCAAAGCGTACAGGCCAATAAGCCTGACATCATTCCTACTGAAAACCCTTGAGAGACTCTGTGACCGACACATCCGGGACGGACCTCTTCGGAGGCTGCCACTACACAAGCAACAACACGCCTACTCCACAGGGAAATCAACGGAATCAGCACTGCACAGTGTGATCTCCAAGATCGAATGTGCGGTAGACCACAAATGTTCCTCATTAGCGGCTTTTATTGACATAGAAGGCGCTTTTGACAAAACCATATTCCATAGCATCAACGCAGCTCTCGAGGAACACGGCGTGGACTCGACCCTGCGAGGATGGATCACCAACATGCTCAGACTGAGGGCCGTACAAGTCACGGTGAATGATACCACAAGAGCCATTGTGGCGAAGGGATGCCCGCAAGGAGGCGTGCTCTCACCACTCTTATGGAATCTCGTAGTAGATAGCCTCATAAGGCGCCTAAATGACAGGGGATATTTCACAGTGGGCTACGCTGATGATATAACCATTATAATAAACGGCACACATGAAAACACACTATGCAACCTTATGCGCCAAGCCTTGAAGATAGTAGAGGACTGGTGCAGGGAGTATAAATTAGCAGTGAACCCTACTAAAACTGAACTTGTCCTTTTCACAAAGAAAAGGAAGTTGGCAACCCTACAGTTACCACACTTCTTTGGAACCACGTTAAGCCTATCGACTGAATCCAAATACCTGGGCATATATTTGGACAAACAGCTGACCTGGGCAAAACACACTGACTACATCACCACGAAAGCCAGCATAGCCCTATGGCAGTGCAAAAGACTGCTCGGCAGGAATTGGGGCATAAGCCCCAAAATCACCTACTGGCTATACACCACAGTCATCCGACCAATTGTCACATACGGTTCTCTAGTTTGGTGGCCCAGGACCAATCTGAGCACAGCCCAGAAGGAGCTCGAGAAGCTACAAAGATTAGCCTGCGTAGCGATCACCGGCAGTATGAGAACGTCACCCACTGCCGCGCTACAGGCGATGCTGGGACTTGCACCCTTAAATCTCGTCGTGAGAGAGGAAGCGACCCTAGCGGCTTTCAGGCTCGACATATCCGGCACCCTAAACAAAGACTCCCGAATCAAACATACACGGATAAAAGAGGAAGCAATTAAACGACAGCCCATGATGGCATCACCCAACGACAGAACCCTGAAAATACACTGTTTCCAGAAACACTACAACATAGAGCTCACAGCGGAGCTGTGTGACTACTCAGGCCCAAATGAGCTAAGAATCTATACCGATGGATCAAAAACCAATCTCGGTACCGGAGTCGGGGTCTTCTCTGAAGACCTAAACATTAAAATATCTAGGCCCTTAGGAATGCTAAGCACTGTCTACCAGGCAGAATGCGTAGGCATCATCCAGGCAGCACACGCCATTGAGGCCAGGGAAGTCACGGATACGCATATCCGTATACTCTCCGATAGTGCCTCAGTCCTTCAATCCTTAGAGAAAAACCAGATCACGTCGAGACTAATACTAGAATGTCATAATGCACTGGAACGCATTACAGTACCAAACCGCAATACAGTGACACTACAATGGATTAAGGGACACAGTGGTTCACTAGGTAACGATGCGGCCGACGAACTCGCCAGAAGGGGTTCCAGCACAAAAGCCTTCGGACCCGAACCCATTGTGCCCATTCCGTTCAATCAGTTAAGAAGTTGGTTAAGAGATTACACACAAATACAAGCGGAGAAATGGTGGACCTCGACACCAGGGTGCAGGCAGTCCAAGGAGGCTATGCCATCCCTGGATACGAAGCTGACCAAGCGCCTTCTGCACCTGGACAGAGAAAGCCTGCGACTGGTGGCGGGGACCATCACCGGACACTGCTCATTGAATAAGCACTTTCACACACTAGGTATCACTGATAGTCCTCTGTGCAGGGCCTGCATGGAGGCGGAGGAAACGGTGGCACATGTACTCCTTGAGTGCACTGGCGTCACCCAGATCCGCAGGGAGACCCTTGGAACGCCAAACTCCCTTGCGGACGCACTGAGAAGACTGGGAAGACTGATCTGCTTCTGGAGGGAGGTGGGCTGGTTGGAGTAATCGGCCACAATGGCTCACGTACAATGGTCCATTTTAGGGACTAGGTGCGGAAACCGAACCCCCCTAACATAACATAGCAATGCCCTGGTAAATACAGAAAACTATCGAAGAAAACAAATGCAGGTTTAAACCTATCATATCTCTAAAGCCTTTTGCATATTCATAGCCGAATCTCATTGGATCGGATACATTTCAATACCAAGTCAATATTTCAATTCATCACTATATGCATACAGTATAATCTATCAAGAAACATGGTTCCACTACCGTTGACATTATTATATACTCCGGTGCACTCGCTAGTATTTGAACCGTCTTGAACCAAGGCGGGGCGAAGTAGTACCGCGATGTAGAATACTCAAGATGTTTTCTTAGTAAGCGCATTGTATTATTAATTTTTTTGTAAGATCTCGTGGCAGCATGCATTACGTGGAATATTAAACATTGTTGTAAAATGTGATATGTTTTAGTTGCGGTCCTTTACAATACAATGTCACCATTGTATTGTAAAGGAGCCTTCATTATATTATGTTTTCCATTTGCAGTGAAATATACTATTGGAAGCTCACCCACAATATATCACAGAATAATTGTTTTAAATAAAAAATATAGGAGTCTTTTCATTCCGTCTCCGGATCAATAAGGCAGTAATTTATGACAAAATTAAGAGGGATAAAAGTGGCTTGAAGCTTGCAAATGAGGTCAATGTCAAGAGCCCACATCTCGGCCTCAAGCACGTATTGGACAGTCTTTTGTCTTCATATTCAAGCGTTTTGCTATACATAAAATGCATAAAACACCAATAAAGGGGGTGTTTGGTAGGAGGACCGACACAGTTATTACCCTATTGGCCCCTGTTCAATGTGTCATGGTAAAGGGGATAATTACGTTTTTTTTTTGTAATTATTAAAAATGTCACCTTTGAGTCGTCCTAATTTTTTGTGTATGATATTTTTCGAATCAGTGGTTTGATTTAATCTTTATTTTTTAAGACTACTTGGGCCCAGTAGGTCGCCACATTTATTGTGGCGTCAGTGGCATTTTTAATGTCCATTAAAGTGCAGGTGTAGGGATACTTTGGGTAGTTAGTGGGCCATTATCTGGTCTGGAGCATCACACCCACACTGGATCGACGAGATCTATAATATTTTCACTCTTTGAAAGCGTATTTAATTCATTAAATAATAAATTATTTAGTTCAAACATACATTTTGGAATACAACAAAAGTATATTTATTATAGCGCTAAGGCGTGGAGTTGCCGACACAGCCCGTTATATATACCATATACCTAATATAGCTAAATAATTATATGTGTAGCACATTACAGTCACAAAGTAGGTGGTGATACTAGTACCCATTTTCTTTTGGTAGGTCATTGTTTTCTTAAGAAATAACATACTCATTGTGTTCTTCATAAAACAAAACTGAACCTATAGGAGTATAAGACCTAAAGTCTACTAAATTATCTTTCCCAAATTTTTTCGAACAACTTACAAACAAATAGTTGTAGACGATTTTCCGGCGATAGTTTCCGCCCGAGAGCATATCTCGTGCTCCCGAACTGAGATTACATAATCAAATAACATGTTGATGGCACTGACAAATTCCTCTTATTTACCGCCTTGCCGAGGTCGTACAAACGGGTCATGGGAATAAGGGCAGGTACACTTGCCACCGTACTCGACTGGCGTACTTACTTGAACGAACCTTTTACGTAATACTTCGCGTGCGAATATTTTTTCAACTTCTAATCAGATTGCGTATGGAAATCTGTCCAATAAAGTACAAAGTATTGATGCGAAGTCGTAAACTAAGTCGAAAGTCGCAAAGTTTTCGTCGTGTTCCAGTTAACTAAATCAGGTGTTCCTTTTAGGTCTATTATCAAATTAAGCCCGGTCTATAGTTGTGACATTTAGTGATAAATATTGTGGTATTTTCATGGAATATCAGCAGAGTATGAAAACAAGCGGTTTAATTCATGACATTATGCTAACAGGCGACATAAAACATGATGTGGCCGATCATCGCGACGCGGCGACACCAATGATTTACTCTGAGGATATAGTGATGAACTGAGCCGTCGCTAATATTTGTGACGACAACGTTTTAAATACTTACCTTTATAGTAGAAAACTTGATGTTTAAAGATATACAAGTTTCGGTCCGCAACTTTTTAAAGTTATTACGTATACCATAAAATACGATACATATTCTATGATACTCTGCAACATATCGTATCAGCCTATTGACGTTCATTGCTGAATGTAGCCCTCCCCCAAAGATCAACAACCAACCTAGTCTTGGGCAGCTCGCACCTTCTTCAAATGGTAATCGGTTCATCATGCCACAGGCCGTCCTTTAAAAAAACGCAGTCTCCACTCTAAAGCGTGTCTGCTCCACTTACCGTAAATACCTGCAATACTCTAACTTTATACTAGTGAAAGAATTTTCGTATTTCGACCAGGGGTGTGATTCTGTAAGACCTCATTCTAAACTTCAAATCTGAATCCGCTGTGAGTTTCTTGAATGGCATTCTAAATACTCGGTTGATAATTCGAATTTACACTAGCGTCACCCTTGCGAGCACGTCAGCGAGTTGAACTAAATTTACAGGGAGATTTTGACAGATAAAGTATGAGATGACGTAAGAAGTGGCATTTTGTAAGGTAATTTCCACGTCAATTTGACGCTCACTTCGCACTCGAACCCGATTCAAAGTGTCAAATATATTAAGGTAATTTTGAACCTTATGCGAAGTGAGAGTGAATAGCAATGTGAGATGCGAATTGTTGTTTGAATTTTATTGATTTTTTTTTCTCTTATAAAGAAATACATTTTACCATTTTATAATATTAGTAATATAATTTGGACATTCTTCTCATATTTGCAGTAGGTAACCCTCTATAGCTAATAATTATCCGGTAGAAAATTAATCATATTCCTCTATTTTTTACAAGATGAAATAGTTTAACTAAATCGCGATCAGTCTACAATAATATTCTTCTGAGGGAATTTCGATCCTGAAGACCAATTTCATTAGAAACTAGTCACGTGAGCAGGAGAATTATATAGTGCACAAGTCAGTGTGTGCACAAACACAGGTGCACTCCTTCTTATCTCACTGTCATAGTCACGTAATAGATAATTTATCCATTCCGTGGTCATAGCCCTATGAGACGGTAATGCGACAGGACCACCAGTTTCACATGCTTTCACCACTAATTTTCGAACACTGTACTCTTACTTAAAAAAAGTCAAATGGAAAAACCCAATAACATTTCAATCAGCCTTTAAACTACTTCAACAAATTTATGGAATTTTGCAGAAATTGTCGAATGAGGATTTTATTCGACAATTTTCTGCAAAATTCCATAAATTTCATATTGTAGTTTACTTTTTTATACCGTCTTAGCTACGACCCGTAGTACAATTCATATTAAAGAGTGGTTCGTGATACAAGCGTATCAATAATATGCAAAAATACCGTCGCCTTTATCTATGTAAAACAGTCAAGTTATTATCAAAATACTTGCTACATCCATATTAAACTATATCTAACAACGGTCTAGAAATAAAACTAGTATTTTGTGCTACATAATTGTTCCACTGATCCACATGAACACAGACAGACTAGGTTGGTTTACTTGGTTTCATTAATTTGCGTCACCACAACATTCATATTTGTTTCGTTTAAATTACTAACACTGTTTAGTCCTGCTATTTTGAACTTTGCATAATACCATATTAGAAAGGTTTAAGTATTTAATAAAGGTAAACAATTTTGATATGTCTTTTTATTGATATCTCACCATCATCATGTCAACCTTTATACCCACTGCTGGGCTTTGGTCTCCCCCAAGGGGGGGGGGGGGAGGTTCAGCCATAATCGCCACGTTTGGCTGATGCATGTTGGCGATCGCAGTAGGTGCTATGGTAGGTACTCAGAAGGACGCTGCTGTCCATCCTCTGGTCAATATCTCTCTGTCGCCTTTTTCGACACCCACGGGTAGAAATGGGGTGGTGCTATTTGCGGCCGGCACTAAACGGTCGATTGATATTGATATCTGCATGTTACAAATCTCAGACATGTAATATGTATGTATGCAAAACAAAAGTACCTTTGTTTACAAGAAATATCAGAATTTTTACAAGCACATTATAATAAAAAGACATCTCAAGATTGTTTACCTTTATTCAACTACGAAAATTAACGGAGTATAGATTCTGTGTAGTTTCGCGTCGCGAGCAAAAGTTTCATTCTAAACTTTGGAGTGACTCGCTTCCGCGCTCGCGCCGCTTATCACTGTGGACTTGGGCTTGCACATCATTTATTCAGTTTCACTGTTCAGCCTATTAGGTTACGGAATATTCCCGCTCTGGAGCATTAAGATAATGATACCTCAGTTTGCTCATAATACTGGTGGTACCTGTACGCGAATTAGAACAAGGAGATTTTACTATACCTCGGTTTTGTGTATAATACAAATAATTAGTTAATTTTAAAGTGTTAAACAATTGTGGCAGGTTTACTTATTTATTTTATCTCATTAAACTATGCTTTTACAAATTCTGATTGAATTCTTCGTAGCATATACATGGCGCAGCAAAACTTTTTTAGTATAATTTGTTTTTCATCTCAATATGAAGGAAAACGTGTTAAAAATTCTTGCAAGATTCAACTACTAGATTGAAATTGAACAAATCAATGTTTTTCAGGTTATTTTTTACGTAACAAATGTTATCCTTGGAGCACTTTAATTAAATAGGTAAGTTCTTTCATAAGGGCTGTACCCGGTACCTTCAGTACCTACTCTAGGGAAATTACAACACGATGACCTAATTCTGCAACAATTAATATTGAATAGTTAATTGAAAACTATTATTTCGGTTCATGGCATATGCTAAATTGTTGAAGGTTTCATATAAGTTCAGCTGTCGGACTAAGAGTAGCATTATGAGCTCACCTGTTAATTAGGAGACACAATAATCCCACAATTGATTTGTTGCGTTTCAGTGTATTTTCAGCTCCCTCTACTCTTTTTTTAATATATTTTGTTTGTATGTATGTATATATGTATTTGTTATTTTATTCTTATAAATTTTTCTACACCTTTGCACCTACCATGGTTTGTCTCTGCATCACCCTAAGGTAGACTGGTAGAAAATGCCCAAGGCATTAAGTCCGCCTTTGTAGTGTTTATTACATTTTGTGCACAAACATTAATAAATAAATAAATAAATAGTTAAGTAAACAATGACAAACGACCAATATTTGGCATCTGGACTTTTAAAGGGATATAGGTAAAACTACCGGCACGAGTCGTGAGCACAGAATGGGCACTTTTGGCACTTTCACTCTCTCACTTTTGGTTATGATGTCAGATTTAGTACCGATTTTACTAAAATTATTGATAGGTACTTACTACTATTACTTAGGTACACAAACTATAATTAAAATATAAGTGGTAGGTATTTGAAATTTTATTTTGATAGCATGGTCTAGAAAAAAAAGAAGGACTCCGCGCCACGCATATCGAAAGTGAAGCACCATAAGTAAGCCAGACCGTTGGTACAAACATGCCTCACGCGCACAATTACATCATAGTCACGGACTAGAAAAGAAAAAAAAGGATTCCGCGCCGAAAGTACCGACTACCGACCGTACCGATGTATGTGTGCGTCTCGGTCCGGCTTACTTTAGGTGTTTCACTTTTGATATGCGTGGCGCGGAGTCCTTCTTTTTTTTCTAGTCCGTGTTTAATAGTTAATTCTTACCTCAGCGTTATTCTTTATTCCGTCGGCCCCCGCCCTCTTCATTCCGCCAAAGAGACCGAATAATTAACTTTTGCTCAGGTGACATTTGTGCTCACGACTCGTACTGGGACCTTTTCTCGTTTTTCTTTTTCTCCAGTATGCGATTATTGTAAGTAGCTAAGTAAACAGGGTTATTTTTCAGTCACCGTCCAAATTTTTCAGGGTGATAGTATCCTTGAAATAGAACAACTTTCTCCAAGGAACATGGGACGAAATATGAAAAAAAAATCGGACCTCCCATACAAAATCCATCAGCTGACTATTGATTTGGTTTGATTTTTTTTCATATTTGGACCACGGATATTATCACCCTAAAAAATTTGGATGGTGACTGAAAAATAACCCTGTATATGGCTGTAAAGTTATTATACAAAAACCATACTTAAACATAGGTGCCAATTCTGTTGTACACGAGTTTCACTTATTTTAAGCTATTTATATCTCTTTCTATCCTTTAAAACAAGAAAGAGACAGATATCAATAAGAGCTGTCAATTTAAGTTGATCTATAATGTTCATGAATACAACTATACTTGTCAGTTTAGAATGTATTGATAAAACACGGCGAAGTTCAAGGAAAAAAACTAATTTGACATCTCTTACTTAGTTCTTGTCTGTCGCCGTCCTTTTCATCACCTGCCTGGTAGTAAGAGATGCCAATTATCTAATTTTAGTTTAGTTTGTGAACAAGGGAATCGGCACCATTGTGAGGAAACTTGGACTAACAGTAAATAGAAATTTGAAATCACCAATCCGCCTTAAGCAAGCGTGGTGATCAATGTTGGTGGCTTACCTGTGAGTAAAAAAGCCTTTGCCCAGCAGTGGGGAAAAATTGGCTGGTTTTTTTTTTAATTATTATCTCATAACTGTGTCACAAGGCTGACATTTTATTTTTTTATTGTATTAGTAGGTTCTTTACAATATTTGCATACCCATGTGATGGTTAAACATGAAGAACTTTGTAACTAAAAAACATCAATGAATATTTTCACCCATTTTTGCAAATAAATGCCTAAATGATTTATGATTTATGCAAAAAAAAAAGAATTATTAATACCTCTACAAAACTTATTTTTTTTTTAACTTGTCTCCACACTAGAAATTTCTCCTGTAACGTGGGTGTGTTTACAAATAATTAACTCACATACACAAACATTCAGACTCAGAGCAACTATCTGTCATACAAATATCTGTTCCGCGCGGGCATCGAACCCGTGACACGAAGTGCAGCAGCCAATCGCTCGGCAACTGCGCCAACCGTGTCTTCGTTTATGTTAAACAATAATGCCCGAAAAAAATCTTTGTACTTTTTTTCTCACATCTTTATGTGCATAATAAATAATCTCTTCACGATGAGTTTATGACAGTACATTAAATTCTTACCTTCTCATGAAGGAAAATCGTATCCATTTATTGACAAACAATCTTCAAATCGGCTGAAACCCATTGTTGAACGTAATCCTGTCAAAGCAAGCTCCAGTAAGCAGGATTCAGCTACACATACATAAGAACATTGCTAGACAAGGTAAGGTAGCGAATAAAAAGATTAAATTTTATTTTCGGAAAAACATCTTGGAAAATCATCTTGTAAGTTTTGTTTTATTTTGTACAATGTAAATCTATGTTTACCGACTGTTAGCGAACATGTTGATTGCTTTCCGTATGCACTGTCCCGCGAAAGAAATAGTTGAAGTCTGAATTTTGGAATGGATATGAAAAAAATATTTAAAGAGAGTTTTACTCTATAAATAAGTTTTGTTTTGATTACTCTTTAAAAAGTAATTATATAAAACAAGCGGACATGGCAGACGTTGTCCTGCCCATAAAAAAAAAGTCCGACAACTCCACTGCAGCGCCACCTACCGGGTCCAATTCTGAATCTAAACCATTCTCGAATCTACTGGAACACACACAAAAACTTTCATTAATATCGGTCCAGCCGTTTAGGAGGAGTTTACTTTCATACACACGCACAGAAGATTTTAATATATAAGATACACAGTCATTACTAGGTTACCTCATCTCATCTGCTCATCCGTTTCGGCTTCCAGTCTAACTGGATGCAGCTGAATAAAAGTGTTTTACATGAAGCGACGGTGTGACCTCCACAACCCAGTTACACGATACCCTTTAGTAAGACTGGTTGTCAGACTTTCTAACTTCTGACTACCCATTATCATCATCGAAAAAATGTTTCGAGCCTACTACCTACCTTTTTTATTTTTTTTTCTTCGGTGGTAATAGCCATGGACTTCATCGTTGGGGTGATGGTCATGTCGGAAGTCAAAGTCAAATCATTTATTTCAATTGGACCATTGAAAGGTAAAGGTAAGGTATAGGCTTTAGATCGTCATAAAAAAAGTAGATTCTAGTTACCTCTTCCAAGAGGTAGGTAGTTTCATATGGAGAAGAATGGGCAAAAAACTCCATACTTACTCTTTTAAAAAGAAATGTGTACAATATTTTGCATTTACAGTTTATAGTTATAGAACTATACGTGAAACCATCAGCACTCTTACCAGCTAAAATCACCGCGGTGTTTCACCTCTGTCTATGGCCTAGGGTGCGGGACACACATAACGCTGAATTTAGCTAATCTGAAGTAACAAACTTGCCGGACTCGTAAGTACCTACACCCATTTGATGACAACACAAAAAAGAACATTAAACACAAAATTATTTAGTAACAACCCCGCCATAACACGTCCTATAAAAATATGTGTAGCGTTCTTTATGAGACATTTAGCTCAGTGCAAACAAAATTCGGCTGTGTCGGTGTCGGCATGATGAATAAATGATACAATAGTGTGTTGCGCGATGTCCTTGTGTCAAGGACGTACACGTCAAATAATTACAATTTATTGTCATTTATGATGACTTTACGTAAGCTCTTTGTTGATTAAAAAAAATGTTTTATTTGAAAATTGGTTGGTGGAAATTGTTTGTTCCCACTGCATAAGGCGAAATGTAGGTGTTTTATTACTCTAGCTGTTCTATTCTCTAGCTATTCTCTATTCTTCGGGGAATATCTGCGTGTTTGCATGTTTGTGTTGTTGTTTAACTGCTTATTTGTTGTGTTACGTTAGAAAAATGTTTTGAAAGACAAAGACCTTATTGGCTGTTGTACCTACTGCCAAAACGAAACTAAGGACGTCAAAAGGACAATGCCAGAAACTCTATATAACTTTGCCCCACTCAAAAAAATCATGTACAAGCATGCAATATGTAGCATCTTACTGCTTGATTATTGCTGATATTAACTAAACATTAGTCTTAATGACTCTAGAACTTGCGATTTCTGTTTATATCTAAAAACAATAATGACATTAATTATAGGTTAGGTGAAGTTTATAATCGTTATAGCAAATTATCGGTATGTTATTACTAGGTACTGCTATTACAACTACTTATTTACATCCTGTCTACACTCCGGTTACAATAAATGCACCACAACATCGTACAACAAATTATAAGCAAAGATCCAGAATTTGTGGTAAGCAGCACAAAGTAGGTACATAATTCATAAACCGAAATTATAATGCAATTTAAACAACATTTTATTATACGTTACGCATTTTTATTATTATAATCCTTAAATTATATTTTAGGTAAAATGAGTTTGTATTTTGTGGGTAGGTATTTCGTAATCCACAAGTTCTAAAAAAAACAATTTGCTATAACAAGGTTCTATACTTCTATATTAATTGCAATTATTTTAATAAATTTACTTTTTCTGTACATGGGTGGGGCAGGATCTGGCATTGTCATTTCTCCCTAAATATTTGGAAAACATTTTTGATATCTTACGCTGAATAATTTTGATTTTATTTTAAGTTTTGGATGTACAGTCATCAAATGAGATAAGTAACCAGTAGGCTTAGCCAAATTGACGATCTACAATCGATAACGCTAATAGAAAACTAAGCAAATGTATGGGCATGACGTCATCTCAACGATAAGTCACGTGATCGAAACGTCACGTTCGAGTCACGTGATGCTAGGGATTGACAAAGCACTACAATCTGATGACAGCTCACTTCACCTAAGTGTTCTCCGAGGGAGATTGTAACAGAATAGCACAGGTGGTTACTTACCTCCTTTGGTGACTGTACATTAAACTGTTATTACTGAATAGTATTGTAACACATTTGCAATATTTAATTAATTTAGCGCAATTAATTAATTTATTGAGAGATTGTGGGTTGGCTCGTATTGACAAAACAGACATTCGATTGCTACACAACGTAAATAGTACTTACATAAGGCATTGGCGCCAATTCCCTGGTTCACAAACTATACTAAAATTAAACAATTGGCATCTCTTACTGCCAGGCAGCTGAAGAAAAGGACGGCGACACATAGGAACTAAGTTAGAGATGACATTTTAGTTTTTTCTTGAACTTCGCCGTGTTTTTAATTAAAACGAACGTTTTAATTAAAAACATGACAACTATAATTATATGAACATTTAAAATAAACTTCATTCGACAGCTCTTATTAATCTGAAAATCTGTCTCTTTCTTGTTTTATTGGAGAGAAAGAGATATAAATAGCTTAAAATATGTTTAGCTTGAGCACAACAGAATTGTCACCATTGCCATTATATAATCTCAAATATTTATTGCAATTCGTAATCTATCTATACTTAATATTATAAAGCTGAAGAGTTTGTTTGGTTGAACGCGCTAATCTCAGCATCTACTGGTTCGAATTGAAAAATTATTTTTGTGTTGGATAGTCCATTTATCGAGGAAGGCTATAGGCCCATGCGAAGCTGGGTCGGATCGCTAGTACTTAATAATATTATAAAGCTGAAGAGTTTGTTTGTTTGGTTGAACGCGCTAATCTCAGGATCTACTGGTTCGAATTGAAAAATTCTTTTTGTGTTGGATAGTGAATTTATCGAGGAAGGCTATAGGCCCATGCGAAGCTGGGTCGGATCGCTAGTACTTTTTAATATTATAAAGCTGAAGAGTTTGTTTGTTTGGTTGAACGCGCTAATCTCAGGATCGACTGGTTCGAATTGAAATAATATTATAAAGCTGAAGAGTTTGTTTGTTTGGTTAAACGCGCTAATCTCAGGATCTACTGGTTCGAATTGGAAAATTCTATTTGTGTTGGATAGTCCATTTATCGAGGAAGGCCCATGCGTAGCTGGATCGGGTCGCTAGTGTAACATACAGCCTGCTGGAAGTAATTAAAAATAGAAAAATCATGGATCCTGTCGGAAAAAAAAATTAATTAGTAGGATAGAGGAAGAGCTCATTAATAAATGTGTTACGTAAGTAAAATACTGATATGTATAGCATATATGCGGCATACGTATGTTGCATATTTGAAGACACGGTTGGCGCAGCGGCTGAGCGATTGACTGCTGCGCAGCGTGTTGCGGGGTCGAATACTGCAGGGTAAATATTTGTGTGATGAATACTTGAGTTTGCCTTGAGTCTGGTTGTTGTTTATCTATAGGTATAAGTATCTATTTATGTAACTGTGTATGTATATCAGCTGTCTGACACCATTTTGGGGCCAGATAGCCCTGCTTGAAATGTTCCCACATATTATTATTATTTATCTCACAAGCGTACCTACACGAAATCCGAGTGAAAACTTTTTACAAGCAAAAGTAATTTTTGTGGTATTGTAAATATTCCAAACTATTTTCTGAAAACTGCAATATGCCAAAAAGCTAACCAACCCAGCTTGTACATGCATTTACAAATTCAGTAGCAGTTGGTTGCCAGACCGAATTGTGGTCGATAACATTTGTCATATATTTTATATATGAGGGAAATGCAATGTGGTTTGTGTTCCCAGTTTTCAATATGTAAACGTACATGTATTACGTGACCTACATATATAAAGTAAGTAGGAAAAACCAACAGAAGGTACTTATACGATTAAAAACTGTTTTAGTCCAAATGTGCAGTAACAATATTCACTACATAAAAAGAGTGTCCGTGGAGTTTCTTGCTCGGTTTCCTCCATATATAGAAACCTACCTTTTGGAACAAGGAACTATAGCTTCAACTTTCTGACTAACTTACTGACTCTTTGACAATTCAAAAGCGCATGTAAATGGTTTTATTGAAATAAATGTTTTGACTTTGACTTCTTCGTTAGTCTCGTGGTCGCAAGCGCTACTGTTAGGTCCTAGGTTTGATTCCGAAGTCGGACAAGGTGTTATTGGGTTTTTCTATTAAGAATTTCTCAGTAACAGCCCGGAGTTTGTAAGTTGGCGGTGTAACACCCCCGTGCATCGGAAAGCACGTAAAGCCGTTGGTCCTGCGCCTGATCTCTCTCCGGTCGTGTCGGATTGCCGTCCCACCGGACTATGAGATTGAGGGAAGAGGGAGTGCACCTGTGTTTGCGCACACACTTGCGCACTATAGTATCTTCTGTGTACTTGGCTGATCTCCATTGAGAGTGGCCGCCGTGACTGAAATTCGGTCGAAAGAATTACATTACGTTATTAGTATTCAGTTTATTTCGATGAAGCTGCTCATTACACGTAGGTATCCCTGGTACCTACGCACTAAATATAAAAATTAAATAAATAAATAAACTGTGAGTGTGGTAGAAAGATGAATATTTTTGCCTGTAAACCAATTAGCTTGTTCGACTGTACTATGGCAAGATGTCGGAGAGAAACTTCAATAAAAGAGGGACTTCTCTTTATCAACGCTCTGTGTAATATACGTGTGCCAGTGACGGCGCCAGGCTAGACAATTTGCCTGAGATATAAAAATTAAACTGTCGTTCTAAATATGAAACTATTCTAGAAGAATGCAGAGTGTTTAGACGAAGCCATATTATTATAATCAATGGGTTCGACCAGCATTCCAAGTACGTAGCTCAAACTAACGTTTGAACGAATCCTTTTCAGTGAAGTTAGTACCTACACAGCCCAGGGAATAGACTGCCCAAAAGCAATGAGATTTTGCCGTCAGTCAATAATTGGAGCGACAAAGTCATGTCGACCTATGTTAGAGTCTAGCAAACTAGATTTTACTAAACCCCTCTATGCAATGACTAACTTAGGCAGTCTGACAATTTGCTTTACATCAAGTTTAACCTATAATCCGTTTACTAAGTAACGATAGTGCTCTTGTAATAACTACATTTATGGTTTACACACTATTTGGATTACTACATTTTAAAAAAATGACATAGATTGCTGCTGAGATGAGGTCTTGAATCGAATTTGAATGTTTTTAATTCGTAGGAATGATCTTCTGTTCTAATACTTACTAAAACATATACGATAACTTTTTATACGGCTTTTAGTTAAAAAACTTAGTAACCCAGTAACTTTCAAGAACAAGCATAACCACTTTCAAACACACTCAAAAGGCTTAAGTAGGAACAAGGAATTATTCTTGCTTAAACACGTAACATGTTCAAGTGGAATTCTCATAATTAAACGTTTGCTCGCTTGAGCGCTTCCACATTCTACCCAGCGTACCGTTTATAAGAGGAATTACATCCCAAATCTCGGATAAAAAGGTACTATCGTTCCGTATCCCAGGGGCCTAACGATGCATTCACAGTCGTGAATTCTTTAGTCCGAATACCGAAACTTCCGAATATAAAGGTACATACTTTATACAGGTACATTTTTCAGTTAAAACTTTACATTTATCCTTTAAAACTGTACTGTTCAAAGGGTAGTGTTTATACAACGTTTTAAAACTGTACGGTTTATGTATTACTTGAATTCTTTTCTTTTATTTAAATAAATAATTTGGTACTTGCGTCTTCATGTATGTATTATATGTTTTGTTTACATTCATTCGGTTCCCTTCAAAATGGTTGAGCTAAGTGGTGCCGATCCATGCGTCATGTTCGTGAACGGGCGCCGTCAATTAGGACTGGTCATCTCGTAGCTACCTCGGTTATTTTAAATTAATTTTGAATTGTTTATGATTGTCTCTAGTCCTCTTTTAACGTGCACAACTTGTTACATTTTTCTCACATTTGTGTTCCATAAATTCAACATGAGTGATGTAACCTAAGTTTCTAATGTTCTATCAATTTTAAAAGAGTGTTCATGGAGCTGTTGCTCGTTCTCGTCCATAGAAACCTACTGTTTGGAACGAGCTATTAGCCTCAACCTTCTGACTGACTGACTCCTTGACAATTCAAAAGTGCCTGTAAGTGGTTTATTTAAAATAAATGATTTGAGTTTGTTACAATCAATTATGTACGAAAACCCCCGCCCGCCCGCCTCTTTATTCCCCGATACATATAATCTGGGTATCTTCAAGGCACGAGTGAACCTGTTTATCCTAGGCAAGCGTGCTCCACCTTAGGCCGCATCATCATTTAAGATCAGGTGAGTTGCGGTCGAACGCAAGCCTATAACAATATATAAAAAAAATTAAAACCGTTTTCAATCAAAGTTTTAAGTTATTGCACAAAGTAATTGCTTTATTTTGACAAAAATAATACATAATTGAAATTGTGAATTTTGTGTTTTAATTTTCATCTAAAAAAATCTAAAATAAAAAAATTACGAGTTCGTGGTTAAGTAAAACCGGTCATGTTGGCTAAGCTACGCTTGCTGCGGTCAGTTTGTGGTTGGGTTACCATTCATTTCAGCCCGAGATACCTCTGTGCCTCGAAAAGTACGTTAAACCGTTGGTCCCGATTGTCATTCGTAGATCTTTGACAGTCGTTATAGGTATAGTAAGTCCAGTCTTACCAATGGGTATCATGTTACCCAGTAACTGGGTTGTGGAGGTCAGACAGGCAGTCGCTCCATGTAAAACACTGATATTCAGCTGCATCAGGTTAGACTGGAAACCGACTCCAACATAGTTGAGAAAAGGTTAGGCAGATGATGATGAAATACCGTTTGAAATGGGTAGGAATTAGTACAAATATGTTAGGTATTTAAAATTACAAGAAATTACAAGTTACATGTTAGTAGTACATTATTATGGGAACGAAATGGCTTAACGCGCCTTACGGGTAGTGCGAATTAGTAGAAATCGTCACGTTACGAAATGCATGTGTGTATGTGTGCGTGTATCGAGCTTACTGCAAACAAATGAGCACACGAGCAGGCGAGTTCGCAGCATTCGCTCTTGTATATATGTTTATAAATATTATTATTATTAGGTATTGTTTTTATATTTTTTTTAGTACACACACGTACGTACAAAGGAACAAAGTTCCTTTTGTTCCTAAAGGGGGTCCTCCGACCCCACAAGTTTTTTTTATTTTTGAATAAAACATTTGTTTAGTTAATAACCATGATGAGTTCTACAGCAAGTAATGTGGTCTTGAGCTGATGCGTTTTTTGTTACCAGATTATGACGAATACTTTATTCCCTAATCGTAGGTACTAGTGAAAACGAAATTGAAATGTAACAATACATTATGAAAGCTATAATTTATTCTGTAGGACTTCTGTGTATATTTACAGATTGTAATAATTATTTTGTCATTTGAACGCGGCGACAAAGCAAAGCGACGCAGAACGATAATTAAAAAAAAAACAATTGTAAATGCTGGTCGCAATTACGAAAATATGCTGTTTAATTTTCTATTCATTGTGTATTTTTTTTTCAGAGGTTTTGTTTAGAATTAACCTGAATTGCTATAATTAAAAACGGTACTTCAAAACATATTAAGGAAGTACACTGAAACACATTAATGTATGAGAAAACCAAAAAGACTCATAATCGTAAACCATACTAATATGCGAAAGTAACTCTGTCTGTTACTCTTCACGATGAAACGGCAGAGTCGATTTTGATGAAATTTGGTACGAAGATAGCTTAAACCATAGAGGAGGACATAGGTTTCTTTTTAATTCGCAACTTTGTCTGCATCCGCGATAACCGACATTCACGCGTACGAAGTCTCAGGCAAGTATATAAATAAGACTTCCCAGATGATTTTACAAGAAAGCTATAAAACCTAGAATAAGAAATTTTCTTTATAGGGTATAAGGGTATAATAGTTACCTCATTAGTTATCATTGCCTAGCAGCAAAATGTTCCATACTCTATGTAATAAAGTTCCTATGTAAAACAGGACTGCAAGCGAGTTCTGAGCAAAATTAATGTTGAACTAATCCTCGGGAGACGCCTGTCTCTTCGCAATAATTAATTAGGTGAATATGCACCTGCCTTATGTTAAGGTATTAGCTAGATCTGGATTAAGTTCTGTTTGGTACGCAAATATGTCATTATAGATGGAAATGTATGGATATCTTCTTGGGTACCTATAATGTAGCAGCAACACCCATGTATTCACAGTCACCGTTATCGTGTCGACTTCTATAATATTTTGCAACAGCTCAGCATCACGTTTTCCTATTTCAGGACTCGATGTTAAAAATATTAAAAAGATTCATATGTTTATGACAGTTGTACGAACGCGTTGTGAATACCTTCTTTTCTGCGCCAATCGTAATTAAATCGGCAATTTCTTCAGAACTGCAAGTATGGTGTGCATCTGGCGATGAGAAATTTTGTAGAGTAAACTCCCACTGTAAATTTAGGTAAAGTGAACTTAAGGTGAACTGTGGGATGAAAGCTCACTTCATTTTTACAGAATAGAACGACTGATACTAAAGATTGACAGGTCATCTACAGATGTCAGTAGTTTATTTTGAAAATACTTTGATAATGTGGATTAAAAATTGCATAATTGGTGTAGATTAATAACTTGACTGTCTGACCCAAACTCAACCAAGCGACGATTTAAATCACGTTCGCTTTCGTGTCGTCCCCCTTTTAAGACATAACAAGATATTGGCGCCGATTCCCTTGTTCATAAACTAAAATTAGACAATCGGCATCTCTTACTGCCAGGGAGCTGAAGAATAGGACGGCGACAGATAAGAACTAAGTGAGAGGTGTGAAATTAGTATTTCCTTAAACTTCGCTGTGTTTTAATCAATACGTTCTGACATGATAACTGTAATTGTATGAACATTTTAGATCGACTTAAATTGACAGCTTTTATTAATCTGAAAATCTGTCTCTTTCTTGTTTTATTGGAGAGTAAAAGATATCATCATCATTTTAGCCGAAAGACGTCCACTGCTGAACATAGGCCTCCCCCAAAGGGGGAGGGTTTTGCCATAATCGCCACGCTTGGCAGGCGGGTTGGCGATCGCAGTACGGTTGTTACAAAGGCACAGAGAATGCTGCTGCCCATTTTCTGGTGAGTCCCTTAGTCGCCTCTTACGACACCCACGTGAAGGGTGATGGTGCTATTCTTTACGTCCGACACCATACGGACAAGATAGGTATATACAACAAGATAAAAGATATAAATAGCTTAAAATAGTTTAACTCGTGGACACAGCTCACTTTTTAGGGCCCATTAATTATGTCAATTATAATCCGTGGTGCTTAGCAACTGGGTTTCTCCCAGTTGTAAACGTACTTTTGTGCCTATTGGCCTAGTTCTGTTCCGTCTCCTGCTTGATTTGGAGGGAAGTGGAAAATATGTTTTTCTTACTCCTCCGCTGTTCTTTTCTGATAAATTTCGTTGCGTAGACAGTTGAATCGTTTCTCTGGGACTCGTCGCGCTTCATTGCTCTGACGCTTTTCTGGTGGTCGCCACTGTTGATTCTGGCTTACAGGAGTTACAGTGGTTAGGGAATAGAGTGGCGGGATTGTCCCAAAAAAAAAAAAATTGCTCGTGGACAACAGAATTGGTGCCAATGTTTTTATTTTACGAGTACTTATCTTCAAAATTGAGATCGGTGTCCACGGTCCAATATTATTAGGTGCAGCGGGTCTTACAAGCCGTGGGTTGAAAGCGAGTCCTATCTCATACATTGTATACACGAATAAGGATGTAACCCACGTGCGGAAAGAAAACGAATCAAAAGTTTTAAGGGTACGAGTTATTAGGGTTGGAAGTTGTCATGTTTCTTCCAGATTGTCGTGTAGTAACTGCATGAGTTTATGTAAAGGAATAAGGATGTACTTTGGAAAGGAAGTGAATGCGAAATTCTTACAAAATTATGAAGTTGTGCCAGAAAAAAGAAGCTCATTTTCCATTGTTATGATGTCGTTGTGTAACTTTCTTTTAAATCTTTATTAAAAAATAAGAATAGATAAGAACTTTTAAATTATTTTTTCACTTTGTGTTGCGTTTAGGCTGTTTTTACAGACCGTTTAATTAAATATCATGTATGTAATAATATGTATATAATAATGGTTAGAAGAATAGTGAATCAGAAAATACAATCGTTTTTTGTGAGTCAATACAAGAATGCTGAGAGTCCTTGCATTTCTGTTGTTGGTATAAAAACAGAATGTACAAAAAATAAAGGCGTAATATTTAAATTCGGAGACATTCGGCAAAGTGGGGGTAGGCTTCTTACGAGCTACTAATGCATTTTAATGAAGCAGGACTGGGTGTCGTCTGTGAAGTGTTTGAAAGTGTTAAAGTAATGTCAACTGTTTTTCTTGCCATCGAGGTGTTCCGGCTTACCTATATAAAAGTCGTTTGACTTAATATTTTCTATAAGTTTCACGTCTTTCAAAAAGCACCCAAGCTTAAGTGGGACTAGGCCGGCCACATCTTCCGCATGTCGAACGGATCATGGGCTAAAGCATCCACAATGTGGGTCCCGGAAAACGGCCAGCGACGTCGTGGTAGACCTAGGTAAAGATGGCGGTATGAGCTTGACACTTACAGGAGGGATTGTTCCACACTAGCTCTGGACAAAGAGGGTTGAGAAAGGCATTTGCCCTGCTGTGGGACAAAACAGGCTGAAAATAACAAATAATAAGTCTGACAACAGCATTATTTAACTCTAAGTGGCAGTGGCAGTGTTCAAAGATACAGCTAAAATAAGAACTTCTAATTCCTTAATCATCATCATTATGTCAATCTTTAGACGCCCGCTACTGGGCATAGGTCTCCTCTAAGAGGGGGGTTCAGCCGTAATCGCCATGCTTGGCCGATGCAAGTTGGGCGATCGTAGTAGGTGTTAAAATACTTAAAAGGACGCTGCTTCTTTGGTAAAAATCTCTCTATCGCCTTCTATGACACCCACGACGGAGGAAATGGGGTGGTGCTATTCACTATATAGGTATTAATTCCTTAATACCTCGATGGAAATGGATATTTAAAACAAAATCGTCTATCAAGCATAAAATCGTCCACAAAAAGTTATTCTCACAAGCAAAAAACACGAGTGTGAGACTCATCGTGTTCGCAGTTCTTTCACAAGAACACGTCCCATCTCTACTCTATATAAGTATGTTTCGTCCGCCATCTTGAACTGGGGCTAAAGCGATAAGCTGGGAAAGACGAAAACGTAGCGTGGCTTCAAAGACCTCGTAAGTATGCTAAATTGTTGTTTATGCTTATGATAATGTTATGGTTTGTACTCGAAGTTTGAGGGCCTATTCAGGACGTACGCAAGTGGCCTCACCCAATTTTTTTGTGTAAGAATTTTAATTTATGAACGATTTACAATTCGGAATGTGATATTTGAAAACGGAAAACCGGCGATTAAATTAGCTTTCGAATGGATCTGTATAAATGTTGTATTTATGTAATGTTTAGTAATAGTTAAAGTTTTATTTAAATGTTATTACTGATTATAAGGGGTATTTTGTTAGCCGTTTGTTAATCTTTTGAGGTCAACCATTCCACCAGTACGGATGCAGCTTCATACCAGTATTTTACAAAGAGTCTGAACTCCACACCCCACCAACAAAGTAACACGATACCCCTTGGTAAGACTGGTTATCAGACTTTCTGGCCACCTTTGACGAATGTCAAAGATCTACGGATGACAAACGGGACCCGGCTAGCAAGGACCCCCATACTATCTTTTTTTGTTAAAGAAAAGGATTACAATATTGTTTTTATGCGTACAATCAATTCATGATTATAAGAATATGAAGACAGTGTGATGGTGATTGTGTGTTTGTGGGTGTGTGTGCGTGTGTGTGTTTGAGTATGTGAATGTATGTGTGTGTGAGTAATAAAACCAGTAAGTGTTCGTTTCGTCAACCCACTTATTGCGCTGCATATTTATGAAGTGCCTTTACAACGTGTATGTAATTATGCACGTCCCCGTTTTTTGATATCGTTATGTTAAATATATTGCCGGTATAATTTAGCGGCGATCGCTCTAACTATAACTAACATATATGCATTTATTTATATTACTTTACTTTTTTCTAAATTGATGTTGTATGCTAGGATTTCCTGTATGATGGCTTTTACTAACATATAAACTCACATAGACAAACCACCAGACCTGGAACAACTACCTTTAGGCCATATAATGATTATTTCTGAGCGAAAATCGAACCCGAAGCACGCAGCACAGCAGCCAATCGATCAGCCAATGCGCCAACGATGCCATCCTCATCATCTGCCTAGGCCTTTCACAAATACATTGAGGTTGGCTTTTAATAATAATAATAATAATTCATTTATTTCAGACGAAAGTTCACTTGGATAGTACAACATATAACTTAGAAACTAGTGTTAGCACTTACATCTACCAGAAAAATAAGACAAAGCTATTATTAAGTATACGCCACAGTGGCATGTAGGCGTATCCAATGCCCCAGTATGGGACTGTCCCACCTGTCCGCTATAGTGCTCAAGATGCTGTTGGGGCTGCCGCGTACCCTGCGCATGATGGAGCTGAATACCAGTGTTTTTTACATCGAGCGACTGCCTGTCTGTGTCTAGGTAGACCGATGACCTGGTAAAGGTTGCGGGGATCCGCTGGATGCGAGTCGCACGGGACCGGTCAATGTGGCGCCACCAGTAGTGGACGTCTTTCGGCTGAAATGATGATGATGATGACTGCCTGTCTGATCTTCACAACCCAGTTACTGGGTCACATACCCATTGGTAGGACTGGTTGTAAGACTTTCTGGTTTCTGATTATCCATAACGATTGTCAAAAACTACGAATGACACCCGAGACACATGAGAATTTCTTAGTGTGGGGAAATGTTTTTTTTTTTTTATAGAAAAGAAATACTTTTTTTAAATAGATATACCTACTTGGGCCAAAATATAGGTGTACTAACTAACTCCAGTCCGCGATTTCATATGCGTAGACTCCATGTTCTAAACATACCTAGACCCCTCCGTGCCTCGGAAAGCACGTCAAGCCGTTGGACCCGATTGTCATTCGTAGATCTTTGACAGCCGTTAAATGGGTAGTCAGAAACAATGATGTGATTAAACGTTAAAAAATATTAATTGTTAAAGGTTAAATAACATGTTAAATTTAAAGTTTAAAAATATAACTTTTAAGGAGTTCATTATTTTTTAACATAACCTGTGTTATGTTATTTGTTATGAAATGCTAAATGCTTAAACGTGTTTCGGTGGTTATTGGTACCTACGAGTTAAAAAATGACGGCATTACTACGTACAACGGCTTTAAGTAATAATAATAATAATAATAATAATAAACCCGCAGGGCAGCTTGTGGCGAGCTGTTGGGCAGTAGCGACCCCACGGACCTGATCTCCCGGGAGAAGTCTTGTTCCTCATCTCTGGCTTGCCTTTCAATAAGGGCAAGCCAGAGATGAGGAACGGAGCTCCCACCTCTATCTTGCCTTAATTGGCCGGTTAGAGTGGAAACTCGCGAGAGCATTCGTGCTCGGGGTAAGGAAGTATTCCAGTAAGACGCTGGTAGGGATCTTGACCGTACTTCCGGGATTGTCCTGATAGCCGTGGAATACCTCTCCACTCCTCTAGCACCTCAAGATATGTTGCCCCCTTGTCGCTACGCCACTTCGTGCTAGCGACTGTTTCAGGGGGCCCATTTAGTGAGTGTGCAAGTCACCCCCTGCTATTTTATCCATGTATACAAACATTGATTCTGCAGGGGCCATAGTCACTTCATAGTTCCAGGTAACCAAGTCACTTTAGCAACCCATACCCATAGTCCAGTACTGTTAGTTTCCATGTCCTGTAATAGTCCTGCACCAACCGGGGGTTGTCCTTGGGTGCACTTGCATAGTGTATACAGGGATAATCGTCGGTTGGTGTCTTATTTCATATAAAGCTACCTAAGGGGCCTCTGCGAGTTGGCTTCGGCTCCTCGTACGCCTTACAAAGGCCCGGGACCTCTGGGTCCCGAGATACATAAAGAATATAATAATAATAATAATAATATGTGGGGACATTTTCACACACGGCCATCTGACCCCAAACTAGGGAGACCCTGTACTATGGGTGTCAGACAGCTGATATACATACACAAATACTTTTTTTTTTTTGTAAATACATACATATTATAGATAAACAACACCCAGACACAAGGCAAACACAAGTGCTCATCACACAAATGTTTACCCTGGGCGGGAATCGAACCCGCAACACGCTGCGCAGCAGTCGATCGCTCAGCCACTGAGCCAACCGTGTCGTGTGCTTTACAGCGCACGATTTGAAATTGGTGATCACCCATCCACGGGCTGAGCGCGGCAAACGTAGCTTTAACACAACCGATAGAATCTGTACGGGGCCATGAGCCTCCCCGATTCCGATTATTCAACTTAATAACACTCTCTCACTGGACTCTTCACATGACCAGAGGGCTGGCCTTTTTTTGGGCCAAAGAACATGCCATTCAACGTGGTAATACTGCTAGCCGTTGACTTGTCCCATTGAAAGCAATGCGGACAAGTTTTTTGATGCCCTGTGCCCTCTATTATATATTTGTTTATTTATTTTTAAGCTTTGTATTTTTAATTCGTTTAAATGGTTCCAAAATAAAAGGCCTACTTCACTTAAAAAAACGTTCTTAATTACAATATCAAAATGTACCTATGATTTAAAAATTCATTGACAGAATAAAAACACATGACTTAATAACAAGTATCAGCTGAAGTGAAACAACTGCACAGAGCTACAAACAAGCAACATGGGTCCAATATGGGTCCAATCGTACATAGTTCATAACAAACCCGTATTTATCTGCGCCTCATTAATTCGTGCAACGATTACGCGGCCCGACCGCTCCGGACGACTCCCAACACATCCGCTCTCCTAATGACCTGGATTTATAGCACTAGATAGTATTAACTCCTCCGAGGACTAAAATGTAGATACGTGGATGTGGTTACGACTGTTTGTTGTTGTGTGTTGTTCTAAGTTTGTAGATATTTACGTGTGTGTGTTTTTATCTGTGTGTGTGATTTATTATTAATGAACTGAAATGCCCATACTACAATGCCTATAACCGTAAACTTGAAAATTGTGTCCAAGATACATGTGGCATTAATCATCATAATTATTATCTTGCACAAACTTACGCAACCTAACTATTTTTCTGTTGTTTTATAGTTCACTAGCTGATGTCCGCGACTTCGTCCGCGTGAATGTCGACTATGTCTGGGGGGGAGGGGCTAATAGCCTAAGTTACTCCTTGTAACATCAGCTATCTGCCAGAGGAAGTCGCATCAAAATCGGTTCAGCCGTTTCAGAGATTAGTCGGAACAAACAGACAGATAAAAAAATTTAAAAGTTGATTTTTCGATTTAAGTAGTGTATATTCTGTACCATCAGTGAAAAGTGATACAAGTCAAAAATCACAGTTTTGAGTAATTTGAAGTTAAAGATTCAAAAAATTCTCATTATGTTTCTGACGTTTTAAAATGAAAAACGGTATGTGTTACGAGTACATAATACCAATAAGATTATTTAGACCTAGGTTTGAATTCATTATTTTGCACGAGATTTAAGTTATTACTGAAAATAGCCAGTTGTATCACTGTACACTATAATTTTCTTTGCTAATTTTTGTGTAGATAGGTCTAAAACAAATTGCATTATTTTACACATTTAGTTATCGTTTGGTGTGAAATGTTATAAGGTTTGCGTTTTGCCCTGTTTTGCTAGCAAACAGTTATTGTAAGCAAAAGTCGTAAAACTAATATGATCAATTTAATTGTCAGCAATCTTATTTCCTTGTTTTATTAAAGAATAGTATGAAAATATTCATTTGTATCCCTTTACACCAAAGATTTTTTTAAAACTAGTTAGTGATTATTGCTACAAGCTAGAATATATCGTAATACATTTTTATACTTCAAAGTGTTTAGTGATACAAGTCACTGATACTTTCAAACGTATTGGTCATAGAAAGGTTAAAATTACGTAAATATCAAAATAAAATAAAACCAACATTAAAAAAGGGTTCCTTTAATAAAGAATTCAAGAAATTAACACAGATATTATATTGTAGCGCTCTAACTACACGATATAAAACAATATCCTTATAAAGAAAAACATAACTTTTAAACCTATAGCCTTAATCTTGATTATCAGAGTATCGAATCAGTCTTAACTAGTATTAAATCAGTCTTTAAAAACAAAACAACAGATATAATTATAGCACTTTAACTATTCATTACACAATACAATATTATGTATTTGAATAGAACGTAACTTTAAACCTTAGCGATAATCTTGATTAATTTTAACTCTTCGAATCAGTCTTTACTCTTAAAAATCAGTCTCAAAAAACTAAACAATAGATACATTTAAACACTTCAACTAACCCTTTCACAAAACAATATATTTTAAAGTACTTAACATCTATATAAAAAAAACATAACTTTTAAACTTATAGCATTACCCTCTTACTAATAAACACGGCGTTAAGTTACAACTAGGATGATCTCCGGAATAACATACATTTTTAACCGATTAGAGTTGGTGTAACTTTATTTCGCGTTTATTAGTAAGGAGGGTAAATCTTGATTATCACAGCATCAAATCAGTTGTCTCAAAAATCAAATAACAAATGTGTTGAAACATCTATCAACTATTCATTATCAGAATCAATATCAGGATCTACGTCACGCATATTTGAGTTGGTTATCAGATCATGATAAAAATTGTGAACACTTGGGTCAATGTATTCTAACAGTGATATTAAATCTCTTTTCTTCAAAACGCTTATAGGGACCGGTCCATTGTAACATTTTTGTACTGCATTGATACTAACTAAACTGTAGTTTTTATTCTTTTTGTTGTAAGACATCATTGAATAGTCATCACCTTCGTAACTTTCTTTATATTCAAAAACAGGAAATTTTTCTTTACTAAATTTAATAACTCGTACATTCGACCATACAAACTTTTCACCAGTAGAATTAGTCTTTTTTACAGTAAAATTATTTTTTGAAAATAGTGCAAAATCATAAAAATCTGTTACCGCCATTTCAATTACCGAAAATTTATTAGTTCTAGTCGATGCAGTCCTTACCAATTGACACCAATCACGTGGGTGATGAATATTCATTGAAGTTCGTTTTTTTGCTCTTTCAATCAGCGCATGGTCACTATCAACTTCCATGTGCGTATGGCCGGGCACGAGAAATTTCTGTTCAATGTTCAAAAGTTGAGGCGAGTCTTTTATTGGAAATAATAAGGCTGTGCAAACAATAGAATTTTTGTTTTGTCCCGAACATGAATCTGAATACATGATTAAGGTTTTAGCATTTGGGTGAAGCAACGGAAGTCTCACAGTGATAAAGTCGTATAAGCATGAAGCTATTTGATTGGCGCCTCTACCACCACTACATTCTGGCCACATGTAGCAATATGCGTTATCAGACATAAAATCGTGGATTGTTAGGTTGTAGACCCATAACTGTCTTTTATAAAATGCTGACTGAGTATTCAGCATTGGAGTAGGCAAACATTGTTGTAAATCAAATGCAATTACACAAAAATCAGAATTAGTTTTAGCCAAAGCCTTATCTTTGCGTTTTTCATTGTAAGCACTTTCGTAGCTTTCCTGATGTAGTCTCAGTTGCTCCTGTACTTGTCCTATTTCTTCAGCATCTTGTAAATATTGCAGCTTATTTTGTAACAAGTTACATTTATTGCATGTATCTACACTAGGTTTCTTAAATGATAGGTTCATATCTTTAAAAACTTTGGCATATACAGTTTTACAGACAGGGTTACTATTTTCTTTACAATAAAGCTGATACATAGTATTGAGGGATAGGTCAGAGCTAAGGTACTTTTTAGAAGTCTTGGATCGAGAGTAATGGCTTTCGTATGCCGGGAATTTATTGATATGCTGTTTCACGAGTTCTAGTCGCTCGTTAGAGATTTTTCTGTAACTGGCAGCACGCCCCCTTTCACTTTTCGTCACACGACCAAATTTTTTAATTTTTTCACTCACGGTCTGAAGAAAGTTATTACTCTCACCAAGAGTTTTTAAAAGACAACCTTTACAAATCTTATAATCCTCATTAAAATAAACAATTTTATATGTATTAGTGTATTCTCGTTTTAGTTTGCTTCCGATTGTATGAGTTTTTTTATTATTAATTTTAATAAAGCGTTCAGTATACTTAGCTCTTTCATCGTACGAACCCAAAGCCCAGTACTCCTTAAAAATAAATTCTCTTATGTCCTCAGATATACGACTTCTGCATTTCATGCGACACTCCGTTAGTGGAGCCAAGTTTCTTCCAGGCTTCATTTTACCCAGTTTTGTAACATAACTCTTGCCTGCATTGCGTAAAATTAATCGGGACTCTCTCTCTGCTCTTCTTTCCTTTAACGATTTTCGTTGCTTTTTATTTGAATTTGAGCATCCAGGCTCTGGCTCTGTGATGGAGATATCTGTGTCATCAGAGCTTTCAGCAATTATAAGATTATTTGATCTTTTACACCTTTTCTTTGGTCTACTAGTCGACGTGCTAGTTTCAGTTGAGTCGCTTTCACTGTTTGGTATATAATCATCACTACTCCCGGAGCTGAAATCAAGAAATCCAGGCGATAGTACAGTTTCCTTGCCCTGTGATTCATTGCTAATATTTTCTTTATATTGATCGTCTTTTTTTAGTGCGTTTTCTTCTTCATATTGATCCACTATTTCTAGAGTATTTTTTTCACCGATTTCTATTTCTATGTTCTCTCTGGGCTGATTAGATTCTTCGTCATTTATTATTTGTTCATTTCTCGTATTTATTACATCCCTCCTTAGGTGAAGGCCTTCCATAATCTTATCTATTCGTTTTTTCATTATGGACTCTAAAAAAATAACAGTGCAAAATTAATATTATAAAATTACTACCATTAAAAGAAAGACGAGCAGATAAAAAGTTAACATTACTGTTATGCAGTTCAGACAAAATGTATGTTTCAAAATAAAGAAACTGCGTTAAAGTAACCGACTTCAAAAACTAAAAATAAAATCGGTGCCTCGAGTTCCAAACAAAATTAGGTATAAACTGCATTAAATAAATTTGTCCGATTTGTATAACTTGATGCGTAGCCGTGTGTACAATAAATGATTACCTATAGGTGCAATAAAATGTGATTCACACCAAGAAGCTACGCAAATGCTCACAATGGAAAAAAAAACAATAATTTGCTCTATCCCTACACTAAAATACCTACCCAGTCTACATTAATTTATAAAAACGATTTAAAACTCATTGATAGACTGCCTATTTATTATTATTATAAAGACTGTTTGACAATAGGTACTATGATAAAATACTCTACATTTTATGACAAAATTGCGTTATTAAAATCAATATAAAATACATGTTCCTTGTAAACATTTCAATAACAAAAATGTTACGTAATTCGTGTAAAATGATACAAGTCTTACCTTACGCGTCGTTGTCCTGTGGTGTAACGCACGACGCACCTCTCTAATCGCACGTACGAGACTGACAATCACGCGTCTCGTCTCCTGCGCCCTTTCCATACCCCCCGCTAAGAGGTGCGGGACGGGGTGCGTAAGAGCTGCGCGAACTTAAATCACTTTTTACGTATTTTTCCGCTAATTCAGTTCTAAAATTTGGCGATAGTTTTGATTCTACTATAAAAGTATCATTTTTCACATAAATCTATGTTCTATGTTCCGTAAGTTTATATTAATATAATATGTATTCAATTTATAATCACATCAAAGTTAGCTAGGTAAATTACGTGTAAATTGATTGATTTGCAGTTGTATCATTAGTCACTTCTTTTTATGAAAATAATTTTGTATTTTTATGGTTTATGTACAAATGTACCACTTTGCACTAAACTGCATTGTGTCTATTTTTTAATGTATTATGATAGGATTCGATTTATATCACTTTGTACTAATTGAAGTAAAAACTTTTGAGTCGCGTAAGATGTGGTATCTTGAGTCGTATTAAAATACATTTTAGAAATATTAGTATGGGTTCAGTACACTTTGATACGAATGAAAAAGTATTTTTTTACACAAAAAAATCCAGAAATAAATGCTTACTTATATCACTACTCACAAAAACAACTCGCTCAATTTCAATCTTATAATAACGGGGATAAGACTGAAATTTAGCTAATTTTTTTTTAAGAAGTTTAATCAGTGAATATGAGAACCGATCTAGGCCGAGATGTATCACTTTTCACTGAAGGTACAGTATTGTTTTATAAGCATTTAGTAAAAATATGTTATTTTGACATTACAAACAGACACTTCAATTTTACTCATTTGTATAGATTTATCAATAAATAAATCAGCTGTCATCCGATTGTAGTGCTTTGTAAATCCCTAGCATCGGGACTGAAGACAGCTCACTTCACCTAGATGTTCACCGAGGGAGATTGTAACAGAATAGACATACTGTTAATATACTTGACGAATATGTACAAGATAAATTCCGTTCGACATGTATTATCTTACACTCGACTAGGTAATGTTCAACTGTATTTCTTTTGTTTCTAAGTTCATTATCATTTAACTGCTCTATTTGCACTGATCCTTAGACAGCATCGCTCAGTTTCCAAGCAGAATCTCGCTAACAGGCTAAATCAACCGATCCTGCCTCCACTAATGAGCGCTCACGCGTCAATAACTCTAGAATCAAGGGTGAGGATGTTTCTGCACCATTTGCTTGAAATACCTACGTATCACATTTATTATGCGAACAATACCGTTATTTAAACTAACTCTGTTTATTTCAACGTTCGTGAGACACGTTTATGTTAACTAAAACTGTGGTTAGGTTTGTTTTGTATTGACATCAGGCGTATTACGGAATGGATAGGTAAAGCTTTAATAACTATATTGCTGAGAGTATATTATTTTCCCTTGTATGATTAAATGCACAATACTTTTTTTAATTGTAGTATAGGGCTTTGTCGCTTAGAGACCACATCGGTACAGACATCATACAAAATTGGGACACCAACAATTAAACAATCTACCTTAAGACTAACACATACATTCGGCATTCAGCATTTTTCATTTGGCATTCTCGAATATTGGGCAAGCGAGTATTGTGTTACAAATACTAATATTAATCAGGATCTGAAAATCATCATCAACCACTCCACAGTCATCACAATTTGAAAAATGCACAATATTTGCACACATAATTACGATAATCTGTATGCTAATTTTAACCCGTATATTATAGTTAAGCTACGCTTGCTTGCCTAGTCGGTCTGTGGATGGGTGACCATTTTTCTCATATCGAGACCCCTCCGTGTCTCGGAAACCACAATACGCCGTTGGTCCCGGCTGTTATTCGTAGATCTTTGGTCTTTTCGTTATAAATAGTCAGAAGCTAGGAAATCCGACAACCAGTCTTACCGAGGGGTATAGTGTTACCCAGAAACTGGCTTGTGGAGGTCAGGTAGGCAGTCGCCTCATGTAAATGGTACACTGGTATATAACTACAGCCGATTAGACTGAAAGCCGACCCCAACACAGTTTGGAAAAGGTTACGCAGATGACGAGTTTCCTTTTTTCGAACAGCGTCTCCAAGGATGGTTAATGGCAGGTGGTTTAGACGCTGAGGTGTAAAAATTGATCTCTTTCAGATATCTCTGGCAGTAAGCATACATAAAATATATATTTCGAAAAAAGGGCGTTGCGTAGTAAGTAAGAGCTTGCGAAAAAAGGGCATTGGGTAGTAAGTTAGACTAGATCTAAACTCGCGCTCTATTTACTCTTTGGCCACTTATAAATGGAATCTTGGATTAAATTTAGCAGCCAGTCATAATCGATAGACCATGAGACACACTGCAAAATCTATACACACTACAAAATGTACATGGTGAAAGTAAATCGTATTTTTTTTTACCTTATTAAGACAAAAATCATTAATCGTCCAAACCATCATAGTCAAATTTCAATACGATCGGTATCGTATTGAAATATGACTAAGATGTTTCTTATGATCTGTATAAGGACTACCTTTTAATCCGTGATTTTGTTTGCACGCGGACGAAGTTGACGCAAAACTAGTTGTTTATTTTTCTTTTGTACCGTACTTGGAATTTTCATTTCGTACTTCTGTATCGTAGATGCGTTCTCAAACGACCAGAACCTAGAACAACTACCCATAGGCCTTACAGATATTGTTCCGTGTGGGAATCGAACCCGCGAACCACTGCGCCTAGGGGCGGACCGTAACTATGTCGGGCTCTGGGCTAATATTACTTGGCGCCCTGCATAATAATTCAATTGTCCATTTGTCAGAAAAATATTTTCGAAAATCACGTTTAAGATAGTTTTATTTTTTTATTCTTAATATTGCCCATCATTTGTCATAAATAGGGTCTGGGGGCCCTAAAAATCACGGGGCTCTGGGCTGCAGCCCAAAAAGCCCTCATATAATTTTCCGCACCTGACTGCGCCAAACGTGTCATCATTTATTTATAGGTACTAACTAGCGGATATAATGTTTATGAACTCCAAAAATGTCGCTAGTTGAAAGATAAAGTGCATTTCCTTGCTTTGAGACCTACCCTTCAAAAGTTTGCAAACATATATCAAAAGTGTTAGGGACAGTCCAAGCAATGGCCAGTGAATTTCCAAACTTCGAGTTCCATTTTGTCATTCGGTTTACTACTTAAAACTATTCACTACTTTTGTTAGTCTAGTTTGTTCTAGCATTTTGGCTTAATCTAGGCTCCGAGTTTTAAGGAATATGTTTATGTTGAATAACGGCATATAGTCAGAGATCTGGGGTGTGATTCTGTAAGACCTCATTCTAAACTTCGAATCTGCATTCGCTGCGAGTTTCTTGATTGGCATTCTAAACACTCGGTTGATAATTCGAATTTCACTAGCGACCACCCTTGCGACCGTGTCAGCGAGTTGAACTAAATTGACAGGTGAGATTTTGACAGATAAAGTATGAGATGACGTAAGAAGTGGCATTCTGTAAGGTAATTTCCCCGTCACTTCGACGCTCACTTCGCACTCGAACCCGATTCAAAGTGTCAAATATATCAAGGTCATTTTGAACCTTATGCGAGAGTGAATAGTGATGTGAGATGCGAGTTGTTGTTTGAATTTTACAGAATCGACCTACTGAAACGTTAATAAAAATCGATTTAATTATACATTACTTAATTTATTTCTACTATAAACGATATTAGTCGTAGATTATGTATGGACAGCATCATCAACTGATCACGCCCGATCCGAAGAAATTTAATTGCGTGAAGGGTAACCAGTTGATAACGCTGTCTGTACTCTGTACATCTGAGCGTGTCATATCTGTGTTATCGTTAATTTTGTACTGAGGCCATCACATCAAGCTACAACAAACTGTCAAATTATATATTATATAGTTAATTATTTATTTTATTATATATTTTCAACATTATTACAAAAGGTTAAGGTTCATATTCAATTGGGAAAATTTGACAGTGAGTATGGTTTGATGTGCTGGCGTTTCTACAATCTTTTAATGAAAACAATACATTACAAAAACTATCAATTAAATGTACACCGTGGATGTCATCTTACAAAGGTGGTTCACTCAATGTATCCGACATAAAATACCTCAAGACATAATCAAAATTTGTTAACATTGATTAGAAACATATTTCTGACGATCCAAAATCCGTAAAAATATGAAGGAAGAATTGGAATAAAGTGGTTTTTAAATACTTGAAAACGGCGACATACTGAGCACATTAAGATTCCAATAGTTAGAAGTATTATAGCAACGCGCTAGGGTGAATAAACTCTGATAAGATATCGCCGTTCCATTCCACGCCGCTCTTGTAATGCAAGGCTCGGACCACGCGACAAGGTGCTTCAAACTAAGTTACGCGTCAATGTTATTGTTTTTTTCATACTTTTAATTACAGTAGAACCTCGATTATCCGAATTAATTGGGACCGAGACTAGTTCGGATAATCAAAGGTTCGGATAATCCAAATGTGCGTACTGCTAAGGAGTGGAATTCCCTGCCTGAGTCTGTGTTTCCTGATAGCTACAACCCGGGAGTCTTTAAGTCAAGAGTGAATAGGTTACTTCTAGGCAAGCGTGCTCCATCTTAGACCGCATCATCGCTTCCCATCAGGTGAGATAGTGGTCAAACGTAAACCTATCAATGTTAAAAAAAAAGAACATTGAAAATTGCGCGTTGTTTAATTTGGGCCGGAAGCGAGCAACAAATTCACGCCATTCGGATAACTAAGTGATCGAATAAACTAAGTTAGCGTTCGGATAATCGGATCGAGGTTCTACTGTATTCAAATGTCCATAATTATTTATGGATGTTTATTAGTTATTTAATACATCAAGTGGGCTGTGATTGTAACACGATTAAAATGAAACAGTGTTACATACATTATTTACGATTGGTAATAACTAGCTTCGCAGTGCTATTCTGTTACAATCTCCCTCGGTGAACACCTAGATCAAGTGAGTTGTCATCCGCAGTGCTATTTTGTTACAATCTCCCTCGGTGAACACCTAGATCAAGAGAGTTGTCATCCGCAGTGCTATTTTGTTACAATCTCACTCGGTGAACACCTAGATCAAGTGAGTTGTCATCCGCAGTGCTATTCTGTTACAATCTCACTCGGTGAACACCTAGATCAAGTGAGTTGTCATCCGCAGTGCTATTCTGTTACAATCTCCCTCGGTGAACACCTAGATCAAGTGAGCTGTCATCCGCAGTGCTATTCTGTTACAATCTCACTCGGTGAACACCTAGATCAAGTGAGTTGTCATCCGCAGTGCTATTCTGTTACAATCTCCCTCGGTGAACACCTAGATCAAGTGAGCTGTCATCCGCAGTGCTATTCTGTTACAATCTCACTCGGTGAACACCTAGATCAAGTGAGTTGTCATCCGCAGTGCTATTCTGTTACAATCTCCCTCGGGGAACACCTAGGTCAAGTGAGTTGTCATCCGCAGAGCTATTCTGTTACAATCTCCCTTGGTGAACACCTAGATCAAGTGAGTTGTCATCCGCAGAGCTATTCTGTTACAATCTCCCTTGGTGAACACCTGGATCAAGTGAGTTGTCATCCGCAGTGCTATTCTGTTACAATCTCCCTCGGTGAACACCTAGGTCAAGAGAGTTGTCAGTGCTTTGTAAATCCCTGGTGTCGGGACGGATGACAGCTCACTTCACCTAAGTGTTCACTGAGGGGGATTGTAACAGAATAGACATACTGCTGGTTACGTCGACATCGATTTTGAGAAGTGGAAAAAGAATAATTGGTATATTAAAATATATCCTGTGGCACTCGCCAATAATGTAGCTTTCTATATATAAAGGAATGTTTGTAATCAAATCAGTTCCTATTACAAATAATGTAAACAACAACAAATAATTGTATTAGTTTTGTATAAACTAATACAATTATTTGTTATACTAGTTCTTGCCCGTCCACGATAATACCGGTTATCGCGGATGCAACAAATTCAGGAATCAAAAACTAGCCTATGTTCTTCCCCAAGGTTCAAGCTATGTTCATACCAAATTTCATCAAAATCGGTTCAGCCGTTTCATCGTGAAATTGAAACAGAGTTACTTTTGCATTTATGATATTAAGTATGGATTATTTTACTAAGTATCAACATACCAACAAGCCGTGGCACAGCTTGAAGCATTGCCCGTGGGTGATCAATTCAAAACAATTCTCTTTACCTATTTAAACCATACACCTACATATACAAATCACAACATTTAAATACCCTAAAGTGATCAAACGTGACCTTTTCAATAATACACACCCACGTGATGAAACCTTTTGAAAAAAGAATCCTCTGTTAGAATTAAACCTCTACTGATGGTCTTTAAAAGAAAATTGGCGAAACGAAAGGAAAATTAAGCTCTTCAGCGAATGAAAAGGTGTGAAAGATTCAGTTTCACAGTGTGCTTTAATTGCTCGGCTTTCAGTGATTTCGGAGACCGAGTCATTCCGGCACAGAGTAAAGTGATGCAGTAGGTCAAAGTTGCCTTGATTACGTAGGCTTTTGTTTGTGAAGAGCTTATTTTGAGATAGACAGTCAGGCTTAGTCACAACGAATTCGATTTAATTTTGATTTTAATTATCATTGTATTCTGATAATTTTGATTTGATGCGAATTAGGTCGACAACATGCTAATGTTCGGTGAATATAAGAACTCATATAATTTAAGTAGGCGACCAATACCAATTTACAAATAAGTAATGCATGATGTGCTTACCTGTAAGAAATTGGTACCTACTCTAGTATATAAGCATATTGTATGAATCTCATAACTTTGTATCAATCAGTGTATTCAATAGTTGGTCAGCCAAATAAATAAAATAAACGAACCAATCAAAAATGGTCAGATAAATAAATTACGTCAAGTTAGTTAAATAATTATGACAAAAAACAAACACTACTTTTAGTATCAAAGCTCATCCACTGCATAAAAAAGGTATTGCAGTAGGCCTACAGTGGTGGCTAAAATTAGAGGTAGCTGCTACTTTTAAATATCGTAGGTGCCCAACAAACATTTCAGTCCTATAAGTAAACATTACGCGACTCAAAACGCTATAAAAATCGTATTGAAGTATTTTTTGCGTAAAATACGACTTAGTGCCTCTTATCTTTATACAAGTTGTAGTCGTATATAGACGTTGTATAAACTTCTATACGACTACTTTAAATGACTATTACACAACTTTCAGTAGTATAACCAGTCTGTCGTCTTAATAACGTCTACATGACTTTTACACCGACATTTTTATTAGAGTCACAAAAACTACTTTTACTTACAATGATAATCGCAGTGAGAATATACTCTTAAATGTAGTCTATACAGGCAGTGGTATGACGTTGATTGTTTTTTGTAAGTACATACATTTCTGCCTATAATATTTTTTTTTTTGTGATTGGAATAGTTTGTGCTACTGCTTGCTTGTAGTCTGTGGCCTGTCACTAACGAATGACGAGTGAGCTCTCCGCTCGCCAGGTGACTCATTTTCATTTCGATTTTAACCGATGACGTCACACTCCGTGTCACTCCAAACCTCTTTACATTAATTGGTTTTCCTGTTATTTACTGTTACCTATTTAGAACGATGAATTTAATTTCTGGTTACGGTTTTAATTTCCGGTATTTTTAGTTTAGTGTTCATTACTTTTATAGTTTATATTCAATGTTCGACCTAGATCGCATAATGTAAATTCTTGAGAATTAACTGGGGGAAATTATAAATGTGGAAAAAACCCTTCATTAAGAGTTCATTAAAACTATTAAAATTAATGATGTTGAAGTTTGAATCATCGTTGTTTCTAATGAATACGCGGCAAAATGGCAGAGACAGGTGTCGCCAATGCAAACAAAATGTAAGAGTAAGAAGGTTTTACTTAATCTTTTTACGCTTTGATTTGCAAAACGATTTGTTTACTCAGAAATATATATGAGAGCTGTATTAATACCCACCTTGCGTCCGACAGTTTCCAACCTTTCATTAAATATTAACGTTAACGGGTAAATCTGGTGGCATATTGGTTTTTGGCTTTCAACACCGTTCTGACCGGTCAGTGAGGTATCAAATTGAAGTTGATTAAATGGGCAATATCGTGCCAATATATTTTGCCAAAAAAATATGTCTACCAACTAGTTTTTGCTGCGGAATAATTTATGAGTCGCTACATAAATTTATTACAGCAAGCCTTTTTTAAATTAACAGAAATACTGAGGAATAATTTTATTTTGCCTTCTCAGTATGAGAAAAGTTACCCTGCACTACCCTACCTGCAATAATTGACTGGCATTATTATTGTTATTATTGTTAAATTTTTAAAATTTTGTTAAAGTAACTAGGAGGAGTAGTAATCCTTTGAAAATCATGCAAATTCGTTTTGTTAGCAGAGAAGATTTTCTATTTTAATAATCTTCAAGTGTAGAACAGTGTTTTCTATGAACTCTGGCACCCAGTGAGTCCCAGTAAAAGATTTTACTTATGCTTAGGTTGTATAGCTGTACTTGTAAAGCGAGCACAGTATATTATTATTAAACTATCTAGTTACTAGTTAATACAACTGATGTGGCTTATTAAATAAATAAACCGTCGTTATGTAAGTAATATTTGACTTTGTTAATAATTATTTTACCATACCGGGTGGAAGGGCTCTAATGTTCACAGAAGTTGATACAAAACCAAATAAAAACAAAATAATAACAAAAATAAAATAAAGAATGGAAGAAAGAAGGAAAAATAGAAAGAAAAAAATAAAGAGAAAGAAAAGAAGAAAGAAAGAAACAAAGAGAAATAAAAGAAAAAAGAAAAGAAAAATTTAATACAGAAAGAAAGACAGATACGAAACAAAAATAAATAATGAGCAACGACGTGCAACTTGTTGCAGTGGGTTCAATACGTGATGATGTATAAAAAGAAATCTGCTGTTTCAGGCATGTTGATCCTTTAGGCAATGCGGTTTTGTGAAACTGCTAAGTATTTAATGTAATAAGCGGCGAAATATTTAAATGCTGGTCTTGATTTCAATACTCGGGGCGGTTGGGGGCGTATGTTTGCTCCACCATACAACAATGGTATTATGGAAGAGCTGCTTTACTAAGTATCATAATCATCTATACTAATATTTTAAAGCTGAAGAGTTTGTTTGTTTGTTTGGTTGAACGCGCTAACCTCAGGATCTACTGGATCGAATTGAAAAATTATTTTTGTGTTGGATAGTCCATTTATCGAGGAAGGCTATAGGCCCATGCGAAGCCAGGTCGGGTCGCTAAACTAATAATATCATATCATACAACAATCGAATATCACAGCCAGGCACGAGGAAGTTCCAATGTGAATTTTTCAATTTCATATGTACTTTCTGATTTTGGACATCACAGACATCGGTGAAGGAAAACATCATGAGGGAACCTGTACTTATAATTAATGTAAGTCTGAAATCGCCAAGAGGCCGGCCAATCGCCAGCAAGCGTGGTGATCCATGTTCGTGCTTTCTCTGCATTAGAATAATAATAATAATAAAATATTTATTTGCTTAAAACATGGTAGGATACAATGGGGTTAAGTACAAATTTATATGGCACAAACATGTTTAGCTAGGAATCATATATCAGGATGGTGCATATGCACCATCAACATTTTTTATCTAAAAATTCTTTTAAACTATAAAAACAACATTCAGATAACCATTTATAAAACTTAATTTTAAATAGAAGTAAATTAAATATTTAGCAATTACCTATAAAATTTGGTGAGCCACAAAAAAACAGCATTTAAATAATTTGGTTGGCATACAAAGATTTTGTTTGCAATTAAAAAAAAACAGGCAGCAATCCTTGTTCCGCAAATAATTTTGATAATGGTCAATAATTAAATCATAAATAGGCAGCTTACAATAACATGAGTTTGCATAATAAACATTCAGTCCGCAAAATACCTACTTGATCAGCAGAGAAAACATGTCTATAAGCAGTGTATTTGATTGGTATGCATATTTAAAACATGGTGAGCAAAATAACTAATTGGATTGCGTTTTTGTTGAGTCGAGCGGCAAAATCAATCTTTAGACAAAAAAAAGTTAGTAAAAATCGAAACGGGTAGGTTAGGTTAGGTTAGAACTGTGACCACACAACGGGCGAAGGTGAGCGAGCGTAGCGAGCATGCCGCGGCAGCGGCCGCTGAGCGCCAGATGTGTCTTTGCTACTTTTATATGCAGCTCAAAATGAAGTTTTTTGCTTACCCTCTGAGTGCTTACCAAAATTTTATTAAACAGGAGCAGCTCATTGCAGCTTATATAATTCATATGCTGCACAGAAATAATTACAGCCATCCAGAATGACTTAGATTGCTGATTGATTTTGGAATGTTTGCTGGCCATGAGTTGCTGATCAATTAGCTATTTCTCACAGATTATATTTTTCTGCTCACAAAGATACGAATACTATGCTAATCATTTAAATAACACCCATTTTAAATATTATATTTAATTTATTATACCCATTTTAAATATTATATTTAATAATGTGTGTACGTATATGTACACACATTGGTAGGCAGTTATTATTTTATGTAGCTAGGTAAATCATTCAACACTAGTTTATCAGGATCTCTTCTGTTCACTAGAGGCTTTTGCTCTGCAGTGAGACAACAATAAGCTGGCAATATTATATAACTAGGTATATGTTCTAGCTATCTAAATGTCCAATGAAAAGTGATTGTTTCGAAATACAAACAAGTTACGACCGAAAGCTTTCTAACCCCTTAAAGTAATTAAATAGTCATCAGGCGACGGTTGCAAATAAAAAGGTTTCGACTTAACATGTCCCTTTAATAATAAGTTAAGTACATAATCTGAGGGGTTGAGCCGAGGGGTTTTAGGGTATATTTTATTTACATGAGAAAAATAATAGAACGACAATTAAAGCAAAAATCAGAGTTATCTCATAAACCTCTTTTCTTTTATATATGTAGGTACTAGCACTTTGCCCGTGACTTGGTCGATTTTTCTCAAGGATCCCTAATATTTGATAATGCAATATAGCCTATAGCACTCAGGGATAATATTACTTTCTATTGGTGAAAGAATTTATAATTAAAATCAAAATAATTTGCACGGAACGACAGATTATTTTGTAAGAGACAAACATTTTATCTCCAGGGGTCAAATAATCAAAAGATTGTGTTTAAACGCCCACCAGGAATGAACTTATTTTACAACCAATAATTTCGTAATACTTGCCGGAATGGATAAATGATCACCAAATAATAAAGTATTGTAGATATTGTTAATTTCAAACCAAATAATTTAAATTATCGCTAAATTATATTACCAATATTTTATTGACGACTCTCGATTTGTAATTTTTGCTGATTCCCATGAGGTCCAGTCAACGGAGCTTCGCGGCACTCTTATTTTTGGGTGGTTTTAAAAACGATGTCTCTTCAACCGTGTACATTACTTTATCAAACAAACGCTATTTTCTTTCCTTCCCACATAAGAAATAAAAACATAAATTCCAAATATAGCAGTTACCCCACACACGCGATTTCTAAGACATTATTTATAGCTGTGAATGGCACAACACAACACATTAATAGCCACGTAAAAGGGAGAGTATCTCACGCTTACATAGGTGCAACACACGAGACGTGGGCATAGACCTTTATGTAAGGGAGGGACCATGGTGCTCGGAGAAGCGGAGAACGTAAGTGTGAGCGTCTAATAAGTAGGAGGGTACAATATGAAATCAAACTGTCTTAGATTGAAGATCGCGTTTGGGCAAGCGTTGTCCGACCGACTTGGTTGGCGATCTCTGGGGGAGGACTACATTCAGCAGTGGACGGTAATAGGCTAATATGATGATGATGATGACAATATGGAAAACATCTGCTTTGATGTAGTAGACTGACCACCTGACCACCTGACCCACCTGACTGACATGAAGTTTAGGTCAAAAACAAATAAAATCAAATACTCAAAATGTTTTACAAACCATGTATGTGCCCAAAATATAATAATAGTATAATAAACTACTAATAAAGTAGTCTTAAAATAACAAAACCATACCATAAACAAAAACTCGCTAAAAACAGACTATGCCACCAATGCCACATCTAGTAAAAATCAAATTTATACATCCATGTAGTGCTTGGTTAAAACTTATCTGTTTACCCACATTTTTTCTTTTTTTTCTCTTTACTATTTTGTTTTGTAATTTTGTATACCTCTGTGCGTTCTAATTATTAACCTTAGCTTTAGTGTTTCTCAGTAAGTGAATAATTATGTGTAATTCTTTATGAGAAATAAAGTTGTTCTTAAACCTTAGGTTTTGGGGTTGTTTCTTAGTTCGGATAAAGAATAATTTGGTTTATCTACCAGTTATTTTCTCTATGAGTCTCTATTAGTGCCCGGTTAATGGTAATAACGTTCGAAATCACAGCGACAAGTAATGTCAAAAACTTGTCAAAAACATATGTAAATTAGAGGTATTTTTGACAGATTGAGACTGAAAATATGTCTTTCTTACTCCTCCGCTGTTCTTTTCTGATTAATTTCGTTGCGGGATCCAAGACTCGTCGAGCTTCATTGCTCTGGCGCTTTTCTGGTGGTCGCCACTGTTGATTCTGGCTTACAGGAGTTATGGTGGTTAGGGAATAGTGTGGCGGGCTTGTCCCATTAAAAAAAAAAAAAAAATGAAAAAAAGATTGAGACTTAAATTAGAACGTTCCATTAAATTTGGGGAATTGCACCCCCCCCCCCCCTGTTATTATACAAAATATTGTTATCAATTATTTTAAAAGAGTAAGTATTGAGTTTTTTGCCCATTCTTCTCCATACGAAACTACCTTTAGAAAACTAGATTATTTTTTTCTTTTATGACGTCCAAAAGTGCCTTTTAATGGTTTATTAGAAAAAATAAAACGGCACAAAACACTGCATTCAATCAACCACTTAATGTATTTAGTGCCACTAGTCTAGACAGACATCGTCATCAACTGCTTACCCCCGACTTTGACTTTTGACTTTATTGTGTGAGTACTATGCATGAACCATGTTACCTTATTTACATTCCTGGAATGAAATAGGAGCACTCACCATCTCTGCCTACTCCTCTCGTAGATACAGGCGTGTTATTTTGTTCCATAGTAGTGTAGCATTGGTAAAGGTTAAAGTAAATGTGTATTGTATTGCATCGTGGGCGGCCACAAGAGACGCCTCGGACGTAGACCTTGATACAGGTAGCGGTTATGCTAGTAGAGCGGAGCGGGTAGCTGAGCGGGATATGTAAATAGGGGGGAGAGGATAATTCAATTTTACTACTTTTTAAGAGCGTTAGCATTTAAATTTCAGTCTTAATCTGTCAAAAAATACCCACATTTTTGACGTTAATTTTTAGCGTTTTTAATTAATTTCAGTCTGAAACTAATTAAAAACGCAAAAAATGTGGCGTTTTGATGGATCGGTAAAATGTGTACTGCGTTTGTACTAAACGACAATATTGTTTGAATAAGAATAGAAGTTCATTTTGTCGCTATTTTAGTAAATACTTTGAAATCTTTTGTTCAATTTAATGTACAAATAGTAGGTATGTAGGTACTGTGTTTCGCAAATAATAAAATGGAAGAGAGCTACGAAGTGTAGCAACCTCGTAGCGCCGTAGCATTTCTCGTAGCCCCGTAGCACATCGTTGTAGCAGCTACATTGCTTTTGGTTTGAAATCTAATTTTGTATAACTCTTCACTATTGTTAATTATTAATTGATCAATACTAAAATAACTAAATTTATAATGCAGATATCATCAAAACTAGTTTTATAATAAATCAAGATTTTAGTCTCATCTTACTAAAATAAACTTTTGTTTTTTAAAGCAATCTAATCAGAACTCTTTTTTATTTCGAAAAACTATCATATTTATCATATAACTACATACCTATATACATAATATATATATTTCATAGTTCACTTCGTCACAGAGAATACATTCAGGTTAGGTTTGCATTATGGAGCATTGAGATCACAAGGGGTTTTCCGAAGCGTATGAATGGTGTAACGAAGTCAGTAATGCAGCAGTCGTGTGTACGTATGCTCCGTCGAACATGATTATTTCTCTCTGTATCTGTGTATATCGAATCCTACCTAGTTCCCATATCTTCTGGAGCGTGTGATTTGAAACTTCTCTTAGTGAGTATAGGTTAAGTAGCGCTTATTGATTCTAAACAGCAAAGCATTAGAATTTCTAGTCGATTAAAAAATAATTAAAATTCTATTCAAAATGCAACAAAAAAAACCGGACAAGTGCGAGTCGGACTCGCCCACCGAGGGTTCCGTACATATTTGTAGGTACATTTTCATATTTCTATACTAATCCATACCTACTATCCATACTTTAATCTACTTAATATTATAAATGCGTTTTTTGCAACATAAACGGCCGTATCTTTTTTCACGTTAACATAGAGGGTTGATTTTTTACAGCATCAAGGGACCGTAGACTTAAAAAAACATTAAGACTATTACACTATTTATAATTATTATTTTTGACGACACGGTTGGCGCAGTGGGTGAGCAATTAACTGCTGCACCGCGTGTCGTGTGTTCGATTCAGGCACAGAATAAATATTTGTATGGCCTACAGGTAGCTGTTCCGGGTCTAGTTGTTTGTAAGTTTATATGTTTGTAAACGCACCTACGATATAGGAGAAATACCTAGTATGGGACAACGTCTAAAAAAATAGAGAAAATAAAAAAAACGGTTTAAAATAAAATGTATAAAAGAGCCTTTTAATAACCAACAAAAAATGTTGACGTTATTAGACTCCCAGAGTCTAGATTATTGTGTTGACAATAATCTAGACTCTGGGAGAACAAAAAATGTTGATTGTTTCATGTTAAAAGTTTGCGTCACGTCCTTGCTCCGTGTTTAATTATAGTGCTTGTATTGCATAAGCTAATCAAAAAAAAAAAAATAATCATCCGCTCCGGTACTCGCTCCGCTTCACTCCTGTAAACACGGCCTTACTAATTCAGGGGTGGCAAGCGAGTATAAACTGGTTAGCCTGCATGAATATAAATGATTTATTTGTGAGTATATCATCAGCTGAAGGACATCTTTGTAAGATGCGCGAATCTATTCTAATATTATAAAGCTGAAGAATTTGTTTGTTGTTTGTTTGAACGCCCTAATCTCCGGAACTAATCGTCTGATTCTGAAAAGTCTTTCGCTAAAAAAAAGCCGAGTTATCCGTATATTCTATAGCCTAAGCTTATGGTATAGGAACTTGACTTCTACGCGGATGTTGCGGGCAGTAGCTAGCGACTGTATAACGATGTTGAATTAAGAAAATATTGTTATGTAAGTTATCTTTAAGCTAATGTAAATGGTCGATGGTAGGTGTGTTGTTAGTGGTTACACTTGCAGCAGCCAATTGCTCTGTCACGTCGCTAATCGTATCGGCAATAGCAACTGTTTCTTGTAACAGTAAATTTGTGAAAAGAATGAACCCGCTCTGCTACCCGTTCCGCTACCCACTCCATTATAATTCTAAACACACGGCTTTACAAAGGCAGGGGTGGTTAACAAGCTGAATACAACTTTCTTTTTTTAATTAATGTATCGTAAATAACATCATTATAGCTAAAATATATACTTAAACATATAAGACTCGTGGGCTTGTGGCTTAGAATAATTATGCTGCACGGATCGATTAGTCTTGATAAAGATAGGATTGCTGCGGTTGGTCCGTGGAAGGGTGACCATCCTTTACATACCGAGATCCCTACGTGCCTCAGTAGATTGCAGTGACAAAGGTCTAACTCAAAATAAATAATGCTAAGTAATTGTATGCCACAATATCTACATTCTGCTCTGTTACCCGCTGCCTTTCGTTCCTAAGCACACAGCTTTATGCATGCAGGGGTGGAAACCGCGCGGCCCTTGTAATTGGCAGTAATAAACGGCCGCGTCGGGTTTATTACGCGCCGATCCGGCAAGCGGGCCGCCCGGACCGGCCGTTTAGCGCATCAAAAGTGAATTGAACCCGTTTGCGGCCATTTCTGATATGTTTATTTTGTTCTGATTAAATTAATTGGCGGATACCCTTTGTTAATTTGTGTTAAATGTTTGACGATTGCGGTTGGTGGGGTAGAAAATGGGGAAAAATTAAAAATTGAAGATTTTGTAAGATTTTTGGGGTAGAACTTAGTTGTTGTTAGCTAATTAGTAAGTCGTTGGATTGTTAATTCATACTAATAATACAAATGTTAAAGTAAAGTTTGTTTGTTTTTACGGTTTCGCGGCGGTAATTCTAAACCGATTTTGATGAAATTGATGATGACACAGACTAAGGTTCAAGGTCAAGAAAGGCTATATGCTACTTTTTAATCTGCGGCCTTGTCTATCCGTGATAACCTAGATTTAGGCTTGAAACTAAAAGAAATGTTACTAATGATTTGTACTTCTAATATTAATTTCCTTTAGTAACAAATTATGTGTTAATGCTTTCATACAAAATATTTATTTTATAGTAAGTAGATAGTTATTTCACTCATGTTTTTTCTAGATAAATATTTATGATTAGGCATCTATTATGTACAAGTAATGTCAACTTGCTTTCAACGTAATAAACACAATGAACGTAGACAATTTACATTCTTGCACGAAGGTATGAGCACAATAAATAGGCATTGATCAAATAAAACATTAGGTAGGTACATACCTAACAATAAATTCTCTGTGTGTGTTATTTTAACCGATTTCTAACAAAAGGAGGTTATCATTTCATATGTATGTACTTAATATTATTGGAACTACTATATTTTCACATGATAATTATGATAATCTATTCGGGTTTCCAAACAAAATTACAATTTGATTGGTGCATGCATGTACTCCTACGTTTGTATGTGTGTATGTATTCACGCTTTTCTCCGACACTAAATAAATACATTAATCTTATTGTGACCTATCGTTATTGACTTATATTTACTTCAACTTAGGGAATACAAGTTTCATAAAAATCGTTTGGATATGGATTAGTTAATACGTGTTACCGTTTCTTAATTGGTTTGGATGATAGTAAGAAGTAGGCTAAAAAACGGAAAATAGAGACTTATTCGTATAATAATTTGCTAAGGGCATGATAAGTTAAATGACAAATTATGGGGAGGACGCTAACTTCTGCAACACAGTTTTACTAGCGCAGGAGTTAGGGAAATGTTTTTTATTAACCACCGTTTGTGTCCAATAAAGACATTATTATTACATCAAAAAAAGGACCGCCTTCAAAAACTAAAAAATGATAAATAAGTTTAGCACAGAATAGGTACATATAAGGGTGTTACTGCACCAATCGATCGATCATCGATCGATGCCATCGGTCGACATCGATCGACGTTGATCAATTGGTGTGGTAGCTTTGCCTGATCGATGGATACCGTTCGACTAACTAATCGATCGATTGCCGGTCGATGGCATCGGTCGACGATGATCGATTAACTCCGGCTATAATCCATCACTAATAATAATCAAACAGCTCGAACGACGTCGACTAATCCATTCTACCATCGATCGATGCCGTCGATCGACGATCGATCGATTGGTCTGGTAACACCCTAATACTTCCGTTTCGGTAGTCGGCGACCTCTACCTCTCTGCATTCATTCTTACGTCAGGCAGATTGTTAAGCCAGCAGCCGTCACAGGCATACGTATTATTCTATTACAGAGCAATTAAAACTAGAGTCCTTCTTTCATTGAAGTTTCCCTCCGAGATCCTCCCATGTTATACCATGTCCTGGTACCGTAAAGGTTCAGCTAGTGAGCTCTTGCTCTACTGCACTTTTCATTATTTGGAGAGCTAAGTAAATTGCGCTTGGTACGCTGCGTGTCTTGGTTTGTCTCCCTGAAGGAACCAATATTAATTTCAAAAGCCTGCAGATAGTTGTTCTGATTGTTTGTGTATGTAAGTTTATGATTGTAAACGCACCCACGGTACAGGAGGAATTCTTAGTGTGTGGCAACTTGGCAACGATTATTTTAATGAGACACTAATTACAGATAATATAATTAATTTACTAAAAAATCAAGTCAAAATATTTTAGTTTCATTGTCTATTAGTTAAGATAATGCACGCATTTTTTCTCAAATGTGTATTTAGTTTTTGTTACTTTTGTTATATTTAGTATGCTTTGGTTATCATTTGGTAAAAACAATGTTAGGATAATTAAGAGAAATCTCCGTGGAAGAGTAAAATTGTTACCAAATTGACGTTACCTGAGTTCTTATTAGTAATGGAACTGTAATTTACGTTTAATGAAAAATATATAGTAATGTGAAATACATAATTACAGAAATATAAATCCCAAAGGAAAACTACAGCTGTGTTCTTACACTATCATGCGACAACCTACACAAAAATTAAAACTTCAAAAGACTTAAAAAGACGACCCACTTTCTTCTTTCATTCAGAACAAAGCGCCCACTTGTTTCATTATCAAATAATTAACTGAACCCTTTTTTACAACTAAGTTTTACATCTCTTAAGTTCATTGTAATATCATGTGAAATACCGCTTGCCACGCCAAACAATTAAATGTTAACTCGTAGTAATTAAAAGTAAACGGAAGGAGGTAATTTGCAAGTTCAAGTCAACAACACGCTAAGGCACGCTAACCGAGAAATGTATTACTAACTACGTGCCGTTTAACGCCTAGTTAGATATTACAACTCAAGATTTTCTAATTTTACTTAGACGGGTTTATTAGGAATTTTGTTGGGTTAGTTCTGGGAAAGCGCCGCTAGATTGCGCTAGCAGCGTCCAATTTTGATGCAAGCCGTGACAAAGTTTTTAGTAAACTCGTTTGATGTTTTGTGTTCATAGACAATAATATATTTTTAAAAGAACAAAAAGAGAGAGAGTGGAAGATAGGGTGAGAGATATTTGCAAGAGTTCTATTAAATTAAATATAGTTAGGTATAGATTGACTGCTAATCAGTCAGTGTGTGTAAGTTGAATATTATTGTAAGTAGGTACCTAATCAGTACCGTTATTAGTGGTAGTTATGCCGTATGGTGCCCACCGCGAAAAGCACCATACTGTTATACCCGTGGGTAGCGTAGAGGCGACAGAGAGATATTTGATTATTTGATATTTGATTGACCAGAAGTCAGGCAGTAGCGTCCTTCTGAGTACCACAACACCTACTGCGGTCGCCAACATTCACCGGCCAAGCATGGCGATTATGGCTGAACCCCCGCTTGGGAGAGACCTATTCGCAGCAGTGAGGTTGACATGATGAATTAATTACTTACTCAGTAATTATGTACGTCGATACTCTTGTGTCATCCAATCTTCCTAGTTCAACGTGCTGTGCTGGTGCTGCTGCTGCGGCTGCAGAAAGCCTCAAACGAAAGTATAGTTTCCTATTATATAGTATAGTAACTTAAACTGTTATTTCGACATTAAGTACAAACAGACACTATTTATTTTATATAGAAAAATAACATATCAACCATAGAACAGAATTATTTGTTACGTGCTCAACATGAAAACTGAGGAGCTTAGCCTTTGTTTTTATTTATTTCACAGACCGCGGTTGTATTTGCTCTTTTGTTTCAAGCCTGCACTATGCTCTCATGGACTCATTAGTGAAGGCTTTCATTTGTTAATGGTTTTTGTATGCAGATACCTCTACAGAGAGGTGTGAGGAACAGGGTGGAAAGTTTTTGATCCTCAATAGAAAAGGCAGGATCCTTTGACCAGACGGGTGTTGTGTCTGGTGGGCTACTGCCCGACGGTTGTAGTCGGGGTTTTTTATGTGTCACAGTCAAAACTCTTAACCAGTCAAAACTACTTTTGACTACAAAAATCAGTCAAAACTGCTTTTGAACGGTTTAAATTTATCCTTAATGTTTAAAAACCCATTAGGTTGGTACCTTTGGTTTTGTAGTGATTCTTATAACTAAGGCGTTCCGTATTTTTGATTTTGTAGCGCAAACGCGTTTTATCTTAATAAGGGTTTTGACTGGTGAAGAGCTTTGACTGTAACATATATAATTATCATAATATCGTAGAGAACTTTGACTGCGTGATCTAGGAATCGTCACACATCATGTGCGATAGATCTCGCTATACAATCTATACTAATTATAAAGGGGTAAAATTTGTTTGTCTTTTTGTTTGCAAGAGCTCCGCAAGTACTGAAAACCTGTCAGGTTAACATGCTGAGTTGAACTGCCACGCAAATATTTTAAAAGTTAATGTTAGTGGTCCTAGTCCGATTACCAAAATTATTTGACTGATAGAAAGCTACACTATTGCTAAGTATGTAGGTTAGGTTTCATGGTTTACACGTGATTTACACACATCAACATTGTCTAGGGATATTTGAAGAGTTTTTATAGAAAACATGAATAATTAATTAAAAATTGAAAATTTATAAAAAATATTCAAGACTTGTTTATGATGGAAAGCAAGCAAGCAAGGCTGGCAAACACTGTCTTTCTCTCTTTGTTCGTAATTTCGTAAACGTGTTCATTTGTGCAATCGCGATGGGGATAAAAATAGTGTTACAAACGTTATTTTTGTAAATGATATTGATAGCGAGAATGATGATTGTTTATTGGTTGTTTGTTTGAGTATGTTCCACAAAAAAGTTTCCAACTGCAGATCCGATGAAGCCCATCTGTAATTTGTCAAAAATAATAATCATTCTCACTGTCTGTACCACTTTAAAATTGACATCCCTAAAAATCTTCAAATATCTCTAGACAATGTTAAGCAATGTATATATTTGACTTTCACGCGGACGGAGTCACGAGCAGAATTCAATTTTCAAGAAACGTATTTTTTAATAATATAATATAATATAATATAATATAATATCATATAATATAATATAATATAACATAATTCTTACTTATTCGTCAGATAATAGAGATCCGTCTGTTAGAAAATAATAATATTCTTATCCTTGGTTAGTACTTAACTACAAACAGTCACATTGTACAGTTGATAAGCGATATACCTCTCGATTACAGCATGGAGTAATATTATACCACCACCTGACCTCTGCAATCCAGTTACTTGGCAACACGATACCCCTTGGTAAGACCGGTTATCAGACTTTCCGGCTTCTGTTACCCGTAACGACTATCGAAATCTACGAATGACAGCCAGGACCAATGGCTTTACGTGCTTTCTGAGGCACGGAGGGGTCTCCCATCCTCGGAGAGATCGCGGTAAGCGTAGCTTAACCATCGAACTACGAGCCACGAACCACGTAGTAATATAATTTAGATTTTTTGTACAGTTATAGAAATTTATTGCATAAATTGCAGTCGTGTCTTTCTATCATTTTTTGTCTCGTTTCTATACATTGTTGGAACTTTCCACCAATTCCACTACTCCCTCCATTACGCGTATAGCACGTAACACAATATCAACTCGTGCCATGTGGTCTTAAAGTCTCACATGTGGTAGCCACTGGCTCTTCGCCAGGAGCGGGTATTAAGAGGGAGTAGTGCATCACTTCGTGCCAAGCCAATAGCTACACAAGAACATGATGCTTAAGAGTTTATATTGTTCTGCTATAATAATTTATGAGTTCAAATAAACTGTTGCACTGAAATGGGAAAATTTGAAATGAGGCAGATTGTATATCAAGGAACATTGCCTGGATTACCTTAATAGAAGCTACGGTCTTACGTTATGAATTTATGATTTAGAAAGAGCAAGTCTTCAAAAAAAGACAACCGCTTTCAAAAAGTAAAAAATAACTTAAAATTCGCAAATCGGTGGCAATCGGTGGTTCACTTTTTGAAAGCGGTTGTCTTTTTGTGAAAAAGATTTTTTGATTGTTTTTAGTGCCTACTTCTTATCATACAAATTAAAATCCCACTCCTCGTACATCGAGTTCTTCCTATTTTAAAAGAGTGTTAATTTCATAACCATAACCAATTAAAATAAGGTTGTATTAATTGCAACCAGCTTGAGTCTCTACAGTACCTACCGTTTGAAAATGCAGTGAAAACTATTAAATATTCGTCTGAAATATTTAATCACTTTCACTTATGACTAATGCGGTTAAAGCTTACAGTAGAAACTCCCATAGCACCTTTGACCCCGCCTAGCACAAGCGGGTTTAATTTCAGAACGAACGAACTCATGTCAAAAGTTCTCCATTTTTTCGAAGTAATCATAATGGTGGTACAGTTTAAATCTATTCTAAGCATAACTTTATATGTAGACTGAGCTCCTATAGCTGGATAGTAATTTATAACACATTTGGCAATTAGTTAAGTACCTACGTTGAAATAATTGATATTTCAACGTACTTAACTAATTTTATTATTGAGAAATTATAGGTTATTTATCTGTTAATTAAGCTATAGTGTAATACTGAAGTGCAACCTGAACTGCAGTAACAATTTTAATACCTTAATTGAATGAAACATAAGTGTAAAATAAGTAAATGTTTACAAAGCAGTATTTAATTTTCTCTTTTTTCAATGATGTGTCAGGCCAAACGAACATTACGTCCTGTTTATGCCATACGGCGGGGGGTTACCTATCATAAGGTCGAAAAATATTTGACCGAATTTCATTTCACCTCAAACTTTTCAACTTTTCTCGTTTCGTATTTTTTTACTTCATCGAAGTCACGTCTGCCACTGTATCAGTTGACTTATTATCAATTCGATTTTTTTCGTTGCCCCGACGTTTCATTTGGTTGAAAAACTTTTTACCGAAGTTACACTTAGCCGAAATAACATTTGTTCGAACATTCGTTATACCACTGTTTTAATTACCAATTTTCACCAAACGCCTAAAAGTAAATATGTCTGATATTGAGTCAATCGATTTTGGGTCAATAGTTTTCGGTATAACCGGTACTCCACAAGAAAAAAAAATACGTTGTTAAAGAAATGAAAAGTCAAAAACTTTTGAAAATTAAAGACAATTTGAGTGAAATTAAATATTTGAAAGAACTTTCAAAACTAATGTATTTATTACACTGGTGTTATAGAAAGCTAATTTCAGATTAGTTTCCTACTATTTTGTTTCATTAATTATTTAAATGTAATGACACTTAATAAAACAGGTGGTCCCAGTAAGAAGCTTGCAAACAAAGATTCTTGCTTCAAGCATGCAAGCAGGCATGCAGCATGCAAGCAGGCATGCAGCATGCAAATAAGCATGCAGCATGCAAGCAAGCATGCAGCGTGCAAACAAGCATCGAACATGCAAGCAGGCATGCAACATGCAGCAAGCATTGTTTCTGTCACGGCTCCGGCGCTACTTTAATTTAACATTGAAAATACTACCAAGTAACCGGCTATATATTTGTGATTAAATAATATTCCGTAAAATGTTGTTTTGACGGGGTGAAAATATGGCAAATAAATCATTTGGCAAATGAAAATAGTTCAAAAGAGGCTTCGGCCAATAGGAAAAAGTTATTTTGTAAATCGGAGAAACATAGTTCGGTAAAATAATACCTATGACACACGATACTTCGATGATCTAAAAATATGTCAAATAAAGCATATAGCAAAAAAGACGTCGGTCAATAGTTTTCGGTAAAGTGAAATTCGGACAAAAATAATTCGGAAACGTGATCGGTTCCCACGGCGGCGACGCAAAATGAGTTGTCCGTTTCAGTTAATCGTAAATTACGCGACTCACCAAAACAATGTTCGTTTGGCTTCAAAATTATTTCTTCAAAACAAGCTTTTGCCCGCGGCTTCGTTCGCGTTAAGTTTGAATTTGACAACCAAATCGGATTGTACTCTACTTGTAACAATATAATTCAATCACGATTCGAAAGACACGTAGCTCCATCTATTATCATAAGAACGTTGTTGTTGTTTTCCTCGGGAAAAAAAGTACTGTATTTTTTTTCGGGATGAAGGGTACCCCTTGTACGTTTCTGTACACCTGACGACGTATATGCAAAATTTCAGGATGATCGCTTCTGTGGCTGAGGCGTAAATAGGTCACAAACGAACTTACTTTCGCAACAATATACAACAACAATATAAACACAAACAAAGACATTACAATTTTATAAGACTATAGCTAGTGTCTCTATCTATTACTAGGACTTTGCCCGCGACTTTGTACGCGTGAATTTTCTCATCATCATCATCATCATAATCATCAGTCGGTAGACGTCCACTGTTGAACAAAGGCCTCCCCCATAGAACGCCAAAACGATCGGAAACCTGCCGCTTGCATCCACCAGTTACCCGCGACCTTAATGATGTCGTCAGTCCATCTGGTCCATCTGAGGCCTACCAACGCTGCTCAAGAATCCCTATTTTTTTTTATTTGATTAATATAGCCTAGCCCAGGCATAATGTAGCATTCTAATGGTGAAAGAATTTTTGAAATCGGTCCAGTAGTTTTCGAGTTAAATTGTTACAAAGAAACAAATCTTAATTTCCTCTTTATTATAAATATTAGTTTACGCAAACATGAACAAAACTTAGGCTAGAATGCTCAATGTTTTATGTCCCTTGTTTTCAAAGGTTGTTTCCTTAATAGTTGCTATTGTTATGTGCAGCTAAGGAATGTTGGAGTGCAGCCTGCATGTGGCTTTCAGGGTGCCGCTGCAATTAAAGTTGTGCCCACAGAGTTTTGCCTTCTTTGGAACTGGCGAGAGTTTCTGCTCTCAGTTGAAAAGTTGATTTATTTTAAGGGAGTTGAATTTTTATTACTACTTTCGTGCCTTTTTCGACAATTACCTTATTTTGAATACTGAAAATAAAATAAGTAATTTCAAGATTTGTACTTTGGCCTTGAGGTTATGTTGTTCTGTTATAGTTTGGAAGCATTTATAAAGGAGGTTCTGACCAAAATAGCGGGGCAAACGTGGGCTGAAATCGCACTAGATCGGGAAATTTGGCAGCTTTGCCCAGCTGTGGGACACAAGACAATAAGCTACATAAAAAATATTTTTACAAAAAAATAGTTTTTTTTTTAAATAGTATAATTACCGGAACCTTGTTGTAAGGAAGGATGGATGGATATTTCTTATTCTTTTACTTTTAAACGGATGATTGAAATTAGCTGGGCACACATATAAATACCTACTGATGCTAGCTTAACACATAAGTAAGTATTGATTCCGTTGTTGTGTTCCGCGAAATATTTTATGACTTTGGCTTAATTTTGAAATCTTAATTTCTTTCTTGAAATCAGAAGTTTTATCATATACTAGCGATCCGCCCCGCCTTCGTCTGGTTGAAATGTAGATCAAACTATATGTATAAACCTTCCTTTTTAACTGCATAAAAATACGTACAAAATACACACAGACAGCGGGAGGGACTTTGTTTTATCCTGCGTAAAAAAATAAAGTCATACACACACACTAGTAAAAAAAATAAAGCGGCCAAGTGCGAGTCGGACTCGCCCATGAAGGGTTCCGTAGCAGCAAGTAAGGTAAATTGCGGTTTACGATTTATGACGTATTAAAAAAAACTACTTACTAGATCTCGTTCAAACCAATTTTCGGTGGAAGTGTACATGGTAATTATATATTTTATTGTACATCATGTATGTACATCATATATTTTATTTAGTTTTATCATTTTCTTATTTTAGAAGTTGCAGGGGGGGGGACACATTTTACAACTTTGGAAGTGTCTCTCGCGCTAACTATTAAGTTTAGAAAAAAATGATATTAGAAACCTCAATATCATTTTTGAATTTTGGTTTGATGAAAAAACAAATTTTAAGTTTCAGTTCTAAGTAACCCCCAAAATTTTTTGTTTTTTTTTTCTATTTTTGTATGAAAATCTTAATGCGGTTCACCGAATACACCTATTTACCAAGTTTCAACAGTATAGTTCTTATAGTTTCGGAAAAAAGTGGCTGTGACATACGGACGGACAGACGGACAGACATGACGAATCCATAAGGGTTCCGTTTTTTGCCATTTGGCTACGGAACCCTAAAAACCTATATAGGTACATTATCATAAAGTCGAAATTTAAACTGTCCTGCCCAGAACTTGATCATCTTGTTGTAACATTACCAAACAATACGGTGTTTGAACAAAAGACGATCAGATCCTTGCGCCATCAACCATCGATTGTTGTTCACCCCACCTTGATCGATTGACTCAAACTGTTGATTACCTCTGCACCTGCCAATTTCCACGTGGACTTTATGAACAAGAGATTTTTCAATAAAGACGGGTCAATGTATTTTGGTGGGGGCTATTGTGTGGGAAAGAATGGGAGGGATGTCAAAATGTCTTTTTAATGGAATGGCGTTTTGGTGTTGTGAACTTTTAACGTTGTTTAAAGTAACAGCCGCGGTGAGTTTCTTTGATATTCTGTCTTGTCATTATAATGAATTATGAAGGTTCTTTTGAACGTTATTGGTGTAACAGGAGAATTTTAAAGCTTGCTTTTACGAAAATATACGAGGGATAAATACGAAACTGTTTATTGAATTTTCTTAATCAATTATAGTACTATAAATGTTGTCATGCAATCGAAAAATAATAAAAAAGGCATTCAGTATAGCACATCCATCGATCAACAAACATTCGTTACTTAAAAGCTTTCCCCTTCCATCAATTAGAATTTCAATAAATAATGAAAATTCAATATTTTCCTGTCATACATATAAAATCAACTAGCTTCAAATTCATAAATCATCATGAGACCGGTAGGCCATACCTTGCCTAACAAACAATACGCTGTTCGATTACTTTCCATGAATTACGTATCTTAAAATCATATTCCTCTGCACACCGACCTTATGTCCTTTCGAAAAGGTTGAAAATGGCTTTGTAGTGCTGTTTTCGGGTCGCAATGTTTGTTTGTCAACAAGAGCCTATGCTGCTGTTAACACCAGCGACCCTGATTGATGATTCATGATTGTTTACGAAGTCAGTTAATGGTGGAAAGAGTGTGTTCCGCTTTCGGCTGTAGCAAGTCTGTTTGTTGACATTTTTGTCGTTCTGGGAAAGGATTCATTGGTTTCGGTTGAAGAAACGATAAACAAATAAATTAAGGTTGTTACCTTTATGAGTTGTGTGGGGTTAGAAGTTATTGGAACAATATATTATGAGTAAGGCAGACGACCTTCTTGCTACAGAGTCTACGGTGTAAAAATCTCTGGCCGTTGACATTTTTTATGTACAGACAGCATCATCAACTGCTGCGAAGAAATCCAAAGATAAATGAGTAGGGGGTAAGCAGTTGATGACGCTGTCTGTACCAGAATATTTGGGTGTCGTAAATGTTACTTGTTACTTTATAATATTAAGTATGTATCTACTTATTTACAAAAAGGCAAGAGTGCGCCCTGTATGTATAACTAGCATTTTCCCCGCGACTTCGTTCTCGTGATCGCCTTTAGCATGTAGTGATAACGTAGCTTCCATATAATGTCACAATCGGACTAGTAGTTCCGGAGATTAGCGCTTCCAAAAGTCAAAATCAAAGTCAAATAATTGATTTCAATCAAATGGTAGTTTCGTCTGGAGAAGAATGGGCAAGAAACTCCATACACACTCTTTAAAAAAATAACGTTTACAATTTGCATTTAAAACAATAATAAGAGGCGGTGAGCGCAAGAGTGGCCTCTCTTTTCCAGACACAATTTAAAATGCTTTGTGTCTGGAGAAGATAAGCCACTTTTGCGCTCACGTGCTCATAATATGTTACGTAAATACGATGAACCTTGTATAAAAATCATATATTATGGTATGTACAAAGTATTACAAGTTAAGAAATGACAGCTTAATTATTATTATCAAAGAAACAAACAAAATTTTCAGCTTTATTATAATGTATGTATGTATGTATTAGTATAGAAGATGTGAGCCTATATAAATAGGTGCCTAGTACGAAACTGACGAAATTGATTTCCGAATTTAATTTTTATATGAAATGACAATGCCAGATCCTGCCCCACCCATGTACAGAAAAAGTAACCCATGTACAGAAAAGTAAATTAATGAAAATAATTGTAATGAATATAGAACCTTTCTAAAGTAAATTGTTTTTCTTTAGAACTTGCGGATTATGAAATACCTACCCACAAAATACAAACTCATTTTACCTAAAATACAATTTAACCTATAATCAATGTCATTATTGTTTTTAGATTTAAACGGAAACCGCAAGTTCTACAGTCACTAAGACTAATGTTTAGTTATCAGCAATTAATAAACAGTAAGATGCTATATATTGCACATGACTTTTATTGAGTGGGGCAAAGTTCTATAGAGTTTCTGGCATTGTCCTTTACAAATCATTATCACAACATAAACAATAACATAAGCATCATATTATAAAAAAATAGGAAAAGCTGTTTTTACGTTTTACATGAATGGGACCAAGAGAACTATCATTTTAAAACATCTTAGCTGGATTTAGAACTAACTGATTTATAACTACTTTGATATTTACCGAAAAACCCCGTTACCCCTAAAAGTTTCTCTACAAAATGTACACGGTGTATAGGTACTGGTAATGTATCTACAAATAGTAGGCCTTAATACCTCTTCTGTACCTCTTGTTTGCATTGATAGTCGAGTGCCAATCATCACACTGAATACATACCCTTCACTCCTCAGTGTCTACGGGTTGCAGGTAGTTCGTGCCCGACGCGATAGATGGCGTTAGGTGTCAGTATTGTTCAAGCGAAACTTAGTTTGATTCATTTCTGATATCGCTTAAAACAATAACGAAAATCATTGTTTTACTACATTAAGATCGAAATATTCTGTAATTTTATTGATATATTTTAAATTCTGTCTGCAAGAGCTAAAAATGGTGTCTTTGTGTCCTATTTTATGAACGATCTCATGAATGATCGAACTTAAAACCAAAATGTAGTCATGTAATGTAGACATTGTTTTTTAAAGTTAAACTTTCCTTTTGCTTCTAAAAATTCAAAACATGACCTTTAATTTTCGCTCTTTTTCTTCAAATATACGTAATGCAACTAATTGAAAATCAAAGCTTCGAACCCTGTATGGGATTTCTTGGCAACAACTTTCATAATAAATAATTCAGCTAGGCTAGGTCAGTTCACATAACCCGTAGGCATTAAATATTTACACAGCAATTACCACCTGTTGTCCGGTTATAACCGGGTCTGCCCGTTGACCGTACGGCGCTGACACGGGAATAAAACCGTTGTTGATTAGGTTTTTGAAGGTGTGAGGGATCATGGTATTGACGTTTTGTTAATTAAAATATGGAATTAATTTTGAACATAACTCACGCAAGCCTGTTTTATTTGAAGGGTTAAGCAAAGGTATAGTATTGCAGATCCACTTAGGTACGTATCGCCGTATAGGTTTGAAAAAATAACTAAATCAAGTTACCACAGCTACATTACTATTATAAACTAGCTTTTAATCTATACTAATATTATAAAGCTGAAGAGTTTGTTTGTTTGGTTGAACGCGCTAATCTCAGGATCTACTGGTTCAATTTGAAAAATTATTTTTGTGTTGAATAGTCCATTTACCGAGGATGGTCCATGCGAAGCCGGGTCGGGTGTCTAGTAATAATAATAAAATAACAAAACCATTTATTTTCAGGTTACAAAGACCCATAGATAAATACCTTAACCTATGTTAATATCACTTCGCCCGCGATTTCGTCAGCGTGAATGTCGGTTTACGCGGATGCAGACGAAGTCGTGGATGAAAAAGTAGCTTAAGTCCGTCCCCAGGTTTTTGGTTATTTTCATACCAATTTTCATCAAAATCGGTTTAGCCGTTTCATCGTGAAAGTGTAACAGAGACAGAGTTACTTTCGCGTTTATAATATTACTAGCTTTTGCCCGTGCCTTCGTCCGCGTGCATGTCGGTTATCGTAGATACAGCCGAATTCGCGGAATAAAAAGTAGCCTATGTCCTTCCCCGGAGTTCAAGCTATTGTCATACCAAATTTCAACAAAATTGATTCAGGCGTTTTGTCGTGAAAGCGTTACTACAGAGTTACTTTTGCATTTATAATATTAGTATGGAAGTATGGATAAAATGACAAATAGATTTGAAAATCCTTTTGCTTGTCACTGGGTAGATTTTACACATGCCGCCGACCCGGTGCCTAAAACCGGCCAAGTATGCAAAATAAAATGAACAAAATTATACTAACAAAGTTTTTAAGATCTTTTTTGTTACTAATTATACACTAAATAAATAAATAGTAATTCTAATTTAAAAGAAACAAAAAGTGATCCTGTTTTTTCCTTTGAAAGTACGAAACCATGAAAAAAAGAATTGAATCTAGTTACTAAAGAAACTTTCGTATAGAAAATAATGAGGATGAAATACCATTGATACTCTTTAAAAAAATGGTTTTCATCAAAGTGTCTTGGTTTAGTTGCTGACAGTACTAAATAATAACAGTACTCGCACGTGCCGACAGATGTCAGTAGTGGCAACGTTCTCATACCATTTAATATTAACATGGATAACGTCCGTATATTGCTTGAAGTGGAAAAACAAAACTTTTATAATGTTGTGTGTGTGTGAGTGTGTAGACTATTTACGATTGGGAAAACATACTAATAGTTTGGATTTAGAATTTAACGGTAATTCTTAAAGATATCGTAGAAATATATTTGCATGCATACGTTTTTTGTCGCAAAAATCCAAAAGTAAGTACTAAAAAAATCTTAACCCCCTTATTGCATGAATTATGAAGGAGATGATGAAAAAAATTTTTTTTACTGAAATCATCTTTTTAATTTTAATATATAAACAGTCTGAATTAGAAAAAAAATATTGTGAATTTATTATAGAAATTACTACACGAAGCCGAGAACTGTTCGAAATTCCGTTCGTTTACCAAATGTGGGAAAAGTTAAGTTAATAACTTTTCCCACATTTGGTAAACGAACGGAAGAACTGTTCGAAATTCCGTTCGTTTACCAAATGTGGGAAAAGTTAAGTTAATTTATGTTACAAGTAAAAGAAATTGCTTCAAAGATTTCCATAAAACATAAATTTCATTTTTTAATGAATGTATACGAAGCCATATACGAATCTGTACAGATCCACTAGAATGCATACGATGCCATATGGCTTCGTGTAGTAATCTATATACATATAATAAAACAGTAACAAAACTGTGTCTGTACATTGAATATATTAAAAAAATAATAATTGAGGGGGGTTTAGGAACAGTAATAGAGCACGAATCCAAAAAAAAAATCTGTCTGTTTGTCTGTTTGTCTATTCGTCTGTTTGTTTGTACGCGCTAATCTTCGGAACTACTGGGCGGATTTGAATGATTTTTCTTTTGTTGTATAGGTATTAAGTCTGGGCAACATATAGGCTATAATTTATCTTGGAAACTTGAACACCTGATGCAGAACCGCAACAGACCAGCTAAACTATAAGAGATACAAAAATGGTACCATAGCAAAAATTGTTCCACGTGATGAGCATTCTCTGCTGAGAGAATAAATTTGAAGATCTGGAACACCTGATGTGGAACTCCAAGAGCCCAGCTACACCATGACACATATAGGAATGACGTCTTAGCAAAAGTTGTTCAGTCTGATGGGCATTTCCTGTTGACTTATAAAAATCGAAGATCAGAAACATCTGATGTGAAAATCAAAGCTAATAACTAAAATAAAAGCTATCACTAATTTCACTGTATCTTATAAAATAACATAAGCTGGGAGTACCTCCACGCGGTGAAGGCGGTAACAGTTTAGGACTGATTTTTGATGACGATGGTATATCATTGAAAATTTGACTCTACTGGCCAAAATTCCCATTTTTTTTATTTTATCGAATAAATATATGCCTGCGGGCTTATGTTATTTGGGTGTTTAATTTCCTTTTCCATTTATCTTCGTGACACGGTAGCCTACCCGGTAACGCAGGGGAGCAGTCACTTAGATTTTAATTGATCAGGTATCTTCTTTACAATAAAACTATAACCATGCCTAGAAAGAGGTCAAATCTTTCCCAATGTTCCAAAGGAGCTAAAAGATTGAGGATCATAAGATCCCAAGAATCTACCGACGAGCGTCAGGAGAGACTTGATGCTGTTCGAGAACATCAGGCTGCAACTCGCTCCATGGAAACCTCTTCTGATCGCGAAGCACGCCTGCGTTCTCAGCGTATTTACGCATCTACATCCAGGTCTCTAGAAACCAGTGAAGAGTATGATGCGCGACTGACCGCTGATCGTGAACGTCATAAATTGTCTCGCGAGTCGGAGACGTTCACGGATAGAGAATTGCGCTTGAGTTCTCAGCGTATCTACGCAACTGCTGCGGAACGTGATGCGCGACTGTCCGCTGATCGTGAGCGACATGCATTGTCTCGCGAATCGGAAACGTTTACCGATACAGAATCACGCTTGAGTTCTCAGCGTATTCGCACATCTACTAACAGGTCTTTTGAACCGAATGATGAACGTGATGCACGACTAACTGTTGATCGAGATTATCATACACTAGCGACACGACCCAGCTTCGCATTGGCCTATAGCCTTCCTCGGTAAATGGACTATCCAACACAAAAATATTTTTTTAATTCGAACCAGTAGATCCTGAGATTAGCGCGGTTAACCAAACAAACAAACAAACTTCAGCTTTATAATATTATAGTATAGATTGTCCCGAACACGCACACAACAAAATATTCATAATCAGTTAGAAAGTGAGAGAAAAAGAATTGCTGGAGTACGGTATGAAGAGACAGAAGAAGAGCGCAACGAACGTTTGAATTCTGATCGACTTCGACATTCTCTGAACAGAATGTCGATATCATCTGAAGAATCGGATGTGTCTCAAGATATAGTCGTAGGTCATGGCGACCTTCCTTGGGTTTGTAAGGAACGGAGTTCATTTACGTATACTCCTATGATTGACTATGCCACATATTCCGCTATCGAAGGTATGATTCAAAATTGTACTTTTTGAACGTCTCGAATCATCTCGCGCATCCCGCTGTTTTCCCGTCCCCGGGCTCTTAGAATTCGACATCAGACGTTTCAGATCTTCGATTTTGCCGACCCCGTTGTCGCTGGCATAAGCAACAGGATCCGCGTACGAAGTCGCGGGCAGAAGCTAGTTTCTATAATAAATTCACAATATTTTTTTTCCTATTCAGACTGTTTATATATTAAAATTAAAAAGATGATTTCAGTAAAATATAATTTTTTCATCATCTCCTTCATAATTCATGCAATAAGGGGGTTAAGATTTTTTTAGTACTTACTTTTGGATTTTTGCGACAAAAAACGTATGCATGCAAATATATTTCTACGATATCTTTAAGAATTACCGTTAAATTCTAAATCCAAACTATTAGTATGTTTTCCCAATCGTAAATAGAAAGCTCAAAAACAAACAACAAACACAAAAAATGCCGAAACGAGAACTATTTCTTGTTAAAGTATAAGTAAACATTGTATTTTGAAATTCTAAAGATTTTTACTTACCGTTTTATTGCTATTTTCCCCATTTATAACACTAACACTAATTAATTGCACTCTAACGGTTGGATACGCTGCATATGACCTCCAATATTTTGACTGATTGCAATTATCATAAACAACAAAAAAAACGTTCCGTTAAACCAAGAAATTATATATACGGATTCAATGTGGGTTGCTAAAAAACAATATCTTAATCAATTGAAAAAAAAAAAAACTTTTAAAGCCATATATATCGTTGTTTGCGGCCTTTCCACACCTATATTGGGGTCGGTTTCCAGTCTTACCAGATGCAACTGAATACCAGTGTTTTACAAAGAGCGACTGCCTGTCTGATTTCCAAAACCCAGTTACTGGGTAACATAATACCCTAATACTGGTTGCCAGACTTTCTGCCGTCTGACTACTCATACTAACTGTCAAAGATCTACGAATCACGACCTCCAACGGCTTTACGTGCTTTCCGAGGGACGGCGGTGTCTTGGTATGCAATGGATCATCCACCGACCGGCCGCGGCAAGCGTAGCTTAAAGTCAAAGTCAAATCATTTATTTGAATTTTGAACGTCATATAACAAAAATTGGTCCTAGTTGCCCCTTCCAAAAGGTAGTTTCGTATGGAGAAGAATGGGCAAGATACTCCATACTTAGGGGAAAGGTGTACAAGATGATCCGTTGAGGTAAGATGATCCTTTTCAATTACGACGAAACTACTAATCCCATCTAGTGGTTTTCCATTTTAATCTCGAACTGCAATAAATAACTTAAGATTGCCTCTATAAATAATTGGAAAACCTAACTAGTCGTTGTTGTCATTAAATTTAAAAAAAAAACAGAATATTTCCTAAATGAGAGCTAGGTGATGAACCATTAACTGGCTCTTTTGAATGGTTAAGGAATCAGTCAGTAAGAAAGTTGAAGCTAGCAGAACAAGGAGCAAGAAACTCCATAAACTCTTTTAAAATTAATAGAATAATACAAATTTACGTTAGGTACATGATTCATGTTGAATCTACGGGACTCAAATGTGAGAAAAAAGTGGTGCACATCTAAAGAGGTCTAGAGACAATCACATTAAACAATCCATACTTTATCCATTCTTACTTACTTACTTATATCCATACTATTTAATATTATAAGTAAATGCGAAAGTAACTCTGTCTGTTGCGCTTTCACGATGAAATCGCTGAACCGATTTTGATGAATTTTGGTATGAATATAGCTTGAATCCCGGGAAAGGACATAGGCTACTTTTCGCGACTTCGTCTGCATCCACGATAATCGAAATTAACGCGGACGAAGTCGCGGGCAAAAGCTAGTAAAAATAAAATTTACCAGTAATAAACTTAAAACATTTATCGTTAAACTCATTATTTGTTCAAAAACAATAATAAAAAAAGTTCTGCCTGCCCTATGAAATGCATTTCAAATATTTTTCAGAACTAAAGTCAAACTCAAAATTGAATTCATTCAATTTAATAAAATGTTCCTTTATGAATGTAATCATATTGCATTTTACTACGCCAGACTGTGAATGGGTGTTGATTTTTTAACGTCACCCTTCCTCCCCGTACCTCTCCACCTCCCGTCTCCTTTTACTACAAAGACCAAAATGCAGAAGGACCAGTCTATGTTACCAACATATGAGTTTTAGATTGGTTCGTGAGATTTTTTATGTAACAACATCGAGCGGGCGAGTTATCTTGGTGAAAAAAAATGCAACGGACACCGCTCCTTGATCGCTCGCTATTCAAAAATATTTAAAAAAAGAACTACATGGTGATTTTCACCAATGAAATTTGCATTGAAATTCACCGTAAATTCAAAATAGTTTCAAGAAAACAGAAATTGTATTTATTCTGAGGCTAACAATTTTCGGAACCACCTAGGTAATTTACAGTTTCTCATTGCATCGTATTAGTTATTTATGTAGGTATGCATCAGCGTGTTTGCGCGGATTTCCAAGTAGGCTTTCTGAAACAATACCTTTTTAGTGTCGTCACCGCAACCACCCCATCCGCGTCCGATACACCGTTGCATTTAAAATGCAATCGAGTTATCCGACTCGGACTCGATTTGCACGGAAGCGGAACCGATGCGCGTCGGAATATCATTCCGCTGAACGGAATATCATTTTGTCCCGTAATAACACAATCTTGTTCCACACGTGAGAAAAGAACACAATCGTTTGCGGTGTGGAGAACAAACGATTCGAGCACGTGTGTCGGATCTTTGTATAATCCTCTTTGGTAAATTAGATTGCATAATCTCCCTCGCAACCCATTTCTAATTGAATCTTGTATCTGGTTTCTGAACAGCAAAAAGTTAATTGGGTACAGTGGAATCTTTACTATGTTTTTTTTTAATTGTTATCGGTATGTTGGATAAAGGGGCTCCTGGCCAAGTAAAAACTCGGTCATGGTTAAGCTACGCCTGCCGCGGTCGGTTTGTGGATGGGTGACCATCCATTCAAACCGAGATCCCTCTTTGCCTCGGACAGCACGTAAAGCTGTTGGTCCCAGCTGTCATTCGTAGATCTTTAACAGTCGTTAATGGGTAGTCAGAAGCCAGAAAGTAACTATGTCTTACCAAGGGGTATCGTGTTACAGCTTCGTGTAAGGGGTGTCGTATTGAGTGTGTAACTGGGGGTCAGATAGGCATTCGCTTTATTTAAAACACTGGTATTCAGCTGCATTTGGTTAGACTAGAAATCGACCCCAACATAGTCTTACATCATGTACTCAGTTTGTAAGAATCCCTGACTATTATACAATTCATATAAGATATAAGCTACCGATACATTAGCAAACCTTAAAACATTTTCTTGAAGTAGGTATGTAGGTAGAATTTTTCTAAGTGCTTTCTGAATCTTTTTAAGTTTTTAAAAGGTTTAGAAACTACTTGGTATGAACTACTTTAGCTCTACAACTTTTGAATAGCAAAAATACGAACAGGCCAATTAAAATTATCCGTAGCTGGAAGTCTCTCTTAATATTATTTTTTTGAATCAAGTACTTACTTACAACAGTTTTTGGGAGAGTAGATATAATGATTCTTCACTGTAAGTAACCAATACTTTTCAGTGTGTATGTGTGTGTGTGTAATTCTTTATTGCTTGATTATTAGAATAATTATTATTTTACCTTTCTGTAACGTTCAAAAGTGTAAAATATACCATACTCCGTCTCATCATAAAACGAGTTTAAACTAGTTCTATTATATTTTTAACTTTGTTTCGTCAAAATAAATCTATTATTGGCAAAAACTGACTTCAAAACCGAATGTACTTTGTGTTAAGAAATTTAATAACGTCAGAAAATGAATCTAAATTAAAAAAAATTGCCCGAAGATTTAGGCTTGAATTAAAGTTAGAACTCATATTGTAAGACGGATTTTGTTGGTATGAAAACAGTAGTTCCTGGACGGAAGCCAGATAAAAGCAGATTAATTAACCACCGCACCGTATCAACATGTCCCATGTCCTGAAGCCAACACTTTGTCTCATTTAGATATGATATTTCTTTGTTTTGTCTTGATACACGATAGTTACGTATGTATGTTGCCTTTTACATACTACGAGTTTTTGGCCTGTTGTGCTTTTGTTGATCACCATCATCATCATCTCAACCTTTAGACGCCCACTGCTGGGCATAGGTCTCTCCCAAGGGGGGTTCTGCCGTAATCGCCATGCTCGGCTGATGCATGTTGACGATCGTAGTAGGTGTTATGGTACTCAGAAGGACGCTGCTGCCCATCCTTTGGTCAATATCCCTTTGTCGCCTTTTACGACATCCACGGGTCTAATGGGGTGGTGCTATTCGCGACCAGCACAGCACGAATTTGAATTTTGTTTCTGATCAATAATTATTTTTAAAATATGCACAAACTCTATAGCACCCAGGAATACAGTAGCTTCCTTTTAGTGTAAGAATTATCAGAACTGGACCAATTGTTCCTTAGATAAGCTCGAACGTATCATAAACTCAGCACAGCATTTATCACAATAATATCTCTACATCTAATATCAATGTCAACGTTTACAGATGTTAATACTTTAAAACGCGTTGCGGGTAGAATGATAGTTATCCATGTAGGTTACGGGCAAACAAGCGCTGGTAGTCGCGGAACCTTCAAATATTCACCACTAATTACTTGCACGGTCCTACTAATGGTAACTCACTTTTGTTTTGAAATAAGTGTGTTTTCATGACTTGCAGAAATTACTTATTTTCAACCGACTTCAAAAAAGAAGGAGGTATTCAATTCAACTGTATGTTTTGTTTTGTTTTCTTTTTATGTTTGTTACTCGATTTCTCCGGCAAATGTATTTAATTTGATTTTTAACCGACTTCAAAAAGGAGGAGGTTATCAATTCGAATGTTGTTTTTTTTTTTTTATGTATGTTCGGGCATAACTCTGTCATCTAAAGACGGATTTGCAAAATTATTTTTTTGTTCGAAAGGAGTTTCTTTCGAAATGGTCCCATATGAATTTTACCAAAATTGATACAGCCCTTTTTGAGAAAATCAACAAATTCCCAAAAAAAATACTTAGACTGAATTTGGATGTTAAGGCAACACTAAAAAGTGAAAAACAAAAAGTTTTTACAAAAAAAAGAAAACCGCCTTCAAAAACTAAAAAGTGATAAATAACTTTAGCACAGAACAAACATTACTTTACTCTCCAAAGTCGGTGAAAAAACTTTTTTATTTTGTCGTTAACTTTAAAATCATTGATTATTTTAAAATCTTACTGACGAGCAGCCCCGACTTGGCAGGAGTATTACTAATAAATTGTAACATGCAACCTTCCTAGATAGTTTCTATTTTTAGCTTCCTTCTTCTATTGGTAGAAACTATTTTAAAATACGTACAGTCTACTATCAAAAAACGACAACGAACACAAACTCGATTCTGGGGACACTTTAATTTATAATATTTAGTGACGATATGACAAAATTAAAAAATCAAAACGCTATGTCAAAGAATCATGGTAGGATTTGTACAAAAAATATGAAGATGTTTAGAGAAGTTGAAATTCTAATTATTATATTCTTGTGCACCTAAAGAGTATCTTCAGCTATTTACAATATTTTTAAAACCCTGCAAAGAAAAAGTGAATAATTTAATGAAAAACTCTATATTTCAGAACGAAACGGCGACACTGACAGTCGCCGTGTCGCAGTTCTTACACTGAAATTGCACCGTTTTATGGGAAATAGTATCACAAATAATGATTCTTTTTTTGCCATACACTTGTCACATCACTTGTCTGCTAATTTGATAGATTCGTTAAAGTCGTTTGAAACTTTCTTTTTTTAAAAACTGAAAATGGGCATCAAGATGAAACGAAAAAGTGTTATTTTTCATTTTCTAATATTTTAATTATGCGGGGGTACATACAAATTAATGTGTGGATCTCGCCATGATTCTTTACTGTTCTGCCTCGACATACCAAAAAGCGATATGTCAATCGGAGTAAATTTAAAGAAAATCGACTATTTATAAATTTACATAAAGTTGATTCTCTCGAAACGCTTTTTGGCTTCAGGACAGTTTTACAATTGTCTTAAGGACACCGGCGGTTGCATAATGAGAGCAGTGCAATTCTGTAAGAAATCACCTGCATATTCGAATCATAACTCATTTTCACTTACCTAAGTGAAAAGAACTTGGTATTTGGTAAAACAATTACGTAAAAATAGTTTGCTTTACCTATGTTCTCACTTAGTGGTGCTAGCATAGTTTTCATTGAGTTACAGAATACTTAGGTAATAATAGTTTTCACCACAGAACCAGAAATGAGCACTAAAGTGAGTTCTTACAGAAAAGAGCTGAATATGATCATTCAAGAACCTTCTAGGGTTTGTTGGTAAAGGAAGATTTGGGGACAAACCTCTTTTCGTTTTATTTTAAACAAAGCGTAGGTCGTCCAGATTAAATAAAAGTACCTACTTTAAAAATAAGCTAAAAACTATCAAGTCACTGCATAATGCTAAAATGAGTCGAGTTCACATAGTTACTCCCCAGGGACGGACTTGTACCTATACTTTTATAACTTAATTTCATGTTTACCGACATTGAGTGGGCATAAAATAGCGCTATTTTGCGTCAAAATCGTTTAGCAGACAATTTGAATTTAATAGGATGTTAAATTCAACGTGATGAATATTCGCTGCCTCGTCGCTGTCATTATTAATTAATAAGCTACTTTGTATAATTATCCTTAGCGGCTATTAAGAGGGTGAATATTTCATTCTGATTTAATGAACTCCGTGAGGAAGTAAGTAACTTTGTTTTTACAAAACATTGCCAAAAGTTTTTGAAAGCCAGAAAACGTGTCTCGTTCTTGTGTCTTAATTTATTCAACGGCTTTTAAGACTATTGTATTTAAACATAACAAATTCGTGTTTAAATAAATAAATAATAAAAATCTTTATTGATCATTAACAAGTATTGCAGTACATGGGTATATAACACGAAGTATATAATTTATACATGGTATTACAGATTTGCTACAATTGTAGTGGGTGCAGTTCTGACTAACTAGGTTACTGTATAACCTGTATGAAGGAGTGACAGTTCCGATCTTCCTTGGATTACAAGGATTTGTATTTTAACTATTTGCGTAGGTACATAAATGTATTTCACTGCTATAAAAATATGGTAGGTATAACTAAGTGTAAGCGAAGAAAAGTGTTTAGTAAATTGAATTGCATGAACCAATAGTTCAAATTGGCATGAGATTTGTCAACAGATACCTCGACACGAGCGGAACAATTCTAGGAACGAGAAGTACCGATCGCATTCACAACTGTGTCTCAATTTGGCAAAAACACCTCTATTTTACCTGTAGCGACATCTATCGCACATGATGGGTACTACTACCGATGCTTTATACAAAATCCCGTCTACAACCGTCGGGCAGTAGGCCGCCAGACGCAACACCCATGTGGTCTGAAGATCCTCCCTTTCTATAGAGGATAAAAAACTTTCCTCTCTCTTCCTCGAGTGGTGTCCACGAGTATGAACGTCAACGCAGCTTTCGTGCAGCTACTTCATGATGACGTCATCATCACTTCCTCTAACTGTCGAACAACTAGTCACATAGCCAGCCAGCAACTACCATTTTGACAAGATTTTAACAGTGATTGTCGCTCAGATGACTAGATTTTTAACATTTTTAATTAGTAAAATTGCCCTTCAGGGCTTGCTCCATATTTAAATTACATTTTAAATTACGGCACTGTTGTTGTTTAATTCTTTAAATTTTTATCAAGTGGAATGTAATTTCAGCGCAGGGGGCAAACAAATTACTTTGGGGATCGCCCGGTCGCTGCCTAGCTCTCACAGATTCTTCTCTTCTTGTAAATTCTTTACTTGTTCCGAAGCAGATAAATTTAATTAGACACTTAGTTGAGGGAGCTATTTGTCGTGAAGATGCTGCTTATAAACGTTGGGTGCAAAGTGATGTAAGAATTTAGACGAAACAAATATTTGTTTGAGTTTATTTCCCATATCTTCCCGTGGGTGTCGTAAGAGGCGACTAAGGGACTTACCAGAGAATGGGCAGCAGCGTTCTCTGTGCCTTTGTAACAACCATACTGCGATCGCCAATCCGCCTGCCAAGTGTGGTGATTATGGCAAAACCCCCCCTTGGGAGGCTTATGTCCAGCAGTGGACGTCTTTCGGCTGAAATGATGATGATCATGAATTTATTTCTGGCTCAGATTCTATAGCTTTCTTGCTTTCTGCTTTTTCTTTGTGCTTTCTTAGCGGTTTTACGTGCTCGGATAGCACGTTAAGCCATTGGGCCCGGCTGTCGTTTGTAGATCTGACAGCTGGGAGTTAGAAGCCCGAAAGTCTGACAACCAGCCTTACCAAGGGGTTGATAGATTTCTTTATTCCATTTCTATATAAAGCATCGCTTTGTATCCGGTAGATACATAGTCAGAGTTCATAAGTTAACCTAGTTTTCAATTTTCCACGTTCACTACCTCGAGCGAAGTGCATAATGATCCAAAAACACATAAAAAGCTTAATATGAAAATGTAATCAGAAATTATCATAGAATGTTAATGTTATATTATCCAAGGTGAATTGTTGTATGTCGTGTCCGACTTGAGTACAATGTCGGTGTTACGTCACTGAAGTGAAACGCCCAAACTTTTTTCAGCTGTGTATTAGTGATTATTACCTTGTCGCATTATATTATACTAGCTTCTACCTGTGACTACGTCCGCGTGGACGTTAATGTACCCTAAAACATGTGATATGACGTTCAAAACAGGTGTAACTAACTTTTTGTCAGTAAAAAAAAATTGTAACCGACCATTATTTCTAGAGATTACCTCTTAAAAAAACAAAAAATAAAACAAACCAACTTTACTTCTTTATTCATAGGAGTATAGACTACAAATGGTAGAATATGTGAAAATGCTGTCAACATCACTATTTCGTCCCTAAAATGCTGTTAACATCACTATTTCGTCCCTAAAATTATACCAGCCTGTTGTCCCACTGCATACACCTGTTCTCATAAGGACAAGGCGTGATCATAGCTTGGTTATTTTGTAGTAATTTGTACTTATCATACTTAGTACTTCAAGTGATTTTTATTTCAGGTTCATTCATTTCACATTAATATTATAAGAATGAATATTTTTACGCCTACATTATAGAAAATATTGTAAAACTTTTTTAAAGACTAAACATATTTCTTGCCCATTCTTCTCCACATGAAACTACTTTTTGGAAGGATTAAATACAGTAAATTCTTTTTAGATAAATGAAGTTTAAAAACTTGTCAATAATCTCATTAAAATATGATTTGACTTTGACTTTGACATTGATCACCAAGCTTGCAGAGTGGTTCATATTTGTACTTATTATTCATCGTTCCTTTAAGTTTGATCAATATTTATAATACTCGTATTCATAGTGCAAGAAGACCATAGTTTTGTGTTAGTTGACTTAAATGACAACAACCAATCATAGGTATAGTATATACTAGTTCCATCTAATCTTATTAGTTCACATGAGAATTGACACCAGATTAAAGCAATCAGACGTTTTGATTAGGTTTCTGTCTAGAGGGTAAAACCGAGGAAATATTGGTATTTATTGTTAATTTATTTACTTTAAAGAACATGGACCCATAGAAGAAAAATAAATAATAAATCTTATCTATATACTATAATACATAATAATCTGAATAACTACTGCACCCGAAATGATGGGACCGTGTCGCATTGCGAGGTGTCCCGTGATCTTCCACGAAACCATATGAATTTACTATATAACGTCGATTCTAACGTGGAAAGAAATACAGAACACAATGAATGAAGAAAAAAGCAATTCATTGTTAAGTTAACACATTACCAACGTTTATTTTTACACTCTAGTATATCCCTCGGATTTACGCATCCATTCGTGACCCATTATAAACTCAAGGCTATGATACCTTTGTGGTACTTTTAAATACAATAACATACTACTAGTTACAGCAACATACTACGAATCATGTTGCGCTACAAACGAGGTCGGTTGCAGGCACTTGCAACATCCCCAGGGCTAGCAATGTAAACTCGACAGTGAATTGACTTGCGGCTGCACTAATCCGTTTACTCTACCTATATATGTACAATTTCGGTGCACAAACGGACGTAATGGAATTACTTAGTGAATGTAACCACTTGTAAGAGATATTCCGACTGTTTGGGCAGTATAATGACCGTTCAGAAAAAGACGTTTCTACATTTGAAATTGGAACGTAGACGATTTGAAATTAGAACGGAGGGTTGCAAGGTAAGTACATATTATCTCTTTGTGGCGATGACAGTATGGGTTTCAAAGTGAATACATGACTTACCCCCTTGATTTCTCGATCGATAAGTTATTATGAGAAATTGATAATTCAGCCAATGACAGCGGGTTACGTATTTTACAATTTATCACATTATTTTTTCTTTGAGAAACCGAGGGTTTTTTGGTGAGAAAATAAAACTTTTTTTTCTTTTCAACTCTTCTATTAGCATGATCGATGCGTTTTTGCTGCGTCTTCGTGTCAAACAATTATGCCTTACAAGGCACTATTTGCATGCCAATAATAATACATTTCGAATAACTGTCGGACACATCGACAACACTATTCTTTTTTGTTATAAAAAATATTGGTATAGTACAAACTGCATTTGAGACGGTGCACGGTGGTTCTATACAACGGAAATAGATTAAAGAAGTAACACTACGATATTCATCGTTCGAAAATTTATTCAAGTTCTTGTCATTTTTGGACTAAAAAGTACAGAGTTTGCCACCGTCGTGGTACAACCAAATCAAAGTTCTCTCCCTGATGGGAACCGATCACATTTCCGAATTCTTTTTGTCCGAATTTCATTTTACCGAAAACTATTGACCGACGTCTTTTTTGCGATATGCATTATTTGACATATTTTTAGATCATCGAAGTATCATGTGTCATAAGTATTATTTTACCGAACTATGTTTCTCCGATTTACAAAATAACTTTTTCCTATTGGCCGAAGTCTCTTTTGAACTATTTTCATTTGCCAAATGATTTATTTGCCATATTTTCAACAACATTTTACGGAATATTATTTGATCACAAATAAATAGCCGGTTACTTGGTAGCATTTTCAACATTTTAAATTAAAATAGTGTCATAAAAAGGCAATATGTTACAAAATTTAGTGACTGAAAAATTTATCACTGGAACCACTTTAGAATTTCCTCTAATATACTAATTGTTATACAGTCAAAATTATATACAGAATCATGTTAAATAACTGTGGTGTCGATGGAAATACGTCACAAGTAATTCTTAAAAATTATGGCAGCCAGACGCTATTATGTTTTGACATAATAGCGTCTGGCTGCCATAATTTTTTTTTTTTTTTTTTTTTTTACCAATTGCTTTAATCTATGACGTATAATTCCTCTTTTGTTTGTATAGGCCTTGCTATTGTTTTGGGGTGGCAGTTTGAATAGATAAAAAGCAAATATGTCTCCATGTATCTCACCTATTTGCTTAGTGGCGTATCAACTAGTTTGCTATCCTGCTTTTCAGCTTTATGTAAACTTTAGGGGTGAATGTTTGTTCCAAGAATTAATAACCGCAGAAGACTTAGAAATTGTATCAGTTGGTTGGATAGTATTACGATTTCAAGCCTATGTACGAGGCATACATATTTATATGATCGTGAGGCAAAAGGTCGATTTCCCCAAAGAGTTACGAACCGACATCTACTGTCTGTAATCTGATATAGTGAAAGGAATCTATGCTCTGTAGTGCAATTCTTGCGATGAAATTATTGGAAAGGACTTGTTGAATTGTATATTTCATGATTTATTCAATGCATCACTACATATTGTAAATTCAAGTTGATTTTGTGTTTGTTCGGGCTAACAATATTTGAAATTTCCCGTCAAATAAATTGGTTTTCAAATGATAACGATTTTAAATAACGAACAAGATTTTGAAAAACGTACCATTTTTAAAAGCAGTTTAAAATGACTAGACTACGTTTGTATGGAATGTATCGGGAATGTCCCTAACACTAACTGGATATGGTAAAAAATAAAATGAAAAACCTTTATAAACTATTAAACATTTGATTATTCTAACATTAGAAACATAAGATCAGTGTTACAATAACAAATTGCGTAAATACCTACGCAGCAAAAAAAATACAACAAATACTTTTGTTCCACGCCTGCGGTCAATTTATCACAAAATAAAAATAAAACTTTGACATGTAACACGTTGTTATTTCAATAAAAATCGGACGCTGGAACAAATATTTTTTTAACGGAAAACAAATAAAAACTGCTAGCCTGCTATTGGCGCCCAACGTGGGACCTAAATTTCGTGATTGCAGTTTCGAATTCACATACGAACAAATGGCCTGTGACAGGCAGTATGCATTGAACATAATAATAATAATAATAACATGGCTTTATGTTTGCTTTTTTATTGCTAGTGTTAAAATTTAAAGTGTCAATTCACGTTTTTTTTTCGGAAATTGTATTTTATTCCGTATTGTCGTTATGTAAAAAAAAATACAAAAATCTTAGCATCATCATCATTTCAGCCTAAAGACTTCCACTGCTGGACATAGGCCTCCCCAAGGGGGGGTTTTGCCATAATCGCCACGCTTGGCAGGCGGATTGGCGATCGCAGTATGGTTGTTACAAAGGCACAGAGAACGCTGCTGCCAATTCTCTGGTGAGTCCCTTAGTCGCCTCTTACGACACCCACGGGAAGATATGGGATGGTGCTATTCTTTACGTCCGACAGACACCTCACGGATTTACGGACGTAAATTCAGAAGGACTGGCAATTCATTTTTAGTCTTAAAGAGCTCTCTTGACTTCGAAAAGTGTCTGCGAAAGCTTCGTAGACAAAAAAATAAATTTATTGCATTTTTTCTCAATAAAATTGTTACTTTCGGTGGTTATTATTATTTCAGCTTTTGAATGTTTGATCCAAGTTCATCTGAAGTAGAATAAATAAATAATAATAGGTGCGTAGCAACAAGTTTACTACAATTATCTAGCGTCGTAACCTCAGTTTTCATTCGCACAAAGATTTTTCTACTATCTCGGTCTATGCCTATACAACAAAATTAACCTATCTATGATTTACCATACGCGTAATGCAAATTTGTCCTTCGTTCCTTCCTTCTTAGTAAATATTACGACGAGACTGAAAAATATCCCTAAGGTGGAGCACGCTTGCCTAGGATCCACCGGTTCACTCGTGCCTTGAAGATACCCAGATTATACTTATCGGTCGTCTTTTTGATTGTTTGCTCTCTCACGTACGTATTACACACACTACACTACATGACACCGAACTACACTACACACTTACCCTACACACTGCAACTACCTACTTAGCTTCATAGAATTCTTGTAATTTTAATTTATTTGTTACCACAGACCGTATATCTTTGTGGACTTAGAAACATGAACACACCACTATTGTTGGTACCCCACTAAGGAGTGGAATCTGTTTCTCCTTAATACAGATTACTTGACAATCTAGCTAGGAAAACAGAGCTTCACCCAAGAATTTGCGTTTACAACATGTTCTAAGTTTAAATTTTGTTTTCATTGTCGGTACTTCCTATGCACTTTATGTACCTACTGCAAATAAACTTATTTTGTCAGTACATTCTTAATTATTTTAAAAACCACGAAGTACTTCGTGATAAAAACTGACGGATTGCACGTGTTTTTATTATTTCGCACAAAGAGATATAAGTACATTATGTTCCACTTTTGACACATGGATAAAAGAATGTCCATGCCGAACACACGCGATTTTTTTATCATATCAGTTATAGAGCAAAATGGCACTCCAAAATTTCGTTCCACATTTTCTTTAAAAACTTTTTATTTTATCGTCAAAAAGTTTTACGGCAATTAAATTTTCTACCATCACGTAAAGGTTTTAAATTAAAACATTCTGTGTATAAAATGTTTAAGTTCATAAAAAAATGGAATTCGATCGTAATAGCTTGTAGTACACGGCAGCTTGGAGTCTTGCCAGCGTTCTAGTGTTCAAGTAGCTCGACTTTCATGATACCCACTGTAATGTAGATTTAAACGTCTGTAATTTTGCCTGTAATGTATGAGCACTTTCTTTACTCTTTAATTTGTCGACTTTATCAGGCGAAAATATGGTTTCTCTTGCCAACGACTTTGTAAAATGCACTGAAAGTTAGTGCGGAATTTTTGTTTTGCAATAAAGCCTTCGAGGTTATTTGGTTTTATAATGCTTTTTGTTGTAAATGTAGAATTAAAGAAGCTATTATTTTCTTAGGTAATGATTGGTACTGCATACAAGGTAAAGATATTACCATTAATCATTTTGTTCTATAGAACTTCAGAACGGTTCTAATGCATACAATAGTACGAAACCTAATTTGAAATTTGACTGTGGTATATATCTACTAGCAGCGTTGCTATGTTTTTGTATGTGGTTAAAGGTACACGAGACATGTCAATTTTGTTTTTAGTATGGCAAAGTATCTGCAAGGTCTCTCATACTGCATATTACTATACGCAGTAGTGACCATTAAACATCTGTTGTGCCGTCGGATTGTTTACCTCCAACAACAGAAAAAATACAAAAGTAAACATACAAGAGAAACTTAAAAAAAATACAGTTTTTTTTTTTCTAATAAAATCCCAGTCTAAATAAACCTGATTTAGTAAGAGATAAATCATGACTTGACCATTTGGCTTGCTCTGACAAGCAGTCTTGCCAAGGGGTAACTTTGCTATCCAGTAAATGGATTGTGGAAGTCTAATAGGCTATCGCTTCATGTAAAACACTAGTATTCAGTTGCACCCGGTTAGACTGGAAACAGATTCCAGCATCGTTGGGAAAAGGCTTGGTAGAAGAGAGTAATAGATAAATGATTTTCAGCACAAACCTTCAAAACGTCCAGTTTCCGTTAGTATAATATCTAAACATTCAACCCAATTAGGTTACGTAGGTAATATCAAATTGCAACTTGGTAGAATGTTGCCAATTAAATGCCGGGTTATTTGGCCATGGTTTCCAAGAACCTATAGTTCTACGTTTCTCCTAATTACCTCCTTGATATGCAGCGTTTTGTGTTTTCTGAGATTGTAGTTATCAACATTGTCTAGAGTTGGCTCCTTGCTTCGTCCAAGTGGAATTATTAAGAGGGTATACACTTTGCGAAATATAGAAATCTATCATAGAAGTAGGATAATATAAAGAAGCAACAAAAGAAGGTCATGCTTGGTAATTAGATAATAATTAGACTAAAACGCACTCATTAAAAATTCTTCAATTTCTCAAAGTAATTGTAATGATTAATCATTTGGAATGAGTACTTTAAAAAAATATTGCCGAATGGTAATATAACACATTTGCCATATTGAACTAGTTTGACATTATTAATTTATAATTGAGACGTTATGAGTTGGTGCGTTTTAGCAGAAATCAGTGAATAGTTGATTTTATCAATTTATTTGAAAAGGGGGAACACGTCATGGCTGTATTTTTAGACCTAGCCAAGGCGTTTGACACAATTTCGATAGATCTGCTTCTGACTAAGTTAGAGGGAATAGGAATACGAGGAAACGCGCTTGATTGGTTCCAAAGTTACTTATCAAATCGTCAACAACTAGTAAAAGTAGGTGACTGCTCTAGCGGTCTACTGCCAATCAACTTCGGTATTCCTCAGGGCAGTACTCTTGGTCCGACTCTCTTCGCTTTCTACATGAACGATATACTTAACGCACCTCTCCACAATTCCGAAATTATTTCTTATGCAGACGACACGGCAATCTTATTCCATGCCAGATCATGGGAGCAGGTGTATCATCTGGCAGAAAACGGTCTACTTACAATTTCAGAGACTCTCAATAAGAACCTTCTCACCCTTAACTTAAAAAAGACAAAGCTAATCACTTTCTTTAAAACCTCAGCTTCCAGTCCTCCTCATCACTTGACTCTTAAGTTCCATACATGCCACAACGACCACAATTCACCAATCTCAAATTGTGCATGCACTTCCATAGACCGCACTTCCTCCTTAAGATATCTAGGTATTACATTAGACGAAAATTTATCATTTAAACCTCACATTCACTTGCTTGCGGGCCGTGTCAGGAAACTAATATATGTCATGAAAAAGTTACGCGATTTCACACCGTTTCAAATTCTCCGAACAATATACCTAGGCCTGTGTCAATCAGTACTCCAGTATGGAATCTCCGTCTGGGGTGGAGCTGGGAAAAGTTCTTTTATCGAAATCGAAAGAGCTCAGAGAGCCGTTATCAAAGTGATGCTTAAAAAGCCTTTCAGGTTCCCGACTGATCTGCTATACGATGATTTTCCAGTCCTTCGCGTACGTCAGCTATTCATCCTCAATGCCACACTACATGCTCACAAGTCCTTAAAAAACAGACCTGATTACCATAGCCTACTTTCAAAACGTATTCTACATATTCCTCTCCCTAACGCAAACAGTCTTCTGGCCAGAAGGTGCCCCTCTTACTCACACATACATATCTACAACAAAACAAACAAGCACTGTGAAATCAAAGCTCTTACCAACTATTCATGTAAAAGAGTCACAAAAAGTTGGCTCCTCTCTCTGTCATACAATGAAACCGAGGAAATATTAACCTGATAATAATATTATTTTTGTGCAAGTCCTCCTCACATAATTATTCACAAGCTCCCAACCACAATACTCTCACTCACACACCACCTCACCATCACATTCTCACATCTTCTCACCTTTACACCATGACACACTTTGACAATTTGTAATATCTACTTTTAATTTAATTTCTTGTTGTTCAATTATATTATTAATTATCGTCCGTTTTAGAATATTTGATATAAAGTATAATAGACTAGCGCAACTCGGGCCCCCAAGATACAGGCGCTGCCTAGTTTGGGGACCACTACAAAAATTGTAATTAATAAAATAAAAATAGTTACAGTAAACCTACCACTATAATATGTTCATATTATTAAGGTTAATGTTTTATTATAAGTATTTCTGTAACATTGGACAATAAAAAACATATTTTTTTTTTTTTTTTTTTATTATTTTTATCTAATTTTACATTCTGTGCTGAGAACTGGTGTTGATACCTTAAGCGGAAAACATGTGCCGATACCTACCAACGTACATATTATCAGATAGGTATAGTTTCGGCTCTTAAAAAGAATGTCCAGACATTGTAGTGAATTGCATATCGAGAGCGTAGGTACGAGTAATAAAGCTAAACGGTGGTTAAACTGGCCATAACCGTCGAAGTTGCCGCGAGTGTTGCCAACCTCTGTCTGTTAACTGCGGGCTGAAGACTTGGCAGCTGGTCACACTGTTATGACACGACGTGATAGAGCTTCATGGGTACACGGTTTTTGAGCTTATTAGCAAACTTATTATTTGATCGTTCAAAGATTATAAAAAAAATAAAAATAAAATAATCTTAATTTTTATTGAAAAATGTGGCCAAAATGAAGTTTTTTCCATTCTTGTTCAAAAGATTATTGATATGTTGGAATGAGCATTTAAGCAAAGTCTTGCAATTATATTTTACGTCCGAAAGTAAACAGAAATAGTGTTTAATGGATATTGAAGTTTCTAAATGATTTGGTTTTGACTTTCAAACTTAAATGACTGACAAGCAAAAGGTTCGATTACTACCCGTGGGACTACTTCATCATCACTGCATAGGTATCTATACTTATCTATACTAATATTATAAAGCTGAAGAGTTTGTTTGTTTGTTTGGTTTAAAAAATATTTTTGTGTTGGATAGTCCATTTATCGAGGAAGACTATAGGCCCATGCGAAGCCGGGTCGGGTTGCTAGTATATTATATATTAATATTATAAAGCTGAAGAGTTTGTTTGTTTTTTTTGTTGAACGCGCTAATCTCAGGATCTACTGGTTCGAATTGAAAATTTAAAAAAATATTTTTGTGTTGGATAGTTCATTTATCGAGGAAGGCTATAGGTCCATGCGAAGCCGGGTCGGGTCGCTAGTCTATTATAAATTAAAGTTGAGTTTGTGTCAAATCTTCAGAATTACTGGTACGATTCTGTGAATTATTTTGCTAATAAGCTATACTATACTATTACCAAAAACTCGGTCCACTAAAAAAAGCCCGGTTGAAATTACGCGGGCTAAATTTAATTTAATAAAAGTAGGTAACTGAGCATCGACATAAAAAAAGAGTTAGAAGAAAAGCCACCTATATAATTAAAATAAAATTTCCATATATACAGGAATGCATTAACAACGCCTTATTATTTCACGATAAATATAGGTATTTACTTATTTGCATAGAAATCCAGAAAATTCTGTTTGCGTGCTAAACAGAATTAACGTTATAGGTACTTATTATGGTTATAGCGTTCAATTCAGTTTAATGTTATAATAAAACAATGACTTAAGTCAAAATAATACAGTTAAACAAGAAATAAAGCATTTATTTGTTTCTTGCTAATTTACATTATTTATTTATTAAACTTTATGCACATAAAAAAAACACTGTACAAATACATTGCACATTTTCTACCAGTCTACCTTAGGGCGATGCTGAGACAAAACAGGGTAGGTGCAACGAAACTTATTTACAATAATAAAATGATAAATACCTACTTATCTACATACAAACAAAATATAAAGAGTCCTCTCTCAACTATGTTAAGGTTGGTTTCCAGTCTAACTGGATGCAGCTGAATTTCAGTATTTAGCAACTCCTTATTATGACCTCTACAACCCAGTTACCGGGTAACATGATACCCCTTGGTGAGACTGGTTGTCTAACTTTCTGTATTCTGACCACCCATAATGACTGTCCAAGATCCATGAATGACAGCCAGGACTAACAGTTTTACGTGTTTTCAGAGGCACAGAAGGGTTTGGGTATAAAATGGACGGTCAAGTTTCACGGTCTAACCACGACAAGCGTAACTTAACTATAATCGACTGATTCAAAAGCCGATATAACTGCATGCCCAAGTTACCCACCACATCATTTTTTTTTTCGTTGTAAATACACACGTGACGAAGCGGACATTTCATGTTCTTCTCATCGGTTTTGAAGATACTTAAATTTATAATATAAACTTTTATTTAAGTATCTTAAAAACCGCCTTTTTTATTATTTTACAAAAACAAGATCTTAAAATCTTCTATACTACATTTACAACATAGAGTAAATAATATCGTTAGACAGAAGTTGAAAAAGGTCCATATTTAGTACTATCATAGATCAAAGTAAAGTTAAAACAATTTTTATCTTTTTATTTTTTTTATGAAATGTTTTGCATTCCTGCTTCTACAAGCCACTTACTTCTAATGTTATTATAAATGGAGTATAAATGAACTTTAAATATCCCCACGATTCTTTTACTGTTACCATAAACAAAATGTATAACATTCATCACACACAACATACATCACACACAACATACATTGCCCGCTACCATAGACACTGTTTCCACAAAGAGAGAAAATCATTAAAGTCGTTTCGCAGCACTCATTTATGTTCAATGTTATTTAGTAGGCAGTATAAGAATAAGAATACATAGTTAAGAGCCATCAAATGTTTATTTAAACATTCAGTTTAAAAAGTCTCTTCTTTTGGGATTCAAACTCAAAACCCTCATATAACACGGAAACTAATCTCTGAGCCACTGTACCAGTCAACCACGCCGCCAAAATTTAAAATAAGTACCTCGGTGCACACACCACAAGTGCCTAGGGAACTGGCATATTTTTTTCTAAATTTCACTACTGAACTTTAGATCGTAAAAATCAAAATTGATATTACATATAATAAAAAAAAATATTCAAAACTATCAAACCATTTTCTTAATAGTTATTTTTAATTACATGGTCTGAAAACTTTAACTTGACATAAGGTATCGTGTTATCGCGATATCTATAATTTGTAAGTTTTAAAATATTTTCATGTCTACGAGTACATGCGTTGATGGCGTGAGGCAAAATTCTCGCTTCCGTAGTATTGGCCTAATGGCCGCTCATTCCCATTAACTAAAGGTTCTCGGCGAAAACTAAAAATGTCGGGGTTAAGTGAAAGCACGGTAAAATAACAGTCAGTGACAACTGGCACTTTGATTGTAGAAACTAAAATTAAGCCCCTCTGTCTAGTTGCAAGTAATTTGGAATTAATTTAAAAACTTTTATCAAAAACAAAACAACTTTAAGCTCGGTTTTTAATGTTCCTTCAGGTATCATTATGAGTTGCCTACAGCATTTGGGTATTTGACAGCCTTTTGAAAAGCAAATATGAGCGGATACGAAAAACATCAAGGTCAGAACGAGGAGGTCGTATCGCCAAGATCGAAATTTTGCGTGATCAAAACCCTAACCACATTCATACTGTCTACTACGACCAGGAGTGTCATAAAACATTTGGAATTATTACAGTTACAGTAAAATGAACGTGCAAAATCAGCGGTGGGTGACTATTCATGTGGCGTGCAGTTCGATCGTGGCGAAGCAAGGCGCGGAGGAAACGTCAGAAAAATCGAATTTCCATGCCGGCAGTCGAGGCTGAGGCGGCGTGGCGCGAACATCGCGCACAGAGCGCCCGCGCGCGCTGTGCATCCCCACGCGCGTCCCACGCGCCCGCGTCACAACACGCGTCGCGCTCACCGAGCGACACCGCGACAGTGCACTGTCACTCAAATCCTGATTAAATCCTACACGGTGGGCTAATTAAGGGATAATGGGTTTGGCAACGGCCGTCCCGATCGCGGGTCAGTTTGTCGCCCGACCACATAAATTCGTGCTCGTTTCTTTCTTCATTAAAAGGTGACGTCACTCCCGCGGTCGATTTTTGTGTAATCGCGATAAATTCGCGATTGTGTTAGTGGATAATAAAAGTTTGTTGATCGGTTAATTGTTGCATTGTCTCATGTTTACCTAAGTGGTGACGTTTGCTGCGGACGTAATCCGCAGGTTTACGGCCTTCACTATTTTATTGATTATTAAACAATATTGCATACATGTAGGTATGTTGTATTTAAACAAATATATACCCTACATGTCTGCATTATGATTTCATTTTATTTTTTGCCATTGAAGTTTATGGACGCGTATGGAGAGCAATTGTACTAATTTGAAAACTTTTATTTCAACTCGCATCAAATGAAACTTTTTCAAACAAAAGTTTGTTAACTGTTTCTGACGGCTTTCATGGTAGTTCATCTTATTTTATTTTACAATACTGGTATTTAGCTAAACCTCAAAAATAAGTTCACATTCTACTAAACTTATAAAAATAAAACCTGGAAATGTAGGTTGAACATGTTTATTTTTTCAGTAAAAACTTTTGTAACATTCTATGTGATTTATAATACAAAATCCTCTTTCACGAAATTCCGAAATCCGGTATCTTTTTGTCATAGTATTAGCTACGCGCCATCCAACATTATATTGTATTGGTATCATAAGACAATATATTTTATTACTGACAGCAATGATATTTCTGCGTATTCGTTAAGATAACATGAATAATATCGCTATCCTCTATTTGCTGTACGACTTTTTCGCGGTATTATTCTCCATGTATTACATACTTCATTCCTCAATAAATTACTGACAATAAGGTTTTATATAAACAGCCTGCTCATCATTTAGGGGGTGAGAGTCCTTGTGATTTCGAATAACTTTTACTATGTGAAAGTGAGTTTCAAGTACGATGTTTTAATTGAAAAAAATATTTTGACTTTGACGTTGAAGTGTTCACTTCAAAAATGCAATACAACATGATTAAATTGAATAGACTAGTCATTTTTTTTCTTTTTTTAGAGTGGGTTCCAAAGTCAAAGTTTATCGAATTTATGAGTACTTTCAGCCCTTGAATGAATTAAAACCAACAGTCAGTTATAAGTCGGCCTCTATAGTTAATTCTTGAGTTGGCAAAATAAGGTTTCCACGCATGCAAATTGATAGGTAGGTATATAAGCAGTACAAGCAGAATATTATTATAAATAACAGGCTCCGTAAACTATACTTACAATAATAAGGGCTGATTGAAGTAATAACTAGATTGTTATATTCCATGCAAGCACTACTTTTTTTTCATAATTTAAGTCCGTGACAAATGATAAAAAATATCTGAAATTCACTGCCTAAATTCGTTCTAAGTAAGTGTATAGATTTTCATATTATTAAAGGCTAGTTAGTTCGCTTAATTGAACTAAAAGGTCAAGCTAGTAACATAACGGTCATGGACGAAATTTCGTCATTCATAGGTTTTTTATTTATGGAAACATGAAAATTACGCAGCAATAATTTTAACTAGTTTGCATTCCAAAAGTGTAGTAGTGTAGCTACCTTGACTAAGCTCGATTTTTCTAGAAACGAACATATTGGTTTTCCACTTGAGTTGTGATCGCCTTGTGAGAGTGTGAAGACTTTTCAAATTAGTGTACGTACCCTAATTTTCTAACATTAGCCCCGGAACTTAATCAACTTGCTATGTAGGAACTGAAATATTAATTTACAGTTCTCGTTAATTTTAAATGTAGATATGTCAAAACTTCGAAAATAAAAACAAAATTTAAAAATCTAATATTCTAAAGAAACTTTAAATTCAAAAATTTAAAATTCATAATTCGGACATCCAACGTTTAAAATACAAAATTCGAAATTCTATTATTCACATTTAAGTACAGTAAATACAATCAGTGGTTTCAGATGTTACATTATTTGATATTATAATTATTCTATTTAGCCTGTGCTGTGGCTTATGAAGTTTTAAAAATAAATGTGTAGGTATTTAAGTCATGATCGATATTATGTCCTTTTAATGCGTGGTTCATAACAATTACCAGTACCTAGTTGAATACAATATCCAATACAATAAAAAGTCAGTCACATAGACTAGGTAACTACATGAAAGTAATACGAAAAACAACTGACTAAAGGTAGGTACCTAAATCCGTAGTGCAAAAATCCCAGGTGCTCTAAAAATGCAGTCAGCCTGTCACTGTCCATTTCTATGAACCGGATTCAGTTGTCCACTTTATAGTGACGGATGGACGGTAAAAGTGCCGCGTACAAGCTTCAAACTCGATTAATTTGGTTTTTTGGGCTCGCGCCACTGGCCTACATTTTTGTTGGCCGGTTGATATTGTTATCTACAGGTTTCTTACAAGTACAGCCAGTTATAGCAATTAGCTGACCCACCTAAATGCATATGCAATTACATAAATGGTTGAGATTTTTTAGAATATGAATCGATAGAATTTTACAATTCTTTTATATTTTATTCATTTTGGCTCAAATGGTAGAAAAATTATATCTGATTAAGAAATATTTTAATATAAAAGAATTATAAAATTATAAAAATTATATCGATTCGTTTTCTAAAAAAACTCAACCATTTGTGCAAAGGTAGGTCACCTAATTGCTGTAACTGACTCTACCTAACTATGCACTGAAATATGAAACAATATTTTATACCCGTTTCTTTGCTCACTGTTGATGATTAAGCTTATTTTTGGTCGCGGTGAAATACTTATGGTACCTTTTACTTGGGGAGAAAGGAGGTTTATATCGAACTGATGGGGCCCGCTTAAGACGGTCAATACAATTCGAGGCGCGGGTCATGCGTCAAGCGAATACTGGGCCCCAACTCTTGGCAGCAAGAGTAACCAAAGGGTTTTAGTCAGTAGGAGTATGATATAAGGGTGTACCCATGAGGATATCCCCATAGAAAAAAGAAGGGTTATGTCGGACTCTTACCGACTAAACTCTACAGTTCCTAAAACTACCAGAAGTTGGAACCCGGGTATATACTTGAAGCACGATTTGCGCCTCCAACTGGTACTTCTTGATGATATTGAATGATAATAATTATTCAAGTAGTGCCTCACTTTGCTTCGGCGATAAAATTAGTTTCAAAAGTCACCTTTAGCTTTACAACCGTATTATCAAGAACCTGATTGAAACTTCACACCTACGATTCATACTAATGCAAGATATCACTAAAATAATGCATCACAACTTCCATAGAGTAAATTGACAGGCAATTTGTGCCGCATAATTATAACTACCTAGGTAAATTGACTTCCAAGTCTTCCTTATTCGAATACATAAGTTACCCAATTGCCGCTTTAGTGATCGGTCAAAGAAAAATCACCTTTACAGATGTCAACCTACTTAGGTTATTAGTAGACAGGGTGACGCCATTCACAAGCTTCACACTTCCTATGAGTAGTAACTAGAAAGTCGACCTTATTGAATGATTGATAATAAAAACTTTTACAACAGTTAACAAACAATAAGTTCCCGTGAAACGTTCTGATCATTATCAATTCAAAATATTTATCAATATTTTTTCTTTTCGTGTTAGGTACCAGTAATTGGGGTGTGAAGGTCAGATAGGCAGTCGCTCCATGTAAAATACTGGTATTCATCTGAGTCCGATTAGACTGGACTTCCAACTAAATAGTTGGAAAAAGGCTAGGTAGATGGTGATGCTTTTTTCTTTCCCATAAGTTATCGTAACGAAATCTACAACAGCATTAAATGTACCGAACTGTTAAACGAACGACACTCGTTTTTATTTATTTTCCTCGTTATATCGAATCGTCACTCGACTACAATTTACCGACCTTCATTATTTCATATCTACAGGTTGTTTACTATTTACCGACAGATTAAATGCTTAGATAAATAACCAAATGAAATACATATTACGCTTACCGAGTAGTGTGTGTAAAGGTAATTTTGTCAACAGTTTTTCTGCGACTGTGTAACAAGTTTTGATACTTTTTTATTTTAGTAAAAATGAACCTTTAAAGTTAGATTTATTTTGACAGTTTTCATGGTTACTCATTCTGTCCACGTAATGCCTCTTCGTGTTGTGTTGTGCAAACAGTGCTGTGGATCGGACTTACGGGATTTAATAACTGCGTAAAAGGTAATCATTTTATTATTTCCTTAGAAATTAGAGTATATATTTTGAACGAAATGCAAATATTATTTTAGTGCAGTTAAATAAAATTGTTTCATATGACAACAAGATCAATAAAAAATCTTCCACTTCAGCTTATTTCATTTTCAATTAATTGTAGATGTTATAATTTCAAAAGAATTCTATTATATTTCTATATTTGAATCTAGTGTACTATGAACACATTTTTTTCCTGGAAATGTCTATATTTATTACGCTCAATATAGATCTACTTAGTTGCTAATTTCTTTTTGGCGTTTAAATGCAAATATACAAAGTTCTAACGGACTAAAGTTTACAGTTGTATTTTCTTTTGCGCTATATGAATACACCTAATGCCACCTTCTAACATATAATAATATACGACATACGCTTATGGTGCTATCGTATAATATATAGTTTTGTCATAAGTATACAGTAATTGTATTTATTACACGACATATACACAGCTACGTGTGGTGTCCCCACACGTAGGGAATAACATTATTTTGATTTTAGTTATGTTTCTGTTCAGTTTACAATAAAAAATATATTTGTATCTAATATTGGACCTTGATCAAACAGTATTATTTTCATTTAAAGATAATAATGTGCTAAACTATGTAACAGCTTAACCTTAGTTAGCTTTAATCGAAATCCGTACATCCAGATTATTTTGAAACAAAAAATAAATCAAAACACACAAATCAATATTTTTTTGTCATTAACAAAAACAACTGACCATAAGCCATATAATAATATACTAGAGACATATACTTATACATAGTCATCAACAACCAATGTTCTTATGTATAAATACATAGTGTGATTAAAACTAGATTATACCGCTTCGATGTGAACTATCAAATCTGTGAAAACTACCTTTGTTTTTGTCGTTAGGTCTGCGGCCTTCGTGGCCGACTTCGAAAATCATTTGAGTTACAATGTTATACGTCAAAACAGGAAAGGAATTTGTAATGCGATCGCTGCAGTCAAGTTTTGCTTCATTTCTTTTTTATTTCAGGAAGTTGGGGGGATGTAGTAATAGTATGTTTTTGTAATTTCACTATGTCGAATATTATTAACCTAATTTTGTAGTACAGTTTCACTATTTGCCAAAGGTTACTTTTCGCATGATCAATAAGAACCTCATTCTTAATTTAATGCCAAAAGCTCAGATTATGAAACAAAAGGCAGATAGGCCGACGTGGAACACTGAGAGTGAAGCCAAAAAAGCAAATACAAATTCAAAAGCGTATACCTACAACGCGCTTCGTGCTGTAGGTACTGATACGAGTCAGTATAGCACGAAACGCCGCATCGTTAAACGAAACAAATAAAAATATAAATTGAATAACGAATACAATCACGAGATTATAGGTATTCGCTTTTGAATTTGTATTTGCTTTTTTGGCTTCATTGTCAGTGTTCCGCGCAGTCTATCTGCCTTTTGTTTCATAATCTGAGGCCAAAAGTATCAAAATCATTGTCTCCTAACTTAGTACAACTAACTCCGGTAAATAAAATTTTGCCAAACAAGGATACCGAAATGGAAAATCTTTTCTAAACTAACCCTCTCCAATATTGAACACAATATTGTATATTAAAAATAAAAGCCGGGGCATTACCTCTATTCACTTCCATACAAACCACACGTGAGGTAGAAACTCCTTTGTTAGTGTATTTTGTAAAGCAGCACGTAAATGCTGAATCACGGGTAGGATTGTGCTTATTTTTAAAATTCAATAGTGTGAGTCTGTGCGTGATTGTGTGGATCTGTGCAACTGTAGGTAGGTACTCACAGTTTGGGTCGGGCGGACGCAATCCCATATTAATATCGCCAGGACAAGGGTGCGTTTACATTTGGTACAATAATTGAGGGATAGTGGAGATAAAATGCAGTCCGTACTCATGCCATAAATTCGTAAGCGACATCATAAAATTAAGTACGTGTACGTCCAATTATGAAATAGTAGCTTTCAATAAAATCAGGTATGTTCCCCGTTCTGTAAGCCGTAGTGCCTTGTACACACAGGGTACTGCAGTCCATTTCAAATCATTCTACATATTTAACTTGTCAGTCACTCTCATCCATCTCGTAGAAAGATAAAAAACTTGCCTAGATTCGATTGTTTCCTTTTTAGAAACGGCAAATATCACATTGCTAATAGTAAAAGTATATGGCAAAAAAAATATACACAAATTCTACGTGCATTCGAATACAAATTATTCGTATCTTTACTTACACTGTACTCAACCACTAACTCGCTTGTGAATGTAAACATGCCTTAACGTACGGTACAGGCCCGCTTATTGCAACATCCACATCGAATATTGTGCACATTTTATATCATGCTCTCTTCTAATGAACGTTGGGATTACAAATGTTGCCTTTTGTTAGAGAAAATGTTCGCGCAAACTAGTTTTAGTATTAATGGTCTGTTGTAGGTTGTAACTTAAGGTAGTTATGTTGAATAACTTTGTTACATAAAGGTAATGTGAGCCTATAACAGTTGCATAGAATATTCCGCTATGTAAAGGCAGCAGTTGTAGCAGTAATAGATAATTTGTGAACTTTAACACTGCACTGTAGATACAGAACGCTGATAGTGGCGCGTGGGTTGGATAAATAGGTTCCCTTCAATATGATTAAGCTAAATGGTGGTGATCTACGCGTCATGTCCGTGAATGGGCGCTGTCAGTTTAGATTGGTTAACTCTTAACTGCCATGGCTTTTATCTACGTTTTTTTTTAATTCACGTATTGTATCAGCTTTTGACAGAAAAAGACTACCATTGGCATTCTTACGAGAATAAACAAGCTAGACCAATTAGAGTTGTTGTGAAGAAGTTACATTCTTCTTGCCAACCTGATCGAATCAAAGACGATCTAACAACACAAGGGCTAAAAATAGAAAAAGTAGACAACAAATTGAGTTGGAAAAAAAAAGAGCCACTCAATATGTTTGTATTATCATTCAATAACGAGGAAGATGTCAATAAAATCTATGGCATAAAGTATATTTTAGGGTGTAAAATTGAAATACACCCACTAAAAAATCCTAAACTCATTCCCCAATGCAAGAGATGCCAGGCCTATGGGCATACTCATAAATACTGCAGGAAAGAGCCCAGGTGCGTAAAATGCACCGGCAAGCATCTTACAGCGAATTGTACCAAATCTCCGCAAGATAAGCCAAAATGTGTTCACTGTGGTCTACCTCACCCTGCCAACTACAGAGGGTGTGAAGTAGCTAAGCAGATCCAAATAATGAAAAATAAAAATATTAAAAAGAAACTTGTGGTACCAACTACCCAACAGTCTATTCCCTTACAAAAACTTGAGAAACAGGCACAGATAGCAAGTGCCCAGTCAAATGCAAAACCCATGCAAGTAACCAACACTGGTTCCTATGCGGAAGCTGTAAAACAAAGATCACAGCCTTTGAATTTAGAGGATAAAATTAATCAGATTTTAAAGTGTATTACCTCATTTGACAAGAGATTAGAGAAACTAGAATCCAGCACTAAAACAGCTGTTTTAAATAACCAAAAATGAATAACACCCTTAAAATAATGGCGTGGAACTCTAATGGGCTCCTCAAACATCAAAATGAGTTGCAGGCGGTCCTAGACATAGAAAATATAGATGTGTGTTTGGTGTCCGAAACGCACTTCACTAAGCAATCTTTTGTCAAATTTAGAGGATACATGGTATATAATTCGCTCCACCCTGACAACTCTGCTAGAGGAGGTAGCGCAGTAATAATTAAAGAAAACATCAGTCACTACGTGCAGTGTAAATATGAAGAACAAGACATTCAATCCGTGGCAATATCCGTTAAAACCAAATTTTGTCACGTGTCCATTGCTGCCGTGCCAAATTTTGCCACGGCACATGATAAGGAAAGAGCGATATTTACATCTCTTTGAATTATTAGGCCAGAGATTTATCCTAGGCGGCGATTTTAATGCTAAGCATACGCATTGGGGATCAAGACTTACTACAACTAAGGGAAGGCAGCTCTTAAGTGCAGTTAAAGATACACATTCCAAAGTTATGAGCACAGGTAAACCAACGTACTGGCCCACTGACCACCAGAAAATACCTGACCTTATAGATTTTTTTATATGCAAAAATATATCTACAAATTACGTCAGCGTGGAGGAAGGTTTTCATATGAACTCGGACCACTCATCGATTATACTAAAGCTTAGTCAAAAAATTCTACTCAAAGAAAGCCACTTAACCCTGGTTAATAAGTTTACAGATTGGGAAAGTTTTGCCCTTGATCTAGATCATATTATCGACCTTAAGACTCCGATAAAAACGCAAGATCAGCTTGACTCAGAAGTAAATAATTATATTGTTAATATTCAACAATGTGCGTGGAACAACACACCGCAATTAAAACGTAAATATAAGGGATTTATCTATCCTAAGGAAATTGTGAATTTACTTTCTGAGAAAAGGAAACAAAGAAAGCAGTGGCAGCAAACAAGGTGCCCGCGAGATAAAACATCACTAAATAATCTAACTAAACGATTGAAGAGGAAAATTCTTGAATTTGAGGATGAATCTATAAATACTAACCTCTTGCAGCTAACCAATGACAAATCAACGGATTACTCTCTCTGGAAAGCGACAAGAAATCTAAAAAGGCCGATTATACAAATACCACCCATCAGAGATAGCGACGGAAAATGGGCCATAAGTAATGACCAAAAAGCGGTAAGGTTTGCTCAACATTTAGAAGAAACTTTTCAACCCAATGAAAGCTCAATCGAAATACCTGAGAGTAGACATTTATCACAAAATCAAAAAATTAATCTTGTGACTCCGAAAGAAGTAATGAGAGAAATTCAAAATAATATTAGCTCGAAAAAGTCTCCGGGTTACGACCTCATTACAGGTGAAGTTCTAAAACACCTCCCTCGCAAAGCCATAGTAAAGCTGACTAAGCTTGTCAATGCTGCATTTATTTTAAAACATGTACCTGAGTCATGGAAGGTTGCTGAAGTCATTATGATTGCGAAGCCTGGGAAACCACCCCAGGAAGCATCATCGTATAGACCTATTTCTCTGTTGCCAGTATTATCAAAACTATTTGAAAAACTGTTATTGAAACGGCTAAAATCAATTATAGAAGATAAAAACCTTATTCCCAATCATCAATTTGGCTTCAGGGAAAAACACTCAACAATAGACCAGGTACATAGAATAACTAACATCATTGAAAAAGCTCTTGAAAATAAGGAAGTCTGCGCCACCGTGTTTTTAGATGTCGCGCAAGCTTTTGACAAAGTTTGGCATAAGGGTCTTATATACAAGCTCAGACGCATGCTACCAGAATTTGCAGATATCCTAGAGTCGTATATAACTAATAGAATGTTTAGAATACGGCAGGACGACGCATATTCCGAGTTAAAAGCTATAAAAGCTGGTGTACCTCAAGGGAGTGTGCTAGGTCCAATTTTATACTTGTTATACACATGTGACATCCCAGAACTGGAAAACAACACCATCGCGACCTTTGCAGATGATACTGCAATTATGGCCACTGGGTCAAGCCACAGAGAAGCAGTAGAAAAAGTTCAACTAGCTGTGAACAAAGTTTATGACTGGACACAAAAATGGAAGATCAAACTGAATGAGTCAAAATCAATTCACATTGACTTCACAAACAAACACATGGACCATCACCCAATCTACATAAATGGCATGCAAGTGCCGTATGCTAATACAGCCAAATACCTTGGCATTACTCTCGACGCCAAGTTGCGGTGGAAAGCTCATGTCAAAAAGAAAAGACAGGAACTCGATATACGTTATAAAAGTATGTATTGGTTACTCGGAAGGAAATCCTGTCTATCAATACATAATAAAATAACCCTATACAAGCATATTTTTATGCCAATTTGGACGTATGGTATCCAACTTTGGGGCTGTACAAAACAAAGCAACATCAAAATAATACAACAGTTCCAAAATAAAGTACTCAGGGATGCTGTCAATGCACCTTGGTACATAAGAAACGACGACCTTCACCGTGACCTTAAAATGGAATCCGTCACCACAATTATCCAAAAATTTGCTGAAGCCCACGAACACAGACTTCATCGACACGTGAACGTTGAGGCAATCCAGCTACTAGACAACACAGACTTAGTGCGTAGGCTAAAAAGAACTAAACCATTTGAATTAGTGTAGTGTACAAAGTGAATAAATAATAGTAACAATGTTGTGCTATACATATAACACATGAACATAGTGTTTCTATAATCTATATCAGACTCTAAGAAAGTGCTACGGACTTGTGTAAAAGTCCAAATGGACACTATTTTTAGTTTTAACATAATCTATCACGTAACATATTAAGTTAGAGTTAAATTGCTTATTAGTCTTCTAGGCTAGATCGTAATTAATTATTAAGAACTTTGTTCTTACTAATACAGTACAAAAAAAAAAAAACGTATTGTATCACTCTTCACCTATATTATTTTCAAATAAACGAGCAAAAAGAATAATGTAACAAGTATTTTGGAAAATCTTGATTTAATAGAGTGTCCGTGGAGTTTCTTGGTCGTTTTTCTCCATAAAGACCTCTACGTTTTTGACCGAGCAACTAACTTCAACTTTCTGACTAAGTAACCGACTTCTTGACAATTCAAAAGTGCCTGTCAATGGTTTACTTGAAATAAATGCTTTCATTTTGACTTTGTCTTTGAAAACAGCCTGACTTTTAATACACTGCACATCATTTAGGGGGACAAAATATTCATTAATACGAAAAAAAAATACTGAAAAGATGTTGCTTTTTGTATGAAACAGCTGACTTCTTTTCATATGTCATGGTTATTTTTATAGGTAGTTAAGAAAAAAAATGTATTTCCGTCCAGTTACTTTCACCCCTTGCAAAAATTAGCAGTAAATAATAAAAATCAACCTGTATTCTATCAACTTTTAGTCGTAAATAATTCACGTCTTCATTTTTATTTTACGCTTATTAAAAAATATAGTAATCAATTTTAAAACCAACACTTTCTACATAGATCTATTTAAATATAATATATTTTTTTAAACGTTGCCCTCATACTAAGAACCTCTCCTGTATCATGGGTACAAACATTATAATCTAACATACACAAACAGCCAGGCCCGGTACAACATATCTGTAGGCCATATAAATATTTGTTCCGTGCGGGAAATGAACTAGCAATAAGTACGCAGCGTAGCAGGTAATCGCTCAACCATTGAGCCAACCGTGTCCTCGTAATGTATTCTTAATTTATTATTATTAACTCTCAATACATATTTATGTCACAGTCAAAACTACTTTTGACTACAAAAATCAGTCAAAACTACTTTTGAACGGTTTAAATTTATCCTTAATATTTAGAAACACATTACGTTAGGAGGTTCTTTTTATGACTTTTTTAAAACTTTGGTTTTGTAGTGATTCTTATAACTAAGGCGTTCCGTATTTTTGATTTTGTAACGCAAACGCGTTTTATCTTAATAAGGGTTTTGACTGAACCCAGTCAAAAGTAGTTTTGACTGGTTAAGAGTTTTGACTGTAACATTTATAAGTTTCAACGATCACTGGCACAAAAAACATAAAATTAGAACGCCGAACTTCTTCCGAAAACTTCGAAAAAGTTCCATACAAACATAAACCGCCCAAAACCATCTCCAAGAACGGCCGTGACCTATAAAACGTCTGTACAAACAACTACCCTACAAAAACAAAGTGTCGGTTAAAACAATTGATCCAGTCTGTCAGATGTTTGACGTGTCTCAAAGGGCAGTGGCTTGATGACGTCACTCACCTATTTTACCTTACGTTTGCCCAGCCCGATAGACAACGGGGAACATAGAATCAGAAGGTCGATGTATACAAGGGGAGGGAGGAACCATTTTAATCTTTAATACCTTGAGTCTTTAATGCTAAATTAATTTGGCCTATTGTGTTTTCGGACAAGAGTTTCTTAGAAGTTTTGAGAAAAACTCGTTCTCTGGTCTTTTGCATTGCTTTAGGCCTAAGTGACAATTTTAACTCGTGCAATCATTAGCCATTTAACTGTCTCTTTATCATTAAATTATTTATAATCTAACATTAATATTTCGTTTATTTTACGTCCCAAATTTATGTTTAGAATAGGTTTATAGTTAATCAGCGTTAAATATCCAGAATTATTTGAAGGGCGCGTATTCGATTTAGCGCAAGTCAAAATCTAAATGATTTACAGTGCTTTTTAAAATAATTGTCTAAAATAAATGAGTTCGTACAAGGAACTGAAAAAAAATTGTGTATAATGAACATAAAATTTATTATCATAATTTAAATAAATCAGTTATGTTTTCATTCAAATACTGGTGAAAAAAAAATGTTGAAATGAACCGATTTTGTACTTTTTTAATACTGTTTTTTTATATCTAATAGTAATTTTTTCGTAATTTTGGCTTTGTTATGTACTTTGAGACTGTATATCCTATTGGAAAAACGCATAAAACTTAATATTTTGGCATACTGTAATATTTGTGTGTTGTATTCGTCCTGAAAGTTAACTCTGACGTCTATTTTCGTAAAACGCTATGAAAGGATTGTCTTCGCTTTAAAAAACCATAATTAAAAAGTATATTTTTGCTCTGTAGCTCCCTAAATCAAGACTTTCTGAACTGTAATTGTCTTTAAATAATCTGCTCACATCATTACGATATTGCTCTGGGCAAAACGCGAAAACATGAAGTTTTCATGTTTTTCACGTCACGAATCGAAGACACGCTCTTAATAACTTCGATATAACGGAAAATTTTTGAAGTAGATTGTTTAGTTTTGACAGACTTGACCCCTATTATAAATACGTCAAAAGTAAGACCTCGAGTATCGGACTTTGAAAAATTACATCGAAGTAAAAATGCTATATATTCATAAGAGAAGTTCGTGGCTAAGCTAAAACCCATAATAATTAAGCTATGCTGGCCGCGGTTCGTCCGTGGATGGGTGACCATCCATTTCATACCGAAACCCCTCCGTGCCTTGAAAAGCATATAAAGCCGTTGCTCCCGGCTGTCATTCGTAGATTATACACAGTCTTTATAGGTTGTCAGAAACCAGAAAGTCTGTCAACCAGTCTTACCACGGGGTAACATGTTACCCAAGATCTGTGATGTGGAGTTCGGACAGGCAGATCCTCCATGTAAAACTCTGGTATTCAGCTTATACTGGAAGCCAACTGCAACATAATTGGGAAAAGGCTATGATGATTCATAATATTTAACACGATGATTGTGTTTCGAAGAAAGTTTTTGTTTTGCCTTCTGTATTGCCATTTAGTGTAGCACTGTTCAGTGTAGCTTGTACCATCACGTGCCTACATAATACATTTGTCATAATTTCAGGGTAATTAAGACATGTCAGAATGTCAGTGATTAATTTGCAATTAGACATAATACGGTACCGTACTTGTATTATTGTAACTGAAACCAGAATTTAATTGTAAATTAATATTACAAGCAGAGTTCATTAACATTTGTTTGTCTTAATCAAAACAAATGTGTGTAATGAAGCGTGGCATAGTCCTTATTTAATTACAGACAACATGTATGCATTGTGTGAACTAAGGTTATTATTACTTTTGAGAAGAAACAAGTTGAGAACTAAGATTTCTTTTCAAATCTCAAATCGTTTATTGCAATCCATAATGTAGGTATAGTTACCGGTGGTAAATAAAAACAATTACGGACTCTGTCGAGCACAGCAAGTTTTTGAATGAGTAGAGAGTGGAAGAGCGGTTTATTAATTTTTGTTGTTATAAAGTTTGAATTACCTATTGTATAACCTATTAAATATTTTCTATTTCCAGTAATTTACTTATTATGTTTATCCATCCTTACTTACTTATTTAGTTATTTACTATATTACTTTACTATACATTAATATTATAAATGCGAAAGTAACTCTGTCTGTTACGTTTTCACAATAAAACGGCTGAATCGACTTTGATGAAATTTGGTGTAAAGATAGCTTGAATCCCGGGGAAGGGCATAGGTTATTTTTTAATCCGCGACTTTGTCTGCATCCACGATAACCGTAATTCACGCGGACTTAGTAAGTCGCGGGCAAAAGCTAGTATCTTATTTATGCAAGTCTATCTATTCATTTACAGTTTATTTATTTATGTATAATATATTATTGGATATTATAGATAATACAGGTTTCTGTATATTACGAGTGTCTAAGGTCATTTCTTCTAAGTGATTTTTCAGTTCATTCTTTAAATGATATTTCCTACCTATCCAGGATAAGTTTGATAGTTGATTCATGCACTGTTACCACATGACTGTTTGATCATTTATTGGCACGGGAAAATTCATCTGTGTCATCCAAAAATGCATTTTTAAGTTTCCACCTAAGTAATCATCGTGAGATGCAATAAATAATTGAGTATTGTGTTTCATCCAAGTTTCACCCCGCCCACCTTTCCTTTCCCTACCTCTCTTTAACCTCTATCTCTCTCCCTCAACCCCGAGTTACCAATCATTGCTTTCCAATTGCAGTAGTGCCTTTCATATCGGCGTATCGAAGTAACTCGAGTACTATTTTAATCGATTCTGCTGTTCGTGCTTATCCGAGGTACAATCGATTGTGGACTTAATTTGACGTAACTTAGCCACTTAAGCTAACTGTTGCATTCCTGTAATTGTCACTGCTGTGTATTGAATAATGGGATATGGTTTTTGAAATAGCAAAGGAATAGATGTACTAAGTGATTTTTTTGCATTTTTCAAGGGTGACAAAGGCAGACAAACTTCGAGATTCCATAATATTTTGATGTTTGAAGTAGCTATTTGACAACACAAAATTACGATGACTGGTCGGTTATGGTAATAGTAACTTTTTGACGTATGATTTCGTGAAACAACCCATTTTTTTGATTTGACGATAGTTAGCGCCATTTTTGACTATTACCGGTCAGTAATGGTTAGTTGAAGCAACCCGCCCTTAGGCGGTAACTTAAAAATGTAGGGAGAGGGATCTTTAATTTCAATTTCGCGGGCTACCCTGGAGCATCCCCCTTGATTTTGTAGTCTATACATTTTTTTTAAATATCCTAATAGTCAACAATATCGTCTTCAGGATGCTGATGCGGCTGCCTCGCTATTGTAGTGTCCGGAATGTTTGTGGAGGCGCGAACGGGCGGCTTTCATGCGGTGATACGGAAGAAAGTAGCCTCCTTACTGCAGCGTGTGCGAGGCAGTAGCAATAGTATCCTGCAGATGGTTGTATCTCGTACGGATTGCCCTGTCCAGTACAAATGGATGCGTATTGTGATGGGGGATATGACTAACATAGTTCATAAGATTTTACTAACACCATAGTTAATTGTTATAATTTATTTTAATTTAATTTATTTCTTTAATTTTATTTATTCATAACTTAACTGGATTTATTTCTTTGTGTTTGTATAATTTGTTATTATTGTATGGATTCATTTTTGAACTGAAATAAAATGATTAATAATAATAGGATTGCGTTTGGTCGCAAGTAACCTAATCTTAAGTAATGATGCGGTCTTAGGTTTAGCACACTTGCCTAGGATAAACCGGTTCGCTTATGCCTTGATAATCCCAGATTATATTTATCGGGGAATAGAGACGCGGGCAGTGACTTCCACAGTCTGGCAGTTCACACAATAAACAAGGAAGCAAAGCGCCTGGTTCGAGACCGTGTGACTTCAACCGTATAGCGGTGACGCTTCGCCGTATCTCTGCTCGTCCGATGATTGAATGGGGATGGGGGAATTAAGTTGTGCAATTCCAAAACAAAACATAATGCAGGCTGACTTTTTATTCACTACCCATTTTTCAGGAGGTGAAAGTACTAACGAATGTAAACCAATTTTATTAAATGATCAAGTCTAAAATATTATAATAAAAAACATTAACTTTTCCATACATTTTTGTAATGAAATATGAGACAAGATAATTAAAAAAGGAGTTGCTTGTAACGTTTTCCCTTTGGGAAGATAATTTAATACCAGAAGAATTGTGTAGATACTAAGTTTTCTTCTGTTTTTACTACCTACGATGTTTGAGGACCGAGCAATTTGGTAGATGATAACATATATATATTTTTTTTTAACAAAAAAGACAACCCCCTTATAAAAGTAATAAAAAATAACTTTCAATTCGCAAGTCGGCGGCTTTGGTTTTGCTTGTTGTTTTGTATTGCCACCGACTTGCGTATTGAAAGTTATTTTTATTTTTTGAAGGCGGGTGTCTATTTTGTAAAATAATTTTTTTTTCGCATTTTAATGCCTACTTCTTATCATACAAATTAATTACGAAACGGTGACACCAAAAAAATCAGTCATCCCTAAATTCAGTCAACCCTTATGGGTGGAATATTTTCCTGTAATTTATATGGGACCAAATTTGAGGTATACACTGTCAATTAAAAGAAGAATTATCGAAATGGGACTACACTAAAAAAAAGTATGCGTGGTCAAACATTTAAAAAATTATGAAAAATTAAAAAAATGTTCATAAAATGAAAACTAGGTACTTGGCAAAACTATGTTAAATTTGTATGGGACCAAATGGCAACAATTTCGCATTCAACTAAAGAAGAATCGCGTAAATCGGATCATTAATCTCAAAGTTATCGGTGTACATACATAGAAAAAAACCAATCGAATTGAAAAAAATCCTCCTTTTTGAAGTCGGTTAAAAACCAATAATTTCAAGACAGGACTTCTCTAACAGAACTTTCGATTTTAGCCCTGTACTGTACTGTAAAGGTTGCATGGATTTAGCATGCAGCCTTATATGCAACATATACATATGTATTGCTTACTTTACTTTATTTATTGTAAACAAAGTTTACAAACATCTGAACTTAGAACTATGCCACACAAAACCGTTTTTATGGTTTACGTATGTATGTATATGGTCTGTCTCGCTGCATCCTTCTAGAATAATAAGAATAAATTGAAATGGTAGAATTGTATTACATACACCACGCTATAACCCGGTACCTGTAAGAGGTACCTGGTACAGTCAATAGCAAAAGTAGATGATCAAAATCAGAAATTCAATACTAATTTACCATCACTAATTTATATAATTTATTACTAGTTTATTTATTAAAAGTATGTGATTGTCACACACATACTTTTGAATTACTTCGACGCCACACAGTTCTGACGCGAACTTCGTTCATTAGTATTGAATTTCTGATTTTGATCATCTACTTTTGCCGTTGACTGTACCTCTTACGGTACCTGCTTACTTTAAAATTACATTTTTAGTTGCATATTAATAAATAGTGAGTCAATTGATGTGGCAAATGGATTAATTAGTAGTGACGTCATAAATATATATTTATTTATCTTTTTTTTAACGTTGCTCCAAATTAAAATTGCATACATATTATAATATGTAAATTGATCGGTGGCGTCACCTACCCTAATAATCAAAATATAGCATACTAGCTTTTGCCCGCGACTTCGTCCGTGTGAATGTCGGTTGTGGCGGATGCAAACGAAGTCAGAAAGAAAGTTTCAATCTATTTTCATACCAAATTTCATCAAAATTAGTTCAACCGTTTTATCGTGAAAGCGTAATGGACAGAGTTACTTTCGTATTTATAATATTAGTATGAATTAACCAAATAAAAAAAAATACTAATCCTTTGAAACATGTTTTTTTCTACTTTCATTGTAATTATACAATGTTCTCATACTCAACCAATATAACTAAACTTAAGCTAATATTCATACTATTAAAAGTTTCGCCAAAGAATTTATTCTATACGGTCTTTAAACATTATTTATTTATGGCTAACAGTAATAACGTTAATGGCGGACCTCTAAATACTCCCATACTAAATATTACC